>JAIFGZ020000171.1:0-2495000 GCA_019925245.2 Oryza australiensis
CGTAAATTCACACCCGAATTTCGTGCCTAATTTGTGCATTACATCCCCGTCTCAGAACCGCCCGAGGTACACAAACCGACGTTATTGATAATACGTAATCCTCGCCTTAGAAACAATATAAAAGAAGTTACAGCAAATGCAGCGGAAAAGAAAATAAAACCGACTTAAGCGAAACTTGACACGAGCGAAGCTTAACACCAACACCATGCCTAAACCTTGACGAGAACAAGCCTACACCTCCTGAGACCTCGCCCTCAACCTCCGCACCGAAGGGGAAAAGAAGCAAGACTCAGTACAACCACCGTACTCAACAAGTCACACCGGGAAAAGGGGACATGATGCAAGATAAAAAACAAGGAAAGGTCAAGGGCTCAATTTGCATAAACAAAGATTTTGCGTAATACGCAATGATATTTGAAGACAAGTGAAATGTGAGGTAATATTTAAGCAAAGATAAATAAACGCCTGTTCAACGCTCAAACCCCGTTGCAACAGCCCATCCATCCACCCGCACTAGTCATATTCCAACATTTCATTCAAATAAAGTAAATGAGACTAATCAAGGTGAATCGGTCGATCGCCCGTAACCGTGGGCACTCGCTATTCGAATAGTTTTTACTCGATCGCAGGTGTACAATCAGACCACAAGACACAATCCCACAACACATTATCAGGTATGCGCCGTGCACCACCACGGTGCCCCTAAAGGAATTGTGACAGACCCTTCACACAACCCTCTAATCAATCGTACCACACCAAGGTTTCGTCTCCCCCATCCCCATCGGGCAATGGGCAGCCCTCTAGTGCCGCGTGAATCCTGGAAGCTGATCAACCCTTAAAACCGGGCCGACCCAACTCCATCACGCTCACCCTCTCTCGGGATACGTTAACTAGAGATGCTATGCTACAAGCCCACCATTACCCATGCCGGCTTGTGGTATGCACGGCATTTCTTCCAATGGTTTCCCGTGAACCGGTCCTTAATCGTCATGAGCACGCTAACCAAAGTCCAACCATGTGCTCACGACCCACCTTTCTTATAATTCAAAGATATTAAGAACCAAAGTCATATCTTAATATCATCTAAGGACCACTTTAGAAATAAACTTGTTTAGTGTGATTCCCTTAAGTGAGCTAGTTGCGCTAAGCATGACTAAGCAACCTTAAACTATCATCTAGTCACATTGGATCCCAAGTTATCAATGGTATAAGGTAAACAATCCTATGGTTGAGTACAATAGGTATAAAACATCCCATGAAATGACATTCTAAAACATATGCGATTTGAATGAAAAAAAGATATTTACATAAAATAGGTACAATATGGTCAATGTAAGGTATGACTTGCCTTGCTCGGAGACCGAGGAACCGGCGACTACTCAAGAGAACGGCTCGCCGGAAACTCTGGATCTACACGACAAACAAAGCACTCAACAAACACCCTAAAAAGTCTACTGAAACAACACCGAAAAGTATTTTTAATGGATTCTTGACATTTTTCTGGATTTAATGAAGTTTGAATGGACTAAAACGAGCTCGGATTCAAAAGATATGAATTTTAGAAGTTTAATTGCGATTTTTAAACTAAATGTAAAAGATTAAATTATTTATTGCGCAATTAAGTCCCCTCGGTGACGCCTACCCTTGCAGGGCACATGTGGCCGACGCCGCATGACGCTGGGCGCGCCGGGCGCGCCTAGGGTTGACGCTGGCCAAGACGGCCAGGCAAGGGCGGCGATGCGCGGGCGGCGGGCCGGATTGCCGCCACGTGGCGCAATCCGAGCTGGCTGATTGGCGGCGACGTGGCGCGATCCGGGCGCTGGATGGTGACGACGGACGGCGCAAAAACCATCGCGATCGGACGGCGTATCCGTCCGATCCGCAAGATCGGACGGCACGCAGGGGCAGGCCGCTAGGGTTAGGTTAGGGTTTGACGCGGCGGCGGCCAAGGCAGCGCGCTGACGGACTCATCCGAGCGCGCGGCGGGCTGGGTGGCGACGACCCGACGAACGGCGACCGGCGGCGACGACCCGACGAGCAGTGGCGGCGCGTGCGCGCGAAAGGAAAAGGACGCGAACGAAAACAAAAGGAACCCGAGGATCGGCGCGAGCTCACCGGGCGGGATGAACGACTGAGAACGGCGCGACACTGCTAGAAATCTCGGCAACAAATGGGAAGTTTTAAGTGAGCTCTGGGGGTTTTATAGTGGGGGGAGAGAGGAGACCAACGGCACGAAACGACGGATAAGGTCGCCAACCTTGACGGAGAGAGAGGGAAGATACTGGCTGCTGCCGGGCTGGCGGGCCATGGTGCAGGCGGAGGGAAGTGGCGGGCACGGGTGGCAAGACGGCCTGGGAGCCCCTGCGTGGGGCCCACACGGCGCGAGGGAGGCGGAAACGGCCCGGGGCAGCGGCGGCTGCCATGGGCGCATGCGGCGGCGGCCACCCACGGCGCGAAGGCGTCCGACAGCGGGGCCCACTGGCTCATGCCCGCTGCGCGAGGAAGGCGCGCGATTTTGCGCGGCGGCAGACCGTGGCTTCCCACGTCCGGAAGAGCGCGCGGAGACGGCCGACGGCCCGCACGGCGCCCTGCGGAAGGAGGGGCCGACGGCGACTTTAAAAAGGAAGAAAAAGAAAAGAAAAGAGAAAAAGGAAAAAGGGACTTAATTAAATTCCTGTTTTCTTATTTAATTGATTAAAAATACTTAGGGTGCTCTAAAAATTCCAAGAAACTCGTTAGCGTATTTTGACATGAAGAATTCAAGAAAATCCTATCATGTCATTTCCATTTATTAATTGTATTTTAAAATTATAGGTTGACTCCGTGTTAATTTCGTAAATCCGATTATTTCCTAAATTATTTTAAATGAATTAGGAAAAACCTGTGATGTGACAACCTACCCTTAAACGGAATCTCGACCCCGAGATTCTGAGGTACCGCGAAGAGGTGCGGGTGCGCCTTTAGCTCATCTTCTCGCTCCCAAGTAGCTTCTTCCTGAGTGATGAGTCCATTGAACTTGTAAAACTTGATAACCTTGTTCCGAGTCCTTCTTTCACCGACCTCAAGAATACGTGCCGGTCTCTCTACATAGGTTAAGTCCTCTTGGATTTCAACTGTCCGGACTCGCCCGTTCTTCTTCGGTACCCTTAAACACTTCTTTAACCGGGACACATGAAACACGTCGTGAATACCACCATGTTGGAGGGAAGCTCCGATAGGCCTCTTCTCCTCGATGTTCCCGAATCCTCGTATGGTCCCACGAAACGTGGTGCCAACTTACCTTGGTTTGGAAACGGTGTACTCCCCGAGTGTGTAACGCGAAGATACACAAAATCCCCGCTTCAAAAGCGAGATCTCTTCGACGATTATCTCGCGTAGCTCTTCCGTCTCTGGACTCGTGCGCAATCTTCAACCTTTCCCGAATCACTGACCTTTCCTCTCGCTTCGCTATTACTTCGTGTGCCAAACAATCGGGCGCCACCGTGCCTCGGTCCTGCAACAGTGGGTGTGCGGCATTTCCGTCCATACAAGCTTCATACTGCCATTTGAATGTCGCTCGGTAACCGTTGTTGTAAGAAAATTCTGCATAGGGCAAGCTTTTTGTCCCATGCTTTTCCAAAATCGAGCGCACATGCCCTTAGCATATCTTCCAAAATCTCGATTCACTCTCTCGCTTGGCCGTTCTGCTTATGCGATGATAGGCCGTGCTAAAATTCAAACGGTACCGAGTTCTTCTTGCAACTTCTTCCGTAACTTGGAAGTAACCGACTTCCCTATCTGGACACGCATCTTCTTAGGCACGCCATGCAAACACACGATCCTTGCGAGATAAAGCTCGCCAACTTCTTCCCCGAGTAGGTAGTATGTACCGGTATGAAATGGGCCACCTTGGTGAGTCGGTCCACCTAACGACCCAAATTGAGTCATAACTCGACGTTGAAAGCTGGTAAACCCGTGATGAAATCCATCCCAATTTCTTCCCATTTCCACTGAATCAAGTGGTTGCACGGGCCCGGGCCGTTGATGTCTCCGCTTCACTCGCCGACAAACATCACAAAGTGCAACAAACTCGCTATCTCCCTCCTCATGCCGACCCACCAAAACTTTTCTTTAAGATCTTGATACATCTTTGTACCGGCCTGTGGTGAATTGAGTATTGAGTTTGGTGAACTTCCGTAAGGATCGCCTTTTCAAATCCTTGTCTTCCGGCACACACAAACCTTCTTCCCATCCAAGATTGTGCCATGTCTCGTCTTCCGAAAACCACGAGCTTTTTCGACTCTCATGTTCTTCTTGAGTTCGGCCATTTCTCGGATCCGACGCCCGAGCACCGAATTTGATCAATGAGAGTGGGTTGGGCTTCCAGAGCAGCCACAAAACCAAAATCCACCACTCGTAGATTTAGATTCTCGAATTCCCGCCGCAACCGGTCACGCATTCCTTCGACACCGAGGGTGGCAATGAACTCTTTCGACTTAGTGCATCCGCAACCACATTAGCTTTGCCGGATGGTAATGTATCCCTAAGTCATAATCTTTGATCAGCTCCAACCATCTTCGCCGGAGGTTTAAACTGGGTTGGGTGAAAATGTACTTAAGACTTTTGTGATCCGTATACACTTCACAACGATTACCAATTAGATAGTGTCGCGTATCTTCAATGCATGAACTATCGCGATAACTCCTGCATCATGAGTGGGGTAGTTGTTTTCATGTGGGCGCAATTGACGAGATGCATATGCGACCACTTTGCCTTCTTGCATCAACACACATCCCAACCCTTGGCGAGATGCATCACAATAAACTTGGAAGTCCTTTGCTGGGTCTGGGCAAGATCAACACCGGTGCGCACACCAACTTCCTCTTGAGCTCTTCAAAACTCCTATTGCATTCTCGCCGACCACTTAAACTTCTCATCTTTCTTCAACAATGAGTCATTGGCTTGGCGATTTTGGAGAAGTTCTCAATGAAGCGGCGGTAGTAACCCGCAAGTCCAAGGAAACTTCTGACTGCGTGGATCTGCCTTAGGCGGGGTCCACTTCAGTAATCGATTCCACATTTGCCGGATCCACGGCTACTCCTTGGGCATTCACAATGTGGCCGAGGAACCGTACCTCCTTTAACCGTAAAAGCACACTTGCTAAACTTGGCGTAGAGTTGATGGTCTCTCAACTTTTCGAGTACCGTCCGAAGATGTTGCTCATGATCCTCCTCCGACTTAGAGTAGACCAAAATGTCGTCAATGAACACCACCACGAATTTATCCAAGAACTCCATAAACACCTTGTTCATCGTGTTCATAAAGAAAGCCGGTGCATTGGTTAACCCAAAAGACATGACCGTGCACTCGCATACCCATATCCGGTGGTGAAGGCGGTCTTGGGAATGTCCTCTTCCCGAATCCTTAACTGATGATAGCCCGATCGCAGCATCTATCTTGAAAATACCTTGGCCCCTTTTGAGTTGATCGAATAAGTCATCAATCCGGGGTAGGGGGATACTTGTTCTTGATAGTAACCTCATTGAGGGCTCAATAATCCACACACATTCTCTTGGTCTTGTCTTTCTTTTCCACAAAATCACCGAGCACCCCAAGGCGACGTGTTTCGGCGAATATACCCTTTTTGCAACCTGTTCATCCACTTGCTTTTTACTGGCCAACTCGTTGGCTCCCATCCTATATGGCCTCTTGTGTATTGGAGCGGTCCTGTGTACTAGGTCAATCCGGAATTCAATTTCCTTTTGGCGCATCCGAGTTAAGTCCTCTGGGAAAACTTCAGTGGTATTCTCTCGACAATGGGGATATCCTCTAACTTCACAGGCCTTGGCCGCCATTTGGATGATTCCCTATGGAAACATGATTCAAACTTACCATAGTCTTGACTTGCATGGGAGAGCGAAAAACAACTCTTTCTCCTTTCGTATTAATTAAAGTAATGGTGCGACTAGCGCAGTCAATTACTCCCTTATGTCTCGGACAACCAATCCATCCCAAGAATGACATCTATGCCCTTGACCGAAGGAGGATAAGGTTGGCTAGAAACATAGATCCTTGGATTTCTATGGTCACCGAGGGACAATACCGAGTGGTCTCCAAATGGTTTCCGTGGGTTTGAACCCTCATAGGTATCTTAAGTCCCACTACCGACAACCCATGTGCCCCAACAAATTGCTTTGAGATAAAAGAATGTGTAGCGCCGTAATCAAATAATACCGTGGCAGAGTATAGTTTACGTGAAACATACCCGTATAACTTCAGAGCGGCCCAGTGCTTCCTCGGCGACGCATGATTGACTCGACCCGGATGAACCTTGACCCAAAGACGCCTTGGCTTCGGACACTTGTCCGCAAATGCCCCGGGTCACCACGCTTGAAACAAACTCCCGGCTTTCCTCCCGAGTCCTTCCTTGGAGGTGGTGGTCTGGACGTTGCCGGGATGGCGCGCGTTGAGGGCGCGGGGCCGGAGTACGCTCGTTGCCGACCACCGCCACTACCGCGCTTGGAAATTCCCGGGTGATAAGGTCGATGCCGACGAACAATCATGGTGGTAGGTCCACTCGACTTCGTGCATGAAACGCGCTCCGTTGATTTCCCCCGTTGAGGAGGTCGTGTCGGGAATGCTTTTCTCTTCTTGATCATCTTGTTGCGCCGATCTTCCCGTCGAATGGCCTTGTCGACCGCCTTCTCAAAGTTAGCATACTCTCCGGAGATAAGCTTGTCCGTGAGTTCATCATCCAAACCAGCCAAAAACTTTTCCCCGCCTTCTTCGCACGCTGCGCACATCTTCTCGGGGCATAACGGGCAAGACGATTGAACTTGTGCGTATACTCGCAATCGATCCGTTACCCCGCTCAAGAAAACGGAACTCACGCTTTTTCTCGTGCAACTATTCCCGCAGAATATGTGCGGCCCCGAAACCGCGACGAAACTCTTCCTGTGTAACCGCTGCCTCGCCGGGCGAGTAACCAAATAGTTGTCCCACCAAGCCGAAGGTGACCCCAGAATCGATGAGTGGCAAAAGAAACTTTCTTGATCCGTGCACCGCAGCCAGATCCAACTTCTTCTCTATGGCATGAAGCCAATCATTAGCCTCCATGGGATTAGTGGTGGCCGAGAAGGCTCTGGCCTGGACACGAAGGAACTCGGCAGCCTTGACTGGGGTGGTGGGGCGGCAAACCGATTATTCTCGCGTCGTTGCCGCATTTGCCGCAAAGAATCGCCGTTGCATCCGGTGGTGCCGTTGTTGCATTTGCCGCATCATTGCAGCCATCATCCGTGTTCGTGAAGCGAGCACTTGAGCAATGGTGGGATTCTGGGTGGCGTGGAGGAGCATTGCCATTGGCGTCGTGAGCCTCGTTGTTGTTGGCACTCGATCGCCCATTGTTGCCGCTCGCCCGCCGGTCCCGGTGTTCACCATCCGAAGGAGACGACCGACCAGAGAGAGAAAAGAAGAAAAACAGACAGACTTAGCACTAATCTTTATTATTTGAATTCAAATGCATTGTTCTGATCTTGACTAAAAACAAGGAAAAGCACCAAACATCCTTAATTGGTCACCATATCACACTTGATATCGACCGCCGCCTATCCCACACACAAGCAGCCTTAACACACAAAGAACTACCAAGAAGACAAACTAAGAAAACTAAGAAACTAAGGAGGGCAACTAAAACGATCCACGAGATGAGGAATCGAAATCGCTTCCGTAAGATCCCCATTCTTCCGAACGGCTCCCGGAATCCTCTGCGTCACCTCGTACTTGGAATCTTCCGAGCCTGGCTGCCGTAGCCCAACCGATCCCGCCTTCCCTCCGAGGAATCTTGAGTCTCTTCTGAGTCCATGTCTTCACCGAATTATCCGAGCTTGAGTCACCGGAGACGGAGATCCAACCACACGCCACCTCCGCCTTGATTCGCCGAAGCCGGAGCAAAGGTGAGGGCGTAACCCGTAGGAGAGAACCGGAACCGGCTGCTGAACCGGAGCGGGTGGAGCCGGAGAAGGCGTGGAATCCGAGGGGCTAGCTGGATACTGACAAAGCGCGGTGGTCTTCCGAGGCGTAGTGCGGAGTCTAACCCCAACCGGTGGCGGGAGTCCCTTCAACTCAGCTACCTCCTTCTTCGACGAACCACTTGCTCCCGCAAGCCGCGCGATCCTCGCAGCCTTCTTGTCGTTCACCTCTTGGTCGCCTTGTGTAGGTCGAGTGCATCCGATCCAGCCTCTTGAGCACGGTGCACATGTGACCGAAGGTAGTGTCATTCTCCTCTCGCCGTTGACTTGAATGCACCGACTCGAGGAACTACCTCGACGGGGATGATAGCGGTAGGAGGAGGTGCGAAGGTCGCCGCCATGCAGCTCCCCTCATCCCGGCCAACATCGTAGGCGCCTTTCTTGACAAGCGTGATCCGACGTGCCTCCGGAAGCCGTGACTCCATGTTGGGAAGACACGTTCCCACAAACCCGTGAACCTCCAACCGAACACGGTATGGCAACTCGCCACCGAGAGGCGCAACCGACGTATACTGCAAGCCGGGATATCCAACCGCAAGGGCCATACGCGCCAGCCTCCGCAACGAAGCCTCGTCATCCCTTTTCCGCAGCGGGCGCCGGGGAACCTGCCATCTATAGAAACAAAGGAGTGGGGAAAAAATCAAAACATGCTCAAAACCCACGACCACATCCCATTTTCGCAATTCCTAAACCCTAGATCGACTCCACTTTTCAAAACACCCTTTTTTTTCAAAACATATGCACATGAAAAGAATTAGAGGGCTCTTAAGGTTTCCAGCTGGCTTGTCCTACGCTCACGTGAAGGCTCGATACCAACTTGTCACGCCGTAAATTCACACCGAATTTCGCAGCCTAATTTGTGCATTACATCCTCGTCCGTGAATCACCCGAGGTACACAAACCGACGTTATTGATAATACGTAATCCTCGTCTTAGAAACAATATAAAAGAGTTACATAAATGCAGCTGAAAAGAAAATAAAACCGACTTAAGCGAAACTTGACACGAGCGAAGCTAACACCAACACCACACTAAACCTTGACGAGAACAAGCCTACACCTCCCCTGAGACCTCGCTCTCAACCTCTGGCACTGAAGGGGGAAAAAGAAGCAAGACTGAGTACAACCACCGTACTCAACAAGTCACACCGGAAAAGGGGACATGATGCAAGATAAAAAAACAAGGAAAGGTCAAGGGCTCAATTTGCATAAAACAAAGATTTTTAAGTGTATCACGTAATGATATTTGAAGACAAGAAACAAAGAGTAATATTTAAGCAAGATAAATAAACGCCGTTCAACGCTCAAACCCCGTTGCAACAGCCCATCCATCCACCCGCACTAGTCATATTCCAACATTTCATTCAAATAAAGTAAATGAGACTAATCAAGGTGAATCGGTCGATCGCCCGTAACCGTGGGCACGGCTATTCGAATAGTTTTTACTCGATCGTAGGTGTACAACTCAGACCCACAAGACACAATCCCACAACACATTACGTGCGCGGTGCACCACCACGGTGCCCCTGAAAGGAATTGTGACAGACCCTTCACACAACCCCCTCTAATCAATCGTACCACACCAAGGTTTCGCCCCCATCCCCATCGGGCAATGGGCAGCCCCTCTAGTGCCGCGTGAATCCGAAGCTGATCAACCCTTAAAACCGGGCCGACCCAACTCCATCACGCCTCACCCTCTCGGGATACGTTAACTAGAGATGTTTATGCTACAAGCCCACCCATTACCCATGCCGGCTTGTGGTATGCACGGCATTTCTTCCGTGGTTTCCCGTGAACCGGTCCTTAATCGTCATGAGCACGCTAACCAAAGTCCAACCATGTGCTCACGACCCACCTTTCTTATAATTCAAGATTATTAAGAACCAAAGTCATATCTTAATATCATCTAAGGACCACTTTAGAAATAAACTTGTTTAGTGTGATTCCCTTAAGTGAGCTAGTTGCGCTAAGCATGACTAAGCAACCTTAAACTATCATCTAGTCACATTGATCCCAAGTTATCAATGGTATAAGGTAAACAATCCTATGGTTGAGTACAATAGGTATAAAACATCCCATGAAATGACATTCTAAAACATATGCAAGATTTGAATGAAAAAAAGATATTTACATAAAATAGGTACAATATGGTCAATGTAAGGTATGACTTGCCTTGCTCGAGATCGAGGAACTTCTGCGACTACTCAAGAGAACGGGCTCGCCGGAAAAACTCTGGATCTACACGACAAACAAAGCACTCAACAAACACCCTAAAAGTCTACTGAAACAACACTGAAAAGTATTTTTAATGGATTCTTGACATTTTTCTGGATTTAATGAAGTTTGAATGGACTAAAACGGAGCTCGGATTCAAAAGATATGAATTTTAGAAGTTTAATTGCGATTTTTAAACTAAACAGTAAAAGATTAAATTATTTATTGCGCAATTAAGTCTCGGTGACGTCACCCTTGCGCTGGCACAGTGGCCGACGCCAAGATGACGCCGGGCGGGCCGGCGCGCCCTAGGGCCGACGCTCGCCGCACGGGGGCGCGGCGGCGCGGCGACGGGCGCGGCGGGATTGCCGCCACGTGGCGCAATCCGAGCGGCCGGATTGGTGGCGACGTGGCGCGATCCGGGCGGCCGGATGGTGACGATCGGACGGCGCAAAACCATCGCGATCGGACGGCGCAGATCCGTCCGATCCGCAAGATCGGACGCGCACGCAGGGCAGCGCTAGGTTGGGTTAGGTTTGGACGCGGCGGCGGCCGTTGGCGGCGCTGGGCGACGACCATCCGAGCGGCGGCGGGCGGCGGCGACGACCCGACGAACGGCATGACCGGCGGCGACGACCCGACGAGCGGCGGCGTGCGCGCGAAAGGAAAAGGACGCGAACGAAAACAAAGGAACCCGAGGACTGGCGCGAGCTCACCTATGGGATGAACGACTGAGAACGGCGGCGACACTGCCAGAAATCTCGCGAACAAAGGGGAAGCGACAAGTGAGCTCCTGGGGTTTTATAGTAGGGAGAGAGGAGACCTAAACGGGCACGAAACGACGGGGATAAGGTCGCCGGAAAACTCCTGACTGGGAGAGAGAGAGGGAAGATACTACGCTGCTGCTTTCTGAAGGCGTGTGGCCGCCACAGGCAGGCGGAAGTGCGGCCACGTGGTGGCGCATCGGGCGCACGGCGGAGCCCGGCGTGGGCCCACACGGCGCGAGGGAGGCGGAAACGGCCCGGCAACCAAGGCCGGGCACAGGGCCATATGCGGCGGCTGGGCTGCCCACGGCGCGGAGGCGCTCCGACAAAGGGCCCACTGCTTGGCCCGCGGCGCGAGGGAGGCGCGCCGACTTTGCGGCGTGCTGGCAGAGTGTGGCTTCGGGCCCACGTCCGTGGCGGAGCTGAACATGGGGAGACGAGGAAGCCGACACTGCTACGGCCAAGTGAGAAGGAGGTGTCAGATTTGCCAGACGAAAAGGAAGAAAAAGAAAAGAAAAGAGAAAAAGGAAAAAGGGACTTAATTAAATTCCCGTTTTCTTATTTAATTGATTAAAAATACTTAGGGTGCTCTAAAAATTCCAAGAAAATCCTCGTTAGCGTATTTTGACATGAAGAATTCAAGAAAAATCCTATCATGTCATTTCCATTTATTAATTGTATTTTTAAAATTATAGGTTGACTCCGTGTTAATTTCGTAAATTCCGATTATTTCCGTAAATTATTTTAAATGAATTAGGGAAAACCTGTGGATGTGACACCGAAGGAGGTCGATGAGGTGGCGAAGGAGTCATCATACGACTTGTCCCGCCAAGTCGCTACGCTTATCTTGGCGAGCTATCAGCTCGCGACCCGCCGACCCCTATATCCCCACCGAGGACTTCCCGAAGGCACCGAGGAGGCCGCCCGTCTTCGGGTCCAAGACACCGTCGACTCCATCATGGTGGGCTTTGATGGCACCCCGGCGGCTTCCAACTTGCTCTCCGCGAGGACTCGCCGACGAAGATCTCCCGGGATGCCCCTAGCGACCCACCGGCCACTTAGGACTCTCGCTCGCCCTTTTGCTTCCATCTCGTATTTGTGTACAAAGACATTCGTAGTATCGTTTATAAAGTCGTGAACTTGCCTTTATTATGTTGGACTTGCACCGTAATGCCTCATCGCAAACTCGCTTCTAATGATTCATATGTGTATGTATATATGTTGGGAGCCCTGGCCAACTTAGCGCACACGTAGTGGCGGTTGGCTGGCCCGAGCCCCGCTCGTTTGGTTTCTTGCAATGGTAGTTCGACTCTTAGTTAGCTTAGCCATTGCAAGAATGCAAGTAACGTGGTCCTCCGCCATGGTTTGTCCCATGTAGCCGGGGGCCGGTCCGGGTTCGGGTAGCATGCACCGGCCGTTGGTCGGTGCCTTTGTCTGGGTTCCTGGTAGGAGCGAAGGCATAAAAAGCGCCGAGGGCAGCGACAACGAGGGGCCGGGACAGCGTGTTAGTTCGCACCCGAACCCCTGTGCGTTGATCGCCCTGTGCGTGGTAGTATGCAAGACGCTGCATTCTTCGACACCCTTAGGGCTCTCAGCTAAGGTGGGCAAGGCCAGTGGAACCATTGGAAAGCCGCATCCGCAAGACATGCTCCAAAGACATGGAGGAAAATACACTACAAATGTATTTTGCAAGAAAATCATATGGGATGTAACAAAGAAACTTATTGTCCATGCCACCGGAAGCAAGTGGATGAACTTCCATGTATGTTTCTAACACCATGCGGCTTATGGGTAGAACCCGCGCAGTGGGAGATATTCCACTGGGTTCGGCAATGGAGTGTCGTCCCATGTGGCTAGGCGAACTACTCCCTGACGCAGGTGCCAATAACCTTGTATGGCCCTTCCCACATCGGGATAATTTGCTCGCCCCCGCACGTGTTTGTACACGCAAGCAGACTGCATCATTGACTTGCGCGCCTGGGTCCGACTTTTGCTTTGATGGTAGCGACGGAGGCTCAGCAGCGCGGTCGCGCGCGCGCCGCCCGTGGCCGTCTTTTCTCCAGGTAATCCAAGTTTTCACGACGCATCCGCCCTTGATCTCGCTTCGGTGTATAACGTGGCTCTGGGCGATCCTGTGGTGAGCTCGGAGGGCAAGACCGCCTCGCTCCATACACCAAGAAGAAAGGTGTCTCCCCAAAGGGCACGGCTTGGGGTTGTCCGATTGGCCCAAAGGACCGCAGCCACCATCACCCACGAGTCCCCATGCTTCTTGAGCACGTTGTAGGTTTTAGTCTTGAGGCCTTTTAGTATTTCGCGTTTGCACGCTCGGCCCGACCGTTGCTTTGGGGTGGGCGGCGAGGCGAAACAGAGCTTGATGCCCATGTCATCGCAATATTCGCCAAACAGCTCACTCGTGAACCGGGTGCCATTGTCGGTGATGAGTCTGCGTTGGGGACCCCGAACCTTGCCGTGATGCCTCTCATGAACCGCACAACCGAATGTTTGTCGATGACGCCGATCGGATAGGCCTCGGTCACTTGGTGAATTTGTCGATGGCGACATATAGAAACAGCCCGCCCCGTGCTCGCTTGAACGGGACCTCAGATGTCAAACCCCTAGACCGCAAATGGCCATGAGAGCGGGATGGTCTCAAGGGCCTAGGCCGGCAGTGTGTCTCGCTTGGCATGGAATTGACACGCTGCATCGCCGCACGAGGTCCGTTGCGTCCTCCAACGCTGCGGCAATAATAGAATCCTTGGCGGAATGCCTTTCCCACCAAGGTTCGGGAGGCCGAGTGCGCCCGCATTCGCCTTCATGGATCTCGGCTAGGAGCTCGAGACCCCGTTCCCGAGCGATGTATTTCATGAGTACTCCGTTGGCACCGCGTCTGCAGAGCGTCCCTTCTACCAACACGTACCTCTTGAGATTCTGGCAATGTTGGCTCGCGTTGCTCGGGCAATGACGCATCTTGTGTACGCCGGATTTCCGAAATCCAAGCCACCGGCGCATGATGTTGGTCCCGTAGGCCAGCCGTGGCTGGCCCGCGATCTGGGGCGCGGACCGCCGATTCCGCCTTTGGGGCGGTTCGGTGTGCCGACGCTCTATGAGACTTTCTTCAAACGCGCCCGGCGGGGTCGGGCTCGTGCGACGCGATCCTAGATAGCTCGTCCGCCAGACGTTATCTTTCCCGGGAATATGGCGTCGCCGAGGCCATCGAAATGGCGCTCCATACGCCGTACTTCCTTGACATAAGCTTCCTTTGGGGTCGGTGCATTGGTACTCCTTGGAAACCTGGTTTACAACCGCTTGGGAATCCCCGAGGACCAGCCAGACGGCGGATGCCCACACCGCCGCCGCCGCAACCCCGCAAGAAGCCCCTCATATTCGGCCATGTTGTTGGTTGCCCTGAAGTCGAGCCTGACGATGTAATCGAAGTATGTCGCCCGCCGGGAAGTTAACACCACGCCCTGCTCCGCCCCGTGTAAGGTGAGTGAACCGTCAAAGTTCATCACCCAAGGCGCGCTCCTTGGCCACGATCCTCCGTACTCGGTTCTCTCTGGGTGGATCACTATCGATCGTTGGCGTCCATTCTCGCCACGAAATCGGCCAAGGCCTCGACTCTTGATCGCGTGCCGGCTTCCGGTGTGCATCAAATTCCGACAACTCGATGGCCCATTTGACTACCCGTCCCGTGCCTTCTACACGCAGATTTGTCCGAGAGGGTAGGACGTGATTACGCGTTACCCCTGCGTCCGGGAAATAATGGCGCAGCCTTCCCGGAGGCCACGAGCACAGCCGTAGAGCAATTTCTCGGGCCCGCGGTAACGTGTCTTTGCGTCCCGTAGTGCTCGCCGACAAAGTAGACCGGCCGCCGCACCTTGGTGCGGGCCTTGACTACTTTGTTAGGGGCGACTGTTCTGGCACACCGGGCGGCAAGTTACCTCGTGTCCGGGCTTTCGGGCCATCGCCCCCTGGCCCCTCGTGGCCGCTCCGGGTGGAAGGGGCCCGAAGCTCTCCGGACTAGGGGCCGGGCGGCTCCCCGGGGCTCTGGGGCCAAGGTCCACCTCCGGCTCGGCACTTCCCGCCGGCACCGCTCCGAGGTTTCCCGCCACTGGTGCCTGTATGTTATCTCAGTGCCCGGGCCACCGGCCGTCGCCCTCCCGAGGCCCTCGTGGCCACTGGGTGGAGGGGGCCCTGAGCCCCTGACTAGGGGGCCTGGCGGCCCTCGAAGCTCTGGGGCCAAGGGCCACCTCCGGCCTCCGCGCTTCCGCCCGCTCCGTTCCGAGGTTTCCCGCTCTCGGGTTCGATGGGGTTGGGGGCGACCGAGAGTCTAGCTCGTCGTCGCGCTCCACAACCAAAGCCACACTAATCACTTGGGGGTCGCCGCTAAATATAAAAGGAGGGGCTCTCCTTCTGGGGATACCAATACGGCGGCGAGGAGAGGTAGCGCTTGAGCTCGCCCAAGGCTTTCTCCGCTTCGTCCGTCCAAGTGAAAGGGCCGGTTCGTTTTAACAACTTGAATAAAGGGAGCGCCCGCTTCTCCTAACCTAGATATGAAACGACTCAGGGCACTACACAACCAAAGGAGTCTCTCGCACGTCCTGAGTTTCCTAGGGGGCGCATTTCCTCTATTGCTTTTATTTTAGCCGGTTGGCCTCAATGCCTCGTGCAGACCAAAAACCCTAACAGCTTTGTCCGCCGGCACCCCGAACACGTATTTCTCGGGTTTAGCTTCATGCGGGAGGACCGGAGGTTATTAAACGTCTCAGCCCAAGTCCGGAGCAAGGTTCTTTGGTCCCGGATTTGACTATGAGATCATCGACGTATGCCTCAACATTACGCCTATTTGGTCTTTTAACGTGATGTGGACACCACGTTGAAAAGTGGACATGGCATTCTTCGACCAAAGGGCATAGACATGTAGCCGACTCCCTGAGACAACTGATCAACACGCGCAACGTAGCGCCGCTTACCGGTATCCACACGTCCCGGACGTAACGTCGTACACCCGTGTGCTAGCACGCGATGCAAGGCTAGGGTTTGGCTCGAAAGTGGGGAGGGTTTCCGTGGAGATTGATCTCGGCGACTTCGTTGCACGCGATGCAATTGTTATATCGCAGCCTCTCCACCCCTCCCTCCTTTATATAGAGTTGGCCGACTGGGATTAGTAGCCGATCAGACTCTATTTTGAATTGGATCTCATCCGTATCTCATATAGAGTTGGCCGCTCACACGTCGTAAGCCCATAGGACTCTATTTTGAATTGGATCTCATCCGTATCTTATATAGAGTTGGCCGCCCACACGTCGTAAGCCCATAGGACTCTATCCGATCGGATCCCTATCCGATCGAGCCGTATCCGAGTCCAACTCGAATGCCTGTCTTATCCCCTTAAGCGTGCGACCCGTAGGTTGTGTATACTCTGCTTCGGCTATAATCTAACTTAGCCGATCGTCGGCTCGAGTCCAACTCAGCCGACCCAACAACTGCGGCGCTAGCAAGACATATTGACACCATAGTATACAAGAATATAATATCGGCTCAACCCGTAATGTGTACACAAATCCCTTTGCCTCATGATACCGCTTAAGCTATAGGCAAGATGTGTGCCATCCCTTCAATAGCTTAACCATTCACTCGAACCGTATTGGATTATCCGTCCGTTGATTGACTCCTCAATCAAATTAGCATGGCCATGCATTTCCATAATCCATTACCTCGAGGGGCCCAGATATCTCTCCAAAGGAGGGGCAAATTCCATCTTGATCACTCACATCCCACTCCATGTTTCATAGCAAACCCGAAAACTACCTTTATAACTACCCGCCACGGAATAGCGTTTGGTAGTCCCAAAGTAGGCTACTACACATGTTGGAATCCATGGTGATCTCGTGTTTAAGGACTTTGTACCAACACTACCCGAGACCAACTAATGGCACATTAATTCCCGTAGTGTCTCATGGTGGGTCTATCCAACAATGTGTTCTCCAACACATGTGTCCATGTTTATTGATTTGGTATCTCCATACCCATGATCTATGAGACATGATCATCAATCAATAAACATGCCGATCTTAGAATCATATTTGTTCCGACAATATGACATATGATCGTGGATCGTTTAGAAATAGATTCATACATATAGAGTCTCATAAATAAGTCACGTACTTATTGATCAATACAAGATGTCTATTTCATGGAACCGAATAACACTTTATTCATTTATACATAAACATTGACATGATATCCAACATCTCCATGTTGCCTCTAGGGCATATCACTAACAATCTCCCACTTGCACTAGAGTCAATCATGTAAGTATCTAATACCCATTGCTCTTGTGTGCGCCTCATGCTTCTGCTAAGGGAGAGGTTTTGTCACGGATCGGCTATGTTGAGATCCGTGTGCACTTTGCATATCTTGACATCACCTCTCGTCCACTATCTCGCGGATGAGATGATATCGCCGAAGTATGTGTTTGGACTTCCGATGTGACCTTGGCTCCTTGGCTTGCGCAATGGCTCCACTATTATCACAATAGAGAGACATTGGACCGCCGTACTAGTCATCACACCAAGCTCGAAACGAATTTCTTGATCCAAACAGCCTCCTTTGCAGCCTTCCGAAGCAGCAATGTACTCGGCCTCCGTTGTAGAATCGCAACGCATCCCGCTTGGAACTCTTCCACCGATCGCGCCTCCGTTCGTGCATGTAACACGAACCTGCATTGCGATCTATAATCATCCTTGTCCGTTTGGAAGCTAGCATCGGTGTAACCACTTACAACGAGCTCTTCTTCACCTCCATAGACTAGGAACATATCCTTAGTTCTTCTCAAGTACTTAAGGATATTCTTTACTGAGACCCAGCTGACCTTCACCTGATCTCGATCTGCATCTCGCTCGTAGCACTCAAAGCGTACTAGACATCTCGGGCGTGTACAAAGCATGGCATACATGATGGATCCAATTGCCGAAGCATATGGAACCATACCCATCTTATTCCGCTCATCATGTGTCCGAGGACACCGATTCTTGCTAAGATTAATGCCATGTGACATGGGCAAGAAACCTTTCTTGGAATCATGCATGTTAAACCTTTTCAACACCTTGTCAATGTATGTACTTTGGCTTAATCCAATTAGCCTCTTGGATCTATCTCTATAGATCCGAATGCCCAATATGTATGTTGCTTTCCCTAAGTCTTTCATGGAAAAACTATTTTTCAATGAAGACTTGACTGATTCTAGCATAGGGATATCATTTCCAATCGCAATATGTCATCCACATATAAGATTAGAAATACAATTGCACTCCCACGACCTTTTGTAAACACAGCCTCTTCTTCGTTTTTGATGAAACCAAACCCTTTGATTACTTCATCAAAACGAATATTCCAACTCCGAGATGCTTGCTTCAATCCATAAATGGATTTTCGTAGCTTGCATATCTTTCCAGCGATTCTGATCGACAAAACCCCGAGGTTGTATCATGTATACATCCTCGCTAGGTTTCCATTTAGGAAAGCCGTTTTGACATTCATCTCGCCATATCTCATAGTCGAAATATGCAGCAATCGCTAGGATAATCCGAATAGATTTAAGATATGACGGGCGAGAAGGTTTCATCATAATCAACTCCTTGAATCTTTAAAACCTTTCGCCACTAATCGCGCCTTATAGATGTGAACATTTCCATCCATATCGGCCTCTCTTTCTTAAAAACCCATTTGCACTCAATGGTTTTGACACCATCAGTGGATCAACCAAGTTCCAAACTTGATTGTCGTACATGGATTCTATTTCGGATTTCATTGCTCCAAGCCACTTGTTGGAATCGGGTCCCACCATCGCTTCCTCATAGGTCTTAGGTTCATCGTTGTCCAACAACAATATATCACGTTGTTCCGCACTGTACTGTGGCGCACGACGTGATCTTTCGCACTCCGTGGGCCGGTGTATCTACAACCGGTGGCGCAACTCTTTGCTCCTCCCGTTGTGGTTCCGTGGTCGCCGAAACATTTTCTCGGTGTTTCTTGAACTTCTTCAAGATGCACCCCGCTCCCACTAACCCTTCTTAAAAGAAACTCTTTCTCCAAGAAGACACCGTGCCGGCGACAAACACTTTGCCTTGTTCCCGATTATAAAAGTAATATCCCTTAGTTTCCTTAGGATATCCCACAAAGAAGCACTTGTCGATTTGGGTGTGAGCTTGTCGATCGTAAACGTTTTACATAAGCTTCACATCCCCAAATTTTGAGAAAAGACAAACTAGGGGGTTGCCCCGTCCATATCTCATATGGTGTCTTTTCAACCGACTTAGATGGAACTCTATTTAGTGTGAGCGCAATGCTTCAAGAGCATATCCCCGAAGGATAACGAAGATCACTTTCGCTCATCATCGACCGCACCATGTCCAACAAGGTGCGATTTCTCCGCTCGACACTCCGCCATTGTGGAGTTCCCGGCGGAGTCAACCGTGGAACAATTCCACAATCTTTCGATGATTACCAAACTCTTGGCTCAAGTATTCCCTCCACGATCCGATCGTAGAAACTTGATTGTTTTCCTAAATGATTCTCAGTACTTCATTCTGGAATTCTTTGAACTTTTCAAAGGATTCGGACTTATGTCTCATTAAGTAGATATAACCATATCTACTAAAGTCATCAGAAAGGTAATGAAGTATCGATAACCACCTCTCGGCCGTTGAGCTCATTGGTCCACATACATCAGTATGTACGAGTGCCAACAAGTCACTTGCTCTTTCACTGTGTCCCGTGAAAGGTGCCTTTGTCATCTTACCAAGTAAACAAGACTCACATGTCTCAAATGATTCAAAATCAAAAGAGTGAAGCAATCCATCCTTATGGAGCTTCTCCATGCGTTTCTTATTTATATGACCTAAGCGACAATGCCAAATAAACGTGGGGTTTATATCATTAGAGAGTTGCCTTTCTGTATTAATGTTATAGATGGGAGACGCTTCAAGATTCAAAACGTATAATCCATTCACCAATGGAGCATGAAAATAGAACATATCTCTAAGATATATTGAACAACCATTGTTCATTGATCTAAAATCATATCCTTCCGCTTGCAAACATGAAGCGGAAATAACGTTTTGACATAGTGTTGGAACACAATAACAATTATTTAATTCCAAAACTAATCCCGAAGGTAGATGAAGTGGTACTCGTGCCGACAAAGAATCGTAGCAACGCTTGCTCCATTACCGATGCGCAGTTCACCTCGCCCTTCTCAATCCTCTACTTCTTCTCATTCCCGCAACGACTTGTAATATGAGCTACCGATCCGGTATCAAATACCCAAGAGTCAAGAGGTGAAGTAGCAAGATTAATGTCTATAACATTAATACCGGCGTAAGTCGTACTTTGCTTCTTTTGAGATCCTCCATGTACTTCTTGCAGCCTTCCAAAGGGCTCTGTCTCCTTGCAATAGAAGCAAACGACATCCGATGCCGCCGACCCCTTCTTGCCCTTCTTTGCATTAGAGGCACTCGCGATCTCATCGGGAGTTAACTTCCTCTTGGTGCAAAGCTTCTTGACAGTGGTTTGCGCTTAGCCTCTCGCATCATCATCACATGATGACCGTTTTTCTGGATACTCTCCTCACTGCCTTTAGCATCCCATGCAATTCAGCCAAGGTCCTATCCATGTTGTTCATGTGATAGTTTAATATGAATGGCTCGAAGCTCTGAGGGAGCGACCGGAGAATCACATCGCAGCCAACTCTTGGCTAAGGGGAAAACCTAGTTTTTCCGCACTCGATATAGCCAATCATCTTTATCACATGCGGATCGACGGATTCCCTCAACAAGCTCGCACGCAAACAAGGACTTTGAGGTGTTGAACCTCTCGGCCCGAGCTTGGTTCTCAAACATGCCACGCAGCCCCCGAATAATAGTGTGAGCATCGCCGCTCTCATATTGCTTCAAGCTGGGGACATTGTAGCAAGCATGAGACACTTATATCTAGGGCATCATTAGTGTGCTTCTCATAAGCCCTCCGTGCAGCTTGCAAAGTGGCGTTATTAGGCAAATCCTCAGATAGGGTACTTCAAGAACGTACTCCTTACGCTCTTGCTTGAGAACAATTCTCAAGTTGCGATACCAATCCGTAAAGTTTATTCCATTTAATTTTTCCTTTTCGAGAATAGATCGCAAATTAAAGGTACGGGTGTAGTATTAGCCGTCATTTATTCTATAACAGTAAAAGCAAAGTTTAGCACAATGTTTATGCTATGTCTATTGTTAAACAATTTAACATTAGACTCCCATTACGTATTTTCCACCTTCCCTCTAGGTTACGTATTGGGTCAAGATCCACATGTTAATTAATTTTCTAGTGAGCTTTGGCATCACCGCTAGAAAATTAGTAACATCGGTAAGCAACTCCTTGCTAATCACATCTCTATGTGACTCTTGTTGTTGGTGTGACATCTTCATGCCCCGGCCCCAACCTATGCCCCAAGGCCCAAAACTGTTTTGATAGCCTTGTTAAGTAAACCAAATGCTCCCGCATGTATATGTGACATATACCCCTCGTGTTATGATAGAGAATGGCACTCGCTTTGCACTCCACCATTGACGAGCATAACGGTGACGGTGCAACATTTGAAAGGGCATCATTATTACTTAATTTTACGAGGAATGCTATCCTATCAAACAAACATATCACATATATGAAAGCAGTAGAATAGCATATAATGAAATAGTATGGCCCCCTTCACATGGTGATCTCTATCTCCATGTCTCGCCTCGAGGATCTCCATCTTCGCACCATCTTTCAATGTGCATGATGCTTGATTTCTTCAAACTAAGCTACTACTATAGAAGCTCTAATTGAAGATTACATCGACTCGCAGTCGTGAAAGAATATTACAAGCATTGCACGTATGAAAGAATATTACGTGGATTGCACATATGAAAGAATATTACATGCATCACATGCATCTCATACATACAATAGGGCCATACCATCTCAAAGCATTCTTTGCAAAAACAAGTTAGGCGTAGAAACGTTTTCTACTTATCGCAGAGATACGGCATCGAGACGACCTATAAGGGGGTACGCACACGGCGGCGGTCGAGGGGGAAGCCGCCCCCTCGCGGGCTTCCGGGCAGCGCCCGGAACACCACACGAAATTCATAGATCCAATCTATGAAATCGCTTACGGAAACCATATCGGCATAATCACATTATGCCGTCCCGATACACTATCAAGGGAGATGGTTTGCGCAGCGCGAGGCAAAGAAACAAGATCGGACTACGAGATAGCTTCTGCATAATCACATTATACCGTTCCGATACACTATCAAGGAACGCTATCTCGAAGCCGACTCAAACCGAGTTCTATGGATATTGCTTCGACGTAATCACATTACGCCGTTCCGATACACTATCAAGGAACGCAATTACCATGAACTCTCCTCAACAAATCCCGTAAAACCGATTGATCTAATCAACCCGTGCACAAAACTTGTTCCGCATCCAATCTAAAACCCGAACTAAGCAAGAGAAGCTCGATACCACCGAAGGGTTACGCGGAAGCTACGCTAGCCGAAAACAAAAATTTTCTACCACGCAAACCAGAACACTTGCAAGTAAGGGCCGATAGATCGTTACCGATTGGAGGTGCAATGGAAACACCAATCGTGGCTATCCGATCCGAATAAAGTAGCCGACTCCTGAGGCAAATGATCGATCAAGCCGCGCAACGTAGCAAGCGCTTTACCGGTATCCACACGTCCGGGGACGTAACGCCGTACACCCGTGTGCTAGCACGCGATGCAAGGCTAGGTTTGGCTCGAAAGTGGGGAGGGTTTCCGTGGAGATTGATCTCGGCGACTTCGTTGCACGCGATGCAATTGTTATATCGCAGCCTCTCCACCCCTCCCTCCTTTATATAGAGTTGGCCGATCGGGATTAGTAGCCGATCAGACTCTATTTTGAATTGGATCTCATCCGTATCTCATATAGAGTTGGCCGCTCACACGTCGTAAGCCCATAGGACTCTATTTTGAATTGGATCTCATCCGTATCTCATATAGAGTTGGCCGCCCACACGTCGTAAGCCCATAGGACTCTATCCGATCGGATCCCTATCCGATCGAGCCGTATCCGAGTCCAACTCGAATGCCTCGTTCTTATCCCCTTAAGCGTGCGACCGTAGGTTCAGGTATACTCGGTTTCGGCTATAGTCTAACTTAGCCGATCGTCGCCGAGTCCAACTCACTCGACTGTCAACACGGCGCCTAGCAAGACATATTGACACCATAGTATACAAGAATATAATATCGACTCGAACCTGTAATGTGTACACAAATCCCTTTGCCTCACGATACCGCTTAAGCTATAGGCAAGATGTGTGCCATCCCTTCAATAGCTTAACCATTCACTCGAACCGTATTGGATTATCCGTCCGTTGATTGACTCCTCAATCAAATTAGCATGGCCATGCATTTCCATAATCCATTACCTCGAGGGGCCCAGAGATATCTCTCCAAAGGAGGGGCAAATTCCATCTTGATCACTCACATCCCACTCCATGTTTCATAGCAAACCCGAAAACTACCTTTATAACTACCCGCCATTTAATAGCGTTTGGTAGTCCCAAAGTAGGTTACTACACATGTTGGAATCCATGGTGATCTCGTGTTTAAGGACTTTGTACCAACACTACCCGAGACCAACTAATGACACATTAATTCCCGTAGTGTCTCATGGTGGGTCTATCCAACAATGTGTTCTCCAACACATGTGTCCATGTTTATTGATTTGGTATCTCCATACCCATGATCTATGAGACATGATCATCAATCAATAAACATGCCGATCTTAGAATCATATTTGTTCCGACAATATGACATATGATCGTGGATCGTTTAGAAATAGATTCATACATATAGAGTCTCATAAATAAGTCACGTACTTATTGATCAATACAAGATGTCTATTTCATGGAACCGAATAACACTTTATTCATTTATACATAAACATTGACGTGATATCCAATATCTCCATGTTGCCTCTAGGGCATATCACTAACAAAGATACACCACTCCGGAAGGCAAAGATCACCGCATGGTCAACAATGGAGGGTATGGATTACGCACTGCAAAAACGCTCGGATGTATTTGCGCAAGGACTCGCCCTCCCCTCGTCTGACCATGTGGAGGTCCGCTCCACTCCCGGCGTGGGTACGTGCCCGGAAGTTGGAGGTGAATTGGCGGCATAGATCGTCCCAAGAAGTGACCGACCGGGGGCAGGGTTCATCGCCCAGAGCGGCTCGGCCCTTGAGCGCCATGGGAAAAAGTTGGCCATGACGCGCTGTCACCTCCAGCAGCCTCAATGGTCGTGGTGTAGATCCGGAGGAACTCGGTAGGGTTCAGCGAGCCGTCGTATTTCTCGTAAAGACCGGCCTAAACTTGTTAGGCCGCCGCACGTTACTAAGCTCGAACGAAGCCGGGCAGCCATTGCCGGCAGAGGGGCGTCAATGGTGCGGGGCCGCCGCGCCGTGGAGCCTCCCGCTTGCGGCGGGACCATCACGCCGCCGCCGTCTCCCGAGGGGCTCCACCTACGGGAGGGCCGCCGCGGCCGCCGCCGAGTGGTTGCGCTCCCGACGAGGAGGCGTAATCCGGCTCCCGTCCCATGCGGCGCTCGTCACGGCGCTGCTCGATGCGAAGGCGGCGTCCCATTCTCGCATACGTAAGATCTCTGGCGCTTCTAGTTGGGCCGCCGCCGAGAGGCCTCTTCCGCCCTCGCGCGCCCGCCGCCCTTCGAGCCCATCGCCGAGAGGACGAGCTCACCACGGCATGTGAACCGCGTGGTTGGTGACTCGGAGGAAGCGAGGTCACGCCGCCGCCGGGCCGTGCCTACCAGCTTCGTCACGTCGTCGAACCAACGCTTGGCGTTGATCCTCGCCCGGTGACCGGAGGGTGGCGCAAAAGAGCCTGTCGCCCGGAGGGCACCCTCAGCGTGCCAAACTCTAGGTGACGATGGACGTCTCTCGGCGAGGCTCGCCAGCACGCCCGCTAGGGCGTGGCCCGGATCCCGCAGGGCGTTGTCGGCTCGCGGATGCCCGGCCCTCTCGCCCACGCCCGCCACTTCAGCGGGGCAGAGGAGATGGCGCGCGCGCGCCGCCGTCGTAGGCATCGCTGGCGTGGGGAGATGAAGTTCTTTCCCCTCGAGCGGAGGTGGCAAAAGTTGGGGCCGTGCCCGCCCGTATCAACCTCCTCCGCCGCCCCGTTGGCAAGGCCGCGCGCGCGTAGCGAGCGAGCCCGACGCGGAGCGTGGGACGCGGCCGTGAACCATGGTGGAGACGGGGAGAGAGGTTTTCCCGTCAGAAAATGGGAGGAATATGGAAGTTTAAATCAAAACGCAGGCGCTCCCCTACCTCGGCGCGCACTGCCGATGTCGAAGATCGACACGCGGAATCCGAGGGACCCCTTTTTGGTTCGGCACGGGAGCGGTGAGTCCTGATCTAAACTCGCGATGAGAATAGGATGATGCGATGAGGCGGGAGAAATCAAGATTGCGGAGGCGCGGGGTTTATACAGTTCGGGCCACCGCGAGGTGTAATACCCTACTCCCGTTCGTATGTAATATGAGGGAAGAAGTACATGGAGCAATGAGAGTGTTGTTCTCTTTTTCTAGAGTCGAGATGGACAAGAGGTCGCTAAGAATTAGCCGTCGCTCTGAGGGCCGATCAACCGAGTCGAGGGAGGGGACCGACGAGAGAGTCACCGACCGTTTTTATGATGGACTTGGGTCTCCTTTTATAGTACAAGAGAACACCACACGTAGTCCCGACTTTTCTCTACTCCGCTCCATGTGAAGGAGTGGTTTTTGCCTTGTCTTGCTCCGGAGAAGCCACTCCATCCTTGCTCCTTCATGTTTTCGTCATGAGGGTAGGCGAAAAAGGTGATAGTCGTGGTAGCCATGGGCCGGGCGCAGCTGATGGCTTGCCTACCTACTCCAATGGGACCCACCGGCCGCGGGCCCATCCCGTCGTGCCTCCCGCGCCGCACTCTCCCACGCGCCGCCCAATGCATTAAACGCGATCGGACAGACGTGAGGCGTGCACGGAGTAGGCGCGCGGCCATGCCGCGGTCTCAGTCAAAGACTTTAGGCCTCCTTTGCCTCGTGACAGGCAAAAAGGGGTGATGATGAGAGCAACTGACAGGCCCGCCTCACATCGCATTAAATGCGGCGGGCGCGCGCCGCCTCCTCTTTTGGTCATTAAATGAGTTGGTTGGCGTTGGACTCGCCCTCTCGCAGAGGTGCGGGGTGAGGATAGGGGTCCTGTAACCTCTGACCCTGCCGCCTTGGGGTCCGGTGACCCCTGACCGGCCGCTGGGAGTGTTGCGGCCTCCGGCCAGCCTCTTCTGGGCGACCACGTGCCGCCAAAGGGCTGTGACTCGCTTAGGCCATTCAGATATAGCTTTGACGCACCTTGATGGGCAAGGGCGCCTTCCTTTTCCTGCATGTCGTATCTCCGCATACCCCCGGCCCATATCACCGACAACGGGTAAAGTGTACATCCAAGGCAAAGGTGAATAAAACAATCTATTCGAATAGCCGTGCTCACTGATACTGAGCATCGAACAAGTTTTTCGCTTGGCTAGAATCTAAATTTTAAATAATGGGATGGGCATGCATAATGATTTTATGCAAAAGAAGCAGAAAACCATGATGATCCTATGGTAGGAAGCTATTCTTGAGATCAAAATGGATGGTGGATAGAACCGTCGCCGACTAAACAAACTATGGAAATAAACTTGACTAGCCTTAGGTCTTAGGCTTGTGAAAAGAATTACAAAAATATCTTTATGCAAAAGAACCACAACCATTCCTTGATTATCCCTTATCATATGCATCGTTGTTGTGGTGGCTTGCCGAGTACGGTTGGTACTCACCCTTGCTTTACGCAAAACATTCGAGGTGGGCGATGATGTCACGCCTAGAAATTTAGCCAAATTTCTAGACTATTTTGTGTATTAAATCTCCGTCCAGAATCAGCCAGGTGGTACAAAATGACAAATCAATAATCGATCCAAAGCATAAATAAAGTGTAAAATACTTACGTAAGAGGCACTTAGTTCTCATACCCGAAAGAAAGCAGCAGAGAAATAAAAGGCGATCCTAGCGGGCTTCACTCCACCCATGTGCCTTGGTCTTCTAACTCCGTCTTCAACTCGTAAGCACTTCACTTCGGGAAAAGGGGAAATAGCAAGGCCGAGTACAACCACCGTACTCAACAAGCCACACAGAAATGCAGACGTGCAAGGGGAGACACGAGTGGCTTGGGCTATTTTGCATAAATGCGGTTGTAAAACATTTTCTAGTTTAAAATAGTAAAACAAGCTTGATTATTTAATCAAGATTAATTATTCCACCGAAAGTGTTATCTTCACGTTGAACAGCACAACCAAACCACCCGAACTAGTCCAAGCTCCATTAAGTCAATTTATTAAGATGAGACTAATCATGGTGAATCTGGTTGATCGCTCATAACCGCGGCACGGCTATTCGAATAGTTTTGCTTTGGCCAGAGGTGTACAACTGTACCCACAAGACACGATTCCACACATGTTGCGATGCCCCGAAGTATCGCCACGATACTGCAAGGGGGAAATCGTGACAAGACCCTTCGCATAACTCCTCCTGACCAAGCGACACCACACCTCAGGTTTTGCCCCTACCTTTATATCCAAGGTAGGCAGCCCTCTCTTGTGCCTAGGTGAATCCGGCAGCCGCATAGACCTTGTCCGATCCATCTGAACTCCATCACACCCACCCTTGCCTGGATGCGTCGACCAGGAAAAAACTATACTACAAGTCCAGCTGTTGCCCATGCTGGCTTGTGGTAAGTACGGTAAGTCTTCCAAAGGTCCCATGAACCGGTCCTTAATTGTCATGGGTGCGACAAACAAAACATGCACCCATAGCCCACCATTTAGTTATATTTTAATTAACTAAGAACCTTTGCCAAGGTACCTCTGGTCTGAGACCATCATTTCATGTGACTATCAGCTAGTAGTAGAGTTCTCCCATTAGGTGAGCTAGTGTAATTAGGCATGGCTAAGCGTAAACATTTATAGTAAGGTCACGTAAGTGACGCAAGCTAGTCAATTTAATCACCCAAAGTTGACAATGAATGGATAACAATTAAACATGGCACAAGCGATCGATAGGTTGTCCCGATCCCCGTGTAATTAGCAAAACATGCAATTTTATTTGCTAAAAATAAATATTTTATAAATTGGGATCAATATGCGTCAAGGAGGAATGTGACTTGCCTTGCTTCGCACTGATCTTCTTCTTCGCGAGCACGAACACCCAAACGACGAAGTCTACATGTCGGCACGCAAAACAAGAAAAACTCGAATAAAAACGAAATTAACAATACATGGGAAGTAAACAAACATGTAGAGCTCAATTTTAGATGAATTTTGCAATTTGAATGGCCCAATTTGGAGTTCGTATGGATTATATATGAATTTTAGAAGTTTTAGGCTATTTAATTGAATCCTCGAAATTAAATTCGATTTATTACGCAATATTTAATTAATTTTACAAGGAAAAAGAGTGATGTTGATGTCAGCAGCCAAGGGTCAAGCCGTCGCAGCACGTGCACGATGACGCCAAGAAACCAGGTCGACTTCAAGCAGAAGGACCGACGTCACCGACGCGCTGGCCGCACGCTGGCCCACGGCGGCCCACGGTGGACCGAGTCCACACGGACGCCCTCGGTCCACCACGTGGACGGCCCGCATCGCCCGAAGGGATTGGGCGCCACCGTGAAAGGACAGCTCTGGACGGGCTCGGCCGATCCAACGGCCGGAGTGAGGCGGGACGGCGATGCCGACTAGCGGCGAGGCAACACGCCGACGAGCGCGCGGCGCGGCGGCGCAGACCCAAGGTCGCCGCGGCAAGCGGTGGCGGAATGGAGTGCGCGAAGGCCACCGCGAAGAAGGGGAAAGAGGAGGGAGAGCGGACCTGGCGGGCGAAGGGAGGCGGCGCACCGGCGACGGTGGCGCTTGGGATGAGGCGAACGGGCTCGCCCTTGACCTCGAGAAAAGAGAGAGAGAAGGGTTTAGGAGGAAAAGCCGACGTAGAGCGGCGGGAAAACGACCGAGGGCGACAAGGGAAGGGAACCTCACCACCAAGGGGATGAAAATCCAAAGGATAGATATGGAGGCTTAACACCGACCGAGTCGTGGCCGGCACTAACGCGAACGCAGCGAAGGAAGGTGGCGTGGTTACTTGACTTGGGCGGCGTGGTTGGCGGCCGAGGCGGCCAAAAGCAAAAGCGCACCGGGAGCACGGAAGAAGCTCGATCCGATGCCGATTGGGAGAAAAGAAGTGTCGGCCGAGGTTCTATGGGAGACGCGCACATGGCGGTGGCAATGATCCAGCGAGTGCAAGGCGGATGCGAATATAGTGGCCGAAGGTGAAAATGGGCCGCGCGACTCGGGTTAGCGGTGGGGGCGCTTCGGCAACGGCCCGAGGGTGGGAAGTGGTGGCCGGGCTCGGGCGGTGCGGCGAAGGCTATGGTGGGATGGGCTGCAAAGAATGGCCTTTGAAACAATGGTGGCATGCGGCGGAGGAGAACCGGCGAGTGGCGGCGCATGACTTAGCGCGGGGAGAGTGGGGAGAGACGTGGCGAACTCGGGAGAGAGGGGGAAATGGGCCGGTGCACAGGGATGCCTTTAAGGGGATCGGAAGGCGGCGGAAGGCCGGGTGGCGGAAAAGGCCGACGTGGGCGGCACGGTGCGAGCGAGAGAGAGGCGGCTGGCGCGGCTCCCGCGGGAGGGGAGGTGGCGCAAGGTGCGGCGGAGCGGGCGCGCATGAGCGGGAGAGGCGTCCGGACATGCGCGCGGAGTGGGTGGCCGAGAAACGTGGAGGTACAGCGCCATGGCGCCCGCCCGGTGGCCGGAGGTGGAAGGAAGGGCCGACATGTGGGCCCGACCCCCACATGTCGGCTGGGAGGGAGAGAGGGAGGAGATCGACTCACTGGGACCCACGTGTCGCTGAGTTGAGAGAGAGAGTTGGAGCGAGGGACCCAAAGTAGACTTCGCGCAAGGAGCGGGCCGGCGAGCTGGGCCGGACCGAGGAGAGGGAGGGAGGCGGCTGCAGGGAGGGAATCTGGACTTTGCGCATTGGGCCAAAAAGGGCCCATGCACAGGAAGAAGATTAAATTTATTTTTTCAATTATTTAATCACATAAAAGACATTTTTATTTTTATAAATACTCTCAATGCTCAAATAAATTTAAGAAAAATCCGAAAATATATGAACACTCAAAGTATTTAATAATAATATAAAACATCATTTATTGATTAAATAATTTATTTAAATACTTACTTAAATGCTTTTTATATTATTAAATTTATTTTTCGAGCTCTAAAATTTCACGAAAAATTTCGGAGAGTATTTTAAGGCATTGAGAATATTACAAAAATATTTCTAACCATGATTTTTAAAGGAAAATTTAATTTCCTTAATTAATTCACTTGATTTAATTTACTTTTATTTTAGTATTTTCTAGAAAATGTATTATTAAACATTTTTAATCCCGATCAAAAATTGGGACGTGACAGATGAAGACCCTGAAGATCCATACGAGTACTACCAGGAGGGTATGGAAGACGATGGTGCTCAATAGGTCTTAGACTCCTGGCCGTTGCCTCGTGGCGATGGCGTGTCGCCGCCTTATCTATATCTCCGTCTTTGCTTGTATTCCTGACCGTTTGGTCCTATGTTCTAAACAATGCCTTCTGGTGCTATATTGTAATATTTCGCGTAAGGCAATTGGTGTATTGCATGCTCAATGATTCAGTAATGTAATCGTTGGTACCAAACTACGGAAATGGTAATATGAACACGTATGATTCTTGTTACAAAAATGGGGGTCCACATCTCCCAAGTTGGCGGCGACATCCATCGGGAGGAGCTCCCCGCCATCGCCGCGCGAACCTGGAGCTGTTTGCTGAGCTCCATCGTCACACCGGCATCCGGCACCACCTCCTTGTCTGCCTCGGCTTCCACGAACCGCTCCCGTCCACGCTGCCAGGAGCGGGGTTTTGCTGGTGTCAAGCAACGCCAAGCCGAACATCGTGCAGAGCGCCTCGCACCAATGCAGGTTGCTCCCGATGGAGTTGCTATCGAAGAAGGGCTTCCCGTTTGTGACCTCGGCAAACGCCTTCTCCAACTACGCCATCACCGCCAACGTCCCTCAACCTTCGCCGCCCTCTCGCTTCCTCCTTCGGCGCGAAAAGAACGCCAACCATACCTGTGGAACATCCGCAAGCAAGCAAGCTTATTACCGCGACACCGGCACCACTACCGCCGCTCTACAACTCCCGATCCGGAGTTGGATCCGCCGCGGCCTCCACGTGCGCCGCGCCGATGAAGCTGGGCAGGGCGGCGACGGGATCCGTGCGACCAAACTCCAGCTCCCCGTTGGCCGATAGCACTGCGAGCCAAACCCAAACCCCAACCCGCGCCGCGCGTCCGCCAGGCATAGGCCGAGCTCGCCACACTCGCCTAGAAGTGGTCCGGCTTGGGGAGGTGTCGCCGCGGCCGACCCTATGCCGTGCACCAAGCCGTGGAAGCTAGGCCCCGTCCTCGCAGCTTAACCGCCGCCGATCCGCCAAGCGGCACGGATCCGCGGTCACCACCGCGATCGTCGCCCGATGATTCCCCCGTCGCTCGGACTCGAAGACAAGGAGAAGCCCCCGCCGTCGCCGTCCTTGGCCCCGCCTGGCTTTGCCGGCGACCGCTCGGGTGTTGGCGAGGCTGGGAGGAGGAAGGAGGAGGGAGACGGGACGGTCGGCCATCGCCTCCCGAGCCATCCCTGGGGGTGGGGCGACACGGGAGTTCTCGGTGGATTGGCTTGGTGACCGCGAGAACCTCGTGGGAATGGGCATTCTTTGTTCCTATTTCACAACACCTGTCATTTGTTGGTTTAATCGGTAGCATTAAAAGTTGTTTGGCTCACCTCCCGAACCGCCGGTGTCGGTGGGAAACCCCTTAGGTGCCGAACGACACGGATGACTTTGATCATCGGTGCCGGTTGTAGAACCGACACCTATAAGAGACAGGTGCCGAATTTTAGCCAAAAATTGGCATCTACATGGTATTATAGGTGCCGATTCCTAAATCAATTGCCACGTGGTTGCCCTAATAGGTGGCAATTTTAGGAACAACCGGCACCGCCGTTGTTGATCGATCTGGATACATGACAAGTACTATAGGTGTTGAGTTGTAATAAAAACCGATACCTATATGTTGGCAAGAAAAAAAGATAAAACCTATCAATTTCACATAAAAATTACACAATAACAGAAATTCCAATCAATTCACATCCATTCATCAACATACAACCACATTCATAGTCATCAATATCCAAAGTCATAGCTATATATATATATATATATATATATATATATATATATATATATATATATATATACATACATACGTATGTATGTATGAATGTATATGTATGTATTTACATATATGTATATGTATGCATGCATGTATATGACATACTACGTGCTACTTAGCTTCGTAGCATGACTCACAGCACCTTCCCATACCACGCGCGTCTTCGAGAGCCACCCTGTCCCTCTCTGGCTCAAATAGTAGTAGTTTTTTTACTCATCCCAATAATTATAATAATTATAATTGCAGTTCATGTTAACAGGCAATGTGTAGCCATTTTTTGAATCCATTCAGTTGAGCTATTTATAGACTTCGACCACTGAAGTAGCTAAAGAACAAAACCCTGCCACTGCATTTTCCTACAGATGTGAAACTAATTCTACATGTGTTGGAAAACCTTTCTAGATTAATCTGAACTGGAACAATAATCCTTGGCATCTGCATAGCCAGATTAGGAATGTAAGGTAATCTTGGATCTTTATTCAACAGGCATACACTGAACACTAACAAAAAAGCCATCAAGCTTTTGCTTCTGCAGGTTCTAGTTCTTCCTAATTCCTCAACATCTACTACTTCTACTCTCCCAAAAAAGAGACAAATGCAAGCAGCCTATCCTTCTCCTCCTCCCCCATTCATTTACACAGCTCACCACCATCACAAATTCACAACAAACTTGCAGCAAATTTGCACACACTGATCAAACAAGCCAAAAGGCACAAACATTTTCTTATGTTATCTGTTCAGAGTTTGGTGGATCAATCAATCGAACGGCGACTTGGCCTTGGATGAGGGGTAGATCATGGCGGAGCCGGAGAAGCTGCTGCTGCTGCAGCTGTTGCTGTTGCTTGGGCCGCCGCCTGAGTGCTGCTGCTGCCGGCACGGCGGCGTGCTCGACGTCGACGTGGCAGCGGCGCGAGGCGGCGAGGCGGCGGCGCCGGCCTTGAGGAGAAGATCGACGTTGGCGTAGTCGTCGCGGTCGAGGCGGATCTCCTTGAGCATGGCGGCGACGTCCTTCATGGTGGGGCGGTCGTCGGGGGCCGGGGTGACGCAGAGGAGGGCGACGCCCATCACCTGCAGCATCTCCTCCACCTCCGAGTCGGAGCGACCACGCAGCGCCGGGTCGAGCACGTCGGCGCCGCCCTTCCGCCGCCGCACCCAGTCGACGACGTGCTGCCCGTCGGGGATCGTCGGATCGATCGGCTGCTTCCCGGTGAGCACCTCCAGCACCACCACGCCGTAGCTGTACACGTCGCTCTTCTCCGTTATCTTCATCATGTACCCGTACTCTGCATTTTAAGAAGACATTTTTGCTCATCAGATTTGATCAGGAATTCGTTTTGTTTTTTGTTTGGATGATTTGATGATCCAAGACATTTTTGTTCATCAAATTGAACCAAGAAAGCATTCTCTTTTTTCAGAATGTTCATCAGAAGATCAAAGGTTGGATATTTAATCAAGATTTGATCAAGAATTCTTTTTTTCTTTTGTTCAGATTGTTGATCAGATGATCCAAGATTGAAGCTTTAATGAAGAGACGATTTTTAGTTCAGATTGTTGTTAATCACAAGGTGAAAGATTGAAGCTTTAATCAACAAACATTTTTTAGTAGAGAGTTTTCATCAGAAGATCAAAGATTGAAGCTTTGATAAAGAAACCATTTTTTTGTTCAAATTGTTAATGGCAAGATCAAATACTGAAGCTTTAGTCAAGAAACCATTTTGTTGGTTCAGATTGCTAATTAATTAGAAGATCAAAGACTGAATAAGCTTTGATTAAGAAACCGTTTTTAGTTCAGATATATGTTAACCAGAAGGTGAAAGACTGAAGCTTTGAAAGAAACGATTTTAGTTCAGATTGCTAATCAGAAGATCAAAGATTGAAGCTCTAATTAAGAAGCGATTTTTAGTTCAGACTGTTAATTACAACATCAAAGGTTGCTCCATTTTTAGTTCAGATTGTTGTTAATCAGAAGATGAAAGATTGAAGAAGATTACCGGGGCGATATAGCCGTAGGATCCGGCGACGGTGTTGGAGGAGCGGCCGAAGTCGCCGTCGTCGACGAGCTTGGCGAGGCCAAAGTCGGCGATGTAGGCCTCGAAGTCGAGGCCGATGAGGATGTTGTTCGCCTTGATGTCGCGGTGCACGATCGGCGGCACGCAGTCGTGGTGCAGGTACGCGAGCCCCTGCGCCGCCCCGAGCACGATCCTGTACCGGACATCCCACTCCAGCTGCGCCCCTCCGCCGCCGCCATGGCGGCGCTCGTGGAGCACCGCGCCCAGGCTCCCGTTCGCCATGTAGTCGTACATGAGCAGCCGCGTCGTCTTGTTCCAGCAGCAGCCGAGGAAGCGGACGATGTTCTTGTGGCGGATGGAGCCCAGCGTGCGCACCTCGGCGGAGAAGGAGTCGCGGACGCGCCCGCCGCAGCCGCCGCCGTCGTCCTTGCCGGCGTCGGCGCCACGGGTGCTTGGCCATAGCTTTTGACGGCGATCACCTCCCCAGTGTCGATGCCAACGCGGTACACCACGCCGGAGCAGCCCTTGCCGATGATGTTGGCGTCGACGAGGTTGCGCACCACCTGCTCGACGTTGAAGCTCAGCTTCTGGAACGGCGTGAACTGCCACGGCCACGCCAGTTCGCCGCCGGACTCGGAGTCGCTGCTCCCGCCGCCGTGCCCGCCCTTCCCGCCGATGCTCATCCCGCGCGCCCGCAGGATGCCGATCATGCCCAGCACCATCGCCACCGTCGCCGTCACCAGCAGCGCGATGGCGAGCTTGAGCCGGTGCATGCGCTGCACCTCCTCGTTGGCGTTCATCACCGGCCGCCCGTTTGCGTCGATGCTGACGAAGCACACGTCGCCGCCCTTGGTGCAGAGCCCCGAGTTGCCGGCGAGGCACGACGTGGACAGCTGCCGGAACAGCTTCGTATCGGGGAGGTAGCCGGTGAAGTTGTTGTTGGACACGTTGAGCGTGACGAGGTTGTCGAGCCCGGCGAGCGGCGCGAGGCCGCCGTCGAGCGCGTTGTACGACAGGTCGAGCACCGAGAGCTTGCTCAGCGCCGATATCTTCGCCGGTATCGGGCCAGTGAGGCCGTTCCGGCTGAGGTTGAGCGCGATGTCGAGGCCGTCGATGGCGCAGAGCTCGTCGGGGATGCGGCCGAAGAGGGCGTTGTCGCTGAGGTCGAGGAGCTCGAGGTTGCGGCACTTGCCGAGCGCCGCCGGGATGGGACCGGAGAGCGAGTTGCCGCTGAGCACGAGGCGGTTGAGCGCCTCCAGCCTCCCGAACGCGTCGGGGACGCCGCCGGTGAGCTGGTTGTGTGAGACGTCGATCTCCTGCAGGCCATGGACGCCGGCGAGCGACTCCGGCAGCGCGCCGGTGAGCGTGTTGTTGCTGAGGTCGAGCATCTGGAGCTGCGAGCAGTTGCCGAGCTCGGCGGGGACCAGGCCGGCGAGCCGGTTGCTGCCGAGGTCGAGGAAGTTGATGCTCTTCATCCCGGCCACCGCGGCGGGGATCGAGCCGGCGATGCGGTTGCCGCCGAGTCGCAGCCGCACGAGGCTCGCCGCCTTCCCGATCTCCGGCGGGAGCGGGCCGGAGAGGTCGTTGGAGAGGAGGAGAAGCTTGGTGAGGTTGCGGAGCAGAAAGAGCCCGGGGGATGACGCCGGTGAGGTGGTTGTGGGAGAGGTCGAGAGCCTGGAGGTTGGAGAGCGAGGCGAGCGTCGCTGGGATGGCGCCCTCGAGCTGGTTCTGCCACGCGAACATCACCTGCAGCGCGGCGAGGCGGCCGAGCTCCGGAGGGATGAGGCCGGAGATCTCGTTGGTGTCGAGCTGGAGCTGCACGAGCGCCGTCGCGTTGGCCAGCGCCGGCGGGATGGTCCCCGTGATGTTGTTGTCGCTGAGCATGAGGTCCTGAAGCGCCGGGAGGCGGCCGAGCGACGCCGGGATCGCGCCGGAGATGGCGTTGATGGAGAGGTCGAGCGAGACGAGCGAGGTGAGGTTGCCGAAGGAGTCCGGGATGGGGCCTGTCAGCGAGTTCTGCCATAGCAGCAGCTTCTGCAGCTGCGGCAGCGCGCCCAGCGACGGCGGCAGCGGGCCGGAAAGCGAGTTTTCGTAGAGGTACACGTTGGTGAGGTTGGCGCAGTCGCCGAGCTCCGGCGGGATGGAGCCGGACAGCATCGTCGTGTAGATGGACAGCGTCTGCAAGCTCTGGAGCCGCCTGAGCGACGCCGGCAGCGGGCCGGAGATCTTGGTGTCGGCGAGCCCGAGCACTACGAGGTTGGACAGCTTCGAGAACGACTCGGGAATCTGGCCGGCGAGGTCACGGTTGCCGCCGGCGCGCAACGACTCGAGCAGCTTAAGCTCGCCGAGTGACGCCGGGAGCTCGCCGGAGAGGCGGTTGTCGAACAGCAGGAGGTCCTTGAGCGACGCGGCGAGGTTGCCGAGCGACGCCGGGATGGGGCCGGAGAACTGGTTCGAGTTGAGCACCAGCGACGCCATGGCCGTCGCGTTTCCGAGCGAAGCCGGGATGGGGCCGGAGAGCGAGTTCCCGCTGAGGTCAAGCACGGCGAGGCGGCGGCACAGGTACAGGTCGTCGGGCACGCTCCCGGTGAGGTTAGCGTCGGAGACGACGAACGAGACGAGCCCCGGCAGAGCGGTGCAGAGGCCGGCGGCGGGGAGCGGCACGGCGAGGTGCACCGACTGGAACGTGACGGACGTGACACTCCCGGTGGTGGCGTCGCACCCGACGTGCGACCACTTGCACGGCGACGCCGCCGACGGCGACCAGTCCGGTGGCCGCGCGGCCGTGGTGTTGAGCCATTGCGTCAAGAAGGCGACCTCTGATGAAGCCGAGGCGGCGGCGGTGGAGGAGGAGAGGGAGGTGGAGAAGGAGAGGAGGTGGAGTAAGAGGAGGAGAAGGAGGTGCATGGGACTTGGCAACAATGGTGGCAATGGCAGCTGCATCAAAAATTGTGCTGTGCTTGCTTGGGCAGTGCACAATGCACTAAGCTTCTTGGTTGGTTCAAGAGAGGTGATGATCTCTATGAACTCACTTCTCACTCAACTCACTCACTATGGCTTGGCTCAAGAGTGGTTCAAAGAGTGACAAAACACCTTCTTTCTCTCTCTACTTTCTCTCTCTCTCTATAGCTAGTCTCTCTCCTCCTCAAAACACTCAACAGGTTGAGCTGTTTGCTTGTGTCTCATTGCTTGGTGCTTGCTTGCTAGCTCTCCAGATGGATGGTGGTGAAATGTGGGTGCTTGCTTCAATGCATTGGGCTTCTCCCCAACACAATTTAACAAAGCTTTCCTTCTCTTTCTTCAATTGGTGATGAGTGTAGAGAGAGAGAGAGAGAAGCGGGTGCATTGGGGGAGGGAAGGAGGGAGAAGAAAATTGGGTGTGGCACTGACAATGGGAGCTTAGCTTAGCTACTCTAGTGCAGCTGCCCTTTGGCTATGATCATGTATTTCTATTTGCAAATGGCAAACAATTAATTTGCAATGCTACACTCATGTATGTATGTCACCATGCTTTTGGTCTCCATTGCACCAATCTTGATGCATATCATGGCATTGTAAATCTATGGTTTGAGATTTAAGTCTTAGTTGTGAATTACTGTAACTTAATCTGTGCGGTACTTTGGGCCTATTTAGTTGGTTCAATAGAAATTGTCAACCTTACCTAAGGTTACGTGCTTAAATTCTGTCATATCTTAGCGAATTCAAAGAATCTTGTCATATTTTTTTAAGTCTTTAACATTAACAATCTAATTTGTCGAAAAGAATTTTGCCACAGATATGACTTGCAACTAAGAGTCTCTTTGGTTTCATTAGTCGACTAAAAATAAATTTTTATTAGTTCCTATTCTGTTTGGTTTCACAAACTAAAACACTTGTGCAAAGACTAAAGTATCTTTTCACTCATGCCCTCGTTTTGGCTCGCGCGTGTAAAGGAGGGGTAAAGATGATTCATTAGTCTATCGTCTCTCATTAGCATTAGCATCTTTTGAGCGATCAGAGATTAATGAGATTATTTTAGTCTCTCATTAGTTCTTTAGTCTCATTATGAGTATAAAACTGTTTTTTAAGTTCTTAGTCCATTAGTCCGTAGGAACCAAACATACCCTAAAATTTATCAAACATGTATAAACTCTATCAATAGCAAATTGTGCTATTGATACGGTGTTCTTCATGGCTTTAGAAAGCAAGCGGCTTGTGGGGAAGCCAGTCGGTGTTGTGTCCCCTGCACAAGTCGATTGAATGTTGACAACTAATTGGTTGCTTCATCAGTGAGGGCGAAAGCAGCATTAAATCCCATGAAATGCGCGGCAAAAGCTAGGGTTTGTTTGTGGAAATTAATACCCAAATTAATTATAGGCAAATGTTCGACCGTACAAAGGCAAGTGTATACCTTTTTTTTTGGCCAAAATAGTTTTTGAGTCGAGTCAAGGGAGCATTCAGAGGGGACAGAATGTTAAAATGCAGTTTGAAAAGTCAGACTGCATGTTTGAAGTATATACAAACTTCTATGATCAAGTGTGTAATCGAAAATATGTAGCGATCACATAATTAACCTAGTTAATTTCCTACCAACTTTAATTTGGCAAAACATCAAAAAACTTACTATTTTTGTTAGCAAAAATAAGCATCCAAGTTAAGGGCTCCTCTGTAATAAGGGATTTGCAAGGATTTTTGGATATTTCAATTCCTATATGATTTTTTTCTGTAGGCCCTTTAATTCATAGAAATAAGAAAAAAATTCATAGGATTGCATTAATATAGTCAATTCCATATTAAAATAAGCCAAAGGTAAGACTTCTTGAAAAACTTTCCTTTGCTTTGGTTCAATCTTTCTTATGGTGCAATAAAAGGGTTTCTCTTTCCTTTTTAGTTGCTGTAGGATTGAAAAATATATGTTACTTCGATTTTTGTTTCTGCGTGTTTTCTATTTCGCGTTTCAAAGAGGGCTAAGAGCTTGGCTATTCTGAATAATAATGCATGCTTGCTTGAGTAACGCAAGTTAACAAGTAGATTTCCATTCTGTATTACTCCAATTACCAGTTTGTTAGCTAGGCCGGAGCCTTCTAGTTACAGGTATATGACTGATGTTACTAATCAAAAGTAAATATATATGTTTAGATTTGGCTTTTTCAACCATGACTAAAGAAATATATGTTTAGTCCTCTTCTGTTTTTGTTGTTTTGGTTTACAACCTAAGACTTGCAAACCGGACCAACAGTGTTAATTAGCTAAATGGTAAATTTCCAGCATAGAGATGTCAAGATGCTGTATGGGTTATTCCAACATCGGATCAAGTGTATATCACGCGAACAGCAGACAGCTGCAGATTAAAATTACAGTATGCCAACAAAAATTAGTTACATTGTTTAAGATTGATGCAGGGAAATTAGAGTACTACTAGCTTTTACAGTGCCAATTAGCCGTGTGCCAACCTTGAGGTTTACATTGGTTAAACCGGGTTTAAGTACGTAATTCCCAACTACTCGAACACTCACTGAATGGTGGGCCTCACAATTTACATTAATCTCTTGTGGAACCCATATGTCAGCGAGTAATTGCCGGTGGCTTTGAAATCATATGGATTCGCGATGATGAGAAGAGCAACCCTCACACGACATGGAGAATCTCTCCACAGTGACAGCCTTCATTGCTTGCAGCCACTAGTGATTAAATAATTAATTAACTTGATAAGTAAACAGAGTTAGTGGTAGAAATTAAGAAGCATCACTCTAGTAAAGCTGGTCAGGGCTAGCTGGTTAAAATGAGCCCAGTATTTTTCTATTACTTTTCACATTCACAATTCAGCCCCACTCTTTTTAAATTATCAGTATACTTCACCTACACTATGATTTCAGTTTAGACAACTTGGGACTGTTTTTTTTTTTACCGAACAGACAGTGTGATGTTTCATATTTATATAGTAGGAAAAATATACAAAAAAATACACCCCAAAACCACTACCACACTTGGGACTGATATAATTCTAAGAACAAGAAGATCACACCTATCTTCCTGTGACAGAAAACAAAAATCGATTCCAATTGCTAATTGTCAATTTAAATCAGGTGCATTGAATGATTAATCAGAACAAACCCTCATACATTTTGAAATATTATATATATTTGAGATTACAAGTATCACGTTTGGACTTGCAAAGAGAACTTGAGTAACCTAGGGTGTTCAGCACATGCAACACATACATATTTAACAATGTGATCCAACTGTCAAAGTAAAAGAACTAATGTTAAAATCAGAGAGAAGGTGGTGTAACTGTGACTTCTGAGAGATGTTTAATACTTTAATAACTTTACCACGTTGGCTGATGATATCTTATTCCTAACCGAGTACTACTACTCTCTAGCCTCTACTCTTAATTAGTTACTTGAATTAACAGTGTTCACACAAAGCTAGAGTCTAAACCCCAGCTCTCTTTGTCTAATCTACTCAAATTAAATATTAATTAAGAGCTAGTCTCGGCTTAGATGGCTCAATAGTAAGCTTGGTCTTGGGCTTTGAGCTTGTGGCTACCTATTTAAATTGGCAGCATGTTAGGGTGCAGCTACCAGTCAATTGTGACCTAAGAAAAGCATCTCAAAGTGTTTTGATTCATTTGAATGTTGTGTCTCTTTTGAGATATGGTGTCAAGCAGAAGGCATTGGTATGCATCAAAGGATTAGGATGACTTGTGGTGGGGTTAATTCTCCTCTTCACTGACCCCAAAATATAGGGCCCATCACTGTTAAGAATAATGGAGATTGATTAAAGAATAGAATAGTTTGATGCATGCTCCATTTTTTTGTAGGAAGGATAAATGTATCTAATACTAATATAGAAGATCATTAATTGTAGAATATGTTGATCGAGGTATTAGAATATAAAGGATATAATGTAAGGTTTACAAAAGAGCATCCTCAATCACGATGGGAAGGTTGTCATCCATCAAACAATTTATATATCTCAATATAAATTTTGTATGTGAGTGCATCAAAGAAGAGAAGAACCATCTTTGAGAACGTGTAGGCAAAAAAGAAAATCTAATGGAGTGAGGACAAAGAGATTTATCTATCTATAAAATTAACTGTATTTGGTCTACAGAACTTTGTCAAAGGAAATACTACAATGGTAAGAAATGAAGGATAGGCTGGATTCACATACAATAAATCATATAGAATATCATAAAAACATATAGATATTGACCATTGATTCTTTAGTGTTCTTTTGGATGATGATTCTCATTGCATTCATTATGCATATTACAATGAATTATCAAGTGGATAATTCATAGTAATATGCCCACCCCCAAAAAAACTAAATTTTCCCTGAAGTCCAGTCGTAATAGGAAACAAGCCAGCCAGCCAACTTCATGTCAAACTGTCTGTCAATATAGGTTTGGGCCAAAGTTGAGCGTGGTTGTTGCAAAACAAAAAAGAAAAGGGAAAATAGTTTAGTAGTGTTGGTTGTATTGTCACTTGATTGGCTATGGGTCAAGCTAGTTCCTGGTTTTGGGGAGTTAAAGAGGCAGTCCACATTGGAAAGATTGGGAATGGGGGACCCATTTGACGGCCAGATGATCTCCTGGGTAGCGACAAGGCAACGCATGCTGTCGATCGATCATAATTCATATGGTTTCTGCACTCGTGTGCACTTAAAACATTATGATTGGGTCGAAACAGTTGTGTACCTCACGCTTAATACTAGTAGTAGTAGTAGTGTTTTGATACCAGAGAAAACCTTTTTATTTTTCTGAACTTTTTCAGAAAACTGATAAATGTAAGACTTGTCTAGATTTATTTTAGGAGTAAACCTTTTTACCACATCCCTTTGAACGCAGATGCCTAAACCTCACCACACCACGTAAATTCGGTACAATTCTATACCCAGATAATTTGTCCCAAAATAACATTATCTTTCAAGCAATGAGTTTGTAAAAGTGAATGTATCGCGGTTTATAAAGTGAGAGAAATTGTATTGAAGTTTGCTAGAGTAGAGGGCATTCTAGTACCTTTATATTGCTACGTGTGGAATGCGTTAAAATTGAAGTTATCATGGAACGGAGGGAGTATAATGTTACTACAAATGATGTGCTGGAAAGGTTCAAATCTAGAGATAATATATATTTGAGGATGATATTTTTCATATAAAAATGTTTAGAAAATGAAAAATCAAGAAATCTGTTTATGTTGAGAAAAAACATGCCCAGCCTATGGTTCATTCGAAATATGTTTTCATTCAAAACTTTGTGGCTATGGTTCATGTTTGCAAAGCTTTGCATCGATGCTGTGGAAGTGTGGAGAGATGAGCATGGTCATAGTTTCAACAGGTCATAAGGTCAAAATGTCAAATAATAGTACAACGATGCACATTCAATATAATCACTAAAAATGCATTTTAATTATGGTTAAGGTATAAAATCTATATGCAAATACAATCACTCGGTATGACGAACATAAAACTTATCACCCAACTGCTTCTATAGAAATGCATTTTAATACTAAGGCTAACACTGTATATATGAACCAAAGCCACAAGCATGCAAATATAAGACACTAAATGCAAATATAAGAAATAATGGTAACAAAGACCATCAAATGTTGCAAATATATGGAGTCATCTGCAACGGACGCAATGTTTCGTCATTTCCTACGACCTCAGCATTTTTATTCTAATTAATGAAGCACATAAGAAGTTCCAAACTTCAAGAACTGATCTAAGCTGCAGCAGAGAGAATCATGATCGGTTGTGGGTAAAACAAGGAGAGATGTGAAGACATGCTCCATGTAGAAATTAAACTGTTAAAACTCCAAGAACTGGATCATGCAGCGCATGTGGATGCAGGAAAAGTACAAACCGATCGAGCTGTAAAAATTCTCTCACCGGATGTCACTAAATTACTAGCTTGCTCTGCAGCCCTGCAGGCACAAAGCTAGCAGGTTTACTGGTAAAAACAAGAATTCTAGATCCCAATGCAGTGGCTGTTTGTTTAGGCTCAAGTCGTTTCTGTGTTTTAATTTACTTAATTACCACAAGATATGTCTAATAGACATCTGTATTTTTTTACTGCCTGAATTATTATAGTACTACATACTAGTAGTATTTAGTTTACACAGCACATGGTGACTTGGTGAGTACAGATTAATATATAAAGTATGATACGATTCACTCTTAGCTGTAGTTTACTTGGGTAATTACATGCATCTATAGAACAAAGGCACTGCTCCTGTGTTTTTGAGGTACATGGAGGTGGAAGAAAGTAACTAGAGATGCCCATGAACTTGTGCTGGTAAAAAAAGAGTAGTAAAAAAATTAAAGGCCCTAAAAAGCATCTCAGCATGCAGTGAGCATGCTGTATAATCACCAGCTACACTACACACACCATCCATCCCGGTCAGCTGCTGCTGCTGCTTTTGAAGCGAGTTTAAAGGTTAAAACACCCGGCCTCTCCAGACTGATTTAACTATACACGCATCCCAAGGTTAATTAGGACGTCACATGCTGTTAGATTCCATCTCCAAGCGCTTAACCCACTTAAGTTTATCTCACCATTGCATCTCCATCTCTTTTTCAACGTGTATGTACTAACAAAGCTACAAGTAACTAGCTAGGCTCGTAGCCACGTGGAACTGCCGCCAAAAGATCCAAATTTCTTTGTGCCCATTAGCAAAACATTAGTATGCATGACTATTAATTTCTGAATTGGGCATAGTTCTTAATTATGTTTTGTAGGGTGGGTGATACTGATGTTCATGATAGATGTAAAATCTGTTTAATTTTATCATTTTCAGTTAAAAATCTAATTCCTGGCATCTACACCAACTAGAGCTGCATACAGCCATTACATGTCAAGCTAAAACTTTATTTCTAGCATGACAGTCAATAATTATAATTAAGGGAAAAGAGTACCTAAACCAGTGGATGTATACTACATATATGTTCCTTTGATAAAGGTACCATCAATCTCATCGGCAGAATGGAGTAGAAATCACCTAGTATTGTTTAGATGGCTATCTACACTGTAATTTCCATGGTCTGAGAATTTCAATGATGTGGTGACTGGTTTTCATATATTTTACGGATATTTCTAGCTCTTATCTAAAGAACTCATGTAACAGTATTAAGAACTTTTCTGGAAGTGCTAGAATCACCATAGAGAAAAATGCCATTCTCTGCAGGAGATAGAAGGCTCAGTATATTGCGTACAAGATGGCTTGGTGCAAAGAGAAATTATTCTTCGTATATATACAAACAGGAATTTAGGAAACCAGGATACATACTGCCAAGAAAGCCCTACTTGTATACATCTCCATCACTGATCAAGTAGCCAGCTGTTAAGCAAGTCCAGTGTTAGTCGGATGTCCTAGAAATACATATAGTAAACATTTCAGTGCATTTTTTTATGCTAGAAAGAACAGATTAAGTCTAGCTACAATGGAAATTCCAGTAGCAACCTAGGTAACCAAGAAATTTGATACAAGGATGACTGAATAGAAGGGTGAAACTGCAAATTGTCAACAAACCTGAATGTGGCTTCAAAAGTCCACCTGAGTCTATGATCCATCCATTTCCACGACCACAGGAGCAAACTGCATTCAGATGGAAAGAATGTTTTCACTCTGAGTGCAGCAAAGAATTGCTATCACTTGATCATGAATCATGATCCAAATTTACCTCATCATCTTCATCAATTAGATTCACCGTATTGTTGTCAAGATCCCATCCAAATGTGGTCTCCAGAAGTGATTTTAGTTTTCGAGTCTGAATATGTAGGTAAACATTAGAAACAATCTCTTTTGATATTATTCCAACATTACACAATAGTATAGCTGAAATAAATTTTCTACAGAAATAATGAGGCTGGCTGCTCAATTCAATTGATTGAATTTGCATCATACTTTGTTTGCAACATACTCCAGCTATGAAAAAAACAGTTTTTTCTGATATTACTCTCCTCTGTTCATACAAACGGCAACCACAAACCAATCATTCAAGTGCACGAAAATATAACTCCCTCAAAATAACTGGTCGAAGGTTCATCATTTGTGGTCTTGTGGATATTAAGCCAGGAATTTGAAGTGACCAAAATACTAGTCCAGCTAGGTTATTTTCAGAGAAAGTATGAAGTTCTATACTCAGTCTAAATGTGGTAATTCAAGCATGGGCTACAGAATTGTTTATGTGGTATGTGTAAATACGAGAGAAGGTATAGGAATGCCAACCCATGACAGAAGGTCACCATCAACAACTGTGGCTTCAAGTATCGCCGCAAAGAAATCCTGACAATAGCAGTAAAAGTAAACCAAATATGTGAGCAGAACAAGTTATTCAGCTTCTAGCTAAGTATCGCCGCAAAGAAATCCTGACAATAGCAGTAAAAGTAAACCAATTATGTGAGCAGAACAAGTTATTCAGCTTCTAGCTGTGCTTCTAAGCAAACTGTTTCTCACTCCATAATTCAAATATGCGATAAGAAATCATGTTTGGTCATGATTGAATATAATGATTCCAAAATAAACCATGAAGTCAAATCAGCTGAACAACATATTCACACATTTTCCAGATATTCAAATTCACCTCAACCTTGATGAGTTACTATTATTATAGGTGTTTAATAGTCTTGAGTTTAAAAATGTACAAATGTTAGGGTCCTCTGCATTACAAGTTCCAAATGGACGATCAAACTTAAGTGAGCAACGAATAGGCACACTGCGCTGTTGCTTACTGTCTTCACAACAGTAAAAAACAGTGAACATGTAACTAATTAAATCCAGGATATGTCTGCTAGCTATACACAGTGAAGCTAAATCATTTTACTTCAGGTCCAAGCAGTGTATTCATTGCAATGGCTAAGGACCCATTTCAATGCAATTATGGAGTAATCAATATAAGGGGTTCAATACAGTTTCAAATGAAAGAGCAGTGATAGAGGAGAGATTAGGTTTTACTAATCCTAAATCAGGGTTCGATTTACTAGTTCATAAAAACTGTTGGGACATATCAGGTAGGAGCTAACATAAAATACGAAAAATGACTCAATCAGTAGCCAGTGTTGGACAGTGGTGACTCGTTGTGGTTGTTTCAAGATGTACAACCTGATCTAGAGATCAATATTACCACTACATGATACTTGAATTTCGTATTTGACACAATTACAAATTATGTAATGTTTTTCTTAGTCATATAACTAATTTTAGGAAATATTTACCTTAAACAGTAAGCATATATCTTGTTACCAAGAAGATTTTGTAGGGTTGTAGACAAAAGATGGTAAAATTACCTTAGAAAGACGATACAGAAATATGTCTCTTGAAAACCATGCTTCATCCAAGAACAGAGAATTCCCCATTTCCTCACCACTTCTAGAATCCTGTGTGTGCTGAAAACCATGCTTGAGTTGATAGTAAATTGCCCTAATAAACTGAAGCAGCACAAAACGAGACGCAGGAAAAAGTTAATTAGTCATCATTCCAGACCATCTTTGCCTGATAAATTCAGTAAAACATGCTCCATATATGAACAGTAGAATAAGATCACATAATACCTTTACAAACAAGTTGGTCCTTGTATGAAGAGGCTGTCAGAAGAAGGAAAAAAAAAGTAAAAATAAAAAAGAAAAAGAAAAACTTATAAGTTCATGAATGTACTTGTGTTCATCCTTTCTTATGAGGTATGATTTAACTCAGACAGAGGTATGTGCATTATAAATTTGTAGTACTATATAGTGCAATAAATCCTCAAGAAGGTATTATAAACTGTCATGTCAGTGCATCCATTCCCTCCATTTTTTCACACTCCCAGCCTCAAGGCGCCAAGTAAATTCAGTTTGTTTAACATTGATGGCAAGCGTGAGCTTCATCAAGATGTACCCTAAGATGACAGTTTTAACCAACAGAATCTGGTTACTACAAATAACGATGAGCTGTTGAAACTTTGAGACAGCATATTCATGGAATTTGGTTGAACTAATGCTTACAGAAGCATGGTAGCTGCTTCATCAAAATGTGTCCTGAGCAGTTTAATCAACCTATTACATGTCTCACTTCAAAAAGAAATGGAACCTCTAGCCATCTGGGTACTAGCGAAGCACTACTTTTGCAGGAATGCAGATGCAAGCAGCCACCAAAATAATGCTCAATAACACTATTTTGTGCACTCTGATTTTTCTGTTTTGATAGAAATTAGTTAACATGTTTAAATAAAAGAGTAACACTATTTAGTAGGCAGTACACCATCGATGAAGCAAAACATGTGCATTCTATCCATAAATTTGTGAAGATGCAGTAAGAGTGCTGCTTAATATTAACAAAAGGTTGAGATAAATTAGTACTTACAGCTTCACTACAGCTCAAAAGAAGACTAACTAATGCTTTCCATTGCATAAAAGCCTCCAGTGACTGCCCCATCTAAATAACTCAACAATGTTAGAGAGATTTATGAATGCAATTAAAATGTCTTTAAAGAAGTTGGTTTTTTTTCAGTAGTACCATAAATGCTATGAAAGAGAACTGCAGCTCTCCCAAGAGTAAATCCTCTTGGCCTTGGTAATTCTTGGCCAAAACACTCTCCAGCAAGCTTGTCTGAGAAGTAGAATAGCTTCATCAGCAAATAATACAAGTTTTCGATTTGGTGCATTTTACATGAGGCATGTGTGAGGAATCAATTCAAGCCATCCACCATTAGTAGAAATTACTATGAGAGCATATCTAACATGAAGCACAGAACATTACTTTGTCCAGATTTAACGCAGTCAGCTCATCCCCAGAGATGTTACTATGCTTAATTGAAGAAGGGATAGTTGTATAGTAGCATCCTCTCTGCTCAGACTGCACAGGAGCATTCTTTGCAAACTTTCCATCTTTTAGTTGGTCCATTAAACACCTCTCCATGTCTGTTTGCGGAGCTTTATCCATCCATGATGACTCCCATGCAATTGTAATTTCTCCACCAATTGGCTCTGGAGATATCAAATATAAATCAAATGCGTGTAATAAATGTGCCTGCTTCCAAACCAATATGACAAAAAGAAGGAATACAACATCTTGCATACCAAGACGTTCAATGACACTTTGTGACAAGTAGCTTGAAAGTTGTTTCCAATCTCCAAATGAATCCAAATTATATGGCCCAAGCTGACTGTCAAACTCGAAATGCCTTACTGCTTCAGAATATCTGATTTCCTACCAAAAAGTAAACTTCAGTTTCCTAAACGAAAACCAGGTGCACAATTTTGTTGAGTTGAATTTTGCAGAAGCTCTAGTCTGTTGAATATGTACAAGTTAGGAGTATTAGACAAATTTAATTTTATCTGATTCATGTAATGTATACTGTTTCTCACTAACAACAGCGGCAATCCATAGAAAAACAAGTTCAAACATAGGTTGAGTACATTTTGTCTAGTCCTTTTTTAGGGAATTGTCTAGTCTAATTTCCACTGTCATATATGGTGCAAGTATTAGAGAGCTGCAATTCCAATTTTAAGCAATGTATCTTGTACCTCATTATAAACTGATTCACAAGTTGCCATGTCTGTCAATCACAATACAATTGATACTTGGCATACTTTACAGTTTAACAATGCATGAAGGAAATATGAAAATTACAGGATTTACAAGAACTTGAAGCTACTATACCAGCATTCAGAAAAATTCACTCTTTTTATCTTCTGAAATACTGACTTTTCAAGACTAGTTTCCATCTCAGTTCAGTGTAATCTCTAGTAATGTAGCCCTTTATAAGAAGGTAAGAGCTAAAGACGACAGTTGCTTCTATGCTCCACCTACTTTGATTTGCACCGATTGCATGATGGATGACTACTACATCCCCAAACGAATTGCTCTAGAAAAGTTAACATTGCAGCTCAACTAATTATGCATTGGAGGGTCACTTGTGTTATATGTATATTTCAGTTTTACATTCCTTTATTTGCAAAGGTTTTTCTGCATGTTTGTATGCACCTGTACCTGTATATATTTGGGCATTTTTCCCTCAAATGAATATAAGTGCTGTTCATAACAAGTGCTGTTCATAAGATTGTACGAGACCAAAACTAGGGTTAGACTCTTCTTCTCGCATTTTTCCCTCAAATGAATATAAGTGCTGTTCATAACATTGTACCAGACCAAAACTAGGGTTAGACTCTTCTTCTTACCCCAGATGATCTATTTTTTTCCTACGCACGTCTGCACTAGCATGCCTCAATTTTCCTATCATTTACCTGGATTTTTCGTCGTGTTCATTGGCCTCTTCTTGCTGTGGCCGCCGGGGTTGCTGCCTCATTGTCGGCTGCACCCTCGTCGTTGGCACCACTCGTCGCCAGCTCTCTCGTCGCCGGTTTCCTCTTCACCGGCTCCTCCACAGCTGGTGCCACTGGTCGTTGACTGGGCCGCCCGTAGCCGGAGCTGCCAGTTGCTGACCGAGCAGCCCGTCGCTGGGCGTTGTGCCGCGCATCGCCGGCTGCCTCTCCTCGCCATCCACCACTCCTTGCCGGCTGCCAGCCTTAGCCGGCGCTCGGCGCTTCATCTCTTGCTTGCGACGGTTCGCACTCAGCACCGTCTTGTTTCTCGCGTGCGTCGGTTCTGTTCCAGATCTGGGATAAGTAAAAAAAAAGAAGAAAAGAAAAGAAGAAGACAACCTCTCGTCACGGTGTGGTCTTCACAGCTGCTAGCTCTTGGTCTTCAACTTTGACCGAGGCTTTTTAATTAAAAAAAAGGAATTTTCTTCTTTTTGCTTGTTGCCGCTTTGATTTTTTGCGCTCTTGCCATCGCCCGTTGATTTTTTGACGATGTCATCTTTATCAGGCACAGTTTCAGTTCCTCGTTGCCCGGTTATTTTTGATGGTGCTAACTATAATCACTGGGCTCAGCATATGCGCCTTCACATGCGTGGTCAGCGTCTTTGGGATGTTCTTTCTAGGGAGCTACCTTGTTCGCCTCGCCCCCTGGTTCCCGCTATGTCTGTCCTTTCAGGTCAGACTACTAGTATAGACAGAGCAAAGGCGCAAGAGGATTTTGATAATGCTATCGAGACTTATCAGGATCATTATGCTATGTACAAGGCTTGGTTGGATGAGGATGCTAGTGCTTCTGCAATTCTTGTGGCTAGTATGGAGGTCCCATCTTATTGGAGATGTGGTCACCCTTGCTTCTGCTCATCTTACTTGGACATGTTAAGGCCCCATCTATATTATAGTCCCATGGCCCATGTGTGCTGATATATATGTCTCTATCATCCCTACTACTGATTATCATGCTTCATTCCAAGGTTAGTGACATGGTATCAGAGCGGAAATTAGGGTTAGGGTTAGGGCTAGTCCCATCCACCCCGATCCGAGGCTACCTACGGGTTCCTCTCCTCTCCCGCCGCCCGTCGCGGCGCTCCTCTCCCGCCGCTCGTCCCGTCGCGGCGCTCTCGCTTCCGCGCCCGTCGTGGCGCCTGGGCAGCCGCCGTCGCGGCGCTCCTCTCGCGCCGCCCGTCCCGTCGTGGCGCGCTCTCGCTCCGCCGCCGTCGCGGCGCCTCGCTCCCGCCGCCCGTTGCGGCGCACAGCGCCGCCCGTCGCAGAGCCTCCCAAGCAGCCGCCCGTCGCGATGCCGCCGACTGCTTCTTCTCTTGCTCTCGGTTAAGTGCTGCTTCTAGTTCCTCTTTCTCAGCTTTAAGAGCTACCAAAAGTTCACTTGCATCATCGTATGAGCCAATCAAGTTCAGCATCTCAGCTTGTCTGATCTGCAACCAATTGCAGCCGTTTGGTAACTGTTCTGCACTTGAGTCAATATGTCGCAGATTAATACAATTGTGATTGGTATTGTTCTTGATGGCAATAATTATCCTGAGTGGGCTTTTTGTGTGGAGACTGCCTTGAGAGGTTTCGGTCTTCTATTTCATTTAACTGATGATCCACCGGTACTCAATGAAAATGGTATTACTGCTGCAGAGGTTAACATGTGGCAGATTAACGATGGTAAAGTGATGGCTGCCATGGTTAATAGCGTCAAACAATCTATGATTATGAGTCTTTCTAGGTTTAAAACGGCCAAGGCCATATGGGATGCATTGAAGAAGAGAGATGTTCAGGACAGCGGTGCTCTTCTACATTCACTAATGCAGCAGATTCATGTGATACAGCAGAATGACCAGTCTATTGATGAATATTATTCTGCTTTTGATCGTATCATGGGCTCATTGATCTCGATGATATCTCAGTGTTCAGCTGAAAATTGCCCCTCACAGAAATTTGTGGAGAAGTTCTTTATCTACCGCTTTGTCATGGGAGTAAGGGAAGAATTCGATTCTATCCGTAAAAGGCTTCTACATGATTCTTCCAATCTGACCATGACACATGCTTTATCCGAGTTACTTGCCGAGGAGACTCGCCTTAAGTCTATTTCAGCACCTTCGGATCAGTCTCTCACAGTGTATCGGCAGCACCTCGCGGACTTTTGCATCAAGAGGTACTTCAATTCCATGCAAGCACCGTGGTAAGATTGGTCATAATCCGGATGATTGTTTCTCTCAAGCATCCCGAGAAGTTGGCCGAGTATCGTGCTCGTCGAGCCGCTTGAGCCGGGCGTGGACGTGGTGTTGTTTCAGTTCCCAAAGGAGCGATATCTCGTTGCTGCTATGTCTCCTATTGGTGCACCAGCCTCATCTTGGGTACTTGACTCGGGGCTTCTTTTCATGTGACATCGGATCAGTCCCATCTTGTTGACTCGCAAAACAGTTCTGGTGGTACTTGTCCGCATACCGATGGTACATCTTGCTACATCACTCATCAAGGCTCTCTCTACTTCTCATTTTTCTCGTGCTCGATGTTTCATTTGTACCTAAATTGTCTATGAATCTCCTCTCGCTGGTCAAGTTACCGATCAGAATTGTTTTGTTGGATTTGACGACTCATCCTGTTTTATTCAGATCGTCGAACGTGGACGTGGATTGGGACCGCCATCGCCGCAGGTTCACCCGGCCTCTATGTTCTTGATACTCGCGACTTCCACAGCCTCCACGTCTTCCTCGACTCCACTCGCGTGTCATCTCGCTTCCACGTCCTCCACCTCGTCCTTCGCCAAGTGGCATCACCGTCTAGGTCATTTGTGTGGATCTCGGTTGTCTACCCCGATAAATAAAGGTTGTTTAGGTCCTACATCCATTGAGTCTAGCTTTTATTGTAAAGGTTGCAAACTTGGAAAACAAATACAGCTTCCTTATTCTTCTAGTGTTTCTCATAGTGCTAGACCCTTTGATCTTATTCATTCGGATATATGGGACCCGCTCCCTTTGCTACAAAGGGAGGTCACAACTATTATGTCGTTTTTATTGATGACCATTCTCGCTATATTTGGGTATATTTTATGAAGCATCGTTTCGAGTTGTGCTCCATCTACCGCTCATTTGTTCGTATGATTCATACCCGTTTACACCGCTATTAGAATTTTTCGTTCGATTCGGTGGTGAGTACTTATCCGACAAGTTTCGCCGCTTCCTAACCTTAGAGGCACACTTGCTCAGCTCTCATGCCTAGGTGCTCATGCACGTAACGGTGTTGCCGAGCGCAAACACCGCCACCTTATAGACTGCTCGCACGCTTCTCATTTCGTCCTTTGTTCTGACTCATTTTTGGGGTGAAGCCATTTCTACTGCAGTCTACCTCATCAATAGACAACCATCTTCCAAATTGTCTGGTCTTTGCCCTGGTGAAGTACTTTTTGGCACTTCGCCCAAGTATGATCATCTTCGTGTTTTTGGATGTACATGTTATGTCTTGCTTGCGCCACGTGAGTGGACCAAGTTGACTGCCCAATCTGTTGAATGTGCTTTTCTTGGGTATAGTGCTGAGCATAAGGGCTACCATTGTTATGATCCTTCGTCTCGTCGCATCCGCATTTCCCGTGATGTGACATTTGTTGAAGATCGTCCTTTCTTTTATAATTCCTCTATTCAGCCCTCATATTCTCCAACTCATCCACATCTTTTCTTAGTCTTCCAACAATTCATGTTGAACCTCCTCCGACTATTCCGATCCTCCAACACCTCCACTGCTATTCCGCACACACCTCCACCGCCACCTAATATACCAGATCCACCTCCTTCATCTCCTCCACCTTTCTCTCGACCTTCACTCGTCCATGTCTACACTCGTCGTTCCACACGCCTTCCACCTTCGTTGGCTAGTCCCGATTGCTGGTTCGATGAGTTGCGTGCTGGTTCCCGCTATAATCTTCGAGATCGGAGTACTATTGCACCTCCGGACAGGCTGGGTTTCCCACGTGTTAATGCTGTTATCGATGAACCCTCCAATTATAAGGAAGCCGCTGATATTCCCGAGTGGCAGCTTGCTATGTCCGAGGAACTTGTTGCTCTTGATTGTACACATACCTGGGATATTGTTCCATTACCACCCGCAGCTGTTCCTATTTCATGCAAGTGGGTTTTCAAAATCAAACGAAAATCAGATGGTTCCATTGAGCGATATAAAGCTCGCCTTGTTGCCCGTGGTTTTCAGCAGACACACGGACTAGATTATGATGAGACTTTTGCTCCTATAGCTCATATGACTATTGTTCGTACATTAATTGCAATGGCTGCTGCATCTTCCTGGCCTATTTCTCAAATGGACGTCAAGAATGTGTTTCTTCATGGTGATTTACATGAAGAGGTATATATGCAGCCCCCACCGGTGTGGCTGCACCTTCGAGATATGTTTGTCGTCTACAACGTGCTTTATATGGCCTTAAATAAGCCCCCCGTGCTTGGTTTGAACGGTTTGCCTCTGTGATACAAGCTGCTGGTTTCTCACCTAGTGATCATGACCATGCCTTATTTATTCACATCTCTTCACGTGGACGCACGTTGCTTCTTCTATATGTTGATGATATGTTGATTTCGGAAACGATATGGATCATATATCCTTTGTGAAAAAGCAACTTAGTGAAAAGTTTCACATGTCCGATTTGGGATCTCTCGTTATTTCTTAGGAATTGAGGTGGTGCATTCTCCACAGGGATATTATGTTTCTAGTCCAAATACACTCAAGATCTCCTTGCTCGATCCGGACTCGGTGACAACAAAACAAATGCTACACCAATGGATCTTCATTTACAACTTCGTGCAAGATGGTACCCTCCTTGAGGATCCTTCTAGGTATCGACATATCGTGGGAAGTCTTGTCTATCTCACTGTCACATGGCCTGATATTGCTCATGCTGTTTATATATTAAGTCAATTTGTGAGCGCTCCTACTTGTTCATTTTGGGCATTTGCTTCGCGCCCTACGATACTTAAGGGGACATCATCTCGGTGCTCGTTCTATGCTTGTGATAGTCCACTTCAGCTACATGCCTACTCGACTCCACTTGGGCAAGTGATCCCTCCGACCGTCGATCCGTCACTGGGTATTGTATATTTCTTGGGTCATCCCCTCTTTCCCGGAAGTCCAAGAAGCAAGCAGCGTGTCACGTTCTAGTACCGAGGCGTAACTTCGTGCCCTTGCTACTACTACTGCAGATTGTGTGGCCGAGATGGTTATTGGGTGACTTTGGCATCTCCCGCGATGCTTCCACACCTCTTTTCTATGACAACACTGGAGCCATACAGATTGCCAATAATCCTGTGAAACATGAACTTACAAAACATATTGGAGTTGATGCTTCATTCACTCGGTCTCATTGTCATCGAAAACAATTGATCTTCGCATGTGCATCGAGCTACAAGTAGCGATTTCTTCACCAAGTCTCGGACTCGAGAGCAAGATCGATTTCATTTGCTCAAACTCCATGCTTCAAATCCTCCTTTTCCGCCTTGAGTTTGAGGGGGTTAAGGCCCCATCTATATTAGCCCATCTATATTATAGGCCCATGGCCCATGTGTGCTGATATATATGTCTCTATCATCCCTACTACTGGATTATCATGCTTCATTTGCTTCATTCCAAGGTTAGTGACAGGACACACCTTCGTGAACGTTATGCGCCTACTGGTGATGCTCTTTATCTTGCTATGGTGCGTCAGGAGCAGTCTTTACAGCAGGAGGAAGCTTCCGTGGATGAGTTCTATACAAGGTTATCCTCTATATGGTGCCAGCTTGATTCTTTGGGACCTGATATTTCTCGTACTCGTCGGTGTTGCCGCGCGCATTCTCACATGGATCTTCGTGGCATCTATGACTTTCTCACCCGTCTTCGCTCCGAGTACGAGTCCACTCGTGCACGGTTGCTTGCTTGGCACACCCGTGTTACTCTAATGGAAGCTCTTACGGAGATTCGTTCTGAGGAGATTCGTCTTCGAGAAGCGGGTATTCTAGCGCCTCCTTCAGTATTAGTTGTTTGTACTACACCTTCAGTCTCTTCATCACCGGCAGCTACTTCCTTTACTTCGCTAGCACGTACTTCTTCAATTGTGCCATCTACCAGCAGTCATCTTCATTGCACTTACTGTGATAAAGATGGCCATGTGGAGTTGTTTTGCTTTCGGAAGAAGAAGGATTTGTGGCGTGGTCGTTCTTCACAGGTTGCCAGGGATTCTTCTCCGAAGAGTACTGGCAGTTCTTCTCAGAAGAGTATTGGTAGTTTAGATACTGCTCGTGCTCTTATGATTGCTTCTTTGGTTCCTCCTCATTTTTGGGTTGAGGCTGTTTCCACTACTACATATTTGATCAACATCCAACTCTCTTCTGCTCTTCAGGGTGGGATTCCTATTGAGCGTCTTTGTGGTCACCCTCCTGACTATTCTAATCTGCGTCTGTTTGGGCACCCGAGAGCATACGAAGTTGACTACCCAGTCTGTTGAGTGTGTGTTTCTTAGCTACAGTGCAGAACATAAGGGTTATCGTTGTTGGGATCCTGTTGGTCGTCGGATGCGGATTTCTCAACATGTTACGTTTGATGAGTCTCGTCCTTTCTTTTTGCGTTCCAGCTCCACATCCTCCCAAGACGATTCTCTTTTGTTCCTCACTTTTCCTCACTAGCATCCCTCTTCCAGTACCCTCCTCTCAAGTGGAGCCTTCTGATGAGGATCCTGCTTCTTCTTATGTGCCTCCTCTTAAGTCTATAGTTGTTGACCTCATGTTATGGAGACTTCTGTCGATGCTTCTCCTGTTGCTCCTTCTCCACGATATAATCTTCGGGATCGTAACTTAGTTATGATTCGTCCAGAGGATCACTATGATTATGTTGCTACTGTTCTTGCTGAGCCTAGTTTTTATCGTGATGCTATTGTTCATCCAGAATGGCAACATGTGATGGCCGAAGAGCTTGCTGCTCTTGAGCGTACTTGTACTTGGGATCTTGTTCCATTGCCATCTCATGTTTGTCCTATCATGTGCAAGTGGATCTATAAGGTCAAGACTCGTTCCGATGGAACTCTTGAACGCTATAAGGCTCATATTGTAGCGTGTGGTTTTCAACAAGAACATGTTCGTGACTACAATGAGAATTTTGCTCCTATGGCTCACATGACCACTGTTCGAACCCTTCTCGCAGTAGCTTCTGCTTGCCATTGGACTATCTCCCAGCTTGACGTTAAGAATGTTTTCCTCAATGGGGAATTGCATGAGGAGGTGTACATGCGGCCACCCCTAGGCTATTCGGTTCCCGACAATATGGTTTGTCGTCTTCACCGCTCTCTTTATGAGCTCAAGCAGGCTCCTCGTGCTTGGATTCAGCGGTTTGCCTCTGTAGTCACCACTGCTGGCCTTTCAGCAAGTACTCATGATCTTGCGCTATTTGCCCATATTTCGCCTCGTGTCCGGACCATTCTTCTTCTCTATGTTGATGATATGATTATCACTAGCGACGATGCTGAGTTTATTGCTTTGTTAAGGCACGTCTCAATGAACAATTTCTGATGTCTGACCTTGGTTCTCTTTGCTATTTTCTAGGGATTGAGGTTTCCTCTACCCTTGTGGGCTTTTATCTTTCTCGTGCAAAGTATATTCAGGATTTTCTAGATAGGGCTTCTCTCGCTGATCAACGTACGATTGAGACTCCCATGGAGCTTAATCTTCATCTTTCTGCCACTGACGGTGTGCCATTAGCTGATCCCACTTGCTATCGTCATCTTGTAGGGAGTCGTGTTTATCTTGTTGTCACTCGTCCTGATATTTCATACTCTGTACATATTCTGAGTCAGTTTGTTTTTGCTCCCACCCAGCTTCACTATAGTCATCTTCTTCATGTTCTCCGTTATCTTCGTGGGACTATCTCTCGTTGCCTTTTCTTTCCTCGGTCCACAACTTGACGTCTTCAGAGCTACTCTGATGCAACTTGGGCTAGTGATTCCTCTGATCGTAAATCTCTTTCTGCTTATTGTGTTTTTCTTGGTGGTTCCCTAATTGCTTAGAAGACTAAGAAAAAAACATAGCCCTTTTGACAGCAGAGGTTACTTGGTTACACTGGTTACTTGAGGATCTTGGTGTTTCTGTCACTTCCCCGACTTCTTTGTTGTCGGAGAGTACAGGTGTTATTAGTATTGCTTGGGATCCTATCAAGCATGAGCTTACTAAGCATATTGGTGTGGATGCCTCTTACACACGCACACGGGTACAGGATCAGGTCATTGCTCTTCAGTATGTGCCTTCTGAGTTGCAGCTAGCTGATTTTTTTACAAAGACACATACTAGAGCTCAGCACAGGTTCTATCTCTCCAAACTCAGTGTTGTTGATCCACCCTGAGTTTGAGGAGGGGTGTTAGATGTATATTTTGGGTTTACATTCCTTTATTTGTAAAGGGTTTTTCTGCATATTTGTATGCACCTGTACCTGTATATACTTGGGCCTTTTGCCCTCAAATGAATATAAGTGCTGTTCATAACAACTTGGATCCTAGTACTGGAAGTGGGTCAATTGGCTGAAATATAATGCTTTTTGTTTCAAATGGTCCATTAGCAACATATGAAATCAGATTTCATGGTTTTCTATTAGCAGCCAAACAGAATGCCTAGCAATGAAAGAATCAAGACATTCATCAAAGGAAACAAAGCAATGGAGGACCAATCAATAGTCCGTATGTCTACACTGCTAACCATTACAAAAGTTACTAGAAAATATAAAGTGATATGGTAGATTATGGTAGACTAAAGAAAATTCTATCAGATATGTCACCTCCTCTTCTGGCAGTTTTATTAATCTCTCCTCCTGTGCATGCCACTTCCGAACAATCACCTGGAAATAGCATACAGAAAATGGTACTGTAAACATGCAAGTTACTGTCATCATCATAATTTTCCCAAAAAAGTCAAACTTTGACTTCCTTAAAAATTTTAAATACAGTCGAGAATATATTAATCATCATTCACTATGACAACAATCACAACATTTATTTTCTTCTCTTGCATGTGAGTACATCTTACAAACGAGTTCTTCTTTGTTGGCTTTTCTTCTGTTCATTCTACAGACCAATTTAGATTTTTCTTTTAGCCAGACATACATATCTATAGATACACAATACATGCAAGTGTATGCATTATTTGAAAATGAGTGATTAGATCCACATAATCATGTAACTACGCTTCAGCAGGTCATATCATCAGTATCTTATTTGCTAAGACGAAAAAAAGAGACAAAAATATGAGAGTAATGCAACTGTAGTAAAAATAAATACAGTAATACTTAATTTAGCAGGACAGGGTTTTACATTTTGAATTCACCAATTTTCCATGGCTAATACTGGTAGAAGAAATATTAACTATTCACCGAAGAATAAATGTAGTGCATATTTTGATGGTTCATCCTTCCAAACCCCATTTTCAGCCAAACATGTTCACATGCAACAGAGCGGCACAAAACAAAAACCAGGATGCAGAATTCAGCATTAACCCTAGAATGGATAATATCTAGTGCCATATTATCTGTGCGGGCAATGTAAACTTGATTTGGGAAAACAGGAAAGAGTACCTCAGATGGGTGAGTAGTAAGAAAGAATCCAACAGTAGGTGCAAACTCATTCGCATGCCTGAAAGGATCATAGATTGTGGAAGAATAATCAATATGTGACTTCTCATGTAAGTTGTTTTGGCCATAACTGAAAGAAACAAAACATGCAGGCAAAATGGAACATACTACGCAAAACAGGCACATGTGTTTTCATAATTTTAACACGGTTTTCTGAATGCCATAACTCCAGATCAAGTAATCAAAGGTGCTGCTAGTGATCGTGTGAATCAAGATCGGTTGACAGATGTGAATCAAGATCGCTACACAAACTATTGCACCCAAAGAAGCATTAGGTACTTAATTATGCTACTAAGATTGCCTCGTCAAACTGCAACGTAGAATCGAGCTATTCAGACCAGGGTTTCCGATTTCGCGAAAACCGCCGCAGTTTTCGTGGTTTTTGGCCGTATCACGGGGTGTGATACAGCAGCTGCACAGTTTCGTTTGAATAATTTCGTGTGAATTCAAAAAAATTGGAAAAATTTATTTTATCACAAAAATATATTTATCAGTAATTTTAGTATTTTTTCAAAATGTTTAACACGTCACAAAAATAAATTTCTCTCTGTCCGCCGCGAAAACCGTGGTATGTGGCGCGGTTTTCTCGCGGTTTGAGCGAAAACCGTGGCACAGCACCGATTTGAATTTGGTTCAAATTTAAATTCTGTCACTGTTCACTTCATAGCGGTTTTCGCGCAAAACGACGCTACCGCCGGGGCGATACGGCAGGCCTTCTCGATATAGTAAACCCTGATCCGGACCAACTGATGATGCTACACCAACATGGATTTTATTAAAAAGAAAAAGAAACTAAACCTACATGCATAATACGACTCGGCACGGCACTTGCTGGCTAAACAATTCTGCACAAGTTGACCGACGGTGTGGTAAATCTAAGAAATCGAATGGGGGAGATTGACGCAATGCAACCTGTTGGGGGAGCAGTAGTAGAGGAAATGCGGCCCCGGAGGCAGCATCTTGATCCCCTTGAACTTGGGTCCGACGGAGAACACCTGAGTCAGATCAAAAGCAGCCGTAAGCCTAGCGAGTCGACGCCGCGGAGAGAAAAAAGGGGGGAGGGTTTCTGGAGGGGAGAGGGAAACCACCTGGGTGTCGACGCCGAGGAGGGTTCGCTGGGGCACGTCGAGGAGGAGGAACGTGGCGCCCTTCCGCACCAGCTCCGTCGCCGCCTCCGGGTCGACTCGCGCCGCCGCGCCTCCGCCTCCGCCGCCGCCGCTCGACATGGTGACGGGAGAAGCGAAGGAATGCCCAGAAACGAACAGTAGAAGGGGCGAGAATGAAACCGAAACCTCTGCACGAGTGGAATGGGATGAGAGTGACGTTGATTGAAACTTGAAAGAGTGGCGACTGCTACCAAGGATGATTGTTTGCTGCGACTTTTTTTTGGTTTTTCAGGTTGAAAGCCAGAAAAAATAAACAAACAGCTGGCTCTTTAATTTGACTTTTGAAAACTCAAGAAATCAAAATTAAAGTAGAAAAGCCCCAGAAGCCACAAGCTTATTTTAGACAATTTTTTTGGCTTTTGAGAAAAAAGTTAAAAATAATTACATGTCTGTCATTTTTAAAAAAATTGGTTTAATTCTAAATAAGTAACTCAAAAGCTAACTCTTAGCTTCAGTTTTTGACATCTAGCTTTTAGAATTTCAGCTTTTCAAAAGCTAAAAGCTAAAAGTAAGCTTGTGGCTTTTAAAAAGCTAAATTAAGTGGCGACGCTCTAATATTTAGGGGTGTTTGTTTTTTAAGATTAAATAGTCTCTGTTAATACTTTAGAAAACACATTTATAATCGATGGCTGTTATAATCGATGGCTAATTCGTGAAACGAATATAATGAGTCTAATTATGTTATTATTTGACGGTGTGATGTTACAGTAAATATTTGCTAATCATAGATTAATTAGACTTAATAAGACTTAATAGATTCATCTCGTAAATTATCCTTCGATTTTACAATTATTTTACAATTAGTTTATGTTTAATCATTCAAATCGATGTCCAAACATCGAATATAACACAAACTAAATCCTACACCCAAACACCCCTTTGTTATCCTGTCTACTACTTACTTCCCTTTTCTCTCTCCATATTTTTCTCTCGTGCAGATTCAAGCAACAGGCAACTATTCCTCTCAAATCTTCTCTCGTGCAGATTCAAGCAACAGGCAACTATTCCTCTCTGTTTTCCCTTGTTTACCTCTTTTCATCTTCTCCTCCATCCCATTCAGACTTCTTAGCCAAATACATGTGCCTTGCAACAAATTATTCAAAATAGATAAAAATATTCTTTGTCAAAAAATATTAGCTTCTAGCACTTGATTTGATTTAATTTAGTTTTCTGTACACTCTATCTGTGTCAATAAAATGTCTTTTTCATATAATTATAAAACTAGCAATCGTGTGCCGTGCGTCGAACGGTGAAGTCAGCGCAGCGCGGATGGGGACGGGAGGGAGGGGCGTAGACGCGGCGCGGGAGCTCTGAGCAATGACGGGAGGGAGGGGCGTAGGCGCGGGGCGGGGCGCGGTGCAGATGGAGATGGGAGGGGCGCAGGGAGAGAGAGGCGCAAGAGGTCTTTTTCTTATCCAAGCCCTCCTTTTCTTTTAAGTATTAAAATTGCAGGTTGATTTTATAAACACTCAAGGAGTTTTTTCAAATTAATCGACGGACGAAAATTTTGGGTAGAAACAATACTTACTTTATAAAATAGTTATAGATATGTTACTTGTCAATTGCCAATAAATTAAGTCTATCTCATTTGAAATTACAATAAAAATCTAAAAGTTTAGGTTTTATGGTTTTTTATTGAATCAATATGGCAAGAAGCAAAACAACAGAAAAGTGCACACCTACACAACTACTCCACGCAAGTATAACAAATGCTTAGCAAATCACTCACATTATGGCCTCAGTGGTGATGGTGGTGGTGAGTGGATTTACCATCACGACATCATCACTACTATCTCATCACGACATCGTCATCATTATCTCATTATCTCTTACAAGTAATATAGATTTCAATATAGGTTTACGCTATAAGGATGGTTTACGCTATAAGGATGGTGCAATGGAGCACTCTTTGTTTTAACGGGATTTATTCGATTGGGAATGAGCTCAACGAGTTAGTAGAAAATGATGAGTGTGTTTCGAGTGTAAAACAATAGCTAACAGGTCTTTTCCTTAATAGTTGTTTTCTTTTTCTAGTATTCATTGTGAGGGGCGTTTTTCCAACCTTTTCATGGGAGATATGCTTATGCACGACGTGCAGCAAAGCGGAAGCCCGAATCCACTTATAGATAGTATAAAAAAATCTCTACCTAATATTTTTCTAAAATTTGTTTCTTGTTTGAATTCGACTAAAAAGAAAATTAGAATCAAGTTCCATAGAAGTATTTGCTATCGGTTATCTTCTCCCACCACTCCACATAGCCTAATAGCAAACCCTCGATTTCGCCAACCTTTTGGTTTCGTTTAAGCTTATTGTCTTAATTTTAAGTTGACATTTTTTATTTTTATGGTTTATAAACCAATAGCTTAAAATCCATAAGGTACATAAAAGGGTAGAGTTCTAACTCCACTTCATGTAACAAGCCAAGAAAAAAGCTACTCAAATCTAGCTTTTGGATTTTCAATGTAATGGTCATGGAAGCTTGTAGCTCTAAAAAGGCAAAAAAAATGCCTTTAGGTTTAGTCTTGGTTTTAAGTCATCTGGTCTCAATTTTACTATTCATTTTCACACGATCATACAAAATATTCCTGATTCTACGATTTCTATAATCCTATAAAATATTATTATTTTATTATTTAAAATAAGGTGAATTAAAAATAAATATGAATAAATATGCTCAAGTTAACATAAAACAAATTAAATTTATCAAAACCAATATGATATTGTTTTAATTTATACAATATATTATATATTTTATATAAAAATGTGTATTTTTTAAAATATGATATCCCAGTTTTATAGTAATATCTTGATACTGATTAATCACTTTTGTTTAGGCTTGTTTGGGCTTATTGGTGTGGCCTTTGTGGTAGCAAATGGCATCACGTGGGGTTGCACCATTGCAGATCGCCACGCATTCACATCACTAAGCTATTAGAGCGGCACAAAACTTATTAATTATTTAGTGAAAATAGTACTACCTCAAGTCATAAATAAATATTATTACTTAGTATTATTTAGTAAAAGAGCAAGTACTACCTCGAGTCGTGAATAACTAAATAAATAACGCTTTAAATATTAGTACAATCACCAAAACATTATTTGTAATGGAGAAATATATTTCAATTAAACTTTAGAAAACAATCGAACACGAAGCCATAAATATGTGACGTTTTACTCATAATATCACCAAAATATTAGTTTGATTATCATTTAGTACACAAACCTATGAGAAAATATATAATAAATATAATATTCTGAAGCGGTTTTGAAGACAAAATCGAGCTATACCATTTTCAAAAGCTGAATCGAGATATCCTTGTACCTTCATTTAATTGTATTCACCACCAACACATAATAAAAGAACACATGTAACATCTTGCCTTAAAAATCTGCATTAAAATCTGCATTAGTTCACTCCACATGCAGAGCGGCCCACGTATGCATAAAAAACCTATTTACACTTTTTATTTTCGTTGTAAAATGGTTAAAACGGTGGAAATGTTGTTCTATCACGGTGCATTTTTCAGTAGCTCCGATTTATATTATCCCCAATCTCAAAAGGGTTTGGTACAATACATCTCTAACTCCACGTAAACAAGATGCTGGTGTGTTGTTTCTTGCGCTAGATGTGTGTGGGGCTCATCATTTGACAGGCGAGCAAGCTGGCCAGATTTGGTCAGATGGGGGACTCCGTTGAAACACGTTTTTTTTGGTAGGATTAGTAAAAGTTGGTTTGAAAAAGCTATCAGAGATGCTATAGACTATACTACTCTCAGTTACAAACATGATGATGGGAGATGTTAATTGTTTGTGATTGGAGGAACAAAGACCAAACCGGAAAAGCACTTGTGCTAGATATTTGGAACCCCTCTATTTACATTAAAAAATCTCTTTTAATTTAAGAAGCAAATAAATAAATCTAAATACGACATGAGACGGGAAGAATCCATTCGTTTCCTTTTTCTCCATTTCTCCTCTGAGCTGGTGACAACTCAGGTGTTTGGAAAGAGGGGAATAGATGTTTGGGTTTGGGAAACAGGGTGCGTGTCGTGTCGTGTGTTCCAATTCCCAAACCAGACTAGCACAGTAGCACTGCTGCGTATTCCCATTTCCCCTCTTGGTATCGGGACGCCTCCACACCTCACAGGCTGGAATTTTTGAATTTGGAATTTGGAATTTGGAATTTGGAATTTGGAAAGGAGGGGGGAAAAGTGAAAAGAAAACTAGAAAAATAAGAAGAAGAAGAAGAAGAAGAGAGAAGGGGGAAAGAAAAGAGATCACATTCACAGCAGAGCAACGCTTTGCTTCGCCTTGCCGTCGTGCTCCACGGCGGCGGCGGCGGAATTCCACCTTCCCACCGCGCCTGCCTCCGCGTGAGAGAGAGGGAGAGAGGGAGGCTACAAATGGCCTCCGCCGCCGAGGAGGCCAGCGGCAAGGGCGTGGAGGTGGAGGGAGGAGGAGCCAGCGCCAACGGCGGCGACAACCCCGCCTCCGCCGCGACCGCGGCCTCGTCGTCTTCTCACGCTGGTGATCCATCCATCCGTACCCGCGCCTGCCTCTCTCCTTTCGTATTCGTTCGTGTGACTGCTGCGAGGCAACAACCTAGGGTGTTCGGATTGGTGGCGGTTGCTTGGCTTCCGTAGCTCTCAGTTTTCCCCCAAATCCGCGGCCGCTCCTGTGGATGGCTGCTAGTTGCGTGTGCACCTTCGCCTTGCTGGGTTGAGGCTCTGATGGCTGCTTGCCTCTGTCTGGGTCACGCTGGCTGCTGGACCTCAGGACCAGGGAATGCTGCGTGTCTGCATTTCCTGGTTTGGTTGGGTGGGGATTCGGCGTTGTGTTGGGTGCTAATTTTAGGCATTAGGCGTTAGGCGTTGGCTCCAGGATTATGTTGTATTGGCAGTGCAGGGGATGTAAGGTGGTAGGTGATGGCCCTCTGCCTTGTCCTTGATTTTACTTTCGTGAATAATGGTTTTCTCGAATCTCTTAGAAAAGGGCATTTTTGGAGGGTTAGTTCACATTGAATGTTTTAAACTCGAACCTCCAATGAACAAAATTTCTTGCATTTTTATTTACAATTGTCAAGCAGGTCGTGCTCTTCAGCTATGGTTATTACAATATTGTTATATCATTTTTTTACAGGATAATTTACTGCAGCAAGCTCCAAATCATAGCACAAATATATTTTTTGTTGATACATTTTAATCTCACTTTCTTCCGTAAGTTATGATAGTGTAAAATAAAAGGATGCTGTCATCCATATTTTTCAAACCATCATTCTGTTTTTGTAGATGACAGAGGCCTCCCCAGATCAAGCACTATGCCAGGTGGGATTAATAATGTTGAAATAACCAATGAAACTGCTGGTCCATCTAATCTGGAAAGATCAAGAACAGAGAGGCGTCGGCAAAACAATCCAGCTGATGATCCTGCTAAACAGTTATTCGATGATAAAATTTCCCTAAAAAAGAAGGTGCGGATAACTTAGTCCTGCTGTCTATCTCTTGCCTTTCCTTCATTTGCAATGCACTTGCTTCATCTATTTACCCTGTGTACCTTCCTTTTCTTCATGCATTTGACCTTTGAAGTTTGGAGCATGTATATGTTATAATAAGAGAAGCCATTTTGAACCGTTATGTGAATTGTCAGCCTTATCTGCTGACAAGATAGCTATATCTGAATTTGATACATTTTAGTATAATGCAGCATTGTGAAAAAAGGCTAGGAGCCTGTTGCACAGACGTGGAACAGATGCACTGTTAAATGATCACGCGCGATACTGCTGATTAATCAGAACTTTGATGGTTATGCTCTACTTATTTATTTATAAACCAAAGTTGATTAAATCATGAAAATTATGACGTGTTATAACAACTCAAAACAGCCTTTGCGAAGCTTGAACAGTATTTAGTGCTTCATCTCCACAGAAAGCTCTATTACATGACTTTAGAAATTAAATCACTGTAATTAGTGAGTAAAATCCTTTTTAACGATTAAACATGAAGAACAGGCCAACTAATTGGAAAAATAGTTGATCATTGGATTATGCAGCCAAATCGGCCTTTATTTTTCACAACAATGGTGTATTATGGTACACTGCATGGTAGCTTACTAGCTTAGAATAGTCAGGAACATCAGCGTCAAATGTGCTATTTTGTATTTGGATATTTGACGTTCAAAAGTTTTTTGGGATATTTTAAATTTTCTTGTAGCTCAAAATGCTAAATCGGATAGCTACAGTGAAAGATGATGGAACTGTGGTTGTTGATGTGCCAAGTTCTCTGGAAACAAGTACAGTTGATGGTGTAGCAGATGATGGCTATGGTGATGTTACTGTTGAGGAACCATTGGATGGAGCAGATATACCTGTGAGGCCTCCTATGGATATTGTTATACTTATTGTGGGCACAAGAGGAGATGTTCAGCCATTCATTGCTATAGGCAAACGCTTACAGGTTAGATCAAAAGCTAACATTTTTGTTAATTTCAAATTATTTAATCTGTCGTCAGGTAGCTATTTTGCTTCTCAAGCTTAAAGTTTCTAAATACGTGGTTTCTGTATGACTAGGATTATCTGTTACCTTTCTTTTAGGATTATGGACACCGTGTGAGATTAGCAACCCATGCAAACTTTAAGGAGTTCGTTCTAACGGCTGGTCTGGAGTTTTACCCTCTTGGTGGTGATCCAAAAATACTTGCTGAATGTATGAAAATAAATCCTTGTATTCACATAGTTGAAGTTTTTTCAATTTCTACATCATGTGAGGGTTTATATATTTGGTATATTCATATCTGAGCAGACATGGTGAAGAACAAAGGATTCCTACCTTCTGGTCCATCAGAAATTCCTATTCAGAGAAAACAGATAAAAGAAATTATATTCTCTTTGCTACCTGCATGCAAGGATGCTGATCCTGACACTGGTATTGCTTTCAAAGTGGATGCTATTATTGCTAACCCACCAGCATATGGTCAGTATATCTTACCTGCTTTGGATTGATTTATTGTGCTTTGCTTTACTTTCCCTCTACCTTCAAAGTGTAATTTCAAATTTGTTTATTATATTCTCAACTAACTAACTAGGTACCTACTACTCTACTTCCTATAGCAATTAGAAAAAAAAAGATACCAGTTTCTGACATGCTCATGTACAAGGTTGTGAGGATCAGGATTGTCTTGACATGCTTGGAGTCTTAGGATTGCATTGTGGAAATTGTTATTGTGAAGGTTATATGTCATAGATTACTAATGTACATAATTCATCATGATTTGAAATCTCCTATGCACGATTAGGATGGAAATGGTCCAACATGATCAGCATCAAAGATCATATATTTTTTAAAACGAAAAGATCTTAACTTTTTATAAGTTTGCTTATGTACAATTCTTTCTTACCGCTTTCAATTTGGTTTATTTTTTCTGATCAGAGACATCCATTACAGAATAATCATTTCTTGATGCATGCTTTATGATGGTAATGCTTTTCTTTGCTGTGCAATTAATAGGCAGACTGACCTAGTAATATACTTGGGAAGTTGGCAGCTTAGAAAGCTCTTTCTATTTCACCATTCTTCTGGAGGCATCTCTTTTCAGGAATTTTCTGTGTTAATTATCACTTTGGAGCCAATCATAGTCTTTTCCAGTTCACATGATTAGGCAATGATGTGTTTACAAGGTGCTCTAGTGTGCATTTTTGTTGTTTGTATGTGCATGTTTTTCTATTTTATGGTCCAGTAGCCAATTGCAATTCACTTCTATGAAAAATTATAAGCGTTTCATTGCTGCTGGCCTCAACTATTATTCAGGACATACTCATGTGGCAGAGGCACTAAAAGTACCCATTCATATATTCTTTACCATGCCATGGACGTGAGTCACTTTTGTTCTGTTCCCTCTTTGAAGAGCACAAATTTGCTGAGGAATATTCTCATTTGGAGATCTAACTTGCGCTGCTTGTTCAGGCCAACTAGTGAATTCCCCCATCCTCTTTCTCGTGTGAAACAAGCGGCTGGATATCGAGTGAGTTTACATCTTACATATTTATTCAGGAAATATTTAAAAACTTCTGTCTCTTGGACACGTTTATTATAGTTGCCCAATGATGAAATAAACCCTACTGGAATAACCCAGCTTTGTTAGCTTAACCTGGTTTTGTTTTTGGCAGCAAACCTAGACAGTCCAAATGCAACTGCCATTTGGCTAGATTAGGGTGTTTTTCTTCCTTAACAGTACAAAAATCAGAATAATTAGTGTTTATATTGTGGTGGTTGCCTTTTTGGTGGGTAGCTTAATTATAGGTTTAAACCCACAACCATCTCTTAACCTTCAACTTTTTTTTAGCTTTCTTGCAGAACTTTTTTTTTTGCTATATCGTGTAATAACTCTGTTCTGTGTTGCTTGGCTTTGCTATAAAGCTGGATTGATCTTTTTGATCTGAAAAAAAATCTCTTAACCTTGAACCAGACACACAATATTGGCACATGCTGCCAACTGGTGTTGTGGTGTAGGCCATTCTGGACCATTGCAAGTTTCAAAGAAAGGATAAACAACACTACAGTTGAATGTTGTGTCTGTGAATTTCCTTTCTAAGCCACATGAAAGACCAAAAGAGATAGTATCTAACTATCTATGGAAAATTATTCTAAGAACAAAGAAAGAAAACACTCTGCTGTTTGCTGTTGACTTTATAATCCAATTTATACTAATTCTTGCAGTTAAATACTACCTCCGTCCTAGAATATAAGAAGTTTTTAGAGTTGGACAAGGTTATTAAGAAAGTAGGTAGAATTGAATGGAGAGAGGTTGTGATTGGTTGAAAAGTGGAGGTAGGTGAAAAAAGTGAATTGTGGAGGGTTGTGATTGGTTGGGAAAAGAATGTTGTTGAAGAAGTAGTTATATTTTGGGACAAATTCTGAGTGGTAGAAGTTGCTATATTTTGGGACGGAGGGAGTAGGATGCAATTTTCCTGCATTCCCTAAAAACACATGCACCACGTATTACAGTCCGAGTTCATCTCCCTAACTTTTGTTGGAATATCCATACTCAAATCGCTGTTATCTGTTCTCGTACAGCATTTTCTTCTGATCTGATTTGATATCTAATTTTTAAATGGTTTACGTTTGCAGCTTTCGTACCAAATTGTAGACTCTATGATTTGGCTTGGTATACGGGATATGATAAATGAATTTAGGAAGAAAAAGCTGAAGCTGCGTCCAGTAACGTACCTAAGTGGTGCACAGGGTTCTGGGAGTGACATTCCTCATGGTTATATCTGGAGTCCTCATCTTGTTCCAAAGCCGAAAGGTTCCTGATTATTATTAGCTTCATCTGAAATTTATATATTATCCTTTTTCACGTCATGCTTAACCTTGTCATTCTTTGATTTTATTAGTTGTTAATCTGGTGCTACGATCTCATTTCGTTTCACTTTCTTATAGCATCAAGTTGTTATATTTAAAAGAGAAGCTTGATTGAGTGTATTTGCTATGTAACATTGTGAACCAAGCAAATATTAGTAATGCTAACTGAAATTGGTAACCTTTTGGTTTGATACCACATTTTCCTATTTGGTAATGAGCATGAAAGTTTGCTAATAATAACAAAATTTATCGTCAGAGATGAACATTTTTGTGTATGTGGATATACCAAATTCATATTAACACAGGAAATAGGATAGGGTCCTTTAGTACTTCCTTGGGGTCTAAAACCACTTTGTCTATCCTCATGATGGGGGAGATACTATGCTATGGCTCTCCAGAATTTTGACTTGCTGCAATCCAAACAAATCTGGCTTTGCCCAAGTTTAACCCAGTCCACAATATTGACTTGGACTTTGTCCAAAAATGAAAAAGCTTGCATAAAATACAGATGTCATGGTTAGATGAGTTAGTGCCAGGTTCATTTGGCCAAATCAGTCTATCTTCTCCATCTATGGCTATGAAGATCAGCAAACTACAAATTGAACTAACTTTGAACTTTGTAACAAGTTATGTGACATTACTATATGTGAATAGGATATTTATTGAATTGAAGCAAGGATCCGAGGAGAATTAGGGATGGGAGAATATCAGTTTGTTCTGAAATGTAACAGAAAATAAACTTAGGTTTACGAATTTTATTCCCCGACAAGATGTTAACTTGTTATGGCACAGACTGCTTGTGATACTCTATGCTGTTCCTTGGCATTAATCTTTTAAATTTCTCATTATATCTAGCAAGCTTCGAGTTGCAAGTGCCAAGTAGTTGACTAGTACCATACCAGTTACCTATATAGTGTAGTTATAGTGTCTGAATTGTTTGTGTAAAATATGGGGAGAATCACATATGGCACTAAGTTCATGACTTTTGTCAATCTGCCACTGCCTTTTGCCTAATTGTTGTGGCGCCACTGAATTCGGTAGTAGTTGGCATATTTGCCAGTTCACTCTGTTTATAAAGCCAGCTATTTGTTGATGCTGTTTGGTCAGTGGATGCTGAAATGCTGAATAAGGAGGATGATGCTGGCCACATAGAGGAGGAAGAGTACTGCAGAGGAGGAGCCATTTGGAGAGGGGAAGGCTGGTTGTGCACTGGAGAGCAGGCTACTGGTGTGCTGGGCTCCCTCTCTGCCCTACACTGGCGTGCCTCTTCCTCTTTCCCTGGTGCATGTGCCTCTAGGGTGAGCGGCCGTCAGAACAGCACCAGTGCCTTTCCCCATTGGCGGGCTTATCCTTGGGCAAGTTGGGGTGGCTTTTGGAGGTGGAGGTGGCTGAGGATATGGCAACATAGCCCATGGTCGATAGATACTCAGCTGACAAGAAGTGCCAGGCAATGAGGGCAGCCGGTTGATGTGAAAGAAGAAAATATATGGGAGAGAGAAGACAAGGGAAATGAAGAAAGGTGTGGAGGGCATAGAGGCTGCTGACCGCAAGGAGTTATTAGTGTTTTCTAATGATGTAGCAAATATACCAAATAATGATGTAGCAAATATACCATAGTCACCCTAAAACCAATGGTACTGTAGCAATTAGTTAATTACTCATGGCAGATTGACGATTGATGCAAACTCTGGTTGCAAATATCCAATTGTTTCTAAAATATATCATTAGGAAAATGCTTGGTAAGCTATTTTATGCTTTTTCAGTAATCACTTTTGTGTATAAGGAACTATCATATCCTTTCAATAATTGGAGTTGTAAGCTATGGATGGATTAAGTATGTTAAGGGGAAAAAATCCTTGAAGTTTCCTGATCAATTTTGGTTCTAACTGAACAATATTTGCTGTTAATGGACTGTAATTCAGCTGTAAATTACCATTTATCCCCCCCTTTTTTTGGACTGAAATTGCCATCTATTCCATTGCAGATTGGGGCCCCAAGATTGATGTTGTTGGATTTTGCTTCCTTGATCTTGCTTCCAATTATGTGCCTCCTGAACCACTTGTGAAATGGCTTGAAGCTGGTGACAAGCCCATATATGTTGGGTTTGGTAGTCTTGTAAGATCACTTTGATCTTGATTTGAATTATTAGAGGTTTTCAGTTTCATTTCCCCTGTTCTTATCTAGGCATCAGTTGACCTATTAAGTTGTCTTCTTTGTATGCTGGCACATTTTGTTGACCTTTACTTGTACTACAGAGTTAAACTTTGAACTGCTTATCTCTAATTAGATAGGACTGTTTGCACGTGTTATCTTCTGTAGTTGTCCAAATGACGTTGGCGGTTAATGCAGCTTGTGGATTAGTGGAACTCATATTTGTTTTACTGCATGAAAAAAACATTTTACAGTGTTTTCACTTTTTACCATTGCATATTTGCATCTAATAGTACACTGTTTTGTCACTTATGGAGCTTAGCATGGCATCTCACATCAAACGTTAGCTATGTTATTCACATTAGTTTGTGTCTTACTCTAGAAAATAGTATGGGACATCAGGAGATCATTTTTTTATGGAAACCATAACTTTTATGCACCAGAGAAACTTGTTACATAAAATGCTATGCTCAATATGTATAGAATAAATTTCTGAAAAAAAAACTTCAAGCATAGCCACACAGGACATTTTGTTATGCTGTGATCTTTTTTTAGCCATTCTGCAAGTCCACTATTTGACCTTGGGAGAGGTTTTGTACAAACAGTTGTGTAAACTTAGGAAACAAGGAGGAATTTCCTTGTTAGTTTTGCTTATGATAGTGAGTTGTTGGTGCCTTGGTAGTGTTGATTTGTGTGGCATGCATACTAGATATCTAGCTGCTTGCAAATAGTGATTTCATGGTTCAATTCTTGTCGTAATGAATTTTAGGATACTATGATTGTTTTGTTTTGAAAATGCACTCCTTTCATTCGTTCGTATACTAGCCAGTCCAAGATCCAGCAAAGATGACTGAAATCATCGTCAAAGCACTTGAAGTGACTGGACAGAGAGGTATCATCAACAAAGGTTGGGGTGGGCTTGGAACATGTAAGTTCACCTCGTAAGTTGTGACCTTATTTCTTATTGCCACTTTTTTCTGTGTGCACGTATTTTACTTCGATCCTGACAACTCCAAAACATGTGGCAGTGGCAGAACCAAAAGATTATGTATATCTACTTGATAACTGTCCCCATGACTGGCTCTTCCTGCAGTGTAAAGCAGTGGTATGCATTTGCTTATCATTCTTGGCATGAAGTAGAATATCTTCTATAAACCTAAGTTTAACTTTCAGAGATTACTAGTTATTACTACCTCTGTGCCAAAATATAGCAAGTTTTAGCTGTGAATCTGGACAAGGACACATATAGCAAGTTTTAGCTGTGAATCTGGACAAGGACACATATAGCAAATTTTAGCTGTGAATCTGGACAAGTCCTTGTCCAGATCCACAGCTAAAACTTGCTATATTTTGGGACAGAGGTAGTACTTATTAATAGTTTTAGTATTGATTACTGAAATTATGCACCAGGACTTTTATTCAGTTATTGATCATTAGTAACTTTCATGGCGTAAGTACCTGTTACGGACTAAAACTTGATTGAAATTTATCTATGTTGTTATGTTTGCATGTGTGTTCAGGGAGAGGTGAACTCACTCTTTGGTTTTTTACTTCTGTAGGTACATCATGGTGGTGCTGGAACAACAGCTGCAGGCCTCAAAGCAGCGGTTCTCCCTCTCTCCCTCCTCCCTTCTGCCCCTCTCTCCCCCCTTCCTATCTCTCAAAAGAAAATCCTGGCTTAACTAATACAAATTGGGGTTATACTTCTGGGTTGAACGAATTTATGAACTCTAACAGCAGTTCCAATTCCATCCAACTTTCACAAAATTCCTGTTAACACAATTGCAAAAACGGGGTTTGGCAGGTGGTGTGCTATTTTTGGGCTAATTCTTGAAAATGATTCAGTTCTTCTAACCTAGCCCTTTGTGTGATTTTTAGTGCCCTACAACTATTGTACCTTTCTTTGGTGACCAACCATTCTGGGGAGACCGAGTGCATGCTAGAGGGGTAGGGCCTCAACCTATACCAGTTGATCAATTCAGTTTGCAAAAATTGGTTGATGCTATAAACTTCATGATGGAGCCAAAGGTAACTTCTACTTTGCATCAGACATTTCTCTGCAACACAGTTCAAATATGTTATTTATGTTGCTATTATTTTGCTACTAAGATGTAAATAGACAACAAGAATATGCATCCAGATGTGTATATATTTGTGAATAGGATTGTAAATATATACAAGTTAGCTGAATTGATCAAAATTGATAAATAGGCATATACATTTCGCCCCTCGTACATACGCTGACTAGCTGAGGCATTTTAATTTGGTGCTAATGCTTCCTCTTTCATACATAACATGATTTCTTCCATTCAAACATGTTTAACCGTCCAAGAAATGTAAATAGTTAACATCGAAGCTACTACCTCCATTCTCAAGTAGATGACGTTCTAGAATGCGTGTAGTCAAACATTGAGATATTAAATTTTAATATGTACAAAAGTATTTGTATTTGATATGAGAAAACGGTATTAATAAATTTATAGTGAAAAATACTTTCATATAGTTATATTTCAATATTTTTTTTGAAAATATATAGTTAAAAGAGAGAGAGTAAATTTCATAAAACTATATGTATTTTGATCAAACTATCACACTACAAATTTAAGATGATGTATCATAAAACTATAGATTTAACACCAAATTTATCATAGAACTACAGATTTAACATGGAGTATCATAAAACTACAGGTTTAGTAATAAAATTATCACAAAACTACACGTTTATTGTGAATTTAATCACAAAACTTAGATGTTTATAGCTCAAACATAGAATTGGTGCTAAGGATTTCAATCCTAAAATCTGTAGATTTGTGATAACTTTATTATTAAATATGTTGTTTTGTGATACTTAGCCTTAAATCTATAGTTTTGTGATAAATTTGGTGTTAAATCCGTAGTTTTGTTACAGTTTGGTCAAAATATCTGCAGTTTTGTAAAATTTACTCTTAAAAAAAGTAGCGATGGAACATGCGCATCGGGGACTGTTGATGTCCAAAACATCAAGTAAAAAAAAGAACAGAGGTAGTAGTATATAATTGGTGGGTCATTATATTCTGTATCTTGGGTGTCAGTGTGTTCAACATTTGCTTCACCGAAACAACCAAAATTGCATATGTACTGCTCCTACTTTGTTACGAAGGAGTTGCTCCTGCACTGTCTGTCTTGACTCACGACAGTTTGGAAAACCAGTGTTTTCTGGAGCCTTTGTCCTCTTTTTGTCTTTATTTGTTTGTCTGGTTTTCTATTTATTTAGATCTGCTTGTATTTGCAGTTTGACCAGAATAGATATTATATCACTTGTTTCTTAATATTATATATTATATTACTTGTTTGCCTTCCAAATTAATGGGCCAGCTTTTGTGCTAGAAATCACCTGTTTCAGGATGAAAAAAGAACTGGTAGTATCTACTTTTTGCCCCCCCTGAATATGGTTATTTAAATTCTCACTTTTTCAGGTGTTGATTTACAGTAGAAGTTTATTAGTTCGTCACACCAGTTGTGCTATAATTAAATGCTATTCTTTTACACTCCAGTATTAGGCCCTTACTAGCTCCACAGTATTTAAGAGCCTCTTTGCCAAAAAGTTCTAGCTAATTGTTTTTTTTCTCCTGTTGGGGTGACTCACTACCCCTGCTTTCCTGGTTTCTTCCCTCAAAATTAATACTGGAACACCTAGTTGCTAGTTCATTCATTGAAAGAAATTGTTTTCAGACTGTGATACTCTCTGCACACAGAAAATAATGGTTTCCCGCATTCTACTGATTCTAGGTTTGGGGTTTCTTTTTGAAATAATCAAATAATCCGAGGATATGATAGTACCATTTAGAATTGAAAATTACTTTAATTTGTTCTTATGATAGTAGATAATTAGATGGTGTAAGTTGACACGAGACTGCTGCATTTACTATGGCTGGCTGGAATGGTTGCCAGTAGGCAGCAGCAGGCTATTTGTTGCATTGCAAAACGCCATCAATTTCCTCTGTTGTCTCAGCCACCGCCACTATTGTTTCAATACAGTCTGTAACAAGTTATCTTAGCCACCTGCTGTGAAACCAGCTGATATAGAGATATATATTTTAGTTTAAAGTACTTTTTATGTTAGTGTCAATTATTTGCCATTGAATTGTTTGATATGGTGTTGAGAGGTACCCCTATGTCCCAAAATATAAGCACTGATGGAGTTTTTCAAGGTGATTAAGGAGAGGGGATCAGGGAGAGCAATGAGAGGGTTGTAATGAGGGAATAGATGGAGAAGTAGCTATATTTTAGAACGGAGGGAGTAGTAATCTTCCCATAGCGTGGATAAGGATAACTATTGTCTATGATATGGTGTACATTGTGTGATGGGTCTGTTTTGTACCTGATCAATACCTTTGTCGGTGTGCATGTTATTTCAGGTGAAAGAAAAAGCCGTGGAACTTGCCAAGGCCATGGAATCTGAAGACGGTGTGTCAGGTGCAGTGAGGGCATTCCTCAGACATCTACCTTCAAGATCAGAGGAAACACCACCTCCGCCGACATCCTGCTTCCTGGAGTTCTTAGGTCCAGTAAGTAGATGTCTTGGTTGCTCGTAGGTGTCAATGAGGCAATTGCACAAAGTATACCATTTCTCCCTGTTCAAAGAAGACAATCTGGAACACCCATGTAAGGATCAGGAGAATGGACGGCCTGGAGAGTGTACTTTATTATCTTTTCTCTTGTTTTGTGTATTTATTTTCTTCTATTGTGTAAAGAGTTCTTGTCGATACATCATTTTGATGTGCATCCTTGCCCAGCTGGTCCTGCAGCAAGTAAATCATCTCACATGTACTACCACCAGTCCTTTCTGTGTATATGGAGAAGGGGAGAAGCACGAATGGTTGAATTGTCCATTGCTGCAATGATTCAAACAAAAACTACAGGTTTATTGTTTTGGTTATATATAGTACCTTCATTCCAATTTTTTTAGTTCTCTTTTTTATGACGATATCTTTCATGCATGTCATTGCATACTATTGTAGCATTGTACATGTGCCAATACCACCTAGGCATCTCTGTCTGTCTCTAGTAGAGGAATAATCCTTGTGGATCCAACGGTACTACTTCCTTCGTCGCATGTTATAAGTCATTTTGGTATGTTATAAGTCATTTTGATTTTTTTTAGTTAAAATATTTTAAATGATCAAGTTTATAAAAATATATATAGTTACTTTTTAACCCAAAACAAACATATTATCAAAGTGAAATAGTGCATTTAATGTTAAATTTAATTAAACTAATATGGAAGTGAAACAGTGCATTTAATGTTAAATTTAATTAAACTAATATGGTGTTTTGGATATAGTTAACTTTTTTAATAAACTTGGTTAAACTTAAAAAAATCAATGATTTATATATAAAACGGAGAGGGGCCGAACCGCAGAAACTTGGGTGTCTAGGCATCTATGTACGATGTTTTGCAACTTGTCGTTTGGAGGATGAACATAAGATGGATCATTCATGTTTTGACGACAAATGGTGGATACCGGCCGTGGCAACTTGGCAAGGCCACTTGCTCCACTCTATTTGTACATTTGTGCTGATTGTACCCTCCCTGGCTCTGTGGGATGGCAGCATTTGCAACTAAAATCTCCACAACTTTAGGGCCTTGTTTTCTTCCAAGATCATGAGATCGTGCAAGTAGGCTGTGCAAGTGTACCATGATAGGACCTTGGCATGTCAGCCTCCACGTGTACCGTGAGATGTATTCTCCGTGGTAGCAATTATGTTAAGTCGTGGACATCGACACCGTCTTCGAAGGCATCCTTTCAAAAAAAAACAAAGGAATAACTTTAAAAACTTTCTTCAAAATTCATATTGAATAGCAATTTTATGGGATTCTTGAGGAAAACTAACATCAGTTCTAGTTTCTGTTGCTTGTGTCTTTTTCTTAAACAATGAAAGCTTATTGATCTCAGTCAAAATGTTCTAAGGACACTCTTGGCCTCTGCACCACACGACAATGCATACAACCATCATACTCCAACACACGCAAAAGAAGTGAAAAAAAACAGCATGTACGATCAAGGCCCATAACCCGAAGACTAAGGTCGCCACACATATGCCGGGGTATAAAACTCTTCGGCCACTTGCTTCAAATATCAACAAGCCAAAATGACAAAAAATCCTGCAAATTGGGTTTCTGAAGAATAACCTATATTAGAGCCAATGTGTTATCAAGAAAATAACCTACAAAAGAGAAAAAACAATTTTCCTCTCAAAAACCACATCATTCCTTGAGAGGTCAAATTGTCATCTCTAATAAACCAAGAGGTCTAAACTCTTTGGTATGTTGTAAAACCCATTGCCCACATATGTGACACATTCCTGGGCGAACAAATATTCAAAAGCAATCTAGATTAGAGACCTAACTGACCAGGCTAGTCGACATTCGAAAAATAAATGTTTATCATTTCTCCCTGTGCAAAAACAACAAGTCTTACTCCCTTTCCATTTTCGTTTACGTTTAGCTAGGTTATCTTTTGTTAACACCACTCCTCAACATAAATACCAAAAAATTACTTTAAGAGGCATTTTTAACTTCCATATATAGTTTTGTTAATATTGAAAACTCATGTATGAGTCAAAGCAAGATAATGAGATTTAACCGAGAATCTTTCATCTGGTGTTAGATTTCATTTAAACTTATCTTGCTCATGTGAGAAAACTATATTAGCGATACGTGGGAACAGATGATTCCACGTCACTAATTTGGAGCCAATAATATCCCTGTGCCAAGTGAAATTTAATGGGGTTGTTTAGAATACTTGAGATAGTCGTTTGTTTGTGTCTTACAACATTATAACCATTTATCTTGCCAAAATCGAACTTGAGAACCATTCTTAATAGAGAAAGATCCAAACTTCTAAAAATCAGGTTTGACTCTCATAAGGCTTGCCCAAAAGTGTGAATCCCTAGGTTTTCAATGGATTTGTGATAGAGGTTATGAACCGAGGTATTTATTACGTAACATCTATTGACATGAGTAACTTAAAAAGCCACTTGCTTAGAAAGGGCTAAATTTTTAAGTTCCAACTCTTGTATTCCCAATCTCCCTTTGAATTTGTTTTATATTTTGTTTTATGTTCATCTTCTTGCCAATAAAACCTAGGGAATCCCATATGTTGCTTGTGTCTGGAGTGTATATCTTTTTCTATGGGTTACCAACCTTAATGTTTCGTAAATTTCTGACGTAATATTCTATTCCTGCAATTTTTTCTATTCGTGTGTTTTTTGAATCCTACATTTTAAAGAAGTCCTAAACCATATATAAATTCATTTATGGCATGTTTGGTTTGTTGTCACTTTTAAACCTGCCAAATTTAAATTTAGGTAATTCAATGAATTTTAACAAATGTACTTTAGTCAATACCATCCTACCATAGATAGTTTTAAAAGTTCTAATACCAATTTTTTCAAACGAATCATTCGAGATAGTGTGAGGTTTCATATTAATATAAAAAAACAAGACCAAGGCTATAATCAGAGAAAAAACAACCACATCACACGCCTACCACCGAAAGAGCTCACTTAGGAACAAACAGAAGCGTCGCGTTTCGATTGCATTCAACTTCATCCACGTCTTTGAATTAGAGGGGGAGAGGCCAAGAAAGAAGATGGATCCGCTCTCCGATCCTCTCAATAGACCTGTCAACATGGTCATCTTGTAACGGATGAAAACGCCATCAAAATAATACCAAATTTTGATATAGTTGGTTTAGGCAACAAACTACCCTTAGCTAACCAGGGGTGGGCCTAGGAGCTCATGGGTATTCTGCTGAATACCCATATTTTTTTAAGAAACAGCTATCCATCTAAGCAATAAAACTCTAGTTGTTCGGTTGTGTCCGGTTGGTTAGCGGCTACCATAAAAATCCTGCGCTCAACCTCTCTAGCCAACCACTCCTAATTTAATTTAGTACTAACAGCCAAAGACAAAGACCAAACTGAGTTTATTTTTACAACGGTTCAAACTCAATAAGTTGGTTTTTCTTTTGTGCAGGGGGGTACGTATTTCATAAGGCGTTGATACTTGATGCCTCGAAAGTTTTTGCCAGATGCTTTTTGTTGCGACATCTTTGATAGGAGGGAATATTGACATATCGCAAATGTTCAGTGTGTTTTTTCATGTCAATTCGGTTGGTTGGTCATCTACGATCCATTAATCTGATGATGATGATGTAAATAATAGTATTCATGGGATATTTTCCTTGATCAAATTGATCTGACATACTTGTGGAAATTAATGTTTGCCACATTTTTCGTTGATGAGATCGCCAGGTCTTCCGTATATGACACCTCGATCGACGGCTTCATGTAAATCATGTCGAGGATGAACACAAGAGCAGGTCACTGTTGACGTCTTTTCCAGTTATCGCGAGACTTAGAGTCGTCAATCATCTTTTATCGGTTGAAGTAATTGAGCTTAACCCATTTAATTAATTTCAAGGCTCATAAAAAATTTTGAAAATGTTTTAGTATCATAAATTATTGTCTTAAATAGGTGGACTCAATGACTACCATTTGAGAAGCCGAGAGGGAATATAGAAAGGTCATACGTGCACGCACGCGCTCGCTCGCCTCGTCGGGCCTAGGTCCAGGCCTTAGGGAAGGCCTGAAATGCAAACCGTTTTGTTGTTTTGGTTTCGTGACTGTTCGAGTTCCTGGTGTCTCTGTCTCTTCCTCTCTCGTAATAGTGCCCATGCACCTTCTCCTCCCTGGTAAATGGTGCCCTGCCCCTTCCTCTCCTTGCTTAATGATGCAGGATTAATGTGTTCCTTCTCCTTCCTCTATTAATGATGTCATTTCTCTTCCCTCGTGACTCTTCTCCTCTTGCTTATATGTCTATATAAGCAGAGGAGTTTTGTGGCATGGGAGATAGACACAACAACGAGAGATCACTGCTACTGCTGCTTTTATTTCTATCGCGAGCTTTGCACGCATAAATCTTACGAAAGCAAACCTCTGAAACTCCTCTTGTTAAGATATTTGCATGAGTAGACGGGAAATTGAGTTTTTGGGAAGCACAACCCTGCGCAACTGTGAAGCATCTAGGCCCCGTTATTTGTTTTGGTAATTAATGATAAGAGCTAATTGTGGACTAACGATGCTTTTGAGATTCATATATTTGAGTTAGGTTCACATGATAAAAAGTGCATAGATAATTACTGAGGATTATTTGAGATGGCACAATGCAAGAAGATTGAAGACAGTAAAATTTATAGTTTATTTTTATTGATCGAGGAGTTTGGGCGATCAAATACCATAGATTATTTTTATAGCTTTGCCGTACTATTAAGAGGGGTAATGACCTAAGCGAAGAGATGATCAAAATATCACATTAGGTCATTTGCATTCCAACTTAAAATTTCTTGTTACTTTCTGTCCAAGGCCGGTCTGACCGTTGATGTGTATCCGGTCGGCCACGGTCCTCTGGCGGTCGACCGCAAATCTTTGCGTGGTCGACCGGTCCTTTGTGGCGGTCCGACCGGCCATACACCTCCGATCGACCGACCTCCTTGATCCCCTCCCGGCCTGGCGATCCGAGCCGCGAGCCGTAGTCGGTCGACCGAGCCGATAGCGGTCGACCAAGCCGAGGCGGTCGACCAGCCATTTGGCCTTCGGTCGGCCCGGACCCCCCTGTTGTCGAGCAATCATTGCACTACAATGGGTAGTTTACTAGCCGTTACAACTAATGCCGGTCTGACCGGCCACACTTCGCCAGTCTGACTGGCAGGCAACAGAGTTGGTGGATTTCGTCTCCAACGGCTAGTTTACTTAGTGTGGGGTATAAATAACCCCCTTTTGGCATCAAGGGACTTTTTCTTGACACTCTCTTCATTTGCATACACCCTTGCACCTCTCTCACACTCATTTGAGCTTTGTGTTCATCCACTTAGTGTGTTTGAGAGTTGATTTAGCCAAGAGCCAAGTGCATTGTTTCATTGTAGAGCTAGTGTGAGACTTGATCATCTCCGAGCCGCGAGATCACTTGTTACTCTTGGAGGTTGTCGCCTCCTAGACGGCTTGTGGAGGAGTTGCCCGATGACCTCTCCGAGAAGATTGTGGAGGAGGCCCGGTGCCGGATTGTGAGTGGTTTGGAGTTCACCACCTTCGGAGCGAAGGAAAGAACTACCCCTAGTGATCGAGGCTTGGGTAGTCCTCTCGTGGCCGGCTCCCACCTTGCCCACCCCTTGACGAAGGGGCGTGCGGTGGCTTCATGGTTGAGCGCTGGAGTTGGGCTCGCCTTAACGGGGACTAGGAAACCGGCGAGTTTCCGAATCTCGGTGAAAAACTCCTTCTCTCTTGTCTCATTTACTTATTGCATTTACTTTTATGCAATTTACATTTGTAGAGACATAATTGAGCCACTATCACCCTAGGATTGCAAAACTTAACTTAGTTGCTTCGTTAGACTCATCTCCCACCAAGCCTAGCAACTTAGGTTAGCTTTGAATTAGTGCCACTTAGTTTTAAATCGCCTATTCACCCCCTCTAGTCGACATCTCAATCCTACAAGTGGTATCAGAGCTTGGTCTCTCTTGATTGGGCTTCACCGCCTAGAGAGAAGATGTCAAACGAGGTGAACCATGTAGGGAAGGCTCCCATGTTTAATGACACAAATTACTTCACTTGGAAAATTAAAATGTCTACTCACCTTAAAGCTATGAGCTTTCATATTTGGAGTATTGTGAATGTAGGTTTTGCTATCACCGGCTTATCCTTGACGGAGGTTGATCACCGTAATGTAACGCCCTGAAAATTAGAGAATTTAAAAACCAAAAATTAAAATCGGAACTTAAAATCCTTCTCCTTGTTGTTGCTTGATCGAGTTTTTCGCTTCTTATTTGCCACTTGGTTGCATAAACTTATAGTTGAGTGATTCATCTCGGTGTTTGAGAAAAACCAAATGATTTGGATTTTCGTTGGGAGAAAAATCTCGGAGTTTAAAGCTAGAAATTTTAAAATAAAATAGGAAGAGGGTGTGGATTCATAAAAATATGTGTTTGAAAATTAAAATATTAATTGGTGATTGTGAAATATTAATTAGAAATGAAATGGGAAATAAAATATTTTAAAGGATTTATATAAAGTCTAGAAATTAATTAGAATTAAAAATTGTGATTTATAAATTAAATAGGGTGATATATATTTTAAATAAATGAAAGTGGGTGAGAAGTTTGAAAATATATTCTTAAATTAATTTTGGGAATACTAGATTTTTATTTGGGATTTTTAGAGTGAAAGAAAATAGGAATTGGAAAATGGAATTGAAAATCGGAAAAATCGGAAAAGCACTGTTCAATACGTCACGGTGTTCGACGCCGTACCGGCCCCGGCCTCGCGCTTGCCGCGCGTCGCCCACCATACCATGCCCGTGCGCGCGCCGCCACGCGCCACACGTCCGCGCCTCGGCCGCGGCTTCGCCCGCACGTCGCGCATGCCGCGCCCGCCCCGCCGCGCCGTGCGCCACGCGCCGTGCCGCCGTACTCGGCCCGCTCGCGCTCGCTTGCCGTGAAGGGTTACGCTGAAGCTACGCTAGCCGAAAACAAAAATTTTCTACCGCGCAAACCAGGAACACTTGCAAGTAAGGGCCGATAGATCGTTACCGATTGGAGTAGATCCGAAGCCGATCAACAGCGCGCAACGTAGCAGCGCCTCTACCGGTATCCACACGTCCAGGGACAGAACGCCGAACACCCGTGTGCTAGCACGCGATGCAAGGCTAGGGTTTGGCTCGAAAGTGGGGAGGGTTTCCGTGGAGATTGATCTCGGCGACTTTTGTTGCACGTGATGCAATTGACGTGTGGCAGCTCTCCACCCTCCCTCCTTTATATAGAGTTTGCCGACGGGACTAGTGGCCGATTAGGACTCTATTTTGAATCGGATCTCATCCGTATCTCATAGAGTTGGCCGCCCATACGTCGTAAGCCCATAGGACTCTATCCGATCGGATCCCTATCCGATCGAGCCGTATCCGAGTCCAACTCGAATATCTATTCTATCCCCTTAAGCGTGCGACCACAGCAGGTTCAGGTATACTCGGTTTCGGCTATAGTCTAACTTAGCCGATCGTCGGCTCGAGTCTAACTCGGCCGACCCGTCAACGCGGCGCCTAGCAGCACATATTGACACCATAGTATACAAGAATAATATCAGCTCGAACTGTAATGTGTACACAAATCCCTTTGCCTCACGATACCGGTTAAGCTATAGGCAAGATGTGTGCCATCCCTTCAATAGCTTAACCATTCACTCGAACCGTATTGGATTATCGTCCGTTGATTGACTCCTCAATCAACTTAGCATGGCCATGCATTTCCATAATCCATTACCTCGAGGGGCCCAGAGATATCTCTCCAAAGGAGGGGCAAATTCCATCTTGATCACTCACATCCCACTCCATGTTTCATAGCAAACCCGAAAACTACCTTTATAACTACCCGTTACGGAATAGCGTTTGGTAGTCCCAAAGTAGGCTACTACACATGTTGGAATCCATGGTGATCTCGAGGTCTAAGGACTTTGTACCAACACTACCCGAGACCAACTAATGGCACATTAATTCTGTAGTGTCTCATGGTGGGTCTATCCAACAATGTGTTCTCCAACACATATGTCCATGTTTATTGATTTGGTATCACCATACCCATGATCTATGAGACATGATCATCAATCAATAAACATGCCGATCTTAGAATCATATTTGTTCCAACAATATGACATATGATCGGGATCGTTTAGAAATAGATTCATACATATCGAGTCTCATAAATAAGTCACGTACTTATTGATCAATACAAGATGTCTATTTCATGGAACTGAATAACACTTTATTCATAAATACATAAACATTGACGTGATATCCAACATCTCCATGTTGCCTCTAGGGCATATCACTAACAATCTCCCACTTGCACTAGAGTCAATCATGTAAGTATCTAATACCCATTGCTCTTGTGTGCGCCTCATCCCGAGTGAGGGAGAGGTTTTGTCGGCGGATCGGCTATGTTGAGATCCGTGTGCACTTTGCATATCTTGACATCACCTCTGTCCACAATCTCGCGGATGAGATGATATCGCCGAAGTATGTGTTTGGACTTCGATGTGACCTCGGCTCCTTGGCTTGCGCAATGGCTCCACTATTGTCACAATAGAGAGACATTGGACCGTCGTACTAGTCATCACACCAAGCTCGAAACGAATTTCTTGATCCAAACGGCCTCCTTTGCGGCTTCCGAAGCGCAATGTACTCGGCCTCCGTTGTAGAATCGCAACGCAGTATCCCGCTTGGAACTCTTCCGTGACTGCGCCTTCGTTCGGGCAGAACACGAACCCGCATTGCGATCTATAATCATCCTTGTCTGTTTGGAAGCTAGCATCGGTGTAACCACTTACAACGAGCTCTTCTTCACCTCCATAGACTAGGAACATATCCTTAGTTCTTCTCAAGTACTTAAGGATATTCTTTACGGATCCAGTGACCTTCACCTGGATCGGCGGTATCTGCTCGTAGCACTCAAAGCGTACGAGACATGCGGCGTGTACAAAGCATGGCATACATGATGGATCCAATTGCCGAAGCATATGGAACCATACCCATCTTATTCCGCTCATCATGTGTCGAGGACACGATTCTTGCTAAGATTAATGCCATGTGACATGGGCAAGAAACCTTTCTTGGAATCATGCATGTTAAACTTTTTCAACACCTTGTCAATGTATGTACTTTGGCTTAATCCAATTAGCCTCTTGGATCTATCTCTATAGATCCAAATGCCCAATATATATGCTTGCCTCCCTAAGTCTTTCATGGAAAAACTATTTTTCAATGAAGACTTGACGGATTCTAACATAGGGATATCATTTCCAATCGGTAATATGTCATCCACTTATAAGATTAGAAATACAATTGCACTCCCACTGACCTTTTTGTAAACACAGGCCTCTTCTTCGTTTTTGATGAAACAAAACCCTTTGATTACTTCATCAAAATGAATATTCCAACTCCGAGATGCTTGCTTCAATCCATAAATGGATTTACGTAGCTTGCATATCTTTCCAGCGATTCTGGATCGACAAAACCCGAGGTTGTATCATGTATACATCCTCGCTTAGGTTTCCATTTAGGAAAGCCGTTTTGACATCCATCCGCCATATCTCATAGTCGAAATATGCAGCAATCGCTAGGATAATCCGAATAGATTTAAGCATTGCGACGGGCGAGAAGGTTTCATCATAATCAACTCCTTGAATCTGTTTAAAACCTTTCGCCACCAATCGCGCCTTATTGATGTGAACATTTCCATCCATATCGGCCTTTTCTTAAAAACCCATTTGCACTCAATGGTTTTGACACCATCAGTGGATCAACCAAGTTCCAAACTTGATTGTCGTACATGGATTCTATTTCGGATTTCATGGCTCCAAGCCACTTGTTGGAATCGGGTCCTACCATCGCTTCCTCATAGGTCTTAGGTTCATCGTTGTCCAACAACAATATATCACGTTGTTTGTGTACCGTCGGGCGCACGACGTGATCTTTCGACTCCGTGGGCTGGTGTATCTACAACGGTGGCGCAACTCTTTGCTCCTCTGTTGTGGTTACGTGGTCATGAAACATTTTCGGTGTTTCTTGAACTTCTTCAAGATGCACCCTGCTCCCACTAACCCTTCTTGAAAGAAACTCTTTCTCCAAGAAGACACCGTGTCGGGCGACAAACACTTTGCCTTGTTCCCGATTATAAAAGTAATATCCCTTAGTTTCCTTAGGATATCCCACAAAGAAGCACTTGTCGATTTGGGTGTGAGCTTGTCAAGCGTAAGCGTTTTACATAAGCTTCACATCCCCAAATTTTGAGAAAAGACAAACTAGGGGTTGCCCTGTCCATATCTCATATGGTGTCTTTTCAACCGACTTAGATGGAACTCTATTTAGTGTGAGCGCAGTTTGTTTGAAGAGCATATCCCCGAAGGATAACGGAAGATCACTTTGGCTCATCATCGACCGCACCATGTCCAACAAGGTGCGATTTCTCCGTTCGGACACCCCATTCCATTGTGGAGTTCTGGCGGAGTCAAGCTGTGGAACAATTCCACAATCTTTGGATGATTACCAAACTCTTGGCTCAAGTATTCCCCTCCACGATCGATCGTAGAAACTTGATTGTTTTCCCTAAATGATTACGTACTTCATTCGGAATTCTTTGAACTTTTCAAAGGATTCGGACTTATGCCTCATTAAGTAGATATAACCATATCTACTAAAGTCATCGTAAAGGTAATGAAGTCGATAACCACCTCCGCCGTTGAGCTCATTGGTCCACATACATCGGTATGTACGAGTGCCAACAAGTCACTTGTTTTCTCACTTGTGCCCCGTGAAAGGTGCCTTTGTCATCTTACCAAGTAAACAAGACTCACATGTCTCAAATGATTCAAAATCAAAAGAGTGAAGCAATCCATCCTTATGGAGCTTCTCCATGCGTTTCTTATTTATATGGCCTAAGCGACAATGCCGGATAAACGTAGGGTTTATATCATTAGAGAGTTGCCTTTACGTATTAATGTTATAGATGGGAGACGCTTCAAGATTCAAAACGTATAATCCATTCACCAATGGAGCATGAAAATAGAACATATCTCTAAGATATATTGAACAACCATTGTTCATTGATCTAAAATCATATCCTTCCGCTTGCAAACATGAAGCGGAAATAACGTTTTGACATAGTGTTGGAACACAATAACAATTATTTAATTCCAAAACTAATCCCGAAGGTAGATAAAGTGGTATCGTGCCGACAAGCCGTAGCAACGCTTGCTCCATTGCCGACGCGCAGTTCACCTCGCCCCTTCTCAATCCTCTACTTCTTCTCATTCCCGCAACAATTTGCAAATATGAGCTCGATCCGATATCAAATACCCAAGAGTCGAGAGGTGAAGTAGCAAGATTAATGTCTATAACATTAATACCGGCGAAGTCGTACTTTGCTTCTTCTTGAGATTGTACTTCTTGCGGTTCCTTTTCCAGTGGCCTGTCTCCTTGCGGTAGAAGCAAACGACATCGATGCCGCCGACCCTTCTTGCCCTTCTTTGCATTAGAGGCACTCGCGATCTCATCGGGAGTTAACTTCCTCTTGGTGCAAAGTTTCTTGACAGTGGTTTGCGCTTAGCCTTCTGCATCATCATCACATGATGACCATTTTTCTGGATACTCTCCTCATTGTCTTTAGCATCCCATGCAATTCAGCCAAGGTTCTATCCATGTTGTTCATGTGATAGTTTAATATGAATGGCTCGAAGCTCGGAGGGAGCGGCGGAGAATCACATCGTAGCCAACTCTTGGCTAAGAGGAAAACCTAGTTTTTCCGGACTCTCGATATAGCCAATCATCTTTATCACATGCGGACGACGGGATTCCCTCAACAAGCTCGCACGCAAACAAGGACTTTGAGGTGTTGAACCTCTCGGCCCGAGCTTGGTTCTCAAACATGCCACGCAGTCCCGAATAATAGTGTGAGCATCGCTGCTCTCATATTGCTTACGAAGCTCGGGGACATTGTAGCAAGCATGAGACGGCTTATATCTAGGGCATCATTAGTGTGCTTCTCATAAGCCCTCCGTGCGGTTGCGGTGGCGTTATTAGGCAAATCCTCGGGATAGGGTACTTCAAGAACGTACTCCTTACGCTCTTGCTTGAGAACAATTCTCAAGTTACGATACCAATCCATAAAGTTTGTTCCATTTAATTTTTCCTTTTCGAGAATAGATCGCAAATTAAAGTTTACGGGTGTAGTATTAGCCGCCATTTATTCTACAACAAAAAAAACAAAGTTTAGCACAATGTTTATGCTATGTCTTTTGTTAAACAATTTAACATAAGACTCCCATTACGTATTTTTCACCTTCCCTCTAGGTTACGTATTGGGTCAAGATCCACATGTTAATTAATTTTCTAGTGAGCTTTGGCATCACTGCTAGAAAATTAATAACATCGGTAAGCAACTCCTTGCTAATCACATCTCTATGTGACTCTTGTTGTTGGTGTGACATCTCCATGCCCCGGCGCCAACCTATGCCCCAAGGCCCAAAACTGTTTTGATAGCCTTGTTAAGTAAACCAAATGCTCCTGCATGTATATGTCGACATATACCCCTCGTGTTATGATAGAGAATGACACTCTGCTTTGCGGACCCACCATTGACGAGCATAACGGTGACGGGTGCAACATTTGGAAGGGCATCATTACTACTTAATTTTACGAGGGATGCTATCCTATCAAACAAACATATCACATATATGAAAGCAGGTAGAATAGCATATAATGAAATAGTATGGCCCCCTTCACATGGTGATCTCCATCTCCATGTCGGTGCTGAGGATCTCCATCTTCGGCACCATCTTTCAATGTGCATGATGCTTGATTTCTTCAAACTAAGCTACTACTATAGAAGCTCTAATTGAAGATTACATCGACTCGCAGTCGTGAAAGAATATTACAAGCATTGCACGTATGAAAGAATATTACATGCATCACATGCATCTCATACATCTCATACATACAATAGGGCCATACCATCTCAAAGCATTCTCTGCAAAAACAAGTTAGGCGTAGAAACGTTTTCTACTTATCGCGAGCTACGGCATCGAGACGACCTATAAGGGGGGTACGCACACGGCGGTCGAGGGGAGCCGCCCCTCGCGGGCTTGGGCAGCGCCGAACACCACACGAAATTCATAGATCCAATCTATGAAATCGCTTACGGAAACCATATCGGCATAATCACATTATGCCGTCCCGATACACTATCAAGGGAGATGGTTTGCGCGGCGCGAGGCGCAAACAAGATCGGACTACGAGATAGCTTCGGCATAATCACATTATACCGTTCCGATACACTATCAAGGAACGCTATCTCGAAGCCGACTCAAACCGAGTTCTATGGATATTGCTTCGACGTAATCACATTACGCCGTTCCGATACACTATCAAGGAACGCAATTACCATGAACTCTCCTCAACAAATCTGTAAAACCGATTGATCTAATCAACCCGTGCGCAAAACTTGTTCCGATCCAATCTAAAACCCGAACTAAGCAAGAGAAGCTCGATACCACCGAAGGGTTACGCTGAAGCTACGCTAGCCGAAAACAAAAATTTTCTACCGCGCAAACCGGGAACACTTGCAAGTAAGGGCCGATAGATCGTTACCGATTGAGTAGATCCGAAGCCGATCAACGCGCGCGCAGCGAGCGCCTCTCGGTATCCACACGTCCAGGGGACGAACGCCGAACACCAGTGTGCTAGCACGCGATGCAAGGCTAGGGTTTGGCTCGAAAGTGGGGAGGGTTTCCGTGGAGATTGATCTCGGCGACTTTTGTTGCACGTGATGCAATTGACGTGTGGCTCTCCACCCCTCCCTCCTTTATATAGAGTTGGCCGATCGGGACTAGTGGCCGATTAGGACTCTATTTTGAATCGGATCTCATCAGTATCTCATAGAGTTGGCCGCCCATACGTCGTAAGCCCATAGGACTCTATCCGATCGGATCCCTATCCGATCGAGCCGTATCCGAGTCCAACTCGAATATCTATTCTATCCCCTTAAGCGTGCGACCACAGTAGGTTCGGGTATACTCGGTTTCGGCTATAGTCTAACTTAGCCGATCGTCGGCTCGAGTCTAACTCAGCCGGCCAGTCAACAGCGGCGCCTAGCGGCACATATTGACACCATAGTATACAAGAATAATATCAGCTCGAACTGTAATGTGTACACAAATCCCTTTGCCTCACGATACCAGTTAAGCTATAGGCAAGATGTGTGCCATCCCTTCAATAGCTTAACCATTCACTCGAACCGTATTGGATTATGCATGCGTTGATTGACTCCTCAATCAACTTAGCATGGCCATGCATTTCCATAATCCATTACCTCGAGGGGCCCGAGATATCTCTCCAAAGGAGGGGCAAATTCCATCTTGATCACTCACATCCCACTCCATGTTTCATAGCAAACCCGAAAACTACCTTTATAACTACCCGATTACGGAATAGCGTTTGGTAGTCCCAAAGTAGGCTACTACACATGTTGGAATCCATGGTGATCTCAGTCTAAGGACTTTGTACCAACACTACGAGACCAACTAATGGCACATTAATTCTGTAGTGTCTCATGGTGGGTCTATCCAACAATGTGTTCTCCAACACATATGTCCATGTTTATTGATTTGGTATCACCATACCCATGATCTATGAGACATGATCATCAATCAATAAACATGCCGATCTTAGAATCATATTTGTTCCAACAATATGACATATGATCGAGGATCGTTTAGAAATAGATTCATACATATCGAGTCTCATAAATAAGTCACGTACTTATTGATCAATACAAGATGTCTATTTCATGGCCTGAATAACACTTTATTCATAAATGCATAAACATTGACGTGATATCCAACATCTCCATGTTGCCTCTAGGCATATCACTAACATGCCGCGCGTCGCCCGCCGCACGCGCCGCGCGCGCGCTCGGCACGCGCCAACGCCCGCGCCCGGCCCGTGCGTCGCCCGCGTTTCCAGCGCCGGCCCGCTTGTTAGTGATATGCACTAGAGGCAACATGGAGATGTTGGATATCACGTCAATGTTTATGTATAAATGAATAAAGTGTTATTTCCATGAAATAGACATCTTGTATTGATCAATAAGTACGTGACTTATTTATGAGACTCGATATGTATGAATCTATTTCTAAACGATCCCGATCATATGTCATATTGTTGGAACAAATATGATTCTAAGATCGGCATGTTTATTGATTGATGATCATGTCTCATAGATCATGGGTATGGAGATACCAAATCAATAAACATGGACATATGTGTTAGAGAACACATTGTTGGATAGACCCACCATGAGACACTACAGAATTAATGTGCCATTAGTTGGTCTCGGTAGTGTTGGTACAAAGTCCTTAGACCCGAGATCACCATGGATTCCAACATGTGTAGTAGCCTACTTTGGGACTACCAAACGCTATTCCGAATCGGATAGTTATAAAGGTAGTTTTCGGGTTTGCTATGAAACATGGAGTGGGATGTGAGTGATCAAGATGGAATTTGCCCTCCTTTGGAGAGATATCTCTGGGCCCTCGAGGTAATGGATTATGGAAATGCATGGCCATGCTAAGTTGATTGAGGAGTCAATCAATGCATGATAATCCAATACGGTTCGAGTGAATGGTTAAGCTATTGAAGGGATGGCACACATTTTGCCTATAGCTTAACCGGTATCGTGAGGCAAAGGGATTTGTGTACATTACAGTTCGAGCCGATATTATATTCTTGTATACTATGGTGTCAATATGTGCCGCTAGGCGCCGCTATTGATGTGCCTGGCCGAGTTGGACTGAGCCGACGATCGGCTAAGTTAGACTATAGCCGAAACCGAGTATACCCGAACCTGCTGTGGTCGCACGCTTAAGGGGATAGAATAGATATTCGAGTTGGACTCGGATACGGCTCGATCGGATAGGGATCCGATCGGATAGAGTCCTATGGGCTTACGACGTGTGGGGCGGCCAACTCTATGAGATACGGATGAGATCCGATTCAAAATAGAGTCCTAATCGGCCACTAGTCCCGCCGGCCAACTCTATATAAAGGAGGGGGGGTGGAGAGCCGTGGACGTCAATTGCATCGCGTGCAATGAAGTCGCCGAGATCAATCTCCACGGAAACCGTCCCCACTTTCGAGCCAAACCCTAGCCTTGCATCGCGTGCTAGCACACGGTGTACGGCGTTCGTCCCCTGACGTGTGGATACCTGAGAGGCGCCGCTTCGTTGCGCGCTCTTGATCGGCCGCGGCCGGGCGCATCGGAACGAGGCGTGAGAACGCGGCCGACGACTCGAATCGGCTGATTGGCGAATCGGCTGTCTCCGGGAATAGGCTACACTTGTTTCGGATCGGATTGCCCCGATTGGCTATTCCGCTGCACTCTACTCTAATCGGTAACGATCTATCGGCCCTTACTTGCAAGTGTTCTGGTTTGCGCGGTAGAAATTTTTGTTTTCGGCTAGCGTAGCTTCGCGTAACCCTTCACCGCTCGCCGCGCGGCACGTGCGCCATCACCGCACCGTGCGCCGGTCCCCCTTCTCCCCGTTCTCTCTCTCCAGCCACGCCTATAAAGAGGGTCGAAGCCCCTCTCTTTCCCCACCTCGCCGCCGTTTCCCTCGCCGTTCCCTCACCGCTCCTCGCCGCAATCCTAGCTCCCGAGCGCCGCAAGCCGAGCGCCACCCCTCCCCGAGCACCGCCGTCGCCGTGAGCGACCGCCACCGTGCGCCGTGCCCCTGCCTCCCTTTTCCGTCGCCGTCGCCGGTAAGCCCCGAGCCGCCATCCCTTCCCCTCGCTTGCGCCGGTCGCCGGCCGGAAACAGAGGAGAAGGAAGTAGAGCGCCGGTCGAACAGGTGGGAGGGTAATGAAATAGTAAACGAGAAAAAGAAAAGAAAGAAAGGAAAAAACAAGAAAAAGGAAAAAGAAAAAATAAAAAAATACGGAAAAATTTGAGAAAATAGGAAAAGTATTTAGGAAATATTTGGGAAAATATTTGGGCAAAAATATATTGTTTTCTCGTGTATTTTCTCGGAGCGAATTCGGAAATATAAATAGGGTTTTTCGGAAATTTCGTTTCTCGTCGTTTTAATCCGGATTTTGTTTATTTTTTCCTCCATTAAAAATGTGTTTCTTTTAGTGCTCAAGCTCCAAAACCCCGAGCACAAACCCCCTTGATTAGCATCTCTAAATTTATTTTCTTAATTAAATGCGATTGACGTTTTTGGGGAAACCCTAGGGCATCAAACTCGTTTTTAACTCGGATTTTATCCTAACAACTCTCGTCCGAACTCGAGTAGAATTTTAGGCTAAACGTTTGGAGTCGTTTTTATGGTTCTCTTCGATCTCTCGGTATTTTATTGAATTCGATCGAATTCAATTGATCTTTGCATGTACGGATAGCAACCGAGGAGCAAGCACCGACTACGTTGAAGACCCCACCAACAAGTGTGCGAGCAAGGCAAGTCAACACATCCCTTCGAACATATTGATCCTACTTTGTGAAATGATGTTGTTTTCAATTACAAATTGCATGCTATACACAAATGAGTACCTATACTTGATATACCCTGCCTTGATGTTGATTACCATTAGAATTATTCCATGTAACCTTCGATGTGATACAACCGGAGAAAATCTTCGGTAAAGTGCTTAGCCATGCTTATACTAGAATCTTGCATATTCATATTTTTACAAAATGCTATATGTTTGGGCAACTACCTTAGAGAGGGTAGTTGAGATACGGCAGGTGGAGACATGAGCGCCACATTGCCTCGATCATGTTGAAGATAGTTTTGATGGAAAAATGAAATTACAAACCAATGTTTTCAGACTGGGGCCGATAGATGGATTTGGGTGGATTTCGGGAAAGGCTAGTACCGTCCCTGGTCAATTAAGGACCGAGCTATGAGACTTATAACTTAGAGCGAACCAGTACAACCAAACTTCTCGAATGGGTATAGACCTAGCGGAGTAGATAGCCGAGCAGAGGCAGTATCCCTGCATAGTGGTTCAGGTTGAGTTAAAGGACCTACCAATGGTAGCGTACCCGTGATTGTGATGAGACAAAAGGCCTTTATGTGAATAATAAACTGAACCTAACAGTGACTTAAAGATTAAGTGAGTTTCCATCTTACCCCGGGAACACCAGAACTCCTCTCACTGCTTGGAAATGACGGCTAGAGTGCATGAGGACTTAAGTTCATGGAGCGGGTACTGCCAAAGTGAGGTTATCGAAAGGCTTTGCCGTGACCGTCCTATATAGAGGGATGCAAGCTTATTCAATGAGTAGTCACGGAGTACGGGTAAAGTGTACATCCACTGCAGTGTGAGTCAATCAATCTATTCGAATAGCCGTGCTCGTGGTTAATGAGCGACGTGACAAGTTTCTCCCGTGGCTAGACTCTTAAATTTTAAAATGATGGGTTGGTATGCATAATGATTTTGTATGCTGGTGGACTCAACTTCTCGACCTGCAAGAAGGGATAGACTCCCCAGAAAAACCATGACGAACCGGAGATGGGAAACCATCGTTGGTATCACGATGGATGGCAGACAGAACCGTCGCTAATTTAATATACTCTGGAACTAAAACTTGACTGGCTAGATGTTAGGTTTGTAAAATGATTTGTGAAAATTGGCTTTGCGCAAATGAACCCTAGCCATCCTTTGAATGACCCTATCATGTGCATCATTCTATGTCGGCTTGCTGAGCACGTTGGGTACTCACCCTTGCTATACGCACAAACTTCAGATGAAGGGAACGAAGAACTGGAGGACCCCTAGCCTTACTTCCAAGATGAATGAAGGCTATGGAGCGCGCTAGGTCTTAGTCCCCAGTCGTTGCCTGTGGCAATCGACATGCCGCTGCTTTCCGTCTGCTATCTTATCTAATTTCTGCTTTTGGTTGTATTCGGACCAGTAGGTCCTATATGTATTGGATATCGCCTTCAGGCCTATTATTGTAATAAGTTTGATGTAAGACTATTCATGCACTTTGCACCTGGTAATTCAGAACTGTATTCATGGGTACCAAACTACTCGATCCAGGGATATGGTATTATGAACACGAATGATTCCCGTCCTCAAAAACGAGGGTCGACAGAGCTGGTATCAGAGCAGTGCGACTAGGAAAAGACCAACTGGCGCCCTACCCCTGAATAGCTGGTTAAAGGGAAATATCCCTACATAGGAATATTTTTGCAAATACAAACTATTTTCACAAAACAAATATATTTTCCCTCATATCCTTATCCCCATCTCCTTTGCTCAAATTGTTTTGATATTACCCCTCTCTGATCCTTTGCTACCTTCAAAAGCAGATGGCAAGCCATGACCAGAAATGGGATAAAGGATGGGTATACCCGAATCCTGACCCAAGAAAGGAAGCTGGGCACAACAAGAGAAAATTGCCAGACTGGGATATAAGTTGGGATCGCAAAATGATCATCACAGACACGGTGTTTACGCCCGAGGATGCCGCAAGAATTCCCCGACATCTAAGGAATAACACCTTCCGTGGTGCGCGTCTGTTAACCCGACATCTCCAGCTTTATGGACCTCCCAAACCAGAAGAAGACATGGAAAGTGATAGTGAAGGAGAGCTGAAACCCATGGCATATACTCGATGTGGAGAAATTGGGCACTATGCAAGAATGTGCAACTACTTTTGTAGTTGCGGTAAGGACACCCACATGCCAGAAGACTGCCCCATGAGAGACGTGACGTGCTTCATGTGTGAAGGAACAGACCATGTACCTAAGGACTGCCAACTGATGAAAATGTATGACCAGTTAAGGAAGGATCAAAGGATATTCTTACAATCCGCGAATCAACTCTTGGAAGGTACCACTAATAAAGGAGATGTTCTGGATCCTAAGACAACCTCAACTCCGGTAAAGGCCAATAGTCATGACAAAGGAATGTTGCGTACCCAGAAGAGTGCACCCCGTAACAAATCGGACATGATCTGTTTCAATTGCCGTAAGCTGGGACACTTTTCAATAAATGCCCTCTCCCGAGACCGACAAAAGAAGACCGCCGTTGCTTCAACTGTGGCAGAATAGGACATGAGGCCAAAAGTTGCCCACTTCCCAAGCCCTCAGTCACAGGACGACTGCATGGCCTGCAACATCAGTAGTCCACAAGGATTATCCCCTGCCAGCACCTGAATCATGCGGATGGCTGGATGACTAGTCGGATACCAGCAGCAGCCTTGGTCTTGCTTTGGATGGAGTTAAGACAACAATGACCATGCCCCCACCCCTTTTATGTATGAGACCCTAGAACGATGTCAGTAATGTTGTATTGTGTTGTATGGACTATACATGTCCAATGTATCCCCCTGATGTAACATTTAAGAACTGATAATGAAGTTCAATGTTATGTCATAAATGAGTTTATTCCACCAAGCTTGCTTTGAAAGATCACTTCAAACAACTCAAAGAAAATTCCTTAGTACCGCGACGTTAGCAAAGCGAGTCTCTTACCTTATCCCCGTTGTTCAGATGGCGCATCGTCGCAGAACCCCAGCAGCTCCTGAAAACCCGCCAGAGCCTAACCCCTTCACCCTAGCAGAAGTCATGGCTTTGCAGACCCAACTGCTGCAAGCTATCGCCAACAACCAAGGACAGCGCCGAGGATCAAACCTCGGCGAATTTATGAGGGCAAAGCCGCCGACATTCTCTTCGGCAGTTGAACCCATGGACGCCGAAGATTGGCTAAGGGTAATAGAAAAGAAGCCGACTCTCGTCCGAGTACGGAAACGACAGAGTCATCTTCGCCACCAATCAGCTAGAAGGACCCGCAAGTGACTGGTGGGACACCTACAAGGAAACATGGGCTGAAGATGCCGGTGAACCCACGTGGGAAGAGTTCATGGCTGCCTTCCATGAAAACTTCGTACCTGCTACAGTTATGAGGATGAAGAAGAATGAGTTCCGTAGGCTATGCCAAGGCAACATCACGGTACAAGAGTACCTTAACAAGTTCACGCAGCTTGCACGTTACGCCACAAGCGACCTGGCAGACGAACAAGAGAAGATGGACAAGTTTATCGAAGGACTGAACGACGAGTTAAGAAGACCGATGATCGGTAAGGACCACGCTAGCTTTTAGAGCCTCATCAACAAGGTCGTAAGGCTTGAGCGCGCATGACCAAAAGACGATTGAAAGCAACCGAAAAGGAGGCTTGCAATGGCCTGCCCAATATAAGGAACGCCCCAGCGACCCAAAGGAGCAACCCCGTCGGGTTGGAAGCTTGCCATTGTAGCAACCAACCGCCCTGCCGCACCCGGCAACGTCAGCAGGCCACCTGCAACACCGTCTCGCACTCCGGCACCTACCTTGGCAGCCCCGGGAGCCGGGAATGTCAACGCTTCAATTTCGGAGAGTTTGGGCATTACGCCAATAGTTGCCCTAAGCCGTGCAACACCCCCAACCGCACCGGAGCCAATGCCATTGCAGTACGAGGAACCCCTGTTCTGGCACCTGGACGCAGTTTGTTCAGAACGCCCCAACCAAAGGAAGCTGCAACCGGATTCCACCGTGGTCAAGTCAACCATGTGCGTGCTGAGGAAGCTCGGGAGGACCAAAGCGTGCTAATGGGTATGTTTTCTATCCATTCCGCACCAGTTAAAGTTTTGTTTGATTCTGGAGCTTCGCATTCATTTATATCGTCGAGAATAAGCAAGGAGCACAATTTGCACCGAGTAGACCTTAAGAAACCCATGGTAGTACACTCACCCAGGGGAGATGTGACCATACCCCATGCGTGCATCAATGTGCCCATTCGGATCAAGGACACAATATTCCTGTCCAACCTTATGGTTTTGCCACCCCAAACCCTGGACGTCATACTAGGAATGGATTGGTTAACCAAGAACCAAGGGGTACTAGACTGTGGACGAAGAGAAGTTACCCTATCTACCCCATGGGGATCACCGATGACAGTAACCATGGACCAAGACCCTACGCTCTGTGACCGAGCTATGGGAATATTCACCATGCTACCCATAGATGGAATGCCAATAATCCAGGATTACTCGGATGTATTTCCTAAAGAATTACCGGGAATGCCTCCAGACTGAGACATAGAGTTCATTATTGACCTCATGCCTGGTACCGCCCCCATAGCTAAGAGACCCTACCGGATGCCGGTGAACGAATTGGAGGAACTTAAGAAGCAGATAAGGGAACTACAAGAGAAAGGCTTCGTACGCCCTAGTTCTTTACCGTGGGGAGCCCTAGTATTGTTTGTTAAGAAAAAGGACGAAAGCATGAGAATGTGCATAGACTATCGGTCATTGAATGAGGTTACCATTAAGAACAAGTACCCGTTACCTCGAATCGATGACCTGTTCGATCAACTCAAGGGAGCCCGAGTGTTCTCAAAGATTGATCTTTGATCTGGATACCATCAGCTAAAAATCCGGATTGAGGATATACCCAAGACTGCGTTCTCTACACGCTACAGCTTGTACAAGTTCATAGTAATGTCTTTTGGACTGACCAATGCCCCGGCCTACTTCATGAACCTCATGAACAAAGTATTTATGGAATATCTGGACAAGTTCGTGGTAGTGTTCATTGATGATATCCTCATCTACTACAAGGATGATGAAGAACACACAGAACATCTGCGCTTGGTACTAAAGAAGCTGCGAGAGCACCAGCTATATGCCAAATTCAGCAAGTGTGAATTTTGGCTTAAGGAAGTAGCTTTTCTTGGACATGTTATCTCAGCAGGAGGCGTAGCAGTAGACCCCACCAAGGTCGAAGCGCTTTACCAAATGGAAAGCACCCTCGGTAACGAGAGGTTAGAAGTTTCTTGGGATTGGTGGATATTACCAACGGTTTATAGAAGGATTTTCTAAGATAGCCGACCCCTGACCCAACTATTGAAGAAGGAAAAGAAGTATGCATGGACTGAGCAGTGTCAACAGGCATTTGACCAGCTCAAAGAAAAGTTAACCACCGCCCCAATCTTAGTCCTACCGGACAGCCGGAAAGACTTTGTTATATACTGTGATGCATCTCGACAAGGATTAGGAGGTGTGTTGATGCAAGATGGAAAGGTTTTGGCTTATGCCTCGAGACAACTACGACCTCATGAGGAGAACTACCCCACCCATGACTTAGAATTGGCCACAGTAGTGCACGCCTTGAAGATTTGGAGGCACTACTTGATCGAAAACCACTGCGACATATACACGGACCACAAGAGCTTGAAGTATTTCTTTACCCAAACGGATCTTAACCTACGCCAGAGAAGATGGCTAGAACTGATCAAGGACTATGACCTAGGAATCCATTACCACCCCGGCAATGCCAATGTCATGGCTGAAGCTTTGAGCCGCAAAGCCTAGTGTAACCAACTAAGGATGGAATATATGGCCAACGAGCTTCAAGAAGAGATAGCTCGACTTAACCTGCAGTTGATTTCTCATGGACAACTGAGTTCGCTGGAGATACAACCTCTCCTACAAAGTCAGATTAAGGGAGCCCAGAAGGATTGTGAGGAAGTCCGACTAATCAAGGAACACATGGCTGAAGGACTAGCCAAGGAATTCATGGCTGACGATGATGGAACCCTATGGTATCGAAAAAGGATTTACGTACCCGAGACAGGCAAATTGAGAAAGCTAATCTTGAAAGAAGTCCATGAGTCAGCGTACTCGCTACACCCGGGCAGCACCAAAATGTACCAGGATTTGAAAACGGAATACTGGTGGCCCAACATGAAAAGAGACGTAGGGGAATACGTGGCCGTATGTGATGTATGCCAACGAGTTAAGGCTGAGCATCAGCGACCGACAGGATTGTTGCAACCACTCAAGATCCCTGAGTGGAAATGGGATGAAATAGGCATGGACTTTATAGTAGGACTACCCAAAACTGCTACCGGATACGATTCCATTTGGGTGATTATGGATAGACTGACCAAGACTGCCCGATTTATCCCGGTCAAGACTCGGTATAGCAGCGCCAAATTGGCAGAGCTATACATGTCCAGAATCGTGTGCCTACATGGAGTACCCACAAGGATTGTGTCAGACCGTGGCACCCAGTTCATATCTCACTTCTGGGATAAGTTTCACGAGGCGTTGGGAACTCACCTCGCCTTCAGTACTGCGTATCACCCTCAGACAGATGGGCAAACCGAGAGGACGAACCAAGTCCTAGAGGATATGCTAAGAGCCTGTGCGTTGGATTTTACTAAGGACTGGGAGAAATGCCTGCCCTACGCAGAGTTCTCCTACAACAACAGCTACCAGGTTAGTCTGAAGATGTCACCGAACGAGGCCTTCTGTGGACGAAGATGCCGCACTCTGTTGATGTGGTTGGAGACCGGCGAACGAGTTGTATTTGGACCAGACATCATTAGAGAAGCCAAAGAGAAAGTTCGACTAATAAGAGATCAGCTTAAGGTAGCCTAGTCTCGGCAAAAGAGCTATGTGGACACATGCCGAAGAGAGTTGGAATTCAAAATAGGTGACTTTGTGTACTTGAAAGTCTCACCACTAAGAGGAACCAAGAGGTTCAAGGTCAAAGGAAAATTGGCGCCGAGATATGTTGGACCCTTCCTGATAAGCGCCAGAAGAGGCGAAGTGGCCTATCAACTGGATCTGCAGGAAAATCTTTCCGATGTACACCCTGTCTTTCACGTGTCACAATTGAAGAAATGTTTGCGAGTACCGGAAGAACAAATACCCTCGAAAGACATCCTTATCGCGAAGACCTCACATACCCCCGAACATCCCGTAAAGATTTTGGATGAAGCTGAGAAAAAGACTAGGACCAAAACGTGGCGAATGTACAAGGTACAATGGAGCAATCACACTGAAGATGAAGCCACTTGGGAAAAAGAAGACTTTTTGAAGACCGAGTACCCGAACCTATTCCGCGAATGGTAAGAAATCTCGGGGACGAGATTTATTGTTAGGGGGTAGGTTTGTAACGCCCTGAAAATCGGAGAATTTAAAAACCAGAAATTAAAATCGGAACTTACAAAAATCCTTCTGCTTGTTGTTGCTTGATCAAGTTTTTCGCTTCTTATTTGCTAGCTTGGTTGCATAAACTTATAGTTGAGCGATTCATCTTGGTGTTTGAGAAAAACCAAATGATTTGATTTTCGTTGGAGAGAAAAATCTCAGAGTTTAAAACTAGGAATTTTAAAATAAAATAGGAAGAGGGTGTGGATTAATAAAAATGTGTGTTTGGAAAATAAAATATTAATTGGTGATTGTGAAATATTAATTAGAAAATGAAATGGGCAATGAAATATTTTAAAGGATTTATATAAAGTCTAGAAATTAATTGGAATTAAAAATTGTGATTTATGAATTTAAGAAAAAGATTAAATTAAATAGGGTGATATATATTTTTAAATAAATGAAAGTGGGTGAAAAGTTTGAAAATATATTCTTAAATTAATTTTGGGAATACTAGATTTTTATTTGGAATTTTTAGAGTGAAAGAAAATAAGAATTGGAAAATGGAATTAAAAATTGGAAAAATCGAAAAAGCACTTCAATACGTCACACGTGTTCGACGCCGTACGGCCCCGCCTCGCGCCGCCGCTCGCGCCGCCGTACCACGCCACGCGCCGTGTCGCAGATCCGGCCCCGCCGCCGCACGCCGCGCGTCGCCGCCGTACCCGGCCCCGCCTAGGCTCGCCGCCGCGCGTCGCCGCCGTATCGCGCCCGCGCGCGCCGCCACGCGCCAACGCCCGCACCCGGCCCCGTGCGTCGCCCGCGTTCCCGCGCGCGGCCCCGCTCACCCGCGCCGCGTGCGCCATCACCGTACCGTGCGCCTGGTCCCCCTTCTCCCGTTTTCTCCCGGTCGCGCCTATAAAGAGGGTCGAAGCCCGACTCTTTCCCGACCTCGCCGCCGTTTCCCCTCGCCGTTCCCTCGCCGCAACCCTAGCTCCCGAGCGCCGTAAGCCCGAGCGCCACCCCTCCCCGAGCGCCGCCGCCGCCGTGAGCCACCGCCGCCGTGCGCGCCGTGCCCCACTCCCTCCCTTTGCCGTCGCCGTCGCCGGTAAGCTCCCGGCCGCCATCCTTCCTCGCTTGCGCCGCCGCCGAAAACAGAGGAGAAGGAAGTAGAGCGCCGGTCGATCAGGTAGGAGGGTAATGAATAGTAAACAGAGAAAAGAAAAGAAAGAAAGGAAAGAAAAAAAGAAGAAAAAGGAAAAAGGAAAAATATAAAAAATAGGGAAAAATTTCAGAAAAATAGGAAAAGTATTTAGTAAATATTTGGGAAAATATTTGGGCAAAAATATATTGTTTTCTTGTATATTTTTCTCGGAGCGAATTCGGAAATAGAAATCGGGTTTTTCCGAAATTTCGTTTCTCGTCGTTTTAATTCGGATTTTGTTTATTTCTTTTCCTCCATTAAAAATGTGTTTCTTTTAGTGCTCGAACCTCCAAAACCCTGAGCACAAACCCCCCTTGATTAGCATCTCTAAATTTATTTTCTTAATTAAATGCGATCGACGTTTTTGCGAAAACCCTAGGGCTTCAAACTCGTTTTTAACTCGGATTTTATGCTAACAACTCTCGTCCGAACTCGAGTAGAATTTTAGGCTAAACGTTTGGAGTCGTTTTTATGATTCTCTTCGATCTCTCGGTATTTTATTGAATTCTGATCGAATTCAATTGGTCTTTCGCACGTACGGATAGCAACCGAGGGAGCAAGCACTGACTACGTTGAAGACCCCGACCAACAAGTGTGCGAGCAAGGCAAGTCAACACATCCCTTTGAACATATTGATCCTACTTTGCGAAATGATGTTGTTTTCAATTACAAATTGCTTGCTATACACAAATGAGTACCTATACTTGATATACCCTGCCTTGATGTTGATTACCATTAGAATTATTCCTTGTAACCTTCGATGTGATACAACTGGAGAAAATCTTCGGTAAAGTGCTTAGCCATGCTTATACTAGAATCTTGCATATTCATATTTTTACAAAATGCTATATGCTTGGGCAACTACCTTAGGGAGGGTAGTTGAGATACGGCAGGTGGAGACATGAGCGCCACATTGCCTCGATCATGTTGAAGATAGTTTTGATGGAAAAATGAAATTACAAACCAATGTTTTCAGACTGGGGTGGATGGATGGATTTGGGTGGATTCCGGGAAAGGCTAGTACCATCCCTGGTCAATTAAGGACCGAGCCATGAGACTTATAACTTAGAGCGAACCATTACAAACCGTACTTCTCGAATGGGTATAGACCTAGCGGAGTAGATAGCCGAGCGGAGGCAGTATCCCTGCATAGTGGTTCAGGTTGAGTTAAAGGACCTACCAATGGTAGCATACCCGTGATTGTGATGAGACAAAAGGCCTTTATGTGAATAATAAACTGAACCTAATAGTGACTTAAAGATTAAGTGAGTTTCCCTCTTACCCCGGGAACGCCAGAACTCCTCTCACTGCTAGGAAATGATGGCTAGAGTGCATGAGGACTTAAGTTCATGGAGCGGGTACTACCAAAGTGAGGTTATCGAAAGGCTTTGCCGTGACCGTCCTATATAGAGGGATGCAAGCTCATTCAATGAGTAGTCGTGGAGTACGGGTAAAGTGTACATCCACTGCAGTGTGAGTCAATCAATATATTCGAATAGCCATGCTCGTGGTTAATGAGCGACGTGACAAGTTTCTCCCGTGGCTAGACTCTTAAATTTTAAAATGATGGGTTGGTATGCATAATGATTTTGTATGCTGGTGGACTCAACTTCTCGACCTGCGAGAAGGGATAGACTCCCCAGAAAAACCATGACGAACCAGAGATGGGAAACCATCCTTGGTATCACGATGGATGGCAGACAGAACCGTCGCCGATTTAATATACTCTGGAACTAAAACTTGACTAGCTAGATGTTTGTCACGCCCAGAAATTCACACCAGAATTTCTGTAGCTAATTTGTGCATTACATCCTCGTCCAGGAATCAGCCGAGGTACACAAATCGACGTTATTGATAATACGTAATCCTCGTCTTAGAAACAATATAAAAGAGTTACATAAATGCAGCGAAAAAGAAAGTAAAGCGACTTAAGCTAAACTTTGACACGAGCGAAGCGGAACACCAACTCCACGGCTAAAACCTTGACGAGAACAAGCCTACACCTCCTCGGAGACCTCGCTCTCAACCTCGCACCGAAGGGGAAAAAGAAGCAAGACCGAGTACAACCACCGTACTCAACAAGTCACACCGGAAAAGGGGTACATGATGCAAGATAAATAACAAGGAAAGGTCAAGAGGCTCAATTTGCATAAACAAGATTTGCAGTATATAATAATAATATTTGAAGACAAGAAATGGTAGTAATATTTAAGCAAAGTATTAAATAAACACTGTCCAAAGCTCAAACCACGTTGCAAAGGCCCATCCATCCACCCGCACTAGTCAAGCTTCCACATTTCATTTGAATAAAGTAAATGAGACTAATCAAGGTTGAATGGTCAATCGCCCGTAACGTGGGCACGGCTATTCGAATAGTTTTTACTCGATCGAGGTGTACAACCGTACCCACAAGACACAATCCCACAACACAATACGTGCGCCGGTGCACCACCACGGTGCCCCGGAAAGGAATTGTGACAGACCCTTCACACAACCTCCTCTAATCAATCGTACCACATCAAGGTTTCGCCCCATCCCCATCGGCAATGGGCAGCCCCTCTAGTGCCGCGGTGAATCCGAAAGCTGATCAACCCTTAAAACCGGGCCGACCCAACTCCATCACGCTCACCCTCTCTCGGGATACGTTAACTAGAGACATGTGCTATGGGCCCAGCCATTACCCATGCTGGCTTGTGGTATGCACGGCATTTCTTCCAGGGTTTCCCGAGAACCGGTCCTTAATCGTCATGAGCACGCTAACCAAAGTCCAACCATGTGCTCACGACCCACCTTTTTATAATTTAGTATTATTAAGAACAGAATCATATCTTAATATCACCGGGAGGTCACTTTAGCATTAAACTTAGTGTGATTCCCTTAAGTGAGCTAGTTGCGCTAAGCATGACTAAGCAACCTTAAACTATCATCTGGTCACATTGGATCCCAAGTTATCAATGGTATAGGGTAAACAATCCTATGGTTGAGTACAATAGGTATAAAACATCCCATAAAATGACATTCTAAAACATATGCGTATTTGAAAGAAACAGAGATATTTACATAAAATAGGTACAATATGGTCAATGTAAGGTATGACTTGCCTTGCTCGGAGACTCGGGAACCTCGGCGACTACTTGAAGAGAACGGGCTCGCCGGAAAACTCGGGATCTACACAACAAACAAAGCACTCAACAAACACCCTAAAAAGTCTACTGAAACAGCACTGAAAAGTATTTTTAATGGATTCTTGACATTTTTCTGGATTTAATGAAATTTGAATGGACTAAAACGGAGCTCGGATTCAAAAGATATGAATTTTAGAAGTTTAATTGCGATTTTTAAACTAAACAGAAAAGATTAAATTATTTATTGCGCAATTAAGTCCCTGGTGACGTCACCCTTGCGCGGCACAGGGCTGACGTCAGCATGACGTCAGCGGCTGGCGTCAGCCCTAGGGCTGACGTCAGCGCACGGCTGCAGCGCGCGGGAGACGGGGCGCGGCGGCCGGATTGCCGCCACGTGGCGCAATCCGAGCGGCCGGATTGGCGGCGACGCGGCGCGATCTGGGCGGCCGGATGGCGACGATCGGACGGCGCAGATCCGTCGCGATCGGACGGCGAGATCCGTCCGATCCGCAAGATCGGACGGCACGAGGGAGGCGGCGCTAGGGTTAGGGTTAGGGTTTGGCGCGGCGGCGGCGGCTCAAGCTTGCTCGCGGCCATGGCCGCGGCGGCGCCGGCCGGCCTTCGTCGGCACGGGAACAACGACGGCGGGCGGCGCGATGCACGGAACGACGGCGGAGCGCCGCGGCTCGGAACAACGGCTCGGGGCAACGGCAACACGGGAAACCGAAGGGAAACGCCGCGGCGCACTCACCGGAGATGGGGAAGACGACGACGGCGGTGACGATTTTGGGGCTAGATTGAACGGAAACAAAGGGAAACGCGGAGGCGCACGAGGGGTCTTTATAGGGGCGGAAAGAGGCCGGATTGCGCACGGGTTGAGCGCGAATCCCTCGCCGTCGGTTTCGGACTCGGGAGAGAGAGAGATAAACGGCGACCGTTTGGCGCGGCGGCGTGCGGCGCGCGGAAGTGCGGCACGAGTGCGGCGGCACGGCCGGAGCCGGCGTGGGGCCCACGCGGCGAGAGGCGCGCGGAAACGGCCCGGGTAAGAGGCGGCGGTTGGGCGGCCGGGCGCGGGGAGGCGGCTCCGACAGTGGGGCCCACTGTCGGTGGCCGCGGCGCGAGGAGCGCGCTGGACTTGCGCGGCGCGGCGGGACCGTGGGCTTCGCCCACGTCCGGAGAGGCGCGGCGGCGGCGGGCCGACGGCCCGCTACGGCGACGGGCGGGAAGCGCCGTACGGACGTACGGAAAAAGGAAGAAAAAAAGAAAAAGAAAAAGAAAAAGGGAAAAGGGACTTAATTAAATTCCTGTTTGCTTATTTAATTGATTAAAAATACTTAGAGTGCTCTAAAAATTCCAAGTAAAAATCCGTTAGCGTATTTTGACATGAAGAATTCAAGAAAAATCCTATCATGTCATTTCCATTTATTAATTGCATTTTAAAATTATAGGTTGACTCCAGGTTAATTTCAGAAATTCCGATTATTTCCGGGTAAATTATTTTAAATGAATTTAGGGAAAAACTCAGGATGTGACAACCTACCCCCTTAAACGGAATCTCGACCCCGAGATTCGGAGGTACGCGAAGAGGTGCGGGTGCGCGGCCTTTAGCTCATCTTCTCGTTCCCAAGTAGCCTTTTCCTCGGAGTGATGAGTCCATTGAACCTTGCAAAACCCGATAACTTTGTTCCGAGTCCTTCTCTCACCGACCTCAAGAATACGTGCTGGTCTCTCTACATAGGTTAAGTCCTCTTGGATTTCAATCGTCCGGACTCGCTTGTTCTTCCGGTACCCTTAAACACTTCTTTAACGGGACACATGAAATACGTCGTGAATACGCATGTTGGAGGAAGCTCCACTGATAGGCCACTTCTCCTCGACGTTCCCGAATCCCGTATGGTCCCACGAAACTTGGTGCCAACTTACCTTTGGTTTGGAAACGGTGTACTCCGGAGTGGTGTAACGCGAAGATACACAAAATCCCCCGCTTCAAAAGCGAGATCTCTTCGACGATTATCGGCATAGCTCTTCGTCGGACTGCGCAATCTTCAACCTTTCCCGAATCACTCGGACCTTTTCCTCGCTTCGCTTATTACTTCCATGCCAAACAAGCGGCGCTCACCCGTCTCGGTCCTGAACGGGGGTGCGGCATTTCCGTCCATACAAGTGCTTCATACGGTGCCATTTGAATGCTGGCTTGGTAACTGTTGTTGTAAGAAAATTCTGCATAGGGCAAGCTTTTGTCCCACGCTTTTCCAAAATCGAGCGCGCATGCTCTTAGCATATCTTCCAAAATCGATTCACTCTCTCGGTTTGGCCGTCTGTTTGCGGATGATAGGCCGTGCTGAAATTCAAACGGCAGTAGAGTTCTTCTTGCAGCTTCTTCCGAACTTGGAAGTAAACCGACTTCCCTATCGGACACGATCTTCTTAGGCACGCCATGCAAACACACGATCCTTGCGAGATAAAGCTCGCCAACTTCTTCCCCGAGTAGGTAGTATGTACCGGTATGAAATGGGCCACCTTGGTGAGTCGGTCCACCACGACCCAAATCGAGTCATATCCCGACGTTGTGCGGGGTAAACCCGTGATGAAATCCATCCCAATTTCTTCCCATTTCCACTCGGAATCGAAGTGGTTGCAACAGTCCGGGCCGTTGATGTTCGCCTTCACTCGCCGACAAACATCACAAAGTGCAACAAACTCGGCTATCTCCCTCCTCATGCCGACCCACCAAAACTTTTCTTTAAGGTCTTGATACATCTTTGTACTTGCCGGGTGAATTGAGTATTGAGTTTGGTGAACTTCCGTAAGGATCGCCTTTTCAAATCCTTGTCTTCGGCACACACACCTCTTTCCCATCCAGATTGTGCCATGTTCGTCTTCCGAAAACCACGAGCTTTTCCGACTCTCATGTTCTTCTTGAGTTCGGCCATTTCGGGATCCGACGCCCGAGCAGCCCGAATTTGATCGTGAGAGTGGGTTGGGCTTCCGAGCACCACAAAACCAAAATCCACCACTCGTAGATTTAGATTCTCAAATTCGCCGCAACCGGTCACACATTCCTTCGACACCGAGGGTGGTGCAGAACTCTTTCGGCTTAGTGCATCCGCAACCACATTAGCTTTGCCGGGATGGTAATGTATCCCTAAGTCATAATCTTTGATCGGTTCCAACCATCTCCTCGTCGGAGGTTTAAATCCGGTTGGGTGAAAATGTACTTAAGACTTTTGTGATCCGTATACACTTCACAACGATTACCAATTAGGTAGTGTCGCGGATCTTCAATGCATGAACCACTTGCGGATAACTCCGCATCATGAGTGGGGTAGTTGTTTTCATGTGGGCGCAATTGACGAGATGCATATGCGACCACTTTGCCTTCTTGCATCAACACACATCCTAACCCTTGGCGAGATGCATCACAATAAACTTGGAAGTCCTTTCTGGGCCGGGCAAGATCAACACCGGTGCGACACCAACTTCCTCTTGAGCTCTTCAAAACTCCTATTGCATTCTGCCGACCACTTAAACTTCTCATCTTTCTTCAACAGTTGAGTCATTGGCTTGGCGATTTTGGAGAAGTTCTCAATGAAGCGACGGTAGTAACCCGCAAGTCCAAGGAAACTTCGGATTTGCGTGTGATGTTTTAGGCGGGGTCCACTTAGTAACCGATTCCACATTTTGGATCCACGGCTACTCCTTGGGCATTCACAATGTGGCCGAGGAACCGTACCTCCTTTAACTAGAAAGCACACTTGCTAAACTTGGCGTAGAGTTGATGGTCTCTCTACTTTTCGAGTACTGTCCAGAAGATGTTGCTCATGATCCTCCTCGACTTAGAGTAGACCAAAATGTCGTCAATGAACACCACCACGAATTTATCCAAGAACTCCATAAACACCTTGTTCATCGATTCATAAAGAAAGCCGTGCATTGGTTAAACCAAAAGACATGACCGTACACTCGTACGGTCCGTACACAGTGGTGAAGGCGGTCTTGGGAATGTCCTCTTCCCGAATCCTCAACCGATGATAGCCCGATCGCAGTCTATCTTGGAAAATACCTTGGCCCCTTTGAGTTGATCGAATAAGTCATCAATCCGGGGTAGGGGATACTTGTTCTTGATAGTAACCTCATTGAGGGCTCGATAATCCACACATATTCTCTTGGTCTTGTCCTTCTTTTCCACGAAAATCACCGGAGCACCCCAAGGCGATGTGCTCGGGCGAATATACCCTTTTTGCAACTGTTCATCCACTTGCTTCTTTACTTCGGCCAACTCGTTGGCTCCCATCCTATATGGCCTCTTGTGTATTGGGGCGGTCCCGGGTACTAGGTCAATCCGGAATTCAATTTCCCTTTTTGGCGGCATCTGAGTTAAATCCTCGGGGAAAACTTCAGGGTATTCTCTGACGATGGGGATATCCTCTAACTTCACAGGGGTCTTGGCCGCCATTTCGGACGATTCCCCGGTGGAAACATGATTCAAACTTGCTACGGGCTTGACTTGCATGGGAGAGCGAAAAACAACTCTTTCTCCTTTCGTATTAATTAGAGTAATGGTGCGACTAGCGCAGTCAATTACTCCCTTATGTCTGGACAACCAATCCATCCCAAGAATGACATCTATGCCTTTGGACTGAAGGAGGATAAGGTTGGCTAGAAACATAGATCCTTGGATTTCTATGGCTACTGAGGGACAATACTGAGTGGTCTCCAAGTGGTTTCCAGGGGTTTGAACCCGCATAGGTATCTTAAGTCCCACTACTGACAACCCATGTGCCCCAACAAATTGCTTTGAGATAAAAGAATGTGTAGCGCCAGAATCAAATAATACCGTGGCGGAGTATAGTTTACGGAAACATACCCGTATAACCGGAGCGGTGCTCGTGCTTCCTCGGCGGACGCATGATTGACTCGAGCCTCGGATGAACCTTGGCCCAGCGCGTCTTGGCTTCGAACACTTGTCTGCAAAATGCCCTGGGTCACCACAGTTGAAACAGACTCCTGGCTTTCCTCCCGAGTCCTTCCTTGGAGGTGGTGGCTGTGACTGTTGCTGGGATGGCGCTGTTGGAGGGCGCGGGGTGGAGTACGCTGTTGCCGACCACCGCCACTCCGCGCTTGGAAATTCCCGGGTGATAAGGTCGATGCCGACGAACAATCATGGTGGTAGGTCCACTCGACTTCCGGGCATGAAACGCGGCCTCGCGATTTCCCTGTTGAGGAGGTCGTGTCTCGGAATGCTTTTCTCTTCTTGATCATCTTGTTGCGCCGATCTTCCTGTCGAATGGCCTTATCGACCAGCTTCTCAAAGTTAGCATACTCTCCGAGATAAGCTTGTCCGTGAGTTCATCATCCAAACCAGCCAAAAACTTTTCCCGCCTTTCGCATCGGTGCGCACATCTTCCGGGGCATAACGGGCAAGACGATTGAACTCGTGCAGATACTCGAGAATCGATCCGTTACCCCTGCTCAAGAGAACGAAACTCACGCTTTTCGTGCAACTATTCCCGCAGGAATATGTGCGGTCCTGAAAGCGCGACGAAACTCTTCCCAGGTAACACGCTCCCGCCGGGCGAGTAACCAAATAGTTGTCCCACCAAGTGAAGCGGGACCACATGAATCGATGAGTGGCAAAAGAGACTTTCTCTTGATCCGTGCACCGCAGAGATCCAACTTCTTCTCTATGGCATGAAGCCAATCATTAGCCTCCATGGGATTAGTGGTGCTGGAGAAAGTCGGCGGTCGGACACGAAGGAACTCGGCAGCTTGGACTGGGGTGGTGGGGCGGCAACCGAATTCTGCTGCTGTTCTTGCATTTGTTGCAAGCAATCGTTGTTGCATCTGGTGGTGCTATTGTTGCATTTGCTGCATCATTGCAGCCATCATCTCGTGTTCGTGAAGCGAGCAAGGTGGGATTCTCGGGTGGCGGTGGAGGAGCATTGCCATTGGCGTCGTGAGCCTCGTTGTTGTGGGCACCGATCGCCCATTGTTGCTTGTTCGCCCGCTGGTCCCGGTGTTCACCATCCGAAGGAGACGACCGACCGAGAGAGAAAAGAAGGAAAAGAGACATGACTTAGAACTAATCTTTATTATTTGAATTCAAATGCATTGTTCTAATCTTGACTAAAAACAAGGAAAAGCACCAAACATCCTTAATTGGTCGGTCATATCACACTTGATATCGACTCGCCGCCTATCCCACACACAGCGCCTAACACACAACAACTACCAAGAAGACAAACTAAGAGAAACGGTAAAACTAAGGAGGGCAACTAGAACGATCCACGAGACGAGGAGGCGAAACGCTTTCTTCGAAGATCCCCATTCTTCCGAACGGCTCCCGGAGTCCTCGGGCGTCACCTCGACTTGAAATCTTCGAGTCGGTTGCCGTAGCCCAACCGATCCCGCCTCTTCCCTCCGAGGAATCTTGAGTCTCTTCGGAGTCCATGTCTTCAGCGAATTCTCGAGCTTGAGTCACCGGAGACGGAGATCCAACCACACGCCACCTTCGCCTGGATTTGCCGAAGCCGGAGCAAAGGTGAGGCGAGCCTGCAGCAGGAGGAACCGGAACCGGCGTTGGAACGGGAGCGGGTGGAGCCGGAGAGGGCGGTGGAATCCGAGGTGCACCGTGGATGCGGACAGGCGCGGTGGTGGTCTTCCGGGCGTAGTGCGGAGTCTAACCCCAACCGGTGGCGGGAGTCCCTTCAACTCGCGACCTCCTTCTTTAGACGAACCACTTCGTCCTGAGTCGCGCGATCCTCGCATCTTCTTGTCGTTCAGCTCCTTGGTCGCCTTGTGTAGGTCGAGTGCATCCGATCCAGTCCTTTGAGCACGGTGCACATGTGACCGAAGGTAGAGTCATTCTCTCGCCGTAGACTTGAATGCACCGACCTCCGAGGAACTACCTCGACGGGGATGGTAGCGGTAGGAGGAGGTACGAAGGTCGCATCATGCGCTCCCTCATCCCGGCCAACATCGGGTAGGCGGCTTCTTGACAAGCGTGATCCGACGTGCCTCCGGAAGCCGTGACCTCCATGTTAGGAAGACACGTTCCCACAAACCCGTGAACCTCCAATCGAACACGGTAGGGCAACTCGCCACCGAGAGGCGCAACCGTTGTATACTCCGGTGCTCGGGATATCCAACCGCAAGGGCCATACGCGCCGCTCCGCCACGAAACCCGACATCCCTTTTCCGCAGGCGTTGGGAACTCGCCATCTATAGAAACAAAGGAGTGGGAAAATCAAAACATGCTCAAAACCCACGACCACGTCCCATTTTCGAAATTCCTAAACCCTAGACTCGACTCCACTTTTCAAAACACCCCTTTTTTTTCAAAACATATGCACATGAAAAGAATTAGAGGGCTCTTAAGGTTTCCAGTTGGCTTGTCCTACGTCACAGAAGGCTCGATACCAACTTGTCACGCCTAAATTCACACCGAATTTTCGCAGCTAATTTGTGCATTACATCCTCGTCCAGAATCAACCGAGGTACACAAATCGACGTTATTGATAATACGAATCCTCATCTTAGAAACAATATAAAAGAGTTACATAAATGCAGCGGAAAAGAAAGTAAAACTGACTTAAGCTAAACTTTGACATGAGCGAAGCGGAACACCAACTCCACAGCTAAAACCTTGACGAGAACAAGCCTACACCTCCTCGGAGACCTCGCTCTCAACCTCTGGCACTGAAGGGGGAAAAAGAAGCAAGACTGAGTACAACCACCGTACTCAACAAGTCACACCGGAAAAAGGGGTACATGATGCAAGATAAATAACAAGGAAAGGTCAAGAGGCTCAATTTGCATAAACAGCATTTGCAGTATATAATAATAATATTTGAAGACAGTAAAACGGTAGTAATATTTAAGCAGTATTAAATAAACACTGTCCAACGCTCAAACCACGTTGCAACAGGCCCATCCATCCACCTGCACTAGTCAAGCTTCCACATTTCATTTGAATAAAGTAAATGAGACTAATCAAGGTGAATCTGGTCGATCGCCCGTAACCGTGGGCACGACTATTCGAATAGTTTTTACTCTGATCAGAGGTGTACAACTGTACCCACAAGACACAATCCCACAACATAATACCGTGCGCCGGTGCACCACCACGGTGCCTCGGAAAGGAATTGTGACAGGACCCTTCACACAACCTCCTCTAATCAATCGTACCACACCAAGGTTTCGCCCCCATCCCCATCGGCAATGGGCAGCCCCCTCTAGTGCCGCGGTGAATCCGAAAGCTGATCAACCCTTAAAACCGGGGCCGACCCAACTCCATCACGCTCACCCTCTCTGGGATACGTTAACTAGAGACAACATGCACGGGCCCAGCCATTACCCATGCTGGCTTGTGGTATGCACGGCATTTCTTCCAGGGTTTCCCGAGAACCGGTCCTTAATCGTCATGAGCACGCTAACCAAAGTCCAACCATGTGCTCAAGACCCACCTTTTTATAATTCAGTATTATTAAGAACAGAATCATATCTTAATATCACCGGGAGGTCACTTTAGCATTAAACTTAGTGTGATTCCCTTAAGTGAGCTAGTTGCGCTAAGCATGACTAAGCAACCTTAAACTATCATCAGGTCACATTGGATCCCATGTTATCAATGGTATAGGGTAAACAATCCTATGGTTGAGTACAATAGGTATAAAACATCCCATAAAATGACATTCTAAAACATATGCAGTATTTGAAAGAAACAGAGATATTTACATAAAATAGGTACAATATGGTTAATGTAAGGTATGACTTGCCTTGCTCTGAAGACTGGGAACCTCGGCGACTACTTAAGAGAACGGGCTCGCCGGAAAACTCGGGATCTACACGACAAACAAAGCACTCAACAAACACCCTAAAAAGTCTACTGAAACAGCACTGAAAAGTATTTTTAATGGATTCTTGACATTTTTCTGGATTTAATGAAATTTGAATGGACTAAAACGGAGCTCGGATTCAAAAGATATGAATTTTAGAAGTTTAATTGCGATTTTTAAACTAAACAGAAAAGATTAAATTATTTATTGCGCAATTAAGTCCCTGGTGACGTCACCCTTGCGCGGCACGGGCTAGCGTCGCATGACGTCGCCGCACGGCTGCGCGCGGGGACGGCAGGCGCGGCGGCCGGATTGCCGCCCGTGGCGCAATCCGAGCCGGATTGGCGGCGCGGCGCGATCGGGCGGCCGGATGGCGACGATCGGACGGCGCAGATCCGTCGCGATCGGATGGCGCAGATCCGTTCGATCCGCAAGATCGGACGGCACAGGAGGCGGCGCTAGGGTTAGGGTTAGGGTTTGGCGCGCGGCGCGCGGCTCAAGCTTGCTCGCCGGCCATGGCCGCGTGGCGGCCGGCCGGATTCGTCGGCACGGAACAACGACGGCGGGCGGCGCGATGCACGGAAACGACGGCGAGAGCGCCGCGGCTCGGAACAACGGCTCGGGGCAACGGCAACACGGAAACCGAAGGGAAACGCGGCGGCGCACTCACCGGAGATGGGGAAGACGACGACGGCGGTGACGATTTTGGGGCTAGATTGAACGGGAAACAAAGGAGAAACGCGGAGGCGCACGAGGGGTCTTTATAGGGGCCGGAAAGAGGCCGGATTGCGCACGGGTTGAGCGCGAATCCCTCGCCGTCGGTTTCGGACTCGGAGAGAGAGAGATAAACGGCGACCGTTTGGGGCGGCGGCGGCGTTGCGGCGCGCGGAAGTGCGGGCACGAGTGCGGCGGCACGGGCCGGAGCCCGCGTGGGGCCCACGCGGCGAGAGGCGCGCGAAACGGCCGGGTAAGAGGCGGGCGACGCGGCTATGCGGCGGCGGCGGTTGGGCGGCCGGCGCGGGAGGCGGCTCGACAGTAGGGCCCACTGCCAGTGTCGCGCGCGCGCGCGAGGAGGCACGCGGACTTGCGCGACGCGGCGGGACCGTGGGCTTCGGCCACGTCCGGAGGGCGCGCGCGGACGGGCCGACGGCCCGCTACGGCGACAGGCGGAAAAGCGCCGTACGGACGTATGGAAAAAGGAAGAAAAAGAAAAAGAAAAAGAAAAAGGAAAAGGGACTTAATTAAATTCTGTTTGCTTATTTAATTGATTAAAAATACTTAGAGTGCTCTAAAAATTCCAAGAAAAATTGTAGCGTATTTTGACATGAAGAATTCAAGAAAAATCCTATCATGTCATTTCCATTTATTAATTGCATTTTAAAATTATAGGTTGACTCCAGGTTAATTTCACAAATTCCGATTATTTCCGGGTAAATTATTTTAAATGAATTTAGGGAAAAACTCAGGATGTGACAATGTTAGGTTTGTGAAATGATTTGTGAAAATTGGCTTTGTGCAAATGAACCCGAGCCATCCTTTGAATGACTCTATCATGTGCATCATTCCGTGTCGGCTTGCTGAGTACGTTGGGTACTCACCCTTGCTATACGCACAAACTTCAGATGAAGGGAACGAAGAACTGGAGGACCCCTATGCTTACTTCCAGGATGAATGAAGGCTATGGAGCGCGCTAGGTCTTAGTCCCGAGTCGTGCTCCCTTCAACTCAATGCTCGAGCCATGAATGCTTTATTCAACTCCTTGAGCCAAGAAGAGTTTGATAGAGTGAGCAATCTTGAGACCGTCTATGAGATTTGGAATAAGTTAACGGAGATCCATGAGGGCACAAGTGAATATAAGGATGCCAAGCTTCATTTCCTCAAGATCAAATATGAGACATTCTTCATGTTGCCGCATGAGAGTGTGAATGACATGTATGGAAGGCTCAATGTCACTGTCAATGATCTCAAGAGGCTTGGGGCAACTTACACCGATCTTGAGGTTGCCCAAAAGATGCTTAGGGCTCTACCGGAGAAGTATGAGACTCTTGTCACCATGCTTATCAACTCCGACATGTCAAGGATGACACCCGCAAGCCTATTGGGGAAGATCAACACAAATGACATGTATAAGTTGAAGAAGAAGGAGATGGAGGAAGCCTCTTCATCCAAGAAGTGCATAGCTCTTCAAGCCGAAGTGAAAGACAAGGGCAAAAGCAAAGTTTATGAAGCAAATGATGACTTGGAGGAAGAAATTGTTTTTCTTGCTAGAAGATTCAATGATGTCTTGGGAAGAAGAAAGGAAAGAGGAAGGAGCTCTAACTCAAATAGGAGAAGAAATAGGAGACCCAACAAGACTCTCTCCAACTTGAGATGCTTTAAGTGTGGTGAGAAGGGACACTTTGCTTCCAAGTGTCCTTCAAAGGATGATGATGAAGACAACTCATCCAAGAAGAAGAATGGAGGTTACAAGCTCATGAAGAAGCTCAAGAAAGAGGGAAAGAAGATTGAGGCTTTCATTGGCAATGAGACTCAAATGAAGAGAGCTCAACTTCTTCTGGGTCCGAAGAAGAAAGTGATGATGATGCAAACCCTTGCTCTAGCTCTAGCTTTTGTGTCTCTATTTGTGATGCTTCACTTGTTGTTGAGAACAATGAGCTTAAGAAGCAAGTGGTCAAGCTCAACAAGAGTTTGGAAAGATGTTTCAAGGGTAAGAGTACTCTTAACAAAATATTGAGTGAGCAACGATGTATCCTTAACAAGGAGGGACTTGGATTCACTCCAAAGTGAAGGGTTACGCGGAAGCTACGCTAGCCGAAAACAAAAATTTTCTACCGTGCAAACCAGAACACTTGCAAGTAAGGGCCGATAGATCGTTACCGATTGGAGTAGAGCGCAGCGGAATAGCCAATCGTGGCAATCCGATCCGGAAGAAGTGTAGCCGATTCTGGAGACGCGATTCGCCAATCAGCCGATTCGAGTCGTCCGGCCGCGTTCTCACGCCTCGCTCCGATGCGCCCGACCGTAGCCGATTCCACCACGCCCGATCGCTCCGTTGCGGCCGATCCGAAGCCGATCAACGCGCGCAACGTAGCAGCGCCTCTACCGGTATCCACACGTCGGGACGAACGCCGAACACCCGTGTGCTAGCACGCGATGCAAGGCTAGGGTTTGGCTCGAAAGTGGGGAGGGTTTCCGTGGAGATTGATCTCGGCGACTTCGTTGCACGCGATGCAATTGACGTGTGGCAGCTCTCCACCCCTCCCTCCTTTATATAGAGTTGGCCGACGGGACTAGTGGCCGATTAGGACTCTATTTTGAATCGGATCTCATCCGTATCTCATAGAGTTGGCCGCCCATACGTCGTAAGCCCATAGGACTCTATCCGATCGGATCCCTATCCGATCGAGCCGTATCCGAGTCCAACTCGAATATCTATTCTATCCCCTTAAGCGTGTGACCCTATAGGTTCAGTTATACTCGGTTTCGGCTATAGTCTAACTTAGCCGATCGTCGGCTCGAGTCTAACTTAGCCGACCCGTCAACAGCGGCGCCTAGCAGCACATATTGACACCATAGTATACAAGAATAATATCAGCTCGAACCTGTAATGTGTACACAAATCCCTTTGCCTCACGATACCGTTAAGCTATAGGCAAGATGTGTGCCATCCCTTCAATAGCTTAACCATTCACTCGAACCGTATTGGATTATCCGTCCGTTGATTGACTCCTCAATCAACTTAGCATGGCCATGCATTTTCATAATCCATTACCTCGAGGGCCCGAGATATCTCTCCAAAGGAGGGGCAAATTCCATCTTGATCACTCACATCCCACTCCATGTTTCATAGCAAACCCGAAAACTACCTTTATAACTATCCAATTACGGAATAGCGTTTGGTAGTCCCAAAGTAGGCTACTACACATGTTGGAATCCATGGTGATCTCAGGTCTAAGGACTTTGTACCAACACTACCTGAGACCAACTAATGGCACATTAATTCCTGTAGTGTCTCATGGTGGGTCTATCCAACAATGTGTTCTCCAACACATATGTCCATGTTTATTGATTTGGTATCACCATACCCATGATCTATGAGACATGATCATCAATCAATAAACATGCCGATCTTAGAATCATATTTGTTCCAACAATATGACATATGATCAGGGATCGTTTAGAAATAGATTCATACATATCGAGTCTCATAAATAAGTCACGTACTTATTGATCAATACAAGATGTCTATTTCATGGAACTGAATAACACTTTATTCATAAATACATAAACATTGACGTGATATCCAACATCTCCATGTTGCCTCTAGGGCATATCACTAACACAAAGAAGGGTAAGAAACCTTCTTACCGTGCCACTCGGTTTGTCAAGAGCAATGGCAAGTATTGTTCCAAGTGTCGTGGGGTTGGGCATTTGGCAAGTAATTACCTTGGTGGTAAGCCTTCTAAGACATGCATGTTTGATTCACATTATATGCTTAGGAAGACTCATGACGGTCATATTGTTACTAGATACGTGGGTTCCCCTATACTTGGTGCTAAAAAGAATGCTATTTAGGTGTCCAAAGCTTTAATCTCTAACCTCCAAGGACCCAAACGAGTTTGGGTACCTAAAAAAGCTTGATCTTCTTTTATATGTGAACTACCACACCGTTGGGAGCCATTAGGTGCTAGATAGGGGGTGCACTCAACACATGACCGGTGATAGGACAATGTTCGCCACATTTGAAGTAGGAGGAAAAGAACAAGAAAAAGTGACATTTGAAGATAATAGCAAAGAAAAGGTAATTGGATTAGGTAAAGTTGATATCTCCAATGATCTATCAATCCAAAATGTCTCTCTTGTTGAATCACTAAATTTTAATTTCTTTTCGGCTGCACAAATTTGTGATCTTGGCTTGTCATGTGTATTTTTCCCGTAAGAAGTTATTATTTCTTACATGATAAGTCTTGTGTCTTCAAAGGTTTTAGATATGAAAATCTTTATTTGGTTGATTTCAATTCTAGTGAGGCAAATTTGAAAACTTGTTTAGTTGCAAAAAACTTTATTGGGTTGGCTTTGGCATAGGAGACTATTGTTAGTGATATGCCCTAGAGGCAACATGGAGATGTTGGATATCACGTCAATGTTTATGTATTTATGAATAAAGTGTTATTCAGTTCCATGAAATAGACATCTTGTATTGATCAATAAGTACGTGACTTATTTATGAGACTCGATATGTATGAATCTATTTCTAAACGATCCTCGATCATATGTCATATTGTTGGAACAAATATGATTCTAAGATCGGCATGTTTATTGATTGATGATCATGTCTCATAGATCATGGGTATGGTGATACCAAATCAATAAACATGGACATATGTGTTGGAGAACACATTGTTGGATAGACCCACCATGAGACACTACAGAATTAATGTGCCATTAGTTGGTCTCGGTAGTGTTGGTACAAAGTCCTTAGACCCGAGATCACCATGGATTCCAACATGTGTAGTAGCCTACTTTGGGACTACCAAACGCTATTCCGTAATCGGGTAGTTATAAAGGTAGTTTTCGGGTTTGCTATGAAACATGGAGTGGGATGTGAGTGATCAAGATGGAATTTGCCCCTCCTTTGGAGAGATATCTCTGGCCCCTCGAGGTAATGGATTATGGAAATGCATGGCCATGCTAAGTTGATTGAGGAGTCAATCAGACGATAATCCAATACGGTTCGAGTGAATGGTTAAGCTATTGAAGGGATGGCACACATCTTGCCTATAGCTTAACCGGTATCGTGAGGCAAAGGGATTTGTGTACACATTACAGTTCGAGCTGATATTATTCTTGTATACTATGGTGTCAATATGTGCCGCTAGGCCGTCGTGACGGTCGGCTGAGTTAGACTCGAGCCGACGATCGGCTAAGTTAGACTATAGCCGAAACCGAGTATACCTGAACCTACTGTGGTCGCACGCTTAAGGGGATAGAATAGATATTCGAGTTGGACTCGGATACGGCTCGATCGGATAGGGATCCGATCGGATAGAGTCCTATGGGCTTACGACGTATGGGCGGCCAACTCTATGAGATACGGATGAGATCCGATTCAAAATAGAGTCCTAATCGGCCACTAGTCCCGTCGGCCAACTCTATATAAAGGAGGGAGGGGTGGAGAGCTGCCACACGTCAATTGCATCGCGTGCAACGTAAGTCGCCGAGATCAATCTCCACGGAAACCCTCCCCACTTTCGAGCCAAACCCTAGCCTTGCATCGCGTGCTAGCACACGGGTGTTCGGCGTTCGTCCCCGGACGTGTGGATACCGAGAGGCGCTGCTACGTTGCGCGCCGTTGATCGGGGATCGGCCGCAACCGGAGCGATCGGCCGTGGTGGAATCGGCTACGGTCGGGCGCACGGAGCGAGGCGTGAGAACGCGGCCGGACGACTCGAATCGGCCGATTGGCGAATCGGTCGTCTCCGGGAATCGGCTACACTGTTCCGGATCGGATTGCCCCGATTGGCTATTCCGCCGCGCTCTACTCCAATCGTAACGATCTATCGGCCCTTACTTGCAAGTGTTCCCTGGTTTGCGCGGTAGAAAATTTTTGTTTTCGGCTAGCGTAGCTTCCGCGTAACCCTTCAAGTGGTATCGAGCTTCTCTTGCTTAGTTCGGGTTTTAGATTGGATCGGAACAAGTTTTGCGCACGGGTTGATTAGATCAATCGGTTTTACGGGATTTGTTGAGGAGAGTTCATGGTAATTGCGTTCCTTGATAGTGTATCGGAACGGCGTAATGTGATTACGTCGAAGCAATATCCATAGAACTCGGTTTGAGTCGCTTCGAGATAGCGTTCCTTGATAGTGTATCGGAACGGTATAATGTGATTATGCCGAAGCTATCTCGTAGTCCGATCTTGTTTGTCGTCTCGCGCCTGCGCAAACCATCTCCCTTGATAGTGATCGGGACGGCATAATGTGATTATGCCGATATGGTTTCCGTAAGCGATTTCATAGATTGGATCTATGAATTTCGTGTGGTGTTCTGGGCGCTGCTCGGAAGCCCGCGAGGGGGCGGCTTCCCCCTCGACCGCCGTGTGCATACCCCCTTATAGGTCGTCTTGGTGTCGTAGCTCTGCGATAAGTAGAAAACGTTTCTACGCCTAACTTGTTTTTGCAGAGAATGCTTTGAGATGGTATGGCCCTATTGTATGTATGAGATGTATGAGATGCATGTGATGCATGTAATATTCTTTCATATGTGCAATCCTTGTAATATTCTTTCATACGTGCAATGCTTGTAATATTCTTTCACGACCTGCGAGTCGATGTAATCTTCAATTAGAGCTTCTATAGTAGTAGCTTAGTTTGAAGAAATCAAGCATCATGCACATTGGAAGATGGTGCCGAAGATGGAGATCCTCAGCGCCGACATGGAGATGGAGATCACCATGTGAAGGGGGCCATACTATTTCATTATATGCTATTCTACCTGCTTTCATATATGTGATATGTTTGTTTGATAGGATAGCATCCCTCGTAAAATTAAGTAGTAATGATGCCCTTCCAAATGTTGCACCCGTCACCGTTATGCTCGTCAATGGTGGGTCTGCCAAAGCAGAGTGCCATTCTCTATCATAACACGAGGGAGTATATGTCGACATATACATGCAGGAGCATTTGGTTTACTTAACAAGGCTATCAAAACAGTTTTGGGCCTTGGGGCATAGGTTGGCGCCGGGCATGGAGATGCCACACCAACAACAAGAGTCACATAGAGATGTGATTAGCAAGGAGTTGCTTATCGATGTTATTAATTTTCTAGCAGTGATGCCAAAGCTCACTAGAAAATTAATTAACATGTGGATCTTGACCCAATACGTAACCTAGAGGGAAGGTGGAAAATACGTAATGGGAGTCTTATGTTAAATTGTTTAACAAAAGACATAGCATAAACATTGTGCTAAACTTTGCTTTTTTTTGTTGTAGAATAAATGGCGGCTAATACTACACCCGGTACCTTTAATTTGCGATCTATTCTCGAAAAGGAAAAATTAAATGGAACAAACTTTATGGATTGGTATCGTAACTTGAGAATTGTTCTCAAGCAAGAGCGTAAGGAGTACGTTCTTGCAGTACCCTATCCCGAGGATTTGCCTAATAACGCCACCGCAACCGCACGGAGGGCTTATGAGAAGCACACTAATGATGCCCTAGATATAAGTGTCTCATGCTTGCTACAATGTCCCCCGAGCTTCGAAGCAATATGAGAGCAACGATGCTCACACTATTATTCGGGACTGCGTGGCATGTTTGAGAACCAAGCTCGGGCCGAGAGGTTCAACACCTCAAAGTCCTTGTTTGCGTGCGAGCTTGTTGAGGGAATCCCGTCATCCGCTTGTGATAAATATGATTGGCTATATCGAGAGTCCGGAAAACTAGGTTTTCCCCTTAGCCAAGAGTTGGCTACCGATGTGATTCTCCGCCGCTCCCTCCGAGCTTCGAGCCATTCATATTAAACTATCACATGAACAACATGGATAGAACCTTGGCTGAATTGCATGGGATGCTAAAGACATGAGGAGAGTATCCAGAAAAATGGTCATCATGTGATGATGATGCGAAGGCTAAGCGCAAACCACTGTCAAGAAACTTTGCACCAAGAGGAAGTTAACTCCCGATGAGATCGCGAGTGCCTCTAATGCAAAGAAGGGCAAGAAGGGGTCGGCGGCATCGATGCCGTTTGCTTCTACCGCAAGGAGACAGCCACTGGAAAAGGAACTGCAAGAAGTACATGGAGGATCTCAAGAAGAAGCAAAGTACGACTCGCTTCTGTATTAATGTTATAGACATTAATCTTGCTACTTCACCCATCGACTCTTGGGTATTTGATACCGGATCGTAGCTCATATTTGCAAATCGTTGCGTGGAATGAGAAGAAGTAGAGGATTGAGAAGGGGCGAGGTGAACTCGCGCGTCGGCAATGGAGCAAGCGTTGCTACGCTTGTCGGCACAGCACCACTTCATCTACCTTCGGATTAGTTTTGGAATTAAATAATTGTTATTGTGTTCCAACACTATGTCAAAATGTTATTTCCGCTTCATGTTTGCAAGCGGAAGGATATGATTTTAGATCAATGAACAATGGTTGTTCAATATATCTTAGAGATATATTCTATTTTCATGCTCCATTGGTGAATGGATTATACGTTTTGAATCTTGAAGCGTCTCCCATCTATAACATTAATACGTAAAGGCAACTCTCTAATGATATAAACCCCACGTTTATCCGGCATTGTCGCTTAGGCCATATAAATAAGAAACGCATGGAGAAGCTCCATAAGGATGGATTGCTTCACTCTTTTGATTTTGAATCATTTGAGACATGTGAGTCTTGTTTACTTGGTAAGATGACAAAGGCACCTCTCACGGGGCACAGTGAGAGAACAAGTGACTTGTTGGCACTCGTACATACCGATGTATGTGGACCAATGAGCTCAACGGCCGAGGTGGTTATCGTACTTCATTACCTTTACCGATGACTTTAGTAGATATGGTTATATCTACTTAATGAGGCATAAGTCCGAATCCTTTGAAAAGTTCAAAGAATTCCGAATGAAGTACTTAATCATTTAGGGAAAACAATCAAGTTTCTACGATCGATCGTGGAGGGGAATACTTGAGCCAAGAGTTTGGTAATCATCCGAAAGATTGTGGAATTGTTCCACAGCTGACTCCGCCAGAACTCCACAATGGAATGGGGTGTCCGAACGGAGAAATCGCACCTTGTTGGACATGGTGCGGTCGATGATGAGCCAAAGTGATCTTCCGTTATCCTTCGGGGATATGCTCTTGAAACACTGCGCTCACACTAAATAGAGTTCCATCTAAGTCGGTTGAAAAGACACCATATGAGATATGGACAGGGCAACCCCTAGTTTGTCTTTTCTCAAAATTTGGGGATGTGAAGCTTATGTAAAACGTTTACGATCGACAAGCTCACACCCAAATCGACAAGTGCTTCTTTGTGGGATATCCTAAGGAAACTAAGGGATATTACTTTTATAATCGGGAACAAGGCAAAGTGTTTGTCGCCCGACACGGTGTCTTCTTGGAGAAAGAGTTTCTTTCAAGAAGGGTTAGTGGGAGCAGGGTGCATCTTGAAGAAGTTCAAGAAACACCGTAAAATGTTTCGGCGACCACGTAACCACAACAGAGGAGCAAAGAGTTGCGCCACCGGTTGTAGATACACCGCCCCACGGAGGTCCGAAAGATCACGTCGTGCGCCCGAGTACAGTGTACGGAACAACGTGATATATTGTTGTTGGACAACGATGAACCTAAGACCTATGAGGAAGCGATGGTGGGACCCGATTCCAACAAGTGGCTTGGAGCCATGAAATCCGAAATAGAATTCATGTACGACAATCAAGTTTGGAACTTGGTTGATCCACGATGGTGTCAAAACCATTGAGTGCAAATGGGTTTTTAAGAAAAGGCCGATATGGATGGAAATGTTCACATCTATAAGGCGCGATTGGTGGCGAAAGGTTTTAAACAGATTCAAGGAGTTGATTATGATGAAACCTTCTCGCCCGTCGCAATGCTTAAATCTATTCGGATTATCCTAGCGATTGCTGCATATTTCGACTATGAGATATGGCAGATGGATGTCAAAACGGCTTTCCTAAATGGAAACCTAAGCGAGGATGTATACATGATACAACCTCGGTGGTTTTGTCGATCCAGAATCCGGAAAGATATGCAAGCTCGTAAATCCATTTATGGGTTGAAGCACGCATCTCGGAGTTAGAATATTCGTTTTGATGAAGTAATCAAAGGGTTTGGTTTCATCAAAAACGAAGAAGAGGCCTGTGTTTACAAAAAGGTCGGTGGGAGTGCAATTGTATTTCTAATCTTATATGTGGATGACATATTACCGATTGGAAATGATATCCCTATGCTAGAATCCGTCAAGTCTTCATTGAAAAATAGTTTTTCCATGAAAGACTTAGGGAGGCAAGATATATATTGGGCATTCGGATCTATAGAGATAGATCCAAGAGGCTTATTGGATTAAGCCAAAGTACATACATTGACAAGGTGTTGAAAAGGTTTAGCATGCATGATTCCAAGAAAGGTTTCTTGCCCATGTCACATGGCATTAATCTTAGCAAGAATCGGTGTCCTCGGACACATGATGAGCGGAATAAGATGGGTATGGTTCCATATGCTTCGGCAATTGGATCCATCATGTATGCCATGCTTTGTACACGCCTGCATGTCTCGTACGCTTTGAGTGCTACGAGCAGATACGCATCGATCCAGTGAAGGTCACTGGATGCCGTAAAGAATATCCTTAAGTACTTGAGAAGAACTAAGGATATGTTCCTAGTCTATGGAGGTGAAGAAGAGCTCGTTGTAAGTGGTTACACCGACGCTAGCTTCCAAACAGACAAGGATGATTATAGATCGCAACCGGGTTCGTGTTCGCTCGAACGGAGGCGCATCAGTGGAAGAGTTCCAAGGGGATACCGTTGCGATTCTACAATGGAGGCCGAGTACATTGCTGCTTCGAAAGCCGCAAAAGAGGCCGTTTGGATCAAGAAATTCGTTTCGAGCTTGGTGTGATGACTAGTACGACGGTCCAATGTCTCTCTATTGTGACAATAGTGGAGCCATTGCGCAAGCCAAGGAGCCGAGGTCACATCGAAGTCCAAACACATACTTCGGCGATATCATCTCATCCGCGAGATTGTGGACAGAGGTGATGTCAAGATATGCAAAGTGCACACGGATCTCAACATAGCCGATCCGCCGACAAAACCTCTCCTCACCGAAGCATGAGGCGCACACAAGAGCAATGGGTATTAGATACTTACATGATTGACTCTAGTGCAAGTGGGAGATTGTTAGTGATATGCCCTAGAGGCAACATGGAGATGTTGGATATCACGTCAATGTTTATGTATTTATGAATAAAGTGTTATTCAGTTTCATGAAATAGACATCTTGTATTGATCAATAAGTACGTGACTTATTTATGAGACTCGATATGTATGAATCTATTTCTAAACGATCCTCGATCATATGTCATATTGTTGGAACAGATATGATTCTAAGATCGGCATGTTTATTGATTGATGATCATGTCTCATAGATCATGGGTATGGTGATACCAAATCAATAAACATGGACATATGTGTTGGAGAACACATTGTTGGATAGACCCACCATGAGACACTACAGAATTAATGTGCCATTAGTTGGTCTCGGTAGTGTTGGTACAAAGTCCTTAGACCCGAGATCACCATGGATTCCAACATGTGTAGTAGCCTACTTTGGAACTACCAAACGCTATTCCGTATCGGGTAGTTATAAAGGTAGTTTTCGGGTTTGCTATGAAACATGGAGTGGGATGTGAGTGATCAAGATGGAATTTGCCCCTCCTTTGGAGAGACATCTCTGGGCCCTCGAGGTAATGGATTATGGAAATGCATGGCCATGCTAAGTTGATTGAGGAGTCAATCAAGACGATAATCCAATACGGTTCGAGTGAATGGTTAAGCTATTGAAGGGATGGCACACATCTTGCCTATAGCTTAAGCGGTATCGTGAGGCAAAGGGATTTGTGTACACATTACAGGTTCGGAGCTGATATTATTCTTGTATACTATGGTGTCAATATGTGCTGCTAGGCGCCGCTGTTGACGGGTCGGCTGAGTTAGACTCGAGCCGACGATCGGCTAAGTTAGACTATAGCCGAAACCGAGTATACCTGAACCTACTGTGGTCGCACGCTTAAGGGGATAGAATAGATATTCGAGTTGGACTCGGATACGGCTCGATCGGATAGGGATCCGATCGGATAGAGTCCTATGGGCTTACGACGTATGGGCGGCCAACTCTATGAGATACGGATGAGATCCGATTCAAAATAGAGTCCTAATCGGCCACTAGTCCCGCCGGCCAACTCTATATAAAGGAGGGAGGGGTGGAGAGCTGCCACACGTCAATTGCATCGCGTGCAACTCACCGAGATCAATCTCCACGGAAACCCTCCCCACTTTCAAGCCAAACCCTAGCCTTGCATCGCGTGCTAGCACACGGGTGTTCGGCGTTCGTCCCCGGACGTGTGGATACCGGTAGAGGCGCCGCTACGTTGCGCGCCGTTGATCGGCTTCGGATCGGCCGCAATCGGAGCGATCGGGCCGTGGTGGAATCGGCTACGGTCGGGCGCATCGAGCGAGGCGTGAGAACGCGGCCGGACGACTCGAATCGGCTGATTGGCGAATCGGCTGTCTCCGGGAATCGGCTACACTGTTTCGGATCGGATTGCCCTGATAGGCTATCCTGCTGCGCTCTACTCCAATCGGTAACGATCTATCGGCCCTTACTTGCAAGTGTTCCTGGTTTGCGCGGTAGAAAATTTTTGTTTTCGGCTAGCGTAGCTTCCGCGTAACCCTTCAACTAGCCCAAGTTGGAATGCATCAATTAAGCAAACTTTCAAAATATGATATAGTTGTGGGCTTGAAAGATGTGAAGTTTGAGAAGGATAAACTTTGTAGTGCTTGTCAAGCTGGTAAGCAAGTTGCATGCTCTCATACTTCTAAGAGTATCATGTCCACATCTAGGCCATTGGAGTTCTTGCATATGGATTTGTTTGGCCCAACAACCTATAAAAGCATTGGTGGTAATAGTCATTGTTTTATGATTGTTGATGACTATTCTCGTTATACTTGGGTGTTCTTTTTGCATAATAAGTCTATTGTTGCCGATTTGTTCAAAAAGTTAGCAAAAAGGGCCCAAAATGAATTTAATTGCACTCTTGTGAAAATTAGAAGTGACAATGGTTCCGAGTTTAAAAATGCCAATATCGAGGACTTTTGTGATAATCTTGGTATTAAACATGAACTTTTCGCTACCTACTCACCACAACAAAATGGTGTAGTGGAGAGGAAAAATCGTACATTGATTGAGATAACAAGTACTATGCTTGATGAATATGGTGTTTACGATTCTTTTTGGGCAAAAACCATAAACACCGCTTGCCATGCAACTAATAGGCTTTATTTGCATCATCTCTTGAAAAAGACTTCCTATGAGCTAATTGTTGGGAGGAAGCCAAATGTTGCCTATTTTTGAGTTTTTGGTTGCAAGTGTTATATCTACCGAAAGGGTGTTAGACTAACCAAATTTAAAAGTAGGTGTAATGAAGGATTTCTTTTAGGGTATTCCTCAAATAGCAAGGCGACTGGGTCTACAACAAGAGCAAAGGTATTGTGGAAGAAACGGCTGATGTTCAATTTGATGAAACTAATGGCTCCCAAGAGGGCCACGAGAATTTGGATGATGTAGGTGATGAAGGCTTGATAAGAGCTATGAAGAACATGTCTATTGGAGACATCAAGCCTATTGAAGTGGAAGACAAGCCATCCATCTCCACTCAAGATGAGCCATCTACTTCCGCTACGCCAAGTCAAGCTCAAGTTGAAGTGGAGGAGTACAACGCACAAGATCCACTTATTCCACAAAGGATACACACCGCTCTTTCCAAGGATCACCCAATTGACCAAGTTTTGGGTGACATTAGTAAGGGTGTTCAAACTCGATCTCGTGTCGCTTCAATTTATGAACATTACTCGTTTGTTTCTTGACTTGAGCCAAAACATGTAGATGAAGCTCTTGGTGATCCAGATTGGATTAATAATATGCAAGAAGAGCTCAACAACTTTACAAGAAACAAAGTGTGGACTTTGGTTGAAAGACCTAGAGACCACAATGTTATAGGGACAAAGTGGGTCTTTAAGAACAAACAAGATGAGAACGGGTTGGTGGTGAGAAACAAGACAAGAATGGTTGCTCAAGGTTTCACACAAGTTGAAGGTTTGGATTTCGGTGAAACTTTTGCTCCCATGGCAGGACTTGAGGCTATTCGCATCCTTCTTGCTTTTGCATCATGCTTTGATATAAAACTATTTCAAATGAATGTGAAAAGTGCTTTTCTAAATGGTGAAATTGCCGAACTTGTCTTTGTTGAACAACCACTTGGCTTTGAAGATCCTAAAAGGCCCAACCATGTTTACAAACTCTCAAAAAGCTCTTTATGGGTTAAAACAAGCTTCTAGGGCTTGGTATGAAAGATTGAGAGATTTTCTTTTGTCAAAGAATTTCAAAATTAAAAAGTTGACACCACCCTTTTCACAAAAATCATTGGTGATGATTTCTTTGTTTGCCAAATTTATGTTGATGATATTATATTCGGTTCTACTAATGAATTGTTTTGTATGGAGTTTGGTGATATGATGTCTAGGGAATTTGAGATGTCCATAATTGGAGAGTTGAGCTTCTTCCTTGGACTTCAAATCAATCAACTCAATGATGGAACGTTTGTGAGCCAAACCAAGTACATCAAGGATCTACTCAAGAGGTTTGGCTTGGAGTATGCAAAGCTCATCAAGACACCTATGGCAACCAACGGGCATCTCGACCTTAATGAGGGAGATAAACTGATAGACTTAAAGCTTTATCATTTCATGATATGTAGCTTACTTTACCTTACCGCATCTAGGCCGGATAATCATGTTTAGTGTTTGCATGTGTGCACGGTTTCAAGCCACTCCTAAGGAGTGTCACTTAGTGGCCGTAAAAGGATTCTAAGATAGCATTCCTCAACTATTGGCTTGTGGTACCCAAAAGGTGTTAAATTTAAGCTAGTTGGCTATTCCGATTCGGACTATGCCAGTTGCAAAGTGTATAGAAAGAGCACATCCGATAGTTGCCAATTGCTTGGTAGATCCCTTGTGTCATGGTCATCCAAGAAACAAAACTCCGTATCCCTCTCTATCGCCGAGGCGGAATATGTTTCGGCGGGTAGTTGTTGTGCACAATTGTTTTGGATGAAACAAACCTTGTTGGATTATGGTATATCTTTCACCAAAACACCACTCCTATATGACAATGATAATGCCATAAAGATAACCAACAATCCGGTCCAACATTCTAGAACCAAGCATATTGACATTCGCCATCATTTCCTAGGATACCATGTTACCAAAGGTGACATAGTCATAGCCACATAAGAACCGAAGATCAACTAGCGACATTTTTACCAAGCCTCTTGATGAAACCTGCTTTTGCAAATTGAGGAATGAATTAAATGTCATAGATTTCTCAAATGTCGCTTGAGATCATGCACTATGGTTGCTATTTGTGTTTATTGACTATTTGCTTGTTCTTTGTTCTTACTTTTGGGATTTATTGATATTTGGTTATTCTTTGTGAAAACGGAGCTTATTACATTAAGGGGGAGTCTAGTATTTCTTTATGTGCTCTACTACTCCTTATACGTGAACAAATCAAACACAAGTGCTAGTAGAGCTTTCAAAATGCCCAAGCCAACATAAGTCAAAATTTTTGTAAAATCAAAGTAATTTTATTGGATTTCCTTGAGTGCGGGTTGTCGGCTTGTGCAAGGGCTGTGCACACCGATAGGGGGCCGATGGTCGACCGACGGTATATGCGCGGCCCGACCGTCCGGTGTGGCGGATCTGACCGGATGAATAGCACCGGTCGACCGGTCAATCAGTGGGCTCGAAACCTTTTCTCCTTTCTTCTTCTACCCGGCCTCTTCTCTCTCCTTCTCATGTCCTCACTCCTCAACCCGAAAATCCTCTCCTCTCTCTCTCCCTCAAGCCCTAACTCAAATCCCCCTCGATTCCTCTCGGTTAGACCGCAGATTTCTCTCCAGCTTACACCGTAGCGAATCCCCTCTTCCTCCTCTCTCTATTCCATAGATTAGATTGTGTTTTTATTGATTTTTTGTTCCATGGATTGGAACCCTAGGTAAAGAAAGAGGTGTTCTTGGTTGTGCACATTTTAGGGGTTTAATCTTCGTGCAAATCAACTCCTACAACCGGTAATCTCCTTCCCTCTCTTGTGCTCATCAATTTGTCTATTTCAATCTCTAGGGTTAAGGGTAGTTCTCCCTCTATATCAAATTCTTCATGAAATAGACACCTCCTTGTACTCTTTGTTTTATCTTGTACAAACCTTAGTCCTAGCATATTTTAGACTCACTTTGTGGATGTGAAAAATTTGGAAGATTTGTGCTGACTGCAACCAGCGGTCTGATCGGTGACGGTAGGCGGTCTGACCACGGGCACCCTTGCGGTCTAACCTGCCAAATACAGTCGGTCTGACCGGCATCAGGCCATCGGTCTGACCGGTCGCATTCCGTCGGGTCTGACCGATCTGGTGCCGTCGGTCTAACCGGCCGTGGCCACGGTCTGACCGCCCCTGGCAGGCAGCGAATATCCATTTTGACACTTCCAAGTGATTTTTAAATTAGTTGGTAATATCCACTCTTTGATCTTTTGCCTTCAAAAATGCCTCCTCGCACTCGCCATGGTCATCAAGCTCAAGACTCAGAAAGTGAGCATGAGTCCAGTGAAAATCAATATGCTCCAAGTGGTGGTGCCGAAAGTGAGGAAGAGCAAGAAGCGACCGATTCTGAAAATGCAAGTGAGGACAGTGGTGATGAGATGGAGGTTGACCCAGCCATCCAATTTGTGCTTAACATGAGAAATCCAACTCAGTACACCATTCTCAGATATCATGATCAGTTTAGAAGGCCTAGAGATTGCACTGACCAAGGTTCCACACCGCTTTTCAAAAGTCGGTATTTGAACAAGTCTATAGAGGAAAGGCCTTTGCTGAGCATAAATGGATTTCTTGGCATAACATAAATGACACACAAGAATTTGAGTGCTTGCATGACATGTTCAGGACAGTGGGCATTGACCGGATTGTGACCCTCAAGCAAGATTATGATGAAGAGTGTGTTCATCAATTCTATGCCACAGTGTGGGTTTTAGGGGATTTCTCTCAGATGAAGTGGATGTCAGACACTCTTCAATGCTCTATCTCAAGGAGGGAATTCTGAAGGCTGCTCAATATCCGCTTTGACTTTGGGGATGATTTGCATGAGGAGCACACTCACAATCCTTTCTCCATAGATGATCTTGAGCAATTCTATGAGGCTGGAGGGCGACACACATATGGGAGGGTTGCAGGTCTAAGGACTATTTCCAGTGTGATCAATAGGAAAGTACGAGCTACCATTCTCCCTAGATGTGGTAACAACGATGAGATTAGGGGAGTAGCTTGGCATGTCATTGATGTAATCCTCTAGGGTCGTTAGTTCGATGTGATCAACCTTATAACAGGAGATCGCTATCTCCAAGGGCACCTTTGGTCAAGGAGTCTACTATGCGCCATACATCATGAGAATGATTTAGGAGAAGCTTGGACGTGCTGGAAACAACCTAAAGGAACACAAGCAATACAAGCCCCGTCTTCAGCTTAGCACTTCTCGTGTTCCAAGAGTGCGCCAACCACAGTTTGATCATGACGTGAGTTCAAGTGCGACACCTCTACCACCTCCTCCTCCTTAAGGTCTTGACTCTTATTTCACTCCTCAGTTTGCTTATTTTGGCATGCCCCCTCATGATTACTTTAACCCAATGCTAGAGGCCATTCACTCCCTCAATGACAATATGGCAAGGTTGAGCACTAGGCAAGAGACCATGTATGAGGATGTTAGGGGGCTAAGGTATGACGTAAGCAGCTTGCATGAAAATGTGGGAAGATTATCAAATCAAGTGGATTCCTTGGATCGACGCATGACTTCCTGGGAGAACTCTCAAGCCCTTGTATACTCTCGTCGTCAGCGCTTCGGTCCTTCACATTATCCCATTCCTCGCCCTCATTCTTCTCCTCAAGAATAATGCTTTTTGGTCCTTGATGACAAAAGGGGGAGAATTCTACCTAAGGGGAGAAGACTAGAACTTCTTTCTTACATCTTAAGTGGGTTTGGGACTAGATTTAGTGAGGTTAGTCCTCTTTTTTAGTAGGTTAATGTGGAAGGGCTATTTATCTATGTAATGGGCTAATACTATTATCTATCTTGTATGTTCTTTTTCGTTTGTTGAGCTCTTATGAAGTTTCTAGGCCCTTCGAGGTCTTGTAATAGCCTAGAGAACTTTTATGGATTGGATGATGATCTTATGAATATCTTATGATGGATGCTTATTGTATCATATGCATTTTGATCAAAAAATCTTTTGCATTGTTGATATTTGTATTCTTTATGCATATGTTTAGGGGGAGCTTATATTCATGATTCATGCCTATTATATTTGTGAGGAGTTTGTCATCAATTACAAAAAAGGGGGAGATTGAAGCATCTAGGCCCCGTTATTTGTTTTGGTAATTAATGACAAACGTTAATTGTGGACTAACGATGCTTTTAAGATTCATATATTTGAGTCAGGTTCACATGATAAAAAGTGCATAGATAATTACTGAGGATTATTTGATATGGCACAATGCAAGAAGATTGAAGACGGTAAAATATAGTTTATTTTTATTGATCGAGGAGTTTGGGCGATCAAATTTCATAGATTATTTTTATAGCTTTGCCGTACTATTAAGAGGGGTAATGACCTAAGCGAAGATATGATCAAAATGTCACACTAGGTCATTTGCATTCCAACTTAAAATTTCTTGTCACTTTCTGTCCAAAGCCGGTCTGACCGTTGATGTGTATCCGGTCTGATCGGGTCCTCCTGGCGGTCTGACCGCAAATCTTTGCGAAGTTTGACCGGTCCTTTGTGACGGTCTGACCGGCCATACACCTCCGGCCTGACCGGCCTCCTTGATCCCTCCGGCCCGGCGATCCGAGCCGCGAGCCGCAATCGGTCGACCAAGCCGATGACGGCTCGATCGAGCCGAGGGCGGTCCGACCGGCCATTTGGCCTCCGGTCTGACCGACCCCCCTGTTGTCAGAGCAATCATTGCACTATAACGGCTAGTTTACTAGCCGTTACAACTAAGGCCGGTTTGACCGGCCACCCACCCGATCGGCCTGGGCGATAGAGAGTTGGTGGATTTTGTTCCCAACGGCTAGTTTACTTGATGTGGGGTATAAATAACCCTCTTTTGGCAGCAAGGGACTTCTTCTTGGCACTCTCTTCATTTACATACACCCTTGCATCTCTCTCACACTCATTTGAGCTTTGTATTCATCCACTTAGTGTGTTTGAGAGTTGATTTAGCCAAGAGTCAAGTGCATTGCTTCATTGTAGAACTAGTGTGGCACTTGATCATCTTCGAGCCGCGGGATTACTTGTTACTCTTGGAGGTTGCCGCCTCCTAGACAGCTTGTGGAGGAGTTGCCCGTGACCTCTCCGAGAAGATTGTGGAGGAGGTCCGGTGCCGGATTGTGAGTGGTTTGGAGTTCACCACCTTCGAAACAAAGGAAAGAACTACCCCTAGTGATCGAGGCTTGGGTAGTCCTCTCCGTGGGCAGGTTCCCACCTTGCCCACCCCTTGACAAAGGGGACGTGTGGTGGCTTCGTGGTTGAACGGTGGAGTTGGGCTCGCCTCAACGGGGACTAGGAAACCGACGAGTTTCTGAACCTCGGTGAAAAACTCCTTGTCTCTTGTCTCATTTACTTATTGCATTTACTTTTATGCAATTTACATTTGTAGAGACATAATTGAGCCACTATCACCCTAGGATTGCAAAACTTAATTTAGTTGCTTAGTTAGACTCATCTCCCACCAAGCCTAGCAACTTAGGTTAGTTTTGAATTAGTGCCATTTAGTTTTAAATCGCCTATTCACCCCTCCTCTAGTCAACATCTCAATCCTACGATCGCTCGCTTTGCTAATTTGGTACAACTACTTCCCAGTGACCGGTGGATCCGCTCTCGGTGGCTGATCGTTCGCTTCCACTTCTTCACCTTTGTGATGCTTCTATGACTCCGATGAATGGCATGTCTCCGATGAACAATCCTCCAGCGATTACACCTGCAATTGCTCTTGCTCTAGGGTATATATTCATCTTTAGCAGTCTTTTATTCCTTGTGTTCATATTAAATATGATTTAAATATGAATACTTTCTTCAATAGTTGCTTATGCACGTATTGTCTGATTTAGTGATTTACTTTATTTATTAAGTTCGGAATTAGAATATGTCGTAAAATGCCTAAATTTCTAACATTATCTAGAAAGTTCTTGACCAAGATGAGTTTATAAAATACTAAATTGGCTAGCAAAGTCGATTTAAAGATCAAAACCAACCTCTAGACCAATTTAGATTGATATGGAGATAACCACCCATCCATGAATGAATCAAAAGATTTATGAGACAAACTACAAAGGGATATCACATTAGCAAAGGTACATGATTTATGACGCAAATCAACAAAGATAGGTGAAACTATGGTAAAGTTAAAAATATGTTGAAAAGCAAAGGTAAAAAAATGATGGATTGAGGTCGAGGTTGAATCGAATCGGCCATAGCCCTTATAAAGAGATTTTTTTGTCTTCATATGATTTTTTTTCATATACTATTAGATCTAGAGATCAACTAAGACTTAAAAGACATGGTCCTGAGCAAGAAACACGAGAACTGTTTTAATTGGACTCGAAGCGGTTGGTATGACCAACCACGTACACGCTTTAATTCCTTCACGTTTTATATTCATAAACGTATATGTCTACTAGCAACTGGGCCCGTGCGTTGCAACGGGTGAAATTGGGGCGCGATACGAATGGAGACGGGAGGAAGGGGCACAAGCGCAGCGCGGAGCTCCGAGCAGCGACGGAGGGAGGAGCGCGGGGCAAGGTGCGGATGGGGACGGGCGAGAGAGACGCAGGGAGGTCTTTTTTCATCCAAGTCCTCCCTTTCTTTTTAGCATTGGAACTACGGTTAATTTTATAAACACTTAAGAGGTTTTCGTAAAATAGTCGGTGGATGAAAATTTTGGATAGAAACACTACTTGCTTTATAGATAGTTATAGATATAGATTACACATGCTTGGTAACATAGATTTGAATTGTTAATACACGCAAAGATACATACTCCCCTCATAGAAAAAAATGACGTTTAAATGTCTTTTTTAAAAATTTCCTTAGCGAAGAGAGTATTTATCATTTCCATATAGTGCACTCTAAAGCAAGAGCTAGCTAAACACACAAAAAAACTGAAAAGAAATAAATAGCGAGCTAATTAATTAACTAAGAAATAAAAACTAATTAATCAAGTCTCTGCGCGGCGAGCTGCTCTTTGGTGATAAACACGCCGTGGAATCCGTATGGCACCCGACACGGCACCGTCACCGTCGCCGCCACCTCCATCTTCCCCGCGTCGAGCACCACCAGCTCCGCCGTGCCCGCCGCCTCGTCGTGCACCATCACCACCACGTGCCCGTCGTCGTCCTCCTCCTCGCCGCCGGTGCCGGTGCCGGACGTCGACACCGCCGGCACGAACGTCGGCTCGCCGCCGAACCGTCCCTCGCCGTACTCGTGCACGGCCGCGAGCTCGCCGGTGCCAAGGTCCACCTTGGCCACGCCGCGGCAACGCGGCCACGGCTCGGTGACGGCGAGGTAGGCGTACCGGGTGCGGCGGCCGAGCAGCGACCGGTTCACCGTGCCGGCCTCGAGGTTGAGCCCCGGCACGAGCTCTCGCCGGCTGGACCGCCCCGTCCGGAGGTCGAGCCGGACCTCGGACAGGACGGCGCGCACGGCCACGCCGTTGTCGCCGGAGAAGAGGGCGTCGGGCGGCGTGATGCAGGAGCAGACGATGACGACGGCGGCGGCGTCGGGTTCATCCCAGGCGTTCCAGATGTGGAAGCAGAAGCAGTCCGGCACGTCGAACCACCTCATTCTAGACTCGTCTTGATCATACCTGATAATTTATTATTTGATTATAGAAAATTATGTATAGTAATTTATTGTGCATGGTTACTAATCGTGCAACTAAAGAAATTGAGCAGAATACATTGAACTCATGCAAAACCTGTTTGGGGGCAAGCTTGCATGTTCCGAGGACATATTCAGTAAAAAAAAGTTTGGAAACTCTAAAAATCATACCTAAAAATTTGATAAATTCATAAAATAATAAAGGTATGCGTAGATATAAAATATATTCTTATCAAATCTCATCTTCAAGCTTAATTTTATTTGAGAAAAAAATACAAATTTTGTATGAAACTTATTCATCTGAAATTTGTCATTTTTTTTCAAATTAAGTTTAGTTTAAAGTTAAGATTTGTTGGAAATATATTTCATATACATACCTATCTACCTAGTAATTTTTTTATAGATTTATAAAATTTTTAAGATATAATTTTCATAAATTTTTAACCCTTAGCATGAAGATAGAACTCTCAAGAATGTCCTTTCGTTTCTCTAAAAACCAATCAAATAGTTATATATATTTTTTAAAAAGTAACATATATATATTACTCCGTAATTTTTTTAATTTTTTTAAAACAGAATAAAGATGCAAGAGCTTATAACGTGTGCATACTCACTCCTATAAACAGACACACACTCCCTACATGAGCAGTTGAGCACCTTCGAAAAACTAAGCCAGCATATCTTTAGAGTAATAGGCCAGCATATCTTTAGAGTAACGAGTTACAACAGATGCCTTAGGGTCGATAGTACGTCACCTATCACTAAGAAAATAATTAGCCAGAAATACGAATATCCGTGTCAAGTCTAGGATCGAACCCGGGTGGACGGGCTCCACTACAAAGAACCTAAACTAGTTGAGTTGTGCTCACTTCGTCACTCCATAAAAATTTTAGAGCCAAACCCAACTCACTTCATCTCGTTATACAAGCTTTAGCTTTTTGTATTTTACATATTTACACAATGACCGGCATTTTTATGCAAAGCAACTTTCACCATCTGTTTGTTGCATTATCAACCGTAGCCAAAATTTAAACTTTGATAATTTTAGAGTTGATTTTAAAGTTTGTTTTATCGTAATCGTTGATTTTTTAAGTGCTAAGAATAGAGATATAAAATTTTACCAAAAAATATTTTTGATTGTTTTGTTTAGTTTTCTACGCCTTATCAACCACATCTCAAATCGGAGTATTGCTTCATCTGTGTAACATTTAAGAGAACTGCAAATAAACACAATAGGAAAGTGGCTGACTTGGATAACACAAAATAAGAAGAAAAACAGAGTTATACTTAAACTTGGCGGCATATGCATTTACGTGGAATTAGGCGTTTATCGGTAGCAAAACTTCAAAACTTAAATGTTCTCTTATTGATTTTGTCCAAAGAGCATAATTTTATACTACAAGTTCTAGGCTATACAGTATACAAATCGAGTTGACTAAGAAAAATCAAGTTCGGCACTGACAAAATAGCAAAGTTGAACACATAAATAAGTACATGTAAACTTAAGTAAAACTATTTTCATAGTACTTATTAATTTAATGGACCCATTTAAGATAATTAGCCACCTGTCTACTCAGTGTACGTGACAGCAAATGATATACGTAAACGCATTATATAATTATGTTTTATCCAACGTACCTTGGGAGGAGTCCGAAACGGCATGGCTTGTTGCTGTCGTGGACGACGGGGGAGCCGCCACGTAGAACCCGCCACAGGTCGAACACCATCTGCTGGTCGGGGATCACCGCGTAGCTCGCCGTCACGGCGAAGTCGTGCACCATCGTCGCCCGCCGGAGCGCCACCGCCACCTCGCCGGAAACCTCGCCGCTGCCCGGGTCCACGCGGAAGTACCTCAGGTGCGGCGCCCTCGCCACGTCGCAGCTCAGCGCGAACAGCTCGCCGGTGTCCGGGTCCACCTTCGGGTGCGCGATCATCGCCGACGACGGCGGCAGCTGCCCGCGGAAGTCGAACCGCCCCACGGTGTGGAGGTCGCCGCAGCCGTGGACGGCGACGTGGTACGGCAGGTCGTCCTCGGACAGCGCGAGGAGCCGCCCGCCGAAGTAGACCAGCCCGGCGTTCGCCGCGCCGGCGCCGCGGCTCGCGTCGACCACGCCGGCGGCCGCGCGGAGCCCGAACAGCAGAAGACGGCCGAGCCCGCCGCCATGGAGCTCGCCGATGGCCCTGGGGAACGCGCACCGCCCCAGCGCCGCCTCCTGCGCGAGACGGCTGGTGCGCGTGAACCGCCGCGCGTACGACGGCGCCGCCGCGTCGTTGCCACCGTCGGGCAGCGCCACTGCGTGGAGCATCCCGTCGCCGTCGAACAGGTGGTGCCCGGCGCGCGGCGGCAGCATCGGGTTGGCGCCGTTCCGTACATACACGCCCCCCACCATCGCCGGCGGTATCTCGCCGCAGACACGCAGGTCCCGCACCGGCGGCGACTCCAGCACCGGCGCGAAGTTTCCGGCGAGCTGGACCGCCGGGTCGACGCAGCGGGGCAGCGGCTTCCTCGACTCGAGCGGCGAGAGCACGCGGTCTTCCAGGAAGTCGAGGGCGGAGGCAACAAGCCCCTGCAATGGGTTCAGGGTTCTCTTCTTGCATGCCATTGCTGGCCATGGTTGGGCGGTGGTGATGTGAGAGTCGACGAGCGGCGGCGGTGGCGCCGGCACCGACCTTGGGAGGGAAGGCGCTATGGTGAGAGAAGGGTGAGGTGCCATGGTGTTTGTTTGTAAGATAGCTAGCTAGCTAGCTAGGGTTTTGGAAGTGAGTGGAGAAATTTGGAGATGGAGATGGTTTGGTAGTTGATGATGCAAGTGTAGTGTGTGTGCACTGCTAGCTTATATATATATGGTACATGTGTAAAAAGTTGAGTGCAAACTAGCAAGGGGAGTGCCACTTGCCTGAGCATATAACATTTGGAATTGGGATAATATATAGCCTTTTCTAATTGTCAATATATTTTTATATATAATACAAGTGCAAACACTTATAAACACGTTGATGTACACCTTATTTCTATGAGCAGCTCTGAAGAAGTCCGCTGATCTATCTTCGGATTGACAAAGTCATACGAACGCTTTCATGTCGACGTGTACATTGTCTATCACTAAAATTAGTCAGTCTTCTTTACGGATATATCGTGTACCACTGAAAAACAATTTACTTTAGATACGAGCACTAAAATAAGAATTAATTTGATCCCGGAACGTAGGTGGCCACGGATCTGGTCGCTAGCACGACGAAGGACATGGCAATTCATCCGCCCCGTCACACCTTCCTCCTCAACAATTGGCAGCTCTAGCAGGTCCTTCTCGATAGCAGCCTTGGCATCCTGCATCTCTCCCTATCGTCCGACCACAACACCGAGTGATCAAGTCCAAAGATAACACCGTGGAAGAAAAGGTCGTCAAGGAAGACGCACCGACGATAGAGTTGGGAAAAACGAGGTTGTTAGGGAAGATGGAGTCAACCGTTCCCATAGTCATCTCGAGGACAAAGGCGAAGGGGGCGGAATGAGGGTATTTTCATCCCAAATGTCATTCTGGTGTTCATGTGGCATCTATTTGAGAATGATATTTTTATGAAATCATATATGTAAATGTAATTGGGGCAAAACCAATGTTCTAAATAACGGGCTAAGACATTTTCAGATAACTATAGAGTGACAGCTATAGCGAGCTTAAAGATATAACGGCTAAATCATATATGAGAGCACATCGCTAAACTTTATCATAGTCGAAGATATCGATAGCTATAGCCTGAGATTTAAAAGCCTCGGTAAAATCCGTTTCTGGCGATGGCATACTCCCTAAACTTTTCCCTGTGCTCCGGCTACCTGATGACAGCAGTTGCATGTGCAGTACACCACATGGTGCGCTCGTGGCCTCTGCATGGTGGCGCCCGCCCGCAACGACCACCCTGTTGCGATGGCCGGCCGGCCGACCTCACCAGGTGTCGCCGCCGGCGACAAGCGTCCCCCTCCCGCCGTTTGCCGCGGCCAACAGGTGGCCAGCCTTGCATACATGATTTGTCGACAGCACTGCTTGCTAGCTAGCTGGCTACCTAGCTAGAAACGTAGCTAGCTGTAAGCTAATTTATCTGTTTGTTATTTAGGGAATTGGTTTTTAGCTGGAGGCAGTCACCATCCTGGATCACTGTGATCATAGAGCCAATTTGATCCTTTTCCCTTGAGATCCCAGAACGACGGAGAACCGCACGCCGAATCTAACACTAGCAGAGAAATCATCGTTGGTTAAAGTGGTAAAAAATTATCGTTGGTTAAAGTGGTAAAAAATTACAGTAGTGTCGGTTTGAGTTATATCCAGAACTAGAGATCTCTAGTCCCGATTTAAAAATTCAATGGTTCTCTAAAAACTTTAGTCCTGGTTCGTATCACGAACCGGGATTAAAGATCACCTCTAGTCCCGATTCAAATGTTGTTTGAACGTGTCGGAGCGTCTGACATCTTTAGTACAGATGTTATATTTTGTTCCGTTGGTGTTACCAACCAGATTAAAGATGTCCGGCGCTCGACACCTTCGACTTCGACGATCTCGACGCCATCTTTAGTCCCGGTTGGTAACATCAATCGGGACTAAAGATGATATTTAATGCCGGTTGGTAACACCAACCGGGACTAAAGATGACTTGCTTTTTATACTCTTTTTTCCTCCTTCAGCCCGAGCCAGCTACACTTGTCTTCAAAATTTTTCTCCAGAGGGGAGGTGCTCCAAATTTTTTTGTAATTTTGTTTTGGTGATAATACACAAATCTTTACTATCTACAAGGTTAGCAACTTCTTCCTCTTATGATCTATGCTTAGCATTTCGCTTTTTACGGTTGTTTTCTATACATTTTCATCTCTAGATTTTTTTAAACATGAGGAGAGAAAATTTGTTTGGACTAATTATTTTGCTAAGCACATTATATTGTGTTGAGAAAAAGTTGAGAAAAATAAAGAGGAAGAAAAGTATTCTTAGCACGTAACATTTATAGAAATTTAGTGCGTACAATTTTATCTCAAAAAATATTTATGGAAAATGATGAGAGAGAATCTTTTGGACAAAAAAGTTATAAAATAGATGACAAATGACCTTTTAAAATAGATGCAAAATAATTAATTAATTTTATGTTTATCACTTTAAAAGACCTTTTAAAAATAATTCTATTTTTTTAGAACAACACATTACGTATATTGGATTAGTATATAATAATTGTCTCGATTATATACATATAAGTATTGATGTTATATTGAAATGATTTGAATTTCGTGGAATTTTCTTACGATCTTTGTGCATTCCATGTAGATGGATCGGCAATGGATGTACAACGCGGATCGATGGTCGAGAGAGTTTATTCAAGACGTCCATTATTTTTTGAGTATGACCGATGCCAACAAACATAAGGGTTTCATACGTTGACCATGTAAAAAGTGCAAAAACGAGAAGGAGTATTCTACATCAAGAATTATTCATACCCACTTGTTTCATCGGGATTCATGCCTCACTACAATTGGACATCGCATGGAGAGGTGGGGGTTGCAATGAAAGAAGATGAAGAAGACGACGACAACATTCCAAACTGTGGTCAATACGGTGGGTTTGAAGAGAATACAGTAGGCGAGACGGGCGGGGATGCTGAAGAAAACGACGGTGCCGATGACCTTGGTCAGATGTTGCGTGACATACAGGGGGACTGCGAAGGCGTAAAGGAAGTGCAGAAATTGGAGCATATGTTGGCGGACCACAAAAGGTCCTTGTACCCAGGCTGTAAACAGGGGCAAAAAAGTTAGGTACCACGCTGAAATTTTTACAATAGAAGGCCAAAAATGGTGTCAGTGATAAGGCATTTGGCGAGTTACTAAAACTCGTGAAGAACATTCTTCCAGAGGGAAACGAATTGCCGAAATCAACGTACGAGGCTAAGAAGTTAGTCTGCCCTCTAGGATTGGAGGTACAGAAGATACACGCATGTCCTAACGATTGTATCCTCTACCGTGGTGAGAAGTACGAGAACCTAGAAGCATGTCCGGTTTGTAAAGCACTTCGATACAAGATCAGACGAGATGATCCAGGCGAAGTTGACGGACGACCCTCGAAGAAAAGGATTCCTGCTAAGGCGATGTGGTATTTTCCTATAATACCACGGCTGAAGCGTCTGTTCAGGAACAAGGAGCATGCAAAATTGATGCGTTGGCACGCGAAAGAACGCCTACAAGACGGCATGCTGAGACATCCCGCCGATGGGTCACAGTGGCGAAACATCGACAAAACATTTGAAGACTTCGGCGAGGATGCAAGAAACCTAAGGTTCGGCTTAACCACGGACGACATGAATCCTTTTGGAGAGATGAGCAGCGGCATAGCACTTGGCCTATGACGATGTGTATCTATAACCTCCCGCCTTGGCTATGCATGAAGCGAAAGTACATTCAGATGTCGGTTATTATTCAAGGCTCGAAGCAACCTGGTAACGACATCGATGTGTACCTGAGACCGCTGATCGAAGATCTAAAACTGCTGTGGAAGAAAGAAGGTGTTCCCGTGTGGGATAAAGATAAACAGGAACAGTTTAAACTACGAGGGTTGCTGTTTGTTACCATCAATGATTGGTCTGCACTTGGCAACCTATCCGGATAGTCAAACAAGGGGTACAACGCTTGCACCCACTGTATGGATGAGACTGAGTGTACGTATCTGAAACATTGTAAAAAGGTAGTGTACATGGGCCATCGTCGCTTTCTTGCTGCAAGCCACCCTGTCCGAAGAAGAGGCAAATATTTTGATCAAAAGGCAGACCACTTTCTAAACCAAAGCATCGCAACGGAAAGGCAGTATTTGCCATGGTGAAAGACCTCAAAGTAGTATTTGGAAAGGGACCCGGCAACCAATCTATAGCAAGTGAAGGTGGTCACGCGGCGATGTGGAAGAAGAAGTCAATTTTTTAGGAGTTGCCCTACTGGGAAGTTTTGGACGTCCGCCACACAATCGACGTGATGCACCTCACCAAGAACCTTTGCGTAAACTAGTTTGGCTTCCTAGGTTTATACGGAAAATCAAAAGATACACTTGAGGCACGTAACGATCTGAAACATATGGCACAACGCGACGGCCTTCACCCGCAACCAAAGGATAAAGGAGCCCAATACCTAAGTCCAGCCAGCTACACTCTGAGCAGGGCAGAGAAGAAAATAATGTTTGAATGCCTAGAGAGCATCAAGGTACCATCTGGATACTCCTCGAATCTAAAGGGAATAATAAGCACGAAGGATAAGAAGTTCACAAATCTAAAGTCCCATGACTGCCACGTGCTGATGACACAGCTGCTTCTCGTTATAATTCGAGGTATCCTTCCCGATAATATCTGGGCAACAATAACAAAGCTATGTGCTTCCTGAACGCAATTTCACAGAAGATCATCGATCCAGACAGACTAGAAGACTTTTAAAATGATGTGGTCCAATGTCTTGTCAGCTTTGAGATGATCTTTTCGCCTTCCTTCTTCAATATCATGACACATCTCCTATGACACCTTGTCAAAGAGATCCGTATCCTCGGTCCAGTATTTCTACACAACATGTTCCCCTTCGAGAGGTATATGGGCGTTCTAAAGAAGTACGTTCGTAACCGTTCGCGTTCGGAGGCCATCATCGCCAATGGATATGGAACAGAGGAGGTGATTGAGTTTTGCGTCGACTTTATTGAAGACCTCCGTCCCATCGGGGTGCCTGAATCAAGCCATGAAGGTAGACTACGGGGGAAGGAAACTCTTGAAAGGAAGGCAATAATGAACATAGACAATGACTTGTACAGAAAAGCACATTGGACCGTGCTGCAACAATCTTCCTTGGTGGCTCCCTACATCGAGGAGCACTTGGCGATTGTTCGCTCGAAAAACATCAGTAAGACGGATGCTTGGATTACACGCCATCACATTGATGCATTCCCTGCTTGGCTGCGACAATGTCTCATGAGCAACGCGAGCATTAACCAACAACTAGCCTTCTTGGTGAGGGGACCATCTTGCTTGATCACCACATTCTAGGCATATGAAATCAATGGATACACATTTTACTCACAGGCCCAAGACTTAAAGAGCACGAATCAGAACAGCGCTGTCCGCATCGATGTCGTGGGATATGACGGTACGGCTAGCACATATTACGACAGCATCGATGACATATAGGAGCTGGACTATGGACCTCCGAAGGTCCCTCTGTTTCGGTGCCAGTGGGTTAGGCTCAGTGGTGGAGGCGTAACGATTGATGCAAGTGGGATGACAATGGTCGACCTGAGCAAGGTTGGATACTCGACGAACCTTTCGTCTTTGTCAATGATGTACGGCAAGTTTTCTATGTCAAGGACATGGCTAGCAAATCAAAGAAGGGGAAAGGGTTCGACGAGCCAAAGCGCCACGCGGTTCTCCTGTGCAAAAAAAAATCGTGGGAGTCGAGGATAGAACCGACGAAGATTACGATCAATTTGACGGCAACCTCCGTTCGCGGTGACGGTTGACCCGAGTATCCTCCTATCAAATGAGGACACCCCTTACTCACGCAACAATCATAACGAAGGAATAATTATGCGGAGAAAGTACGTTAGGACAAATGTTACATAGCTAAATTTATGTATGAACGATGTAAATTAAATTAAATCATTGAATATTATTCATCTACATCTAAAAGATTAATGTCTTCCACTTGACCTTCTTTAAGATCTATAATTACATCGGAACCTTGGTACTATCCATAGTAGTAGATTCCCCATCCACCGATCTTTTACTCAAACACCATGTTAATTATATATAAACATATGAACATATGTTAATTATATATGAATATAAAATATATCAACATATGACCATTATAATTATATATGAATATAAAATACAATAGAATATGGCATTGTAATAATTAGTCCGTTTGTAAAAAATGGGACTAGAGGTGAATTTCAATGGGCGGAAAAACATCTTTAGTCCGGTTTGAGCTACCAACCGGACTAAAGATGTCCACCTACTCGCGCCACGTGGCTGCCCCGCAATCTTTTGTCCCGGTTGGTGGATTTAATCGGGACAAAAGATATGATCTTTACTCCCGGTTGAAGCCACCAACCGGGCAGACATCTTTACTCCCGGTTGGTGGATTTAACCGGACTAATGTTCATATCGTTGTCCGGTTGAAGCCAAACCGTGAGTAAAGTATCTTCTCACCGGTTGTTGGCTTCAATCGGGACAAATGACCCCGTGACTATATATAGCAAGGGCCTCACGGGATCCAACACTTAGCCATTTTCGCACTTCGGAACGCATTGTCTTCGTCGTCGTCGCGAGTCCCTGTGTCGCGCCGCAAAGACACCGTCTCCGCCGTCTCCGTCGCCGTCGACGGTTAGCACCGCCGCCCCCCAAAGATTTACCGACATTATGCGCTAGGGTTTGGCCTCCGTCGACGTCATCGCCCATCGCTGTCATCGTCACGGTCGCGCCGCAGCTGCAGTCGCCGTCGCCGTGCCCCCCTCCCCACGCCGCCCGCTCCCCTTGCGCCCCTCCCCATGGCCCCGAGCCGGCCGGCCCCTAAACCCTAAACGGCCGCGCGCCGTCCTCCACTCCACACCGCCGCCGCCGCCGCCTTGCATCCTCGTCGCGCCGCACTCCGTGAATGTTAATATGTGTATTTTGAATATATGTGTATTTTGAATATATGAATTTTGAATATATGAATTTTGTATGTATGGGTATTTTGAATATATGATTTTTGTATGTAAATGGACTGTTATTGGACTATTGAGAATTTTGAATTTTGAATATGTATTGAAATTTGAAATTTAAATGTTTATGTGAATTGTGAATTTTGTATTTTCGAACGAACGAGAATGCTCAAATCAACAAACGGTCGTAAACGAACGGACGGACGGACGAATGAACGAGTGTTCATTCGTTCGTTCGTTCGTGGACGAACGAACGTTCACGAACGGACGAACGAACGTGGATGAACGGACGTCTCCTTTCCTCTATCTTTCATTTCCTCTCCACTTCCACTCTCATCCTCCTTATCTCCCTCACATCATTCTCCTCTCTTTCTCTCCTCTTCTCCAGATGAACATACTCACGGACGTGAATGATATAATGAACGGTCGATCGGTCGTGTTCTAGCAAAGAGAAAAAAAAGAGAAAAAGGAAAATATAGAATGTGATCTTCTTCACAAGTCTTTTCTACGATTGAGATAATCTGTGATTCTGAATCCATCTTATTCGTTTTGTCTTTTTTTACATAGACATACATGATTTTTCTGAATAATTGATATATGTATTAACCGAATAATTTTTTTTCAGAATTCTTTGATTAAGTCCTCAACCCACAACAATCAAATGGCGGATCGTAACGAGAAACAACTTCTCCATGATGAGATCGCACGAGGAACAGAGGTTTACAACGAGGAGAGGAATAAAGATACAAATCAATACCTCAATGAGGAGGGGAACGAGCAGAGGAACGATGAGGAGAATGAGGGCTCCGCCTCCGCCTCCGCTGGACAGAAGAGGGCACGCGGGCAACGCGGTCTCAACAAGCGCATAGAGGGTCGACATGTCATAACGGAGGTAGAATCTGACGGTCGCCATATTGCCCCAGAGGACGTATCAAGGAAGTTTGTGGCGCACAGCGGATGGGTGGTGAGGGATCACGTGCCCGTAAGCGTTGTCAACTGGAGGCGATCAAGGACAGGAGGAGATGAGCAGAGCTATCTCCCAGACTCAGAGAAAGAAATGTTGTGGACTACAATGCTGCAAACGTTCACCAACCCAGACTCACAACAAGCAAGGGTCAAGGAATGAACGTTAAAGAAAATGGCAGAGCTCTTCAGGAACTATAAGAAAGAGTTACACAAGAAATATATCCTGAAGGGCTAGACCCCTGACTTTGACAAGCTTCCAAAGCTCAGAGATCATTGGGATGCTTTTGTTGAACACAAGACTAGGGAAGAAGCACAAGCTATCATAGAAAAGAACAAGGCCAATGCAGCTAAAAAGAAATACCATCACAGGCTTGGGTCAGGCGGCTATAAGAAAGCAATGGGGAAATGGGAGAAAATGGAAGTCGACCTTTAAGCGAGGTATCGTTCTAGGCACACCACTGGTCGAAACGAGCAAAGCACGGTTTTATGCTCACGACGGCTCACGTAATCTCGTCGATGGCACGCTTATCTTTGGTGATGAAATTCAAGAAGCCGGACGGAGGTTAGAGGAAGCGTTGCAGCCACTTCCTCGGGCGCGTTCAGGCCCGACGAGAAAAGGACGAGCTAACGCTCGCCCTCCAAAACCAAGAGCACCCGGGCGAACGGAGGAAAAGGCGTCGTCCCCTGAAAATACGGGTTACAAGCTGACGTCGACACATACAAGAGCCGAATGAGGTCAAAGCGAGAGCACAATGTGAGGTTCGCTGAGATGGAAATGAAGCTCTCGCAGATTGATCGATTGTGGACGAAAGGCGACCATAAGGTTGGCGAGAGGAGCGGATCCATTGGGTTAGCCAACGGCCGGATCCAAGAATACCGCTCAACTACAGCAAAGAAGAGCTGCGCTTCAACTAGAAATGAAGGCGATTTGGCCCCACAAGCCGAACCGGTCCGCTATGCCCCGTTGATGACATCACACAACGGACCCCATGTGAGCCGCACATTCCGCTAAAGAACATAACAATAAAGGTATGTTCGTAATTTTATGTTGTACGTATATTTCCTTGAATAACTTGTCAATCAATGTTCATTACTAACTAATAAACAATCTTCTCGAATAGGTCGCGTCGGGCATGGCCATTCCAGTAGAACGAGACGACACCTACCACTCCCGACCCGTTCCACTTGCGTACTCGAAAGTTGAAATTGAACAGGTGGAACGCGACTGTGAAGATCTCGAGCTGGATATCCCCGGAGGAGACGGGAGCCGACGCTAGGAGAAAACTCACTAATATTTCTCTGGAGGAAGATCTTCATAATATTCCCGACGTGGGCCGTCTCCTCCGTCTCCACGTGGGCCGTCTCCTCCGCCTCCACGTGGGCCGTCTCCTCCGCCTCCTTCACCGCCTCCGCCTCCTCCACCTCTTGCGTCGCCTCCACGAGCACCGACTCCTAAACGGTCGTCTCCAACTTCACCGCCTTCTCAGACTCCTCCGTCGCCACAACGAACACCGACTCCTAAACGGACAACATCTCGAGCCACGTGGTCAAGGTCAACCAGGGACCAAGAAGCAAGAGGCCTAAACTTGACCCGCTCCCACCACCCTAAAGAAAACGGCGTACGACATGACTCCGCAGGAGTTGCATGAGGCCGTCCAAGCGAAGTCAAGGCCCACTTCGAAAGAAGTCTCCCGAGAAGCCTCCCGAAATCCCCCAGAGACCAAGGACTTCTTCAAGAAGACGTACCTAACGCCACAGCCTAAACCGCAACCTCAACCGCAATCCGACTACGACAGGACTATTCGGAAGGCTGTTGTCAAGGCGAAGAGAACGGACAAAGATGTACCCCGTTCGGTGTTCCAAATGTCGATCGACTTAAGACAATTTATAGAATCGCTAGAATTTCAATGGATTAATTACACGGCCGTGCTCCCTCGGCGAAGGCTCCGCCGAAATATAAGTTCAAACTTGGAAAGCCTCTTGTAAAGCCGGATCAAGTGAAAAAGCTACCAACACGTATGTACCGCTTTCACAAGTGGTACATGCAAGAATCCAAGAAGGGTGGAGAGATGGTAACGGGTAAATATTCACAGGAGTATTTCGTCGATGGAGGTGACGACTTCTATATCCGATTCGAAGACATATTTGACTGTACCGCCTTGATGCCCTCGACGTCTCACTTCTAGCCACGCGGGCTCGTAAGTATCATTCTGTTATTTCGTTTCTTACCTTCTTGTATTTAGTGACTAAAATTCTTTTTAACCGTTGTAGAATGGCGATCCAATACGCAACATGCACGATCGTACCAAACATGGATTCATGGATCCACGCAAAATCAACGGCGTATTGGTTGATCATTTTCCGATCCAACACTGGACAACATTTACAAGGCGCCGGTGATAAACCACTTCCGGTCGTTTATCCTTCTGCCCTACAACACTGCGTAAGTATTTTTTCCTTCCGTATCAATTTCAATCCCGTGTGCATACATAAATTTTTATATGTGTCATCTAAACCAATTTGCAGACTTCACTGGGTCCTGTTAGTAATTGACGTGGATAACTCACGGATCCATGTCTTTGACTCAGTGGATAAACCAGAGTCCACGTACGCAAATATATTTGAATTGCTAGATAGGTAATGTCATCTTACCTGCTATTGCATATATGCGGTTCTCGGATAATTACTAGCTAACTTTCAACTGCACGTAGGGCATGGGACCGGCTTCGGGCTGAATGTTCGTGGAAATTGGAAAGATAAGCTCTCCGTGAGGATGAACTTTTCAGTGAGTAACATGCTCCAAAGTTATTTTGAATTATTACTTTGTTCTAAAATATGAACTGTATATTAAATCTGTCGTCATTTCTCCTTTAGTGTGCAAAACAGTCGCAGCACACCAACTTATGCGGATCCTACGTCTGCAATTATATTCACCGCTTTGTGACCGATGTCACAACTATGGATGATATAGATGTATGTATAATAGCCAATGCATACATTACGTCTCGATTTCTTATTCACTTCATATATTTATTTCTCGTTTGATCGAATTAATGACAGCTTATGCGAGTAAGAGATAACCTCCCCCATGAGACTTTCATACAAGCCGCTCAGGAAGAATTGATGAGATTTATAAACGAGCAGATCATTGATCCCACGGGAAGTTCTATTTTAATTTAAGTAACTTAACCACCGGATCCACAAAATAGACAATGTTTTACAACATACGAAATATATGTGGATATTGTACATATGTGTATATGTTTTGGTAATATATTACATGTATATATTTCCTTTCTTAGGTTCATTTATATATGTGTAACTTATATATTTATACATATATATTATATAATATATATGTATAAATATATGTGTGTAAAATATGTATATGTGTAATATATAATATATGTGTGTAATATATAGTATGTAGCACCGTTGGAGAAAGAAGAAAATTAAAAATATAAAAATTTTTAGTCCCGTTGACGGCAACAACCGGGACTAAAGATGGCGGAGCCACGTGGCCGGATACACCATCGTTAGTCCCGGTTGGTGGCTCCAACCGGAACTAACGATGGCGCAGCCGGTCACGTGGCTCTGCCATATTTAGTCCTGGTTGGTGGCTTCAACCGGGACTAAAGATGCATATCTAGTCCTGGTTTTTTAACCGGCACTAGAGATCGTCCATCTCTAGTCTCAAATTCGTAGTCCCGGTTTGACAACCGGAACTACTGAGGGTTACGAACCAGAATAGTTGTGGCTTTATTTAGTATTGTAACTATGGTCGACCGTCCATATATACGATCCATGTTATCAACTGCACATCCTAATTCCTTTGCCTTTTTAACCCATTTTTTTCATCATTAATAAGGGTCCAGCAACAGCGTTCCGCTAAGTTTACATCACAAAATCATGTTCAATATTTACCACGACCAAGATTTTCTTTTCACTAAAAGTAAAACATAATCCACAGCACGAACGCTTGCTAATTAAGAGAATGCCAAGCAGTTCGTCTATCCCGTCCTCCATTGACAAAATGGCAAACAGAAGGGAAAAAAGCAGCTCTAGCAGATATATGCCATCGGGGCCTCCAGGAGAGAGAAACGATCAAATTTGATGTTCCTCTCTTCACGCCATATCGCAACCGACTTCTCCAGATCAAGATCAAGATCAACATCAAGCTCAGGCTCATGCTCCATTCGAATCGACCGCCGGCCCCGCCCTACGCCCGTGGCACCTCCGGTTGCCGCAGCTCCGGCGGCCCCGCACCGTCCACGTCGCTGGCCCTCGCCGTCGCCCCTCTGCTCGAACTATCCTACTCCGTTCATCCCATCTTTCTCTCCGGATCGAGCTCTTGTGAATGAGCAGGTCATCGAGAAGAGAAGAGAAACTTTTACCACTTGGTAGTTAAAAGATATTAATAAAATATAAGAAGATATAATATTGAGATGTAATATGAATGAACCGTTGAAAATGGAAAGAGATATGAAAATGAAAAGAGATACGAAGAGGGATTTTTTTGGATGACCATTTAAATGGGAATATGGTGGATCAATTTTGAATGAGCTGCTAGACATGTTAGTCGTTCGAGGTAGCTGGAGTTCATAAAAGGTTGCCAAAGACGAACGGCGCTAATTACAAGTCAGGAACTTTTGCAATGTGTAACGACAACTTTTCCGTCAAATACCATACATATATCAAATCCCTATTAATTATGTACGGTTTTATTCGAGAAAAAAAATAGAGACAACGCGACGAACAAGGGACAATGACGAGCAGGTCGCCGACGGCATACGGGGCAGACCGGTAGATGACGTAGCTTAGGCGAGTAGGTTTGTCAATTTACTTTAGCTTTTTCACTTTCAATGAGAAAAAAGAATACTATCTCTGTCCTAAAATATAGCAAAGTGTTAACTATGAATCTGAACCCATATTCATAACCAAAATTTGGTTATACCATGTATGGTAGAAAACAGGACCAAATCATCAAGTTAGTGGTAACAAAAGGCAATCAGATAAGAAACTATTACCTCGATCCTTCCTAAAATATAGCTACATCTAGAAATAACCATATCTTGATAACTATAACGTGAGGTATGATAGAAGGGGATAAATCCGATTATCCGATCTCATAAGTAAGGCCTCTTGATCACTAACAATAGAAAGATAATGACATGGGGGATAGCTCTGGCGAGACAATCTAAATGATTGACTACACAGGAGCCATTTGTTGAACTTAAAATCCTACATCCCTAATTAATCAAACTGCTACGTAGTGAAGTATATATGTATTGCCAAATGCCAATCAGCAGAGATTTCATGGAGTATCAAAACTTCGGTCAAAATGATGCCTCGTTAGCAAGTCCTAAAGCAAATCTAGTTTAGTGACTGATGGACCTACCTTTCAAAGTATTGCTGCGTGGGAAACATCCAGGTAATCTGTTCTATGTTGTATCGTTGCGAACACAAAAGCTTAGAATCTGCTGTTCTCCCGTTCAACTGCAGCACTTATTTCTTTTCAGGGTTGATGAGCAATAGGGTAAGGAAACAACTAATCCATGGTAGCTATTTCCGGACCAAAAGAATATCTCCAGACGAATTCACTTTTGTGGAGGTGATGCAGATGGAGGTGGAGGTGACGTCGCCGTTGGTTGGGACTTGCACGCCTTGCAATCAATTGCTGGTGGAGGTGCTGTGTTGTCTGGAATAGTTACCCTAATTGTTTGGTGTTTCCCATCGTCAGTAGGAACATCAAGGATAGCATCCATTAGGAGTATTTCCCAGTCACTGCGCTGCAGAAATGAAAACCACGACTCATCTGCAAGAATAGGAACAAGTTGAGGTAAGAATTAGGCTCCTACAACATGAATCAAGACTTATAGGGACTCAAAAGTATCAAAATCAGTTGTCTAACAAAATTTCTTTAGTTAGCCAGTACTTCACTTCTGTATCAACATGATTTTTGAATGATGTCATGCCAAAGGGAAGAAAGGAAACAACATTTCATTGAAGGAAAAATCTGGAAGTGATGAATTTAAGAACTGACAGGTCCCAGATGAATGCAATATCAGTAGCAACACGATACAATGTGCACTGGGCCTCAATACAAAGAAAACCATTAACTGAGCAATCAAAAACACCAATGGAACCAAAAGTTACAAACTACATTCAACTTTTGGTCTCAAAAATTGAATTTTTGTGAGCCATAGTATCTCATTTACGGATTTAATAGAGATCACAGAAAAACAGTTTCTTACTATGAGTTGAACGAGAAAAGGAGCACTACTAGGTCAATGTGGCCCATGGGCATCACAGCAATGCTGACATTGGCCCTAGTGGGCCAATAACTTGGTGGTAACCAACTTTGTCAAGAGTAGGGATGAAAACGGAGCGGATAGTTTCCGTCTACTTTGAAAAAAACAAATACGGATATTGTTCGGAGCGGATAATTCTCGAATAGTTTAAATACGGATATTTTTCACCGGATACAAATATGATTATGATATGAGAGTTTTCGCAGATACGGATAATAATATGGATATCCAGTGAACAGTGCTATTCGGATATCCGCAGAGGACATGAAATATACCTTGTTTTTTAAAACTGTAGAGTTTTAACCTACCTTTACACTTAATATTATTTAAATTTTAAATATTCTTAAAATTATATTGTATGTTATAATATCAATTAGACATGTATTTATACCAACAATGTTGTACATGTTTAATATAATTAGCATCGTTTAGTCTATGATTAAACTTTTTATATAAAACAAACTAATTATGTGTGATGGTATTTGTTTCTATTAGAAGTTTAGGTGATTTTCGTGTTCCAAGGAACATTTGTTTTCGTATTCGTGTCCTACCATATTCGATCCTTATCTGTAGTCGAGATAATCCGTATTTGTTTCTGTATCCGAACTATTCGTATTCGTTTTCATATCTGGCAAAAAATATGAAAACGAATATGGTATGAGCATTATCCATCTATATCTACTCCATTTTCACCCCTAGTTAAGAGAACTATAATTTTAGTGATACATTCCTGCAATTTTGGCTTCAAAATAAGTTTGTTGATTAGTTCAAATACCAAAATATAACTGTCTGGTCACAAATACTTATCATTTTGGACATTGTCACTATCTTCAAAACACAACTTCGACAAGTAATTTCTATTGTAATATATTTTAAAACCAAACAAATATATAATGTTACAAAAGTACTTTTCAAACAAATCTACATGTACGATTTTCATATTTCCAATCAAAATATTTGAAATGATATTGATACTGAAAAGTTTCAAGATCCAAGGTATATCCAGAACAACAAGTTGTTGTGACTGGTGGAAGTATATTTGCAGCGCTGCAGGTAAAGGCCAAACATGAAGTGCCAATTGCTTCAAATTTTCCAATCCATCTCTTTATTAGTACTTAAGCAGAGATCCAGCAGTGCTAGTCTCTTCATTTTTATAGGCTATCTGTAACATTAATCTGCAATGGTTTGTGGTTGCCAAGTTGTTTCAATGTTCAACGATGAAATAATGCAGTTGTATTTTGCACCTAATAACTGCAGTATGCCTCTGCCTCTCAACTTGGCACCATAGATCTTTCATCTACCCCAAGCTCTACTGGTAGTAAAAATTTGTGATGTTTATTCACAGTGTAAGTGTATAAAGAACAAGCTAAGGATCGAACCAACCAATTATGCATGAACATGTCTAGTACTCTAGTAACTGGCAAGTTCCAAGCTTATCCAATCCAACAGATTCTACAAAAACAGAAGTAATCCAAACACAGAAAGATGAAATCTACTCCATCCAATCCCATAAAAACAAACCTAACTAGTACTTTGAGCACAAGTCCAAGCAACTTCGACCTTCTTTTCTGGTTTTGTTTAGGTTGTCCAAAAAACATCCATGTGGTTCAACCATCTATCTGAGAACTTTATGACCAGTTGTGCAAATGACTCATTGGAACCTTAAACAAATCCAAAAAAGAGTGTGGCCAACCCAACCTCCACCCTAGTGCAATATATCGTACTCCTGTTGATTTTTAGGAGAACCCATATTGTTTATTTTCTAAGAGAGTTTGAATATGATCTTAAACAAGGGAAGCAGGCGTCAGGCTATAAATGTCATAGGCCAATGGGCAGCTAAGAGGGTAGATTGAATATTTTGAGTAAATAATACCAGAAACCATCATGGCTTTGGCATCATCTTTGGTTTTGTACCAGGTGTAGGAACACGATAACTGGACACTCCATATTTCACCTTTCAGTATTGAGTGCTTGCAGGGTAAACAAGAATTTGTTATCCAGGTTTTTGGTGGGTGAGTTAAAGGAGGGAAGCTATGCCAACAAATAAGGAGGTTTCTGGATTCATATTACCTTGAAAGATCAGGGGCAATCTTCATAATGTACAATTTGGATTGTGGACAATGACTAAATGAGTATGAACTATGAAGCTCACCCCAAACCTTAAGAGTTATGAGATTGATTGATGCATACATGGTAGTCATAGTATCATATAGCTATTGTTTGTACCTATTGTCAGAGAGTTCTATACTTACATGATTATGTTGTCAGATAAGCTAAATCATAAACTGATATTCTAATATGATTTGCTTTTCGTCCAAATGCAATGAGAACATGATATGAAGCACTTCATAGATGAGGCAGACTACAAAAATATGTGTTATTCCATCTGTAAATGAACATTAATGCAGAGTATGCATTACAAGCTCAGGTGATGGTAAATCAAGTTTAGTGCAGAAAAGAAAATTCATGTGTCAATCTAACAAGTATCCAGCATCCAAGTACTAAAAGCAGTATAGCACATACTACCTCCCGAGTGAACAGCCTTGAACTTGAGAAGCCCATTTCCTTGAGGTGCCGACACGGGGAAAGTACAGGAGACGGAATGCTTCGCGTGATTCACGGCAATGGAAGCGCTGTACCAGGGACCCCGCACGATGGGCGCGCCGATCGCATTCACTATTTGCTGGTTCTGGGAGGCCTTCTCTATCGCCTGGCTGCAACAAGAGCATCACCAGTAGTTAGCCCCAACCATCTCTCTTTTCGATAAAGAGCCAAACATGAGCAAACACTGACAGTACAGAAATTAACATCATAAGTGGCGAATGCTAGCTCTCATACTCCTCCAGGCTACACAAATTCATCAGTCATGCATTGCTCAGAGATCAATTACTGCACATACGGCGCTACGAACAGATCAAATGCTGTGATCTGAATCCCCCATCATAATCATCAGTTCCAACAGGCGAATGGCATCGGAACAATCATCATGCGTTGACCAGCATAGAGATGGGAGAGAGAGAGAGAGAGAGAGAGAGAGAGAGAGAGAGAGAGAGATGAAGGGATTCTAGGGTTTTGACCTGGAGCAGGAGAGGAAGACGGAGAGGTCGCTGGCGGCGCTGGCGGCCACGGCGCCAGTGAGCCCCAGCAGCGAGAGCGCCCCCGCGCGACGGACCCACTCCCCCGCGCCGGCCGCCTCCGCCTCCGCCTCCGCCGCGGGCTGCGGCTGCGAGGAGAGACGGCGGCGGAGGAGGGGAGATGAGGAGGAGAGACGGCGAGCCGCCAACATTTTTGGCGGCGGAAATGAAAAGCCCTACCCTACTACGTGTACGCCTGCCTTTCCTTCTACCAGTCCCAAAATTTTGGTTTTCTCTTCTTTTGCAACGGATTTTCTTAGAAATGAAAAACAAAAAAATCATATTATAATGTAGTATGTCGATTAACCATAAAATATGAACATGAGAAAGCTTAAAAACTTTAGAGAAAAAGTCTGTGACTTAGAAATTGATGAGAACAAACAAAAACAAAAGGAGATAAAGTCATCTCTTGATTTCTCTTAAAATAGTATGGATTACTATTTATTTTTCTACGTACAGAAAATTTTACATATTTAATTTCTTCAATTTTTAACTAGTTTTGATGCGGTAGAAAACACCTTTTACCTTTAAGGTTCTTTATACAAAGATTGTAATAGAATCATTTGTTTCAATTGTTTTATGCATAGTTCATAATAGGTCCTATCAGTTTGAGTTAAGACCTTTACGTCTTAATTTTTAAATTTTTAAAGAAAATTTTACGAAACCACGTCACGAGGCATGGTTCTGATTTTATGTGTGGTTTTTTTTGAAAATACCCTCCTCTAAAATTATTTTTTTATACATAAAAATAAGCAATAACATAATAAAAGACATTATGTTATACGACACTAATTTGTCGATATAAAAACATGTCACGGTTAACTTTCTTTAAGAAAACAATAATTTATTTAAGGACACTTTCAACTTAATTAGTACGAGATTTTTTTCAAAAATTACTTCTATAGCCAAAAACCTTTTGACTTTAGGTTGAGTTGAAGTTAAAATAAAATATGATATATGCTAACGATTTATTTATGATACATGCTAACGATTTATTTGGGGTAATAATAAATTTAGAGTTGTATAATTTTAAATTATCACTCCAACGTTATTGGCCTTTCAGGTATTCTCGTTTATTATTTAACAAATTACCAATATTCTAAGATGTTTTTAAGCCATGGCAAGTTTTTATTTATACCAACAAATTACACAAGTTTTATACGCGTCTTGTCGCAAAATTCGTCATAAAAATGCCTTCCTATCAGCTCATACCCCGTAGTTCCACCCTGTACGAAATAACTGTTTTTCACCTTGTTTTCTCAAAATATCAAAACATCATTAGTTTTGCCCTCGCCGAACTAAACAAAGCAACGAGGCACCATCACTTCCTGGGTCAGAAACTCTTTCACGAGTGTGACTGAGTTTATCTTAGCAAATTTCATTTGAACTAATAACATACCCGATCACTCTTTTTTAAATTAAATATATATGTAAACCAGAAAGAAAAAAGAAGCAAATTTTAAAGAAACTACATACATGCAAATAAAAAAATATCAAATCTCAAATAACCTCTCGCAATTAAATATTTGCTTATATACACATAATAAAATAAATAAAAATATAAAATAATATGAAAAAAATAAACTCTGATTTTCTTAATCCAACGTTTCGTCCGTTGGATTACTTATTACAAGTGAGATCTAAACCATTGTCCGTGGTAGAGATAGTAGGGATAGAGATTGGTAGAGATAGAGATTTAAGTGCGACTACAGTTCGTAACAACGTAAACCATGGAACCATGATGAGTAGCCAGATCCAGAATCAGAACAGGGTATCAGAAAATGAACTACACGAACAGACATTAGAAGAAAACCAGTTAAATGGGAGCTCTCCCCCATTACATGCAGCTAGATCATCAGTCAAAAATGAGTTTTACACGACAAACTTTGGAGAACTAAAAATACCAGGAGACCGACCGACACAGCACAAACTAGAAATCTGAACAATAAAAACAAAAATGGGAAAAAAAGTACAGCCCATTTCCAAGAACACCAAGTTGTATACCTTACCAATGGTCACTGTTGCCCTAATTATTCTGATACAACAGCTGTATTTTCAGTCACGAGGAAAATAATCACAGGGACGAATATTAACAATAAAACTTTTGCTTGCCAGCGTGCTGCTGCTAAAGGGGAAGACGTTCTGGACAGCTGACTTGCGAATTAGTTCCAACTGTTTCAAGAGATCAGGAACGGGCAGCAGCTGAATCTGCAGCAGTTTACGGTAAGCCAAAAATTCGGAATGGCGATTCCCTTCGTTCATCGTCACTAGCTCTGCGTTTGGCGGTGGATTTGGAGTATCCAGTCCATGTAACTGCTAGTTCCAGCCATCTGATCCTCGACCAAGTTAGATAGTAGCAAGAAGCCTTCTCTTGGCTGTTCACCTTGACGTACGACACGGCAGAGCTGGTGGTAAGAGGGATCCCTCTCCCTTAGAGTTCCTAGTATTTTCATGAAATTTCTGGAGTACTCGTTGTCACATTCTCTCAATTGAATCTGCAAGATATTCCAGTTAGCACAGTTGCAACTCAAAACTAGTTTGCAATTACCCACATAGCAGCTAGATTCAATTTACGGAACAAAGTGTTCAGTCCTAGCAGAGATACTTAAAACTTTTTTTAGGACACTAGCTGATTGCCAACGGGATTTTTTAAAAAAAATAACCTATCATATATTTTAATGCCTAAAAAGGTTAAATCATTGAGCCACTGTTTTACCACTTTCTGCATATCACTTGATTGAGCTATCCACAGAGCTCTACTATAGATGTTTCATCAAATTAATCATTTCCTTTTGTGTTGTATTTATATTCAAATTCACATGAAAAATATTGATTTGAACAAGTGCGATCCAGATAAACAATATGCATATTTTATTTGGATCACACGTGCTCTAAGCCTATATGATGTTTCACTGACATCGTGGGGCCCTGTGGGCCCAAATGTCAGTAGTAGGGGTGGTGGTGGCAAAACAACCACCACCTATAGAGTATAGATTATAAAATGGAAATATGCTCTGCCCTAGCAAGCATTGCCATTGGCTAGAGAGTAAAAGTGTACCTTTGATAGATCGGGGAAGTTTGCCAAGCTGACTCCAAGAATGTTGTTCACGAGTTCAGGTGGGAGCATCCTACCTAACCATACTAAGAAGGTAAACCCATCGTCAAGAAGGTAAAGACCACCAGTGTCTAAACACTGCATGGTTAGTGGCAACCGCTTCAAGGATCCACCGACCCTATCTGGTTCCTGGAAATATCAATTTCATTAGCAAACAGTGCCTAAGCAAAACAGAAGAAAAGGCGGGTTTCTAATGTACCAAAGAAAACAGCTCTGTGACTGATGCATTTATTTCACTTAATAGCTCTAAAGTTTCAAAGTAAAACAGAACCTTCCTCTCAAAACCACAAAGTAAAGACCTTCCAAACTAGTTGTTGAATGCTAGTAAATTATTCTGCTGATTGTTTCCATCCAAAAAAAGCAAACACTAGAATTTTTTTTCATTTCATATTTTATTTACAGAGTTTCGATGTTTTAACTTAACAAGATGTATATGGGTCAGAGGGAACTAGCACAGCTCAATGAGAAGGAAATATGGCATACCATTGACAATACTTCATCAACCCTGTACAACGAAGGATAAATAAAATTGAGCAGCTTTTTTGCAGGCAGTATCATCATGCTGAAACCAGCAGCACAACGTTCATCAAGAGAAACATCCGAGTAACCACCACGAAGAGCAAGAGACTTGCATATGGACAGAATGTATAACGGCAAGAATCTTAAAGATGCTGGATATATGAGTCTCCCTCCTATCCGGTGCTGCACAACATATAGGTTCCGGTATTCCTTCAAACTTCTCACAAGCTTTAATTGTAGTTGTTGCCGAACGCTGTCCAGCTTATCAGACAGTGAATTTTCAACAGCTGCAGCATATAAGTCAAAACTATGAAGTAACGCTCAAATACCATATATACTGGCATTTACGAAATGGCAGGAGCATAAATCTAGTACTAACCGATTCTACTCAACAATGAAACAATGGCACCAGTATCTGCTTGACGATACATTTCACCAAGATCTGTGACCACAGGTGCAGCTGCTGTATGCACCCTGATACGCCTTTCACCAGAAGAAGATGTATATCTGGTGGTGGTTAAGAACAACTACCACTTCATACAATATATGCTGATAAAAATGTTCAAAGGACACAGAACAGAATCTTCTAATAATAACTAACAATCAAACAGCTAACGATAACAGTAAAGCAGTACTCCGGTGAGTCATGCAGAAAAGTATTGACACATCTAAATGCACTCCCAAAATGTTTGGGAATAAACAGATTTTACAAGGAAGCTATCTTATCAAGCAATCAAAAGTTAAGAGATGTCCCAAACAGCTTAACGACAATTTGAGGAAGGTATTAACATGACATTTGTCAGGCTAAAGTATTGATATGTAACATTGTTTTTTTCTAATCAAAATCAAGATATGAATAAGAGCGTTGCATAACCAGTTTGACAGGAAAGGATACAGCAATGCCACTTGGAAGTATACAGTCTGTGTGGTCATTAGGGTCTCCTCTAAAGAAAGTTGCATCGCAAATGCTTTATCAGAGTCAACAGCTGGAAGCGCTAATAAGTCAGTGGACCTTAGCATAAAATGACCATGATAAGTTGTGAAGCGCACCCCTGTGAAACAGGCATCAGTTTATAAATCTTTGAATTTTAAGCTGATAAATAGAACTTTAAAATATTCCATGCATCTCTAGATTTAGTTCAGAACCTTTTCCACATCTGATACGCATAACAGATTCCCATGCAGTCTCACGTGTAAGGTCTCTGCTAAGCTCATGTTTAAGTTTATCCGCATGAGTAACTGCCTGGAAGGATGGATAATGGGACACCTGACCACCAGTGTATTTCGCCAGAGAACCTACAAATTGTAGCAAAATTAAAGAACACGAAGCTAGTAAATAGCAATGCACCTTTCAAGGTCTGGAAGAAAATTCTCACCTAATGAAGCTATATCACAGTATTTATCACTGAAAGAAAATATGTCCACTGCAATTTGATTTTTCGTGAATTCAGCAGCCATCTGTTTATAAAAAGGATCTTCTGGAACCCTGAGAGTATGTTCCTTATCTGTTCCATATGCACGAACATCATCTCCTCGAAGTCTCAAGCGACCAACACCAAGAGATGGTAATGTGCTCTGGAATACAAGTAACTTCCCCCCAATTTGACTCTACAAAAGATATGACACAATTATCCATATCTGGGTAGTGGATACAACTAGTCTGACAAATATGGTAGCAGAAGCAATAGTAGGAAAATTAGCATCTCACCATAACCATGAATGCTGCTTTAAGTGCTGGACCAAGAGCGGATTCTACATTTACATTGTCCTGGAACATATTTGGCAAGCTATCGAGAAATGACTCGACAACATGTCTAGAGTCAACCAAATTAACCAAGAGGTCATCAGGCAATGGTAGGAAAATATCATCCAAATCAGCGACCACCATCATTTGAGGTTGTGACAAAGACGACTGATACAACCAGATAATACAAGTCATGTAAGTAACCTCACATTAGTTGAACTCTAAAATTTAAGACGCTAGTATATTATTGCAGAGCAAATGGATAAAAGGATAGATGGATATACCTTGAAATTATGAAAGTGTAATGTGCTGTCAAAGGTTAAGAATCCAATCTGTGTTCGTGGAAACCCTGGAAGGTCATCAAGGCATGATTTGATGGTCTTTGCAACAACCTGGAAGAATTAAAGCATTGAATTTGTTTGAATCCAAACTACAAAGCATAACCTATAAGAATATGCTGCAGCACTAATACAAATTATGAGTTACAAAGAAAAATACGATCCCCTAAGTGATTGAAATCAAACTGCAAAATAAATAGCACATACCTCAAGCAGCCCGCTTCGAACTGCAGATACTGACACATCAATAAGAAAGAAATAGGAAGGCGGCATTGGTGGCCGCACCATGTATTCAGTGGGAGCAACAAACTCTACTGTTCCCTTAGAAAGCTCAGGTCTTTGATCTGTATCATATCTTCTGCCGCTACTATCAAGACCACAAAAGTACTCTCCAGGAACTGAATAAAAAGGAAAAGGTATTAGTTTGCACAAATTGATTACTGGCAAAATGGTGTTAAGAAGTAATTCAGCACTATCACAGCAGTTCGGTATTGTGAAATATCATATACCAGAATGCTGTCCTTTATAAATCACCACTGTTTGTATACACAACGATGGTCACTGAAATAAACTGTCACCTCCTATATATTACATATGATGCACCTACTAATTTTCCTGTCAGAAAACTACAATCGCTGGCAAAAAAATTGCCTCATGCAGAAAAGCAGCATATCAATTATAGTTCGTTTAGCTTCCTCCTTTGCCTCGGAGATTACAAGCACGATAAATGGCCTACAGCTCCACCATAGAATATATGAACTAATTTATATGCAACTATGATCTTACAAATCCAATCGTCTGGCAGCAATAACTTTAGCTTCAGATTGAACAGGACATTTAAGCTGAAGAATTTAGTCCATCTCTTTTTTACGGCCGCTTAAGAATTTTACGAGTTATTACGAAAACAATTCCGTATTAGAATAGGAGCTACATGCAATGCCTAGAGTCTATAGAAGAAGAATCATGTGAATACGACATGTATTTTATGAATTAACATTATAATTTATAAATCATGATAGATAAAAGCCAAGCATTTCTTTACTATGTTTTCCTGTCATGGCACTTGTGACTTGTCATCTCTAGCAACAACCCAACTAGCATCTTTACTCCAAAAGGGATACATATGGGGATGGGGTAAATTGATATATTTCTTAAGTGCCTTAGTATTCAAGTTAATAAATAGGATATGCTGCGATATACTCATCCTAAATGCAATAATTCTCAAAATACTAGAGAAATTTGATCCAGCAGCAGCAAGCTGACTTGGGTTGTCAACTACTCCATTGTATGAAAGCAGCAAAGGTAAATCACTTGAATCTAAAGAAGCAACAGTGCAATACACAAGACGCCACTGACTATAAATATAAGCAGATAAGAAAAGTAAATTGCTCCTTTCGACCCAGTGGAACTTCCTTTTGCAGATGAGAGATTTTGGATAGAAGTTCATAAAAAGCCTAGCCAGTTTCAAGGTCAGGAAGGGAAAGGAAAGAACTGGGTTTCTTACAAACACGGAAACATTTCCTTTTTAATTTTTCACTTTGATTTCAATAGGAAATTGTTTGTATTCAATGCATTGATTTGAAGAGTTTGGTCTGCCATTACAGCACCACTTAGGAAAGAACACAAAGCCTCTCTTCTACTTAAGAGTGATACATGCATCAAATTGTTGAAAGAGCACTACTGCTGCCCTAATGAACACTTCTATAAATTCTAGAGTTCAACTGTAACACAAAAGTTTCACACCCAACTTTTTTCCTATTTTAGGAAAGCAAAACATTATGATATGCTTGAATCATCAGATAATTCCCAAACAACATATTTATATTAATGGAACAAATTACCTTCCCTTTTGTAGTGTTGATAAAATGGAATTTCAACTACTAAAGAATACTCTAGTTTAAGCAGCACAGCCAGACACATAATTAGTCGTACAAAACTACAAATTCATCTTATATTGTAGGATATATATATATATATATATATATGGTTGCTAGAGCGAGCTAGAAATATGGTCATCAGAATGGAAAAATATCTGTGCCGATGTATCCTCTGTCAGAAATTCAATATTCAATACACATTGAATTGTTGAGCTTAAAGTCCAAAAAATAATTACCATCATTGAGCAACGTGCAAAGATTGCAGCGCCATTTCCTTCCAGCATCTGCGAATGTTGCATAAGGGTTTATGTATGTTCTACATCTTCGACAACGGATAACACCAGCTGATCCAAAGTTAATAACCGGAACCTCCTGAGTGATGAGAAACATGAATGTCAAAAACATTTTTTTGATAAAGGGGGTAAAAGATAAAGTGCCTAACAGTCATTACCCCATCAGGTGATTCTGCGAGAGGATGTACCACAGCCCCAAGAGGCAGATGCCACCTTGAGACCAACGACTGGGATGCTGGAATTGCATGGGTTGTCAGCCGGAAGTACCTCGGGTGGCAGTTCAATGGATATGCCTCTAAAACCTTAGCTGGCTCCTCGTCACCATCCAATGGCCTTGGCAGCCCTTTGACGTCAACACCAGGATCAAGCGATCCTGGTGCAGAACTAACAGAGAGCGACTGGAAGTCCTCCACTAAGCTCTGGAGAGTGCCCCCTGTAGGAGGGCCACCAGTCGCATATGCTGCCTGATTGCCAAAAGTCGCCATAGGAGGGGGCGGCATGGTCTGCGCTGGCTGTTGATATGCTGGCCGTGACATTGGGAACTGTGGGTTTGCAGGAGGTGGACCACCGTAATACCTTTGCATGGGCGGGGGCTGTAATTGTCCTGGCGGTGGCCTCACATATGCCGAGGGTGGAGCCATAGCACTCGCTGTAGGTGACTGTGGCTGCACAAGCGAAGGCGGAGGGCGAAAAGGCGGTGGCACGGATGCAAAGGGACTCTGAGTCGGTGGCACGCTGGCGGCAAAAGGGCCCTGAGGCGGCAGTGGTGCGGTGCCGAAGGGGCCCTGAGACGGCGGTGGTGTAGTGCCAAAGGGACTCTGAGACGATGGCAGCGGCGGTGCTGCGGCGAAGGGACCCTGAGATGGCGGCGGCGGTGCAGCGAAGGGACCCTGAGAGGACGGTGCACTGGTGAAGGGGCCTTGCGGGGGTGCCGCGGCGGCGAAGGGGCCCTGCTGCTGCGGTCCAGCGGCGAAGGGGCGCTGGGGCGGCGGGGGACCCCTGTACCCAGCCATTGTCGCAGGTGGCGCGGCCGCGAACGGCGCCGTAGGGGCCTGCGGGGGAGCCGCGCCGGGCGGCGCGAACGGCGCCCGCGGGGTGGTAGCGGCGCCGAACGACGGGGGCGGCGTGGAGGCGGCGGCGGCGCCGGGCACGAAGGCGGAGACTGGCCTCCCGGGGACGCCCTGCGGCGGCCTGTCGCTCCCCATCGGCGGCTGCATCGTCGTCGTTGGGCACCTGCACAGCGGCGAATCGAATTGAGGAAGGGATCAGGCTTTCTACCCGCTTGATCCGCGATCTGATCCCACTTCCTCGGCCGGATCTGGCGGAAGCACACACAGGGTAGGAGAAGGCCGAGGGGTCGTACCGAGATCGGACCGCGGCTGCGCTCCGGCGAGGGGTCGGGGCAGAGGCGGGCGGCGCGGGGGGAGGACGCGAGGGAGAGGAGAAGAGGGTTAGAAGGAGTAGAAGCCTAAGAAGAAGAAGAAGAAGAAGAAGGGGGGATGGATGATGACGTGGGTGGGTCGTGGGGGGAAGGGAAACAAGGGACGCGCTGCCGGCCCTCCTCCTCGTCTACGCTCTGCTGTCATGCCCTGTGCGGATTCGCCTTTGATTCCAAATCTTCCAATTCGTCCATCTCTTCCTTCTCCTCCTCAAAATTCCCTCTCCTCTATGGTTGAGAGTTAATCGTAAGTTTTTGTTGATTGTTATGTTAAAGTATTTTTTTTCTTTCGAGGAATATGTTTGAAGTATATTTAAGGTCGATCGATGGTTATCGTTGTTGTTTTCGGTAAACTTATGTCGAATGAAAACGGAAACGGTTCCCGTACTAACGTGTTTGTTGTCGTGTGTCGTAAGCTCATGATCGGTTCTTTGCTTTTGTTGTCTTTGAACTCTTGGTTTCTTTTCCAAGTGTTCGGTTATATTATATAAGGTTTTAATTGTTAATTGTTGCTTGTACACTTTGGATATAAGTGAGTTAAGGAATGGATATTTTGATGGACTCTAACTTCAAATTGATTTACACGAAAATTTTATTTTTATGAAGAATGTATATCAATATGAGAGAATGTTGGGCTAAAAATTACATAAAACTTAGTTTTAATTAGCTATACGGTTGTAGCTATTGGTGGATCTGTAAATAGGGCGAATCATTCAAATGATTTATCGAGTATTAATTACTATATGTCGACGGGTTGTACCCACCTAGGATATTTGTAGAGGATAAGAATCATTGATGCCACGGTATACGCGAGAACGAAGTAAAAGAGACGGGAGACAGGAATTTTTATACATGTCTGGGCCCCTAACCAATGGGTAATAGCCCTACTACTATCGGTCGAAGTCAGTGTTGCCTTTATTATTAGTATCACATGAGTATAATATTAGAGACGACCTAATCTAGTTCTGGTCAGCCTAACACTATAAACTCTCATATATGGTTGATGGCTAGTGTAATCTATCTCCTTGAATATGAACTCGGTAAGATTTGAGTTGTCTTGTATAGGCTTGTCTAGATATATCTTTGTGTTTATTGGCTTGTATTCGTCTCATGTGTCCCCTCTTCTCCTAAGGGGTTTTGTATTAATACCCTTGGGTGTCCCCTTGTCCCTGTAGAACTAGAGAGCCAAGTATGGATACGATTCGAGTAGTCTTTGTCGTGTCCAAGTAGGACTATGCTTCTCTTTTCTTATTCGGAACAATTTTCGTATATGAGACATGATTCTGTATAATATTTGGTATACAGTAGGTTTCGTCGAGCCTAACACAAAAGTATTAGGTATACCTCATCTATAACACTGATAGTAGCTTTCGACCTCAATGCAAATAACCAGACCATTGTTCTCGATCATGTACCCAAAGACCCAGCCTTGTCGAAATCACATAGTCGTTCTTGGATAACCAAGTAGGCATGTAATTCTCTACAAATCCTCTTTCTTGGCCATGGCAAAGAATATGACCATAATTTAAATTTAGATTGAGGTTAGAAAATATCATCTCAGCGGATAAACTATCACTTCGTTCAATCTTTCTTTCTCCTTATGTAAGTTCTTAGATCCATACAAGATATGTGATCATGCTATAGTGTTGTTGTTCTGAGTTTCTTATAATCGACACAAAGTGCGACCACCAGAGAACTCTTCGACTCTACTCTGTCATAGGAACTCTTCTAATATGTACTGAAACTTGAAGTCATTAATTTATCGTCCATCTAGTTAGAAATAAATTCCGATTACTGTTGCCTTGGGACTAGTATATTTTTTTGTTCTGTTATGTGATTTTCGTGAAATCAATTACTCGGAACAAATTATTAGATAGAAAGCCCCTAAGCAAACGCTTAGGAGTAGCATGATATGAATTGGAAATATTGAAAATAAATTATATGTATGTGTGGATAATAAATGAGTACTATCACAAGAGCTGCCCTGTGCTAAACGAAGTTATGTACTCTTCCTAGATCCAGATGGTTTTATGGAAAGATTTCTGCAAAAGCAAGTTAAATCTTGTAACAAACTAAGGTGAAGTTGGGAAAACCAAGCCTCGATTACACTGCTAGTTAATATGTTACATGGTTACTCTGACATGATCAATTCTGACATGGTCGTTTTACCCTCAGCACCTGACTAATCCAATATTACCAGTCATCCCTAGCCAAGGATCTAAGATCTGGTGATTCATTAGGCTTGACGTAATAGAATAATAAAAAATGACTCCAACCTGTAGCGATATGAGAAAAAGGGATCAACGAACGAATATTGCACACCTGATATGTATAAAAACTTATATGGATTAATGCATGGAGATGATGGGATCGCTACACACCGGTCGATTGAGGACCGGTGTAGCCGTATCCGACAACTCATAGAGATGGTGGGAGGATCGTGGTAGCGAGGACCAGGTGTAGTCATACCTTGACCACTCGTAGAGGTGGGGGTTGCTGCCACGCTGGTTGAGCGAGGACCAGGTGTAGTCATGCCACGACCACTCATATAGGTGGGAAGTCGCTGCCATGCTAGTCAAGCGAGGAATAGGTGTAGTCATGCTTCAATTACTCGTAGAGGTGAGGGATCGTTGCCACGATGGTCGAGCGAGGACCAGATGCAGTCGTACCTCGAGCACTCGTAGAAGTGCTTGATTTGGTTACTAGATGTGCATCTCATGTGACCAGCATGACTTCACATACCTTTTTTTAACCACCTTACATGCATATCAGATATTCGTTCGCAATCATGCCAGGTGATCAAGCCGACAACATTTGCAAGGAGATTGTTCGTAGCAACCTTTTCACAAATATATCGGGCGTGACCAATACTTGATGTGAGACAGGCCGCCAGTCTTTGTTGATAGTTTGGTTCGATAACATCTCATCTGATCGAGAACGTCCTCGATAATGGGGCGTATTCGATTGCTGCCCACTATGGTGCTCAGTGTCCAAGCAGACGCTGCATTGTTTTCTGAAAAAAAAATTTTAGAAGGCAATATATATAACAGAGAATATCGAGTACATACTCGAAAAACTGTATAATTCTTCTAGTATTGTCGGGATATAATGAGTAAATTCAGATTAAATATTGGGTACTATATGTACCCTAAACAAGCATGATTTATACACCTCATCTAATCGATAACACCTCATCTAATCAAGAACGTTCTCGATAATGGGGCATATTTGATCGTTGTCGACTATGGTGCTCGGTGTCCAAGCAGTTGCTGGATTATTTCCTGAAAAAATTGTCACGCCCCGATTTTCGTTCGGGATTAAAAATCATTAAATAATCCATTTTTTAGAAATTAAATAAAATTAAAAGCAAATTAATCAAGTGAAAGTAATAAGGAAATAAAAATTTCCTATAAAAATCATGGCTAGAAATATTTTTGAAATATTCTTCATGCTCTAAAGTATTCTCTGAAATTTTTCGTGAAATTTTGGAGCTCCAGAAATAATTTTAATAATACAAGAAAACATTTCAATAATTATTTAAATAAATTAATTAATCAGCAAATGATCTGGTTAAATTTTTATTAAATACTTTGAGTGTCCATATAATTTCAGGATTTTTATTAGAATTATTTGAGCATTGGAAGTTTTAATAAAAATTCAAAGAAATTTGGAAGGAAAAGTCTGCTTTTGCTCCCTCTGCTACAGTGTCGTCTTCTTCCTTCAGCAGCATGTGTACTGTTCATCCGAACAACAATCTCTTTCCTCCCTTTTGCAAATCCCGTCGAATATCTTGCCAAAATCCAAAATTGAGTGAGGGAATTAATCCCCACCTCTTCCTTTTCAATTCCCCCATAAATCTCCACTCAATCACGCATTATCTCGTGATGAATTTTTGACTTTGTTCATCGTCGGTGAGCTGCACCATGGCTGACCGTTCCTCTCCTCTCCCCGGCCGACCCCTCCTCTCCCCGACCTTTCCCTCCTCAGTGCCCTTCCCTCTCCCTCTCCCGGCCTATAAAAGAGAGGACCTCGAGCTCCCTTGCTCTCCCTCCATTCCTCTGCTCGGCTTCCTCTCTTCACGGCATCGGCGAGCTTCGGCCACACCTTCCCGTTGGCTGGAGCTGTGTCGAACCACTCCACTGCCACCCTCGGCCCCACAGCTGCCTCCTCTCCCCCGGCCTTGCCTCCATTTTGCCCGGAGACCACCAGAAGATCGCCCCGCTGGCAACCAGTGGCGCCGTAGCCGCTGCACCACCTCCAGCCATCTTGGCCATGTCGCTCGTGCGCTGGCCGACTGCGTCGTCGTCAACCCCAGCATCGTGATGTCGTTCTCCACCCCGGCCAAGCCTCATCTTCGTCGGAACCCCGCTGCAACGTTGTCGGCCGTGTCGGCTCATCCTGGGTCTCGTCGAGGCCAACTTTGGCAACCTCTGCCACCTCACTGATGTGCCACCCCACGTCATCATCTCCTTCCTCGGTATTGCAGCACCATCCTCTTCCCCGGACATCGCTCGGCTTCATTGGAAGGTCATCGGAACGCCATCGACCCTGCGTTCCTCCTCCCGTTGTAGTCGTCGCCGTGGTCGACTGCTCGCCGTCGCAAGCACGTTGCCCCCGCAACACCGCCGCCGCCGCACGCAAGCGGGATGCTCCATGCTAGCCTCACCTTCGTACGACTGCCGTTGTCGTCCTCATCACTCGCGTCGGCACCCGTGCGCTGGCCTTTCCTCCGCTCGCCGCCGTGTGCCCGTGCCGCCTCTTCTCGTCGTCGTGCGCATGCATGTAGACTTCGTCGTTTCGAAGGTTCGCGCTTGCGAGGAAAGAAGATTTGTTCGAAGGAGCAAGGCAAGTCATGTCATTTTGATCATATTGCTATCTCAGTTTACAAAAATATGTTTATTTAAATTATTGCATTTTGTTTTAATAAATTCCCACGTTTATCACTGTTTTATTTAGCCTTATCGATTCTCCTTGTTATAGCCCTATGACTTGTATGATTATGGTCCTTGATAACCCTAGAAAAAATAAAACTAGTGAGCACTTTATATATGTGATACTCACTAGCAAACTTAGAAATATGCTTAGCTCTGCTTAAATAGAAATAATTAGATGTTTTTAATAATTAGACTAAGGAATAACTTGTAAATGATGGAGTTTTGGCTGTTTAGCCGTGGCAATAAATGTCTCCTTCAAAATTTCTCAAACATGTTTTCGGCTGGGCACGAGGTGCATGGTTTTGTTAGTCGCACCTCGGCCGTCATAAGGACCGGTCTTTGGGCCTCTGTTGCAAAGCATATTTCGTACTATCACCTGTCTAATGGGTAAGGCTTAACACGTTGTTTTAGTACGGTCCTGAACAGAAAAGACACATATAGGGATGGATGAAGCCCTAGGAAGGGCTAACGTCTCTGGCAAGTGAAGGCTCAGGACGAGTCGAGATGCCTGGGGGCATAGACTGTCTGCTTGACCCAGGGTGCCTGGCGGGGGAAGTCTATGTCGGTCTTATTTGTTTAGGGCAGTACTAAGCGATGAGTTATGTCATGGCTCCCGTCCGTATGCCATGGTGGCATGTGGCACGTCGCAACACGTGAGGAAGACATGTCTGGTGGATAAAGATATATACCTTTGATCAGAGTAAATATATTCGAATAGCCATGCCCTCGGTTATGGGCAAGCCGAGCAATGTACCCAAGTTAGAATTTATTTCTGTTTAAAACTAAAAGAATTGGAGTTAGCACATGTTGGCCTGAGTTAAGGCAAGATCGCGATGGAGCGCGGCGTGATAATAATTTGACTAGAGCTAGGCTCGTGTTTTATTGAAATGCTTTAAAATATTTAAATGCTTTGGAATACTGGTTTTATGCAAAATAGCCCTATATATGAATCCTTTGTACCACCTTGCATTATATTTGCATTCTCTCGGCATGGCTTGTTGAGTACGGTGGTTGTACTCAGCCTTGCAAATTTCTCCTCCTTTCAGAAGTGGAGTGCTTCTGAGTTGAAGATGGTGTTAGAGGACCAAGGCTCATACCCCAGTTGAGTTTGCCTGTGGAGTGGAGCTGAAGCCCCGCTAGAATCGTCCCTCTTTTCTGCTGCTGTCGCTTTCTTCGAGTGCGAGGACTAAGTGTCTCTTCTGTAAGTATTTATACACTTTATTTTATGTTTGGATCTGTGTGTTGATTTGTTATTTTGTGTACCTTGGTAGGTCCTGGGCAGGGATTTAATATACAAAATAGTATAGAAATTTGGGATAAATTTTCAAGCGTGACAAAAATATTTTTATAAGGCAATATATATAACATAGAGTACCAAGTACGTACTCAGAAAACGGTATAAATCTTCTAGTATTGTTGAGATGTAATGAGTAAATTCAAATTGAATATTAGATATTATATTTATCACAAACAAACATAATTTATACAGAAAATAGTTTATTAATATAGGAAATGCTCAAACAATAGATATATGGTATAAAAAGCATGCTCTAGATAAACATAATAAATTACGATCTAAAATATTACGTATCTGTGGAGATATATGTCAAATATATCTATAAAATTAGTAGATTAATTAAGATTAATTAGTCTATTAATTACCTTTGTTTGCATCTGGCGATGCAAATATAGTGCATTCTAATAGATGTTAATGATCCCAGGAGATTTTTGAGTGCATGTGGCGAAGGGTAATTAGGCTAACATTGCTCATGCTGGTTTGTCCTTCGTACAAGGGGGAGAGGAAGAGAAAAAGACAATATGCATGCCTCTCTTCTGGTTTCAAATAAGCTAGACAAGGGCAAGGGACAGGAAACACGTAAGAAGAGCATTGCTCCGGTATCGTTCCAATTAGGCATGCCATTGGTTGGAGACGACACACTAGGAATGATGGCGACGCTTGCAAGGAGCTCCACCACTACTATATGGAGAGATCAAACACCAGGAGGACGAATAGGGAGAGTGACATAATAGGCCATCACGATCGACAACCATTTCTTGGGCCAGAAAATTATATTGTCATCGACTTCAAGGATCTATTCGACCTCTACAGGTTCCGAGTGGTGGACACAAGTCTACTTAAGTGTTATTCTTTGTAAGTATTGTTGTGTTTCTCAATTAGATAACAACAATCCCTATAACACACTAATAAGAGTGTTTATCTTGTGTGTAGGTATAGTTAGAAGTGGTGTCAGAAAAATGCACCAGAAGTGACCTTCCTCGATCCACAAATTGTCACAGTCATCGATCTCCAAGTCGACCGCCATGCTATGATAGACTACATATATGACACCTTGTGGTCCCACCAAAACAAGGAGTATATTATGTGCGCCTACAATCAATAGTAAGTGTGTATCTGTTGACGATCGAATTTGGTAAATAAATCCCCGAGTTTGAAGCAGAGATTGAAGCGGAATCGGAGGAAACGCGCGAACTTCGGAAACAGAGGTCGCATCGGCTAAGTCCGAATCGGCTACGGAGCCAGTCGGCTGAGTCCGAGTCGAACCAATATAGCTGATAGCCAATTCCGATCGGGAGCAGAAGGTGGAACCAATTCCGGAAAGAAAGGTTAGAGATAACTATTGGATTCGGTTTCCAAAGTACTTCAAAGATGTTGCCATCTACGGATAAGGTCCTGCAACGATAATTGTATCTTTAAATTAGGATATTTTGTATAGTTTTCTTTATAGATAATGTCGGTTTGTTTAGACATATTTGAGATTTAATCTGTAATAGGAATCATGTTCGTTATGGACTTATTGTGTATCCGGGTATAAATATGACCCGAGACCTTATAAAAATAACAACACACATCAATACAACTTCGGTGCATCGCCACCCTTTTCATTTTACTTTCTCGACGAGTTCTTGCCTCGTTCTCGGGCTGCATCGGATTTTGATCTCCAGACAAGGTAACTTCTTGTTACGAGCGATTTGTGTTATCGGGGTTAGTGCTTCCATCATCATAATACTCTGATCTTGATGTTATAAACTGCTTAATCTATCATATGCGACAGATCTATCTCCCAATCAGCTAATATCTTCCTTAAGATAGCAACCGATAGAGTTAGATCTATAGGTTGATTTAGATTATATGACGTATTCACCATCTCGAGGAGTTTTCACTAGTCTAAATAGACCTTGTGCTTCTTTTTGTACTTAATGTTGCATCAAATTGACCTATTAAGTCGCTCTTAGAATTATATAGATCTATTCGGCTCAATGATTATTATTAGAGATAGCGCCGGAGTTTCAGCCGGTCTTACCTAATCATCTATGTATTATTACTGCTAGATGTATTAAAACTGCCTTTATATTAAGATCCTAATCTATTTAAATATACTAAGCCCGGTATCAATCTGTTAAGTCACATTAACAACCGTTTGATATTAGTTTAGTGTATTTAGTTTAGATTAATATCTTCATATAAAATATATCAGAGTATTAGCCGATTTACATTAGATCTATAACATTAGCTAAGCTATAAATATATGTAATTAGTGTTCTGGTGTGTTTTTAGATATAAGTGATTTATACTGTCTCGGTATACTACCGATCTATCCCAATCACTTAGTCTAAATGCACTCTGGAATGGTAATTATATATTATGAATACCTTTAGCCGATCGAGTAGGATCTAATTTAAACTTAATTTCCTATTTTTTGTTTCTTGTTGGTTGCAGGATCAAACCAACTGGCACGCCCACGCAATCACCAAAGGCGACCAATTTTGGACCTGCACTGGAGTTAAGCAGACCTCCCAGGCCAGCGCGTGGGAAAAATTCTCATCAATAGTACCCTAAACATATGCAATTGCATGACATGTATAGCTTTAGTATTTAACTTTCACTATATTAATGTCGTTGTGCCCATTGGATCCTTTTGGTCGTAACACCAAAGTGAAGTATATGCCACTACATGAACTCCAAAGTCAATAAGGACTATGATTGGACCCCGACCCAAGAAGCAATAAATGAAGCGTGAGGCCCATATGTGGAGAAAGGAGACCTGAATAAGAAAGAACAAAAAATCCTCATCCACAAAAAGGACTTCTCGAGCAAACAACAAGTTGACGACCAGTACAGATTCTATGTGTGCCATAACATGCGAATTCTGTACAACAAAAAAGGTAAAGACTTTGGTTAAATTTGAGGTTTGTGATCTCAATTGTGATATATACTAACTACTTTGAAATATATATATAGATCGATCGACTAATTTCAAAGTATATACATGTAGAAAAGATATTCAAGTCTGCGCCTGACAGCTTTGAGAAGATTAGAGAGGAGATAGCAGGCTTCATCGTCCGTGACATAGTGCAATTTAGACTACGAGGTTAAAGTTAAATGATGCACATTGTTGAACATTTCAAAATTAATGTCAAATACATGTAATTATGTAACACTTATGTTTATATTATAAATACAATATGGTCATATGTGATTATGTATATACTTGCAATGTTAAATAAAAATTTGTTCCAATTTATAACTTGGTTTTGCGTTTTGATACTTAGCACTTGAAGATATTATTGTGAAATATGTGAATAATGAATGTTTATGTGAATGAATGTGTGAAATATGTGGATGTCAATTTAGGGAAAGATAATTATCAATTTGATTAAAAATATTAGTTCAAATGAACATATATAAGTATAAAAAGGAAAAATCAAAAAAAAAGTTAGGAAAGGTATCCCATCCCTGCGTAATTTGTGCCTAAGAATAAGATTTGAGGAAATCCCCTTCCGCTCGTCGTCGACTCCGACTCCTCGTGAGTTCGCCCGCCGCCGCCGCCGCCGCCGCCGCCGCCATCGCCGCCTGCGCCGATCCCCATCCATCCCGCGAGCAGAGCAGAGCAGGGGCGCCGTCGTTCGTCGGCCTGCTGCTTCCGCCGCATTCCATCCTGGTGAGGATCCATCTGATCCGTTACACGCATCCTCTTTCTCATCTCTTTTTTCTCGAATTTGCTTGCGTTAACCCTAGCTTCTGTTCTAGAATTTTTCCTTAATACTAATAACACTTTTTGTTCCCAAAAGGATTGGGGGTTCAACTGAACCCCCCATGTCCCATGTTAGATCCGCCTCTGGATTCAGTACTAAGCGTTGCATTTTCTGATTGGATGTGTGTGTGTCTTCATAAAGGGTTTGAGGAAATCCAAAGATTGCGCTCGCTCGCTCGCTCGCGTGGTAGCTTGAACAAGTTGATCTGTATTGCAGCTTTCAGGTAACTTGTTTGTCATTTTAACATTGTTAAGACATGCTGTCCATTATGCAAACATATCACTGATGCATCTTATTCTGTGCAACTATATGCACTCACATATAACTCTATGTCTTGTTTAACATTGTTTAAGTAAAATATTTGTGACCCCAAATTTGTAACTCGATGGTTCAGCTGAATGAAATGTGTATTACCAACCATCAACATATTGGAAAGCTACACTGTCAGATACTAGCAAATAACTCATCAGCAACTAGGAAACATGTTAAAAGTTAAAAAAAACATGGAAATTTATGCTTGTATGCTGCAGTGCCTCATTCCATGTTCACCATATTGAAGTTTTCATGCTTTATTTTTCCAAGCAATTGTTCAAACCCACTGTTTTTAATGACTTCGCTGCTACACATGCTCTCCTCTCACTTAAAAAATGTGTCACCTTAGTAAGTTGAATATTTACTAAGATTCTTACTATATATTTATTGATGTTGCCTGGACCTGAACAGCAAACAAAGCTATTCCCTTGCTAGTCTATGGGATGCTATAACATGTCTGTTTTGGTAGCCTGCCTAATGCGAGAACAATACATCAGACACTATATTTAAGATGTATGGTGTATGGACCTACTATTTATTTGTGCAATACTATCACAAATGCACTTGGTGGCACCATGAACTGGTTAATGCGATGTTGATAATTTTTATTGCTATTTGAGTTGAAAATACATCATAGGACTAGTAGGTTGGTTTCTGTCGCTGCAGAACTTTTGCATCGTACAAAATTCGTTATAGTATTATTTTGCAAGTATGCAAGAGTTAATACACTAGCAGTCCATAAATTTGTACACCAGTGTCATCTAGTTCCATTACTTGGGAAAAATGCATTTTTAGATCCCCAAACTTGTTAAATGTACCACTCAAGGTCCAAAATCTGACGTAGAACACCACGTGGATTCTCACATGGCGTCGTCACTAACCCTGCAGTGTTTGATAGGTGGGACCAATCCAGAATATTTCCTTTCCCTTCTTTTATCTCCTCTTTTTTCCTTCCGTCTGTTACCTCCTTCCCCCCTTTTTTCCTTTTCTTCTTCCTATTTATAGGACAGAAGAGGGAAGGAAAAAGAAAGTGAGAAAAATAGAAAAGGAAAACGGAAGTAGGATTACTAGAAATATTTTACATATTTACCTTCCCTTTTATTGTTGTACTTGTCTAGATAGCTCTTCTGATTGAGGATTGTTAACTTCCTGTATTCTTGTCCTTTGGGCTATTAATAGAAGGCCAAACCTGCCTCTTGGCTGTGTGGTGATGCTCCAATTCTTTCTACATGGTATACCTGAGCCTCTACCGCTGCCTTCCTCCTCCACAGCCGCTTCTCACCCTAGCAGCCACCACCACCAGCAGTAGCCACCGCATCAGGATCTGTGTGGCGTGCAATGCCGGATTTTGGACCTAGGTGACATCCATGAACAAGTTTAAGGACTGCTACTGTATTTTACTCAGTATGCAATGCATGGATGATTTTTAGATGCTAGATCATGTTATCTGTTGTTATTGACACTTGCAATCTGTTGATTTTTACAAGTTGGGAAACCTTTAGTGTAGTAGTTGACTAGTTGGTGATAAATACAATTCATGCTTTATGTGAAGGAGGGGTATGGTGTGTGGAGTACTGGAGGTGGTAATAACTAATATCAGTGCATTTGTGTCTCTGGAGTCTTTGATTTTTGTGGTGATCTAGCATTATAGCTTGGTACTACAGTTTTTAAATGCTTTTACATTGCAGAAACTCTTACACCAGTGAATTTGGCATGTGAAGTCTGATAGTCTTGTGAGCCTGCCAACTTTTGTTAGGTTTATTTTTTTAATTAAAGATGATATTGTGCCATCCATCGCTGTAACGTAAAGAATATTTATATGTTAGTGTTATTTTACCCAGAAAAAGGTTATTTTGATAAAATTATCCCTAAGTTTCTTTCCCTGGTATGGACAAGTATTCTCTGTGTAGAACATTCTAGTGTCCTAACTTGAAGGGTTTGCTGAACTGTATCAGCTATTTGTTTCAATATGCTTAAGAAAGGGAAGACAATATAAATTACTTCTGCAGTACCATGTTTTTGTGCTACCAGATGTGTAGTTTATAACTCCATATTTCATGGGATGAGTATATTCATGTATTGGGCAGGAGCCACCGAGCAACTAAGCATAGGTCTTTGACTTAAGAAGGAATAAGATACATTAAGATATCTTGTCTCTCTCGTATAAATTCATCATTTCTGCATAGTTATTTTTATCCCTCTGACTGGAGCACACTCACTCTTGATTTAATGTGTGAAATCAACTTGATAGCTGTTGATTCAATATATGCAAAGTAATGGTCTTAATTGAAATCTGAACCCATGCATTTTATTAGAAGTTTGAGGCTGCATTGATTGAAGGTGAAAAGTTGCTTCTTATGTATAAAACTGGATTAACACTAAAAACTGTTGAAGTTGTTAGCCTCTACATTTGTCTGCTTGCATCGTATGGGCATTTTTTATAGCAAACTGTATGTATCATATAATTATAGTCCCAATGCTGAATGCAGATGCGGCAATTGTTAGATATGTTCACTCAATGCTTGTTTTAATTTGCTGTTACTTTTCAGTGATCCTTGAACAAGCTTATTGAAGATGCCAAATGCAGAGCGCAGTTTGTTCAAGATGCCAACTGCAGATGCAAATATTGCTGCCCTGCACAAGGAATGGGACGATGCATTATGCCCAATTTGCATGGATCATCCCCACAATGCTGTTCTTCTGCTCTGCAGTTCCCATGACAAAGGATGCAGATCCTATATATGCGATACAAGCTATAGACATTCAAATTGCCTAGACAGGTTCAAGAAAATGAAAGTAGACCACAATGATGGTTCATCACAGCCAAGTTCATCGTCGCCTAGGGACATAAGTAGCCAAAATGTACCCCAGAGATCTCGTTTTGATCCCGCTGGAGAGATCCCTGGGCTACTAACAGGCATATCTGAATCCCATGAAATTTTCAATCATCGAGATGCTATCCAAAGCTCTGCTGCCCTATCTGGACAGCAGGGAGAAAATAACTATAATCAAGATCCAGATTTGACTTTGGAAGCTCAGCAAGGAGAGAGCAGTAGCCCTGTGGAGTCAAGTGAAGTGACACGCTTGAACCAATTGGCATGCCCATTATGTAGGGGCACTGTCAAAGGCTTGAAGATCATCAAAGAAGCCAGAGAATATTTGGATGAGAAGTCGAGAGCTTGCTCGCGGGAAACATGTGCATTTTCTGGCAACTACAGGGAGCTCCGTAGACATGCCAGGAGAGTCCATCCCACAACAAGGCCTGCTGATGTGGATCCATCAAGACGCCGAGCATGGCACCGCCTGGAGCACCAGCGTGAATATGGTGACATACTAAGTGCAATCAGGTCGGCTATGCCTGGAGCAGTTGTGTTTGGTGATTATGTTGTTGAAGGGGGTGACATGTTTTCACCTGACCAGGAAGGCGGCATGCCAAATGAACCAAGTGGATCTTTGTTGACAACATTCTTTCTGTTCCATATGATCAGTAGTAGTCCAATGAGATCAGGAGATGAGACAAGAGGCTCTTCAAGGGGCCTGAGAAGGCAGAGGCGCCGTTATTTATGGGGAGAGAACTTGCTAGGTCTTCAATATGAAGACGAGGACGAGGAAGATGAGGAGGACAACCTAGATGAAGATGTTCAAAGACCAAGGAGTCGCCGGAGGTTTGTAAGATCAAGGTCAGAGGAGCGATCCTAATGCACGGTAGCCTGGGTAACCTTCGTTGTTCGTTGTGAAGTTCGATCACCATGAATTGTTGATGATTCCTTGCATGATCTTAAAAAAATGTCAGTGGACTAGTGCAGTTGCAGGTGGTCTGCTGCTTTGAATGGTAACATATTGTGCTCATCCCTGCAGTAGAAGACCCGAGGAAAATGGGTTAATTGGATTATCTAGGTGCATTCCATCCGTGTTGTGTTCACGAAGCCTTCTGTAATATGATGTAGAGAACAGCCGAAATTGCCATGCTTAGGGCTTGGCACTTGCCCAACCAAAAATGCTCTTAAAGCTCTGTTGGTGTTTGGAGATGCATCATAAGCAGGGCTGCCTCGTGAGCAATTTGGCTTGGTGTCTTCCATTTATTGTATAGAGTATCTGCAAATACATTGTACCGAATTCGTTCGTGTTGCTACTGTTCTACTTGATATCTTTGTTCAATGGGAATTATAGAATCAAATTTCGTCCAAATAGTTGTGTGCGTTCGACAAACCGACTGAAATGCTCTTCTTCAAATGTATATATGGTGTGTTCACTTCATTTGATTGAGCAAGAATGAATCGACGCCACTGATAATATCATCCCTATTTTTTCTTGTTTTGAAGTTAATACGCCCTGTTGCTGCAACCTTAAGAATCACTTTGCATATTTTCTCTTTTTCGTATTCTTTTTGTTTCAAATACGAGGTCTTTTCAGAAAAAAAACATGACTCGTCAAATACGAGGTATTTTTCAAAAAAAAAAAAGAACACAAGTCGTCAGATGTGTGAGGATCTATGAGGGATTCTATTCACATGATGAGCTCTTTGCAAAAATAGCCTGCCACTCATTTGAAGAGCCAAAAACAATTGTAAAAAAAGGTGCAGGAATATGGCTGATGATTATCTGATTATCCATTTGGATATTATGCCTTAACTGTACAGCTACCAAGTATATTGAACACGCAGTGACAAACCAGCTGATTAATCGTTATTGCAAGGAAGAAACCATCAGCCACTTACAATTAGTCAAGTAGTACAACTTAATAATACAGACTAACTAGTCCATGTAAGTTTGCAACCAGTTAAATACTCTAGGGAACAAATGCACTATACAACATCCAATTAATCTTGCCTTCACTTGCTGGACCAAATGGGTTTGCACAGGAATGCCAAGACTGCAACTTCTTCACTGACCAATGAAGTTTCTTATTTCAATTGCACAGCATACCGATCTGGATTAAGGCTATATTATTCCCCCATCTTTTCCAACTCACTTCCTCTTTTTCGTGCACACACTTCTCAAACTAGGATGTGTTTTTTTTTAAAATTTTCTATATAAAAGTTATTTAAAAAATTTTAATCTATTTTTCAGAAAAATAGATTAATACTTCATTAATCATGTGCTAATGAGCGTTTTTTGTGTGCCGGAGGGATTAGTTTCCAACCAAGGAACCGAACACAGCCTAATTCCAGGTCTCATAAATTTGTGCTCTGCATGCTTGCCTCTAAATTTTCCTACAAATGAAAACATCGTCAGAAATATATCAATATAATGATGCGCGATAAAAATAAGTCAATATAATAACAGGAGCTACACACTATCGGTGTTCATGTTTGCATTACTGAGCCAAGCCCTGCACCTTGTCGTAACCGGGGATTTCCCAGAAAAATTAAAAAAATCAAGCATGCCACTTTTTAGGTCTGCCTTCTATATTTGTAAGTATTGCAGGAGTGGTTATTGAAACTCGGTGATAACCGTGAACTTGCCGTGACCGAGCGCCAGACTTATCTTCCTCTTGGGTTTTTGCCTTCTTGTATCTTCTGTAATTTGTTTGGTTTTCTGAATACTGAGCTATCACAAACTCATGTATTTTGATGACTGCGTAAAAAGTGGCTCGAATTTGGACATATAGATCAAAACAGTCATACTCCGGAAACAGGAAAATTTCCATCACAAGCAGCTACACAATAAGATTGACTGTCCTCTTTACATGCCGTGATTATTAAAAAAATATTACTTAGGCTCAGTTTATGGTTGCTATGCTATGCCATGCTAATTGTGATTGGTTTTTAAGTTGCTGTAGAGATGTACATTTATAGTCATTGTAGTCTTCTTACAAATCATAGTAAAGTTAGACAAAATATGTCACGCAACTGTCATGTCTCTCACAATTGCTTCTGCAACTTAAATTAAAAGAAAAACAGTTTACCAAACGCCAAAACCTCTAGAAGCAGTCACACTAAATAAAATCATCATAATCCACCTCAATGTCAAATGGAGCCTTAGTTGATATCACACAGCTTTAAAGAAAAATGTGCATACCATTGATTTGAAGTCATCAGAGTGTCTAGCTCCTGTTCCAAAAAACAATAGTCTAGCTTCATGTGTCAACTCTATTTATTCCCTTTTTGGCACATCGTGCACTTTCCTTTTCTTCATAAAAATTAAAATCATCCAGAAGTGACGTTTCATGGTCATAATCCTTGAAAATTTTCAACATTTCCAGACCCTGGGGTAGCCCAATCTACATAAAGGGAAAAAGATATCAGATCAAAAAAGGTTTACAGTAAGAAATTACAAAATTAAGTCATATGCAAACATATTAAAGAGAACACGGATAGCATGGAGTTTATCACAGGAGGAATCCTCAGTACACCTGCTACCATGGAGTTTATTACGAATAAACTTATCTTGAAGTGATATGCTTATGTACCAAAATAGGGGAAAACATCCATTTTCTAAATTAAATAACCACACATGATGGAAATTTTCAGCACGAATAAATAAAGAAGTGGATGCATGGTACCTCCTGAGTGTCCCTGCTGAAAGTAACAGTTCTGTTGTCATTATTTTCAAGAGTTATATGTTTGAAGAGTCTATTCGGAATGTCCTTTATAATGTGCCAGGTTACAGGGAAAAAGCCATTCCATTTATCTTGTTTCCAAAAGTCCATGGTCTTCTTGAAATCAACAGGGCCTAATATCTCAGCCAATCCTACAAACTGGCCACTGGAATTAACCTGAAATAGGGAACACAAAGAAGCAACTATCTTGAAAATTTAACAGGGGAATGAAGGGATGCCTGATATAAAATAGCCATTGTACCATACAGCAAAAGGTGTGTGATTCATACTTTCAGCAGCACAAAGTACATACGGTGGATTAAGTCTATCTCTTCTGGAGAAACTCATCACAAAATTTAATGGCAGATGTATCTGGAATGTAATTTCAGGTAAAATGGCCTTTTAAGGAGATTTAGTACACACTACACAGATGAAATAATCAACCCAACGAATATACAAATAAAGAAAACAAATATTTAGAAAGCACAGAAAAGTCAACATCATGCTAGTAAACAGCAGCTCGATCTCATTATAGAAATTTGCCACTATGCACTGACATTCTTCCTCAACTATCTTGCTCAAACATCCATTATTGGAGATGGGTTTTAAGCCTACTAGCATGTGCCCTTGTTTCTTGTATGTAGTGTATCTTTTTTCTCCAGGTGTAGGTTGTAGAGTGATAGATTACACTATGTAACTATGTTGTCATAATTGTTTCATAACCATTTGGATTACATGCAAGAAAATGAGGACACACGCCCTTAAGGGCTTAAAATACTAAACCATGAAAATAAAGGGGTATATAACAAGAATAGAATTTGATCTTTACTAACCGAAAAGAACAGGAAGACGGGGCACTTTTTGCCCTTCTCCTTAATTAAAATCTGAGCTTCACGAAAAGCTGCATCCAGCTTATTGTTCCCATGTGGTGTACTTGCCCAAACATTGTATTTGATACCTTTATGAATATCATCTTCACTAAATGACTTTATCATAAAGAACTTGGCTTGTTCATACTCAACTATGAAATCTGGTCTGTTAAACTGATCCCTGCGGACCAAAGGACTTCTGATATCTTCCTGTGTCTTGGATGTTGTTGCATTGTCCAATTTGTTTGCACGGGGACCACGAACTTGCTCCAATGTATCATTAGAATGTTTGCATAAATTATCGTTCTTAATAGTCCTATGATGATCAGGCCTTGTGACAGTATGTTTGCCTGTGCCCATCTTGAACCTCTGATTAGTAGCAATACTACTGACAAAACTGCCTCTTGAGTAACGATTGCCATGAGAAGCACCTCGCCCGTAGCTTAGCCATGGATGTGCCTCATCATCATGGCACCATTGACGATGATGCAAAGGTATCCTATCTTGGTAGCACTGATAGTGAGAGTTAGACAGCGATGGAATCTCATCACCGTAATTTTGTCTACTTGAGCGTGAGTTACAATGGCGAGAAAGTGATGGAATCTCATCACCATAACTTTGTCTACTTGAGAACGAGTTACAATGGCGAGAAAGTGATGGAATCTCATTACCATAACTTCTACTCGCGTAGTTACAATTGCGAGATAGTGACGGAATCTCATCACCATAACTTTGTCTACTTGAGAGCGAGGGGATTCTAGCGCCATAGTTCTGACTAGACAGAGAAGGGATCTCATCGCCATACTGCATCCTTCTTGGCAGTGAAGGTCCCCAATTGTCAAAACACCATTGACTTGAAGAGGAAGTAGTCTCATCCATGCAATTGGCCTGTCTAGGCATGTCAACTATCTGTTTTGACGATAAAACTAAAATTAGTGAACATCCATGTACATAAGTCTTTAATCATTTAATAGACATGCCAAATACAGAAAGTGTATATATAGACATAAGATTTATTGTGTAGTCAAAGGGATCCACAACAATACCTCACTGTGCTGTTCAATAGATTGACCATTGCTAGTTCGAAAAGCAGTAGATTGATTGGATCTTCTGAACCAGCGTTCTTCTGAATGATAATCTAAGGTAAAATCAGCTTTACCTTCTGCTGCATGCAACCTTCTAATGTTAGGACTAGCAGAAGGATATGAAGCAATGTGATCTGGCCTTCGCTCAAAGGTTTTGCTTCTGACGCTCATTTTCCCAACTACATTTCCTGACCAGTCTGGAGTACTTGGCACTGATTCTACTTCAGAAGAACTTCTCCAAGAACAGTTTGATGAAGAAAAGCAAGACTGCTGTCTACGATACCCACTTCCCGATGACACTTCTTCCTTAGAATCTGTATTTGACCCATGGGAAATAGCATGGTTGGATTCTGAAGGCAGCTCTTGACAATCCTGAGAAGGGAAGAGTTGTTTGTATGTTGATAAACAAAAATGCTATGTTTGGATCTAGGGCATGGTATCCACGAATTTCATGTTTGCATTAAATCATACTTGTCTTAGCACATAATTACTGAACAACGATTTTGTTTGCTGTGCTATCTTAGTCAAGTATACATGATCCTATATCTGATGGAGTGATGGTACATCCAGAAATCTAACTAGAGATTTATTTATAAACCAATCGCGCCATTAGTACATCTCTTGGGTCCTATTAGTTTCTTTACTTAACTGGTCCAAAGTATTTATAGTTTAGAAAGATATAACACTGCAGATAATCTGATCAATGATAGCAGATCGATTGAAGAGATCGTGTTAGCATGTTGTAAGAGCCTCGTTGAGCGCTTTGTTTTTGTTTCTTTCAGCATGTATCTGCGTCTTGGACACATCTTTTCCTTCTTCTATTAATGCAAAGATACGCATTTCTCATGTGTATTCGAGAAGAAAAAAAAAAGAGGATGAGTAATCAAAGAACAAACCGATGCCAGGTTTGATACATCCTCATCTGCGAGAGACATAATTCGGGTATCCTCTTTGCATTTCATACTGTCCCCTGCAGAATGAGAAAGAAATTGTCCACAGAGTAGAAGTAGAACACAAAGCGATTGTCTGAGCTATTCGGAATTTATGACGACCAACTCTTTTCTTGGAAACTAATTACGATGACACATACATGGCCAGGGGCGGATCCAACTTGGGACATGGGGGTTTAGTTGAACCCCCAAACTTTTGGTGGGAAAAAAAACAAACTTTTACTTGTATTAAAGGAGATAAAGGCTCTGAAATTAAGAGAAAAGCTTCTTCCAGATATAGAAGAGAAGCTAGGGTTAACGCAAGCAATTAAATTCGAGACAAAAGTACTCCCGGTGGGAGAGAGAGAGAGAGAGAGAGAGATGAATGAGAAAGAGGATGTGGATGCTCACCAGGATCCCCTCCCGTGCTCTGCTCGCCAGATGGAGTCTGGACTCTGGAGATCGGCGCAGGCGCAAGGAGCGGAGGAGACGAGACAGGAGATTTTTCTTTTTCTTTGACGCACCGGGGAAGGGCCGGGGGAAGAAGGGGAAGATAGTCCGAGTCGACGCGCAAATCCGCAAATGATTTTGGGGCAAATTTAACTACTCCCTCCATCTTTTTTATACCACGTTGGCTAGTTCAAATTCATACATGTACGAATGGAATGGAGGTAGTATTTGCCACTGTTAGCTTTGTCACTTATTCAAAGGGCTATCTATATTATCCACACATTTTATTGATAATTTTCTTTCGAAAAATTTAACAAATATAAGTCTAGTATAACTATGATATAATTACATTGTAATTTATATCTAACTACTACAATTTAACAACTTGTATGTAATCTTCAAAAATCCCTCGGTTTCATATCGTTTTCATAGAATATAGGTCGTGAAAACGCTTTCTCGTTTGCACGAATCTTATAGCAAATCAAACGGTTCAAAATTATGTGAAATTTACATATAGGTTATATTGTAGTTGCATGTAAGTTATAATATAATTATATTACAATTACACTATAGTTACATCGTCAAATTTTTGGGAGAAAATTTGTCGATAAATGTATAGCAAAAGCTGGGTTGCTCAAGAGTGACACCTATCCGTTTAGGAGTCTTTAACCTCCAAGAGTAAAAGATAAAGCAAAATGATGAAGAAGTGCTCAACAAATCTTCACGAAGTCAACACCAAACACACATAAACTCAAATCCAACACTCTCACACATACAAAGTCCGAGCTTGAAGATCAATGGAGAGAAAAATGAGAGAGCAATGCTCAAAGGGAATTAGAGGGAGAGGGGCTAGTTATAGCCACGACTTCGATCCGCCTGTTGGTGGGCAAAGATTCCCTTTTCGAAAATTTCCAAAACAGTTTTGGAAACTTCCCAAAAATACCGAGAGAGCATTTTGCTGGTCAACCACTTTTAGAATTTTTCGAAAAGCACTTTCAAAAATTTCGAAAATCACTAGTACCAAAATTGTCCTCTTCGAAAATTTTCGAAGCAGTTTCGAAAATATCGAAAAACACCAATACCGCTTTTCGCAAACACAACATAGTTCATAAATTTCCAAAGCTCTTTTGAAAACTTTCGAAAAGGACTAGTACTGATTTTACAAGTTCACAACAGTTCGGAAATTTCCAAAATGACTTTCAAAAATATCCGAAAAGACCAGTACCATTTTCGAAGGAAAAACACTTCGGAAACATCTAAATTCGATTTGAAAACTTCAAAAAGCACCAATACACAAATTCAAAAGTGAGAACCACTTCAACAAAGATTTTGAGCACTCATTGTCGATGAAAAACAAGGCGGCCTAGAAGTTCTGCTTAGCTATAGTTCCAAAACTTCGGGTTCAAAGGGCGTGCTAGTTGGTTTGGTCATGCAACCAGCAAGATATGGTAAACGTTAGAAGACGATAGTCGATCGGTCGATGTTGTATCATGATAACTTAACCGATGCGAACAAGTCGAATCAGCTGTAAGGTAGAAGATGTTGTTCATCAACTAGATTTAGATTAGATATAATTATAAACAACTTTTTTTAACAAAACCAATCCTAAGGTCGAACCCAATCGATGCAGCATAAGATTAAAATTATTAAAGTCAATTGTTATATGATTATATGATCTAAATAACTAGCCAATGGACATATATTAAAGATTTGACCCAAAACAATCACGATCGGATGTAGATGTAAATAATATGTAATCACTAATTTAATCTTTTTCTTAACTACAAGCAATTATTGGGCCTAACCGAGACAATATTAATTGCTTATAACTAATATCAAACAAATTAGTATTATATGGGTTTATATCATAGCTGATAAAATAGTTTATTTGTTTTTAGATAACATATCGGCTATAACTCTTATATAGCCTTATATAACACTATCAACGTTAATTAAATCCACTAAACAAGTTATAACCTCAACAGATCAGACCTAATCGAGACAGTGTGAGATTAATAACAAGCTTAATAGATTTAAAGGATTGATAAACTTATATAAGATTATATATATAACCAATTAAGCAAAAAAAAATATGTAAAAGTGAAACAGTTATACCAAGTAAGATCGGTTGAAACCTCGATACTATCCTTATTGCCAATCCAAGGGCAAGTTAGTTCTTATAATTTTAATTACGACTTAGTTGGTCAAATTCAATTGATGCAACACTAAGTATAAAAAAAGGATAATGTCTAAACAAGACTTTGATTATTTTTTAGTATGGTAGATACACTAAACATCTAAGCCATCAAGAACAATTTAGCCGATATCAGCAAAACTCTAGGTGAATTGGCTGATACAAGTAAACGACACTAACAACTTAGATTAGGTAATGTATACGATAACTTAGAGCTTGTATTGACCAAAATATAGTGTCAAAATCAACCGATGGAAGAGCTAGCCCCACCGAGACAAGCAACTATAGACGAAACTCATCTCTTGTTGATGATCGAACCTAACTGATGCAGTCCGACTTGAAACAAGAACTCGTCGAGATGAAAACCTAGAAAACTAGGGTGGTGATGTGCCGAACGTGTGTATTGAACTTTTGTTGTTTTTACAAGACTCTGGATATACATATTTATACCCATGAGCATAAACGAGTCCATGTCGGATATGACATTAGACTTTTCTAAACGAGTCCATGTCGGATATGACATTAGACTTTTCTAAAGATAAAACACAAATTACAAGTCCAAACCGGACTCTACTCAGTCTTTCCTAAAATTAAGAAAGGAAAATAATTAAACCTACCTAATTAATTGATAAATCTTCACTTCACTTCCTTCTTGAATCCGATCTCCTTTTGATAACATCCTCGGTCCCGTCAACCGAATCCGACAAGAACTCGAATTCCGTACCTATCGGTAACTCTAGCTGGTGCCATTTTGCTAATGCCTTTTGCTGATATGCCATCAATCGATGTAATTCCCTGTCTCCGACAGCTCCGTCAATCTCGCTTCACACTTGATCCTTATTTAACGGAATATGACAAATTTTATCGTTAACACTCATCTCATCCCTAAATATCAAAACAACATTACGACTTTCCTAACAACGCAAACAAAATGAAAATTTTACATTTTACCATTTGCACATATGTCGCAACTCATCGTTTTCGCAACACGAATGGGTTTTCCCTTGAACATCACTTCGTGGAGAACTAACATTCCTTCACTTATACTCAAATAAACCATTACTCTTCCATAATCGTATTGTCAATAATCACCGAAAAATTAGGGGCTTAGATTCACTTTCATTTGGTATATGGCGGGCCCCGTCGAGCCTAACACAAAAGTATTAGGTGTACCCTATCCATAACACTGACAAAATATATAATGAATTGTTTTTTCATATTTCTCTTATAAAATGTGGCACCATAATAGATATAGGTAGTTAAGCGAACAACCATAAAAAATAATCTAGTCATATAGTTTCTTTATTTCATTCAAAGCAAGACATTTCTTAGCTAAATATGTCATGAAAACTTTGAGAAAATGTAAGAAAAAGAGGAGGTTAGTCACTAGTCACACACGAGGGGGAAAAAGTTGCTCACATACATGGTAATATATATTTCCATTAATCAATAATTTACTAATATTATTAAATTTATTCTTCGTCATAATGCGGTGTCAAACTAAAACTTTAACCCCATATTTTTTCATTGTTCCATCTTCTTGTTTTCTTGTTTTTCTTTATTTTCGATAATAATATTTCTAAAGAGCCAACCACTATTACTTGCACCGGAGTACTGGCAGCTAGCTCATGTATGTGTGCTCTGTGATATATCTATGTTTATACATGAGTAAATAGTAATTATTATATTTATTAATGATATTGTATTTATACAAGTTACTTGACTAATTTTTTAAAAACTTGAAAGATATTTTTTCTAAACATGATCCAGTATGATATAAAGATTAATACATGTACTAGATAATATTCAATGATATATATAGTCATACACACACACATATATATATATTTATATATAATTTTATGAATAACTTAAAGATTGACACTTGTTATGAATCCAATTATCATAGTGCATTATACATATTATTCAAGTGAGTTGTGGCTTTCATTATTTGCACATGCATTACAACTAGATCTATAGATAGAAATATGATTTAGTTTGTTTCTATACTGGTTTTTAATTATGTGTTGGTTTTTTATATTTTTTAGAGAGGTTTTTAGTGATAGTTTTTCGAGAGGAAGGGATCAGCTTTTTCAGGGGAAGAAGAACGATTTTTTTGCTTTTTTTTTACTTTTTTAAGGGGAAGATGCAGTTTTTTCAAAAGGTGGAGGGACTGTATCTTTAAAGTAGTTAAGATAAATATATATCTCTTATCATAGAGCTTAAATCTAACAATAAGGATGTTAGTAATTATATTTTTTAATTTGTAATAATAAATAATTAATTACATATAAAATTTAGTGTGTGTATACATAAGTAGAAAAATGTTTATGAGTTGAAAAAAAAAAGAGAAATTGAGAAAAGAGAGACCCGGGATGAGAGAGGGTCGATTGCGAGGCATGACACACACATTAGGATATACATGTGCTGCTTGTGATCAATTATTTTAAATATTTTTTTGCTTTCACCCAATGTCCATGGTCCTAGATTGCCTCATATATTCAGGACCGTAAATAAACATTGAACAATTTGATAAAGGTACAAGATGAGTGTCTAGGATATAACTGAATTGATGGTGTAGGATGTTTACCATTAGACTTCTTGTTCATACAGGCTTCCTATATAAAACATGAAAGGATATGTTCTCGATCTAAAACAGTACACGGTGACAAGATGTTTAAACAGTGGTGCTGAAAATCGAGATATCCAGAGTCCGATGCAAAACATGAAAGGAAAAGGATAACTATAAAGTAGAATCTGATTATTATCAAACATCAGTACCTTGCACCTAAGGTTTCTAGCCTAAGAGGATTCAGTCTTCTTCTTTGAAAACAAAAACGACAGGAGCAAAATAATAATTAGCCAACCAAACAAACCTTGCCAAAGTGAAAACTAAACTTCTTTAAAATGAAAATGAAGCAACATAGAGTAGCAATGAAGGCCAAAAACACTACCACTTCCAAGTTCCAACTCTTCAAATTTCAGACCACCACAAAGAACTCGAGAAAAAAATTTCTCTGAAATTAAAGATGATGGCATCGAGAAATGAATTAACGGAAAAAGTTGATGTTTCCAGAACTGTACCATCGAAAGCAGTATTTGTAACCCAAAACAATTAAATTTGATCAGCAATTAACCCACCATACAACGAAACCAAGCCACCGACGTGGGCAAGGTGAATCGTACGAAGACAAAAACATCTTCAATTTTTATGATAATAAATAATAAAAATATATATTATAAAAACATATAAACAATTAAGTTTTACGTATAAAAAATAATAAAATAACTAAAAGTATTAAATAAATATATTACAGTATTTTTATAATATTATATAATAATGAGATAATTTATTATTTTATAATATATTAGTTTTCCCACCAACTGCATCATAGGAATATGTTTCTCATGCAACCGGAAGAATCATCTTTTGTGTGTGGTGTTGATGACGCTGACATGGGCAGATCGAAAGGTTACTTCATCTGACAAGTGAAAGCATGTCAATAAATAGCGATGGTAGCAGGATTTTGTGTGCGATAAAAAAATTAAAATTAAGCATCTTGTCCATTATAAAGGTCGCCAATATGCAACAAGTGATACGAAGACAAATTTAGTTTGATTCATATGTTCTCCATGAGCAGACAAACCAAAGTTCATGGGTAGCATTAAGACTATCTTTGTTTGAGTTTCTGTTTTTTTTCTTTTTTCGAAAACTAGCTTTCTAAAAAGTTTACTGACTAATGATATTTTATTATTAGCTTTTGTAATAAATTTTTATCTTCTCAGCACATTAAAAGTCAGCGAAAGTTTATTTCAGTCAGCTTTTCAATTTTTCATTCATTTCCTTAGAAACTAATTTTTTAGCTTTTCGAAAGCTGGCTGTTTGTTTTAGCTTTCCAGCTTCTGCCAGAAGCTGAAAAGCTATCAGAAAACTAAAACAAACATGATTTAAATTAAGCCGAATACCTTAATATTTTGAGCAAAATGATGGATTTGGATTTCCCCGAACTGACAAAATACGCGCACAAGATCGAACCGCCGATGGAAACTCACTCAACTCTGGCTGGCCTCTGCCGACGACGCGGGTTTCCTTTTGAGCAAAGTTTTTTATGGATTACTAATTACATAACATGTTTTCTAAGTTGATTATAACGGTATAATTAATTTCTAAGGCTTCTTTCGGGACGACATTTTGGATAAGATAATCCAAAGCACGCTAAATGAAAAATTGTTATTAGTATGTGATTGATTAAAAATTAAATAAAAAAGATTTATTTGATTTTTAAATAAACTTCTATATATAACATGTTTTTTTCGAATTGTATCGTTTAATGTTCAGAAAGTATGCAACAAAAAGGACGAGATACATCCAAATGTTCTCAAGAACATAGCCTACTACTAGGCAAAATACTTTTTTTAAATCAACTAATCAAATTTATAATTTTAGTTTGTTTATGTGTGCTCTTATATAATTATCATAAACTCGGTAGTGTTGATTTATATTTATACCACTCAACAAAAGAGATCAAATTTGCTCATCAACTGGGCTGCCTTTTACGGTTGTGTGAGTTTTTTTAATGTGTGATTAATTTGGTTTACACTTCAGGTGGAGCTATAATTTAATCAAGTAGTACTAAAGTTCTTTTAAAAAAGTTCAACTATTCTATTCGATTATTGTTGGAAATAGCTTTAGTTAGTGATATATAGGTACTTCAATTTAAAATTGCTACAACGGTATACCAACCACCAACTAATAAGGAGTTGAGATCCTCTAACTAAAAGACAGAGGAACATGGTGGTTGACATATGGGCCCAATAATGATGGATCCCATATGTTAGTGACCATATTAGGGTAGTAGTATGTTAAAAGAAACCCTGTCCACTGATAAGGTAGGAGTAAGTTTAGTTCACCAATATATCTCGTAGGCACACACGGGCAAATGATTCTGTTATAATTGTGTTCATTCAAGAGTGAGTACGCCCACATGTATACAAGCACATGCATTTGTCCAATGTTTTTTAAAAAGAAAAACAACAATATATAAATAATTCATATTAATAGAACTCTCCACTATTTGATGATTTAAGAGTAAGGTGCACATGCGATTTTTAAACTTGTAAGGGATTTCATCTAAGTATAAAATTACATATCTAAGTTTGCACACTATATCAACCCAATGTGACATAGCACATGCCACATAGATACCGTCGTAGCATACCATAGGAATACTGATTAAGTGTAGCCCACCTACCTATTTATATTTCTTTTTTCTTTTTCATCTTCACTCCGTCCTCCTTCTCCTTCCGACAGATCTGTAGTGGTTTCGATGACAGTTCTGTACCTCGGCATTGCAATGTTATGACCAAGGGATGGTTGGGCCAGGTCACATGCCATATTTGCTCACCCTGCGCATCATCGTCGCTAGTGCACTTCCCCGACTTCGTCATTGAGAAGGGGGTGAGTAAGAGAAGAAAGATGTGAGAACTGAGAGAAAAAATAAAATAAAAATAAGAAATAAAAAGAAATAGAAGAAAACTGGGTGGGTCTCACTTGTCAACATGCACGTGACATTAGATTCTCCTGTGTGGCATGTTATATCGGATTTTGGATATGCATTGTTTAGGGATGTAAATATACATTTTACAAGTTTGAGAGAAAACCTCTTACAAGTCCTTGCATTTTACTCATGATTTAATTAGTCGAGAGTTATAGAAAACCAAAGATTTGTACAACATGTGCAGGAAAATCCCTGTAAATGTAGGCTGACAAATATAAAAAAAATATACACTCACAAATACTTCTACGTAGTAGTACCATTTCAGGAAAAAGAGGAAGAAATACCAGCACAAATCTCGATGCACGACGAACGATGTAGATGCGTAGCCTTTCCTCCTCCCTCTCTTTCATTTCAAAGTAGACAAGGCGAGGAAAAAAATTCCTCCTTTTCGCCGTCTTCCCGTCGCGCGCCGGCGAGCCGGCGACCACCATGAAGTCCGGCGCTCCTCCTGCCTCCGGGACCGCTTCGTCCTCCCCCGTCATTGCCGAAGAGGAGGAGGACGACTTCCACTGGGACGCCGCGGCGGAGGCGGAGCTGCAGGCCATCGAGGCCGCCTACGCCGCCGCCAAGCGCCGCCGCCTCCCCGACTGGCCCAGCACCTCCGTCCGCGCCCGCCCCAACCCGGTCACCGCATCCGCATCCGCATCCGCATCCGGGGGTTATTCCCCCGCACCGCCATGGGCTCCCTCTCCTCCCGCTTTCCGAGGTACTATTCTTGGCTTTCCCCCTTTCCCCTTTCTTGACATGACATGGCGTTTAATTTAAAGAACCCTTTTTGTTCTTGGAGCTGGATCGATTTCATGTCTCTCGCATCAGTTCTTTTAGGGTCATAGGGATTAAGAGGTTTCTTGGTAGTACAACATATGCATCGTTGGGGGTAAATTTCTCAATTTTGCTGAAATGAAATGCCAGCTCCGTGTAACATTTTATTCTCCTGAGGAAATAGTCAGCAATATTGAAGAATTTGTTTCTAGGTTCTTTTGCCAGTAATCAGGGATTTACCAGCATTGCGTGGTTAATTTCTGAGGTTAATGTAGTTTATGTATATTATCCTTCATTTGGATTGCGATGGGTATTCTGCAGGTAATATGAAGGCAAGGTACCAACCAGTAATGTTCAACGGCAAGATAGTCTACTGCAGGACCCCTTCAGAAGTGGAGAAAGCCACAAGGGACATTTTATGCAAAATTGAAACCATGAAGGTCTCTGGCCAGGTTTCTCTTGGGTTCGATCTCGAGTGGAGGCCCTTTCCGAGAAGAGGTTTGTTGTTTTTCCTCATCAAATCTTTAATTACTTTTTCAGCATGTTCAGATCGAGCAAATGCGGGTTTATGGAATCAAGTCTTCTTTTTTGAAAAAAAGCCTCAAACTCTTGCAAGTAATGATATCTGATGGAACAGAATCAATGCTATGGATTTTGCAGGAGATCCACCATGTAAAGTCGCTGTAATGCAGTTATGCATGGAGAGAACTCATTGTTATGTCATGCATATCATTCACTCCGGAGTGCCACCTGTACTAAAGTCTCTTTTGGAGGATAGTTCGTCCGTTAAAGTAAACACTGCTTCCCTCTTTCCCTGCGGATAAATTCCCCATTTTCCCCACATATGGGTTAATCTGTTTTCGTCATGCAAAGCTTTGTTTCCATGTCAGTGCAGGTTGGAATATGTATAGACAATGACGCAAGGAAAATGTACAATGACTATGATGTCCATGTACAGCCATTGATGGATCTGTCAAATCTTGCTAACGCCAAGTTAGGTTGCCCTCCTAAAAGATGGAGTCTTGCTTCATTAACTGAAATGGTCACATGTAAAGAGGTAATTTTTACAGTATCAAGCATTGTTCTCTTTGCCCAGTTCTGGTAGCATTGAATAAAAAGGTGTTTTTTCTGTTCAGTAATTTATGTTTGTGATCTATGCATTACAGCAAGTTTGGTTGGCAACTAATTAAACGACAGACACAAGTTCGTGTAGCATTTTTCTTTTGAAGGTTCCTGATACATCCTTGATTAGCTTATACTTATTAGTGGCCTCCCAATAGTCCAATACATGTTCTCCTTCCTTGCCGTCACGCTGCATGATGGCAAATGAAACAATGCAAAGCCTGGTATTAGTGGCGTGCTAATCAGTTAAGTAGAAGCACAACCATATCGCATCAGCAACTGGCACCTGTAGAAAAAATAGCTATTGTGTGTATGTATTTGAATGTATTATTTATGTACTAGTAACGTGTACAAGTAGAAGTGGATGGCATTTAGTTGTATGCCTGTCACCAAAACCTAGGTCTCCTTAAAACAAATGGTAAAACCTATTGTGTTGCATTAAAAGTGCCTAAAAAACATGGGTTCTGTGAAAATTAAATTTTGATGATTTAATCCCTGTATCTTCTTGTCTATAGTTGCCGAAGCCAAGCAACATAAGAATGGGAAACTGGGAGGCATATGTTCTCTCAAAGCAACAACTTCAGTATGCTGCTACAGATGCCTACATATCTTGGCACTTGCACGAGGTATATGAGTGTACTACTTCCTTATGAATTATTTTTTCTTTCTCCACAGTCTTGACAGCCAATTCTACTCTTGTTAGGTACTACAGAGTCTCCCAGACAATAATGTTGAGGTTGAAAAGGAGACAATTACAGCAGCATAGCTGCAAATGCATAAACTGAAAAGTGGGTTGTTAATCTATTTGATTGCTCCCTAATGTTTTGCATCTTCACTTCTCAACCAGGTCGGCAGCATGAATTCACAAATCTTTTACTTTACTTGGAGAAACCTGAATTACTAGCAATTGCTTATTTTTACGCCTGCAATGATTCCTTAAATGTCTTTTTCTATTTATTTTATCAAAAGGCTTGTTCATTGTTATATGATGGAGATTTTACATACCTTATATATATATATTAATATAATGCAGTAGCCCTACATGTTTCCCTGTAAATAAAGGATTTTACATAACATACCTTCCAATGATCTATATGGTATTTGGTTATATCATCTGAATTTAAAAATCTTGAGGGTCTCAGAAGTGTTGTTTCCTCTTGGTGTCATAGAGAAGCAAAGAAACTGCTGGTTCTAATTTAGACTACAGAAATTTTCCAACATAGAAGTACTGATTTTAGTGACAACTGACGAGCTATATGAAATGTTCAGATCAGAAGCTTATAGTCATTCCATTTCTTTTCCTTTTACATTATAGAATGACCTAGTTTCACATTAATTTTTTTTTGCTGCTCTCTATGTATGATGAATTTGAAGATGGTATTTTACACATAGATGTAATACTATTGAAAGTACATGTACAATTTTTTTTAGAATTTTCTGTAATATTTGTTAGTTGATGCGCACGGTGTGCATGTGAAGACTTGTGTGCATAGGAGACATACCTCATGATGTACCGTATGTTGGCAATCATTTGTTAGGGTATGTAGAACTGAGATGGACATGAACTATAAGTTGATTGTACGGATTTACTCCATGCAGGCATGAACTATAAGTTGATTCATCCTTGTTAGTTACTACATGCATATATCCATTTGATCTCAGATACCCAGTTGATGAATGCAGTATGGATTTTATTCTGTAATCATCTAAAAAAGTACAAATGTATAACAACAGTTGAGATGCCATTTCCAACTTTACTGGGGACGTCTGACGAAAATAGGCTGGTGAAGCTGTTATAACCTTGTCTAGCAATGTGAATATTGTATTGCTGAAACTAATTCTTTGCTCTATGTATGCAGGGTTGAGTAGGGATATCTTCCTCAGAAGTCAGAACCAAAGGATTATGGAACTTTTGAACATGTGTCAAAGGACTGCGCAGGAACATATTTTTGTGCTAAGATGTGATTGCTGAACTTTTCAGTTACTGTTATCTGGAAAACTAAACTGTGTACTCTTTAGACCGAATTGGAATTATTTTTATTTTTATCTTTTGCGAGGAAGAATTTGATTTATTTTGTTACTTAGTGTGTCTAACCGTCTAAGACTGTGTTCTTCTTTTACCTTTCCCAACTTATTCTCCCTCCATTTCCGCACGTGCGCTTTTCAAACTGCTAAACAATATTTTTTTTAAAAAATTCTATATAAAAGTTGTTAAAAAATCATATTAATTCATTTATCAAAAATTAGATTAATATATACTAATGGGTCGCTCCGTTTTACATGCATGGGAGATTTTCTCAACCTTATACCATGACCACAGTCTTAAGTCTTGTCTTGCAGGGTTGGTATTGTTTTCTACTGCATCCATTCCATAATATAACAATTTAGAATCAGATTAGACATTTTAATACTACCTGTTTAGATTTATGTTCAAATTTAGGTTGATATATTTTGAGGCGAAGGAGCAGTAGTTATTATTGGTCAGCCCATTTGGCTATATTCTTCTTTCATTCAGGAATATGTTGGTCGTCTGACCCAATTGTAATTTGTCCTGGGCTTGAAGTCATTGTAAGACCACTAATTCTCTCATCTGTTTGCCTGTCTGCGGCTGTCACGTAAGATGGGTTAGCCAAAATGGGGCAGATGAAGAGGTGAAATGGTGAATTGACGTACTGTGAACTAAAGCCTTCTTCGGAATGGGTGAATTTTGCGGGATTTTGAACAAAATGAACTAAACCCTGTGTAAACCCTGTAAAATTTTGCGTTCCATCCAAGGAGCCCAAACTGATGCTCCAAGATTGAGCATAACAATAAGGAAGGGCTTATTTACTTTATTGCTAAAGTAAATCTTACCATTTATCGGTAAAGCGAAAGATTGACTATGCTAAATTTTAACAAGGCTAAAGATGGAAAGGTGTTGTATACTGTATTAAGTTTTGGTGTAGTTTTGTGAGTGGAAGGTTCTAAAATTATAAAATTTTGATAGAGTTATTAAGGTTGTAATGGTAAAATCTTGTTTAATTAGTTTGTGACCTACTAAAATTTAAAATTTAGTAATGTCAGAATTTTGTAAGGTTTATTTCGACAATGAAGTGATAAGCTTGAAATGCCCTTCTATATTGCTAATAATGAGAAAAATACTCACCATTTTACAGTAACAGTGAGATTAGGCACCTAAAACCATCCTTAATCAAACTCTGAGATAAGGCCCCATTCAACCATGCAAGAACAGTAATTTTGACGGCACATACATATCACCGGCATACTAAATTAAACTCTGAGATCTCTTTGAAACCGTCCTAAACGATTAAACCGTCAACATCTGATCTCATTATTTTTGTTTCTACGTGACACGTATCGATTCTTAATCTTAATATATCATTAGAAGCATGCTGTTGCGGATATTAATTAGAATTAGAGCTAGACCCAAACCTAACATTTGAGAGAATAACAGAAATGCTTAATTTGGTCTCATGCTACTGACAGTGTTCATGGGTCGGCTGCGCATGCATCATCTTCTTGCATAGTTTTATAGTTTAAATGAACAAAACACACACACTTTGGTCGGAATTTTACCAGTCAAAGATGCATCTATAAGGATACTCCTAGATATCCTTGGATTAATTTCTGATCTAGTTTCAAACACAAATCAGTGTGCTAAGAAAGCATCAGACAAGAAAAATATCATCAGAGAATCACTTGGGTTTAAGATTCTCCTAGCCGCCTAAGCCACATGGAAATGCAGTACTAGCAATAATAAAATCACAAAATGGAATCTTTCTCTCCATCCCAACCGTCCACTTGTCGCCGGCGCACGTGTCAGGCATCCATGCATCCATCTGGGTCACTTGCATTAGCACTGAACTACTACTGATCATGATCAGTTCTTCACATGGACTTCTGTTGGTCAAAGGAAGCCACCAACATCTCCCATGAACAAAAATGAGAGATAAAAGAGAGAGAGAGAGAGAGAGAGAGAGAGAGAGAGAGAAGCCAACATGGCATTGTGATCTTCTGCTCAAGATTTGGACAGAGGAATCATTTTTCTTTTGAACATGCTGTGCCCATGCCATGTAAAAAGGGCAGGAGAAAAAAAGATATGTTTTGTGTGATGTTGCAATCGGGACAGGGAGAATTCTTAGTATTGGAGCACTACCTCTGCCGCACTAGTTGTTTCTTGCACACCTAGAGTACTAGTACTCCATCCCTCTCTGCAAAATGTATTGACAACTTCACTACTAGTGGAACCAACAACAGTGACAATTAATTTGAAACTTGCAAAATATGTAACTAACAAAAAATGGTGAATTGTATATCTAACTGAGATTGACATCAATATTTTACCCATATTTTCAGACAATATATGGAAGTTGTTATATTATTCTCAGTATCTATGTATAATGTTTTTCAAATCCTTGGATTCTATAGCAAGAATCAGTGTTAGAGCCAGGATTTAGACATGAAAGGGGTCTAAGAGTCTTGGAGGAGGCCTAATATTCTATTACTTAAGTTAATTATCTAATTAGTTAGACGATTATGTATGGAAAAAATCGTTGGAGGGGGTCAGGCCACCGGCCGTCCCCCCTGTCTCCGCCACTGGCAAGAGTTGAATTATTTCCTGATTTTCTTTTGTGTGCTGGATTTCTTATTATGCCTCTGTAATTGTTCACCAAGTTTTGCAACTTTTTCATTCAAAGATTTACAATAACGGCCTTTTGACCTTAAAAATATTACATCTATGTTTTTTGGAACATTTTGGCCATTTCTTATGTTATATTTGTTTCAGATACATGAAAACATTTGGAAGTCCAATGATATATAGGATGACATTTTGGTGTTTAATGTATCCAGATTTTTGGTGGAAACTTTCATATATAGCCACAGCACCACATGAAAGAAAAACATAACCTTTTCTAGATACTAAAATATATGTTCAGAACACCAAGATTTCAAATGAATGAACTTATTATGTTGTGAGTAAATTTGATGCAAGTTCTTGCAACAGAGAAAGATGTTTGAGTGGCGTTTCTAACAAACAAATTAATTACTGCAGAGTTTCTAGAGGCAGAATCTATTGCATAGTATATATTAGGTTCAGTGTGTGGTTTGAATCATATATATAAGTTAGTGGTGTTAACTGGTTTGGTCTGCCTAGACATTCTTACTGCCAACAAATCTTGTCAGCCAGCTAGCTAGTTCTCAGATTGGGATTTATGATCCTGACTCTGTTAAGAAAGCTTGAGACAAATTCTACTGTGACATGACTCCCAATCATGATTTGCATCTATGGCCTGTCTTTTTGAGACCATGCATGCATTCTTGTCATGGTATATTCTTCCACTGGTACTGGAGGACACACATCTTCCTTGTGAGGTCTGTTCAGCATGATTATGTACATTAGAGGGCAATGTGACTTTGCTCCAACATCTCACAGTGACCACTCATATATGTGGTAGCTGATAGGTTCTTGACTTTGAGCACACAAACTATATATGCTGTCATCTCTATCTGTATGTTAAGGTCGATCTCCATGGTACAATGATATTGCATGCCCCACTTCTTCCATTTATGCTATGGTCATAGCCTGTCATTTGTGTGTCTGATGTTTAGTGTGGCATCATCAATCCCATCCATAGCATCCATTTTGTTCTTGATAAGTTCATCAATCTTGGTGTAAGCATGTATCCCGATCCAACGTGTCGTTTTCTCGTGCAGCTATAACTCAATTATGATTAGCTGATACAAGATTAGTTTGAGATGATATCAAATAAGATATATCTCTGAAGAAATGCAGATCTGGTATAGTGGAGAAGGCACCACTGCTGGTTCCCTCTTTCAAGCTCAACAGATTGGAAATGGGATTAACTTATCAATAAATCGTCATTTTGCTGCACCTAGTAAAGTGACATTTTTCTAGGTCCTTAAAGAAATTACCTCTCCCTTTGCATTACATTAGGGAGATATTGGGAGGTTCTGGAAATTAATCTAAAAAGTGTGGTACCTCCTCAAGACTAGAGTAAAAAGATCTAGTAAAATAATTTGTGAAATCAAAGTGTGTTTTGATTGTTAATTTGTGATGAACAATTGATGTATGTGATAATTGGTTTTGATATTTGAAGATTATTGGTAAAGTGGTTCTGCTGTCTGGACCGGTCAGATCGGGCATGCAAGGTGGTTAGATTGACGTGTGTCGAGCGGTCAGACCGGCCAGCCCGACGGTCTGACTAGCCGACACTGTATAGGTGTCGGTTTTGGGTTGTTTATTTGGATACTTATGATTATCTCATGATTATAACTTCTAGATCATTTCTATACATATGTAATACTGTTGTGTGTTAATGTTGAGTCAAGTTGAAAAAAACTTGTGCTCGAATATGGTTTCTTGTTTAATTCATATGTGGGTGTGTCCCGATGTCTCGAGAGAGTGTTGCCGGTGATGGATCGGGAGTCAACTTGGGAGATGGGGTTCAGACAATCAGGATATATCATGCGGGATGCTTAGGCTAAAGAGCAATGTACATGGTTGGTGAAGATTTTATGCGGCATACGATGGGAGATTGTGTGCATATGGAATGAGGAGTCAAATTTGGAAGGAGTCCAAATTTAGGAAGATTGGAGTTCGAATTACAATGGAATAAGTTTGTTTCCTGTACGGGAAGGTTTTCTAGTTGATTAGGACTTCTTATACAAGTTAGATTCGTGGATTTTTGGGTAGGCACCTATGGGTACAAAAAGTAGAGGGGTTGAGGCCTCTCGGTATCAATTCTGTGCGAGTTGAGTTTAGAATAAAGTTAGGGTTTTGAGTTAGTCGAATTTTGTGAGAGCAGTACTGTTATTGCACTTTGTAAACATGAATAGAAGTAATAAAGTTCAATCTACTTTCAAGAGATCCTCAATTTGTGTTTGCTCGGGTTCAGTGGTCACACCAACGGGATACCGGCGGCAATAGCCTGGTCAGACCGACGACACCATGGTGGTTGGATTGGAGGTGGTGGCAGGCAACGTTGAAGCAATGAGCGGTTAAACCGGAGACTTCTGTGCTGTCAGGCCGACGTATCAACTCCGATCATACTGATCTCCATCGGCTTCAAGGGTACTTTTAATTTTGATAAAAGTGTTTGGTTTTTGGTGTTTCTACCATTTACCTCTGTCTGGTAAGCTTAGTTCTTGTTGTTCGATCATACATAATTTACTTAAGCCGCTTAATCTCAGCACATGAAAAACTGTAACTAGTTGTGGCATGTAAATCTGCTATTCCATTCTACGAAATAAAAAGCCTGTTGGGGCAGGCCATCTAATTCTTTAAAAAGAATTAGTTGAAATTTCCTAATTATTTGCGCAAGAAAACATGCTTTCCTTTTGAGCGCCAGTAAAAACTTAGCCACAAAGAACGGTTGTGATCAATAAGAAGCACAAAATTTTTGGTGCTCTTGGTATAGTTAAACGATCCTCCTATAATTCATCGACCCAAGAATCAAGATAATGTACTGAAGTTTTTTTAACGCTGTAAAGTTTCCTTAACTCTTTGTGCAGTTTCATATTGTTCATTAAAACCAATAAGAGGTTATAACATAGTTGTGTTTGAAATTAAAGGATCTAGAATAATCAAATATCCTTGGAAGCTAATCCTGTGGAAAGTATATATGGTAGTAGAATCCAAATCTGCAAATGTCGTGGTCGGAACAAGGTACATCAAATCGTTCGTAGGTACATAAACTGCTTGGATAATTTGCTTTTGACTCTGAGTAATGGTGAAATGATCTTTACATTAGTAGTATAGAACGCATGGACGAAAATAAAAGAACAGATAAAGTTCATAGAGCTTGCATAAGCACTGAAAGACTCCAATTTTTACAGAGATATAATATGCATACAAATACCTACTGTTTTTCTTTTTTCAGACGCAAATACCTTCTAGTTAGGCTTCTATTTGCAGTACCAGGTTTATGAGACATTTAACGTAAACTGTACGTGTATGCATGTGTTAAATCATCCATGAACCAAGTCGAGTTTGAAGTTTGAACAAGATCTTTTGTTGGATTTGTGTCAAGCCTAGAACCGTTAATTTATTTGCCCTAGGTTTAGAGACATGAATGCGATGCAAATTTAGCTCATTTTTTCTGCACAGAGATCCATTATAGATCTATATGCTCTTTGCCATTAATTATCTCATATTTGTTTGTGTGCTTCTCAAGCTCACATTGAGTTTGTATCTTGCAGAGATTTGTACATTTCCCCAATAGGGAAAGAGGGAATGAACCCAAGCACATGAGAATCCTACCAAGTGCATTGACTAACTTAGAAAACACTCTACTAAAATCAAAGACCACAGGTTCATTACGAATACCAGATGATTTGGGCTTATCCACAATAAAAAAACACAAATTAATTAGTTACTATTACTTAATGTGACTATATAATATGAATGGCATGCTTATCCTGCATGTGATGCACCTAGGAGTAGTTGTTATTTGCTAGAACAAGATGAAAAATATATGCATTTTGTTTCCATATCCAGACTCGCAATCTCAAAACGACGCAGTGTCTTTCACTTAATTTGTCACACAACAGAGAGCATCGATTTGTGAATCCAAACAATAAAATGTAAGAAAAGAAGTACATGCAATTGTTTCAAAGCTCATGGGGTCATGAGGCTACCACATGACAAACCTCCATAATCTGACTTAGATTCTCAGGCAGTCAGGCCTTCATATGGCCTGAAAATAAACTAAATGTGATTAGTCTACTGTCAGCGCCGAACTAAGCTAATTTTGTGTCAGGCTTAGTGGTTAAAATAATCCAAGAACCGCAGAACAATAGTGGTTAACTCATAATTAAGGGGAAAATTTCCTGTAAAATAATGAGGGCATATTAATTAATAGCTAGCACATGGTAGTTAAACCGTTACAACCGACCAAAAAAACAGTTGGTATGAGGTCAAGCTCCTTGGGGGAAAGAGACAATTTTCCAGCAGTCAAGCTAGCAGCTAGGCTAGTCTCATCTCACATCCATGAAATTAACTACTTAATTAAGGACTTATTATATGATTAAAATGGAAGAGAAGAGAAAACAAGCAGCCGCTCGTTTGGGATTCATATGGATAGATAGATATATATAGAGAGAGAGAGAGGCAACTTACATGCATGCATGCATGATGTACACCATGGATATGAAAGGCCTGGTCTCTTGTATATTTGGGGGAGGGTCTACTATACATGTTTGAGATTGGGGTTTGTGAGTAGTCGTGCCCTGCGTGAATGTGCTCCAAATAAAATGATTCTTGGGAATCCGTGATGCCATGTGATCGATCGATATAGATGTTGGTGTTAAGTTGTGCTCCAACGGCTAACGACTCCAAGTTTTATCCTCATTTTGATTAAGAGAAACCCTTTGGTGCTTAATTTTATATTTAGAATTTCAAAAAATAGAAATGTAATTATATTACGTGAGTGAAACTGTAGCATCAAATTTGTTGAATTTATCACTAAGAAAAATCTTTTGTGTTTGGCAAACTTGATCCTATATTTTTTTATTACATAAACGACGCATACTCACACACTTTGCTTTTGTGCATGTACTTCATACTTACATATCCATATGGGTACATCTTTTAACACATACTTAAAAGAGATATAGAAACCAACGGTAAAATCCTGATCTCTATAAATTCTATTGAAAGTGCATCTGCATATATGTAATAGCACCAAGATTTGAACCCTACGTTTTGAAACTTTTTATTTTCTAATTTTAAAAACAAGCCCTTTCGAAATTTGAATTTTTTGGCCACGCTATGTTTTTTCCCACAGCATCAGCGTGGCCAAAAGGTTTATATTTGCAAATAAGTTTTAGGAGAATTTATTTTAAAATAATCATTAAAATGTTCAAAAATAATAAAAAGTCAATGGGTGGAGTCATACCACAAATGCTTCCCCTCTCCTGGATATTGTTGTTCCCAACTATTTGCATTTGCACAATCATCTTTAGTACTAATAGGATAGGAAATTTGGATGAATTAAACTAAATATTGTGATGATCTTGAATTCAAAGGAGCCCTAAAATAACCATCTATCTTGGCCCTTTGTTGCAACCGACGTATGACCATATATTTCATTATTCTAGTTTTGATAAATGGATATTAAATTTTAAATCTTAACATGTTAACTTGAAAATTTTCAAATATTGACTTTTAAATTTGAAATTTTAGAGTTGAAGTGAAAAATAAAATATTTAAAGTTTGAAGAACAACACATTCTTCATTAACCTCGCTTCAAGCTTCAATATTTCGGGTCAAAATTTCAGCTAGCCCTTGGTGGACACTCTTTTGGCGACATTTTTCTGAATGTGCAAAATTTTCAAATTTAACCATATTTTGTTTAAATATCAATCTTTTACTCAAAATATCCATCTCATATAATTTATATGTTTTCTCAATTTTGCACTGCACAAAAATTAACATAATCATAACTAATAATGGCATAATAATTGATTAAATATGCACATAAATGATCAATCACAATGATCAACGCCCTTGTTGAAAAGCATCTAACATGTATTTTTGTACTTAAAAAATATCTAATACATTGTTTACAATTATTATAGATAATATATTAGTTAAGTGGATGGTATAAGCTAGCTTGTAGTTGGGGTTTTAGATTAGGATTTCATAAAACAGATAGCAAACCCTGAGGTCTTACGTTATGCCCCAAAACCTGAGGTTTCATAAAATATACTCATTTTCTTGGGGTATAAAATTTTATGAAATTACCGAAATCTTGGTCTATCAGTGACCGCTGAGTTTCTTTGGTTTCCAAAAATATGGAACCATGAGTACAAAGGCTTCTAGATGCAGGGGAACATATATATGGACACATTTTTCCCATTTAAGTTATTCTAGTGAAGTGATTTTATAGTCCTATGGAGGAACCATCTTTGGTTAAAACATCAAAATTCACAATAGTCCCGGTTCTAATAGGAACCGAGACTAAAAACATTTTTAATCCTGATTCTAAAGTATAATGGAATATTCCTATAATTTTTAGTCCCGGTTGGTGTTACCAACCGGGACCAAAAATTATTTTTAATCCCGTTTCAAAAAAATCTGTGCACTGTTGTGAGGTCCAATTATTTTTAGTCCCGGTTGAACTAAAATTCTATATTTATTTCGGTTTTTTACACAAACCAGGACAAAAAATCTCGGGCTTTCCTCGTCCTCCGTGCCGCACGTCGATCTTATGTTCTCCTCTTCTTCTTCTCTCCTTATCCATCTCACGAGATCTCTCCTTATCTTCTCCTCCTCTTCTCTCCTCTTCCCTCTCGGATCTGAGTCTCCCTCTCCATCTACCTCCCTCTCTCCCGGCCTCTCCCTCTCTCCCGACGACGGTTGCCCCGCGGGCGTGCGGAGGACGACGGAGAAGGAGGTGGCGGCGAGCGGGCGCGCGACGAGAGGAGGGCGACGGGCGCAGCGGGAGGAGGAGGCGGCGGCGGCGATGGGTGCGCGGCGGCGAGGGGCGGCGGCCCGGGCGCGCGCGGCGGCCTAGGGCGATGGCCGACGGGCGCGTGGCAACCGACAAGCGGGGTGGCGGCCGACGGGCGGGCGGTGGCCGATGGATTTTTTGGATTTTTTTATTTTGTGGATGATTCTGTTGTTGCATTTAATATGTGATGTAAATTTTGATGTTGTTACTTTCGATCGATGGCAACGGAAAAATAATCTTGCATTTGTGTATTCACAAAAATGTTTTGCATGCATCCGATCTGTTGGTGAAAAAAGACATAAAAATAACAGCATGTTAGGAGAAAAAATAAAAAAAAAGAAAAAACACTTTAGGCCTGGTTTCATCTTTACTCCCGGTTGATAACATCAACCGGGACTAAAGATCCATCTTTAGTCCCAGTTATTTTAATTGGGACTAAAAAACAATTTTTTGTCCTGATTCATAGTCCATGTTCAAAAACCGGGACAACAATGAGTTATGAACCAAGACTAAAGCCCATTTCTCCACTAGTGTTGAGGAGGTAACATGAGGTATCATATTTTCTATGTAAAATTTAGTATCTCTCGGTACCTTCGAAAGAGGTATGAAAATTTATATTAAAATTTTTGGTATTTTCTTCTCATCTAAATCCCCCAAAATAATAAAATATTACATTTAGTGTGTTGTGTGAAATGAGATCACTTTTGCAAATGTTCATCAAATATGATTTTGCAGTGTATGTTGAACATACATTTTTGTGGTCAAAATGGACGAGTCCTAATCATTGACTACCCGTTTTTTCAACCGCAGAAAATAGAGGCGCAGACTAATTAGAAACTAGGTGAATCTAACTACAGTATATATCTGAAACAGGTGATATTAATTAACAACATACCCTTGAAATTGGTCAAGAATAATAATAATTGCCGCCTAGAATCTGAACTACCGAAAAAACATTCCAATGATCAAACACTAGAGCACTACTAGCTCCTTTGCTACCAACTAAAATTCTCATAAAGGTGAATGTTTTTGTAGTATATAAAACTAAGTTGGGATCCGGTGGGACTTGAGTAGATCATATATATACGAGCTAGCTATAATATATGCATGGCTTATGACCCAATTGTGACCTATTTCAAACCAAGTTGGATGCATGATAGCCATTGGATATCTTGGTTATGATCATTACAAAGTTCTCTGCCATGTTCTCATATGCATGATATGCAATTAGCTGTGTTGACTCAATTATTTGTACATGCTAATTATTGGCCGTATATACGTTAGAAGATCACATGGCGGCGTCAAATGCTCAATTGCAAGAAATATATATAAATATAAATATATATATATATATATATATAGTTGGGCTACTGTGTGCGTCGTACAGTATCATCCCGTGTGACATGACCGAATCTCTAATTTAAAAACTCAAATTAAAAATCCGAACTGTTCAAATTATTCTACATATTAATATCGCATTGTAGACCAAATTTTATATTTTTTAAATTTTTTACTATTTTCTCGAATAAATAAAAATGCATTAATCCAACAATTTCTATTGTATCTTTGACCTATCCGATAAAATAGTTAAAATTTTAAAAAAATATAAAATTTAATCTACGAGAAGATATTAATATGTAGAATAATTTAAATGGTTCTATATATATATATATATATATATATATATATATATATATATATATATATATATATATATATATATATATATATATATATATATATATATATATATATATATATATATACGCGCGCGAGTATTTAGCCAACTGAGGAGTAGTTGAATTGGTTCTTTTGTTTTTTGAGGAAAAAAATTGAGAGAAAGGACTAGTTGATTCTGGAAGAGATAGAAGCTTAGCTATACTTGTGCATGCATGACTCAGCTGATAAGCATATGGCTGCAAGTGATGGTTTCGTGCACAGATGTACACATGGATTTGGAATTAAATACTGACACTTTCCCATTACCAATGCTTTCCAGGCACAAGAAACTAATCTTCTAGTGAGACTCGCCCACTGGAAGAAGGAACCCACCATATAGGGCAATTCCTAAGTGATACTCGTACATACAATCCCATGAACTTTAATCATTTGGGAAAACATTAGGTGGTAGCTAGTAGCAAAGATGACTATCCATCACAATTCAAAATCTGGTGTTTACATAAACATTGTTGTGTTGTGTGTATTTTTAGTTGGTGTAGAGGCTAAAAGTATTATATTTCAAATATATAAAAATTGACGTAATATCAGTGGTTTGCCCAATACATAAATTATGAAGTTAGGTATTTAACACCCCATATTCTAATTTATACCCAGAAATGATGGTTATTACAATGTGGCATAGTAACACCTATATTGTTTAGCATGCTGGATGACAAGTTGGTCATATTAGGAAGATATGGTATGGATATAAGTCTCATTTTTCCCAACGTCAACGCATGGAGACTGCCTAAAGCTTCACAGAAAGCCATCTCATTATCCGGTTCCTTCTCTGTGATGAGTCATCTCCTCCCAAGGTATATGTAAGTAGCTTTATGGAGAAGCATATGTGTATATATATATTTATGCCAGTCTGGTGATGTGAACATAAATGCTTCATGTTGTTCTTGCTGATCCACAACTCCGTTCTACGTCCATTTAATCGCGGATAAAACAACTCTGTTCCATACCACGTATAACACCATATCACTCTCTCCTTGATTTCTCTCGAAATACAGTACGTACACATGCACGCAAAGTATTCATACAAACTTACCATTCATACGAACTTACGGTGCATATTCTATACGCACCAATTAATAAATATCACCAAAAATTCTAAAAAGGTTATATATGTACTTTAAAAAGGTTATATATGTACTTTACATACTTTTAATAATAGTGTTACTTATGTATATAAAATTTTAACTCAAATTTATTATATTTTATTAAAAAATCCGATAATTTTAAGAGTATATATTTGTTAGAATTTTATTTTTTAACTCAAATATAATAAATTCAAATATGAGCATATGGGTGTAACACTATTGTAAGTGAGGATACGTTTTTATAGATTTTTTTTATAAAACTAGTTGGTGTGCCCTGAATCTACACGGTAAGCTTATACGCATTATATATATATATATATGTTGTGTTCATTACAACTACAATATCATTAGCAAAAACTATTTTCCGTTCTTGGAAGTTATGTATACTTTTTTCATCATAAAACATATCCAATGCATCAGATGTTTGAAACACAACAACTTTCTTCCCAATATGGTGATGGGGACATCCTTGTACACATATATAGTTATCATTACTCTAATTTGTGAATGACCCTACTCTAATTAATTATGTGTAGAGTATATATATTCAATAATCAAACTTTTCTCCTCTATGCCCCACGGAATATTGAGCAAGGCTTAAACAAATCTCTCTACATAAAGTTTCTGGGATTAGCTTCTCATAAACAAACATAGAATGCATATCACGAAGTCCCTAAAGAAATCATTTGCAGTGATTGCATGCAAAGCACCCTCCTTTTCGAGCTTGGCTATGAAAAGGCTCCAATTAGTGCGTTGTTAATGCAAAAGGGCTCTTTCATCGGTGATTACACTTTTGAGCTAATCCCGTAGCTAGCCATACTAGGGCAAGCACGTAGCAAGTGCCATCTAAGCCATGAAGGAACATAGAAGCTCATCTCTGCTTGGACGGCGACGAAAGAAAATGTAGGAGTGCACTTGAGCATAATTTTTTTAAAAAAACAATTGCTATGCATCAGCCAAGAGCAGTATCTTATTGCATCCTTAAATCACACATATTCTCTTTGCAATCCTATATGAGTATTATGAAATATAGACATATCCATGTGATCGGGTATGTGGGCTTAGGCTTTTCTAGGCATTTAAAAAATTAATTGCATATTTAATCCTATGAACTTCACTTTGCACTTAGCTGTGCAGAGTTCACCTTAAATTAATTTGTGCAATAATATTTTACACGTATGTGTAATCGTGTTAGGGGTAAATTTATAAAATGATAAGTCAATATATTTCTATACAATTTAGTCGCTGTTGTTATAAAGTACTGGAGAGATGTATATATATATGTCGATACATCCATAACGGTGAGGAAAATTATCATGTTTGATTTACACTATTGAGCAGATTATATTTTTGTGAATTATCTTCTTGAGTGCGGATAAATTAATATTTTAAGAAATAACTTAACAAATAGCTCAAATCAAGTTGTCTAAGAAGTACAATAATAAAAGAATTTGTTTAAGAAAATTTATTTTTTGAAGCGTGAAGCAACTAATCTATTTCAATAATCCGATGAATAAGCTGAAAAGAACAATGTACTTCTTATTTATTTTGATGCTATGGAATTTCATGGTCTCCAAGGTGAATTTTAATTTGTTCATTACATTTTATAACATAATATGCACTAAAATATTACATAATGATGCTTAATTTCAAATTAGTAACCTAGCTCTAAGTAATATAGTTTTTATGTAGCCAATTAGATAATTTTAGGCTGCGTTTGATTCTGCTGCTTGGAAGAGCTACTTACTCGTTTATCGTGAGAATTTATTCTGAAAACTTTTTATATTAAAGTTTATTTTTTTAAAAAATCAAATAAAATTCATTTTTAAGATTATAATTGTTAATAATGAATTAATTAATTAATTGTACACTAATCACTTTTGCATGCAGCTGATAAGCTCATCCTGTCCTATATAATTCGAACAGAGCCTTAATCATATTAATTGAAGGCTTTAAATTATGAAAGTTTGGAGCAGGGATATTATAAGATAAAAATGACAAATGGATTACCATGGTATATCTGATCGATTAATAGAAAATTAACAATTATATAGATTGATTGCTACGGTACTGTCGAATCAAATATAATCTCTCGTGTGCATTTCCAGTCCAACAACAAAAGGAGACATTGTTGATGCTGATCTACTGTGAATTTTATTTCTTCAATAATTTATAAAGGATTCCGGCTGGTTTCTACTCAAGTATACCCACCTTGGAACCATACATGGAGCTAGTTAATTACCTATCTTGGAATCAAGCACAAAATGAATTTTTTTAATGATGTTCCCAAGTATAGAAACTTTCATGCATGGAGCGTAAGAAATTTCTATCCGTATAGGTCGGCGATTCTCGACAATCATGCGAGTGGCCGCTTCCCAAGATAATTAATTAAGAGCTAGCGATAGCCTTTTAGCGTGTGCCCTATACTCCGCTAAAACCCTAGCTTAGCTAGGGTTTGATATTAATTTATATATAACCCTCCAGCTCAAGCTTTAAGGTCTAGCTCAAAAGGCTAGGTGTTCAAGAGAGAACACGACTTCCGAGGTGGTAACCGACCACGGCGATGAGCAGTTACATTGTGCACCATGGCAGTACACAAGCTAGCTTTCTTCTTGTTTAAGCAGTGGATTTTCCTAGGGCATGGCAGTGGCAGAGGCAGATGGAGGAACACCAGCTATAGCCGCTTGTGAGCTCACTTTCCATGGCTGGGATTTCTTGGAGATCACAAGCTCATTAGTTGTAAGTGTGCTCAAACTAATGTTAAATTTTGCATCAACTTGGCCAAGTTGCGTCATGGGTGAGGTGTCTTGGAAGGTTATAAAAATGGCCATGCCATTGGCAAGGTAAGCTCCTACGTGTTCCTTATTCTAGGGTTTGCCAAATTAAAGGGTTAGCTTAATTGCATGGGGTCGGTGGCTCCCTAGAAGAGCTAAAAAAACTGTGAATGCTATCCTTTTGGGGTTATCAAAAGGAGTGTGGATTTAGGGAAACAAGGCCTCTAGCACATGCTACCCTCTTATGCATAATGGCAATTGTTGCACATATATTGTTGTAATGCAAGGGTTAATTTGTTGTATCCATGCTGATGGATTCATATGCATGGCCCATGCATGCATGCATATATGTACACTTGATGTAATTAATCTGTTTATATGTATCTACCCCTTCTCCTTTCCCTAAAAATATAAGCTACATATAATTAACAAATGCAATTAATCAACCAAATAGAGGCTAGGAGATGATAACCTCGATTGAGTCGATCACTTGTCACTACTAAAAAACATGCATAAGTGTCGGTCTAATAGGTATCGGTTCAACAAAAACCAGCACCTATTAAAATAATAGGTAGCGGCTCTAAAGAAAAACTGACACCTATACTATATGTGTTGGTTTTTAAAAAAATCGACACCTATAATATATTATAGGTGTCGGTTCTAAAGAAAAGCGACACCTATAATATAGGGGCCGGTTTTTTAAAAACCGGCACCTATAATATATATTATAGGTGTCGGTTTTCTAAAAAAAGGGCACCTAACAACCGAGTCGCCGGGTGGCCGGATTGATTTTTATATGCGCTGGCCCCTCCATCTCTTCTCCCTTATCCTTATCTCTTTAATTCTCTCCTCTCTTTCTCTCCTTTCTTGGACGAGTAGCGCCAGATCTGGCCGGTGCAAGGTTGAGGAGGTCGGTGCAGGAGGCAGCGGCGATGGCAGGGAGGGGAAGCGGTGGCGGAGGCAGGGAGGGAAGCTCTTCTCCCTTATCTCTTTCTCTTCCTAGCTTGTCCCTTTCTTTTTGAAGTGCGGCGGCATGCGGGGGCGGTGGGAGGGCGACGAGGGTAGGAGGCGATGGAAGGGGCGGGGGAGGGGCGGCGGCGGCGAGGAGGAGGCGGCGGGAGGGCGATGGCGGCATGCGGGGGCGGCGGGAGGGCGACGGGGTAGGAGGCGGCGGAAGGGGCGGTGGGAGGGGCGCGACGGCGGGGAGGGGAGGCGGCGGGAGGGCGATGGCGGCATGCGGGGCGACGGAAGGGGCGGTGGGAGGGCGGCGGCGGCGGGGAAGGGAGGCGGCGGGAGGGCGGTGGCGGCGGGGAGGAGGCGGCGGGGAGGGGCGGCGGGGCTCGCGGATCCGGTTTCGACGCGATGGCTCCACCAAATCCAGCGCGACGGCTCAAAGACGACGCGGCGGCAGTTGTGTGACGGATGACGATGATGGAGGGATAGAGGTTCTCTGGATTTTTTTGTGGTTCTTGGATTTTTTGTGATTTGTGGGGATTGATCTGTGGATCTATGGAATGGATAATATGTGAAATAATTAATCTGTGTTGTTGTGGATGTGTTGTTATGGATTGATCTTGTTGTGCATTGGATCTGGAGAGCTGATACTGGATGGATCACTACTGGAGAAACTATTTTTTCATGCGGGCCGAAAGGCATCTTCTCGTGCGGAAGGCCTGTCCGCATGCGCGAAAAGGTCTGGAAAAAGACCATTTTCGCGTGCGGGCGGCCCAACCGCACGGGAAGATCTATTATCCCGTGCGGTCGGCTTAAGCGGCCCGCACGGAAAGATCGATTATCCCGTGCGGGCCACTTTACAGGACCGCATGGGACAATGGATCTTCCCGTGCGGTCCGTTAAGTCGACCGCACGGGAAGATGGTGTTCCGTCCGCCCATTATTTTATGTACATTAGCTATTGTCCTCTCTCTCTCCTCTCTCTCGATCCTCTCCTCTCCTCTCTGTCCTCTCTCTCTCCTCTCCTCTCTCTCTCATTAATATTAAATGCATGGATGCATGTATATATATATATTTGCACGAGAAAAAAAGACATTTAATTATATTATTTCGTCATAAAAGATATAAATATATGTACATACACAGATCATGCATGCATGTTTATATACATATCAAGTTTCATCTCGCGCAAATTACAGAAGTCTAGCAACAATTTACAAATCATTCATTAATAGCAGTGCTCTTTTTCCCACTCTCTAAGTCGTTTGAATTTATCGTCCGTCGCCAGCTCGCTCTCCGGATCGTAGAATTCGCCCAAATGGTTGCAGACATCGCGACAGATGAAGCAGCAAAGATCTGTAACCAAGTTAAGCATGGTTCGATTGTCGAACCGGTTCGCTACAACTAAAACTTCCGTGATCTGTTTAAGGAAGAATAGTACACATACATACGATTAGGAAAATTATACAAGATCGATAACGTGTAGAAAAATATATTTTCTCTGAACTTACTTGTTCTAACTTAGTAGAGTATCTCCCGTAGATTCTGAGCATCTCGCACACGTAGTAGCCGCAAAGGTTAGTGCTTGGTGGTTGCTTATAACACTGTGTTGAATAAAATTTATTATGTGTGTCAGTAATTTAAAATTAAACATAATATAAAATCTTGGCATATAGCGAGCATATAATTACCGAAAAATTTGTCCGTGAGAAGAGGTGAGATCGGGGGAGGGAAAGAGATGAGAGATGAGAGACCGAGGAGAGGAAGAGGAGAGAGGGAGATTAGAATATCGAGAAGACGGTGGGTATATGTGTTTGAAAATTTAAAATCTAACCTAAAATCTAAAATTCATCCTAAAACAAACGATCGAACGAACGACCGAACGAATGACCGACCGATTGTTTCGAACGACCGACCGACCGAGTGGCCGAACGAACACTCGTTCATTCGTCCGTTTGTTCGTTTGGTCGTTCGTTCACTCGGTCGTTCATTCGGTCCTTCGTTCGGTCATCCGTTCGGTCGGTCGTTCGTCCGTCCGTTCGTCCATGTCCGTTCGTCCACGAACGAACGTTCGTTCGCTCGTTCGTCCGTTCGTCCGTCCACGTCCGTCCGTTCGTCCACGTCCGTTCGTTCGTCCACGAACGAACGAACGAACAAACGAACACTCGTTCCTTCATTCGTCCGTCCGTCCGTCCACGTCCGTTTGTCCGTCCACGTCCGTCCGTCCATCCACGTCCGTCCATTCGTCCACGTCCGTTCGTTCGTCCGTCCACGTCCGTTCGTTCGTCCATGAGCGAGCGAGCGAACGAACTCGTTCGTTCGTTCGTTCGTCGTCCGTCTACGTCCGTTCGTTTCGTCCACGTCCGTTTGTTTGTTCGGATCTTTCAACATCTTCTGATTCTTGCAATCCACGCAAGGACAAAAAATATCTTTCCTATTCTCCCTCAAAGCGTATGCCTTAGCCTTATCAAAAAATGTTGATGTTTCTCTCATGAACACCGGATGAGTTCTCCGTGTCTCATACATCCATATCCGATCCATCTAAAAAAGTGACAGCATAAAATAATATTATATATTGTCGGTGTTTTCTAAATAAACAAATTAATCTTAAATCCTACTTTATAACTAAAACCTCATCCACAACAAATAATAATGAGACAAAAGTAGTTACAAAAAATGGTTCAAAAACAAAATATTTGACCTACAAATTACAAAAATAGCTCAAAATATATAACAAATTTTAAACAAGTTTAAATATTTTCGCATTCAACCGATGAAATTTTACAAAAACGAAAGCAAATGAAGGATATGATCAAGCACGTTACCTTTTATATTGATTTCAATGGAAGATTTAAAGTCTAAAGCCTCCCACAAAAATAAAATGCCTATTATTAAAGAGAGAAACCGAGTTAAAAAAGTTCAAACATCTTCGCATTTAACCAATAAAAATTTTAAAAAATGGAAGCAAATGGAAGAGGAGATCAAGTATGATACCTTTTGTATTGATTCCAATTGAAAAATTCAAGTTGAAAACCTTCCCCCCTATAATTGTCTTTTTTTGAGAGAGAAACATGATGGTATAATGCGCAACTGTCGGGTTGAGCAGGAAATTTATGGCGGCATCATCGCATGCGGTCCACTTAACGACCCGCACCGAAAAACGTATTATCCCGTGCGGTTCCTTAAGTGGCCCGCACGGGATAATGTCCCATTATCTCGTGCGGGCGGTTATATGGACCGCATGTGATAATGCATTATCCCATGCGGTCCAATTGTCGGCCCCTCGTGACCGGTTTTTCCAGGCACGACCTCTTATGGCCCGTCTGGAACCTATTGGGGGCCTCGTCCAGAAAAATCGTTTCTCCAGTAGTGGATGGGGCAAAGCAACCGGATTTTTTTGAATTCTTCAATGTTAAAGGTGCCGGTTCTTAGACCGGCACCTATTAATTTTGCTATAGGTGCCGACCAATAGGTGCTGGTTGAAAAAACCGGCACCTAAGGGGGTTTCCCAACCGATACCTTTGATAGTTTCTGTACTAATGTGTGTATGTAGGCCGAAAGGCGTATGTTGAATTTGGTTATATATATGGCTCATGATCATGTATGGGGATCCCTCTTTCTCTCTCACACACAGTGGAAAATAAGCATATATATGGTCATGCAAGTTCATGCATGAACCACATAACCTAGCGTGACAGGTGTCGAAAGATCTTTGGCACACCAACCTAATGATTGCATTGATGATTTTGTATTCATATATTTGAGAAAATTGCACCTCAAGTCTTCAATTAAACTTTGACAAATAATCATATATTTAATTGTCATGTGAGAAGCTAGATAAAATCATGCTATATATATATAAACAAGATGGCCCTTTCATTAAGCTGAGATGTCAACAACAAGGGCAACTGTTGTATATGTCGATGTGTATATAGTACATGCATGCATATAAACTTATGCAATCAATTATTTTTTAAATTTGAAGATAAATATATTCTCAGGGCTCAAGTATCGAACACATCGATCAAACAAGTTTTTGCGTTGTTCTTGGACGCGTTTTTCGTTTCTTTTTGAGAAGTTTATTGTACACATATATATAGTTTTGTCCCCCTAATTAAGATAGATGTCATGCACTACGTACTATCAACTCTACGCGGAAGAATCTGATCAAAGAAGCTGTTGATTTGTGCTTATTTCCTCTTTGATATGTGTAGGATAATCAAGAAGAATATTAGGTGCAAAAGAGGCCTGTGAACTACACTGTTGTCTTCCAGGATGAAAACAAAACAGAAAAGATACAATATAATGTTATATATGTTAGGTATATAAGGTATGGGTGCACTAGCACTACTTCTGAAAACAAACAAAAGTAAACACTAAATTAATTAAACTAATTGAAAACTTGGTTTTTTACTAATATTTGAAGAAAGTCAAGCTAACTCAGTTGCTTAATTAGTATTTGCAGATAATGAGATGACATGGCAGTGGTATGGGAGAGATGCAAGTGACTGAGTGGTATCACTTTTTTAGGGCTAGCTAGCTAGATGTGGCCAATTCAGCAGGAAGCTGCTTGGAGCTCTTCAGAATTTGGACGCTTGAAAGCTCCTTTTTGTGTAAGAAAATATGTCTGCGTCATACCTTTTTTTTGTCTTGCTTATTTAATTTTCTTCTTGATAAATATAGGTCGGCAGATGTCATATTTTTGCAACAACGAAGGAGACACATCGGATATGAAGCTGCTCAGCAGCTGCTGGTTGTACTTAAAAGAGTATAACAGTATGGATTTACATGTAAAAAAAGGAGATTGTGCGGTGTCCAAAATAGAATTGACGACAATGAAATTTAATTTTTACCTACTGGGTTTAATATATCTAGTAAATTCTAAGTGAAATCTATAGGCCTCAAAATGCACTCTACCTTCAATCTAAGAGGGTATCCATGCATGAAGCGAAATGTGTGACGTTCTTGTTGTTTCGGACACCGGCATTATCTCTAGGGCATATGTTCTACCATTTTCTTATTTCTAATCATTTATTTGAAGCTATTATAATACAACTACACGAAGTTAATTTTTATGACAAATCTACTACTATAATTTTTACATAATCTTAACAAGTTTTAGCGCATATTTTAATCAGACGTCCTAAAATAACGTCTATTTGTAAACACAGAGATCAACGCAGTACATGGAAAAAAACAGTTGCCACGTAACTCTTGTATTATCTTAATTACCACGCCCCATTCCAAATGGTGCATGCCTAGATACGCATGCGAATATAACTTTTCGATCTTGATCATTTGGAAACGTACAAGCTATAGCGTGTTGTAAACGGCGCCATATTTGAATACTAAACAACTTTCACCCTATATATATACGTACTAGTTAGACCCTTAGATCGATGCCCATGACAAACACAAGAGTTGTACACCAAAGCTTTTGAGCTGTGCATGCCTTTCTCCTAGTTTATTGGAGATCCTCAGAACGAGATCATGATTTGCACAAAAAAGTTCACAAGTTGGGAGAGGAGGAGGAGAATTTTTGGGTAGTTGGTAAGCTCAGAGGTGGCATGGTGAAGTGGAGAGCTCAGCTTGCATATTCAGGATCAAGATGACTAATATAACAACACATAGTTAGCTATAGATAGGGAATCACAAAAAAGAAAAGCATCATCAGCTAGCTTGATCACAGTTTAATCTGTGTCTGCATCACTAGTAGATGTACAGTGCAAATGCTGGCAATGCACTGTAAAGGAAAGGGACCCATTTGCAGGTTGCTGCATGCATGCATGCAAGCAATGCTGACTAGCTATCATTTTACACTTGGAATTTGGTGATTGGTCTCCTTGGAACTAGCATTGGAAGGTGGTGGCTGCACCTTTAACAGCATGGCACCAGTTGGTACCCCTTTTGTTTCCCTGATCGATTGTTTTCATGTTACACACGGTTTTATCAGTGTAGTGTATACCACAAGGGTGATCTCTTGCTGCATGATGCTCCAGCTTGGCAGTGACATATATTTGACACAGCTTTTTTGACCTTGGAAAGTGTTTCTGTGCAAATTAATTATCAACAATCAATTTGTGGTTGTTGTGCTGTGTTGTGACGTTGTGCATATATTCTATATCCAAATTATACACAAAATAGTTTCCAATTTTTGAAAATGATATGGGTAAAAGTGTATTTTTATATTATGTACATGAAAATTAATTGCTATTTGAAACCCAACGGTGTGCTAGCTTCGCGGCTACGCTAGCTACTTCATCATTTATCGTGAGTACATTTCTCAAACTGCTAAACTATACATTATATATTCCGTATAAAACTTTTATATAAAAACTTCTTAAAAACATGAAATAAATTTATTATTCAAATTTATAATAATTAATAATTAATTAATCATATGATAATGACTTTCATGTTTCGAGTGTTGTTGGAAATCTCCACCAAACCTCGTGGAGCCTTAGCCTTCCATGTCATGCATATACAAAACATTTAGTTAAAAAGATTAAACCATTTAGGAGCCAACAATAAACTGCATACTTGAGATAATGATAAAAATCATCCTGATCATGCTTATTTTATCTTAATTATTTTTTATTACTAAGTAAACCTCTTTCCAGTCGGGAGAAATTAAAAAGGAGTAAAATTAACATCAAATTCAGTATATTAGAAACAGAGTTTCAACCCTCCATTCACCAGCCAATATTATTACTGTGAACCTTTCCCATATAAACGAAATTGTGTTTTATCCCTTACTTTCACTTCTCATTCTTAATTTACACTATACCACTCACTTCCATTCCTCCCCATGAGAACTAAGCGAACTTATGCGTATCACTGTTACATTTGAATTTGATCAAGAAACTGTAAAGTGCAAATCAAACTTTCATTACGTGTTGTACTTCCAATAAGTACTTCAATTCATTGGTAAAAAGCTAGATGTAGCTCATTTAAAACAGATTATTTTTGAAAGAGAACAAATTATTGATTGGATTATTGTTACATCTACTTGATTATATGGATAAATTAAATATTTAAGAAATTAACTTAACAAATAGTAGCTTATAACAAGTAGTCTAACCAATGTAGTACAAGAAGGTTTTTGAGAAAATATATTAAAGCTCTTTTGGATAATATTTAAGGGTACAAATGAATAAATTATTAAAAAACTCGAAAATTGTTTTTAAAAAGTATTATAAGAAGGGAATTTTTTCGTAAAAATCATATCGCTTAGTAGTTTGGAAAATATACCATTGTAATCCACATATATTCCCTCAAGGCGGGTATGAATGAAGGTTATAGATATTTGAAGGTGTATACATCTATATGCACCACTATTTTTTTTAATTTATATAAAGAAAAAATAATAGTGCATATAGGTATATAGGCGTATGTATTTTTAAATGTCCATAACCGCTACCGTTCATTCGTACCCTCGAAGGAATATACGTGCAAACAGAAGGCAGTTGCCAACCCCATAAAAATCCTTCCAATTATGAAACTAATTAATTAATACTCTTTAGTTACTTGAGAAGACATTTTCAGCTCCACTTATCATTTTAGCACAATTTCTCAGCAGGGAATATCATCGATAAATACAACGGTAATCACAACCATGCATTTATTGATCGGAATATACGCTGGTGACATTGTGAATAACAAATTAACCAACGCCTTGAGCATGCATATATTATAGTTAGTAATTACCCTTATTGACCAAATTAACCTCCAATTAACAAGGTAGCTAAACACACATCATGCTCGCTTAACTGCAGCACAGAGAGTTGGAATCTCAAATTATATACAAAAAATGTATAGCTTTCAAACCCATGAGGGCAGGGGAATCTAAACCCCTAACCCCAAACAGTGGGCTGCTGGTGTACGTGCCTAGGGCATCACTGCATGTGTTTATGCCTCATCACTAATTAGAATCTTAATTAATTTCTCTCTCATCCAGCCAAAAGAAAAAAAATTTAATTAAGGCGAGAAAATCAGTTCGAAAATTCTCTCTCATGATTTCGTCCAGCCCAGGACCAGAACCAGAGCCAGCGCCGAGTTATTTAACTAACAAGCTTGATTCAAAAAAGAGAGTTAGATTCTATAAATCTTCTAATATCATTGATTACCTATATTTTTTTTCTATGCTAAAATATGCTTATGATGATTCTCTCTCTAACATCATCAGCTAGGTAGCCACCCCCGGCCCTCTCTCTCTCACACACAAACACTAATTAACACACCCTTTCTCTCTCCTACACCTCAATCGATCGCTTTCTCTCTCTTCTTCCTCGCTCTCTCCTAGACCTCTATTTAAGCACCCCTTGCTCACCTCCTATCCACCAACACAAAACACTCTTGCAAAACCAACACAAACACATTAGCAAGAAACCAAGCTTCTTGTTCCAAGTTCCAAAGCAAGCTAAGCTTCATCGATTCAAGCAAGGAAAGCTAAGAAAGCTAGCTAGCAGCAGCAGCTATGGTGCTCCAACACAGTGATCGCATGGACAGCCTCTTCTCCCCGCAGACGAGGTTGGTGAGTGGCCCCATCATCGTGGGCGCCGGCCCGTCGGGCCTCGCCGTGGCGGCGAGCCTGCGCGAGCAGGGAGTGCCGTTCACGATGCTGGAGCGCGCCGACTGCATCGCGTCGCTGTGGCAGACGCGCACCTACGACCGCCTCAAGCTCCACCTCCCCAAGCAGTTCTGCGAGCTGCCGCGGATGCCATTCCCTGAGCACTACCCGGAGTACCCGACTCGCCGCCAGTTCATCGACTACCTCGAGGACTACGCCGCCAAGTTCGACATCAACCCGCTGTTCGGCCACACCGTGCTCTCGGCGCGCTACGACGAGATATCCGGCCTGTGGCGCGTGCGGGCATCCTCCGCCGCCGGCGCCGAGATGGAGTACATTGGCAGCTGGCTCGTCGTTGCCACCGGAGAGAACGCCGAGAGCGTCGTCCCGGACATCCCGGGGCTGGACGGCTTCGGCGGCGAGGTGATGCACGTGGCGGACTACAAGTCCGGCGAGGCCTACCGCGGCAAGAAGGTGCTTGTCGTCGGGTGCGGCAACTCCGGCATGGAGGTGTCGCTCGACCTGTGCGACCACGGCGCCCGCCCGGCGATGGTGGTGCGCGACGCCGTCCACGTCCTCCCCCGCGAGGTGCTCGGCAAGTCCACGTTCGAGCTCGCCGTGCTGCTCATGGCGTGGCTCCCGCTCTGGCTCGTCGACAAGATCCTCGTCTTCCTGGCCTGGCTCGTCCTCGGCAACCTCGCCAAGCTCGGCATCCGCCGCCCCGCCGTCGGCCCGCTCGAGCTCAAGAACACCAGCGGCCGCACCCCGGTGCTCGACTACGGCGCGCTCGCCAGGATCCGCTCCGGCGAGATCACCGTCGTCCCCGGTGTCACCCGCTTCGGCAAGGGCTTCGCCGAGCTCGCCGACGGCCGCGTCATCAGCCTCGACGCCGTCGTCCTCGCCACCGGCTACCGCAGCAATGTGCCCCAATGGCTCCAGGTAAACATATATCCAATCCAACAATCACTGTTCCATTGCCGCTCTGCTCTCCATTGATGCAATCGATCAATCAATCAAGAACAGCTGAGCTGATGTCGTTGTGAAATTGTTCAGGGAAATGACTTCTTCAACAAGGACGGGTACCCAAAGACGGCGTTCCCCAATGGATGGAAGGGTGAGTCGGGGCTGTACGCCGTCGGCTTCACCCGCCGTGGCCTCGCCGGCGCCTCCGCCGACGCCATGCGCGCCGCCAAGGACCTCGGCAGGGTGTGGAAGGAGGAGACAAAACCCACCAAGAAGAGCACGGCACGCCACCGGAGGTGCATCTCCGTCATCTTCTAAGCCGCCCACCATTGCTACTGCTACTGCTACTCGATCGATGCTAGCATACACACAAAGCAAATCGATCGATCAATCCCCTTGGTTAAATTCGTTGTTGATTAAGATTGGTTCTTTCTTAAAATTAAGCTAGGAGATCAGTGTGATATCATACTACGTTGCTAGGTTAATTAGTGATATTGTAGGACACAGCAGTGAGTGAGAGAGAGAGAGAGTATAAAGAAAAAAATAATGTTAATTATTTGAGAGTTAAAAAAGAAAAAAAGAGACAAGTGGAGCCCTCTCGTCAGTGGGAAGTGAGAGCCCTAGGGGATTTTTACTGCAGCTAGAGGCGTCTGGTGTACAGAAGAAGTGAGCTTGCCAGTTGATGGAAGATGAGGCTCTTGTCATTGACCTATTGTTTCTTTTGTTCTATATATGTATAATCTATATATCCCTACTAGTATGTAGTAGCCTTAATTAATCTGATGATGATTAGTAGTACTAAGCACCCCTTAGTTTAGTTATTACTGCCTCCAGTGAGTCAGTGACAGTTCTTTTGTAATCTTTCAATCACCTTTTGTAACTCCCTTTGTATAACAACTCTTTACTTGAGAGTTGAGAGAGTGAATATATATATGACTAGTGTAATGTTTTGCTTGATTTTTTTACCATATTTTCAATTCCATTTTTTGGGCAAGAACTACCACTACTGTTGCCTATAATGTTTTGTCTGCATAAATTTTATGCGCAGTTCTCCTGAAAAAGAAGAAGAAACTACTGTTGCAGCACTGTATGCTGAGGTAGGATGTATATGATGAACAATATAATGAAGTAGTGGAGATATGAAATGTCTCTTTCATGAGCCATGATCAAAGAACCAAGAAACATGGTAGGGTGGGTATGGGCTGTGGAATTCCTGGCTTCTTGTCCTTTGGCTGTCCCAACACTGGATCTGGGTCTCACTGTTCTGTCTCCAATTGGCTCCTGGTGCTCTGGAAAGCAAAGTCAGAATCAATAGATCTCACCCTGCCACACCACTCATCTTCTGCCCTCTACCTGGCCCTGGGCCATTTCCAAGATTCCTCAGTAAAATCAGAATCACTTCCACTGACAAAAAGTAAAGGAGAAAAATTAAAATTACTGCAAATGATCATATATAGATTCCCCTGCTACAATTTTAATTAGAACTCCAAACCCACATACATAGACATATAAATATGTGCTATGATCGAAAGAATTTCAAGAATCAAATGTATCACACACTCCATATCTTTTCAAATCTGAAAAAGATGCATGCTTGGCAGGTTCATGAGAGGGGGTTAGGCGCCACTCAAATGATTATGGTACAGTTGCCCCCCAAGTGCATTACATGATTATGTAACTACTAACAACTTCTCTGAGGTGCCACAGTTGCACCTAAGTGATGACAATACACAAATAAAATTTCAGTTGGGCAACTGATCCCTATTCATTCAGCATTTTTCTGAACTAGTCTGAACTGCTCTGCAGATAGCTTAATATATATGCTGCAAATTGTAGGACACATTAATTCAGGACTAACAACAAAGCTTGAATCCTTTCAAATCCAGGTGCCAAAGAAATATATAGATAATTAATATGGTCCAAGACTAGGGTCTCATTAATTTCATGCAACTCAATATGATGAGAGAATCAAGTGGTGACTGATGAGCATGCAGCTAGCAAATGCATGGTGAATGATCATTTGATCTGAAAAGATTAAAAGGGGGAGCAAATTGTTAGCTGTGTGTGGGTTGTATGCCAGGTAGCTGTAGTAGATATAAAGCTCCCACTAAGCAATAAAAAGAAAAGGGGAACAAGCTAGGAAGAGAGAGTAGTCCCTCCCAACACACATGTGGCCCCCTTGGAGAGAGTGTCCCCAGCAAATCACAGGACATCTCAGATCTCCACATCAATATCACTGCATAAGCAGATTTGGTTGGGCACAGATGAAAGTTCAGGCCCTTTGTTTCCCATCATCTTGTGCTTCCTGAGGTGCTAGGGCTTTCCACTCTTCTTTTTCTCTCCTTTTAAATTTTTTTTCTTTCAATTGATACAAACTCATATTCTTGTGTGATACTCTCCCAACGACGACTACCGGATCTCGGACCGTCCTGTCGGTTTTCAATATGTTGTAATTTCTTTTGCCTGGTTATCCGTTGTAGTTTTGATTAATTACGTCATTCTGACAATGTTTTTCCCCATTTTGTTGTGAGATTTATTTTCCTCATTTTCTTGATGTTCATTGTTATAAATAAGATTATAACTTCAGACTCTGTCAATTTGCTAGGTATCAATTGTGTTAATTGATTAGAATGAATAATCTAATCAGGTAAGGGCTACAAACTATGCTTCACCCCTGCAATAGAACTGTAGAAGTTCCACAAATGTTGGAGCACATTAAGAGGTAAGCATTTGGAACTATTTACCCTTGATTTTTGCATTAAAATAAAATTTATCTGTCCGATTTTACTGCAGTGTCAAGTAGAAAGAAACTAACCATATGAAAATGAGATAATTTTCCCAGCACAATTGCAAAGGAACCTGAGTTGCAAAACACCATTAACCCTGTAGTTTGTCTATATTTTTTTGGCAGAATTCTACGTAGCGCACTATTTCCTTGATAACGTTATTTTTTTGCAACTATATCAGTTTATTGAATCTCAACACCAGTATAAACAGATTTACTGATACACACAAAAACCCAATACATTAACATCACAGTTTTGGATGGAAAAGGTAATAGCATCTTCAAGAGTTCCACACTTTGTAATGGTATTTTGCATCTCCTTGATTTTGCAATAATAATAATGATGATGTGCAGCTCTGTATTGTTTGGGATTGTACTGATCAAATTTGCTCTATGGAACACCAGATTCAATTTATTTAGTAGCTCATCCAAGAGTGGAAAAACACAAATTTCTTTTTAAGTCGAAGAGAAATAAATATAGCTGAAGCAAAAAGAGAACATGTGAATGCGGCATGACAATTGATAAAGGATATTGTCTCCATATATATATATATATATATATTTATATATATACTAGCAAAATATTCGTGTGTTGCAACGGGACGACGATGCAGGGAGGGAAGTAGGCGGAGGGCGAAGGTCCAGGCGGCGGCGTGAAAGCTCCGAGCGTCGATGGGAGGGAGGGGCGCAGGCGCGACGTGGATGGGGACGGAAGAGAGGGACGCAGGAAGTCTTTTTTTCATTCAAACCCTATCTTTCCTTTTAGTATTAGGACTGTGGGTTAATTTTATAAACAATCAAGGGTTTTTCTGCAAAATTACTTTTTTCTTCTTTAACTGGGTTTTTTTAAATAGCCAGACGGACTGTGGGTTAATTTTAGAAAAACTCAAGAGGTTTTCTGTAAAATAACCAGGCAAAACAAAATTTAGATAGTTATTATAGCCATGCAAAATAAAATTTGGGTAGAAACACTACTTGCTTTATAGATAGTTATAGATATATAATACACCAAAAAATTGTGTTTTTGAAGTTTCCGAGTTCAAAAGGGACATGTGTCTAGCGAAATCGGCTAATTAATGTCTAGTGGTATACACACTTTGGTGTTGGTTAAGCTTACTGGAAGAGAGAAAAAAAAGTGAAGAGGGAAGCAGCAAAGTGGAAAGGAACTCATCAATGATGAAATGATCCCCATCAAATATTCTGCAGCATCATGCACTTAATTTTGCACAGTGAATTTCACAGTGATTGCTGCTGCTCATTTGTACAAAATAAGGGGACCCGAATGAACAAGTGTCCCTTTCTTGAATTGTGGAAACCATTGCTGTAAAGGAACTAAAACCACCTGTTTGGTCCACACTTCACTCCTTTCTGGATCGACCAGGGAAGCTCCTATCCTACTCTTGCAGTAGTCTATGTTTATTATATTTATGTGAGTATTCAGTTGCACGTGAAAACTTCCATCCGTTTTCTGTTTTCGCCGCGTCTAAAATTTAAATTTAGAACTTAGTTTTAAGTTAATTTTAAAATTTTTCATCGTAGTTTATTTTTTACATTTGTTTTTAAATTATTAAGAATATGTAAAAAAATTTACTCAATTATTTATTTGTTTGCTAGTTAGTAAGTGTTATGGCTTATAATCAGACGTAGGCGAAACGATATAACTATTTGGCTCAATCACTAAAAAAAATAAATATTTCGGATTGTACTAAAATATTGTGACAATAATAGAATATTTTACTGCTCTTGTTTTTATAAGAAAATGTAAAGTAAAACAGAGGAGTGTTTATGTGTTATCGTGAAAGGAAAATGTGTAGATAAAGGTTTGTTGGTCCTTGCAGCGAGCGTTATATAATTCCACTGCCCGGAGAGAATAAAGGCCAGTTCATATTCAATAGTCTCAAGCGAATTTCAGTTCAAACAGCACAATTCCTAAAGAAATCCCGTAAAATTCACATATGTTTCGAATGCACACAATTTAGTGGAATGGAACTAGAAGAGCACGGAAAAGAGAGAAATATGGAAGCATATACACATGAACAATCCAAATTAACAAATGGTGCATGGCGCTTGTCCAGCCCAGTTCAAATTTGGCCCAATACATGTACACGCGCCTTTCTGTTGAAAATATTGTTAACACCCAAATTTAACACATAACACATAAACAAAATAGAAAATATAACCTAATTTGGAAAGGACATGGTTTTCTCCACGAGGCCGGTCTGACTAGCGCCATAGAACCGGTCAGACCTGTGGTTTGGGACTGGTCAGACCAACGGCATACAATCGGTTTGACCGGCGATGTCCGACTTCGAGTCTAATTTTGTTGAGTCTTGAGTTTTTTTGCTTGACAAGATATTTTTTGAGTTTTAATTGGTCTTTAACCCTGAGTAACACATGGATATGTTACATGGATAGAGTTCTGTAGAAGGTAATATCACCATTTATATTGAGCATGTTTTCTACTTTACTTTAGTTTTGTCCATCTTTATTGATTTGCGCTATAAATTATCCGTTTTCGTTGCGAGAGCGCGATACCTTTTGTAGGTTTATCCCGTAACCGGTCACGAGACGGGTGGTTATATTCGTATCAATCTAAATCGGCCTAGAGACTGGTTTTGATCTCTAAATCGACTTCGCCTTGTTTAATCTTCAAAATCAAAACCCATCAAAACTCATCATGATTTAGTGTTTTCTATATATAAGGTGATTGACGACTCTGTTAACATCGTATATCGTATATCTTTTAGTTTGAGTCCGTATTGGTCGAAAAAAGCACCAAGAGATATTAGCAGCACATCTCTGTGATTAATTTAATTCTTTTTTAGATGAGATCAAATTAATCCACAGGTAATAATTCTGGGGTTCTCTATATGTTTTTGTTTTTATGTAAGTTGCAGAGCAAATTAAAAAGAAAATTGAACTCAGTGGTATACCCCATAACAATGACGTAGACACAAATTCAATGAGCTCTTTCATGCCTCTTGTCTGCGTTAAAGCATTCGATTACGCAATAATTAGGCAGCTCGATTCGATTGCAGATACTGGAGTAATTTCCATTGCATTATGGAAGGAAAAAAATATAATTACTTTTACATGTATAATCTCGCCTCGTTGTTTTTGCTTAAGTAATTCGGCTTTGCAAATTAGCCCAAAATCTATTTGTAACAGGGATGGCTGACACAATTGCAAGTGGGCCAGCCCATGGGTTGTCTCACAAAAATTTCGCGGAACAACCTAATACCACATTTGACACATAAATTTTGCATCAATCTTAAAAAAAGTCCACTTTAAATCCATTTGAGTAAAATGCATAGAGAGTACTTCAACTTATTTTTAATAATGTATCATATAAGTCATTTTACTTTAAAAATTCACATGGATAGTTAGACTTCAAAAATGCACATCGATAGTTAGATGAGCACAAAATTTATTTAACTCATATTAATAACCCAAATGTGTATTTTAAAAATAAAGTGACCTATATAACATGTCTAAACTAATTGAATGATTCTTCATGCATTTTACTCAATCCATTATTTAAGTATCAAGTTTTAATCACATCCCCCAATCTAACACCACATACATCATCTTTTAAAACCAGTATAAATAAAAGCTCAAGGTTAAGGATAGGAATGGTTAGGATATGGATTGAACCTAAATCATTTTTAATAAGTTCGTTGATCCATGGTTCAATAGGATAAATCCATCATTAGTCTATTATATTAATAGGTTATCCATGGATATCCAAATGGATCGATTACATTACTATTAGAAAAACTCATATTATATATGTGTAAAACTCGGGCCCAAAATTTTCAAACTCGCGTTCACATTATAAAAACTTATCAGATTCAGTTGAATTTTGTAGGAATAATTCATTGTACCGAGAAGCAACTTTGTACAAATTTTGAGCTATTTATATATGCGGGGCCCACGATGCATTACTAAGACCAAAAATTCTAGTTAAATGTGTGTAAAATCCGGACCCAAAATTTTTAAACTCGCTTCACATTATAAAAACTTATCGATTCAATTAAATTTTGTAGAAATGATTTATTATACAGAGAAGCAACTTTGTACAAATTTTGAGCTATTTATATATGCGGGCCCACTATGCATTACTAAGACCCAAAAATTCTAGTTAAATGTGTGTAAAACTCGGACCCAAAATTTTTAAACTCGTGTTCACATTATAAAAACTTATCAGATTCGGTTGAATTTTGTAAAAATTATTTATTATATAGAGAAGTAACTTTGTACAAATTTTGAGCTATTTATATATACGGGACCCACGATGCATTACTAAAACCCAAAAATTATAGTTAAATGTGTAAAAAAATTTGGACCCAAATGTTTTTTAAACTTGTGTTCATACTATGAAAACTTGTTAATTTCTTGTTAATTTAGTTAATTTTTAGGAACAAATTATTATATAGAGAATCAACTTTGTACAAATTTTAAGGATATTTATACATGTGAAGTCATTTTGGATCGAACCTTTTAAACCTAGGTTCTAATGGTTTGATCCGTTTGATCCATTTATATTTTTAGAACGATCCTAAAGATCCATTGGAGCAAATTTATGGATAGATTTAATGGATAAATGGATCGAACCTAACCATTTCCATCCCTACTCAAGGTAGTATGTGACTGGTTTAAACTGACGCGACACTCACGCAATGTATTTACTTTATTTTCGTCTCACGTGACGTTTATATGACACTTATAATTAAAAAATATAATAGAACTCACGTGAAACGCACATGTAAGAGTGGTCTCCTCTAGCCTCAGCTTTCTCATATCTTCCCTATCTCTTTTTTTATCTTCCTTGCTAGTGTCCAGGGAGGCCGCCGGTGGAAGAGGAAGGCACCAGGCCGGGTGACGAGTTAAAATTAACTTTATCCAGCCGAGTGAAAACTTATCCCTATTTGGTCCGGTCTTCGGTTGGAATATTAGCTTATCGGTTATTAACTTTATTCTTGAAACAATGATTAACAAATATTCCTATCCATCAAGAAGTAATTAAGTCTGGTGTTCTCTATGTTTTCTTTTCTGTAGTTGCAAACCAAAGATTGAACTCGGTTCCAGGGTGAACTGACGGCGCACGTACATAATTCTCGGCTGGTTAATTGTCCCGGTCCATTAATGAACCAGCAATTAATCATCCATGTAGTAAACTATTTGCTACATGATGGGTGATATGAATGAAATAAGTTTATTTTAGGTTTTTTATTGTTGACGTCGAGTTTAAATCATGTTCTGCAACCGTAATATAAATACAAGGTATACTTCCACTTGCATTAACGGAGTACTCAAGATCTTAGCGTAGTGTTATGCCTGGTTTAGGCTGGCGTGTCAAATTGATCTTAGTCAACCCGGCTGACTCAGGATGAGACCACGTCGTGCCGCACTGGAATGATCCAATATATGGTTCCACACGTTCCATTGAGCCCACATGGCAAGAGCTACCTTCTTCTTCCACCTCTCCAACTCTCATTTCTGTCTCGGTGCTCTCCAAGGCGTCGCACAGCGGGGCCAAGGCAGCGCCCGACGAGAGAGGATCCGAAGGTGAAGGCGGAGGCGGCTACAACCTCGTCGGCATGCCCGTGCATAGGACTGGTGGTGGTGGAGAGACGAGCACCAGTCAGCGTGGCTGACGGCCGACCCACCTCACGCGAGCTCAAGCCTCACGCTGGTCGCCCACACATACTACTATCGATACATCATTGTGGGGGATGCTCCCCCAGGTAGCCCACGCTAGGGAAACAGGATCGGATAAGTCAGTTCGGAAGTCCTCGGGCTGAGGTCGGAAGCCAGACCTCGGGCGAGGTCGGGCAACCCGACCTCTGCTTCTTAGCCCGGCCTCTACCCCTTGGCCGATCTCTACACGCAGCTTCGACCTAAAAAGGGTGGGTTTTCCCCTCGGAAAGGAGGCTTCCTTGATAAGCTTCGTAGATAAGACAAAGGGAGGACAAGCTGACAGAGAATGATGTCACCTGATAAGACTGTGCACAAGATACCTACGACGAGCGGATCCCGAGACAAGACTGCGCGCACAACGGCCACAGCGAACGGATCCCAAGACGATTCCGTTTTGCTTTTCAGCTTGCAAGTATTTGCTTTATGCTTTACGACCAAACTTTCTTATGCCCCAAGCCCTCTGTAACTGCCCCCCTTGGACTATAAAAGAGAGGGCAGATGGCCCGTGCAAGGGGGATGGATCCAAGAACTCTCACACCTATACCCAAACTCTGATCTTTCATCACCCTAACACAGAACACAGGAGTAGGCTTGTTATCCTCCGGGAGGACCGAACATGTCTAAAAATCTTGGCTCATCTTGTCTCGAGTCAACCATCAACCCTTTGGTAGAAGTCCCGACCACTCTTTCACCTCCTCGGGCAGCCCTCTTGGAGGACTGCCGACCACCCCGTCGACAGTTGGTGCGTCATGTAGGGGTAGTCTTCACCATCTCGAGTGGCCTTGATGGATGTTTCGTTCTCCTCCAACTTCACGGCTCCCACGGGGACGATGCTTGTCTTCGGGAGTTTGGTCTTCCGCTCTGACGACCTCAGTCGCCTCACCCTCTTTCGAGAGGCCTTAGGTGAGCTGGAGCGTGCTGCTGTGCTGCGGCACATGACGACAGTGGGAGGGCGCCCGGTGGCCTCGACTCCAGTGGCCCGCCTGGCCATGAAGGCCTGGCGACCCAAGCCCCCAACTGCCCGCACGGCGGTCCCGAGGGCAGACTACGTGTGGACGCGGATTGAGCGCACCACGGGGCGCCACGGCGCACGCCCAGCTCCCCCGGTGCCAAAGCCGTCTTCACTGACCGCGACAACTATGGGACGCCTCTCAGTCCTCTATGAGTCGGTGAGCTTCGCAAAGCTTGCCCGACGCGCTCTCCCTCGCCCTGTGACGCCCGTCAAGAAGTCGTGCCGACCGGTGTTTGCCCCGGCAACCACTGGCCGACGAAATTCGTCCTGATGGCTGATATGGTCTCGGATGACGAGGCCATGAGCTCTCAGGAGTCCGACGCCCATCGCAACACCAGGTGCCATCGCAACACCAGTCGTATCGTCCGACACGAGCAGGCCCAACGTGCCCGTGTTCTACCCCGGAGTATGGAGCCCGACTTCACCATGGAGTTCGAGGGGCACCAGGTGTTCCGGACGCCTGCGGCCAACTTGAGTGCTGGGGGCTCGACATGGTCGGTATGTTCCCGAAGGCTCAACAAGGCTTCGACCGCCTCTTTGAAGCAATCGTCACGTTCATGAAGTGGATCGAGGTGATGCCTCTTAAAACTTGCACTACCAAGAAAGCTGTCGACTTCATCGAGGGTATCTCCTATCGTTTCGGCATCCCAAGGGAAATTATCACCAACCTTTGCACTCAGTTCACCGGGAATGATTTCTGGGAGTTTTGCAAAGACAAATGCATTGAAGTGAAGTATGCCTCGATGGCGAACCCCCGAGCCAATGGACAGTGCGAGCGTGCCAACAATATGATCTTGCAAGGGCTGAAGTCCCGAATCTTCAATCCTCTCCAGAAGCACGGGGGTCGGTGGCTTCGTGAGCTCCCGGCCACCCTTTGGGGACTTCGCAACCAGCCGAGCAGAGCCACGGGTCAGACCTCGTTCTTTCTAGTCTACGAGTCGGAAGTCGTCGTGCCGGTCGACATACTCCACGACTCCTTGGGAATCCGCCACTACGATGAAGGGACGGCTGAGCAGACGCGTGCCGAGGACATCGACAGCCTAGAAGAAGCTTGGCTGGCCGTGGTGATCCAGTCGGACCGCTATCAGCAAGCCCTCTGCCGCTACCATGCCAGAAACGTACAAGGAAGATCTTTCAAGGTCAGCGACCTCATGCTCTGCCGAGTGAAGTCCTTGGCAGGCATGCACAAGTCGTCTACTCCTTGGAAGGCCCCTTCATCGTCTCCGCTGTCATGCACCTGGGTTCCTACAAGCTAGTTCGAGAAGACAGGCAGAAAGTGCCAAAATCATGGAATGTCGAGCACTTGCACCGATTCTACGCATGAATAGCTATGTATCTTGTACCCTACTCTTTTAATAAAGAAATTCATTTTTTTGTCGACCCACCCTCCTCCCGACCCCCGGGTGACCTGCGCACGCTCAATAACTACTTCGCTATACTCACGGTCCGCCCTGAGCTACACGGCCCCGACCCCTGATGGTCGGGGTTCTGTGTGAGAGTCCGTCTCTCTCGAAGGAAGCCTATTGAGTATGCTCGAGCTGCTAGGGGCTCGGCCGTCTCTCCCTATTCGCAGCGTATTTGACTAGACGCAAGGGCCTGACCTGATACCCCTCGGATCAAGACAGCGCATGCTCCCTACCGCAGCAGGCTAAGGTCGGGACCCGATGCAAGATAGTCAAATACGACATGAGGGGGCTCGGCCATCTCTCCCTTAGTCTCCCTACATTCCTATTCGGAACGTATATGACTAGACGCAAGGGCTCGGCCTGATACCCCTCGGATCAAGACATGGCATGCTCCCTACCACAGTGGGCTAAGGTCGGGACCCGACGCAAGACAGTCAACACACGAGGCGAATAGTGAACTTTACATTCATTCTCCGATATGAAAATTCAAAACTCCATTGCATTAAACAGGAAAAGTAATGTCTTTTTACAACGGACTCCGACTAACTCTCTATATTTTCCATAAAAGATAAGTCCCTCAACGATCTTCTTGGGGCGGTTGGCTCCACCTCGGCATAGATGGCCCTGATGTTCGCCTCGGACATGCCTTTGGGCCAGCCCTTGCCGATCACCTCCACCTCGACCTACGGGTACAGCCTCCGCACGATGCCGAGGATGTGCGACGCCACCGTCTTGGCCGCCTCCCGCACGTAGGAGCGGAAGCATGCGGGCCGTTGAACAACCACGCTGTCAGTGCATCCTCGGTCTCCACGGGCGGCGGCTGTTTGGCATCGAGCTCAATTAGGAGCAGCTGGACTCCTTCTCGATACCAGGCTGACCGGGCTTTGGCCGACTCCGTGCGGCTCTGGAGGTCGGCGATCTGGGTGCGGAAGACCGAGAGATGACCTGCATGGTGGGGATCAGTCACCGCGAAGACAAATTCAAGGGAATATAAGTGCTGATCGGATACCGACACTTACTCTCCGCGTCGGTCTTCGCCGTCTCCACAGCCGTCAGCTTGCTTTCTGCGTCGGCCTTCGCCTTCTCCACGGCTACTAGCTTGCTCTCTACCTCGGCATTCGCCTCCTCCATGGCCGCCAACTTGACCTCGGCCTCTCGGCGTGCATTGTCCGAGGTCTTCAGAAGCTTCTTGGCATCGTCCAGTTGCGCCTTAAACTTCTCGGCCGTGAGGTTGGACTCCTTGAGGAGCCCCACAAGCTTCTCGGCGTGTCCTATCGCATCGTCGGCCTCTGCATAACGAAGATTGTTAGTAAACAACGGTATGAAGGGCCTGAGAAAGCTAGGGGAGAAAGGCTTACGGCGGGAAGCATCTGCCAGCAACCCTTCCAACTTGGCCACCTTCTCCTTAGTGACCTTCCATCTCTCCTTTGACGTGTGAAGCGCCTCGAAGGACCACAAGGCCACAAGAGCCTCGCTCTTTCGCTCCGACCGGCGGACGAGCCTCTGCAAGCACAAAGCGTCAGAAATGAAACCACAAGGAGGAAAGCAATGAGATTCGCACTTACCAGGCAGAGCCTACGGGTACGTCTGAGCACCCGGTCGAGCTCCTCCACCTCCTCCCCCTCGGAGTCAGCATGCACCTTGGCGTCCTCGACGACCTCGGTGACCACCAATTCACTGACCTCCCCGACCGGCCCAGACTCGACGTCTTCCTTGCCCGGTAGGGCAGAGGCGCTTGATCGCGGCGACGGCGGCCACATGGGAGAGGGCACCGGGGCCACTGTCCGGCGCCGACGGCACCTCGGCCGATGGTGTCTATTGTCCCCAGATCATCCTTAGGCCCTGCCTCTACCGCCCCCACCTTGATGCGACCGGTCTCGGATGACGCATCCGACATCTCCACATCGGCCGAGGATGGCTAGGCGCCTTCCGCCCCTACCTGGGCCGACGGCTCCTCGGAGGCGGGCCGACCCGACCCCTCGAGGGGCAAGCTCTGGTCGGCAGCGTCGCTCGGGGGCTTGGCCACCTTCTCTGGCTCCTCGGCCTGGGGGTTGATGTCCAAGGCTTCCCTGTTCAAAAGAGTCTGTCAGCACCGGCCGCACCGTCTTCACCTCCGGTGTCGGCCGAGGGACCTTGGGCCTCTTTCCCTGGCGGCTCGGTGGTTGGTGAGGTCATTCTTCACCATCGGGGCCTCGGGGACTGGTGGTAGGGAGACATACGCGGCCATTTCCTATCAGTGTTAAGACCTGGCAGGTGAGGTGCCGAACAAAAAAGGGGGAAGAGAAGAAGTTAAATTTGACTCACCTCTGGACGTGGGTTTGCTAGGCTATAACTGAGCGGACCTCCCATGCTAAAATCCACCAAGCTCGAGAAAAAGCTGGCCAATCTCAGCCGCACACGCTCGAGGGGGACAGCGGCCTCCCGAGTTGGGTCCCGGCTGCCTGAGTACTCGTACGTCAGCTTCACCCTCTCCTTGCAAGGTTGGAGGCACCTGATGGCGAAGTTGAGAGCCACCCTCGCGCCCATTAGACCTCGCTCGTTGAGGCTCTCCACCTTAATGATGAGCTCGTTGACCTGGTCCTGCTCGGTCGAAGGGCAGGAAGCCGACCAGGTGCTCGCCAGGGTCGGCTCTTGGTAGATCTCTGGAGAGATCGATGGCTCATGATTGCCAATGTAGAATCATTCAGTGTGCCATCCCTTGTTAGAGGAGGTTAGGTCGATAGGGATGTACTGGCGAGCCATCTTGTCTTGGAATTGAATCCCAGCCCCGCCGACCACTCCGTCGCTCGTCCGCCTAAGACAGAAATAGTGGCGGAAAAGATTGAAGTGCAGATGAAGATGAGACACACACATATGGATGAAGATGGAAAGTTGGATAATGGAATTGGGGTTGAGGTTGTAAAGGGAAATGTCATAGTAATGGAGCAGGCCCCGGACAAAGGGGTGGGCCGGTACTCCAAAGCCGCGGAGGATAAATGTAGTGAACATTACCAACTCATGGGAGTCGGGGGTCGAGAACGGTTCCCCCTTGGCTGGGCGCCACTGCGCGTTCTCCTGCGGTGGGAGGACGCCTGCCTGCTGCATATCCGCCATCATCTCTCCTTCCGCGTGTTAGGGGATGAATGTCGAGCTCCGCTTGGTCTCCTCGCCACCGTGGACGAGGACTACTTCACCTTCCCCAACTTGGTCGACTTCTTTGGAGCCAATGGCTTCGGCGAAAAGAGGCGGCGACCCTTGCAGAAGCAGACGACACACCGACATTGCGCGTGGCGGCCTAGCGAGCTAAAGCGGCGTGGAGCCAAGAGATGGAAACGAGAGCGCAAGCACAAGGACGGCAAAGGCTTTTGCGAGAAGGATGGAGAAGGAGAGGGCAAAAGGCCGGATACTTAAAGAGGAAGGTAATGGGCCTGTCAGTGCCTTTCTCGGCAAACGTGCGGAGTCGTTAACGGCGTGAACCATGTGCCCGAGGTGGCCCGGCTAATTCGCCTCCCTGTCCGCCACGTTGCCTGAGCGGGAGATCCGGGCCATTGGTAACGGATAAGAAGCCCGGCCATTGAAGGGAGCGGTGTTACGCTACCCCAGATTTGATGGGCCTGACAAGACGGGGCGGGCGCTCTATCCCGTGTGCCAGCGCCCCATGTGCGTGGCTCGCACGCCTGGGGCTGATGTTCGCCAGACGCACTATCTCCTGAGCTTCTTCTCCTGATGTTGCCATCGCCGACCACCATCAGCTTTCGGGCTATATTATCTCCGACTCCTCCGGCCACCATCAGCCTTCGGGATATGGTCTCTCCAACCTCACCGACCATCATCAGCCTCCGGGATATGTTTTCCCCGACTCCGCCGACCACCATCAGCCTCCGAGCTATGGTCTCTTCGACTTCGCCGGCCACCATCAGCCTCCGTGATATAGTATCTCCAACCTCGCCGACCACCATCACCCTTCGGGCTATGGTTTCGCCGATCTCGCCGATCGCTATCAGCCTCTAGGCTATGGTCTCTCCGACTCTGCCAGCCACCATCAGCCTCCGGGCTATGGTCGCTCCGACCTCGCCGACCACCATCAGCCTCCTGGCTATGGTTTCCCCGACTCCGCCAACCACCATCAGCCTCCGGGCTATGGTCTCTCAGTTGATGAGAAATTTCTCTCACGCGCTGGCCTGGGAGATCTACTTAACTCTAGTGGAGGTCCTTCTCGGCTGCCTGTGCTGTGCAGGGCGTGTCAGTTGATTTGATCTGTTAATCAACAAGAAAAACAAGAGAATATGCGTTAAGTGTTAGTTTAGATCCCCACTGGATCGGCTGAGGGAATCCATGAGCATATATATGCTATCCTAAAATATATTTAAGCCGGACGACTGGAATGGATCGGCCACACCGAGACAGCATTAGTCGTGCAACCTAAATACAGTAAAGGATAATAAATATATGAATCGATAACCTAGCCAATACTGGAAAGCTAACAATGAATCGGCTAGTACTCCGATGAATCTTATAGAAAATATATCATTCTTGAGACAGATGCATAGCCTGGAAATCGGCCATCGCCTGTCGATGGTAGGCCGATTTCGGCTAGCGACGTCCGACAAGAATGCAATCTTAACATAAGAGGCAGTCCTAATATAAATCTAATAATAAATATATTAAAAGAAACATATCAGAGCAGATAAGGCCGGCTGAAACCCCGACGCTGTCTCTAAATAATATAAATCTTAGCCGAACAGATCGTTGGTAGTTCTAAAAACGACTTAATAGTTCGAACCCGATGCAACATTAAGTATAAAAAGAAAAACCTGATCTGTTGTAGCCAATTTATATCTCTTGAGACGGTGAATACCACATATAAACCAACCAACCTTTAGATCTAGCCCTATCGGCTGCAAGTTCTTGATAGAACTGGCCAATGGCAGGATAGATCTAAACAGTGATCTAATTTATATGTGCTATATGATAAATAGCACAGTATAAACTCTTGATTCTAATGTGTCATTACGATGGAAGCACTGGAAACAACAGATCATACCACTAATGACAAGCATATACCTAGATCTGGGGATTGAAACGATGCAGCCCGTAGCCAAACAAAGTGCTCGTCTGAAGAAAAGGTTGGCGATGCGCCAAAGGTTTGATTGATTATGATTGATGTTGATGTATAATTGCAAGGGGTCTCGGGTCCTATTTATACCCAAGATACAATTATCTGCACAAACCCTGGACTCTATCTAAACTACTATTTAAAACACAACATTATCCCGACCAGGACCCATGCCGTGTTACAACTAACAGCTTAAACAAACCCCTAAATTACAAATACAATTGCCGTTACAGGACTCTATCCATAGGTGGCAATATCGTTTAACACGTAATTAATAACCGAATCTTCTATTTATCCTCAAATTGTTGCATCAGAAACGGTTTCATCTCTTCCGGACCTGGTATCGGCTATCGGCTGTCCTTGTCCGATCCAACCCTAGCCGATTGGCCTCGCAGCCGATCACTCCTCAACCGATGCGGCCTCTGTTTCCAGCCGATCCGATTCTGCTTCGCCTTTGCAGACTTAGGGACTTGATTACCAAATTCCAGTGTTAACACATGCCCCCCAAGTCCGTGATACGAAGTGTTTCGGATTTGCTTGCCTATTTAAACTCCCGCTCTTTTCTTGACCAAGACCGCTTTGGCTTCTCCCCAAGTGCCCTTTAAATATCCACTCTCCTCGGCCGAAACGCTTACGCCTTCAAAGCGCACTCAGCCTCCTTTGCACACAAGCCTCCTGCCTTCTCTCTCCTCTCCGGCGATCCCACCGACGTTCATCAAGCCTCGTCACGCCCCATGGACCAGACGCATCATCTTCCCCAAGCGCTCTGATGGCCTCCACCGTCGTCGCATCGAGCACCTCCGTGGCGCCAGCCACCGCCGCCGCGCCAGCCGTAGCCGCTGCGCCAACCACCACCGCTGTTCTGTCCACCGCCATGTCCGAACTCCCTGAGGTACTCCCTTTTGATCCATTTCTTTTATTCTCGAATCCGCTCCTTTGAACACATTGCATCAATATTACGTTCGGTCATTTTTGAGTAGCACTTTCCTTCATTTTTATCAATGGTTCATAGCCCTCTACGACGGGCTGTCTCACGAGAACCGCGCCTGGTATTTTTACCGGGACCGGGGGCTGTTCGAGTTGCCGGCCGACTTCAATTGGGAAGATGTCAACTCAGCCGACAACCCGAGGTGCAGGGAGCTGTTCATCGCCGCTCTATCCCCCTGCATCTTGCCGACCGGGATCCATCAGGGCCGATCAGTGGCCAAGAGCTACGAATTCTATTACCCGGTGTCGGCAGCGAGGCAGTTCGGTCTTGGGCAGCTGTCCATCGGCTTCTTTTACGCCGATAAGATTGAGACGAGGGGAGTGGTAAGCCAGGACCTGATAATGGATCGGCTGCTGAATATAGCCGGCCCTCTCCTCGGCGACGTCGGCGTGATGACACTGGCGTTGAAGAAAAGTGCCGCTTACGACCGATGGTGGACTGAAATCAAGCGCCACATCTTCCATCAGCGGTCGTCTCATTACATCGACCTTCTCCTGCCCGAGGAGATCCTCTCGTTAAGCTTTAAGTCCCAACTGATTTTCTCCTGCTTATCATCGGCTGACATAGCCGATTAACATTTGCCCTTTGATTTGCAGGAGATGGAGACGGAGCGGCCGATGGTGAGCGACTCCGGGCGCCCCATCGAATACTGTTTAGGTGTTCTGGATGGGGCGGCCTCGCTCCGTCGGCCATCGGCTGGGGGGCGCCGAAGCTGGCGTCACTGCTGCGAGGGCAGGTGCGCCAGCCGATTGCCCAGAAGAAAAGGGCTGCACCACCTCCACGGCCGTCGACCGCGCCTGCCCCCAAGAGGCTGAAAGAGAAGAAGCCGGCGGCGCCAGCCGATAGCCTCCCCCTTAGACCCGGCCGTCGCGTAGTTCCTCGACGCCGTCGCCAGCGAGGAGATGCCGGCGGCTGTCAGAGCGACGGCCGAACCCGGGAGTTCGAGCCATGAGTCGGTCAACGCTCCAGCCGACGTCCCGTCGGTCCCAAGTCCCCCAGCAAAAAAATCGGCCGGTAAGCTTTCACTTCACGAAATTTGGCTTCGCGATGATCACTTGCATCTGATCGAAACATTCTTTTCAGGTCAAGAAATTGGCCGGCCGCACTTCACGTCCCGCGCCATCGGTAATCGTCTCTTGCCATTTGACCTGTAGTAACTAGTCGATTTGTCCGCTAACTCTTTCTTTTGCAGCCCCCGTGATCTCCATCGACTCCCCCCAAGCGTCCAGCGAGCATGCTGCGCCTGCCGCGGGCGGCAGCGACAACGTCGACGAAGAGGCCCCGACGGCCACAGGCGGTGATCCAGCCGAGCCGATCGCTCCAACCACGGTGCCCATGGTAAGCCGACTGAAACTGACGATCGGCTTCTGTCAACTTATTGTGTTCTGATCATCTCTCTTTTCGCTGCAGAACATAGCCGACCTCCTCAACTTTGACTTGTTAGAGTTCGAGTCCGACGATATCGGCGAAGAGGCGTTGGTTACGTCGGCCAAGGACCTGAGGGCCACTCTAGCCGACATCGGCAATCGGCTGGAGGCCTCGCTGGACGCACTGGTGGTCGACAGCGGCTCGATGCGCACGATTCAAAGAGATTCAAGGCCAGTTGCCGGAAGCCCTAGCTGACGCCATTGTGCCGGCGACCTTCATGGAAGCCCATCAACTTAAGTACGAACGGGCACAGCAGTGGATAGCCGATCGCCGCGAGAACCAGGCGTGGTCAGCCACCCTCTAGTCGACCAAGGACGCCATCGAGAGCCGGAAGGCCGCCTTCGACCGCCTGAAGACTGAGCCGGCGGCCAAGCTCGAGCAGCTCCTCACACGCCAAGATCAGCTAATGGCCGATCTCGTTCAAGTCACGAACGAGATTGACATCCATAAGGAGTACATGGCTAGCTTGCCGGCCGAGATCGAAGCTCAACGCCTGGGCATCAAGGCGGTTGTGGCACATTTGCGAGACCTGGTGAAGGGCATCCGGCCGGTGGTGGGGTCCGAGGCCGACGACGTCAGGGCCATTGAAGAGATAGACCAAATCAGGCGGAAGGCGTTGTCGGCCATAGCCGTTTTTTTAAAACAATGAACTTGTAACTCTGATATTGTGAAATCGGCTAATGCCTTCTGTATTATACTTGTACTTTTGTGCTGGGGTTGGACGATCACTTTAGTTAAGCCTCGTAATCGACAGTCCGGCCGATAATATTCAAATGCACTGCCGATTTGGCTTCACAGTTTGACTCATCCAAACATGTATTTCAAAAACCCGTGAGTCCTGAACAATAGGTATCCGGTCTTGAGTAGTCACCAACCATTCAACGATTCCGAATGCTTTTAATGATGACCTCTTCGACTTTTATATCTGCAATGATCTTTCACATCCAAATCCGTATCTTTTCTTTCTATAAATAGACCCCTTCAGGCCTTCCCGAACATATCACAGCCGAAGAAGAAATTCCCTCACTCTCCAGGTGCACAAATTCCACGTTTCCAAGCTTTCAGCAAGACTCCTCATGGCATCCTCAAGCTCATCGGTGAACCAGGTGATTTTCCAACCCATCCATCCTCACCATTTCTTTTCTCTAAGTACTCACAAGTTAATCTTCTCGTAGCCGCCCCATCCCCTACGAGCGATTCTAGAGATCATGAACACCCCGTATGAACTGATGGCTAGCCAAGACCTACAAGTGAGAATCAACTTGCAGCGCTTTAGGGAACAAGATGCTCGTCATCCGGCGACCAGACCTCCAATAAACCTCAGTAGTGTTCCGACAACTATTCATTTGGCGTCTGCAACACTCATACATCACGACAGGCTGGTAGGAAGGCAAACACAACTTGCCAATGAACTGTTAATCACAACCACCGATGTAAGAGTCACTAGGCTAGAGTATTTGATCTTGGATGCTTTAGAGAGAGAATCTCCAGAGGCCGTCGACCGGGCCCTGGCGGCCATCAGAGACTATCTAGGAGACATGTAATCGAAATCGGCTTCATGCCGATTATGAATAAAAATCGGCGACTGTCACACCGATTCAAGCATCGACCCAAATACTGGGGTAATATTTCTTCAGATATTTGCAATCGGCCTGATTTTTCAATCGGCTCGTGTACGTATATGCCCCCCAAGTTTTGTTGATAGCTTCGGTGTCGATAAAATTGTGAGTTCGAGCCGTTCGTGCATCCTTGCCGTCCCTATCGGCCAATCATGAGTCGATCATAGAAAACTTGGCAAAAAACGTTGCATAAAAATGCCTAAAGGCGATGTCTTATTAATGTAAGACATCGGCTGTCATAAATCGGCCGAAGCAACCATAGCCGAACCACGAGTTGATCCATACGCTTGGGTAATATTTCTTTAGGTATTTTCCATTAAGAGCCCTTCCAAATACCTCTTCGTCCAGTCCTTTTAGCATGTAAGCTCCTTTAGAGATGCATTTGTGGATCTTGAAAGGCCCTTCCCAATTTGGTGACCATTTACTGAACTTGTTGTCTCTAGATCCGATCGGCAGTATCAATTTCCAAACGAGCTCGCCTTCCTCAAAAGATTTAGGCACCACCTTTTTATTATAATGTCTGGCTACTCGTTCTTTATGTTTTGTGACTTTTTCCAAGGCCCTCATCCTGGATAAAACTAAATCTTCCGATTCGTCCACCATCAGGTGATAATAATCATCGGCTGTGAGTTGATCCTGTAGCTGAATGCGCCTTGAGCCGACGACACTTTCCCATGGCAGCATTGCCTCATGTCCATAGACCAGTTTGTACGGAGAGACTTGAATTGACCCGTGGCATGCCATCCGATACACCCACAGTGATTCGGCTAATCGGCTGTGCCATTGTTTAGGGTACTCAGAGATCTTTCTTTTAATCAACTTGATCAAACTTTTGTTTGAGGCCTCGGCTTTCCCGTTGGCTTGTGCGTAGTACGACGAAGAATTAAGTAGCTTGATCCCCATGCCGTCGGCAAACTGAACGAATTCGTCTGATACAAAGATAGATCCCTGGTCTGTTGTTATCGTTTGTGGAACGCCAAATCGGTAGATGATGTGTTCTTTGACAAACTCGATTGCGTCCTTAGAATCCACTTTTCTGAGGGGAATCGCCTCCACCCACTTTGTGAAGTAATTCGTTGCCACCAGGATAAACTTATGTCCTTTGCTTGAGGGTGGGTTGATCTGGCCGACCATATCAATGCCCCATCCTCTAAACGACCATGGCTTAATAATTGGGTTCATAGCCGATGCTGGTGCCCGTTGTATAGCGCCAAACTTCTGGCAATCCTGGCAGCCCTTGTAATACTTGAAATAATCCTCCAGCATCGTTGGCCAGAAATACCCTGCTTGGCGAAGTAGCCACTTTATTTTGTGGGCCGATTGATGTGTGCCACAGATACCTTCGTGTACTTCTCCGATGGCTACTGTAGCCTGATCGGCTCCCAAGCACTTGAGTAGCACGCCGTCGATCGTTCGATAGTACAGATCTTCATCGAGCAACACGTACCGTAATGCCTTGTATCGTAGCTTCCTTGTGGCCGATTGAGAGGGGTTTTTGAGATAGTTGTAAACCTCGAACCTCCAATCATCGGCTGTAATGGCGGCAACGTCTATATCGACTTCTTTCAGCGGCTGCCGATAGCCCGATGCCCCCTGAGCCAAGTCATTGGCCTCTATGTTCTGCTCTCTGGGGATATGTTTCAAAGTAACTAGCCAAAAACTGTCCATTAATTCCCGGCATTGCCGATAATAGACCATCAGCGCGTCGTTTTTGCATTCATATTCTCCTGATAATTGGCTGATGACCAATAATGAATCTCCTATTATTTCGATGGCGTCGGCTTCAACTTCCTTGAGCAGGTGCAATCCTTTAAGGACGACTTCGTATTCGGCTTGGTTGTTTGTAGCGTGGGGGCTGATGGCAAAAGCAAACTCGAAGCTTGCCCCCTGGGCGAAATAATGACCAACCCGATGCCACAGCCGTTGATGCAAACCGAGCCGTCGAACGTCAGAGTCCAAGCATAATTTCCACTGAGCCGATTGAATCGTTTCTGTGCTCCACAATGAAATCGGCTATGGCTTGTCCTTTGACTTTCCTTGGTGCCTGATACCTCAGATCGAATTCTGTTAGTGCGAAAATCCATTTTCAGATTCTGCCTTTGAGCACTGGAGCCGATAGCATATACTTAACTACATTGGCTTTGCATATTACTGTGCACTCGTTGGACAGCAGATAGTGCCTTAACTTCGTACATGAAAAAATCATAGCTTCTCCACAGGTGAATACCTCGTTTCTGCGCCTAGCAACCGTCGGCTGAGATAGAAGATGGCTTTTTCTTTGCCGTCGACCTCTTGGATTAGGATGGAGCCGATTGATTTGTCATCGGCTGATAAGTACAGTTTGAACGGTATTCCTTTTTGTGGAGGCATTAGAACTGGAGGAGAGCTTAGATAATCTTTTATGTTGTCTAACGCCTTCTGCTGCTCTGCCCCCCACGTGAACGTCTGATCGGCTTTCAGCCGAAGCAGTGGTGTGAACGGCTCCATCTTTTTCGAGAGATTGGCTATGAACAGTTTGATGAAGTTTATCTTGCCGATCAATGACTGGAGTTGCTTTTTGTCCTTCGGAGGTTGAATTGTCTTGATAGCATTTATGCTCCTTGGTGTAACTTCAATTCCTCTTTCATGAACGAGAAATCCCAAGAATTGCCTGGCCGATACGCCGAACGCGCACTTAAGCGGATTCATCTTCAGACCATACTTTCTCGTCCGTTCTAACACTTGCCTCAGATCGGCTATGTGGCCTTCTATCTCCCTGGACTTGACAACCACGTCGTCAATGTATATCTCTACCTGCGAGCCGATCATATCGTGAAAGATGTAATTCATGGCCCGTTGATATGTTGCCCCAGCATTCTTCAAGCCGAACGTCATTACTACCCATTCGTACAAGCCGATTGCGCCGGGACACCGAAAAGCAGTCTTGTGGATGTCCTCGTCGGCCATGAATATTTGATTGTACCCTGCGTTGCCATCCATGAAACTGATGATTTTGTGGCCTGAAGTAGCATCGACAAGCAGATCGGCTATCGGCATTGGGTATTCGTCTTTAGGGTTTGCCTTGTTTAGATCTCTGAAATCGATGCACACCCTAAGTTTACCGTTTTTCTTCAACACTGGGACGATGTTTGAGACCCACTCGGCGTATCGGCAAGGCCGAATGAATCCCGCGTCGTATAGCCGAGTGATTTCAGCTTTAATTGCATCGTACATATCGGCCTTAAACCTCCTAGGAGGCTGTTTGAATGGCCGATAGCCTGCCTTAATCGACAGCTGATGGACCACTATTGATCGGCTGAGGCCGGGCATCTCGAAGTACTCCCAAGCAAAACAAACTCTATATTCTTTTAACAATTCAATAAGCTGGGATCTACAATGAGGAGACTGATTTTTGCTAATGTACGTCGGCCTCGGCTTATCACCAGAGCCGATGTCGATTTCCTCTAATTCGTCGGCCGACGTAAAACCTTGCCCTAGCTTGCCATCGTCTTCGTCCGCGGTGTCCACGCCGAAAATGCTTGAGCCCTCCACCAAGTCTTGTTCAAAGCAGCAGCTGCGGCTTGTCATTTCCAATCGACTGTATTGTGGAATTGGACACATTTAGAAAATTGGCTTGCTAGATTTTCCGGATAAACAATCGATGCCTTCGATTTCCCAAAGCGGCAAATCGGCACTGACGACACTAACTGACCTGTCGGCTGGCATGATCTCGATCTTGTCGCCGTCCCATTTGGATCAGGCTCTGATGCATTGTAGAAGGGATGCAACAGTTAGCATGTATCCAGTCCCTTCCAAGCAGCAGACTGTAAGACCCCTTCCCGTCGATGACAAACAACGTTGTGGGCACGGTCTTGTTGCCGATGGTCAGTTCAACGTTGAGGACGCCCTTGGTTTCCGATGGGTTACAGCTGAAGTCTTTGAGCACCATGTTGGTTTTTATTAGGTCTTCGGCTCCCTTGCCTAGCTTTCTGAATGTTGCGTAAGACATGAGGTTGACTGCAGCTCCCCCATCAACTAGCATTTTGGAAATCAGCTTGCCGTTGACGAATCCTTTAACGTACAACGGCTTTAAGTGCCGATTTTTGGTTCCTTCGGGTTTGTCGAAGACAGCTTGGTCTGGTGAGATTGCCAGTTTCGCCAGGCCATCTTCAATGGTATATGCATCGGCTTCAGGAGCGTCGAACTCGGCTGGCAGCACGAATGCCATGTTAACCGATGTAGAAATTTTGCCTTTCCCTTTTGGCTGCCCTCCTGGCTTGATCGGCTGGGCTTTCCTCGGCTTGCTCTTCGTCGGCTATGGCAGCTTTCTTTTTTTGTACCCACCGCCTTTTGATTTTGCCCAGCCGATGGCGCTGTTCGTAGAACATTTGCTGAACTTCGTCTTCTCTCCCTTCACGCTTAAGCCGTTGAACCCTTCTTTTCTGCGTCTTCGTGAAGAGATCGGACGAGCACCATTGGGGGTTGGCCGATTCCTCATCGTCGGCCTCTTCATCATCGCGGTTGTTCCCATCGTGGTTTTCATCGACGAAGAAGTCCTGGTGGATCGGGCCAAGCCGATCATGGACGATCGCCGCCCTTGGTTTAGCCGAACGGCTCGGGGACGAACCGAGTTGGACTTGCAGCCGATGAGCTCCTCGTGTCTCGTCATCGTGGCGATCGTTGCATGCTGGGCAATCATCCAATGTTGGCAGTCTCATGCCGGATTCCCAGAAGTACCTGAAAAAATCACAATGCCAATGCAGATCGGCATTGTTGTGGTTTACCTCGTATCGTCGGCTTTGGGTGTCTGGCTCGCGTCGACGAGGTGCTTCATTGTAAGCTTCTTCCTGCCGAGACCGGTACTGATGACGGTATCAGCTACGTTCATGGATCGGTCGTCGGTCAGCCGATCTGATGACTGGGCGCACCATATTAATTGGCGTGGCGTGACACCCAATTTGATCGCCTTCTGCCTTGGACCCGAGCAATGTATTGACTAAGCCGTGCGCCATTCTGTTCCGTCGATCAGCTTGCCTGGGGCCGGCTTGGACCGTGTTGACCGGGAAGGGATTGCCGTCTACCTTCATCGGCTGATTTGAATCGGCGAACTTCAGCTTCCCGGCATCAATTGCCGACTGAATTTTCTGCCTGAAGACCTTGCAATCATTGGTGGCGTGGGATGTGGAGTTGTGCCATTTGCAGTATTTCTTTTTATTCAATTCTTCGGCCGACGGGATCACGTGATTTTCAGGCAATTGAATCTGCTTCTCCTTGAGCAACAAGTCGAAAATCTTGTCGGCCTTGGTAATGTCAAAATCGTATCTTTCTTCTTTAGCCGTCTTCGGCAGCCATTGGCAGACGATGGCTTTTTTGTTCTTGGCCCATTCGGCTGCCGGCACTTCTGCATCATCGTCGTCGGACTCGTAGTCTGATTCGACGATGACCTGAGTTATATTTTTGACGGCCTTCCTGGTGTCTTGGAATCGCTGCTCGTGGACCGTCACCTTCTGCGCCAAGTGGGCTAAGCTGTCAAAGTCCTGCGCAAAGAATCGCTCTCTGATCGGCGCGATCAAACCATGAAAGGCCAAATCGGCCAGCTGGGCGTCCGATAGCACCAGACTGTAGCATCGGTTCCTCATCTCCCTAAAGCGTTGGATGTATTCTTGGACCGATTCGTTGTGTTTTTGCCTGATACTGGTGAGGTATGACAACTTCATCTCGTGGTTGCCGGAGTAGAAGTAGCTGTGGAATTGTTTTGCAAGATCGGCCCAGCTCTGAATTGAGTTGTAGGGCAATGAGGAGAACCAAGTAAAAGCCGATCCCGAAAGAGAAAGAGGGAACAATCGAACTCTCAACGCGTCCGTAGCCGATGCTTCGCCGCACTGTGCCAAGAATCGGCTAACATGCTCGTAGGTCGAAACGTTGTCCTGCCCTGAGAACTTTGAAAAATCTGAGATCTTGTATTGGTTGGGCAACGGGATCCATTCGAAGTGCTCTGGATAGGGATACCGATACATGCTCCCTGAGTCTTTCGGCTTGAGGCCGAATTGATCGCGCATGACATCTGTGATCAGATCGGCCTATGTCCGGTTGTCTTGTTGTATCGGCTTGTATGGGTCATACGACGCGGGTGCTTGCCGATACAACGGTGGTGGCATCTAAGGCCTGTAATGATGATCTTGACGGCCTCCTTGGTACTGGTAGTGATGATCAGCGGGAGGTGGCCGATGCGCCTGTGGTGGTGTTGGCGGTCCTGGAAACAGCTGTCGGCCACCGGCGTTGTACCGTCTATCTGGATCAATTGGCTCTGACCGCCGATTGTCATTGAACATTTTAGCGAGTTGATCTTGGGGCAACGGCTGCTGTTGGTTCAGTATAGTAATTGCTAGCCTTATAGCCGATTCACCTGGATTCGGCTGACCGAGGACTCCTCCCGGCGGCCCTTGTTGTGCTAGTGGTGGGATCGGTCGATTCTGCGTGATCAGCGTCCTGTAACCAGGAAATTGGCCATCTGTGAAGTACGTTGGCCCCCGTTGCAGCTGGTCGGCTATCTTAGCGTCGACTACAGTGGCGATCATGTTATTGAGAGTGTTGACCAAGATGCTGCTTTGGTTGACTAACGCGTGGTGGACGGCCGAGTCGATCCGGTCTTGTAGAGAATATACAGCCGAATCATCTTGTTCCTGGGTCGGCTCCTCCATCTTCTGTTTGCCTTTTGTCTCGCCGGAGGAGGATGCCTTAGTGTCATTCATGCTGAACTTATATTTCTGATGCACGGCCCCGGATCTTGTTTGGGTGAAAGACTGCAAGTAGTTAGCCTGGAGCTCCTCCACCATCTTCTTAAAATCGGCTTGCTGTTCAGCCGATAACTGCTCCATTTTCACAGGCATGATGTTGTCCTGGGAAATGATGGGGTTCTTGGAGTCGACCATCTTGCCGGGTGAATCTATGCGTCCGAGTCGAGCCGACAGAGAAAGTCCCACCAGGCATGCCAAGATGTGTGTTGATGAGAAATTTCTCTCACGCGCGGCCGGGAGATCTCGCTAACTCCAAGCTGAGTCCTTCTCGGTTACTGTCTTGTGTGGCGTGCGCGTTGATTTGATCTGTTAATCAACAAGAAAAACAAGAGAATATGCGTTAAGTGTTAGGTTAGATCCCCACTTGGATCGGTGAGGGAATCCATGAGCATATATATGCTATCCTAAAATATATTTAAGCCGGACGACGTAATGGATCGACCACACCGAGACAACATCAGTCGTGCAACCTAAATACAATAAAGGATAATAAATATATGAATCGATAACCAAGCCAATACTGGAAAGCTAACAATGAATCGGCTAGTACTCCGATGAATCTTATAGAAAAGATATCATTCTTGAGACGGATGCATAGCCTGGAAATCGGCCATCGGCTGTCGATGGTAGGCCGATTTCGGCTAGCGACGTCTGACAAGAATGCAATCTTAACATAAGAGGCAGTCCTAATATAAATCTAATAATAAATATATTAAAAGAAACATATCAGGGCAGATAAGGCCGGCTGAAACCCCGGCGCTGTCTCTAAATAATATAAATCTTAGCCGAACAGATCGTTGATAGTTCTAAAAATGACTTAATAGTTCGAACCCGATGCAGCATTAAGTATAAAAAGAAAAACCTGATATGTTGTAGCCAATTTATATCTCTTGAGACGGTGAAACCGCATATAAACCAGCCAACCTTTAGATCTAGCCCTATCGACTACAAGTTCTTGATAGAACTGGCCAATGGCAGGATAGATCTAAACATTGATCTAATTTATATGTGCTATATGATAAATAGCGCAGTATAAACTCTTGAGTCTAATGTGTCATTACGATGGAAGCACTAGAAACAACAGATCATACCACTAATGACAAGCATTTACCTAGATCTGGGGATCAAAACGATGCAACCCGTAGCCAAACAAAGTGCTTGTCTGAAGAAAAGGTTGGCGATGCGCCGAAGGTTTGATTGATTATGATTGATGTTGATGTATAATTACAAGGGGTCTCGGGTCCTATTTATACCCAAGATACAATTATCTGCACAAACCCTGGACTCTATCTAAACTACTATTTAAAACACAACATTATCCCGAGCAGGACCCATGCCGTGTTACAACTAACAGCTTAAACAAACCCCTAAATTACAAATACAATTGCCGTTACAGGACTCTATCCATAGGTGGCAATATCGTTTAACGCGCAATTAACAACCGAATCTTCTATTATCCTCAAACTGCTGCATCAGAAACGGTTTCATCTCTTCCGGACCTGGAATTGGCTATCGGCTGCCCCTGTCCGATCCAACCCTAGCCGATTGGCCTCGCAGCCGATCACTCCTCAGCCGATGCGGCCTTTGTTTCCAGCTGATCCGATTCTGCTTCGCCTTTGCAGACTTAGGGACTTGATTACCAAATTTTAGTATTAACACTCTCCGACCTTGCCGATCGCCATCAGCCTCCGGGCTATGGTTTCTCTGACTCTGCCGACCGCCATCAGTCCCCGGGCTATGGTTTCTCTGACTCCGTCGACCACCATCAACCTATGGGCTATGGTCTCTCCGACCTCGTCGACCACCATTAGCTTCCGGGCTATGGTTTCGCTGATCTCGCTGACTGCCATCAGCCTATGGGCTATGGTCTCTCCGACCTCGCCGAGCACCATCAGCCTCCGAGCTACAGCTTCGCTGATCTCGCTGATCGCCATCAGCCTCCGGGCTACGGCCTCTCCGATCTCGCCCACCACCATCAGCCCCCGAGCTATGGTGTCGCCGACCTCACCGACTACCATCAGCCTCCGGGCTATGGTTTCACTGACTCTGCCGATATCCGTCAACCTCCGGGCTACATTTCTTTCGGTTCATTAACTAATGCTAACTCGACCATATGACTTGTCAGCCAATGAAGAATGGTGCATGAGGCTAGACCCTAGGCTCGAATGTTCCATCCGACCCCAGGCTCGGGGGCTACACCTGACAGGTGCACCTGACCGGTGCCACTGCCCAAGAGTGCTTGAGAAGCTTCGAAGACCGACCAAGAATCCCAGCTCGGGAGAACATGGATCCTAGGGCCAAATGTCCCATTTGCCGCTAGGCTCGGGGACTGCTGTGGGGGGTGCTCCCCCGGTGTAGCCCACACTATGGAAAAATGATCGGCTAAGTCAGGTCGGGAGTCCTCGGGCTGGGGTTGGGAGCCAGACCTCGGGTGAGGTCGGGTAGCCCGACGTCTGCCCCTTTGCCGATCTCTACGTGTGGCTCTAACCTAAAAAGGGCGGGTTTTCCCCTCGGGAAGGAGGCTTCCTTGACAAGCCTCGCAGATGAGACAAGGGGGGACAAGTCGACAGTGGATGACGTCACCTAGCAAGACTATGCACAAGATACCCGCAGCAAGCGGATCCCAAGGCAAGACTACGCGTAAGATGGCCATGGCGAGCGGATCCCAAGACGATTCCGTTTTGCTTTTTAGCCTTAGCCTGTATTTGCTTTATGTTTTACGACCAAATTTTCTTGCGCCCCAAGCCCTCTGTAATTGTCCCCCTTGGACTATAAAAGGGAGGGCAGATTGCTCGGGCAAGGGGGATGGATCCAAGAACTCTCTCGCACCTGTACCCAAACCCTAGTCTTTCATCACCCTAATGCAGAACACATGAGTAGGCTTGTTATCCTCCGGGAGGGCTGAGCCTGTCTAAAAATCTTGGCTCATCTTGTCTCGAGTCGACCATCAAGCCCTTTGGTAGTGTCCCGACCACTTTTTCACCTCCGGGCAGCCCCATTGGAGGTTTGCCGACCACCCCGTCGACAATCATGAAGTAAAATAACAAGGCAATAACCTAAATTGATTCAAAACCAATTAATTCACCTTACTTGAAAAGTAGTATTGTCAATCCATTGTCTAACTTGAATAAACCAAATAAAACCTTGAAGCCATGTGAATCCCCCATACATTCCGAATCAAGATGTACATGTCAAGATGAAAATAACACATGAGTACGCAAAAAGAAGATAAGGAAGGAATAAGATGATAAAAAAGAGTAAATCATGAGAGCTAATTAACAAACCCTAAAGATATATAATAAGATCAAGATGTTGTGTTGTGTATAACTTTGTATTAAGCTTAGGCCACAACCCTACCTTAGTGTTGTCATGCCCAAACCCTATAGAAGCCTTATAGTTCTAGAAAGGAGAAGAGTGTTAGAAGCCACCTAGCTCCGCCCTAGAGTTAGGTCTTTCTTTTGTGTGTTTATTGATTGTGGTATTTGCCTCTTCTTGCATAATTAGATTATGTCGCTATCAATCACGAGGAGCATGGAGGTGCCATATGAGAAGGAGAAGGCTTCAACTAGATTAAGTGAGCAAGTCAATCAACAAAAATGCCATGAGATCATGTCCACCTTGATATGATCATGTTGTACTTATGTTTGAAATGTTTTGTTTATGAATAAATGACATGCTATACTTAAATTGTGTATCCAATTGATGCTATGTATGCCTTCATTGATATTGGTTACATGCACCTTGTTAGCTGTCCTTGTACTCGAGTCATTAGGGAAATTATTGAGACATATTGCAATGAAAAAAATTAGTTCTTTTGCAACATGCAAAAGTTAAATTTTAACTTACATGTTTATGAAATGATATATCACATATAACATATTAATCCATCTTCTCTTTTTTCAAATTTTGTCAGAACTTTTTATAAGACAAGGGAATAACGAGTGGGTTTCGTCTGGAGACTTTAAAATCCACTAGTCTCCTCGACGCCGAGGTCACTAATGCTAGCTGCAGGTGGCATGCTAACGGCAAGCTCAAGGACCAAATTGACACCTTGGCCGCCATGAACACCATCACCACGCCATGGTCATAGGGCTCATGGGCAACTTCTTCGGGTACTCCACCAACCACACTGTCACCGTCTCCGAGAGCCTACTGTTCCTGACCATTGTCGGTGGGCAGCTCGGCTAATGTTCCTCAAGGAATCCTTGCTGGCTTCCTAGGCCTCTTGGTAGGGAGGTTGCTGGTGCTGCTCTCCCTTAACACGTTTGTTGGCGCCGTCGACTTCCTCAGTGGGCTCGCCTTGCTCGCCTTCTCCATCGACTTTCTCGAGCTCTCATGTTGTAACATCCTGGCCCAGAGCTTAATAGGATTAAGAGAATACTCATACCAACAAGTTGCAACTTCTTTTCTGGAAGAACTCTGAGGTTAAGCGTGCTTGGCCTGGGGCAATTTGGGGATGGGTGACCGACCGGGAAGTTCTTCCTGGTTGCGCATGAGTGAGCACAAAGTGCAGCTTTCAGATATAGGCGGGCCTAGCCCAGGGAAGGGTGGGACGTGACACATGTGTACAACAGTGACTCGAGTTTGACCTAGGCTGCGTTCTTCTCAACTAGCCACTTCTTGTTTTCCGTTAGCACACTTTTCAAACTACTAAATGGTGCGTTTCGTATGAAAACTTTTTATATAAAAGTTTCTTAAAAATCTAATAAATTTATTTATCAAATTTTTATATATTAATACTCAATTAATCATATGCTAATCATGTTTTTTGTTTTTACGTGAGGCTAATTAGTCATTTCCAAAATCTGGAAAGAATGCAGCCCTAGGAGGCATCAGGCATAGGCACACAACTCTAGAAGAAAAGGTTGCAGACTTGGCAATCAAAACAACTGAAGTTTCGTGTATATGTACCCCGGTAGATGCAGTACCTCTGACGTAGATCGGTCAGGATCCACCAGTCAAGGTAGCCTGTAATAGGGTTCACAATTCCAGTGGAATCCGGTTTGGATATCGTGAAATCTGGACTTTCCAAAACAGGTTGAAAACACAAAACATTCAGTTTTTGATTAATTTCAAAGAAATCAAACTGAGTCTAATTTTTTAACAAAATTTATCCGGATTTTCTCGTTTTTCGATGAATTCTGAGGAATCTGATAATACCTCCCGTGAGCGGATTTCGGTTCGGTATCAAGATTGTGAACCCTGACATGCAGCCCCTGTCATCGCCACTGTAGAGGCAATGAAGGATGCTGAATTGTTGATGCTCCCATATGGTCCATGGAACAAGATATGATCCATATCATATGGCTCTGTTAGGTAACGCAAAATGTGTGCATAATCAAGACCATGTATGCTACAGAATCCAGCCTTCACTAGCACAGAACCCCTTATCTGTAATGGCTCAAGACTATCATCTGTAACGGATGGCTGAGCCATCACATCTTTTGGTTACTGATGTGGTAATTCATTTGTAACAGCTCTTCAGCGTTACAAATGTCGGCACAAAATTTGGTGCCTAGGTAAAATCCGAATAAAAACAAAAAAACAATGTTGTGGTGCAAACGCTGCTATTACCCAGCACTGCACCGTCGTCGGGTTGTCGTTGCGCAGGGTCATACGGCATGTCATGCCCAGAAATTTAGACTATTTTATGTATAAATCCCTGTCCAGAAATCAATCAGGATGCACAAAATGATAAATCAATAAACAAATCCAAACATAAAATACTTACGGAAGAGACACTTAGTCCTCACACTCGAAAGAAAGCAGCGACAACGGAAAAAGGCGATCCTAGTGGGGCTTCAGCTCCACTCCACAGGCAAACTCAACTGGGGTCTGAGCCGTGGTCTTCTAACTCCGTCTTTAACTTAGAAGCACTACACTTCTGGGAAAAGGGAGAAATAGCAAGACTGAGTACAACCACTGTACTCAAACAAGCCACGTCAAGGATGCAAATGTGCAAGGGGAGACAAAGAGAGGCTTTGGGCTATTTGCGTAAATGCGGTTGTAAACCTTTCTAGTTTTAAAACATGAAAATATTGATTAATTAAGTCAAGATTAATTCTCCACTGAACAATGCTAAACCACGTTGAACAGGCTCAACCATCCCACTGAACTAAACCAGTTCCATTATGTCAAATTATTAAAGGTGGAACTAATCATGGTGAATCTGGTCGATCGCCCATAACCACGGTCACGACTATTCGAATAGTTCTACTTTTATCAGAGGTGTACAACTGTACCCACAAGACACAATACACCATATGTCACCGTGCCTGACCGGACATGTTACCATATGAGTGATCGTGACAAGACCCTTCACGTAACTCCCCCTGACCAAGCGATACCACACTGAGGTTTCACCCCTACCCCTAAATCCAGGGTAGGCACCCCCTGGTGCCTTGGTGAAACCGACAGCCGCATAGATCTTGCCCCATCCATCCAAACTCCATCACGCCCACCCTTGCCTCAGTACGTCAGCCAGGAAAAAGCTAAACTATAAGTCTAGCAGTTGCTCATTCTTCCTTGTGGTAAGTACGATAAGTCTTCCAGGGTCTCCCGCGAACCGTTCCTTAATTGCCATGGGTGCGACTAGCAAACCATGCACCCACAACACCATTTGGTCATATTTTATTTAACCTTTATTCCAAGGTAATACTGGTCCATGACCATCATTTCATGTGACTATAAGCTAGTAGCATAGTTCTCCCATTAGGTGAGCTAGTGTAATTAAGCATGGCTAAGCGTGAATAATTATAGCAAGGTCACACGAGTGACGCGAGCCAGTCAAATTATCACCCAAGTTTGACAAAGAATGGATATCAAGTAAATATGGCACAAGCAAGCATATAGGTAATTCCCTCATCCCATGTAATTAGCAAAACATGCAATTTTATTTGCAAATAGAAAAATATTTATAAAGTAGGTTCAATATGCTTCAAGGGGAAATGTGACTTGCCTTGCTTCTTCAGACGAGCTTCTTTTCTTCGCGAGCGCAAACTTCCAAAACGATGGAGTCTATAAGCTGGCATGGAAAATGAGGAAAAAACCCTAATAAAAACCAAATAAACAGTACATGGAAAGTAAACAAATATGTAGAGCTAAATTTTAGATGAATTTTGCAATTTGAATGGCCCAATTTGGAGTTCGTATGGATTAGATATGAATTTTAGAAGTTTTTGGCCATTTAAATAAATTTCTGAAAATTAATTTGATTTATTGCACAATTATTAATCAATTTTTCAAATGAAAAGGTGGCTGTTGATGTTGGGCTGACGTCAACGAGGGGAGGCACGCGGGTACGACCGGTCCACCGTGGAGCGAGTCCACGGCGCCATGGGCGAGTGCGCCATGGGGCGCCAGCGAGACACCAGCGTGGCAGCCATGTGGGCTGCCACATGGATGGCCCCGATCTGCCGGATGGCAGATCGGACAGGGCGGGTTGAAAGGGAGCAGCGGCTGCCGGCCGACCGGCCGGGGGGCGGCCACCGGCGTGGCGGCACGCACCGGAGGACGACGGAGCGGTGAACGGCGCGTGCGAGCATGGCGCAACGCGACGGAGGGGCGGATGAGGCCGATGGCGGCGGCGCTAGTAGAGGCGGTGCGCGGGCAATGTCGCTCGGCTGGGAGCAGTGCGCGCTTGGGCGCGACGCACCGGCGAGGGGCGACGACACGGCTTGGCTCGGGAGTGGCCAAAAGAGAGAAAACGAAGGGAGAAAGAGGGATGAGAGGTGCTCCTCGAAAAATGACCGGACTTGTGGAAGAAATGGTGACCGACACGATTGGCGAGCGGGAAATTGGGGAAAAGCTGCGACCGATGTTCTTTGGGCAATGGCGAAGTCGCGGTGGAGGCATGGTGGCTCGGCGATCAGCGGAGGGTGCGAATCGGGCGGTCGGAGTGGAATTATGGCGGTGGCGGCTGGGGATTGCGGTGGATGCAGCACTACGGCGTTGTTTCGCGGTGGGCAAGGGGCGGCCGAGGTAACCCTCGACGTGGCGAAGCCCGCGCCGCAAGCATCGTTGGACGACAGTGGCTAGCGTGGTCGTGGAGCGCTACCGGAGTGTAGCGGCGATCGGGGAGAGAAAGGGCAGCATGGGGAGGGCGATGGGGAGCGCGACGAGGCTCGGGAGAGAAAGGGAGATGACGAGGGCGCTCGGGGAATGTTTTATAGCCGCGGGAGGCGGTGCGGAGACCGGGAAGCGATGGATTTCACGGGCGGAGAGGGTAGCCGACGTGGGCTATGGCGATGGCACGCGACGCCGATTTGCGCGGGAGTGGGGGAAATGGCGCGGGCGAGAGGCGGTCGACGGCTTGCACGTGTGGGAGGCGAGGCGGTACGGGAGAGTGCGAGGTGGCTGAGAGGCGCGGAGACGTGGGACGGCGGCGACGGAAATGACGGCCGAAGGTTAGAGACGAGCCCGACAGGTGGGGCCCACCTGTCGGTGGCTATGAAGGAAGGAGAGGGGCTGATAGGTGGGGCCGAAGGTTATAGCGTAAATACATTGCTTTTTACGGTGTAATTTGACTAGAAAGTATGTCAAATGATCTATAAAGCATTTCATTTCGTGTATTTACGTTGGATTTATATGATAGTTATATTGTAATTGCATTATTCGGTAACATTGTTACAGATACATATAGATATATTTTTTAAGATAACTAGCAAATTGTTCGTGTATTGTAACAGGTTTACATAAGAATAATGACGGCAAAACGTCCATCTTCAATTTACTCACTAAATTGGTACATTAATCATCCGGCCAATTTACTTTCATCCCAATTAAGTGAAAAACAAACATTTTTCTAATGTCCTTCACTTCATTAAACGCAGTTCTATATTGCACCTTGGAACCTTGGACTGTAAAGATTTATATACAGCCATCAAGTGGCAATGTACGTTCCAAGAATACTGGAAATTATAATTATCCAGCACCCTACATTTTATCTCCATGTATATCATGCACCAGATTCGGGTGGTCCAACTTATAATTTTTTTAAAAATACCGTAAATATAATTATAAGTTAATGAAAGATATATCATAATATATTAATAAGAGAGTTTTTTTCTATATATGTATTCGGGTAGTTTTTTTTGATCCCAGGACCACCCCTGGATCCGCTAGTGACGCCAATGCTCAAGCCCCACTACTAACGAAAATGTGAATGGTGCTGGTTGAAAACCACTAATAGGTACCGATTTTTCCAACTGACCTACAGACGGCACTTTAAGTCTCCTTAAATGTGTCAGTTTAGGAATTGACACCTTGAAGGTTTTAGGAATGAAAAAAAGTTGGCTCAATGCATAGGCTCGAATTGAGCCTATGCACCAAGCACATCCATGTAGGATAGAATAAGATCAAACAAACCTACCAGAGGAGCGGTGAATGGTAGGGAAAACCAAAAACCCAAATTTTTAGCAGAATTAAAGACACGGATGTAACCGATCTACAAAACAAAAAATGAACCGAACCCGTTAAAGCCGCCGCCGGTCGGACCGATATATCGGCGGTCGACCGCCCTCCGACCGGTCGGACCGCCACCTAGCCTCCGGTTGGACCACCATCGCAACCCGCCGGTCAGACCGCTCGCACGCCTACGGTCAGACCGTCGGGATCCAGAAAATATCGGTAGATGAACTCTTGAGGAAGTAGATCAAACTATCTCAACTTTATTGCATCTAAAAGTGTTTACAAAGTGCTACAATAACAGTCCTCACCAAAATCTTGATCTAACTCGAAACCCTAGCTATTCTCTCAAATTTTTCACTTGAAAATCGATATCTAGGAGGCACACCCTCCCTCTCTATTTATACATGCAGTAGGTCCACGAATTCTACACCAAGTAGGACTCCTAATCCACATAGGAAACCCTCTCTTGCCAGCTACAATATCATCTCTTTCATTATCTCAATCAAACTTCCCGAATTCGGACTCCTTTCCAAATTCGACTCCACACATACGATCCCTCTCATATGCCATATATATTCTTCATCTTCCATGTGCATTATCCTCTAGCCTTTTAGTATCACATGTGCTGGACGTCTACTTCTCCCAAGTCGACTCCGATCCGACATCGACAATACTATCCGAGGCCTCAAGCAATACCTGCACATATACGACAAAGAAACAATATACCGAGCACAAGTTTGTCCAAACTTGACTCACATTAGCTTGTCAACAGTAACCATACGCATATGAATCATCTAGAAATCAAATCCACAAAGAAAGAATCCAAAACTGAGAAATCAAACCAAAACCAAAGTCGGTCGGTCAGACCGTGCCGGTCTGACCTACTATGAGTCGGAGCCCGACCGCAAACCGAAGTCGGTCTGACCGACTGTGAGTCGGACTCGATCGGTCTGACCGCACACACACCTCCGGCCAAACCGTGCGCATACACCGGTCTGACCGACGTGACTAGCCGGACTAATCGTCACACAAAATATCACACATAAAATATCAAAGCACAAATCCAATGTTTCATCACATAAAATACAAATCAAACACATTTGATTCAACAATCTCCCCCTTGATGAAACCATTGACAAACCCAACAAAATCAATTGGTTTGTGATGTTTTGTGATACAACCCAAAAATCATTTCTAATGCAAGAAAATTCTTGAAAAAAATGTGTAAATGATGCACAATTTGGTTCCTTGTTCTCCCCCTTTTGACAATGAGTTCATCAATTATCAGAAGCATGGAAGAGCTTTGCATTGTATCAAAAGTAACTCAAGTACATGTTTTGGAGTAACAAGGTAGAAAAAACTGACTAGCTAATTAACAAGCATGCACTAGAGTAAATACATTAACCTAAAATATTACAACTAAGATCAATTCAACATTAATGATTCATGATTCCAATGATTTAAAAATGCAACATATTCACAAGTGCAACGACTGAAAGAAAAACCCAAGTATATATACTTATGACATTGATACTCTTTCTCAAATTACTTCCTTCTTCAAAAATAACCGAGAGAACTTTTAGCTCATTCCTTTTGAACCTTTTTTATAATTTTCTCTCGATTATTGTGGGTACGTCCTTGTCATCAAGACTGTTTCCAAGGATTCGGTACCCTTTTTTATCTCACCACGAATACGTCCTTGTCATCAAGACTATTTTTAAGGATTTGGTATTCATTTTTTCTCTCATATACATAAGCATTTATGTACTCTTGCGGTGATTGGAACAAAAGGATTAATATGAGGAATAACATCTCATAAAGCATATATAAAAGCATTAATCATTCAACCTAAGCACTTGCTTCAATATTGCATATTTCATTAATTCAAATAAAAGAATTATGTGTCATGTATCATATCACTTAAAAGCAATATCAAAGGCTCATGTAATTACTAAAATGCACACAAGCTAATATATATAGTAATCAAGTTATCTAACAAACATTGCTAGCAAGCACTAGAATAGACTAAAGATATAAGACATAGCTCATCCACCTTTTATTTTCTTTTCCTTTTTCTCCCTTTTTTTGTTTTTTATCACGCCATGCTTGAATTAAAAACATGAATGCAAAAGAAAACGAAAACATGCATACAACAAAGAGCCAACAACTCTCCCCCTCAATTGATGCCAAAAGGATGAATAACACCTAATTCTCCCCTAAGAAGAGCAAAGCGAGAAGAATCCAACGGTTTGATGAAAATATCTGTGAGTTGCAACTTTGTATCCACAAATTTCAATTCAATATCCCCCTTTTCAACATGATCTCTCAAAAAGTGAAAGCGAATGTCAATGTGCTTAGTGCGTGAGTGTTGTACATGATTCTTAGCAATATTTATAGCACTAGTATTATCACAAAAGAGAGAAACTTTATCAAAGGTAAACTATAATCTCTCAAGGTTGAAATAAGCCAAAGAATCTGAGAACAACAACTAGCAGCAGCAACATATTCAGACTCAGCAGTTGATTGAGCAACATTTGATTGTTTTCGAGAAGACCATGAAATCAAAGAAGTACCAAGAAAAACGCATGTACCACTAGTACTCTTTCTGTCAATTCTACAACCTCCACAATCCGCATCAGAATAACCACTCAAGCATATAGAAGAAGAGGTATAATACCAAATTCCAAATTCAAGAGTATGTTTCAAATACCTCATGATGCGTTTCACAGCTTGAGGATGCGATGCCCTTGGAGAAGTTTGAAATCGAGCACACAAACACACAGCAAATTGTATGTCTGGCCTTGAAGCAAGAGGTAGAGTAACGAACCAATCATTGTCCTGTATTCCTTTTGGTTCACAGCTTCACCATCTTCATTGGGATCCAAAATAATACTTGTCCCTATCGGTGTAGTCAACGGCTTGCAGTCGTCCATTTTGAAGCATCGTAGAAGATCCTTGGTTTACTTTGTTTAATGAACAAACGTACCTTAAGGTGTTTGCTTAATTTGGAATCCCAAAAAGTAAGTCAATTCACTCATCATGCTCATCTCAAATTCCCTGCACATTGTCTCAGCAAACTCCACAACCAAAGCGTGAGATGAACAACCAAAGATGATATCATCCACATAAATCTGAACAAATAGTAGATCATCACCATGCTTAAGAACAAAGAGAGTTTTATCGATTTTTTTCATTGTAAAGCCTTTTGCAAGTAATTTTTTTTAAGTCTATCATACCATGCTCTAGGTGCTTGTTTCAAACCATACAAAGCTTTTGAGAAACGAAAAACATGGTTGGGAAAATCAGGATTTTCAAAACATGGTGGTTGTTTTACATAAACTTCCTCCTGTATGTAACCATTAAGAAAAGCACTTTTAACATCCATTTCAAACAACTTAAAACCTTTTGAAGCAGCAAAAGCCAACAAAAGTCTAATTGTCTCAAACCTAGCAATAGGAACAAAAGTTTCATCATAATCCAACCCTTCCATTTGAGTAAAACCCTAAGCAACAAGTCTAGCTTTGTTTCTAACAATTAAACCATCCTCATTCTGTTTATTCTTGAAAACCCATTTAGTTTCAATAATATTATGACCAACAGGAGGTTCAACTAAAAATCAGACTTTGTTTCTTTAAAAATTCTCAAGTTCTTCATGAATGGCGTAAATCCACGATTCATCAGTTAGTGCATGAGTAACATCTTTGTGTTCAAAATTAGAAATAAAAGCAAAAATTTGTATGAAAATCACGATTTGTTACCTTAGACCTTGTAGTACGTTCACCCAAATTACTTATTATCTGTTCCGGAGGATGTCGTCGTTGAATATGAAGTGGAGCACTTATATCTTAAGTTTGTTCATCTTCTATAGCTTGTTCTGACAAAGTTGAAGCTTTTGGAGGTCTATTAGCATCATTACCTGAAGCTCCCGAAGAACCACTCGGCTGGTCTGACCGCTCCTTTGCCTACGGTCTGACCGCCGATGTGCCATCGGTTTGACCGGCGCCATGCCCGGTCTGACCGGCCGACGCGTCCTCGTCGTCTTCATCATCGCTTTCCACAAAAATATCCTCCCCCTGAACCTATGATAATGTACCTGAAATTTTGGGTCTAGTCCTTGGACTAGCCTCATCAAAAGTGACTTCGCAAGTCTCAACAATTTTATTAGTTTTCAAAATAAGTACGCGGTAACCTCGTGAATGCGCAGAGTATCCCAACATAAGTCCATCATCAAAGTGAGATTCAAATTTATCCAAATTTCCAGATTTGAGCACAAAACATTTAGATCCAAAAACACGCAAGTGAGAAATCTTTGGTGAGTGTCCAAAGCGAAGCTCATAAGAAGTTTTTCCAAGTTTAGATCTCAAGAAAACACGATTGGAAATATAACAAGCAATGTTAATAGTTTCATCCCAAAATTTTGTAGGAGTAGAGTATTCATCAAGCATAGTCCTAACCATTTCAACCAAGGAACAATTTTTCCTTTCAACAATACCATTTTGTTGAGGAACCCGAGGAGATGAAAATTGATGCTGAAGTCCTTTTTCATTACAAAACTTTTCAAAAGAAGCATTTTTGAACTCACCACCATTATCACTTCGAATAGTTCTCAAAATTTTCGAAAATTCAAGAGCCAAACAAAGATACAAACTTTTAAAGTGATCGAAAGCTTCATCCTTAGTTGCCATAAAATAAACCCAAGAATATCAAGAAAAATCGTCAACAATGACCAAAAGATACCAATTTTCTCCAACGGATTGCACTATAGCTAGACCAACAGTGTCCATGTGTAACAGCTGTCCTGGTGCATCGGTCACCACGAAAATATGGGACGAACAAACCAATTCAAGATCTTTCTTAAGTTTAAGCAAACCTCGAACAAGATCCGAACCACTAATTCTAGTGAGATGATCAAAACCAACATGTCCAAGTCTACGATGCCAAAACATCACATCTTTTGAAAATTTTGCAACAAGATATGTAACTTCAGAGGAAATGCTATTTTCAAAATCCGCTTTAAAAACTCTTTCGTATCGAGAAACATTAAGCACAACATCACCAGACGAATCAAAAACTTTACTTCCACTTTTCTTAAAAAGCACATCAAAGTCTTCATCCATAATTTGAGAAACGGAGAGCAAGTTGTACTTCAAATTTTCAACCAAAGCGACATTATTCAATGTAAACTTGTCACTTGCCTTGACAGATCCAGTTGCAGTGATCGTGCTAGTAGAAGCATCGCTGAAGATGATTGAATCCTTCCTTGATGCCTTTACGAGGGAGGAGAACCAATTTTTATCACCGGTCATGTGTCGCGAACAACCGGAATCAACGATCCACACATTCTTCGTCCTTGCGTAAAGGGCCTACACACAAGCAGATGTCAAGCCTCAGTACTGGGGTTAGATAATAAAAATTTGGGAATCCAGTACTGAGACACACGACTAGAACCAACAGGAATATAACTAGTAAAAAATTCAACACATCTCCCGTTAGAAAAGTTAGCCCAAGGCCGGTCTGACTGCAGCTGTACCTACGGTCTGACCGAAGGCTTCACTCCGATCTGACCAGAGGTATAGCGTCGGTCTGACCGGGTATAGCTCCAGTCTAATCGGGTATGGCACCGGTCTGACCGACGGTCCATCTGTGGTCTGACCACCTGCCTCGAGGGAAAAGCCGATTTTTGCCATCTTAGTTTTGCAAAAGCTACCTCACGTTCTTTTTCTGTTTTCTAGCAAGTCTAAAATAGAAACCAACAATATGTCCATGTTTACCACAAAATGAACAAACATATTTTTCACGATGAGTTGAAGAACAAGTTGAGACAGTAGGCTTAACATTAATAGTGTTTTTAGTACTAACAACAGATTTAGCAATAAACACAGGTTTAGTACTAACAACAGCCTTGGTAGAACATGATGCATTCAAAGAAGTCATAATGTCAGCAGATTTGAAAACAATGGGTTTAGGATCTGGTTTAGTCAAAATTTCACCTCTCTCAGTTATACTCAAAACATTAGGGGAATGCCAAAAGTGAATATAGGGATCAAAACCTAAACCACGGTTGTCTGTGCTAACCTTTGATTGATCCAAAATCATGTTGAGATTCTTTTTACCATCAGAAAAGCGTTGCAAAGAACTTTTTAAGTAAGAAATCTCTTGAGTTAAAGTAGCATAATTTCTGCAAGCATCCAAGAGACCTTTCTGTTTTCTACAAGTTTGACAAGAAAGCACTTCATCTTGCTTAATTGTTTCTTCCATATGCCTAACACGACCTAAGACATCTTTTAATTTTAATTTATTAGCAATAATGATTGTTGCAACTTTTTTGCACTAATTGCATTAAATATAGAGCTAGCAAACAGACAATTTGACATTTCTTTAAAGCTCTTTTTGTTAAAAACAATTCATTAGTCAATCTAGTGTTCATGGCAAAGCTAAGAGCAAGACAAGTTTCAAGCTTTCTAGATTTCTTAGATTTAGCATCAAGCTTTTTGCAAGTAGTTAAATTAACTTCTCTAACAGAATTAATCTCAGCAAATAAAACTTCACATGATTTGTAATCATCATCAGAAGCAAGAGATTTTAAGAGAATCAATAACTACTTCATGTTGATTAATCTTCTTTTTGAATTTAGAAATCTTGTAACCAAGTCTAGCAATCACATCTTGAAGATATTCAACACTAGGAGCATTTATTACCTTATTTTCTTCATTAGAATCTTCAGTACTCTTTGCCATGAGACAAACTCCAGCGATGCTCTTCCCTTTGTCTTCCTCATCAACATCTGAGTACTCAACATCGCTAGATCCCTGTACAGCTGCAAATGCTTCATCCAAGGCCTTCTGGTAGTACTTCATCATCTTCATGTTCATGGCCTGCTTCTTGTTCTGCTTAGCATCCTTAGATCCATCTTGAGTTTTTTCCTCCTGTGTACCTTTTCCAGCCTTGGGACATTGGGAGCAGATGTGCCTTTGTTGTCCACAGCCAAAACACCGGATAGGTCCTCTTCTTCTCCTGGACCTAACATTATTCACAGCTCGAGAAAATCGATTAGCAAGCGATACCAAGTCCTCCTCATTGATTTCTTCCAGTTGATCATCGGACATGGCAGAGAAAGAAGCAAACATCGACTATGAAGTAGAATCAGAAGATGCAGAAGTAGACACCAAGACAAAAGATTTCGAATCAGTCCTTTTAGAAAGAATGTTCATCTCATAGGTTTTCAATTTAGTATAAAAAACATCGAAAGTCAAGGTGTTCATATCAACGATTCTGAATTGAGGTAACCTTAACTTCCCAAACCTTCATATCAAGACCATTCATAAAATGACGAGCAACCTCGACGAGAATAATTATCATTATAAGAAGAATCAACAGATCTAAGATTACTCAAAATTTTGTTAAAATGGCCTAGATAGTCATCCAATGACTCCCCGTGTGTCATCTCAAATTTGATGTACTCCTTTTTGAAAACATATTTTCGTAACTCTTTAATGTTTGAAGATCAAGTATGAAAATCATTCAAAGCTTTCCAAATCTCATTAGCAGTAGGAAGATGCGAAACACGATCAAAATCGAAGCGAGAAATTGCATTAAGAATAATATTTCGAGCTTTGCAATTATTTTCAAAGTCCAATTTGAGAGTGGGAGTATCAATGCGATCAGGAATGTCATAAGATTGCAAAACCTTTAGCCAAATGTCATAACCTTGAGATGTTATATAAGATTCCATCTTTTTCTTCCAATAGTCAAAATCGGTTCCATTGAAAATATGAGGTTTGTTTGAAAACTTTTCAGCCATGGCAAAAGATCAGAAAAGCAAATCAAGAACGAGGCTCTGATACCACTTGTAGGATTGAACAAGACCAAACAAACCTACCAGAGTGGGGGTGAATGGTAGGAAAAACCAAAAACCCAAATCTTTAGCAGAATTAAAGACACGGATGAAACCGATCTATAAAACAAAAAACGAACCAAACTTGTTGAAGCTGCCGCCGGTCACACCACAGTATATCGACTGGTCAGACCGCCCCTCCTGACCAGTCAGACCGCCACCTAGCCTCCGGTTGGACCGCCGCTACAACCCGCCAGTCAGACCACTCGCACACCTACGGTAAGACCGTTGGGATCCATAAAACACCGGTAGATGAATTCTTGAAGATAGATCAAACTATCTCAACTTTATTGCATCTAAAAGTGTTTACAAAGTGTAACAATAACACTCCTCACCAAAATCTCGACCTAACTCGAAACCCTAGCTATTCTCTCAAAGTTTTTACTTGAAAATCGATATCTAGGAGGCACACCCTCCCTCTCTATTTATACATGCAGTAGGTCCACGAATTCTTCACCAAGTAGGACTCTTAATCCATATAGGAAACCCTCTCTTGCCTGCTACAATATCATCTCTTTCCTTATCTCAAACAAACTTCCCGAATTCGGACTCCTTTCCAAATTCGACTCCACATACGATCTCTCTCGTATGCCATATAGATTCTCCATCTTCCATGTGCATTATCCTCTAGCCTTTTAGTATCCCGCATGATGGACGTCTACTTCTCCCAAGTCGACTCCGATCCGACACCGACAATATTATCCGAGGCCTCAAGCAATACCTGCACATATACGACAAAGAAACGATATACCGAGCACAAGTTTGTCCAAACATGACTCACATTAGCTTGTCAACAATAACCATACGCATATGAATCATCTAGAAATAAAATTCACAAAGAAACAATCCAAAACCGAGAAATCAAACCAAAACCAAAGTCGGCCGGTCAGACCATGCCGGTCTGATTAACTATAAGTCGGATCCGGCCGCGAAGTGAAGTCGGTCTGACCGACTGTGAGTCGGACTCGACCGGTCTGACCGCACACACACGTCTGGTCAGACCGTGCACATACACTGTCTGGCTGGCGTGACTAGCCGGTCTAACCGCCACACAAAATATCACACATAAAATATCAAAGCACAAATCTAATGTTTCATAACATAAAATATAAATCAAACACATTTGATTCAACAATCCACCCCGCGTCGCCCCGAAATCAATCCACAACCAAGAACAACAAACTTCCAACGATCACATCTCACATAATCAACATCTAAAAACAAGTCGACATCATAGAATCATCATCGTTGAAGAACAAAACTCAGAGGAGGACGTTGAAGGAGAGAAGGTTGGCACCATCGCCATCTGCCAGTTCCGCCAGCGGGAGCTGCCGAATCCATCGTCGCAGCCAATCATGTTTTCCACCGTCATCGTCGCCTGCAGGACAAGCCGTCGTCGCCGCCGCCATCCGTAACCTTTGGACTTGTAGCATTAGCATTGAACAACGTAGGTTCAGTTATTGTAGTAGATATGGAAAAAATAACCAATTAGGATTCTAAGTGTAGCAGATAAAGGTAAAAAGTAATATCGTTTGATCGTTCTTGTGAGCTCTCCATGGATAACAATGGCCTTTTCGTAGGCCTTCTCTTCCATGCTAAACCGTAGGGTAGCACCTTGTTATCACGATCAACGTACATTTAAAGCTCTATTTAGATAATGGGATGGGGAAATCTTTTCCCACCTTCTAGAATGGTAACTTTTAATCTTAGCCATTTATTCATCTCAACCTCTCCACTTATATCTCTATCCCAATTTCACCCCTAACCCATTATCCAAACAGCTGATCCATGTCAAGCTTCCTCCTGGAGAGACGAGAGCGCACTTGTCGACTTTTACTTGAGAAGGAATGCGTGTGGAACTGATCGGAGGAGAGAGAACATGGACTATGGAGAGAAGGGGACTGGGCAGGATGAGTCCACGCAACCGGGCCTGCAGAATGCCAATCGTCCCATTTCTGACACAATACGGACAACGGACAAAAATGATTTGTATTTTTAATTAGACACATATATAATATACATGAACACGGAATAAGTCCTGACTTTTGCTTAAGGAATTAGCAGCAACCATTTATTACACAAATAAATCTCTCAAAGAGATCAAACGTTCATGTAACCCATAAAGACCAAATAACAATCATCAAAACATAAGAAGAAGATAATTATTAAAGTCTATTTGTAAATCTCGAAAGGAAGTTGATGAAAATCTGTATGAAAGTTTCAAGTTTGGACATGCAGTATGTATTAGCTCATTGTGCTTGCTCTTCACATCATCGCATGGATGCAGCCGCGACGTATATGGAGATGCAACATCATCACGTACATGGATGTTATGTGGACGCGCGCCGCCATGGCGTGACGCGCGCCCAGAGCGGCACACGCATCGTCTTGAAGAAGCCGTCCAGCTCGGTCAGATCGACGACGCCGCTCGACGCCGGCGCCCAATCGAACTCATGCACGAGCGCTGCCAGGAAGCACCCGACGCGCACCATTCCTAGACCCATGCCCGGGCAGAACCTCTGCCCTGCGCCGAACGGCATCATGCTCACTTCCTTCGGCCCCGGCAGCGGGCTCACCCCCTCCGCCTCGCCGCCGGCCATGAACCTCTCCCGCCGGAACACGTCGGGATCGTCCCCTAGCATGAAGTGCACCCGCGCGCCGTCCGCCGGCAAGGAGAGATCCTCGAGCGCCTGCGCCGCGCGGACGTTGCGCATGATAAACGGCACCGGCGGGTGCAGGCGGAGGCTCTCCAGCATCACAGCGCGGAGGTACGGCGTGCTGCCGCCGCGGGCGTGGTGGTGCTCGCCGTCGCCGTCCACGACCTCTTGGCGCAGCCTGTTCTGTACTTCCGGCTGGATAACGAGGAGGGCAAGCTAGGGTCCACTCGACGCACGACACGACTCTCTCCGTACCGGCGCCGAGGAACTCCGACACGAGGCTCACCATCTCATCGTCGGTGAGCGCGCGATGGGAGTGGTGCTCTTCTTCCTCGCCATCGCCGCCGGCCTCGTCGGTGTCGTCTCCGACAGGGACGCGTAGGTCGATGAGCGAGTCGACGTATGGACGGAAGTCACGGAACACGCCGTCGTCACTATGTTGAGTTCGCCGGCGTGCGGCGATGAGAGGGAGGAAAGCTCGGCCTGCCGGCCGCGGGAGGCGAGAAAGCGGCGTAGCCGCCTCCAGTGCACGAGCCTCGCCAGCCTGGAGCGGGCGATGACCTGGACTTCGCCGACGTCGAGCACGAACTCCTGCAACATGGCGCGCAACTGGCGCTCCCCGACGCCGTCGCCGAAGCACAAGCGCACCACCAGCGCGAACACGGCGGCGTGGAGACTGTCGCGGACGACCATTTCGCCACTTCCCCGCGCGGCGATGTCGGCGACGAGCGCCTCGACGGCCTCGCGTTGCAGCGGGGCGAGGAGTCTGAGGCGCGCCGGGTGAAGGATCTCGGTGGTAAGGTTGCACCGGAGCGCACGCCAGTGCGGGCCGTTGGGCACGGAGGTGAGGTTGTCGCTCCGGCGGCGGCGGCGTCCGGTGACCACGGCCACGGCGAAAAGCACAGACGGGCGGTTGGAGAAGGCATCGGCATAGTCGACGAGTGCCCGGCGAGCGACGGCAGCGTCGCCGATCTCAATGACTGTGGTTGCCGGAGCACGGACACGCCTAGTAGTAGCTCGCAGGAAGACGGCGAGGCAGAAGAGGCTAATGACAAGGAGCGTAAGAAGCATCATGGTGTCCATGGTGAGTGAGTTAGTCACTAACGGCGTGTTCGGGTGCATGCATAAGCGTATATATACAGTGACGGAACCAGGGGCGGCCGGGGCCACGGCCTCCTATGCCACAAAATTTTTTTATATCCCTAACTTCGAAATAAAATAGAAAATAATTTATATGTTCCAAAGACGTGTAAAGTGAGGCTTAAATGGAAAAAATAAGTTTTTTTATTCTCTTTTATAAAAGAGTCGCTAATTTTATGGGTTGTCACAATAAAAAATTATATAGATATTTATATTATATATATATATATATAGTATTTTGTCTGATTAAGTTCCCGTTACTAGTGGCCCGACCGACTGACCGACTGGAAAATATGTGAGATTCATATTCTAGTCATTTTTCATACCAACAGCATCTTCTCCCACGATGGTCATGGCGACAGTGCATCGGATTAGGGCCAACATGGTAGGTGTTGTGGGAGGGGGTCCTGCGTTTGATAGATCCACTACCACAAAACTGCTCATCTGTGACGGCACATATATGTTTAACGGCTGAATTAGACCCATCAGGATTGACGTGATATCTAAAGGATTTAGTTTGAGATGAGGCTATGGGGCATGAGCCTTCACATGAATAGGGTCATCTGTGATGGCTCGTGCACGTAACTGATCATCTCTGATGAGTCGTAGTTGGTTTCTGATAGAATGTTTTGCTTTGCAGTGCTTTGGGGATGTGAACAGGCCGACATGGCCGGCGATGCTCGAGGGGCTGACTGTAACCATGAGGAGCAACGTTATCCCCGACCCTCGCCGTGTCTGTCCACAACATTTTACATCGTTAATCTACTTCAGTGACGGGTGATACGTAAATGCATTTGTTTCTCCATAATCCACATCTCTGATGGATCAAAACTATTAGCTCATCAGAGATAAGGTTTATCGGTGACGGTTAAAGTAACCAACCATCACAGATGATGTCATTATTGTTAGGTGTTCTTTTATTGTCTGTCATGGATGATGTTATCGTTGATGGCTCTTGATCCGTCACTGATGATGTGACCACTCAACTCTGACCAAACGCTTACCTATCACAGATGATCTATTTTGTAATAGTGATGACTGGGTTGCGGAAGGAAGCATCCATCAGGCCTCGCTAGCACCACTAGGGCAGATCAATGGCATGCTAGGATGTGGGATGAACATAAAATCGGGTGCTTACAAGGGTATTGGGGGAGGGAGTTCAAGGAGGGCCCGGTTAGCAAAAGTTGCACCAATATGAACAATTCTAGATATCCAAAAGGTGACCAACATTTACAAATAAAGGATGACCGATAAAAAACAATTACACGCTCGACAAATACACTCAGCCTGTACTACATTATGCATGTTTAAAAGTTATCGGAGGCATGAAAATAGCCCCTCAAAGCAGTGGCACACAAATACGAATAATATGCATACATATGTTAATGAAGTTTGCGGTCACCAATTCGATGTAAAGGTTTATCTATACAACTTTCGACAGCTATTCAAATAAAAAACTTTCATATATATAAGTACTAGCAATTGTGCCGGTACGTACAACGGGTGAAGTCGAGCACGACGCGAATGGGGACGGGAGAGAGGGATGCGGGCGCGACGCTTTTATAAACACTCAAGGGGTTTTCGCAAAAATAGCCGGGTAAGCTGCGGGTTAATTTTATAAACACTCAAGGGGTTTTCTGCAAAATAACCAGGCAGAACAAAATTTTGGAGAAAACACTACTTGCTTTATAGATAGCTATAGATATGTCCGTGCGTATTAAACAATCAAGGAAACGGAAGTCATTTTATAAAAGGTCTTTTTTATTAAACACTCAAAGGGGTTATCTGCAAAATAGCCAGACAGACTACGGGTTAATTTTATACACTCAAGGGGTTTTCGCAAAATAGCCGGACGGACGAAAATTTTGGGTGAAAACATTACTTGTGTTATAGATAGTTATAGATTATAGATTATATATATCTTACGCGTGGACCAGGATAAGCCGAGGCCCACCCGACATACCTCCTGCCTCCGTCCCTGATTGGCGGCTAAGATTGACATCTTGTCTAAAAACCAATCACACCATCGAGTTCGCAGCTCTTGGAAACGTATTTGCTTAAGATGTTCTTGTTAATTATCTTTCACATACTATATCCTTCTAATTTCTCCCCTTCTGTATTTCACGTGCGGCGATTAGGAAATTTGAATGATGCATCATGCATGGTTTCGCGTGGTCTTGGGAGTCCTGCAGCTACACATATGTACTACCCTAATCAAAATCTAGATCGTGATGTAGTTAAAAGAAGAGATCGCGATGGAGGCCCGTGCAAGGGGTTAATTTTGGAAAAACTCAAAGGGTTTTACGTAAAATAGTCAAGCGAGAACAAAATTTTAGGTGAAAACACTACTTGCTTTATAGATAGTTATAGATAGTGCATATTTATATATATGTGTGTGTGTAGGGTAGGGCTAAAATGCATCTAGGTGCATTTCAGCCCTACGTTGCACGAGGCGGCGGCCCGAGTCGTGCCACGGCGCGACGTGACGCAGACCGAGTTGAGACACAAACACACATATTCCTCGCCCAAACTTTATCTTCATGCGCACGATTGAACCAATGGATCCCACTAGGTAGTGGATCCCATTAAAACTCTAAAGTTAAGCGTGCTTTGGCTAGAGTCGTATTAGGATGGGTGACCTCATGGGAAGTAAGTAACCTTTTGGGAAATCTAGTTGTAACTTTATTTACACATAAATTACAACTTCATCTAAACATCAGATGCAAAGTTTGTTACACCGGTTGTGACACACCAATATCACCAACCACCCAATTGCAACTGGTTGCAACTCCGATTGCAACTCCACCACTTGTGACACACCAATATCACCGGTTGCAACTTCATCTAAACACCGGTTGCAACTCCACCGGTTGTGACACACCAATATCACCGATTGACACACCTATATCACCGACCGTCCAATTGCAATGGTTGCAACTCCATTGCAACTTCATCTAAATACCAATTGCAACCCACCGGTTGTGACACACCAATATCATGTTGCCCGTCCAACGCAACTTCATCTAAACACCAGTTACAAGCGATGTGCGAGTGCAGTAGTTGACCGGTTGCAACACTTGGTATGACTACCGGTTGCAACCCATTTGGTATCTTGGTTGCAACCTAATCTAAATATCAGTTGTAACTCCGCCGAAGGACTTCCTATGAGGTCACCCATCCTACTACTACTCTCGTTCAAGCACGCTTAACTTCAGAGTTCTAATGGAATCCGGTGCTTTAGTATGGGTCCCGACCAATCATGGTTGGGTCGGTTGGCCTGGGTGTATTCTGTACCTGGAATGTATCCAGACACAATATAGACACACAGTATATGTATATATATATGTATATATATAGATAGATATAGAGAGAGTCACCGTTAGTCAATATCTTGGTGCAGGCACTCGCATACGACATGGCTTGGAAGTTTGAGGTTTGATTCTTCCTTCATGTGCGTGGGCTGATATATTTGTCCAATTTCCTCTTCACATGAATCGATCCAACCGATCAAAATTTAAAAGTTTAAAGTTTTTGTAATAAAGAAATCATGCGACATAAAAATAGCAATTCGATTCTAAAAACCATGTTAATATAATTACTAGCCGTTGTAAGCTTCTTGGTCCCCCGTCCCACCCACTGTTGCTAGCGTGCATTCGAACATGTACAGAGCGTTATCTCGTACAGTAATCTACAGTAGATTGCCAGCGATATGTCTTCCCTGCACCTTTCACTACTGTTTTTGATATATTATGTACCGTTGAGCGCACGATATATGCGATGAACCAACCCATCACGCGGTGGGTGTGAGAGGCTTGTCATGGCGAAAAAGCTAAAGTGTACGTGCTCGGAAATGGTTGTGCTCGATCGGGAATGGGTCGGAAATGGCGCACTAGACCGACCAACGTCAGGGCGCTAACTTATTGTTTAGCCTTCATTGCAGGAAACCATATTATAGGAAACCATATTAGTGTTGATTTGTAACTCGGGTTTTAAACAAAGACAATAAAATATAAAGTTTCGGGTTTTAAACCAAAACAATAAAAATGGAACTAAAGATAGACTTTAGTGTCAGTTGAAATAGTCGGGACTAAAGATAATGGTGCGTGACTGGCTCCGTTATTTTTAGTTTCGGTTGGTGTTATAAACCGAGACTAAAGGTTTTTTAAATTTTGCTCCTGCTATTTGCTGCTTGTTTATATATTAGGTATATATATTTGTAAATACATATATATGCATAATATATATAGAGTTGGGCTACTGTATGACACGCCACACAGCCCCATCCCGTATGGCATGACTGAATTTCTAATTTAAAAATTCCAATTGAAAATCTGAACCGTTCAAATTGTTCTACGTATTAATATATCCTTATAGACTAAACTTTACATTTTTTTAAATTTTTTACTATTTTATCGGATAGATAAAAATACAATAAAATAGATACTCCACAAATCGTTAGATTAATGCATTTATATATACATATATATGTAGTATGCATATATATGCACATATATATATACATATATATATATATAGTATGCGCATATATATATATGTATAAATACAGATTTTACATACATATATATGCACTTAATTAAGTAAATATATACACGTATTATCAAAATATGTACATACATATAAATATATATATCTATTATATTTCTAATTAATTTTTAATGTTTTATATCGTGTATTAAAAAATTTCTCTATGATGTGGATTTAGGGTTAGCATCGTAATCCCAGTAAAACTCTTCCGCAGGATCAATAATTTGCTCGTTGATAAATCTCATCGGTGCTTCTTGAGAAGCCTTTATGAAACCATCGTGGGGAAGTTTGTCCCTCTTGCAAATAATCTGTCTTTTAAAAAAGAGAAATAAATATATGATATCAATAAGAAATCGAGATATAATGTATGAATGACTGATATTAGTACATCCAGATCCTGCGGACATGTGACTTGGTGAACTAGGCGTTGAATGTAGCCGCAGACATAGTAGCCGTACAAGCTCGTCCCCTATGCCTGTTTTGCACACTAAAGGAGAAACGACGATAGATTTAAATACATTTATATTTTAGAACAAATTAATGATTCAATATACTCTTGGAGCATGCACTCACTCGAAATTTTATTTTCACTTCATGTTTTTCTTTCCAATGCCTGCGGATCTTCTCACGAAGCCATGCCGATGCCCTATGTGCAGCTGCAAACTAATGAGTAATTATTCAAAAACCACATAGTAGCAATATCAACTAATGTAACATTACCTATCTAACACTTCAAAAATCTTTACGAAGGTAGACTCTAGTTTATCTATTAAATCATAGACATTGATCCGCGAGTGGCCAAGGTCAATGAGAAAAAGAACCCAGTAGAATCTATAAATTGCTTGAGATGATATATATGAAATTATATATGTCCAAGATGAAAATTGGTATGGAAGGTAGTAAAAACTCATCGCCGTGTTGTACAGAAGATGTATCCAGGACTTGTAATGCTGCTGCGACAGCATATGGACGATATTCTCCTTTTTTTCCGTCGGATATTGTTCTAACATCTGCGTGTTAATTTTGCGGGGGTTCATGAATCCTATTTTCATCCATCCCCGCTTGTTGCTCTCATGGATCGCCATTCTACAACGGATAAAAGAATTTTATTCAGCTACATACAAGGAGGTAAGGAACAAAATAAATATAACTAAATGATACTTACAAAACCCGCGTGGTTATAACAGAGACATCGAGAGCGTCCTGCTGGTACAGATCAAAGATGTCCTCGAAGCAGATCCACATGAAATCATCATCTCCATCGAAGAATTAATTGTTTTTCATTCACGCCATGATCATCTCTCTGCCTTTGCTTGAAGCTTTCATGTACCACGTATGGAATCGGTATATCTGTGTAGGGCGATTTTTGAGCTGTCAGGCTTGACAAGAGGTCGTCTGAGTGTAAACCAGTATTTCAGCTCAGCCTTCTTGATTTCGGCACCTCCAAATATTTGGTCCCTCGACAGTCCCGCATCTGCCATAAATTTTATTAACTCAGCTGCAGCAGGTTGTAGCAAGAGCTCAAGGGATTTTTGAGGTTGCTCCCCAAGCTGCGGGACATCTTTGGTCTTTTCTGTCGCCTTCCTATACCTCTTCCTGATTGTCCTGTCATTGTCCAACTACGGATCTAGTTTAGCCGATGGCACTAACATCTTCTTAAAGTGTGCCTTAACCGCCGAGTTGATTGGAATCGGCTTTTCAGGAGTCCTATGCTTGAAATAATCCTTCACTTTCGCTTGGACGGCCTCGTCCAACTCGTCAGGAGTCTTGTCATACGACCTCTTCTTTAGAGCTGGGAGCCTTGGCTCGTCAAGTCTTGGCTTCTTATTTCTTTGTGAACTCTTTGACCTTGATGACGCAGCTCGAGCTATGCGCTTAGGAGTCAGAGGAGTCGGAGACTGTTTAGGAGTCGGTGCTTGTTGAGGTGACGAAGAGGCTGGGGAGTGGGAGACCATTTAGGAGTCGGTGCTCGTGAAGACGACGGAGGAGGCAGAGGAGACGATCCATGCGGAGCAGACGGTCCACGTGGTGGAGATGGAGGAACAGAAGTCGCTTCTCGCTCGGAAAACACAATGAAGGGCTTGCTCCATAGTATGATTCCGTGGGCTGTGTCTCCTAGTGTCGTCTCCCCGTCTCCTCCAGGGATATCCAGCTCGAGATCTTCAAAGCCTCGTTTGACCAGTTCAATTTTGACCTTACAATACCTAGCTGAAATGGGCATGCAATGATATGTCCCGTCTCGTTCAACAGATATGGCCATGCCCGACGCCACCTTCACGAGAAGAGAGATTATTAATTAGTAATCAACCTTGATTGACAAGTTCTTGAAAGGAATATATATCATAAATCTATGAGCATACCTTGATTGACAAGTTCTTAAAGGGAATATGCAGCTCACAAGGTGTCCGCTGCATTATCTCATCAACAGGGCATGGCGGTATGGCTTCCGCTTCTGGGGCCTGTTCAACTACTTGGCCTGTAGATGCACAACTGCTGCATTGTTGGTGTACTTGGGCTAGATCTGGTTGGCTAACGTGCTGGCTCCACAGTTCGAACATCTGTTCGGCCACCCGCTCTTCCACCTTTCTTGACACTATATCATCGATCTGTGCGAGTCAGAGCTCCATATCTGCTATCTTCGCATCCGTATCTCGCTTGCTCCTCATGCGACTCCTGTAGGTTTGGATGTCCTCTTGGAATCTATATTTTCAAGGAACGACGCTTTTTCCTCACGTTCATCCCAGATGCTCAGGGTTTTGCAATGCGAGTGTAAGCTCGGCCTTCTCTCTGTCGGGCTGGAATGAGCCCAAGGCATAGGCCTCCACTGTGTCGCCCAATCTTCTGGCGGCTTCTCGAATTGCATCGCCTAAGATTAAGGAGCCATCAGCAGGATTGAGTGATCTGCCGTGAGCATAGAAACAATGCTTTGATCATTCCGACTAGTCGGCTGTGGCCGGAACGATATCTCTGGCTAGGAGGTCGGCTTCCATTTTCTCCCATCTCGGCACTGCCTTTTGATAGTCGTATGACTCTAGCTTGTGATGGTATTGTTTTTCAACTACATTGGCCTTGTTCTTCTCAATTAGCGCTTGCGCTTGTTCTCCTGTCTTGTATTCCACAAAAGTTTCCTAGTGATCTCGCAGCTTTGGGAATTTGTCAAAATCTTGGGTCTAGCCCTTCAATTTGTACTTTTTGTGTAATTCTTTCTTGAAGTTCCTGAATAGCTCGGCCATCTTTATAAGCGTCCATTCCTTCACCCTAGCATGTTCTGTCACAGGGATGGTGAAGGTCTCCAGCATTGTGGACCATAGCATCTCCTTCTCTGTGCCCGGAAGATAGCTTTGCTCATCCACTACTGTCCTTGTTCGCTGCCAGTTCACTGCGCTGATGGACATGTGATCCCTCACTACCCATCCGCTGTGTGCCACAAACTTCCTTGCGGCATCGGCTGGGGCACATGGTCGACCATCCTGTGCAACTTCGGTTATGATATGTTGACCTTCAATTTTCTTGCTGACACCGTGTTGTCCGCGAGCCCTCTTCCTTCCAACAGCTGGGGTGCCCTCCATGTTCCTCTCCTCATTGAGATACTGGTTGGGATCCTCGTTCCCCTCCTCAATAAAGTATTGGCTGCTCCCCTCTGTGATCTCGTTGAAGAGGATCTGTTCGTCTGAGCGATCTGTCATTTGATTGTTTTGCTTGGACGACTGGATCAAGTAATTCTGACAAGGAAAAAATTATTCAGTTAATAAATGTATAATGTTCCTAAGTATGATATTTAGGTAATGTATATATACATCGTTATGTGAGAGATAGTGACTTAGGATATTGGGTGAAAACAACTCTAAAACAAACTTTGGTTTGACTCATATGCATAGGAGTAAAGACGAAGTTTGTTTTTGGAATCTTGTTTCCATCCAATATCTTGAACCATTACCTACTCCGCTCATTCGGTCCTAAAAGTTATTCTATCGTTCTCGTTTGTTCGTAAATAAATAACACAACAATATATACATAAATATACAAAACATAGGGCTATATAGTTGAGATGGGCTATACATAGGGCTAGTTTTGATTGATGCCAAAATCTGGTATACCAAAATGTTGGGAATTGGAATAGCAGTTTTGTCATGTTTGGTTAGCATTCACAGCAAAAATTCGGCCAAAATTCAGTTTGGTTCATAACCACATTCACATTCAAATATCCATTCAAATATTCAGTCAAAATTCATGTTCACATTCACAATTCAAAATTCAGTCAAAATTTTCACAAATCACATTCACATTCAGCATTGCCGACCGTGCACATTCAAATATTTAGGAAAAATTCACATTCACAATTCAAAATCACATTGACATTCACATTATTCACAACATTAATTCGATGAGGACGAGGGCGCGACGGTGGCGACGGTGATGGCGGGGACGACGGCGACGGTGATGGCGACGACGTGCGGTTTAGGGTTTAGGGTTCGACAACGGATCGAGCAATAGATGAACAAAAAGATCGAATCGGCGGCGCGGTTACCTTGGAATGCAGCGACGACGATGGGAGACCACGACGGCGCATTGTTAGGAGACGACGGCGACGACATGAGTAGACATCGGCGGCGGCGGTTTAGGGTTCTTCAACGCAAGAAGAGATCAAAAATGGCTAATTGTTTGGGTCGCACCATGCCCTCTGCTATATATAGATCCCAGTATCTTTTGTCACGGTTAGAGACAACAATCGGAAGTGAAGATATCTTTAGTCCTCGTTGAAGCCACCAATCGGGACCAAAGATATCTTCGTCCTGTTGGTGGTAACAACCGGGACCTTTAGTCCTAGTTGAAACCAACAACCGGGATTATCTTTAGTCTCGGTTGTTGGCTTTAACCGGACTAAATATGTTTTTCTGCTATTTTCAAATATTTTTCTTGTCCCAATTAGTGTTAACAACCGAGAGTAAACATTAAACCGGGCCCCAAATTAATATATTAAATATAGGTTTAAAACAATAATAATTAAAATCAACAATTTTAATGAGAAAACATTTAAAATAGTTTAATGTTGTATTGAAAATAATCATATATAATTATATATAATTAACATATGTCCTATTGTAAAGTATTTTAAATTCTAATAATCATATATAATTAACATATGCCCTATTGAAAAGTATTTTAAATTCTAATAATCATATGTAATTAACATATGTCCTATTGAAAAATATTTTAAATTCTAATAATCATATAGAATTAACATATGCCCTACTGAAAAATATTTTAAATTCTAATAATTATATAGAATTAACATATGCCCTATTGAAAAATATTTTAAATTCTAATAATCTTATATAATTAACATATGCCCTATTAAAAAGTACTCATTGTATGTTATATCTACAACCATTATCTGTTCTTTTGCGAATCTTTCAGCTCTGCACACATCAGAGGAGATGCTAGCAGCATGATGATATGGAGTACTCGAGAGTGACACGACAACACAGTGTTGTAAACTCTCTTCGTCCAGCCCATATTCAGATTTAAAGGGAGAAGTCATGGGTTAGTTTTCCTAGAAAAGTAGACATCTACTGCTGCTCCCTCTATTCTAAAATTGTTAGCAAGTGCTCCCTCTGTCTATAAATACAGGCCCAACAAGGTAGTATAGCAAGCTTAGCTACTGCAGCAGGTAGTGTTGCGTATGTGTTACACTTATAGGGAGCGATGAATAAAAACAGCAAAAGGGCGAGACCGAGGTCGGCGAAGATGCCGATGAGACGACCAAGGTGACCTACTCCATCGACCGTGACTCGCTCGAGTGTAACATTTCCTTCCTGCCATTTGAAGCTCGAGTTTATATGGTACTCCTAGACATTGCACCACATCATTTTGAAGAAGGCGAGACTGAGGTCGGCGAAGAAGGCGTTGGGGCCTCTTCACGGATCAGCAGTGGGATGCGGTGTGGATGCCGATGAGATGACTAAGGTGACCTACTCCATCGACCGTGACTCGCTCGTGTGTGGCATTTGCTTCATGCCTTTTGAAGCTCGAGTTTACATGGTACTCCTAGCTGCTTATAGTTGTACTGGTTGATTATTATGGCACCCAGATACATTATTGAAGGCTTGAGCAAAACTTGTATTAATCATATCTAATTTACAGATGGATCTTCAATAAATTCAAAATAATTTACATCGTCCATACAACAATCTATCTCGGCCAGTACATTTAACATAATTTAGTATGTGATGGTTGCCCTCACATACTTTCTCCTCACTAATGTTCCTTCACTATGATTGTTGTGTGAGTAAGGGATGTGCTCATTTGATAGGAGGATGCTCGGGTCAACCGTCACCGTGAATAGAGGTTGCTCATCAAATTGATCGTAATCTTCGTCAGTTTTATCCTCAACTCCGACGATTTTCCTTTTGCCTGGGAGAACCACATGACGCTTTGGCTCGTTGGACCCTTTCCCCTTCCTTGCTTTGCTAGCCATGTCATTCACATAGAAAACTTGCCTTACATCATTGGCAAGGACAAATGATTCGTCTGAGTATCCAACCTTGGTAAGGTCCACCGTTGTCATCCCACTTTCATCAATCATTATGCCTCCACCACTCAGCCTAACCCACTGGCACCGAAATAGAGGGACCTTCAAAGGTTCATAGTCAAGCTCCCATATGTCCTCGATGCTACCATAATACGTGCTAGTCGTATCATCGTATTCCATGGCATCGATGCAGACAACACTGTTCTGATTCATGCTCTTTCTGTCTTGGGACCATGTTTAAAATGTATATCCATTGATTTCATATGCCTAGAATATGGTGATCGAGCAAGATGGTCCCCTCGCCAAGGCTAGTTGTTGGTCAATGGTCCTGTTGCCCATGAGATGTTGTCGTAGGCAAGCATGGAAAGCATCAATGTGATGACATGTAATCCAGGCATCGGTCTTATCGATATTTTCAGAGTGAACAATCGCCAAGTGCTACTCGATGTAAGGAGCCACCAAGGAATATTGTTGCAAAATAGTCCAATGTGCTTTTCAAAATAATTCATTGTCTACGGTCATTATTGCCTTCCTTCCAAGAGTCCCCTTCCCCCGTAGTCTTCTTTCATGGCTTGATTCGGGGACCCAGATTGGACGAAGGTCTTCAATAAAGTCTATGCAGAACTCAATAACCTCCTCTGTTCCATACCCCTTGGCAATGCTGGCCTCCGGACGAGAACGGTTACGGACGTACTTCTTTAGAATGCTCATGTACCTCTCGAAAGGGAACATGTTGTGTAGGAATACAGGACCAAGGATACAGATCTCTTTGACAAGGTGGCATAGAAGAGGTGTCATGTATTGAAGAAGGAAGGCGAAAAGATCATCTCAAAGCTAACAAGACATTGCACCACATCATTTTGAAAGGCTTCTAGTCTGTCTAGATGGTTGATCTTCTACGAAATTGCGTTCAAGAAAGCACATAGCTTTGTTATTGTTGCCCGAACATTATCAGGAGGAATACCTCGAATTATAACGGAAAGCAGCTGTGTCATCAGCACGTGGCAGTCATGACACTTTAGGTTGATGAACTTCTTCTCCTTTGTGCTTATTATTCCCTTTATATTTGAGGAGTATCCAGACGGTACCTTGATGCTCTCCAGGCATTCAAACATGCTTTCCTTCTCTGCCTAGCTCAGAGTGTAACTGGCTGGACTCAAGTAGTATCTTCCTTTCTCCTTTGTTTTTGGGTGAAGGTTGTCGCGTTGTGCCATATGCTTGAGATCATTACATGCATCAGGTCTATCTTTTGACTTTTCATATACACCTAGGAAGCCTAGCAGGTTGACACTAAGGTTCTTAGTGAGGTGCATCATATCAATTGTGTGGTGAACGTTCAAAACTTTCTAATAGGGTGACTCCCAAAAATAGACTTCTTCTACATCGCCACGTGACCATCTTCACTTGCTATAGGTTGGCTGCCAGGTCCCTTTCCAAATACTACTTTCAGGTCTTTCACCATGGCAAACACGGCCTTTTCGTTATGATGTTTTGGCTTAGTACGATGGTCTGCCTTCTATTCAAAATGTTTGCCTTTCCTACGGACATGGTGGCTTGCAATAAGAAAGTGACGATGGCCCACGTACACTACCTTCTTAATGTGTTTCAGGTACGTACTTTCGATTTCATCCATACAGTGGGGGCAAGCCTTGTACCCCTTGTTTGACTATCCGGATAGGTTGTCAAGAGCAGGCCAATCGCTGATGGTAACGAACAACAACGCTCGTAGGTTAAACTTCTCCTATTTGTCCTCATCCCACATGGGGACACATTCTTTCTTTCACAGCAGTTTTAGATCTTCGACCAATGGTCTTAGGTACACATCAATGTGTTAACGACCAAATTTGGTAACCAAATCCCCGGGTTCAAAGCAGAGATTGAAGCGGATTCGGAAGAGACATGTGATCTGCGGGGAAATAGAGGCCGCGTCGGCTGAGTCCAAATCGGCTACGGAGTTTGTCGGCTAAGCCCGAGTCGGACTAGGATAGCCGATTCTGGTTGAAGATAGAAGTGAAGCCAATTCCAGAAGGAAAGATTGAAGATAGAGTATTGGATTTGGTTTCTAAAGTACGTTAAAGATATTTCCATGTATGGATAATGTCCTATAACGACAATTGTATCTTTAAATTAGGATATTTTGTTTAGTTTCCTTCTGTGATAATGTCGGTTTGTTTTGTAATCTAATCTATAATAGGAATCGTGTCCGTCATGGACTCATTTTGTATCCGGGTATAAATAAGACCCGTGGGCTTGTAACAAAAACATCACACAATCAATCAACTTCGACGCATCGCCACCCTTTTATTTTCAACAAGTTCTTGCTTTCGCTCGGGCGCATCGGCTTCGATCTTCGAACAAGGTAATTCCTTGTTACAAGCGGTTTGTATCGTTGGGGTTAGTGCTTCCATCACCATGATACTCTAGTTTCGATGTTATAGACTGCTTAATCTATCATATGCGGCATATAATCTAGAGCAATGTCTAGATCTGTCTCGCAATCGGCTGTTTTTTCTCTAAAGACAGTAGCCGTTAGAGCTAGATCCAGAGGTTGAATTAGATTATATGTCGTATCTACCGTCTCGAGGGATTTTCATTAGCCTATATAGATCTAGTATTTCTTTTTGTACTTAATGCTGCATCTAATTGACCTGTTAAGTCGCTTTTAGAACTATCAAGATCTGATCCATTCGGTTTAATGTTTATTATTAGAGCTGCTGGAGTTTCACCACCTTACTTGTTTAGTTATAGCATTAATTGCTATTGGATATATTAAAGCTACCTTTTATATTAAGATCTCAATCTATTTAAATGCCCTAAGCCAATATCAATCTGTCAAGCTACACTGATAGCCGATTGATCTAGGTTTAGCGTATTTAGGTTAGAGTGATATCTTTCTATAAAATGTATCGGAGTACTAGCCAATTTATATTAGATCTACAACATCGGCTAGGTTATCAATGCAAATAATTATTATCCTAATGTGCCTTTAGCCTAAGTGATTTATACTGTCTCGGTATACTACCGATCTATCCCAATCACTTAGTATAAATGTGCTTCGAGATAACATTTATATGTTTATTGATGTCTTCAGCCGATCCGGTAGGATCTAATTTTAACTTAATGCCTATTTCTTATTTTCTTGTTGGTTATAGGATCAAACCAAGCGCACGCCCTTGACGACACCGAGGCGACCAATTTGGAACCGCACTAGAGTAAAGCAAACCTCTCGAGGCCGGTGCGTGGGAATCGAATTTCTCATCAACACGCTTTTGGCACGCCCGGTGGGACCAATAAAGACTTTCAAGTTTGTCACCATGTCTGACACCAAGACTCCAGAGATCGATCGGAAAACGTCATCCCGGTGACGATGGAGCAATTGTCGGTGAACAATTAGCGACTACAAGCGGATGGTCGAGCGGCTACGGGCTCATTATTTGCAATCTTTCACCTGGACCAGTGCAGGGCGGTCCTCCGAAGTTCAAGTTCTCCATTGAAGATTTCGATATGTCTAATGAAGATAAGGACCGAATCGACTTCTGTTCATCATGCGCTCGTCAACCAAAGTTGCATACTTGGTTAACACACTCAACAACATGATAAGCACTGTGGTTGACTCAAAGATAGCCGAGCAATTACCAAGAGGGCCAACGTACTTCACCGATGGCCGTTCCCGAGCTATAGGATGCTGTCAACCTGTGGGCTGCCAATCCCGCCACTAGGACAGCCGAATCCTCATGGAGGGGCTTTGATCCAACCAAACGCACAGGCATCGACTTCAGAGCCGCATCCCAGGATCCTGGTCCGACAGCAGCCTCAACACCAGGGCCATGGAGCCTCGACAGTGACGCAGGAGCAGGTGGAGAACATGTTCAACACCAATCGGTGGCCAATCATGTCCAATGAGCCGATTGGCAACATCGCACACGGCGCCACACCATAGTCCCATCGGCAATCGGCTACTTCCTAAGCAATCACCATCGATTGTGTCTCGGCCACTTCCCGCTGCGAATCGGTTCCAAGTACCAATATCCGGAGGCCACCTTGAAAAGCAACATCGGCGGCAGACGACACCACGCAGTATCGGTAAGGACCCGTTCATTACAAGCATTATGACCCGATACCTCCGGTTCAAGCTCGGGACAATAGACCTTGGGCTAATCTCATTGCCGATGTCATGCCCGATCAGTTTGGCCTCAAACCCAAGGATTCGGCAACATGTACCGATACCCATATCCGAATACTTCGAAAGGGTGCCACCGCAAACGGTACAAAGTTATGGATTTCACAAAATTCTCCGGGCGGGACAGCGTGTCCACTTACGAGCACATCAGCATATTCTTGGCTCAATGCGGAGAAGCATCGGCTACGGACACGCTCAGAGTGCGTCTATTCTCGCTCTCTCTCTCTCAGGATCGGCTTTCACCTAGTTCTCATCATTGCCATACAACTCGGTTCAAAGCTGGGCCGATCTCCACAGCTACTTCTATTCTGGCACCCACGAGATGAAGCTGTCGGACCTCACCGGCATCAGGCAAAAACACGAAGAATCGGTTCAGGATTACATTCAACGCTTCGGGGACATGAGGAACCAATGCTATAGCCTGGTGTTACCGGACTCCCAGCTAGCGGACTTGCCTTTTCATGGCCTCTTTCCGTCGATGCGTGAAAGGTTTTTGGTCCAAGACTTTGTGACCTAGCCCACTGGGCCCAAAAAGTGACGGCTCATGAACAAAGGTTTCAAGAATCCAAGAAGGCCTTCAAGAAAGTCGCGCACGTCGTCTACGCAATGCACACGATTCGAGTGATAGCGACGAAGAGTTGGCAGCAGCAGTGGACCGAAATAAGAAGGCCATAACCTGCCAATGGTTAAAAAAGTCGGCTAAGGAAGAGAAATATGACTTTGATATCACTAAGGCCGACAAAATTTTCGATCTTTGTTGAAGGAGAAGCACGACGCGGACAACCACGTTATCCCATCAACGATGAACTCAAAAATAAAAGATACCGCAAGTGGCATAACACCACCTCCCACAGCACAAATGATTGCATAGTCTTCAGGCAGCACATCCAGTCGGCCATCGAAGCTGGGAAGATAAAGTTCGAAGAATCGGCTAAGCCGATGAAGGTCGATGGGAACCCCTTCCTGGTCAACATGGTCCAAGTCGGCCACGGCGAGCGATCGACAAGACCGAATGACTTACGGCTTAGCCGAAACACTAAAATCGGTTAGGTGCCGACTCAGGACCACTCCATAAAGAGTTGGAGATGTAGCTACATCAATCAACATGGTTCACACCAACAAACGATCGCTCGATCGTCGGCCCAGCAGACAGCGCTGCTGGTTCCAACACGGATGCAGGAGGAAGAAGAAAGCCGACGCAACAAGCCATACCAGAGGGCACCTGATCGATTGGGCGTGGCATATTACCGCCGTCACGATGGCTGTGACCCACATTGGCACTGTGAATTTTTCAGGTTCTGCTGGGAGCAAGGAATGAGGTTACCGACCCTTGAAAATTGCCCGGCGTGCGGTGACTACGGGGAGGACGAATACGGGGGACCACCACCGGAAAGTTCTAGCCGATTCGTCCCCGAGCCGTCCAACTTAACCAACGAAAACCCTCTGTTCGTGATTGGCTCGGCCCAATCCACCGGGACTTCTTCCAAGAAGAAGATGAAGAAGAGGCTGATGAAGAGCAATCGGCTAACCCCCAATGGTGTCCTTCGGACGTCTTTACTAAAACATAGAAAAGAAAAATTCAGAGGCTTAAGAGCGAGGGGCAGGAAGAAGAAGTCCGAAGGATGATCCAACAGCAACAACGTCGGCAGGGCACAAAACAATGGCACGCCAAGAAACAAGAAGCCCCAGTCGACAAAAGCCCAGCCGACAAAGCCAAAAGGGCAGCAAAAGGCAAAGGAGTGGTCTCGGCATCGGTCAACATGGTTTTTGTTTTACCAGTCGAATTTGAGGCTGCCGAGGCCGATGCAGACACAGTGGAGGAGACCTTGGCTAGACTGGTTCTGTCCCCAGAACAAGCTATTTTTTGAAAAACCTGAGGAGACCAAAAATCGGCAACTGAAGCCATTATACGTCAAAGGATTCATCAATGGCAAGCCAATGTCCAAAATGCTAGTCGATGGAGGGGCTGCTGTTAATCTAATGCCCTACGCGACTTTTAGGAAGATGGGAAAAGGAGCCGAAGATCTGATCAAAACGAACATGATGCTCAAGGACTTCCGTGATAACCCTTCAGAAGCCAAGGGAGTTTTAAACGTCGAGCTGACCATCGGCAGCAAAACCATGCCCACTACTTTTTTTGTTATCGACGGGAAGGGGTCGTATAGCCTGCTGCTTGGAAGGGACTAGATCCACGCCAATTGTTGCATCCCTTCCACAATGCACCAAAGCTTAGTCCAGTGGCAAGCCAACAGATCAGTCAACGTCGCTAACGCCGATTTGCCTTTGTGGGAAATCGATGGTATTGATTGTCTGTCTGGCAAGGTTTGGCAAGCTGATTTTTTAAAGGTGTCCGATTCTGACATATAGCCCATTGGAGACGAAGAGCCTCAATTACTACTTTGAAGGCGTCGTGGAGGGCTCGAGCGTCTACAACAAGGACACCGTGGACGACAACGATGAAAAACTTGGGCAAGGTTTTATGTCGGCCGACGAGTTAGAAGATGTTGATATAGGTCCAGGAGATAGGCCTAGGCCGACATATATTAGCAAAAATTTGTCTTCTCATTTTAGAGCCAAGCTTATTGATTTGTTAAAGAAATATATAGACTGCTTTGCTTGGGAATACTTTGAGATGTCTGGTCTTAGCCGATCCATTGTTGAACATCGGCTCCCTATCAAGCCCAGATATCGGCAATATAAACAACCTCCCAGGAGGTTTAGAGCCGATATGTATGAAGCAATTAAAGCCGAAATCACTCGGCTATATGATGTTGGATATTCGACCCGCCGATATGCGAGTGGGTTTCAAACATAGTTTCGTGATGAAGAAGAATGGCAAACTTAGGGTGTGTATCGATTTCAGGGATTTAAACAAGGCCACCCCTAAGGACGAATACCCAATGCCCATAGCCGATTTGCTGGTGGATGCCGCCTCTGGCCACAAAATTATAAGTTTCATGGATGGCAACGTAGGTTACAATCAGATCTTCATGGCCGAGGAAGACATCCACAAGACAGCTTTTAGGTGTCCAGGAGCAATCGGCCTATATGAATGGGTTGTCATGACGTTCGGCTTGAAGAATGCTGGGGCCACATATCAGAGGGCCATGAATTACATTTTTCACGATCTAATCAGCTTTTTAGTGGAGATCTACATAGACGATGTTGTTGTCAAATCCAATATAGCCGATCTGAGGAAAGTTCTGGAGCGAACAAGAAAAGAAAATATGGCATGAAGATGAACCCTACAAAATGCGCGTTTGGCATATCGGCTGGACAATTCTTGAGATTCCTTGTTCATGAGAGAGGATCGAAGTTACGCAGAGGAGTATCAACGCAATTAAGACGATTCAGCCTCCAAAGGACAAGAAGGAATTACAATCGTTGATCGGCAAAATCAATTTCATCAGGCGATTCATAGCAAATCTGTCAAAAAAGATGGAGCCATTCACACCATTGCTTCGGCTTAAGGCCGATCAAGCATTGACCTGGGGGGCAGAGCAACAAAAAGCCTTGGACAACATCAAGAGTTATCTAAGTTCCCCTCCCGTCCTAATTTCTCCACGAAAGGAGTGACATTCAAATTATATCTCGCACCAACAAGAAATCAATCGGCTCGAGTCTTGATTCAGAGTTCGAAGGGAAGGAGAATGCCATCTTTATCTCGGTGACGGCTTCGGATGCTGAAACAAGGTATTCACCAGTGGAGAAATTGTGTCTTTGCCTGTATTTTTTATATATAAAGTTGAGGCATTATTTATTATCCAATGAGTGCATCGTGGTATGCAAAGCCGATGTAGTATAATACATGCTATCGGCTCCAGTATTAAAAGGACGAGCTGGGAAGTGGATTTTTGTCTTAATGGAGTTTGATCTGAGATACCAGGCACCCAAGGCAGTCAAAGGATAGGCTATAGCCGATTTTATAGTGGAACACAGGGATGATTCAATCGGCTCAGTGGATATCATGCCTTGGACTTTAACTTTTGATGGCTCGGTTTGCACTAATGGATGCAGCATCGGCTTAGTAATAATCTCTCCAAGGGGGGCAAGCTTTGAGTTTGTTTTTTCAATCACACCCCATGCAACAAACAATCAAGCCGAATACGAAGCCGTGCTAAAGGGATTACAATTGCTCAAGGAAGTCGAAGCCGACGCCATCGAGATAATGGAAGATTCACTGTTGGTCGTCAGCCAGTTATCAGGAGAATATATATGCAAGAACGATACGTTGATGGTCTACTATCAAAAATGCCGAGAATTGATGGACAGCTTTCGGCTAGTAACATTGAAACATATCCCCAGGGAACAAAATGCAAAAGCCAATGATCTAGCTAGGAAGCATCAGGCTACAAGCCGATGACAAAGGATATTGAAGTGGAAATCGCCACAATGTTAGCCAACGATTGGATACTTGACGTCTACAACTCCCTACAAAATCCCTCTCAATCGGCTTCAAGGAAATTGCGCTACAAGGCTTTGAGATATGTTTTGCTTGACGAAGAATTGTACTATCGGATGATTGATGGTGTGCTACTCAAATGTCTCAGTGCCGATCAAGCCAAGGTTGCTATCGGGGAAGTGCATGAAGGGATCTGTGGCACACATCAATTGGCTCACAAGATGAAGTGGCTACTTCAGAGAGCAGGGTACTTTTGGCCGACTATCTTTGGAAGATTGTTTCAAGTATTACAAGGAATGCCAAGATTGTCAAAAGTTTAGAGCTATCCAAAGGGCACCAGCATCGGCTATGAACCCAATTATCAAGCCTTGGCTGTTCAGAGGTTGGGGAATCGACATGATCGGCCAGATCAATCCACCCTCAAGCAAAGGACATAAGTTTTACCAAGTGGGTGGAAGCAGTTCCCTTAAAGAAGGTTGACTCTGGAGACACAATCGAGTTTGTTAAAGAAACACATCATATACGATTCGGCGTCCCTCAAACTATAACTACGGATCATCATGTTCAGTTTTCCAACGTCATGGGGATCAAGTTGTTAAATTCTTCACCGTACTATGCCGAGGCTTCTAATAAAAGCTTGATCAAGTTGATAAATAGAAAGATTGCTGAGTACCAGAAGCAATGGCAGACCGATTAGCCGAATCACTTTGGGCTTATCGGATGGCTTGCCACGGATCAATCCAGTGCCTCCATATAAATTGGTCTATGGACATGAAGCAATCCTTCCATGGGAAAATATCATCGACTCAAGAAGAATTCAACTACAAGACCAGCTAATAGCCGATGATTATTATAATCTGATGGTAGATGAATCAGAAGACCTATTCCTATCAAGGATGCGCGCCTTAGAAAAAGTGACCAGAGACAAGGAGCGAGTAGCCCGTCATCATAACAAGAAAGTTGTGCCTAAGTCTTTTGAAGAGGGCGAGCTTGTTTGGAAATTAATATTGCCGATTGGATCAAGGGATAACAAGTTCGACAAGTGGTCACCTAATTGGGAAGGGCCTTTCAAGATCCAAAAATGCATCTCCAAAGGGGCCTATATGCTAGAAGGTTTGGATGGAGATGTGTTTCGACGGACCCTAAATGGCAAATATCTGAAAAAAATATTATCCCAGCGTTTGGATCAACTCTTGAATCAGCTAAGGATGTCGGCTCATGCTAGCCGATGCGGTGTGCCGATGCACGCATCGCCTTTAGAACATTTCACCCTAAGTTTTTCCCCCGATTTTCCCAAAGCGGCTCAATCTAGCGCGGGTATTGGTTTGTTTCAATTACTAATTTTATCAATGCTAAGGACGTCATCGACAAAATTAGGAGGCATATTATATAACACAAGTTTAGAAATCACGGATGAATTTTTCAAGGGATTTTTCAAACTTTTCAAGGCATTCGAAACATGGACATAATTAAATATTGCCGATTGGATCAAGGAATAACAAGTTCGGTAAGTGATCACCTAATTGGGAAGGTCCTTTCAAGATCCACAAATGTGTCTCCAAAGGGGCCTATATGCTAGAAGGTTTGGATGGAGATGTGTTTCGACGGACCCTAAATGGCAAATATCTGAAAAAAATATTATCCCAGCGTTTGGATCAACTCTTGAATCAGCTAAGGATGTCGGCTCATGCTAGCCGATGCGGAGTGCCGATGCACGCATCGCCTTTAGAACATTTCACCCTAAGTTTTTTCCCTCTGATTTTCCCAAACCGGCTCAATTACTAATTTTATCAATGCTAAGGACGTCATCGACAAAATTACGGGGGCATATTATATAACACAAGTTCAGAAATCACACATGAATTTTTCAAGGGATTTTTCAAAGTTTTCAAGGCATTCGAAACTTGGACATAATTAAATCGGGAAAGAAGGGGACATAAATAAAGTCTGTCACAACCCGATTTTTGTTTGGGATTAAAAATCATTAAATAAATCATTTTATAGAAATTAAATAAAAAGGTGAAATAATCTCTCAAGTGAAATAAAGAAGGAAATTAAAATTTCATTTAAAAATCATGGCTAGAAATATTTTTGAAATATTCTCCAGCCCTAAAGTATTCTCGAAATTTTCCGTGAAATTTCGGAGCTTCGAAATAATTTTTAATGCTACAAAGAGCATTCCAGTAATTATTTAATAAATAAATTAATCACTAAATGGTCTGGATATATTTTTATTAAACTCTAAGTCTCCATCTATTTTCAAGAATTTTTTGGAATTATTTGAGCACTGGAAGTATTTATAAAAATTATAAAACCATTTTTGTGATTAATTTAAATGGAAAAATAAATTAAAACCCCTGCTGTCCGCGGGCTGCTTTTGGCCCATTCCTCCTTGAAGTTCGCTTTTCCTTCCTTGTGCGCGCGCGCCTCCTTTCCTCTCTCCTTCCCGGGAGCCGAGTGGTCGCGGCCCGTTCCGCCGCGCGCGCCGCAAAAGTCTACCCGTCCTCCCTCCTTTCTCTCGGTCGATGACAGGTGGGGCCCGCCCTTCATCCCCGACCCCCGGCCGCACCGCCATTGCCACCGACCTCGCGCTCCCTCACGCCGCGTATCCCGCGTACCCCCGCCGCTCCCGCGCGTGTTTTAACGCCGCCGGCTTTTCCCCTTAATTTACCCTAACCTCGTGCCATTAATCGCCGCATTTGCTCCCCGCGCTTAACGCCGCCGGCCACCACCTCTCCCCGCGAATCCCGCCGCGCACCGACCTTGTGAGCCCTTCCCGGCCTATAAACGCGCCCGCCGAGCTCCTCTCCCATTTCTCCAATCTTCCCGAGCCCGCCGCGCTCTCACCGCCTCTCCTCGCGTCTCCCCTCTCTCTGCCGCTCGCCGCCGCCCGCCGTTCCGACCTCGCCACCGAGCGCCAAGCCCGCCGCCACGTTTGCCGTCGTACCGCACATCCCGTCCGCCGTCTCCGGCCTCGGATCGCAGCCGGAAACCCTCCTCGCCGTGCGACCGAGCCGCCGCCACCATAGCCGCCCGCGCCGCCATTCGCCACCACACCGCTTTCCCGAGCTGCGCCGCCCCCTCCTTCAGCTCCGCCGCGTGCCTCCGAGCATCGGCCGCCCTCGGCCGTTGTCGGCCGTGGCCGGACCGCCTGTCGCTGTGCGCCGGACGCCGCCCGCCTCCTCCGCTCGCAACCGATCGCCGCGCCACCTTTTCCCATCGGCCGGTGAGCCCTCCCTCTTTCCGCCTCCTCTGCGGCCTTTTGCCTCCCTCGCCGCGCGATGGCGCCGCCCGGCGACCATCGGGCGCGTGCGCGTCACCGTGCCGTTGCGGCCGTCATCGGTCGTCGCCTCCTCTTCACCGCCCGATCTACCTCGGGCAGATCGTGGCCATCCATCCGGCCGCAAGCGTGGCTGCTGCGTCGCGCCACGTGTGCGTCACGTGGCGCGCCCACCCGTGGACCGCCGTGGACTTGGTCCACGGTGGACCAGCCCGTGGACGCCGCCGCTGCTGGGCGACGTCAACCCTTGGCGTTGACGTCGGCCCTAGCCGATGTCGCATCCGGTTCGCCGACGTCATGCCGCGCCGTGCACGCGAGCGTCGCCCTGGCTGCGACGCAATAAATTTAATTAACTTCCACAATTTATTTAAATGGTCCAAAACTTCTTAATTCATATCTAATTCATACGAACTCCAAATTGGGCCATTCAAATTGCATAATTTATCTAAAATTGTGCTCTACATGTTGGTTTATTTTTCATCATGTTGTTATTTGGTTTTTATTAGGGTTTTTCTCTTGTTTTGTATGCCCGTGTAGTTTTCGTCGTTTCGAGTTTGCGCTCACGAAGAGTTCGAAAGTTGGTTGGAAGAAGCAAGGCAAGTAACACTTCACTTGAATCATATTGAACCCATTTTCATAAATGTTTTAGTGTTTGCAAATAAAATTGCATTGTTTTGCTAATTACATGAAATGATGGGATTACCTATCTCGTTTGCTTGTGCCATACCTCTTGATAACTGTCCTTTGTCAAACATTGGGTGATAATTTGACTAGCTTTAGTCACTTACGTGACTTTTGCTAGAATTATATGCTTAGCCTTGCTTAATTACCACTAGCTCATTAAATGGGATAATTACACTATCTAAACTTAGTTCGGATGAGTGCAAGCTCGGAACACTGGCCATATCTTTTGGTCATAATTATCCCAACTAAAATATGACTAAATGGTGGGTTGTGGGTGCATGGTTTTGGCTTGTTGCACCCATGGCAATTAAGGACCGGTTCATGGGAAACCATGAAAGACATACGTGCTTACCACAAGCAAGAATGGGCAACTCGCTGGATCCGTAGTATAGCTTTTCCCTAGCCGACGATCCGTGGTGAGGGTGGGCGTGATGGAGTTTTAGTACGCCCGGTATAAGGGTTGTTGGGCTGCCGGATTCACCGTGGCACTCGGGGCTGCCCACATCCCGTGGTCCGGGAGTGGGGAGGAAACCTTGGTGTGGATTCGCTTGGTTAGGGGAGTTATGCTATAGGTCTTGTCACGATTCCCCTTTGCGTATCGTGGCGATACTTCGGGGCATGGCAACATGTGTGGAATCGTGTCTTGTGGGTAAAGTAGTGCACCTCGATCGAGTAAAACTATTCGAATAGCCGTGCCCACGGTTATGGGCGATCGACTAGTTTCACCATGATTAGTCCCACCCTTAATAAATTGGCTTAATAATCATTAGACCAGGTGGGAATTGGTTGGGCCGTTAAACGTGGGGATAACGTTGTTCGGTGGAGGATTAATATTGACTTAATTACTCAAGCCTATTAAACGTGAGGATAACGTTGTTCGGTGGAGGATTAGTATTGATTTAATTACTCAACAATTTTCCCAGTTCCGAAATAAAGTGTTTTGCAACCGCCTTTCCGCAAAGTAGCCCGAAGCCTCTCCTTGCCTCCTCGCATTTCGCATTCCTTGGTGTGGCTTGTTGAGTATGTGGTTGTACTCAGCCTTGCAATCTCTCCCCCTTCAGAAGTGTGGTGCTTTTGAGTTGAAGACGGTGTTTGAGGACCAAGGCTCAGACCCCAGTTGAGTTTGCCTGTGGAGTGGAGCTGAAGCCCCGCTAGGATCGTCTTTTCCCTCTGTCGTTGCTTTCTTTCGAGTGTAAGGACTAAGTGCCTCTTTTCTTGTAAGTATTTATACACTTTATCTATACATATGGATCTGTGTATTGATTTGTCACTTTGTGTACCCTGGTTGATGCCTGGATAGGGATTAAATACACAAAATAGTCTGGAAATTCGGGTTCGAATTTCTGGGCGTGACAGTCAGCAAGCCGACTACAAAAGTTACATGTTACATGATGTCTTCGAAAGTTTTTTTTCAGTTTGGCCTATTACAAGAGTCGATCTAGTTGCTGATGAAGTCATTAATGGGCGATATTGCTCTCTATCCGATGTTCTCGACACTGGTCAATCGTCTCGCATCGGCTGCGTCGGTTCTGGAATCGGCTTCGGGGACTTCCTTAGATCTCCTAAGTCTGAATAGAGGACTTTCACTTTGCTCCGTTGCTCCTCGATGGTCGTTGGGAGATCGGCTAGTTTCTTTTCTTCGGAAGCGAGTTTTGCCCCGCACCGGTCGAGTTCACCATAAGTTCGGCTTCCCTTTTCTTCACCGTTCGATGTTGCATTGAGTAGCCGATGGCCCAGCAGTTAGTTCGTCTAACTTGGCTTTTTCATCAATAATGCCCCGACGGTTCTTCTCGATCATTACTTCAAGATCGGCTTTGGCTTTCTGTCAATCATCCGCTTGTAACATCCCGAAAATCGAAGAAACGAAATCGAAAACCTAAAAATCGGAACTTTCAAAAACCTTCGCTTGTTGCTTCTTCCTCGGGTTTGTTGCTTCTTATTTGCCGCTCGGTTGCATAAATCTAGTTGTGATCAATTCCCTTTCGGTGTTTTTGGATGATTTGGAGTTTGTCGGAAAGAAAATGTGAAATTCAGTATTAGGAATTTTTAAAAGAAATCGGAGAATGAAGTGCGGATTTATGAAAATACGAATTGGGAGAAATAGAATAGTAATTGTGGTTGAGGGAAGATAAATTAGGACACAAAATAAATAATAAAATATTTGGAAGTCTTACTCGGAATCGGGAAATTTTTGGAAAATAAATGGTGAAGTATGAAAATTAGGAAAAAGGGATTTAAATAAATAAATATGAAAAATATTGTGGGGAAATAAAAGTGGAGAAAAAGTTGAGAATATAGTATTAAAAATTATTTTTGGAATATAGGAATTTACTTTGGAATTTTTAGAGGAGGAAAATTGAAATAGGAATTAAAAATCAAAAATCGGAAAATTACAAAATCGCACTTGTTCACATTGCGCCAAGTGTTCGACGCTGTACCGCGCCCGTCCGCGCGCGCGACACGCGCCGCGCGCGCTCGCCGCGCCGGCCCGCCTCGCCCCGTGCGCGCATGCCCGGCCCCTAACCCCGCGCGCCACGCGCCGCGCAGCGAGCGCGCGCCGCGCGGGCCCCGCCACGCCTCGCGCCCCACGCTCGCCGCACACGTCTGGCCCTGCCCGCGCCTCACGCCATCGTCGCCGCGTGTCACCGACCGCGACGGACCCGCCGCTCGCGCCGCGCGCGCACGACGCCGTACGCGGCCCCGCCCGCGCCGCGCGCCTTCCGCCACGTCGCACGCACCCGAGCCGGCCCAAGCCCTAGCGCCGCCGCGTGGCTTCCGAGCTGTGCCACCCCCTCCTCCATCTTCTCTCCCGACCGCGCCTATAAAGGGCCGCGACCCCGCCCCTTTGCCGCATCGCCGCCGCCTCCCTTCTCCCTTCCCGAGCCCAAAAGCGCCGTCGCCGCCGTGCGCCGAGGTCCCCGTGCCCCACCGCACCTCCCGAGGCCGCCGTCGCCGTAAGCCCCGCCGCCGCCCCTGTTTCCTTGCGCAATAGCGCCGCCGCCTCTCTGTTTTGGTGCGCCACGGTCGAGCACCTAGCGTGCAATGAACAAGTGGCTGGAAAAAAAAAAAATAAAATAAAATAAAATAGGAAAAATTTGGAAAAATTTTAGGAAATTGGGAAAAATATTTTGGAAAGATTTGAGTAAAATTTTTGGCAAAATTAAATTATTCTACGGCATGTTTTCTCGGTGCAAAAATTTGAAAATCAAAACCGGACTTTTCCGAAATTTCGTTTGCGTCGTTTTTGAATCGAATTTTGTTTAGATCTTTCTCGCCATTTAAATATGTTTCTCTTTTGTGCTCGGACCTTCAAAACCTCAAGCACCAATCCTCCGCGGATATTTTTCAAATCCATTTCTCGAACGAATCGCGATCGGCGTTTTGCGAAAACCCTAAGTCGTCGACCCGATGTCAAAACTTGGAGTTTTCCGGGCGATCTTAGTACAAACTTAAGTAGGAATTTGGGCTTAGCGCTTGTAATCGTTTCGAGGCTTTTCGGATCTTTTCGACCTTTTGGTGTTATATGGGATTCTAATCAGAGTCGATTGATTTTTGCACGTACGGGTAGCACTGAAGAGACCGGCATCGACCCCGTTGAAGACACCACTCCACAAGCGTGCGAGCAAGGCAAGTCAACACACTCTTTGAACATATTGATCCTACTTTGTGAAATGATGTTGATTTCAATTACAAATTGCATGCTATACACAAATGAGTACCTATGCTTGGTATACCCGCTTTGATATTGATTTCCTTTAGAATTATTCGTTGTAACCTTCGATGTGATATGACCGGAGACTAACTTCGGTAAAAATGCTTAGCCACGCTTATACTAGATCCTTGCATACTCATGATTTTACAAAGAAGCTTTATGCTTGGGCAACTACCTTAGGGAAGGTAGTTGAGATGCGCTTGTGGAGACATGAGCGCCACATGGCCATGAGATTGATGAACTAAGTTTGATGAAAATTGAAAGTACTATACAAATGTTTTAGGCTGGGCGGCCGGATGATTTGGGTGGATTCCGGAAAAGGCAAGTGCCGACCACTGGTCAATTAAGGACCGAGCCATGAGATAGCCGGAAACGAGCCGTCGGCCGTACTTCTCGAATGGGTATAGACCTAGTGACTAGATAGCCGAGCGGAGGTAGTATCCTTGCATAGATGGTTCTTTATGATGTGGTTTATGAGATGAGGATGAGGCTGCGGCCTATGTTACGGATGGTGGAATTAAATCGATATTAATTGAACTTAAAGATTGAGGAAGTCTTCCCTTACCCGGGTGCGCGAACTCCTCTCACTACTAGAAAATGACGGCTAGAGTGCATGAGGGCTTAAGTTCATGGAGCGGGTACTGCCAAAGTGAGGTTATCAAAAGGCTTTGCCGTGACCGTCTCATGTGTTGGGACGTAGGCTCATTCGTTGGGCTGTCGCGGAGTACGGGTAAAGTGTACATCCTTGCGCAGTGTGAATGAATCAATCTATTCGAATAGCCGTGCTCGCGGATATCGAGCATCGTGACAAGACTTTCGCTTGGCTAGACTTTAAACTTAAAACGCTGGGATGGGTTTGCATGATGATTTCATCATTGGGGATCAACTTCTCGAGATGCGAGAAGGGGTGGATTCCCAGAAAACCATGACGAATCGGAGGCGGGAAGCCATCCTTGGAATCACGATGGATGGTAGACAGAACCGTCGCCGAATTAATGAACTATGGAACTAAAACTTGACTTGGCTAGTTGTTAGGCTTGTGAAAAGATTTGTGAAAATTGGCTTTATGCAAAAGAGCTCCAGCCATTCCTTGAATAACCCTATCATATGCATCACTTCCGTGTTGGCTTGCTGAGTACGGTTGGTACTCACCCTTGCTATACGCACAAACCTTCAGATGGTGGGAATGAAGAATCGGAGGATCCTTACGCTTACTACCAGGAGGGCGAAGAAGCTGATGGCGCTTACTAGGTCTTAGCCCCGGTCGTTGCCTGTGGCAACTGACATGCCGCTGCCTCTATACCGCTGCCGTATCTAATTTCTGCTTTTTGCGTTGTATCCGGACCATGAGGTCTGTGTGGTGAACATTGCCTTCGGTCCTATCGTTGTAATAATTTCGTTGTAAGACTATTCGTGCATGTGCACTGATTATTGATCTTGTATTTCGTGGGTACCAACTACTCGATCCAGGGAAATGGTACTAAGAACACGAAAGATTCCGTTCCAAAACGGGGGTCCACACCGCTTGCATTGCCCTTTCTAGTCGTGCCGGTATTGGTCAATGTGGGCATCTTGGGAGATTGTGTCGGCTACGTTGTCGGAAGCTGGCTCTCGATCTCCTCGAACACGGCTTTTATCGGCCCGCAGTTGGTGACCACGTAGTCTAATGGGCTTTCCAGTCGACAAGCAATATCGGATAGCCTCTCCTTTAACGCATCGGCTATAGGAGCTGGGCCCGGCTGATAATTTCTTCCTCTTCACCGAAAAACTCCATGATGTCGAAGGAGAACATGTCGGCTAGGGCCTGCAAGACCTCATTCAGTATTGTTTAAGAACCGAGAGGGTTAAAGAGTCGGCTGGTTCCTGAAAGGGTTATTTTTACCTTGACCGTGGGAGGTGGCGCCGCCTCTTCTTCTTCCACATGGTGGCTGCCCTTGGCCGATAGCGTGTGTTCGCTTAATGCGTGAAGAGCGATCGATGGAGACCAAGGGGGCTGCGTGGACAAGTGTTACTTGGAATCGGCCAAAACGACATAAAAGAGAAGGACAGGGTCGCGAACTTACCGGCGAAGTAGGGCATGGCTGCCGATGAGCTAATCGCTTTCACTGCAATCAAGTGGTTTTGAATAAGAGCAGAGAGATGTCAAATGGATTTAAGTTACCAGAACTTCGGGATGCGTACCGGTTGAGGACGAGATGGGCGTTGAGGAGGAGATGGTGTTTGCTGAGCCTGATCATTGGCCGATGAGGTTTGTGCATATTTGCCCGAGTAGCTGGACTCGGCTGCTGCTTCTTCAATGGCTTGATCAATTTCTTCCTCAATGATTTCTTGGTTGAGGGCTTCTTCAACACTTGGGTCCAAGGACGGCAAGCTGTCGGCAGGGGCTGTTGGTTGCTTCTTTGCTTTTTTCCTCTGAGCGGCTGGTCGACCAGTAGCCGACGGCTTGGCCCTCTTTCTGGATAGCGCTTCATGAGTCTAACCATGCAGAAGTGTTGTCACCTTTGGCGCATGGAAGCCAATAATTGAGGGAGCAAGTCCTCCAGTTGGGATCTGTCCTGCTGCGTATTCGATTTTGAGCCCCGAGTTGCTCTCATAGGAGGGAGAAGAATCGGTTGTCTGTGAAGACAAAATGCATTAGCAAAATATTAGGCAAATAATAGCCAATGAATTTGGAAATTGACCGAGCAAGAGAAGTACTTACATTAGGGATCAACTCTGGAAGCAGTGCGGTTAAGTACATGGAGGACACTGTCGAAAGATGTGTTATTTCAATTCGACCCACCATCGGTCGAAGGCCAAACTCCTCTTCAAGGCTAATTCTAGGGCACCTATGCTGCCAAGAGGCAGGTTTTTGATGTTTGCCAGCCGATCTATCATTATCCTTGAAGTTATTTCCCCTCTCGTTTGGATCTTGTCGCATAATAAAATCCAATCGGCAATTGTCCGAGTCCGAGTTGCCTGGCTGATGCGGGATAGTAAAACTCGTATGACTTAACAACGTTGCGGCCTTGGTGGATGCCGATCGGGAGAATGCAAGGGCTGATGGTTGCAGCAAAGATCTCCCTTGGTTTTAGGTGCTCTTCGGAGTTGAGTTCATCGAAGTTAAAATCGATGGGGAGCTCGAATTCCGGGCAGTTTCCATAGAAAAACCATGTTCGATTGTTCTTGGCAAATCCATCATAAAAAGTGTAAACCAATCGGCTAAGAGCTCGCTCGACAGTTTGGATCCGGCATGAACAGACGCAGCTTCTCCGAAGGACATACAGCTGTGCATGTTTATCTCTTCTCCATCCTCATCCTCAGTCGGCTCTATTAGAGGGAATTTGGCATCGGCCAGACTGGGTCTTTCAGAAATTTTTTGTGTGAGGAGCACAAGCCAGAGTTGTAAGAACCACCAGGGGCCTTCAGTGCTTACAACTGAGCCAACGGCTATCTTAGCCGATGCTTGATTCAAGGTTTGGTAGGGATAACCTAGAAGGAACTTGCCCAAGGGGATGTTTGCCTTGTTGACTAGGGCTTCGGCTATAGCTTGCTAGTTGGTTGTGGGGCCGCAGCTAGATCCACAGAAGATAACTTTTCCAGCCACATCATTAGAAAGGTTGTGTGCTCCCTGGGGCTGACTGGTCCAGTGCTCATATTCATAATTATGTATCCATTCCAGCCCCCCAATGGCTTTCGTTTAAAGAATATTGACCCTTGTTGTCCAGCTGGTTAGGGTTAGTCGATGATAAGACATCTAAACCAGTTATCATGCAGACATCGGCTAGCGTGGGAGTCATAGGTCCTTGCTAGAAGAGAAAGATGTTAAATGTGTTATTCCAGAAGTAACAAGCGGCTAACATGAGCGGTTCGTCCTTAGCCTGGTCGACTATTGAAAGAGCTAGACATTGGGCAATCCCTATTTCTTCCCAGTGACTTTGTTTGCTGGCTTCTAATCTCTTGTACCAGATCGGCCAGGATTTATCAGTGGATGGCCAGGACTTGAAGGTTTCGTTCCAAGCTGCCAAACTAGGGTTTTGAATCCTATAGGGGAGTCTGTTTGTTTCAGCATTGATGACGTCTGTAGGATATGTGTTGCCGATGGGGCCTAAGCAGTATCTCTTTTCACTAATCAAACTAGGGATGGCTATTTGATGAGAAAGGTGCTACAGATGAAGAGAAAGCAAAATTGAGATTATTGAGGCCTGGGATTCAGATTTATGAGCAAAGACGAAAAAAGGGGAATTTAGTTGATGAGACTTACCTCGGCGAACTCGGCCGATGAGGTGTCGGAGGGAGCGGATGAAGACGCCATTAATTGGAACGAGCTCGTCGCCGGGAAGGAAAATTACTGTAGGCTTGTTGGGAGCTCCGAGAAGATCGTCGGGAAAGTTTTAGGGATTTTCTGGTTGGGAGTGTTGAGTGCGCAAATAACGGCGTGAGTGTTTCAGAGTGCTTGAGCGTTATTCTAAGAGGTGTGATAACGACTGAAACAGAATCGACTTAGGCTTATGCCTGGAATTCGGATTGCACAAAATCCGCAACATTTTCATATCGCGGACTTGGGGGGCATGTGTTAACGACCAAATTTGGTAACCAAATCCCTGGCTTTAAAGTATAGATTGAAGCAAAATCGGAAGAGATGCGATCTCGGGGAAATAGAGGCCGGGTCGGTGAGTCCGAATCGGCTTTGGAGTCGTCGGCTAAGCCCGAATCAGACTAGGATAGCCGATAGTCGATTCCAGTTGAAGATAGAAGTGAAGCCAATTCCAGAAGGAAAGATTGAAGATAAAGTATTGGATATTTTGCCATCTATGGATAATGTCCTATAACGGCAATTGTATCTTTAAATTAGGATATTTTGTTTAGTTTCCTTCCGTGATAATGTCGGTTTGTTTTGTAATCTAATCTGTAATTGGAATCGTGTCCGTCACGGACTCATTTTGTATCCGGGTATAAATAAGACCCGAGGGCTTGTAATAAAAAACAACACACAATCAATCAACTTCGGCGCATCGCCATCCTTTTATTTTTGACAAGTTCTTGCTTTCGCTCAGGCTGCATCGGCTTCGATCTCTGAACAAGGTAATTCCTTGTTACAAGCGATTTGTACCGTCGTGGTTAGTGCTTCCATCACTATGATACTCTAGTTTCGATGTTATAGATTGCTTAATCTATCATATGCGGCATATAATCTAGAGCAATGTCTAGATCTGTCTCGCAATCGGCTGTTTTTCTCTGAAGATAGCAGTCGTTAGAGCTAGATCCAGAGGTTGAATTAGATTATATGTCGTATCTACCGTCTCGAGGGATTTTCATTAGCCTATACAGATCTAGTATTTCTTTTTGTACTTAATGCTGCATCTAATCGACCTGTTAAGTCGCTTTTAGAACTATCAAGATCTGCTCGGTTTAATGTTTATTATTAGAGACTGCGCTGGAGTTTCAGCCAGCCTTACTTGTTTTAGTTATCTTATAGCATTAATTGCTATTGGATATTTAAAGCTACCTTTTATATTAAGATCTCAATCTATTTAAATGCCCTAAGCCAATATCAATCTGTCAAGCTACACTGATAGCTGATTGATCTAGGTTTAGCGTATTTAGGTTAGATTGATATCTTTCTATAAAATGTATTGGAGTACTAGCCGATTCACATTAGATCTGCAGCATCGGCTAGGTTACAATTGCAGATAATTATTATCCTAATGTGTCTTTAGCCTAAGTGATTTATACTGTCTCGGTATACTAGTGCTTCGAGATAACAATTATATATTTATTGATGTCTTTAGCCGATCCGGTAGGATCTAATTTTAACTTAATGTCTATTTCTTGTTTTCTTGTTGGTTATAGGATCAAACCAACTGGCACGCCCTTGACGACACTAGAGGCGACCAATTTGGACCTGAACTAGAGTAAAGCAAACCTCTCAGGCCAGTGCATGGGAATCGAATTTCTCATCAACACGCTTTTGGCACGCCTGGTGGGACCAATAAAGACTTCCAAGTTTGACGCCATGTCTGACACCAAGACTCCAGAGATCGATCAGGAAAACATCATCCCAGTGACGATGGAGCAATCGTCGGCTGAACAATTAGTTGACTACAAGCAGATGGTCGAGCGGTTGCAGGCTCATTATCTACAATCTTTCACCCAGACCAGGTCTGGGGCGGTCCTCCAGAAGTTCAAGTTCTCCATTGAAGATTTGATATGTCTAATGAAGATAAGAAAGAAAAAAAGAAGATGGAGGACATCAAACAGGAAGAAGACGACTCGGGCCCTTACACTCTACAGGACCGAATCGACTCGGTAGTGGCATACTGGTTAACACACTCAACAACATGATAAGCACTGTGGTTGACTCAAAGATAGCCGAGCAATTACCAAGAGGGCCAACGTACTTCACTGATGGCCAGTTCCCGGGCTATAGGATGTTGTCAACCGGGGCTGCCAATCCCACCACTAGGACAGCCGAATCCTCGGGAGGGGCTCGACCCTACCAAACGCACGAGCATCGACTTCGGAGCGCATCCCGGGGCCGTGGTGCCCCGACAGTGACGCAGGAGCAGGTGGAGAACATGTTCAACACCAATCGGTGGCCAATCATGTCCAATGAGCCGATTGGCAACATCGCCCAGGTGCCACACCATAATCCCGTCGGCAATCGGCTACTTCCTGAGCAATCACCACCGATCGTGTCTCGGCCACTTCCCGCTGCGAATCAGTTCCAGTACCAATATCTAGGAGGCCACCTTGAACAGCAACATCGGCCGCAGACGCCACCACTGCAGTGTCGGCAAGGACCCGTTCATTATAAGCATTACGAGCCGATACCTCCAGTTCAAGCTCAGGACAACATGCCTTGGGCTGATCTCATTGCCGATGTCATGCCCGATCAGTTCGGCCTCAAACCCAAGGATTCTGGAAACATGTACCGGTACCCATATCCAGAATACTTCGAAAGGGTGCCACTGCCAAACCGGTACAAAGTGCCGGATTTCTCAAAATTCTTCGGGCAGGACAGCGTGTCCACTTACGAGCACATCAGCATATTCTTGGCTCAATGCGGAGAAGCATCGGCTACGGACGCGCTCAGAGTGCGTCTATTCTCGCTCTCTCTCTCTCAGGATTAGCTTTCACCTAGTTCTCATTATTGCCATACAACTTAGTTCAAAGCTAGGCCGACCTTGAGAAACAATTCCATGGCTACTTCTATTCCGGCACCCACGAGATGAAGTTGTTGGACCTCACCGGCATCGGCAAAAACACGAAGAATCGGTTCGGGATTACATTCAACGCTTTAGGGACATGAGGAACCGATGCTATAGCCTGGTGTTACCGGACTCCCGCTAGCTGACTTGCTTTTTCATGGCCTCTTGCCACCGATGTGTGAAAGGTTTTTGGCCCAAGACATTGACAGCCTGGCCCACTTGGCCCAAAAAGTGACGGCTCATGAACAAAGATTTCAAGAATCCAAGAAGGCCTTCAAGAAAGTCGCCCACGTCGCCTACGCAACAGACACAGATTCGAGTGATAGCGACGCAGGTGGCGAGAGTGGACCGAAACAAGAAGGCCATAGCACGCCAGTGGTTGAAAAAGTCGGCTAAGGAAGAGAAATATGACTTTGATATCACTAAGGCCGACATAATTTTTGATCTGTTGCTAAAGGAGAAGCTAATTCGGCTGCCGGACAACCACGTTATCCCATCAGCAGATGAACTCAAAAATAAAAGATACTGCAAGTGGCATAACACCACCTCCCACAGCACAAATGATTGCAAAGTATTCGGGCGGCAAATCCGGTCGGCCATCAAAGCTGGGAAAATAAAGTTCGAAGAATCGGCTAAGCCGATGAAGGTCGATGGCAACCCCTTCCTGGTCAACATGGTCCAAGCCGGCCACAGGCGAGCTGATCGGCACACCGAATGACGTACAGCTTAGCCGAAACACTAAAATCAGTTAGTGCCGACTCAGGACCACCCCATAAAGAGCGACTAGAGATGTAACGCATCAATCAACATGGTTCACACCAACGGACGATCGTCGATCATCGGCCCAGGCGAAAGCCGGATGTGGTTCCAACGCAGGATGCGGGAGGAAGAAAGCCGACGCGGCAAGCCATACCAGAGGGCACCTGATCGATTGGGCGTGGCATATTACCGCCGTCACGATGGCTGTGACCTGCATTGGCACTGTGAATTTTTCAAGATCTGCTGGGAGCAAGGAATGAGGTTACCAACCCTTGAAAATTGCTCGGCGTGCAGTGACTACAGAGAGGACGAATACAGGGACCACCACTGGAAGTTCTAGCCGATTCGTCCCCGAGCCGTTCAACTTAACCAACGAAAAACCCTCCATTCATGATCGGCTCGGCGCAAACCACCTGGACTTCTTCCAAGAAGAAGATGAAGAAGAGGCTGATGAAGAGCAATCGACTAACCCCCAATGGTATCCTTCGGACCTCTTTACTAAAACACAGAAAAGAAAAATTCAGAGGCTTAAGAGCGAGGGGCAGGAAGAAAAAGTATGAAGGTTGATCCAATAGCAACCAATTTGTTATCCTAATGTGCAGGAAGAAGAAGTCCGAAGATTGATATATTTCTATAAAATGTATCGGAGTACTAGCCGATTCACATTAGACCTGCAACATCGGCTAGGTTATCAATGCAGATAATTATTATCCTAATGTGCCTTTAGCCTAAGTAATTTATATTGTCTCGGTATACTACCGATCTATCCCAATCACTTAGTATAAGTGTGCTTCGAGATAACAATTATATGTTTATTGATGTCTTCAGCTGATCCGGTAGGATCTAATTTTAACTTAACGCCTATTCTTGTTTTCTTGTTGGTACAGGATCAAACCAAGCGCACGCCTTGACGACACCGAGGCGACCAATTTGGACCTGCACTAAAGTAAAGCAAATCTCTCAGGCCAGTGCGTGGGAATCAAATTTCTCATCAAGACAATGTTGTTACCAGGTTGCCTTGGGCCTTGAGTAATAATCGACATTATGATGTACTTCCGCTTCATGCATAGCCAAGGGAGGAGGTTGTAGATACACATCGCAACAGGCCAAGTGTTGTGGCCGCTGCTCATCTCTCCAAAAGGATTCATACCATCCGTACTTAAACTGAACCTTATGTTTCGTGCATCCTCTCTGAAGTCTTTAAATGTTATGTCGATATTTTGCCACTGCAACCCATCGGCGGGTGTCTCAGCATCCCGTATTGTTGGCTTTGTTTTGCGTGCCAGTGCATGATTCTTGCATGCTCTTTGTTCCTGAACAAATGCTTGAGTCATGGTATTATAGGAAAATACCACATCACCTTTGCAGGAACTCTCTTCTTCGAAGGCTGTCCGTCAACTTCGCCTGGATCATCTCGTCTAATCTTGTATCGAAGTGCTTTACAAACCGGACATGCTTCTAGGTTCTCGTACTTCTCACCGCGATAGAGGATACAATTGTTAGGACATGTGTGTATCTTCTGTACCTCCAGTCCTAGAGGGTAAACTAACTTCTTAGCTTCATAGGTTGATTCCAGCAATTCCTTTCCCTCTGGAAGAATGTTCTTCATGAGTTTTAGTAACTCGCCAAATGCCTTGTCACTGACACCATTTTTGGCTTTACATTGCAAGAATTCCAGCGTGGTACCCAACTTTTTATGCCCTGCTCGCAACCCGGGTACAAGGACGTTTTGTGGTCTCGCCAACTTACACTCCAATTCTCGCACCTCCTTTTCAACTTCGCAGTTCTTCTGTACGTCGTGCAACATCTGACCAAGGTCCCCATCCGCCTCGCCTGCTGTATTCTCTTCAAACCCATCGTATTGACCACGTTCGAAATATTGTCGTCTTCTTCTTCATCTTCTTCCATTACAACCCTATCTCTTCGTATGATGTTCAGCAATTGTAGTGAGGCATGAATCCCGAGTGAAACAAGTGGGCATGAATAATTCTTGATGTAGAATACTCCTTCTGATTTTACACTTTTTGCATGGACAATGTATAAAGCCCTTATGCTTATTGGCGTTGGCTGCACTCAAAAAATAATGCATGCCTTGAATAAACTCCATCGACCATTGGTCCGCGGTTTACATCCATTCTTGACCCATCTACATGAAATACACAATAATCATGCAAAATCCACGAAAGTCAAACTATTTAAATAATATTATAATAGTTATATATAAATAATTAGACAATAATTATATAATAATACAACATACGTAATGTGTTGTACTTAATAAAATTTAGAATTATTTTTAAAAGTTCTTTTAAAGTTTTAAACATATTTTTAATGTATATAGTGTACTTATTTCTAACTATTTTAACGGTTTTTAAATTACCTTAGTTTTCTAATCTTCTATCAAATTTTTTTATATTTTTTCCTTTGTCATCTATTTTATAACATTTTTATCCATAAGTTTCTCTCAGCATTTTCTATAAACCTTTTTAAAGATGAAAGTTTATCTAAATATACCTATAAATATAATATGCTAAATATACATCAGTAGAGTAGAGGATGGAGTTGTGGATTTTAAGAAGTAAAATAATTTTCCCCAAACAAATTTTCTCTCTCATCATTTTCTATGATCCTATTTAGAGATAAAAATGTATAGAAATATACCTACAAATATAATATGTTAAGCATAGATCATAAGATGATGAAGTTGCTAACCTTGTAGATCCCTCTGGTTTATATATTATCACCAAAATAATTACACAAAAAATTTTGGCAGCATCTCCCTTCTTCCTACAAACCATTGAAGTAATGGCTCGAGCTAGGAGAGGAAGAAGAAGTATAAAAAACACCTTCACTTTAGTCCTGGTTGGTGTTACCAGCACGGACTAATGATCATTTAGATCATTAGTGCCAGTTGGTAACACCAACCGGGACAAAAGATAGGATCTTTAGTCCCGGTTGGTGTTACAAACTGGGACTAAAGATGCTCACCGGCCTAACAAATTCTGACAAGAATATAACTGGGACTAAAAATGTTTTCTAGTCTTGGTTCCTATTGAAACCGAAAATATTGTGGATTTTGACAAATGGATCAAAGACCACTTCTCCAGTAGTGCGGGAGTGTGCTTCTTGCATGTCCCTAGCGAAATTTCTCGATACCAACACTTGCCCCGTTGAGACTTCGACGGATATAACTGGGCTCGTTGGTTAGCCACTTATATCCTTAGTGTCAGAGATTTATCGTAAGGTTCACGACTTACCGAAAGGTTGGCGCTGGCAAATGATGGATTCAACGACAGAAGTTGTTGCTACAAACGAGGAAGGTAGGGTGAGACTGGGTGATTTCATTGGTGCGAAAGTTAGAGTTTGTCATGAGGCAATGTGGTGGTGGATGAACGTAGCGGCGTGGGAAAACTCAGCGGGCCTCGCTCGTGCTGGAGAGGTTCTGAGGAAGTGGTGCTCCATTGGTGGTAGGGTAGTGAGAGCAGAAAGTTGAATTTTATTTGCGACGTGTGATGGCTATGGGATGCCCGATCTTCTGTCAGGAGAAGATAACTATCTATTTGACGGAAACTTGACACACATGATCCAACTTTTGATCAAAACGATCCGAACCTTGCAATCACAGCACCACGTCTTCTCTGGTTATCAACCATGCTAAAACCTGATTGATCTTGCCGAAAAGGATAATCCCTGTGTATGAATCAAAAAACACAAGCAAGAACAAGAAAAATAGCAACTCAATTACAGATGAATGATTAATTAAGAACTCAAAGTTGGAGTTCCACAAACCGATCTAGCGACAAAACTGCGATGGCGAAATAATGTATGCAAAACCTAACCCTAATTCAATGATAGCTATTGAATATATAAGTTCTAGACTCGAACTTGATATGAGTTGGACATCCATCTTGGCTTCAACATCAATGACGACCTTGCCCATCTCCTAGCCTCTCTCCAAGTGCTTTGTGGTCCTCTTCATAGTTTCTAATCATAATTAAATTATTAGGTAGCAATCTATCCTCAAATGTATATAAAGAAGTACTTAAAAACAAGCTCACCTGTACATTCAATTGTCGGGCGTGAGCTCTGGTGATTTGATCTTACATAACAACTTGAAGAGTAGTGTTAGTGTGATCCAAAAGAGTGATGTCCTCATCAACTTGGGTGTCGGGAATGAGCAAGAAGATCCTGTGGAGAAAAGGGGACTGCATGCATGAATCTTAAAAACAAAGACCAGCTATATAACAAAAAACCCACCTCATCTCACGTGTTTTTTAAACCATTAATTGGATCCAGTTTGAGATTCCAACAACACTCTTCAACCGTAACTCCTCCTCTTCCTTGTTGTCTATCTGTTCCCCAAGATCTTCACTGCCTCCTCCGCTAATCCCTGCTACCACCACCATACCGTGCCACCGACCAGCCTCGCTACTGTTGGGCTTGGCCCATTAAATCCCGAGGCCCATGTTTATTGAAGGTGGAGAATAATTAGTACCACATTGAGAGTTAAAAGAGATTAACATCTACTTAAATATGTAGACTAATTGTGAACCAGTTGAGAGGTTAAGAAAGAGTCGCAGGAAGCCAAGCGCGTGCGCGCTCACTTGCCGAGCAGGGCGTGGGCGTGGGCGTGGGCGTGGCCTTGGCCTTGGTCCTTGGGAAGGTCCGGCTGGAACCGAGCTGAGTTGAGGCAAGGGCGTGGCGTCGCCGTGGCCGTGGCCTTGGCCATCCCTGTTCGTTTTGCGACAGTTGAATAGCAGAACTAGTATTCATTCCTGTGATATGCAATATGATGACAGTCATCATTGAAGAATCATTTCTGTGCAATGGCAGCATTATCTCTGGCGTTGAAAGCAGACAACAATAGCCATTGATTCCTATGTTAACAGCAGTCTGATAATGACCATTGATGCACAACCGTTGACGTCCTTCATGATGTCCAGGTTCATCCTCTCCTGCTCACCTGCACATCTATAAAAGGAGCCTTCCTCCTCCTCCTCAACAAACACCAGAGCACAAGCCTCTCCCTCTCCTCTCTTCTGTTGTCTGTTGCCTTTGCCTGCATTCCCATCGCTAGCACTGAGCGCACTTTGCTGGTGAGTGTAGAGCTTCCGAAACCGCATCTATCGTTGAGATCCTGCTCGGGATAGACAAACGAGAAGGTTTTTGGGGAGCGATCCACATGACTGCTCGACCTCTGATGGACTACTTCCTGGTGGTCGTTAGTGGTGTACGCCTACATCGACTACATTCTAGTGGCCAACTGCACGACAACAACTCATTATTGCATCAAAATTGTACGTCTACATCAACAAGACATCAAGCATGTCTAAAGCCAGCAGTAACAATACTGCCAGCGTGACTAATGCCACCGGCAGTACGAGTGCAACCCCGACACTGACCCCTCGATAGAGTATATACTTTACGGTTACAATTGCTCATTGTTTAAATTTGTTTTAAAAGTGAACATATACACCTATTTTGTTTTACTCACTATAGTCATAAAAATATTATTTATTTATCTAATAAATTCTAAAATTAAAATATATCAAAATAGACATACATTTTTAACAGCTAGAGCCGGTGAGGCCTGTTAGTTAGCCTCCTCTCCCTCCCTCCATTCTAAGCCATCGGCGGCGAGTGTCTTCGTCCCGCCGTCTTTTCTGCCTCCGACGGCTCTCCCACCACTGCCTCCTTATCCCTACGGCTTCGCTAGAGCGGTGGCCGACTCACCGACAGCCCGTTCCGTCACCCACCACCGGGCCATCGCCTCCCGTGGCCATCCTTTATGGCCAATACTCCCCTCTCTTCGCCTCTCCAAAGATCAGTCCTCCACCATCACGCCAGACTTAGAGGAAAAAGACAGCATGAATCCAGTGCTGAAGGATTCCATTTGAAATCCATCCCATTTTCTGTGAAATGATAGCCATTCCGTAAAGCACAATCCAACTACGAATAATGCATATATATCCATGTACTCCACTTATTTTCTCAAGGTTACCACTGTACGGATCAAGCACACTGCGTAGCAATTATTAGACGTACATAGTACATACAGTATATATGCGATTGAGCATCACGTATACGTGGACGTGCGTCTTGGCGTGGCGCGCGCCCGGAGCGGCGTGAGCATCATCTTGAAGAAGCCGTTCACCTCCGTCAGGTCGACGCCGCCGGTCGCCGCCGCCGGTGCCCACTCGAACTCGCGCACGAGCGCCGCCACGATGAGGCAGGCGTGCGCCATCCCCAGCCCCATGCCCGGGCAGTACCTCCGCCCTGCACCGAACGGCATCATCCTCACCTCCTTCGGCCCCGGCAGCGGGCCCACGCCCTCGGCCTCGCCGCCGGCCATGAACCTCTCCGGCCGGAACTCGTCGGGGTTCTTCCACGCCTTGCCGTCCCGCCCGATGTGGCCGAGGATGAAGTGCACCCGCGCACCGCCGTTTGGCAGGGACAGATTCTCCAGCGCCTGCGGCGAGCGGACGTCGCGCATGGTCAGCGGCACCGGCGGGTGCATGCGTAGGCTCTCGAGTATCACGGCGCGTAGGTACGGCGGCGTGCTGCTGCGTGCGCCGCCGTGGCGCTCGCCGTCGACGACCTCGCGGCGTAGCTTGTTCTGGACCTCTGGCTGGATGACGAGGTGCGCGAGGGTCCACTCGACGCACGACACGACGGACTCCGTGCCGCCGCCGAGGAACTCCGATACGAGGCCCACCATCTCGTCGTCGGTGAGCGCGCGATGGGAGAGGTGCTCTTCCTTGCCCTCGCCGGCGGCGTCGTCTCCCACAGGGACGCGTAGGTCGAGGAGCGAGCCGACGTAAGGACGGAACACGCCGCCGTCGGCCTCGCGATGTTGTGTTCGCCGCCGTTGGGCGATGAGAGGGAGGAAAACCTCCGCCTGCCGGCGGCCGGATGCGACGAAGCGGCGGAGCCGCCACCAGTGCACGAGGTTCGCCAGCATCGAGCCACCGAAGCCCTCGACCACGACGTCCAGCTCGAACTCCCGCAACACGCGCTGCAGGTCGCGCACGTGGCGCTTGCCGATGTCGTCGCCGAAGCAGAACCTCGCGGCCACCGGGAACAAGGCGTCGCGCACGAAGTCGCGGACAAGCACCTCGCCGCCGCCGCCGCCCCGGGCGGCGATGTCGGCGACGAGGGCCTCGACGGCCTTCTGCTGCAGTGGCGCGAGTAGGCTGGCACGCGACGGGTGAAGGATCCCGCCGGTGAGGTTGCGCCGGAGCACGCGCCACTGCGGGCCGTACGGCACGGTGGTGAGGTTCTCTCCAGCGGCGGCCTGGCGTCCCGGTGAAAGCCGGCAGTATGGCCGGGCGGTCCAGGAAGGCGTCGGCGTAGTCGACGAGTGCGCGGCAGGCGACGTCGGTGTCGTGGATCTCAACGGTCGGCTGCCGGAGGGATGTCGGAGCATGGGCACGCCTGGTAGTTCGCCGGAAGACGGCGAGGCAGAAGAAGACAGTAAGGACGACGAGGAGAGCAAAAAGCAGCATTGTATCTACGGTTTTTCTTGCTACTGACACTAACACTAAAATGAGGGTATGCGCACACACATATAGATGACAACGTACGGGTTAAGTTGCTGTAAAAAGGCTGTAAAAATGACATGAAAATTAGATTTTTTTTTTAGATGTACACCCTTTGTCGCAAAATGTAAGTTTTTTTTAGTGTTTTTGCTCAAGGATGAAGGTAAAATATTACAATATACTCATTAAAAAGAGGTGGTTTAGGCTGTGTTCTTTCCTCCTTACAAACCTCTTTTTTTTCAAATGCTTCCCAAACCGTTAAACGATATGTTTTTTAAAAAAAATATATAGCGAAGTTACTTAAAATTATGTTAATCCATTTTCAACATTTTCATACCTAATACTTGTGTCGAAGAAGTGGGAACCAATATCCCAATCACCGACTACTCATGACATTTCTATCACCAACCTCTAAGCATCGTCTCGTGGATTGTGTTCGGGGCATATCGGCCTCTGAGCAATCGGGCATATCCGCCCTCGGACACGGCCCCTAGCAAGCTATGCCCGAGCACATCCGGCCTCCGGGTGCGCCCTCCGCAGGCGGTGCTCGAGGTGCATCCGGCCTCCGGGCGTGGCCCCCTGTGGACGGTGCTCAGGGCACCTCTCTTCTCGAGCACAGCTCCTCATAGGATACGCTCGAGGCACATCTCCCCCACGCTCAGCCTCCATGTGCTCGGGAGACAAGAAGAATACAAGCAGAACGTACACAATCTATATCTTCACAAGACCTAAAAGATTTACATCTTCAAGGTGTTGAAGATGCAGCTCGCGATGTCAGAATTCTCTTCCAAACAATTTCCATCATGAACTTCTTCATCATCAACATTTTCGAGAAGCTCGTCTAATCCAATAAGAAGTCTATATTCAGCAACGGGACTGGCACCAAGTGCTCCAAGGTGCCTAGGCACCTGGGTGCCCAGGGTGACCCGAGCACTCCTTCTGCCACAGGCTCTCCTCTCCTCGGAGGACTCCGCCACATTTTAAAGACAACTGTCAAGCCCAACATCCAACAGACTGTCCTTGTCATCTACCCTAAGCCTCACGCCAAAGCAAGAAGCAAGGGGGCACAGAGACACCGCTCTACATCGTGACAGCTAGCATACAACAGGTCCAAGCACATCTAATGTCACACCCTGGAGTTTAGCCCTTTAAAAATCATTTAAGTAATTCCCCAAAAGAAATTGAATTTTTGGGTTAACCTTGAGCAAATAATTAATTTTAAAATTCATTTAATAAGTGGAAATGACATGGTAGGATTTTTTTTAAATTCTACATGTCAAAATATATTAACTGGATTTTTAGTGGAATTTTCAATGCACTAGAAATAATTTTTAACCAATTAAAATCAAATCTTAGAATTAATTAAGTCCTTGGAAATTATTTTTCCTTTTTTTTCCTTTAATTCCTGCCTCTTTTTTCGGCCGCGCCGATGGCCCATCCTACTAGCCCAGTCTGCCTCGCACGCGCACGCCTTTCTCTCGCCCGTGGGCCACACCCACGAGCCGTTCACGCGCACCGGAGTTTGCAAGCCCTCTCCCTTTCTCTCGGGCCTCTAGCAGGTGGGGCCTACCTCTCGAGCCCGACCCCACCGCCCGACCCCGTGCCCGACCCCACCGCCCGACCCCGCATCATCACGTCGCGCCACTGCTCCACTTCTGCGCATCCCGCACCCAACCCGAGCCAGACCCAAGCCGCACGCGTTGCGCCGCCTCTCTCCGCCCATGCGCCGCGCCTTATCCGTACGTGTTTCGGACCCCAAATCCTAACCGAACTCCATCACCTTTTCTCTCCCCGAGTCCGAGAAGAAAGGCAAGAAATCTGCGGCTAAATTGTTCACAATCCGGACTCCAAAGCCCTCTAAAAAATCCACCGCGAGGCCCGCTCTGTTTTCCCGTTTTCGCCGCTTAGATTCGTGCCCTAATTCGTCAAATTGCTTTTCCTCCTCGCGTGTCGCCGCCTTCATCTCCGTCGCTGGTGAGTCCCGCCCTCTCTCTCTTCGTTATTCCGTGCATTAGCTGCCATAATCCTGCAAGTCCGTGCGCCAACCCGAAACCTAGAGCTACTCCATGCCGTTCGTGAACCCATGCCGCCGTTCCGTCATCGCTGCTTGCATCGTCGGTACGCCGGCCAACCGCCACGCGGCCATGGCCGACCACGCCGAGCGCCGCCACCGCTTGCTAACCCTAGCCGCAACCTGAGCCGTCCGATCTACCGTGCGGTAGATCAGACGTGTGCCCACGTGGTACACCCGTACCGCCGCACTCCCGTGGACCTTGTCCACCGTGAACCGGTATCCCACGTGCCCTGACGTCAACCTTGCGCCATGCTAACGTCAGCCCTACCTGATTATGTCAGCCTCAGACTTAATTGCGCAATAAATTATTAAGGACTTTTCTGTTTTATTAATAAACATAGGTAATCTTCTAAAATTCATATCTTTTTAATCCGAGCGTCGTTTTAGTCCATTCAAATTTCATTAAATCCAAAAAATACCAAGAATCCATTAAAAATAGTTTTGTGTGTTGTTTCAGTAGACTTTTAGCATGTTTTGTTGAGTGCTTTGTTTGTCATGTAGATTTCAACAGTTCCAACGATCACATTTATTTCGAAGTAGTCACAGAAGTTCCCCAATCTTCAGAGCAAGGCAAGTCATACTTTACATTGATCATATTGTGCCTATTTTTTTCCAAATGTCTTATTTCTCTCAAATATTGCATATATTTTGGAATGTCATTTTATGGGACTATTTTACATATTGTACATAGATATATGATTTGTTTGCCTTATACCATTGATAACTTGGGTTTAACATGATTAGATATTGGTTTAGGACATACTTAGCATGGCTTACATCAATTAGCTCATTAAAGGGAATCACCTTATTTAATTATTATAGTGGAGATTATTAAACAAGATGATGTCAAGTATGAGATACTATGATGATAATATTAAAATATGACAATTGTGGGCTGTGGGTGCAATGGTTTTAGATAGTCGTGCCCATGCCAGTTAAGGACCGATTTTCGGGAAACCCTGGAAGAATTACCGTGCATACCACAAGCCAGCATGGGTAATGGCTGGATCTGTAGTGTAGCTGTCTCTAGCTGATGTACCCTAGTGAGGGTGGGCGTGATGGAGTTGGGTCGGCCTTGGTTAAAAGAGTTGATCGGCTACCGAATTCACCGCGACACGCAGGGGGCTACTCATTGCCCTAATGGGAGTGGGGGGCGAAACCTTGTTGTGGTATGATTGGTTAGAGGGGGTTATGCGAAGGGTCCTGTCAGTCCCTTTCCGGGGTATCATAGTGGTACACTAGCACGCAGAAACGTGTCGTGGGGCTGTGTCTTGTGGGTACAGTTGTACACCTCTAATCGGAGTTAAAAACTATTTGAATAGTCGTGCCCACGGTTATGGGCGATCAACTAGATTCACGATGATTAGTCTCATTCTAGCAAATAATTTTATTAATAGTACTTGACTAGAATAGATGGATGGTTGGGCTGTTGTAACGTGGGGTTAATGTTGGACAGTGATTATTTTAATATTGCTTAATTATATATTACTGTTTTACTTCTTTCAACTATTTTTAGTTGTGAAATGTTGTTTATACAAATGAAACCTTATCCTTCCTTGTGGATTATCCTGCATCATACCTTCTCTTCTGGTATGACTTGTTGAGTACAGTGGGTAGTACGTAGTCTTGCTTAATTTCCCCCATTAGAGTCAGAGATCGAGGCAGAGGAAGGTTTCGATGAGGATTAGGCTTGTGTCCGTCGTCAAGGTTGCCTATGGTGTGTTGGTGCTTCGTCGCAAGAGTCAAGTCTCAACTTAGCTAGTTGTTTCTTTTTTCGCTGCATTTTTATAATCTTTTATATTGTTTCTAAGATGTGGATTCTATAATATCAATACTGTAGTATGTGTACCCTGGCTGGTCCTGGACAGAGGTTTTATACACATATAGCTTCAAAAATTCTGGTTTGAATTTCTGGGAGTAACATCTAACCCCTGTACTGTGGCCAATTTATAAGAAGGAGGCCACTTTGGTATCCCCTTTAACTATAAAAGTAGGACCATGGCTACTTGAAAGAAGGGGGGATTGGATCCATATGATAGGGAAGGAGGGCTCATCCTCTTCCACTTAGAATATCCTCCAAGAACTCACTGTAATTTCCATCATCACCATCATCCAAAGGAAACATGAGTAAGGTATTAAACCTCCGAGCGGCCCAAACCTGTCTGAAAAAGCTTGTCTCCCTCATTTTTCCATCGTCTTGTTTTTTCGCACCCGCTCCCTGGCCGAATCTTCAAGGAGGAGTGCTCACTTCTCCGTTGTTGCAGTCTCGTACTCCGACAATACGCTAATGAGTCACTCTATTTTTCGTGCCAAAGAGGGAAGCTTCCCAACAAGGAGATTCGAACACAACCTTAGGGTAGGATAGGGTAAAACCTAATGACGAGTGACAAATTGGTGGAAAGTCCTTATGTATGTAGTCGCTCCTTTTTATATTATAAGTCACTTTGACATTTTTTCTAGTCAAGTTTGATCAAGTTTGTAAAAAGATATAGCAGCATTTGTAATACAAAACAAATATATTGTCAAAATATATTCAATGTTGTATATAAAGAAACTAATTTTTTATTGTAGATGTTACTAAATTTTTTTTGATAAACTTAGATTGTGTTTGAGAGGAGGAAAAATGAGAAGATTGAGAAGATACGCTAAACGAGATGAGTCCATAATTAATTAAGTATTAATTATTTAAAACTTGATAAATGGATCAATATGAATTTTAAAAAACAACTTTTCTATATATTTTTTATAAACAAAGCACTATTTAAGCACTATTTATTGGTTCGGGAAACGTATGCATGGAAAACACAGCCATAGTCAAATCTAAACCTAAAGAAATTTTGACTAAAGAATTCAAAGCAACTTATAATATAAAATAGAGAGTATGTTTTTTGCAAATACAAATTTTAGATTGGAGGCGGTATGTGTGATAGCAATAGTTGGTCGCTAGATCGGTCCTTATAAATTATGTAAATTGAGCGAGGGGTCACTGCATTCAACGGTGGATACTCACTACTCCCTCCTTTTTGAATAATTAATATTTTTAGTTTTAATTTGAACTTTGACCACTAATTAGTCTTACAGTAAGATGTAAGTGGAAAAAAAATAAAATTCCATGCTTATATTATGGATATAGTAAATTTTAATTTAATAACATGGCATCCTTTTGGTGTTTGTAAAATATTCTATGAAAAGATGAATGGTTAAAGTGGATAGTGCCATTGTCAATTATTTAAAAGAAGATGGAGTGTATTAAAGGGTTAAGTCCATCCTACCTCCTCAAACTATAGAGTTTTGTCTAAAAGACACTCAAACAAAACCAGGTATCCAACAGGCTTCAACTCTTAAAACTACTCATGTTACACCTTCCTGGACCACCCTAGTTTTTGCCTACGTGGTGACGTGATCAGCACATAAAACTTAAAAAGAAATGTGGGTCCCACCAGTCAGGGTTAACGAGATGCTGAGCTCGACACACACCTCCGCCTCAAGCTGACCTCACCGCACTCCTCCTCCCTGTCTCTCTCTTTCATCTCCCACGCCGCTGACCCAGGTCCATCCTCCACCCTTCTCTGTTTCATCTCTCTCGACGATTTCCTCCCCTTTCTCCCCCATCTCTCTATCACTCCCATCTGCCCAGGCTCCGGCGAGCTCACACATTGTAGGCTCGAGTGTGAGATTGGAGTGGCGGAGAAAGGAGGATACAAGAGGAGAGTGTTGCTGCTGCCTCCACGAGCTAGGTATAGGCGAGAAGGGAGGATGAGGGTTAAGAGGAGCTAGACATCGACCGAGTAGGAGAGGCTATGCATGGAGTGCGCACAACGGAGCCAGCCTCGCTGGGAGGAGCTCTATCCCCGCGTCCATCGTGAGCTCAACGACGACATATCTCAAGGTCGGCACGAGAGGCGACGTCGGATGAATGTGTAGCTCTGGGTCGATGCAACAGTGTCTATGAGCTTTGCCCCCGCCATCTTGCTTCTCCTGTCGCCCCTGATATTCTATGAGCTTTGCCTCCACTATCTCTACTCAACAGGTAGGGCTCTCTGTCAGCCCTGATATTTGGCTCATCACCACTAGAGACTGTTGCAAATATGGTCATTATTCGGCATAATTTAATCCAGAAAAACATTAGAATAAACATGAGATTTTGTGTAGGCGAATGATTCAAAACTATTGCTAAACATGAACAAACATGCTAATAGAGATTGAAGCATCACCTAATAACATGTTTAACACTAAGGTAAAGAACACATACCCAAAAAAACTTTTGGATCTAGTAGCAGCGTTGGTGTTGACGTTCCTGGTGTCGGTGTTGCCATTCTATTCGGTCGACATGGTCTCCCTCGCTCCCGCGAATAGCATCAAGAAGAAGATGAAGCCAATGCAGAGGAAGAAGTTGAAGCTGATGTAGAGCATCGCACAACGAACGCGTTCTCCAAAAACTTGATCGTCCGCTTACCTATGTAGGTACTCAGGGAGACGAAGTTTCGGAGGCTTGCTCATCCAAAGTACCCATGCACGTAGGTGTTCCGGACCAAGGATCACTCGAAACAACTCAGAGCAGATGGACAGATGTATCTATCGAGAGAGAATCACGGGTTTGAGAATGGAATCAGAGAGTTGTCTCTGTCTCAGGCAAGGCGAAGAGAAGAAGACACCCAAAGAGAAACGGACGGGGAACGGAAAGACTTGATTGCACTTCCTGGCCTCTAGATGTTACGATGGCATAAGTCCATCAATTTCGTTCATAAAAACAAAATAGGCAGCTAGCCTGTCGCTTCACACGCCTCGCCTTGGTCATCGGCCTGGCTAGGCTCGATGCGCACGCGTATGGCATTCCTCCACCAGTTCAACCGATCAACATGTGCACTCAAAAATGCAACATATTTAAGTTGATATTTTTTCTCGTTGGTTTTTCATCTGGTATTGATTTCTAACATTAATTGTAAGCCCTTGGAATTTACTAGGATTAATTTGGCTAGACCCAATTAATTCTAACATAGACTGTGGAGAATGGCCAATCCACGAAGGAAGAATGGAAGGAGGGAGCTCACCAGGGGTGAGGAAGGGAGAGCGGTGGAGTCTAGGGCCAGATGAGGTAGCTCGTAGGCGGCAGCTTTGGCTCCTTCGTCGAGCTTATCGAGCGAGGAGGAAGGGGAAGAGAGAAAGAAGGAGGAGCAGGAGGAAGAAGAAGAGGAGCTCGGGAAAGGCTGATGTGGACTATGTACATGTGGCAACCTTGTGTACTAAAAAAATTGCTCAAGAAGGTCAAGTATATTGTTTTAATAGTTGAGGGCAGGGTTTGCAATACCGCGAAAACCACCATGGTTTCGCAGGGTGGTTTTCGCGGGTGCGAAACAGCATCCCCGTGGTTTCATTTGAATAATTTCATGCGAATTCAAAAATTTAAAAAAATTTATTCTATCACAAAAATATATTTATCAAGTAATTCACAAAAATAAATTTCTCTCTGTCCATCATAAAAACCGCGGTATGTGGCGCATTTTGAGCGAAAAGCGCGGCATGAATTTGGTTCAAATTTAAATTTCGTCACTGTTCACTTCGTCGCGGTTTTAGTGGTTTTCGCGCGAAAACCGCGCTACCGCGTAGGGGCGGTACGACAAGCTCCGGCAAAATCGGAAACCCTGGCTGAGGGTATCCTATTTGGTTTTGTAGTTCAGGGTGTACTTCGCTAGACAAACACAAGAGTTGAGGGGTGTAAAATGGACTTTTTCCATATATTAAAAAGCACTACAAACACTTTTTTATAACAGATCAATATATTGACCTGGCTTTTTGAGAAAGCCCAAAGTAAACAGAGTTCAATACAGAAATGAAAAACAAAAGGAAAAGAGATCAACACTGCATCTGGGAGTTTATCTAGACAGCACCACATCTAACCCAAAGAACTACACCAGTTAGCACCGGACAGACGAGAACCACCCTCCTGACCGACATAGCAAATGGGTTTCTAACAAACACAGAAATGTTTCCTTTTTCGTCTTTCACTTTGATTTTGATGGTACATCGTTTGTATTCATCGCATTGATTTGAAAAGTTTGAACTTTGTGCCAAGCTATGTGCCTATGCCTGACCTAGCTGACCTTTATGAAGATCGGTTCATCTAGGTCCATCACAATACATTGCGTACCATGCATTTTTCCTCTTCCTTCCATATTGTGCACAAGACCTTTGGCTACTAAATTTCTTGGATTTTGCTGTGATCTGGAAACTCTTATTTCAAATGATGAAAGCATATAAAGTACCACCCACGTGATTGATGCATGGAAGGCTTTCCGTATATTGAAACAACTTCTGGCATCACCGGAGGGATCTGAACCACATTCGTAGGCCAACAACTTTTCTGGATAGGTCGAACTATTGGAAGCAAATGGAAAAGGAACACCGAGTGGAATCAGAGAAACTAGCGGACTGATCACTAAATAAATACAAATAGGTACAAATTCCGACAAAAACTGCACTTTCATAGTCGTTTATCGATAAATCTATCCGTATTCCCTGAAGAACTGTGGCGCTTTCATAGCCATCTCTCGCGTTGCAAACACCATATATGTAGTTTATGAATCAACTTTCTTCACTCATGAAATGACCTATCAATTATATCTGTAACTCTTCGAGGGATCAGCCCTCCAACAAAGTGATAGCTTATTTTTCTTCTAGGTGGTGGTTTTGTGTTTCTGTGAATAATAGGAAGAGGCCGCCAAGGCGCGGAGAGATGAGTATTGCCTATTAGGAGAACCCATTAAGAAAGACGAAGCAAAAATCCAGGCTTCTGGTAATTTATTCAATTACCTCATACCGGATCGCAGAAGATGAGCGCGTAAAAGGAATGTAGGCCTCACTTTCGTAGTACTCGTAAAAGAAGCTCGCTTTGCTATCATATCGATTACAAGCAGCCATTGGCAGCAATGGATTTGGATCTATATATGAGAAATATCATGTGGAGGGACTATTCGCATATCCCAATGGTTTGGTTCCTTTCCTTGTTTAGTTTTAACCAGTTCCCCCTTTGCTTTTTCCTATCGCCTGCCTTGTTTTTCCTGATCTCATCCTTCGGCGAATCTAAGGGCTCGAAGCACTACGGAGAAACCATCATTGGTTGAAGTGGCAAAAACCACGTAGTCTGGTTTGAGTTGCACCGGGACTAGAGATGATCTCTAGTCCCGGTTTAAAAATTCAACGGCTCTCTAGGAACTTTAGTCCCGATTCGTGTCACGAACCGAGACTAAATATCACCTCTAGTCCTGGTTCAAATGTTGTCAGAGCGTGTCAGAGCGCCGGGCATCTTTAGTCCCGGTTGGTAACACCAATTGGGACTACAGATGCTATATTTTGTCCGGTTAGTGTTACCAACCGGACTAAAGATGCCCGGCGCTCCGACAGTTCCGACAGCCCTCGACGTCATCTTTAGTCCCGGTTGGTAACACCAACTGGTACTAAAGATGATCTTTAGTGCCGGTTGGTAACACCAATCGGGACTAAAGATGGGGTTACTTTTTAAACTCCTTCTTCCTCCTCCACTCGAGCCACTACACTTGTCTTCAAAATTTTTCTCCGAGGAGGTGCTTGCCAAAATTTTTTGACTTTTGTTTTAGTGATAATACACAAATCTTTGCTATCTACAAGGTTAGCAACTTCTTTCTCTTATGATTTATGCTTAGCACTTCGTATTTTACGGTTATTTTCTATATATTTTCATCTCTAGTTTTTTTTAAACATGAGGAGAGAGAAAATTTGTTTGGACTAATTATTTTGCTAAGCACATTATATTGTTTTGATAAAAAGTTGGGGAAAATAAAGAGGAAGAAAAGTATGCTTAGCACGTAACATTTATAGGAATTTAGTCCATACAATTTTATCTCAAAAAAATTTATGGAAAATAATGAGAGAGAATCTTTTGGACAAAAAGTTATAAAATAGATGACAAAGGACCTTTTAAAATAGATGCAAATTAATTAATTAATTTTATGTTTATCACTTTAAAAGACATTTTAAAAATAATTCTATTTTTTTAGAACAACACATTACGTATGTTGGATTAGTATATAATAATTGTCGATATTATATGTATATAATTATTGTAATAATATTTAAATGATTTGAATTTCATAGAATCTTCTTATGATTTTTGTGCATTCCATGTAGATGGATCGGCAATGGATGTACAACGCGGATCGACGGCCGAGAGAGTTTATTCAAGGCGTGCATTATTTTTTGAGTGTGGCCGATGCCAACAAGCATAAGGGTTTCATACGTTGTCCATGTAAAAAGTGCAAAAACGAGAAGGGTATTCTACATCAAGAATTATTCATGCCCACTTGTTTCATCGGGATTCATGCCTCACTACAATTCTTTGGACATCGCACGGAGAGGTGGGGGTTGCAATGGAAGAAGATGAAGAAGACGACGACAACATTCCGGATGTGGTCAATACGGTGGGTTTGAAGAGAATACGGTGGGAGAGGCGGGCGGGGATGCTGAAGAAAACGACAGTGCTGATGACCTTGGTCAGATGTTGCGTGACATACAGGGGGACTGCGAAGGCATAAAGGAAGTGCACAAATTGAAGCGTATGTTGGCGGACCACAAAGGTCCTTATACCCAGGCTGTGAACAAGGGCACAAAATGTTGGGTACCACGCTGAAATTCTTACAATGGAAGGCCAAAAATGGTGTCAGTGACAAGGCATTTGGCGAGTTACTAAAACTCGTGAAGAACATTCTTCCAGAGGGAAACGAATTGCTGGAATCAACGTACGAGGCTAAGAAGTTAGTCTGCCCTCTAGGACTGGAGATACAGAAGATACACGCATGTCCTAACGATTGTATCCTCTACCGCGGTGAGGAGTATGAGAACCTAGAAGCATGTTTGGTTTGTAAAGCACTTCGATACAAGATCAGACGAGATGATCCAGGTGAAGTTGACGGACGGCCCTCGAAGAAAAGGGTTCCTGCTAAGGTGATGTGGTATTTTTCTATAATACCACGGCTGAAGCGTCTGTTCAGGAACAAGGAGCATGCAAGAATGATGCGTTGGCACGCGGAAGAACGCCTACAAGACGACTTTCTGAGACATCCCGCCGATGGGTCATAGTGGAGAAACATCGACAGAACATTTGAAGACTTCGGCGAGGATGCAAGAAACCTAAGGTTCGGCTTAAGCACGGACGGCATGAATCCTTTTGGAGAGATGAGCAGCGGGCATAGCACTTGTCCTGTGACGATGTGTATCTACAACCTCCCGCCTTGGCTATGCATGAAGCGAAAGTACATTCAGATGCCGGTTATTATTCAAGGCCCGAAGCAACCTGGTAACGACATCGATGTGTACCTGAGACCGCTGATCGAAGATCTAAAACTACTGTGGAAGAAAGAAGGTGTTTCCCGTGTGGGATGAAGATAAACAGGAGCAGTTTAACCTACGAGGGTTGCTGTTTGTTACCATCAATGATTGGCCTGCACTTGGCAACCTATCTGGACAGTCAAACAAGGGTACAACGCTTGCACCCACTGTATGGATGAGACTGAGTGTATGTACCTGAAACATTGTAAGAAGGTAGTGTACATGGGCCATCGTCGCTTTCTTGCTGCAAGCCACCCTGTCCGGAGAAGAGGCAAACATTTTGATCAAAAGGCAGACCATCGTACTAAACCAAAGCATCGCAACGAAAAGGATATGTTTGCCATGGTGAAAGACCTCAAAGTAGTATTTGGAAAGGGACCCGGCAACCAATCTATAGCAAGTGAAGGTGGTCACGCGGCGATGTGGAAGAAGAAGTCAATTTTTTGGGAGTTGCGCTACTGGGAAGTCTTGGACGTCCGCCACGCAATCGACGTGATGCACCTCAGCAAGAACCTTTGCGTAAACTTGCTTGGCTTCCTAGGTGTATACGGAAAATCAAAAGATATACTTGAGGCATGTAACAATCTGAAACATATGGCACAACACGACGGCCTTCACCCGCAACCAAAGGAAAAAGGAGCCCAATACCTAAGTCCGCCCCTACACTGAAAGGGGCGAGAAGGAAATAATGTTTGAATGCCTAGAGAGCATCAAGGTACCATCTAGATACTCCTTAAATATAAAGGGAATAATAAGCACGAAGGATAAGAAGTTCACAAATCTAAAGTTCCATGATCGCCACGTGCGATGACACAGCCGCTTTCCCTTATAATTCGGGTATCCTTCCGATAATGTCCGGCAACAATAACAAAGCTATGTGCTTTCCGAACGCAATTTCACGAAGATCATCGATCCGAGCGACTAGAAGACTTTCAAGGACATGGCTAGCAAATCAAAGAAGGGGAAAGGGTCCGACAAGCCAAAGCATCACGTGGTTCTCCCTGTGCAAAATGAAAATCGTGGGAGTCGAGGATAGAACCGACGAAGATTACGATCGTTTGACCGGCAACCTCCGTTCGTAGTGGCGGTTGACCCGAGTATCCTCCTATCAAATGAGGACACCCCTTTCTCACGCAACGATCATAATGAAGGAATAATTGTGCGGAGAAAGTACGCGAGGACAAATGTTACATAGCTAAATTTATGTATGGACGATGTAAATTAAATTGAATCATTGAACATTATTGCTATCATTTGAATTTATTGTAAAATATTGTAAACTATTGAATCTACTGTAAATATATTGAATCTATTATTGAATCACCGCCACCAGCCTCCGCCGGCGGCCACCATAGGAGAGATTTCTTTCTATCGATCGGCGAACGCAATGCATATCCGTGCTTGATCGTCGTCTCACTGGATCCAATGATCCATAGGTATGTTTAACCTTGTCAAGTTGCTGTAAACCACACGAACTGAAGGCTCAGTTGATTCTACTCGGGCTCTTTTAACTCCTCTGATGGCTAAACGCACCATGTCAAGGAACAAACAGAACGAAACAACCTGATTGGTAGCAACAATGTTTTTGTCTTGGCACTAACAGACTACTCACCTCTTCCGATGTGAGTACAGTTCGAAGATTCATGGAAGAATTTACTTCCGGATGACACAAACTTGCTTGAGGGAGTACATTAGAAGATAGAAATTGAGACAAAGAATTCATATAAGAGGATACCGCTTTCTTCGATAAGGATACTTTTTGATGCACGATGCCATTCTCAAGCTCATTACCTTTATCTAGTTCAACCGAAACACCATGTAGAGTCTCAGACAATGCTACACTAGTCCTGGACTAGATAGAAGCATCGAAATGCTCATCTTTTACGACAACCACATCATCATCCGAAAGATCCATGTCTTCCACTTGACCTTCTTCAAGATCTATAATTACATCAGAACCTTGGTACTATCCACACGTAGTAGGTTCCCCATCCACCCGATCTTGTCCTTCAAGATCTATGATCCCATCCAAAGCCTTGGTGTTATCCACGTAAATGAGACTCCCCTTCGGATGCCAATGGGTTGACTTCATTCGAATTGAGGGGCATAGATCTTTTACGAAACACCATGTTAATTATATATGAACATATGAACATATGTTAATTATATATGAATACAAAATATATCAACATATGAACATTATAATTATATATGAATATAAAATACAATATAATAGGGCATTGTAATAATTAGTCACAGTTTGTAAAACAAATCGGGACTAGTGGTGAATTTTGGTGGGCGGAAAAACATCTTTAGTCTTGGTTGGGTTCCAACCGGGACTAAAGATGTCCACCTACCGCGCCACGAGGCTGCCCGCAATCTTTAGTCCGGTTGGTGGCTTCAATGGGACAAAAGATATGATCATTAGTCCCGTTGAAGCCACCAACCGGGACGACATCTTTAGTCCCGGTTGGTGGCTTCAACCGGGACTAATGATCATATCTTTTGTCCCGTTGAAGCCACCAACCAGACTAAAGTACCTTTCCGTCCGGTTGTTGGCTTCAACCGGGACAAATGATGCCGTGACTATATATAGCAAGGGCCTCACCTGGGATCCAACACTTAGCCGTTTCGCACTTCGCAACCGCATCGTCTTTGTCTTCGTCGTCGCCAAGCGCGCAGACGCCGCCGCAGCACGCCGTCTTCGTCGCCGTCGTCGTCGGAGGAGGACCGCCGTGCCGCCGTCTTCGTCGCGTCACAGTTAGCGCCACCGCCCCCAAATATTTCCCGACATTATGCGCTAGGGTTTGGCCGCCGTCGACGCCATCGCCATGTCGCTGTCGCCACCGCAGTCGTCGTCGCCGTCGCCGCCCCTCCCCATGCCGCTCACTCCCTTGCGCCCTCCCCACGGCCCCGAGCCGGCCGGCCCTAAACCCTAAACGGTCGCGCGCCGCCGTCCACTCCACGTCGCCGCCGCCGCCCTCTCGCATCCTCACCGCCGCCGCACTCGTGAATGTTAATATATGAATTTTGAATATAAGTGTATTTTGAATATATGTGTATTTTGAATAAATGAATTTTGAATATATGAATTTTGTATGTATGTATATTTTGAATATATGAATTTTATATGTAAATGGACATTATATGTAAATGGACTGCTATTGACTGTTGAGAATTTTGAATTTTGAATTTTGAATATGTATTTAAATTTGAAATTTGAATTTTTATGTGAATTGTGAATTTTGTAATTTCGAACGAACGAGAACGATAAAATCAACAAATGGTCGTAAACGAACGAACGGACGACAGCACGGACGGACGAACGAGCGAGAGTGTTCGTTCGTTCGTTCGCTCGTGGATGAACGGACGTGGGCGAATGAACAAACGAACGGACGGACGAACGAACGTGGACGAACGGACGTGGACGAACAGACAAACGGACGAATGGACGAACGAAGGAACGGACGAACGGACGTGGACGAACGGACGGACGGACACTCGTTTGTTCGGTCGGTCGGTCGGTCGTGATCGTCTCCTTTCCTCTATCTCTCCTTTCCTCTCCACCTCCACTCCTCTCCTCCTTATCTCCCTCACATCATTCTCCTCTCTTTCTCTCCTCTCCTCCGATGATCGTACTCACGGACGTGAATGATATAACGAACGGTCGGTCGGTCGTGTTCTAGCAAAGAGAAACAAAAGAGAAGAAGGAAAATATAGAACATAATATTCTTCACAAGTCTTTTCTAGGATGGAGATAATCGTGATTCTGAATCCATCTTCTTCTTTTTGTCTTTTTTACGTAGACATACATGATTTCCCGAATAATTGATACATGTATTAACCGAATAATTTTTTTCAGAATTCTTTGATTAAGTCCTCAACCCACAACAATCAAATGGTGGATCGTGACGAGGAACAGCTTCTCCATGATGAGATCGCACGAGGAACGAGTTTTACAACGAGGAGGGAATGAAGATACAAATCAATACCTCAACGAGGAGGGGAACGAGAGGGGGACGAGCGGGGAACGATGAGGAGAATGAGGGCTCCGCCTCCGCCTCCATCGGCCGAAGAGGGCACGCGGGCAACGCAGCCTCGGCAAGCGCATAGAGGGTCGACATGTCATAACGGAGGTAGAATCTAAGCCACCCAATTGCCCCAGGACGCCGCAAGGAAGTTTGTGGCGCACAGTGGATGGGTGGTGAGGGATCACGTGCCCGTAAGCATTGCCAACTGGAGGCGATCAAGGATAGGAGGAGATGAGCAGAGCTATCTACCGGACACAGAGAATGAGATGCTCGACGACAATGCTAGACGCTACTCATCCTGCACTCATAACAAGCAAGGGTCAAGGAATGGACGTTAAAGAAAATGGCGAGCTCTTCAGAACTACAAGAAAGAGTTACACAAGAAATATATCCTGAAGGGCTAGACCCCGACTTTGACAAGTTCCCAAAGCTCAGAGATCATTGGGATGCTTTTGTTGAACAAGACTGGGGAAGAAGCACAAGCTATCATAGAAAAGAACAAGGCCAATGCAGCTAAAAAGAAATACCATCACAAGCTTGGGTCAAACAGCTATAAGAAAGCAATGGAGAAATGAGAGAAAATGGAAGCCGACCTTGAAGCGTGAGGTATTGTTCCAGCACAGCCAACCGGCGAACGATCAAAGCACTGGTTTTATGCTCACGGCGGCTCACTTAATCCCGTCGATGGCACAATTATCTTTGGTGATGAAATTCAAGAAGCCGGACGGAAGTTAGAGGAGGCGCTACAGGCCACTTCCTCGGGCGCGTTAAGGCCCGACAGAGAGAAGGACGAGCTAACACTCGCCCTCCAAAACCCAGAGCACCCGGCGTACGCGAGGAAAAGGCGTCGTCCCCTGGAAATGCGGGTTCCAAGCTGACATCGACACATACAAGAGCCGAAAGAGGTCAAAGCGAGAGCAGGATGCAAGGTTCGGTGAGATGAAAATGATGCTCTCGTAGATTGATCAGATTGTGGACGAAAGGCTGACCCTAAGGTTGGCAGAGGAGCGGAGCAAGTGGGTTAGCCAACAGCGGATCCAAGAATGCTCGCTCAACTACAGAAGAATAAAGCAGAAATGCGCTTCAACTGGAAATGAAGGCGATTTGGCCCCACAAGCTGAACCGGTCCGCCATGCCCCGTTGATGACATCACACAATGGACCCCATGTGAGCTGCACATTCCGCTAAAGAACATAACAATAAAGGTATGTTCGTACTTTTATGTTGTATGTATATTTCCTTGAATAACTTGTCAACCAATGTTCATTACTAACTGATAAACAATCTTCTCGAACAGGTCGCGTCGGCCATGGCCATTCCAGTAGACCGAGACGGCACCTACCACTCCCGGCCTGTTCCATCTGCGTACTCGAAAGTTGAAATTGAACAGGTGGAACGCGGCTATGAAGATCTCGAGCTGGATATCCCCGGAGGAGACGGGGAGCTGAAGCTAGGAGAAACAACTCACAGAATATTTCTCTGGAGGAAGATCTTCATAATATTCCACGGACGTGGGCCGTCTCCTCCGACTCCATGTGGGCCGTCTCCTCCGCCTCCTCTGTCTCCACGTGGGTCATCTCCTCCGCCTCCACGTGGGTCGTCTCCTCCGCCTCCGCCTCCTCCGCCTCCTACGTCGCCTCCACGAGCACCGACTCCTAAACGGTCGTCTCCAACTCCACCGCCTTCTCGGTCTCCTCCGTCGCGAACGAGCACCGACTCCTAAACGGACAACATCTCGAGCCACACGGTCAAGGTCAACCAGCGTGGACTAAGAAGCAAGAGGCCTAAACTTGACCCGCTCCCGACCCCAAAGAAAACGGCGTACGACATGAGTCCAGACGAGCTGCACGAGGCCATCCAAGCTGAAGTCAAGGCCCACTTTAGAAAGAAGTCTCCTTAGAAGCCTCCTGAAATCCCCCAGGAGACCAAGGACTTCTTCAAGAAGACGTACCTAACGCCACAGCCTAAACCGCAACCTCAACCGCAGTCCGACTACGACAGGACTATTCGAAAGGCTGCTGGCAAGGCAAAGAGAACGGGCAAAGATGTACCCCAGTTCAGCGTTCCAAATGTCAGATCAGACTTAAGACAATGTATGGAATCTGCCAGAATTTCAATGGATCAATTACACGGTCGTGCTCCCCTGGCGAAGGCTCCGCTGAAATACAAGTTCAAATTTGGAAAGCCTCTTGTAAAGCCGGATCAAGTGAAAAAGCTACCAACACAGATGTACCGCTTTCACAAGTGGTACATGAAAGAATCCAGCAAGGGTGGAGAGATGGTAATAGACAAATATTCATAGTACTATTTCATCGATGGAGGTGACGACTTCTATATCCGATTCGAAGACATATTCGACCTGTACCAGCTTGATGCCCTCGACGTCTCACTTCTAACCACGCGGGCTCTATAAGTATCGTTCGTTATTTCGTTTCTTACCTCCTTGTATTTAGCCGACTAAAATTCTTTTTAACCGTTGTAAAATAGCGATCCAATACTGCAACAAGCACGACTGTACCAAACATGGATTCATGGATCCACGCAAAATCAATGACGTATTGGTTGATAAATTTCCTGATCCAATAGTGGACAACATTTACAATGCGCTGGTGATAAACCACTTCCGGTCGTTTATCCTTACGCCCTACAACACTGCGTAAGTATTTTCTTCCTTTCGTACCGATTTCAATCCTGTGTGCATATATAAATTTTCATGTGTCATCTAAACCAATTTGCGATTCCACTGGTTCTTAGTAATTGACATGGATAACTCGCGGATCCATGTCTTTGACTCAATGGATAAACCAGAGTCCACGTACGCAAAGATATTTGAACTGCTAAATAGGTAATGACATCTTACTTGCTATTGCATATATGCGGTTCTCTGATAATTACTAGCTAACCTTCAACTGCACGTAGGGCATGGGAACGACTTCACACTAATGTTCGCGGAAATTGGAAAGATAAGCTCTCCGTGAGGATGAACTTTCCAGTGAGTAACATGCTCCAAAGTTGTTTTGAATTATTACTGTAACGCCTTGAAAATCGGAGAATTTAAAAACCAGAAATTAAAAATCGGAACTTACAAAAATCTTTCGCTTGTTCTTTGCTTGATCGAGTTTTTCGCTTCTTATTTGCCACTTGGTTGCATAAATTTATATGTGAGCAATTCATCTTGGTGTTTGACAAAAACCAAATGATTTGGAGTTCCGTTAGGGAGAAAAATCTCGGAGTTTAAAGTTAGGAATTTTAAAATAAAATAGGAAAAGGGTGTGGATTCATAAAAATATGTATTTGGAGAACAAAACATTATTTGGTGATTGCGAAATATTAAATTAGAGAATAAAATGGGCAATAAAATATTTTAGAGGATTTATATAAAGTCTATAAATTAATTGGAATTTAAAATTGTGATTTATGAATTTTAGAAAAAGATTAAATTTAATAAGGTGATATATATTTTTAAATAAATGAAAGTGGGTGAAAAGTTTGAAAATATATTTTTAAATTAATTTTGGGAATATTATATTTTTATTTTGAATTTTTAGAGTGAAAGAAAATAGAAACTAGAAATTAGAATTAAAAATCGGGAAAAATCAGAGATGGCACTCTTCACACGTCACCAAGGTGTTCGACGCCGTACCCAGCCCCGGCCTCGCGCCGCGCCGCGCGTCGCCCATCGTACCGCGCCACGCGCCACGCGCTCGCGCCCACGCTGCGCGGCCCGCTTCGCCCGCACGCCGCGCACGCCGCACCTCGGCCCGCCCGCGCCGTGTGCCGCTCCCGCCATGTGCCGAGCCGCCGTCGCCCGCGCCCACGTGCGTCACGCGTCGCCGCCGCACTCCTGCCCCACCCGTGCTCGCTCGCCACGCGTCACCGTCGTACCCGACCCCGCCGCGCTCACGCCACGCGCCAACGCCCGCGCCCGGCTCCGCACGTCGCCGCGTTCTCCGCGCCGGACCCGCCCCTTTGCACCGCGTGCCCATCGCCGCACCGTGTGCGGTCCCCCTTTCTCCCCGTTTCTTCCCGGCCGCGCCTATAAAGAGGGTCGAAGCCCCTCTCTTTCCCACCTTGCCGCCGTTTTCCCTCGCCATAACCCTACCTCCCGAGCGCCGCAAGCCACCGAGCGCCATCACCGCCGAGCGCCGCCGCGTCGCCGCGAGCCACCACCACCGTGCGCCGGTGCCCCGCTGCCTCCCCTTGCCATCGCCGTCGCCGGTAAGCCCCGAGCCCGCCACCCTCGCTTGTGCGGTTGATGGCCGCAACAGAAAAAAGGGAGGAAGAGCGCCGGTCAAGCGAGTTGTAGAGGAATGAATAGGAAAAGAGAAAAGGAAAAAGAAAGAAAAAGTGAAGAAAACGGAAAAGAAAAATAGGAAAAATGGGGAAAAATTTTGGAAAATTAGGAAAAGTATATAGAAAAATTTGGGCAAAAATATATTGTTTTTCGTGTAGTTTTCTCGTACAAATTCGGAAATCGAAATCAGATTTTTTGGAATTTTCGTTTCGCGTCATTTTGATGCGAAGTTTGTCTATTTCTTTTCGCCATTAAAAATATGTTTCTTTTAGTGCTCGAACCTCCAAAACCTCGAGCACAAAACCCCTTGATTAGCATTTCTAAATTTATTTTCTTAATTAAATGCGATCGACACTTTGTGAAAACCCTAGGACATCAAACTTGTTTTTAACTCGGATTTTACCCCAACAACTATCATCCGAACTCAAGTAGAATTTTAGGCCAAACGTTTGGAGTCGTTTTTATGGTTCTTTTTGATCTCTCGGTATTTTATTGAATTCGATCAAATTCAATTGATCTTTCGCACGTACGGCTAGCAACCGAGGGAGCAAGCACGACTATGTTGAAGACCCCGCCAACAAGTGTGCGAGCAAGGCAAGTCAACGCTTCCTTTGAACATATTGATCCTACTTTGCGAAATGATGTTGATTTCAATTACAAATTGCATGTTATACACAAAAGAGCACCTATACTTGATATACCCTTTCTTGATGTTGATTGCCATTAGAACTATTCTTTGTAACCTTCGATGTGATATGACTGGAGGCTAACCTCGGTAAAATGCTTAGCCCTGCTTGTACTAGATTCTTGCATACTCATGATTTTACAAAGAAGCCTCATGCTTGGGCAACTATCTTTGGGAAGGTAGTTGAAATACGGCATGTGGAGACATGAGCGCCACATTACCCCGATCATGATGAAATTAGTTTTGATGAAAAACAAAAAGTACAAAACCTATGTTTTGGACTGGGGCGGATGGATGGATTTGGGAGCATTCCGGGAAAGGCTAGTACCGTCCCCGGTCAATTAAGGACCATACCGGCCCGTACCGCCCGCCCGCAGCCCGCACGCACGCCTGCACGGCCCCGCCCGTGCCGTGCGCCATCGTCGCCGCGCGCCGCCGACCCGCGCTGCACCCGCCGCGCCGCGCGCGCGCCGCCGACCCGCGCCGGACCGCCCGCGCTCGCGCCGCCGTCGCCAACCCGCGCCCAGCCCGACCCTTGCGCGCCGCGCGTGGCAGCCGCCCGCCGGCCCCCTTCCCTCCCGTTTCCTCTCCCGGTCGCGCCTATAAAAGGCCGGCGTCCCCCCCTTTTCCGCTGCCGCCGCCTCTCCCTTCTTTTTCCCGAGCACCAACGCCACCCTAAACGCCGTCGCCGCCATGCACCGAAGTCGCCCGGGCCTCGCCGTACCTCCCGAGGGCCGCCATCGCCGGTAAGCCCCACCGCCGCCTTTTCCCTCGCGCGCTAGCGCGCCGCCGCTCTGTTTTGCCGAGCCTCGGTCAAACACATTAAGGGCAATGAACAAAGTGGCGCGAGAGAAAATAAAGAAAAAAAGAAAAAGAAAAAGAAAAATAGGGAAAAATTTGGAAAAATTTTAGAAAAATTGGAAAAATATTTTGGAAAGATTTGAGTAAAATTTTGGGCAAAAATAAATTATTTTCTTGCATGATTTCTTGGTGAAAAATTTGAAAATCAAAATCGGACTTTTCGAGATTTCGTTTCGTGTCATTTTAAATCCGGATTTCGTTTAACTCTTCCTCGCCATTTAAATATGTTTTACTTCGTGCTCGAACCTTCAAAACCTCAAACACAAATCCCTCCGCGGATATTTTCAACTTTATTTTCTCGAGCAAATCGCGATCGTCGCTTTGCGAAAACCCTAAGTCATCGACCCGATGTCAAAACTTGGAGTTTTCCCGGCGATCTTAGTACAAACTCAAGTAGGAATTTGGGCTTAGCGCTTGGAATCGTTTCGAGGCTTTTTCGGATCTTTTCGACCTTTTGGTGTTATATGGGATTCTAATCGGATTCGATTAATCTTTCGCACGTACGGGTAGCACTGAAGAGACCGGCATCGACCCCGTTGAAGACACCACTCCACAAGCGTGCGAGCAAGGCAAGTCATCACACTCTTTGAACATATTGATCCTACTTTGCGAAATGATGTTGATTTCAATTACAAATTGCATGCTATACACAAATGAGTACCTATGCTTGGTATACCCCGCTTTGATGTTGAATACCATTAGAATTATTCTTTGTAACCTTCGATGTGATATGACCGGAGGCTAACCCGGTAAAAATGCTTAGCCCGCTTATACTAGATCCTTGCATACTCATGATTTTACAAAAAAGCTTTGTGCTTGGGCAACTACCTTAGGGAAGGTAGTTGAGATGCGGCTGTGGAGACATGAGCGCCACATGGCCATGAGAATGATGAACTAAGTTTGATGAAAATTGAAAGTACTATACAAATGTTTTAGACTGAGGGCGGCGGATGATTTGGGTGGATTCCGGAAAAGGCAAGTGTCGACCCTGGTCAATTAAGGACCGACCCATGAGATAGCCGGAAACGAGCCAGTACAACCGTACTTCTCGAATGGGTATAGACCTAGCTGACTAGATAGCCGAGCGGAGGCGTATCCTTGCATAGATGGTTCTTTATGATGTGGTTTGTGTGATGAGGATGAGGCTGCGGCCTATGTTGTGGATGTTGAAATTAAATCGATATTAATTGAACTTAAAGATTGAGAAAGTTTTCCCTTACCCGGGTGCGCCATAACTCCTCTCACCGCGAAAATGACGGCTAGATTGCATGAGGGCTTAAGTTCATGGAGCGGTACGCCAAAGTGAGGTTATCGAAAGGCTTTGCCGTGACCGTCTCATGTGTTGGGACGTAGGCTCATTTGTTGGGTTGTCACGGAGTACGGGTAAAGTGTATATCCACCGCAGTGTGAATGAATCAATCTATTCAAATAGCCGTGCTCATGGATATTGAGCATCGTGACAAGACTTTCGCTTGGCTAGACTTTAAACTTAAAAATGTTGGGATGGGTTTGCATGATGATTTTTATTCGTGGTGGATCAACTTCTCGAGATGCGAGAAGGGGTGGACTCCCGAAAACCATAACGAATCGGAGGCGGGAAGCCATCCCCGGAATCACGATGGATGGTAGACGAACCGTCGCCGAATTAATGAACCATGGAACTCAAACTTGACTTGGCTAGTTGATAGGCTTGTGAAAGGATTTATAAAAAATTGGCTTTACGCAAAAGAGCCTCACCATTCCTTGAATAACCCTATCATATGCATCACTTCCGTGTTGGCTTGCATAGTACGGTTGGTACTCACCCTTGCTATATGCACAAACCTTCGGATGGTGGGAATGAAGAATGGGAGGATCCTTACGCCTACTACCGGGAAGGCGAAGAAGCGATGGCGCTTACTAGGTCTTAGCCCCGGTCATTGCCGTGGCAATCGACATGCCGCCGCCTTTATTCCGCCGCCGTATCTAATTTCGCTTTTGTGTTGTATCCGGACCATGAGGTCCTGTGTGGTGAACATTGCCTTCGGGCCTATCGTTGTAATAATTTCGTTGTAAGACTATTCGTGCATGTGCACTGATTATTCAAGTCATCGTATTTCGTGGGTACCAACTACTCGATCCAGGAAATGGTACTAAGAACACGAAAGATTCCCGTTCCAAAACGGGGTCCACGAGTGGTATCGAGCCATGCGACCGTTGGATAAGACCAATTGGCGCCTACCCCCGACTAGTTGGCTAAAGGGAAGTATCCCTACGTAGGACCATTTCGCAAACTATTACTTCGAAAATACAAATATACTTTTTCCTATATATTTATTTCCTTTCTTTACCAAATGGTTTTGATGTTACCTCTCCCCTCTAACCCTAAGTTGCTTTCAAAAGCAGATGTCGAACCATGACGGAGTCTGGGAAATCACCATCCCACGAGATGAGGGATTCGTGGCACGCACTCCGTCATTCGTGGTGTTTAAGATACCCGAGCCACCCACTTACCGCATCGGAGGCATGGCTCCGAAGGGTATTCGTATGGGAGGCAGCAGTTTCGTGGAGGCCCGCATGGGGAGTGAGACACCTTTTGCTTCCACACCCGCTACCACCGAGATTTAGTGAAAAGACCATTCAAGACGCGGCCCGAGAAGCATTCCTTCGCCTCAATGCTATACATCGTGCTGAACTCACGTGGATCGAGTTTGTGCACCACCCTATCGCGAGGAAGGCAACCCGCTTTGCACCGTGAAAGCCACCCCCGCTGCTACAACCCTATGGTCACTCGCCTATCCCACAGGCGAGACGGCAGATGATCGCTACGAAGAAGCTTTGCTCAAGATCAACGACCGCAGCAACGCCTCAATGATGTGGTCGAGAGCCACCGAGCTAGGGGATCGATCAACGTGCTGCGACTCGCCTATAGGCCAATGGTGCCCAATATGAGCAGCTCTCGGACCGTTACATGGCCCGTGGGGAAGCCCTGGTGGAGCTGGAGGAGCAGCTCAGGAAGAGCAAGCAACAAGTCAACCACTGGAGAAACAACATGCGCTCCCGCCCGTCCATGCTGCAGTACTTCCACCGGAGTTGCACCGACACCTACCGCCCCGTGCCCGACCACTACTATCTCATGACTCCAGCATGCTTGGACACTTTTCAAGCCATGATGGAGCAAGCTTTTATGTTGAGCACGGAGCCGGCGCCGTACCTGATAGACCCCACTGCTGCCACCTCCATGGGACCCACCTCAAACTCCATAGCAGTGCCATCCGAGCCTGGATCGGGAGAGGAGAACCCCATCCAGATCCACACCGACTCCGAGTCTGAGACGGAGCCTATGGAGATCAAGTGGGAGTCCAGCGACACTGATCCAATGGAGGAGGAAGCTCCCACTCGTCGCCTGACTCACACCGGAGGTCCCCTCACCCGCAAGACCGCTCGGAAGAGTACCCGGCCACCGAGCAGGAAGATCCAACAGGACTCTGAGGCCACCACCTCTGAGCGGTGGGGACTCCGATTTGCTTCAGCAAAGGATCACCCCTTCCCGCACTGGCTCCTGCGGATGGTTGGATGATTAGGCGAGAGGACCGCCTCAACTTGATCTCGCTTCGGACGGTTTGGGCGGGGCACAACAAGAGAAAGTCGCTAGACTGGGATATAAGTTGTGATAGCAAAATGATCGTCACAGCACGGTGTTTACACCCGAGGATGCCGCAAGAATTCCCCGACACCTAAGGAATAACACCTTCCGTGGTGCGCGTCAGTTAACCTGACATCTCTAGCTTTATGGACCGCCCAAACCAAAAGACGACATACCAGAACAAACGTCCTCTGAGGATGATGAAGAAGAGGACATGGAAAGTGATAGTGAAGGAGAGCTGAAACCCATGGCATGTACTCGATGTGGAGAAATTGTGCACTATGCAAGAATGTGCAACTACCTTTGTAGCTGCAGTGAGGGCACCCACATGCCAGAGGAATGCCCCATGAGAGACGTGACGTGCTTCATGTGTGAAGGGACAGACCATGTACCTAAGGACTGTCAACTGATGAAAAAGTTTGACCAGTTGAGGAAGGATCAAAGGATATTCCTACAATCCACAAATCAACTTTTGGAAGGTACCACCAATAAAGGAGGTGTTCCGGATCCTAAGACAGCCCCAACTCCGGTAAAGGCCAATAGTCGTGACAAAGGAATGTTGCATACCCAGGAGAGTGCACCCCGTAACAAAGCAGATATGATATGTTTCAACTGCCATAAGCGGGGACACTTTTTCAATAAATGCCCTCTCCCGAGACCGGCAAAAGAGGACCGACGTTGCTTCAACTGTGGAAGAATAGGACATGAGGCCAGAAAATTGCCCACTGCCCAAGCCCTCAGTCTCGACACGACCGCATGACATGCAACATCGGTAGACCACAAGGATCACTCTCTGCCAGCACCTGGATCATGTGAATGGCTGGATGACTAGTCGGATACCAGCAGCAGCCCTGGTCTTGCTTTGGATGGAGTTAAGACAACAATGACCATGCCCCCACCCCTTTTATGTATGAGACCCTAGAACAATGTTAGTAATGTTGTATTGTGTCGTATGGACTATACATGTCCAATGTATCCCCCTGATGTAACATTTATGAACTGATAATGAAGTTCCATGTTATGTCATAAATGAGTTTATTCCACCAAGCTTGCTTTGAAAGATCACTTCAAACAACTCAAAGAAAATTCCTTAGTATCGTGATGTTAGCAAAGCGAGTCTCTTACCTTATCCCCGTTGTTCAGATGGCGCACCATCGCAGAGCCCCAGCAGCTCTTGAGAACCCGCCAGAGCCTAACCCCTCCACCCTAGCAGAAGTCATGGCTTTGCAGACCCAACTGCTGCAAGCTATCGCCAACAACCAAGGACAGCGCGAAGGATCAAACCTCGATGAATTTATGAGGGCAAAGCCACCGACATTCTCCTCGGCAGATGAACCCATGGACACTGAAGATTGGCTAAGGGTAATAGAAAAGAAGCTGACTCTCGTCCGAGTACGGGAAATTGACATAGTCGTCTTCGCCACCAATCAGCTGGAAGGACCCGCAAGTGACTGGTGGGATACCTACAAGGAAACACGGGCTGAAGATGCCGGTGAACCCACTTTGGAAGAGTTCATGGCTGCCTTCCGTGAAAACTTCGTACCTGCTGCAGTTATGAGGATGAAGAAGAATGAGTTCCGTAGGCTGCGCCAAGGCAACACCACGGTACAAGAGTACCTTAACAAGTTCACGCAGCTTGCACGTTACGCCACAAGCGACCTGGCAGACGAAGAGGAGAAGATGGATAAGTTCATCGAAGGACTGAATGATGAGTTGAGAGGACCGATGATCGGTCAGGACCACGCCAGCTTGAGAGCCTCATCAACAAGGTCGTAAGGCTTGAGCATGACCAAAGGACGGTTGGAAACAACCAGAAGAGAAGGCTTGCAATGGACCGCCCAATTTAAGGAACGCCCCAGCGACCCAAAGGAGCAACCCCGTCGAGTTGGAAGCCAGCCATTGTAGCAACCAATCACCCTGCCGCACCCGGCAACGTCAGCAGGCCACCTGCAACACCGTCTCGCACTCCGGCACCTACCTTGGCAGCCCTAGGAGCCAGGAATATCAACTGCTTCAATTGCGGAGAGTTTGGGCATTATGCCAACAGCTACCCTAAGCCGCGCAACACCCCCAACCGCACCGTAGCCAATGCCATTGCAGTACGAGGAACCCCTGCTTCGGCACCTGGACGCAGTTTGTTCAGAACACCCCAACCAAAGGAAGCTGCAACCGGATTCCGCCGTGGTCAAGTCAACCATGTGCGTGCCGAGAAAGCTCGAGAGGACCAAAGCGTGCTAATGGGTATGTTTTCTATCCATTCCGCACCGCTTAAAGTTTTGTTTGACTCTGGAGCTTCGCATTCATTTATATCGTCGAGAATAAGCAAAGAGCACAATTTGCACCGAGTAGACCTTAAGAGACCCATGGTAGTACACTCACCCGGGGGAGATGTGACCATACCCCATGCGTGCATCAATGTGCCCATTCGGATCGAGGGCGTGGTATTCCTGTCCAACCTTATGGTTTTGTCGCCCCAAACCTTGGACGTCATACTAGGAATGGATTGGTTAACCAAGAACCAAGGGGTACTAGACTGTGGACGAAGAGAAGTTACCCTATCTACCCCATGGGGATCATCGATGACAATAGCCATGGATCAAGACTCTATGCTGTGGACCGAGCTACGGGAATATTCACATTGCTACCCATAGATGGAATGCCAATAATCCAGGACTACCTAGATGTATTTCCCGAGGAACTACCGGGAATGCCCCCAGACCGAGACGTAGAGTTCATTATCGACCTCATGCCTGGTACTGCCCCCATAGCTAAGAGACCCTACCGGATGCCGGTGAATGAATTGGAGGAACTTAAGAAGCGATAAGGAAACGCAAGAGAAAGGCTTCGTACGTCCTAGTTCTTCACCGTGGGGAGCCCGTATTGTTTGTTAAGAAAAGGACGGAAGCATGAGAATGTGCATAGAATATCGGTCATTGAATAAGGTTACCATTAAGAACAAGTACCCGTTACCTCGAATCGACGACCTGTTCGACCAACTCAAGGGAGCCAGAGTATTCTCAAAGATCGATCTTCGATCTGGGTACCATCAGCTAAAAATTCGGACTGAGGATATACCCAAGACTGCGTTCTACACGCTACGGCTTGTACAAGTTCATGGTAATGTCATTTGACCGACCAATGCCCCACCTACTTCATGAACCTCATGAACAAAGTATTTATAGAATATCTAGACAAGTTCATGGTAGTGTTCATTGATGATATCCTCATCTACTCCAAGGATGATGAAGAACATGTAGAACATCTGCGCTTGGTACTAGAGAAGCTGCGAGAGCATCAGCTATATGCCAAATTCAGCAAGTGTGAATTTTGGCTTAAGGAAGTAGCTTTTCCTGGACATGTGATCTCATCAGAGGCGTAGCGAGACCCCGCCAAGGTCGAAGCCGTTACTAAATGGAAAGCACCCCAGTCGGTAACAGAGGTTAGAAGTTTCTTGGGATTGGCTGGATATTACCGACGATTTATAGAAGGATTTTCTAAGATAGACCGACCCCTGACCCAACTATTGAAGAAGGAAAAGAAGTATGCATGGACTGAGCAGTGTCAACAGATATTTGACCAGCTCAAAGAAAAGTTAACCACCACCCCGATCTTAATCCTACCGGACAACCGGAAAGACTTTGTTATATACTGTGATGCATCTCGACAAGGACTAGGAGGCGTGTTGATGCAAGAAGGAAAGGTTGTGGCTTATGCCTCGAGACAACTGCGACCTCATGAGGAGAACTATCCCACCCATGACTTAGAATTGGCGCAGTAGTGCATGCCTTGAAGATTTGGAGGCACTACCTGATCGGAAACCACTGTGACATATACACGGACCACAAGAGCTTGAAGTATTTCTTTACCCAGATGGATCTTAACCTACGCCAGAGAAGATGGCTGGAATTGATCAAGGACTATGACCTAGGAATCCATTACCACCCTGGCAAGGCCAATGTTGTAGCCGACGCTTTGAGCCGCAAAGCCCGGTGCAACCAACCGAGGATGGAATATATGGCCAACAAGCTTCAAGAAGAGATAGCTCGGCTTAACTCCAGCTTGATTCCTCATGGACAACTGAGTTCGCTGGAGATACAACCTCTCCTACGAAGTCAGATTAAGGGAGCCCAGAAGGATTGTGAGGAAATCCAACTCATCAAGGAGCGCATGGCTGCAGGACTAGTCAAGGAATTCACGACCGACGACGATGGAGCCCTATGGTATCGAAAAAGGATTTACGTACCCAAGAAAGGCGGATTGAGGAAGCTAATCTTGAAGGAAGCCCATGAGTCAGCATACTCGCTACACCCGGGCAGCACCAAAATGTACCAGGATTTGAAAACGGAATACTGGTGGCCCAACATGAAAAGAGACGTAGTGGAATACGTGGCCATATGTGACGTATGCCAATGAGTTAAGGCTGAACATCAGCGACCGACAGGATTGCTACAACCACTCAAGATCCCTGAGTGGAAATGGGATGAAATAGGCATGGACTTTATAGTGGGACTACCCAAAACTGCTACCGGATACGATTCCATTTGGGTGATCGTAGATAGACTGACTAAGACTGCCCGATTTATCCCGGTCAAGACTCGGTATAGCAGCGCCAAATTGGTAGAACTGTACATGTATAGAATTGTGTGCCTACATGGAGTACCCACAAGGATTGTGTCAGACCGTGGCACTCAATTCACATCTCACTTCTGGGATAAGTTTCACGAGGCGCTGGGAACTCACCTCGCCTTCAGTACTGCTTATCACCCTCAGACAGATGGACAAACCGAGAGGACGAACCAAGTCCTGGAGGATATGCTAAGAGCCTGTGCGTTGGATTTTACTAAGGACTGGGAGAAATGCCTGCCCTACACAGAGTTCTCCTATAACAACAACTACCAGGCTAGTCTGAAGATGTCACCGAACGAGGCCTTGTTTGGATGAAGATGCCGAACTCCGTTGATGTGGTCGAAGACTGGCGAACGAGCCGTATTTGGGCCAGACATCATTAGAGAAGCCAAAGAGAAAGTTCGACTGATAAGAGATCGGCTTAAGGTAGCCCAGTCTCGGCAAAAGAGCTATGCAGACACTCGCTGAAGAGAGTTGGAATTCAAAATAGGCGATTTTGTGTACCTGAAAGTTTCGCCACTAAGAGGAACCAAGAGGTTCAAGGTTAAAGGAAAACTGGCGCCAAGATATGTTGGACCCTTCCTGATAAGCGCCAGGAGAGGCAAAGTGGCCTATCAACTGGACCTGCCGGAAAATATTTCCGATGTACACCCTGTCTTTCACATGTCACAATTGAAGAAATGTTTGCGAGTACCGAAAGAACAAATCCCCTTGAAAGACGTCCTTATCAGCGAAGACCTCACATACCCCGAACATCCCGTAAAGATTTTGGACCAAGACGTGGTGAATGTACAAGGTGCAATGGAGCAACCACACCGAAGATGAAGCCACTTGGAAAAAGAAGACTTTTTGAAAACCGAGTACTTGAACCTATTCCGCGACGGTAAGAAATCTCGAGGACGAGATTTATTGTTAGGAGGTAGGTTTGTAACGCCCGAAAATCGGAGAATTTAAAAAAAAATTAAAAATCGGAACTTACAAAAATCTTTCGCTTGTTCTTTGATTGAGTTTTTCGCTTCTTATTTGTCGGCTTGGTTGCATAAATTTATATGTGAGCGATTCATCTCGGTGTTTGAGAAAAACCAAATGATTTGGATTTCCGTTAGGGAGAAAAATCTCGGAGTTTAAAGTTAGGAATTTTAAAATAAAATAGGAAAAGGGTGTGGATTCATAAAAATATGTATTTGGAGAACAAAACATTATTTTGTGATTGAGAAATATTAAATTAGAGAATAAAATGGGCAATAAAATATTTTAGAGGATTTATATAAAGTCTAGAAATTAATTGGAATTTAAAATTGTGATTTATGAATTTTAGAAAAAAGGATTAAATTAAATAAGGTGATATTTTTTTAAATAAATGAAAGTGGGTGAAAAGTTTGAAAATATATTTTTAAATTAATTTTAGGAATATTAGATTTTTATTTTGAATTTTTAGAGTGAAAGAAAATAGAAAATGGAAATTAGAATTAAAAATCGGGAAAAATCGAGATGGCACTGTTGACATGTCACCAAGGTGTTCGACGCCGTACCCGGCCCGGCCACATGCGTGTGCCCGCGCCGCGCACCAGCCCCCGGCTTCGCCCCGCATGCCCGTGCACGCCGCCTCGGCCTCCCGCCTGGCCGCGCGCGCTCCCGTCACGCGCCGAGCCGCCGCACGCCCGCGCCGTGTGCGCCGCGCGCGCCGCCGTACCCCGACCCCGCCCGTGCTCACCCCACGTGCCAACGCCCGCGCCGGCTCCGCGCGCCCACGTTCGCCGCGCCGCCCCGTCTCCTCCCCCGTGCGCCGCGTGCCCATCGTCGTACCGTGCGCCGGTCCCCCTTTCTCCCCCGTTTCTCCCGGCCGCACCTATAAAGAGGGTCGAAGCCCCTCTCTTTTCCCCACCTCGTCGCCGTTTTCCCTCACCATTCCCTCGCTGTAACCCTAGCTCTCGAGCGCCGCAAGCCACCGAGCACCATCACCGCCGAGCGCCGCCGCCGCCGCGAGCCACCACCGCCGTGCGCCGTGCCCCACCGCTCGCCTTGTCGCCGTCACCGGTAAGCCCCGAGCCGCCACCCCCTCGCTTGCGCTGGTCGCGGCCGCAACGAGAAGAAAAGGAGGAAGAGCGCCGGTCGAGCAGGTTGTAGAGGAATGAATAGGAAAAGAGAAAAAGAAAAAAAGAAAGAAAAAGAGAAGAAAAAGGAAAATAAAAAATAGGAAAAATGGGGAAAAATTTTGGAAAATTAGGAAAAGTATTTAGAAAATATTTGGGCAAAAATGTATTGTTTTCTCGTGTAGTTTTCTCGGTACAAATTCGGAAATCGAAATCGAATTTTTTGGGAATTTTGTTTCGCGTCGTTTTGATTCGAAGTTTGTCTATTTCTTTTAGTGCTCGAACCTCCAAAACCTCGAGCACAAAACTCCTTGATTAGCATTTCTAAATTTATTTTCTTAATTAAATGCGATCGACAGTTTGCGAAAACCCTAGGACATCAAACTTGTTTTTAACTCGGATTTTACCCCAACAACTATCGTCCGAACTCGAGTAGATTTTTAGGCCAAACGTTTGGAGTCATTTTTATGGTTCTTTTCGATCTCTCGGTATTTTATTAAATTCTGATCGAATTCAATTGATCTTTCGCACGTACGGCTATCAACCGAGGAAGCAAGCAGTGACTACGTTGAAGACCCCGGCCAACAAGTGTGCGAGCAACGCAAGTCAACACTTCCCTTTGAACATATTGATCCTACTTTACGAAATGATGTTGATTTCAATTACAAATTGCATGCTATACACAAATGAACACTTATACTTGATATACCCTGCCTTGATGTTGATTACCATTAGAACTATTCTTTGTAACTTTCGATGTGATATGACTGGAGGCTAACCTCGGTAAAATGCTTAGCCCTGCTTGTACTAGATTCTTGCATACTCATGATTTTACAAAGAAGCCTCGTGCTTGGGCAACTATCTTTGGGAAGGTAGTTGGAATACGGCATGTGGAGATATGAGCGCCACATTGCCCTGATCATGTACAAAACCTATGTTTTGGACTGGGGCGGATGGATGGATTTGGGAGCATTCCGGGAAAGGCTAGTACCGTCCCTGGTCAATTAAGGACCGAGCCATGAGACTAATAACCTAGAACGAGCCGCAGCCGTACTTCTCGAATGGGTATAGACCTAACGGAGTAGATAGCCGAGCGGAGGCGTATCCCCGCATAGTGGTTCTTGAGTGAAGAGGTGGTTCTGGTTGTTGAGATAAGGCTGCGACCTAAGTGTTGAGTAATGAATGAGAATGTTGTGAAAGTTTTTCCCTTACCCCGGGAGCGCCAGAACTCCTCTCACTGCTAGGAAAGGACGGCTAGAGTGCAAGAGGATTTAAGTTCATGGAGCGGGTACTGCCAAAGCGAAGTTATTGAAAGGCTTTGTCGTGACCATCCCATATTAAGGGATGAAAGCTCATTCAATGAGTAGTCGCGGAGTACAGTAAAGTGTACATCCACCTGCGGTGTGAGTCAATCAATCTATTCGAATAGCCGTGCTCGCGGTTAATGAGTAGTGTGACAAGTTTCTCCCGTGGCTAGACTCATAAATTTTAAAATGATGGGAATGGGATTGCATAATGATTTTGTGTGTTGGTGGACTCAACTTCTCGAAATGCAACAAGGAGTGAATTCCCCAGAAAACCATGTCGAACCGGAGGCGGGAAGCCATTCTTGGAAATCACGATGGATGGTAGACAGAACCGTCACCATTTTAATATACTCTGAAACTAAAACTTGACTTGGCTAGACAATAGGTTTGTGAAATGATTTGTGAAAATTGGCTTTGTGCAAATGAACCTTAGCCATCCTTTGAATGACCCTATCATGTGCATCATTCCGTGTCGGCTTGCTGAGTACGTTGGGTACTCACCCTTGCTATACGCACAAACTTCAGATGAAGGAAACAAAGAACTGGAGGACCCCTATGCTTACTGCCAGTTGGGCGATGGAGGAGAAGGCGTCTACTAGGTCTTAGTCCCCTGTCATTGCCTGTAGGCAATCGGCATGCCGCTGCTTTCCGTCTGCTAATCTCATCTAAACTCTGATTTGGTTGAATCCGGACCAATAGGTCCTATATGTATTGGATATTGCCTTTGGGCCTATTACTGTAATAAGTTCAATGTAAGACTATTCGTGCACTTTGCACCTGGTAATTCAGAACTGTATTCGTGGGTACCAAACTAGTCGATCCAGGGATACGGTACTATGAACACGAATGATTCCCGTTCTCAAAAATGGGGGTCGACAATTACTTTATTCTAAAATATGAAATGTATATTAAATCTTTCATCGTTTCTCCTTTACTGTGCAAAGCGTGCTAGGCACCAATTTATGCGGATACTACGTCCGTGACTACATTCACCGCTTTGTGACCGATGTCACAACTATCGACGATATAGATCTACGTATAACAACCATTCATACATTACGTATCGATTTCTTATTAACTTCATATATTTATTTCTCGTTTAATCGAATTAATGACAGATTGTGCGAGTAAGAGACAACCTCCCCCACGAGACTTTCATACAAGCTGCTCATGAAGAATTGATGGGATTTATAAACGAGCAGATCATTGATCCCGCGAGGAAATTCTACTTTAATTTAAGTAACTTAACCATCAAATCCACAAAATAGACAATGTTTTGTAACATACGAAATATATGTGGATATTGTACATATGTATACATATTTTGGTAATATATTATATGTATATATTTCCTTTCTTAAGTTTATTTATATGTGTGTAACTTATATATTTATACATATATATTATATAATATACATGTATAAATATATGTGTGTAACATATGTATATGTGTAATATATAATATATGTGTGTAATATATAGGCGTAGTAGTTGGAGAAAGTAGCAAATTTTAAAAATATAAAAAATTAGTGCCGGTTGGCTCCAACCGGGACTAAAGATGGCGGAGTCGGCCACGTGGCTCCGCCACCTTTATTCCCGGTTGGAGCCACCAACCGACTAAAGATGACACATTCGGCCATATGGCTCCGCCATCTTTAGTCCCGGTTGGAGTCATCAACCGGGACTAAAGATGCATCTCTAGTCCCGGTTATTTAACCGGGACTAGAGGTCGCCCATCTATAGTCCCGGATTCGTAATCCTGGTTTGACAACCGGGACTACTGAGGGTTACTAACCGGAACTAGTGTGGCTTTCTCCAGTAGTGAAGAGTGCTCCCAACGACAGGAAATCGAGGTCCAAAGACTATCTCTTCTATGGAAAGGGCAAAAGGGCAATGTGAGTAGTGAAAGCAAGAACGTTCTTTCGCATATAGAGCGATAGCCAAGATTCAGGGTTACTTGTCCACATCAATTGATCACGTATCGGATAATAGGGCATATTTGTTTCCGCCGAGGGACCCCCTGGGGAATATCAGGCCTATAAGCGCTTTATAGATAAGTGTCAACCTCATATTGCTACCAATTTGGCTTGCTAGCGAGGACTTGCAATTTATGCTTATAAAGAAAATGGGTTTACAGCCAAGGTTGAGTCCACCGGGTTGGTTTGATGCAAAGCAGCTATTTGAGTCTTGATCCAGAGGATTGGAGGCTAATATTACTTAATTAAGTCGGTCTTCCTTCTCTTGTGCACTCTTCTTATTTTTTCTCAACCTGTGCTGGGCTTGCTGGGAAATGTATAAGGTGGTCACGAGGACTACTTATTTGGGTAGGTATTGAGGAATGCCATAGATTATGTTCAGTGTCATGGTTTCTTTGACTTTTTTATTGGCGTCTGGCACATGCATACAACCGGAAAGGGTTCCTTGAATGTTAGTCACCTGACTTTTGGTCACTAACATGTGAACCCATCTAGAAGGTAAAGCACTAAAGTAAAAGCGTTAAAGTAGTAGATCTACTTCATTAGCTATCAAGTGTTTATTGTATCAATTACTTTTTTGTGTCAACTAATTTATTAAATGAAAAGAAAATTTCCTCGATAATAGATTTAACTTTTAAGAAAGGTAATTAGTTATCCTCCCTCCCTTGAACTGAGCTATTTCATGTGTATTGAATCGTATACACGAGGGTTGTTTTCTCCTCTGCTAAAGCAACTATACATCATCCAGCACAACAAAAGCTATAGCAAAAAGAAAGCAAGACAGATCTAACACGAGAGAGATTTTTACATGGAAAACTTTTGCGGAAAAAATCATGAACACTAGACAGTAAATCTTCACTATATCAGAAAAGTATACAGAATCATACGGAAATCATATATGAAGTGGTTAAGTCCTTCTACAACATACTATATATATATATATAGTCCTTCTACTGTGTGGCGCGCCAAACAGCCCCATCCCGTGTGACATGGTCGAATCTCTAATTTAAAAACTCAAATTGTAAATCCGAAACGTTCAAATTATTCTACATATTAATATCGCATTGTAGACCAAATTTTACAATTTTTTAAATTTTTTACTATTTTATCGGATAAGTCAAAGATGCATTAATCCAACGATTTCTAGAGTATCTATTTTACTGCATCTTTGACCTATCCGAAAAAATAGTAAAAAATTCAAAAAAATATAAAATTTGGTATACAAGACGATATTAATATGTAGAATAATTTGAACGGTTTGGATTTTCAATTTGAGTTTTCAAATTATAGATTCGGTTATGCCACACGGGGTGAGGCTGTACGACGCGTAGCCCATCTATATTATATATATATATATATATATATATATATATATATATATATTGGATGGACTAAACGGACGGCCAAAGGCGTTCAAAGCCCAATCTAAATATGGATTATAAACTAACAAATAGCATCAGGCAGCATCCTTGGTTTCACTTGCTGAAGCTTTTCCATTAATCACCTTACGCCATTCTTCCAACCGCACTTGATCTTCCTCCCCTAGCAAGATGCTCCATTTCTGTACACACTAGAAACACTTATGCTTAAAGTTTGTTAAGAGTATGAAAAGGCCAGTGGATTAGGTGTGGACGATCAGACAATGATGGTAAGACAACATCTATGATACACTACATATGTATGGAATTATATATAGTCCCGTAATTGAAGTGGGAGCAGGTGCAGGCCAATTAATTAGCAGTACACTACATATAACCGATATAAGCAGTAGTATGAGCATGAGCGTTGCTGCAAAAGGCCAGTGGCTACATTACGAGTACAGTTCAGTTGTTTTTCCATGAGCTGATCAGCTCCTTTTCATGGATGAATATTTGAGTGACTAGTGTACAAAGCTTGCTAACTACTACTGGTAATATGTCAGGTCGTTCAAGACTACGTACTCCCTTTTCCCTCCTTAAAAAGACTTCTTCTTACACAGAACTATTATTTTTTTCCTACCACGCATGTCCTTAGACGTATTCTAAAGTGAGGATTGACTTCGCTACTTTCTTAATAAATCATTAGCATATTTTTTTAAAACTGTTAAACGGTATATTTCATATGAAAACTTTTATATAAAAATTGTTTTAGAAAATTAAATAAATTTATTTATAATTTTTAGTAATTAATACTTAATTAATTGTCTGTTAATTATTTTTTTCGTGTTTTGCGTGTGACCAATCTTTTTATTTCGATATCTGTTTAGAACATGGTCTCAGACTATGTTGCTTGCTTTTTCTGAGTGGATTACTGTGAGTCAAACGATTTTGCTACAAATGGGTCATCATAAAATTTTCCTTTATCGCAGTCTCTTATGTGCACCCTCGGGATTCCGTGAGATTTATGTTAGAACTATTGTTAAGTGTTTTTTCTTCTATTTTAAAATATAAGGATTTGAATGTTTTTTAGCAGAGATTAAGTTAAAGTGCAATGACTTTGGTACCTCTTGAGAGATAGTCAGAGGAGGGAGAATAGTTGTGGATAACATAAGAAAAAAATTGAATATGAAGTGATCGATGTGATGAGCATAGTTAAATCTGAGTGGTGGTCCTACCAGAAAGATCGGATCTATAGTCGACTTTGAAAAAACCAATTGAACCGTTGATTTTTAAATAAAATCGCTAAAATACTTGGTTAAATTTAACCACTCTGAAATGGATGAACATGAAATAAGCAGCTTATTTCATGGCCAATCACATGCATGGGTGTCCGTGCGATCGACCCCATTTTCTATTTTTCATTGAACATGCTTTCCTCTTTTGGACATGTTTGGTTTCTTTTTTTTATTGAAGTGTTTTTTTTCTTTTCTGTTTTCCTATCTCCATCTCCTCCTCTCTACGAGGGGCTGATCTGGTCGGGCCTTATCTTTTCTCCTTTTTCGGATGGTGTTTGTCTGGTAGTTTACTTTGTGGCTTCGTGAGCTACACTTGAGGAGGTTTTTATTTAGTTTGAATATTTATATGTATAAAGTTACTATATCAAACGTTTCTACATACAAAGTTTATATATCCAATATAATATTTGTGGTGCAAAGTTTATATACTGATTTTTTAAGTCAGATATATATATTTATATGTATAAAGTTTCTATATTAAATTGTTTGTAAGTGTAAAGTTTGTAGACCAAACATTTATTATGTACAAAATTTATATACCAAAATTTATTGTGTAAAAACTTTTTTATGTATTTACGTATTATAATTTTTCATGTCCAATCCAAATAAAAATAATTGGGCCTTCTTCTTTTATTCGCATATGGGCCAAATAGAGATGTGGGCCGTTAGAGCATGTCCAAGAGAACCGGTATTTGACTCTCTAGGCTAAAATTTGATTAACCCAAAACAAAAACAACCTCCAACAGACTCTCCATCCGGATGGCCAATTGTAGTCAACCTCCTCCACTGGCCAAAGGTGGGTCCCACCACCTCTCCCATCCCTCTTTGAGATCCCTCCCCTCTCTCCTCTCTCTCTCCGCCCAGCCACACACCAACAAGCAGTGACATCGGCGAAGCAAGGAGTAGCGCCGACAACGCTGATGGCGGAGCAATGAGCAGCGACATAGCTGGCGGAGCAAGCAGTGGCGAGGACAGGCTGGGGATGGATCAGAGGTCACGTCGGCCTTGAGCAGAGGTGACAACGAGGTCAGGTTGGTAGCGGATCCGCAACGGCTATCGTTGTCATCGTTTGGTGTCGTCCCTCATCAGGGCCATCATCCATGCAGCCATCGTCTAGGCCACCATCTGCTGCGGTTGTCGTCGTCATTGTCTGGTGTTGGCCCTCATCGTGCAAAACGAGTTGCCGTCGTTGTGGATTCGTCTTGTGAAATGGAGCCACCGTTGCCATCTCTTCATCCGCCGGGTGTGTGGAGGAGGTATGTCGGGTGGTTAGGGGAAGGGAAAGATTGACATATGGGACTCATCGTTACATTGAAAAAAGGTAACCGAGACCGAGAGGTTGTTGGAGTGAAAAAAATTTAATTATCTATTTTTTAGATAAGCTGGCTAAATGAGTGTTTAAAGAGTCAGATTTGGATATGCTTAATTTTTTTTTGATTTGGCTCGGTTGCACCATGCATGTGGGCTGTGATTAGCTCGTAAATGCATGCTGGCCTAGGCCTACCCAGCAATAGCTAGGACCGCCCGGGTGGTCGTTGTTGCTACCAGCCTTGCGTGCGCATTAAAGAGACGTCTATCTAGTTGAGGGACATAAAGCGGATTTTTTTCATAAAATAGAAAATAAATAGTATTGTAAACAATGTTTAGAAATTCTGGGATAAAATATAAATTTTAAAAATTTACGGAAGGAGCAGCCGTCAATGTGTGTGTCTGCATGGCATATTAGAGTTGAGAGCTTGTTTTTCTCTTCCTCGTTATTATCTCGTGAGAGAGAGAGAGAGAAGTTACGTAAATCATGATCATGACCAACCTTTAGAAAAACCAAAGAAAACCAGTCCGGCTTTCTCGGTATTCAGTTTTTACTGAAACATCTAAATGCTTGTCTGGATTAAAGTTAATTTTTTGGGTTAAATTGGATTTACCCGTCAACTATTATAAAGGACAAATTATAATCTTCAACTTTAATGCAAGACAAGTTACACCCTTCAACCATTCAATCTGGACACGTTACCCCCTTCCTACAATTTTTAGGTAGTTTTGGCTACACTTATTCCATGTAACACTGCATGTGACGGATGATGTGGCGAGAGATTGGTAGAGCCCGGTGGGCCCTTGGTTTTATACACCCGGAAACCTTATGTGTTTACAATATTATTTCTTAAATAAGTAGATAGTAATCACATGGCGAAGTTACATATTACATAACTGCCATTGTTATAAAAGTTTTATAATATATTGATAATATAAGGTTTGCCCGAGTACAACCTAAATAAACAAAGCATGGTCAATTATATTAGCAAACACCAAAAGAAGCAGATAAGATAGCGGAATCAAAGCAACGGCGGTCCGTCTTATTCCACAGGCAACGATTGATGAACCTAAGTCTCTACTCCATCATCTTGGACACCTCCTCGTCAGCATAGCACACATATGGGTCGGTTCCAACACTTCCTTCTAAAAGAGTTAATTAAGCAAGAGTGATTACCAACCGTTCTGAGCAAGCCATTACTACAAAATGCATTTAGTGCACACATGGGGTTTAAGGTTGGCTTGATTTATTTGCATAAAGCTTGATTTCACAATTCATTTTAGAAACCTATGACTTAATAGTTTTAACTAAAAACGACGTTAAGTTGAAGTTGTTGTTAACAACGAGGGTTCATCCACCTTCTCCAAGCCTCGCTTGGTCTGGTCTATCCTCGCATCTAGAGTTTTTCCAAATTTTCCACCATTTCGACCTTCCCGCACGTCGGGCAAGGTCACACATTCACTCCCAATCCTATTCTAAGCAAGATTAAAACTTATGAAGCTACTCAATAGTAGTACAAGTCCTGGTGCTATCCGAATAGATTTGTTTACTCATACTGCAGTTGATGTACATTTTTAATCCCGCACTTCATGACGCACCCAACACATGAGACTTGTCACGGCCCGGTTTTTCGATCACCCTTGCATTACGGTGAAGGCCCGTAGATGTCGCCTAGAGGGGGGTGAATAGGCGATCCTGAAATTCTCTTGAAAATGCAGCGGTTAAAATACACAGGCACCGAAACTTCCGGTACTTGAACCTCGGAACTTCCAATTAGCACAAGCTGTCCGGAACTTCCGGTGTTCTGTGACTTAAAAGGATCTGAACTCAAATTTAAACTCTTTCTACACATGTTTATAGTTAGCAACAGAAAGATACAGACAGACAATATAGGTAAATAGCAGGAAATAAAGAGATAACACATGAGACACAAGGATTTTTACCCGAAGTTCGGATTCAAAGAATCCTACTTTCCGTTGAGGAACTCCGTGGAGTTGGGTCTCAATTAACCCCTTGCCTCACCAAGCAAATCCCTAGGAAGAAGTCTATGGTCTTTAATTCCAATGTTCCTAGGTTCTTGCTTAGAGATCAAATGACCACCAAGATCCAAATTTGATCCTCTAGCGTGAACCAAAAAAGTGAATTGCTTTACCTAGACAACCTTCGAACGATCAGCTTAGTTTCACACTATCCATACCTCGTTTCCTTGCGGAGGAGAGGTGATCCTTCACAAACTTTCCCAGACCAATCCACAATTCTCTGGAAGCTCGCGGGAGACACCTAACCATCTAGGAGATTGCTCTCCAAGAGTAATAGGCACCACTCCAAAGCTCTACAAGAATCACCAAGTGCTCAAGTCATCTAGCTCTCTCACTCTCACAATCCCTCCAATCACTGAAATCTCTCACAAATTTGGTTATGTGGCTCGAGTTGGAATGGGCTAGAACACCATGGGAGAGGCTAGGGGACTGGAAAAAAAGTTAGATGGCCAAAGGTGAGTTGGGGACAAGGTGGGATATATATAGGTACATGATTGTGTCACCTAGCCGTTACTCACTGTTAACGCCAAAATTTGGTAAGCCCCGAAGTCCTTATCGGCTAAGGGTTAATATCGGCTCGATGCAGAATCGGTTGAGGGTTTTGCGACAGCCGATGGAGGATCCATATTTCCAGCAGTCAGGTTCTTGTTAGATTCGGTTTGAGAAGATCTTATCCAAAAGAAACCGAGTCCAGGGAGGATACGGCTTGTATCTATTAATTAGGAAGGGATTGTTAGTTTCCTAGTTTATCTTTAGGAAAGTTTGTTTTGTAATCTGTTAGGATCTTTGTCACCCTACGGGTATAAATATGTAAGCCTAGGGTTCATGTAAATCATCTCTCTCGATCAATATAACTCGGCGCATCGCCACCTTTTATTCTTCATCTTCGTAAAACATCCGGCAAGACTTGGCACCTGACGCGGGGCTGCATCGGCTTCGATCTCCGGCGAAGGGGTAAGTCCAAGGTCCCGCTGGCTCAGGCAATCGTGTTGGCTACGTTGGCGTCGTCCAAGGCTGCATCAGTACATTCGACCTCTTGGATTGCGTCGATTCGATTGATATCTTTGCCTAATTATTTACCATATGTCTCGATTGAATCGAATTTTAGTATCTCGATTTGGTCCTATCGGCTGTCTCTCGTTTTAGGGTTTCTGCCGATACCGACTAAATCGTTATATTAGATTAGATTAGCATAGGCATCTACCACCCTGAAAATCAGCCAAGGGCTTGATTGTCTATATATTGCTTTTCTTTTTATACTTAGTGTTGCATCAGTTTGATCTACTAAGTCGTGATTAGAACCGTAATATCTAGCCTACCTGTTGACTGCCACTAAGGGTTTCATTGGGGTTTCAGCCGGTGAGTTATCTGGATATTGCATCGGCTTGCAAGGAATATACACAAGTTGGATATAGCCGATTGCAGCAGAGGCTTCATTGAATATTTAATCATTTGCATTTAATGACATCGGACTTCCAGCTGATGTGTGTTTTAGTCTTTAAATCAGTATTTATTTTATCATGTGATTGCTTTGTGTCATATTACATTGCTATATCATCATGTTATCATCGACGGATCGTCTTTATATAAATATTTGCTCAGCGCACAGCCAATGGATTCAAACCCTAACATCATCGGCTGGCATCGACATCGGCTGGAATTGCGCCATCGGCTTATTAGCCGATCAGTTAGTTTTTGGGTATCGGTCTATCGGCCGATATGATTTATGTTCTGCTATTTTGCATAACTTGTCAGTGGCAAGATCAAACTGACTGGCACGCCCATGCTTCATCTATTCCAGGACCTGCACTGGAGCTAAGCATATCTCCCAGGCTGACGTGTTGATTTTTCACGTCAACACATTTTTGGCACGCCCAGTGGGACTATGTTTTGGATAACACATCTTTTTACACGGCTTGGCGGACCCATAATTGCCACAATTTCTGATGAAGAAGTCAAGGCCGAGGAAGAACAATCTCTCAAGCTGACAGATGAAGATAGGGAACAGTCTACTGAGCCGATGGATGACGAGACACTTCAAGAGATGGTTAATAATGTCATTAATCATGCTATGTTCGATCAATCTGGAGTCTTGATGAGTGCATTGTATGGTTTGATCGAGGAAACAGTTCCCAGGGTAATTTCCTTAAGAAGTCAGCATGGGGGGCAAATTGGTGAACAATCTCAACACTATCGGCAACAACAAAATTGGCTCGGGGGGCAAGTTGATCGATATCAATATGCAGAGCCACATCAGCAATATCGGCCAGAGGAAATTCAAAGATATCTGTCCAAAGAGGATTGGGCCAATATAATTGCAAAGGTAATGGAGGAGCAGTTTGGAATTAAACGCAAAAATCAAATTTCTGTGTATCGGCCGCCATATCCTGAGTGGTTTGATGGGGTTCCACTTCCAAGCCGATACAAGGTTCCAGATTTCTCCATGTTTTCAGAGCAAGATGGTATATCCACAATGGAACATATCAGCCGATTCTTAGCTCAATGTGGGGAAGCATCGGCTGAAGAAGCTCTGAAGGTTAGGCTTTTTTCATTGTCTTTGACTGGATCGGCTTTTACATGGTTTTCATCATTGCCACCGAATTCCATCAGAAGTTGGGCTGATCTTGAGAAGCAGTTTCATATGTACTTCTTTGCTGGGGTTAGAGAGTTGAGGCTTGCAGATTTGATATCAGTTAAACAGCAAGAAGGGGAATCAGCTAAGGAATACATTCAAAGGTTTTGTAGTATCCACAGCGATGTTATAGTTTGAGCCTAAGTGATGAGCAGATAGCAGATCTTGCGTTCCAACGGTTGTCAGCAGCTAACCGAGGCAGGTTTTTCAACCATGAGTTTGACAGCCTGGCTCAGCTATTACAGAAGGTATCGACTTATGAGAGCCGGTGTCAAGAAGAAGAAAAGAATCAATTTTGGGGCGATCAAGACAAGGACAATTTTGAAGCATGACTTCTCATACTCCAAAACTGGGGGGCATGTGTTAACGCCAAAATTTGGTAAGCCCCGAACTCCTTATCGGCTAAGGGTTAATATCGGCTCGATGCAGAATCGGCTGAAAGTTTTGCGACAGCCGATGGAGGATCCATATTTCCAGCAGTCGGGTTCTTGTTAGATTCGGTTTGAGAAGATCTTATCCAAAAGAAACCGAGTCCAGGGAGGATACGGCTTGTATCTATTAATTAGGAAGGGATTGTTAGTTTTCTAGTTTATCTTCAGGAAAGTTTGTTTTGTAATCTGTTAAGATCTTTGTCACCCTACAGGTATAAATATGTAAGCTAAGGGTTCATGTAAATCATCTCTCTTGATCAATATAATTCGGCGCATCGCCACCTTTTATTCTTCATCTTCGTTCAACATCCGGCAAGACTTGGCACCTGACGCGGGGCTGCATCGGCTTCGATCTCCGGCGAAGGGGTAAGTCCAAGGTCCCGCTGGCTCAGGCAATCGTGTTGGCTACGTCGGCGTCGTCCAAGGCTGCATTAGTACATTCGACCTCTTGGATTGCGTCGATTCGGTTGATATCTTTGCCTGATTATTTACCATATGTCTCTGATTGAATCTAATTTTAGTATCTCGATTTGGTCCTATCGGTTGTCTCTCGTTTTAGGGTTTCTGCCGATACCGACTAAATCGTTATATTAGATTAGATTAGCTTAGGCATCTACCACCCTGAAAATCAGCCAAGGGCTTAATTGTCTATATATTGCTTTTCTTTTTATACTTAGTGCTGCATCAGTTTGATCTATTAAGTCGTGATTAGAACCGTAATATCTAGCCTGCCTATTGACTGCCACTAAGGGTTTCATCGGGGTTTCAGCCGGTGAGTTATCTTGATATTGCATCGGCTTGCAAGGAATATACACAAGTTGGATATAGCCAATTGCAGCAGAGGCTTCATTGAATATTTAATCATTTGCATTTAATGACATCGGACTTCCAGCCGATGTGTGTTTTAGTCTTTAAATTAGTATTTATTTTATCATCTGATTGCTTTGTGTCATATTACATTGCTATATCATCATGTTATCATCGGCCGATCGCCTTTATATAAATATTTGCTCAGCGCATAGCCAATGGATTCAAACCCTAACACCATCGCTGGCATCGACATCGGCTGGAATTGCGCCATCGACTTATTAGCCAGACAGTTAGTTTTTGGGTATCGGTCTATCGGCCGATATGAATTATGTTATGCTATTTTGCATAACTTGTCAGTGGCAGGATCAAACTGACTGGCACGACCATGCTTCATCGATTCTAGGACCTGCACTGGAACTAAGCAGATCTCCCAGGCCGACGTGTTGATTTTTTGCATCAACACTCACAAACTCAGCTGGAATACTGTCCGGAAGTTCCGGTCTGGGATTACCGAAAGTTCCAGCCAACACTTGGTACACAGGTTTTGGCTGCGAGGTGATGAAGATCGAAAGTTCTGGCTTGGAACCCCGGAACTTTCAATCGGCTTGCTCGGCCGTGGAAGCAGTGATTTTCCAAAAAAAACGCTCCAAAAAATCTCACTCAAGGATATTCTGACTAAGACCACTAAGATCATCTCATGGCATAAGTTTCACCCCTCTTAATAGTATGGTTTTTCCTAAAACTCAAGATTCAAGAACAATAGAACTATAAACCATCGTCGAATCTTTTCTCTCTTTTTGCAATTGATGTTGAGGGTTCACCTTTCTCAAAACCTGCAGAACTATGCATTTAGGGACTAATTCTCATGCACACATCTCAATTAAATGCATTAGTCCCTTAACCAAATTGTTATTAACCACCAAAACCCATTTAGGGGGCTAGATGCACTTTCAATCTCTCCATTTTTGGTGGTTGATGACAACTTGGTTAAAGCTTATAAAAGATTGGAAATAATAGAATATTTGAGTGAAAAGGGTTAGTCCCCCCTAAATGTATGCATAGAATGAAACAAAATTGAATCTAATATGCATATATTGAAAAAAGTGTTTAGGGAAGATCTTACTAACTCATCTCACTCCATGGGATGCAACAAGGGTGAAATGACATAATTTAAAAGCATATGGCATTGCAAGACACAAGAAAATTGAAAAAACATTTCACCACTCACAAACACACAAGAGAACATGCAAATAAACCTGATTAATAGAATAACAACTAGCAGTCATTACATCCCAGCACACAAGAGGTTCACATGTCCAACAGATAGCGAAAGGAGTAAACATCCTACAGGATAAATGCACGGCCAGAAGTTCCGGTGATTAGGTCCGGAACTTTCGGTCGGCTGACAAGAAGTAAAACCAGGCTGAAAGGGCAAAGGACGCTGTGGACCCCCCTACACTCAATCTTCTCTCCCTTTGGCATCAAGACACCAAAAAGGAGTAAGAGCAGAGGAGCAAAGTCACTCGGAGTCATCGGAGTTGGCGACGATCTCAGTGTCGCCACTGTGAATGTCATCGTCGCCATGAGCTGAGGAGTCCTCGACAACGTCGGTGTCGCTACCAGGAGCAGCTAGAGAAGCCATAGCAGGAGTGTCCTCCTCCTCAGAGTGCGAGGACACCTCCGCAAAGGCGTGAGGGACAGAGGCCGAGGTGCCCTCACCAGCAGCAACATCACGAGCGGCCTCAAACGCTATGAACGGGTCCTCAAAGACCTCGTCAAAATCATCAGAGACTGCATGACCGGCCTCCCGTAGAACAAACTTCTGACGCCGCTCTATCTTCTTGACCTTGGAGGCGGTCTTGGCACAAAGACAGAAGATAGAACGGAGCGCCTTCTTGATGGTGTTGACACCTAAATTTGATAATTGAATCCCTAAGTCCTAGCAAGGATGAAGCGGAATCGGATTGGGTGGTTTGGCGGAGAAACAGAGGCCGCATCGGCTGAGAAGCGATCGGCTGTGAGGCCAATCGGCTAAGGTTGAGTCGGACAAGAGCGGCCGATAGCCAATTCTAGGTTCAGAGAAGATAAAACCGTTTCTGGTGCAAATTTTTTTGAAAATAAATAGAAGATTCGGTTGTTAGCTTGTGCGTTAAAAGATATTGCCATCTATGGATAGAGTCCTATAACGGAAATTGTCTCTGTAAATTTGGAGTTTGTTTAAACTATTCATTGTAATGCGGCGTGGGTCCTTTCTGGGATATCGTCGTATTTTAAATAGTAGTTTAGATAGAGTTCAGGGTTTGTACAGATAATATTATCTTGGGTATAAATAGTATGTTCAACACAATAAATCAATCCTTCGGCGCATCGCCAACCTTTTCTTCAGACGAGCAATTGACTTGGCTACGGGCTGCATCGTTTCGATCCCCAAACCCAGGTAAATGTTTATCATTAGTGGTATGTTCTGCTGATTCTAGTGCTTCCGTCGTAATGACACATTAGATTCAGGGGTTCATACTGTGATATTTATCATATATCGCATATAAATTGGAGCAATGTTTAGATCTATCCTGCCATTAGCCAGTTCTTTCAAGAACCCGCAGCCAATGAGGCTAGATCTAAAGGTTGGTTGGTTTATATGCGGTATCCACCGTCTCGAGAGGTATAAATCAGCTATAACAGATCAAGTTGTTGTTTTTATACTTAATGCTACATCAACGTTGAACTATTAAGTCATTTTTAGAACTTCCAATGATCTATTTTGTTAGATTTATATGTTTGAGAGACAGTGGCAGGGTTTCAGCCGGCCTTATCTCCCCTAGTATATTTTTTCTAGTGTACTTATTATTAGATTTATATTAGGACTGCCTCTTATGTTAAGATCCTACTCTTGTCGGACATCATAAGCCGAAATTGGCCTGTCATCAATCAGCCGACGACCGGTTTATGAGCTAAGCATCTAGTTCAAGGATAATATCTTTTCATAAGAACCATCGGAGTACTAGCCGATCTATTGTTAGCTTTCCAGTATCAGCTAGGTTATCAATACATATATCTATTATCCTTTACTGTATTTAAGTTAAACGGCTAATGTTGTCTCGGTATCGCCGATCCATTCTAGTCGCTTGGCTTAAATATATTTTAGGATAGCAATATATACTCATGGGTTCCCTCAGCCGATCCAGTGGGGATCTAACCTAACACTTAACGCATATTTCCTGTTTTTCTTGTTGGTTAACAGTCAAACCAACCGGCATGCTCCCGCATAGCACAGCGGAGAAGGACCTACACCGGAGTTAGCGGATCTCCTGAGGCGTGCCGTGTGAGAGAAATCTCTCATCAACACGCTTCTTGGCACGCCCAGTGGGACTTTCTCTGTCGGCTCGACTAGGACACATCGATTCAGCCGGCAAGATGGTCGACTCTAAGAGCCCCAACGTTTCCCAGGACAACATCGTGCCTGTGAAGATGGAGCAGTTATCGGCTGAGCAACAAGCCGATTATAAGAAGATGGTGGAAGAACTCCAGGCCAACTACTTGCAATCTTTCACCCAAACAAGATCCGGGGCCATGCATCAAAAGTATAAATTCAGCATGGACGATCTCAAGGCATCCTCCTCTGGTGAGACAAAAGGCACACAGAAGATGAAGGAGCCGATTCAGAAACAGGACGATTCGGCCCTGCATACCTTGCAAGACCGAATTGATTCAGCCGTTCACCACGCGCTGGTCAACCAAAGTAGCATCCTGGTCAACACTCTCACAACATGATCGCTATGCTGGTCGATGCCAAGATAGCCGACCAACTACAACGAGGGCTGACATACTTCACAGACGGCCAGTTTCCTGGATACAGGACGTTGGTCACCCAGAATCGACCGATCCCACCACCAACACAACCAGGGCCATCAGGAGGGGTCCTCGGCTAGCCAAATCCAACTGAATCGGCTACAAGGCCAGTGATTACTGTGCTGACCCGACAGCAACCGCTGCCCCAGGATCATATTGCTAACATGTTCAATGACAATCGACAGCCAAAGCCGTTTCCCTAGATTGACCTGGACAGGCGGTACAATGCCGGTGGCCGACAGCTATTCCCGGGACCACCAACGTCACCACCGGCGCATCGGCCGCCTCCCGCTGATCATCACTACCATTGTCAAGGAGGCCGTCAAGACCATCACTACAGGCCCCAAATGTCACCACCGCTGTATAGACAAACACCCGCGCCGTATGACCCATACGAGCCGATACAGCAGGACAACCGGACTTGGGTCGATCTGATTGCAGATGTCATGCGCAATCAATTCGGCCTCAAGCCAAAAGATTCAGGAAACATGTATCGGTATCCCTATCCGAGCACTTCGAGCGGATTCCGCCGCCCAACCGATACAAGATCCCGATTTTCAAAGTTCTCGGGGCAAGACAATGTTTCAACTTACGAGCATGTCAGCCGATTCTTGGCGCAGTGCGTCGAAGCATCGGCTACAGACGCCTTGAGAGTTCGGTTGTTCCCTCTGTCTCTTTCAGGATCGGCTTTTACCTGGTTCTCCTCATTGCCTTACAACTCAATACAGAGCTGGGCCGATCTCAAAAATCAGTTTCACAGCTACTTTTACTCTGGCAACCATGAGATGAAGTTGTCGGACCTCACCAGCATCAGGCAAAAACACAACAAATCGGTTCAGGAATACATCCAACGCTTTAGGGAGATGAGGAACCGATGCTACAGCTTGGTGCTATCGGACGCCCAGCTGGCCGATTTGGCCTTTCATGGCTTGATTGCGCCGATCCGAGAGCGATTCTCTGCGCAGGACTTCGACAGCCTAGCCCACTTGGCGCAGAAGGTGACGGCCGACGAGCAGCGATTCCAAGACACTAGGAAGGCCGTCAAAAACATAACTCAAGTCGTCATTGAGTCAGATTATGGTTCCGACGGCGATGACACAGAAGTGGCAGCAGCCGAATAGGCTAAGAACAAAAAGGCCATCGTCTGCCAATGGCTGCTGAAGACGGCTAAAGAAGAAAGATATGACTTCAACATCACTAAGGCCGACAGGATTTTTGACTTGTTGCTCAAGGAGAAATAGATTTAGCTCCCTGAAAATCACGTGATCCCGTCGGCCGAAGAGCTAAAGAAGAAGAAATATTGCAAGTGGCACAACTCTACATCTCATGCCACCAACGATTGCAAAGTCTTTAGGCAGCAAATCCAGTCGGCAATCGAGGCCGGGAAATTGAAGTTTGTCGATTCTAGTCGGCCGATGAAGGTAGACGGTAACCCTTTCCTGAGCAACACAGTTCAAGCTGGCCCCAGGCAAGCTGATCGATAGAACAGAATGGTGCACGGCTTAGTCAACACATCAATCGGGGCCAAGGCAGAAGACGAGCCGACTGGATATCACGTCGCGCCAATCAATGTGGTGCGCCTTGTCATCGAACCAGTGACCGCGGTTCGTGGCACGGCCAACGCCGTCCTCGGCACCAGTCTTGGCGGGAAGCGGCTCGCGATGAAGCACCTCGTCGGCGCGAGCCGGAGATCCAAAGCCGCCGATACGAGGTAAACCACCACAATGCCGATCCACATTGGCATTGTTATTTTTTCAGGTACTGCTGGAAATTCGGCATGAGGCTGCCGACACTGGACGACTGCCCAGCGTGCAACGATCGCCGCGACGACGAGCACAGGGGCTCATCGGCTGCAAGCCCAACTTGGTTCGTCCCTAGGGCCGTGCAATTGAATCAGAGGCGGCGTTCCGTCCATGATCGGCTCAGCCCGATCCATCAACACTTCTTCGTCGACGAAGATCGCAACGACAACAACCGCGATGACGAAGAGGCCGACGATGAGGAATCGGCCAATCCCCAATGGTGTCCGTCCGATCTCTTCACAAGGATGCAGAAAAGAAGAATTCAACGACTCAAGTGTGAAGGGAGAGAAGACGAAGTTCGGCAAATGATCCATGAACAGCGCCGTCGGCAGGGCAAGATCAAAAGGCGATGGGTTCCCAAGGAGAAAGCCGCCGCAGCCGACAAAGAGCAAGCCCAGGAAAGTTCAGCCGATCAAGCCAGGAGGGCAGCCAAAGGGAAAGGCAAAGTTTCTGCATCGGTCAACATGGTGTTCATACTACCAGCTAAATTTAGTGCTCCTGAAGCCGATGCAGACACCATTGAGGACGACTTGGTGAATCTAGCAATCTCACCGGACCAAGCTATTTTTGACAAACCCGAGGGGACCGAAAATCGGCATTTAAAGCCGTTGTACGTTAAAGGATTCGTCAACGGCAAGCCGATCTCCAAGATGCTAGTCGATGGGGGGGCTGCAGTTAATGTCATGCCTTATGCAATGTTCAGAAACCTAGGCAAAGGAGCTGAAGACTTGATAAAGACCAACATGGTGCTCAAAGACTTCGGCGGCAACCCATCGGAAACAAAGGGCGTCCTGAACGTCGAACTGACCATCGGCAATAAGACCATGCCCACAACATTCTTTGTCATCCACGGGAAGGGGTCTTACAGCCTGCTGCTCGGAAGGGACTGGATACACGCTAATTGTTGCGTTCCTCCTACAATGCATCAGAGCCTCATCCAATGGGACGGCGACAAGATTGAGATCGTACCAGTCAACAGGTCAGTTAGCTTCGTCAGTCCCGATTTGCTGCTTTGGGAAATCGAAGGCATCGATTGTTTGTCTGGGAAAATCTGGCAAGCCGATTTTCTAAATGTGTCCAATTCCACAATACAGCCAATTGGAGATGACGAGCCGCAGCTGCTGCTTTGAACAAGACATGGTGGAGGGCTCAAGCGTCTTCGGCATGGACACCGCAGACGAAGATGATGGCAAGCTCGGGCAAGGTTTCACGTCGGCCGACAAACTAGAAGAAATTGACATCTGCTCTGGTGACAAACCGAGGCCGATGTATATTAGCAAAAACCTCTCTCCTCATTGTAGATCCTAGCTTATTGATTTGTTAAAAGAGTATAAAGATTGTTTTGCTTGGGAGTACTTCGAGATGCCCGGACTCAGCCGATCAATAGTGGTCCATCAACTGCCGATTAAGGTAGGCTATCGGCCGTTCAAACAGCCTCTCAGGAGGTTTAAGGTCGATATGTACGATGCAATCAAAGCTGAAATCACTCGGCTATATGACGCGGGATTCATTCGGCCTTGCAGATACGCCGAGTGGGTCTGGAACATCATCCCAGTGGTGAAGAAAAACGGTAAACTTAGGGTGTGCATCGATTTCAGAGATCTAAACAAAGCCACCCCTAAGGACGAGCACCCAATGCCGATAGCCGATTTTCTTGTCGATGCTGCTTCAGGCCACAAGATTATTAGTTTTATGGACGGCAATGCAGGTTATAATCAAATATTTATGGCCGACGAAGACATCCACAAGACTGCTTTTCGATGTCCTGGCACAATCGGCTTATACGAATGGGTGGTAATGACGTTTGGTTTGAAGAATGCTGGGACAACATATCAACGGGCCATGAACTACATTTTTCATGACATGATCGGCTCACTAGTCGAGATCTACATTGACAACGTGATTGTCAAGTCCAGGGAGATAGAGGGCCATATAGCCGATCTGAGACAAGTGTTAGAGCGGACGAGGAAATATGGCCTGGAGATGAACCCACTTAAGTGCGCGTTCGGCGTATCGGTCGGGCAGTTCTTGGGATTTCTTGTTCATGAAAGTGGGATTGAGGTTACACCAAGGAGCATAAATGCTATCAAGACAATTCAGCCTCCGAAGGACAAGAAACAACTCCAATATTTGATCGGCAAAATCAATTTTATCAGGCGATTTATAGCCAATCTCTCAGAAAAGATGGAGCCATTCACACCACTGCTTCGGCTAAAAGCCGATCAAGTATTCACATGGGGGGCAGAGCAGCAAAAGGCTTTGGACAACATAAAAGAATATCTGAGTTCCCCTCTAGTTTTAATGTCTCCACAAAAAGGGATATTGTTTAAGCTGTACTTATCAGCCGATGACAAGTCCATCGGATCCGTGTTAATCCAAGAAGTTGAGGGCAAAGAAAAGGCTATCTTCTATCTCAGCTGACGGTTGCTAGACGAGGAAACAAGGTACTCACCTGTGGAGAAGCTATGCCTATGCCTCTATTTTTCATGTACAAAGTTAAGGCATTATCTGCTATCCAACGAGTGCACAATAATCTGCAAAGCCGATGTAGTTAAGTACATGCTATCGGCTCCAGTGTTAAAAGGAAGAATTGGAAAGTGGATTTTTGCGCTAACAGAATTTGATCTGAGGTATCAGGCACCCAGGGCAGTCAAAGGACAAGCTATAGCCGATTTCATTGTGGAACACAGAAATGATTCGATCGGCTCAGTGAAAATTATGCCTTGGACTTTGACATTTGACGGCTCGGTTTGCATCAACAGCTGCGGCATCGGCTTAGTCATTATTTCACCTAAGGGAGCAAGTTTCGAATTTGCTTTCGCTATCAACCCCCACACTACAAACAACCAAGCCGAATACGAAGCCGTCCTTAAAGGGTTACATCTACTCAAGAAAGTTGAAGCCGACGCCATCGAAATAATGGGAGATTCATTGTTGGTCATCAACCAATTATCAGGAGAATACGAATGCAAAAACGATGCACTGATGGTCTATTATCAGCAATGACAGGAATTAATGGACGGTTTTCGGCTGGTTACCTTGAAACATATACCCAGAGAGCAGAACACAGAAGCCAATGATTTAGCTCAAGGGGCATCGGGCTATCGGCCGATGTTGAAAGAAATTGACACAGAAGTTGCCGCCATTACAGCCGACGATTGGAGGTTTGAAGTTTACAGCTATCTCAAAACCCCTATCAATCGGCTACAAGGAAGCTACGGTACAATGCGTTAAGATATGTTTTGCTCGATGAAGATCTGTACTATCAGACGATTGATGGTGTGCTACTCAAGTGTTTGGGAGCCGATCAAGCCAAAGTGGCCATCGGAGAAGTGCATGAAGGGATCTGCGGCACACATCAATCGGCCCACAAAATGAAGTGGCTGCTTCGCCGAGCAGGATATTTCTGGCCGACCATGCTGGAAGATTGTTTCAAATATTACAAGGGTTGCCAGGATTGTCAGAAATTTGGCGCCATACAACGAGCACCAGCGTCGGCTATGAACCCAATTATCAAGCCTTGGCCGTTCAGAGGATGGGGCATTGATATGATCGGCCAGATCAATCCATCCTCAAGCAAAGGGCATAAATTTATTCTGGTGGCAACAGATTATTTCACAAAATGGGTGGAGGCAATTCCTCTGAGGAAAGTCGATTCTAAGGACGCAATCGAGTTTGTCAAAGAACATATTATATACCGATTTGGCGTCCCACAAACGATAACAACAGACCAGATATCTATCTTCGTATCGGATGAGTTTGTTCAGTTTGCCGACGGCATGGGGATAAAGCTACTTAATTCTTCGCCGTACTACGCACAGGCCAACGAGCAAGCCGAAGCTTCGAATAAAAATTTGATCAAGTTGATCAAAAAAAGATCTCTGAGTACCCCAAACAATGGCACAGCCGATTAGCCGAATCACTGTGGACGTATCGGATGGCATGCCATGGGTCAATTCAAGTCCCTTCGTACAAGTTGGTCTACGGGCATGAAGCGGTGCTACCATGGGAAAGCGTCGTCGGCTCAAGGCGTATTCAGCTACAGGATCAGCTCATAGCCGACGATTATTATCACTTGATGGTGGACGAATCAGAAGACCTAGTTTTATCCAGGATGAGGGCCTTGGAAAAGTTACAAGGGATAAAGAACGAGTAGCCAGGCATTATAATAAAAAAGTGGTGTCTAAATCTTTCGAGGAAGGCGAGCTCGTTTGGAAATTGATACTGCCGATCGGATCTAGGGATAACAAATTCGGCAAGTGGTCACCAAATTGGGAAGGGCCTTTCAAGATCCACAAATGCGTCTCTAAAGGAGTTTACATGCTAGAAGGGCTGGACGGAGAAGTATTTGGAAGGGCTCTTAATGGAAAATACCTGAAGAAATACTACCCAAGCGTGTGGATCAACTCATGATTCGGCTCTGGTTGCTTAGCCGATTTCTGACAGCCGATGTCTTGTTTTCAATAAGGCATCGCCTTTAGGCATTTTTATGCAACATTTTTCCCCGAGTTTCCTACGGTCGGCTAACGATTGGCCGATAGCGATGGCAATGAGGTGCAAATGGCTCGGGTTCACAATTTTGTCGACACCAAAGCGATCAACAAAACTTGGGGGGCATATACACACACGAGCCGATTACAAAATTGGGTGTCAGGAAATTCTAATTTTTTTAAGCTTCACGATCGGCAGTTAGTGTAAAAGTGTTTTAAGTGATTGGGATCGATGACCGTAAATCAAGTGTTAAGATCGACAGTTATTGTGTGGTTTTGGAATCGGCAAACATGGTGTGGCACAGGCGGCTAGGGCCGATTTCAGCATAAGCGATTCAAGATACTACATGCGGCCGAAGCCGATTTCATCCACGAGCACAGTTGCAAAAGATTGACAAACTATATTACACAAAGGCCAGAGCAAATTACAAGATTTGAACAGTCAATCAGAGTTCAAGCCCGTTACAAAAGTTTGACGAATATGTTACATGCAGTAGTAGCCGATTTCAGAGCACTAAAATGTTACAATTCATTGCTTCAAGAAATTGGCTATGGTCGTCAGCGCCGTCCGCCTGATCTGATCCACCTCCTCAATGGCCCTGACGTTGTCGGCCTTAGACCCAGCCACCGGCCGGATGCCCTTCACCAGGTCCTGGAGATGTGCCACAGCCGCCTTGATGCTGTGACGTTGAGCTTCGATTTCGGTCGACAGGCTGGCCATGTACTCCTTATGGACGTCGATCTCGTTCGTGACTTGAACGAGATCGGCCATCAACTGATCTTGGCGTGAGAGGAGTTTCTCAAGCTTGGCCGCCGGCTCGGTCTTCAAGCGGTCAAAGGCGGCCTTCTGGCTCTCGATGGCTTCCTTGGTTGACTGGAGGGTGGTCGACCGCATCTGGTTCTCGCGACGGTTGGCTATCCGCTGTCGTGCCCGCTCGTATTTGAGTTGGTGGGCTTCCAAGAAGGTGGCCGGCACGATGGCATCAACTAGAGCTTCCGACAGCTGGCCTTGAATTTCCTTGAAGCGCGCGCGGATTGAACCACTGTTGACCACCAGCGCGTCCAGCGAGGCCTCCAGCCGGTTGCCTATGTCGGCCAGGGTGGCTCTCAGGTCCTCGGCCGACGCCACCAATGCCTCCTCGCTGATCTCGCCGGACTCCTCGAACTCCGACAAGTCAAAATTAAGAATGGTTAGAGAATGTTGAGTTGGCAGAGCCGATCATAGAATTCAGTCGGCTTACCATAGGCACCGGAGTCGGAGCGACTGGCTCGGCTGGTGCGCCGCCTGTAGCCGTTGGGGCTTCTTCATCGGCGCCATTGCCGCCGCCCGCGGCAGGCACGACGTGCTCGCTGGACGCCTGGGGAGGCAGCCGACGGAGATCATGGAGGCTGCAAAAGAGAGGGTTAGCGGTCCAGTCAGCTAAGTTCTATAAGTCAAGTTGCAAAGGACGATTACCGATGGCGCGTGACGAGGAGTGCGGCCGGCCAATTTCTTGACCTAAGAAGAATTGTTTGGTCAGATGCAAGTGATATCATCATAAGGCCGGATTTGATGAAATGAGGGCTTACCGGCCGATTTTTCACGAGGGGCTTGGAGCCGACAACGTCTGGGCATTGACGGATTCGTGGCTGGAGCTCTCGGGTTCAGCCGCCGCTCCAATAGCCACCGGCATCTCCTCGCTGGCGATGGCGTCAAGGAATTGCGTGACGGCCGGATCCAAAGGAGGGAGGCTATCGGCTGGCGCTGCTGGTTTCTTCTCCTTCAGCTTTTTGGGGGCAGGCGCGGCCGATGGCTGTACGAGGGGCGCGGCCCTTTTCTTGTGGGTGATCGGCTCGCGCACTTGCCCGCGCAGCAAAGATGCCAGCTTTGGCGCTCCCCAGCCGATCGCCGATGGAGCAAGGCCACCCCCATCCAGAACGCCTAGACAGTATTCGATGGGGCGCCCGGAGTCGCTCACCGTCGGCCGCTCCGTCTCCGTCTCCTGCAAGTGAGAGAGCAAGTATTAGTCGGCCACATCAGCCGATGTTAAAAAAGGAAAAGTCACTTGGAGTTCAAAGCTTACCGAGGGGATCTCTTCGGGCAGAAGCAGATCGACGTAATGAGATGACTGCTAGTGGAAGATGTGTCGCTTGAGTTTGGCCCACCATCGGTCGTAGGCCGCGCTTTTCTTGAGCGCCAGGGTCATCTCGCCGATGCTGCCGAGGGGAGGGCCGGCTATACTCAGCAGCCGATGCATTATCAGGTCCTAGCTCACCACTCCCCTCGTTTCAATCTTGTCAGCATAGTAGAAGCCGACGGGCAGTTGCCCAAGACCGAACTGTCTCGCAGCCGACACCGGGTAGTAAAATTCATAACTTTTGGCCATTGAGCGGCCCTGGTGGATCCCGGTCAGCAGTATGCAGGGGGACAGTGCAGCGATGAACAATTCCCTGCACCTTGGGTTGTCGGCTGAATTGATGTCTTCCCAATTGAAATCGGTCGGCAACTCGAACAGTCCCCGGTCCCGGTAAAAGTACCAGGCACGGTTCTCATGTGACAGCCCGTCGTACAGGGCAATGAACCATTCGGCCAACAGGTCGGCCGATTGCCTTGAGCCCGCATGAGCAGCTGCTGCTTCTCCATAGCTCATGCATCTGGTGGTGGTGATCTGGTTGCCATCTTCATCTTCGATCGGCTCCAGCCTTGGGAAAACAGCCTCTGTTAGAGGGAGCCGACCAGCTATTTTTTGGGTCGCCAGGAATAGCCAGATCTGTAAGAACCACCAGGGGCCGCCGGTGTTGATATGGGCGTTGGCGGCTATCTTCGCGGCGGCTTGGTGCAGCATATGATACAAGTAGCCGAGGAGGTATTTCCCCAGCACAAGCTTGCCCCCGTCGGCCAGGATTTCGGGTACGACCTGCCAGTTGGCAGTCGGCCCGCAGCTCGATCCACAGAATAAGAATTTCTCAAGACACATCATCAGAAACGCAGCGTGCTTCCTGTGGCCAACTGATCCGTCCTTCATGTTCTGAGCGATGAAGCCGCTCCACCCGCCGATGGCCTTGGTCTTGAATTGGTGCTGCCCCTTTCGGCTCAGGTTGCTGGGGTTAGCTGACGCCAGGATGTCTAGTCTGGTCGTCATGTACACGTCGGCTAATGTGATCGTCATCGGCCCTTGCCGGAAGATGAAGGCGTTGAAGCTGTCATTCCAAAAATATGTCGCTGCCGACAGAAGCGGCTCATCCTTTTCCATGCTGGCAACGGACAGGGCCAAGCACTGGGCTATCCCGGTCTCCTCCCACTGAGTGTACTTGGCCGATCGCACCCTCTTATACCATTCGATCCAGGCTGCGTCGGTGGTCGGCCATGACTTGAAGGTCCCGTTCCAGCGGGCTAGGGATGGCTTGTTGGTGTTGTAAGGGATCCGGTTGGTTTCGGCTATGATGACATCGGCTGGGTCAGTTTTGCCGATGGGGCCGAGAAAGAATCTCCTTTCTTGGGTCAAACTAGGGATGACTACTTGATGTGACATGTGCTATAGTTTGAAGGAGGAAAGAACGCTAATCAAGAATGGCTAAATGCTACAGTTTGAAAGAAGAAAAAGTACTAATCAAGAATGGCTAAAAGCGGGACAAATGCAACAAGGCTGGAAGCATGGCTGGAGAAGTAAATATGAATAAAAAAGTTCTGAATCAACGGGTGTACCTCAGGAACTCGATGACGGCGGCGACCGGTGCGGCGGCGACGGCTGGTGCGGCAGCGGTGGCCGGTGCGACGGAGGCACTCAACGCGGCAGCGGTGTTGGAGGCCATCGGTGTTGTCGAAGATGAGAATGGGTCTTGATCTGCGAAGGACGATGAGATCTGACGAAGGGCGCTGGTGAATCGCCGGAGAGGAGAGAGGAAAGGCTTGCTTGCGAAGTGTTTTAGTGGGTTTTGAAAGCGTGATCGTTTCGGTCGAGCGAAGGGCTACTTAAAGGGCACTCGGGGCCAGCGGTTTAGGTCAGAAAAGAGCGGGAATTTGAACAGGCAACAAATCCGTAACACTTCGTATCACGGACTTGGGGGGGCATGTGTTGACACCTAAATTTGGTAAGTGAATCCCTAAGTCCTAGCAAGGATGAAGCGGAATCAGATCGGCTGGTTTGGCGGAGAAACAGAGGTTGCATCGGCTGAGAAGCGATCGGCTGTGAGGCCAATCGGCTAAGGTTGAGTCGGACAAGAGCGATAGTCGATTCTAGGTTCAGAGAAAATAAAACCATTTCTGGTGCAGATGTTTGAAGATAAATAGAAGATTCGATTGTTAGCTTGTGCGTTAAAAGATATTGCCATCTATGGATAGAGTCCTGTAACGGCAATTGTATCTGTAAATTAGGAGTTTGTTTAAACTGTTCATTGTAATGCGGCGTGGGTCCTTTCTAGGATATTGTCGTATTTTAAATAGTAGTTTAGATAGAGTCCAGGGTTTGTACAGATAATATTATCTTGGGTATAAATAGGACCCGAGGCCCCCTGTAATTATGATTCAACACAATCAATCAAACCTTCGGCGCATCGCCAACCTTTTCTTCAGACGAGCAATTGACTTGGCTACGGGCTGCATCGTTTCGATCCCCAAACCCAGGTAAATGTTTGTCATTAGTGGTATGTTCTGCTGATTCTAGTGCTTCCATCGTAATGACACATTAGATTCAGGGGTTCATACTGCGCTATTTATCATATATCGCATATAAATTGGAGCAATGTTTAGATCTATCCTGCCATTAGCCAGTTCTCTCAAGAACCCGCAGCCAATGAGGCTAGATCTAAAGGTTGGCTGGTTTATATGCGGTATCCATCGTCTCGAGAGGTATAAATCAGCTATAACAGATCAGGTTGTTCTTTTTATACTTAATGCTGCATCAACGTTGAACTATTAAGTCGTTTTTAGAACTCCTAGTGATCTGTTTTCTTAGATTTATATGTTTGAGAGACAGTGCCGAGGTTTCAGCAGGCCTTATCTGCCCTAATATATTTCTTCTAGTGTACTTATTATTAGATTTATATTAGGATTGCCTCTTATGTTAAGATCCTATTCTTGTCGGACATCATAAGCCGAAATCGGCCTGTCATCAATCAGCCGACAGCCGGTTTCTAAGCTAAGCATCTGGTTCAAGGATAATATCTTTTCATAAGAACCATCGGAGTACTAGCCGATCTATTGTTAGCTTTCCAGTATCGGCTAGGTTATCAATACATATATCTATTATCCTTTACTGTATTTAAGTTAAACGGCTAATGCTGTCTCGGTATCGCCGATCCATTCTAGTCGCTTGGCTTAAATATATTTTAGGATAGCAAATATATGCTCATGGGTTCCCTCAGCCGATCCAGTGGGGATTTAACCTAACACTTAACGCATATTTCCTGTTTTTCTTGTTGGTTAACAGATCAAACCAACTGACACGCCCTGCACAGCACAGGCAGCCGAGAAGGACCTACACTGGAGTTAAGCATATCTCTCAGGCCAGCGCGTGAGAGAAATTTCTCATCAACAGATGGGCGAGCTGGAGCTCGAGCCTGAAGGCCGTGGAGGTGCAGAGGAAGGGCCGACACCTGAAGCTAAACTAGAAGGACCTGAAGGGGGCCTCCTCGGTGCAGAAGGCACATGAGGATGGAACAACTTGTGTGAGGCATCATAGATGTAGTAATATCTGGTCACATCATTGATCACCTTCATGATGTCGGGAGCATACACATACCCCCACTTGGAATCGCAGGCGGTGTTGTATATCTCGAACCAGATGAGCTTGGACACACTGAACGGTGGCTGATTGTACCGCATGCGACTCAGAAGATGTGCATGACGTGCAAGAAGAGCAGTCGCATCCCCGGTCTTTGGGAGCAAGGTCCACCTGAAGATAGAGTACATGAGTTTGTACTGAGAAAGAAGCCCCTTGGTGGTCCCGAGACAGTCGCGAGGAGCATTTGGCGCGTAGAAGAATTTGGTGCGCACCATAGAGATTGGCTCCTCTGAGTGGATGTTGGGGCGGTTCAGATCAACCGAATCAAGCCCTAAAATCTCTAGAACTGAGGCAAGGAAACCTTGTACGGACGCCCCTCGGTCCGCCACTTCATGAAGGGGACTCCATTCTTGGTGGAGCCAAAGAACACAGTGGCGTAGAACTGGCCAATCACCTCAATGTTCCAGGAGTAATCAGGCAGAGGATCTCCCTGATGTTCTTGGCTTCCCACACCTACATCAGGTCTTTGAAGTGTGCATTGTTCTTGGACACGAGATACCCCCAGTCTAGCCACTTAATCTCCACAATAGGATTGGTCCGGGTAAGAAAGACGGAGTTGTACTAATCGAGTTGGAAGAAGGTCCAGAACCTTGGATCCTCAGACTCTTGAGGGATAGAGTCGGGATCCTCCAGGCGATCACGACCACACCGGGCTATCTGCTTGAGATAGTTGATCCTCTGGCGCCCAGTGTGGTGAGAGACATTGTAGTCATGCCCCTGAGCCTTGTGCAGGGCAATGGGGTTCCCCCAGGATCCCGGCTCGCCTGGCTGAGGACGGATAGCATTGGAGCGCCAAGCTGGATGGGGAGGTGGATGAGCAGCCTGAGAACCGCCAGCTGCCTCGGTTCCGACATCTCGAATGGTCAAGGGTCGGTTCCGAGTAGCACAAAAGAGCCTAGAAGGAGAGCGATCACCACGATTGCCCTCGAACACCACCTTTTCCTTACCGAGACATCCCCGAGGGTAACGAACGGGAGGACTATTGTCACCGTCATCACTTGAGACATCCTGGCTGGCCTTTTGGCACTTTTCACGAGGCATAGTATCACTGCAATAAGGAACAAGCAAAGATAAGGGAATTGCATTGACAAAAAGAATTGATGGAAGGAAGGGGGTGGCGAACTGCAAGGGGACCGGAAGTTCCGGTCCTTGAACATCGGAACTTCCGGTGTGCATGGCAGTCGCACATCCCCCCGTGGCCAAAAATCACGTGCATTGCCTCAAAATGCATAGATTGGCCATCTACAAGGTGCTAATTGAGTTTCTAACCAAAAGGAATTCTCCCTAGGTCTAAGAAATTAGAGATCAGGGCAAAAGAAGGTGAAACTAGGGAGAGAGATCGAAAGAAGTACCTCGGGCCTACGAAAGTCAAAAACAACCGTGGGAAGACGATCCTCGACCAAAAACAACCAAAACACGATCGAGAATGAAGAGGAAACGCAGTGGAATCACCAGATCACTGGAAGAGGGAGAGAGATGAGAGAGTCGGCGACGGAGAAGAAGAGGGGATTAGGGTTCGGCCATCGGCTCCCCCTAGGATTTTAACACTCCGACTACCGAAACTTTCGGTCGGCCCCGACTAGAACTTCCGGTCGCGACCGAATTAAGATAGAGAGAAATTATCGGAAGTTCCGGGCTGGGGTCTGGAACTTCCAACAAGGAGCTGAAGTCTAAGGATGGATGGACATGTGAACAAATGCGATGCATGTGACCAACACACAAGCAACCAATACATAACAATGGTCACAATACATCACAAGAAGGATCAAAAACCAAGTTTACGCAATCAAAACAAGCACACAACAATTTTTGCAAACATTTTGGAAATGGTTTTTGGGCAAGAAGGAAATGTTTGAACTTTATTTTTAATATCAAAATCAGCTTTTACACAAGAAGCAATCTCTAGATACAAAGGTTCAATTTCAATTTGCACTCAATTTTATTCAAGCTTGACTATTGATTAGCCAACCAATCCTCAACAAATATTGCAAGAATTCAAGATATTGAGCTCACTCCTAAGCTCACAAAACCTCTTCTCATCCAAGGGTTTGGTAAAAATATCGGTTAGTTGACTCTCGGTTCTCACATGGGATAGGACAATGTCACCCTTCGCCTCATGATCTCTCAAGAAATGATGACGAATATCTATGTGTTTGGTTCTTGAGTGTTGGATGGGATTGTTGGCTAATTTTATGGCACTCTCATTGTCACATAGGAGAGAAATCTTGGAAAAGTTGTAGCCAAATTCTTGTAGGGTTTGTTTCATCCAAAGAAGTTGAGCACAACAAGATCCAGCGGCTATATATTCGGCTTCGACGGTGGATAGGGAAATAGAATTTTGCTTCTTGGAGGACCAAGAAACAAGTGATCGTCCAAGGAATTGACAAGTGCCGATAGTGCTCTTGCAATCAACCTTACACCCAGCGTAATCCGAATCAGAATAGCCAACAAGCTCAAAGGCACAACCCTTAGGATACCACAAGCCAAGGTTAAGAGTGTGGACCAAATATTGAAGGATTCTTTTAACAGCAATCAAATGACATTCTTTGGGTGCCGCTTGAAAGCGAGCACACATGCACACACTAAGCATGATATCGGGCCCTAGATGCACAAAGATAAAGCAAGGATCCAATCATGGAGCGATATACCTTTTGATCCACGCTTTTGCCATTTTGTCGAGATCCAAATGACCATTGGTAGGCATTGACATCTTGATGGGCTTGGCATCATTCATCCCAAACTTCTTGAGTACGTCTTTCAAATACTTTGTTTGGGAGATGAAGGTTCCTTCTTTAAGTTGCTTGACTTGAAACCTGAGGAAGAACGTGAGCTCACCCATCATTGACATCTCGAATCTCTTGGTCATTATCCTACTAAACTCTTCACTAAATGAGACATTAGTTGAGCCAAATATTATGTCATCGACATAAATTTGGCACACAAACAAATCATTCTTGAATTTCTTAGTAAAGATAATAGTGTCGGCTTTGCCTATCTCAAAGCCATTTTTAGGAAAAAAATCTCGAAGGCATTCATACCATGCTCTAGGGGCTTGCTTGAGCCCGTAGAGTGTCTTGTGAAGCTTGAACACATAATTTGGATATTTAGGATCTTCAAAGCCGGGCGGTTGCTCAACAAACACCAATTCAGAGATTGGTCCATTCAAGAAAGCACTCTTGATGTCCATTTGATATAATCTGAAATCATTGTTAGCGGCATAGGCTAAAAGAATACGAATGGACTCAAGACGAGCAACCGGCGCAAAGGTTTCACCAAAGTCAAGGCCTTCGACTTGAGTGAACCCTTATGCCACTAAACTAGTTTTGTTGCGAGTGACTACTCCATTCTCATCTTACTTGTTGCGAAAGATCCGCTTGCTGCCGATCACGTTTTGGTTAGGTCTCTCCACCAATGACCACACTAGATTACGAGTGAAATTGTTCAACTCTTCTTGCATGGCCATCACCCAATCCGAATCACCAAGTGCATCCTCCACCCTAATTGGTTCCAAAGAAGAGACAAAAGAGTAATTCTCACAAAAACTAGCAACACGAGATTGAGTGGTTACCCCCTTTTGAATATCTCCAAGAATGTTGTCGACGGGGTGATCTCGTTGAACGGTGTGGTGTATCCTTGGATGGTGCACGGAGGGGACTACAGCCTAATCAGGTAGCTCTTGAGTGCCCTTGGTGTCGAGCCCATCTACTTATGTCGGAGGCATGTCTTCATTTTCATCATTCCGAAGGTTCCGGTCTATTGGACCCGGAACATCCGGTCATTTTGATGCCCAGAGGTTCCGAATCCTGGGTCTCGGAGCATCGGTCCGAAGGTTCCGGGCTGTGGGCACCGGAACTTTCGAGGCATCATCACCTTGACTTGATGAAGATCCATTGGCTGTCGGCAACGGAGGTTGATCACCATTCACTTGATCATCCTGCGTCTCGACTGGTCGTATGTCGCCAATAGCCTTCATCACAATTACCTTGTTTGAAACCACATCATCTACAACATGCACCACAATTTGCTCTCCTTGGGAGCTGTTAGATTCATCAAATGTCACATCCTTAGTGATCTCAACAATACTGGAGGTCTTGTTGAAAACCCGATAAGCATGTGTATTTGATGAAGGGTTACGCGGAGGCTACGCTAGCCGAAAACAAAAACTTTTACCGCGCAAACCAGGAACACTTGTAAGTAAGGGCCGATAGATCGTTACCGATTGGAGTAGAGTGCAGCGGAATAGCCAATCAGGGCAATCCGATCCGGAACAGTGTAGCCGATTCCCGGAGACAGCCGATTCGCCAATTAGCCGATTCGAGTCGTCCGGCCGCGTTCTCACGCCTCGCCCCGATGCGCCCGACCGCAGCCGATTCCACCACAGTCGATCGCTCCGATTGCAGCCGATCCGAAGCCGATCAACAGCGCGCAACGTAGCAGCGCCTCTACCGGTATCCACACGTCCGGGGACAGAACGCCGAACACCCGTGTGCTAGCACGCGATGCAAGGCTAGGGTTTGGCTCGAAAGTGGGGAGGGTTTCCGTGGAGATTGATCTCGCCGACTTCGTTGCACGTGATGCAATTGACATGCCGCAGCTCTCCACCCCTCCCTCCTTTATACGAGTTGGCCGACCGGGACTAGTGGCCGATTAGGACTCTATTTTGAATCGGATCTCATCCGTATCCCATAGAGTTGACCGCCCACACGTCGTAAGCCCATAGGACTCTATCCGATCGGATCCCTATCCGATCGAGCCGTATCCGAGTCCAACTCGAATGCCTGTTCTTATCCCCTTAAGCGTGCGACCCGTAGGTTCAGGTATACTCGGTTTCAGCTATAGTCTAACTTAGCCGATCGTCGGCTCGAGTCCAACTCGCCGACCCGTCAGCGCACGCGCCTAGCAGCACATATTGACACCATAGTATACAAGAATAATATCGGCTCGAACTGTAATGTGTACACAAATCCCTTTGCCTCACGATACCGTTAAGCTATAGGCAAGATGTGTACCATCCCTTCAATAGCTTAACCATTCACTCGAACCGTATTGGATTATCCGTTTGTTGATTGACTCCTCAATCAACTTAGCATGGCCATGCATTTTCATAATCCATTACCTCGAGGGCCAGAGATATCTCTCCAAAGGAGGGGCAAATTCCATCTTGATCACTCACATCCCACTCCATGTTTCATAGCAAACCCGAAAACTACCTTTATAAGCGCCCACTTACGGAATAGCGTTTGGTAGTCCCAAAGTAGGCTACTACACATGTTGGAATCCATGGTGATCTCAGGTCTAAGGACTTTGTACCAACACTACCCGAGACCAACTAATGGCACATTAATTCTGTAGTGTCTCATGGTGGGTCTATCCAACAATGTGTTCTCCAACACATATGTCCATGTTTATTGATTTGGTATCTCCATACCCATGATCTATGAGACATGATCATCAATCAATAAACATGCCGATCTTAGAATCATATTTGTTCCAACAATATGACATATGATCGGGATCGTTTAGAAATAGATTCATACATATCGAGTCTCATAAATAAGTCACGTACTTATTGATCAATACAAGATGTCTATTTCATGGAACCGAATAACACTTTATTCATAAATACATAAACATTGACGTGATATCCAACATCTCCATGTTGCCTCTAGGGCATATCACTAACAATCTCCCACTTGCACTAGAGTCAATCATGTAAGTATCTAATACCCATTGCTCTTGTGTGCGCCTCATGCTTCGGGTGAGGGAGAGGTTTTGTCGGCGGATCGGCTATGTTGAGATCCGTGTGCACTTTGCATATCTTGACATCACCTCTCGTCCACAATCTCGCGGATGAGATGATATCGCCGAAGTATGTGTTTGGACTTCGATGTGACCTCGGCTTCTTGGCTTGCGCAATGGCTCCACTATTGTCACAATAGAGAGACATTGGACCGTCGTACTAGTCATCACACCAAGCTCGAAACGAATTTCTTGATCCAAAGGCCTCCTTTGCAGCTTCCGAAGCAGCAATGTACTCGGCCTCCGTTGTAGAATCAGCAACGGTATCCCGCTTGGAACTCTTCCGTGATCGCGCCTCCGTTCGGCGAGAACACGAACCGATTGCGATCTATAATCATCCTTGTCTGTTTGAAAGCTAGCATCGGTGTAACCACTTACAACGAGCTCTTCTTCACCTCCATAGACTAGGAACATATCCTTAGTTCTTCTCAAGTACTTAAGGATATTCTTTACTGACGATCCAGTGACCTTCACTTGGATCTCGAGTATCCGCTCGTAGCACTCAAAGCGTACGAGACATCTCGGGCGTGTACAAAGCATGGCATACATGATGGATCCAATTGCCGAAGCATATGGAACCATACCCATCTTATTCCGCTCATCATGTGTCCGAGGACACCGATTCTTGCTAAGATTAATGCCATGTGACATGGGCAAGAAACCTTTCTTGGAATCATGCATGTTGAACCTTTTCAACACCTTGTCAATGTATATACTTTGGCTTAATCCAATTAGCCTCTTGAATCTATCTCTATAGATCCGAATGCCCAATATATATGCTGCCTCCCTAAGTCTTTCATGGAAAAACTATTTTTCAATGAAGACTTGACGGATTCAAGCATAGGGATATCATTTCCAATCGGTAATATGTCATCCACATATAAGATTAGAAATACAATTGCGCTCCCACCGACCTTTTTGTAAACACAGGCCTCTTCTTCATTTTTGATGAAACCAAACCCTTTGATTACTTCATCAAAACGAATATTCCAACTCCGAGATGCTTGCTTCAATCCATAAATGGATTTCGTAGCTTGCATATCTTTCAGTGATTCCGGATCGACAAAACCCTAAGGTTGTATCATGTATACATCCTCGCTTAGGTTTCCATTTAGGAAAGCCGTTTTGACATCCATCTCGCCATATCTCATAATCGAAATATGCAGCAATCGCTAGGATAATCCGAATAGATTTAAGCATTGCGACGGGCGAGAAGGTTTCATCATAATCAACTCCTTGAATCGTTTAAAACCTTTCGCCACCAATCGCGCCTTATATATGTGAACATTTCCATCCATATCGGCCTTTTCTTAAAAACCCATTTACACTCAATGGTTTTGACACCATCGTGGATCAACCAAGTTCCAAACTTGATTGTCGTACATGGATTCTATTTCGATTTCATGGCTCCAAGCCACTTGTGGAATCGGGTCCCACCATCGCTTCCTCATAGGTCTGTTCATCGTTGTCCAACAACAATATATCACGTTGTTCCGCACTGTACTGCCGGGCGCACGACGTGATCTTTCGACCTCCGTGGGGCGGTGTATCTACAACCGGTGGCGCAACACTTTGTTCCTCCCGTTGTGGTTACGTGGTCGCCGAAACGTTTTCGGTGTTTCTTGAACTTCTTCAAGATGCACCCTGCTCCCACTAACCCTTCTTGAAAGAAACTCTTTCTCCAAGAAGACACCGTGTCGGGCGACAAACACTTTGCCTTGTTCCCGATTATAAAAGTAATATCCCTTAGTTTCCTTAGGATATCCCACAAAGAAGCACTTGTCGATTGTGTGTGAGCTTGTCGATCGGTAAACGTTTTACATAAGCCTCACATCCCCAAATTTTGAGAAAAGACAAACTAGGGGTTGCCCTGTCCATATCTCATATGGTGTCTTTTCAAGCGATTTAGATGGAACTCTATTTAGTGTGAGCGCAATTGTTTCAAGAGCATATCCCCGGAAGGATAACGAAAGATCACTTTGGCTCATCATCGACCGCACCATGTCCAACAAGGTGCGATTTCTCCGTTCGGACACTCCGTTCCATTGTGGAGTTCTGGCGGAGTCAGCGTGGAACAATTCCACAATCTTTGAGATGATTACCAAACTCTTGGCTCAAGTATTCCCCTCCACGATCCGATCGTAGAAACTTGATTGTTTTCCCTAAATGATTCTGTACTTCATTCGGAATTCTTTGAACTTTTCAAAGGATTCGGACTTATGCCTCATTAAGTAGATATAGCCATATCTACTAAAGTCATCGGTAAAGGTAATGAAGTATTGATAACCACCTCGGCCGTTGAGCTCATTGGTCCACATACATCGGTATGTACGAGTGCCAACAAGTCACTTGTTCTCTCACTGTGCCCCGTGAAAGGTGCCTTTGTCATCTTACCAAGTAAACAAGACTCACATGTCTCAAATGATTCAAAATCAAAAGAGTGAAGCAATCCATCCTTATGGAGCTTCTCCATGCGTTTCTTATTTATATGGCCTAAGCGACAATGCCGGATAAACGTGAGGTTTATATCATTAGAGAGTTGCCTTTCGTATTAATGTTATAGATGGGAGACGCTTCAAGATTCAAAACGTATAATCCATTCACCAATGGAGCATGAAAATAGAACATATCTCGAGATATATTGAACAACCATTGTCCATTGATCTAAAATCATATCCTTCCGCTTGCAAACATGAAGCGGAAATAACGTTTTGACATAGTGTTGGAACACAATAACAATTATTCAATTCCAAAACTAATCCCGAAGGTAGATGAAGTGGTGCTCGTGCCGACAAGCAAGCGTAGCAACGCTTGCTCCATTGCCGACGCGCAGGTTCACCTCGCCCCTTCTCAATCCTCTACTTCTTCTCATTCCCTGCAACGATTTGCAAATATGAGCTACCGATCCGATATCAAATACCCAAGAGTCGTAGGGTGAAGTAGCAAGATTAATGTCTATAACATTAATACCGAAGTAAGTCGTACTTTGCTTGTTTTTGAGATCCTCCATGTACTTCTAGTTCCTCTTCCAATGACCTGTCTCCTTGCAATAAAAGCAAACGGCATCCGATGCCGCCGACCCCTTCTTGCCCTTCTTTGCATTGGAGGCACTCGCGATCTCATCGGGAGTTAACTTCCTCTTGGTGCAAAGTTTCTTGACAGTGGTTTGCGCTTTGCCTTCGCATCATCATCACATGATGACCGTTTTTCTAGATACTCTCCTCACTGTCTTTAGCATCCCATGCAATTCAGCCAAGGTTCTATCCATATTGTTCATGTGATAGTTTAATATGAATGGCTCGAAGCTCGGAGGGAGCGACCGGAGAATCACATCGTAGCCAACTCTTGGCTAAGGGAAAAACCTAGTTTTTCCGGACTCTCGATATAGCCAATCATCTTTATCACATGCGGACGACGGGATTCCCCTCAACAAGCTCGCACGCAAACAAGGACTTTGAGGTGTTGAACCTCTCGGCCCGAGCTTGGTTCTCAAACATGCCACGCAGTCCCCGAATAATAGTGTGAGCATCGCGCTCTCATATTGCTTCGAAGCTCGGGGACATTGTAGCTAGCATGAGACGCTTATATCTAGGGCATCATTAGTGTGCTTCTCATAAGCCCTCCGTGCGTTGCGGTGGCATTATTTGGCAAATCCTCGGGATAAGGTACTTCAAGAACGTACTCCTTACGCTCTTGCTTGAGAACAATTCTCAAGTTTCGATACCAATCCATAAAGTTTGTTCCATTTAATTTTTCCTTTTTGAGAATAGATCGCAAATTAAAGGTACTGGGTGTAGTATTAGCCGCCATTTATTCTACAACGAAAAAGCAAAGTTTAGCACAATGTTTATGCTATGTCTATTGTTAAACAATTTAACATTAGACTCCCATTACGTATTTTCCACCTTCCTCTAGGTTACGTATTGGGTCAAGATCCACATGTTAACTAATTTTCTAGTGAGCTTTGGCATCACTTGCTAGAAGATTAATAACATTGGTAAGCAACTCCTTGCTAATCACATCTCTATGTGACTCTTGTTGTTGGTGTGGCATCTCATGCCCCGGCCCCAACCTATGCCCCAAGGCCCAAAACTGTTTTGATAGCCTTGTTAAGTAAACCAAATGCTCCTGCATGTATATGTCCGACATATACCCCTCGTGTTATGATAGAGAATGGCACTCGCTTTGCGACCCACCATTGACGAGCATAACGGTGACGGTGAAACATTTGGAAGGGCATCATTACTACTTAATTTTGCGAGGATGCTATCCTATCAAACAGACATATCACATATGAAAGCAAGAAGAATAGCATATAGTGAAATAGTATGGCCCCCTTCACATGGTGATCTCCATCTCCATGCCGGTGTAGGATCTCCATCTTCATCACCGTTCTTTCGAGTGCCGAATGCTTGATTTCTTCAAACTAAGCTACTACTATAGAAGCTCTAATTGAAGATTACATCGACTCGCAGGTCGTGAAAGAATATTACAAGCATTGCACGTATGAAAGAATATTACGAGATTGCACATATGAAAGAATATTACATGCATCACATGCATCTCATACATCTCATACATACAATAGGGCCATACCATCTCAAAGCATTCTCTGCAAAAACAAGTTAGGCGTAGAAACGTTTTCTACTTATCGCAGAGCTACGGCATCGAGACGACCTATAAGGGGGTACGCACACGGCGGTCGGCATGAAATTCATAGATCCAATCTATGAATTCGCTTACGGAAACCATATCGGCATAATCATATTATGCCGTCCCGATACACTATCAAGGGAGATGGTTTGCGTAGACGCGAGGCAACAAACAAGATCGGACTACAAGATAGCTTCGGCATAATCACATTATACCGTTCCGATACACTATCAAGGAACGCTATCTCGAACCCAACTCAAACCGAGTTATATGGAAATTGCTTCGACATAATCACATTACGCCGTTTCGATACACTATCAAGGAACGCAATTACCATTAACTCTCCTCAACGATCCCGTAAAACCGATTGATCTAATCAACCCGTGCGCAAAACTTGTTCCGATCCAATCTAAAACCCGAACTAAGCAAGATTAGCTCGATACCACCGAAGGGTTACGCGGAGGCTACGCTAGCCGAAAACAAAAACTTTTACCGCGCAAACCGGAACACTTGCAAGTAAGGGCCGATAGATCGTTACCGATTGGAGTAGAGTGCGGAATAGCCAATCGGGCAATCCGATCCGGAACAGTGTAGCCAATTCCGGAGACACCGATTCGCCAATCAGCCGATTCGAGTCGTCCGGCCGCGTTCTCACGCCTCGCTCCGATGCGCCCGACCGCAGCCCGATTCCACCACGATCGATCGCTCCGATTGCAGCCGATCCGAAGCCGATCAACGCGCGCAACGTAGCGGCGCCTCTACCGTATCCACACGTCCGGGACAACGCCGAACACCCGTGTGCTAGCACGCGATGCAAGGCTAGGGTTTGGCTCGAAAGTGGGGAGGGTTTCCGTGGAGATTGATCTCGCCGACTTCGTTGCACGTGATGCAATTGACATGCCGCAGCCTCTCCACCCCTCTCTCCTTTATATAGAGTTGGCCGACTGGGACTAGTGGCTGATTAGGACTCTATTTTGAATCGGATCTCATCTCGTATCTCATAGAGTTGGCCGCCCCACACGTCGTAAGCCCATAGGACTCTATCCGATCGGATCCCTATCCGATCGAGCCGTATCCGAGTCCAACTCGAATGCCTGTTCTTATCCCCTTAAGCGTGCGACCCGTATGTTACTGGTATACTCGGTTTCAGCTATAGTCTAACTTAGCCGATCGTCGGCTCGAGTCCAACTCAGCCGACCGTCACAACGGCGCGCTAGCGGCACATATTGACACCATAGTATACAATAATAATATCGGCTCGAACCTGTAATGTGTACACAAATCCCTTTGCCTCACGATACCGGTTAAGCTATAGGCAAGATGTGTGCCATCCCTTCAATAGCTTAACCATTCACTCGAACCGTATTGGATTATCGTTTGTTGATTGACTCCTCAATCAACTTAGCATGGCCATGCATTTTCATAATCCATTACCTCGAGGGCCCAGAGATATCTCTCCAAAGGAGGGGCAAATTCCATCTTGATCACTCACATCCCACTCCATGTTTCATAGCAAACCCGAAAACTACCTTTATAACGCCCGATTACGGAATAGCGTTTGGTAGTCCCAAAGTAGGCTACTACACATGTTGGAATCCATGGTGATCTCGGGTTTAAGGACTTTGTACCAACACTACCCGAGACCAACTAATGGCATATTAATTCTGTAGTGTCTCATGGTGGGTCTATCCAACAATGTGTTCTCCAACACATATGTCCATGTTTATTGATTTGGTATCTCCATACCCATGATCTATGAGACATGATCATCAATCAATAAACATGCCGATCTTAGAATCATATTTGTTCCAACAATATGACATATGATCAGGGATCGTTTAGAAATAGATTCATACATATCGAGTCTCATAAATAAGTCACGTACTTATTGATCAATACAAGATGTCTATTTCATAGAACTTAATAACACTTTATTCATAAATACATAAACATTGACGTGATATCCAACATCTCCATGTTGCCTCTAGGGCATATCACTAACATTTGATTCATAACCGAGTAAGAAACACTTATCCACCTTAGGTGCAAACTTGGATGAACGCGGTCTTTTACTCAAAATAAAGCACTTGCTCCCAAAGACACGAAAATAAGACATGTTAGGTTTTTTACCACTCAAGGGTTCATAGGATGTCTTCTTCAAAAGCTTATGGAGGTAGAGACGGTTGATGACATGGCACGCGGTGCTCACGGCCTCCGCCCAAAAGACATCGAAGATCTTGTACTCATCAAGCATCGTCCTTTTCCACTTCAATGAGTGTGCGGTTCTTCCTTTCGATGATGCCATTTTGAGGTGGATCATATGGGACGGAGAAATCGTGTTTGATGCCTTCTTCATCGAGAAATTCCTCCAATTGTGTATTCTTGAATTCTCCTCCATTGTCGTTTCGCACTTGCTTGATGGAGAGATCATATTGATTTTAAGCTTGTCTAGCGAAGTGCTTGAAGACTTCTTGAGTTTTACTTTTGTCATGGAGAAAGAATACCCAAGTGAAACGGGAATAATCATCAACAATCACAAAACCGTACTTGTTTACCTCCTATGCTTAGATAAGCCACAGGGCCAAATAGATCCTGTGAAGAAGCTCGAGTGGTCTTGAGGTGGTCATGATGTTCTTGATAGGATGTGGATTTCCAACGAGCTTCCCGGCTTGACAAGCGCTACACACACGATCTTTCTCAAAGGTCACATTAGTAAGACCGAGGATGTGTTTCCCTTTTAAAAGAGTTGATAAATTCCTCATTTCTACATGGGCTAGCCTTTGATGCCATAGCCAACCAATGAAGGGTTTGGCCATTAAGCAAGCTTCGGGGTTTACTCTATCTATGTCGAAGTCGACAAGATAGAGATCACCCTTCAACTTTCCCTTAAAGACGATGATGAGTCATCTCTCCTAAAAAGGTCACATCCTCGTCGGTAAACAAGCAATTGTAACCCATTTTGCATAATTGTGAAACAAAAAGAAGATTATAGCTCAAAGACTTGACAAGGAGGACATTGGAGATGGATTGATCATTTGAGAACGCAATTTTACCTAAACCCAATTACCTTTCCTTTACCGTCATCTCCAAAGATGATATTCTCATGATTTCCTTCCTCCTCGTCAAGACTTGTAAACATACTCCTCTCCCTCGTCATATGGTTGGTGCATCCGCTGTCCACCACCTAACTTGATCCACCGGAGGAGTATGCCTACAAAAGAAAGTCAAGCTAGGATTTTAGGTATCCAAACTTGTCGAAGTTTGGGTCCTCGAATGTTAGCCACTAGCGCCTTGGGCACCCACACACAAGCACAATACTCATCATTGTGACCTCCATTGAAGTGAGCAACCACCTTACCATTGTGGTTCTTGCTGATCACAAATGAATCATAGTATATACCTACTGACCGGAACTTCCAGGCATTGGGCCCGGAACTTCCTACCAGCTCCCTATGTCTGGTAGAGGTCTGAAACATCTGGTCGGTCCGACCAGAACTTCCGAAAATTTCTCTCTGTCCGAGAGATCTTTTTGCCCGAAACTTCCGTTCAGCAAGTCCAAAACTTCCGAAGCTCTGACCAACCAAGGGACAGCTCACCTTGCTTGCTTGTGGGGCGCCTCCTTCTTTGATAAACTTCAAGCATGGTTTCCCGTTCACAATTACCCTTCTTGAGGGTTTGCTTTCTTCGGAGAGTCCAACACCATGTCCATCTTTGTTGACATGGGTGGCTATGGTCTTGTAGAGGGAGTCTTTTGAGTGATAATTCCTCAAACACCCATATTTCACCAAGGTGTCCAACCTCTCATTTTCCTTCTTGAGTGTCGCTATAGCTTCAAAGTTAGTTGCATAGGAATCCATATCATAGCTATAGCACCTAGCACAACCGTTGCTAGTGAAGGCATTGGACAACTTAGCGTCTTCATTGGAGGAAAAGGTGTTATTCCAAAGGGTATCAAATTGCATTTCAAGCGCTTTGTGACTTTGGTCCAATGTCATAAGCTTTTCTTGGAGTGTTTCATTGATATCCTTTAGGCTAGCCATTGATCCATTGACCGAAGAGAGCTCATTGGTCAATTTCTCAATCCTCTCCTGCTCCTTAGCCAAATTCTCCTCTAGGGCAATGTTTCTCTTCTTTTGAAGAATGAGCAGGTCCTCTTGCCTTTTGAGGGATTTCTCCTTGTAGTCCAATGTCTTCATTAGCTTAGCCAAATGGTGCATTGCCGGTTTGCTAAAGTTTTGGATCATATCATTCAATTCATCCTCACTTCCCTCATCACTCTCAAGATCATCATCAGTGAAGTGCTTGGATGAGGGTATTACCTTGCGGCTTTGGGCCATGAAGCAAGAAGGGTTGGTGTAGCCCTCATCGTCGTCACTTAAGTTGGAGAAGAGGCGCTCTTCAGTGGGTGATAAAGACTTGATGGCAATGGGGGTAACTCCTCCATCACCTTCTTCCTTCTTCTCGGGATCCGCCTCATCGTCGGAATACCACATCTCTCCAATGTGAGCTTGCCCAACCTTCTTCTTGACCATCTTCGGCTTGGCTTCATTGTTCTTTGGGCACTCGGTGATAAAATGATCATATTCCCCACATTGGAAGCAAGCTCTCTTGGATTGACGGACTTTTCCTTTGTCTTCACTTCTTTTGTTCTTGCCAAATCCTCCACAACGAAGGTATTGCTTGAACTTTCTCATCATGAGAGCCATATCTTCATCCTCACTCTCATCTTCACATGAGGCTTGACCACTTGAGGCCTTCAAAGCAACTTCCTTGTTCTTGATCATTGCCACATTCTTGGTCATTTGCTTGACATCCTTTGCTTCTTCTTCTAGCATCTCGTGAGCAACATTTTTTCCAAGAATGTCACTTGGTGTAAGCCTCTTGAAGTCCTTCCTCTCACGGATGAGAGTGACCAAGGTAGGGTTCCTAGGTCCAAAGGCTCGAAAAAGTCTCTTGACCATGACGTGATCCGTCATGTCTTCACTTTCAAGGTCTCGAATATTGTTTACCAAGATCATCATGTGATCGTATATCTCTTGAGGAGTCTCATTGTCTTTCACGAATCTTCCGAGCTTTTCTTCCAAGAGCTTAATCTTTGACTCTCTCACTCCGGGTATACCTTCATGAGCTACTTGCAATGTGTCCCAAATCTTCTTGGCCTCCTCAAGCCCATCAACCTTGTTGAATTCATTCGGGCTCAAGACGGAGAGAATGACATTGGCGGCTTAAGCGTTGCGGTGGATGCTTAGCTTTTGTTCCGGAGTGAGGTCCATATCCTCCATAGGCACATTGATACCTGTGGAAACAATCCTCCAAATGCTAGGATGCAAATAGATTAGATGCAACATTATCTTGTGCTTCCAAGCGACATAGTGTGTACCATCAAAGTGAGGTGCACGCCCGGAAGGCACGGAGATGAAGTTGTTAGAGAGAATGTTAAGCTTGTTGTAATCAAAAGGTATAAAAGCTCCCCCTATCTCCTTGATTGGAGATTTTCGTCCATTTGCATCGTCTTCATGTTGATTATCCACTCCTAACATCTTGGATCGACTCTAAGCGGTGAAGCCTATAAAGATCTTAAGCTCTGATACCAATTGAAGGCTCGTAGATGTCGCCTAGAGGGGGGTGAATAGGCGATCCTGAAATTCTCTTGAAAATGCAGCGGTTAAAATACACAGGCACCAAAACTTCCGGTACTTGAACCTCGGAACTTATGGTCAGCACAAGCTGTCCGGAACTTCCGGAGTTCCTCTTTAGAACTTCTGGTGTTCTGTGACTTAAAAGGATCCGAACTCAAATTTAAACTCTTTCTACACAGGTTTATAGTTAGCAACAGGAAGATACAAACAAACAATATAAGTAAACAGCAAGAAGTAAAGAGATAGCACACGACACACAAGGATTTTTACCCGAAATTTGGATTCAAAGAATCCTACTCTCCGTTGAGGAACTCCGTGGAGTTGGGTCTCAATTAACCCCTTGTCTCACCAAGCAAATCCCTAGGAAGAAGTCTACGGTCTTCAATTCCAACGTTCCTAGGTTCTTACCTAGAGATAAAATGACCACCAAGATCCAAATTTGATCCTCTAGCGTGAACCACAAACGTGAATTGCTCTACCTAGACAACCTCCGAACGATCAGCTTGGTTTCACACTATCCATACCTCGTTTCCTTGCGGAGGAGAGGTGATCCTTCACAAACTTTCCCGGGCCAATCCATAATTCTCCGGAAGCTCATGGGAGACACCTAACCATCTAGGAGATTGCTCTTCAAGAGTAATAGGCACCATTTCAAAGCCCTGCAAGAATCACCAAGTGCTCAAGTTATCTAGTTCTCTCACTCTCACAATCCCTCCAATCACTCAAATCTCTCACAAATTTGGTTATGTGGCTCAAAAATTGAGTTGGAATAGGCTAGAACACCATGGAAGAGGCTAGGGGACTGGAAAATGAAAGTTGAATGGCCAAAAGTGAGCTAGAAACAAGGTGGGATATATATATATATATATATATATATATAGGTACATGATTATGTCACCTAGCCGTTACTCACAAACTCAGCTGGAATACTGTCCGGGAGTTCCTGTTTGGGATTACCGGAAGTTCTGACCAACACTTGGTACACAGGTTTTGGCTACGAGGTGATGAAGACCGAAAGTTCCGGCTTGGAACCGGAAGATTTTCCAAAAAACACTCAAAAAATCTCACTCAAGGATATTCTGACTAAAAGCACTTAGATCATCTCATGGCATGAGTTTCACCCCTCTTAATAGTACGATTTTTCCTAAAAACTCAAGATTCAAGAAAAATAAAACTATAAACCGTCGTCAAATCTTTTCTCTCTTTTTGCAATTGATGTTGAGGGTTCACCTTTCTCAAAACCTACACAACTAAGCATCTAGGGATTAATTCTCCTACACACATCTCAATTAAACGCATTAATCCTTTAACCAAATTGTTATTAACCACCAAAACCCACTTAGGGGGCTAGATGCACTTTCATGGCGTTTCCAAGGTATTAGGGGTTACATTATATATATATATATATATATATATATATATATATATATATATATATATATATATATATATATGCATTTTAGTTTTTGTCATGACATTCAATCAATGCAACACATCTTCCCTCACAATGGTAATAATTGTAGAACTACTAATCCACCAGGTCTATACCCATTCGGAAAATACGGGCGTACTCGGTTTGTTTCGTGCATAGCTTCTTGACTTGGTTTTAACTAACTAGGGTCGGTGGCTAGCCATTCCATAGAACCACCCATATTCTATCCGTGTCGCCCAATCAAAATTATTTTGTTTTATTAAGTTTTTGGTTTTCACAATGGTTTTGAATTAGGATGGCGCTCATGTCTCCACCCGTCTTCCGACAATCAATCACACTGAGTGATCAACGCATTCACATCCATATACCAAACATAGAGTGTATAATTGTTTAAACAAGCAATGCTAAGCAGTGTCAATAATTGACAATGCATAAATAATAGACTCAGGCAACAAGGAATATGGATAACAATTTCAAGGGTTTCTCATAACAAATTTAGGTACGTATTTTATAGTTAGCATGCAATTTTATTTGCAATCAACACATTTATAAAAATAGGATCAACATGCTCAAGGAAGAAGCGTTGTGACTTTCTTGCTCAATCTACGGCTCCTCATCGACTGCTACGACTTTTTCTTCTTCATATATATCTATAATCTATATCTATAACTATCTATAAAGCAAGTAGTGTTTCTATCCAAAATTTTCGTCCACCTTGTTATTTTGTAAAAAATCCCTTGTGTGTTTATAAAATTAACCCGCAGTCCCAATGCTGAAAAGAAAGAAAGGGCTTGGATAAAAAAAGACCTCCTACGCTCCTCTCTCCCGTCCCCATCCGTGCCGCGTCCCGCGTCACGCCTGCGCCCCTCCCTCCCGTCGCTGCTCGGAGCTCCCACATCGCGCCTGCACCCTTCCCTCCCGTCGTCGCTCAGAGCTCCCGCGTCGTCGCCTGCTTCCCTTTCTGCGTCGTCGTCCCGTTGCAACGCATGAGTATTTGTGCTAGTATATACATACATACATATATATATAAAACAACGGGTCAAACGCGTTCTTCCTATTCTAATGGAAAAGGAGGCAAAATCCTAGAAAAAGAAATAAAATGCAAAACTAGTGTCATTGGGTAGGTGTTGATTTTATAATAATTTTGGTGACAGTTTCGTCGAAATCCAATTTAAAATGAGAGAGTTCTGACCTTCAAAAGATTTGAATTTGAATTAAAATAAATTAAATGAAATACATTACTGTTCTGACATTACCTATTTTTGGAATTTTTTGTGTGAAGGAAAATATTTTGTATCATTTACATGCAGGTCCCACATCCCTTTCTTTTATAAAGCTATTATTTTTTGTAGAAGAAACCACTGAGTCAGGCCAGGGTTAACCTTTGACGTGATCAACTTGACCTTTAAAATGGCCTTGATCACATGTCAGTAACATATACTTTAAACATGATTTTAAATAGGTTTTATTAATAGGTGTGGCCCCCGTGTCAATCTAATATGCTAATCACTTATTAACTTAATCTTTTCCATTAGTTTCTTAATTGAACTTTTCGATGGTGGGGCCCGGCTGTCATTCCCTCTCCCCTCTCTTCCTCTCTTCTTCTCTGCTTCACTCTCACGCGCACGGGACGGGCACGGGGCTGCGCCAGCGCTAGGGCTCGTCCGCACGGCGGCTGGCCAGGCCGGAGGCCGATGCGACCGAAGAGGAGAGGCCCAGGGGGACCTCAGCCACCCGTAGACATCGGCGTAGCTGCTGCGATGGCATCGCGGGCTGCGACATCCAAGAACGGCGGCGTGCGAAGGAGGAGGGGGAGGACGGCGACCCGTTTTCTCACCGTGCTGTTGCCGGGAAGCGGTCGTCTAGGTTCTGGTTGGGGACGGTTGGGCACGCGGTTCGTCCTCACGGCAGCACGATGGCGAGGCTCGCGTGCGGTTCGTCCACGGGCGCTTGCTCCGGGGCGGCTTGGCGACGAGCGCACCCAGGGTGCTCGACACGGGGCTGTGAAGAGATGGCGACGGCGCGAGCGCTCTTCATGGTTCGTCCCGATGGTTGAGGACGGTGGCGGTGGAGGTGTTCAACGCCGGGACGAAAGGGAGGCGGGGTGTGCGTGCGGAGGAGATGGAAGTGCTCGACGCGGGCCGGAACGGGGAAGAAGGGTGAGGAGGGGGCTTGTCATTGGCAGCGGAGGGATATGAAGGCTTGGGTGAAAAGCCGAGAGGGAGAGGGGTCGTCGGCCATCACTGCCCTCGTCCTGTGGCTTGGAGCAGCGCGGGTGGCGAGCGAACGCGCAGCGGTGTACTGGGCCGAGCCTAGCAGCGGCGTCGATCCATGGCGCGGGAGCAGGAGAAAAGGCGGGTGGTGGGGTGAAGTGGTGAGCTTTGGTGGTTTGGTGCGGGAGGGCAGCTGACGCGAGCGCGGGGCCGGGCAAGGACGGGCCGACGTCTACTTGCGCGGAGACCGAGTGAGGACGGTTGCTTAGAGGGGCACGACGACATGGGACCGGGTCGACAGGCGCACGCGGCGCACGGGAAAAGCAGCGGTGCGGCGACGGCTTGGCGGCTTGCTAGGGTTTGGCGGCGGAGCGGCGGTTTCCGACGGTGTTGGGGCACGGCGAGCGGGGTGGACCTCACCGGCGACTGGAGCGGCGGCCGGGATGCTTGGACTCCGGAAGCGGCGACCGGGCGCGATTGAAGAACAAAGGGGATCGAGCCCTGGGGTGGTCCGCTCAGCTTCGGCTAAGCTTGCCAGGCCGGCTCAACCGTTGGGCCGAGGCAGGCCGGGCGGCTTGGTGGGCTGGGCCAGGGGACCCGTATAAGACTTTTTCCTAAAAAAGGTTATCAGAAAATAATTATTAGTTCCTTTCATTTGTAAACTTATTCTTTAAAGGAATATTAATTTATAAAAGGGGTGCTTAGGAAAATAATTACTATTTTCTTTTATTTGCAATATTTTCTTAATTGATATTATTTCATAATCATGGTTCTTTAATAAATATTATTTTAAATACACAATTGAATTTAGAAATTAAATTAAATTCATATTTTTATTATTTTGGCACTGGCACAACACGAAGAAGAAAAAACTCAATAAATTCCAGCATGAAGGAATTTTGAAAAGATTTTTTATTGTTCCAAATTTTTGTTTTTAGATTTTAGAGTGAAATTTTTACGGTGTTACAAGCCCATATGTCAATGACACCACACTATCTTCTTTCACCTTTTCTTCCTCATCTCTCCATGGCCGGCTTTATCCAGAATTCCAAGGGGCAAGGCTCGGCGAGATGAAGAGCATCGACATTGGAAGATGATCCTCTAACTTACTTCACTCTAACTTTGAGCCATTGATATGTGAGCTCACTGCGTAGAGAGCCCACAAGTCAGTGACCCCACGTTAGAGGGAAGTAAGTCAAAGAATCTTAATCCGTCTATTGGAGTGTGAAACCTCTCTAGGAGGGAAGCAAGCACTCCCTCTTTGAAGATTTGGCGAGGAAACGATATGAGTGATTAACACAGAGAAGTATGCAGTTTTAGGCCGCACGGATATGTAATATTCTACTTCTGTGTGTGAACTATCGATGTGATGTAAGAGTTACACTGGGATGAAAAGCTTATACGAGAACTAGTTGCTAAACATTTGAAACCTTATTTCGGTGGCATGGATCCTTCTTTTATACCTGAAGGTTAGTCCATAATGTCAATACATGCATGCAGGAGTGGGACTCACTTCAAAGAGTTTGGTGTGCTTAGTTTTGTCGATGTCCCTCCCAACAAACCAGTCGGATGTGATTGCTTCACCTACTGGCTGACAAGTAGAGCAAACGCCAACAAAATCTCCGCCCAACTGTCATGGGCCGACAGGTCAGCCTCCGCAAACTGTCGAAAGTGAGGCCAAGTGGTGGATGATGAGGGAGCGACACGTCGATCCTTTTTATTCCTTAGTTTGATGTGGGCATGCAGGAGAGCACATGCAACAGCACATCCTTGAAGCATGTAGGTGAGTTGTATCCTAGGTCGTTGTATCTTGCACTTAAATTGTTGAAGTCAATCACTCGGGCCCATCAATCTCCCCAGATGGATGGAATAGTCCATGGCGAGTCCGAGGTAGTGGCTGTATTCAGGCCCGAGCCCGGGGGTAGTGGGTGTATTTGAGCCCCAGCCTAGGGCACTTGACACACCGGGGGCACCTGTGACCGCTTCCACGCTAATTCATAGGTTTTCTTGTTGATTTGGACGAGTTTCTCGAAGATGTCGATGACAAAGGAGTTTTTTATGGACATAGCCTAAACAAGATGTTGAAGACGACACATATTTTTAACACCTTGCTGATGTAGATCTTATACGTCTCTTAAAAATAAAGATCTTATATATCTCTTAAAGATATATATCTTATACGTCTTTTGAAAATGTATCGTTGATGTCCTTAAGACCTGGAGGAATGGGGACCCGATTCCCATTCTCCCGACATTGTCGGCACGCACACGCCAAGCTCGAGGAGCAGAGCAGTAGTGGCGCTCTGGGAGGACAAGAACTCAAGGAGGTGGCACTGCTAAGAGAGGCGTGGCAGTGGCAGCGCTCAGGGAGAGTTGAACTTGAGGCCGGAGAGGAAGGCAAGGACGGCGTCCAAATTGGAGGAGGACCTGATATGGCAAACCAGATCCTCTTGATATCCTGCGCACATTGTTCGCTGGATGGAAGCACCACTCCGCAATCACTACAATCATCGTTGCCCGACCAGTGGTATCTGTGCAAATACGCGATTAACGCGGGTAACAGATACGGGCCAAAAACAGCCCAACCAAACAGCTCCTAGGTGTAAAACCAGCCCGTCACCTTCGCCGTCGGTGAAAGATGGCAGATCTGGCTAAGCGGCACCGAAGACCCGCCATCCCTGTTGCTGCTCACCATGCCAACCAGCCCCGATAGCGGATCTAGAATTTTAGCTTAGGGTATGCCATCCAAAAAAATTAACACAAGATTTTGGTAATAATTATACAATTAACAACGTGATTAGATATATATGTACTAAGTAATACGATGAAGCTTTAATTCTTATATTAAATAGAAAGATCCACTAAATACAACATAAATAGTTCAAATACCATACTAATAATTCAACCGTTCTGATTCTCAGCAACGACGTGGAGTACAAGGCAGTGCGTGAGCAAAAGAGAAACTAAAAACAAAACAAAATCAATAATAAACTAACCAGAGGAGCACGTGGTTCACTTGTTGTTCTTGTTCATATAGTGTGTGCGGGTGGTGGGCGGGTGGTGTGCAGGTAGCTGGCGCATGGGCCAGCGCACGGGCTAGTGCACGGGCGGCGCGCAGGCGGGCAGCCGACACACGGCGAGGGCGCGGGCGGCGCAGGCACGGACGACAAGGGCGGCATGGGCGCGGACGGCGAGGGCGGCGCCGGAGCGGGCGTGGACGGCGAGGGCGACGCGCGGCCTTCCTAATTCCGCAGGCAGCACGCGGCCTTCCGAGTTCCGTGTTCCACAGGCGGCACGCGGTCTTTCCAATTTTCGAGGCGACGAGAAGTAGAAGATTTGCCATACATTTTCAATTTTTAATGCATAAATATATATATTATACCCCAAGTACACATGGACCTCAAGGTATGCCGGGACCTACCAGACATACCCTGTAGATCCGTCCCTGACCAGCCCCATGCATCCGCTGCCACCCACGCTACCACACGCCGCCCGAGCTGGATCTATCACAGGAGCGTCGGATCTGGCCACGGGAGTGCCGGATCTGATCTCGACGATGCCGGATCTAGCCATCGGCACCCCGCCCGCTGCAAGCTTCCACCCTGGCCCTATCAGTGCCCTAGTCGACGTGGCCATGAGTGAAAGGAAAAGGGCCCAACGCCATGCTTGCAGCCAACGGGGTGGCCAGGAGGCGGAGAAAAGAAGGGAGAGGGTGTGGCAACGGGGTAGGTGTGTTCGCTGCCCATGTCGTCCTGGAGCGGAGCGACGCGTTGGCTTCAAACACCATGATTCCCCAACTTCAGATGTTGAAACTTGAAAGTATTTACAACTTGAATTTCCCTTGTTCAGTAGTGTCCGGTACTCATTATAAATAGTATTCACATTTTTATGTGTGAGTTGAAACCTTTCATTGTTTAAAAATTAGATTCTGCTTGCTCATTAACGTACTTTGATACAACTCAATATACTGAAAATTAACATTAATTCCAGTAACCATACAAAGGCATAGATATTAATCCTACGAGATAATTATCGAAATACAAACAATTATTGGTGATTCTCCCTCTCTGTATGTGTACATATGGATTTCCCGGGAGTAAATAACCGGTATACATCGATAAAAGTTAATCTGACCATACGCAGTACAAAGTCTACAACGAAGAGGGCAGAGATGGAGCTAGTGCTACAGGCTCATCATGGGCCCATGCAGCTCCCCGACCCACTGGCTGCGTCTCGAGCTGAACGTCCCTCCGCCGTGCCGGTGCGCCACCTCGGTCACGGCCCGCCGCACGCAGCCGTCCCACGCCATGGCCGTCGCCTCGATCGACCGTGGCTCCGGCATCTCGTGGACGGCGCGCCTGAATGCCACGGCGACCGCGTGCGAGATGTCACTCAACCTCCTGCAAGTGCAGCAGACGACCATTGTTACAGCAAGTGAAGCAAGCACAGACAGGGACGAACTTATGATCAGTGGAAGAAAGCAGGCATCAGCTGACTCAAACTTACCGCTGTTCATCGTCATTGTCAACAAGGACCGGAGAGCTTTTCGGATAATCCGCGGGGACTAACAGCTTCACGGGCATGACAATGGTCTGCATGAAAAGTTGGTTCAGAGAACTGGTCAGTCAGTAACATTGGGACATTTGTGGTGCAATGTGGTAAATAGGATGAAGAAAGGTTCTACGAGAATCAAGATACCATTTCAGATGCTGCGGAAAGAGATTTCAGGCTTGGCGAAAGCGACATGGAACTGTAAGAGAGTTTGATCAACGTCCCGCCACCGTTCTGATAAATGATTTCATCTGTCCCATTTTCATCAGCAATGCTGATCACAGTATCAACCAGTTTGTTGTTGATAGTTTTGATCTCGTACACCAGAGCATCGTTGGCATTCTGCAAGTTAAGGCTCAAAGCGTATTAGATTTCTATGCGGTTTTAACCAGAAAAAAATCATGTTCCAATAGATAGACAAGCTAACATATAACAGTGATATGCAATTTCATACAAAATAATAATGGTCAGTCATATCATACCACTTTTGTTTTCTTCCTCTTCACAGTATATTCCCCACTCGATTCATCTTCGAACGTGGCACACTCAGAAGTCACGCAACTCTCATCCGTGCTACTCAATGGTGATGAGACAGGACGTGATGTCAAATGGTCAAAAGCACGCTTCGTTTTACCGTTCCTTGGTGGGTATGGTAGTGGTGATGGTACAGGTATCCGATCAGCCTCCCAGATAACCAATCTCATGGCATTAGCTGAGTTGCGGAGCGCTTCCGGTGATGAAGACAGGAGCTGAAAGACAGATGGAGGGACAAAGCGTAACAATGTTAGTAGGAGTGTTCACAACATAAGCATAAATTCTGGTAGAAATGAGCAATCTGGCAGACAAACTTACTGCTTCAATTAGGCGGCTGATGGACTTCTTGGCTTCTATTTCTTCAGCTCCATTTTGCACCTGATCATCTGCTTGATGAGCAGCTTTAGGTGGCGCTGCTGATACCAGAGTAGGAATTGCCTGGTTAGAAGAACCATTTGTTGCTGCAGGTGCTACAACGCCGTGCTGCAAGAATTCAGTAACACTGTCAACGTCCAGTGACACTGTGGACTTCACAGAAGCACATGGTGAAGCAGCTCCTGCAGCCTGTGGCTTGCCAACAGGAGATTTCAATTTAGATGTCACGCAAGCACGGCGTGAATCAACTTCTGCAACTCCTGGCTTGGTAAGCGGCGATTGCGATGTGGACTTCACTGGAGTACAAGGCGAGGCAGCTTGTACAATCCCTGGCTTGGCAATAGGAGTTGGCAATGTGGATCCAACTGAAGTACTGGGCGAAGCAACACGTGCAGTTCCTGGCCTGCTAGTGGGTGATGCCAACCTGGACTTCGCCGGAGCACAGGGCGAAACAACTCGTGCAACCGCAGGCTTTGCAATGGATGATTTTACGGAAGCACTGGGTGAAGTAACATGATCATGAGGTGAAGCTTCTTGAACTGCCCTTGTGTTGGTTAGAGGGGATGTGGTGAAGCACTCCTCAAGAGTATTGGTTGAGGAAGGCTGCACTGCTGCTGGTGAGAAACAAGGGCTTGGCACTCCTGGTAGGTGGTGGCCATGATTTTCTTGTTGAGGTGTGGGTGTTCGGGTCATGATAGCCTGCTCCATCTTGGAAGTTTTAGCATCCGTAACTTGCTCTTGCTGTTTTTTCTGTCTACTGCAAAAAAAAAAAAGAAAGAAGAAGAAGGATCACATTAAGGTATTACACATATTTATCATCTTGAATACGGAAAATACATAACATGGGTGGATATCTTCCTATGAAAAGAATATGAGTGGATATATAATCATTAACATCGATTCCGAATTTATAATTTCAAACACAATATGAAGTTAGACTTTCAGCTGTCAATTAATTCTAACTTGTTTTTCAGTATGTTTGCATCAACATGTTCTGAAATAAATGTGAAGTTGCACTTTCAGGCATGTGTCAAATTGCATCAGCATGTTCTGAAACTTTGAACAATTAGCTTCTACTAACCTTGCATCACAAGTGAATGGGGCTGTATTGCTAGCAAGATTGACGAGCTGAGAATGCTCACGGCAATTCTGCGACTGACATCCTGCTTTTTTCACTGCGTTCTGAGCTTTACATTTTGATATGAAAAGTCGCAATTGTCGCAGGTACTTCAGGAATATGGGGAACATATTCTGCAAACCCTTGTGCACGTTGCTTTTCTGGGTATTCAACAAGTCCAGCATTGTTGCAATAATTTTCTTGACATCTCTTAAACACCTGAATTTCTCAGCATTCTCAGCGGGTAATGAACGGAGTTGCTCCTACATGACAATGAAACGAACGAATATAAGGGATCTATGTACGGAAATAACAAGGGACTGAAGAAGATTTGTATGCAGGAGCAGAATTGGAAATGAAAATGGCAGAAGACCTCTGTTATCTTCGGAACATGAACCATTCGATCGAATTCCAAAACTTCAGAAAGGTACACATCCTTGAATGACTTGATCTGCAGAAGAAGAAAACAATTTTTTCAAAATCATGATTAGATGATATTAAATCTAACGGGTCAAGCTGTGATACTCGTACATTGAATGACCCAAATATGTAAAATAGAGGATCCTCACCTTCTGAAATATTTCTTCCCTCCAATCCACTTCCCCAGAAATTGCCATCGGTTCTGAAAACGACAGACAGAATATGAAAATCCGTGGTGAATAAACAAAGAAAACTAAAGCACTGCGCCAGGTATTATGGCGTTCACAGTCCACTGTTCATTAAGAAGTTGTCAGAAAGGTAAGTACCTGAAGTTTGAGGGCTGTGACAAACAAGACTGCTTTCCTGAGCGACAGCAACTTGTCGCTGAGGGGGAGTCATAGGATGGCATTCCATCCCAACATTCTGCTGATTGTTCTGTACTCCAGGATGACCAATCTGCATCTTGCCAAGATGGGCCTGCTGTGCTGGAAGAATTTGGTTACTATGGGTGAAATTCTGCTGCTGGTTTCCCCTCATATATTGCTGCTTCATCCTCAACAGCTGGTGCTGATCCGGGGTCTCTGCCAATAGCCTCTGCTGTGTACCACTGCCACTGGCATACTGCCCAAGTACATGATCCTGCTGGAAATTTTGTCCAACAGCTGACTGTCCTTGAATCGGATTCAAGCTTGTTGGGTTGTATCCGGCAATGTTTGCGGGATGTAGTTGCTTGGCCTGGTGTTGGTGTTGACTCTGAGGTTGCTGGCTGGGCTGGACAGGCGTTGCCACTGGACTAATTGCCGTGGTATTGAAGTTGAGGTAATTATCCGGAGCTGCCACCATCTCAATATGTTCTTGTTTAGCTTCGATCTGCGAATCTGGTGCAGAAGCCCTGTGCTGGTCTGGCACTTGGCCTGAATTTTGTGATGTGGTACATACGTTTTGTTGCTGAGAAGATGTCCTCTGTGCACTAGGCGTTGTCCCTGCCTGCTGTGACTGTGATCGTCTTACTCTCATCTCCAGATTCAAGATTCTTTGAGCTATGTGCCTCAAGTAATCTTCCTGGAGAACCTCACAATTAATTATTTAATTAATAAGAATCCCGACCAACTAACATAGAATCATTTGCACAGAAAACATAATTACATAACAAAGGAAGCAACTAACTGCAGATTGATTTGCAATCATGTAGTAGCATTGCTTAATTCCCTGCATATACACTAACCACAGCTAAGTAGCAGGAACATATAAATGAATTATTGCACTGAAAACAATGTGGACACACCACACTATTGCACTTGCACGCGAAAGACGATATTAATATCGACTGGTACAGGGAACAGATTAGCTATCGATCGATAGAGCAGGAACAGATTAGCTGCACATATATATACCTTGTTGGTGGTCTTGTTAAGTGCCTCCTGTTCATATCTGACAGCATAATTTTGGAACTCTCTGTAATGATGCTCTTGCTGACGATTGGTAATGGTCATAAATTTCTTCACCCTGAAAGCAGTCGGGATTGTAATCCGGTCAGATTTTATCAATTCAAAACCTCTCAATCACCTCATAAAAACATGTTGACATCAGTTCACATCTTTCCAAGAATCAGGCCCATACAACTAAGCATGCATCAGTATATAAATATATACACCATCTCACTAACTAGGAACCAGTACAATTAGCAAACAAAGAAAGAATTGAAGATGGTAGATTTCCAGCTTTGAAAAGCAGAGCCAAGAAGAGCAAAGGGAGCAAAGTAGTTTGGGTAAAATTCCAGAATCTGTGAGCATGAACATTATACTAGAGAAATATTAGAGCTAATAATTAACAGTGTCGGGAAGGATCATAGTAGAGTGACGACGGCTAATCAAATCCATGAATCCAAGCCTGAATTCAGTACGGCACGCATCGAGAAACAATCGACCACGTCGGCGGCGTGGAGCGAAACCCTCCGCAAAACCAGCATTACAACCCGCCGCCGGCCGCCGACCCAGATCAAAAACCCCAAAACCCTCCAAAACCACAGCAGAGAGAGCAACGGCGGCGGCGGCTTAACTAGCCAAACAAAACCCCCGGCCGCCGGAAACTCCAGAATCCACGCTCCTCCCGCGCAGAATCCAATTAATCCCCATGAGAAAATCGGAAAACAATTCGATCGTGCTAACGAATTTAGGGGGAAGAAGAGAGGAAAGCGGGGCGGTGGGCAGCCGTACATGCTGTTAATGATGTTGCGGCGGAGGCCGGGCTCCTCCGCGGCCATCCAGTGGGCAGAGGGGGAGGCGGCGGCGGCGGCGGCGGCGGCGCCCTCCATCGACGGCGGCGGCGATCGGAATCGGATTGGTGCGGCGCGGAGGCGGAGGCGGAGGCGGCTTGCAGGAGAAGGGAATCAGGCGGAACGCGACGAACTGGACGCGCCAGCGAGGAGAGAGCCCTATTTATAGCGGACACGCGCCTGGTGGGGCCCACGTCCACGCTCCCTGTCTCGGCTTTCTCACTTTTCTTTTTTTTTTAAGCTTCCGCTTCACACTTTACTACAGATTTTGGCTATTCATGTTTTTGGCTCATGTAGTTATGGTTTTTCTTTTGGAATTTCAATATCTGCAAACTGTTTTACTACTGGGTGGAAATCGATAGATATATATCGTGATCGTAAAAAGGTAATCGTTTTAACTGTTGCTAAACTTTTTTTCTTTTAGCGCGTTGAAACGCCTGCGTATAAACAGGAGCGGGTTTATATCTATCTTGTTTTGTGACGATGGGTACCGATTCACAAGTAATTTTTTTCTGGCCCATTGTGATCTTAATGCCGACGACGCGGTTCACCCGCTTCGGTCCTCAATGGGACGGTGAGGAAAAGAAAAGGAGGAAGGAGGAAAGAAAATGATATGACGGAAAGTGTGATGGATCAAATTTTATATGAATTTGAATGCATAGATACCAATAGACAAATAGTAATGATATTTTCTAAAATGATATATTTATAGTGACATGAATCCAATTAACCCTGTATCGCAGCGACACACCCCCGCGTCGCCCACCCGCAGCGACACGGGCGAACCCTAGCGCCGCGTCGCCCTTCCTCCCCTCGTCCCCCACCTCGCCGCCGTCGGAGTTCGTCGCCGGAGGCGCGGCGAGTCGGGATGGTGGCGGCGGGGCCCCTTCTCGGTGGAGCGTCCCTAGGACGGGAGTGTGGAGGCACGGCGTCCGTTGTAGGGGAGGCCGGCGGTGAGGCGGGCGGCAGATCCGGCGCCACCGTCGCCGGATCCGGCCATCCGTGTGCCGCCTTGGCCGCCCGGCCGGGCGCTAGCTCACGACGTGAGGACGGGGCACGGCCGGCGGCGGGCGGCGAAGGTTGGAGGCGGAGGCATGACCGTAGAAGACGGAGTTCGGTCCGGTGCGGTCGCGGCGGGGAGGCCAAAGCCGACGGCCTCGCGGTGAGCTCGTCGGCGCGCGAGGGCGAAGCGAGCGGTGCGCTGCGGCCCCAAGTGCGTGAGTGGAGCTGGGCTTGATGGTGGACCCGGTGTGTGCGTGCTCATCGCCGCTTTCTTGACAGAGGGCGAGGGGGACGCCGTCGTCACCACGTTCTCGGCCTCGACGATCGGGCTTCCGGCCTCCGATGCCGACGCAGGCTCTCGCGCGATGACCTTGACCGCAGAGGAGACGCTCTCCGTTCTGCGAGAGGAGGTGCTACGGCGGCGAGGGAGGTTGGCGCCGACGCGAGGACAACAGGCCAGATGCGGTGGAGGCCGATGCTTTTCTGTAGTGCCACCGTCGGCAGTGGAGCGCGTTGCAGCGCGGGGAAGCAAGGCAAGTGGAGCTGGAGGATGGTGCGGCTCGACGAGGTGCGATCGGTTGCGGCGCATAGAATCTGGCTGGCGAGGGACGTTGGTGCTTTGGTGCCTACGTGCCGACAGAGGTTTAGTTGGTGGTGGAGCTCTGGAGCGACAGTTGTGGATAAGCAGGGGACGTACGGCGGGTGAAAACCTAGCCCAGCTTTGGCCGGGTCGGCAACGGTGTCACTCGGGCATCACTCCCCCTCCTGAGGGCGTTGTCGTGCCGTCTCGTCCCCTCTAGCGGGCAGCCGGGTGAAAACCCAGCCCTGGTTCTCTTGGAGACCTCGACAGATGGCGGCGGTGGTGCTCCGTCGCTTCTCTCCTTGGAGACGTTGTCTAGGCAGCCCCTTACCAAAACCTCCCGATCTACCAGTTCAAGCGCGCTCTAGATTCAAGTCCTTTTTTGTCGGCGCCCTAGTTTCGGCAAGATGGCCACATCAGAGGGCCTAGGGGGGAGAATGGTTCCTTCTTCTCTCTCACCCTCTCCCTCAACCTCAAAGATGTGGATAGAGTGGGGCTTCGTGTCGGTTTTAAGGGTGGGTCTTGGGCGGTCTCGCCTGCGTCCCCTTGTTGGCCTAGCGGCGGTCGGTCACGCTTAGCGGCGATCGATCCGGTGCTACCCTTCTCCTGGGTCTTTGTGCTTGGAGTTGTCGGTATGTGGGTTGTTGTTTCCCTGTTCTTTTTTTTCTTTTGCCTTAGGGCTGTATTTTTCTCCTTTTAAATAGCACTATCGTGCTGTTTTTCTTTCAAAAAAAAGAGGGCCTCACAATATGCCAATTTCTGTTAGCTATGACGTGATGCTGTACTATCATGGCATGCTTTTTATACGGAAACGAGAAGAGAAATGATTTAAGCTCAACAAATATTTTTGACGTAAGCGCTATATAAGCGAGTTATTATACTCTCCTTAGACAAGTTTTATCATGGGGAAAGAATATAATGGAAGATGAATTCTCAATTTAAATAGTTTGCTTGAAAGGTATACAAGGATCATACAAATACAAGTTCTTGCACTCTTGTGTCACATTTTTTTTCCTTGAATGTATAGGAGAGTTACCTGTCATTTTATTATAGAAGAAAAAGAGCATGACGTAGGCACCATTATAGCAAGCCCGCCCAATGGGGCCCATGCCCACGCTCTCTATCTCGGCTTTCTCACTTTTTCTCTTTTCGCTTCAAACTAACATATTTTGGTTATTCATGTTTTTGCTCATCTCTTTAGGGATTTGAATTTTTGCCAACTGTTTTACTGGGTGGAAATACATATATATGTATACATTCGTGATAGTACAAAAACAATCATTTTAATTGTTGCTAAAATTTTCTTTTACGTATTGAAACGACGTTCGTATAAATAGGTGTGGGTTTATATCTATCTTGTTATGTGACGGTGAAACCGATTCACAAGTAATTTTTTCTGGCACGTTTTGATCCGTACTCATGATAATATTTTGATACTAAAGTAAAAATACTCTGACGTGAGCATGGACCTAGAACACACGTTCTTTATTGGGAAGAGGGCCTCGCAACATGCCAATATCTATATTAGCTATGCCGTGATGATGTACTATACATGGCGTGCTTTTTACACAGAAATGATTTAACCTCGACAAATTATTTTTTATGTGTGTGGTATATAAAGAGTTATTTTTTAGATGTAAAGACCGTGGGGGAGATCCCCAAGGTGCGCAAATTTTTAAGAAGGGAAAGGAAAAGTCCAGGGAAACTTACAAACCTTACCAACCAAAAATAAAACAAGCTCACAGCAAAAGAAAAACAGCCTCAACCAAGGAGGATTACAGAGCTAGTAGCCAAGACTCAATGATCATTCTATTAGCCCCTTTAATTCTATGAACTTGAAGTCTAGCTTCTTCCTTGAAATTGGATAACCACCTGTCAAGGGAGATTTGAACACCGTCGAAAACCCATAAGTTCCTTAATTTCCAGATTTCCCAGGCAGCTATGAGGATTACTTCTATAAAGAGAGGCAAATTAGAACTTCTCTTAGTTCTTCCAATTCTTCTATCAATTTCCCGATCATCTTCCCAGGTAATGCCAATCTTATCCTAGCATTTCTTTGCAAAGGAACAATCGAAGAACAGATGAGAAATAGTCTCTTCTACACCCTCATTGCAAACTGAGCACGAACTATTGGGCTGGACATTGAAATGGCGCCTTACTAGGGTACCCTTAGTGTTAAGCTTGTTCACAAGAACTAACCATGCAAAAAATTTTACTCTAGGAGTGACTTTGGATTTCCAGATCCAACCAAACACGAACGGAGCTTGAGTACCCAATAAGGCCATTTTATATAACTTCAAAGCCATATATTTGTCTGATCCCCATCTGAAAATTCGCTTATCCAAACCTCCCAGCAGATCATAATCTTGAATGACCTCTCTTAAATTTCCCAATTTGACCGCAGCTTGATGAGAAATTGGGATATTGAAGAGGTCTTCCAAAGCCTCTGCTCCTACCGTCTCCTGTATAGATGCATTAAGTTGTTTTGCGAAACCAGCCAGGTTAGGGAAAGATTCAAGAAGACTTTGCCCTGACCAAATGTCTTTCCAGAATAAAACTGAAGAGCCGTCTCCCAAGATACAAGAAGTAACCCCAGAATATAAATCTTTGAGCTTTAGAATATCCTTCCACCAAAAGGAGCCGACTGATATATGGGCATGAGGAATCTTGTTTCCATAGTACTTAAACCAAACCTGCTGTACCCAGGTCATCATTTTGGAGACAAATATTTTTGATTCCAAGGCCTCCCTTCTTCTTAGGCCTTTGGACAAGAGTCCAAGCTACCAGATTTCCTCCTCTGTTCTTCTCTGAGTTCCCCTCCATAAACACTATTTTTGAACTCTATCAATTCCTTCAATTACCCCCTTGTGAAGCTTGAATGTGCACATGGCATAAGTAACTATGGAGGTAATCACTGTATTAATATATTCCACTCTCCCTGAATAAGAGAGGAAGTTTGTACAAGCAGAAAGTTTTTTTTTCAACTTTATCCAAGAGGGGGGCAAAATCCTCTATTTTGGGTTTTGAAGCTCCCAGGGGTAACCCTAGATACATGAAAGGAAAAGAACCCACTTGACAGCCCAGAGTTTTTGATAACACTTCCATTTTATTAGCCGAGACATTAATTGGAATCATCAAGGATTTATTGAAGTTTACTATCAAACCAGTGGACAAAGCAAAAGTATTTAGGATGGACTTAAGACAGAATAACTGCTTGGCATCTGCTTGCATTATTAACAAGGTGTCGTATGCATACTGAACAATCGAAAAATCGTTGGTGGGCTGAGGAATCGGTAGCCAGAGAATTCCTTTATCCTTTAAACCATTAACAATGTATTGAAGGATTTCCGCTGCCAGAACAAAGAGAAGAGGAGATAAAGGGTCACCTTGCTGAACCCCTCTTGTGCATGTGAATTTTTTTCTAGGAACTCCATTTAGCAGAACTGAGGCAAAACCCGAAGAGAGAATTTTTCCATCCAATCAATCCATTTTCTTGGAAAACCCAGGGTCTTGAGCATTTCAATGATGGCAGTATATCCACATTATCAAAAGCCTTGGCGAGATCTAATTTCGCAAAAACTATCTCCCTTTTGGACTAATGACATTGATAAATGTACTCGAAGCTCCAGGCTAAACAGTCTTGAATTGATCTCCCCTTTATGAAGCCATATTGGTTCTTATGGATCAAGTTTAAAATGGTGTTCTAAAGTTTGTCTGCCAAAACTTTTGTTAGCATTTTAACACAACAGTTAAGTAGAGAAATAGGCCTATAATAAGAGGTTGTTGTTGGATTGTTGCATTTGGGGACCAGAACTATGAAGGAATCATTAATTGGCGACAGCTCAACCCTTCCTTCATAGAAGTCATGAAGGAAACAACTTTAAGATATCCTTTTTAATTTTGTTCCAACAAATTTTGATAAATTTTCCATTAAATCCATCTGGACCTGGGGCTTTGTCCGAGGGCATACCTTTAACCATTCTTTCAATTTCCATGACCGAGAAGGGGACTTTCAATGCCTCAAAGGTTCCTTGACTTGCCCTATTAACCAAAGGGGTTAAATTAAATTCCATGATTACTTTCCTTGTAGAACCCATTCTGCTTTTAAAACAACACCAAAGGTGATTTGCTTTATCTTCGTGATTTAGCAGCGAGACCCCATAGTCATCCTAAATCTAGGTTATAAGATTCCCTTTGTAAGTGACATGTCGAAACTCGGTTTCGGCAATAGAATTTTGGGGGTGCAGTCAAGATCACCAAGCACAATGGGTTAGGTGGAAAACAAAGATTTAGACAGGTTCAGGCCCTCTCCTGAGGTAATACCCTACTCCTGTTTTGGGGATTCGATCCGCCGGGTGTCTTTATTGATCTCGTGATCTCGTGTATCTAAAGCTGAAAGCTGATAGCTCATCTGATATCCCTCAAGGGACGCCCCTTACCCCCCTTATATAGTCTTGGGAGGCAGGCTTACAGATCGGAAATCCTATCTTACTCTAAGTCGGTTTCCTCAATCTTACCAAACCATGACTATGAGCCGTTGCCTTATCTCAATCGGCAACGTAACACCCAAGTCATATTTGGTTTACATATTTAGTAGGCGCAATATATCCCTATCTCCAGTCGGATAAGCTTGCCATGTGGATATCCGATTGCCATAATCTCCACAGTAGCCCCCGAGTCCTTTTCAGTCGACGAGACAACTCAGCTCGAACCAAATTAATACACAGCCAAACAACTTTTTGGTTGAGTGCTTCTGGCGCCGAGTGATTCCATCATCTCTGCTTGAATCTCCCGAGTGGCTCCAAAGACTGTGAAGGGCTGGAAAATATCCAAAAAATTAATACCTAGATGCATCTCCCGATACACCTAATTAGGTGTAGCCCCCGACTGTGTGGTTAGCCAAAAATAGATCAAACATACAGTCAAGAACTATAAAAAATCATCCTTATGTAGATGCCTAGCTCAAGCTAAAGCAACCTCATCACCCGGCAAGCTCGTGCTTATCCGAGTGAACTTGCCCGAGTCATCTCAGAACAAATAACTCAATCAACCCTCGTGGGTGAAAAAACACTCGGTAAGCTCACACTTATCCGAGTGAAGCTACCCGAGTCATCTCGGATCAAACATTTTAATCATTCCTCATGGATAAATAAAATTTTCAATTCCCTGAAAAAATATGACCAAAGCATTAAACAGCTCCTGCCATAATGTCGGTCTCAATCTCAAAAAAGATCTTCACCAAGGTGAAAAATAGCATTGATATAATCATTCGATCAAGTGCTAAAGAACCAAACAACCCCTGTCATCAAGGCAGCCATAAAAGGCTTAGCCGTTTGTCACCTCTCAAATTGCATCGTGCTAGCTTCTCATGAAGTCAAGCAAACCGCGGTATGAAAGGATTTTCAAAGGTATAGGGCACTCAGACATGTGCATATTGCCAAGGCAAATCATCTTAAGTTCATCCACTTAAGTCCCTAAGGACACGCGTCAAGCCACACCTTAGCTGGGCCGCAGGTGTCTCATGGGCTCGGCCCAATCATGAGAAAACCTAGCGCAACCCTTAAATCTTTTACAAAGCCTCGAGGTCATCCCCGCCACTTCGTCTTCCCAGAAAAATTCCCCAATCGTAACACTGTTCATCAGCACGCAACGGAAAACCCTAAGCCCTTGCACGCGCCCAATCCATCGATCCAGAAGCTTGCGCTTTACCCACAGCTAGCCTCCGCATCCATCTTTTCAGACCCCCATCTCAAATCCCCATCCTTCAAGCCAGATCTGCTCCCCATCCAAACCACATTCATGGCGGACGATAGGAAAATCCCTTTTGAGCAGTGGGCCACTTCGGATGTGAGGGAGTCCACCCTCAAGGAGATGGTGAAGCATGGAGTGCTTCCTCCCAAGGAGATTGTAGGCTGGCGCCCAGCGGCGGGTGAGGAGTTCCCACCCCGAACACCGGTGAGCTCGTCGTCTTCACCTCTTTCTTTTACTGTGGCTTCAGCCTCCCCACCTTCGAGTTCTTTAGGGGACTTCTTGATTATTACGGCCTTCGACTCTATTATCTGAACCCCAACTCCATGCTTCACATCGCTCTTTTCATCCACGTGTGTGAAGCCTTCCTTGGCATTCTTTCCCACTTTCAACTCTTCCGTCGCATGTTTTACCTTAAGCCGCATCCAAATAAGGACCAGCCTGCGTTGTTGGTGGGGCAGGCTTCCAACTCCGCGGATCCCTCTGCAAGGAGTACTTTTCTCTCCCGCTGAAATCCTCCAACAAGGGTTGGCATGCAAGCTGGTTCTATATTTTCAATCTTGAGCCCAGCCTGCCAAACTTCGTTGGCCTTCCCCCAGTGCCCAGGCCTACTTGGAGCACTGTGCCAGTAGCCCAAGACTGGGATGAAGCCAACAAGTTGCTGGCGAAGATCTTGGAGATGAAACAAAAAGGTCTTCGCAGCGAGCAAATCACTCGGCACTTCATCAGGAGCGGACTGGCGCCGATTAAAGAGCGGTCGAAGCCAGCCTTCGAGTACGAGGGTGACAGGGACCCCAATCGGGAAGATCGCGACTCTCTTAGCTTCAAGATCTTGAAGATCCGAATGTACAAGGTCTTCTCGACTGGAATTGCGGTCGAACGCAGCCTCATGCTGCCAGTCCTCCCCTTCAGTCTCTATCGACCTCCTCCTCCGATAAGCCGACTGAACTCTTTCATTGCCTTGTAATCTTGATGTCACACTTCTTAGTGTTGTAAGAAACTTTCTTGCAGGAAAATGCCTCCATCATCTCGAAGCCCTACAAAATTCCTCACCACGATGTGCCGACTTGGCCTGTCAAGAAGCTAGCCGGCGGCGTGAAGATCCAGAGTGATCCAGCCGGGAAAAGGGCGGTCCCGAGTGAAGATATCAGCAAACGGGCGAGCAAGAGGAGGCTCGTCATCGATGACTCGGACGATGATGTCCCAACCCCTCCAGCCGAAGCAACCCCTCCAAGGCCGTCACCGAAGGCGACGCCGAAGATCCGCCGGTCGTCCAGGTATGCCTTATGACTGAAGTTAAGCTCTTTGTTGAAAATTTCTCTATCTTCATTCCGACTGCGCTCGTCGTTCGTTTGGCAGGAGGCCCCAAGATATAGACCCTGCTAGGAAAAGTGAAGGGCCAACGCCTGCTGCAGCACCCGAGGCATCCAAGCCCGCGGGGAACCAAAGCCCCGGAGCCCTCTCCCGAGCGAGAGCACTCCGGGTGGAAGGCCCTCGCCTCCCAGCGAAGATATCCCAAAGGAGGGAGCTCCCCGACCACCAAACAGTGATCCCCCGACCGGAAATCGCCGCCTACAGAGAAGCCCCCCACACTAGCCAAGGCCCCGACTGAAGACCAGTCGGTCAAAAATCAGAAGGAAAAGACCAGTCGGGCTGCTCCAGTTAAGGATTCGGCCATCGAAACTGGTAAGTCTTGAATTAACATTTCATCTTCAATCTTCAGTTTAACTCTTTCGTATCTTCATCTGTTCCTCCTGATCCATCAGCCACTGTAGAGGAGATCCCCAGGTTACAGTCTTCTGAAACCTGGGTTCCTCCGATTAAGATCGAGTGGCGAGATTCGAAAGGCCAGAGGCAAGGCATCATCTTAGATAAGCAAGCAGAAAGCGAGGAAAGGGATGCCCTTGTCAACAGCCTGAATGAGGCGACTCAGCTACTCAACATAAGCCTTGATCCTTTTCTGTTATTGCATCATCATTTCTTTTTAGTTGGTCAACTTCAGATCTTGTGTGCAGAAGGAGTATTGCGGATCAATGGCTAAGTCTGACGCGCTCGAGAAGTTGGTCCCGCATCTAAACTCCCTAGAGGGCATCCAGCAAAAATTGAAAACCACTCAAGAAGAGGCCGCGTCGAGGGAGGCAGCCCTGAGGAGGGAAATAGCCGAACTCCGGGAAGAAAACCTCGACCTCCGGGGTTCAGTCAGGAGTAAGCTTAACCCTCTCAGTCTCTTTATGGTTTCTGTGTTGATTCTGGTTGTTGATAACCCTTCTTGTTTGTAGAAAATTCATCGGAGGTCCACTCGCTCCAGGTCCAGCTGGAGGCAATCAGCCTCGGCAAGACCGAGCTGGAGGCCGAGTTTAAAGGTGAGCTCCTTCAAAACAATGTTCGTTGAACCGCTTTGTCTCCGAGTGCTTTGCGTGGTCATGTTCCTTTGGCAGCTTACAAAGTCAAGACCCGGGCTCAATATGACGTTCTGCTTGAGAGGGTCAAACAAGCCGGAAAGGTCCGGGAAGATGTTGCCAACGCGGCAACACCGATCTTGCTGTCTCTGTTTCATCAGGGAGTCGGGGCTAGCTCACTGGACCCAGTCGAGATCTTCGGTAAGCTGCGGAGAGCCCCCGACCAGTACTTGGCCAACATCTCTGAAGCTGCTACCATGGGGGCTGGCCTTGCTCTTGCACAGACCAAATCCCTCTATCCCTGGGTAGACGTCAACTCAGTCAGGGAAGGCTTCGCCGACGGCACCTCGGATGAGCAAGCCCTGGACTTGATCAGCGATGCGCAGGAATCGGCCAAGAAGATTGCCATTGATGTAGTAAACAACTTCCAGCCCTAATTGTCTTGTGAAACATTGTATGCAACTTTCTGATGTAAACTTTGTAAATATTCAGCTTATTTATGTTAACGTCTTGATCCGAGTTTCTATGTAAAATTTCTTAAGTAATTTTTGTCCGACTGTCACCAAGCCTAAGCTCGCTTAGGTCATCAAAAAAATTCTCAGTCCTTAAACACTGAACTCGAATTAAGGAACATTAAACAATGATAAACCAAATACACACAGTTTGTCAAAAAAACCATGCTTTACTGACATATGTATAGCCCTCGACTGCTAACTCAAGAAGTCATCTTGCTTGAGGTTGGCAGTCAAGAAGAAACATGAAACTTAAGTCAATTTAAGCATAGAATCATCGAAGATGCTCGATGTTCCAGGATCTGTCTTCACGCTTTAATCGATATGCACCTGGCCGAGTCACCTCAGCGATTATGTACGGTCCTTCCCATAAGGGGGATAACTTGTGACGGTCCTTGGTGGTCTGAATCTTGCGTAGAACCAAATCACCAACGAAAAAAGCTCGTGCTTGAATGTTGCGACTGTGGTATCGTCTGAGCCCTTGAAGATATTTTGCCAACTGGATGAGGGCTGCCTCTCAGGCCTCTTCCAGTCGGGTGAGGTCATCCACTCGGTCTGGGTCGTAGCGTTCATCGTTGAAGCTGCGGACTTGGAGGGATTCATACTCCATCTCGTTTGGCAACATGGCTTCTGCGCCATAAACCAAAAAGAAAGGAGTTTGGCCGGTAGCCCGACTGGACGTGGTCCGCAGGGACCATAGAACAGAGGGGAGCTTTTGAACCCACTTGCCGGCATAAGGATTTAAGCGGTCAAACACGCGGGCCTTAATGCCTTGAAGGGCCATGCCGTTGGCACGCTCGACTTGTCCATTGCTTTTGGGATGGGCAACTGACGCATAGCAAATCTTGATTCTGAAGTCTTCGCAAAATTCCTTGAAGATGTCTCCTGTGAATTGAATCCCATTGTCGGTTATAATTCTATTTGGGACGCCAAAACAGTGCACGATGTTGAGGATGAAGTCCCGTGTCTTATCAGCAGTAATTGTGGCAACCGGCTTAGCTTCGATCCACTTGGAGAACTTGTCGATTGCGACGAATAGGTGTGTGAATCCTCCTGGAGCCTTCTTGAAAGGACCGACCATGTCTAAGCCCCATACCGCAAACGGCCAGGATAATGGGATTGTTTGTAGCTCTTGGGCTAGGACATGGCTTTGTCGGGCGAAGAATTGGCAACCTTCACCGGTTCGTACCACTTTGTCCGCGTCAGAGACCGCAGTAAGAAAGAAAAAACCTTGTCTGTAGGCTTTGCCCACCAAGGTGCGTGCTGCCGCGTGGCTTCCGGATACGCCCGAGTGGATGTCTTGGAGAAGTTGTCGTCCTTCCTCTGGTGTGATGCATCTCATCAGGACTCCGAAGGGACTTCTCTTGTATAAATCGGAGTCGACCATAATGTAAGCTTGGCAACGACGTCGGACACGTTCTGCCTCATCCCGGTCTTCCGGCAGCTCTTGCTGTGTTAAAAATCTGATGAGTGGTGTCCTCCAGTCAGCGTCGACCATGGCGATTTCGGTTACGGCTTGCCCGTTGAGAGTTGGCTTTGCCGCAACAGTTGGCTCATAGAGGTGCTCGACAAAAACGTCTGTTGGGGCAGCTTCTCGCTTGGACCCGAACTGCGCCAACTCGTCAGCTGCTTCATTGTTGTGTCTTAGGACGTGTGATAGCTCGAGTCTGTCAAACTTGTCTTCAAGTTTGCGAACCTCCTGTCGGTAGGCCTCCATGGTGTCGTTTAGATAGGACCAGTCTTTCATTACTTGGTTGACGACCAGCTGGGAGTCCCCTTTCACGACGAGCTGACATATCCCGAGTGAAACTGCGAGCCGCAGTCCATGTAACAGGGCTTCGTACTCGGCGACGTTATGTGAGGCGGAGAAGTGGAGGTGGAGGACGTATCTTAGCCTTTCTCCAGTCGGGGAGATCAGCACAACTCCTGCTCCCAAGCCGGTGATCCTCTTGGATCCGTCGAAGTGCATGGTCCAATATTGAAGGTCTTCCCGAGGTACATCTTCTTGCTGTTCGGTCCACTCGGCCAAGAAGTCCGCCAGGGCTTGTGACTTTACAGACGTCCTCGCCTTAAAAGTTAAGTCTAGTGGCATCAGCTCCAAGGCCCACTTCACGATGCGCCCAGTTGCATCCCGGTTGTGGATGACATCGTCGAGTGGAAAGGAAGTGACGACGGTGACCGAGTGAGCCTGAAAATAGTGCGCCAATTTCCTCGCAGTTATCAGAATACCGTATAACAATTTTTGTACCTGGGGGTAGCGAATTTTGGCTCCTGCCAATACTTCGCTAACAAAGTAGATCGACCTCTGGATCTTCTGGGCCCGTCCTTCTTCTTCGCGCTCGACCACGAGGACCGTACTAACCACTTGGTGAGTGGCTGAAACGTACAGTAGCAAGGGCTCCTGAGGCTGAGGTGAGGCTAGGACGGGCGGCATCGTGAGAAATTCTTTAAAATCTTCAAAGGCCTTATGGGCTTCCGTGGTCCATTGGAAGTCGTCCATTTTCTTCAGCAACCTGAAGAAGGGCATGCCTCGCTCGCCGAGTCGAGAGATGAATCGGCTTAGCGCCGCCATGCAGCCAGTGAGCTTCTGGACATCCTTCTGGTTACTCGGGGGCTTCATGTTCATGATAGCGTTGATCTTTTCTGGGTTGGCTTCAATGCCGCGATGCGACACCATGAAGCCGAGCAGTTTGCCTGATGGAACGCCGAAAGTGCACTTCTCCGGGTTCAGCTTCATTCTGAAGGCTCGAATATTTGCGAAGGTTTCTTCTAGGTCATCAATCAAGTCTTTTTTCTGCTTGGTCTTGATGACGACGTCGTTGACATAAGCTTCCATGTTCTTCCCAATCTGCGTCTGGAAGTACCTCTGGATCATGCGTTGGTATGTGGCCCCGGCATTCTTCGGGCCGAAGGGCATGGTGATGTAGCAGTAGGCTCCAAACGGCGTGATGAACAATATCTTTAGGCAGTCGGATTCTTTCAAGCTGATCTGGTGGTAGCCCGAGTAACAGTCCAAAAAGCTCAGGAGTTGGCAGCCGGCTGTTGAATCTACGACTTGGTCGATGCGAGGCAGCTCGAATGGATCTTTGGGGCAGGCTTTGTTGAGGTCGGTGTAGTCAACGCACATGCGCCATTGCCCCATCTTTTTACGGACCAGAACCGGGTTGGCCAACCAGTCGGGATGTATAACTTCTTTGATAAAACCAACGGCTAAGAGCTTTGTGAGCTCTTCTTTGATGGCGTCTTTTTGATCCTGCGCGAATCTGCGTAATCGTTGTTTGATTGGCTTTGCGTTATCTTTGACGTGTAAAGAGTGCTCGATCACCTCCCTAGGAATTCCAGGCATATCAGATGGTTTCCAAGCAAAAACATTTTTATTATTTTGAAGGAAGGTGACGAGCACGCTTTCCTATTTAGGATCTAGTTCAGCGTCGATTACAGCAGTTTTCGAGGGATCCGAAGGATCAAGGAAGATCTTCTTGGTCTTGGCGTCGCCGGTTCCTGATTTGGCTATCTTCTTCATGAGGATTTCACCCTCTGCCGAAGTCAATGTGGCCAATCGGATTTCTTGCTGGCCACGTGATCTCTCGCGAGATTGGGCCATGTCGCTGCTCTCCTTGTCGCAGGTGAAGGCTTGCTTCACCCCGGCATCTTCATGCAGAGGTAGGTGTAATGGGGTATCATCATGAACTTGGCGAGTGCAGGCCTTCCGATGATGGCGTGGTAGGCCGTTTTGAAGTCGGCCACCTCGAAGGTAACGTTCTCCGTCCGAAAATTCTCTCGAACTCCGAAGGTGACCGAAAGGGCGATGTGCCCGAGTGGTGTAGATGACAGCCCGGAATAACTCCATGGAAGGGGGCCGAGCTTGCCTTCGGTTCGGCCTCGGATCTCGCATCTCGTCCAAGGTCTTGGCGAAGAGAATGTTGAGGGCGCTGCCCCTATCGATGAGGACGCGCTTGAGCTTGATGTTGCGGACCACCGGTTCCAAGACGAGTGGATAGCGCTCCGGGTGAACCACTCGGTTGGGATGATCCGAGCGGTCAAAAGTGATGGCCACCTCCGACCATCGTAGGTACTGTGGGACCTCGGGTTGCGCCGCGTTGAGCTCTCGGTCGGTTAGCTTCTGTTTCCTCTTGGATTCAATGGCTAGCGGCCCCCCGAAGATGTGATTCAGTTCACCCACGGGGTCTTGAAAAGGCTCGGCATTCTCAGCCACGTTGTTCTTCTTGGCGCCCGATGGGCCGGCTTTCTCAGCCGGCTTCTTGTTGAGTTGTGCCGCATATTGCTCGGCAAACTGTTTATAAATAAACAGTCCTTAGCCGCGTGCTTGTGATTGGGATGATGCGTGCACTGGGCGTTCATGATGGCGTCGTAGGCCGCGACTCGGGGGCGGCGTTGGGAGTTGGAAGTTGCGGCAACTAGATCTTCGGATCAGCGTTTGCGGTCCTTCTGGCTCTGGTTGTTATTGCCGTTATCCTTCTTGGGATTCCGGCTTCCTCCTGCCTGCTTGTCGTCCCTCCTGTTGGGCCGGTCTTGGCGCGCCGCTTTGATGGCATCGTTGGATTTGGCGTAAGAATTTGCCATCTCAAACATCTGCTTCACTGTCTTCGGTGGTTTGCGCTCGAACTTCCCGATCAACAGCTACTTCCTTCTGGAAGGCGGCGATGATGATGTCGTCGGTGATGTTGGGGATCTTGTTGCGCTTTTCGAAGAAGCGCCAGATGTAGTCCTTCAGAGGTTTGTTCGGTTTGTGGATGACGTTGTAGAGATCGAAGTGGGTTCCAGGCCTCTCGAAGGTGCCCTGGAAGTTGGCAATGAAGTGGTCCCTTAGCTCACTCCACAAGCCGATTGAGCCTCTTGGCAAGCTCGTGAGCCAGTTCCAGGCTGAGTTGGCGAGGGCCATAGGAAGGTAATTGGCTATGGCCTTGTTGTCACCGCCTACTGCACGGATGGCGAGAGTGTACACGGTCAGCCACGACTCAGGGTCGGTCTTGCCGTCGTACCTCTCGATTTCGGTCGGCTTGAACCCATTCGGCCAATGCACTCGGCGAAGCTCCCAAGTGAAAGCCGGCACTCCGTCGTCATTCGCCGGGTGATCCCCTCCGATCTTCCCGAGTGCGTTGATCTCGCTCTGGTAGCGACGATCGAGGACTTCCGCAGATCACTCGGCGGGGTCCTCGTGAGGCCGGTTCGGTAGCGGAGCCGTTGTTGCGGCGGACGCGGTGGTGGACGGGTGGGCGTCCATGTTGCTTCTCGTGGGAGTCGGCCGTTTGCTCCTGAGGCTTGTGCGTGGACTCGTGGCGTGGGCCTCTTGGCCTGGTTGTTGACCGGTCTGGTTCGGGCCTCTTGTAATCCCTTGACCTTAGCAGCGGGAGTCGGCTTCTGTCGGGCGTTTCAGCTACGGATTCAGTCGGCCTTCGTGCTGAGGTGGAGGGATGACCGTTGGCCGTAGTTGCAATGATGGTCTTGATCTTGTCTAGGATTGGAGTCACGTCGGGGGCGCCGTCTCGATGACGATGTCCAAGAGTGTGAGGGCAGCAACAGCGTTCTGCTGTGGCGTCTGGAAGATATTGGCGTTGCGGACCTGCATTTGAAGTATAGCCTCTTGAGCTGATCGTCCGGCTGCCCTTAGATCCTGCTTCCTTCTGTCGGCTTCCTCTTTGCGCTTCTTCTCCTCTTCGGCCAGCTTGCGCTCTTGCTCAATTCTGGCTCGTTCTTCTTCCACAAGCCTGCGGGCCATGGCTGAGTCGGTCTCGGCCACCTCAGCCATAAGGACGTCAAAGCACTTCGGCTCGTAGTCCTTGTCGCAATCGGAGTCATTGGCTTCGTCCGAGGGGATGCCATAAAGGTCGTCAAAGCCTGAGGAGCTGAGATACTCGTTGAGCTCTGAGGATGAGCATGAGCCGAATGGCTGGAGGATGACGGCGATCTCCCTTGCGCCCGGGTAGTTTGAATCTGGATCGTTCCAGTCCGAGTCGGAGCTTGAGGACGTGGATCTCTCCGAGTGGATCAATCTTGATTCAGAGGAGAGGAGCTTGCGGTAAATTTCAGCGGTGTTCGGTAATCCAAACGGTGCCGAGAGGTCTTCTTCCGAGTAGATCGGCTCCAACGGGAAGATGAGAAGATCGCTGCAGATTTCAGCGGCGTTCGGTAGTCCGAACGGCGCCGAGTGAGTTCTTTCCTCAGAGTGGATGGACTGCATCTTGGAATCCAAGATTTCGTCGTAGATCTTGGCGTTGTTCGAGAGCCCGAACGGCGCCGAGTGGGTCTCTCCTTCCGACTGGTTCGAATCCGAGTCGAAGGAGGAGAACTTGTCGAAGTTGTTGGCGGCGAAGTCGCCGAATCCTGAAGGAGATCCCATCGCGCTTGTCAGCGAGATTGTTGAAGAAGTCTTGCGCACGGATCCCCTACCTGGCGCGCCAACTGCCGAAACTCGGTTTCGGCAATAGAATTTTGGGGGTGCTGTCAAGATCGCCAAGCACAATGGGTTAGGTGGAAAACAAGGATTTAGACAGGTTCAGGCCCTCTCGTGAGGTTCCTACTCCTGTTTCGAGGATTCGATCCGCCGGGTGTCTTTATTGATCTCGTGATCTCGTGTATCTAAAGCCGAAAGCTGATAGCTCATCTCGATATCCCTCAAGGGACGCCCCTTACCCCCCTTATATAGTCTTGGGAGGCAGGCTTACAGATCGGAAACCCTATCTTACTCTAAGTCAGTTTCCTCAATCTTACCAAACCGTGACTATGAGCCGTTGCCTTATCTCAATCGGCAACGTAACACCCAAGTCATATTTGGTTTACATATTTAGTAGGCGCAATCTATCCCTATCTCCAGTCGGATAAGCTTGCCATGTGGATATCCGATTGCCATAATCTCCACATGACAGTATCCCTTGAATGAAAAAATCTTGTACACTCGTCACCAAATTTGATCCTGTTCACTGTGTTTCTTTGCTTCCAATAATCATTCTATTGTTTGAGAAGGTTACTGAGGTAATCCTTGATAATTCTCTTGAAATTCCATTCTATATTGGTTAGCTGTCTATGCTCTTCAAATACAAATCTATGAAAAGGATGACTTTATTGCAATTGCAAATACAATGTTTGATATTCTTGAACTTTTTGCTCCAACTTTTCAAATCATATCTCAATTTTTTGAATTTTGCTGAGAGCACTAAGGCTGTGTTGCCATGATTAACTCTATCTTGGTTCCATGACTTTTAATTGTGTCAAGAAAGGTTTCATGAGCAGTCCAAGCATTCTCGAAATGAAAAATAGCTGATTTGGGGATTTGAGTTTCTATTGAGATTTTGCAGGGAACATGATCTAAAGTGGATCTGGCTAGAATATAAGCCAAAGTATTCGGATAATCGAGGGTCCAGTTAGGAGAAGTGAAGAACCAATCTAATCTTTCCAAGAGCGGATTAGATTGCATGTTGCTCCAGGTAAAAGCTCTTCCTTTCAGTGCGATTTCAACTAAACCCAGATGATCAATGACGTTATTAAAGATCTGCGTATCGTGAAAGTTACCTCCAAGCTTATTTCTGTCCTCTAGAGATCCATAAAAATTAAAATCCCCCAGCAAGAGCTAGTTAATTAAAGTCGTCCTTTACATCCAAATTCCATAACCAATTCATAAAATTGCATCCGGCCGGCTCCAACAAGGTCCATAGACCGCAACTAAATTCAGTGCTTAGATTAAAGCGGGAAGAGAAACAAAGCGAAACCGCAAAGGGTTGGATTTCAATAATGGAGCCATTAAAAACTTTCTCATTCCAACCAACCAGAATTCCTCCTGAAGCACCCAAAGAAGGAGAGAAGGCTAATTGATCAAATTTCTTTTGGGCAAACTTTCTAATGAAGCAGGAATCAAAATTTTCCTTTTTTTCTTAGAAGCAAAAGATCTCATAGTTACTTTCAATGATTTTATTGTAGATGATCGACCATTTTTCTGCAGTGTTGATACCCCTTATGTTCCAGAAAAGAACATTCCAAAATCTATTCATTGGGAGCAAATTGACAAAGATAAATATTACTGCCCTTTCTAGAAGAACATCCTAAAGCAAGCATTCGGCTATCCGACACAATTAAATAACAAAACATCATCAAAAAATTAGAGTAACCATTCATCATCATAGTTATCCAAGAGCAAAAGTTTCCATCCACAAGCAACAGACTTAAAGAGCCAACAAGTTTCAAATATCATTGCGATCTTTCATTAGTCGGTCAATGGAGAGATCAGCAGGAGGCACTCCACATTTCTCAGCCCATTCTTGTATGACTTCAAATTGGGATTGGATTAGCAGCTTCATTTGCATTCTTGGGAGGATTTTCTAGGTCTAGGGAGGTAATCTAACATCTCCTTCCTTTTGCTGCCAACTCTTTGATTGCAATGACCTGAAGACCGTCCACCACCCCAGGGTTTAGCTGAGAGCTCCTTCTCACCATGGTATTGACCAAGGGAGTTTTAGATCCTGGCCAGCGAGAATTTAGCAGGGCACTATATAAAGAGTTATTGTGCTCTCCTTAGAGAAAATTAATCATGGGGAAAGAATGGAAGATGAATTCTCCATTCAAATGGTTTACTTGAAAGGTGTACAAGGAATATACAAGTTCTTGTACTCTTGAGTCACATTTCTTTTTTCTTGAATGTATAGGTGTAACACCCTAAAAATCGAGACTTTAAAATCAAGATTTAAAATTCGAAACTTACAAAAACTTTTGAATTGTTACATCTTGCCGTAATTATTTGCCTCTTATTCGCGAGTTTCGTTGCGTGTTATAAGTAAAAGATTAATTATCTATAAGGCGAAAAGTCGCGAAGGGTTTCGAAAACCCTAAAAGAAAAAGAAATTACAAAATAAATATTAGAAATAAAAATTAGAAAAATATATAATTGGGAAGAGCTAAGGTTGATAAAATTTACTTTTGGATCAAAGTTTTATTTTTGGCAAAATATAAAACAATTATTTAATTATAAATACAAAAATAAAAATATATAAATATGTATATGCTAATAATAATAATAAAGTTGGGTAAAAGATTAAAAATTTAAAATCTAATTATATTTTGGGGCCAAATCTTATTTTTAATTTAATTGGTGTGATACAAAAGAAACAAAGGAAATTAAAAAAAGAAAAAAAAGAGAAGCGCACTGTTCACCGGCGCTGTGTGTTCGACACCGTATGCCCGCCCTCTCGTGCGCGATCGCCCACGTCGCGTGCCGCCCGCGCCACCCGCGCCTCACGCCTTGCGCCCGCGCCCCACGCCGCGCCACGCCCAAGCCCTCTTTCCCCTCACCACACCACCCATCCCCCTCCTCCCGCAGCAAAGCCGTGCCGCCGCCGAAGCTCCGCTGTCGCATCGACGCCTCCTTCGCCGATAAGCCCCCCTTCTCGTAGCCACCGCCCCACTCCACGTGCCCTTGTGCACCGGCTCAGCCGAGAGAGAGAGGAAGAGGGAGAGGAGAGAAGCGGATGGAGCCGAGAGGGAAGAGTGAGAGAGAGGGAGAAAGCACAGGAAGAAGGAGGGTGGAAGGAAGGAGGGAGGAGGAAGAAAAAAAGGGAAAATAATAGGAGGGAAAAAGAGGGAAAGAGAAAAGAAAAGAAAAGAGAAAAGAAAAAGGAGAAAAAGAAAAAGAAAAAAATCATAAAGTAATTTAGGGAAAATATTTGGAAAATTTTTGAGCAAAATATATTCTTTTCTCGAATCGAATTTTTATTATGAAGATGAATAAAGACTAATTATTAAATATAATTATGAGAATATTTAGTTATCGCATAAATTGATTTATTTAATTATCACTTTAGGAATTTTATTATAATTTAGTTTGTCATTAAATATTAATTTTAGCATATGAATTTTCTAAAATTTAAAATTCTAAATAGTGTCGAGCCTTAGGGATAATTATTTTCGCATTCGATTATTTTAGTCCTAGGGTTTGCGGGCCCGATAAAATTTGAATTAACCATTTCTTGTCCCTGTATTATATTTTTGAATCATCGATCATAATATTTATAAAATTTAAAGTGGATTAACTTGGAATAATATCACCTCGTAATAAATTAAATCGGTAAGATCGCAAAACTTCAAATTATTATAACTCGCTCGTTTTAGCTCGGATTTTGTTGAAACTCGAACCTAAATTCGTCAAAAATCATAGTCTAGATTCAGGATTTTATTTGGCATTTTGGTGATTTTATTTGAATCCTAACCAAATTCAATTTGATTTCTCGCACGAACTAATAGAGCCCGAAGGAACAGTTGAATGTGTTGAAGACCCAGGTCAATAAGGTTGCGAGCAAGGCAAGTCATCACTACCTTTGAGCATGTTGAACCTTTTTGTGAACTTATGTTTGTTTAAAATCAAATATGCATGCTATACACATATAAATTTCCATACTTGTTATATGCCCTACCTTGATATTGAATACTTGTTTATTCTTTGTACCCTACAGTATCGTGCGTTCAAAGTCGTTCTTCGACAATGCTTAGCCCCTGCTATTTTAGATTCATGCACAATCATGTTTATTAAATGCTATATGCTTGGGCAACTACCTTAGGGAAGGTGGTTGATGTACGGCATGTGAAGACATGAGCGGCACATTGCCATTACAATGATGAAATGATTCTTCGATGAAAAACTAAAACAAACAAATGTTTTAGACTGGGGCGGCTGGATGATTTGGGTAGATTCCGGAAAAGGCAAGTGCCGATCCTGGTCAATTAAGGACCGAGCCATGAGATAGCCGGGAAACGAGCCAGTACAACTATACTTCTCGTATGGGTATATACCTAGCGGAGTAGATAGCCAAGTGGAGGCAGTATCCCTGCATAGTGGTTCTTATGATTGAGATGAGGTTGCGGGCCTACATGTGGAATGATGAACTGAAATTGGATTTAATTATAACTTAAAGAATGAATGAGTTTTACCCTTCCCGGGAGCGCCAGAACTCCTTTCACTGCTAGAAACTATGTACGGCTAGAGTGCATGAGGGCTCAAGTTCATGGAGCGGGTACTGCCAAAGTGAGGTTATCGAAAGGCTTTGCCGTGACCGTCTCATGTGTTGGGACGTAGGCTCATTTGTTCGGCAGTCACGGAGTACGCGTAAAGTGTACATCCACTGCAGTGTGAGTGAATCAATCCATTCGAATAGCCGTGCTCGCGGATATGGAGCAACGTGACAAGACTTTCGCTTGGCTAGACTCTAAAATTTTAAAATAATGGGATGGACATGCATGATGATTTTTATGTACTGGTGGATCAACTTCTCGGAAGGCGAGAAGGGGTAGACCCTAGAAAATCATGACGATCCAATGGCGGGAAGCTATCCTTGGAATCACAATGGATGGTGGACAGAACCGTCGCTGATTAAATGAACTCTGGAATTAAAACTTGATCAGTCTTAGGTCTTAGGCTTGTGAAAAGAATTTTAAAACTGGCTTTGTGCAAAAGAACCACAACCATTCTTTGGTTATCCCCTATAATATGCATCCTTGTCGTGGTGACTTGTCGAGTACGGTTGGTACTCACCCTTGCTATACGCACAAACATTCAGATGTGGGCAATGAAGACCCTGAAGACCCGTACGCGTACTACCAGGAGGGTGTGGAGAATGATGGCGTCCAGTAGGTCTTAGCTCTGGTCGTTGCCTATGGCAATGGCGTGCCGCTGCCTTCTCTCTGCTGCCTTATCTATTTTTTGCTTTTGGTTGTATTCCAGACCGTTTGGTCCTATGTTTTAGACATTGCCTTTGGGCCCTATATTGTAATATTTTGTGTAAGTCGATGGATGTATCGTGCACTTGATGATTCAGCAATGTATTCGTGGGTACCAAACTACTTGATCTAGAAAAATGGTACTATGAACACGATTGATTCCTGTTAAAAAACGGGGGTCTACAGAGCTGGTATCAGAGCGTGCGACTGTAGGATAAGACCAATGGCGCCCCACCCTTTATAGTTGGCAAAAGGGAGAAATCCCCACTTAGGATTATTTTGAAAATAAAAGCATTATGTCTACAAAACAAAAAGAGTTTTTCCCTATACTCTTACCTCCCTGTTTCTTTATAAAATTTGCTTACTCTCACCTTTCCCTAACTCTGGTTTTCTCAAAATTAGATGACAGGACAGGGTCAGATCAGGGCCTGGGAAATTGAAATCCCACGAAAGGAAGGATACGTGGTACAACTTCGGCATCTCATGTGGTACCTGGGATACCTGGAGACTCCTATATACCTGAGCAGGAGGCTCAATACTAGAGGTCGCCCCAAATGGAAGGCTACCGTAGCAATCAAGCCCCGCGTTACTTGTGGACTGGAGTTCCGCTTTGGGATGCGCTGCCGCTATGACTCTTCAGGAGCTACGATCCAGGATGTTGCCCGAGCAGCATTCCTTCGCTTTATTGATGTCCACAGAGGAGAATTGGCAAGGATTGAGCATCACCCGCATCAGGAGGATGGCCTTTAGGGCAAGATAGGACCACACCCTCCCCCTTGGTAGATGATGACAGCAGTTCGATCTTAGCTTTGTGATGTGTTGGACTGCATATATGCGGTCTATTGTATCGGTTGATTGTTGTACTGACTAAGGACCTATGTAATGTTCTATTGTTGTGTTATGAATGAGTTTATTCCACCATGCTTGCCCCAGGAAAATATCACTATAAACCAACCCAAAATAAAACGAATAGGATCGAGACCTTAGTAGGTCAAGTCTCTTACTTACCTACGCTCTACAGATGAGGGTTTACCGTCGGCGGGCATCAACCGACAGTGAGAACCCACCAGAGCCCAACCCCACCACTTTGGCTGAGGTCATGGCTGTACAAACCCAGTTGTTGCAGGCCATCGCCAACAATCAAGGAGGCCATAGAAGCTCAAGCCTTGGCAAGTTTATGAGAGCCAAGCCACCCACCTTCGCTATGGCAGAGGAACCTATGGACGCAGAAGATTGGCTACGCGTTATAGAGGAAAAACTGACCCTTGTGCGTGTGCGTGAAGCTGACAAAGTAATCTTTGCCACAAACCAACTGGAAGGACCCGCTAGTGAATGGTGGGATACCTATAAGGACACTCGAGCAGAGGATGCTGCAGAACCAACATGGAAAGAATTTGTCGCCGTCTTTCGTGAGAACTTCGTGCCGGCAGCAGTATGCGCATGAGGAAAAATGAATTTAGGAGACTGCGCCAAGGAAACACCACAGTGCAAGAGTACCTAAACCGGTTCACCCAGCTTGCCCGCTACGCGACCAGCGACTTGACGGATGAAGAAGAGAAGGTCGACAAGTTCATCGAGGGATTGAATGATGAGCTGCGAGGGCATATGATCGGACAGGACCATGCTAACTTCCAGAGTTTGATCAACAAGGTTGTGAGGCTGGAGCATGACCAGAAGATGGTGGAGAACAACCGCAATAGGAGACTCGCCATGACCTGCCCACTTCAGGTACCGTCTCAGCGTCCCAAGGGAGCCACCCCATCTAGATGGAAGCCAACCGTCGTGGCAACTAGTCGACCTGCTGCACCTAGCAATGTCAACAGGCCAACTGTGACCCAATTCCACACTCCGACACCTACCCTAGCTGCTCCGGGAAATAGGAATATGAACTGCTTTAACTGTGGAGAATTAGGACACTACGCCAACAGCTGCCCCAAGCCATGCGGTACCCCAGTTCGTACCGATGCCAGTACAACGGCTGTACGTGGGACTACTACCCCTGCTGCTGGATGCGTTTTGTTCAGGACGCCGCAACACAATGAGTCTGCTACCGGATTCCATCGTGGACAAGTGAACCATGTGTGCACCAAAGAGGCACAGGAAGATCAGAGCGTGCTAATGGGTATGTTCTCTATCAACACTGCCCCAGTTAAAGTCTTATTTGATTTCAGAGCATCACATTCATTCGTATCATCAAAAATAAACAAACAACACAACCTACACTGGGTAGAACTTAAGAGACCTATGTTAGTGCATTCACCTGGGGAAAGCAAAGATTTTCTAAGGACCGAATACCCACACCTACTCAACAACCGAGAAGAAATCTTGGGGATGAGATTTATTTAAGGGGGTAGGTTTGTAAAACCCTAAATGTCGGAGACTTAAAAATCAAGATTTAAAATTCAGAACTTACAAAAACTTTTGAATTGTTGCATCTTGTCGTAATTATTTGCCTCTTATTCGCGAGTTTCGTTGCATGTTATAAGTAAAAGATTAATTATCTATAAGGCGAAAAAGTCGCAAAGGGTTTCAGAAACCCTAAAAGAAAAAGAAATTATAAAATAAATATTAGAAAAAATTATAAAAATATATAATCGGGAAGAGCTAAGGTTGATAAAAATTTACTTTTTGATAAAATTTTTATTTTTGGGAAAATATAAAACAATTATTTAATTATAAATAGAGAAACAAAAATATATAATATGTATATGCAAATAATAATAATAAAGTTGGGTAAAAGATTAAAAATTTAAAATCTAATTAAATTTATTTTGGGGCCAAATCTTATTTTTAATTTAATTGGTGTGATACAAAAGAAACAAATGAAATTAAAAAAAGAAAAAAAGAAAAGTGAGTGTTCATCGGGTGCAGTGTTCGACACCATACGCCCGACCCCCCGCGCGCGCTCTCTGCCGGCCCTTGTGGCGCGCGCGGCTGCGCCACGCGCGCCGCGCACCGCCCGACCCCCCCACGGTGCCCACACCGCGCCGTGCCCGGCCCCTCTCCTCCGCCGTGCCTATAAAAGGGCAGCCCAAGCCCTCTTTCCCCTTACCACACCACCCATCCCCCTCCTCCCCGCAACAAAGCCGCGCCGCCGCCGGAGCTCCGCCGCCGCGCCGACGCCTCCTTCGCCGGTAAGCCCCCTCTTCCCGTAGCCACCACCCCACGCCACGTGCCCTCGTGCACCGGCTCGCCCGAGAGAGAGGAAGAGGGAGAGGAGAGAAGCGGAGGGAGCCGAGAGGGAAGAGTGAGAGAGAGGGAGAAAGCGAGAGGGAAAAGGAGGGAGGAGGAAGAAAAAAATGGAAATGAATAGGAGGGAAAAAGAGGGAAAGAGAAAAGAAAAGAAAAGAGAAAAGAAAAAGGAGAAAAAGAAAGAAAGAAAGAAAATATAAAATAAGAAAGTAATTTTGGAAAAAATATTTGGAAAATTTTTGAATAAAATATATTATTTTCTCGCAATCAAATTTTTATTTTGAAGATGAATAAAGACTAATTATTAAATATAATTATGAGAATATTTAGTTATCGCATAAATTGATTTATTTAATTATCACTTTGAGAATTTTATTATAATTTAGTTTGTCATTAAATATTAATTTTAGCGTATGAATTTTCTAAAATTTAAAATTCTAAATAGTGTCGAGCCTTAGGGATAATTATTTTCGCACTCGATTATTTTAGTCCTAGGGTTTGCCAGCCCGATAAAATTTGGAGATAAAATTGAATTAACCATTTATTTTCCCTCTATTATATTTTTGAATCGTCGATCATAATATTTCTAAAATTTAAAGTGGATTAACTTGGAATAATATCACCTCGTAATAAATTAAATCAGTGAAATCGTAAAACTTTAAATTATTATAACTTGCTCGTTTTAGCTCGGATTTTGTCGAAACTCGAACCGAAATTCGTCTAAAATCATAGTCTAGATTTAGGAGCCGCTTGTGCAATTTTATTTGGCATTTTGGTGATTTTATTTGAATCCTAACCGAATTCAATTGGATTTCTCGCACGAATGAATAGAGCCCGAGGGAACCGTTGAGTGCGTTGAAGACCCAGGTCAACAAGGTTACGAGCAAGGCAAGTCATCACTGCCTTTGAGCATGTTGAACCTTTTTGTGAACTTATGTTTGTTTAAAATCAAATATGCATGCTATACACATATAAATTCCCATACTTGTTATATGCCCTACCTTGATATTGAATACTTGTTTATTCTTTGTACCCTAATGCGTTCAAAGTCATTCTTCGACAATGCTTAGCCCCTGCTATTTTAGATTCATGCACAATCATGTTTATCAAATGCTATATGCTTGGGCAACTACCTTAGGGAAGGTGGTTGATGTACGGCATGTGGAGACATGAGCGCCACATTGCCATGACAATGATGAAATGATTCTTCGATGAAAAACTAAAACAAACAAATGTTTTAGACTGAGGCGGCTGGATAATTTGGGTGGATTCCGGAAAAGGCAAGTGCCGACATTGGTCAATTAAGGACCGAGCCATGAGATAGCCGGGAAACGAGCCAGTACAACTATACTTCTCGTATGGATATAGACCTAGCGGAGTAGATAGCCGAGCGGAGGCAGTATCCCTGCATAGTGGTTCTTATGATTGAGATGAGGCTGCGAGCCTACATGTGGAATGATGGACTGAAATTTGATTTAATTATAACTTAAAGATTCAACAATGTATCGTGCACTTGATGATTCAGCAATGTATTGGTAGGTACCAAACTACTCGATCCAGAGAAATGGTACTATGAACACGATTGATTCCTGTTAAAAAACGGGGGTCTACAATAGAGGAGTTGCGTGTCATTTTATAGAAGAAAAAGAGCATCACGTTGGCACCATTATCGTTGATTGAACATGACGAGAGAATAGAGGAACTTCTTGAGTAGTTGAGTTGTAGGCTTGTAGCTCAACTCCTTTTCACTTCATTTTTTTACCTAAAGCACGAAGCCCACGGTTTAAGCTTTATTAAAATGAGAAGCAAAAGGAAAATTAAAAAAATTACCAAAGTTCAAGCCATGCTCTTAAGAGTGAAGAGTTTAGTCTATGTAAAAGCAAAAGAAGATTACTCTTCTCAAGAGAGACCTCCAAGATTGTATATTGGAGGAGTTATTCTGAAAGATCAAGTTGTTTCGTTGCTTCTATATATGTCAAGCTCCATAATAAACCTATTTTCACAAAAGCGATGAGCTGAAACTGTTGCAAGATTGCTGTAGCATGTTACCAAAGATAACTTTCCACTTTCACATTTGCTGCAGACTGCAGTTGCTTATTCATTATCAATATATATAGGGACGTCTACTCGTCTATTTTATTTAAGAATTAGAACATTACCAACTAAATATGGGTGCATAGCTTTACTCTATTTTTACTAGATGGAATAACTATTGTGATTATAAGATAGTAATTATATTAATCCACTACAACAAAACCTCATGTAGAGGCACTCTTGTAGAAGAAATTTTTAAATTGCGTCTAAACTTATGAGTTATATGGTGTAGAGACACTTTTTAAGGCACTTTAAATATTGCCTAAAACATATTTAGTCTAGAGGCACTTTTAGCATATTTTGTTCAATTTATGTTGGAGAGGCATTTTTTCAGCACTTTAAAATTCGCCTGACATGTAAATTCGTTTTCTTGAGGCATTTCAATCTTAGAGGCATTTAAAGGAATTTTAATCCATGGTAAGAAGCTAGATATAAGTAGCATGGGGAATATAGTACAAATAATGACATGAGGTTAAGATGGTTAGAGCATTGAAATTAAAATTATGTACCCAAGAGGTCTCGAATTTAAGGATTGTCAATTGCAAGGGAAGTGATATTATTTTTTTCCTGTTTTTACATTCGTTTGCAATGGTTGTGGAATATTTTAATGTTGTTAGAAAATGCTTCTACTATGTTATAAACATAAAAGCCGCCTCTATCAAAATGCCACAAGGAATAGACATTTTGACTAAACAAAAATGTCTCTACCAGACATTTTTCTAATACTTTAGAGGCACTTCTTAAATACCTTTCAATACTTTAGAGGCATTTACAAAAATGCTTAATAAGTACCTTATGGTAAATTCTCTTTACAAACGAAGAGGCATTTTGTCGATGGGCTATACCCATCTACGATATTTATAAAGTATGGGGATCGTTGGTACCAGGATATACACGAGTTTACGGTAAAAGAGATGGGAGACAAGAATTTTATATAGGTTCGGGTCCCTTAACTGACAGGTAATAGCGCTACTCCTGTTGGTCGAAGCCGATGTTGCCTGTATATATAAAAATCACACGAGTGCAATATTTGGGATGACCTAATCCAGTCTTTGTTGAGTTGGCAGCATGGAACTCTCGCATGTAATCGACGGGTAGTATAGTCTTCTTCCTCGAATATGAATTCGACGAGATTGGAGGTAGCTCTAGATCCCTTATATTGGCCTTTGTGGCTCTAGATTGGGTTTGTCTAGGATTGTCTTTGTGTATATTAGCTTGTCTTATATTGTCTAGATCTGTATTGGTTTGTATTCGCCTCTGTGGCATGTCCCCTCTCCTCCTATAGGGTATTGTATCTATATCTTCGGATGGCTCCTTGTCCAAGTAGAATTAGGGAGCCAAGTATGGATACGATCCGAGTAGTTCTTGTCATGTCCAAGTAGGACTTTGCTTCTCCTTCCTTATCCGGAACACCTTCCCTATATGAGGTATGATTCCGTATAAATCTTGGTATATGGTGGGGCCCGCCGAGTCTAAAACAAAAGTATTAGGTATGTCTTATCTATAATACTGACAATAGTCCCTGGCCTCAATGCAAATAATCGGACTAGCGTTATTGACCTTGTGGCCTGAAGATCCATCATTGCAGAATCACCTAGCCATTCTCGGAATACCTAGTAGGCATGGAATTTCTGACAAGTCATTTTACCTAGCCATGATAAAGAACATGACCATTGTTTGAATTTGGATTGAGGTCCAAAATATCATCTCGACGGGTAAACCATCACTTTGTTTAATCTTTCTTTCTTTTTATGTAGGTTTTCAGACTCATACAAGATATGCAACCATGCTATAGTGTTGTTGTTTTGAGTTTCTTGTAGTCAGCACAAAGTACGACCACAAGACAACTCTCTGACTATGCTATGTCATGTGACCTCTTCTTATATGTACTGAGATTTGAAGTCATTAATCCAGCGTCCATCTAGTTGGGAATAAATTCCAGCTACTGTTTTCCTTGGGACCAGTATATGTCTTTTAGCTGAGTACAAGAATTGTCGATTTGAGCTTTATTTAGTCAAGACAAGATCCCAACTACTATAAAGCCTCCAACTAGTCTCTTTTACTCAAGAAGGCCAATTGCTCTGATATCTTATTTTACTGACATCAATTCTTAGAACAAATTATTAGACAAAAAGCCCTAAGTGAACACTCAGGAGTAACATGACATGAATTAAAAATATTAAAGATAAACTATATCTTTGTGTCACAATAAACGAGTACTCTCACCAGAGCTGCTCTCAGCTGAATGGAGTTGTGTACTCTTCCTAGCTCCCAGCTGGTTTTATGAAATTTTTTTCGCAAAAGCAGCTTGAATCTCCTAACAGACTATGATGAACTAGTGAATTTCTAGCCTTTAGGTGTGAAGTTAGGAAAACTAATTCCCGTTACACAGCTAGTTAATACGTTACATTGGGTACTCTGACATGACCAATTCTGACATGATCATTCGACCCTTCAGAACTTGACTAATCCAATAATATCAGGCGTTCCCGGCCAAGGTTTGAGACCCGATGATTAGTCAAACTTTACTTAATAGGACGATAAAAAATGACTTCGACTAGCAGCGATATGAGAATAAGGGATCAATGGACAAATATTGCATGCTTGGTAAGTATAAAAACTTACATAGATTAATGCATGGGGATGATAGGATTGCTACACAAACTGGTTGAGCGAGGATCAAGTGTAGCCATATCCATACTACTCATAAAGGTGATGGGAGGATCGCTACCATGCTGGTCGAGCACCAAATGTGTAGTAGTACATCGACCACTCATAAAGATAGTGGGAGGATCACTATCACGTTGGTCGAGGACCAAATGTGTAGTCATACCTTGACCACTCGTAGAGGTGGTGGGATTACTACCGCGCTGGTCGAGGACTAGACGTGTAGTCGTACCTTGAATACTCGTTGAGGTGGAGGGATCGCTACCACACTGGTCGAGGACCAGACGTGTAATCATACCTCAACCACTCATAGAAGACTCATAGAAGTGGTGGAAGGATTGCTACCACGCAGGTCGAGGACCAGATATGTAGTTGTATCTCGATCACTTGTAGAGCTGGTGGGACTGTTACCACGCTGGTCAAGGACCAAACGTGTAGTCATAACTCGACCACTCATAGAGGTGGTGGGATCGCTACCGTGTTGGTCGAGGACCAGCATGTAGTCGTACCTTGACCACTAGTAGATGACTCGTAGAAGTGGTGGGAGGATTGTTACCATGCTGGTCGACGACCAAGTATGTAGTTATACCTCGACCACCTGTAGAGATAGTGGGATTGCTATCATGTTGGTCGAGTACAAGGCATGTGGTCGTACCTCGACCACTCATAGAGTACTTGCAGAAGTGGTGGGAGGATTGTTACCACGTTGGTCGAGGACCAAGTATGTAGTCGTACCTCGACCATTCGTAAAGGTGGTGAGAGAATCGTTACCACGCTGGTCGAGGATTAGGTGTGTAGTCACACTTCGACCACTCGTAGAGGTGGTGAGAGGATTGTTATCACGCTTGTCGATGACCAGGTGTGTAGTCGTACCTCGACCACTCGTAGAGGCGGTTGAGTCGGTTGTTACATGTGCATCTCTTGTGGCCAACATAACTTCACATACCCAACTTACAAGCATATCAAACATTCGTTCGCAGTCATGCCAAGTGTTCAAGCTGATAAAGTTCGCGAGAAGATTGTACGTAGCAACCTTTTCACAAATAGATCGGACGTGACCGATACTAGATGTGAGATAGAGCGCTGGTATTTGTTGGTAGTTTTGTTCCGACAACTCTGCTTTTTTTAGAATGTTCTCAACAATGGGGCGCACTCCTCCGCTGCATACTCAAGTGCTCAATTGTTTCTAAAAAATATTTTCTAGAAGGCAATATATATAACAGGGAATACAGAGCATGTACTCGACAAAATATATAACCCTTCTAGTATTGTTAGGATATGCTTGAGCAGATTTAGATTAAATATCAAGTACTATTGTATATCGTAAACATAAGTTACATAGAAAAGTAGAGCAAGCCCACAGTATTAGGCCGTAGTTGGCCTAACATAGAAGACACTCGTACAATAGATATTATATAAAAACATGTTCTAGATAAACAGGATAAACTATTTATAAATAAATAGGTAAATATACATACGAAATTGGTTGATTAATTTTAAAAACTAATCTGCTAATTAACATATTTGGTCATACCGACCGAAACATGCTTGACAGGGACTGGATCAGGCATTAATCTCGACTAGCAACTGTGCCCGTGCGTTACAACGGGTGAAGTTGGGGCACGGCGCGGGAGCTCCGAGCAGTGACGGGAGGGAAGGGCGCAGGAGATCTTTTTTTTCATCCAAGTCCTTCCTTTCTTTTCAGCATTGGGACTTCGGGTTATTTTATAAACACTCAAGGGGTTTTCTGTAAAATAGTCAGGCAGAACAAATTTTTGGGTGAAAACACTACTTGCTTTATAGATAACTAGCAACTGTGTCCGTGCGTTGCAACGGGTGAAGTCGGGGCGCGGCGTGGATGAGGACGGGAGGGAGGGACGCAGGCGCGACGCTTTTATAAACACTCAAGGGGTTTTCTGTAAAATAGTCCGATGGACTGCGGGTTAATTTTATAAACACTCAAAGGGTTTTCTGCAAAATAGACAGGTGGACTGCGGGTTAATTTTATAAACACTCAAGGGGTTTCTTACAAAATAACTAGGCAAAACAAAATTTTGGGTAGAAACACTACTTGCTTTATAGATAGTTATAGACTAGCAACGGGTGAAGTCGGGGTGCAGCATGGATGGGGACGGGAGGGAGGGGCGCAGGCGCAGCGCATGAGCTCCGAGCAGCGTCGGGAGGGAGGGACGCAGGCGCGGCGCGGATGGGGACGGGTGAGAGGGGTGCAGGAAGTCTTTTTTTATCCAAGCCATCCCTTTCTTTTCAGCATTGGGACTGCGGGTTAATTTTATAAACACTCAAGGAGTTTCTACAAAATAGTCAGGCAGACGAAAATTTTGGGTAGAAACATTACTTGCTTTATAGATAGTTATAGTTATGGATATAAAATACATAGATATAAATATATATACTTTGTATTCGTACGTACCTATACAAAGTGTATACATATAGGTTTAATAGTAGGCCTGCTAAAAAAGCCCGATTTGGTGTGTGTGAACAAATTGGGCCGGCCTGCTAAATAATGAAGCCCATAAAAAATTACAAAAGAGAGTCTGAAAATGTCCAACCAAATTTGGTAATAGGCCGAATTGATCACACAGGCTGGGCCGAAAAAGAACATTCCCAAAACAACCAATGAGCCGAAAACGAAAGTGGTCGCATGCATAGTGGGCTGTGCGCCTGGTCGTCCATTAGGGAGGTGGATCGCTGCTTGGGCCGCGGCCCTCTATTTCGGAAAAAGTCAAGGGGTTTTCTACAAAATAGCCAGGCAAAACAAAATTTTGGGTGAAAACACTACTTGCTTTGTAGATACTAGCAACTATGCCCGTGCGTTGCAACGGGTGAAGTCGGGGCGCGGCGCGGATGGGGACGGGAGGAAGGGGCGTAGACGCAGCATGGGAGCTCCGAGCAACGACGAGAGGGAGGGGAGTAGGCGCGACGCAGATGGGGACGGGCGGGAGACGCGCAAGAGGTCTTTTTTTATCCATGCCCTCCCTTTCTTTTTAGCATTGGGACTGCGGGTTAATTTTATAAACACTCAAGGGGTTTTTTGCAAAATAGTCAGGCGGACGAAAATTTTGGGTAGAAACACTACTTGCTTTATAGATAGTTATAGATATATATATAAATATATATACTTTGTATGCGTACGTACCTATACAAAGTGTATACACATAGGTTAAATAGTATGCCTGCTAAAAAGCCCGATTTGGTGTGTGTGAACAAATTGGGCCAGCTTGCTAAATAATGAAGCCCATAAAAAATTACAAAAGAGAAAGTCTGAAAACGTGCAGCCAAATTTGGTAACGAGTCGAATTGATCGCACAGGTTGGGCCGAAAAAAATTCCCAAAACAACCAATGAGCCAAAAACGAAAGTGGTCTCACGCATAGTGGGCCGTGCGCCTGGTCGTCCATTAGAGATTTTGAGCCTGGTTCGTGTTGGGCACGAGATGACCTCGGAATTGGATCAAATCCGAGGTGGATCGTAGCTTGGGCCGTGGCCCTCCATTTCGAAAAAACTCAAGGGGTTTTCTGCAAAATAGCCAAGGAGAATAAAACTTTGGGTGGAAACAAGCCTGATTTCTTCCTAAATTGATTAGTTAACCTCGACTCCCAGCTAGTGAGTCGTTTATATGCATGATTGCACATCTTGTTAACTTGTTACTCCATTTTATATATGTAACCATGTTCTCGTGTAGTTATGTTCTGTTGTATAATAATAATAATAGTAGTTATAGATGGTAATAATAATAATAACAAATAATAATAATAATCGGACAAAAATTGAGTATGACTTATCGATATGTTGATAAAATTAGCATTAAATTAACTTATGTTTATGTGATGTAAAAAAGGAAAATAAAAGATCGCTCTTTGACAGAGCTAGCAAAGCCAATTAATCGCCTATATATGTGGGATTATTTTTGAATTGTTTCTATTCGATCCATCATTATTGACAACTCGGTAATTAACCTCCGTCGTGCCATCGTTTTGCCGCATTTATATATAAATGCAGAGGATCCTCTCGAGAGCCCTTGTTGCATGGAGTCCAAATCCTAATCGTGCACCATCTGTACTTTTTTTTCCTTTCCGTTATATATGTATATGCTCAGGATCGCTAATACTGGAAAGGCGAGATAGTGTAGAGACGTCCGACTAAAATTATTATGGAAGACTTACTTATTATATAAATAAATATGTTCATGCGTTGCAACGAACGTTATTTTATTTTATCTAATTATTTTAAAGTTAAAGTCTCATGTAATTTCAATTTATATTTTTTATGTATTCACCTGAGGCCTATTTCAGTATTGGGATTGTGGATTAATTTTATAAACATTGAAGGGGTTTTCTGCAAAATATCTAGGCGTACTGCGGGTTAATTTTAGAAAAACTTAAGGGGTTTTCTGCAAAATAACCAGGCAAAACAAAATTTTGGGTAGAAACACTACTTGTTTTATAAATAGTTAAGATAGTCAGGCGGACTGCGGGTTAATTTCGAAAAAACTCAAGGGATTTTCTGTAAAATAGTCAGGCAAAACAAAATTTGAGTGGAAACACTACTTGCTTTATAGATAGTTATAGATATAGATATAGATAGTTATAGACTAGCAACTATGCCTGTGCGTTGCAACGAGTGAAGTCGGGACACGACGCGGATGAGGACGAGAGGTAGGGGCGCAGGCACGGCGTGAGAGCTTCAAGCAACGACGGGAGGGAGGGGTGCGGGCGCGGCGCAAGGCGCGACGTAGCGCGGATGGAGACGGGAGGAGGGGCGCAGGGAGGGAGGGGCGCGAAGGTCTTTTTTTTCTTCCAAGCCCTCTCTTTCTTTTTAGCATTGGGACTGCAGGTTAATTTTATAAATACTCTAAGAAGTTTTTTTGCAAAATAGCCAGGTAAAACAAAATTTTGGATGAAAACATTATCTGTTTTATATATAGTTATAGATTATCGATTATAGATTATAGATTAGCATATTTGGCATCAATATTCATCTGGATCTCGTGGTTGGCTGGATGATATATTTTCCTTTGTAGGGTATGTATGCATAGATGTTGACTGATCTTTGGGTCTGAGTGCATGTGCAGTCATCCTGCCGATCGACTCCGGCCTCTCGGCAGGCAGACGGTCGCGTTGTTAGGAGACAACTTCCTTGACCGTGTACTCGTCGGCTCACGTGGGCTCGCCAGTCTCGTGATCATTGGCTTGTCAGGCAACGACAAACAAAAATCGATTCCCACACTGTATTTGAGCACGCGTAGGGGTGTGGTGTTTGGATAAATGGAGATATTTGAACAATAATATTTAGGATTAAATGTGAATTAATTATAAAATAATTATAAAATCAGATGATTATTCGTGTGACGAATTTATTAAATCTAATTATAATTCATTATTAGCAAATATTTACTGTAGCATCATATCGTTAAATCATGACGTAATTAAATTTATTAGATTCGTCTCTCGTGAATAATTCACCGATTATAAATGTGTAGTCTATATTTAATACTTTAAAATAATATTAATATTTAATGTAACAGGGATTAATTGTAGTCCTTCCAATCAAACAGACCCGTAGTCGTCCAGGAGTTCGGGAGATAGATTGTTTCTTTGGTGATGGCGTTGGTCTCAAGGCTACATGATCTGGTGATTACAGCGGATGTCGATTTGAGAATAGCCGGCATTGTAAAACTTGATATATATTTTTAGTAGCTTTCATATATACTTTAACTTCCAGCAACGCGTAGGGTTTCATCTAGTTGTGACAATGACCTTGTACAATTGAGATAGAATAGAGAAGGCATTGTTCTAAAAATAGGAGATATCGTAACCGCATTGCACCAAGGTGGCAAAATGTTGGACAAATAAAATAGAATAAGAACTTACTATGATTAGCGAATGAGTGTGATGCAACACTTTACACCTTTGGTATCCATCACCAGATCTGCATGTCCATTGACTTTTTATTAACCTGAACCTAGAGTCATGAAGAAGCCCTGTAAGTTACAAATAAAGAACATTGAGTTTTTACTATTTTCAATTCCCATCCCTCTGCAGTTAGAAGCAGAATACAATGATGAGTCATAGGAATAACTGAAACTCAAGCAGGTTAGTGCTAGCATATTATATCATTTGTTCAGTGAAGGAAACAACATTGTTGTTGCTGTAGAATCAAAGTGTGTTTGATTCTTTATTTAATGATGAACAATTGGTGTTTGGGATTTATTGGTTTGAGTGTTTTGATTTTGAAAGAGTTGAATTTTCGGACGATGAACGGTGTTGTTCGGGCGCCACACTGGTCGACCGGGTGTGTCTCAGTCGGTCCGACCGGAGGTGTTTCGGCGGTCGACCGGGTAGCTGCGGTCGACCGGTCGAGCCAGTCCGACTGGTTGCCGATTGCGTTTCGGTTTTGGTTTTGGTTTGTTTCCTTACACATATATGAAAGTTTCGTGTTTCTATGCACGTGTCTGGTTGTTTATGCTAACAATGAGTCAAGTTTGGATAGCTTATGCTCGGATATGGTATTCTTTATTTAATTGTATGCAGGTATTCTTTACGCCTCGGGAAAGTATTGCCGGTAATCGAGTTGAAGTCAACTTGGAGATAAGGTGACGTTCGAGATGGGGATCATGCGGAATGCTGAAGGGTAGAGATTAGTGCACATGATTGGAAAGTTTTCATATGGTATACAATGGAGATATTGTTGCGTATGGAAAGCGGAATTTCGGTTTTAGGAAAATCGAGATTGTTACGGTTGGTTTATGTATAGTTTGTTTCATGTACGGGAAGGTTTCCTAGTGGATTAGGGCTTCTTGTATAAGTAGAATTCGTGGCTCTTGGCTGCGGCTTTTGGGTATAAATAGTGAGGGGAGGCGTGGCCTCTCGGTATCGCTTCTATTGCTTGGAGTTCAAGTTTTTAGGGTTTCAAGTTAGCTTGAGATTTTGTGAGGAGTGCTTTGTTTGCACTTTGTAAACACAGAGAGTTTTAATAAAGATCAATCTTCTTGAGAATTCTTTATGTCTACTTCTTCCTCGGTGCGGCGGCGTAATTCAGATCTGCTGACCGGTCAAACCGCAGATACTACGGCGGTCGGACCGCGCCTTCTTCCCGGTTAGACCGCAAGTACATTGGCGGTCAGACCGGCGGGCATCGGACTTCATCGGCGTCGGCTACATCGACAATCGGCTGAGGTGATCCGCTACGGGCGGTCAGACCGAAGGTCATCAGGCGGTCAGACCGGCGTCAGAAAACAGAGGTAAAGTTTTATTTCCGCTAAAACTTTGTTTTTGAGGTACTCAACTATTCACCCCCCTCTGGTTGACTTTTCTTTGGGCATTCGATCCTACAGTTGCTTCAGTATAAGGCATTTAACTAATCTTACTGAACCACTTTAAATACTCTATTATAAACTCATAGGTGTAGTTGCTTAACACATCTTAGCTTCCTCTGGTCACCAAAGTCAAGCAACAGTTGCCAATCAAGCTAATCATTATTAAGTAATAAGAAGTAAACATGTTTGTAACTGTGACAGATAATCTTAGATGATTTTTTCCTCACAATATTCTTGGTGATTAATTTTTAGACAAATTGGAGTGTGAAATAACATGTACTGTGGTATCTCTTTCACTTTCTACCCTTTTCCCCCTATGGATGGATATCTACAGCTTTTTATACATGAAAATACTTCGAAATCAGTACTTGTTAGAATTGGTTGATTATATCATGACTTAGAAGCACCCATACCTGCCTATGTATCTCATGGAAGATTTCTCTGAATCATGAACTAATTTAGCTCACAACCCAGTAAATTCTCTGTAATTTTGTTTGTACGTAACAATTCTGTTTTTTTAGGTTTCCTAATTGTTTTGTACATATTATAAAACAGCATAACCTCGTTTCTCTATTTTTATCACAGCTTGTTCCAGCAAGTTTGGCATCAAAGGAGTTAAGTGTGATTATCGCAACTTTTAGTACTAACCTTTTTATCTATATATAAAAGATTTTGATCAAACTCTTAAAGGAACGATAAAACAGCATAAACTCTTTAGTGGTCAATTGTTACATAACTTTAATTGACTTATAAAATATTGAGTACTTGTCCAATCTTTTATGCTAAAAATCTGAAGGTTCTCAAAGTTTCATGTAGCAAATAAACTGGTAACCAGCATTAGTAACACATTATATGCTACTATAGCTCTGACTGTAACGCTGTTTACACTGGATGTTAGTATGTGCTACAACCTTTCTGTGTAACACATACTTTGTGCTACTGCAATATTCCCCAGCAACACATTTCTTCATGCGTTACAAGCTTGTGCCACATCGCCTGCCGAGTACAAAGCTAACACGTAATGGTATTTGTAGCCTGTTGTGATCCTGATGGTAGTGATGATAATATTTTGAGACTAAAGTAGAAATACGCTCACGTGAGCATGGCATGGAAGTAAGGATGGTACGTCAGTGTTAAAGATAAGGCATACCTTATATACTTAGGATCATGGTATACGAAAATACCATATATCTAATAATATATGGAAAGGTATCCTTTAATTAAGTAAATACGAAGAATCTGGAAAGAAATTGTCTTCTCGGGATCGAAGGTGTTAGAATTCTATTCGAGAAAGGCAAGGTCTTCTTAGCTCGTATCATGTTCTATTTTTTTAGTTCTACTTGGAGAAAAAGATGATCATCGCTATAAATACAAAACCCCCAGGGGAATAAGAGACACGTCAACAGAGACAACTACAAATCAATACAGATCTAGACAAAACCAATATGAAGCCACAAAGACTGACATGATGGATCCGGAGCTACCTACAATCTTGCCAAGTTCATATTCAAGAAAAAGACTATACTAGCCGTTGACTATGTGTAAGAGCTTCATGCCGTCAAGCCAACACAGGCTAGATTAGGTTAGCCAAATATTATACTCGTGTGATTATGATATATAAAGACAACATCGGCTCCAGCCAACAGGAGTAGGACAATTACCTGTCAGTTAAGGGGCCCAAAGCTATATAAAAATTCTTGTCTCCTGCCTCTTTTATCTCAATCTCACGTATATCCTGGATCTGACGATCCCCGTACCCTACAAATACCATCTGTAGGTATAGCCTATCAACAGTGGCATGTCAGGTAAGGGACTTGGGGTTTCAAGCTTTCGACGAGATGGGTTCAAAAAGCGGATCTTCCGACAAAAAACTCGTCCAACGACTTCGGACCTAGAAGATATGACACGACCAAAATGCGTTCTCCTATGGAGTGGGACCCTCATCATCACAATCTTTGTCAAGACATCGCCACTGTGGATTTTTCAACGAGGGATACTGTTGACGCCAAATCCATACCATCGCTGGTGTGCCAAAAGATGTGTTGACGTTGAATCACACGCTGGCCTAGGAGATCTGCTTAGCTCCAGTGCAGGTCCTAAAATCATTGAAGCGCAGGCGTGCCAGTCAGTTTGATCCTGTCACTAACAAGAAATGCAAAATAGCAGAGCATAAATCATATCGGCCGATAGGCCGATAATCAAAACAGCCGATCTGTTGACAGCCGATTGTGTGATTCCAACCGATACCGATGTCCAGATAACTCGTCGGCTGAAACCCCGACGAAACCCTTATTGGTAGCCACCTGGCAGGCTAGAGACTACGGTTCTAATCACGACTTAGCAGGTCAAACCGAATTGATGCGACACTAAGTATGAAAATAAACACAATATCTAGACAATCAAACCCTTGACTAATTTTCAGGGTAGCAATGGTCTAAACTAATCTAATCTAGTAAACAGTTTAGCAGGTATCGGCAGAGACCCTTAGGCGAGAGACAGCCGATAGAGCTAAATTAAGATACTAGGACTAGATTAACAGAGACATATGATAAGACCGGCTAATCCTCCGGTGAAACATTAGCATGAACCTATCGGCTTAATAAGACTTAGATTATCGATAACAATCTAATAGGTCGGACCTAATTGATGTAGAATAAGATTATATATGATAATCTAATACTCGATGAGCCGATACATCTGTGGTAATGTGATGGATATAATAAATCTACCTAAAGCGATATTATGTTTACAGAAACATCGACTTGATCAGAATATCGGACCTAATCGAGAAAGTCCTAACTAAGCCGATGTATCTATGAACGGTAATGAAACTAAAGATAGATACGATATACCTGGGCCGGCAGGACCTTGGACTTACCCCTTCGCCGAAAATCGAAGCCGATGCAACCTGCGTTGGGTGCCAAGTTTCGCCGGATGATGAACAAAATAGCCAAAGTAAAAAAGGTGGCGATGCGCCGAGTTGTATTGATCGTGAGGATTGATTTACATGGACCCCGGGCTTACATATTTATACCCACAGGCTAACAGAGATCCTAACAAATCACAATTCAAATTTTCCTAAAGATAAAAGGAAACAAACTGAATCCTTACCGGATACTAACACCTTTTCCTAAAGATAAAATAGAAAGTTAACAAACTTATCCTAATTAATAGATACAAGTCGTATCCTTCTTGAACTCGGTGTCTTCTAGATAAGATCTTTCCAAACCGAATCTAATCAGAATCCGACTGCTAAAGATATTGATCCTCCATCGACTTACGCAGAACTCTCAACCGATTCTGCTTTGAGCCGATATGAACACTTAGCCGATGGAGACTCCAGGGCTTACAAAATTTTGGCGTTAACAAATACTCCAACGGCTTGGACTCTCGGATATATGACCCGACCAGAGTACATCGCTGCCAACAATCTATCAAGGTCGACCAAGCTTCAAGATGTCGCCGCCACAGTGAACATTGGTTCAATATTGTTAGCCATGAGACATTGGTTCGTGTCGACTATTCGAAAGCTGGCATCATCGCCGTGAAAAATAACAATTCAATATCGTCGACCATGAGACTTCGATCCAGGTTGACTACTTCCAAGTCAATTAGTATTGCTAATCAAGGTAATTAGTATATTAATTTTTTAAATCAATCTACTGATTTCATAGATACATCCAACATGTATTCACAAAGGTAGGCAAAATTTCATAAAATTCACCGTGCAAGAGTTTCCTATATCAGGTCAACTAGGGTCTAAGACTGGGGGCTTGCTCTATTTCTTCTGTATAAATCATGCATGCTTACGGTAAATATAGTATTCAATATTCAATCTAAATCTACTCATTATATCCTGATAATACTAGAGGATTTATATAGTTTTTCAAGTACGTGCTTGGTATTCTCTGGTATATATCTTAATTTCTAAAAATATTTTTCAGGAATAATCAAGCACTCTAGTAGGCAGTGGTCGAGTACGCCTCACTGTTGAGAATGTACTCGGACAAATGCGGAGTTATCAGACCAAACCTAAAGACCGACGACCTATCTCACATCTAGTACCGGTCATAGCCCGGTATAGTTATGAAAAGGTTGCTACATACAATCTCCTCACAAACATTGTTGGCTTGATCAGTGGCATGCTTACAAACGAACGTCCGTTATGCTTATAAGTTGGATATGTGAGTCATGCTGGCCACATGAGATGCACATGCAATAACCAACTCAAGCGCCCCAAGAGTGGTCGAGGTACGACTACACTTGGTCCTCGACCAGTGTGGTAGCAATCCCACCACCTCTATGAGTTCTCTACGAGTGGTCGAGGTACGACTACACACCTGGTCCTCGATTAGTATGGTAGTGATCCTCCCATCACCTCTCCAAGTGGTCGAGGTACGATTACTAGATGGAAGATAGCAACCTTTTCACAAATAAACCAGGTCATGACTGGTACTAGATGTGAGATATGCCATCGGCCTTTGCTGGTAGGTTTTGTCCGACAACTCCTTGTTTATCTGAGACTTCTGCCTACTAGGGTACTCGGTTTCCAATTGGATGCTAGATTACTTTCTAAAAATATTTTTCTAGAAGATAAGATATATAGCAGACAATATTGAGTAAGTACTTGGAAAATTGTATAAATCTTCTAGTATTGCTAGGATATAACAAGCAGATTTGGATTGAATATCGGGTACTATGTATACCGTAAACAAGCATGATTTATACAGAAGAAACAGAGCGAGCCCCCAATATTAGAGTGTAGCCGGCATAATATCAGAAACACTCGCACAATAGATATTGTATAAAAAGTATACTTTAGGTAAACATAATAGATCATTGATTCTCAAAATAGGTATGATGAGTTGTATGAAATATTACGTACCTGTGTAGATACATACCGGATATGTCTACGAAATTAGTAGATTGATTTAAAAATCAATATACTAATTACCTTGATTAGCGATGCTAATCACCTTGGAAGTAGTCAACCCATATTGAATTGTTGTTTTCCACGGCGGTGATGTCAGCTTGAGAGTAGTCGGCACGAACCGAGATCTCATGATCGATAATATTGAACCAGTGTTATTCGCGGTGGCAACGTCTGGAAGCTTGGTCGATCTTGATAGATCGAACTATTGGCGGCGACGTACACTGGTCGGGTCATAGATCCCAGAGCCAAAGCTATTGAAGTATCCCTTGTCAAAAATTCCATAGCGGCCATGTCTTGACGAAGATTGAGATGACGAGGGTCCTGCTCTAGAATATAACGTACTTTGGTCAGGTCATATCTCCTAGGTCCGAAGTCATCGAAGAGTTTTTATGGATTGGACACCATGTGTTGAAGTCTTTTTAGGCGAATTTTCTTACCAGCATCTAGTTCTCGGCTGGAGCCGGGAAATTAGCCGTTTTAGGAAGCCCGTCGATAGATTTGGTTGTCGGCACCTCGTTCTCCGCATTCACCTAAGAGATGGTCGTTGAAGGAATCATGTTCGCATGTTCCGTCGTCATGGCCTCGTTCTCGGCGTAAGCCGAGGGGGCGAGATTGGGATGGAAACGAACACCGGGAAGATGATGGTTCCGAGTTGGACATAAGTGAACGCTTGCTAGGTTGGATCTCCCATGCTAGGACGATTGTAGAAGCCCTCGTCAGAAAGTCTGCTTCTTGAACCCATCTTGTCAAAATCTTGAAGCACCAAATCCTCTACCTGGCACGCCAGTGTCGACTGGCTATACCCGACCATGATATTTACAGAGTATGAGGATCATTGAAACCAGGGTATACGTGAGATTGAAGTAAAAAGAGACAAGAGATAGATATTTTTATACAGGTTCGGGCCCCTTAACTGATAGGTAATAGCCCTACTCCTGTTGGCTGAAGCTGGTGTTGCCTTTATATATCAGTATCACATGAGTACAATATTTGGGGGTATCTAATCTAGTTGACATCTGCTTGGTAGCATGGAGCTCTCACACGTAGTTGATAGCTAATCTAGTCTTTTTTTTGAATATGAACTTGGTAAGATTGGTGGTGGCTATAGATCCCTCATATCGGCTTTGTGGCTTCGTGTTAGGTTTATCTAGTCTTGTATTGGCTTGTGTTGATTTATCTTGTTTGTCCTCTCTCCTCTTGGTGCTGTATTTATTGCATTGATTGTCTTCTCCTTCAAGTAGAGCTCGAAGAAATAGAATAGACACGGTTAAGGAGACCTTGTTTTTTCGAATAGGACTCCGACAGTCTATCCCAAGAAGACAATTTCCTTCTATATATGTCATTTTTCCTTAATTAAATTATACCTTCCTGTATATCTTTATGTATATGGTATTATCGTATACCATGAACCTAAATATAGAAGGTATGTCTTATCCTTAACACTGACACTATCAAATCTAAATCAAAACTCTGTGAAGTCTCCATGTTGCCACCCACACACTCATAGCAATCCCAAATAAATTAGAACAATTTTAAAAAATATTTTAATAAAAGTCAACTACACATAAAACATTTGTAATAAAATTTCAAACACATACATGCACGAACTCTCTTTTTATCTATTATATTATTAAGACAGCCTTAGAAAGAGGAATCATATTCGTTGTGGAGGCTAGAAATTTTCAATGAACAAAATTTCCATGTTCATTGGAGAAAAAGAAAAAAAGAGTTCAAGTAGAAATGCAATTTAGAACTAACTAAAATTCAAAATGTAAAATAATTAATATTGGACGAAGAGTCCATAGAGAACCCAATATGAGATTATTAAAATTCAGAATAAAAAATAAATTCTGAAATTAGAAATAGAAAAATAAAAAGAGAGTTCAACTATGAATATAATTTTAAAATAACACTACATCTAGAACACAACATGATATTAAGTAATCTTTTGAATAAAAATAAAATAAATTCTAAAATTAGAAAAAGGAAGAAGAGAGTTCAACTTGGAATACACTCTAGAAATAACTAAAATTCTAAATTAAAAATAGGTAATATTAGAATAATAGTCTATATACAACACAATAAAAGATTAATTAAAATTTCAAATAAAAATAAAATAAATCCCAAATTAGATAAAGTAAAAAGAGAGTTTAAGTATAAATACATTTCGGAAATAACAAAAAATCAGAATAAAATTAAGAAATATTAAAACACGATCAATATAGAATACAATATGAGATTAATTAAAATTTGAAATAAAAAATAAAATAAATATATAAATTAGAAAAATAAAAATAAGAGTTAAGTAGAAATATAATTTAGAAATAACTAAAATTCAAAATTAAAAATAAACAATATTAAAAAGAGATCATTTAGAACACATACGTGATTAATTACAAAAATAATTGCAGAAATTAGAAAAATAAAAATAAGTGTTCAAGTTGCAATAAAATCTAAAATAATTGATATTCAAAATAAAAGGAATAATAAAAAAGTGAATGTAGAACACACAATATGATATTAATTAAAATTCGAAATTAAAAATAAAATAAATTTTGTAATTCTAAAAATGAGAGTTCAAGTGAAAATACAATTAAGAGATACCAAAGAACGGAATAAAAACATGGAATATTGAAAGAGTGGTTCATCTAGAATGCAATGGTGCAAATGACAATAGAGAGAGAGGAGGGTACAGGACAAGCAAAAAGTAGAGTGGTAGTGATTGATGATTAGATTTACGATTAAAAGAAGGCACTACTCTATAGAAATCCATAATAATTTTAATTTTAATGAAACTAAAATAAATGTTTATTTTTTCTCGGTTAAAAAAGTCTACAAACCGTATCAGACCTTTATTTTTTTAGTCCCGATTAGTGTTATCAAACGAAACTAAAAATCAACATTTATCTTGGTTTTTTATCAACCGGGACCAGAGAAAAATGCTTGGCCTTACCTCCTCATCAAACGCGTGCGGCTATCTCTTTCTAAAAAAAATATGCTCTTCCTCTCCCCTCAGCTCTCTTCAGCCCTCTCTCCTCAGCTCTAAGCTCTCTCTCCTTCTCCCTTGAGCTCTCTCGCAGCAGCAGCAGGCAGTGGCGGCGGGCGGTGGCAGCAGGCAGCAGCGGCAAGCCGGTGCGGGCAGCGGCAACGGGCGGATGATTTTGTGAATTTGTGAATCTATGAAGTAAATTCTTGTTTGAGAATATAGATGATTTTGTTGTATTCAGATATATTCTTGTTGATCTGTGAATTGTGTTCTTCATATGTATTTTTCAGATGTCATATTGTTTAAATGTTTTTTTTAATTTGTAGATGATTTTATTGTTATATTGTTGGAAAAAACAATATAAAAAACAATGAAAAAAATAACAGCCATGTGTCGCTTTGATATCTTAGTCTCAATTGGTAACATATCTCTTGTATCCCGAATTTTCACCAACAAGCCGCCACCCGCATGAGCTTGGAAACAGCGGCGAGTTCGGCCGCCGCGCATCTCGGCCACATCAACACGATCTCTTCGCGAGTTCAGCCGGCGTGCCTCCTGCGCCGAGCAGTGGCGCTCGCGACCTGCTTCTTCGTCATCGTCGATGAGCACATAGTCAGCTCATCCTCTTCCGCATCTCTTTCTACCCACACATTTTCTCTTCGCATCGATCATGCTGGCAACGCACCCTGGGGCACCTAGGAGAGAAGTCAGAACCTTTCTTCTGTTCTGACAACATGAAAGATCTGAAGAGAACGAAATTAGAGTCTACCACCCCAAAAATCTCTCAACAATTTCCCTCGCAGCTAAACTCAATGTCCAGGCCAAGACTTGGGCTCCTTTAGCAGGAGCGAAACACCTGACGTAATTATACCTTAGATCTTCTTTCTACAATTAATTGTTCTTTTACTATATTCAATAAAATTGGCGCACAAGTACCACCGATTCGTTAAAAAATCATGCGGCCATTGACGCCCGCACGCTGCATCATGCTGCCTCCGAATGGCCAGATGCAGCAAGAATCCATCCAAGCCACGGAACGTGAAACACACCAACGAGTATGATTGGTATCCAGCACATAATTTTCCTGTCAATTCACACAGTAATAAAATTAAACAGCGGCGGTGCCTTTTTATTAAATAAACAGAAGAAATTACAAAGCCCCTATAGGCAGAAAAAGTTACAAGACTGTTGTACTAAGTAATGCTAGGAAGCATCCCCTCAATCTTCTAGCCCCAACCAACCTCACAATTTGACCTCGGCCTTTATTTTGGATAATAAATAAAATGTTGTGGCTCTTTTATGCCCAAAAATCCGCTGATTTTTTTTTCAAAATTCTCAAACAATGAGAATGACGAAGGTGCGCATTCCCTTCTTAGGAATCCCTCGTGTGTTAGCCCGACTTTCCCACCATTTCAAAACTGAATGAGCAGTGTCCCAACGCGCGGGTTGTCGCTGAGGAGCTCCCACCCAGTTTGCCACCTCAGACCAGATCCTTCTAGTGCAGCGGCATTTTGCCAACAGGTGAAGCGTTGTTTCTGGGACTGTCCTACACAAGGGACAGACACCATTGTTTCTCAAGCCTCTAGTCTCCAACCTGTCTGAAAGTCCACACCCTGTTCTGAATGATTAACCATGCATGTATTTTACACTTCCTTGGCGCCCATACCTTCTATATGAGTGAGTCAAAGTTGGAACTGGGGGGTCCCGAACATTGTGCTTGGTAGGCCGAGGATGCCGTGTATTGCCCATGGTTGGTGAGTTTCCACACCGTCGTATCTGGTTATTCTTCATTGAGATGAATAACACGCACTGCTGTCCATAAGGCCACTAGTTGCTGTATGAGCTCTACCGAGAACATCATGCTTGCATGGAGGTCCAAATCACCTACCCAAGCATCATCTTCCTTCCCTTGGCGCAAGGACTTCCTTTTGTTTTTATCCATTGCATATACAAGAGGCGCCAGATCTAGGGGTCTCCGTCCACTTGCCCAGGGCGAATCCTAAAAAGCTAGTCGTGTTGCCGTCACCTATGGTCAAGCTTTTTGCCGCTACGAAAAGCGCCTTGTCGACCTCATCACACGGTGTCCTGAGCCCTACCCAGGGCTTGTTTGGCTCTGTCTATTCATACCATAGCCACCGTATACGTAAGGCTCTTGCGAACTTCTCCAGGTTCAAAACACCCAGCCCTCCTTGCTTCATCGGCATACAGGTCTTTGTCCAGTTCACTTTACATTTTTCCCCTATGATATCTCCTGTCCCAGCCCACAGGAAACGACGGTGCTGTTTATCGACTTTTTCAAGGGCCCCCTTGGATACCCTTAGCGAAGTCAGCATATAGATTGGTTGCGCTGTTATTACTGATTTGACTAGGGTTGTTCTCCCTGCTAGACCCAAGTTTTTCCCTCCATAGCCCGCCACTCGTCCCACAATTTTATCGAATACTGGTTGCATATCTACAGTGCGCTATCTCCCCAGGGCAAGTGGGAGGCCCAAGTATTTTGTTGGGAATTGCACTCGTGCCACTAGGAGTCCTTCCAAAACCTCGTCAAGATCCAATGCTTGGCATTTGATCGGAGCCACTTGGGACTTATGCATGTTTGTAACGAGGCCAGTTGCCGAGCAGAAACGTTGGAGAATGTCTGTAAGGGCTTTGGCATCTTCCCTCGTCAGATTGAGGAAAATGACCGCATCATCCGCATATATAGAAATACCCAGGCGGGCCATTCTGCCCCGAACTTTGGATATCGCTCCCAACTCAGTTGCCTTGCTTAGGATTTTTTGGATGGGATCAATTGCCAAAATAAAAAGCAACGGAGACAGTGGATCTCCTTGTCTCATCCCTTGACCATGTCGAATTTTACTCGCCCGGGATACGTTAAGCGAACACGGGAGGTAGCGAGAGGAAAGCAAGGCCCAAACCCGTCTATCCACTTTGATGGAAATCCTTTTCGCTGTAGAAGTGTCATCAAGTAGTCCCATTGGACTGAGTCGAAGGCTTTTGTGATATCCAGCTTAAACAGGAGCATCGGGCTTCTGGTTCGGTGAAACTTCCTTGCCAGGCTTCGCACATATAAGAAATTATCATGGATGCTTCTCCCCTTGATGAAAGCACTTTGATTCGGAGAGATGAGGAAGGCAAATGTGGTCGGAGGCGCAAGGCCAGCATCTTCGAAAAAAAATCTTGGCAACACTGTGTATTAGGCTGATTGGCCTATAGTCAATAATTCCTTCCGCTCCCTCTTTTTTGGGGACGAGTACTATGCTTGCAGTATTAAGCATTCCCCAGCTGGCGCACCTTAGATTGTAAATAGCATTGAACACTGCGGAGACATCTGCTTTTACTATCTCCCAGCAAGTTCGAAAGAAAGCCCCTGTAAAGCCATCGGGGCTTGGGGCCTTGTCAGCAGGCAATTCTTTTATTGCCTTGTGAATTTCCTGCTCTGTGAAAGGCTCTATTAACACATCCAGGTTGTTTGGCAAGACATCAATTACTTCCAAATTAAGATCATTTGGTCTCGGTTCTGGAGTAGCCATAAAGCGTTGGAAGTGCTCCTGTATGATTGCTTCTTTTTCGTCATGTGTAATGGCCCACCCGCCTTCTTTACGCAGCCTTTGTATGTTGTTCTTTCTTCTTCTCGAGTTTACTCTTAGGTGGAAAAACCTGGTATTGGCATCCCCCAGTCTTAAATGTGAGATTCTAGAAGCCTGTCTCTTCCTTGCCCGCTCAATGGTGGCTAGGGTAGTTAGTCTTTGCTTTAGTGCTGCTCTCAGCCTTACCTCCGAATCCGATAGGGATCTTTGCTCCTGCGCAACATCTAGCCTTTGGATGACCTCTAGGGCCATGTGAAAGTGAAGCTTCGCTTCAGCACAGATAGTCGACGCCCAGTTCCTTAGATCAGTTGCTGCACGTTGCAATTTATGGTTTAGTCGGTGAATGGGCTCTGTATGAGGGGAAGGTTGATCCCAAGACTGCTTCACAAGCTCCCTGAACCATGGTAGTCTTACCCAGAAGTTCTCGAATTTAAAAGTTCTAGGCCTCCGCGGCCCTAGGGGGTTTGCCAGAAAAAGGGGATAGTGATCGAAAGGCCCCGTTGGCAAGGCATGCAAGACACGCTGATTGAAGGTCATGTCCCAGGTTTCATTGCAGAACATCGATCAAGCCTTACTAAAGTAGGCCTTCTGCGCTCATTGCTCCAGGTGTATTTTCTATTTTGCAAGGGGGTCTCCCGCAGGTTACATCGCTCAATAGTTGAGCGGAAACGTCTCATGATGGCTCGATTAAGGTTGGCGTTGTTTTTATCAGAAGCCTATAAATCATATTGAAATCCCCAACAAGAAGCCATCCTTCCCCTTCTGCTGGCTTGATTCTCCTGATGTGCCTTAAGAAAGCCTCCTTCAGATGTTGTCTCGTCGGGCCATAGACTCCTGTTAAAAGGAAACTATCCCCAGTGGTAGCAGTCTTTACGTTTGCCAAGATCGAAACCGACCTAAAGCCGAGCTATTCCATAGGGGGAGGATTCCGCCTCTCATTCCCCTTGCTGGCTTGAAAGCAAAACTGTTCAGTTTGTACCCCCCCTAGAAAAAATGCGAAACTAGCGTCCACATTTTGGAGCTTCGTCTCCTGAAAGCACGCTGGGTTGCACTTGGTATCAAGCATGAGCTCATGGATTGCGTTACACCGCGCCACAGAATTTAGGCCTCTTACATTCCAATTGAGTATGTTCAGGCTAATTGACATTGGCAAATACTGAAGTCGTTGTTCGCCCCTCTCTTGTGGCGGCCCGTAAAGAAGTGCCTTGGCCATCCAGATCCACCGATGTCGCCAAGGCAGAGCAAACATTCTCTCGCCGCGCTCGCCGCGCAGTGCCAGCGCACTTCCACCGTGTTCCCTGAGCCGGCCTGGCACACGGTGGTGACCGGTTTCCCTTGCGACCGCATCGGCTGAGGCCAATGTCGGCGCTCTCTTTTACACCCAAATCTGCGCAAAGCCTTTCCTTGCCAATTGTTGTCGTCGTCGTCGCGGCTGGGCGCGCTTGGCCGTGAGGAGCAAAACGCACAAAAGCCGTTCCGAACTCGCCACGCATTATCCCCAGAGGAAGAGGAAGGAGACAATGGCCTACTACCAGTAGATAACCCATCAAATAAGGTCGCCCAACGTCGACCGGAGTTACAAAGACAAGCCGCCAGCTGTCGGCCGATGAAACAGGACAAGTTCGCCAGCGGGAATACATCCAAAAGTTGCCACATCTGGCTAGTGCGGCACAAAAGTAGCAGGGGGGATACATGGGGCTGTAGCAGAAACAGCAAGATAATCAAGTGCAATAGTACGATCCATAAACTGTTCTACACACATACATCCTCTAACAGGAAACAGGAACAAATTAAGCAGATGTTTGCAACAAGTCGATCAATTGTCAGCAGCTTGGTCGATCTCCAACCACTACGAGTGAATCAATTGTCACCGGCTGCAAGAATTACTTTGGCTAGAACTCCGGAAAATGCAGATTGTTTGATCAACAACTTGAGAAAAAGAAAAGAAGCCCCCTGAATTTCCATTATTCGTTCGAACACACGTCCGTACAATACAAGGTATAACAGAGAATAGTGATATCACAAATTAATTACAAACAATCAAACAAAATCGTATAGTAAAATGGTAAAATAGTTTTGGATGAGGCATGCCCCGCAGAACCTCTGAATATCTGTAGTCATATGCTTTCGTCCAGGGTCTTTCAGCTTGCATTCGGCATTGAAATTGCCATTTCAACCTCAGAGACTTCCCAAAGAATTCCAGATTTTTGATAGCCAAACAACCCTTTTCCGTCGGTGCACAAACTACTGCCTAGGACACAAGGCAGTGTCCCTCACTTATTGTATCTTGTCCCTTCCAAAGGAATGCCCTGCATTTCCTATTGAACTCTTTTATGACCCATTTCGGTAGTTTGAAGACTGAAGCAAAATGGAGTGTCATTGCCAGCAGGACTGAATTAATTAAACATATGCTTCCATCGATAGATAAGAACTTCAGCCTCTAGCCCGCCACCTTCTTAGAAAGCTTATCGAGAAGTGGCTGCCAGTCAGATTTGGAGGGGGTTCTTGTAGAAAGGGGGAGGCCTAGATAAGTTAATGGGAACGGCTGCACTGAACATAGCAAGACTTCCTTTACTCTATCAACCTTGCTTGCTTCACACCGAATAGGAGTAATAGAGCTCTTAGCATAATTGACCTTCAATCCTGTTGCTTCCCCGAAAATGTCCAGGATTTTCTTTAGAGCCCTCGCCTCCGAGACCAAGGAATTCATGAAGAGCACCACATCATCAGCAAACAAAGAAATACAGGGAACTGGGTTGCTTCTTCTCGGTGTGGCCGAAGTGGGCAAGAGACCATCAGACAAAGCTCTGTCAAATAATGCTATGAGAACATCTGTAACAAACACAAATAGCTGCGGCGACAACGGGTCGCCCTGCCGCAGTCCTCTCGCAGGTTTGAATGGGCTAGAAGAAACACCATTGACAATCACCGAAGTCTTTGAAGTCATTAGCGGCGACGGGCAACGGCGCCGGCGAACACCAAACCCCTTGAACTGAAGTAACTCCGGCAAGAAAGTCCAGGATACCGTATCAAAATCTTTCATCAGGTCTAGCTTGACAAGCAGTTTTTCCTTCCTTTCCTTGTGGAATTCGTGGACTAAATTCTTTACAAAGAGGAAACTCTCATGTATGCTGCGCCCATGTACAAACACTGTCTGCGATTGGTGAACCAAACTTGGCAGCCGCTTAGCGAGCCGCAGGGACATGAGTTTTGAAGCCAGCTTTGCGAAACTGTGAACTAAACTTATCGGCTTGTAATCCTTGAGGTTAAAAGCCTCTTCTTTATTCGGGATTAGAGCCATCATTGTCATGTTTAGGAGGTAAAGGTTCTGTGAATTCCCCGAGCTAAACTTGAGCAAGGCTGCCATGACATCTTTTTTGATAATATCCCAACAAACTTTATAGAAAATCCCAGGGTAGCCATCTGGACCCGGTGATTTTTCTCCTGGCATTTCTTTGATCACCCTCCAAACCTCGTCCTCAGAAAAATCCTCTTCAAGTTCAGACAGATCAGCCGAATTAAGAGGGATAGAGGCGAAATTAATCCTGGCATAGTCAACCGAATCCCCGGTCAGAAGAGATTGGAAGAAGTCTGAGGCCAGGCACTGCATGTCTTCCTGAGATGATGCAATGACCCCATCGGCCTCGAGTCTTGGAACTATCTTCTTTCTTTGATGTGCCTTGAGTTTGAGATGAAAGTAGGTTGTGCTAGCCTGGCCTTCCTGGAGATCTTTGAACCTACATCTTTGTCGGAGTCTCACTCTCTCTAGCGAGGCCAAGGACAAAAGGTGGCCTTTCACTGCTGCCCTGAATGATCTCTCTTCCTGAGAGAGAGCCCTTTCTTCTTGCGCCTTATCCAGCCGGCAAATAACCTCATTTGCCACTTGAATGTGCATCTTGTGTTTGCTAATCCTCTTCTGCCCCCATCTAGATAAACTTCTTGCCAACCTTGCCATCTTCACATACAAAGTGGAGTAAGGATCTTCAGAATGAACCTCCTTTTCCCAACATTCCTTGACTACCTCATGAAAACCATCTAGCTTCGTCCAAAAAGACTCAAATCTAAACCTCCTCTCTGTGACAAAGGGAGTGCCGCACGTCAACAAAAGTGGGCAATGATCAGATGCAGATGAGCTCAAGGCTTGGAGGAAGGCATCAGGAAAAGCATCCTCCCACTAGGTGGTTACAAGCAGCCGATCGAGCTTTACCATCGTCGGAGCGCTTTGTTCGTTGCTCCATGTGTACCTTCTCCCAAACATGTAAATTTCTCTGAGTTCCAGCTCACTCATTTTGTTTCTGAAAGCATTCATCAAAAGCCTATTAATTCTTGAGTTGCTCTTGTCCTGGGCCGAAGCTATCAAATTAAAATCCCCTAAAATCATCCAATTTCCTTGGCATGACTGCTGAACCTCTGACAGCTCTTGCAGAAAAAGCAATTTTTCCTCATCGCGCTGTGGACCATACACCGAAGTGAGGTACCAAGATTTGTTCCCCAACACCCAACACAATTCAACTGAAATGGACCATTGGCCGTATGAACCACCCTTGCTCGAACATGCTCTCTTTCCATGCTAAAATAATCCCTCCCCAAGTGCCAACAACAGGAGATAAGCGAAGCCATCAAAAGCACGCCACGGCAGCTCAAAACCACGCCCTCGACACAGATTCAAATTTTGATTCCTAGAAACAAACTACGAAGCACTAGAGGACACCACCAACTCCTTAACCACCAAACGCTTATCAGCGCTATTCAGCCCCCTTACATTCCAACCCAACACTTTTAACGACATTAGAAAACTAAACACACAGACCACACACCTCCACACCATCCCCACACTCCCAACGCCACAACAAGAAACATTCAAGCTGGAGAGACCAACTGGCCTCCCTCGGCTCCCAGCACCATAGAACTTGAAGGATCGATAGTTTGGACATTCAGGTCTAGCAGCGTTGCCAGGGCCTACATGTGGTCTGTTGACAGTGGAGAATCGAAAAGGTCGTTGTAGCGCTTGACCTCTGCATCCGAGGGCTGACCATCACCCTCCAGACAACCCCATTTCTTCATGACAAGCAACTGGGCCTTTGTCAGCGCATGACGGCGCACCCCGTCCCCCTGTTGTGCAAGTCTTGCACTCCTCCAAGGCACAAAGTTCGCCGGCAGTGCCGCGCGCTTGTGCTCCTTCGACAACGGCGGCGGTGGCGGTGGTCGAGGTCCAAGAACTGAGACGCCGTATGCCTGAGAAACCGAGGCCACATAGCGCTGCAGCAGATCAAGGTTTGAATCTTGTTCGACAGTCTCGGTCGCCTGCAAGTGCCCTTGTTCAGCTTGCGTTGCTGTCGGTCGCCCAGCCAGGGTTTCACCCCCTAGCTCCTGCTGTCCACCCTCCAAACTGCCGACACCAACTGAAAGTTGTGCGCCAACACTGGCTAGAGCCCCCCCTTCTTGCATGCACTGTAACCCACAATCAGCTGGCTCGTTCAACACGATGGAGTTGGGCCCATTGGATCCCGAGCTTGCAAATATTGACCGGCGTCGAGAGTAGACTCGTGGGAAGGAATCTGCTCCCGCGAGTTGGCTTGAAAAAGTGGTCTTAGCGGGCTGGCCCAAAAGCTGCCCTTCGGCCGGGCCCAAAAACCTCAGGTTCACTTGCGCTAGACCCCTGAGCCAAATCCCGCCTGAACTGCAAAGCTTCTCCACGCCAAAAACTTGACCACACGTCCGTACAATACAAGGTATAACAGAGAATAGTGATATCACAAATTAATTACAAACAATCAAACAAAATCATATAGTAAAACGGTAAAATAGTTTTGGATGAGGCATGCCGCGCAGAACCTCTGAATATCTGTAGTCATATGCTTCATCAGATATCTGCATAATTGTCATAGCTAGACTCAATCTCTTGCCAAAGTATTACTAAACTTGTGGCCAAACAGCCTCTAAGTTACTAATCTAACTCAACCCACTCAAGAGGGAGGACGTGAAGCACATCTTTCACTAAACCAACAAACATTCAAGAAGTTAATCTGTTTTTTTTCACACGCTGAAAGGAAACAGTCGAGAAAAGGAGGGCAGAAAATAGTTTGTGATGTCTCATAAAACATAGAGTAGTACAGTTTAGCGCGGTAGATCTGTCCAAGAAACGAGCTCTTGCTCCATGGTGTAGCAACGAGTTGCATCCTGATCAGTGGATATGTCAATAGTTGCACGAAGCGCAACATTCCTGGTCACAGATGTAGAGTTGGAATTGGATTGTAGTGATGGCCCAATTCCATTGTTCCTTAGTAACTCCTGACGGCTTCTCTCTGTGATCATTGCTCTTAGGAGCTGCAGTCTTAACTCCACCTCTTTCATTTTAGGCCTTTCATCTCCTCTGATTCGTAAACATATTTCTGCAAGCGATGCCATTTCGTTGATTTCACTTTCATTTGCTTCCTTAGCAACTTGGGGATCCACTATTTCCATGATTCTTCCATCTTGTAGTGTTTGAAGAAAGTAATGACTTAGGTTTTGTTTTTCGCCAAAACAATTTGCTATGATTGGCTTCTTCCTTGACAGGATCTCAACAAGTATAACACCAAAGCTATAAACATCACTCTTCTCAGTTAGTTGGCATGTATGGAAGTATTCAGGATCCAAATACCCAAATGTCCCTTGTACAATTGTCACCACACGAGTTTCATCAATGGAGATGGATCTTGACGCACCAAAGTCTGAAACTTTCGAAGTGTAATTGTCGTTTAAGAGTATATTGGCTGATTTCACATCTCTATGGAATATGGGTATTGATGCAGAAGAGTGGAGGTAAGAAAGAGCACTTGCAACCTCAAGTGAAATTCTGATAGAATCTTCCCACGTTAATGAGAATGTTGTACTCTGTTCACCATGAAGAAGATCAGATAACGCACCATTGGAGATGAACTGATACACAAGTAAAGGTACCTCCGATTCAAGGCAACAACCAAAAAGCTTTACCACATTCCGATGAACAATTTGAGACAAGATGGCTACTTCATTGATAAACTGATCAATTTCATTCTGCTTCACAATTCTCGATTTCTTAATGGCAACCACACGTTGATCTGACAAAATTCCCTTGTATACAGTGCCATGGCCTCCACAGCCAAGAATACGTGTTGAATGGAAGTTGTCAGTTGCCTTCTCTAGCTCTTCCAAGGAAAATATTTTTGGATCGCGTGCTACATTTTCATCAGACGACATCAATTGCTCAAGGAGGAGGCCTTTGTTTTTTCGAAAGTATTCCCTTCTAATTTTTCTTTGCATATGTCTCCTCCACCTTCCAACAAATAAAATTGGACCTTGTATAAGAAAAAGGAACCCAGTAACACAACCAAGTGCGATTAGAAAACCTGGAAGACAGATGAATACTTGGAGTTACATTTGTCTACATTTTGTGGCAAACTTATTTTCTCAGTAAAAGAGACGTATCACATACCAGATGGATGATGAAGGACATTTTCATACATGCATACCCTTTTATCAGGATAAAAAATTGAACCATGAGGGCAACTTGAGCAGATATAGCTCCCTATGATGTTGCTGCATGTTCCATTACAAAGGTTGGGTACAGAACACTCATCAACATCTGCACAGTACATACGTAATCAAACGTGATCAGTTGAAGTAGATAGTATAACACATTCTGGTTCTCTTACTTTCTGTTGTTTTTTTAATAAAATTTGTTTGCTTAGTTGATTAAATATAGACGACAACAGTTTTAATTATTTAATTTCCTTCATAGCGAACCTCTGCTATCTGTACAAGCTTGTAAGAGCCAGCATACCTACACAGCCATCTTTGATATAAGCATTTCCTTCGTAGCCAGCAGAGCACTTGCAATGGTAGCCAGTAGATCCATCAACACACAAACTGTTGTTGCTCACACAAGCGTACGATGCCTCAGTTCTCACTGTGTGACATGTTTCATTGGTGACAGCCCATCTCCAAATGCCTTTGCTCCCAGAGAAGTCGAAGTCATGCAAGCCGTTTCCTACCGTTGGCGTTGTGATGATATCTCCAAGGTTTGAGGGCTTGTTCACAAATAGAAAACCATCGTCTAATGATATATTTATCACTTGATATTGTGCTGGCGGAATTCCGATAAATGTTTTCTTTGATGTACAGTTTAGGAGAAATCTTTTACTGCCAGAGCATGCGGATATTGCCACATGACCGTTTACATGGATTATCTCTATTGGGATCATACTCTTCTGTTGAGAAACATTAACAATAGAGAGTGATGTTAGACATATGTGTGATAGTAAATTTTGAAAAGAATAGCTAAAAAGGTTAATGAGCAATTCGGACTTTCAATTAGTAATACCGAGTATATTGAGCATGCATGTGCACACCGACTGGCTGAAGAAAATATGATAAACAACTTGGTTCCAAAAGGTAACAAGTAAAACAAAAGGTTTTACGGTCATACAAATTGGAACTATAGATGTCAATGAAAAATTACAGTATCAATTACATTAGAACATTTTTCATAAAAGGGAATTACATTAGAACGTTGTATGAACGGTACGAAAGATACAGTAATACTTGACTCCAGATCTCCGATATGTATATTATTTGGTTCCCCTGCTCCTTTTTTTAAGATAGATGTGGCACGAGACTTTCTTGTTTGCATTGTTGTTTATAGATATATTTTCATGATGCATTAATTTTCTATAAACTTTATATTATTATTCATCAAATGATACATATTACTATTTAATAGTACTTGATATGTTATATTTATATAAGCCAAAATCTCTGCCCATCCAAGTGGATGGACATATTTTAGTTCAAAATATTCATCTATACATATACATATAAATGTATGATGATTGAGCCCCACCCAAATAAAGACGCACGTGGTAAATGTATATTTTGTTAGTATTGCAGGACTCTTTGATGCCAGACTGTGCTAAAATATGTAACTGTAGTATGTTTTTTTATTTGAAAGAACACAATTTGTAATGTTATAAAAGAAAAAAAACACTACTAGTAGAATTCCAATTAACTTCAAATATATCTGGCATTTTAAATCAGTTCGCAGCTGATGATCTGAAATAATTAATTTGAACTTCCTAGCTATATTTGCTTTCTATCCACAAGACAGCGAACAACGATTTCAGAATCTAATCATGTTTCACGTATGTGTAAAACTGTATGTCTATATGTATACCTTGGTTGCCGCCATCAGATGCAGAAGAGTAACCTGATCCGGAGGACGTGGGGCAGCCACCAACGGCGCCGGCCGCCGCACCGGGAGATGGTGGTACTCCTGATGATGCTGCGCACATGGCGGCGGCGGCGGCGGTGGCGGCGACGGCGAGGCACAGCAGCACAGGTCTCATGGTGGCTACAACAATCTAACTGTCGAGCAATCCTTCTACGTATTCTCGAAAAAACAATCTGACTGTCGAGATATTCAGTTCCTCTTGCTGCCTTACTTCCATGGCCTAGTTCCTACTATATGTGGGCATCGTGGCCATTCCAACTTCCAAGCGTAGTAAATTAGTCCATCGTCAAAGTCTATTAGCAAGTCAATGAGTTTTGTCGACATAACGCAATTAAACGTATAGAATGGGGGTGCTCGTCGCGATCGTACAGCCATGTCTCTCCACGTGTATTTCATCCGTTCCAAAGCAACTTTTAATTTGATGAGGACAGGATTAAGAAGAATATAATAATTTGAAGGGGTTCCTCTTTGACTGGTTTTTTTCATATATACACACTTAGCTACTTATTAAAACTAATTATCATTTTGAACATCGTAAAAATAATGGTGACCAATATTTTTTATTATAATATATATAAAAACATCAACAAATATATAACTTTTATTAAGTACATTTCAGGATTAATCTATACCCATGGTCTTCTTTTTTATAAATATTTTAGGGGTTACAAATTTACCATTAGTTTGAATCGATATTATAAGGCCCTTCGCTATAAAATTAAAAAAAAAACATTAGAACTATCATTTGAACGGCATCCTCGTAGAATTGAAAAAACCAGCGAAAAATTTGCAAATGCCCCAATATTTTATAGGTTATTGACAGTTAAAGTTTCTAAATGTTTGATTTTAGTCATGTTAAAAATTATAATTATTTTTTAATATGAAGGAAGTAATAACCTTTTCCAACAAATAAATCAACATGTAGCAATCACGAGGAAGAGAATTACAAACTTTTTGACGGGCATGTTGATTAACTACATATCATTGATCTCCTGTGTTTTCTCTTCACCAAGATTTGGTTTACTTTTAATTGACGTTATCACCGCGCGTTATTAGTGGTCGATCATTTCTGGGACGAATTAATTAGCTTCGTCGGTTAAGTGTCGTTCTGAAAGTTCTTTTAAATTTAGACAATTTAGATAATAAAAGCTTTATTTAGACTCAGTTAATTAATTAAGCTAAGTTACTCCGGTCTCTGTATAAAATGCACACAACTTAAAGTTTGAAAAAAAACTTCCAAACACAAAAATCTTACAAAAATATATATCTTAGTCGCTATAGACTATATATATCTTACAGAAAGTTTGACGGGCATGTTGATTGACTATATATCCAGGTACTCATTGATCTCCTGTGTTTTCTCTTTACTTTTAATTGACGTTATCACCGCGCGTTATTAGTGGTCGATCATTTCTGGCACGAATTAATTAGCTTCGTCGGTTAAGTGTCGTTCTGAAAGTTCTTTTAAATTTAGAAAACAGAATAACTTTTTAATAATGAAAGTTTTATTTAGACTCAGTTAATTACATCAAGATGATACAATCAAATTAAGTCATATACATTCTCTACATAAAATGCGAACCCAAAAGTTTGATAAAAAACTCCCAAGCACACAAGTTTGACAGAAATATATATCTTAGTGGCTATTAATCCGTAGACCAGACTGTCACCCATGCTCATAGGTAAAAAACTATTGTTTCACCTGGTCTAACTGTCGTGATACCATTGCATCACTCAGAATCAGAATTGAGTCACCCTGGTCTCTGCATAAAATGCAAACAACCCAAAAGTTTGACAGAAAAACTCCCAAGCACAAAAGTTTGACAAAAATATATATCTTAGTGGCTATCAATCTGTAGACTAGATCACCATCCATGCTCATAGATAAAAAGCTCCTGCACCATCTTGTCCAACTATCATTATACCATTATACCACCGCATCATTCAGAATCACTAATTTATAGAAGCAAGCATAGACACATTTTCATTGTGCTTATGCTTTGGACCTTCTTTTGGTACCAAAGATCTTGTCATTTTGAAACAATTATCTGACTACTTGTTTCTGTGAGGAATATCAGAAACCCAAGAATATAGATGATTATTACACGCTAGAACAAAATAATAAAAAATAATTTCATAGTATTTCGAGAAAAAAACATTGATTACTTTTGAGAGGAATAAGTGGGAAACCATATTGATACATTCAGTCCCATCTTGCAATGACATTGTGCCAATCAATTATAACTAACACTGCTAGAAAAACCCACAATTATCCCGGTTGATAACCCCTTTAGTCCCGGTTCTCAAACTGGGACTATGAAAGCGGGACTAAAGATCGACATTTTTAGTCCCGGTTGAAATAACCGGGACTAAAGATACATCTTTAGTCCCGTTAGTAATACCAACCGAGACTAAAGATGACAGAGCCAGCCGGCCGCCGCCTCATGCTCGCCCGCGGCCGCCCGCTCCTCGCTCTCCGCTCCCACTCCCGGCTCCCGCCGGCCGCCGCTCCCCGGCTCCCGCTCGCGCTGGGGTGAGCCCCTCGTCGCGAGATGTGAGGGGAGAGGGAGAGAAGGGGAGAGGGAGATATGAGGGGGGAGGGAGAGAGAGGAGAGGGAGAGAAAGCTGAAAAAATAGCTAAGTGTTGGATCGATGGAGAAGACGATGCGCGTTAGGGATATATATACCCCTGGATCTTTAGTCCCGGTTGGTGGCATCAACCGGGACTAAAAATATTTTCCTGCTATTTCTAATTCATCTTTAGTCCCGGTTGATAGTACCAATCGAGATTAAAGATAATTTTTCGCTATTTTCAATTCATCTTTAGTCCGGTTGTAGCCACCAAGCGGGACTAAATATAATTTCCCGCTATTTTCTAAATTTTTTTTGTTCCTGACTAGGGTTAACAACCAAATTAAATAATTTATTAAATAAATATAGGTTTAAAATAATAATAAGTAATGCATTAAAATTTAATCAAATAGAGGTAATCATACCTCCTAGACAATGCACCTCTCTATGTGCTCCTCTAGATATTGTTTCTCTTTTGTCCCTCTCTATTTTTCCTTTTCATCTGCTGTTGACCAAAACAGAAAAATTTTGACTTTTTATTTTTTAATATTTTTCTTGACTTAGGAGCACACGAGAGGTAATCACAAAAAAATTGAGCCTAAACAAGTGAAATACGTGGCCTATAGAAAATTCAGAAGACGCGCTCATAATTGAAAGAAAAGCTTCCGCGCTCGAAAAGGCAATCTTCTGAGCCATTTTTGGGGAAAATAAAATCGTCGAACGCAGCAAAGCAGTGGATGAATGCATCTGAATTTTTTTGATCGATTTTCATATATGGAACGTCTCGATCGGAGTCCGTATGCGAAAGTTATGGCCGTTTTAAAAACCGACTCCGAATTAGAGAACGAAACGGAAACAATGCGCGCAAAAACTTGTTCCACACACACAAACTAGACATGACGGCTAGGGCTTGATGAAAACAAAGAGAGAAACAAACGAACTGGACTCTAACACGATCTAACATGTAATAAGACCTCGACCAGGACACAAACTCGACACGATGAACTCTGAAACTGAAATATGCGAAGGCTATGGCACGTAAGGTTATAGTAAATACAACGAAACATATCCAAAAAAGTGATGTTCTTATCAATATTCATAATCACTCTGATTTGTATATTATTACCAAAACAATATATTGAGAATCACTAGTTAATAACAATATGGTAATTTGTAATTACAAGGTAAGGATCAAAACTTCCTTCTATCTTTAATCACCCACCTCCACACAACACCACCCCCTTTTCACTTACAGATCCTCTCAAATTAATTCCAGACCATTTTAATCATGCAACAGATTAATTTTATTCCTTTACAACAAAATCATGCAGTTAAAAAAGCACCTTCCTTCACTTTAGTCCCGGTTGGTGTTATCAACCGAGACTAAAGATCATTTAGATCTTTAGTCCCGGTTTATAACACCAACCGAGACAAAAGATGGGATCTTTAGTCCCGGTTGATGTTACAAACCGGGACTAAAGATGGTCGTCGGCTTGACAGATTCTGACAAGAATCTAACCGGGACTTTAGTCTAGGTTTGTAACACTAACCGAGACTAAATATCCTAGAGAGCTGGTGCCTTTTTAAACCGGAACTAAAAACGTTTTCTAGTCTCGGTTCCTATTGGAACCATGACTGTTGTGGATTTTGGTGCTTCAACCAAAGATCGTTTCTCCAATAGTGTAAGAAACAATGGTTAAAGAAATATATATCGGTAGCAACCTTGCATGCGTGTAGAAGACCAATGCAAGAATCCAATATAATGCATGGAGCCTGACACATCACAATCTCCATGGAGATCCATCATACCCAAACTACATACAAACTTGTATGATTAGTAGCCAGAACAGAATTCTCCTAAACACACAGTACTAACATTAAACAACAAGATATCCACTTGATTCAGTGCAATATTAGGATCCAAAACTGTTTTCGGCTTTTCGAACATGCTTTCCCCTTTCCGACCATTGCCACCACCCCGGCCATCGCCACCCCTCTCCCGTCATCGCCGACGCTCCAGCCGGCGTCGTCCACCCGCGCTTTATCCTCTTTTTCGACCCCGATCTTCTCAGCTGCCTGGCCACCTTGACAGGCCCATCGTCGACACCCTCCTGCCTCTGCTGTGGCCGAGGCCTTGCTGCCTTCTCGACCTATCATTCCTGAACGATGCAAGCCGCTTCCTGCCTTTGTGGCACTATTTTCATCGGATCTGTCTCTAGCTGTCCAGCGGCGTTCCTTTGCACAGGTTGTCAGAGGCGACACCGTCCCTTTTTCAAATCCTCAAGAGCAGTCTCGACCACGCAGCGGAGCTAGCTCCTTCTTAACTTCATTCGTCCGGCCCAACAACCTCTCTCAAGGCCAAGTCGCTTCGGCGTGGCCAGCTGCGCCCCAAAGGCCTACGCAGCTACTCTGTCACGTTGCCGGGGAGGAGGATGATGTTGGCGCGAATACGGGTTGGATTCATGTGCGAAAACCTTACTGGTGGAGACGCAGTGTGCATGCAAGCGCCAGTTGCAAAACGCCACGCCAAGGACGGACGTAGAGGCCGACTTCAAGCCGACAAGACGGTGGGCGGGTGAAGCAGAGTTACTCCACCCCTCTGCTGCGTGAATTCTAGGATCTAGTTGTTGGGAGGTGCTTAACATGCCTTCGCCGCAGACACCCGGCGGCGCATTGCAGGGTCCCTGTTTGTTGCTTCCTGTGCAAGGGGCTTGGACATCGTGTGCGCGACTGCCGGCGCCAGGACGCCTTGAGGAGGCACCAGTCCTCGCCTCACCGCCGCTCCAGCCAGTCAAGCTCGCCCGCCACACAGTGCCCACCCCGCCACGCTGCACCTGACCACCGTGGGCTCCCTTATGCTGCCGTCGTCACCGCCACCTCTGCGAGCTCGGCATCTGCTGCTGCACACAATGTCCCAGCTTGAAGACCCAGCCACGCGCCTGGAGAAAGACTCTTGCTACATCCTGACTTCCTTTGCCGTTGACAGCGAGCTTCGGGAGTGGAGCAAGACGGCGGTCGTGTCCTGGGCGGAGCGTGTGTCGCCAAACACTGAACCGCAAGATGTCGAGCAGACATTCATCGATGAATTTTGGCTTCGTCGTGGCGAGGTCACGGTTTCTCTTCACCACATGTAGGCCTACATGATCAAATTTCAACATCGACGCCATTGCGAGGAGGCGCTGTTCAAGGGCTTTGTGAAGCATCGCGGTGTTAAGGTCCATTTCGTCAAATGGCGTAGCCTCCAGGGCGCTCTCAGGGTCGCCCTCCTCTTCCGCATACGCTTGAGCTTGGACGGGGTGCTGATGCACGCCTAGGCGGCGGATGTCGTGGAGCGGCTCATCGGAAGGACTTACACACTGGAGAAGATTGAGATGGATATAGTTCACCCGCTAGAGGCCAGGAACACGCGCACAATTGACCTATTGAAGCATCTAGGCCTCATTGTTGATTTTGGTAATTAATAACAAGCGCTAATTGTGAACTAACGATTATTTTGAGTTACATATATTTGAGTTAGGATCACACAATAAGAGTATATGGATGATGTAACATCCTGGCCCAGGGCTTAATAGGATTAATAGAATACTCATATCAACAAGTTGCAACTTCTTTTCCGGAAGCTCATCTCCAATGAACTCTGAGGTTAAGCGTGCTTGGCCTGGGACAATTTGGGGATGGGTGACCGACCGGAAAATTCTTCCCGGGTGTGCATGAGTGAGGATAAAGTGCGTAGAAAAGACTAGTGTTGGTCTGTGAGGGCAGTCTAAGGTCCTAGAGAGCTTCCACATGTAGGCGGACCTAGCCCGGGAAGAGTGGGACGTTACAAGTGGTATCAGAGCCGACTCTCGCAGTTTCACGGGGTACGTGGTAGGTCAGTTGCGCGGGCATGGTGCGCATGGGCATGGGCGTGGGCGCTGAGGGGACACGGCATGGCATATGCGCCGGCACTGGATGCACGGACGTTGCCAAGAGGGGAGGTTCCTGGCAGCTCCTAGAGAGCTTCCAGATGTAGGCGGGCCCAGTCCGGGAAGGGTGGGACGTTACAAGTGGTATCAGAGCCGACTCTCGCGGTTTCACGGGGCACGTGGCAGGTCAGTTGCACGGGCATGGTGCACATGGGCGTGGGCCCTGAGGGGACACGGCATGGCACATGCGCCGGCACTGGATGCACGGACATGGCCAAGAGGGAAGGTTCCTGGCCTGGGGTTGACCGACGAGGACGTCGGGTCTTCTAAGGGGGTGTGGATGTAACATCCTGGCCCAGGGCTTAATAGGATTAATAGAATACTCATACCAACAAGTTACAACTTCTTTTTCGGAAGCTCATCTCCAATGAACTCTGAGGTTAAACGTGCTTGGCCTAAGACTAGTGTTGGTCTGTGAGGACAGTCTAAGGTCCTAGAGAGCTTCCAGATGTAGGCGGGCCCAGCCCAGGAAGGGTGGGACGTTACAGATGATCATCGAGGATTATTTTCGATGGCGAAAAGCGAAAGGATTGAAGACGGTAAAACTAGCGGTTTTATTTTACTTGATCGAGGAGTTTGGGCAATCAAATTTCATAGAATTTATTTATAGCTTTGCCGTACTATCAAGGGGGTAATGACCTAAGCAAAGAGATGATCAAAATGCCACATTAGGTCATTTGCATTTAGACTTGGCTCACCTCATATTTCCTATTATTTTCTGTCCAAGGCCGGTTTGATCGTGGAGTTGTATATAGTCTGACCGGGCCCTTGGGGAGGTCTGACCGCAGGCTTTTGCACGGTCTGACCGGCCCTTTGTGGTGGTCTGACAGGCCACTCACCTCCGGTCTAACTGGCCCCTTGCCAGTTGATTGATTCCCTCTGGCCTGGCGATCTAGAGCCGCCAAAGCCGTAATCGGTCAGACCGAGCCGATGACGGTCTGACCGAGCCATGGGCGGTCTGACCGGCCTTTTGGCCTTCGGTCTGACCGGCCCTCCTGCCTTTAGAGCATTAAATGCACTGTAACGGCTAGTTTTCTAGCCGTTACATCTTAGGCTAGTCTGACCAGCTACCCTTCGTCGGTCTGACCGGCAGGCAGCAGATTTGGTGAATTTCGTCCCCAACGGCTAGTTTTCTTGGTGTGGGGTATAAATACCACCCCATTGGCAGCAAGGGATCTCTCTTGGCACACAATTCATTTGCATACACCCCTTGCATCTCTCTCACACTCACTGAGCTAGTGTTCATCCATTGTTGTGGTTGAGGGTTGTTTTAGCCAAGAGCCAAGTGCATTGCTTCCACTGTAGAGCTAGTGTGGTACTTGATCATCTCCGAGCCGCGTCATTACTTTTTACTCTTGGAGGTTGCCGCCTCCTAGACGGCTTGTGGAGGAGTTGCCCGGTGACCTCTCCGAGAAGATTGTGGAGGAGGCCCGACACCGGTTTTATGAGTGGTTTGGAGTTCACCACCTTTGGAGTGAAGGAAGAGCTACCCCTAGTGATCGAGGCTTGGTAGTCCTCTCCGTGGGCTGGCTCCCACCTTGCCCACCCCTTGATGAAGGGGGCGTGCGGTGGCTTTGTGGTTGAGCGGTGGAGTTGGGCTCGCCTCAACGGGGAGTAGGAAACCGACGAGTTTCCGAACCTCGGTGAAAAACTCCTTTGTCTCTTGTCTCATTTACTTATTGCATTTACTTTTGTGCCATTTACATTAGTAGAGACATACTTGAGCCTTTATCACCTTAGGATTGCAAAACTTAGTTGCTTAGTTAGACTTGTCCCTCACCGAGCCTAGCAACTTAGGTTAGTTTTGATTTAGTGCCATTTAGTTTTAAATTGCCTATTCACCCCCCTCTAGTCGATATCTTGATCCTACACCTATGGGCCTAGACGACGCACCCCAATGCCATCCCCAAAAGGCTTTGGCTTGCTTCACCATGTGCCCGCACGACGCCGCCTCAAGCAAACTATTCGACACCGACAACCCGCCAGAGAGGTGGCAAAGAGGGGTGCGCCACCCAGTGATCATTCATCTGGAAGAAATACACGACTACATGGCTGCCTCGGTCGATTTGGACACGCAAGAAGCCTTTCAGCCGAAAAAGCGTCGCCTACAGCCGTGGCACCAAGGGGTGCTCGACGGCGAGCAAGTCCCAACAAGAGCGATTGAGGACTTCCCCCACCATCCGCCGTCGCCACGGTTGGTCCATGATCGGCTGGGCGGGCTTGAAGCAGATGAAGAATGCTAGAGCGGCCATGAGATGGAAGAAGATGACTGCGACGATGGTCGTGGTCGCCGCTTTGGCTGCACCGACAGACACCGCCGTGGAGCGGCACGTTGCGTGCACGTTCGGCCCGACGATGATTCCAACTGGGAGGAAGAAGGCGAAGAGGACCTCGACAATGAGAGAGAGGTGTCGCGGGGGAACCGTGGCCGTGACAGGCGGGGCCGACAAAGAGGAGGCGGCAACTACCACCCTAGGCATAACCAAGTGGGCTGGAGCAGAGATCGGGATGACAGCGAGGGAGAGGTCGCGACCTCGGCCATGGCCGCGGCGAACGTATATCAAACGACAAGGCCTACTGCCGTGAGCGCACAAGGTCACCAAGTTGCTGGAACAGAGGGGAAGGCAATCAAAGCGGCGGCGGCAGGCGACACCCCATGGATTGCACGGTCGAGCTACCTTTGCTCGGCAACAAGGAGGTGCACGCAAAGGTATGTGAATTCTGGTTGCTTAATGCATTGCACGCTACTCAGTTTTAGACGCAGATGCCACTTTCGCCGTCGGCCGCGCACCCTCGTCAGAACAACCAACTAGCTCGCTTAACACCCATTCTGGATAAGGCGTTCCTGGGAACGCTAGCCGCTGCGGAGAATGAAGCCTGGTCCGTCGGGAGGGCCTGGGATCCCATCCCTGCCACATGCGTCTTCGCGCACATCGTCTCCGCGCTCCTGGCACCGCACCAGTGCACGCCTGAATTGATGACATGCCAGCAGATTGAGCAAGGACTCCTTCGCCTCGAGCTTGCGGCTGTGGACAGTGCGCCCACGCCGCAGGAGCAAGCAGCAGGTTGGGTGTTCCCTATGCCATCCCCTCCCTGTGAGCCAATGGGAGGCAGTGGTGGTGCGGTTGCAGTGACATGCCAGGTGGTGGACCAAAATCTGCTCTGGCTTGACAGGGCGGCCGTGGGCATCACAGGAAACTCCGCTGCACGGGCGGCGAGTGCACCTCAGGAAGACACGATGCCACTTTGGGCGGAAGATGAGGTGTGGTCCTTGGCCACCGTGCCACTGCAGCCCCAAGCTCCGATGATGGCGAGCCCAATAGACAGAATGGTGGCGCTCTTCGTTAAGCCACAAGAGTCCCTGCTCCCTACGCCGGCCAGGCAGCAGCCGAAGCAACCGTCGAGGGTTTGACCGGCGACGATAAGACGCAGCAAACGGATTACCAGGCAGCCGGTCACCCCAATCATGGAGCGATGTGTCGGGTTCTACTCAAGTAGCTCAGGGTAATCAAGGACGACGATAGTGATTCGATGGAGAGAGTCATCAAGCAATATGTGGCGATGTTCAATGGCCCTCTCCCGGCTCACATCATCGCCGCACTCACGGCCATCTTTGGTCTGGACGACGACGACCAACGTGCCGCTGACGCTCCTCTGATTGCCTTGGTGGCAGAAGGCATGGCAGAGGCGGCAGAAGAGGTTGAGGGCCTCGCTGCCTGACCGGAATGTCTCACGGGAGATCGCGATGCGGAGTAAACTTGGTTGCTTCATGTATCTAGTGTTCGGACCGCCGGTGATATGCCGACTCTGTTTCGGTGGAAAAGGGGAAAAACTCCGACGGCCTACGCGTAGCCTTTCTACCCCCCCTCCCCTCCTCCCCGCTCGCCTTTCCTAGCTCCTGTAATCAGCTCGACAGTCGATTAACTATGTTGTTGTCGTCACCACTCCGTTCTTGGACCGACGCGACAAGTTTCCGCCTTTCTTTCGGTCGTCGGGGCGCTGCCGCGCCGCACATTTCCTCTAACATAACCGTTAAACCCTCAGGCTTGCCGTGCCGAGGAGAGAAGAGTAACCGTGGGAAACCTCCCCATTTGTTTCTATGCAAGGCCGTCGAGGAAGATGCACAGGTCACAAGTATGGCGAAGCACGGCAGGGACCCCAAATTTCCCAGTGGGCTAGGCCCATGTTGCCAGCCGCAACAAGGATACGACATCCATGGGCTGCTATCGCTGCACAAGGCCTCTGGGCAAAAACATGTGTAAAGGCCAGAGCAGGTCTAGTCGTTTTAAAAATCCGGCCCAATACATTATCGGGCGACTGTTTGATCTGTGGGCCTTCGTTTTGGCCGACCAGTATGTCTAACATTACCTCACCAATGCTGGTTTGTTGGTTTTCTTAAGAGGAAAAGGAATCTTGGGAAGTTGAAGTCTCTAGTGTAAAACGCAAAGAGGCAGTCTTCAGTTGGCCCCAACATCTTTGCCACCTCGACCCCTGCTTCTGGGGACACAGTTGCCATACCATATGAGTGGCTGGCGAAAACACATGGCGCAAAGTACGACGTTTTTTAAAACCTTTGAAATGACAAAAAGCCTAGACATCATCTCCTGGAATGTGAGGGGTTGAATTCCCCGGCACGTCGGAATGTGATCCATGAGCTATTGTTAGACACAAGTTGCAGCCTGGCATGCTTACAAGAGACGAAGCTCCAAAATGTGGATGATGGTCTTGCCCACTTCTTGGGATGGTACAAGTTAGACAAGTATGCCTTCAAGCCAGCCAGGAACACAAGAGGAGGTATCCTACTCCTATGGAACAGCGGGTTGTTGGATGTCCAAAGAGTAAGAATTGGCAGCTTTTCGATCTCAGCGAACATCACGATGATACATTCGGGAACCACCTTCCGACTCTCTGGGGTCTATGGGCGTTCCAGGAACAACCTTAAGAATGTGTTTTACGACACATCAGATATCTAAGACCCAGCTCAGGTAAAGGGTGGCTGCTTCTGGGCGACTTCAACATGATTTGCTGTGCGAGAGACAAAAACAACAGTAACATCAACCTTGCGTGGATGCGGCGTTTTCGCTCTACCATTGATCACTATGAGCTGTGGGAGATCCCTCTACAGAACATGAAGTTCACCTGGAGTAACGAGCGGCGAAGAGCCACCTTAGTCAGGCTAGACCGTTGTTTTTGTAACAAGCAATGGGATTTGGCTTCCCCTGGCCATGCTCTGCATGCTCTTCCCACATGCCCCTCATATCACTACCCCCTTATGCTGTCAAACTCCCATGACCCACGAGGATCGCGACCTATCAGGTTTGAAAACTTCTGGGTGAGGATCCCATGCTTCAAAGACAAGGGGAAGGTGTCATGGAGTGAACCTAACCCCCACACTGAGCCAATGCATCGCCTAAATCATAAGCTACAGCTTACGACATACATCCTAAAAGATTGGGCGCAAATCATCTGCACGGAAGCCAAAATTCAGTTCCACATGGCGCTAGACGTCATCCAGAGGTTGGAAGTGGCTCAAGAAAACAGAGATCTCACTGCTAGGGAGGTTAGGCTTAGAGCAGGCCTCAAGCGCAGGGTCATTGCGCTGGCTTCGATCGAGAGGGCAAGGAAGAGGCAATCCTCTAGGATTACGTACATCCGGGAGGGTGATGCAAATATGAAATTTTTCCATCTAAGGGTGAATGCACGTAGGAGAAAAAAATACCATCCAGAGGCTACAAAGAGATAATGGTTGGGTTGTCATGCATCAGGACAAAGAAGCGAGTATTTTTTACCATTTCATGGAAGTGATGGGGCGGCCAATGACAAGGATTGGGCCAATATAATTGCAAAGGTAATGGAGGAGTAGTTTGGAATTAAACCCAAGGATCAAACTTCTGTGTATCGGCTGCCATATCCTGAGTGGTCTGATAGGGTTCCACTTCCAAGCCGATACAAGGTTCTAGATTTCTACATGTTTTCAGGGCAGGATGGTGTATCTACAATGGAACATATCATCCGATTTTTAGCTCAATGTGGGGAGGCATCGGTTGAGGAAGCTCTGGAAGTTAGACTTTTTCCATTGTCTTTGACTGGATCGGCTTTCGCATGGTTTTCATCATTATCACCAAACTCTATCAGAGGTTGGGCCGATCTTGAGAAGCAATTTCACTTATACTTCTTTGCTGATGTTGATGAGTTAAGGCTCACAGATTTGATATCAGTTAAGCAGCAAGAAGGAGAATCGGCTAAGGAATATATTCGAAGGTTTCGTAATGTCCGCAGCCAATGTTATAATCTGAATTTAAGTGATGAGCAGCTAGCAGAGCTCACATTTCAACGGTTGTCAATACCAGTCAAAGCTAGGTTTTTCTTCCATGAGTTTGACAGCCTGGCTCATCTATTACAGAAGGTATCAGCTTACGAAAGCTGATGTCAAGAAAAAAGAGAAGAATCAGTTTTGGAGCGATCAAGACAGAGATAATTTTGAAGCATGACTTCTCATACTCCAAAACTGGGGGGCATGTGTTGACGACCAAATTTGATAATTCATATATCGGATTTGGGGTTAAGGCCAAGGCCAGATTTGGAGGAAACCATGATTATCAGAAATAGCGTACATGCCAAGTTATAGTTCGAATCGGCTAAGGTGTTCATCGGCTGATGCCGGGTTAGACAAGAAAGGCTGATGAAGCCGATTCTGATGTAGCCAATTCCAGGAAGATAACATTAGAATCATTGTCGGATTCGGTTGGAGAGCTTCATGAGGATTGAACTATAAGGATAGAGTCCTAAAAAGGCAATTGTATCCATTAATTAGGAAGAGTTTGTTAGTTTCCTATTTTATCTTTAGGAAAGTGTGTTAGTTGGACCCCCGTTTTTGGAAACGGGAATCTTTCGTGTTCATAGTACCATTTCCCTGGATCGAGTAGTTTGGTACTCACGAAATACAATACTGAATTATCAGGTGCATATGCACGAATAGTCTTACATCAAAAGTATTACAATATAGGCCCGAAGGCAATATCCAACATATAGGACCATATGGTCCAGATACAACCAAAAGTAGAAATTAGGTAAGGCGGCGGAATAAAGCGGCGGCACATCGATTGCCACGAGCAACGGCCAGGAGACTAAGACCTAGCGGGCACCATCGTCTTCTCCGCCCTCCTGGTAGTAGGCATATGGATCCTCCAAGTCTTCATTTCCACCATCTGAAGGTTTGTGCGTATAGCAAGGGTGAGTACCAACCGTACTCAGCAAGCCAACACGGAAAGATGCACATGATAGGGGATTCTCAAGGAAATGCCGTGGTTTATTTGCACAAAGCCAACTTTATAAATTTTTTCAAAAACCTAGCATCTAGCCAAGTCAAGTTTTAGTTCCATAGTTCATTAAGTTGGCGACGGTTCTATCTACCATCCATTGTGATTCCAAGGATGGCCTCCCGCCTCCGGTTCGTCATGGTTTTCTGGGGAGTCTACCCCTTCTCGCCTTTCGAGAAGTTGATCCACCAGTGAATAAGAATCATCATGCAACCCATCCCATCATTTTAAAATTTAGAGTCTAGCCAAGCGAAAGTCTTGTCACGATGCTCTATATCCGTGAGCACGGCTATTCGAATAGATTGATTAATTCTCACTGCAGTGGATGTACACTTTACCCGTACTCCGCGACTGCCCAACAAATGAGCCTACGTCCCAACACATGAGACGTGTCACGGCAAAGCTTTTCAATAACCTCACTTTGGCAGTACCCGCTCCATGAACTTAAATCCTCTTGCACTCTAGCCGTCCTTTTCTAGCAGTGCGAGGAGTTCTGGCGCTCCCGGGGTAAGGGAAAACTTCATTCTTCAAGTTATAATTAATTTCGATTTTCAATCATCCATTCCCAATCTCATCTCATACATAGGAACCACTATGCAGAGGTACCGCCTCCGCTCGACTATTTACTCCGCTAGGTCTATACCCGTTTGAGAAGTATGGTTGTACTGGCTCGTTTCCCGGCTATCTCATGACTCGGTTCCTAATTTACTGGGGTCGGCACTTGCCTTTTCTGGAATTCACCCAAATTATCTAGCTGCCCCAGTCACATTTGTTTGGTATTTTCAGTTTTCATCAAAACTTATTTGATCATTCTCATGGCAATGTGGCGCTCATGTCTCCACATGCCGTATCCCAACTACCTTTCCCAAAGGTAGTTGCCCAAGCATATAGCTATTTGCAAAGCATGAGTATGCATGAATCTAATAATAGCAGGGCTAAGCATTTTACCAAAGATTTCCTTCGGTTACATCATGTCGAGGGTTACAAAGAATATAACTAAAGGTAATCAACATCAAGGCATGGCATAACAAGAATAGGTATTCTTTTATGTAGAGCATGCACATTTTAGTTTTAGAATCAACACAAGTTCGCAAATAGGACCAATATGTTCAAAGGGAGTGATGACTTGCCTTGCTCGTGACCTTGTTGGCTTGAGTCTTCGACGTTCTCAACGGCTCCCTCGGACTCTACCGTACGTGCAAGAAATCCAATTGAATTCGATTAGAATTCAAATAAAATCCAATGAAAGCCAAATAAATTGCAAAAGCGACTTCTATCACTAGGTTATGATTTTACGTAATTTTAGGTTCGAGTTTTGGCAAAATCCGAGTTAATATGAACGAGGTACAAACATTTGAAGTTTCGCGTTTATCGAATTAATTAATTATAAGGTGATGTGAGTTAGTTTATTATAATTTTAGAAAAGAGATATCGCCGACAATTAGAAAAATATTATATTGACAAAGGAAGTGGTTAATTCAAATTTTATTTTCAAATTAACGAGCCGAGATCCTAGGGTTACAATTAATTCGAATCCCAAGATAATTTATTCTAAGGCGTGTCACTATGCTAAATGATTTAGAATTTAAATTCTAAAAATTTTATATGACAAGGTTCTAGGTTTTACTAACAAACTCGATTATATTTAAATTCCTAAATGATTCATTCTAAACAAAAGATTGCATTTAATAATTTAAGAATTGAACTTCAAAATAAATTCATAGGGTAAAATTGGGGTCTAATAGAAAACTAATTCACAATTAAATTCCTAATTTATATTGCCTCCAAATACACTTTTATTTTAGGAGAGGAAATAGAATTTTACTTTAAATCCTTTTTTAAAAAAATATTTCCTATTTTATATTTTTTCTCTCTCTTTCTCTTCTTTTCTTTCCTTTTTCTTTTCCCTTCTTTCTCCTTTCTCCCCTGCTCTGTTTCTTCCCTCCTCTCAGCTAGCGCCGGCAGTGGGGAAGACAAGCTTGCCGACGGCGAGGGAGGGGCGGAGCTCGGGAAGGGAGTGGGTTTCACCATCTCGGGATCACGGGGGTCCCATTTCACCACTTGGCCGGGACCGGGGATCGGCGGAGATGGCTGGCGACGGCGAGGTGGTTCGGGTGTCGGCGATGCTCATCGGCGGCATAGTTCGGCGACGACACGGCCAATGTGGCAGGCCTGGGAGCATCTACGGAGCCTAGCGGTGCTACTGGTGGTGATGGCTTGGCCGGAAAAGCTATGGAGCGGGCTAGCACCGTGCGGGGTAGTGGCGGTCCGAACGGACGCCCACGGCGGGCTCCGGTGGCGGATTGGCACGGGTAGGTTAGGGAAAAGTTGGAGATGGTTGTACAGATCGTGTTCTCACCTTCGGGTTGCGCGGAAATTGGCCGGCTGCAACGAATTACGGATCGGCGGCCTCGGCGGCGATCTCTACCGGCAACTTCGGTGTTTCGAGAAATTGAAGCAATGTGGTGGCTAATTTTTGGGGAAAACAGGGGGAATAGCACGAGTGAATGATGGAGAAGATTTGGTGTGTAGCAAGCTTGGTCTGGGGAGGCCTCTATATAGCCGGTCGACGGGGAGGGGGGAAAGGACGACGCGACGGCGCGCGGCGACAGGACGCGAGCGCGGCGCGACGACGGCGATGGCGACGCGAGGCGCGCGCGCGGCGCAGCGCAGGGCGCGGGGCGCGAGGGCGATGGCGCGCAGTGTGGCGCGTGTGATGGCGACGGGCTCTCGGCGACGTGACGTTGGCGCGGTGCGGCGCGGGGCTCGAGAATGGATCGAAGAGCCGGCGCATTGATGAATAGTGCATTTTTTATTTTTTCGATTTTGCTTTTTCTTTTTCTTTTTCTCTTTTTTTGTCCAACAATTCCTTTTGTACTACATATAAACTAAATTGGGTTTTGGCCCAATTGTAATTCAATCAGATTTTAAGTTCTTGCCCACTTTATTATATACATATATATTATTTTAATTATATATTTATTATTATATTTTTATACTTTTTCTTCTTATGTATAACTTAGTAAATTTTGTGTTATACCCAAAAATTTAACATCCTCTGCTCAAAAATAAATTTCTATTAAATCTTAACTTTTCCCTGAATCTTTATTTCTAAATTTTATTCCTAGTATTTATAGTTTCCTTTCCTTTAGTATTTTAAAACCCTATCGACCTTCCATTTCAAATTAAATATTCACTTATTCAACTCGGCATCGAAGATTTGTAAACAAGAGACAAATAAATCCGACAAGATGCAATAAATCAAAAGATTTTTGTCAGCTCTGATTTTTTTTATATTTCGATTTTTAAAAGCTCAGATTTTTAGGGTGTTACAAACCTACCCCCCTTAAATAAATCTCGTCCCCAAGATTTCTTACCGGTTGTTGAGTAGGTGTGGGTATTCAGTCTTTAGAAAATCTTCGCTCTCCCAGTGGCCTCTTCTTCGGTGTGATTGCTCCATTGCACTTTGTACATGCGCCATGACTTGGTTCGTGTCCTCTTTTATGCCTCGTCCAATATCTTTATTCGATGTTCCGGGTATGTGAGATCACTGTCGATGTGGATGGTTTCCAAAGGAGCTTGCTCTTTTGGCACTCGCAGAAACTTTTTCAATTGCTGGTAGGCCACTTCCCCTCTTCTGGCGCTTATCAAAAATGGGCCCACGTATCTTGGCGCAAGTTTCCCTTTGACCTTGAACCTCTGGGTCCCTCGTAGTGGTGAGACCTTTAGGTACACATAGTCACCTACATTGAACTCTAAGTCCCTTCGACGAGTATCCGCGTAGCTCTTATGTCGAGATTGGGCCGCCTTTAATCAGTCCCGGATCAGGCGGACCTTTTCCTCGGCCTCTTTGATTATGTCAGGTCCAAACATGGCTCGTTCACCGGTTTCTGACCACATCAATGGGGGGTTCGGCATTGCCGACCAAATAGGGCTTTCATTTGGCGACATCTTCAGACTTGCTTGGTAGCTGTTGTTGTAGGAGAATTCGGCGTACGGTAGGCATCTTTCCCAATCCTTGGTGAAATCCCACGCACAAGCTCTCAGCATATCCTCAAGAACTTGATTTGTCCTTTCGGTCTGCCCATCGGTCTGTGGGTGGTAAGCGGTAGTGAAGGCAAGGTGACTTCCGAGTGCCTCATGAACTTTGCTCCAGAAATGGGACGTGAATTGAGTACCGCGATCCGATATAATTCTTTTTGGTACGTTGTGAAGACACACGATCCTACTCATGTATAGTTCCGCCAGCTTGGCACTATTGTAGTTAGTCTTAACGGGGATAAACCTGGCGGTCTTGGTGAGCCGATCTACTATTACCCAAATGGAATCATATCCCACTGTAGTTTTGGGTAGTCCAACGATGAAGTCCATGCCTATCTCATCCCATTTCCACTCGGGAATCTTGAGTGGCTACAACAAGCCTGTCGGTCGTTGATGCTCAGCTTTTACCCTTTGGCATACATCGCATACGGCCACGTATTCGGCTACATCCCTCTTCATATTGGGCCACCAATATTCCTCCTTCAAATCCTGGTACATCTTTGCTACTGAGATGTAGCGAATATGCTGATTCGTGTGCTTCTTTTAGGATCAACCCTCTCAAACCACCTTGCTCAGGCACGTAGATCCTTTTCTTATACCACAGGGTTCCATTGTCATCTACCGAAAATTTATTCGCGTGCCCAGCGGCCATGCGCTCTTTGATCGCTTGAGTTTCTTCATTATCCTTCTGAGCTTCTTCTATCTGAGTCTTCAGAAGAGGTTGGATTTCTAGTGAGTTCACTTCTCTGTGAGAAATCAGGTGTAAGTTAAGTCGAGCCATCTCTTCTTGGAGCTCACTGGCCATGCCTTCCAGTCTCATATGGTTGCATTGGGCTTTGCGGCTTAACGCGTCGGCCACTACATTCACCTTGCCGGGGTGGTAATGGATTCCTAGATCGTAGTCCTTGATCAATTCCAACCACCTTCTCTGACGTAAGTTGAGATCGGGCTGAGTAAAGAAGTATTTCAGACTCTTGTGATCAGTGTATACATCGCAGTGATTTCCGATCAGATAGTGTCTCCAGATTTTAACGCATGAACAACTGCTGCTAATTCCAGGTCATGTGTGGGGTAGTTTTCTTCGTGGGGTCGTAGCTGTCTTGAGGCATGCGCCACGACCTTTCTATCCTACATCAATACGCATCCCAGTCCTTGTCGGGACGCATCGCACTATATCACAAAGTCCTTACGGTTGTCAGGTAGGATTAAGATTGGGGCGATGGTTAACTTTTCTTTTAGTTGGTCAAAGGCTTCCTGACACTTCTCGTTTCAGGCGAATTTCTTCTCTTTCTTCAGAAGTTGAGTCATGGGTCGGGCTATTGTGGAAAACCCTTCGATGAATCTCCGGTAATATCCGGCCAATCCCAAGAAACTCCGAACCTCTGTTACTGACTTGGGTGCCTTCCATTCCGTAACAGCTTCGACCTTGGCAGGGTCTACCGCTACTCCTCCGGCTGAGACTACATGGCCAAGAAAACCGACTTCCTTAAGCCAGAACTCACATTTGCTAAACTTCGCATACAACTGATGCTCTCGTAGCTTCTCCAGTACTAGTCGTAGGTGTTCTGCATGTTCCTTATCGTCTTTGGAATAGATAAGAATATCATCGATAAACACCACCACGAATTTATCCAAATATTCCCTGAATACTTTGTTCATTAGGTTCATGAAATACGCTGGGGCTTTGGTCAATCCAAAGGACATCACTGTGAACTCATACAAGCCATAACGCGTAGAGAATGTTGTTTTGGGAATATCTCAGGCTCTAATTTTTAACTGATGGTATCCTGACCGAAGATCAATCTTCGAGAATACTTGGGCACCCTTGAGTTGATCAAATAAGTCATCGATTCAAGGTAATGGGTACTTGTTTTTGATGGTCACTTCATTCAACGATCGGTAATCTACACACATCCTCATGCTTCCATCCTTCTTCTTGACGAAGAGCACCGGGGCTCCCCAGGGAGAAGAACTAGGGCGTACAAGTCCTTTTTCCTGTAGTTCTCTGATTTGCTTCTTGAGTTCTTCTAGTTCGTTAGCTAGCATACGGTAGGGTCTCTTGGATATGGGGGCAGTACCAGGCATTAAGTCGATGATAAATTCTATGTCACGATCAGGGGGCATTCCAGGCAATTCCTCAGGAAATATGTCCGGGTAATCTTGCACTACTGGCATCCCGTTCAAAGGTAGCATGGTAAATACTCTCGCAGCTTGCTCACATAGCATCGGGTTTTGGTCCACGGTTATGTTCATTGGTGATCCCCATGGGGTGGATACTGTGACTTCCCTTCGGCCACAGTCTATGACTCCATTGTTCTTAGTCAACCAATCCATTCCAAGTATGATATCAAGAGTTTGTGGTGGTAGTACCATAAGGTTTGAAAGGAATACCACGTCTCTAATCCGAATGGGCACATTGATGCAAGCATGGGGTACGGTTATGTTCCCCCCAGGTGAGTGTACTAACATGGGTCTCTTAAGTTCTATCTGGTGTAGGTGGTGTTGTTTGCTTATTCGTGATGATATGAACAGATGCGATGCTCTGGAATCAAATAAGACTTTAACTGGGGTAGAGTTGATAGAGAACATACCCATCAGCATGCTCTGATCTTCCTGCGCCTCTTCGGCACGCACATGGTTCACTTGTCCGCGACGGAATCCGATAGCAGTCTCATTGGATTGCAGCGTCCTAAACAGACCGCGTCCAGCAGCAGGGGCAATAGTCCCTCGTACAGCCGTTGTATTTGTGTCGGTACACATAGGGGTGTTGCGTGGCTTGGGGCAGCTGTTGGAGTAGTGCCCAAACTCTCCACAGTTGAAGCAGTTCACATTTCTTCTTCCAGGAGCGGCTAGAGTCGGTGTCGGAGTACGGAACTAGGGCGCAGTCGACCTGCTGACATTGTTGGGTGCAGTAGGACGACTGGTTGCCACGATGGTTGGTTTTCATCTAGATGGGGTGGCTCCCTTGGGACGCTGAGACGCTCCCTGAAGTGGGCGGGTCATAGCGAGTCTCCTCTTGCGGTTGTTCTCCACCATCTTCTGGTCATGCTCCAATCGCACAACCTTGTTGATAAGGCTTTGAAAGCTGGCATGGTCTTGACCGATCATTGGCCCTCTCAGCTCATCGTTCAATCCTTCAATAAGTTTATCTATTTTCTCTTCTTCGTCTGTCAGGTCACTGGTGGCATATCGGGCAAGTTGTGTGAACTTGTTCAGGTATTCTTGTACCATGGTGTTGCCTTGGCGCAACCTTTGAAATTCGTTCTTCTTCATTCTCATGACTGCGGCGGGTACAAAATTTTTCATGGAAGGTGGCCGTGAACTCCTCCCAGGTTGGTTCTCCGGCGTCTTCTGCCCGTGTCTCTTTGTAAGTGTCCCACCAGTCACTTGCGGGACCTTCTAGCTGGTTGGTGACGAAGATGACTTTGTCAGCTTCTCGCACTCGGACAAGGGTCAACTTTTTCTCTATCACTCTCAGCCAATCCTCAGCATCCATTGGCTCGTCTGCCATGGAAAATCTAGGCGGCTTGGCTCGCATAAACTCTCCCAAGCTTGATCCTCCGTGATTTCCTTGGTTGTTGGCGATGGCTTGAAGCAACTGGTTTGTAAAGTCATGACCTCTGCTAGGGTGGAGGGATTCGGCTCTGGTGGGTTCTCGTTGGATGTTGAGGCTCTGCGACGGTGCACCATCTGAAGAAGGTAGATGAGGTAAGAGATTGGACCCACTAAGGTCATGGTTTCTAAGTGATTTTCTCTTTAAGTTGTTTTTAAGTGATCTTTGAACAGAGGAAGCATGGTGGAATAAACTCATTCATAACATACCATAAAATATTACATAGGTCCATAGTTAATACATCAATGGGAGATACTACAGACTACACATATGTAATCCCATACAACACAATGCAAAAGCTAACATCGCACTACTGCCATCAGCTACTAAGGGGGAGGGTGTGATCCTTGCTATCAAAAACCATCCAAAGCAAGGTCAAAGCCGGTGCAGACCTCTCGTCTAGTCGTCCAGCCAACCGCAGGAACCGGGTGCAAGAAGTGGGTGATCCCTGGCGGATGCAAACCGTAGTCCCCACGGCTCTGAAGTGGTCGCCTCAGGGTCAGTCTTGGGCTTCTTGCCCCTAGGTCGGGTGCTCTTGCGGGCAGTCCTACGAGTGATGGGTCCTCCTGCATAGGTGATGCGGTAAGCAGGAGCCTCGTCCTCTGACGGATCTGTGATGCTGGGCTCCCTCTCGACCTCCTCTGGATCTGACTCAGTCCCTGGGTCGAAATCGATCTGGATCGGGATCTCTACTCCGGAACCGGGCTCAGATGAAGCAGCTGTGGCAATCGGGGTGGGCTCCGTCTCTGCAACAGCAGGCTGAGTCGCAGTAGGATCCACCAGGTAGGGTGCAGGCTCAGTGTTTAGCATATCCACCTCCTCCAGTATTGCGTGGAAAGTCGCCAAGCACAGCGGAGTGAGGAAGTAGTAGTGGTCGCGGGCCGATGCAGGAGGTGGTGGCGGTGCGGAGGAGGTAGAGGCAGCCGCAGTAGTAACTGAGACCATACGGAGTTGCTCCTCCAGCTGACTGACTTGCCTCTGGCACTTCCTCAGCTGTTCCTCAAGGGTAACCATCGCCTCACCACGTGCGACGTATCGGTCGAGAGCGATCGTCTTGCGTGTCATTAAGCGGAGTTGGGTCTTGACGAGTTGATCTTGTTGCCACGGGCGTGGTGCTCCTCCTCGAGCTCGCCCAAGCGTCTCTGCTACTCTTCGATCTCCAGTAGTGCCTCCTCATAGCCGTCGTCTGTGGTCTTAGCCCACTGAGACAGACGGGTCACCATAGGGTTGTAGTAGCACGGGGTATCCTGTACGGTGCAGACGGAGTTGCCATCCTCCCGATACGGGTGATGTGCATACTCGGTCCTCGCCAGCTCAACTCTATGGACAGCGTTAAGGCGAAGGAATGCCTCTCGGGCGGCATCCTGAACTGCAGCCTCTGCTGAGTCACGCCGGTAGCGTGTCCTGAAGCGAAACTCCGGCTCACTAGCCATGCGTGACTTGATCGTCACGATAGCCTCCCACTCGGGACAGTCTTTAGTACCAAACCTCCTCCTCCTGAAGATGGGTAACTCAGAGTATCTCAAGCACCGCATCAGTTGTCGTAGCTGCACCACGTATCCATCATCTCGTGGAACCTCAACTTCCCAGACTCCATTCGACCTCGTCACACCATCTATTCCTAAGAAAATCGAGTTCGGTGAAGGCGGTAGTAAAACAAATTTTTATAAAGAGGAAAGGGACAAGAGTACAAGGAAAAACATATTTTGTCTTATAACATATGTTTTTATTTTCAAAATAATCCTAGATGGGGATTTCTCCCTTTTGCCAGCTATCAAGGGGGGTGGGGCGCCAGTTGGTCTTATCCTACAGTCGCATTGCTCTGATACCAGCTCTGTGGACCCCCGTTTTTGGAACGGGAATCTTTCGTGTTCATAGTACCATTTCCCTGGATCGAGTAGTTTGGTACTCACGAAATACAGTACTGAATTATCAGGTGCATATGCACGAATAGTCTTACATCAAAAGTATTACAATATAGGCCCGAAGGCAATATCCAACATATAGGACCACATGGTCCAGATACAACCAAAAGTAGAAATTAGGTAAGGCAGCGGAATGAAGGCAGCGGCCTGTCGATTGCCACAGGCAACGACCGAAGACTAAGACCTAGCAGGCACCATCGTCTTCTCCGCCATCCTGGTAGTAGGCATATGGATCGTCCAAGTCTTCATTTCCACCATCTGAAGGTTTGTGCGTATAGCAAGGGTGAGTACCAACCATACTCAGCAAGCTATTTGCAAAGCATGAGTATGTATGAATCTAATAATAGCAGGGCTAAGCATTTTACCGAAGATTTCCTTCGGTTACATCATGTCGAGGGTTACGAAGAATATAACTAAAGGTAATCAACATCAAGGCATGGCATAACAAGAATAGGTATTCTTTTATGTAGAGCATGTACATTTTAGTTTTAGAATCAACACAAGTTCGCAAATAGGACCAATATGTTCAAAGGGAGTGATGACTTGCCTTGCTCGTGACCTTGTTGGCTTGAGTCTTCGACGTTCTCAACGGCTCCCTCGGACTCTACCGTACGTGCAAGAAATCCAATTGAATTCGATTAGAATTCAAATAAAATCCAATGAAAGCCAAATAAATTGCAAAAGCGACTTCTATCACTAGGTTATGATTTTACGTAATTTTAGGTTCGAGTTTTGGCAAAATCCGAGTTAATATGAACGAGGTACAAACATTTGAAGTTTCGCGTTTATCGAATTAATTAATTATAAGGTGATGTGAGTTAGTTTATTATAATTTTAGAAAAAGAGATATCGGCCGACAATTAGAAAAATATTATATTGACAAAGGAAGTGGTTAATTCAAATTTTATTTTCAAATTAACGAGCCGACGGATCCTAGGGTTACAATTAATTCGAATCCCAAGATAATTTATTCTAAGGCGTGTCACTATGCTAAATGATTTAGAATTTAAATTCTAAAAATTTTATATGACAAGGTTCTAGGTTTTACTAACAAACTCGATTATATTTAAATTCCTAAATGATTCATTCTAAACAAAAGATTGCATTTAATAATTTAAGAATTGAACTTCAAAATAAATTCATAGGGTAAAATTGGGGTCTAATAGAAAACTAATTCACAATTAAATTCCTAATTTATATTGCCTCCAAATACACTTTTATTTTAGGAGAGGAAATAGAATTTTACTTTAAATCCTTTTTTAAAAAATATTTCCTATTTTATATTTTTCTCTCTCTTTCTCTTCTTTTCTTTCCTTTTCTTTTCCCTTCTTTCTCCTTTCTCCCCTGCTCTGTTTCTTCCCTCCTCTCGGCTAGCGCCGGCGTGGGAAGACAAGCTTGCCGACGGCGAGGGAGGGGCGGAGCTCGGGAAGGGAGTGGGTTTCACCATCTCGGGATCACGGGGGTCCCATTTCACCACTTGGCCGGGACCGGGGATCGGCGGAGATGGCTAGCGACGGCGAGGTGGTTCGGGTGTCGGCGATGCTCATCGGCGGCATAGTCCGGCGACGACACGGCCAATGTGGCAGGCCGGGAGCATCTACGGAGCCTAGCGGTGCTACTGGTGGTGATGGCTTGGCCGGAAAAGCTATGGAGCGGGCTAGCACCGTGCGGGGTAGTGGCGGTCCGAACGGACGCCCACGGCGGGCTCCGTGGCGGATTGGCACGGGTAGGTTAGGGAAAAGTTGGAGATGGTTGTACAGATCGTGTTCTCACCTTCGGGTTGCGCGGAAATGGGCCGCTGCACGAATTACGGATCGGCGGCCTCGGCGGCGATCTCTATCGGCAGCGGTGTTTCGAGAAATTGAAGCAATGTGGTGGCTAATTTTTGGGGAAAACTGGGGGAATAGCACGAGTGAATGATGGAGAAGATTTGGTGTGTAGCAAGCTTGGTGCGGGAGGCCTCTATATAGCCGGTCGACGGGGAGGGGGAAAGGGCGACGCGACGGCGCGCGGCGGCGGGACGCGAGCGCGCGGCGCGGCGGCGGCGATGGCGGCGAGCGGCGGCGCGCGCGCAGCCAGAGGGCGCGGGCGCGAGGGCGATGGCGCGCGGTGTGGCGCGTGTGATGGCGGCGGGCTCGCAGCGGCGCGACGTTGGCGCGGCGCGCGCGGGCTCGAGAATGGATCGAACAGTGGCGCATTGATGAATAGTGCATTTTTTATTTTTCCGATTTTGCTTTTTCTTTTTCTCTTTTTTGTCCAACAATTCCTTTTGTACTACATATAAACTAAATAGGGTTTTGGCCCAATTGTAATTCAATCAGATTTTAAGTTCTTGCCCACTTTATTATATACATATATATTATTTTAATTATATATTTATTATTATCTTTTATACTTTTTCTTCTTATGTATAACTTAGTAAATTTTGTGTTATACCCAAAATTGAACATCCTCTGCTCAAAAGTAAATTTCTATTAAATCTTAACTTTTCCCTGAATCTTTATTTCTAAATTTTATTCCTAGTATTTATAGTTTCCTTTCCTTTAGTATTTTAAAACCCTATCGACCTTCCATTTCAAATTAAATATTCACTTATTCAACTCGGCATCGAAGATTTGTAAACAAGAGACAAATAAATCCGACAAGATGCAATAAATCAAAAGATTTTTGTAAGCTCCGATTTTTTTATATTTTGATTTTTAAAACCTCGGATTTTTAGGGTGTTACGGTTAGTATCCGGTAAGGATTCAGTTTGTTTCCTTTTATCTTTAGGAAAGTTTGGATTAGTAATCTGTTAGGATCTCTGTTTCTCTATTAACCCACGGGTATAAATATGTAAGCCTGGGGTTCATGTAAAATATCTCTCGATCAATACAATCTGGCGCATCGCCACCCTTTTATTCTTCATCTTCGTTCAACATCCGGTGGAACTTGGCATCCGGCGCTAGGCTGCATCGGTTAGGTTCGATCTCCAGCAAAGGAATAAGTCCAACGTTCTGTCGGATCAGGCGATCATATTGACTGCGTCGATGTTGTCCAAGGCTGCATCAGTATGTTTGATCTCTTGGATCGCTCCGGTTTGGTTAGCATGCTTGCCTGACTATTTATCATATGTCTCTGTTAATCTAATCTTAGTATTTCAGTTTAGCTCTATCGGCTGTCTCTCGCTTTGGGGTTTCTGTCGTTATCAGCTAAACTATTTACTAGGTTAGATTAGCTTAGGCATCTACCACCCTGAAAATCAGTCAAGGGCTTGATTGTCTAGATATTTTGTTTTTTTTTCATACTTAGCCTGCATCAATTTAGTTTGACCTACTAAGTCGTGATTAGAACCATAATCTCTAGCCTGCCTGTTGGTTGCTACTAAGGGTTTCATCGGGGTTTCAGCCGATGAGTTGTCTGGATATTGCATCGGCCTGCAAGGATTGTCACAAGTTGGATCTAGCCGATTGCAGCAGAGGCTTCATTGAATATTTGATCATTTGGATTTTATGACATCGGACTTTCAGCCGATGTGTGCTTTAATCTTTAAATCAGTATATACTTTATCATGTGATTGGTTTATGCAATATATCACCATGCTATCATCAGCCGATTGCCTTTATATAGGTATTTGTTCAACACACAGCCAATGGATTCAAACACTAACACCATCGGCTGGCATCGGCATCAGCTGGAATTGCACCATCGGCTTATCAGCCGAGCAGCTAGTTTTTGGGTATCGGCCTACCAGCCGATGCGCTTTATATTATGCTACTTTGTATATCTTGTCAGTGGCAGGATTAAATTGACTGACACGCCCGCGTTTCATCGTTTTTAGGACCTGCACTGGAGCTAAGCAGACCTTCCAGGCCAACGTGTGATTCGACGCCAACACATCTTTCGGCACACTAGCGGCGGTACGGATTTTGCGTCAACAGCTGGGAGATAATCAAGCCAGACATCCTACCGGTGTTCAACTTGATGCACAGCCTCATATGCTCGCAGCTCAATACGCTCAACTCAGCCAACATAGTGCTTATACCAAAAAAAGAGGGAGCGGAAAGAGTAGCGGATTACAGGCCAATTAGCCTAATCCACAGTATTGCCAAAATATTCTCCAAGACGTTGGCCCTGCACTTAAGGCCACATATGATGTCCTTGATCTCAATTAACCAAAGTGCTTTCATTCAAGGCAGAAGCATACATGATAACTACCTCCTAGTGAGAAACATGGTCAGGAGGTATCACTGTTTGCCGCGTGCGATGCTTCTATTCAAGCTTGACATTACAAAGGCCTTCGACTCTGTACGATGGGACTACCTTCTAGCTCTACTGCGGCACAGGAGCTTCTCAACACAGTGGATCGATTGACTGGGAGTTTTGTTCTCCACATCCACTTCACGTGTTCTCCTTAACAGCCATCCAGGACAGCAGATCACGCATGGAAGAGGTCTTCGGCAGGGGGACCCTTATCCCCGCTCCTCTTCATCCTCACAATTGACCCCTTCCAGGCAATACTTACCAAAGCAATAGAGATTGGACTAATCTCAAAACATCGGGGCCAACCACCGAGACTACGTGTCTCGATGTACGCAGATGATGCCATCATCTTCCTCAACCCCACTCGTGGCAATGTAATATCCTTCACAAGCATTCTGGACAACTTTGGGGAAGCCACGTGACTCGTCACCAACTTCCAAAAATCCCAGGTGGCGGCAAATTCGATGTGATGAGGCTCTCTTAGGAGAGGTCCTAGAGGGCATCCCCACGATGCGGGCAAACTTTCCTATCAAATATCTAGGCCTTCCCCTGGTGCTGGGAAGAATACATAAGATGGATCTACAACCTGTCTTTGACAAAATGTCAGGGAAGATAACTGGATGGAGGGGGAAGAACATGGGCCTGGCAGGAAGAGCAACCCTAGTCAAATCGGTGCTCACGGCACAGCCAATATACTTGCTAACCGCCTTGAAAGTTACAAAAGAGTCTCTGGAACAGTTAGACAAACCGCGTCGTTGCTTCCTCTAGGTGGGGATGGGAGACATAACAGGGGAGGGGGGAAGTGTAAGGTTAACTCGGCAAGGACTTGTGTGCCCACTAGCCAGGGAGGACTGGTGTTCACGCCAAATCCGTGCGTGCCAAAAGATGTGTTGATGCCAAACACAAACTGGCCTGAGAGATCTACTTAGCTCCAGTGCAGGTCATCAGCTTGGGTCCGATGGCATTAGATCCAATGTGATTAGAAGTGGTCATGTGTTACATTTAACCAAGACGGCAAAACAATCAAGAGGAAATTTAACACATCAGATAAGATCGGCTAACCCTTCGATAAAACATTAGCATCAACCTACGACTTACCAAGACTTAGATTATCAATAACAATCAAGTAGGTCGAACCTAATCGATGCAACACGAGATTGCATATGATAATCTAATAATCAATGAGCCGATAGATCTGTCTAATGTGATGGATATAACAAATCTATCCAAAGTGACATTATGTTTAAAGAAACATCAACTTGATCAGAATATCGAACCTAATCGAGAAAGTCCTAACTAAGTCGATGTGACTATAAATAGTAATGAAACTAAAGATAGAGACAATATACCAGATAGGCAACACTTGGACTTACCCCTTCGCCGAAGATCGAACCTTACTGATGCAGCCCCGCGTCGGGTGCCAAGTCTCGCCGGATGATGAACAAAGTGGAAAAGGTAAAACGTGGCAATGCACCGAATTGTATTGATCAGGAGGATAGATTACATGAACCCCGGGCTTACATATTTATACCCACAGGCTAACAAAGATCCTAACAGATTACGACTCAATCTTTCCTAAAGATAAAAGGAAACAAACCGAGTTCTTATTGGACACTAACAAACTTTTCTAAAGATAAAATAGAAAGCTAACAAATTCTTTCTAATTAATAGACACAAGCCGTATCCTTCTTGAACTCAGTGTCTTTTGGATAAGATCTTTTCAAACTGAATCTAACAAGAATCTGGTTGCTGAAAATAACAGAAAAACTCCCAATCGGCTGATGCAGAACTCTAAGTCGATACTAGCTTTGAGATGATATGAACCCAGCCGATTGGGACTCCGGGGCCTACCAAATTTTGGAGTTAACAGATGCCCCCCAATTTTGGAGTATGAGAAGTCATGCTTCAAAATTATCCTTGCCTTGATTGCCCCAAAACTGACTCGTCTTTTCTTCTTGACATCGACTCTCACAAGCCGATACCTTTTGTATTAGATGAGCCAGACTGTCAAACTTGTGGAAGAAAAATCTATCTTTGATAGCCGCTGACAACCCCTGGAATGCAAGATCTGCTACCTGCTCATCACTTAGGCTCAAACTATCACATCGGCTGCGGACATTACGAAACCTTTGAATATATTCCTTAGCTGATTTCCCTTCTTGTTGTTTAACTGATAACAAGTCTGCAAGCTTCAACTCACTAACCCCAGCAAAGAAGTATAGGTGAAACTATTTCTCAAGATCAGCCCAACCTCTGATAGAATTTGGTGGCAATGACGAAAACCATGTGAAAGCCGATCCAGTTAGAGACAATGGAAAAAGTCTAATTTTTGAAGCTTCTTCAGTCGATGCCTCCCCACATTGAGCTAAGAACCGACTGATATGTTCAATTGTAGACACATCATCCTGCCCTGAAAACATGAAGAAATTTGGAACCTTGTACCGACTTGAAAGTGGAACTCTATCAAACCACTCAGGATATGGCATCCGATACCCAGAAGTTTGATCTTTGGGTTTAATTCCAAACTGCTATTCTATTACCTTTGCAATCATATCGGCCCAATCTTCTCCAGACTGATACCTTTGAGTTTCCTCTAGCCGATACTATTGTTGTGACTCTCCAAGTTGATACTGATCAACTTGCCCCCTGAGCCAATATAGTTGTTGCTGATGATGTTGAGATTGCTCACCAATTTGCTCCCCATGTTGATTTCTTAAAGCAATTACCCTAGGAACTATCTTCTCAATCAAACTATGTAATGTACTTATCAAAACTCCAGATTGATCAAACACAGCATGATGAACGATTTTATCAACCATCTCTTGAAGTGTCTTGTGTTCCATCGACTCAAAAGATTGCTCCTTGTCTTAATTTATCGGCTTGGGAGATTGTTCTTCCGTGGCCTTGACTTCTCTATCAGACATCTTGTTGCAATTATGGGTCTCACAAGCCGTGTAAAATAATCTGTTGTCAAACACACAGTCCCACTGGGCATGCCAAAAATGTATTGACGCTAAATCCGTGCGTGCCAAAAGATGTGTTGATGCCAAACACACGCTGGCCTGAGAGATTTGCTTAGCTCTAGTGCAGGTCATCGGTTGGGGTCCGATGGCATTAGATCCAATGTGATTAGAAACCTTTGCTGTAATCGGCTAAAACCAACTTTATGTATAATCCTTGCAAGCCGATTGCAACGTCCAGATAACTCATCGGCTGAAACTCCGATGAAACAATGATTGATGCCTACCGACTTACATAAATCTAACTTACAACCGCAACCTCATAGGTCGGACCTAACCGATGCAGCATAAGGTTGATGATTGCCTGATAGATTTAAACGAGCCAGTATGGCACCGATCAAAGTGGTCATGTGTTATATTTAACCAAGACGGCAAAACCATCAAGAGGAAATTTAACACATCAGATAAGATCGGCTAACCCTCCAATGAAATATTAGCATCAACCTATCGGCTTACCAAGACTTAGATTATCAATAACAATCTAGTAGGTCAGACCTAACCAATGCAGCATGAGATTTCATACGATAATCTAATACTCAATGAGCCGATAGATCTGTCTAATGTGATGGATATAACAAATCTATCTAAAGTGACATTATGTTTAAAGAAACATCAACTTGATCAGAATATTAGACCTAACCGAGAAAGTCCTAACTAAGTCGATGCGACTATAAATAGTAATAAAACTAAAGATAGGGACGATATACCAGATAGCAACACTTGGACTTACCCCTTCGCCGGAGATCGAACCTTACTAATGCAGCCCCGCGTCGGGTGCCAAGTCTCGCCGGATGATGAAAAAAGTGGAAAAGGTAAAACGTGGCAATGCACCGAATTGTATTGATCGTGAGGATAGATTACATGAACCCCGGGCTTACATATTTATACCCACGGGCTAACAAAGATCCTAATAGATTACGACTCAATCTTTCCTAAAGATAAAAGGAAACAAACCGAGTTCTTATTGGACACTAACAAACTTTTCTAAAGATAAAATAGAAAGCTAACAAATTCTTCCTAATTAATAGACACAAGCCGTATCCTTTTTGAACTCAGTGTCTTTTGGATAAGATCTTTTCAAACTGAATCTAACAAGAATCTGATTGCTGAAAATAACAGAAAAACCCATAATCGGCTGATGCAGAACTCTAAGCCGATACTAGCTTTGAGACGATATGAACCCAGCCGATTGGGACTCCGGGGCCTACCAAATTTTGGCGTTAACAACTGGGGATCCTAAACCTGCAAAAGTTCACAAGGGCTCTGCGATTGCGTTGGCTTTGGCAATAATGGAAGGACCCAACGAAACCCTGGGTGGGGTTACAGATGCCTTGTGATGAGGTCGACAGAAATCTCTTCGGTTCGGCAACAGAGATAACCGTTGGCGACGGAAACATAGTGCGCTTTTGGGACTCTGCTTGGTTGGAGGGCGGCCGAAGGCCGAAGGACGCCATGCCCTTGGCCTTTGCAACCTCCAAGAACAAAAGCAAATCCTGCGTCAAGGGAAAGAGAACAATGCATGGGTACAAGACCTGGATTTACATATTAACCGACAGATAACGATTGATCTTGTAACCCAACTCGTCGCACTCTGGGAGGCTGTCCATGGGGTCTAGCTAAACAATTATGAAGCGGATCAAATTCATTGGAAATTCACAAATCACGGAGCTTATACAGCATCCTCGGCCTACCCGCGCAAGGTTGCGGGACAACAAACATAACTTTCAACGCCTTCATTTAGAGAGCGTGGGCTCTCGGAAGATGCAAATTCCATGCCTGGCTACTTGTACAAAACAGAGTTTGGACCTTCGATCGGCTGGCAATAAGAGGATGGCAAAACAATGGTCACTGACCCCTGTGTGAGCAGGACCCTAAGATGACGTTGCACCTAGTGGCAAACTGCAGATTTATCAGGAGGATCTGGCAACTTATAATAGTCTGGATAGGCTTTCCACAAATTGAGCCAGCCCAGTGGGCCAGGCAATCTCAGTCCAGCACTGGTGGAAAAATTTAGCAAACACGGCCGGCATGCCAAAAAAAGAGCTGTGATCCCTAATCCTACCAGTCGTCTGGGAGACCTTGAAAGAAACCGACGGATTTTCGATCACAAAGGAGAAACAACAAATCATCTCCTGTTAAGAATCAAAGATGAGACAAGGTTCTGGGGCTTGGCAGGAGCTAAACACCTGTGCGTGCTTTTGCCGTAACCTATATAGTCTGTATAGTCTAATCTTCTTGTACTTTCTCCTTTCCTTTTTGCCCCAGGGGCTGCAATTTTTTTCTGCTCTATTCAATGAAAAAACACTATCATGTTGTTTTACTTAAAAAAACTGTTTTCGGCACATACTCTAACAGGAAGCAGGAACCAATTAAGCAGATGTTTGCAACAATATCAATCAAATGCCAGCAGCTTGTGGTCTCCAACAACTTCGAGTGAATCAATTATGATCACGGGTTGCAAGAATTACTGCAGCACTCCAGAATCCAGATTAATTGTTCGACCAGCAACCTGAAATAAAAGAAGAAGAAAACTAGATGGAGTATCAGGCCAATCCTGATAAAACTCTTCACAAAGCTCCTCATTTATTCATTATTATTTCACACAAATGTTTGTACAATAAAAGGTATCATAGAGTATACAATACAAGCTACCGCAAAGTATAGGGAAATCACAAATTATAAACAAACATAAAATGTATAAAATGGTACAATAGTTTTGGCGAGGCTGACAAATTCAACTTTGCTGGGGCTAAAATAGGATGAGGCAAGCTCCACAGAACCTCTTAATGACCTATAGTTGGATGCTTCATCAGACATCTGAATAATAATCATTGGATAAAACTGTTGAATCAAGTAAGTTTGATTTATAGTTTATGTGATGAAACATTGGATTTGTGATTGGCCGGCACGGTCTGACTGGCCATCTCTGATTTGGTTTGTTTTCTCGGTTTTGAATTGTTTCTTTGTGGATTTGATTTCTAGATGATTTATGTGCATGTTGTTACTGTTGACAAGCTAATGTGAGTCAAGTTTGGACAAACTTGTGCTCGGTATATTGTTTCTTTGTCGTATATGTGCAGGTATTGCTTGAGGCCTCGGATAGTATTGCCTGTGCCGGATCGGAGTCGACTTGGGAGAAGTAGACGTCCTGCACGCGGGATACTAAAAGGCTAGAGGATAATGCACATGGAAGATGAAGAAGTTATATGGCATACGAGAGGGATCGTATGCGGAGTCGAATTTGGAAGGGAGTCTAAATTCGGAAAGTTAGGTTGAATGAGTCCTATTGGGAATAGGAGTCCTATTAGGATTAGGAGTTTTACTTCTACTATGAGTGGGAGGTTGAGTCCTATTAGGAATAGGAGTTCTACTTCTATTATGAGTGAGAGGTTGAGTCCTATTGTGAATATGAGTTCTACTCCTACTTTGAGTAGGAGGATTTTGCATGTATAAATAGAGAGGGAGGGTGTGCCTCCTAGACATCGATTTTCAAGAGCGAAACTTGAGAGAATAGCTAGGGTTTTTGAGTTAGGTCGAGATTTTGTCGAGGAGTTGTTGTTGCACTTTGTAAACACTTTTAGATGCAATAAAGTTGAAATAGTTTGATCTACTTCTTCGAGAGTTCATCTTTCGGTGTTTTCGGATCTCGCGGTCGACCGCAGTGCGCGCGGTCGACCGACGGGTTGTGGCGGCGGTCCAACCGGGAGGCTAGGCGGCGGTCGGAGGCCGGGAGGGCGTCGGCCGGGCGGGTAAGACGGTGTGACCGGCGGCGGCTTCAACGGTTCCTGTTTATTGTCGTTTTTAGATTGGTTTCATCGGTAAGAGGTAAATTTTTAATTCCGCAAAAGATTTGGTTTTTTTGGTTTCCCTACCATTCACCCCCTCGGTAGGTTTATTTGGTCTTGTTCGATCCTACAAGTGGTATCGAGCCTCGTTCTTTATTTGCTTTTCGATCTTTTGCCATGGCTGAAAAGTTTTCAAATAAACCTCATGTTTTCAATGGAACCGACTTTGACTATTGGAATAAAAAAATGGAATCTTATATCACATCTCAAGGTTATGATATTTGGCTAAAAGCTTCTCAATCTTATGAGATTCTGAACGCATTGATACTCCTACTCTCAAATTAGATTATGAAAATAATTGCAAAGCTAGGAACATCATTCTTAATGCAATTTCTCGCTTTGATTTTGATCGTGTTTCGCATCTTTCAGCTGCTAATGAAATTTGGAAAGCTTTGAATGATTTTCATCTTGGATCTTCAAACATTAAAGAATTGCGAAAAGATGTTTTCAAAAAGGAGTACATAAAATTTGAGATGACACATGGGGAGTCTTTGGATGACTATTTGGGCCGTTTTAACAAAATTTTGAGCAATCTTAGATCGTTGATTCTTCTTACAATGCTAATTATTCTCAATCGAGGTTGCTTGTCATTTTTGAATGGTCTTGATATGAAAGTTTGGGAAGTTAAGGTTACCTCAATTCAAGAATCGGTCGATATGAATACCTTGACTTTGGATGTTCTTTACACTAAATTAAAAACCTATGAGATGAACATTCTTTCTAAAAGAGCGATTCAAAATCTCTTGCTTTGGTGTCTTCTTACGCCTCTTCGATTCTTCCTCACGATCGATTTTTGCTTCTTTTACGCCATGTCGATGATCAACTAGAGAAAATCGGTGAGGAGGACTTGGTATCTCTTGCTAACGAATTTCTAGAGCGTGAGTAATGTCGGGACGAGGAGAAGAGGAGGACCAATCCGGTGCTTTGGATGTGGACAACCGGGACATATCCGCTCTCAATGTCCCAAGGCTGGAAAAGGGACACGGGAGGAGGTAAAAGCTCAAGATGGCACCAAAGACGCTAAGCGAGCAAGAAGCGGACGAAAAATATGAAGATGAAGAAGTTCTACCAAAAGGCAATTGATGCAGCATATGATGCGATTCGAGAATCAAGTGATGTTGATTTTGAAAGTGATGAAGATGATGACAAGGAGAAGAACATTCTTGGGGTTTGTTTCATGGCCAGTAGCATTGATGAAGATTCTGAAGATGATAATGAGGTAACTCCTGCTCCTAGTGTTGAATATCTTCAAGATGTTATTGCTAGACTTGGTTACAAGATTTCTAAATTTGAAAAGAAGATTAATCAACATGAAGTAGTTATTAATTCTCTTAAAGCTGAAAATAATAGATTAAGATCTCTTGCTTCGATGATGATGTGTAAATCTTGTGAGGTTTTATTTGCTGAAATTAAGTCAATTAGAGATGTTTACGCCAAGAAGCTTGATATTGAATCTAAGAAAACTCGAAAATTTGAATCTTGTCTTGCTCTTAGCTTTTCCATGAACACTAAATTGGTGATGAATTATTTTTAACAAAAGGAGCTTTAAAGAAATGTCAAGTTGCCTTGTTTGCTAGCTCTATATTTAATGCAATTAGCGCTAAAAGGTTAAAACAATCTAGTGCAAAACCTTGCTTATCATGTCTTGCTAATGAATTGAAATTAAAGGATGCCTTAGGTCGTGTTAGGCATATGGAAGAAACTGTTAAGCAAGATGAAGTACTTTCTTGTCAAACTTGTAGAAAACAGAAAGGTCTTTTGGATAATTGCAAAAATTGTGCTGTTTTGACTCAAGAGGTTTCTTACTTAAAAAGTTCTTTGCAACATTTTTCTGATGGTAAAAAGAACCTCAACATGTGTTAGTGATATGCCCTAGAGGCAACATGGAGATGTTGGATATCACGTCAATGTTTATGTATAAATGAATAAAGTGTTATTCAGTTCCATGAAATAGACATCTTGTATTGATCAATAAGTACGTGACTTATTTATGAGACTCTTTATGTATGAATCTATTTCTAAACGATCCCTGATCATATGTCATATTGTTGGAACAAATATGATTCTAAGATCGGCATTTTATTGATTGATGATCATGTCTCATAGATCATGGGTATGGAGATACCAAATCAATAAACATGGACATATGTGTTGGAGAACACATTGTTGGATAGACCCACCATGAGACACTACGGGAATTAATGTGCCATTAGTTGGTCTCGGGTAGTGTTGGTACAAAGTCCTTAGACCTGAGATCACCATGGATTCCAACATGTGTAGTAGCCTACTTTGGGACTACCAAACGCTATTCCGTAATGGGTAGTTATAAAGGTAGTTTTCGGGTTTGCTATGAAACATGGAGTGGGATGTGAGTGATCAAGATGGAATTTGCCCCTCCTTTGGAGAGATATCTGCAGGCCCTCGAGGTAATGGATTATGGAAATGCATGGCCATGCTAAGTTGATTGAGGAGTCAATCAACGGACGGATAATCCAATACGGTTCGAGTGAATGGTTAAGCTATTGAAGGGATGGCACACATCTTGCCTATAGCTTAAGCGGTATCGTGAGGCAAAGGGATTTGTGTACACATTACGGAGTTCGAGCCGATATTATATTCTTGTATACTATGGTGTCAATATGTCTTGCTAGGCGCCGCTATTGACAGTCGGCTGAGTTGGACTCGGCCGACGATCGGCTAAGTTAGACTATAGCCAAAATCGAGTATACCTGAACCTACAGGGTCGCACGCTTAAGGGGATAGAATAGATATTCCAGTTGGACTCGGATACGGCTCGATCGGATAGGGATCCGATCGGATAGAGTCCTATGGGCTTTCGACGTATGGGCGGCCAACTCTATGAGATACGGATGAGATCCGATTCAAAATAGAGTCCTAATCGGCCACTAGTCCCAGACGGCCAACTCTATATAAAGGAGGGAGGGGTGGAGAGCTGAATAGACATCAATTGCATCGCGTGCAACGAAGTCGCCGAGATCAATCTCCACGGAAACCCTCCCCACTTTCGAGCCAAACCCTAGCCTTGCATCGCGTGCTAGCACACGGGTGTACGGCGTTCTGTCCCCGGACGTGTGGATACCGGTAGAGGCGCTGCTACGTTGCGCGCTGTTGATCGGCCTCGGATCGGCTGCAATCGGAGCGATCGGCTGTGGTGGAATCGGCTGCGGTCGGGCGCATCGGAGCGAGGCGTGAGAACGCGGCCGGACGACTCGAATCGGCGATTGGCGAATCGGGTCTCCGGGAATCGGCTACACTATTCCGGATCGGATTGCCACGATTGGTTATTCATGCACTCTACTCCAATCGGTAACGATCTATCGGCCCTTACTTGCAAGTGTTCTGGTTTGCGCGGTAAAAGTTTTTGTTTTTGGCTAGCGTAGCCTCCGCGTAACCCTTCGGTGGTATCGAGCTAATCTTGCTTAGTTCGGGTTTTAGATTGGATCGGAACAAGTTTTGCGCACGGGTTGATTAGATCAATCGGTTTTACGGGATCTGTTGAGGAGAGTAGATGGTAATTGCGTTCCTTGATAGTGTATCGGAACGACGTAATGTGATTACGTCGAAGCAATTTCCAAATAACTCGGTTTGAGTTGGGTTCGAGATAGCGTTCCTTGATAGTGTATTGGAACGGTATAATGTGATTATACCGAAGCTATCTCGTAGTCCGACTTTGTTGCTGCCTCGCGCCTACGCAAACTGTAACATCCTGAAAATCGGAGAACCGAAATCGGAACATAAAAATCGGAACTTTCAAAAACCTCGGCTTATTGCTTCTTCTCGGGTTTGTTGCTACTTATTTGCCAGTTCAGTTGCGTAAGGATTTCTTCTGGAATTTCTTTGATGTGAAGTTGAATAAAAAAAACCCCTAAGCTTTGAGATCCCTGCTGGGAGAAGTAATTCAAAATATATATATTTGGAGAAGGGTAAATATATAATTTTGGAGATTTACAAAAGGTTCTTTGAAAAGAATATATTTTGGTTTAAACCTAATTGATGGAAGAAAAATAATAAATATTTGGATGATAAAAATATTTTTGAGAATTTAGAAACTTATTTTAATCAAAGGCCACGATTTATTGAATTTAAAAGGAAGAAATAAAATAGATATGAAAAATATATTTTGAAAAATAAAAAGTGGGGAAACAGTTTGAAAATATAATTTCAAAATTATTTTGGAAATATTAAAATTTATTTTGAATTTTTAGAGTGAAAGGAAATGGAAATGGAAAATAGGAATTTAAAATCGGGAAAAGAGAAAATGCACTTGTTCATTAGCCGCCAAGTGTTCGACGCCGGTCATACCATACCTCGCGCACATTGCCGCGACGCCGCGCGTTGCGCGCGCGTTCCGTCCCACGCCGCGTCAACGTCGCGATCGCTCGCCGTCGCGTCGCCCATGGCCTTGTGCCGCGCCGTGCCGGCCATCAATCACCATGCGGCCGCGCGCAGCGGCCGCGCCATGCCGCTCGCCAGGCCGCCGGGCAACGGACGCGCACACCAGTCCACGCCGTACTGCGCGCCATGCCGTCGCCGCACTCGCCCGCGTCGCGCGCCGCACGCGCGCCGATCCGCACCACGTCGCGTCCTCGCCACGTCGCGCACGCACGCGCTCCCGCACCACGTTCGCCGTACGCACACGTCGGCCACGGTGGCGCACAACGCGTGACGTGCGCACGCACGCGTGTACGGGCAGCGATTGACGCTGGCGTTCCCGAGCACCCCGCACGCTATAAATAGGTCCCTAGCTTCCTCTCACTCTCCCACACCGTGCCAACACCACCTCACTCCTTTCCCTCCTTTGCTGCCACGGAACGCGTCGAACGTCACAAAGTGCGCCGGGTTGACCGAATACGCGTCGCCGCCGTGTTCGCCATCGGCCGACGATCACGGAGCCCGCCGCCGCTCGCCGCCGGTCGGTGAGTGTCCCATGTTTCCATTTTCGCCCAAAGTCCGAGCCTCACCGTCGCCGCCGGCGGTACAGCCGCGCGCCGTCGTCGTCGGCCCATGCGCCCCAGGCCGATCGGGGGTAGACGAGGGGGTAGAGGAGAGAGAAAGACACACGGTCTTGGCTAGGAGAGAAAAAAAAAGGGAGAAAGGTAAAGAAGGGAGAAAAATTAGAAAAAATAGGGAAAAATTCTAGAAAAATTGGGGAATATTTTTAGGGAATTTTGGAGAATATTTGTGCAAAAATATATAGTTTTCTCAGGTATTTTCCCAGAGTAAAATGATTTTCTATATACGATTTTTGGAAACTTCCGTTTACGTGAAACTTTCTTGAAGATTTAATATTACTTTTCTTTTCTTTAAACTATACTTAACCATTGGACTCGGCAAAGATATATCAACGAACCTCTTGAACAACATTCGCAAGACTTCCGTTTCGTCGTTTTATCGATCCTTTTTACAAAAACCCTAAAAAGTCGAAACTCGTCGCTACGGCCGATTTTGCTATAAAAATCCTCCGTAACCCGAGTAGGATCATAGGGGGAAATGTTTTGGAGAGTTCTTTATGATTTTTCATGCTTTTTCGTTCGTTCTTATCGGATTTTAACTGGAATCCATTTTTCTTTTTCCTTTTCGCTCATGCGATTAGCGTCCTACTTTGGACATATTGATCCTACTTTGTGAAATGATGTTGTTTTCAATTACAAATTGCATGCTATATACAAATGAGTACCTATTTTTGATATATCCTGCCTTGATATTGAATACCCTTAGAAATATTCTTTGTAACCTTCGATGTGATGCAACCGGAGGATATCTTCGGTAAAATGCTTAGCCACGCTTATACTAGATTCTTGCATACTCATGATTTTACAAATAAGCCTCGTGCTTGGGCAACTATCTTGGGAAGATGGTTGAGACACGGCAAGTGGAGACATGAGCGCCACGTTGCCTGGATCATGTTGGAAATGGCTTTAATGAAAAATGAAAATACAAACCAATGTTTTTAGACTGGGGCGGATGGATGGATTTGGGTGGATTCCGGAAAAGGCTAGTACCGTCCCTGGTCAGTTAAGGACCGAGCCATGAGACTACAACTTAGAACGAGCCAGTACAACCGTACTTCTCGAATGGGTATAGACCTAGCTAATTAAATATCCGAGCGGAGGCGGTATCCTTGCATAGTAGGTTCGGTGTTGGCGTTGAGGTAAGGGCTTGCCGGTGGGGGTGCACCACGGTGGGTGCACGGACGATAGTTAAGGGCCTTCCGGCGAGGATGTACCGCTGGTTGGTACACAGGCGAGAGATCGGGCATACGATCAACATGAAGAAAAGGACATGAAGATGGAAAGTTCAAGGATAGAGCAATTCTTTCTCTTACCCGGGAACGCGAGAACTCCTCTCTTGCTAGAAAATGACGGCTAGAGTGCATGAGGGCTCAAGTTCATGGAGCGGCTGCCAAAGCAAGGTTATCGAAAGGCTTTGCCGTGACCGTCCCATATAGAGGGATGTAAGCTCATTCAATGAGTAGTTGCGGAGTACGGGTAAAGTGTACATCCACTTGCGGTGTGTGAGTTAATCAATCTATTCGAATAGCCGTGCTCGCGGTTAATGAGCGACGTGACAAGTGTTTCCGTGGCTAGACTCATAAATTTTAAAATGATGGGTGGGATTGCATAATGATTTTATGTCTTGGAAACCAACTTCTCAATCTGGGAGAAGGGGGAAGGCACCCCAGAAAAACCATGACGAATCGGAGGCGGGAAGCTATCCTTGGGATCACAATGGATGGTGGACGAAGCAGTCGCCGACTTAATATACTATGGACCTAAAACGACCTGGCTAGATGTTAGGTTTGTGAAATGATTTGTGAAAATTGGCTTTGCGCAAATAAACCATAGCCATCCTTTGAATGACCCTATCATGTGCATCATTCCGTGTTGGCTTGCTTGAGTACGTTGGGTACTCACCCTTGCTATACGCACAAACCTCCAGATGAAGGAGATGAGGAAGACCCGTACACATACTACTAGGAGGAATGAAGACAATGGAGCGCAACAGGTCTTAGTCCCCAGTCGTTGCCTGTGGCAATCGGCATGCTGCTGCCTTCCGTCTGCTATCTTATCTAATTTCTGTTTTTGGTTGTATCCGGACCGGTAGGTCCTATATGTATTGGATATTGCCTTCGGGCCTATTATTGTAATAATTTCGAGGTAAGACTATTCGTGCACTTTGCACTGGTAATTGAAGCGTATTCGTGGGTACCGAACTACTCGATCCAGGATAAGGTACTATGAACACGAATGATTCCCGTCCTCAAAACGGGGTCTACGAGTGGTATCGGAGCGGTGCGGCGTAGGATAAGACCAGCGGCGCCCTACCCCTTTATAGCTGGTCAAAGGGAAATATCCCTACATAGGATTATTTTGGAAATACAAACTACTTTCACAAGGCAAACATATTTTCTCTCTCACCCCAATTTCTCTACAAACATTTGATTTTACCTTCCTCTAAACCCTAAACTATCTTCAAAAATAGATATAGGACTGTGACCCTGTTAAAGCTTGAGAGATTGTTTAGTCCACCCGCTAAAGCAATAAGAGTACACAGGAACAAGGTCCCAACCAGAGCTTAACTGTCCTTCTGATTTCTTTCTCTCTTTGACAATAGATGGGAAAGAACAAGGGCAGGAAATCAAGATCTCAGCAATCTCATGGATCAACACAGAGCGGCCCTATGGACATTCCACCCTCTTTCCCTATGAATCCGACCTTAGCCCAGATAATGGCTAGCCAGACACAATTGATGATCATGATGGTGCAGCAAATGCAACGACACCTTCAAGTTTTGGGTTCATGTCCAGAGCAACGTCGGTACGTTCCGACTCAAGCCCTGATGACTCCTGCCAATATACTGTCAAGCCCACAGAGAGCAGTAACGCCAAACCCACCATTAGGAGGGAAGGAAACACTTGGCCCCCTCTACGGTTTCATGGAACAAGGATATGGAATAAGGAACGGTGCGGGGAGAAACACACGGAACCCCGATCGAGGGAGAGATACCGTGCGGAAGGAAGGACAAGGAATTCAATCCAATGACCGGCCAAGGGCTCGTTCGCCATCCAACTTCGGGAAGAGGAAGTCACCAAAATGGACCACAGGTGTGCGCGGGATGATCATCACAAGCACAATGTGTACCCCGAAGATCTTGAGGAGATTCCCGATGTCTAAAGAGGAATGTGCCTTTGCTTCGATTGTGGAGAGTTAGGACACTATGCCAATGGCGCCCTAGGACAACTACCGCACCGTTTCGCACTCCAACACCTATCCTGGCTGCCCCAAGGAAAAGGAATGTGACTTGCTTCAACTGTGAGGAATTTGGACACTATGCCAACCAATGCCCCAAGTCACACAGCATCCCTCCTCTTACCGGTGCCAATACAACAGCCATAGGAGGCAACCCCAGATTGGGCGGCAGCCCAAACAACTAGACAAGAAGTCTGCATCAACTCTGGTCTTGCTTTGGATGGAATTAAGACAGCAACGACCATGCCCCTACCCTTTATGTATGAAGACCCTAGATCGATGTTAGTGTTGTTGTGTTGTGTTGTATGGACTACACATGTCCAATGTATCCCCTGATGTAACATCTACGAACTAATATGAAGCTCCATGTTATGTTTTAAATGAGTTTATTCCACCATGCTTGTTGTGTACAAAAGATCATTTGAAACAACTTAACGTAAACAAAAAAAAAAGAAACGGGATCGATTAGAATCGTGACCTTAGTAGGCTAATCCCTTACCCCATCTATACTTTTCGGATGGCGCACCGTCGTAGAGCCTCGGCGGCTACGAGAACCCGTCGGAACCTAACCCTACCACACTAGCGAAGTCATGGCTTCGCAAACCCAACTGCTTCAAGCCATTGCCAACAACCAAGGACAACGCGGAGGATCAAGCTTAGGCGAGTTTATGCGAGCCAAGCCGCCAACGTTCTCCATGGCAGAGGAACCAATGGATGCTGAAGATTAGTTGAGGGTAATAGAGAAGAAGTTGACTCTCGTCGAGTACGGGAAGCGACGAGTCATCTTCGCCACTAATCAGTGGAAGGTCCCGCGAGTGGCGGTGGGACACCTACAAAGAGACACGGGCGAAGATGCCGGAGAACCGACATGGGAAGAATTCACGGCTGCTTTCCGTGAAAATTTCGTACCCCGCGGTTATGAGGATGAAGAAAAATGAGTTCCGTAGGCTACGCTAAGGAAACACCACGGTACAAGAGTATCTTAACAAGTTCACGCAGCTTGCCCGTTACGCTACAAGCGATCTGGCAGATGAAGAGGAAAAGATGGACAAGTTTATTGAAGGGCGAGCGATGAGTTAAGAGGACCGATGATCGGTCGGGACCACGCTAGCTTTGAGCCTCATCAACAAGGTCGTAAGGCTCGAGCATGATCAAAAGACGGTTGAAAACAACCGGAAGAGAAGACTTGCTCTAGCCCGCCCGATCCAAGGAACGCCTCAGCGACCCAAAGGAGCAACACCAACAAGTTGGAAGCCAGCCGTCACAATGACCAATCGCCCCGTTACACCCGGCAACGCCAGCAGGCCACCTGCCACCCCTTTTCGCTCCCCGGCACCTACCTTGGCGACCCCAAGACTTAAGAATGTAAACTGCTTCAACTGTGGGGAATATGGACATTTCGCCAATCACGCCTAAGCCACGTAACACCCCCGTCCGTACTGGAGCCAACGCCATTGCTGTAAGAGGGACCCCTGCCCCGGTACCTGGACGTAGACTGTTCGGGACACCCCAACCGAAGGAGGCCACCACAGGAATCTGCCATGGCCAAGTGAACCATGCAAATGCTGAAGAGGCCCAGGAGGACCAGATCGTGCTAATGGGTACGTCCTCCATCCATTCTGCACTAAGTAAAAGTTTTGTTTGGTTTCAAAACCTCGCATTCTTTCATAACCTCAGAAACAAGCACAGCATATAACCTATGTCAGGTAAACCCTAGGAAACCCATAATAGTGCAATCAACGGGAAGAGATATAGCTGTAGCCCATACCGGCACCAATATAGGCCTTATCCTAAAAAGCCAAGCTTGAACTTATTGTTAGGGGGGTAGAGTGACATAACCCCAGACTCTTAGATTGGACACTATGTTAAAACCAGGTAGAACCGAAACTTCTCTAGATAACCTCTTGTCACCCACCAAAATCACACGACCGCAATCCTACCAGGATCACCACCGTCTGCAGCTAAAGGTTCCAACAGTTTAGAGCAGCAAGTCTATCATACAACTTAAGGAAAATTAGAGACCTACTGAATCCTGCAGGCTTGAAGGATTCCCAAGGATTAAGAGTTGACAACATCATGTTATCCGAAACAAAGAATCGAAGTGGACCACCCTTAAAAACTCGGTGATAGATTCCTGCGTCACCCGGAGCAGCCAATCTATTCGTCGTCCTGTTAAGAAGGAGTCCCGTGGATCCATCCCATATGTTTATGCCGACCGACTCCCGATCGCGACCCGACCCAAATCTCGGGGACGAGATTTATTGTTAGGGGGGTAGGTTTGTAACATCCTGAAAATCGGAGAACCGAAATCGGAACGTAAAAATCGGAACTTTCAAAAACCTCGGCTTATTGCTTCTTCTCGGGTTTGTTGCTACTTATTTGCCAGTTCAGTTGCGTAAGGATTTCTTCTGGAATTTCTTTGATGTGAAGTTGAATAAAAAAACCCCTAAGCTTTGAGATCCCTGCTGGGAGAAGTAATTCAAAATATATATATTTGGAGAAGGGTAAATATATAATTTTGGAGATTTACAAAAGGTTCTTTGAAAAGAATATATTTTGGTTTAAACCCTAATTGATGGAAGAAAAATAATAAATATTTGGATGATAAAAATATTTTTGAGAATTTAGAAACTTATTTTAATCAAAGGCCCCGATTTATTGAATTTAAAAGGAAGAAATAAAATAGATATGAAAAATATATTTTGAAAAATAAAAAGTGGGGAAACAGTTTGAAAATATAATTTCAAAATTATTTTGGAAATATTAAAATTTATTTTGAATTTTTAGAGTGAAAGGAAATGGAAATGGAAAATAGGAATTTAAAATCGGGAAAAAGAGAAAATGCACTTGTTCATTAGCCGCCAAGTGTTCGACGCCGGTCATACCATACCCCACGCACATTGCCGCGACGCCGCGCGTTGCGCGCGCGTTCCCGTCCCACGCCCGCGTCAACGTCGCAGCGCTACGCTCGCCGTCGCCGCCGCCTGTAGCGCGCCGTGCCACGCAAACACTTCGGCCCGCCGTGGCCGTAGCGTGGCGCGCCCGCGCCATGCCGCTCGCCGAGCCGCCGCGGCAACGGACGCGCACACTGATCCACGCCGTGCTGCGCGCCATGCCGTCGCCGCACTCGCCGCGTCGCGTCCGCACGCGCCTGATCCGCGACCACGTCGCGTCCTCGCCACGTCGCGCACGCACGCTCCGCACCACGTTCGCCGTACGCACACGTCGGCCACGGTGGCGCACAACGCGTGACGTGCGCACGCACGCGTGTACGGGCAGCAGTTGACGCTGGGCGTTCCCGAGCACCCCGCACGCTATAAATAGGTCCCTAGCTTCCTCTCACTCTCCCACACCGTGCCAACACCACCTCACTCCTTTCCCTCCTTTGCTGCCACCGGAACGCGTCAGAACGTCACAAAGTGCGCCGGGTCGACCGAATACGCGTCGCCGCCGTGTTCGCCATCAGCCGACGATCACCGGAGCCGCCGCCGCCGCCGCCCGGTCGTGAGTGTTCCATGTTTCCATTTTCGCCCAAAGTCCGAGCTGTCACCGTCGCCGCCGGCCGTACAGCCCGCGCCGTCGTCGTCGGCCCAGCCGAGCGCCCGGCCGATCGGGGGGTAGACGAGGGGGAGAGAGAGAGAAAGACACAGGCTTGGCTAGGAGAAAAAAAAAGGGAGAAAGGTAAAGAAGGGAGAAAAATTAGAAAAAATAGGGAAAAATACTAGAAAAATTGGGAATATTTTTAGAGAATTTTGGAGAATATTTGTGCAAAAATATATAGTTTTCTCGGTATTTTTCCCGAGTAAAATGATTTTCTATATACGATTTTTGGAAACTTCCGTTTACGTGAAACTTTCTTGAAGATTTAATATTACTTTTCTTTTCTTTAAACTATACTTAACCATTGGACTCGGCAAAGATATATCAACGAACCTCTTGAACAACATTCGCAAGACTTCCGTTTCGTCGTTTTATCGATCCTTTTTACAAAAACCCTAAAAAGTCGAAACTCGTCGCTACGGCCGATTTTGCTATAAAAATCCTCCGTAACCCGAGTAGGATCGTAGGGGGAAATGTTTTGGAGAGTTCTTTATGATTTTTCATGCTTTTTCGTTCGTTCTTATCGGATTTTAACTGGAATCCATTTTTCTTTTTCCTTTTCGCTCATGCGATTAGCGTCCGAGGAAGGCGTTGAATACGCAGAAGACCCCAACCAACAAGTGTGCGAGAAAGGCAAGTCAACACATCCCTTTGGACATATTGATCCTACTTTGTGAAATGATGTTGTTTTCAATTACAAATTGCATGCTATATACAAATGAGTACCTATTTTTGATATATCCTGCCTTGATATTGAATACCCTTAGAAATATTCTTTGTAACCTTCGATGTGATGCAACCGGAGGATATCTTCGGTAAAATGCTTAGCCACGCTTATACTAGATTCTTGCATACTCATGATTTTACAAATAAGCCTCGTGCTTGGGCAACTATCTTGGGAAGATGGTTGAGACACGGCAAGTGGAGACATGAGCGCCACGTTGCCTGGATCATGTTGGAAATGGCTTTAATGAAAAATGAAAATACAAACCAATGTTTTTAGACTGGGGCGGATGGATGGATTTGGGTGGATTCCGGAAAAGGCTAGTACCGTCCCCAGTCGAGTTAAGGACCGAGCCATGAGACTACAACTTAGAACGAGCCGGTACAACCGTACTTCTCGAATGGGTATAGACCTAGCTAATTAAATATCCGAGCGGAGGCAGTATCCTTGCATAGTAGGTTCAGGTGTTGGCGTTGAGGTAAGGGCTTGCCGGTGGGGGTGCACCACCGGTGGGTGCACGGACGATAGTTAAGGGCCTTCCGGCGAGGATGTACCGCTAGTTGGTACAGGCGAGAGATCGGGCATACGATCAACATGAAGAAAAGGACATGAAGATGGAAAGTTCAAGGATAGAGCAATTCTTTCTCTTACCCCGGGAACGCCAGAACTCCTCTCACTGCTAGAAAATGACGGCTAGAGTGCATGAGGGCTCAAGTTCATGGAGCGGGTACTGCCAAAGCAAGGTTATCAAAAGGCTTTGCCGTGACCGTCCCATATAGAGGGATGTAAGCTCATTCAATGAGTAGTTGCGGAGTACGGGTAAAGTGTACATCCACTGCAGTGTGAGTTAATCAATCTATTCGAATAGCCGTGCTCGCGGTTAATGAGCGACGTGACAAGTGTTTCCCGTGGCTAGACTCATAAATTTTAAAATGATGGGTGGGATTGCATAATGATTTTATGTGCTGGGAAACCAACTTCTCTATCTGGGAGAAGGGGGAAGGCACCCCAGAAAAACCATGACGAATCGGAGGCGGGAAGCTATCCTTGGGATCACAATGGATGGTGGACAGAACCGTCGCCGACTTAATATACTATGGACCTAAAACCGACCTGGCTAGATGTTAGGTTTGTGAAATGATTTGTGAAAATTGGCTTTGCGCAAATAAACCATAGCCATCCTTTGAATGACCCTATCATGTGCATCATTCCGTGTGGCTTGCGAGTACGTTGGGTACTCACCCTTGCTATACGCACAAACCTCCGGATGAAGGAGATGAGGAAGACCCGTACACATACTACTAGGAGGAATGAAGACAATGGAGCGCAACAGTCTTAGTCCCGGTCGTTGCCGTGGCAATCGGCATCTGCCGCCTTCCGTCTCGCTATCTTATCTAATTTCGTTTTTGGTTGTATCCGGACCGGTAGGTCCTATATGTATTGGATATTGCCTTCGGGCCTATTATTGTAATAATTTCGAGGTAAGACTATTCGTGCACTTTGCACCTGGTAATTCAGAACTGTATTCGTGGGTACCGAACTACTCGATCCAGGGATAAGGTACTATGAACACGAATGATTCCCGTCCTCAAAAACGGGGGTCTACACAAACCATCTCCCTTGATTGGATCTATGAATTTCGTGTGGTGTTCGGCGCTGCCCGAAGCCCGCGGGCGGCTTCCCCTCGACCCCGCGAGGGACCGCCGTGTGCGTACCCCCTTATAGGTCGTCTCGATGCCGTAGCTCTGCGATAGGTAGAAAACGTTTCTACGCCTAACTTGTTTTTGCAGAGAATGCTTTGAGATGGTATGGCCCTATTGTATGTATGAGATGCATGTGATGCATGTAATATTCTTTCATATGTGCAATCCCTGTAATATTCTTTCATACGTGCAATTCTTGTAATATTCTTTCACGACCTGCGAGTCGATGTAATCTTCAATTAGAGCTTCTATAGTAGTAGCTTAGTTTGAAGATATCAAGCATTCGAAACTTGGAAGATGGTGCCGAAGATGGAGATCCTCAGCGCCTACATGGAGATGGAGATCACCATGTGAAGGGGGCCATACTATTTCATTATATGCTATTCTTCTTGCTTTCATATGTGATATGTTTGTTTGATAGGATAGCATCCCTCTCAAAATTAAGTAGTAATGATGCCCTTCCAAATGTTGCACCCGTCACCGTTATGCTCGTCAATGGTGGGTCGCCAAGCGAGTGCCATTCTCTATCATAACACGAGGGGTATATGTCGACATATACATGCAGGAGCATTTGGTTTACTTAACAAGGCTATCAAAACAGTTTTGGGCCTTGGGGCATAGGTTGGCGCCGGGGCATGGAGATGCCACACCAACAACAAGAGTCACATAGAGATGTGATTAGCAAGGTGTTGCTTACGATGTTACTAATTTTCTAGCGGTGATGCCAAAGCTCACTAGAAAATTAATTAACATGTGGATCTTGACCCAATACGTAACCTAGAGGGAAGATGGAAAATACGTAATGGGAGTCTAATGTTAAATTGTTTAACAATAGACATAGCATAAACATTGTGCTAAACTTTGCTTTTTTGTTGTAGAATAAATGGCGGATAATACTACACCCGTACCTTTAATTTGCGATCTATTCTCGAAAAGAAAAATTAAATGGAACAAACTTTATGGATTGGTATCGCAACTTGAGAATTGTTCTCAAGCAAGAGCGTAAGGAGTACGTTCTTGAAGTACCCTATCCCGAGGATTTGCCAACTAATGCCACTCAGAATGCCGCACGGAGGGCTTATGAGAAGCACACTAATGATGTCCTAGATATAATCTGTCTCATGCTTGCTACAATGTCCCCGAGCTTGAAGCAATATGAGAGCGGCGATGCTCACACTATTATTCGGGGACTGCGTGGCATGTTTGAGAACCAAGCTCGGGCCGAGAGGTTCAACACCTCAAAGTCCTTGTTTGCGTGCGAGCTTGTTGAGGGAATCCCGTCGTTCGCATGTGATAAAGATGATTGGCTACATTGAGAGTCCGGAAAAGCGGGTTTTCCCCTTAGCCAAGAGTTGGCTCGATGTGATTCTCCGGTCGCTCCTCCGAGCTTCGAGCCATTCATATTAAATTATCACATGAACAATATGATAGGACCTTGGCTGAATTGCATGGGATGCTAAAGACAGTGAGGAGAGTATTAGAAAAAGGTCATCATCCGATGATGATGCGAAGGCTAAGCGCAAACCACTGTCAAGAAACTTTGCACCAAGAGGAAGTTAACTCCCGATGATATCGCGAGTGCCTCTAATGCAAAGAAGGGCAAGAAGGGTCGGCGGCATCGGATGCCGTTTGCTTCTACGCAAGGAGACGAGCCCTGGAAAAGGAACCGCAAGAAGTACATGGAGGATCTCAAGAAGAAGCAAAGTACGACTTACGCCGGTATTAATGTTATAGACATTAATCTTGCTACTTCACCTACTGACTCTTGGGTATTTGATACCGGATCAGTAGCTCATATTTGCAAATCGTTGCGGGAATGAGAAGAAGTAGAGGATTGAGAAGGGGCGAGGTGAACTGCGCGTCGGCAATGGAGCAAGCGTTGCTACGATTCTTGTCGGCACGCATCCACTTCATCTACCTTCGGGATTAGTTTTGGAATTAAATAATTGTTATTGTGTTCCAACACTATGTCAAAACGTTATTTCCGCTTCATGTTTGCAAGCGGAAGGATATGATTTTAGATCAATGAACAATGGTTGTTCAATATATCTCGAGAGATATGTTCTATTTTCATGCTCCATTGGTGAATGGATTATACGTTTTGAATCTTGAAGCGTCTCCCATCTATAACATTAATACGGAAAGGCAAGCGTCTAATGATATAAACCCCACGTTTATCCGGCATTGTCGCTTAGGCCATATAAATAAGAAACGCATGGAGAAGCTCCATAAGGATGGATTGCTTCACTCTTTTGATTTTGAATTATTTGAGACATGTGAGTCTTGTTTACTTGGTAAGATGACAAAGGCACCTTTCACGGGACACGGTGAAAGAGCAAGTGACTTGTTGGCACTCGTACATACCGATGTATGTGGACCAATGAGCTCAACGGCCGAGGTGGTTATCGTACTTCATTACCTTTACCGATGACTTTAGTAGATATGGTTATATCTACTTAATGAGGCCTAAGTCCGAATCCTTTGAAAAGTTCAAAGAATTCCGAATGAAGTACGAATCATTTAGGGAAAACAATCAAGTTTCTACGATTAGATCGTGGAGGGAATACTTGAGCCAAGAGTTTGGTAATCATCGAAAAATTGTGGAATTGTTCCACGTTGACTCCGCCGGGAACTCCACAATGGAATGGGGTGTCCGAACGGAGAAATCGCACCTTGTTGGACATGGTGCGGTCGATGATGAGCCAAAGTGATCTTCCGTTATCTTTCGGGGATATGCTCTTGAAACATTTGCGCTCACACTAAATAGAGTTCCATCTAAGTCGGTTGAAAAGACACCATATGAGATATGGGCGGGGCAACCCCTAGTTTGTCTTTTCTCAAAATATGGGGATGCGAAGCTTATGTAAAACGTTTACTCGACAAGCTCACACCCAAATCGACAAGTGCTTCTTTGTGGGATATCCTAAGGAAACTAAGGGATATTACTTTTATAATCGGGAACAAGGCAAAGTGTTTGTCGCCCGACATGGTGTCTTCTTGGAGAAAGAGTTTCTTTCAAGAAGGGTTAGTGGGAGCAGGGTGCATCTTGAAGAAGTTCAAGAAACACCGAAAATGTTTCGCGACCACGGAACCACAACAGGAGGTGCAAAGTGTTGCGCCACCGGTTGTAGATACACCGGCCCACGGAGGTCCGAAAGATCACGTCGTGCACTGCAGTACACAGTGCGGAACAACGTGATATATTATTGTTGGACAACGATGAACCTAAGACCTATGAGGAAGCGATGGTGGGACCCGATTCCAACAAGTGGCTTGGAGCCATGAAATCCGAAATAGAATCCATGTACGACAATCAAGTTTGGAACTTGGTTGATCCACTGATGGTGTCAAAACCATTCGGTGTAAATGGGTTTTTAAGAAAAGGCCGATATGGATGGAAATGTTCACATCTATAAGGCGCGATTGGTGGCGAAAGGTTTTAAACAGATTCAAGGAGTTGATTATGATGAAACCTTCTCGCCCGTCGCAATGCTTAAATCTATTCGGATTATCCTAGCGATTCTGCATATTTCGATTATGAGATATGGCGATGGATGTCAAAACGGCTTTCTGAAAGGAAACCTAAGCGAGGATGTATACATGATACAACCTCGGGGTTTTGTCGATCCGAATCGCTGGAAAGATATGCAAGCTACGAAATCCATTTATGGATTGAAGCAAGCATCTCGGAGTTGGAATATTCGTTTTGATGAAGTAATCAAAGGGTTTGGTTTCATCAAAAATGAAGAAGAGGCCTGTGTTTACAAAAGGTCGAGTGGGAGCGCAATTGTATTTCTAATCTTATATGTGGATGACATATTCGATTGGAAATGATATCCCTATGCTTGAATCCGTCAAGTCTTCATTGAAAAATAGTTTTTCCATGAAAGACTTAGGGGAGGAAGCATATATATTGGGCATTCGGATCTATAGAGATAGATCCAAGAGGCTAATTGGATTAAGCCAAAGTACATACATTGACAAGGTGTTGAAAGGGTTCAACATGCATGATTCCAAGAAAGGTTTCTTGCCTATGTCACATGGCATCAATCTTAGCAAGAATCGGTGTCCTCGGACACATGATGAGCGGAATAAGATGGGTATGGTTCCATATGCTTCGACAATTGGATCCATCATGTATGCCATGCTTTGTACACGCCCGAGATGTCTCGTACGCTTTGAGTGCTACGAGCAGATACGATCGAATCCAGTGAAGGTCACGGATGCAGTAAAGAATATCCTTAAGTACTTGAGAAGAACTAAGGATATGTTCCTAGTCTATGGAGGTGAAGAAGAGCTCGTTGTAAGTGGTTACACCGATGCTAGCTTCCAAACGGACAAGGATGATTATAGATCGCAATCTGGGTTCGTGTTCGCCGAACGGAGGCGCGATCAGTGGAAGAGTTCCAAGCGGATCCGTTGCTGATTCTACAACGGAGGCCGAGTACATTGCTTGCTTCGGAAGCGCAAAGGAGGCTGTTTGGATCAAGAAATTCGTTTCGAGCTTGGTGTGATGACTAGTACGATTGGTCCAATGTCTCTCTATTGTGACAATAGTGGAGCCATTGCACAAGCCAAGGAGCCGAGGTCACATCGAAGTCCAAACACATACTTCGGCGATATCATCTCATCCGCGAGATTGTGGACAGAGGTGATGTCAAGATATGCAAAGTGCACACGGATCTCAACATAGCCGATCCGCGACAAAACCTCTCCCTCGGCCGAAGCATGAGGCGCACACAAGAGCAATGGGTATTAGATACTTACATGATTGACTCTAGTGCAAGTGGGAGATTGTTAGTGATATGCCCTAGAGGCAACATGGAGATGTTGGATATCACGTCAATATTTATGTATAAATGAATAAAGTGTTATTCGGTTCCATGAAATAGACATCTTGTATTGATCAATAAGTACGTGACTTATTTATGAGACTCTTTATGTATGAATCTATTTCTAAACGATCCACGATCATATGTCATATTGTTGGAACAAATATGATTCTAAGATCGGCATGTTTATTGATTGATGATCATGTCTCATAGATCATGGGTATGGAGATACCAAATCAATAAACATGGACATATGTGTTGGAGAACACATTGTTGGATAGACCCACCATGAGACACTACAGAATTAATGTGCCATTAGTTGGTCTCGGGTAGTGTTGGTACAAAGTCCTTAGACCTGAGATCACCATGGATTCCAACATGTGTAGTAGCCTACTTTGGGACTACCAAACGCTATTAATGCGGGTAGTTATAAAGGTAGTTTTCGGGTTTGCTATGAAACATGGAGTGGGATGTGAGTGATCAAGATGGAATTTGCCCCTCCTTTGGAGAGATATCTCTGGGCCCCTCGAGGTAATGGATTATGGAAATGCATGGCCATGCTAAGTTGATTGAGGAGTCAATCAACGGACGGATAATCCAATACGGTTCGAGTGAATGGTTAAGCTATTGAAGGGATGGCACACATCTTGCCTATAGCTTAAGCGGTATCGTGAGGCAAAGGGATTTGTGTACACATTACAGGTTCGAGCCGATATTATATTCTTGTATACTATGGTGTCAATATGTCTTGCTAGGCGCCGCTATTGACAGTCGGCTGAGTTGGACTCGAGCCGACGATCGGCTAAGTTAGACTATAGCCAAAACCGAGTATACCTGAACCTACGGGTCGCACGCTTAAGGGGATAGAATAGATATTCGAGTTGGACTCGGATACGGCTCGATCGGATAGGGATCCGATCGGATAGAGTCCTATGGGCTTTCGACGTATGGGCGGCCAACTCTATGAGATACGGATGAGATCCGATTCAAAATAGAATCCTAATCGGCCACTAGTCCCGGTCGGCCAACTCTATATAAAGGAGGGAGGGGTGGAGAGCTGAATAGACATCAATTGCATCGCGTGCAACGAAGTCGCCGAGATCAATCTCCACGGAAACCCTCCCCACTTTCGAGCCAAACCCTAGCCTTGCATCGCGTGCTAGCACACGGGTGTACGGCGTTCGTCCCCGGACGTGTGGATACCGGTAGAGGCGCTGCTACGTTGCGCGCTGTTGATCGGCTTCGGATCGGGGCAATCGGAGCGATCGGGCTGTGGTGGAATCGGCTACGGTCGGGCGCATCGGAGCGAGGCGTGAGAACGCGGCCGGACGACTCGAATCGGCTGATTGGCGAATCGGCTGTCTCCGGGAATCGGCTACACTATTCCGGATCGGATTGCCCCGATTGGTTATTCCTGCACTCTACTCCAATCGGTAACGATCTATCGGCCCTTACTTGCAAGTGTTCCTGGTTTGCGCGGTAAAAGTTTGTGTTTTTGGCTAGCGTAGCCTCCGCGTAACCCTTCAACATGATCTTAGACAAATCAAGAATTAACACGAGATAATCGTGGTTTAGGTTTTGATCCTTATGCTCATCATACTAGACATCCTCCTATTGTTCCAGGTGTTGGTGCTAAAAGTGAAGAAATTTTAATTAAACCTGACTCTAAGAATACTGTGTTTAAATCTGCTGGTATCATGACTTCTTTGAATGCATCATCTTCTAAAACCAATCCTGTGATTGCAAAACCTCTTGTTGCTACTTACATTGCTAAACCATACATTTCTACTTGTGCTTCTAATCATCGTGAGAAATACACTTGTTCGTTTTGTGGAAAAGATGGACATTTGGTTGGATTTTGTTTTAGACTTGCCCGTAAACGAGAAAAAGGAAAGTGAAATTGCTTTTGCGAAACAACGATGGCAAAAATTGGGTCTTGGTTCAAGGAGCTCGGTCGACAGGACCGACCGGTCGGTCGGACCGGTCGGCGGTCGGGCCGCGGAGTAAACCCGGCGGTCGATCGGCAGCCGGGCTCGGTTGGACCGCAGATACAACGGCGGTCGGACCGGCCACGAGGTAGTTTTGTGCATAATTCAAATCAGACTTTTGTGAAACGACAAGGTAAGGTTTCGGGTAAGTCGGTTCGATTTTTATGTGCATATGTACCTCTGGTTCTACTGGTCATGTGACTTAGTGTTGGATTCCAAAATTTCTTATTTATAACCCCAACACGGAGGCCTCGACATCTTCTTGTTTGTAGGTATTTTGATGGCATACTCCCCATGTGTGTGCAATGTAGAGACAGCGATTGCTTTTCAAGGTAACATCAAGGTAAATTTGGATTGACATAATTTTGTTCTACTCTCTTGATTATTAGCTTTTCATATACTAGTGTTAGAGGTAGTAGTTTTTGTTAGTACAAGTGGATATATGTCAATTTATGAGAATCTTGGTGATATCTTTGGCAATTGGATGGTTTCTTCAAAAATCCTTGATTTCTTCTTGATTTTTCTTTTGAGAAAATTGGAGGTTAATTTGAGGGGAAGTTTATGTTTTTCTCGAGGGATCATGTTGAAAAGGGGACATTGAATTGAAATTTGTGGATACAAAGTTGCAACTTGCGAGATATTTTCACCAAACCTTTGGATTCTTCTCGCTTTGCTTTTCTTAGGGAGAATTAGGTGTTATTCATCCTTTTGGCATCAATTGAGGGGGAGAGTTATTGGCTCTTTGTTGTATGCATATTTTCCTTCTTCTTTTGCATTCATGTTTTAATTCATGTATGGTGTGATAAAAAAAGGAAGAAAAAGGAAAAGAAAATAAAAGGTGGATGAGCTATGTCTTATATCTTTAGTATATTCTAGTGCTTGCTAGCAATGCTTGTTAGATAAATTGATTACTATATTAGCTTGTGTGCATTTTAGTAATTACTTGAACTTTTGATATTGCTTTTAAGAGATATGATACATGACACATAATTCTTTTACTTGAATTAATGAAATATGCAATGTTGAAGCAAGTGCTTAGGTTGAACGATTAATGCTTTTGTATATGCTTTATGAGTTGTTATTCCTCATATTAATCCTTTTGTTCCAATCACCGCAAGAGTACATAAATGCTTATTTATATGAGAGAAAAAAATGAATACCGAATCCTTGGAAACAGTCTTGACGACAAGGACGTATTCACGGTGAGATAAAAAAGGGGTACCGAATCCTTGGAAACAGATCTTGACGACAAGGACGTACCCACAATAATTGAGAGAAAAGTAAAAAAAGAGGTTCAAAAGAATGAGCTAAAAGTTCTCTCGGTTATTTTTGGAGAAGGCATTAATTTGAGAAAGAGTATAAATGTCATAAGTATATATACGTGAGTTTTTCTTTCAGTCTTTGCACTTGTGAATATGTTGCATGTTAAATCGTTGATATCATGAATCATTAATGTTGACTTGATCTTAATTGTAATGTTTTAGGTTCATGTTTTTACTCTAGTGCATGCTTGTTAATTAGCTAGTCACTTTTTCTACCTTGTTACTGCAAAACATGTACTTGAGGTACTTTTGATATACAAAGCTCTTCCATGCTTCCGATAATTGATGAACTCATTTTCAAAAGGGGGAGAACGAAGAAACAAAATTGTGCATCAAAATTTATGCAATTGTGCATTCATTTTTCAAAGATGAATTTTCAATGAATTTTCTTGCATTCGAAAATGTTTTTTGGATTGCTTTACAAAACATCACAAACTAATTGATTTTTGTTGGGTTTGCCAATGGTTTCATCAAGGGGGAGATTGTTGAATCAAGTGAGTTTGATTTATAGTTTATGTGATGAAACATTGGATTTATGATTAGCCGGCACGGTCTGACCGGCCGTCTCTGATTTGGTTTGTTTTCTCGGTTTTGAATTGTTTCTTTGTGGATTTGATTTCTAGATGATTTATGTGCATGTTGTTACTGTTGACAAGCTAATGTGAGTCAAGTTTGGACAAACTTGTGCTCGGTATATTGTTTCTTTGTCGTATATGTGCAGGTATTGCTTGAGGCCTCGGATAGTATTGCCTGTGCCGGATCGGAGTCGACTTGGGAGAAGTAGACGTCCTGCACGCGGGATACTAAAAGGCTAGAGGATAATACACATGGAAGATGAAGAAGTTATATGGCATACGAGAGGGATCGTATACGGAGTCGAATTTGGAAGGAAGTCTAAATTCGAAAAGTTAGGTTGAATGAGTCCTATTGGGAATAGGAGTCCTATTAGGATTAGGAGTTTTACTTCTACTATGAGTGGGAGGTTGAGTCCTATTAGGAATAGGAGTTCTACTTCTATTATGAGTGAGAGGTTGAGTCCTATTGTGAATAGGAGTTCTACTCCTACTTTGAGTAGGAGGATTTTGCATGTATAAATAGAGAGGGAGGGTGTGCCTCCTAGACATCGATTTTCAAGAGCGAAACTTGAGAGAATAGCTAGGGTTTTTGAGTTAGGTCGAGATTTTGTCGAGGAGTGCTTGTTGTTGCACTTTGTAAACACTTTTAGATGCAATAAAGTTGAAATAGTTTGATCTACTTCTTCGAGAGTTCATCTTTCGGTGTTTTCGGATCTCGCGGTCTGACCGCAGGTGTGCGCGCGGTCTAACCGACGGGTTGTGGAGGCGGTCCAACCGGAGGCTAGGCGGCGGTCTGACCGGCCAGGAGGGGCAGTCTGACCGGGGCAGGTAAGACGGTGTGACCGGCGGCGGCTTCAACAGTTCCTGTTTATTGTCGTTTTTTAGTTTGGTTTCATCGGTAAAAGGTAAATCTTTTAATTCCGCAAAAGATTTGGTTTTTTGGTTTCCCTACCATTCACCCCCCTCTGGTAGGTTTGTTTGGTCTTTTTCGATCCTACAAAAACAGGTCGAACCGCAATCGGGATCCTGACATAGTGAGCGCCACCATCATGCCATGCTAGGCTCCCAAACAGGTAGCTACCTTGAACCTTGTGTGTCATGGTGAATGTGACCTTGAAGCTCTGCTTATTCTTCCTTTTGCTGAATTTTAGAACGGGTGGCTCCACTGATGTTTGCACTCCCGGAGGAGATTGCACAACAGCCTTGTAAACTGCATCAGCTTGGCCTACATTCGTCACTGTTCTTAGCACAGTTGTTGGTATTTTTAGATTTGGAATCGCAATTGATGGAAGGTTCAGATTTCTGTATTCAGATTCACAGCTTGAGTTGGCAGATGAAAAACAATCAAGGACTGATGTGGTGTCTTTTGGGTCGACATCGTATGCTAGGCCAGGATCAACAGCTCTGTTTGGATCGATGAAGCCACCACCATAGTCAAATGGATCTGCTGCCTTTTGAGGTAGCCCATCAGCCAATATTGGCAAGCCATATCGGTCATTGCTTGCTACGCCAGGTTGAAATTAAGGAAAATAAATCAGTGCCACATTATATGTTGGAAGAAATATTTTCTTGGGATGTAAATAGTATCACCTGTAGTCACTATTGCTGACTTGATAATAGCAGGAGACCAATCTGGAAGCAATGCTTTGAGCAATGCAGCTACACCCGACACATGTGGGCATGCCATTGAAGTTCCTGATTTGAATATGTATGAATCTTGGACAGTGGCCAAGATATTAGATCCAGGCGCCGCAACATCAGGCTAGAGAAATGTAAAAGTAAATGTGAGATATGAAACAGGGTAAAAAAAATTTGTATCAATTAATAAATTCTCAAGTCAACAGTGAGAAAATAGCTCCATGTGACTATGCTATCTTTGATAGTTCTCTGGCTTGTATCTTTTCAATATTTTATATTTTGTGAATTGAGATTGATTTATATTCACCTTGAATCTCCCTTTTAAGTTACTTATTTTCCATGCTCAGTGGTCAGAACAGACTAAGATAGTGTTCCCTTTCTATTTTGCCAAAATTCTTAGTTTAGTCCTGGGGTAAAGTATATAAAACCACTGTTGCTAGTCCATCAACTATTTATGCAATAAACCATAAAAAATGTTATAGATCGAATATTAGTTAGAATAATTAGGGCAGAAATTATGTCCACATTACTGCTCCTGGGCTCCTGGCAGAGGATCAAACTCGGATGTACCTTGAGGAACTGTGGATAAAGTGGGCTGGGTCCTCTGGATGATGATGTTGAGATTCTTGGGGTGAGCACTTCATTTCCTATCCATGTAAGAGCGGGGGTCACCTTAACTACCAGTTCAGTGTTCTGACGGAGAGCGAATGACATGTCCGTTGCAGCATCGAAATCCACTAGAACACATGGCATGCTGCCACAGCTTTGGAAACCATCTAGCATATCAAAAGCATATGTGGCAAGAATGATCCCCTTCGCTCCAGCCTCCTTGGCAGTTTCCACGACAAGGGACAGGTACACGTGCGGCAATATTGTGTTCATAGGTTTAGGATTGTAGCAGAACACAATCTTCCCAGAAGCAAGAGTGGCATTAATCATGACGGAAATCCCATCAAAGCAGCTGCATGCACAAACATACAAACATTTATTTGATGAAACATTAATGTATTATATTTAACTAGGAAAGCCTGAACAGTGTAACATACTTTGAGAAGCTTGCAAAGTAGCATAGCTGGATGGATCATTAATATATAACCATACCTGGAGTTATAAATCTCGTACCAGTTGTCGTTATATTTTGGCCCATAGAACAAGGATTGACCCTGGGGTCAATGTTAACAAGAATTCAGTGTCATAATCCATCAGTTAGCTTAATGCCTCTTTAAATGCATGCATACACCACGGAACTTAACATGAAAAGAACAACAGCTAGGAGAAACTTAACATACCACAAATTTGCTGGTGCTGTTGGCAAGTGTGATTTTTGGTGGGTTGTTCAAAGCTCGGCAACCAATTTCATTAAGATAAAAAAAGGGGACGGAAAATTTATTCGATTACAACGGCAAGACAATGCCGAGATCCTAGATACCAGGGTCCGATATCCAGGTGAATTAAAATAAAGTAGGAAGACTAGGGGGAACAAACAGAAAAATGCCGTGCCCAGCAGCCCCAGCGACAAAAGATTACTCAGCACATTCTACCCAAATGCCCACTGCAGACCACAGGGCAACTTCCTCCTTAATTTCGCCAAGAAGCTCGGCACTTGATCGCTTCTATTTTCGAAGATGCGTGCATTTCTCTCTTTCCGATATTCCAGAAATAAGCATTGCAAGTGTTGTCAAAGGAACCTGTAGCTGGTCTAAAAAAACAATATGGAATTCAGCCACCAAGACTCCAAACTTCCCCCGCTTCACTCGGGATTGGATAATGTTGCCCAGCTGCTTGCTTGACTAATTCCCAAATCTGGGCTGTGAAGCGGCAGTGCACAAACAAATGACTCCCATTCTCGGCTCCTCACCACAAAGCTAACATAACTCTTGGCACGGCTAGTTCCTCTTCCGAAGATTGTCGGCCATCAAGCATTTGCCTTTAACAGCCAACCACATGAAGAATTTCACTCGGAAGGTGCTGTTGCTTTCCAAATAATTTCTCCACAGCTACAATCCTCCCATGCCATGAAGAACAAAGAATATGCCGAAGTCATTGAAAATTTTCCATTGCTCCCCTGTTTCCCTGGATTGTATCTTTTCGCGTTAAGTTGCGCTTCTTGGACTTTCCCCCAAAGTTGGAAAAATCCCCCAAAGCCTCATTGGATAAAGTCCCATTTATATCTCTGACCCATCTGTGTCCCGTAAGAGCCTGCGCGACTGTAATGTTTGATTTTTTGATGAAGGTGGCAAGGGAAGGAAACCACCATTTAATAGGGCCCTTGCCGGACCAATCCCCGGACCAAAAAGGTGTCAAAGTTCCATCTCCCAGCTTGTACCACACAGCAGACTCGGAGAATTGAATGATTTCTTTATCAAAATGCAAAACCACCTTAGTCCAAGGTCTGTCACTGTGCTCTAGGCGTTGGACCGGCCATTTCAGACGCAGAGCTTGGCCAAATAAATTTAAATTCTTAATCCCCAGCCCTCCTTTATCAATCGGTGAACATACCTTGTCCCAAGCAATCAAACAATGCCCTCCACTAACTTTCTCCTGACCCTTCCATAGAAATCCCCTGCATTTTCTTTCAAGCTCCTTAATGGCCCACTTTGGTAATTTGAACACGAGAGGAAATGCATTGGAATAGCCATAAGAACCGACTTTACTAGAGCAAGTCGCCATCTACGAGATTAGTTTTGGTATCCAGCACTGCCACCTTTTTTGAAACCTTGTCCAAGAGTGGTTGGATGTCGCCTTGAGAAGTCGCCGCGTTGACGGCGGAAGACCCAAATAGACAATCGGGAGATTTTGGATCTCGCAAGCAAGAACATTTTGCACCGTTGCATTTTGTCTTGGTCACGGTGAAGAGGACGATTTTGCTCTTTGCAAAGTTTGTCTTCAACCCCGAGGCTTCCCCAAAGAGCTGCAGGATTTCTCTAATTGTATGTAGCTCGGCTAGAGATGGCTTAAAGAATATAATTGCATCATCCGCATACAAAGAGATATTGGGAATTGGTGGACCCACATTCGCTCCCGCCAAAATTGAGATGAGAGAGCAACCCGGTGTGCATCGCCGTGCTCGGCGCGCTTGCGGGACATCCATGGTTAACACAAAGAGCGAGAGGGGACAAAGGGTCTCCTGTCGGAGACCTCGCATTGGTTTAAAGGGCTCTGTGGTGGATCCGTTGATGAGCAGACTTGTTTACGCTATCCGGAACAATGCCAAAATGCGCGCCGCCAAATTGGCCCGAAACCTCGAATTTCAATATTTCCATGAGGAAAGGCCAGGACACCGTATCGAAGGCTTTATGAATGTCAAGTTTCGAAGGATTGTCTCCTTCTTTGACTTGTGCAACCGCTGGACCAGCCCTTGTACAAAGAGAAAGCTTTCGTGAATGGAACGTCCTTTAATAAAAGCCGTATGCGCAGTGGCACTAACTCCGGCATTCTTGGCGCTAACCTTTTAGCAAGGATCTTGGCCGCTAGCTCGCAAAACTATGGATTAAGCTGATTGGGCGGAAGTTCTTGAGTAGAGTGGCCTCCTCTTTTATCGGGATCAAGGTGACGCGGCCGTGTTGAGAACATCAAGGTTCGCATATTGCCATTTCCGAATTTCTGCGGGGCTGCCAACGGATCCCGCTTGATTGTATTCCAACAGCGGATGGTCCTAGCGATTTCTCACTTGGGAGATCTTTGACCGCTGCCCAAACTTCTTCCTCCGAGAAAATCTCCTCCAGCGAATGCAGATCAGCTTTGGACAGCCGGATATTTTCAAAGTTCACTAGCTTGTTGGCTGGATAGTCTTCTCCCAAGATAGTCTTGAAGTAAGTTAGTGCCAAAATTTTCATATCTTGTTGAGTTGTTGCTACTGCCCCATTATGTTCCATCCTGGGAATTAGTAGCTTTCTCCTTCTTGCCATTAGCTTTAGTCGAAGAAAGTGGTGAAGCTTGCCCAACCGAAAGAACATGTGTCTTAGCCCTTTGGCGTAATCTAGTGCGCTACAGGAACCAAGAGCCGCAGTTGGCCTTTGATGGCTGCTCTCAAGTTTCTCTCCTCCTCGAAAGTTGTCTGCTATCTTGGGCCACTTCAAGCTAGAAAATAATGTCGTTACTGTTGGATCGAAGCCTTATCTTACTAATTTTGCGCTGCCCCCATCGTGCCAAGGCTTTTGACGTCGTGCTAACTTGACATGAAGCATTGAGAAGGGGTCTTCGACTGAACTTCTTTCTCCCAAATCTCTTTCACAATATCTTGAAATCCTTCCAACTTAGTCCAAAAGCCTCAAACTTGAACTTTCTCTCGTACTAAAACCATTCCCACAAGTTAAAAGGATTGGGCTGTGGTCGACACCGAAGAGCTTAAGGCCGGAGATATGAGTCGGGAAAATATCTTCCCAATCCGTTGATATCAACATTCTGTCCAATTTAGCCATCGTAGGGTTTTTTTTCATTGCTCCAAGTATAACGGCGACCGAACAAATATAGGTCTCTAAGTTCCAGTTCTTTTAATTTGTTATGAAAAGTAGCCATCAATCTTCGTTGACCCGCGAGTTGTTTTTATCTTGATCTTCTAATGTCAAATTGAAGTCCCCTATAAGCAACCATTTCCCGGGCACCTCTCCCTAATTTCCGAAAGCTCTTACAAAAACAGTAGCTTCTCATCGTCCTTTTGTGGGCCGTACACGAGGTTAAAAATCAAGATTGATCTCCCATGATCCAGTTTAGCTCCACGGTGATGGACCATCTCCCCAAACACCAAATTCCCCACAAACACACTCTCCTTCCAAGCAATCAAAATCCCCCTTGTTTGATCGCGCTAGCTCGGCAAAGCTCCCAAAAATAGGTCCACAAATCCTACGTTGCACCGATACGGCGCCCCGTGGCATGTCGCCGTGCGGGATACAGGGACTCGGGGATACGCACCGATACGCCTGGGATACGCGTGTCCCCAGCCGGATACGGGCGTACATATATTTCACACAGATGCCGGTCGGTCGGTTCAGTTTCCTATCGGCCATCGCGATCTCATCGCTGTGTGCGCCTCCGCCGCCGTCGCCGATCCCGGGACACGCCGACGCCCGACGCGACTGCGCCGCGGCCGGCCGACAACTCCGCCAGTGCTCCGCCGGTCGGTCGGTTCGTTTCCTATCGGCCATCGCGATCTCATCCGCTGTGTGCGCCTCCGCCGCCGTCGCCGATCCCAGGACACGCCGACGCCCGACGCGACTCTGCCGGCTGCCGGCCAGCGACAACTCCGCCAGTGCTCCGCCGGTCGCCGGAGGCCTAGAGGCCGGACTCATCTCATCACTCATCTAGTCATCCGCTTGCGCCCAGTACGTACGTAATTAGCCACCAATTAGTTCACTTGATTAGTTTATACTTTATGCCCATCTATGACGTATGATCTACGTAGATGCCCATGCATGCATGACAGCATGAGTTTGCCCGTGACTTTGTAGGGTTGTATGAATTATTGCTCGATATGGCATCATCGGGATCGGGATCGCATCGCGACTGCATTACTAATGCTAATCCAGTTGATGTGGATCTTGAGGATACGAGGTCAACGCTTCTAGATATCCTCTATGGAAACATGTTACTAAATTGGTGCAATCTAAAAGCTCGAGTTCACGGGAGGCAACGCAAGATTTATATGTCATTTTTGTGAAAAGGAATACCCGGCAGCTATTCTAGGGTGAGGGCACATCTTTTAAAGTTAAAAGATAATGGTGTTGCGATTTGTAGTAAAATGACATATGACGTACTTGAACAACTTCGAAGAGAGGACACGGAAGCTTCGAGGTGGTAAAAAAGTGCACCTAGCGGCAAGTGGTTCGCTTACCCACATTTGATGGTTCATCAAGTGCATCGTCTTCAAAAAGAGAAATACGAAGCAATCGGATATTGCAGCCGGTTTCAATGCGAAACCCGGCATATCGCCGATTCTCACATTGCACGTCTATTCTACACGACGAGTTTGTAAATTTACTAATGATGTTATCCTTTCATTTCACACTTTCTCTATTTTGACAACCATGACATTGCTTTTATTTTTTTGTAGGGCTTCCATTTAATGTGGCAAGAAATCCCTACTACGAGAGAAGCTTTCAAGTATGTTGCAAACCAAAATTTGGGTGGTTATGTACCCCCAGGATATAATGCATTGAGGACAACCCTTCTCCGAAAAGAGAAGGCACACGTCGAGCGTATGTTACAGCCTATCAAATCTTCATGGCCGTTCAAAGGAGTGACTATTGCGACGGATGGGTGGAGTGATCCACAAAGACGGCCAATTTTAAATTTTTGGTGTGACCGAGGGTGGTCCGATGTTTCTAAAATCAATCGACACGGAAGGAGAGGTAAAATACTACTAGCGAATACTTTCATCCTACAATTTTGAACTCATAGCATTTTAGACTTTAATGTTCTTAATTTCTTAACTACGGATAAAAAGCAAGGAGTACATCTTTAATCGGTTGAAGGAGGTGATAGAGGAAGTTGGACCAAAGAATGTGGTACGGTGGTCACGAACAATGCATCAAATTGCGGGGGTGCCGGATTGATGATTGAATCAAGGTACAAGAATATTTTTGGACTCCTTGCGTGGTGCACACCCTCAACCTTGCATTGAAGAATATTTGTGCTCCAAAAGAAGATGATGATGACTACATAGAACTTGTTTGGATAAAGGATATCGCAGATGATGCCGCCTTCATCAAGAATTACACCATAGCATGAGGTTATCCATGTTCAATGAGTTCAGCAAACTCAAATTTCTTGCGATTCTTGATACAAGATTTGCAAGTGTCATTGTCATGTTGAAGAGGTTCTTGCATATCAAGGATGCTTTGGTGCACATGGTTGTTAGCGACAAGTGGATGGCTTATAGAGAGGATGACCAAGGCAAAGCTCAAGCTGTGAAGGAAAAGATTCTCAATGATTTATGGTGGGATAAAATTAAGTACATTGTTGATTTCACCGACCCTATTTATTCAATGCTGAGAGCAGCCGATACGGATAAACCATGCCTTCATTTGGTCTATGAGATGTGGGACACTATGATAGAGAAGGTGAGAGCATGTAAACTATGGTTTGCTGATTTTTTTTTACTATCATGCTTGCTGATTTTTTCTTCATCTTGTACAAATTAGGTGAAAACATGTATCAATCGGCATGAAGGAATTGTGAATGGTACAAGCCCTTTTTTGAGTGCTGTTGACAAAATTTTACAAGCTAGGTGGCTCAAGAGCTATACCCCTCGCAATGTTTGGCACATTCGGTTAATCCAAGGTAACAAAAGTGAATCTTACATTGCTATGCAAATGATTCTCCATTCAATAGTCTTGTTAATTTTTTAAAAAATATTGTGATGATGTTGATAGGTACTATAGTGCAACTTGGCTTAGTGAAGTCCCCGGTCGTCTTAGCCCCCACATGGACAATGAAATTAACACTGAGAGAAACAAATGCTTTAAAAAGTTTTTCCCGAACCGAGGAGGAGTTAAGAAAGATTAAGCGGCAGTTTGCTGATTTCTCTCTTTTCATGGGTGGCTATGAAGATCCGTAATCAATTGAGGATAGAGCTCATTTTGAGCCAAAGCAATGGTGGGGAACCTATGGAGGTAGCACACCTGAATTGAGGATTTAGCTTTGAGGCTACTTGGACACCCAACATCTTCTTCTTGTTGTGAGAGGAATTGGAGCACTTATTCATTCATACATAGCATGAAAAGGAATAAGCTCGCTCTGAACGAGCCGAAGATTTGGTGAATGTGCACAATAACATACGTCTTCTTTCAAGGAATTCCAGTGATTATAAGAGTGGACCAAGTCAAATGTGGGATATTCTTGGAGATGGGACCGAGAGCTTTGCTTGGTGTTGGCTTTCTAGAAGGCGCCGAACTCACACTTGATGAGCCGAGAATTTGAAAGGGAGATTTTAGAAGGGGAGGAATGAGACGTTAAGTTATCATTTGACACTATTTTTATTAGACTTTTTGTCAAATATTTATCTTATTTATTGATTCTATTTTTAGCTCGACGTATCACTTACTGCTGTTTTTCAAGAATTCCGTATCGTCGTATCGCCGTATCCGTATCCCCGTATCTGTATCCCCGTATCGTGCAACTTAGCACAAATCTCACGCACCATCTCCCCTGACATTGAATTCAGTTTAGATTCCTGGATACAAACTATTGAGGCACCCGAAGACACCACCAAATCGCTAACCACCATCCTGTTGTCCACATTATTTAGGCCCCTTACATTCCAACCCAGCACACTAAAACCAAAAGAAGCAGACATAAGGAAAAAAGATAGACTAGCAACTTCCTCAGTTGCTTCAGAGCACCAAAATGGACATTGAGGTCTCCCCTGTAGACAGCTGCAGCGGCGCCGTTCCTTCTACATTGACCTCCAGTAGTTCGGCCAGGGCTGAGATGTGCTGTGCTGAAAGCGGCTTCTGAAAAAGATTCTTGTAAGCCTGCAGAGAGACCTGTGACGACTGCTCTTCTTCCTCCTGGATACCCAGTTTACGCATGTTCACCATTTGAGCCTTGGTTATGACATGTCTCCTTGCTCCCGCCTCCTTCTGCTGCAGACGTTCACTTCGCCAGGGGACAAAGTCACTGGGGATAGATTTGCGTCTGCTGCCCCGTGCAGATGGGATGGGAGGCTGAGGTCTTGGCCCCAGGAGGGACTGTTCCGGCATCGTAGAGATGAAAGTCAGGAATCGTTGAATTTGACCTGCTTCTGGCAAGTGTGATAACAGTGGGGAAAGCACGGTCTATTGTGCCTGATGCAACAGATGCCCCAGGGGGATGCATTGGTAACAGTCCTAGGAGCAGGGCCATCATTCCCCGCTGCGAAGACAACAGTTATGTCATTCATCACAGCACGGATGCTATTATAGATCTGATAGCTGGTTTTCCAATAAAAATGGACAAAACATCGAAGCAATGATGTATGGCATCATCAATCGCTTGCAAGATGGCACCTTCCTTGCAACCCCCTTGTTTCTAGCAGGCCTTGTACACAGCAAGCCGCACAAGACCAGGGAGCTTCTACTGTTGCTGAGTGAGCTGATAAGATTACAGGTGACAATCATATTGGAAAAAGAAAGACTCAACAGCTGCCAAAACAACCTCTGTTAAAAAAAGTCTAGCAACACGGGCTTCTAATTATCTTGAATTTCTCCACACATTTTAGTGTTTTTTTCTATTTTTTATCCTTAATTTTTTCCACCAAACAACCCGCGCTTACCACACTCATATCGCGGTTACCGCCCGGTAACCATGACCAAAACCATAAAACCGTGATCGATTTGAATTTAAATATTTGGAAACAAATTTCGGACTGTTTTGGCGGTTACCACGGTAACCACAAAACGAACCGGCGAGAGGGGGCGATAACCGCTCCCCAAATGGTAAGGTAAACCCTGGGTTTCGCCACCTTGACATTTGCCTTTCCATTTGGAAGGAAAATGGCCTAGCCCATGGTCGCTGAACCTTGCAGAGTCGGCCAAATACCTGGCATGGTACAGTACGAATCAGTGCTCATATTTATTCACCATTTTGGTTCTACTTAGAGTACACTGAACTTTGCACCATAAAACGCACAAGATTTGATCACTAGCACCATGTTCAGCACACACTTTCAATTTCCCTAGTGCTTGTAAAACAAAATTTCTCTATAATAGTTGTGCCTATGTGGAATGTTGTTAAAAGATAAAGTGAATCATTTTTAATAGTCTAAGGTGTAAAATGAGAAAAAAATAGTTTAGGGTTTAAGTAATCCAAAGGAATAGTCTGGAAGAGTAAAATGGACTTTTTTCAATAAGAGAAATAATTTGACGGTATTTTGAGACACAGAAAAGATTGAGATTTTTGGGAGGAATCAGTACCAGTGGGGTACCGTATTGATGCATGTCAATCCAATGTAATCCATATGACATTACTACAATCGATTATAACTCAAAAGATTATGATATGTCCCGTCTCGTAATGACATTATGACAATCAATTATAGCTCAAAAACAATGTCGAAACAAATATTGACAGCAATCTTGCACCCTTGTATAAGACCAATGCAAAAATCCAATATAATCCATGGAGCCTGACACATCACAACCTCCATGGAGATCCATCCAAACCACGGAACATGAAACACTAACTAGTATGATTGGTATCCGGCACATAATTTTCCTGTCATTCACGCAGTAATGTGATTAAACAGCAAGCTATCCACTTGATTGAGTGAAATCTGTTTTGGGCACATACTCCAACAGGAATCAGGAACGAATTAAGCAGATGTTTGCAACAAGTCAATCAGCAGATTGTGGTCTCCAACGACTACGAGTTGATCAATTTCGCGGGTTGCAAGAATTATGGCAGCACTCCAGAATCCCGATTAATTGTTCGACCAGCAACTTGAGAAAAAAAAAGAAGCAAACTAGATGGAGCATCAGACCAATCCTTTTTTGCCGAGACGACCTGGAAGCCGGCCAAAAACTTAAGATTAAAAGAATGGAAAATTGTAAAGACAACGACATAACGGTGTCGCCCCAGACCAAGCGCTAGCTCAGTCTAGCTGGACAAAACATAGCAGAGGAAAACGAAAACGAAAATAACTGTACAAAAACCGGCAACTACTCGCCGTTTAAAGTAAAAATCGCCCAAACCCCGATCGCCTCATTGATGTCTTCACGTTATTCTGAAATATTCTTGCATTGCGTTCCTTCCAAATCATCCAACATATTACCATGAACACGCTGTCAAACTTTGCCCTATTCCCGTATGAAAACGACGCCGTGCAAGCAGCCACCAGTCGTCCAATCCTCCATTAAACTCCACAAGGAGTTGAAAGTTTATCCCAAACCACCGTCTCAACCTCCCCTACACCGCCACCGAATAAACACAAGTCACAAACAAATGATGACAAGTCTCCGCTTTAGTGCGGCGGAGCGGACAGAGATCTTCGTGAGGCCAATTTCGCCCCTCGAGATTATTAGCAGTAAGACAGCGCCCCTTCAACATCAACCACACAAAGAATTTGACTCGAGAAGGAGCTCTCGCCTTCCATAACAACTCCCCATGCGAGAATCTTCAGAAGTCTTGAAAAACAGAGCATAAGCGGACTTCACCGAGAAACTCCCATCTATCGACGCCATCCACTCGATTCTATCCTCGATCGGCTGCAAAATGATCTCCTGCACTTCATCCCATAGACTAAGAAACTGAGTTAAAGCCTCGATTGATAAAGAACCTTGTAACCATCGAACCCATCTGTAGCCTGCAAGGCCCTCCGCGGCCGTTAGCCTCGCGTGGCAAGCAAATAAGTACAGAGTCAACCATCTCCAGGAAAAACTCCCATTCCCGATCCAGTTATCCGTCCAAAACTGAGTACTCTTGCCGTCTCCTATTCAGAATCGAGCAACAGAGATGAAGATTGATGATTCCTCTTTCGCTGATATATGTCCCGCCACAGCCCAAGGTCTATTCCTATGCTCTATCCCCTTTGCTAACCATTGAAGTTGCATCGCCTGACCGTGAAGAAAGATGTCCATAATCCCCAAGCCGCCTTTCTCCATTGGGTAATAAATCTTCTTCCAAGCAATCAGGCAGTGCCCCCGCTAACCTCCTCCGACCCTTTCTAGAGGAATCCACGACATTTCCGCTCGATATCCTTGATGGCCCAGCGCGGCAACTGAAGCACTCCCGAGTAGTAAGCCAGCAATGCCATCAAGACTGATTATTCATTATTCATTATTATTTCACTCTTCCTGATACAACTCTTCCCAAAGCCCCTCAATTATTCGTTATTATTTCACACATATGTTCGTACATCACAGAGTATACAATACAAGATATCACAAATAACAAGCAACCATAAAATGTATAAAATGGTACAATAGTTCTTGCGAGGCCAGCAAATTCAACTTTGCGGGGGCTAAAATAGGATGAGACATGCTCTACAGAACCTCTGAATAACCTCTAGTTGGATGCTTCATCAGACATCTGAATAATAATCGTTGGATAAAACAGGTCGAACCGCAATGGGGATTTTGACATAGTGAGCGCCACCATCGTACCATGCTAGACTACCAAATAGGTAGCTCCCCTGAACCTTGTGGGTCGTGGTGAATGTGACCTTGAAACTCTGCTTATTCTTGCCTTCGCTGAATTTTAGTATAGATGGCTCCACTGATATCTGCACGCCCGGAGGAGATTGCACAACAGCCTTGTAAACTGCATCAGCTTGACCTACATTTGTCACTGTTCTTAGCACAGTTGTTGGTACTTTTATATTTGGAATCGCAATTGATGGAAGGCTCAGATTTCTGGATTCAGATTCACAGCTTGAGTTGTCAGCTAAAAAACAATCGAGGAATGTGGTATAGTCTTTTGGGTCAACATCATATGCTAGACCAGGATCAACAGCTTTGTTTGGATCAATGAAGCCACCACCATAGTCGAATGCATCTGCTGTCTTTTGAGGCAGCCCATCAGCCAATATTGGAAAACCATATCGCTCATTGCTTGCTACGCCATGTTAAAGTTAAGAAAAAACAAATCAGTGCCACATATTTATGCTGGAAGAAGCATTATCTTTGGGAAATCTATAAATAGTATCACCTGTAGTCACTATTGCTGATTTGATAACAGCAGGAGACCAATCTGGATGCAATGCTTTGAGTAATGCGGCTACACCTGACACATGTGGGCAAGCCATCGACGTTCCAGACATAAACTTGTATGAATCTTGGACAGCGGCCAAAATATTTGATCCAGGCGCTGCAACATCAGGCTATTGAAATCCAAAGTACAGGTGAGACAAGGATACCACCAAAAGAGGATTAAGAATATGAAAAAAACTAATAAAATCCCAGGTCATAGTTTGAATAAATTTATAAGAGTATGATAACTTTTTAGTCTTTGATTGGTTACCAGGAGTGACCATATTTTTAGTTATAAATTTTGGTACTTTCTGGTCCTGGTAGCTCTCTAGTATGTAACAGGAGATGCTACAAATTAATACCGAAATCTGCGGTACCTTCTTAGAAGGACCGTAAATTCCCTCAAAGGATAAAATCTAATTTACCCCCTTAATTATCACCCAAGTTTAGAAATCAACTCTCACCTATGAAACCGTATAATCACACACTTCTACTGTCAAAACAGGATAAAATACCCACTCCAAGGCCAATATAACGTGATTTTTGCTTAATTAGCATCACAATCACTTGTTTTTAACTCTCATGGCACTCTATTAGCAAGGGATGTAAAAAGGTTGCCATGTTAGGAAAAAATATTATTTAATGTAAACATTCATGAAAATAACCCTTTAAACCGGTTTGGATTGGCCTTAGGAGGTATTTTAATCTTTTTTAATATTTGAGGGTGTAAAATAACTAATATTCTTGATTGTTCATTTCTAGACATGGCCTAACAGTTCAACGGTGTGAAACAGAGTTTACTCATATAATTATGAAAAGACAGGAGTAGTTAATAAAATTGTTGGTTTTGATAGTTGACTAGCTTGTACCAGTGTGTTGTCCTTCAGCCCTTCAACCTTCTGCATAGATTTATCTTTATAATTTGTTGCGTTAGTTCTTGACACAATTTCAGTACGTAATCTCCCACCCTTTAAAGTTCCTCATGTTTACAGGCTCAGTAGTCACAGTAAAGCAGTACAGATAAAATACCATGTTACCTTAGTGTTGACGAAACAGTATTGGTCTATTGGAGAGTACAAAATAATAAATCATATGTTTCTAGTCTGGAGACTATTTATGCCTTTAAACGCTAGGTAAAAAAAGTTGATGTTTATATTAATTGCCCATGGCTAGGGTTGGTAACAGTGCGGGCCACTCCATGGGTACCCATTGACCCATTCTCAGTACAATATATTTTGGCTGATTTTTATTGAACTAGACTGAGCCAATGGATGCCCAATGCCCGTAGTCATCTTTATTCCTGACAATGAATTATGAAACTCCCATGTACAGATATATACCTTAAGGAATTGTGGCCAAAATGGGCTTGGTCCTCTAGATGAGAAGGTTGAGATTCTTGGAGCGAGCACTTCATCTGCAATCCAAGTACGTGTAGGAGCCACCCTTACTGTTATCGAGCTTTTGTCTAGAAGAGCATTTGCTAGTATCAGCATTGCATCAAAGTCCACCAGAACACACAGGATGCCATCACAGTTCTCTTGGATCACGACCAGATCATCACCAGCGTATGTAGGATAAATGAGCCCCTTCGCTTCAAACTTCTTGGAAGCAATTGCAACAGTTGGCAGGTAGGTGCCAGGTGGAAATTGGGACACAAGGGCAGGGGAATAGCAGAACACAATCTTGCCAGCAACAGTTGAGTCAATCAAGAAGGAAGTACCATTAAAACACCTACATACACACAGCACTTAATAAGGAAAGTATTCTCTGTGTTGTAGTATATTTTGAGAAGTTGGTAAACATGAATAGTTAATTTGTTGAGATGTTAACAATTGTAAGTGTGAAGCATACCTGGAGATAGAAATTTCATACCAGTTGTCTTCCTCCTCTGGCTCATAGAACAATGATTGACCCTACGAATGATGTAACAAGGTGTACTATTATATAATATTAACATATATATATATATATATATATCCATTTTACACCTGCATATATATATATATATAGAACGAAAAGCCTACCTAAAAACCAGAAGGGACAACAGTCTGGAGGAAACATACCACAAATTTGCTGGTGCTGTTGGCAAGTGTGATAACAGTGGGGAAAGCACGGTCTATTGTGGCCCATGCAACTGATATGCCCCAGGGGGATGCATTCGTAACAGTCCTAGGAGCAGGGCCTTCATTCCCCGCTGCGAAGACAACAGTTATGCCATGGTTCACAGCATGGATGCAATTATATATCTCATCACTGGGTTTTCCAATAGAAAGGGACAACACATCGACACCATCTTGTATAGCATCATCAATCGCTTGCATCACGGCTGCGTCATGGCAACTCCCTTGTCCCCAGCATGCCTTGTACACAGCAAGTCGTGCGTGGGGCGCAGCGCCCCTTGCATAACCGGCAGCAAGCCCATGGAAGCTAACATTCGACACCAGGGCACCGGCCGCGGTGGATGCTACGTGTGTCCCATGACCATTCGCATCTCTGGCTGACCTATACTCACCCTCAAGATCCTTTGTCGTCAGATGTCTGTCATACCATCGAGCTCCGATGATCTTCCGGTTGCACTGGTCAGACCTGAATTCTTGTCCAGCTTGACATGTGCCTTTCCATTTGGAAGGCACAGGACCAAGCCCATAATCGCTGAAGCTTTCGGACTCTGGCCAGATGCCTGACAGAGAAGAGGACAGTTGAAGGAATCATCTCTCATATTTCTTCATTAATGTAATTCTGTTTATGACAAATTTAACCCCCACATATGTGTATCCTAGCAGTTGCCTCAAGTTATGCAGTTATTTTGGCTTTGTTATCACCATTTCTTTAAGTACTGTTTGGATTACAAGAACAATTTGTGGAACTACTTTTGGAAAGTCTATCAAGTAATAACTACGACTATAAAACTGAACATGAATATAAAATTTTCAAGTTCTGGTGGTATAGATTGAGCAATTAGTGTCGTAAACTACATAGAAAAAACAACAGCAAAAAACATCAATCGCATCTACTAGCTACTGCAAGCCAGTTGGGTGAGCTATACTCATACTTAATGTAGAAATGCAGGAATTTAGTACTCTGTTTACGTAAGGAACATCGGTCAGCTTTCAAATTTTCATATGTGATTTCATTATCTAAAAAGAATTGCATATGTGATTTACATAGTGTGCACATTGTAAGCTACTGAGTAGAAAATGATGGATAATGAACGTCAAATCTGAGAAAAAAAAGTGTTACCTGAGTCGATTATTCCAATGATGACTCCGTCCCCATACTTTGCATCATGGAGTAGACCATTTGGTTTGGTGTAGTCTAATCCAAGGAAATCCTGGCTACGAGTTGTATGTAATTGGTGCACAATGCTCGGTTTTATGCTGCGTACCTCAGGTAGCTCTGCACATTGAAACGAAGCATTAACATGACAAGTGCTGTGATACATGCACATCTTTGATCTGCATTGTCTATTTATGACGTTCATCAGGCTACCGTATCAGAGACAATATCCACGATCAATAAATCCCATGCTCTCCCTCATCCATCTAGCTGTGAGTAGTACTGTGTACAGACCAACAGGATTGCAAGATAACATAATGAATGGATAATAATAGGATAAGTTTTGCTATCTATCACAATTCACAATGATTTATGTTGCCTACTCCGATTATTTTTGATAAAGAAACAGCTGTAGAATAAGTTGGCAACTCCACTGTTTTCCTTAGCAGGCAATTCGTCGAGCATCTGATGTGCGTTCAGCTAGATGTTGTCATCTACACCATGGGACATGAAAGCAACGGTGGCAGCAAAACAAGAGGGCCGAAGAGGGCGAGCAGATCACCGTGCAGTGTTGTTCGGTTTGCCACGTCGGTTGGCTCAGAGTCAGCGGCGGCGAGCGTCGCTTCTTCTGGTGTGTCTCAGCCGATTGGCATTTGGCAGAAGTGGGATTCGGGCGGCGACGAGCTGCGAGGGCAGCATAGCAGGCAGAGGGGGCAGAGGCAAGGCGAAGGAGCGGAGGTGGGTCGGCCGCGACGGCAGTGGAGGGAGGCGGAGGCAATCGGTCATTCGAGATGACAACGGGTATATACCCGATGGATAGTGACCATCCATAAGAAAATATTTTCCTAAGAAAATATTTTCGTATTTGTACTCGTGCGGGTAATTTTATCCGACGGGTTACCTATACCCGAATAGACCTAAGAACATGCACAAATAACATTGGCTTATTTTTATTTCTATTTTAGGTTTTGAGTTGTAGCATAGTTAACTTCTAAGCACATACTTTATTACAAGTTCACATACCACAATAAAATATTACAAGTTTACATGGCTTCATCCACCATGAATTAAAGAGAGACCACACAAGTTTATGCGGGTAAATGAGAGTAGTTGGATTTCTTTACGCTTGTATTTCTTTCCGCGGGTAGACGGGTATGGGTAATACACACCCACATCATACCCAATGGATATATGTTTTCGTCCAACAACGTACCCGTAGAGAAAATTTACCTCACGCCCATCTTTTTATCGGAAGCGGGTAAAACCCGTCGGGTACTCGGGTTTCGGTACCGTTGCCATCTCTAGTCGAGCGAGGCGGATGCGGCGGGCGTAGAAGTGTGCACCGGTGCTGGGCCCCTCGACATAAATATCAAAGCGACATGTCTCTCTAACGTGTGGGTCCATAAAGGTGGGCGAGACGCGGTGACGGGCCATAGAGGTGTGCACAGGCGATGGGGCTCCTATAATATACTACGTCAAATGGACATGTTTCTTTAACGAGTGGGTCTATGAGGATAGGCCTACCTGTCCGGGATTTTCGTGCATACTGTTGGTTACTGATCAATTGAGAGAAAGGGGATAAAGTTTTGATGCACATGGTTTTTATCTTCTTATAAAAGCAAAATTGTATAAACCATTTTAATTATTTACTAGCATATTGCCAATGCGTTGTAACGGGGTTGTCTTGGATTATAAATATTGTGCTTTAGAAACTTTCGGTTCGAGTTATGGTTTGCTTTAGTTTGGGTTGAAAAGTTGAGATGGGGAGGAATAGGCACGATAAAGCCCATGACACACACCGCACCAAGATTCTAACGTGTCATCTCATTCAAGTTGGTTGGCGTCGATTGAGGAAGACGACCGAAGTGATATTTATTTTTAATTAGGTATATAAGAAAAATAAGGATTTTGTCGTCTGCCTACAAAAAGAGATGGTATCACTAAAATATAGCACCTGCACATTATTTAGACGAGAGATAATGCCTACCTTTAACCTAGTACACCAACACTGTCCACGGAAGATAGACCGCTCAGATTGATTAGATTGGACGGATGGCATCAACTCGTATCGTATATTGGACAGCTGACTCGAGCCAGCTCATTTAGCTCGCGAGTCATTTTAGTATCAATAACTGTTTACATGAACAACACAAAGGAGTCTGAACCTAATGCCAAATTTGCAATTGATTAATTGTTTACATGAACAACACAAGGAGGCCAACCTACCACGCCACTGATGACAAGCTCATAAGCCGGTTGAGAACAGACTGGAGGTCACAAGCTCACAAGTCTGGTGTCCACGCACCGTGCAGCTCATGACAAGCCGCCTTGCTCCTGAAATGCAGCCGTCGCGGCCGATTTGCAGCCTTGGCAGCCTTCGCGGCCGTGGCAGCCGGGCGGGCGCGGCTGCCCTTGCCGCCTTGAGCCTGGCGCGGCAAAAGCGGAACAGCGAACGCGGCGAGGAACGAAGGAAGGGATAGCCGGCGCGGCGGACAGGGACAGGAACAGGGACAGGCGGCCGGCGCGGCGAATCGAGAGCATGGCGCCGGCGGATGGGGTGGCGGGGCGCGTGCGCGTAGGTGGACTTCGAGCGACGGCGCCGACTGAAAGCAGGGAGGAAGGTTTCTACTTCTATTGCGCCGGGTTTTTCGTGGCCATCCAGCCATGACTCTGGCTCATTAAGCTACTCTTGGCTCAGTTTGTTGTATTTTTAAACGAGCCGAGCCTAGCCAATTATGAGCCCAGCGAGCTAACAGTCACGAGTATTTTGTTCAACCTTCTAGCCTACGCTAAATGAAAAAAATATGGTGACATTTTTTTCTCCATTTGGAAAATACTATATAATTTCTTTTTCATTAAGAAGTGGCTGTATAATTGAGCGTGATGATATAGAATTGATGTTAAGTTTTTTAAAAACCAATTAATTGAGTCATCAAAAGAAAACAAAGAGTAAATTGCACAGGTGAAACACAAACTTACGAGTGCATTCTGTATAGAAACTTACGAAACGTTTGTTTTGTTGCACGAACTAGACTTGTCCATGTGAACCCGGGTCAAATGGAAATTTCATGGTTAATCCTACTTAGTTAAATATTTATTAGGATGCCATATAGGCTGGCATATCAGGACAATGTCCCGTAGACATACACGTGCTCAATCAAATAACGATCGGTAAATAAAGAAACAAATAATATGAAATATAAATGAAGGATGCAATTAATTAAAGAACAAAAATAAATATCTAAGTAGAGGATATTCATACAGGTAGCATACCTCATGACCCCTTGTGTGTGCATATGCTATTCTAAGTGAATTCTAACTCAACATTATATTCACAACATGTTGTGTTGACCTTGTTTTACATAAATTATATTCATTTATCAAGTTGGTGTGCTATCGATGCAATTTTCTCGAAAACAAAGATGTAATTAAACACATTTTAATTATTTAATATGTGCATTGCAGATCATAGAACAGTTATCTCTACGAATTGAGAAACAAAGATGACATCCCGAGCACCAAGGTATGAAATATACAAATTCACTCAAATTTTAAAAATTTTAAATTATGAGTATATATATAGATATAAGAATTTGATTTATACATATACCTAGCAACAAAACAACTCAAATTCAACTTTATTTCACAATCCATTATTACATATCTAACTAACTAATTATATGTTTCGATGCTATATACCTAGAATCAAAATCTAACAAAAAATTCAAATTCAGTTCAAATTTGTTTGATCTAGTTACTAAAGAAGTTATTATTCATGCCTAAATATTTTTTAAAAAATTGTACTCATTTAAATTAGGTATATACTCAATTTGATTTGAATCTTCATGCACCTAGACACCATGGTGCCCCACTTAATAATAATAATAATAATAATTATATATATATATAATGTTGGGGTGAACTTGAACGAAATGATTAATTCCATTTGGTGGTTTATTAGGATTGATATGCTATGTATGAATGCATGCGTATATTTATAGAGTACATACGTACAAAATTAAGATTTGACGCGAGAACTATTCTCAAATGATCCATTACTAACCTGCAAGCTGTTGCGCCTGAGTTTACGTAAGCATGGCGGCGAAGCCAGAGAAACCATGCTTATAACTGTAAATAATCGAATCGAGTGCTTCTTCTTTGCTGTAAATTGTCACTTTATATTAATTAGACGATCGAGATGTAGCTAAGTGTGAAGCTAGCTATACATACATATAAGCAAATAGAAATGTATATATATGCTAGGTCTGTGTTTGTGGTTGAGAATTTTTTATAAAGAATTTATGGCTTCTGCACCAACTAATAGCTTGTTTACTTTGTTACCGTTTCCAACCTTGTCAAATTTTGATACCACATTTGGGTAAGGTAGCAAATCTAAATATGTATCAAATATCACACCACACTATACTATGCCAACATTTGGTAATCACCCATATACTTTTACCATACCAATTTTCAGCATTTGCCAAACTTTACCAAATTAATTTTGTAGGATTTATTTTGGCATGAAACTTAATATAAGCCCTTAAATACAAAATCATGGACATCAGAATTTGAATATTTATGGGTGGAGTTATGTTTTATTAAAACCAATGGAGCATTGGGTAATCGTTTCGACCGCCGGTTGAAAATATAACAAATTATATATTTTTTGGAGATTTCAGTTCGATCAGGGGTTATTAATAATATATAGTGTAATCATGCTTGAGAATATGGAGTTTACCTTCCAAGAATGCTGGTAAGCATATCATGGTGCGTAGCCGTTGTTTTTTCGGGATCATCATGCTGCTTTTCCCCTAGGTAAGCCACGTAGAGCTGCATGACCATTCACATAATTCGTTAAATTTTGGTAACAATAAGCAAGCTATAGCTAACTACAGAGAAAAGATATGTCCCCATGACGATTAATTACGACGCATTCATATATATGTAGTGTGTACATGTGTCTTCCATATAATCAGGATAAAGTAAAAGGCATTGATCTATATATATTTACAAGATAATAATATTAAGACAATAACAATTTTTTATGGCCTAGTTGTTAGCATATATATCCCTTGTCCTAAAATAAAAAATATTTTTAATAAAATGAGTTTTCATGTTTTTGCTATAGAGGATATTCACCTTATCTTAATAATATATATGGTTATCTATTTACTCCCTCCATCCTCGGATATAATGGATTATATTTTTTAAAAAATTAAGAAAATAGGAAAAAGGATAAATCATAGTAAAAAAGTTGGAAGAATGAATTAGTAAAATGTTAGTAGGTAATGAATATACTAGTATGAAAGTTTATAGGTGGGTAATAAACTAGTATATATATAAATTAGTATGTGAGAAAAAACACTTTCTTAGTATTACAAAATCACTTATATTTTGAAATAAACTACATGAGCAAGATTCCTTATTTATGAAACACTAGCCAAATGTTTGTGCGTTGCAATAGATTACTAAAATAGAAAAATTAGTCTATTTTCAAAAATATTTTTAATTGTTGAAACAAGATTTTCTATCTTAAAAATACAAAAAGAAAAATGCCATCCTTAGAAAGTTAAAAAACTGTATTTATATCATGGCCTATATATCACTCACCATCACCATTACTCTTTTGAATAGTAGTATAGAAACGGAGTATATTTGATTGTGTTTGAAGGGATGAGTTGTAAAATTTAAAATTAGAGTAGATGTAGTAGCAGATTCACTAATACCACGCTATTACTCCTTTCTTTTAAAGTCTTTAAAGGAGTAGACATGAAGCCAACATTAATCGAGAGGGTTGTAGCTAGTATACCATTATAATCTATCCTTTGGTTTTAGTTAGTGCTGCATTTTGTATGCACATATATATAATTTACTGTTGCTTGAACATTGCAAAACAGAGAGCTAGAGGAGTACCTTTTTCGATGCATTCTGTTGGGCAACCACAGAGGATGTTTCCATTGGAAGTAGGGTTGCAAGGAGGATGGCCATGGCTGCCATTGGAGGCATCCCGCGAAGCATGGTTGCAATTCTAGCCATGGATTGTATGTTATCGTAGTGATCTGAGACAATTTGCTAAGCCTGATATTTATAGTTTTTTTAACCTATGAATCGTGCTACGTACATGCAGGATTAAGCGCATTTTTTTCACAAAGGCCGCCAAATTGTAAATCTTAATTATTCTCTTTTAGACACGACCGAAGTGTACATATCTGCATCAATCTAAATGGTGTTTTTCTATAATTTCTTGTTAATTTTCCATACGGTGACTGTTCTTGAGTTCACAGCTACTAGTCAAGTCAAGAGCGATGGTCTGCAGAAAGATTCAATCAAATATAATGTCTAGCTATCTAGTGTCGTCGTGAGACTTTGCTTTGTTATCCTTTGAGTTACCTTATCCATTTTTTTTTAAAAAAATCTAGAGCTCTATACCCACTCTTCTAGTTGAACATGAGTTGGTTATTATTATTTTTAGTTGCTTGTACATAGATGCTTGTTTTTTTAAAAAAACATAGTTCTCAAGTAAAAACGATTTTAAGTCTAAATGAACCGAACGGTAGAATTATTTAACAAAAGATTGCAAGCCCAAAATTTAATTATAATTGAATTTGTCAAAATTTTAAAGGGTAATTCACCCCCTCTCTCTCTCTCCCCCATGGAAAATATCTTTTGGTTGAAGTTGATTAAAAATATGAAATTTAATTTCTTAGGAGAGGAAATATAGAAAAAAGAGGTGATTCGTATAGTTTCACATTTAAAATTTCGTTAAATTTGATTGCAGTATATATGAAAAAAAGATGAAATATAGCTGTTTTAGAAAAATATAATGGTTAACTCAAGGTCAACGACGGAATTGGAATTAGGGATAAAAGATATCAATATTGAAACTTAGGGTAATAGGGGATAAGACAAAACTGGGCATGAAAGAGAGTGAGAATTTTGGAGCATACAAAATAATTTCTTAAAAGATGTGATAATTAATCACATTTTGTTGCCCTTTACAATCATAGTTGAAAGGAATATATTTGTACAAAACATGTCAATCAAACGTCATGTTTATGAACGAAATCAAACGTCATGTTTGAGAATGATCAATCTCACTTTAGAGAATATTCCACAATATATAATTAAAATTAAACACATAAGTTAATTTGTCATATGGTGACTGTTCTTGAGGTCACAGCTACTAGTCAAGAGTGATTGATGGCCTGCTGAAAGATACGATCAGACGTAATGCTAGCTGTCCTGCAAAAGAGAAAGAGAGGAAATTATTGGTATGCTTTTGAGTCTTCTTTCTCTTTGTCCTCTTTTTATGTCCCCTGAATTATGATATCTTATATGCACTTTAGTTTCTTTTCTATCCACCGATACCCATTCTGCTACTTGACAATGATTTGATTGTTATTTTTTTCTCTGAGTAACTATATTAATTGCTCCTTGATTCTACATAAGAGCTACCTTAAAAAAATTGCAATTTTAAACGTAAAAACAATTTCTGCCCAAAGGGGTAGAATTTTTTGATAAAAGTTTGAAAACCAAATTTTAATTTTAATCGAATTTGTCAAGATTTTAAAGGGTAATGTGACACCCACCCTCTATCTCTCTTTTGGTTGAAGTTTTGATTAATTTTTTTATTTATAAGGAGAGGAAAAATAGAAAAAAATTGATTCGTATAGTTTCCGATTTAAAATTTCATCAATTTGTCCCCTCAAAATTTTATTAATGATTTTTTTCACTTTGATGATTATGTTTTATAAGAGGCTAGTAGAATTTTTAACAAGGGGCAATATAATTATTTTTTAAAAAATATAAGGATCAACTCTCAACGAACGAGACTTACAGATATGGAAGGGATAAAGGATAAGGTAATACTTAAGGACAGGATCGAGAATTTTAGGGCACACAAAGAAAATCTCTAAAAAGGTGTGATAATTAACCACGTCACAGTTGAAAGGAATATATGTATACAAAACATTTCACTCAAGAACGTCATGTTTATAGATGAAACCAAAATAGCCTCTATTCGAGGATGATCAGCCTCATTTCGAGGATATATCATAAGATATAATTAAAAATACACATGGCTTGACTATATATTAACAACAAATTAAATCTCATATATGTACTTTTTCTATGTAATTTTAAGAAAATTTATTAGACAATTTTTACAGGTAACTGTTCAAAAGGACCTAGAGATTTTTTAAAAAATTTTATATGTTTCATTTGGGGCCTATATAATGAAAAAAATAAAGAAATGTGCAAGATAATTATGTACTACCTGAACTAGGTATTTGTCCATATGCTGAATGGCGCGTACGATTAGCGAAAGAATCACAGAAAAGTACGCAATTTGACAGGTTAAACGGTAGAATTAAATGTAGAGTCATATATGGCTAGAATTGAATGTTACACCCTCTTGTACTTCTTATTGTAAACGCATGCTTAATTAGAAACCACAAATTTCCAGGAGACATTTGATCTGTCAGAACAAACCTACCGCGTGTCTAACTATGAAATTTCAAGGTAGTAAAATTAACTTCTTGACTTGTACTGCTCAAGAGTCTGCACAAATTTGTTACTCTACCTACAATGAGCATTTTATCTGGCGTGTTGGATTTTGCTGTGTAAAACAGCCTACCTATCCTTTCCAGTCTGTCAAAACTCGTTTTCGTATACGATTTGGCCATCCATCTCCCTCGAGATATCTGTAAAAATCAAAATTTTTCCACACAGATGACATAAGCACATGCGAAAAGTGATTTTCGCATGCGGTCAATTGTGCCACCCACCTAAAAAACAAAAATCATAAAAAAAATTAAAATGTCAAAACCCTAGCACCCTAGCCACCGTTGTCGTCGATGTAGTTCGCCGCCGCCTCTGTCATCGTCGAGACCCCACCACTCCCAAGGCTGGTGGATCCGCCGCCGGGTGGCCTGCCCCCGTCATTATCATCGCTGGATCCAGAAGGGAGGCGGTGGTGGACCACCTCACCTAAGTACGCCGATGTCGGATCCATGAGGAAAAAGGTCGGTGGCGTCAGATCGACGAGGAAAAAGGCTGCTAGCGCTGCCACTATCGATGTACATCTCCTCCGTCGGCCTCCTCGGGCACCATTGGACCCAGCATCTATGCGCCTCCTTGCGTGCTGCTGGACCCATAGGTGTCGTCACCATAGTTCGCCGGCCTGCAATGTGTGTGTGAGAGAGAGAGGATGAGGAGTGGAGGAGAGAATAAGAGAGAGGGATAGGGAGTGCTGGAGGAGCCATTGTCATCGCCCTATCCGCTAGCGCCAGATTCGCCCACCATCGTTGCCCTACCCGCCATCGCTCTCGTCGGCCTCGAGTGAGAGAAGAGGAGAGAAGGGAGAAGAGGGTAGAGGAGAGTATGGAAAGAAGAGAAAAAAGCGGAGGAGGGGACAGGCCGGCTACTGGCTTGGTACCAGGCGTGCCTCTTAACAGATCAGTTTGCGAAAATAGGTTTATTTCTGCAAGCGGGCTTGTGAGGAGACCCGCCTGCAAAAAATGATTTTTGCATATGGACTTTGTCCTTCTCCCAGGTTGATATTATTGTAGACGGATGATACCATAACCCACCTATAAGCTAGAGGGGGGTCATCTGTAGTGTTGTATTTGGCTGGAGAATTTTAAATCATTGTGCTCATATTTAATTCAATTTGTTGTTTTTAGGGTAATTCAATTTGTTGTTACTACAACTCAAATAAGCTAATTGCTTTCAACTAACTACTACATCTAGAAATAGACATGAGCCTTTGAAATGTCACCACGATGACGACAAAAGTCTAAATGCCAATTATATTTTGTATATAACCGTGTCGACCAATCCAATTCCTCCAAACAAAAATTGGCCGATTTGCACAATTATAATTTGGATCGAACCACTACAATAAAAAACGACATTGTTTAAATTAATGTGGTATTTATAGGCTTTCCAGATAGTATAAAGATCACTTTTTTTCCTCATACTCTAATTGTATAATAAATATAGATGGAATCATTAATAAACTTTTAATCTCTACATTAAAAATAAATTAAAGACACGGCACAGCCAAACTATTTTATGCAGTCATTGGTAGGACAAAATGAAGGGGAGACGGTGTGCTGCGTGGTAAAGACTATTTTCTTTGTCCAAATGAACGTGTATAGTAAACGTATCCGTAACATATGTTACATTTTATAATAGATTTGTTTATTTTGGAACGAAGAAAATATATATAGGACGTGCTAGAGAACAAAAATTCACGAGAGACTTTATGGTTCTTGAGATATGGCACCTCCTCCAGATCCATAAAATCACTTATAGCTTATTGTGAAACTCTTTTAAAACGGGTGTACTTGCACATACTCACTGCGAAAAACAAATGGCAGATGCCAAATACAGCGGAAAGAATATGAGAGAAAAATACAGCATTGGGTCAAATATTGGCAAAAACAAAAAGGAGCTTGCAACAGATATAACCTTCCATCTAAACAACCCGTCATTTATTCATTATTACTTCACACCAATGTCCATAGAAATTTCTCAGAGTTACACACAAATTGAACATGCATTTCAACAGTGGAGCAGTTTCAGCAAGGCCGACAAATTCAACTGAGGGGGCTAAAATAGGATAAGCCATCCTCAACTGATCGAATATCTGAAAATCTTGTAGTCCTATGCTTCATCAGAGATCTGCGTAATTCTCAGATACAACTGGTCGAACGGCAATTGGGATCCTGACGTAGTGAGCGCCACCATCGCTCCCAAACAGGTAACTTCCCTGAACCTTGTGTGTCATGCTGAAGCTAACCTTGAAGCTCTGCTTCTTCTTGCCTTGCTTGAATCGCAAAACAGATGGCTCCACCGATATCCGCACAGCAGGATGGCATTGGACAACAGCCTTGTAAACGGCATCAGCTTGGCCTACATTTGTCATTGTTCTCATCACAGTTGTTGATGCAGTCAGATTCGGGATCGCAATTGATGGAAGGTTCAGATTTTGAAATATAGATTCACAGGTTGAGTTGGCAGATTCACAATTAACGACTAAATCATAGTCTTTTGGGTCAACGTCGTATGCAAGTCTAGGACCATCAGCTTTGTTTAGATCAATGAAGCCGCCATCATACTCAAACGGATCTGCTATCTTTTGTGGTAGCCCGTTAGCCAATATATATTGGAAGACCTTATCTGTCATAGCTTGTAGCTGGGAGGTGTTCAAAATATAGCAAATTTTTTTAAAGAAAGAGAATATATTAATATTCCAGCTTCTGTATCGATTAATGCATATGGCTGTTCATTATTACAGTCTAAAAAAACTCAGAATTCCAGACAGACAATAAAAAACACACCAGACAAAAATATAGCAAAATAAGTTGTTCTGTGACGTATTACACATTGGAAGAAACATTTTCTTGGGGTAAGATATAGATAAGTAATATCACCTGTAGTCACTAGTGCTAATTTGATAATAGCAGGAGACAGGAAACTCCCAGCTAGAGCCTGCGCACTAGGATGTTGCCCAGTCGGTTTTGGACGGTTTTGGAGTGGTGGAAAAATCAGGCGAACATAAGAGGAGTATCTAAAAAAGAATTACACACCCTCATTCTTCTTGTTGTGTGGAAAATTTGGAAAGAGAGAAATCGGTAGATTTTCGAGCATAAGGAATCTACGACGAATTATCTTATGTCCAAAATCAAAGCCGAGACTAGATTATGGAAGCTGACGCTAAGAGTTTACGTGAGCTGCTACCTAACATTTTATAGCTTCACAGTCTTATAATTTTTCTTTTTTTTCCTTATGGGTCATATTTTCTTCTACTATATGTGAATGAAAAAGGCACATGCCGTTTTCCTTAAAAAATAATAGCAGGAGCTGGATGCAATGTTGAGTAAAGCGGCGACACCTGACACATGTGGGCATGACTATAAGTGCCTGACTGAAACTTGTATGAATCTTTGACAGCGGCCAAGAAATTAGATCCAGGTGCCGCAACATCAGGCTGTTTAAATGCAGAAGCATACGTGAGGTAAACGATATCTCCAACAGGGTAGAACTAGATGAATAAGCTATATGTGTTTAAGCTATCTCTTTGATGGTTCACAGGTTGAGTATGTTGTTTTCAGACCGAGTACGTATATGCTTTGAAAAAGGATCTTACATATTCAATCTTTTATATTTTACCTATTGATGCTAATATATGTTCATCATTAAATCTCCGTTTTTTAGTTTCTTATATTTTACAGTCTCAGTGGACAGTGCAGACAATATTAAGTGCTTCCTTAATATTTTTTGAAAGTAGTCCTGGAGTAAAAGGTTATAACTACACTGTTGCTAGGCCATGGACTATTTATGCACTAAACCCCCAAAACAAGTTATAGATCAACTACCAGTTAGAAGAGTTAGGTCAAAGAGAAATCATCTCCGTTTTAACAGCTCCTGTTGGTAATGGATGAAATTAAGATGTACCTTGAGGAATTGTGGTAAAAAGTGGGCTGGGTCCTCTGGAGAAGAATGTTGAGATTTTTGGGGCAAGAATTTCACCTCCAACCCAAGTATGCGCTGAAGCGATCTTAACTAAAGATGTAGTGTTTTCATCACCGGATAAATTTCAGCATCTGTTATAAAAATAGATGCACAACGGAGACACGAATTTTTACGTGAAAAACCCTCGCGGAAAAAACCACGGGCGTCGACCGACAATAATCGCTATTGAGGAGTTGATTACAAATATAGGGGAATAACAATGAGAGCGTCTCTCTTCCCGTACGACTTACAAGAGTATAAATAGGAGAAAAAGGAAATGCTCCTAATAGGATCGACATAGAGTCTTACTAGGAAACTAATCCGAATTCGGATCACATATTTAACAATCTCCACTTTAAGACAAATTTTCTCTTGAAGCATAAAAATCATCAATCATCAAAAATACCTCAAGTAGATAAAAATCACCGCGCGCCAAATAGTCTCTAGGACTATACTGTAAGACTCATCAAGCTTGAGTCCCGAAGGCCAACCACAAGCTGCGCATGTGCATCGACTAGACCGACCTCAACAAGGCATGTCCCAAAGACCCCTATCCTCTACCCTGAATAGACCAGATAGTCGACTCCACTGCGGGGTGCGACCTTTTATGCTTCCTAGACGCGTATTCTGGTTATCATCAATTTCGCATGGCTGTAGAGAATGAGGAGAAAACTTCATTTATCACTCCTGTGGGCTCTTTTTGCTACATGTCTATGTCCTTTGGTTTAAAAAATGTCATGTCCACCTTCCAACGTGGTGTCCGCATCACGTTGAAGGACCAAATAGGGCGCAACGTTGAGGCATATGTCGATGATCTCGTAGTCAAATCTCGGGATCAAAGAACTTTGCTCCCGGATTTGGCCGAGACGTTCAATAACCTCCGGTCCTCTCGCATGAAGCTGAACCCAGAAAAGTGCGTGTTCGGGGTACCGGCAGGAGAGCTTTTAGGGTTCTTGGTCTCTGCCCGAGGCATCGAGGCCAACCCCATTAAAATAAAGGCAATAGAGGAGATGCGCCCCCTAGAAAACTCAAGGACGTACAGAGGCTCACTGGTTGTGTAACTTCCCTGAGTCGCTTCATATCCAGGTTAGGAGAGCGGGCGCTCCCTCTATTTAAGTTGTTAAAACGAACTAGCCCCTTCACTTGGACCGATGAAGCGGAGAAAGCCTTGGGCGAACTCAAGCGCTACCTCTCCTCGCCGCCCGTACTGGTGGCTCCTCGGGAGGGGGAGCCCCTCCTCTTGTATTTGGCGGCGACCCCCCAAGTGATTAGTGCGGCCTTGGTTGTGGAGTGCGACGACGAGCTAGGCTCTCGGTCGCCCCCACCCTGTCAAAACCAGAGGCGGAGACCTCGGAACGGAGCTAGCCGAGGAAGCGCCCGAGCCCGGAGGTGGCCACTGGCCCCCCGAGCTTCAGGGAGCCACCCGGCTCCCTAGTCTGAGGGCACCCAAAGCCCCCTCCACTCAGAGTGACCCTAAGGGCCCCGGTGGAGGCGACGGCTCGGAAGCCCCAGACACCGAGATGACCCGCCCCGAAGCACCAGTGGCAGGAAGCCTCGGAACAAAGTTGGCGAGGAAGCGCCCGAACCCGAAGGTGGCCCTTGGCCCCCGAGCTTCGGGAGCCCCGGCCCCTAGTCGGGGCTCCCAAAGCCCCCACCTAGAGCGGCCCTGAGGCCCCCGGTGGGGGCGACGGCTCGAAAGCCCCGGACACCGAGGTGACCCGCCCCGGTGTACCCGAACCCGCCGCCCCTAATAAAGTGGTCAAGGCCCACACCAAGGTGCAGCGGCCGGTCTACTTTGTCAGCAAGGCGCTACGGGACGCGAAGACACGTTACCCGCAGGCCCAGAAAATGCTCTACGCCGTACTCATGGCCTCCAGGAAGTTGCGTCATTATTTCCAGGCGCACCGGGTAACGGTGGTCACGTCCTACCCCCTCGGACAAATCCTGCATAACCGAGAGGGCATGGGACGAGTAGTCAAATGGGCCATCGAGTTGTCGGAATGGTGTAGAACCAGAACGCCCTCCAGTTCTCCCACCTGGAGCGGGGGTGGATGTCGATGAAGGGAGTGCCGACCGCCTTGTCGTTCCGCGGCTGGATTGCCACGTACCCAACTGTGCCGGGGGAGCCAGCCCGGCACACCCGGAAGAACTGCTGGAAGAGGTGAAGAGAAGGCCTCACCCCCACGAACATCTCGCAGGTGTGGGCGAACACGGCGAGGTAGAAGACGGCGTTGGAGGTGAGGTGGTGTAGCCGGAGGTCATAGAACTCTAGGATGTCGATGAAGAATCTAGAGAAGGGCGGCACCAGCCCGACCATGGCGAAGGAGGCGAAGAACACCATCTTGGTGGGAGGCTGCTCCTCCGGGATGTCGCCGCCGCTGCGCGTGCCGCGCGGAAGAAACTTGTTGAATAGGATGCGGGCCTCCGCAATGCGAACCAAGGATTTGGGAAGCACGCTTCCCGGCTCCAGGGGCGAATCGCGGCCCATCGCGAAGGTGGACGAATAAGTGCGAAAAAGGAAGCTGAAGGCGGAAGAAAGGAACAAAAGGAGCAGGAGGCGCTAGGTAGACGAAGGGCGAATGGCAATGAGAGGCGATGGCAGTGGAAAGCGTAGACACCGATCCCCCTCCATGCGGATCTGGTTTTATAAGCTATCACCGCCCTCTCGGATTCCACGGCATTAAATTCGCCCCACTACCACACGAAGCGCCCTCCTCATCTCCGCGCCCTTTCGATTTTTGCATCCCCTTGGCTTCCAGCGCCATTCGGATTTCGTGCGCCTGGGGTTCCGCGCCCGTCAGGCGCACTACACGGGACGGAGAGTGCTAGGCGTTTTGAATGGGCCCCCATGCGCGTGGCCCAAACAAACTCGCCCCCCGTCCTAAGGAAAAGCTTGGCCAGGTGCGACATCAGTTGTCGCGTATCGGCCATCTGCCACAGCAAAGCGCCCAAATGCCCGGGCCCACACGCTCAAGAAAATGGCGTCAACCGCGCCCGAGCCCGACTCGGCCCCGGTCAACGTCGGGGGCTACTGTCGGTGATATGGGCCCAGGGGTATGTCGGGGGCGTGGCATTTAAGAAAAAGGAAGGCGCCCTTGTCCATGAGGGAGCATCAAAAGTTATGCCACGAAAGGCTAGGCAAGTCTCGGCCACGGGCGGCCACGTGGCCGCCCGAAGGGCCGGCCGGTGGGCTGCCCGGAGGCCTCCGTACTCCCAGTCTGTGGGGTCCGGGATCACCCGAACCCCCATCCTTCACCCCGCACCTCTCTGAGAGAGGGGCGAATCCAACTACCAACCAACCCATTTAATGCTCAAATGGAGAAAAGCTGAGCGCCTGCCCCGCCGCATTCAATGCGATGTGAGGCGTGGCTGTTAATTGCTCTCATCATCACCCCTTTTTGCCTATCATCATGCAAAGGGGGCTAAAAGTCTTTGACTAAGACCGTGGTATGGCCGCGTGCCCACTTCGCGCACGCCCCCCTCACGCCCTGTCCAGTCGTATTTAATGTTTTGGGCAGTTGCGTGGGAGAGAGAGTGCGAGCGCAGGAGGCACAGCGCCAGTGCCTACCCGCGAGATGGGTCTCTGACCAGTGGGCCCCGTTGGACCGGTAGGCAAACCATCATCACGTCAGCAGCATGGCTACCACGACCTTTCCTTTTTCACTTTCCATGACGCAGCAAACAGAAAGGAGTAGGAATGGAATGGCTTCTCCGACAAGACAAGGCAAAAACCACTCCCTCACATGGAGTGAATAGGGAAAGGGTGGGACTACTGTGGTGTTTCCTTATACTATAAAAGGAGACCCAAGTCCACCATAAAACGGGTTCCGTTCTGAAAAAATAGGTTCAGCTTCCTGAGGTAGAACAGAAGGTTCTGCCCCTCCAGCTAACCCGCAGAAATCTCTCATCCGCCACCAAGTCTAAGGGAGAGGAACATTCTCATTGTTCTCGGCAACTTGCCCCATATACTACACATAAACATGAGTAGGGTATTACACCTCGCCGGTGGCTCGAACCTGTATAAACCCCCGCCTCATCTGCGTTACTCCCTTTTCTTTTCGTCTACGGGTTTGAACCAGGATACACCGCTCCCCGTGCCGAACCAAAAAGGGGGGTCCTCAGGATCCTCGCGTGTCAATCTACGACATCGACAGCACCGATTTTGCGTATTGATATAGTAAGATGCAATCTTACATCATGGCTCAAGACTATGATGTGTGGCAAAAGGTTGCACTTCCCTACACCATACCCGATGTCATTAATACTGATGCTTTGAAAACTGAGTTTAATAATAATTGCAAAGCTCGAAACATTTTGTTGAATGGTATTTTGTATTCTAATTTTGACCGTGTTTCTCATCTTCAAACCGCTAATGAAATTTGGAACGCTTTGAAAAACTTTCATCAAGGAACTACAAACATAAAAGAACTTCGTCGAGATCTTTCTAAAAGGAATATATAAAATTTGAGATGAAATCTGCTGAAGCTTTGGATGACTATCTTGGTAGGTTTAATAAAATCTTGAGCAATCTTAGATCTGTTGATTCCTCTTATGACACTAATTATCCACAGTCTGAGATTTCTCGCCACTTTTTAAATGGTCTTGACATGTCTATTTGGGAGATGAAAGTAACTTCTATTCAAAAATCTGTTAACATGACAAATTTGACTTTGGATTCGCTTTATACAAAACTCAAAACTCATGAGATGAATATTCTTTCTCAAAAAACGGATTCTAAGTCAAGTGCTTTGATTTCTCCTTCGACTTCTTCAGATGTTGCTTCTTCATCATCTTCAAATGCTCTTGCTTTAATTAATGCTATGTCCGATGAACAACTCGAGCAATTTGAGGAGGAGGATTTGGCTCTTGCTACTAACAAACTTTCCAGAGCTATGAACAGAGTTAGGTTTAGGAAGAAAGGAGGACCAACGTGTTGCTTTGAGTGCAGCGCCTTGGATCACATCCGCTCCAACTTCCCCAAGCTCGGGAGGAGCAAGAAGGAGGACAAGAGCGCTGGCCTAACAAGTTTAGGCCGGCCCTTACGGAGAAATACGACGGCTCGGTTAACCCTACCGAGTTCCTCCAGATCTACACCACAGCCATTGAGGCTGCTGGGGGTGATGAACGCGTCATGGCCAACTTCTTCCCCATTGCGCTCAAGGGCCAGGCCTGCTCCTGGCTGATGAACCTGTCGGCCCGGTCAGTCGCCTCTTGGGACGACCTGTGCCGCCAGTTCACCTCCAACTTCCAGGGCACATACCCGCGCCCGGGAGTGGAGGCAAACCTTCACATGGTCCGACGAGGGGAGGACGAGTCCCTACGCAAATACATTCAGCGTTTTTGCCAGGTACGCAACACCATCCCCTCCATCGCTGACCATGCAGTGATCTTCGCCTTCCGGAGTGGTGTATGCCACGACGTTATGTTGGAGAAGATCGAGTCCAAGGCCCCCCGGACCACCACGGAGCTCTTCGAGCTCACAGACCGGGTGGCCCGCAAGGAGGAGGCCCGGGTTTGGAATCCTAGGAATCCTACCCCGGCCTCCACCAGCGCTGCCCCCTCCGCGTCCCGTGAAGAGCGGCGCGAACGGCGACGGAAGCGCCGGCCATCGCGCGGCGGCGAGGAGGGCCACGTCCTCGCCACCAACGGAGCCGAGAAGCCCTCGAGGAAGGGCAAGCCCGCGGGTAACCGCAGGCGGTCCCCGGACCCCCGCCCCCAGGGCCGGGCCGGGGACAAATGGTGCATGGTGCACCAAACCTCCCACCACGACCTCTCTGAGTGCCGTTCGGTCAAAAATTTGGCCGAACGAGTACATAAGTATGAGCAGGAGTGGAGGGAGAACGAGAAGGAGATCCGCCGTAAGGGCAAGGCACCGACGGAGCGTCTGGACAACCGGCGAGAGGAGGCCATCGAAAAACGGATTTTAAGTCAAGTGCTTTGATTTCTCCTTCGACTTCTTCAGATGTTGCTTCTTCATCATCTCCAAATGCTCTTGCTTTAATTAATGCCATGTCCGATGAACAACTCAAGCAATTCGAGGAGGAGGATTTGGCTCTTGCTACTAACAAACTTTTTAGAGCTATGAACAGAGTTAGGTTCAGGAAGAAAGGAGGACCAACGCGTTGCTTTGAGTGCGGCGCCTTGGATCACATCCGCTCCAACTGCCCCAAGCTCGGGAGGAGCAAGAAGGAGGACAAGAGCGCCGAAAAAACAAAAGATGACAAGCCCAAGGGTAGGCGCTCCAAGGAGATGATCAAGAAAGTGCTAAGTCAAGTCTATGCCGCTTTTGAGCCACTCAGCGACATAGATTCTGACAGTGAGGAGGAGAAGGGCAAGAACATCTCCGGCGCTTGTCTCATGACGCGTGGAGATGAAGATTCTTCAGATGAAGAAAACGACGTAAGCTCACTTGAGGATGCAATTCTTGTTTTAAGCGCTAAGAATAAGAAATATGAGAAAATGTTTAAAAAATAAGAATTTGTGATTGAATCTTTAAATGCTGAAATTGCTAGATTGAAATCTCTGATTCCCAATGATGATAATTGCAAAAATTGTGAGGTTTTAATGCTAGAAATTTTAAAGATTAGAGATGTCAATAATTCTCAAGTTTTGGCTGCTAAATCTTGTTTAACTTGTGATGCTAATGAATTGAAACTAAAAGATGCTTTAGCTCGTGTTAAGCACATGGAAGAAATAGTTAAACAAGATGAGGTAGCTTCTTGTTCTAGATGTCGCAAAGACAAAGATGTCATAATTGAGTGTGAAAATTGTATTAATTTTGGAAAAGAAGTTTCTTACTTGAAAAGTTCTTTGCAAAAATTTTTGATGGTAAAAAACAACTTAACATGATTTTGGACAAATCAAAAGTATGTAGCGACAACAAAGGAATAGGTTTTGATGCTCATGACTATTTCACCAAAAATCCTCCAAATGTTTTAGGAATAACTAAAAGTGGTGAAATCTTGACAAAACCTAATACCATGAAGACAGAGTTTTTAAGTCTCGCTAGAAATTTGCCATCTCTTTCTGTTTATCTAAAAGAAACTAAACCTAATTCTTCAAAACCATCTATTACTAAAGAAAAGTTTTCTTGCTCTTTTTGTGGTAAAGATGGTCATCTTGTTGGTTTTTGTTTCAGACTAGCACGAAAATAGAAAAAGGAAAGAGAGAATAATTTAGCAAAATCAAAGTGGCAAAAATCTGGTTTTCCCTCGGAAGGACGGTCGGCCGGCCGGCACCGGTCGACCGACGGCACTGCCTCGGTAAGACCGGCGATGGCGCCCGGTCGACCGGCAGCACCTCAACGGTCGGACCAGCCCCGAAGGAATTTTTCTGAAGATTCCAAAACTGTTTTCTCTCATGGTTTTGTGCCTATTGGATCTACTGGTCGTGTGTCTCAGTACTGGATTCCTAAATTTCTTTTAACTAACCCCAGTACTGAGGCCTCGACATCTCTTGTTTTGTAGGCTTTCGTGGCGAGAAAGGAGAACGTGTGGATCATGGACTCCGGTTGTTCGCGGCATATGACGAGAGATAAGAAGTGGTTCTCCTCCCTCAAGATGGCATCCAAGATGGAATCGATAATCTTTGGGGATGATTCAACAAATGTCGTTCTCGCTACCGGATCCGTCAAGGTAAGTGACAAGTTCGAATTGAAAGAAGTAGCTTTGGTAGAGGATTTAAGGTACAATTTACTTTCAGTTTCACAAATTGTTGATGAAAACTTTGAAGTTCATTTCAAGAAAACTGGAAGTAAAATATTTGATTGTTGTGGTGATTCGGTTTTGAACATTTCTCATTATGGGAGAGTTTTTAAAGCTGATTTTGAAAACCCTGTTTCTCCTGTTGTTACATGTTTAGTTGCAAAATTCAACAAAGATTTGATGTTCTGGCATCTTAGACTTGGTCATGTTGGATTTGATCATTTGACTCGTTTAAGTGGTTTGGATCTTGTTCGTGGTTTGCCAAAACTCAAAAAGGATCTTGATTTGGTTTGTGTACCATGTCGTCATGGTAAAATGGTGGCTTCTTCACACACACCAATTCTTTCTGTGATAACGGATGCGCCGGGACAGCTTTTACACATGGACACTGTTGGTCCAGCTAGAGTGCAATCTGTTGGAGGAAAATGGTATGTGTTAGTTATTGTTGACGATTTTTCTCGATATTCTTGGGTTTTCTTCATGGCAACTAAGGACGAGGCCTTTGGACACTTTCGAAGTCTTTTTCTTCGCTTGAATTGTGAAATTCCCAACTCTTTGAAAACAATTAGAAGTGATAATGGTGGTAAATTTAAAAATGCTTCTTTTGAATATTTTTGTGTTGAAAAAGGAATTGAACATCAATTTTCTTCTCCACGTGTTCCTCAACAAAAAGGTGTTGTCGAAAGAAAAATCGTTTTTGGTTGAAATGGCTAGGACAATGCTAGATGAATATCACACACCTAGAAAATTTTGGGCCGAAGCTATTAACACTCCTTGCTATGTTTCTAATCGTATTTTCTTGCGTTCTAAACTTGGCAAAACTCCTTATGAGCTTCGTTTTAGTCGTCAGCCCAAAGTTTTACATTTGCGTGTTTTTGGTTGCAAGTGCTTTGTGTTAAAATTTAGAAATTTGGACAAGTTCGAATCACGTTCAACTGATGGTTTATTTCTTGGTTACCCCACACACACTCATGGTTATCGTGTACTTGTTTTAGAGACTAACAAAATTGTCAAAACTTGCGAAGTCACTTTTGATGAGGCTAGTCCCGGTACTAGACCAGATTTTTCAGGTACATTGCCACAGGATCAGGGGGAGTTTGGTCGAATCTTTGAAGATGAAAGCGACGCCGACGACGACAAGGTCGACCTGTCCGCTCGACCGGCTAGGTGCCGTCGGTCGACCGACGAGCCCGCCGGGCCGACCGAGAGACCCGGCCGGCGAGGCCGACCGCCGGACTCCGTCGATTCCAATCAAGAAGATTCTTCGGAGACCACGACTAGTGTTGAACCAGAACGTGAGTCAACTTCTGAGATCACTGCACCCTTGCATATTCAGCGACGACATCCGTCGGTACAAATAATAGGTAATTTAAATGAGCGGACGACGAGATCTAAGGTAAATGCGCATGATTCTGCAAATTCTGCTTTTGTTGCTTCTTTTGAACCCAAAGATGTTACTCATGCATTAACTGATGAATCATGAATTAACGCCATGCATGAAGAACTTGAAAATTTTGAAAGAAATAAAGTTTGGTCTTTAGTTGAACCTCCTTTTGGACATAATATTATTGGAACCAAGTGGGTTTTCAAAAATAAACAAAATGAGGATGGTTTGATTGTTCGCAATAAGGCCAGACTTGTTGCTCAGGGGTATACTCGGGTGGAGGGTTTGGATTTTGATGAAATTTTTGCTCCGTTGCTAGGATTGAGGCAATTAGGCTTTTGCTGCTTTCAAAGGTTTTAAATTGTTTCAAATGGATGTTAAAAGTGCTTTTTTTAATGGTTTTATATAGGAGGAAGTTTATGTTAAACAACCACCGGGTTTTGAAAGTCCTGATTTTCCCAACCATGTTTTTAAACTTTCAAAAGCTTTATATGGTTTGAAACAAGCACCTAGAGCATGGTATAACAGACTTAAGAACTTTTTGCTTAAAAAGGGTTTTCAAATGGAAAAAATTGACAAAACGCTTTTTGTTCTTAAGCATGGTGAAAATCAACTTTTCGGTCAGATATATGTTGATGATATCATCTTTGGTTGTTCGACTCACTCTTTAATTGTAAAATTTTCTGAGACTATGCGTAGGGAGTTTGAGATGAGTATGATGGGTGAGCTGTCGTACTTCTTGGGATTACAAATCAAGCAAACACCTCAAGGTACGTTTATCCATCAAACAAAGTACACCAAAGATCTTTTGCGCAGGTTCAAGATGAAGAGTTGCAAGCCAATCTCTATACCCATTGGATCTACTGCTGTTCTTGATCCCGATGAAGATGGTGAAGCTGTGGATCAAAAGGAGTATAGAAGCATGATAGGATCTTTGTTGTATCTAACTGCTTCTAGACCAGACATACAATTTGCTGTGTGTTTGTGTGCGCGCTTTCAAGCTTCTCCACGTGATTCACATCGTCAAGCGGTCAAGCGTATCATGAGGTATTTGAGTCATACACTTGAGTTTGGTATTTGGTATTCAACTTCATCGTCTCTTTGCTTAAGTGGTTATTCAGATGCTGATTTTGCGGGTTGTCGAATTGATAGAAAAAGTACTAGTGGAACATGTCATTTTCTTGGAACTTCTTTGATTGCATGGTTTTCTAGGAAACAATATAGTGTAGCTCAATCCACTGCTGAATCTGAATATGTTGCTGCTGCTAATTGTTGTTCACAGATTCTTTGGCTGATTTCTACTTTGAAAGATTATGGACTTGTTTTTGAAAATGTGCCTCTTTATTGTGATAATACAAGTGTCATTAACATTGCAAAAAATCCTGTTCAACACTCACGCATCAAACACATTGATATTCGCTTCCATTTCTTGCGAGATCATGTTGAGAAGAAAGATGTTGAATTGAAATTTTTGGATACAAAATTGTAACTTGCTGATATTTTTACAAACCATTGGATTCTTCTCGCTTTGCTTTTCTTCGAGGGGAATTGGGAATCATTCATCCTTTTGGCATGTTTTGAGGGAGAGTTTTTGTGATCTTTATCAAGCTACATGATTAAATAAATTAAAAAGGAGAGCTTTATCCATACATATTGTTGATCTTGTGCATGCTAGCAATATTATGAAGGTTTATTTGTCCCTAGCATAGCTTATATATATTGTAGTATTTTTATGAGATCTAGATTTTATATTTAAGAGAAATAATGCATGACATTTTAATATTACACTTGAATTAAAGAAATATGCAATGTTGATACTAGTACTTGTGTTGGATTTTAAATGCTTATATATATATATTATGTTGAATTATTATTCCTTAAATTACTTTAAAATTGCTCTTTGTGTAAAGAGAATAAAATGTTATCTATGAGAGAAAAAAATGAATACCGAATCCTTGGAAATAGTCTTGACGACAAGGACGTATTTGACGTGAGCAAAAATAATGAGTACCAAATCCTTGGAAACAGTCTTGATGACAAGGACGTACTCGGAATAATTGAGAAAAAAAAGAGCAACAAAATTGGCTCAAATCAATATGCAAAAGTTTTCTCTTGAATTATATGTGCAAAAAGGTACATTTGAGAAAGAATAAAAATTGCAATAGTTATATATATTTGGGTTTATCTTTCAACATATATGCTAGTAAAGATGTTGCATTATAAATCGTTGGAATCCATGACTTTTTATTGCATTATAGTTCTTAATTATAAAATATTTCATTCATGATTATACTCTAATGCATATTTACTATCTAATTGATGAATTTATCTTCTTTTTATTGCAACACATGACATGACTTTCTTTATGTATGGTGCTAAGCTCTTAAATTTTCATAAACATAATTCCTATGCTTGATGAATTCATTGTCAAAAGGGGAGAAAATAATGTTGTTTGGGAACATTTGCATGAAAAAGTGCAAGTTTGAAGGTTTTTTGGGTCAAAGGATTTTCTTTCTTTTTCAAAAGGGGAGAAATTTTCTTTGATTTTTGAGCTCTCAATGCTTTTTACCACTTTTGTTTTTAACTTTTCAAACATCAAAACAACTCTTTTATTTTGTTTGCCATTGTGTTCATCAAGGGGAGATTGTAAAATCAAAGTGTGTTTGATTCTTTATTTAATGATGAACAATTGGCGTTTGGGATTTATTGGTTTGAGTGTTTTGATTTTGGAAGAGTTGAATTTTCGGACGATGAACAGTGTTTAGTCGGCTGCCACAGTCGGTCTGACTGGGCGTGTATTGCCGGTCCGACCGGAGGTGTTTTGGCGGTCAGACTGGGCAGTTGCCTGCGGTCAGACCGGCCGAGCCAGTCCGACTGGTTGCCGATTTCGTTTCGGTTTTGGTTTCGGTGTGTTTCCTTATATATACATGGAAGTTTCGTGTTCCTATGCACGTGTCTGGTTGTTTATGCTAACAATGAGTCAAGTTTGGATAGCTTGTGCTCGGATATGGTATTCTTTATTTAATTGTGTGCATGTACTCTTTATGCCTCGAGAAAGTGTTGCCGGTGATCGAGTCGGAGTCAACTTGGAGATAAGGTGACGTCCAAGATGGATGATGCGGGATGCTGAAGGGTAGAGATTAGTGCAGATGATTGGAAAGTTTCCATATGGCATACAATGGAGATATTATTGCGTATGGAAAGCGGAATTTCGGTTTTAGGAAAACTGAGTTTGTTATGGTTGGTTTATGTATAGTTCGTTTCTTGTACGGAAAGGTTTTCTAGTGGATTAGGGCTTCTTGTATGAGTAGGATTCGTGGCTCTTGGCTGCAGATTTTGGGTATAAATAGTGAGGGGAGGCATGGCGTCTCGGTATCGCTTTTGAGTTCTAGTTTAGAGTTTCTCAAGTTAGGGTTTCAAGTTTGGCTTGAGATTTTGTGAGGAGTGCTTTGCATGCACTTTGTAAACACAGAGAGTTTTAATAAAGATCAATCTTCTTGAGAATTCTTTGTGTCTACTTCTTCCTCGGTGCGGCAGCGTAATTGTCGGTTCAATCGGATCTGCTAATCGGTCAGACCGCAGATACTACGGCGGTCAGACCGCACCTTCTTTCCGGTTAGACCGCAAACACTTCGGCGGTCGGACCGACGGGCATCGGACTTCATCGGCATCGGCTACATCAAGCAATCGACTGAGGCGATCGGCTACGGACGGTCAGACCGAAGGTCATCGGGCGGTCAGACCGGCGAGGCTACACGGTCTGATCGACGCGACACCTGTGGTCAGACCGGCTTCAGAAAACAGAGGTAAAGTTTTATTTCCGCTAAAACTTTGTTTTTGGGGTACTCAACCATTCACCCCCCTCTGTTTGGCTTTTCTTTGAGCGTTCGATCCTACATAATTCATCGGTGTCAACGAGTAGTGAGTGACTCATCATGCATCCAGCAATTCTGGCTTATCTACATATAGACATACATACACCCAAGAACCAAAATATATAATTTGAAAGAACAACTGCCGGAAGGAACTTAACATACCACAAAGTTGCTGGTGCTGTTGGCAAGAGGGATGACAATGGGCAATGCACGATCTATTGTGGCTGATGCAACCGATATGACCCAGGGAAGTGAATTCTCAACAGTCCTAGGAGCAGGGCCACTGTTCCCCGCTGCAAAGACAATGGTTATGCCGTTCTTCACGGCATGGATGCTGCCATAGTGCTCAGGACCAAACCCACCGAGAGAAAGGGACAGAACATCGACGCCATCATGTATGGCGTCGTCAATTGCTTGCAGGATGGCTGCGCCATTGCATCCCACTTGTCAATTTGAATCCTTTGGATTCAAATGTTTGTCATACAATCGAGCCCCAATGATCTTTCAGTTGCACAGGTTAGAACCAAATGCTTGGCCGGCAAGACATTTTCCCTTCCACTTGGAAGGCAAAGGACCTAGACCGTCATCTTTGAAGCTTGGAGACTCCGGCCAGAAACCTGACATTTATAGTAGGGGACAATAACAGGAATAACTTCCATTGTGATCATATTTATGCCAAAATTCTAACCCCCACATATGTGCTACATAGCCATTTCCTCAAGCTACAAATACAGCTATTTTGCCTTTCACATCGCTGTTTATAGACAAAACATTTGGAATACAAGACCAATATGTAGCATTTAGGGGGGGGGGGGAATCAAGAATAACACTAAATTTGAACATAAATTTGCACACATTAATGTTCAAGTGATAATAGATCACTAGATTGACTCACGAGTGTTGTAAACCACATCTAAAAAGCAGTGTAAAAATATCAACACTCCATCTATCCATTTATAAAAGGCATGTATGTATTTTAGTAACAAATTATACATATATGTAGTGCACAGAAATTAAATTTCTTTCATAGATGTTAGTTTGGTAGCTATTAACGATTTAGTCAAAGTCCAATCTACAGACAGTGCCAAATCAAAATGCTCCCTAGAAAAGTGGATGGAGCCTGAAGGAAGCACCAGCTAATTCAAATCATTTGCATGAGCCATGTGCATACATTGAAATGCAGGTAATCTCTTACGAATGGATCAGTTTCGCATATTTTATATTTTTTTTGAGAGCACTGTAGGGGAGGCTTTTTTTTGTCGGATTGGCCTAAAGACACGGCCAACCAATTTCATAAGGTTATGGGGGTGGAATTATTGTTTGTTACAACAGCAACATGATGCCGCACGACACATAAAAGAACAATCAAATTAAAGCACTAATTGAAGAAAATAAACAACACGCCTCAGCAGAGCACAACAGCACCGAAGAGGATGAGCCACTGCACTCACCAGCCCTGCCCCGGGATCAAATGCAGTAGAAGTTACTCCTCGCCGTCTCGCTGGATCTCTGCCTCCCTCCAGGCCGACGCTTTGATCAGAGTTTTACTCCTGTTGTCAAATGTACGAGCATTTTGCTCCTTTCACAGTTTCCAGCGACACAACATGAACAACATGTCGAAGACGCCCTTGTAGCGGGTCCGAAAACAGGGTCGCACGTTCCACCACCATTCTCCCAGATCAGCGGCAACCTCTTGCGGCGCTGGGAACTGAACATTGAGCCATGTTCTGAAGGAGGACCACAAAGCCGATGAAAAAGAGCAAGTCACAAACAAGTGATGCGCCGTTTCAGGCTCCCTTTGACACAGCACACAACTGGCATTATGCGGCCACTCGCGCTTCGCTAAATTATCCGCCGTTACGCACCTGTTTCGAAATAATAACCACATGAAGAATTTGATGCGAGATGGCGTCTTGGATGACCACAGTAGCTCTCCAAGGGCGCAGTCTTCTCTCCCTTGTAAAAGTATGACATAAGTATCTGACACTGAGAATGTACCCTTTGCCGTAGGTTTCTTGCAAACTTCATCTTGCTGAGAATTAAGATTCAACTCCCCGACCACATCCCAGAGTTGAAAGAACTCTCCCATCGCCTCAGGTGATAGCGAGCCTTGTAAATCACGCACCCACCAATGATTTTGGATTGCTTGCGCCACTGAAATCATGGTACAGCGAATGTAAGTGGCAAGGATGGGCCATCTCAGTAGAACGCTGCCCGTCCCTGTCCAGTCTCCAGACCAAAACGGTATTTGACATCCATTTCCCACCACGTAGACCGCAAAGGAATGAAAACTGCTCTGAATGTCCTTCTCGTCTGTTAGGTTCACCTTCGCCCATGGATGGTCACCCTGTGCAATCTTGACGGCTGGCCATTTTAGCTGCATTGCCTGACCAAATAATTACAGGTCTTTGATCCCCAATCCCCCCTTGTTGACAGGTGCGCAAACGTTCTTCCAAGCGACAAGACAATGACCACCATTTACCTTCTCTTACCCTTTCCACAAAAAAACCCGACACTTGCAGTCAATCTCTCAAATGGCCCATTTAGGAAGCTTTAGAACCGCGAGGTAATGAATTGATGTGGCTGTAAGAACTGACTTAACCAAAGTTAGGCGACCATTAATTGGAAGCAACTTAGGAATCCACCCCGCCAACTTCTTGGCTAACTTGTCCATAAGCCCTTGTAACTCAGCCTTCGATGGCTTACGTGTGGATAGAGGCAATCCCAGGTAAACCAGAGGAAAAGACTGAATTTTGCATCCCAGAATCGCCTGCACCTCCAAGATTAATTCTTCTGCACATTGAATTGGTGTAATGGAACACTTGGAAAGATTGGTCTTCAAACCCGTGGCTCCACAAAACATATCAAGAATTATTCTGACTGTATGGGCTTCCGGCGCTGAGGGTTGAAAGAAAATCACTGCGTCGTCGGCGTACATAGAAATGCTTGGCAAAGCAGTCCTTGCTCTGATTATTGGCGCCAAGAGGCCTCTGTCGCGCGCCTGTTGAACCAGTGCTTGAAGTGTGTCCATGGTCAACACAAAGAGTAACGGGGAGAGTGGATCGCCTTGTTGTAGAGCCCTGGAAAGCTTGAAAGGTTCTGAAGGTAGCCCATTGAGGAGTACTCTGTTGTGAGCAGTGAGGAAGAGAGCCGATAGACATCGCCGCCAAATTGGACCAAACCCTCTGAACTTGAGCATATTGAGGAGAAACTGTCAGGAAACCGAATCAAAGGCCTTTGAAATGTCCAATTTTAGCAGCACACACGCCTTCCTCTGCCTATGAAAGTGTTGGACCAGCCCCTTCACAAATATGAAACTCTCATGGATAACCCTGCCTCGAATGAAGGCTGTCTGCACATTTGATACTAGCTCCGGCATCTTGGTTGAAAGCCGTTGTGCCATCAGCTTCGTAGCCAACTTCGCAAAGCTGTTGTTGCCACCTTTTTTGGCAAAGAAACGAACACGAACGACACACCTAAACGCCTTGTGGTGATATGGAGTCACCAACCACCTCAAATCCAGCAAAAAACTGAACCAAGATGGGTTTTGTAGATTAAACCGGCTATCGAAACCGATTTAGATGAAACGAACGATAAACACCCGTCTCGTAGGCGAACGGAAGGTTTTCAGGACAAACCTACAAAGAGATGTCACACTCTCGCAGCGACGGCGGACGATTTACGGTGCAAATCGACAAAGATAGATGAACTAATTGAATAAAATATGAAAAAGTAGAAAAACGATACAATTGGCTAGATTAGATTGGTTTTTTGTGTGTGGTGTTGAACTTTGCCAATTGAACCGGTCTTGACTTTTAAATAGGGGTTGGTCTTGCCTTCTACAGACCCTCTCCACATCCACTTCGGGATAAACACCTTTGGAAACCCGAAACATACCGTATGGAGCAAGAAAACCCGAGTACCGACAAAATTGAGTCGGTCTTGGACTCCGCCGGTCAGACCAGCCACATGCCGCTGGTCTGACCGGCCCTCTGGTCCGGTCTAACCGGCCTACACATGTTGGTCAGACCAGCCCTCTGAGGAACCGGTAGAAAACCTTCAAATCTTAGCAATTTTCCTAACTCAATCCTAGGTGCCAAATTTGGGTGTAAACACATGCCCCCTGCCTTTTATGATGAATATTGTGAATCTAAAAGCATAGAACATGTTTACCTTAGGGCGATAACTAAATATTATCGGCAGCAATACCTCCTAAGCATCTTGCCAAACACTCGGGAAGTACTTCTTCAAGTATTACCGTTGATAGCTCGCTGAAACCGCTCTCCTTGAAGTATCTCCAAAAAATATGCATTCCCTCGAACGATTCCGCATATCCGATAAGGTCCTTCCCAACTTAGTGACCACTTACCGAATTCTTTAGATCGATAACCCAAAGGCAAAATTGTCTTCCATACTAGATCTCCAACCTGGAACATCTTTGCCTTCACCCTCTTGTTGTATGCTTTAGCCACCCTCTTCTTCTCTTTCTCTATTTCTTCCAAAGCTTTCAAATTCTTGTCGACCACCTCATCAGGATTGTCTCCCATCAAGGATTTGTAGTCTTCAACCGACAAATCGTTTTGCTTTATATATCGAAGAGAGCCAAGAGCCACTTCAACCGGTAAAACGGCTTCTTGTCCATAGACTAATTCAAAAGGGGTTACCTTGGTAGCACCATGTTTAGATATTCGATGCGCCCATAATGCCTCAGAAAGCACCTCATGCCACCTTCTCGGATGTTCCTCGATCTTCTTCTTGACTAGCTTTAACAAAGTTTTATTACTCGACTCGGCTTGTCCATTAGCCTGAGCGTAGTAAGGAGAAGAACTCAACAACTTAATCCCATAAGATTCGGCAAGATCTTTTACCTCTTTAGACATGATCTGTAGTCAATGTTTAAGGAATGCCGAATCTATGTATAATATGCTTGAAAATAAAGTCAATTACCTCCGTATGAGTCATATTCTTGAGCGGCACGGCTTTGGCCCACTTGGTGAAGTAATCTGTCGCAACTAGCACGAACCGATGCCCCTTTGATGACGAAGGATAAATTTGACCAATGAAATCCAAAGCCCAACCTCAGAACGGCCATGATTTGATAATAGGATTCAACATCGCAGCCGGTGCCAATTGAACATTGCTGAACCATTGACAGGCTTCGCATCCTCTATAATATTTGAAGCAATCATCAATCATCTTCGGCCAATAGAACCCTGCTCTCCTAAGCAACCAATTCATTTTATGGGCCGATTGATGAATCCCACAAATCCCTTCATGTACTTCTCATATAGCAACTTTAGATTGATCATTATCTAAGCACTTTAACAACACTCCATCTATATTTCAGCGATACAAATCCCTATCTAGCAAAGTATATTTAAATGCTTGTCGCCAAATTTTTCGATCAACCTTAAGACTAGGATCTTTCAAATATTGAATTAAAGGAATTCGCCAATCTTCTGTCGTTTCCAGGGCACAAATGTCCGAATTTAAAATTAATTCGGCCTCTGCATCAGGAGAATTGTGCTCCCATCACTTTCTGTGTACCTGGTCTGACCGGCCAGGCAAAGCCAGTCAGACCGCCGACCATCCGCGGTCAGACCGGCGGTAACTCGCCGGTCAGACCGGTAGCCATCCACGGTCAGATCGGCAGCAATGCGCCGGTCAGACCGCCTGTGGTCTGTATCCCTACGTTTTTCGCTCAAAGAACTATAATCAAGCACCGGTTTTTCTAGTATGAAAAATATTCTTCTTTTAACATTATAACCAGATGCTTGTTGAGCTAAATCGTTTGCTCTAGAATTTTTACTCCTAGTAATATGCTTAATAGCAAAATCATCAAAATTGGCAATAATATCCAAGCATTGATCAAGATACCTGTTTAGCGACCCATCGAAGCACTTGTAAACCCCGGCAACTTGTTGCACCACCAATTCTAAGTCACCAAACGCTTCTACGTGTGTAGCTCCAACGATCTCCATCACTTGTAAACCGAATAGCAAGGCATTGTATTCAGCTTGATTATTAGTATAATAATATTCCAAACGAACCGATGCGTCAAAACATTGACCATTGGGCGAAATTAATACTACACCTATACATTGACCCTCCTTGCATGACGAGCCATCAAAATAAATCTTCCAAGGTGTAACACTAAGCAAGTAAACATTATCTTCATGAACAATATCCACATGATGGTCTACTATAAATCTACTATAATTTGGCCTTTCATAGATTTCAGAGATTCATAAGCCAAATCATACTCGATCAATGTATACGCCCACTTGCCAATTCTCCCACTCAGAATTGACCTTTGCAACATGTGCTTAACAACATCGGTTTGACAACCAACTATGAATGTACTAGACAACAAGTAATGCCGCAACTTGGTACAAGCATAGTATAAGCAAAGACAAAGTCTCTTCATAAAAACATACCTTGTTTCGACATCTAAAAGACGGCGACTCAAATATGTGATTATATATTCCTTGCCATCTTCCACTTTTGTCAAAACGACTCCAATGGCTTTGTCTTCAACAACAATATACAACCGAAACGGTATTCCGGCTTTAGGAGCTCGCACCACAGGTGGAGTAGATAAATATTTCTTCAACCCTTCAAACGCCTCTTGTTGTGCTGCCCCCAAGTAAAATTGGCTTCTTTTTTCAAACGTAGAATAGGAACAAAAGCATCGATTTTACCTGCTAGGTTAGATATAAATCTTCTCAAGTAATTCAACTTACCTAGCAACTTCTAAACTTCCCTTTTGCATGTTGACGCTTTAAAATCTTGAATCTTCTCAACCTTTTTAGGATCAATCTCAATTCCTCTCTCATGCATCATGAATCCTAAGAACTTCCCCGCCGACACACCGAAAGCACACTTGAGTGGATTCATCTTCAATCCGTACCGACACATCCTCTCAAAAGCTAACCTCAAATCGGCTACATGACCATCCATGTCATCCGATTTGACAACAATATCATCAATGTAGATTTCTAGAATAAAACCTAACAAACAATGGAAGATTAAATTCATCGCCCTCAGATATGTTGCACCGGCGTTCTTCAAACCAAATGTCATGACGACCCACTCAAATAATCCAACAAATCCCGGACACCTAAAAGCCGTCTTGTACATATCCTCTTCTACCATAAAGATCTGATTGTAGCCGGCATTATCATCTAAAAAACTAATCACTCTATGACCTGAAGCATCATTTATCAGCATGTCGGCTATAGGCATAGGATACTCATCTTTAGGAGTAGCTTTGTTTAGATCTCTAAAATCTATGCACACTCTAATCTTGCCACTCCCCTTTTTCTCTACCGGAACAATGTCGGACACCCACTCTGCATAGCGACACAGCTTAATAAACCCCGTCTTCAATAATCGGTCTATCTCTTCTTTGACACGATCATGTATGAGAGGGTTAAAGCGACGAGGAGGTTGTTTATGAGGCCTAAACCCAGATTTTATAGGAAGCTGATGCTCAACAAGCTCACGGCTAAGTCTCGGCATCTCATGGTACTCCCATGCAAAGCAATCAACATATTCCTTAAGTAGCTCGATTATTTTAACCTTATAATTGGCTTTCATGTTTTTGTTTACAAAAGTCGGACTTGGAATACTCCCATTTTCTATGTCTACTTCTTCTAATGGATCAGCCGATGTAAACCCTTGACCAAGCTTTTCTACTTCATCAAAATCTTCTATAGTTTCTCCAATATCGTTCTTTGTAGACTGATATTCCTGTACCCTCTTCTGTAACCATTCTAAGTTAGATTCTTTACTCATTATACAAAGTAATGTCACCTAACCGTGCTAAACTAGCCAGCTTTACAGAGATAGGTACAAAGCCATCCTTGGAAACACTAATAAAATCAAAGCTAGAAAGATCTAACCCTGATAAGCACTGCATATCCCCATGTTTCCATCCTACTGAAACATCGGCCATTGCAAGCTCAGCCGATGCGTCAACTTGTACAATCTCAACATCATCGCCGTCCCATTGAATTAAACATTGATGCAAGGTAGAAGGAACAGAACAGTTGGCATGAATCCAACAACGCCCCAAAATAACAGTATAGTTACCTATTGTGAGCTCCACGGACAGGACCCCTTAGCCTCAGTTGATTCACTATTAAATCCGTTGAGTAGCATGTTGGTCTTCTTCAACTCATCTTCTCCACGACCCAACTTCTTGAATAGCTAATATGACATCAGGTTCACGGCAGCACCTCCATCTACCAGCATCCTAGAGATCGGCTTCCCATCAATATGGCCCTTAAGATAAAGAGGCTTCATATGACGGTTAGACTCATCAGGCTCCTCGAAAACCACATCCCTTGGACCTAGAGATAGCTGAGCAACCTCGGTCTCCTCCATGGCGCAGAACTTCATGGGCAACATGCACACCATGTTGACATCCATGCTCTCACCTGGCGATGCCTCAACAGCCGGTTGCTCATTCTCCTGAACAACCACTGGCTTCTCAACCTCTGACAACTTACGCTTCCACTCCTTCATAGGCGGCAGTCGCAATTCATCGAACTCTCTATCTCTCCGCTCTTCGACCTCTTTTTCTTTTAACTCACAGGCCCGAAGACGCTGCAACCTCCTCCTCTGTGTAGCCCTCAAATCCTTAGGCATCCACCTTGGATTTAGCTCTGTCCCGGGAGGTAAATAATGGCCCCCATTGTTTTTCCGTGAAGAAGAAGTAGAAACCAAACCACCTCCAGTAGATTGGCGGTCGGGACCAGGCTCTGGTGACCGGTCGGGCCCGGCCTTGTGCTGCGGTCGAGATCGGCCGAGAGGACACGGTCGAGGCCAGCCGTAGGGTCTTTGGTGAGACCAGCCAACAGGGCTGGTCAGACTGGTAACGGGTCTTTGGTCAGACTGGCCAAAGGGTCCGGTCTGACTGTCCTTCCATGTAGAACTCTTCCCGGCTTCGGTTCGATTGCCAAACACCATTCTAGGCTTCTCCCCAGATGGTATTGGCACATCATGAGACCCTATCTTTATAGTGATCGCTTCCAAAGCCCTCTCCTCCGCCTTAGCACGCTTATGCGCCCTCTTTTCTCCCTCAAACCGATTTTTTGGTGAAAACTGGCCTTTGTTTGATGAAGACGCATTCTAATATGATGGCCTCCTCTCCCTTCCCTATCCTTGATGAAATTGCATTGGAGGCATATGATTGTACATCGGCGGCACTGCCCCCCATGGCATGAAGTAAGGAAAAGGATAACCTGACGGCGGCATCGGGCAAGGTCCCCATGGCATGACTTGAGGACAATACGGGAAAGGCGGTTCCAAAGCCCTCAGCGAATGACCAAATCTCTCTCTAGGAGGCGATCTTGGTCTTTTACCCTTGACATGCTCCTTCTCGAGGCTTCTCTTCTCATACTTGTTCAAGAGCATATCAAAAGATACCTTCAGCTTCTGGGGGTTTTTCGAAGTAGAAGTTTTGTCTTCATTTTTTTTCCAAACACCAACCTCCGATCTTTGGGCACAAGCATCTTGGGTCTAGACTCTCCAATAACGACCTCCTTCCCCTTAGTAGATTCGGCTTGTTCCGGCCGAATCAACACCTTCTTGCCATTGAGATCAATGATATTAATAGGAAAAGGGTCACTGTCGAGCTTCATCTTGGAGCCCTCAGTGAATTTCAACCGTCCTTCATCAATGACCAATTGAACCTGTCGACGAAACATATTACACTCATTAGTAGAATGAGAATAAGAATCATGCCATTTACAATAAGATCGACGCTTCAATTCTTCTAATGAGGGTATGACATGGCTTTTAGGTAATCTAATCTGTTTCTCTTGCAAGAGATAATCAAAAATTTTATCACACTTGGCCACATCAAAACTATATTTAATCTCACTTTGCCGATCCTTGCGAGGAGTCAGCATTAGGCTAGAACAAACAAAAGGTTTATTTTTGTTAGTCCAAGACCACTCAGCAATATACATATTATGATCACCCTCATCAACATCAGAATCACTATTAGAGCAATCAATCATGCTAACATGAGGTTTTTTATCACTGGGCCTAGCAAATTTTTTAGCATTATCCCTAACCGGCTCTCCCGAGCGAGCCTTCTGCATAACCGGCTAACATCAAGAAATTGTTGACCATCTAATCTTTTCTTAATAGGAGCAAGTAAACCACTAAAAGTAAGACCAGCCAAATCTCTTTCAGTTATATTTAAACTAAAACATCGGTTTCTAAGCATATCTAAATGTCTTAATATAATCAGTAACAAATTCATTATATTTTTGCCTAACCGATGTCAAGTCACATAGCCTAAGCTCAGTTTCACCAGTATAAAAATAATCATGAAATTTTTGTTCTAACTAAGCCCAAGTATGAATAGAATTTGCCGGTAAAGAAGTAAACCATGTAAAAGTAGTACCGGACAAAGATAAAGAAAATAAGCGCAATTTAAAAGCATCTGAGTTGCTAGCCTCTCCACATTACGCTAAGAATTGGCCTACATGCTCCCATGTGGTCCTATTATCCTCACCACTAAACTTAGTGAATTCGCGAACCCTAAAATCACGAGGATATGGGATATTATCGAAATAATCAGGATATGGCTTTTGATAAACCTTAGCGCGATTCCTGGGCTCAATTCCAAACGACTCCCTAGTAATGTTCCTAATTTGCTCCTCCATATTTTCAGGCCTTGGTGGGTTAGGCGGCCTAAAAAGCGGTTGTTGCGGCGCAATATTGCCATAATGGCCATACCTAGTGTCGTGTGGATACCCTCTATTAGGATCATTGTATTGATTAGGGATATGTGGAGGGATTGGTGCATGAACAGTAGCTACAGGAGCATCGCATGCTGGAATGTGATATAAAACCGAATTGCCGATGATTCGATCTATCTCCTGCACCGACACCAAGGCACCGGTCTGACCGGCGGCTATGTGTCCGGTCAGACCGCACCTTACATGGTCGGTCAGACCAGGATAGGGATGGTCGGGTCGGCCCGATGGCCGGCCTGATCGACGTAGGGAGCGCCGGTCGGACCGGTCGTGGGGCCGGTCGACCGACGTATGGAGCGCCGGTCGACCAGCAGAGGCGACAAGACTCCCTCCTCGGGTTGTTGCGTGATCGCCCCGTCGGTTTTGCTAAAAATTTGACGAACAGGGGCTTGGCTAGCACTTGCGACAAAGGTAGATGGTAAATCGGCCATGGGAGAGCCGGATTTAGTACCCATATAAGCATTAAACATCCTATTAAAGCAAGACTCCATAGAGGATTCAAGTTTATTATTAACGGCGGCAGTGACAGATTCATCCACCGAACTTGCTACGAGCTTTTGAATAGGAAGCGCAAGATTATCGATACTTACGTAACATCCCGAAAATCGGAGAACCGAAATCGGAACGTAAAAATCGGAACTTTCAAAAACCTTGGCTTATTGCTTCTTCTCGGGTTTGTTGCTTCTTATTTGCCAGCTCAGTTGCATAAATTTGGACGTGGTTAGTTCCCTTTTTGTTGTATTTGGATGATTCGGAGTTGTCAAAACGGGGGTGCGAAAGCCGCACCAGGGTTTTAAAAAGGGAAATCGAAAAACGCGGATTATGAAAATGCGTATTTGGGGAATAAAATATTAAATGGTGATTATGAAAGATTAATTAGGGTATAAAATAGACAATAAAATGTTTTAGGGATTTACATGAAATCTAGAAAATTTTTGGAATTTAAAAATAGTGACTTATGAAATTAAAAAAATTTAAATAAATATAAAAATATATATATGTGTGTGGCAAAATAAAAGTGGAGAAAAAGTTGAAATTATAATATTAAAATTTTTTTCGGGAATAGTGGAATTTATTTTGAAATTTTGGAGTGAAGGAAAAATTGGAAATTAAAAAGGGAATGGAAAATCGGGAAATTAAAAAGTCGCACGCGTTCATCGGTCACCACCCGTTCGACGCCGTCCCGGCCCGGCCTCGCGCCCGCGCGCGTCCGCCGCCGTACCGCGCCGCACCCGCGTGCGCCACGCGCCGCGTGAGCGCGCACGCGCCGCGCCCGGCCGGACAGCCCCGCGCGCTCCCCGCCCCGCCGCGCCAAGCGCCGTTGCCGCCACGCGCTCCGCCGCCGCGCCGCCCGCACCCCCGCGCGCCGCGCGCTGCGCCACGCGCCGCCGCCGCGCCGGCCCCGCCCGCCGCTCGCACCCTCGCGCGCCGCGCCCGTTCGAACCCCGCTCGCATCCCGCTCGCCGCACCACGCCGCAAGCGCCCGCCCGGCCCGGCCTTCCGCGGCGCCGCGTGGAGACCGCCGCACCCGGCCCCCGAGCTGCGCCGCGTGTCGCGCCGCGCCGCGCACGCCCGAACCGGCCCCTCCCTCTCCACTCGCGCCGCGCGCGCGCGCCTATAAAAGGGCCGCGCCGCGCCCCTTTCGCCGCACGCCGTCCCTTTCCCCTCTCCCGAAGCGCCGCCGCCGCTGCTAGCCGTCGCCGCCGTGCGCAAGTCCCTCTCCGTGCCCCACTGCTTCTCCCGAGCCCGCCGTCGCGGTAAGCCCTCCTTGCGCCGCCCTTGTTCCTCACCGCCGCCGCCTCGTTTTGAAGCCCCGGTCGAGCACCTTGCGAGCGATGAATAGTGCGCAGGGAAAAAGAAAAAGAAAAAAATAGGAAAAATTTGGGAAAAATTTTGGAAAATTTGGAAAATATTTTGGGATGACTTGAGTAAAATTTTGGGCAAAAATAAATTATTTTTCTCGCATATTTTCTCAGTGCAAAGTTTGAAAAATCGGAATCGGATGTTTTTCGGGATTCCGTTTCGCGTCGTTTTTAAATCCGTACTCCGATTATTTCTTTCTCGCCATTTAAATAGGCTTCTCTTTTGTGCTCAAACCCTCAAACCTCGAGCCTGAATTTTCTCCGCTGATATCTTCAAATTTAATTTCCCAAAATTATTACGATCGCCGTTTTTGCGAAAACCCTAGCCATCAACTCGATTCCAAAACACGGATTTTCCTAGCGACCCTTGTTCTAACTCGAGTAGAATTTTCGGCAAAACTGTTGGAGTTGTTTTCATGGCTTTTATGGTTCTTCTCGATCTCTCAGTATTTTATTGAATTCTAATTGAATTCAATTGATCTTTCGCACGTACGGGTAGCACCTGAAGAAACCGGCATTGACCCCGCTGAAGATACCACCCCTCAAGTGTGCGAGCAAGGCAAGTCATCACACACTTTGAACATATTGATCCTACTTTGTGAAATGATGTTGATTTCAAATTACAAATTGCATGCTTTATACAAACAGTACCTATGCTTAATATGCCCTGCTTTGATGTTGATCACCATTAGAAATTACTCTTTGTAACCTTCGATGTGATATGACCGGAGGCTAACTTCGGTGGAAATGCTTAGCCCTGCTTACCCTAGATCCCTGCATACTCATGATTTTGCAAGAAAGCTTTGTGCTCGGGCAACTACCTTAGGGGAGGTAGTTGAAATACGGCTGTGGAGACATGAGCGCCACATGGCCATGAGAATGTTGAACTAGGCTTGATGAAAATTGAAAATGCTATACAAATGTTTTAGACTGGGCGGCTGGATGATTTGGGTGGATTCCGGAAAAGGCAAGTGCCGACCCTGGTCAATTAAGGACCGAGCCATGAGATAGCCGGAAAGCGAGCCAGTATAACCGTACTTCTCGAATGGGTATAAACCTAGCTGACTAGATAGCCGAGCGGAGGCAGTATCCTTGCATAGATGGTTCTCTATGATGTGGTTATGTGATGGGTGTGAGGCTGCGGCCTTTGTTGTGAATGGTGGAATTAAATCGATATTAATTAAACTTAAAGATTGAGGAAGTTTCCCTTACCCCGGGTGCGCCAGAACTCCTCTCACTGCTAGAAAAGGACGGCTAGAGTGCATGAGGGCTTAAGTTCATGGAGCGGGTACTGCCAAAGCGAGGTTATCGAAAGGCTTTGCCATGACCGTCTCATGTGTTGAGACGTAGGCTCATTTGTTGGGCTGTCGCGGAGTACGGGTAAAGTGTACATCCACTGCAGTGTGAGTAAATCAATCTATTCGAATAGCCGTGCTCGCGGATATTGAGCATCGTGACAAGACTTTCGCTTGGCTAGACTTTAAACTTAAAATTTGCTGGGATGGGTATGCATGATGATTTCATTCGCTGGTGGATCAACTTCTCGAGAAGCGAGAAGGGGTAGATTCCCCAGAAAATTATGACGAACCGGAGGCGGGAAGCCATCCTTGGAATCACGATGGATGGTAGACAGAACCGTCACCGGATTAATGAACTGTGAAATTAAAATTTGATTGGCTAGTCGATAGGCTTGTGAAAAGAATTATGAAAACTGGCTTTATGCAAAAGAACCCCAGCCATGTTGTTTGAATAACCCTATCATATGCATCAATTCTGTGTGGCTTGCTGAGTACGATTGGTACTCACCCTTGCTATACGCACAAACCTCCAGCTGATGGAAATGAAGAGTCAGAAGACCCATACGCGTATTACCAGGAGGGCGAAGGGACTGACGGCGCATACTAGATCTTAGCTCCGGTCGTTGCCTGTGGCAAATGACAAGCCGCTGCCTCTTTCCGCTGCCGTATCTAAATTCTGTTTTTATGTTGTATTCGGACCATAAGGTCCTGTGGGATGAACATTGCCTTCGGGCCTATTGATGTAATAATGGTAATGTAAGACTATTCGTGCATGTGCACTTGATTATCCAGTACTGTATTCGTGGGTATCAACTACTCGATCCAGGAAAATGGTATTGTGAACACGAAAGATTCCCGTCTCAAAAACGGGGGTCCACAGAGCTGGTATCAGAGCCATGCGACCGTAGGCTAAGACCAGATGGTGCCCTATCCCTGACTAGTTGGCTAAAGGGAAATATCCCTACATAGGATCATTTTTAAACTATTATTTCCGAAAATACAAATATACCTTTTCTACATCTGTATTTCCTTTTTCTTACCAACTGATTATAATAGCTCTCTCCCTCTGACCTTAAGTTGCCTACAAAAGCAGATGTCGAACCATGACGGAGCCTGGGAGGTCACTGTCCCACGAGACGAGGGGTTTGTGGCACAGCTTCAGTCCCTGCTGTGGTGTTTGAGATATCCGGAACCACCCACCTATCACACCAAAAGGCATGGCTCCGAAGGATATCCAGCATGGGAGGCAGCCGTTTCCATAGAAGCCCGCATGGGAAGTGAAACATCTTTCTGCTTCCACACCTGTTACCACCGGGATTTAGCAGAAGCAGCCATCCAAGATGCGGCCCGCGAAGCATTTCTTCGCCTTAATGCGATACATGGTGCCGAACTCACGGTGACAGAGTTCGTGCATCATCCTTATCGCGAAGAAGGCAACCCAGTTTGCACCGTGGAGGCCACCCCTTGCTGCTACAACCCGATGGTCACACGTCTATCACGCTGGGCAGAGACGGCAGATGACTGCTACGAAGAGGCATTGCTTGAGATCAACGACCAGCAGTCACGCCTCAATGATCTAGTCGAGAGCCACCAAGGCTGTGGGGATCAGATAAACATGCTGCAGACTCAGTTGCAAGCCAATGGTGCCCAATACGAGCAACTCTCGGACCGCTACATGGCCCGTGGGGAAGCCCTAGTAGAGCTGGAAGAGCAGCTCAGGAAGAGCAAGCAGCAAGTCGACCAGCTGGAGGAGCAGCTGCGCACTCCTGAGATGGTACTTCCACTGAGATGGTACCAACACCTCCTGCTCCTGTGCCCTACCACTATTACCTTATGACTCCAGCGTGCTTGGGTACCTTTCAAGCCATGATGGAGCAAGCTTTTATGTTGAGCACAGAGCCTGCACCGTACCTGATAGACCCCACTGCTGCCACGTCCATGGGACCCACCTCGAGCTCCGTAGCAGTGCCATCCGAGCCTGGATCGGGAGAGGAGAACCCCATCCAGATCCACACCGACATGGAGTCTGAGGCAGAACCTATGGAGGTCAAATGGGAGTCCAGCGACACCGACCCAATGGAGGAGGAAGCTTCCACTCGTTGCCTGACTCACACTGGAGGCCCCCTCACCCGCCAGACCGCTCGCAAGAGTACGCGGCCACCGAGTCGGAAGATTCGGCATGACTCCGAGGCCACCACCTCCGAGCCATGGGGACTCCGGTTTGCTTCAGCAGCGGACCACTCACTTCCTGCGCCTGGCTTTTGCGGATGGTTGGACGACTAGGCGGGAGGACCTCCCTAGCTCGGCAGCACGAACCACACTCTATTCCCCCTTAATTGGTTGATGCAGTTAGACGATGTAGTTGTTGTTGCTATCGTGGCATGAAGGACTATGTATGTACCGTCCGTGTACCCCTCTTATGTAATATGATGAACCTGAGCATCGCTTTGCGGTGTCTTAATTCGTGAACTTATTATTATTTCACCTTGCTTGTTGATTGAAGATCATTTAAAAGAACTTGAAGAAAAATTCCCCTAGGAATCATGACCTAAACTGGTCCGATCTCTTAATTCATCTATCTTCTTCAGATGGCACATCGCCGCAGAGCAGCAGCAACCAACGAGAACCCGCCAGAACCCAACCCCTCCACTCTGGCGGAGGTTATGGCCTTACAGACCCAGTTACTCCAAGCAATTGCTAACAACCAGGGAAGTCGAGGAGGATCAAGTCTAGGAGAGTTCATGCGAGCTAAGCCACCAACCTTCTCCACGGCCGAAGAACCCATGGATGCCGAGGACTGGCCGAGAGTGATCGAGAAAAAGCTAACTCTCGTCCGAGTCCGAGAAGCCGATAGAGTTGTCTTCGCCACTAACCAGCTAGAAGGTCCCGCAAGTGACTGGTGGGACACCTACAAGGAAACACGAGCTGAAGGTGTCGGAGAACCGACATGGGAAGAATTCACGGCTGCATTCCGCGAAAATTTCGTGCCAGCTGCAGTTATGAGGATGAAGAAAAATGAGTTCCGCAGGCTGCGTCAAGGAAACACCTCAGTACAAGAGTATCTGAACAAGTTAACCCAGCTTGCCCGTTACGCCACAAGTGACCTGACAGACGAGGAAGAGAAGATGGATAAATTCGTTGAGGGACTAAATGACGAGCTGAGAGGACCAATGATCGGGCAGGATCACACCAGTTTCCAAAGCCTCATCAACAAGGTCGTTCGGCTTGAACACGACCAAAAGATGGTAGAAAATAACCGCAAAAGGAGGCTCGCTATGGCTCACCCATTTCAGGGAGCGCCACAACGCCCCAAGGGAGCCACCCCGTCGGGATGGAAGCCAAACATTCCGGCCGCCGGTCGTTCCCCGACTCCCGACCATGTCGGCAGGCCGGTTACACCTCAGCTTTGTACACCCACACCAACCCTAGCCGCTCCAGGAAGGAAGAATGTGAGCTGCTTCAATTGCGGAGAAATCCGGGCACTACTCCAATAGCTGCCCAAAACCACGCAACACCCCTGTGCGCACTGGCGCCAATGCAACGCCCATCCGAGGAACCCCCACCCCTGCGGCAGGACGAGGTCTGTTCAGGACCCCGCTACCCAACGAGGCTGCCACCGGGTTTCGACGTGGCCAGGTGAATCATGTGCGGGCTGAAGAAGCTCAGGAGGACCAGAGCGTATTGATGGGTATGTTCTCTATCAACTCTACACCAGTTAAAGTTTTATTCGATTCTGGAGCCTCGCATTCATTCATATCATCCCAAATAAGCAAACAACACCACCTACACCAAGTAGTACTTAAGAGGCCTATGTTGGTACACTCACCTGGGGGAGACATAACCGTACCCCATGCTTGCATCAATGTGCCCATACGGATTAGGGACATGGTGTTTCTCTCAAACCTTATGGTGCTATCACCCCAAACCATAGATGTCATACTCGGAATGGATTGGTTGACCAAGAATAATGGGATTATAGACTGCAGTCGAAGGGAAGTCACGGTATCCACCCCATGGGGATCACCGATGAGCATAACGATGGATCAAAATCCGAAGCTATGCGAACAAGGCTGGGAGTGTTCACCATGCTACCTCTAGGTGGGATGCCGTAGTACAAGAATACCGGACGTATTTCCCGAGGAATTGCCCGGAATGCCCCCGGATCGCGACATAGAGTTTATCATCGATCTAATGCCTGGTACTGCCCCCATATCCAAGAGACCTTATCGAATGCCGGCCAACGAGTTAGAGGAACTCAAGAAGCAAATACGAGAACTACAAGAGAAGGGATTTATACGCCCCAGCTCTTCTCCCTGGGGAGCCCCAGTACTCTTCGTCAAGAAGAAGGATGGGAGTATGAGAATGTGTGTGGACTACCGATCGTTGAATGAAGTGACTATCAAAAACAAGTACCCCCTACCTCGAATTGATGACCTATTCGATCAGCTTAAGGGTGCGCAAGTGTTCTCAAAAATTGATCTTCGGTCAGGATATCATCAGTTGAAGATTAGAGCTGAAGATATTCCTAAGACGGCGTTCTCTACACGATACGGCTTATACGAGTTCACAGTAATGTCCTTTGGATTGACCAATGCCCCGGCATATTTTATGAACCTGATGAACAAGGTATTCATGGAGTACCTGGACAAATTCGTAGTGGTATTCATCGACGACATACTTATCTACTCCAAGAACGATGAGGAACACGCGGAGCATCTACAGCTGGTACTGAAAAAACTACGAGAGCACCAGCTGTATGCGAAGTTCAGCAAATGCGAGTTCTGGCTCAAGGAAGTCGCTTTTCTTGGCCACGTGGTTTCAACCGGAGGAGTAGCAGTAGACCCCGCCAAGGTCGAAGCCGTTATGGAATGGAAGGCTCCCAAGTCAGTGACGGAAGTTCGGATTTTCTTGGGCTTGGCCGGTTATTACCGACGGTTTATCGAAGGGTTTTCCACTGTAGCCCGACCTATGACTCAACTTCTGAAGAAGGAAAGAAAGTTTGAATGGAACGAGAAGTGTCAAAAGGCTTTCGACCAACTAAAAGAAAAGTTAACCACCGCCCCAATCTTAACCTTACCTGACAACCGGAAGGATTTCGTGATGTACTGTGATGCATCCCGGCAAGGATTAGGAGGAGTGTTAATGCAGGATGGGAAGGTCGTAGCGTATGCCTCGCGACAGTTACGACCCCACGAGGAGAATTATCCCACACACGACCTGGAATTAGCCGCGGTTGTTCACGCATTGAAGATCTGGAGACACTATCTGATCGGGAACCACTGTGATGTGTATACCGATCACAAGAGCTTAAAATATTTCTTTACTCAGCCTGATCTCAACCTACGACAAAGACGATGGTTGGAGTTGATCAAGGATTACGACCTAGGAATCCATTACCATCCCGGCAAGGTAAATGTAGTGGTCGATGCGTTGAGCCGCAAAGCCCAATGCAACCACATGGGAATGGGAGGTATGGCCAGTGAGCTCCAAGAAGAAATGGCTCGACTTAACCTGCACCTGATCCCTCACGGAGAAGTGAACTCACTGGAAATCCAACCCCTTCTGAGGACTCAAATAGAAGAAGCCCAACAAGGGAACGAGGAAACCCAGGAAATCAAGGAACGCATGACCGCTGGACGCGCTAAGGAGTTTTCAGTAGACGACAAGGGAATCTTGTGGTACAAGAAAAGAATTTGCGTGCCGGAACAAGGTGGTTTGAGAGGATTGATCTTAAAAGAAGCCCACGAATCGGCATATTCGTTACATCCCGGAAGCACGAAAATGTATCAGGATTTGAAAGGAGAATATTGGTGGCCCAATATGAAGAGAGATGTAGCCGAATACGTAGCCGTGTGCGATGTGTGCCAAAGAGTGAAAGCTGAGCATCAACGACCAGCAGGCTTGCTGCAGCCGCTCAAGATCCCTGAATGGAAATGGGACGAGATAGGCATGGATTTCATAGTGGGACTACCCAAAACTGCGACTGGTTATGATTCCATTTGGGTAATAGTAGATCGGCTCACCAAGACTGCCAGATTTATTCCCGTGAAAACTAACTACAACAGTGCCAAGCTAGCGGAACTATATATGAGTAGGATTGTGTGTCTCCATGGGGTACCGAAGAGGATTATATCGGATCGTGGTACCCAATTCACGTCTCATTTTTGGAGCAAAGTCCACGAGGCACTCGGAAGTCACCTCGCCTTCAGTACAGCTTATCACCCACAAACTGACGGACAGACTGAAAGGACGAATCAAATACTAGAAGATATGCTGAGAGCCTGTGCGTTGGACTTCACCAAGGATTGGGAGAAATGCTTGCCGTACGCCGAGTTCTCCTACAACAATAGCTATCAAGCCAGTCTGAAGATGTCGCCAAACGAAGCTCTATTTGGTCGCTGATGCCGAACCCCATTAATGTGGTCAGAAACCGGTGAACGAACCGTGTTCGGGCCTGACATAATCAAAGAGGCCAAGGAAAAAGTTCGCCTGATTCGGGACCGATTACAAGCTGCTCAATCACGACAAAAGAGCTACGCGGACACCCGCCGAAGAGAATTAGAATTTAAAGAAGGTGACTACGTGTATCTAAAGGTCTCACCACTACGGGGAACTCAGAGGTTCAAAGTCAAAGGGAAACTCGCACCAAGATACGTAGGCCCATTCTTGATAAGCGCTAGAAGAGGAGAAGTGGCTTACCAATTGGAACTGCCCGAGAACCTCTCTGATGTCCACCCAGTGTTCCACGTGTCACAATTGAAGAAATGTTTGCGAGTACCAGAAGAGCAAGCTCCTTTAAAAACCACCCATGTCCACAGTGATCTTACCTACCCGGAGCATCCAATCAAGATACTAGACGAGGCAGAAAAGAAGACACGGACCAAGTCATGGCGCATGTACAAAGTACAATGGAGCAATCACACAGAAGAAGAGGCTACCTGGGAAGCGAAGAGTTCCTGAGGACAGAATACCCACACCTACTCAGCAACCGGTAAGAAATCTCGAGGACGAGATTTATTGTTAGGGGGGTACGTTTGTAACATCCTAAAAATCGAAGAACCGAAATCGGAACGTAAAAATCGGAACTTTCAAAAACCTTGGCTTATTGCTTCTTCTCGGGTTTGTTGCTTCTTATTTGCCAGCTCAGTTGCATAAATTTGGACGTGGTTAGTTCCCTTTTCGTTGTATTTGGATGATTCGGAGTTGTCAAAACGGGGTGCGAAAGCCGCACTGTGGTTTTAAAAGGGAAATCGAAAACGCGGATTATGAAAATGCGTATTTGGGGAATAAAATATTAAATGGTGATTATGGAAGATTAATTAGGGTATAAAATAGACAATAAAATGTTTTAGGGGATTTACATGAAATCTAGAAAATTTTTGGAATTTAAAAATAGTGACTTATGAAATTAAAAAAATTTAAATAAATATAAATATATATATATATATGTGTGTGTGTGTGGCAAAATAAAAGTGGAGAAAAAGTTGAAATTATAATATTAAAAATTTTTTTCCGGGAATAGTGGAATTTATTTTGAAATTTTGCAGTGAAGGAAAAATTGGAAATTAAAAAGGGAATGGAAAATCGGGAAATTAAAAAGTCGCACTGTTCATCGGTCACCACCCGTTCGACGCCGTCCCGGCCCGGCCTCGCGCCGCCGTACCGCGCCGCACCCACGTGCGCCACGCGTCGCGTGAGCGCGCACGCGCCCGCGCCCGGCCCCGGACAGCCCCGAGCGCCGCGCCCGCCCCGCCCGCGCCAAGCGCCGTTGCCGCCACGCGCGCCGCCGCCGCCGCCCCGCACCCGCCGCCGCGCGCTGCGCCACGCGCCGCCGCGCGCGCGCCCGCCCGCTCGCTCGCACCCTCGCGCGCCGCGCCGTCCGGACCCCGCTCGCATCCCGCTCGCCGCACCACGTCGCAAGCGCGCGCCCGGGCCCGGCCTTCGCGCCGCCGCGTGGAGACCGCCGTACCCGGCCCCCCGAGCTGCGCCGCGTGTCGCGCCACGCCACGCATGCCCGAACCGGCCCCTCCCTCTCCACTCGCGCCCGCGCCGCGCCGCGCCTATAAAGGGCCGCGCCGCGCCTATAAAAGGGCCGCGCCCGCGCCCCCCCTTTCGCCGCACCGCCACCCTTTCCCCTCTCCCGGGCGCCGCCGCCGCCAGCCGTCGCCGCCGTGCGCAAGTCCCTCTCCCGTGCCCCACTGCTTCTCCCCGAGCCCGCCGTCGCCGGTAAGCCCTCCTTGCGCCGCCCTTGTTCCTCACCGCCGCCGCCTCGTTTTGAAGCCCACGGTCGAGCACCTTGCGAGCGATGAATAGTGCGCAGGGAAAAAGAAAAAGAAAAAAAAGAAACATTTGGGAAAAATTTTGGAAAATTTGGAAAATATTTTGGGATGACTTGAGTAAAATTTTGGGCAAAAATAAATTATTTTTCTCGCATATTTTCTCAGTGCAAAGTTTGAAAAATCGGAATCGGATGTTTTTCGGGATTCCGTTTCGCGTCGTTTTAAATCCGTACTCCGATTATTTCTTTCTCGCCATTTAAATAGGCTTCTCTTTTGTGCTCAAACCCTCAAACCTCGAGCCTGAATTTTCTCCGCTGATATCTTCAAATTTAATTTCCCAAAATTATTACGATCGCCGTTTTGCGAAAACCCTAGCCATCAACTCGATTCCAAAACACGGATTTTCCTAGCGACCCTTGTTCTAACTCGAGTAGAATTTTCGGCAAAACTGTTGGAGTTGTTTTCATGGCTTTTATGGTTCTTCTCGATCTCTCGGTATTTTATTGAATTCTAATTGAATTCAATTGATCTTTCGCACGTACGGGTAGCACCTGAAGAAACCGGCATTGACCCCCTGAAGATACCACCCCTCAAGTGTGCGAGCAAGGCAAGTCATCACACACTTTGAACATATTGATCCTACTTTGTGAAATGATGTTGATTTCAAATTACAAATTGCATGCTTTATACAAACAAGTACCTATGCTTAATATGCCCCGCTTTGATGTTGATCACCATTAGAAATTACTCTTTGTAACCTTCGATGTGATATGACCGGAGGCTAACTTCGGTGGAAATGCTTAGCCCGCTTACCCTAGATCCCTGCATACTCATGATTTTGCAAGAAAGCTTTGTGCTCGGGCAACTACCTTAGGGAGGTAGTTGAAATACGGCTGTGGAGACATGAGCGCCACATGGCCATGAGAATGTTGAACTAGGCTTGATGAAAATTGAAAATGCTATACAAATGTTTTAGACTGGGCGGCTGGATGATTTGGGTGGATTCCGGAAAAGGCAAGTGCCGACCCGGTCATTAAGGACCGAGCCATGAGATAGCCGGAAGCGAGCCGTACAACCGTACTTCTCGAATGGGTATAGACCTAGCCGACTAGATAGCCGAGCGGAGGCGTATCCTTGCATAGATGGTTCTCTATGATGTGGTTATGTGATGGGTGTGAGGCTGCGGCCTTTGTTGTGAATGGTGGAATTAAATCGATATTAATTAAACTTAAAGATTGAGGAAGTTTCCCTTACCCGGTGCGCGTAACTCCTCTCACTGCTAGAAAAGGACAGCTAGAGTGCATGAGGGCTTAAGTTCATGGAGCGGGTACTGCCAAAGCGAGGTTATCGAAAGGCTTTGCCGTGACCGTCTCATGTGTTGAGACGTAGGCTCATTTGTTGGGCTGTCGCGGAGTACGGGTAAAGTGTACATCCACTGCAGTGTGAGTAAATCAATCTATTCGAATAGCCGTGCTCGTGGATATTGAGCATCGTGACAAGACTTTCGCTTGGCTAGACTTTAAACTTAAAATTTGCTGGGATGGGTATGCATGATGATTTCATTCGCTGGTGGATCAACTTCTCGAGAAGTGAGAAGGGGTAGATTCCCCAGAAAATCATGACGAACCGGAGGCGGGAAGCCATCCTTGGAATCACGATGATGGTAGACAGAACCGTCACCGGATTAATGAACTGTGAAATTAAAATTTGATTGGCTAGTCGATAGGCTTGTGAAAAGAATTGTGAAAACTGGCTTTATGCAAAAGAACCCCAGCCATGTTGTTTGAATAACCCTATCATATGCATCAATTCTGTGTGGCTTGCTGAGTACGGTTGGTACTCACCCTTGCTATACGCACAAACCTCCAGCTGATGGAAATGAAGAGTCAGAAGACCCATACGCGTATTACCAGGAGGTCGAAGGGACTGACGGCGCATACTAGATCTTAGCTCCGGTCGTTGCCTGTGGCAAATGACAAGCCGCTGCCTCTTTCCGCTGCCGTATCTAAATTCTGTTTTTCTGTTGTATTCGGACCATAAGGTCCTGTGGGATGAACATTGCCTCCGGGCCTATTGATGTAATAATGGTAATGTAAGACTATTCGTGCATGTGCACTTGATTATCCAGTACTGTATTCGTGGGTACCAACTACTCGATCCAGGGAAATGGTACTGTGAACACGAAAGATTCCCGTCTCAAAAACGGGGGTCCACATTACCTCATCGTGGACGACCCTGAGCAGACTCCCGGGCTTGTTGGATATATGCCCAAGAGACAATGCCGACCCTTTGGGTCAGCCCGCACCGAGGGTCGGACAAACTATACCCTAGGTCGGACTGTGTGTGGGCCTTTTGGAAAGGCCCATCTGCGGGGTCTATATATATAGAGGGGTGGGGCGCACAGATTGATCAATCAATCTTCCTGGCCGCCGCCTTCAATCCCTAGCCAACGATCAGTTGTTCCTCGCGGATCTAGCAGTCCAGGGGCGCGACGCTTCCTCCCCGTACATGTGGATACCTCGGAAGTGCTGCACCTGGAGCACTAGGACGAGCCACACGTGAGGACGTGATCGACTACTTCCTCTTCATCGACGCGTGACCACGATTGGATCAAGTCTACACCGACGCATCTTCCGCTGCATCTACACGTCTAGTGGTAATTCCGTGATCTATAACTGCAGTAGTTCCTGGTTTATGGGACATAAATTTTGTTGTGCGCTAGTGTAGCAGTCCCATAACCCTTAAGGGCTTGAGGATGACGCCTTGGCGGGTTTTGGTGCAGGATTTGTCCAAAATCTCCTACGCGATCGCCTTGATCCGCTCCTCCATGATCCTCCGCGCGTCTCCATCTAGATCATCCAACGATATATGCACAACATTGCATGGACTCACCTCCGGCGTGGTTGTTTCGACATGGCGGCGTCGAAATTGAGATGGCGTTGAGCAGATTTCCCAGCGGAGTCGCCAAAAATCATGTTGGCACCATTTTTGGCAAAGAAACGAACACGATCGACCCACCTAAACGCCTTGCGGTGATATGGAGTCGCCAACCACCTCAAATCCAGCAAGAAACTGAACCAAGATGGGTTTTATAGATTAAACCGGCTATCGAAACCGATTTAGATGAAACGAACAATAAACACCCGTCTCGTGGGCGAACGGAAGGTTTTCGGGACAAACCTACAAAGAGATGTCGCACTCTCGTAGCGGCGGCGGACGATTTACGGCGCAAATCGACAAAGATGGACGAACTAATTGGATAAAATATGAAAAAGTAGAAAAAGGATACAATTGGCTAGATTAGATTGGTTTTTTGTGTGTTGTGTTGAACCTTGCCAATTGAACCGGCCTTGACCCTTAAATAGGGGTTGATCTTGTCTTCTATAGGCCCTCTCCACGTCCACTTCGGGATAAACACCTTTGGAAACCCAAAACATACCGTATGGAGCAAGGAAACCTGAGTACCGACAAAATCGAGTCGGTCTCGGACTCTGCCGGTCAGACCGGCCACATGCCATCGGTCTGACCGGGTCTCTAGTCCGGTCTGATCGGCCTACACACAGAGGTCAGACCGGCCCTCTGAGGAAACCGGCAAAAAACCTTCAAATCTTGGCAATTTTTCTAACTCAATCCTAGGTGCCAAATTTGGGTGTAAACAGCTGTGAATTAGACTAATTGGCCAGAAATCACTTAGATGGCTGGCATGGTGCTTCTTTTTTTGGTAACAAAGTGATAACCGCCGAATTCAGGAGTTCCAAGCTTTGAGAGTTACCAGTGCTAAATTTATGCAAAACAGCCAAGGATCCCCTTAATAATATCCCAGCAAGTAACGTAAAATAGGCCCGTAAACCCATCGGGCCCCGGAGATTTTTCCTTTGGCAACTCCTTCACTGCCTTCCGGACTTCTGACTCCGTGAACGGTTCTTCCAAGTAACTCAGATCTGCTTTATTGAGTTGTAGATGATCCAAGTTGAGTTGCAATTGCCTATCTCCATCTTGACTCAGAACTGAATGAAAGTAGTCCCTTGCAATCTGCTGCATCTCTTCTTGATTAGAAGCAACCCTTCCATCATGCCTCAATATTGGGATTAGGAGCTTTCTCCTCTTGGACAACATCTTTAGTCTAAGAAAAGTGGTGCTTGCCTCCCCCTCACTGAGGTTTTTAACCCTTGCTCGCTGCCTCAATCGAATCCTCTCCAGAGAAGTGAGTGCTAGAATCCTTCCTTTTAACATTGCCCGAAACTTCCTCTCCACCATTGTAAGCAATCTTCCCTCTTGTGCCACCTCAAGACGGAGGATAAGTTTAGATGCCCTTCTCTGCCCCCCACTTAGAAAGGCCCTTTGCTGACCTTGCCATTTTGACATAAAGCACAACATATGGATCATCTGATTGAACTTCACTGTCCCAACATTCTTTCACAAAGTCATGAAACCCCTGCAATTTTGTCCAAAAACTCTCAAACCTGAACTTTCTTTGATGTACAAAGCCACTGCCACCGGTCAGTAAGAGAGGGCAATGATCTGATATGCTGGAGCTCAAGGCTTGCAAATGTGAGTCAGAAAATTTTTCCTCCCAGGCTGTAGATACAAGTACTCTGTCAAGCTTGACTAAAGTTGGCTGCTGCTGCTCGTTGCTCCACGTATTGTGCCTTCCAAACAAGTACATTTCCCTCACTTCAATCTCATTCAACTTGTTCCTGAAAGCCCTCATTAGCCTTCTATTGATCCTCCCATTGTTTTTGTCTGCCGCAGATGCAATAAGATTAAAGTCCCCTACCAGCATCCATTCCCCAACACAGAGCACATGAATGTGTGATAACTCCTCCAAGAACAAAAACTTCTCATCCTCCTGCACTGGCCTGTAAACAAATATTAAGTACCAAGCCGTTGCCCCATAAACCAGTTTATCTGTACTGTAAGAGACCATCTCCCCTGATGCACCAGCCCACCTTGAAAAACAGAGTCCTTCCAAGCCACTATGATTCCTCCCCTTGTTTTCTCGGCCGACAGAAATTCAAAGCCCCCAAAATCCTGCCCACAAGTCCCCCGAACAATGTTTGCATTCACCACTGCCAACTTTGATTCTTGCAAGCATACAATTGATGCCTTGGAGGAAAGCACCGATTCCCTAACCGACGCTTGCTTGCTGGTATTATTCAGACCCCGGATGTTCCAACATAACTGCAGGGGAGGCTCCTGCAGTTAATATATTAAACTTTAAATGAAGAGTTATTTACACAAGACAAAACAGGATTACAAAGCAAGCCAATCAAACAGAAGGTCTCTCTCTAGGAATTTAAGTCTATAGAGAAGAAGATAGAGATCATCCTTAAAAAGGCATCTCCAGTCAGCCACTGTGTCAGTCCTCTGATGTCACATCAGAGATAACCTCATTCCTCTATTTCCATATATGCCAAGATGCATAAAGAATCTTCTCCACAAATTGGACGAATTATAAGTCGACATTGCTGACATAATCATACTATCAAAACTAAAGCAATTGTACATTGAACATCTCTCAGACTCGAACACTGGGTACTGAAGGGGCATTCAAGAAAGAGATGACGTAGTGTCTATCGATGTTGAAGCTGACACAGAATCAGTTGCGAATCTAGGAATATTTTATAGGAGGTGCTGAAGTCATCTTCTTCTACCTTCAGCAATACATATGAACCTAAAAATTGATGGAGGGGTGAAGGGGAGGCTCCACTGCTCTGACGGCGGCAGGGGAGGCTAAAACCCCCTAGCCCCACCGTTAGATCCGCCCCTGCATAGAACACAAGTTCACTATGTTTTTTGTCCAGCATGTCTCTAGTATCGAGACGATCAATCGACACTAGCCAACCAAACACCTTTAATTTCATGGCAAGCGTGCGTGTTTCGGGATGTGAGGGCCTCGTCCTCTTTGCGTCGCATCCCAAACAATGTGACGTCCGGTGGCCACAACATATTTCATATTTGATTTGACATCCATTTCCAGAATCATTTGTACCCATGCAAGAACATTGTAGAACAACGTATCTAGCTAGCGTGTAGAAGTAGAACCTGACACATCAAACAATACACATCAAACTTGAGGAGCTGGAATTACCTGAATCGATAATTCCAATGATGACGCCATCTCCATAGCTTGCACGATGAAGTAAACCAGATGATTGGGTGTAGTCCAATCGCGATGAAATCCTGGCTGCGAGTTGTATGCAACGGTTGCACAATGCTCGGTTTTATGCTGAGTACCTCTGGTAGCTCTGTACATGCATTGAAATGAAACATTAGAATGAAAACAAGTGTGCCTATGATAAATATATACAAATGCTTCAGGGCTAGACTCAAGTACTACTATGTATTATACTTGTCCAGAAGCATTTTGTGTCTGTGGCATGATTGTGACATGAAGACTCTAGTGGAGTCAGGAAAACACGTTAGAGGATTGACAGCTTCCACTAGATGTAGATAGAACAATGGCCAGAATTAGTCGACACCTATGTGGGCAATGCGTCGAGCGATTGGTGTGCATGGACCAGAAGATCGGGGCTGTGCGTGCAAAATGAGGAATTAGAAACATAGATAGTGCCATAGCAAGGAGGTAGGCAGAGAAGAGGTGGCGAGCTACCGACGGAGGGGGTGGCGGGCAGGATGGGGTAGGGCGGGGCATCATCGCCGACAGAATGCCCGGCCGACCGACGGCCGCACTGAGTGCCCCTTCCCTATACGTATCCTGCCTCCGTTTCTAAATACAAGACCCTATTAATCATATTTTTTAAGTAAATTTACAAAACTGCATGTATTTTAATCAAACTATCACAAAAATCGTAAAATTACAAATTTAATGTAAAATTTTCACAAGACTATATATTTAAGGGTCTGTTTGGCATAGCTTCAGCTCCAGCCCCATGTCTTTTGGAGCTAAAGCCCAGTCATACAGTTTGAGCTCCACCTAAAATCGAAGTGGAGCTGGTTGAGGCACTCTCACAAAATAAATTAGAGTAATGGAACTAGGGGGTGTTTGGCAGAGCTCCAGATCTTGGATCATGTTTGGCCGCCTAAGATGCAGTTCCAGAGCCAGAGATGAGGTTGGTCGTGACAACTTGGTGATGCACAGTGCCCACCAGGTCGGCCATCTCCTTAAGCCAATGGCACTTCGGAGCTCTGCCGTCACCTAGACACACGGGGTGGCAAAGAAGCTCCTCTGCCACGAGAAGGATGCCCTCCGACATGGCGGAGTTGAAGTTGAAGCGACGTCGCACCATGACACGGGATGCCATCTCGTGCTAGATGGTCGACGTTGCCGCCGAATTGGCGGGGCATCATCCAGCTCCCTCAGTGATAAAGGAAGCCGAGGCCACGCACCTGAGTCGGTGAGGTGAGAGGTCGGCCCGTCGAGGCGCGATGTGCGTGCCTCGATAGAGACATAAGATCATGGTGGAGTTTTGGTGAAGCCGATGAACACCTCGGCTATGTCTTCCACTGTGTCCTCCGCATTGGAGTCATCGCAACAGTGACCTCTGCCATTGCTTCTGAGAAAGAAGAGAGAAAAGCGTAGGAACACGCCCTCAAAGAAGCTCACCCACCGTGTCCTCGCATCGGAGTCATCGGAGCTAGCTATCGGAGCAGTGAGCTCCTCTAGCCAGGGTGCAAGTTTTGAGCTCATGCTTGGGTTATGTGCAGAGATGGAGACAAAGAGCATATGCAGGTTCAGGGCACACGAATGTGTAATACTCTATTCCTGTATTTTTTGCTATGGATGATCAAGACGATTACAATGAGAGGTGGTGAGATGTTCTAAGTGGCAAAGGATGAACCCTTGTTCACTGAGTCTGATATCAAGTCTATCTTAGCCTATTTCTTAAGTTCGAAGCATTTCCTTTTATATGTCAAGGAGAGTCCTCAGTGCCCATGCATGCATGCGAAAGTGGGCCCAGTCCATAGGGGTTGAAATGCTTGGTCTCGTCGCTATCCCTCCAAGCGGGCTGGTCGGATGTGATGGGCTGACCTACTGGTTAACATGTGGAACAAGGAGGCAAAAGTCTTCATCTTAGTTGTCCATGGGCCCACCTGTCAGCCACCACAGTTGATAGAGGATGGCCCGTGGGGTGAGTGCTGAGGGCGCCCATGCTGCACGCCTTTTCCTCTAGGGTGACATGGGCACATGAGAGGCAACATGCATGGCCACATTTCCCACGTCGCCTGTAATCTGCCTATAGGATTCGTATTGTCTTGCAATTAATGTGAAATAACGGGGTAAAGAAACACGCAAGACCCAGTCAAATCCCCTTAATGGAATGGATTCCTCTCGGGAGAACTCAGATCCTGTGGCCATCCTTGGGGCACTGACCAGACGTTAGAACCCACCCCAGGATGACAAAGAATTGTCCTCAGGCCATTGCTATCCTCGTGTCACCTTTGTGAGCTCGGGGCAGTGGTTGACGTCATGCACCATCTTCCCCTTCATCCTCAAGTGGGGGCACGATGCCCCAAGCATCTGAGGGAGTGGGAACCCTCGTTCCCACTTCTCTGACACTGCCCTCAACAAGATTCAAAGCAGGCAATGCTCAAAGACTCACATGGCTAAATGATGGGAACCTGAACTCCAAATTTTTCCATCATCTAAAGGCGTCTAGAAGGAGAAAAAATTCATACAGACATTTGAAACCCCTACTGGAATTACGATCTCCCATCAGGAGAAGGGAGCAGCACTTCCACGTTTCTTTGAAGACAGACTGGGAGAACCCTCGAACTGAACAAAAGGTTTAAACTGGCAAAACATTCATTTAGCAATTAATAGCACTGACTTCAATATGTCCATCACTATCCCTCGATATGATAATATTGATAGAAGTTGTGATTTGATAAGGGATCATAGGGATAGAACATGGGGAAAATATACGGGGAAAATCACATATTAAGGGAAAACTTGAAAACTACCGTTAGATAAAAAATAAACTTTTGAGATTTGATCTATGTCATCATGAGTAAAAATTTTACTCGCAGATTTAACCATGAGTAAAAATTGAGTAAAAATTTTACTTATGATGACGTTGACAAATCTCAGACGTTTATTTTTTATCCAATGGTACTTTTCAGGTATGTAGTTTACACCGTATATTTTCCTGATCATGCACGTCATGCATCATTTTTCCATTCTGACATAGACACCGATAGAGTCGACGAGCCATCCAGCTTGTCCCCAGAAGCCAACGACGATACGACCCTCCTCTGCCGGAACGGAGAAGGGCGTGCAACTTCCTGGCTCGCCGCCGCCACCGTAAGGCCCATATGTCCTGCCAGTGCTGGTGTGGAAGGTGAGGGAAGTGATGACAGGCTCAACCACATCTCTGAAATGCCCAAATGTGCCCTCCACCGCAGTCACCTGTTCATCATCCGACAACTTGATCTGCATGTATATATTGATTAGACCGCAGAGATATTAGAGTGTATAGATAGGAGTCTAGAAGATAAGATTGTTATGGTATATAGGATTAGTTTTCATCTATATATATTTATAATTAGTTGAGATACTATTTATATATACCAGCGCCCTCTAAGGCTTAATACATCAGATCCACCTTTACTCATTACACCTCTCCCTAAAAAAACTCATTGTATCTACCTCTTCTGTACAAGCTTTCAATTAGTACAATTATAAGCTGATGATAAATTTCCCCGCATATATTTACTTAAGAGGACATATGTAAATGATGAGCAAGGATCTAGGCATGACAGTGGTTCCAATGGCATGCATAAATTAATTAGCTTGCAGGTTAATTTCCATGCTTTCGAGGAGGAGGAATTGTCCATCGTCACTCTCTCGGTTTCATGTTATAAGATGTTTTAGTATCTTCATCCCTCGTCTGGATTTATTAACATAGATTTATGCATGAATTTATTCAGATCAAAACCCAAAACGAATTACAACGTGAAACAGAGGTAGTAATTAATTACCGTTTCCCGGACTGCTATGGAATCAAAGGAATATCTTTGCCCCCATGGACCGTTCTTGACAAGGTTGAGTTGATCATAACCTCCTCCTCCTCCTTGTAGTTGTTGTTGTTGGATGTAGATGTAGTAGTCGTAGTACAAGGAATGGATGGCGCCATGAGAGTGGTATAAGACGATGCTGTTCAGCTGCCGAGGAAGAAGATCGCTGCCTGATCCACGTATGCCGAAATCATGCCATCCACCGGATCCACCCCATGGCCCAACCTTCCTCACCAACGACGACGATCTTCTCCCTGGCAACATGGCCTCCTGCAAGTGCAACACAATATATATAGATCAGACTATCAGAGAATCTTTGTGAAAATTGAGACTTGATCGATCGATCGATGTCATGTCGTGCGGTATCGTCGACGTACGGCGCCATTGTTAGAGGATGGCTGGTTGTTCCTCTCCAAGTCCCGGCCAAGGGCGACGCCGGCGAGGAAGGCACAGGTGTAGACGGAGATCGAGACGAGGACGATGATGACAACGGCAAGCCAGGAGAAGCGACGTTCCACCATTTCCATGGCGTTGTCTCTGCGAGTTTAGTTAGTTGGATCTTGGATCCAGATAAACCGGGCAACAACAAGGTGGACTCCTGGCTTAAGTAATACTGTAATCCAACGGCCAGAAATCAGCTTGTTTCCAAAAAGTCTGTAACACATGGAAATCAGCTTCTATGTCTATAACTATCTATAAAGCAAGTGTTTCCACCCAAATTTTTTTGCCTGGCTATTTTGCAGAAAACCCTTTGAGTTTTTTCAAAATTAACCCACAGTCCGTCTGACTATTTTAAAAGAACTCAATTAAAGAAGAAAAAAGAGTTATTTTGCAGAAAACCTCTTGACTATTTATAAAATTAACATGCAGTCCCAATGTTAAAAAGAAAGAGAGGGCTTGGATAAAAAAAAGACCTCCTGCGTCCTTCTCTTCTGCCCCCATCCGCGTCGCGCTTGCGCTCCTCCCTCCCGTCGCCGCTCGGAGCTCCCGCGCCGCTGCCTAGACCTTCGTTCTTCGTCTGCTTCCCTCCCCGCATCGTCGTCCCATTGCAACGCACGGGCATTTTGCTAGTATATATATACCTATCTATAAAGTTCCACCCAAAATTTTGTTCTGTCTGGTTATTTTATAGAAAACCCCTTGAGTTTTTTCAAAATTAACCTGCAGTTAGGGGGGATACCGAGCCGGCTCGGCCGGCTCAGCTCGGCTCGGCTCGGTAGAGAGCCAAGCCAAGAGGCCGGCTCGGCTCGGCTCGTCTCGTGAGCCGGCTCGAGCCAGCTCGTTTAGCTCGCAAGCCACTTTAATACAGTGCAATTTATGTACAAATTACATTCCATTTTTTCTGAGTCTATTAAACATGCAAATATACAATTGAAAAAAAAATAAAAAGTGATATATTAAGTCCATAATTAACGTAATAACACTTGTCCATCGACAATTATCCATGCAAATGTAATAATGCAACTAGATTAGATATTATTACTATTATAATCTAAATCATTAGATCCATATTAACCATCACAAAATTATAAAAATTATTAATTTATTGCCACATCAACAACAAAAACAAGTAAAAGAATAGTAAAACAAGCAAAACATTAGGCTCTCCTTTGTACATTGCATCTGGCTCGTTGAGCTCACGAGCAACTCGCGAGCTGACTCGAGCTGGCTCGTTATAGCTAACGAGCTAAACCCTTGGCGCAGCTCATTAGCATTTCTCAACGAGCCGAGCCGAGCCAACCATGAGCTGAACAAGCTAGCGAGCCATGAGTATTTCGTCCAGTCCTACCCGTAGTCCCAATGCTGAAAAGAAAGGAATGACTTGGATGAAAAAAAAGACCTCCTTCGCCCCTCCCTCCCTGCGCCCCTCCTTCCCGTCCCCATTTGCGCCACGCCCCGCGTCGCGCCTGCGCTCCTTCCTCCCATCGCTGCTCGGAGCTCCCGCGCCCCTCCGTGCCATCCCCATCCGCGTCGCGCCTCAACATCATCCGTTGCAATGCACGGGCACAATTGCTAGTGTGTGTGTGTATATATATATAGTTGGGCTACTGTGTGGTGCGTCGCACAGCTCCATCCCTTGTGGCATGATCGAATATCTAATTTGAAAACTCAAATTGAAAATCCGAACCGTTCAAATTGTTATACATATTAATATCGCCTTGTAGACCAAATTTTATATTTTTTGAATTTTTTACTATTTTATCGGATATGTCAAAAATATATTAATCCAACGATTTCTGGAGCATCTATTTTATTGCATATTTGACCTATCTGATAAAATAGTAAAAAATTCAAAAAAATGTAAAATTTAGTCTACAAGGCGATATTAATATGTACAACAATTTGAACGGTTCGGATTTTCAATTTGAGTTTTCAAATTAGATATTCGGCCATGCCACACGGGATGGGGCTGTGCGGCGCGCCACATAGTAGCCCAACTATATATATATATCTTAACTATCTATAAAGCAAGTAGTGTTTCCATCCAAAATTTTGTTCTGCCTGGCTATTTTGCAGAAAATTCCTTAAGTATTTATAAAATTAACCCACAGTCCACCTGGCTATTTTGCAGAAAACCCTTGAGTGTTTATAAAATTAACCCACAGTCCACCTAGCTATTTTGCAGAAAACCCCTTGAGTGTTTATAAAATTAATCTATAGTTTTAATGCTGAAAAGAAAGGGAGGGCTTGGATGAAAAATAACGCTCGTTGCAACGCACGGGTATATTTACTAGTTTATATATACACGTGTGTGTCTATATCTATATCTATATCTATAACTATCTATAAAGCAATATATCTATATCCATAACTATCTATAAAGCAAGTAGTGTTTTCACCTAAATTTTTGTCCGCCTGACTATTTTGCAGAAAGGGAATGTTACCAAGATTATATGTTTATCTATACTTTCACTAAGCTCATAATCTATACTTATGATTATGATTTGGTATCTCCATACCCATGATCTATGAGACATGATCATCAATCAATAAACATACCGATCTTAGAATCATATTTGTTCCAACAATATGACTTGTGACCAGGGATTATTTAGAAATAGATTCATACATATTAAGTCTCATAAATAAGTTACATACTTATTGATGAATACAAGATGTCTATTTTATGGAACTGAATAACACTTTATTCATTTATACATAAACACTGACCATGATATCCAACATCTCTATGTTGCCTCTAGGATATATCACTAACAGTCTCCCACTTACACTAGAGTCAATCATGTAAGTATTTAATACCCATTGCTCTTGTGTGCGCCTAATGTTTCGGCTGATGGAGAGGTTTTGTCAATGGATCGGCTATGTTGAGATCCGTGTGCACTTTGCATATCTTGACATCACCTCTGTCCACAATCTCGTGGATGAGATGATATCGCCGAAGTATGTGTTAGGACTTCTGATGTGACCTCGGCTCCTTGGCTTGCGCAATGGCTCCACTATTATCACAATAGAGAGACATTGGACCAGTTGCACTGGTCATCACACCCAGCTCAGAAACAAATTTCTTGATCCAAACAGCCTCCTTTGCAGCTTCTGAAGGAGCAAAGTACTCGGCCTCCGTTATAGAATCAGCAACAGTATCCTGCTTTGAACTCTTCCAGCTGACTGCGCCTCCCTTCAGGCAGAACACGAACTCAGATTGCGATCTATAATCATCCTTGTCCGTTTGGAAGCTAGCATCGGTGTAACCACTTACAACGAGCTCTTCTTCACCTCCATAGACTAGGAACATAACCTTAGTTCTTTTCAAGTACTTAAGGATATTCTTTACGGCAGTCCAGTGACTTTCATCTAGATCTGACTGGTATCTGCTCGTAGCACTCAAAGCGTACGAGACATCTGGACGTGTACAAAAAATGGCATACATGATGGATCCAATTGCTGAAGCATATGAAACCATACACATCTTCAAAATTTTCAATTATTTTCCAATCAATATATTCTCCATCTAAGGGATCCACTCCCTTAGTTAGGCATTCTTTATATGTAAGTTTTTTAGATGACCCTTCGCTTTTAATATTTACATAATATGAGGTTTCTGGGGCTCTCTTATTTTTGGCTTTTTTGCATTTTTGTATATATTCTTTTGCAGCTGGTTCTGAATAGTAGTTTATCCCTAATATTTTTCTAGCTTGGCTTAATGCTTCATCTATATCTATATATTTTTTCATGATAAACCTCCCATTAATTTAGCATCTATTTTTTGAGCTACTATCTCTTCAAAGGATATGTAAACTCTAGGGAGTTTTCCATTAAATACTACATATATAGGCTTTTGTTGTATTATTTCATTATTTTTCGAGGTTGGCATTAGCTCATTTATTAGGTGGAAATATTCAGCAAGACTATTTAATATTGATAGCATGTAGCTTTTTTCTTTTCTCTTATTATTATATTGGTACCAAAAATTATCTAATATGCATTCTTGAACTTCATCTAAAATTATATGGGTTTTTGGTTTGAATTTGTAAGTATACGGTGGAAATACTTCAAATTTGTTGTCTTCTCCAAATGTAAAGAATTCAACTCCATTGTAGTTCATGGATTTTCTTCATTCCTGCAACAAAGGTACACAAGAGAGTAGGTCAGGTAAATGATTGTTTTTTCCCTTAATTTGTTCGAATGTAACTTTGTATCCATTTCCTGTAATAATATCTTCAAATAGAATCCACCTCCTAGTAGAACTTTTCTTACTATTAAGTTGATTATAATATCTGCATATTGCTTCGCAATCCGTTCTAACCGTAAATTCTTTGAACCCTAGATATAACCTAAAGACATCTATATCATTGATTATTGCTAGGGTTTCTCAATCTGTGTTATTTACTGTTTTTAATTTATAGCTTCTAGAGGCATACCTACATTTTTTTCTTCTGATTTGGGTGAATATTTAGTAGGTCTTTGTTTTAATACAGCACCCCAACCTTGTTACGATGCGTCTGTTTCAATAATGAAATGATTTTCTTCTAAAGGCAATTCTAGAGGCTTTAGTTCTTTCACCCTTTTCTTTATTAACCTTACTAATTTAATGTCTTCAGAATTAAAATATCTTTGACCATTTTTTCTCAATTTAGCATATAGAGGTCCTACTAATTTCGCTAAATTATTAATGTGATTCCTAGCATAATTTACAATTTCCAAGAATTGTTGCAATTGCTTTTTATCATTCATAACATCGGAAAATTGTAAAATTTTCTTAGCAATATGTTTTTGTAAATGTATTTTGCCTTCTTCTATTTCATGTCCAAGGAAGTTGATCTTCTCCTTGCATATTTCCATTTTCTTTTTAGATAAAATTAACCCATTTTGTTCTACCTTTCTAAAAAACGTCTCTAGATGTGCTATATGTTCTTTATAGGTTTTTGAGAAGACTAACAAGTCATCTATGTAGACTAACATAAATTCCTGATTTTCATTGAAAATATTTTGCATCTTTCTTTGGAATATGGCAAGTGCATTTTTTAGACCTAGTAGCATTACAAGCCATTCATAATGTCCCTAAGGACATATGAATGCGGTCCATTCTATGGATTCTTCTGCCATCTTTACTTGCCAGAATCCGGCCTTTAGGTCAAATTTCGAGAAATATCTACTACCTTGTATTCTATTGATCCATTCTTGTTTATTAGGGACGTTATAAGCATCTTCAATTGTATTATCATTTAACCTTTTATAATTTATGACCATTCTGGATTTGTCTCTAACTTCTTTGGCATGATTTCTTACTATAAAGGCAGCCGATCTGTGAGGGCTCCTACTTTCCTTTATTGCTCCTAATTTTAACAGTTCTTCTATATGCATTTTAAATTCTTCTATATCTTTTGGAGTTGTCTCTATTGGACATGTTTTGATTATATAGTCAGGATTTATTATATTGATTTTACAAATGATTTGAATTTTTCTCCCAATATTTTATTGGGATTTCTCCTATTATTTGGATGTCTTCTAATCTTTGAACAATTCTTTCTATATCTTTTTTAGATTTAATATCTCTATACCAATTTAGTGCAAAAGATTGTAATCCTATACATTCTATATTAGAACTTGCAATGTAATATTCATCTATACTTTCACTAAGCTCATAATCTATACTTATTTTTTTTGTTCAAATTTAGGCATTTCAAGGTTGTCAAGGTCGGAGGATATGGTTGAGGTTCCACCATGCTTTCGGACCTCTAAAATATAAGAAACATTGTCTTGACATGGTATAAATGTAATTCCTTGCTCATGTATTACAGTGGTCTATACTGATTGTTGAAGAAAGCTTAAGCCTATTATCATATCATCATTTATCATTGATAAATCTCTTATTGTAATCTCGTCTATTATGTATTTAGTTCCATTGATGTATACTTCAATATTATATGCTAACTGATTGTGAATTTTCTTTATTCCTGACATGTCGGTAGAAACTTCTGCCTTGTTGTCATCAATTGTGTGGACTATTTCTGGACATTTTATAAAATACTTATCATGAATAATATTTTTTGTACACCCAATGTCTACTAATGCTAATATTTTATAAAATATTTTATATGACAACTTTAATTTAACTGGAATTCTTATCCCTAGATTTTTTTGAAAGGTAACTTCACAATATATTTACTCAAAACTGGTTATGGCATCTTTTAGTTGAATTAGTTTAGAAGCATTATTGTCTTTCAATGTTATCAATTGCTCTTTAAATTCCGTGTTTTGTATGTCCTCATTTTCTGGTAATGCTTTAATTTCAACATTGTTTTTTAAGTTTTCTAGCTCTACTTCTAGTTTATTTAGTCTATTTTCTAAAACTCTTACTCTACTAGATAATATCCTTTTATCTGATTCTAATTCTAACTCCTTTCTCCATTTCTGCTTATTTGCTTTTATATATTTAGCACACGCTTATTTTAGGCATATACTGCATGTTACCCTATTGTCTTGGCTTGGGTAATATATGCAAAAAGCATATTTAATATTGTAGTTGTCTTTTCATCTAATCCAATCATGTTCACAGTTTAATTGATCCATCATTTCAATCCTTAATCCTGCTAATTCATCTTCTAAATCTAACTCCTCATCGTTTGATTCATACTCTTCATTAACATTTTCAATTTCGTCTGTTTCTATGATAGAATATATCGATTCGTCATCTTTTATTTCATCATCACATACTAATATATTTTCGTTTACGCTATCTATAATTAGGACTCTCTCTTGTTCTTCATATTTACTAGAGTATCTTTTTTGATCTTTATTTGTACATGTTTTTCTTAAATGGTCAGGCGAATTACATATAGAACATCTACATGTTCTATCATAAGTTTTCTTTGGATTATATCTTCTTACATTTCTTTTATGTAAGAAAGGTGCTCTATTATCTAATCTTCTTAAGAAATATCTTTTCTTAATCCTAGTATTATAGTTATTTTTATTTTGATGTTTATAATTTATTTTACTTCTAGGCCTATCCTCTCCATATGACAAAGGTATTTGTACTATTTTATTGCAAAAATTGTAATCTGAATGCTTCATAGATCTTTGGGCCTGTATACTAGTGCATATTTTTCTTAGTTGTTTAAACACAAATGTTGTGGCTTGGGAAATATTAATTTCAGCCCCTTCAGTTTTCTTTTTATATTTTTCAAATATCATGCTTCCTAATGAGTCAGGTAATTTATTGAAATAACGTTCAACTATTCCCTTGTTATATCCTTGTTTGGCAGTTGTAGCATTATATAAGTAATGTTGAGAAAATTCTTTTATGCCTTTCCAACTTGTTAATGTTAATTTCTCTATTTCTTTTAACCTTTCATTTTGTATTGTTGTATAACCTAATTATGGATCTTCTGCTATAATAATGTTGGATATTACATTTGCAAAGTTGTGCGGATTATTACCAGCTCTTTTTAATTCTTCATAATTGTTAGGATTCTTTTCAACCCATTATTCCCATAAGACCTTAGCAGATTTACCTAGAAATATTTCTAAATAAGTTATCATATCTTCAACTTTATTTCCTATATTGTGTTGGTTTTGTATATATTTTTGAACTATTAATCCTTTCCAAATGCTAATAATATTGGGCCAGTCAATGGGATCATGTGCGGCTAAATTTAATATAGCACCATCACTCCTTTGATTTTGAAATTTAATAGATTTCTCAAAGTCTCTCCTTTTAGTGCCCATATGCCTAATTGTCCTAGAATATAATTATATGAAAAATCTTCTCTATCTGGGGGCCACTTTCCTGCTGCCCTAGCTGGTCTTTCTCTTTCCCTTCATTTTTTACAGTACCTTCCCCATATCTTTTCCTCTTTCCTGTTTCTAATTCTACTTCCATAGCTTCCATTGCATTGTCAAGATTATGGAAACCTACATCATCTAAAGAGTTTATAAAATCATTGTATTGTTCTGCATTATCTAATTCATTTTCTATATCTTCCATTTCATTTACTAGATTTATTTCTTCTTCATAACTTTCGAGAAATAACCTTTCATTTTCTTCCCATTGTTCTTCTTCACTTAAACCTTTATCAAGCTTCTGCTTCCTTTGCCATTTTCAGCCTGCTTTTTCTGCTTTATTTGTTCTAATGCCATATTTTTATTCTTTTTTAGTTTCTTTACTCTAGATAATTCTCTATAGAAATAAAGTTCTTTGTCTCTTATTTTAGGCCACTCACTCTTCATTGAATTATTGTATTCTTCATTTATTTTCTTTAAATTATCTTTATAATATTTTATTTCACTATCTTGATCTAACTTTTCCATAAACTCTGAGACACTATGTGTGGTATTAGTATTTATTATATTTCTATTGGATGATTTTGCATCCAAGTCTTCTGTGGTTCTGGATTTGTAGTTTGTAAATCTAATACTAACATTCCCTTTTCTATCTTGGTAACTTATGTGGTTTTCGGACTGACTCAAAGTTTTGTTTTTTATAAATTCACTAATTTGCCATTGTTCTCCTGCTCTTTCTTCAGAATCTATTGTCATGGGGCTCATAAATACTATTCCTTTCGAATGCATTTTTTCAATCACATCATTTACAATTATTTTGTATTTAGAGGCACTTCTATTAGTTAATCTTCCTATAAATTCTATGCTTACTATCAAATTTGTCCCTTTAAATTCTTCATATCCCTTTGTTTAAAAACCAAAACTCATTTTGTCTATGAATTCTTTTACAGACATCATTAAATCAGGTACTATATAAGTTATCAACATATTCTCATTCATATCTCCTTCTAAATAACCTAGTGAGGCTTTATCTATTGTGTCCCATCTCTTATCTAATAAGGTTATTAAAACTTTAGCACCTAATTTTTTCCTTGTCATTCCTTTGATTCCTATTATATACATACCTTGGTGAATATATTTATATCCTGAATATTTTAACCCATTTTCAAATTCTTTAGACACTATTTTTAAATCTACTGGCTTGGTTAGAACACTTAATTCTATTTCTCTAGATTTTCTGTATAACCCATTTTTATTTTCAAAGAATCACATGCAGTATAGTTGTTGTGGTCTTATTGCTCTCAGAGTATCTGTTTGAATCTTTCGAGCTGTTTGTCTACTTCTGCAATATCTTCCAGCTCATCTATGTCTTCATATTTGCCTTTTTGCTTATAAGTATAACTTAAAGATCTATCATCTCTGCTTGCTATTCTTCTGAAGAGACTTTTAGATAAGTCCATTTTTCTGAATTATTGGCTTGTGAGGATGCAATTATACCTGATGAAGCCAAAACTATCTTCTTTCATTCACTAGATTTTATTTTTTTAATAATTCTCTGATATAGTCGCTATTTTGCGAGATCTTATTTTGCCTCGTCTTATATTCTTCTAGCAATTTTAATACGAATTTAATTTGTTGTTAACAAAAAAATATTGTTCTTCAATATGTTTTCGTTCTTTATATACTTCTTCAATTTTTTGCTCTACGTCTTCTTGCCTTTTATCTCAATTTGTATAAAAATTATAGATTAAATCAACAATTAAATTTAGCTGACTATTATTAGAGTGCCAACTATGGTCTTCGATATGATTTAGTCTACACCTTATATTAATATTTTCTTTGATAGTTATAATTTTTTCAATATTAACTTCTGAATTTAGCTTCTCTATGATGACTGGCTCTGATACCACTAATTTCTATACCCAAATTACAAAGGGACTAACTAGGCTGCACCTGATTGACTATATTTGCTTAATTACTTTACTGTTCACTTTTACTATTCACTACTGCTCACTTTTACTATTAACTTTTACTATTAACTACTGCTCACTTTTACTATTCACAGCGCTGAATTATTCAAAAAATTTTGGATCTTTGGAGGGTGGCAAATCCTAAACAGCCGACTCTTGATTCAGAAGTTTTAAAATCCTACTCGGTACTTGTCGTATGCCTCACCTATCTGTCTTCTTAGAAACAACTTAAACACTATATATCCCTAGTCACAAATGATCTAGCTAAGAATTTATCGTCTCCCCAGGTAGTTTCACCCAAAGAGAACACTTCTCTACGGACACAGGGTTCTCCAGACGCCTATGCAAGATGCAGGAGAAAAACCAGAACGACCGAAAAGGTTTCTCCTATAGGGTCCCTAGCATAAACGCCTAATTAGAACAAACAGACAGGGATACATAATGAAAATTACTTCATATTAAACAGGTAAGCTTACATACGGTTTTCCCTTTCGGGAACCTTGAAGAGAATACAAACAAGTTTTTCTTACCTTACACTGATTAAATATTACACTCCTTGCTCAACTATGCTGGCAAGGTGGATTCTAAAATACTACTATGAGACTGGTGGGTTGCTTGAAGGCTCTAAGTGGGAAGCTCTTTCTTGCGGTGTGTGTTCCTCAACTGGGCATGCTCCTCCTTTTATAGGGGATGGAGAAAGATGCTCTGAGGTGCTTCGAGCTTATCTTCTTGATACTGTGGATTCACAAGCTGGCTCGCATCATGAAGTAGGGCTTCCTTTTGCTTTAGTTTGCCTTTTATTTTGCCTGAGGTGGAGACACCTTTGTACCTTTGCCATTCCTTCTATGCCAGATGTTATGTGAAATGTCATTTCACCAAAAGTATTTTTGGATTGATTCGATAGCATGAATTAATTATTGTTAGGGTTAGGCTCCTAATTTCTATGCCCAAATTACAAAGAGACTAACTATGCTACATCTGATTGACTATATTTGCTTAATTATTTTACTGCTCACTTTTACTATTCACTTTTTCTATTCACTACTACTCACTTTTACTATTCACAGCGCTGAATTATTCAAAAAATTTTGGATCTTTGTAGGGTGGCGAATCCTAAACAGCCGGCGCTTGGATTCAGAAGTTTTAAAATTCTACTCGATACTTACCGTATGCCTCACCTATCTGTCTTCTTATAAGCAGCCATCAAGCAGCCATCCACAGCGTCCCCAGAAACCAACAACGATGCAACCCTTTTTCAACCGGGAAGGAGAAGGGAGTTCCTTGCTTGCCGTTGCCGCCGTATGGCCCGTATTTCCTGCCGGCGTTGGTGCGGAATGTGAGGGAGGTGATCACAGGCTCATCCACGCCCCTGAAACTCCCCACCGTGCCCTCCGCCGCACTCACCTGTTCACGCGCAGACAACGTGATCTGCATCGTTCGTTTACAAGGTTAATTAGCACAAACTGATAAATTCTCATGCATCCAATTAGAAAAGTGTTTTCATATCTCCAAGATGATATTCTTTCATTTTTTTATCTCAGTTATTGTTTTTTTAACATAATAGATTAACATGATATATATTACTTCACAACACAAACATAACATGCATGTTTAAATTCGATTTTACAAATTACAATAAAAACAACAAATATAACTGTGGATGTGGATATATATATTAACTAGTTTTAGTTTAATTTATTATTTTTATTAAATCAAATTTTACCTTATATGTTATCTTGTATTAATTTATCTTTGTTAATTTTTTAAAAAAATTTTATAACTATTTAGGTGACATGGCATTGCAAGAAACGAGGATTTTCTCGAGAGATGAAAATACATCTCACATCTAGTTAGAGTAATTATTAAGAGAAATATAATTGTGGATCATTGATTACCTCATCACAGACGGCTATGGAATTGTAGGAAGATGCTTAGCCCCATGGACCTTGGTTCATGAGCTTGAGTTGCATGGCGATTACGTCATCCATGTGTTTACATCTAAAATTGACACCTAGATTGAAATAAGAAAAATTGTCAATGTTTGGAAAATCTGTTGGTTTTCTTCAGAGGGCCGGTCTGACCGTTATGTGTGGGCCGGTCAGATCGGGCCTTAGGGCTGGTCAGACCGGCGGCATGTGGCTGGTCTGACCGGCAGAGTCCGAAACCTAGCCGAATTCGTCGGTATTCGGGTTTCCTTTCTCCATACGGTATGTCTCAGATTTTCAAAGGTGTCTATCCCGAATTGGACATGGAGGAGGGCCTGTGAAAGGCAAGACCAACCCCTATTTAAATGCCAAGGCTGGTTCAATTAGCAACAACATACACAACACAACATCAATCTAGTTTCTTGTTTTTTGTCAATTGAATCATTCTTTTACTTTTTTCTACATTAGTTCGTCCATCTTTGTCTATTTGCGCTGTAAATCGTTCGCCGCCGCTGCGAGAATATGACACCTCTTTGTAAGTTTGTGTTGAAAACTTTTCGTTCGTCCACGAGACGGGTGTTTATCTATTGTTTTATCTAAATCGGCTTTGCTAACCGGTTTAATCTATAAAACTCATCTTGCTTTAGTTCTTTGCTAGATCGAGGTGGTTGGCGACTTCATATCACCACAAGGCATTTAGGTGTGTTGATCGTATTCGTGTCTTTGCCAAAAAAAGATGCCAACACCATGTTGTTGTTCTTGTTGGATGTAGTAGTCCAAGTCCAAGGAGTGGATGGCGCCACTGAAGTGGAACAAGCTGATGCTGTTGAGCCTGCGAGGAATGGTCGACGGGATCATGTCGAATGGCCGCCCGCCGCATCCTCCCCATGCCCCGAGCTGCACCACCATCGATCTTGATCTCGCCGTCATCGTCGTGGTCGTCGTCATGGCATGATGATGAGGGCGTTTGGATCACGGCAGATGATGAGTAGAGATACTGGCCGGCGGTGGTTTCTACAGCCGGCGCTGGTATTTGTTGTCCGTGATCATCTTCGTCATCTCTGGCCACTTGATCCCGCCGGCGATGCCGCCGCTTCCTCGTCCTCTCCACGTCCTGGCCGAGGCCGACACCGGCGAGAAAGGCGAAGGTGTAGAGAAAGATGCACACCACGACGGGGATCACCACGCTGGCCCCGGAGAAGACGTTTCCCATGGCTAGTACTATTACTGACTATAATATATAATTGGAACGAGGATTTCCAAACAAAACATATATAGCACTATGTATTTATTGGGATTATCATAAGGCAGGCTGGCCGAATTTCTGTCGAATTGGGGTTTGTGGCCGCGTTCGAATCGGATTCCGATCGATGGACGTACGTAAAATACTACCTGTTAATTTCTTGTTCTTGTGTAGTCCATGGGTAACCCGTATGGGCATAGGATCCCAGTATATCGCAGTCAATATAAAATCAGTCAGACACTAATAGGAACGAAGACACTGCAAAGGCAAAGAAGATTGCACCCTTTTAATTATAATGTACTCCTTACTATTCAGATACATAGTTAGGAGTTGTTTTTTTTTTACGGGGCGAGCAAATTACAACTCGCACGGTAGGGGACATGATGCTTCAAGGTTTTGATGAGATGGACTCAGGAGGCGAGATCTCCGACGAGGAACCCTTCGATAACTTCGGGTTTGGGAGATACGACCCAACCGAAGTGTGCTCTCCTCCAGACCAGAACCCTCGCCATATCAATCTTCATCAAGACATTACTGCTGCGGATTTTTCGATGAGGATACTTTGATGACTTCAGATGTTATGGCCTGACCAGATCAAAACCATTATCATCCAACAATATGACCTATCAAGATCAAAAGTTTCAAGATATCGCCGCTACAGAGAACTCAACCGACTACTCCAGAGCTGACATCGCCATCGTGGGAAACAAAAGTTCACATCGTCCACCACAAGGCTTCAATCTAGGTCAACTACTTAATTCCAAGTTGATTTAGTATCGCTAATATAGTATATTGATTTTTTAAATCAATTTACTGATTTCGTAGATACATCTGGCATGTATCTATAAAGGTAACATGATATTTCATACAATTTTTCGTACCTATTTCCAGATCAATAATTTATTATGTTTATCTAGAGTATTTTTATACAGTATCTGTTATGCGAATGTTTCCTATATTAGGCCAACTACAGTCTAACACTGGAGGCTCACTCTATTTCTTGCGTATAAATCATGCTTGTTTATGGTAAATATAATAGGCAATATTTGATCGAAATCTACTCATTATAGCCAGACAATATTAGAAGATTTATACAATTTTCTGAGTACATGCTCGGTATTATCTGTTATATATATTGTCTTCTAGAAAATATTTTTCAGAAACAATCAAGCACTCGAGTGGGAATTGGTCGAGTATGCCCCATTATCGACAAACGTATCAACAAATACTAGCCGGCTCTCTCACATCTAGTACCCGTCACAGCCGGTCTATTTGAGAAAATGTTGCTACGTACAATATCCTCGCAAACGTTGTTAGCTTGATCACCCGGCATGATTGAGGATGGATGACCGATATGCTTGTAAGTTGGCTATGCGAAGTCATGTTGGCCACATGAGATACACATGTAATAACCGAATGAAGAGCCTCTACGAGTGGTCGAGGTACGACTACACCTGGTCTTCGACCAGTGTGGTCATGATCCACCATCTCTACGAGTGGTCGAGGTATGACTACATCTGGTCCTCGACCGGCATGGTAGCGATCCTCCCACCACCTCTACAAGTAGTCGAGGTACCACTACACCTAGTCCTCGACCAGCGTGGTAGTGATCCCACCACCTCTATAAGTGTTGGGGTACGACTACGCCTGGTCCTCAACTGCGTGGTAGTGATCAAACCAACTCTAATACTGGTCCTGGTACGACTACATCTGGTCCTCGACTAGCATGGTAGTGATCCTTCCACCACCTCTATGAGTGGTTGAGGTACGACTACACCTGATATTTGACCAGCGTGGTAGCAATCCCACCACCTCTACAAGTGGTCGAGGTACAACTACACCTAGTGCTTGATCTATGTCATAGTCATCCCACCATCTCTACGAGTGGTCGAGGTACGACTACACCTGCTCTTTGTAACGCCCTGAAAATCGAAGAATTTAAAAACCGGGAATCAAAAATCGGAACTCACAAAAACTTTCTGCTTATTGCTTCTTGATCAAGTTTTTCGCTTCTTATTTGCCAGCTTGGTTGCATAAATTTATATGTGAGCGACTCATCTCGATGTTAGAGAAAAACCAAATAATTTGGATTTCCGTTGGGGAGAAAAATCTCGGAGTTTAGAATTGGGAATTTTAAAATAAAATAGAAAAAGGGTTATGGATTCATGAAAATATATATTTGGGAACAAAACGTTATTTTGGTGGTTGTGTAATATTAATTAGAAAATAAAATGGGCAATAAAATATTTTAAAGGATTTATATGAAGTCTAGAAATTAATTGGAATTAAAATTGTGATTTACGGAATTTAGGAAAAGGATTAAATTAAATGTGTGAAATATATTTTTAAAACAATAAAAGTGGGGGAAAGTTTGAAAATATATTTTTAAACTAATGTTGGGAATATTAGATTTTTATTTTGAATTTTTAGAGTGAAAGAAAATAGGATTTGGAAATTAGAAAATTAAAATCGGGAAAATAAGAAAGTGTTCGACCCGGTCCTCGGCCTCGCGCACGTGCGCGACACGCGCCGCGCGCCGTGCACGCCCTCACACACGTCACGCGCCACGCGCCCGCGCGCACCTCGTCGGCCCGGCCTACGCCGTGCGCCCACGCACGCCACGCCCGGCCCGGCCTCGCCGCACCGCGCGCGCCCGTCGCGCCGGACCCCGCCGGACCTCGCCGCGCCGCGCCACGCCGCCGCCGTGCCGGACCCCGCCCGCGCTCGCCGCACCCGCGCGCCGCGCGCCGCCCGTACCGACCTCGCGTCCTCGTGCGCCATGCGCCAACGCCGCGCCGTCCCCCGTCGCGCCGCGTGCACCGTGCCCGGCCCCGCCAACCCGCGCCGTCGCGTGTCCTCCGCCATACCGCCGTGCGCCGGCCCTCCTTCCCCATTTTCTCTCTCGATCGTGGCTATAAATAGGGGCAAAGCTTCCCCTTTTTCCCCACCTCGCCGCCTCAAATCCCCCCCTCGCCGGTTCTTCCCCTCCCCCCGAGCGCCGAGCGCTGTTGTCGCCGAAGCGCCGCAAGCCGCCAAGCGCCGTCGCCGCCATGTGCCGGTGCTCCGCCACCTCCTCTCGTCGTCGCCATCGCCGGAGAGTCCCTGAGCCACTGCCCCTCGCGCTAGCACCGGCCGCCGGCCGAAACATAGGAGAAGGGCGCCGGTCGAATAGGTAGAAGAGAGAGGAATAGGAGAAAAGAGAAAAGAAAAGAAAGAAAAGAAAAAGAGAAGAAAAAGAAAGAAAAAAGAAAAAGGGGAAAAATATTGGAAAAATTCTGGAAAATTAGGAAAAGTATTTAGAAAATATTTGGGAAAATATTTGGGCAAAAATATATTGTTTTCTCGTGTATTTTTGGTGCAAATTCAGAAATCGAAATTGGACTTTTCGGAGATTTCGTTTTCACGTCGTTTTAATCCGGAGTTTGTCTATTTGTTTTCCGCCATTAAAAATATGTTTCGTTTGGTGCTCGGACCTCCAAAACCTCGAGCATTAATTCTTGATCTAGCATTTTCAGAAATATATTTCTTTAATTAAATTCGATCGACGCTTTGCGAAAACCCTAAAATCCCGAACTTGTTTTAAACTCGGATTTTATCCCAAAACTCTCATCCGAACTCGAGTAGGATTTTAGGCTAAACATTTGGAGTTGTTTTTATGGTTCTTTTTGATCTCTCGGTATTTTATTGAATTTTAATCAAATTCAATTGACTTTTTGCACGTACGGATAGCAACCGGGGGAGCAGGCACTGACTACGTTGAAGACCCCGACCAACAAGTGTGTGAGCAAGGCAAGTCAACACTTCTTTTTGAACATATTGATCCTACTTTGCAAAATGATGTTGATTTAAATTACAAATTTGCATGCTAAACATAAATGAGTACCTATGCTTGATATACCCTGCCTTGCTGTTGATTACCATTAGAATTATTCTTTGTAACCTTCGATGTGATATAACCGGAGGATAACTTCAGTAAAATGCTTAGCCCTGCTTATATTTAGATTCGTACATACTCATGATTTTACAAAGAAGCTTCGTGCTTGGGCAACTATCTTAAGGAAGGTAGTTGGAATACGGCATGTGGAGACATGAGCGCCACATTGCTTTGATCATGATGAAATTAGTTTTGATGAAAAATAAAAAGTATAAAACCAATGTTTTAGACTGGGACGGATAGATGGATTTGGGTGGATTCCGGTAAAGGCAAGAACCGTCCATGGTCAATTAAGGACCGAGCCATGAGACTTATAACCTAGAACGAGCCAGTACAGCCGTACTTCTCGAATGGGTATAGACCTAACGGAGTAGATAGCTGAGCGGAGGCAGTATCCCTACATAGTGGTTCTTGAGTGAAGAGGTGGTTCTGGTTATTGAGATAAGGCTGCGGTCTAAGTGTTGAGTAATGAATAAGAATGTTGTGAAAGTTTTTCTCTACCCCGGAAGCGCCAGAACTCCTCTTACTGCTAGAAAAGGACGGCTAGAGTGCAAGAGAATTTAAGTTCATGGAGCGGGTACTGCCGAAGCAAAGTTATCGAAAGGCTTTGTCGTGATCGTCCCATATGAAGGGATGAAAGCTCATTCAATGAGTAGTCGCGGAGTACGGGTAAAGTGTACATCCACTGCAGTGTGAGTCAGTCAATATATTCGAATAGCCGTGCTCGCGGATAATGAGCAACGTGACAAGTTTCTCTCGTGGCTAGATTCATAAATTTTAAAATGATGGGTTGGGTTTGCATAATGATTTTGTGTGCTGGTGGACTCAACTTCTCGAACTACGAGAAGGGGTGGACTCCCCAGAAAACCATGACGAACCGGAGGCGGGAAGCCATCCTTGGAAATCACGATGGATGGTAGACAGAACCGTCGCCGTTTTAATATACTCTGAAACTAAAACTTGACTTGGCTAGATATTAGGTTTGTGAAATGATTTGTGAAAATTGGCTTTGTGCAAATGAACCTTAGCCATCCTTTGAATAGACCCTATCATGTGCATCATTCCATGTCGGCTTGCTGAGTACGTTGGGTACTCACCTTTGCTATACGCACAAACCTTCAGATGGAGGAAACGAAGAACTGGAGGACCCCTATGCTTACTGCCAGGTGGGCGATGGAGGAGAAGGCGTTTACTAGGTCTTAGTCCCCGGTCGTTGCATGTGGCAATCGACATGCCGCTGCCTTCCGACTGCTAATCTTATCTAAACTCTGCTTTTGGTGGGTCCTATATGTATTGGACATTGCCTTCGGGCCTATTATTGTAATAATTTTGATGTAAGTCTATTCGTGCACTTTGCACCTGGTAATTCAGAACTGTATTCGTGGGTACCAAACTACTCGATCCAAGGATATGGTACTATGAACACGAATGATTTTCGTCCTCAAAAACGGGGTTCGACAGTCTTCGACCAGTGTGGTAGTGATCCCACACCTCTATGAGTGGTCGAGGTATGACTACATCTGGTCCTCGACTGGCGTGGTAGCAATCCTCCTACCTCTACAAGTGGTCAAGATACCACTACACCTAGTCCTCGACCAAGATGGTAGCGATCCCACCACCTCTACGAGTGGTCGAGGTATGACTACACCTGGTCCTAGGTACAACTACACCTGGTCCTCAATTGGCGTGGTAGCGATCCTCCCACCACCTCTACGAGTGGTCAAGGTACAACTACACCTAGTCCTCGATTAGTGTGGTAGCGATCCCACCACCTCTACGAGTGATCAAGGTATGACTACACCTGGTCCTCGACCAATGCAGTGGCGATCCAACCAACTCTACGAGTGGTCGTGGTGCAACTACACTTGGTCCTCGATGAGCATGATAGTGATCCTCCCACCCCCTCTATGAGTGGTTGAGGTACGACTACACCTTGTCCTCGACCAGCGTGGTAGTGATCCTCCCACCACCTCGATGAATGGTCGAGATATGACTACACCTAGTCCTCGACCTGTATGGTAGCGATCCTAACATCTCTATGAGTTACTGAGGTACGACTACACCTGATCCTCGACCAGCATGGTAGCGATCCCAGCATCTCTACGAGTGGTCAAGGTACGACTACACACCTGGTCCTCGACCAGTGTGGTAGCGATCACACCACCTCTATGAGTGGTCTGGATATGCCTATACTTGGTCCCCGCTTGACCAGTGTGTGTAGCAATCCTACCATACCCATGCATTAATCTATGTAAGTTTTTATACATATCAAATATGCAATATTTGTTCGTTGATCATTTTTTCTCAGATCGCTACTGGTTGAAGTCGTTTCTTATCATCCTATTACGTTAAGCCTGACTAATCATCGGGTCTCAGAACCCTGGCCTGGGACACCTGGTACTATTGGATTAGTCTGGTACTGAGGGTCGAACGACCATGTTAGAATTGGTCATACCCGAGTACCCAATGTAATCTATTAATTAGGTGTGTAATCGAGAATTGGTTTTTCCTATCTTCACGGCTTGGGGCTAGGAATTTGCTTCTTCACCTTAGTTTGTTATGAGATTCAAGTTGCTTTTGTGGAAAATTGTCCATAAAACCAACTGGGGGCTAGGAAGGGTACCCAACTCTGTTCAGCTGAGGGTAGCTCTAGCGAGAGTACTCATTTATTGTCACACATAGGTATAATTTATTTTCAATATTTTCAATATTTTCAATTCATATCATATTACTCTCGAGTGTTCGCTTGGGGGCTTTCTATCTAACAATTCGTTCTGCATAACTGATTTCAAGAAGGTCAGATAACATAGCAAAAGACATATACTGATCCCAAGGCACGGTAGTCAATAAATTAATCTAACTAGATGGACGCTGGATTAGTCACTTCAAATTTAAGTACATAAAAGAAGAGGTCCCGTGACAGAGAAGAGTCAAAAAATTATCTGGTGGTTGCACTTCGTGTCGACTTTAAGAAACTCAGAACGACAATGCTATAGCATGGTCATATGTCTTGTATGGATCCGAGAACCTACATAAGAAAAAAGAAAGATTGAATAAAGCAAATGTTTACCCGCCGAGAAGTTATTTTCTGAGCTCAATCCAAATTCAAACAATGGTCACGTTCTCTATCATGGCTAGGAAAGATGAATTATCAGGAATTCCATACCTACTTGGTATTCCAAGAACGGCTAGGTGATTCTGACAATGATGGATCTTGGGGCTACACGATCGAGAAAGCTACTCCGATCATTTGCATTGAGGTCGGGGGCTACTATCAGTGTTATAGACGAGGCATACCCAATACTTCTGTGTTAGGCTTGGAGGGGCCCAACATATACCAAGTTTTATGCGGAATCATGCCTCATATACAAAAGGTGTTCCGGATAAGGAAGAAGAAAAAGAGTCATATTTGGACGCTACAAGAACTACTCGGATCGTATCCATACTTAGTTTTCTAGTTCTACTTGGACAAGAGGATAACCGATGGTATAAATACAAGACCCCCCAGGTACTTGGACAAGTGGATAATTGAGGATATAAATACAAGACCCCTCAGGAGCAGAGGAGACACGGAATATAAGCCAATACATGTCTAGACAAGTCAATACAAGACAACTTTAATCTCATCGAGTTCATATTCGAGGAAGTAGAGACTAAAAAAGATCATCTTAAATATTATACTCGTTTGATATTGATATATAAAGACAACACCAACTTCGGCCAACAGAAGTAGGGCTATTACCTATTAGTTAAAGGGCTCGAACTGTATAAAAATCCTTGTCTCCTGTCTTTTTTATCTCAATCTCACGTATACCCCGGTTCCAACAATTCCTATACACTACCGGAGAAACCATCATTGGTTGAAGTGGCAAAAACCACAGTAGTCCCGGTTTGAGTTGCACCCGGGACTAGAGATGATCTCTAGTCCCGGTTTAAAAAGTCTACGGATTTCTAGGAACATTAGTCCCGGTTCGTGTCATGAACCGGGACTAAAGATCACCTCTAGTCCCGGTTCAAATGTTGTCAGAGCCTGTCAGAGCGCCGGACACCTTTAGTCCCGGTTGGTAACACCAACCGGGACTAGAGATGCTATCTTTAGTCCCGATTGGTGCTACAAACCGGGACTAAAGATGTCTGGCACTCTAACAGGTTCTGACAACCTCTGACACCATCTTTAGTCCCGGTTGGTAACACCAACCGGACTAGAGATGCTATTTTTTGTCCCGGTTGGTGTTACCAACCGGGACAAAAGTGAATGTGCTTATTTTTTAACTGAATCTAATAAAAATATATAAATTTTGCTACATGATTCAAATGGCCAAAAATTAATTTAAGAGTATCGTAATTTCAAAGAGTGTGGTGTTGTGTGGAGGTGGGTGATTGAAGATAGAAGGAAGCTTTAATTTTGTTATTACATATCATCATATTGTTATTAACTAATGATTCTCAATATACAAAATCTTTTGAAAAATTATTTTGGTGATCGGAGGGATGTACAATATTGATAAAGACATTTAAACCCTGGTCGTCACATCTAGTTTATGCGCGTTTAACAAGTTTTACGCGCATTGTTCCCGTTTCGTCCTATAACTCGGAGTCGATTTTTAAAACGGCCATAACTTTCGCATAGGGACTCCGATCGAGACGTTCCATATATAAAAATCTATCAGAAAAAAATTTCGGATGCGTTCGTTCACACTTTTCCGCGTTCGGCGATTTTATTTTCCCTAAAAAAACCTCAGAAGATTGCCTTTTTGAGCCCAAAAGCTTTTTTCCGATTTTGAGCGTGTCTTCCAAATTTTCCACAGGCCACGTCTTTTGCTTGTTTACGCTCAAATTTTATGTGGTTACCTCTCAGGTGCTCCTAAGTCCATAAAAAATATAAAAAAATAAAACAAAAAAGTCAAAATTTTTCTCTCTTGCTCAACAGGAGATGAAAATGAAGAAAAGCGAGGGGCAAAAGAGGAACAATATCTAGAGGAGCACATTAATGTCTAGGATTATCTATGTCTGATTAAATTTTAATATTATTATTTTAAACCTATATTTAATAAATTTAATTTGACCCTATTTAATGAATTATTTAATTGTTAACCCTAGCGGGACCAAATAAATTAGAAAAATAGCGGAAAATTATCTTTTGTTCCGGTTAGTGACACCAACCGGGACTAAAGGTGAATTAGAAATAGCGAGAAATTATCTTTAGTCCCGGTTGATGCCACCAACCGGGACTAAAGATGAATTGGCTACATATATCCCCGGCTCGCATCGTCTTCTCCACAGATCCAACACTTAGCACATTTTTAGATCTCTTGCCCTCTCTCTAGCTCTCTTCCTCTCCCTCTCCCTCTCTCTCCCTCTCCCCTCGGCAAGCAAGGGGAGGGGAGGAAAAGGCGGCAGCTGGGGAGGAGGTGGTGGCAGCGGGCGTCATCTTCTCACCCGGCGAGCGGGAGCGGGAGCCGGCGGCGAGCGAGAGCAAGAGCCGAGCGAAAAATTGATGTTGTTGTATTTTATTGTATATAGTGGATTTTGTTGTATATATGTGTGAACAAATTTGTGATAGTATTTGATCTGTGATTTTTTTTGATTTTGAAGATGTATTTGATATGTGGAGAAAAATGAAAAAAATATTTGGGATATGTATTGTTCATTGCTATTTGTGAATCTGTGATATTTGATTTCAGATCGTGATGATTTTAGGATTTTGACAAGAAAAAAACAAAAGAATCCGAGGGCAGAATGGAGAAAGGGCAAATTAAAAAATTTTAAAAAATCTTTAGTCCGGTTGAAGCCACCAACCGGGACTAAAGATGACGGAGCCGGCCACGTGGCTCCGCCATCTTTAGTCCCATTGATGGCTTCAACCGGGACTAAAGATGCATTTCTAGTCCCGGTTATTTAACCGGGACTAGAGATCGCCCATCTCTAGTCCCGGATTCGTAGTCCCGGTTTGACAACCGGGACTACTGAGGGTTATGAACCGGGACAATTATGGCTTTCTCCAGTAGTGATACCCTTCAAATACCATCTTTGGGTATAGTCTATTGACAGTTGCACGTGGTGATCTTTGAATATTTCAGCAAGTATTTTATGATGTTGCAACAGTCACAATCTAATGTTTCATACATGATGTAAAAAGGATTTAATAATATCAAGTGTCTGCAAATATATAATAATATCAAGTGTCTGCAAATATATTCCATGCTTCAAATATTTTTTTCAGATGTTTCATTTGCGGGAACTCAATGTTTCATATGGTGGTGGTTGGTATGCCAGTCAATATTTTTAAATGATGCTTCTCTCTAAAACATTTTATTAAGTGAAGTGAAACATTTTTTATCAAGTGTTGAAACAACTTTTTAAACGTGACGAGACAATGCCTAATTTTTAGGCTTATTTTTTCATTCAATATATAATCATGTGAGATTTTGTTCTAAAGATTTAATTACAATGAATATAATGGTGTAATCGGATTGCAACTATGATAAGTAATTTAAGAGAAAAAGTTTAGAGTTTTAAAAAAAGTGTTTGGGAGCATCTCGCTCTCCTGCATGCATGCTGCATAGGCATGACGTAGGGATACTACTAGCTTCTCAGAACTCTACATGCATGCATAGGCGTGACGTAGGGAAACTAGAGCCATGCATGCCACCGGCCACCCAGTGTAGCATGGAAAGTAGTGAGGAGGGGAGTGCCAGATTTTTTTGCATTCTATTGGGCGCCCGATCCCTAGTTGCCCCGAGAAGTTGTGGCTGAGAAGAGTTAAGATAATAGCAAATGATTCTCAAATAAGGATTGTATAGGTGAGATGGTATGGTGATTGTGCATGAAGTATGCGGTCTAACTAAATTAAATTAAGATGTGTTGGCCATGATCCATGCCCATCCATAAGCTTGTCGAACCGTTTGTTCTCCCATGGACTTACAAAACAATGACATAACCAACGCGACTACAGAACTTCACATATAGACCGGTTTTATAGATATCGTTTATCTAAAACTGACACCTATAAAACGTTTTTCACCTTTAAGAACTAACATCTATGACCATTTATTAGTATCTCTTCGTATCAAAAACCAACACCAATAGTCCCCAAGTCATAGGTGTCCATCTCTATAATAAAAACCGACACCTATGAATATGACATAGGTGTTGGGTCTTATAATAAACTAACACTCATGGACATCACATAGGTGCCAGTTCTTATAATAAATTGGCACCTATGAGTTCGGTGCCGTAAGTAGTATCTGTTTTTATTGTGAACCAGCATATATGTGCATAAAGCATGTGTCAGTTCATAATAAAAACCGACACAATGAGTCCATAAGGTGCCGGTTCAATTAAAACTGACACATATAATAGCGCAGCTCATATGTGTGTGTTTTTACCTAACCTTTTGATACGAAGTTGGATGAAGATAATCTTTGTATGAAACTTATAGAGTTCGATGAGTTTTACAACGTTGCCGTTAATGACTTTTTATTTGAGGTTGTTTGAATGTCTAAAAATGTATTATAAGGTCTCAGGTTTATTTGGATAAATAAATTTTTAAAATTTCTAAATGATCTCGGATGAAGGCAAAATCTTTATGAAAATTCTAGATTTAGATGGGGTCTACAATTCTGTAGTTGATAAAATTTGTATTTGAGCTTATTTATGATGTTAAATATGGATTATAAGTCTTAAAAGAATAACATTTGCTTTCAAGATAATAATTGTTCTTAGGTGAAATAGTAAGTAGGCTTTGAATAGAGAGAGGTCTTGGTTCGATCCTTGCTTGGCACATCCCATGAATATAGGTTAAAAGATCATGTGACCTGTTGGAAGTGACATGTGATTATGGTAGGTGCCTAATAAAATGTGAAATATTTATTTTGGGTTTTTTTCACCTTCAAAAATAAAAAAATAGATGCACCCCTAAAAATAAAAAATGGGTGCACCCCTATAGGTGTAGGTTTTTGGAACCGGCACCAATTTAGCGACAGTAATGAGAGTAGTCATTGGTACCAGTCAAAAACTGATACATATGAGGGGTTTGAAACCGGCACCTATAAGAGTTTTTCTAGGTCCGGTCCTAGAATTTTAGGGCCCAAAGCGAGTAAGAAAACAAAGGCGCTACAATCTTAGTGTGTTTTTGTTTCAATTAGCACATGCATATACATTATCACACACGCACACCATACTCATGCAGTCACGAGTTCGTTTCTTAACATATGCCCAAAGAACATAGACCAAAGGTGCATTTATAGCCTCGAATCTCGATATATTTTTTAACAAAAACAATCTTAAATGTGGATAATACCGCAATGAACAAGTTTTTAGTTTAAATAGGAAGGAATGTTTGACCGTACACATCATTGAATTAGGTGATAATTGAAATAAAACCACAATACTATAAAAAAAATTCATGAAAGACAAACTTCTCAGGACTAAGTGGAATAAATCAACTATGAAGATTGTGCTATAGATACACTAAGGCTTAATTACCATCAACATCTCGTAAGAGTGCTATTTATCTGATTTTGTGTTCAGAGTGCTATTTAAGCATAGATCATAGTAGACAGCATGATAAGATTAATTAGTAGCGTGGTTTCAAAAGAGCTTTATAAATACAACATAAAGCGTCTTGTAAGAGTGTAAGAGTGTATAAGTATATAACCAAACTACATATATGCACATAACAGTATATGGCCGGGGCCCCTGACGGCTGGGGCCTGGGCGATGGCACGCCCGCCCTACCCCAGGGCCGGCCCTTGGTTTTTTTACTCGTGCGAGTAATAATTCCATTTAAAAACGATCAAAATTTATCACATTAAGGCACCACTATATGTTGCAACCAATTAATAAGCTCACGCATGCACACACGAGTATGCGTCGTCCGCTTCGCCATCGTTTGTGATCCCCACCCTGTGAGGCCTCCATCATGGCCTGTGGAGCCTTCTCGTTGGCTTCGGGTCTATCAGCCATCGTTTTGTACTAGAGCCAAAACATTGAACATATAAAGTGTGAACGTACACAATAATTACACCGAAAATTAACGCACAATATTTTATTTCAACCCAATATTTGACCCACAATATTTCCACCCCAAATTCACAACATTCATCCCAATTCACCAATATTCACAACGCATATACATATACATCACCCATCACCCACATGTCAACATATATATATATATATATATATATATATATATATATATATATATATCACCCACATCTCAACCCCACATATCATCCATCACCCACAAATCCACCCATATATATATATATATATGCATTCAAAAAACATCCACAAAATTACCACCCAATATTTCACCAGTATTCGCCTCAATCACGTGGCGAAGCCGAGGTTGAGGACGAGATGATGATTGCGTGGCAAGATCAAGGTTGAGGACGATTGCGTAGTAGTTAATGAGGCCGACCTGGCAACGATCAAGGACATCGCTCGGGGCGGGGAGAAAAAAAAGTGGTGCGGCGCATGCCCATGGCGAGGAGAAGAGTTGGCGGTAGTGGCGGCGGTCTGACAAGGGCGGGGCAGAGGCAACGTCTGGCAGCGAGGAGGCGATGGCTGGCATCGATGGCCTGGGGGGCTAGGAGACAAAGAAGCGTGCGGTTGGAGCGTCTCAGAGCGGGGAGGGGATGAGTCGGCGGTGACGGCATGGGGTGGTCGGGGTTAGGGAAGCATGGGACAACCTGGGTCAGGGAAGAAGCAGAGACGGTGGAGGCGATGGCTGGCGAAGAGGAGGCGGTGGCCAGATTTGAGAAGGAGGAAGAGGTTCCAAGCAGGCGGTGACACCAAAAATTTCGGCAGCCTAACGACATCAAATTTTCTAGAGTTCTCGCCTGGACTTAGAAAATTTTGCGCCAGGGTAGTCACCTATATATAGGCCAATTGTTTTCCCATGCAGGCAGCCTGCCTATAAAATGGTCTTCGTAGGCGGCCAACCCGCGCATGAAAACTCTATAGAACTATTGTCGCTGGCAAGCGCCCGCCTACAAAAATAATTTCCTATATAGGTCGGTACTATTTTCGTAGGCAGGTCGGCCGCCTGCGACAATAGTGATGGGCCCACCTGTCAGTGACTATAAAATACAATTAGAGTGCACAATTCTGTTAAAATCCCTAGAAAATCAATGATTTTTTAAAAAAATGAAAAGAGGGGGAATTGCCTATAAAAATGGGAAATCTATATTGTGTTCAAATAAAATACAGTAACACTGGATTATACCTTAAAATTTGTAGAAAATCCATGAATTATTCAAAAAATACCAAAATGAGGGAAAAAATCCTATAAAATATGGGAAGTTCATGCTGTGTTGAAATACAATACAATAACAGTGGATTATACCTTTAAAATTTTTAGAAAATCTATGAATTGTGTTAAACATACCAGGGGAAAAATCCTATAAAAATGGGATTTTCATAGCATGCTCAAATAAAATACAATAACAGCGAATTATACCTTCAAAATTTGTAGAAAATCCATGAATTGTTTTAAGAAAATACCAAAATGAGGGGAAAATCCTATAAAATATGGGAAATCCATATTGTGTTCAAATAAAGTGCAATAAGAGTGGATTATACCTTAATAATTTGGGAAATCCATAACTTGTTTAAATAAAATACGAAATGAGCAAAGATAGCCCTTACATATGACCAATACATAAGTATCTGTAAAAATATTACATAGAGACATAAGTACTATGATCATTGGAATCATATACGTACGTTATCTTCCTGCATGTACAGCTTTGTGGTATTCTTAATGGTTACTTCTACAAAGCTTAATCTTATTTAGAAATTGAGTATACAATGGCATGCTATCATACTAGTTGTAATCTTCAACCCCATCAACTCCTAGGATATTATGCTTTTCGGGTAGCTCTATTTCTTTTTTCACATCCTCAGGGTACGTTACATAGAATATCTGTGCCACGCGATCTCGAGTACCCACGGGTCATCTTTGTGACCTACATTGCCGAGGTCAACAACAATAAGCTCGTATTTGTCAACATAAACATCGTTTGGGTGTTTGACCCACTCGCACTTAAACAGAGGGATTTGCATTGTGAGGCCATAGTCGAGTTCCTAGATTTGTTCCAAAGTATGTATTTTTTTGGACCGACGCATCCATTGCCTCCACTCGAACTCGACTATTTTGAGTGACAGACAGTCTTCTTGTCCTGGGTTTTCATGTAAAATGTATATCCGTTAATGTCATATCCTTGCCGTTAGTTGACTATACTTGATGGACCACATGACAACCTCTTCATGGTAATTTCATCCGTTGTTTCTCCATCCGGTAAATTAAGCTGCCCCAACTACTCTTTGAAGCAACTCTTGTGTTCTTTCTGATCCACTCATCTGTGTGTCCCTTATTGTTAGCTGTTGAAGAACGTTGTAATGTGCTTCTCAAATTGCTTCGTAGTCTAGGTCAACGAACCTCTTCTTTTCCTTCGTCCCCCTCCCAACCAATCCGCCCTCGTGTCAAGGTACCGGGACTCCAATTGCTTTTCCATCTTTACGGTAATCGGTACAACACTCTACGACCTCTTTTGTACTGTACCTCTCAATCATTGATCCCTCTGGGTGGGCATGATTTCATATGTAGCCCTTCAAAACGGCCATGTAATGCTCAAACGACCACATTTGATGTATATTCAACAGGCCAAGTGTAATTATCTGAGGCATTCTATGAACCATGAGGTGCTCCATCATATTAAAATATGATGCGGGGAAGCACATCTCAAGTTCGCATTGGGTCTCATGTGAGAATGAACAAAGAAGTGCTAACTATTTATGATTGATGACCTTGTGTGATACTGCAGTAAAAAAATAGCACATCTTTGTGATAGCAACCTCCACATATTCTGGTTTGATGGCCCTGATAGCAATGGCAAGAAACATAGTGAGCATGATATGACAGTCGTGTGAATTATAACAAGATATCGATAAATCTTTCATGGAGACTAGTTGTTTGATGTTTGATGAGAAATCTATGGGCACTTTAATACCGTGAATGCATTTGCAAAATGCCTTCTCCTCAGGTGATTGTGTGAAATAGGCTGAAGGGAGATATACTTTTCCATTCTCTCCTTCTGTCGGCTATAGCTCTTCCCTGATTCCCATATTTACTAGGTCCATACGTGATTGTAGGATTGTAGACCATCCTTTGTCTTGCTTGGTATGTCCAGTAATGTCTCGATGGTGTTGTCAAACACATTCTTTTCTAGATGCATGACATCTATGGCATAACGAATCTCTAGATCTTTCCAGTACGACAGGTACTTAAAGAAAATCAAATGCTTCTTGAATGGGGGAGGGAGTTCATCATCTGGTTTCTTACGCTTTGTTCCCTTTGAACATTTCTTGGGCCTTTTCCAAACACAGTATGTATTTTCTTTGTCATGACACATATTTCCTTCCTGGTTTTAGGTTTTGGTGGAGGATCGTTCTCTTCGATACCATTGAATTCTGACGTCATCTTGTGATATTTTATGATCTCTATGTAAGAAACACCGTTGCCATATGCAAACAAGCTTGTTGGAACCTGGGAGGTACATGTAGTAGGTTCCATTCAAGAAGATCACATATCCTGTTTTCCTTTTAATATGTCCTGAAACTAAAAACATGGCGGGTTAATCGTTAATGGTAACGAAAATGATGGCCTTCACTGTGAAATATTTTCTTAAATACTCATCCCACACATTCATCCCAATTTTCCATATCTTCCATCAATGGTTCAAGAAATACATCAATATCAATACCAGGCTATCGGGGACAAATTCTGGGTATAATACATTAAAGTTTGTCCACTCACAAGCATCTGTTGTGTGTCGAAGCATCCCATCTTTCTTGCACCCTTCTAGATGCCAGTGCATTAGTTTCGCATCTCGGAAGTTTGAGTACAAAAGCTTGATGTGATTTTTGATTGGAAGGAACCACATCACCAGCTGAGGGATTTTTTTTCTTGTTTTCCTCGAATGTGTCAGCCTCTTCTTTGTCAACAAAGTCAACATTTGGGGAAGTGTTGTTAGTTGATTTGTATCGACTAGCACCGCATGTTGGGCATTTATCCAACGAAGCATATTCTTTCCTGTATAGGATGAAGTGGTTCACGCATGCATGAATCTTTTGCACACCAAAAGAAAAGGGACATTATTTTCTTTGCTTGATACGTGTTGGAAGGTAATGAGTTAGGCTTCGGTAGCATGATTTTCAAAACCTATAGTAAGCTATCGAAACTACTATCAGACCAACAATATCTGGCCTTCAACATCATAAGTTCAAGCACTGAACGTAATGTTGAGAATTCCCTATCACAACCCACCCTTTGACCCATCGTACAACAGATCCTTCGCTGCCTTCTGTAAGGCTTCAAAATTATTAGCACTTCAGGTTCTGCATGACGTAGCATTTCCTTCAAATCAATAATATTATCATCACAACTATCACCATTAGCAGTGTCCATGTGATCAATATCCGACCGATCTTCTTAGTCATCAGGATCCACTTGTTGCTCGCCATGATGGGTCCATATCATGTAGTCCTTCATAAATACACATATCAGTAAGTGGCCCTTTATTTTTGTAGCATCTGCACATACTTTTTCATTCTTACAGTCAGGACATGGATAATATATCTCTCTTGTATTGTTACTCCTAGCGTGCACCTTGGCAATATCAATAAATTTAGATACTTCATATATGACGACAAATATCTTGGCATATGATACATCTATTTTCTGTCCATATCTCTGAAAATATTTCATTTATAATTATATTAAAAAATTAAAAAATCACAAAAATACATATTTATAAACAAACTTAACTTTGCTCACTATAGGAAAGAGAAATATAAATAACTAGAGGATGGTGATCTATAAATTTAACGTACACAAAATATATATTTTTTGTCTTTAGACCAAGGGGATGAGAAGTGGGCAAATACATATTTTTCTCTCTCCTATCTATATCAAGGAATGGGATGCGGGCAAAATACTTCATTTTGGATAATAAAAGCATCATATTTAACCACTAAGGGATGAGAGACAAACATGGCATCAAGACGTATACATAGATTCATCACAATCATATCATAAAAAAGCATAAAACGCAAAAAAAGAATTTATAGATGGTGCGTTCATTATTTTACATGCATAGATCCATCACAATTAAAGCCTACAAAAATAAAAATCATTCGTAACAAGAGTTGGAGTGCATGGATCTAACCACTATAGAAAAATTCACCGAAGATTTTAAGTTCAAAACCTTCCCCCTATATTTTGCTTATTTTTGGAGAGAAAAACTTTGGGTGAATGAATAGGGGCTCGAGGAAAAAGACTTTATAGGGCAAATACCTTAGGCGGACGACTTAAGGTGCCGCCCATGAAGATATGTCTTCGCTGGTAGAGCACTTAAGGCATCCACCTGCGATAATAATCAATCTTCCCAGGGGACGTCTTAAGGCTCCGCTTGAGAAGATATATCTTCGCAGACGGGCGGCCAACCCACCCCCGCCCCCCACACCGCAGGCGGCTGTTTAGTGCAAAAATTTTGGCCCTCCTGCTTAATGAAATGTGTCTCGTCTGGGAAAATCATTTTTCTAGTAGTGTGGGCTACACTCTCTACGTAAAAAATGTTAGACTTATATTTTAGTTTTTCTGAATAAGTGGGTCATATTTGTAATCTTCATGTACCCAAGGCTTAAATGAAGAGATAAATTAAATAGTGGATCAAAACCCAAGAAACCATCTTAATACTCATTGATTACATGCATACATACATCTTTGTTACATGCAGAATGAGTTAATTTCACCTTGTCTAGTAATAAAAGTAATATGTCTAACTCTTTTGAATGGAGGGAATATCACAACCTACTCAACAATAAATTTGGAGAAACTTTGCATGTAAATTCCCTATGAAGAGCATCCCAAACCATAGATCTCTGTCAAATCATGCACAAACACACACACATACAGAAAAATCAAACCTCCAAACATATAGAGTAATTAGTACTTTAATAACTTATATTTTACATGGATAGTTATAAAAAAATAATTTTACTACTACTCGTATGTACTATTACATATTGAAAATAGAAGAAATGGTAACTGGAAAAATCTTATATATCTTAAGTTACTTTTAAAGTTACCTTTATCTTGAAACAAAATTACTTTTGCCTAGAACCAAGGTTACTTCTATCAAAAACCAAAGTTAATTTTATCTAAAAATAAAAGTATCAAGTCGGTGTAAAACACTTGTGATTACCAAGTTGCTTCTAAGTAGAATCAAAACTACTTCTATCTTAAACAAAGTTACTTCTATATGAAACTAAAGTTACTTCTATCCGAAAGAAAAGTTATTTCTATCTGAATTTAAGTTATTTCTATCTGAAACTAAGTTACTTCTTTCTAATAAAACGGATGTTACTTTATCTACAACCAAAGTTACTTTTATCTCAAAAGAAAAGTGTCAGGTCGGGTGTAAAACACTAGTGATTAAAGAGTTACTTTTATCTACAATTAAAGCTACTTCTATCTAAAAACAAAATTAATTTCATTGTAGAGCTTAGTGACTTATACTCACTACTGGAGAAAAGGTTTTTACGTGTGGACTGAAAGGCATCTTCCTATGCGGAAGGCCAGATTGCATGCTCGAGAAGGTATGGGAATATTAACTTTTCACGTGCGGGCAGGCTAACCGCACAGAAAGATCTATTATCCCGTGCGGTCGGCTTAAGAGGCCCGCACAGGAAGATCTATTATCTCGTGTGGGCTACTTAATATGACCGCACGGGATAATAGATCTTCCTATGCAGTTTTTTAAGTTGACCGCATGAGAAGATAGATATATGTGGTATTTTATGTGCTAACATTTTGTTTGGGAATACTCACTCTCTCTCAAAATGATACGCGCACTACATATCAAGGTCATTAATCATATATATTAAGCTAGAAAACACATTATTATATTCCCATAAAAAGATATATGTACGCATTTCTTGTAACTCATAGCTTTCTCTGGAAACCCTTCCTTCCAACTTGTTGTTGACGATAGACCTCTTACTTGTCCGAAATGTTCAGGGTTGCCTAATTCAGCTGTCAGTTGATCATTCTCCCTCTTGGCAGTGAACTCCCCTGCTTTCTCTTTCTTCGCAATCTCCTTGAGACTAGTGGTCACACGCTCGATATTAGGGTCCTCGAAAAGGATCTCTCCCTCATCGGTGACTTGGCCCGTGCTACGTGCCCAAACCCAGTTTTTGCTCCTTTCCATGAGTGGTTCAACAAGCAGTGGCTTGCCTTAGGCTGCAAACTTCTCTTCAGTTGCTCGCCACTTCTCTACGTGACCATCGTAGCTGCTTGAGCCCAATCGGTGCGGGTATTTGTTTCTTTTAGCTAGATCAGACATCTTTTTCCATCGCGCTAAGGCTTCCCGGCTTATCATCTTTGCCACGAACTTGTCCTATTCGGCAGGCATAATACCACCATATTCTTCGAATGGAGACTTGTTCTTTTCTACATAATATGTGTTCATGTCGGACTTCCACTGCCTCCACCGATGTGCCATCGTTTTCAATGCAAACTCTCTTCCCAAAACCTCTGCACCAGGCAGATAGACAATCCATTTATGCAACTCATTCCATATAAATGTCTTCAAGTTGTCATCCACCTGCTTCCAGGAATCTACACTTAAAGGGCGGCGATTATCACGTGTGGGCGGCTTAAGGGCCCGCACGGAAAAACTATCTCTCCATGCGGGCCACTTAAATAGCCTGCACAGAAAGATTATCTTCCTGTGAGGGCATTTTAAGTGGCCCGCACGGAAAGATAGTTTTTTTGTGTGGGTCCTTAAGCCACCCGCACGCGATAATCGCTACCCTTATATGTAAACTATATAACTAAAAAAATATCAATGCACATAAAATATCAATGCACATAGAAATATATCAATGCCCTTATATGTAAACTATAAAAAGAAATATCTATTTTTAAGTAATTGCATAATGGACCCATGTGAATGAACCTATAGAAATATTTTTATTACATACTCATAACATCATAAGTTTGATACATTCGTTCGCGAAAACATATTGTACACAAAAACAAACTAACGTTTCACAATTTTTGGATTAACATCCTTCCGCACGGATGAAAACTTTGATTCGTCGAGGATACTCTCAATGCGTTTAATCCGCGTAGGAAAATCTATGAATAATGAAATGACATCGTATTGATTATAATCATATGTGTCTTCAATGTTCTCAATACCAATGATATGTTGCTTGCTCGATACAATAATCTTCATCTTTTCATCGGAAGGGTCCTTCACATAAAAAATTTGTGCAACATGGTAAGCAAGGACCCATGGATTATCCTTGTGTCCAATTTTACTTCGTTCAACATATGTAAATTCAAATTTATCTACCATGCTGTCTTTCACCCATTGGCATATGACAACAGGGATCTGAATGTTTAAACCGTAGTCAAGTTCCCATATTTCTTATATGATCCCATAGTAAAATTTCTTCTGTCCTGTTGTGTCCAACGATTCGACATGAACCCCACTGTTCTGTGCTGAGCTTTTTCTGTCCTTGCTGATTGTGTACAAAGAATATCCGCCGATGTCATACCCTTGCCATGAGGTCCTGCAAGTCTTTCTATGGTTTTTTCTTCGAGTGATTCACCAGACAATAACTTTTGATCCTTCAGCCATTGAGAAAAACTACACTTCTGTTCTTTCGAAACCCAATCAGCGGATTGCCCAGAATTGCATGCTCTGATCTGGGAAATGTGTTGCTCAATGTATGGCTTAACGATGGTGAGTTGTTGAAGCACATTGCTGTGTGTATCTGATACTGCTTTGTAATCATTGTCATAGAAACATTTTCTTCCCATAGTCCCCTTCCCAGATAACCTTCCATCATGTCGAGGCAATGGTGAAGGGTTACGCGGAAGCTACGATAGCTAAAAAAATTTCTACCTCGCAAACCAGGAACCTTGCAAGTAAAGGTCGATAGATTGTTACCAATTGGAGTGGAGTGCAGCGGATATAGCCAATCAAGAGCTATCCGATCTAGAACAGTATTGGCCGATCACAGCCAATTTGCTGACCAGCCGATTCCCGAGTACAGCCGATTTGCCAATTCCACAGCCGATCCGTCACAGCCAATTTGCCGATTGATTTGCCGCAGCCGATCCGACCACAGCCGATTCGCCGATTCGCCGAGCTGCGCCTGCCTTGCTCCGATGCGCCCGACCACAGCTGATCAAGTCGATCGCAGCCGATTCACAGCCGCCGAACAGGACCGCGATGTAGCAGTGCCTCTATCGATATCCGCACGTCCAGGGATAGAACGCCTAACACCCGTGTGCTAGTACAAGATGCAAGGCTAGGGTTTTGGCTCGGGAGTGGGATGGTTTCTATGGAGATCTCGAACTCGCCGACTTCAGATGTCATGTGTGTTTTAATCTGTTGCGCAAAATCAAATTGATTCGGTTCAATGTGATTCACGTAGCTCTCCACCCCTCGCCCCTTTATATAGAGTTGTCGACTGGGCCTATAGGCCCATCGGGACTCTATCTGATTGGATCCCTGTCCGATCGAGCCGTATCCGAGTCCAACTCGAATGTCCATTCTTATCCCCTTAAACGTGCGACCCTATAGGTTCAGGTATACTCGGTTTCGACCCGAGTTCAACTCGGCTGACCATCAATAGCGGCGCCTAGCAGCACATATTCACACCATAGTATACAAGAATATAATATCAGCTCTGAACCTGTAATGTGTACACAAATTCCTTTGCCTCACGATACCAATCAAGCTATAGGCAAGATGTGTGCCATCCTTTCAATAGCTTAATCATTCACTGAACCGTATTGGATTATCTGTCTGTTGATTGACTCCTCAATCAACTCAGCATGTCCATGTACTTCCATAATCCATTACCTCGAGGGGCCTAGAGATAGCTAGAGATAGCTCTCCAAAGGAGGGACAAATTCCATCTTGATCACTCACATCCCACTCCATGTTTCATAGCAAACCCGAAGACTACTTTTATAACTACCCAGTTACGGAATAGGGTTTATCAGTCCCAAAGTAGGCTACTACACATGTCAGAATCCATGATGATCTCAGGTCTAAGGACTTTGCACCAACACTACTTGAGACCAACTAATGGCATGTTAATTCCTATAGTGTCTCATGGTGGGTCTATCCAACAACGTGTTCTCTAACACATGTCCACGTATATTGATTTGGTATCTCCATACCATGATCTATGAGACATGATTATCAATCAATAAACATGTCGATCTTAGAATCATATTTGTTTCAACAATATGACATGTGATAGGGATCGTTTAGAAATAAATTCATACATAAAGAGTTTCATAAATAAGTCACGTACTTATTGATCAATACAAGTTGTCTATTTCATGGAACTGAATAACACTTTATTCATTTATACATAAACATTGACCATGATATTCAACATCTCCATGTTGCCTCTAGGGCATATCACTAATAGTTTCCCACTTGCACTAGAGTCAATCATGTAAGTATCTAATACCCATTGCTCTTGTGTGTGCCTCATGTTTTCGCTGAGGGAGAGGTTTTGTCAACGGATCAACAATGTTGAGATCCGTGGGAACTTTGCATATCTTGACATCACCTCTGTCCACAATCTCGCGGATGAGATGATATCGCCGAAATATGTGTTTGGACTTCTGATGTGACCTCGGCTCCTTGGCTTGCGCAATGGCTCCACTATTATCACAATAGAGAGACATTGGACCAGTTGCACTGGTCATCACACTCAGCTCAGAAACAAATTTCTTGATCCAAACAGCCTCCTTTGCAGCTTCCGAAGCAGCGGTATACTCGGCCTCCGTTGTAGAATCAGCAACAGTATCCTGCTTGGAACTCTTCCAGCTGACTGCGCCTCTGTTCAGGTAGAACACGAACCCAGATTGCGTTCTATAATCATCCTTGTCCGTTTGAAAGCTAGCATCGGTGTATCCACTTACAACGAGCTCTTCTTCACCTCCATAGACTAGGAACGTATCCTTAGTTCTTCTCAAGTACTTAAGGATACTCTTTCTGCATCCAGTAACCTTCACTGGATCGGCGGTATCTGCTCGTAGCACTCAAAGCGTACGAGACATCGGACGTGTACAAAGCATGGCATACATGATGGATCCAATTGCCGAGGCATATGGAACCATACCCATCTTATTCCGCTCATCATTTGTCGAGGACACTTGATTCTTGCTAAGATTAATGCCATGTGACATGGGGCAAGAAACCTTTCTTGAAATCATGCATATTGAACATTTTCAACACATTGTCAATATATGTACTTTGGCTCAATCCAATTAGTCTCTTTGATCTATCTCTATAGATCCGGATGCCCAATATGTATGCTGCCTCCCCTAAGTCTTCCATGGAAAAACTATTTTTCAATGAAGACTTGATGGATAGTAGCATAGGGATATCATTTCCAATCAGTAATATGTCATCCACATATAAGATTAGAAATACAATTGCGCTCCCACTGACCTTTTTGTAAACACAGGCCTCCTCTTCATTTTTGATGAAACCAAACCCTTTGATTACTTCATCAAAACGAATATTACAACTCCGAGATGCTTGCTTCAATCCATAAATGGATTTCTGTAGCTTGCATATCTTTCCAGGCGATTGTGGATCGACAAAACCCTCAGGTTGTATCATGTATACATTCTCGCTTAGGTTTCCATTTAGGAAAGCCGTTTTGACATCCATCTGTCATATCTCATAATCGAAATATGCAGCAATCGCTAGAATAATCCGAATAGACTTAAGCATTGCGACGGGCGAGAAGGTTTTATCATAATCAACACTTTGAATCTGTTTAAAACCTTTCGCCACCAACCGTGCCTTATAGATGTGAACATTTCCATCCATGTTGGCCTTTTTCTTAAAAACCCATTTGCACTCAATGGTTTTGACACCATCAGGTGGATCAACCAAGTTCCAAACTTGATTATCATACATGGATTCTATTTCAGATTTCATGGCTCCAAGCCACTTGTTGGAATCGGGTCTCACCATCGCTTCCTCATAGGTCTTAGGCTCATCGTTGTCTAACAACAATATATCATGTTGTTCCGCACCTGTGTACCCGTCAGGCATACGACGTAATCTTTTCGACCTCCGTGGGGCTGGTGTATCTACAACAGGCGGCGCAACATCTTGTTCCTCCTGTTGTGGTTCCATGGTAGCTGAAATATTTTCTGGTGTTTCTTGAACTTCTTCAAGATGCACCCTGCTCCCACTAACCCTTCTTGAAAGAAACTCTTTCTCCAAGAAAACACCATGTCGGACGACAAACACTTTGCCTTGTTCCCGATTATAAAAGTAATATCCCTTAGTTTCTTTAGAATATCCCACAAAGAAGCACTTGTCAGATTTGGGTGTGAGCTTGTCGGACTGTAAACGTTTTACATAAGCCTCACATCCCCAAATTTTGAGAAAAGACAAACTAGGGGGTTGCCTTGTCCATATCTCATATGGTGTCTTTTCAACTGACTTAGATGGAACTCTATTTAGTGTGAACGCAGCTGTTTCAAGAACATATCCCCAGAAGGATAATGGAAGATCACTTTGGCTCATCATGGACCGCACCATGTTCAACAAGATGCGATTTCTCCGTTCGGACACCCCATTCCATTGTGGAGTTCTTGGCGGAGTCAACTGTGGAACAATTCCACAATCTTTCAGATGATTACCAAACTCTTGGATCAAGTATTCCCCTCCATGATCTGATCGTAGAAACTTGATTATTTTCCCTAAATGATTATGTACTTTATTCTGGAATTCTTTGAACCTTTTAATGGATTCGGACTTATGCCTCATTAAGTAGATATAACCATATCTACTAAAGTCATCGGTGAAGGTAATGAAGTACTAATAATCACCTCTGGCCGTTGAGCTCATTAGTCCACATACATCAGTATGTACGAGTGCCAACAAGCCATTTGCTCTCTTACTGTGTCTCATGAAAGGTGTCTTTGTCATCTTACCAAGTAAACAAGACTTACATGTCTCAAATGATTCAAAATCAAAAGAGTGAAGCAATCCATCCTTATGGAGCTTCTCCATGCGTTTCTTATTTATATGGCCTAAACGACAATGCCAGATAAACGTGGGGTTTAATCATTTGGAAGTTGCCTCTCTGTATTAATGTTATAGATGGGAGACGCTTCAAGATTCAAAACGTATAATCCATTCACCAATGTGTATGATAGAACATATCTCTGAGATAAACTGAACAACCATTGTCCATTGATCTAAAATTATATCCTTTCGCTTTGCAAACATGAAGCGGAAATAATGTTTTGACATAGAGTTGGAACACAATAACAATTATTTAATTCCAAAACTAATCCTGAAGGTAAATAAAGTGATGTAGTGCCGACAGCAATTGTAGCAACACTTACTCCATTGCCGACGCGCAGGTTCACCTCGCCCCTTCTCAAGCTTCTACTTCTTCTCATTCCTGTTAATGCCAAAATTTGGTAAGCCCCGAAGTCTTTATCGGCTAAGGGTTAGGATCGGCTCGAGTCGTATCGGCTTGGAGTTACGCATCGCCGATGGGGTTTTACGTTATCCATATCTCCAGCAGTCGGATTCTTGTTAGATTCGGTTTGAGAAGATCTTATCCAGAAGAAACTAAGTCCAGGGAGGATACGGCTTGTATCTATTAATTAGGAAGAGATTGTTAGTTTCCTATTTTATCTTTAGGAAAGCCTGTTTAGTGTCCGATAAGGACTTTATCTATTTCCTTTTATCTTTAGAAAAGTTTGGATTGTAATCTGTTAGGATCTTTGTCACCCTATGGGTATAAATATGTAAGCCCAGGGTTCATGTAACATATCTCTCGATCAATACAACTCGGCGCATCGCCACCTTTCTTTTATCTATTCTACTTTTTCATCCGGCAGAGCTTGGCACCTGACGCGGGGTTGCATCAGCTTCGATCTCCGGCGAAGGGGTAAGTCCAAGGTCCCGCCGGCTCAGGCAATCGTATTGGCTATGTTGGTGTCGTCCAAGGCTGCATCAGTACATTCGACCTCTTGGATTGCTTCGATTCGGTTAATATCTTTGCCTGATTATTTATCATATGTCTCTGTTGAATCTAATTTTAGTATCTCGATTTGGCTCTATCGGCTGTCTCTCGTTTTAGGGTTTCTGCCGATACCGGCTAAATCGTTATATTAGATTAGATTAGCTTAGGCATCTACCACCCTGAAAATCAGCCAAGAGCTTGATTGTCTAGATATTGCTTTTCTTTTCATACTTAGTGTTGCATCAGTTTGATCTACTAAGTCGTAATTAGAACCATAATATCTAGCCTGCCTGTTGACTGTCACTAAGGGTTTTATCGGGGTTTCAGCCGGTGAGTTATCTGGATATTGCATCGGCCTGCAAGGATTGTACACAAGTTGGATCTAGCCGATTGCAGCAGAGGCTTCATTGAATATTTGATCATTTCGATTTTATGACATCGGACTTCCAGCCGATGTGTGCTTTAATCTTTAAATCAGTATCTACTTTATCATATGGTTGGTTCGTGCAATGTTATATATCATCATATTATTGTCAGCTGATCACCTTTATATAGATGTCTGTTAAGTGCACAGCCGATGGATCAAGACTCTTAACTACATTGGTAGATATCAGCATCGGTTGTCAACCAATCGGCTATTCTGGATATTAGCCGATCGGTTGATACATTTTATAATTGGTTGCTTTACATATCTTGTCAGTGGCAGGATCAAACTGACTAGCACGCCCGCGCTTCATCGATTCTAGGACCTGCACTGGAGCTAAGCAGATCTCCCAGGGCGGCGTGTTGATTTTTCTCGTCAATAATTCCCTGCAACGATTTGCAAATATGAGCTACTGATCCGGTATTAAATACCCAAGAGTCAGTAGGTGAAGTAGCAAGATTAATGTCTATAACATTAATACCTGAAGCAGAAGTCGCACTTTGCTTCTTTTTTAGATCCTCCATGTACTTCTTACAGTTCCTTTTCCAGTGACCTGTCTCCTTACAATAGAAGCAAACGACATCTGATGCCGCTAACCCCTTCTTGCCCTTCTTTGCGTTGGAGGCACCTGTGATCTCATCGGGAGTTAGTGTCCTCTTGGTGCAAAGTTTCTTGACAGGTGGTTTACGCATAGCTTTATGCATCATCATCACATGATGACCATTTTTCTGGATACTCTCCTCAGCCGACTTTAGCATCCCATGTAATTTGGCCAAGGTTTTATTCATACTGTTCATGTGATAATTTAATATGAATGGCTCAAAGCTCGGAGGGAGCGACTGGAGAATCACATCAGTAGCCAACTCTTGGCTAAGGGAAAAACCTAGTTTTTTCAGACTCTCAATGTAGCCAATCATTTTTATCACATGCGGACTGACGAGACTCCCCTCAACAAGTCTACACGCAAACAGGGACTTTGAGGTGTTGAACCTCTCGACCCTAGCTTTGTTCTCAAACATGCCACGTAGTCCCTGAATAATAGTATGAGCATCGCTGCTCTCATATTGCTTCTGAAGCTCAGAGGACATTGTAGTAAAAGAAAACTTATGTCTAGAAAATCATTAGTGTGCTTCTCATAAGCCCTCCGTGCAGTAGCAGTAGCATTATTAGGCAAATCATCAGGATAGGGTACTTCAAGAACGTACTCCTTGCGCTCTTGCTTGAGAACAATTCTCAAATTGCGATACCAATCCATAAAGTTTGTTCCATTCAATTTTTCTTTCTCGAGAATAGATCGCAAGTTAAAGGTACTGGGTGTAGTATTAGCTGCCATAATTCTACAACAAAAAAAGCAAAGTTTAGCATAATGTTTATACTATGTCTATTGTTAAACAATTTAACATAAGACTCCCAATACGTATTTTACACCTTCCCTCTAGGTTACTATTGGATCAAGATCCACATGTTAGTTAATTTTTAGTGAGCTTTGGCATCATTGCTAGAATATTAGTAACATGGGTAAGCAACACCTTGCTAATCACATCTCTATGTCACATCAAAGCAATTCATAGAGATGTGATTAGCACGGTGTTGCTTACCCATGTTACTACTATTCTAGCAGTGATGCCAAAGCTCACTAGAAATTAACTAACATGTGGATCTTGACCCAATACGTAACCTAGAGGAAAGGTGCAAAATACGTAATAGGAGTCTTATGTTAAATTGTTTAACAATAGACATAGCATAAATATTGTGCTAAACTTTTCTTTTTCTGTTGTAGAATTATGGCAGCTAATACTACACCCAATACCTTTAACTTGCGATCTATTCTCGAGAAAGAAGAATTGAATGGAACAAACTTTATGAATTGGTGTCGCAACTTGAGAATTGTTCTCAAGCAAGAGCGCAAGGAGTACGTTCTTAAAATATCCTATCCTGATGATTTGCCTAATGCTACTGCTACTACACGGAGAGCTTATGAGAAGCACACTAATGATTGCCTAGACATAAGTTGTCTCATGCTTGCTACAATGTCCTCTGAGCTTCAGAAGCAATAAGAGAGCAGCGATGCTCATACTATTATTCAGGGACTGCGTGGCATGTTTGAGAACCAAGCTAGGGCCGAGAGGTTCAACACCTCAAAGTCCCTGTTTGCATGCAGGCTTGTTGAGGGGAGTCCTCGTTAGTCCGCATGTGATAAAAATGATTGGCTACATCGAGAGTCTGGAAAACTAGGTTTTTCCCTTAGCCAAGAGTTGGCTACGATGTATTTCTCCGCCGCTCCCTCCGAGTTTTGAGCCATTCATATTAAATTATCACATGAACAATATGGATAAGACCTTGGCCGAATTGTATGGGATGCTAAAGACGGCCGAGGAAAGTATCTAGAAAAGGTCATCATGTGATGATGATGCAAAAAGCTAAGCGCAAACCATCTGTCAAGAAACATGTACCAAGAGAAAACTAACTCTCGATGAGATTGCGAGTGCCTCCAACAGAAAGAAGGGCAAGAAGGGGTCGGTGGCATCAGATGCCGTTTGCTTCTATTGCAAGGAGACAAGTCACTGAAAAAGAAACTGCAAGACTTACATGGAGGATCTCAAAAGAAGCAAAGTGCAACTTCTGTCGTGTATTAATGTTATAGACATTAATCTTGCTACTTCACTTTCGACTCTTGGGTATTTGATACCGGATCGATAGCTCATATTTGCAAATCGTTGCAGGGAATGAGAAGAAGTAGAAGCTTGAGAAGGGGCGAGCTGAACATATGCGTCGGCAATGGAGCAAGTGTTGCTACAATTGCTGTTGGCACTACATCACTTCATTTACCTTCAGGATTAGTTTTGGAATTAAATAATTATTATTGTGTTTCAACTCTATGTCAAAACGTTATTTCCGTTTCATGTTTGCAAGCAGAAGGATATGATTTTAGATCAATGAACAATGGTTGTTCAGTTTATCTCAGAGATATGTTCTATTTTCATACACCATTGGTGAATGGATTATATGTTTTGAATCTTGAAGCATCTCCCATCTATAACATTAATACAGAGAGGCAACTCTCAAATGATACAAACTCCACGTTTATCTGGCATTGTCGCTTAGGCCATATAAATCAGAAACGCATGGAGAAGCTCCATAAGGATGGATTGCTTCACTCTTTTGATTTTGAATCATTTGAGACATGTGAGTCTTGTTTACTTGGTAAGATGACAAAGACACCTTTCACGGGACACAGTGAGAGAGCAAATGACTTGTTGGCACTCGTACATACTGATGTATGTGGACCAATGAGCTCAACGGCCAATGATGGTTATCAGTACTTTATTACCTTCACCGATGACTTTAGTAGATATGGTTATATCTACTTAATGAGGCATAAGTCCGAATCCTTTGAAAGGTTCAAAGAATTCCATAATGAAGTATAGAATCATTTAGGGAAAACAATCAAGTTTCTACGATCAGATCGTGGAGGGGAATACTTGAGCCAAGAATTGGTAATGATCTGAAAGATTGTGGAATTGTTCCACAGTTGACTCCACCAGGAACTCCACAATGGAATGGGGTGTTCGAACGGAGAAATCGCACCTTGTTGGACATAGTGCGGTCCATGATGAGCCAAAGTGATTTTCCGTTATCCTTCTGAGGATATGCACTTGAAACAGCTACATTCATACTAAATAGAATTTCATCTAAGTCAGTTGAAAAGACATTATATGAGATATGGATAGGGCAACCCCCTAGTTTGTCTTTTCTCAAAATTTGGGGATGTGAGGCTTATGTAAAACGTTTACAGTCCGACAAGCTTACACCTAAATCTGACAAGTGCTTCTTTGTGGGATATCCTAAGGTAACTAAGCGATATTACTTTTATAATCAGGAACAAGGCAAAGTGTTTGTCGCCCGACACGGTGTCTTCTTGGAGAAAGAGTTTCTCTCAAGAAGGGCTAGTGGGAGCAGGGTGATTCTTGAAGAAGTTCAAGAAACACCAGAAAATGTTTCAGCTACCACGAAACCACAACAGGAGGAACAAGATGTTACGTCACCTGTTGTAGATACACCAGCCCCACGAAGGTTTGAAAGATCACGTCGTGCGCCTGACAGTACACAAGTGTGGAACAACGTGATATATTGTTGTTAGACAACGATGAGCCTAAGACCTATGAGAAAGCGATAGTGGGACCTGATTCCAACAAGTAGCTTGGAGCCATGAAATCCGAAATAGAATCCATGTATGACAATTAAGTTTGGAACTTGGTTGATCCACCTGATGGCGTCAAAACCATTGAGTGCAAATGGGTTTTTAAGAAAAAGACCGACATGGATGAAAATGTTCACATCTATAAGGCGTGATTGGTGACGAAAGGTTTTAAACAGATTCAAAGTGTTGATTATGATGAAACCTTCTCGCCCGTCGCAATGCTTAAGTCTATTCGGATTATTCTAGCGATTGCTGCATATTTCGATTATGAGATATAGCAGATGGATGTCAAAACAGCTTTCCTTAATGAAAACCTACGCGAGGATGTATACATGATAGAGCCTGAGGGTTTTGTCGATCCATAGTCGTCTGGAAAGATATGCAAGCTACAGAAATCCATTTATGGATTGAAGCAAGCATCTCGAAGTTGGAATATTCGTTTTGACAAAGTAATCAATGGGTTTGGTATCATCAAAAATAAAGAGGAGGCCTGTGTTTACAAAAAGATCAGTGGGAGCGCAATTGTATTTCTAATCTTATATGTGGATGACATATTACTAATTGAAAATGATATCCCTATGCTAGAATTCGTCAAGTCTTCATTGAAAAATAATTTTTCCATGAAAGACTTAGGGGAGGCAGCTTACATTTTGGACATTCGGATCTATAGAGATAGATCCAAGAGGATAATTAGATTAAGCCAAAGTACATATATTAACAAGGTGTTGAAAAGGTTCAAATTGCATGATTCCAAGAAAGGTTTCTTGCCCATGTCACTTGGCATTAATCTTAGCAAGATTCAGTGTCCTTGGACACATGATGAGCGAAATAAGATGGGTATGGTTCCATATGCTTCGGCAATTGGATCCATCATGTATGCCATGCTTTGTACACGTCCAGATGTCTCGTACGCTTTGAGTGCTACGAGCAGATACCAGTCAGATCCAGGTGAAGGTCATTGGACTGCCGTAAAGAGTATCCTTAAGTACTTGAGAGGAACTAAGGATATGTTCCTAGTCTTTGGAGGTGAAGAAGAGCTCGTTGTAAGTAGTTACACCGATGCTAGCTTCCAAACGGACAAGGATGATTATAGATCGCTGTCTGGATTCGTGTTTTGCGTGAACGGAGGCACAATTAGCTAGAAGAGTTCCAAGCAGGATACTGTTGCTGATTCTACAACGGAGGCAGAGTATATCGCTGCTTCAGAAGCTGCAAAGGAGGTTGTTTGGATCAAGAAATTTGTTTCTGAGCTAAGTGTGATGACCAGTGCAACTGGTCCAATGTCTCTCTATTGTGATAATAGTGCAGCCGAGGTCACATCAGAAGTCCAAACACATACTTCGGCGATATCATCTCATCCGCGAGATAGTGGATAGAGGTGATGTCAAGATATGCAAAGTGCACATGAATTTCAACATTGTTGATCCGTTGATAAAACCTCTCCCTCAGCCAAAACATAAGGCACACACAAGAGCAATGGGTATTAGATACTTACATGATTGATTCTAGTGCAAGTGGAAGACTGTTAGTGATATGCATTAGAGGCAACATGGAGATGTTGGATATCATGGTTAATGTTTATGTATAAATGAATAAAGTGTTATTCAGTTCCATGAGACAACTTGTATTGATCAATAAGTACGTGATTTATTTATGAGGCTCTTTATGTATGTAAGTAGCCTACATTGGGACTACCAAATGCTATTCTGTAACTGGGTAGTTATAAAAGTAGTCTTCGGGTTTGCTGTAGGCCTACAGGGTCGCACGCTTAAGGGGATAAGAACAGGCATTCGAGTTGGACTTGGATACAGCTCGATCGGATAGGGATCTGATCGGATAGAGTCCCGGGCCTATAGACCCAATCGGCAACTCTATGTAAAGGGGGGAGGAGTGGAGAGCTGCTGGATGATAGAATCACATTGAACCAATTCAATCTAATCGCGCAACAGATTAGAACACGCGTGGCTTTAGAAGTCGGCGAGTTCGAGATCTCCACGAAAATCCTCCCCATCTCTGAGCCAAACCCTAGCCTTGCATCTCGTGCTAGCACACGGGTGTCAGGCGTTCTATCCCTGGACATGTGGATACCGGAGGTACTGCTATATTGCGGTCTTTGTTCGGCGGCGCGTGAATCGGCTGCGATCGGACGGATCGATTGCCGTCGAGGCGCATCGGTGGCGATTGCGGTTAGGCGAGGCGCGCGTCGGCATGTGGCGGATCGGCTGTGGAATCGGCTCAACTCGGCGAATCGGCTATACTCGGGAATCGGCTGTGATCGGTTAGTACTGTTCCAGATCGGATAGCTCCTGATTGGCTATATCCGCTGCACTCCACTTCAATCGGTAATGATCTATCGACCCTTACTTGCAAGGTTCCTGGTTTCCGCGGTAGAAATTTTTGTTATTAGCTATCGTAGCCTTCGCGTAACCCTTCAGAAAATTTGTCGATTACGCTCCTTCCAAATTTCCTAGACTATCAGCAGGATGAGGGATTTAAGGCCTTTTTTGGCACTCCAACTGTGTTTGCTTGGTTTTTCCACCAGTCTTGGACCGAGCTCGCCTGACACCACTGTGCCGGCTCTAATTGCGGGTATCCCAGCCAAGCTGCTACTAGCTACCAGATCCTTCTGGTGTATCTGCACTCCGCCACCAGGTGCAAGGCTGTCTCCGGTGCTCGCCTACACAGTTGGCAATGTCCATTGTTCTCCCAGCCTCTTGCTGCCAGACGGTTCGAGGTCCAAACCCTATTTTGCATGATTAGCTAGGCGTGGACGTTGCATTTTCCTGGCGTCCAAGTCCTCCAAATGATCACGTGAAAAGGTGTGTTGGTTGTCCCTATCGATGCGAAAAACACAAACTGGCCTGAGAGATCTGCTTAACTCTAGTGCAGGTCTGTAATCTTGTTTTTGGGGTTCAAGGACGTACCAGTTGGTTTGATTCTGCAACCAATAAGAAACTAAAGAAAGAAAACAGAGTTAAATCCATAAACAATAGTTGATCGCCTAATGACCAATGACGTAGCATTTGATATGGAGCCGATGCGATATGCATGGGATCGGCAAAGGGAAAATTAGATTTACTCGATCGGCTGTAGATATCAATAGAATATAATCCAGGTCTCAAAATATATTTAAACCAAGTGACTGGGATAGATTGGCAGCGTGTCGAGACAGTATAAATCACTTATGCTTAAAGCTACTTTAGGACAGAGATTATACATATTTATAGCATAGCCGATGTCATAGATCTAGCACGTATCGGCTAATACTCCGATACCACTTTATACTAAGATATCAATATAGATTAAATACATTAAACAGGAATCAATCAGGTGTTAAGATAACCTAACATATCGATAATGAGTTTAATGTATTTTACCACACTGAGATCTTATTATAAACGACAGATTTAGCATATCAAGTAAACATGTAGGAACAAGATAACTAAACCAGGTAGGATCGGCTGAAACCCCGATGCTTTCTCTAATAGCAATCATAGGACAAGATAGATATTATAATTCTAGATAATACTTAGTAGGTTAGACTCAACCAATGCAGCACTAAGCATAAAAGAAGCATAAGATCTAAACAAGTCGACGAAAGCCTTTCAAGATGGTGGAGACACTATATAATCTAGGTCGACGTTGATATCTAGAAATAGATGCTAGCCGATTAGGGTTAGATAGCAATATTGATCTAGATTATATAGCATATATGATAACTCGACGATTTACGTAAACAGGATTAGAGTGTCATAAAGATGTAAGCACTAATCCCGAGAGCGTAAGCCGTCATAACAAGCTTTATCTCTCGTCGGAGATCGAACCCGATGCAGCCCAACTCGAAAGCAAGAACTCGTCGAAACAAACGAAAGTAAAAGGATGGCGATGCACCGAAGGTGTTATTGGACTGATTGTTCTTTGGTTACACGGTCTTGGCTATATTTATACCCAATTACATAATATGTCCTTGTTGAACATGACTCCTATCTCTATTACAACTCAAAATACGAACAAGTCCCTTAGGTGGACTCTTATCGGCAGAATCTTTAAGGAAATTACTTACAATAACCTAATTAATAGATACAATTACTTTTTTTTGGACTCTATGCATGTATGACAATCCTCATGAAGCACATTAACCTAATCCGATAACGATTCCAATGTCATCTTACCAGAATCGGCTACATCGGCTTACCTTGTCCGATTCGGTATTGACCAATGAACACCTTAGCCAATTCGGTATCAGCCGACGAACTCCTTGGCCAATTCGGTTAGCCGATTCAATCTGCAACTGGCACATACTCTGTTTTCGAGAATCCCGATTTCCTCCAAATCGGCTTCGACCTTAACTCCAAATCCGATGCATGATTTACCAAATTTGGTCGTTAACACATGCCCCTAAGTCTGCTGAATTTATAATTTTACGGATTTGTCGAGTCTCGTCTCCGAGTAAATCTAGGGCTTTCTGTTTCGGCCGTTACCTCTTTAAATAACCACCACCGCCTTCAAATTTTTTCACGCCGTTGCTTCCGTTTTCACCACTTTAGTCACAACTTCCCCTAACTTCACCAACGATTTCCTCCAAGCCCTCGACGGCCTCACAGGTGATCCCTTCGCGGCGGCGATTCCACTCCCCGACGATGTCGACCTCTGCCAACCCATCTGGTACTCCATCGGCTGAGTTCCCCTAGGTAAGCCCTATCGGCTATAACTCCTTTTCTTTCTGCAGATTGGTTTTCTTCTTTTTTTTGATTTGCTTTTCTCCATTGTAGCATCTCTCCAACCAAATTGCAATTTCTAGTCTGGCTCATCCCAACCGATTTTTCTTAGGCCCAATCGGCAATATAGAGCACACTGAGTTCATAAATGTCGAGACCAATAGGGTTCCTTTTAGATTGACAACCTTAGTTTGGCTCACTGGGATGGAACTTTCAAGTCTTGGCCATTCACTGACAAAACCTGGCCAGAGTGGTACAACAAAGTATCGGCTAGCAAGCAAAGCCACTGGGAAGAACTTGGAATATCGCAGTGCTTAGCCTTGACTTTAGCCGATATGACCAAAGACGAGCCCATGTTGTCGGCTGCCACTTATTTCTGGTCCAACACTCTGAATGCTTTCCTGTTTAACCAAGGATCAATGACACCAACTCTCCTAGACATGGTCATGATCACGGGTTTGGACATTACATCATCGGCTAACCCAGTTAGCTTGAACACCAAGGGCCAATTTTCTTTCAAGACCCGGGCTATCGGCGACTGGAATGGATTTATCTCGCAAAACATGGGAACTGGCCCAGTAGGCCCTAGGGAACACACAGCCTTCTTATTGATGTGGTTGGAAAAATTCTTATTTTGCGGTCCAAGCTATGGCCCCACCACCAACTGGCAACATGTGGCTGAAGCCCTAATAGATAAGATGCAACTTTCCTTGGGCAAATCTACTAGGATATCTCTACCAGACTCTGCACTCTGCATCGACTAAGATTGCCACGGACTCTGCTATCGGCACTGGCGGCCATTGGTGGCTATTGCAGATTTGGTTCAATTTGCACACTCGCAAGGTTGCTTAGAGGCCATCATTAGTGGAAGCTGACTTCCCATCAGCGCAGCCGATGATAGATGAGGATGGCAATGAGATCACAACCTGCCGATGCATCTCCTTTGGAGAGGCGGCATCTTCATATACTGGATCCAAGCTATCAGCTGACCTCTTCAAAGACCGGTTCGGTAACTTCTATGAAGGATTCCCAAGGGACTCAAGAATATGGTTTGCATATGAACACTCCGAAGACTTTGAGCTCCTGGGTGACTTCAGATTTGATGAGATTAGCTCTGAGAAGTTTGAAAAATCCAGAGAAGTCTTCACAGCCGCCATATCCCCCTGCATCCTCCCTGTCGGTATCCATCAGGGCAGAAATGTCTAAATTTCATATGAGTTCTACCATCCGATAAGTACTGCCAGACAATTGGGCATGGATCAGCTGCCGATCGCCTTGTACTTTGCGGACAAAATCCAAGCCACGGGAGAAATCACTTCGGGCCTCATGATGGACAGATTGCTAAACATTCAAGGCTCTCAGCTTGGCAGCATTGACAATATTGAGTTGGCCATAATGAGGAGTGGAAATTTTGACCGATGTTGGATAGAGTGGAAGAAACATCTTTTCCATCAATCGGCTTCGATGTACTTGACTACTATGTACCCAGAGTCAGTTCCACAAGTAAGCATTTTTCCTTTTGTCAAATTCTTCATTATTGGCTCAAATCTTTCAATATTTGACCACACCTTTCTCTTTGTTTGCAGACCACCGACTCCTCTCCTCCTCATGCCAGCCAAACTGGGGCAACTATCTGCTATGCTGTCAGAATTCTCCCTAATGGTGGTGGACTAGCCCCTTCAAGAATCGGCTATGATGCCCCCAAGACGGCCTCCCTACTCCGTGATCAAACTCGTCAGCCGATTCCTTTTGAGAAAAGAAAAAGAGTCAAGCCATCGGCTGCAAAGAAAAAGGCCTCCAAGAAGCAAAAGACTGTTGTAGCCGATGATCTGCCTTCTCTGGATCTAGTTTTAGAGGAGTCCTTAGATCAAGAAGAGATGGAGGAAGTTGTCGATGATGCTACTGCCGACGTGAGTGAAACCAGAAGAACTACGCAAACACCTCCAGCCGACTCGCCAGCCCCTCAAAGGACTCCTCCTTCTCCGAAACGCCAGACTCGTCCTCCAGCAGTATGCATTTCGCTAGAGTTTACTTCCTTCAAATATTCATATTCCAATCCTGACTAAACTCTTCTACTTGCAGAAAAAGAAGATAGCCACCAAGAATAAACCAACTCCAGCTCCATCGATAACTCTAAACTCAAACATTTTTCAACTTTCAATTAACCGATGCTGAACCAAACCTGTTTCATTTCTTTTCTTTTTTAAAGCCTCCTCGCTCTACAGCACCTGCCTAGCATGAATCCAGTGAACACACTCCGTCAGCTATGGGCAGCCATAATGTAATAGAAGAGGCAGCTCCTATCATCCCTGTAAGTATCTCCTCTAAAACTCCATATCGGCTGTTTTTGAATCTTTGAACACTTAACAATCCAACATTCCCTTTTTAGGTTCTAGCCGATATGTTCTCCTTTGACATAAGGCAGTTCATGGATGAAGAAGAAGATATCACAAGTAAAGCCTAGGCTCCTCTTGCCGATGACTTGAAGGCTAAACTGCTAGACATTGCACATCGGCTGGAGAGCTCTCTAGACACTCTGGTTGCTGATTGCGGACCGATCAGAGCAAGATTTGAAGAAATCCAAGACCAGATCCCGGACGTCCTAGCCAATGTCATTTCTCTAGCAGTTTTCCTTGAGCAATACCGATTCAAACTAGAGAAGGCTAGATAACGAATAGCCTATCGACGAGAGAGAAAGGACCTTGAAGCCACCATACAAGCCAATCAGCTGTCAATCAACACAGAGAAAGCCAAACTTGATGAAATGATTGTCGGGCCATGCTCTACTCAATCCAATATTGATCGGCTTAAGAATCGCAAGACAGAGCTGCAAGCTCAATTGGAGAAGTGCAACGCTGAGTTGGCGTCGAAGGAACAAAAATTTGCTTATTTTCCCAAGGCAATCGAAGAATAAAAATCCAAGTTGAAGACTTCTGTCAAGCACTTGTCAGATCTTATGAAGTCTCTAAAGGTGATCCCGGGAACCGATGCAACCGATGCCCAAGCCATCGAAGAAGTAGAGCAAATTAGGCAGAGAGTCATATTGACTATTAACAAACTTATGTCTCGATGAGCCGATTCCTTTGCAATAGGAGCTTGAAACTGTTGTAAACTGTTGTGCCGATTCTTGTAATAGGAGTGCTTCAACTTTTGTAAACTCTTTGTGAACTTCTATAACAAAAAATTAGACCACATATTTTCATATGCATGTGTGCCCCCCTAATTTTACAATGCCAAACAATGATAAAATTATAGCTTGACTAAGGGCGATATCACAAATATCGGCCATCACACATCGGCAAAACACAACCGATTATGATAAGTTAAAAAGACTAAGGGTGATATAACTCATATTTGTCATCTCACATTGGCAGAACACAAATGATTATGATAAGTTTAAAAGACTAAGGGCGATATAACTCATATCGGCCATCTAAAGGCGATATTAACACATTGGCGTGAAGGGTTACGCGGCAGCTACGATAGCATAAGGCAAAACTTTTCTACCACGCAAACCAGGAACACTTGCAAGTAAGGGTCGATAGATCGTTACCGATTGGAGTAGAGTGCAGCGGAAATAGCCAATCAGGAGCTATCCGATCCGGAATAGTGTCAGCAGATCACAGCCGATTCCTGAGTACAACCGATTCGCCGACTCGACAGCCGATTCGCCGCAGCCGATGCGCCAATTCCGATCTGCCGCAGCCGATTTGCCAATTCGCCGAACCACGCTCGCGCTGCCGATCCGCCGCAGCCGCCTCGCTCCGATGCGCTGCAGCCGTTTCAATCGCAGCCGATTCGTAGCCGATGAACAACACCGCAATGTAGAAGTGCCTCTACCGGTATCCACACGTCCAGGGACAGAACACCTAACACCCATGTGCTAGCACAAGATGCAAGGCTAGGGTTTTGGCTCGGAAGTAGGGAGGGTTTCCATGAAGATCAGATTCATTCGGTTCAATGCAATATCTCTGCTCTCCACCCCTCGTCCCTTTCTATAGAGTTGCCGCCTGGGCCTATAGGCCCAGCGGGACTCTATTTTCAATCGGATTCCATCCGAATCTCATAGAGTTGGTCGGTCGAACTTCATAAGCCCATAGGACTCTATATTAAATCGAATCTTATTCGAATTGAGCCATACAAGATGTCTATTTCATGAAACTGAATAACACTTTATTCATTGATACATAGACATTGACCATGATATCCAACATCTCCATGTTGCCTCTAGGGCATATTACAAATAGTCTCCCACTTGCACTAGAGTCAATCATGTAAGTATCTAATACCCATTGCTCTTGTGTGCGCCTCATGTTTTAGCTGAGGGAGAGGTTTTATCAACGGATCGACAATGCTGAGATCTGTGTGCACTTTGCATATCTTGACATCACCTCTGTCCACAATCTCGCGGATGAGATGAAATCGCCAAAGTATGTGTTTGGATTTCTGATGTGACCTCGGCTCCACTATGATCACAATAGAGAGACATTGGACCAGTTGCACTGGTCATCACACCCAGCTCAGAAACAAATTTCTTGATCCAAACAGCCTCCTTTGCAGCTTCTGAAGCAGCGATGTACTCGGCCTCCGTTGTAGAATCAGCAACAGTATCTTGCTTGGAAATCTTCCAGCTGACTGCGCCTCCGTTCAGGCAGAACACAAACCCAGATTGCGATCTATAATCATCCTTGTCCGTTTGGAAGCTAGCATCGGTGTAACCACTTACAACGAGCTCTTCTTCACCTTCATAGACTAGGAACATATCCTTAATTCTTCTCAAGTACATAAGGATATTCTTTATGGCGATCCAGTGACCTTCACTGGATCTCGAGTATCTGCTCGTAGCACTCAAAGCGTACGAGACATCGGACGTGTACAAAGCATGGCATACATGATGGATCTAATTGCCGAAGCATATGGAACCATACCCATCTTATTCCGCTCATCATGTGTCCGAGGACACGATTCTTGCTAAGATTAATGCCATGTGACATGGGCAAGAAACCTTTCTTGGAATCATGCATGTTGAACCTTTTCAACACCTTGTCAATATATGTACTTTGGCTTAATCCAATTAGCCTCTTGGATCTATCTCTATAGATCCGAATGCTAATATGTATGCTGCATCCCCTAAGTCTTTCATGGAAAAACTATTTTTCAATGAAGACTTGACGAATTCTAGCATAGGGATATCATTTCCAATTAGTAATATGTCATCCACATATAAGATTAGAAATACAATTGCGCTCCCACTGACCTTTTTTTAAACACAGGCCTCCTCTTCATTTTTGATGAAACCAAACCCTTTGATTACTTCATCAAAAAGAATATTCCAACTTCGAGATGCTTGCTTCAATCCCTAAATGGATTTTTGTAGCTTGCATATCTTTCCAGGCGATTGTGGATCGACAAAACCCTGAGGTTGTATCATGTATACATCCTCGCTTAGGTTTCCATTTAGGAAAGCCGTTTTGACATCCATCTGCCATATCTCATAATCGAAATATGCAGCAATCGCTAGAATAATCCGAATAGACTTAAGCATTGCGACAGGCGAGAAGGTTTCATCATAATCAACACATTGAATCTATTTAAAACCTTTCGTCACCAATCGCGTCTTATAGATGTGAACATTTCCATCCATATCGGCCTTTTTCTTAAAAACCCATTTGCACTCAATGGTTTTGACACCATCAGGTGGATCAACCAAGTTCCAAACTTGATTATCATACATGGATTCTATTTCGGATTTCATGGCTCCAAGCCACTTGTTGGAATCGGGTCTCACCATTGCTTCCTCATAGGTCTTAGGCTCATCGTTGTCTTACAACAATATGTCACATTGTTTCGCACCTGTGTACCTGTCAGGCGCACGACGTGATCTTTCAGACCTCCGTGGGGCTGGTTTATCTACAACAAGTGGCACAACATCTTGTTCCTCCTGTTGTGGTTCCGTAGTAGCTGAAACATTTTCTGGTGTTTCTTGAACTTCTTCAAGATGCACCCTGCTCCCACTAACCCTTCTTGAAAGAAACTCTTTCTCCAAGAAGACACCGTGTCGGGCAACAAACACTTTGCCTTGTTTCTGATTATAAAAGTAATATCCCTTAGTTTCCTTAGGATATCCCACAAAGAAGCATTTATCAGATTTGGGTGTGAGCTTGTCGGACTATAATCGTTTTATATAAGCCTCACATCCCCAAATTTTGAGAAAACACAAACTAGGGGGTTGCCCTGTCCATATCTCATATGGTGTCTTTTCAACTGACTTAGATGTAACTCTATTTAGTATGAACGCAGCTGTTTCAAGAGCATATCCCTAGAAGGATAACGGAAGATTACTTTGGCTCATCATGGACCGCACCATGTCCAACAAGGTGCGATTTCTCCGTTCGGACACCCCATTCCATTGTGGAGTTCCTTGCAGAATCAACTGTGGAACAATTCCACAATCTTTCAGATGATTACCAAACTCTTGGCTCAAGTTTTCCCCTCCACGATCTGACCATAGAAACTTGATTGTTTTTCCTAAATGATTTTGTACTTCATTCTGGAATTCTTTTGAACTTTTTAAAGGATTTGGAGTTATGCCTTATTAAGTAGATATGACCATATCTACTAAAGTCATCGGTAAAGGTAATGAAGTACTGATAACCACCTCTGGCCGTTGAGCTCATTGGTCCACATACATCAGTATGTACGAGTGCCAACAAGTCACTTGCTCTCTCACTTGCTCCATTGACGACGCATAGGTTCAGCTCGCCCCTTCTCAAGCTTCTACTTCTTCTCATTACCTGCAATGATTTGCAAATATGAGCTATTTATCCGGTATCAAATACCCAAGAGTCAGTAGGTGAAGTAGCAAGATTAATGTCTATAACATTAATACCTGAAGCAGAAGTCGCACTTTGCTTCTTTTTGAGATCCTTCATGTACTTCTTGCAGTTTCTTTTCCAGTGACCAGTCTCTTTGCAATAGAAGCAAACGGCATCTGATGTCGCCAATCCCTTCTTGCCCTTCTTTGCGTTGGAGACACTCGCGATCTCATAGGGAGTTAGTTTTCTCTTGGTGCAAAGTTTCTTGACAAGTGGTTTGCGCTTAGCTTTCTGCATCATCATCACATGATGACCATTTTTCTGGATACTCTCCTCAGCCGTCTTTAGCATCCCATGCAATTCGGCCAAGATCTTATCCATATTGTTCATGTGATAATTCAATATGAATGTCTCAAAGCTCGGAGGGAGCGACTAGAGAATCACATCAGTAGCCAACTCTTGGCTAAGGGAAAAATCTAGTTTTTCCAGACTCTCAATGTAGCCAATCATTTTTATTACATGCGGACTAACAGGACTCCCCTCAACCAGCCTGCACGCAAACAGGGACTTTGAGGTGTTGAACCTCTCGGCCCTAGCTTGGTTCTCAAACATACCACGCAGTCCCTGAATAATAGTATGAGCATCGCTGCTCTCATATTGCTTCTGAAGCTCAGAGTACATTGTAGCAAGCATGAGACAACTTATGGTCTAGGGAATCATTAGAGTGCTTCTCATAAGCCCTCCGTGCAGTAGCAGTAGCATTATTAGGCAAATCATCAGGATAGGATACTTCAAGAACGTACTCCTTGCGCTCTTGCTTGAGAACAATTCTCAAGTTGCGATACCAATCCATAAAGTTTGTTCCGTTCAATTTTTCTTTCTCGAGAATAGATCGCAAATTAAAGGTACTGGGTGTAGTATTAGCTGCCATTATTCTACAACAGAAGAAGCAAAGTTTAGCATAATATTTATGCTATGTCTATTGTTAAACAATTTAACATAAGACTCCCATTACGTATTTTACACCTTCCCTCTAGGTTACGTATTGGGTCAAGATCCACATGTTAGTTAATTTCTAGTGAGTTTTGGCATCACTGCTAGAATATTAGTAACATAGGTAAGCAACACCTTGCTAATCACATTTCTATGTGACTTTTGTTATTGGTGTGGCATCTCCATGCCCCAGCGCCAACCTATGCCTCAAGGCCCAAAACTGTTTTGATAGCCTTGTTAAGTAAACCAAATGCTACTGCATGTATATGTCTGACATATACCCCCTCTTGTTATGATAGATAATGACACTCTGCTTTGGCAGACCCACCATTGATGAGCATAACGGTGACGGGTGCAACATTTGGAAGGGCATTATTGCTACTTAATTTTGTGAGGGATACTATCCTATCAAACAAACATATCAATATATGAAAGCAGGTAGAAGAACAGTTAATGAAATAGTATGCCTCCCTTCACATGGTGATCTCCATCTCCATGCCGGTGTAGAGGATCTCCATCTTCGGCACCATCTTCCAATGTACATAATACTTGATTTCTTCAAATTAAGCTACTACTATAGAAGCTATAATTGAAGATTACATCGACTCGTAGATCGTGAAAGAATGTTACAAGCATTGCACGTAAGAAAGAATATTACATGGATTGCACATATCAAAGAATATTACATGCATCTCAAACATACAATAGGGCCATGCCATCTCAAAGCATTATCTGCAAAAACAAGTTAGGCATAGAACGTTTTCTACCTATCGCAGAGATACTGTATCGAGATGACATAAAACGAGGGTACGCACACCACACGAAATTCATAGATCCAATCTATGAAACCGCTTACGGAAACCATATGGCATAATCACATTATGTCGTCCCGATACAATATCAAGGGAGATGGTTTGCGCAGGCGCGAGGCGACAATCAAGGTCAGACTACGAGATAGCTTGGACACATTATACTGTTCCGATACACTATCAAGGAACGCTATCTCGGAACCAACTCAAACCGAGTTCTATGAAAATTGCTTCGACGTAATCACATTACGCCTTTCTGATACACTATCAAGGAACCGCAATTATCATCAACTCTCCTCAACAGATCCCATAAAACCGATTGATTTAATCAACCCGTGTGTAAAACTTGTTCCAGATCTAATCTAAAACCCGAACTTATTCGAATCTTATTCGAATTGAGCTATATTCGAGTCCAACTCGAATGTCTGTTCTATCCCCTTAAGCGTGCGACCCTGTAGGTTCAGGTATACTTGGCTTCGGCTTGAGTCTAACTCAGCCAATCTGTCAACAGTGGCGCCTAGCAGCACATATTGACATCATAGTATACAAGAATATAATATCGGCTCTGAACCTGTAATGTGTACACAAATTCCTTTGCCTCACGATACCAATTAAGCTATAGGCAAGATGTGTGCCATCCCTTCAATAGCTTAACCATTCACTCGAACCGTATTGGATTATCTGTCTGTTGATTGACTCCACGATCAACTCGGCATGGCCATGCACTTCCGTAATCCATTACCTCGAGGGGCCCAGAGATATCTCTCCAAAGGAGGAGCAAATTACATCTTGATCACTCACATCCCACTTCATGTTTCATAGCAAACCCGAAGACTACTTTTATAACTACCCAGTTACGGCATAGCGTTTGGTAGTCCCAAAGTAGGCTACTATACATGTTGGAATCCATGATGATTTTAGGTCTAAAGACTTTGTACCAACACTATCTGAGACCAACTAATGGCACATTAATTCCTGTAGTGTCTCATGGTGGGTCTATCCAGCAATGTGTTCTCTAACACATGTCCACATATATTGATTTGGTATCTCCATACCATGATCTATGAGATATGATCATCAATCAATAACATGCTGATCTTGTAATCATATTTATTCCAACAATATGACATGTGATCATAGATCATTTCGAAATTGATTCATACATACAGAGTCTCATAAATAAGTCACACACTTATTGATCAATACAAGATGTCTATTTTATAAAATTGAATAACACTTTATTCATTTATACATAAACATTGACCATGATATCCAACATCTTCATGTTGCCTCTAGGGCATATCACTAACATGGCGACCATGTATCGACATAACACAGCCGAATCATGAGTTGATCCAAACACTCGAATAATACTTCTTCAAATATTTCCCGTTGAGAGCCCTTCCAAAAACTTCTCCATCAAGCCCTTGCAACATATAAGCTCTCTTAGAAACATATTTGTAGATCCAAACGGGCCCTTCCCAATTCGGTGACCACTAGTCGAATTTATTATCACGAGTTTCAATCGGCAGAATCAATTTCCAAACCAACTTGCCTTCTGAAAAAGATTTTGGTACAACTTTCTTATTATAATGACGAGCGATTCTCTCCTTATCTCTTGTCACTTTTTCCAAAGCTCGTATCCTAGACTGAACCAACTTTTTCGATTCATCCACCATGAGATTATGATAATCATCAGCTGTCAACTCATCTTGTGAATCAATTCTCCTTGAGTCGATGATACTTTTCCATGGTAACAGAGCTTCATGCCCATAAATTAGCTTGTAAGGAGGAACTTGGATCGATCCACGACAAGCCATCCGATAGGACCATAATGCTTCAGCCAGCCGGCTATGCCATTGCTTTGAAAACATAGAAATCTTTCTCTTAATTAACTTAATCAAACTTTTGTTGGATCCTTTTGCCTATCCATTAGCTTGTGCATAATATGGTGAAGAATTCAACAACTTAATCCCCATGCCTTCCACAAATTGAACAAACTCATCTAATACAAAGATAGATCCCTGATGGTTGTGATAGTCTAAGGAACACCAAATTGGTATATAATATGCTCTTTGACAAACTGAATTGCATCCCTACAATCAACCTTCTTCAATGGTATTGCCTCCACCCACTTTGTGAAATAATTGGTTGCCATCAATATAAACTTATGTCCTTTGCTCGAAGGTGGATTGATCTGGCCGATCATATCGATTCCCCAGCCTCTGAATGACCATGGCTTGATTATGGGATTCATAGCTGATGCTGGTGCTCTTTGAATTGCTCCAAATTTTTGGTAATCTTGACAACCTTTATAATATCTAAAGCAATCTTCTAACATTGTCGGCCAAAAATACCCAGCTCACTGAAGCAACCACTTTATCTTGTGGGCCGATTGATGAGTACCGTATATACCTTCATGTACTTCGTCCATCACAACCTTTGCTTGATCGGCACTAACATTTTAGCAACACTCCATCAATCGTCCGATAATACAGCTCATCATCCAACAAGACATATCTCAAAGCTTTATATCTCAATTTTCTCGAAGCCGATTGAGAAGGATTCTTCAAATAATTAAATACATCATACCTCCAGTCATCGGCTGCGATTGTAGCGATTTCTACCTCAACATCTTTTACCATCGGCTTGTATCCCGATGCCCCCAGAGCCAAATCATTGGCTTCAACATTCTGTTCTCGAGAAATATGCCTCAAGGTCATCAACCGAAAACTATCCATCAATTCTCAACACTTCTCGTTGTAGATCATCAATGTATCATTTTTGCACTCATATTTCAGCTAATTGGCTGATGACCAATAAAGAATCATCCATGATTTCAACAGCATCGGCTTCAACTTCCTTTGAAAGTTGTAATCCCTTGAGAACTACCTCGTACTCATCGTGATTATTGGTGGCATAAGGTTTAATAGTATAAGCAAATTTAAAACTTGCTCCCCTAGGTGATATTATGACCAAGTCGATACCACAGCCAAGAGTACAAACCGATCCATCAAAAAACAATATTCAATGCACTATGTCAATTGAGCCGATTGAGTCATCATGATGTTCGACAATAAAATCGACTATGTCTTGCCCCTTGACTACTTTGGGCGATTCATATCTGAGGTCAAATTCTGTTAAGGCATACATCCACTTTCCAACTCTCCCCTTCAATACTGGAGCCGATAGCATGTACTTGACGACATCGGCCATGCAAATTATGGTGCATTCACTGGATAACAAATAATGCCTCAATTTTATGTAAGAGAAATAGAAATATAAGCAAAAGCACAATTTCTCCACCGGAGAATACCTTGTCTCTGCATCCAGAAGCCTTCTGCTCAAACAAACAATCGCTCTCTCCTTGCCCTCAAATTCCTGGATCAAGACCGAGTCGATTGACTTCTCATCGGCTGACAAGTACAACTTGAAAGTTACTTCGTTTCGCGGAGGAATCAGAACTGGAGGGGAACTCAAATATTCCTTAATATTATCCAAGGCCTTTTGTTGCTCTGCCCCCCAAGTAAACTCTTGATCGGCTTTCAATATGAGTAAAAGTGTAAAGGGCTCCATCTTCCTAGATAAATTAGAAATAAATCTTCTTATGAAATTCACCTTGTCAATCAAAGATTGCAATTGCTTCTTGTCCTCCGGAGGTTGAATATTCTTGATTGCATTAATGCTCCTCTGTGTTACCTCAATCCCCCTCTCATGAACAAGAAACCCAATAATTGTCTAGCCGATACACCAAAAGCACACTTTGTGGGATTCATCTTTAGGTCATATTTCCTTGTTCTTTCCAAAACTTTTCTCAAATCGGCTATATGATCATCAATTTCTTTTGACTTCACAACCACATCATCAATATATATCTCAACCAACAAGCTGATCAGATCATGAAATATGTAATTCATTGCCCTTTGATATGTAGCTCCAACGTTTTTCAAGCCAAAAGTCATCACAACCCACTCATACAAGCCGATTGCACCAGGACATCTAAAAGCAGTCTTATGAATGTCTTCTTATGCCATGAAAATCTGATTTATCCAGCATTGTCATCCATAAAACTTATAATCTTATGCGCTGAAGCAGCATCAACCAATAGATTGCCAATCAGTATTGGGTACTCATCCTTAAGGATAGCCTTGTTTAGATCTCGAAAATCAATGCAAACCCTAAGTTTATCGTTCTTCTTGATGACAGGAACTATATTGGAAACTCACTCAGCATATCGGCATGGTCGAATAAAACCAGCATCATACAATCGAGTGATTTTAGCTTTAATAGCGTCATACATATCGACTTTAAATCTTCTAGATGGTTGTTTATACGGCTGATATCCTGGTTTGATAGGAAGCCGATGTTCTATAATCGATCGGCTAAGTCCTGGCATCTCAAAATATTCCCAAACAAAACAATCTTTATATTCTTTCAAAATATCTATTAGCTTAGGTTCTAAAATGAGAAGACAATTTTTATTGATAAAAGTCGGCCTTGGCCTATCTCCTAGACCTAAATCAACTTCTTTCAAATCATCGGCCGACATAAAACCTTGTCCCAGTTTGCCATCGAGATCATCTACAGTGTACTTAGTGTAGAAACTTGAACCCTCCACAACGCTCTCAAAGTAATAATCGAGGCTCTTCATCTCCAATTGGCTGTATATCACAATCGGACAATTTTAGATAATCTCCTTCCCAAACTTTTCTAGACAAGCAATCAATCCCATCCATCTCCCAAATAGTTAAATCAGCATTAGCAACATTGACTGACCTGTCAATGTTGATGAGAAAATTCTCTCATGCGCTGGCCTGGGATATCTGCTTAACTTCAGTGCAGGTCCGTCCTTGGCTACCTGTGATGATCTAGGCGTGCCAGTTGGTTATATCTGTCAACCAACAAGAAACAAATAGATATGCATTAAGGTTAGGGTTAGATCCTACCGGATCGGCTAAGGAAATAAATTTGCATATAATTGTTATCTCAAAACATATTTAAACTAAGTGATTGGGATAGATCGGCTATGCCGAGACAGTATAAATCACTCAGTTTAAATATACATCAGGATAACAAATATAAGCATTCATAGCCAAGCCGATGCTGTAGACCTAACTGTAGATTCGGCTAGTAGTCTGATATTTCTTATGAAAAGATATTAATCTAACCTAAATGAGTTAAACCTAGATCAATCAGCTGTCGACTGATGCTGACAGATTGATACCGGCTTAAAGCATTTAACCTGATTAAGATCTTAATATAAGAGGCAGCTTTAATAAATCTAATAGCAAATAATACTAAAAGAAATATTAAAACAGGTAAGGCCGGCTGAAACCCCGGCACTGTCTCTACAAGTTTACATCTAGCCAAATAAATCATAATACTTCTAAAAGCGACTTAACAGATCATAGATGATGCAACATTAAGTACAAAAAGACAGCATTAGATCTATATAGACTGATGTAAACCCCTCAAGACGGTGGATACAACATATAACCTAGTCCAACATCTAGATCTAGCTCTATCGGCTGCTGTCTCTCGAGAGAAACGAGCCGACGACGAGATAGATCTAGACATTGTTTTAGATTATATGCCATATATGATAGCTTGCGCAGTTTATAACATTAAACCTAGAGTGTCATGACGATATAAGCACTAGATTCGACGGAATAAACTACTAATGACGAGAATTTACCTTGTTCAGGGTTCAAATCGAGGCAGCCCAAAGCCAGATCAAGAACTCGTCTAAAAGAAAATAGGAGACAATGCGCCGAAGTTGTATTGATTGTGTGTGCCATTTACAGGGGTCTCGGGTCTTATTTATACCCAACTACAACAAAGTCCATGTAGAACACGGTTTCTAATCTATCTACTGTACATGGTATGACAATATCCCGGGACGTGGTCCCATGCCGCATTATAATAGGAATATCTAAACAAATCCCTAATTTGTAGATACAATTGCCGTTACAGGACTCTATCCATAGATGACAATATCTTTAATGCATAATTTGGGAATCGAATCTACCATTTATCTTCAAGCTTTCAATCAGAAACAGTCCCATCTTCTTCTCTGAATCGAAATCGGCTATCGGCTATCCTAGTCCGATTCGTCCTCAGCTGACAGGTCTTCCAGCCGATCTAATTGTGGCCGATGCAGCCTCTGTTTTCTCCACAGATCGTTTTCCAATCCGATTCCGCTATAATCTCGGCTTGGACTTAGGGATTTAATTACCAAATTTGATCGTTAACAGTCGGCTGGCACGATTTCTACCTTATCACCTTGTCATTGGATCAAACTCGATGCATGGTCGAAGGAATACAACAATTTTTGTGAATCCAATCCCTTTCAAGCAACAGGCTATAGGAACTCTTCCCATCGATGACAAAGAACGTGGTAGGGACAGTCTTGCTGTCGATTGTCAACTCTATATTCAACACTCCTTTGGTTTCTGAGGGATTGCCGCCAAAATCTTTGAGAACAATGTTAGACTTGATGAGATCATCTAAATTCCTGCCCAACTTCTTGAGTGTAGCATATGGCATCAAGTTCACAGCAGCTCCACCATCAACCAACATTTTAGACATCGGCTTGTCATTGACAAATCCCTTGACATACAATGGCTTGAGGTGCTGATCCCCTGTTCCTTCTGGCTTCTCAAAGATAGCTTGTTCTGGAGACAAAACCAACTTGACCAAGGATTCCTCCATGACATCTGCATCATCTTGGGTAGCTTCATATTCTGTTGGTAGCACAAAAACCATATTAACAAGCCTTCCCCTTAGCCAGCCTTTTTGCCTTGTCGGCTTTGACCTCATCGGCTGAAAGCACCTTGCCCTTGACATGCCACTCTTTCGTTACGTGTTCTTATTTTTTCCGTTTTAGTCGATGATTGATCTCCCCTTGTACTTCCTGGAAATGCTCCCTGCTCCTCATCCTTTGAACCCTCCTCTTCTGGTTCTTAGTGAAAATATCAGAAGGACACCAGTGTAGGTTTATGGTCTCATCTTCATCCTCATTAAAATCCTCCTGTGAAAAATCCTGATGAATTGGACCCAATCTCTGATGAACAGGCAATTTCCTTTGTTTTAGTCGATTTCCCTTAGGACCAGATCGGCTTGAACTTCCAGCATAATCTTCATCGTAGTTGCTGCATGCTGGACAATCTCTTATTGATGGCAGTCTCATCCCTTCATTCCAGAAAAACCTAAAGAATTTGCAACTTCAATGGGGATCAAAACTGTCATCCTCCTCATAGTAGCTCTTCTCTGCCTATCATATTTCCTCTGGTATTTATTGATGATTCTGGCAGAGTTGAGTTGTGTGGACCGATAATCTTTTCTATCGGCTATCCTCCTACTTGTATGAACCATGTTAACAGGAAAAGGGTTACCATCAACCTTCATCGGCATTTTTGAGTCATTGAATTATATCTTTCCTTGCTCAATAGCCAATTGGATCTGCTGCCTGAAAACCTTACAGTCATTAGTGCCATGAGATCCAGTATTATGCCATTTGCAATATTTCCTCTTCCTTAACTCATCAACTGATGGAATCACATGACCAGCAGGAAGTTAAATTTGTTTCTCCCGAAGCAGTAAATCAAAGATCTTGTCAGCCTTGGTAATGTCAAAGTCATATTTTTTTTCTCATTTGCAAAATCTTTGACCCATTGACATGAAACAACCTTCTTGTTTCTGGCCCATTCGGCTGCTGCTACTTCGGAGTCATCTTCTTCTTCAGAGTCGGAAGCATATGCAACGTGGTTGACCTTCTTAAATGCTTTCTTGGCTTTCTGAAACCTCTATTCATGTGTTGTCATCTTCTGAGCCAGGTGAGCCAAGATCTCAAAGTCTTGAGCTGAAAACCTTTTCTTAGTTGGTATCAATAATCCCTGGAAAGCGAGATCGGCTAACTGAGAATCTGACAAAATCAAGCTGTAGCATTTGTTTCTCATATCTCTGAACCTCTGAATGTAATCTTGAATATATTCATCATGCCTCTGCTTGATTGCTTTCAGATCAGACAGTTTCATTTCATGGATCCCACTATAGAAGTACTTATGAAACTGCTTTTCCAAATCGGCCCAACTTTGAACAGAATTGTATGGCAAAGATGAAAACCATGTAAAAGCCGATCCAAATAGAGATAAGAGAAACAATCTAACCCCCAGAGCATCAGTAGCCGACGCCTCACCACATTGAGCCAAAAATTGGCTGACATGTTCATAAGTTGACACATTATCCTGCCCTGAGAATTTCAAAAAATCTGGTACCTTGTATCAGTTTGGCAATGATACCTTCTCAAAGTATTCCGGGTATGGATGCCAATACAAGTTACGAGTGTCCTTGGGCTTAAGACCAAACTGTTCCCTCATCACATCGGCTATCATATCAGCCCAAGGCTTTTGTTGAGGTGGCCCTTGAACCTGCTATTGTATCGGATCAAATTGATTAAACTGAGGCAAATACTGGGGTTGAGGTGATGCCCCTGGTCAATACTGCACTTGAGATGAATGAGGCTAATATTGGAAATTAACATTGCCCCCATGTGATGTTGGGGAGACTGATGCACCATATGGGCTTGATGATAAGGAACAAACTGGGTCCCAATAGGCTAATGCTGCTGTGGAATTGGAATCTGCTGCCTCATCGGAATCTACAGAATCGGCTCAACGACCGGCTGGTTTGTCCTGAACATGCCCGCAACTTGGTCTTGAGTAACCTGAGGGATGTTTTGTCCTATGTGTTGAGGTTGCTGTTTGACCAAAAGCAGAGGATTGAACCCTGGTTGCTTCTGTGCCGATGATGATGCAATCGGCTTTCCAGGAACCGATGCTGATGCCATCGGCTGTTCTGGGGACACACCTGAAATAGGCTGCTGTTTGTCGGTAACCAGATTCCTATATTGTGGAAAATTGCCCTTAGGAAGAAACACTGACCACTTAGCTCGATGCTCAGCAATCCTACTATCGACCACAGAATTGATCATGTTGTTTAGAGTATTAACAAGAATTCCTGAATGGTTGATCAAAGCATGATGCACAGTGTAAACAATCCGATCTTGCAGATTGTTGAACTCCATAGGGCCTTCTTCTTGCTTGAGATCCTAAGTTTTTCCATCCTTGCCAGAACTCGTTTCGGGCTCATCATTGCTCGAAAAAGCTACGTTATACCTCTGGACCACCGTGCCCAAGCGAATCTGAACAAATGAGTGCAAAAATTAACTCTGCAGTTTATTCATCATCTCTTCAAACTCCGCTTTTTGTTCTGGTGTCAGTTTATCCATTGTCACGGGGATGATGTTCTCCGGGTCAGTGTCGGTTGACTTGAGATCCACCATGATGTCTTGACTTCTAATCATGTCCCACCAGGCGTGCCAAAAGCATGTCGATGCGAAAAACACACACTGGCCTGAGATCTGCTTAACTCTAGTGCAGGTCCATAATCTTGCTTTTGGGGTTCAAGAGCGTGCCAGTTGGTTTGATCCTGCAACCAACAAGAAACTAAAGAAAGAAAACAGAGTTAAATCCATAAACGATAGTCGATCGGCTAATGGTCGATGATGTATCATTTCATATGGAGCCGATGCAATATGCATGGGATCGGCAAAGGGAAAATTAGATTTACTCGATTGGCTGTAGATATCAATAGTATATAATCTAGGTCTCAAAATACGTTCAAACCAAGTGACTGGGATAGATCAGTAGCGTGCCGAGATAGTATAAATCACTTATGTCTAAAGGTACTTTAGGACAGAGATTATACGTATTTATAGCATAGCCGAGGTCATAGATCCAACACGTATCAGCTAGTACTCCGATACCACTTTATACTTAGATATCAATATAGATTAAATACATTAAACAGGAACCGATCAGGTGTTAAGATAACCTAACAGATCAATAACGAGCTTATTGTATTTTACCACAGTGAGATCTTAATATAAAGGGCAGATTTAGCATATCAAGTAAACATGTAGGAACAAGATAACTAAACCAGGTAGGATCGGTTGAAACCCCGATGATATCTCTAATATCAATCATAGGACAAGATAAATATTATGATTCTATATAATACTAAGTAGGTCAGACTCAACCGATGCAGCACTAAGCATAAAGAGAAGCATAAGATCAAAAACAAGTCAATGAAAGCCTTTCAAGATAGTGGATACACTATATAATCTAAGTCAACGTTGATATCTAGAAACAGATGCTAGCCGATTAGGGTTAGACAACAATATTGATCTAGATTATATAGCATATATGATAACTCGATAATTCACGTAAACAGGATTAGAGTGTCATAAAGATGTAAGCACTAATCCCGAGAGCACAAGCCGCCATAACAAGATTTACCTCTCATCGGAGATCGAACCCGATGCAGCCCAACTCGAAAGCAAGAACTCGTCGAAACAAATAAAAGTAAAAGTGACGATGTGCCGAAGGTGTTATTGGACTGATTGTTCTTTGATTACACGGTCTTGGGCTATATTTATACCCAATTACATAATACGTCCTTGTCGGACACGACTCCTTTCTCTATTACAACTCAAAATACGAACAAGTCCCTTAGGAAATTACTTGCAATAATCTAATTAATAGATACAATTACCTTTTTCGAACTATATCCATGTATGGTAATCCTCATGAAGCATATTAACCTGATCTAATAACGATCCCAATGTCATATTACCGGAATTGGCTACATCGGCTTACCGGTATCGGCCGGTGAACACCTTAGCCGATTCGGTATTAGCCGACGAACTCCTTGGCCGATTCGGTTAGCCGATTTAGTCTGCAACTGGCGCGTACTCTGTTTCCAAGAATCCCGATTTCCTCCAAATCAGCTTCGGCCTTAACTCCAAATCCGATGCATAATTTACCAAATTTGGTCATTAACAGTCCCACAACACTGCGCCCTGTAGGCCGAGGACGCCGTATAGGCTCCATGGTTTGTGAATTTCCATCGGATCTGATCTTGTTCTTCATTGTCGATTTGGACCTCCCGTATCACCTCCCAAAGGTCAACCAGCTGGACAATAAGGTGAACCATTATCGGATGGTTTACTTGTAATGCGGGGTCCTGTACCCATGCATCATTCTCCTTCCCTTGTCTCAGGGATTTGCCTCTATTTCTGGATATCGCATAGACCAAAGGCATGGCATCTTTTGGCCACCGCCCTCCTTCCAGCCATGCCGAATCCTAGAAACGTACCGTTTCCCCGTTTTCGATGGTTAAATTTGTCACGGCAGCAAACAATTTTTTGTCGGCCTCATCGCATGGCGTTTCCGTTCCTATCCAGTCCTTTGTTGGGTTTTTCCATTCCTGCCACAACCAGCACAGTCGCAACGCTTTTGTAAATTTTATTCAGGTTTAGTATCCCCAAACCTCCCTGGGTGGTTGGCATGCACGTTCTTTCCCAATTCACCTTGCATTTTTCACCCGTAACCTCTCCTGTGCTTGCCAAAAAAACCGTTGACGCTGCTTGTCAATCTGCTCTAAGGATTCTTTTGTAACTCGCATAGCCGTTAAGAGGTGAGGTGCAATTCTTTTGACTACTCATGTCTGAAACATGTAGTACGTAGAAAAACAGCACACCCTGTAATTTTGATTTTAGATTTGTCCCTGTATTAGATTCTATATTTTCTACAAACCAATTGTCAGTCAGCAATTATCTGCTTGACTTAATTCGATCCTGATCTCTTTGAAAAGGACTGCTGCTCACTGGTCTCTCAATGCGACAACGATAACTGGCACCATGTCTTCAAATTTATAGTGCCGTTGAAGACCGTCTGCCGTCGATTTATTAGTCTTAATTAGTTCATCCGAAATGTTTTCATATGTAAAATCTTTCCATGTTATCCTGAGATATAACGATACAAAAGGTTCAGTTTGTACAGTTTTCCACAATCATAAGTTGCCTATGTTGACAAATTAAATTACGGAGACCATTTGTAAGGATTTTGGAAGCTACCTTAGATAAATATGAACCGTCTATTTAAGTTGATCTAACGCACTATAATTAATTATAATACACAGGATACTGTGAGTAGTAAAATTGGCGGAGGGGTATAATATCTTTGTTTTTTTAGTTATTAATCAGCCGAATTTTGGTGGATGCCTCCCATTTTTCCCGACAGCATGTGCATGCATGTCGAAGATGGTATTTTTCCCGATTTCTTTTTTTATCTGTTGATATATTTTATGAAAGTGATTTATCTATTCGTTATTTGTTGATCATTCGGAAGAAGGATAATTTTTCAAATTACAACATGCATGCATGCGTAGGTTTCTTCCTTCTTCCTTCTTCAGCCATGCTGCCCATGCATGCGCAGGCAGCTGTTAACTTCTTTTTCTCTTTCTTTCTTTGACGGAATTAACACATGATTTACATATGATTTTCTTTTATTTGGAAGTCATCCCGAAAATTTGCCCAAGTCATCTCGAAACAAATAATTATCATATAAATGCTTAGCTCAAGCTAAAACAATCTAAAAAATCACATCACTCGGCAAGCTCATGCTTATCCGAGTAAGTTCGCCCGAGTCGTCTCAGAACAAACAATTTAATCAACCCTTATAGGTAAGAAATTAATTCACTCGGCAAACTCATGCTTATCCGAGTTGATTTGCCCGAGTCATCTCGGAACAAATAGCTCAATCGACCCTCGTGGGTAAAAAACACTCGGCAAGCTCATGCTTATCCGAGTTAACTTGCCCGAGTCATCTCGGGACAAATAATTTAGTCAACCCTCATGGGTAAAAAATACTCGGCAAACTCGTGCTTATCCGAGTTAACTTGCCCGAGTCATCTCGGAACAAATAATTTAATTGGCCCTCATGGGTAAACAAAATTTTCAGTCATCTGAAAAATATGACCAAAATATTAAATAGCTCCTGCCATAATATTGGTCTTAATCTAAAAAGATCTTCACCAAGGTAGAAAAATAGCATTGATATAATCATTTAATCAAATGCTTTAAAACCAAATAGTTCCTGTCATCAGGACAGCCATGAAAAGCTTAACTATTTGTCACCTTTCAAATTGCATCGTGCCAACTTCTCGTGAAGTTATGCAAACCGCAGTATGAAAGGATTTTAAAGGTATTGGGCTATGTGACATGTGCATATTGCCAGGGCAAATCTGCTTAAATCCATCCACTTAAGTCCCTAAGGACGCGTGTCAAGCCACACCTTAGCTGGGCCGCAAGTCTCTCATGGGTTCGGCCCAATCGTGAGATAACTTGGCAAAAACCCTCAAGTCTTTTTACGAAGCCTTGAGGTCATCCTCGACACTTTATCTTCCCCAAAAATTTCCTCTTTTGCAGCACTGTTCACCAGCTCTCCGTGGAGAACCCTAAACTCGTGTGCACGCAAATCCATCCATCTAGGAACTCTTGTTCCATCACAAGCCATCTTCCGCATCCAGCCTCCAAGATTCCCTTGTCGTCCGAGGTTCAGTCGGGAGTAAGTTTAATCATCTTGGTCTCTTTATGCCTCCGATATGAACTTGTAGGTATCTAGCTTATTTATGTTAATGCCTTGACCTCGAGTCTTCATAGAAAATTTCTTAAGTAATTTTCGTCCGACTGTCACCAAGCCTAAGCTTGATTAGATCATCAGAAAATTCTCAGTCCTTATCTATTGAACTCAAATCAAGGAACATTAAACAATGATAAACCAAATATAAACAAGTTGTCGAAGAAAACCATGCTTTATTGACACGTATGCAGCCCCCGACTGTCAACTCAAGAAGTCATCTTGCTTGAGGTTGGCAGTCAAGAATAACATGAAACTTACGGCAATTTAAGCATAATATCATCGAAGATGTTCAATATTCCAGGAGTTCTCCACCATAGATCCATCTTCGCGCTTTAGTCGAAATGCTCCTGGCCGAGTCACCTCAGCGATTATGTATGGTCCTTCCCATAGTGGAGATAATTTGTGACGGTCCTTGGTGGTCTGGATCTTGCATAGAACCAAATCGCCGACAATGAAAGCTCGCGCCCGAACATTGCGGCTATGGTATCGTCTAAGTCCTTGAAGTTATCTTGCCGACTGGATCAAGGAAGATTTTCTTCGTTTTGGCGTCGCCTTGTCCCGACTTGGCTATCTTCTCTGTACGAATTTCACCCTCTTCGATATTGATGCATCGGTCGGATTTCTTTTTCGGCCACATGATCTCTCACAAGATTGGGCCATATCGCGGCTTTCTTTGTTACGGTGAAGGCTTGTTTGACGTCGCTGCACAGGGTGATGACGCCATTGGGGCCGGGCATCTTCATACAGAGGTAAGTGTAGAGTGGTATCACCATGAACTAGGCGAGCGCAGGCCTTCCAATGATTGCGTGGTAGGCCGTCTCAAAGTTGGCCACCTCGAAGGTGATGTTCTCTGTCCGGAAGTTCTCCCGAACTCTGAAGGTAACTGGAAGGGCGATGTGCCCGAGTGGCGTAGATGACAGCCCAGGATAACTCGTGGAAGAGGGCTGAGCTTGCCTTCAACTCGGATCTTGGAATCGCATCTCGTCCAAGGTCTTGGCGAACGGGATATTGAGGACGCTGCCCCCATCAATAAGGACGCGCTTCAGCTTGATATTCCGAACCATCGGGTCGAGTACCAAGGGATACCGCCCCGGGTGAACCACTCGGTCAGGATGATCTGAGCGATTAAATGTGATGGCCACCTCCGACCATCGTGGATGTTGTGAGACTTTGGTTTGTGCCGCGTTGTGAAGGGTTACGCGGAGGCTACGCTAGCCGAAAACAAAAACTTTTACCGCGCAAACCAGGAACACTTGCAAGTAAGGGCCGATCAACAGCGCGCAACGTAGCAGCGCCTCTACCGGTATCCACACATCCGGGGACAGAACGCCGTACACCCGTGTGCTAGCACGCGATGCAAGGCTAGGGCTTGGCTCGAAAGTGGGGAGGGTTTCCGTGGAGATTGATCTCGACGACTTCTGTTACACGCGATGCAATTTACATATCACAGCTCTCCACCCCTCCCTCCTTTATATAGAGTTGGCCGACTGGGACTAGTGGCCGATTAGGACTCTATTTTGAATCGGATCTCATCCGTATCTCATAGAGTTGGCCGCCCATACGTCGTAAGCCCATAGGACTCTATCCGATCGGATCCCTATCCGATCGAGCCGTATCCGAGTCCAACTCGAATGTCTGTTCTTATCCCCTTAAGCGTGCGACCCGTAGGTTCGGGTATACTCGGTTTCGGCTATAGTCTAACTTAGCCGACCGTCGGCTCGAGTCCAACTCAGCCGACTGTCACACGGCGCCTAGCAGCACATATTGACACCATAGTATGCAAGAATATAATATCGGCTCGAACCCGTAATGTGTACACAAATCCCTTTGCCTCACGATACCGTTAAGCTATAGGCAAGATGTGTGCCATCCCTTCAATAGCTTAACCATTCACTCGAACCGTATTGGATTATCGTGGTTGATTGACTCCTCAATCAACTTAGCATGGCCATGCATTTCCATAATCCATTACCTCGAGGGGCCCGAGATATCTCTCCAAAGGAGGGGCAAATTCCATCTTGATCACTCACATCCCACTCCATGTTTCATAGCAAACCCGAAAACTACCTTTATAACTACCCATTACGGAATAGCGTTTGGTAGTCCCAAAGTAGGCTACTACACATGTTGGAATCCATGGTGATCTCAGGTCTAAGGACTTTGTACCAACACTACCTGAGACCAACTAATGGTACATTAATTCCTGTAGTGTCTCATGGTGGGTCTATCCAACAATGTGTTCTCCAACACATATGTCCATGTTTATTGATTTGGTATCTTGGTATCTCCATACCCATGATCTATGAGACATGATCATCAATCAATAAACATGCCGATCTTAGAATCATATTTGTTCCAACAATATGACATATGATCAGGGATCGTTTAGAAATAGATTTATACATGAAGAGTCTCATAAATAAGTCACGTACTTATTGATCAATACAAGATGTCTATTTCATGGAACTGAATAACACTTCATTCATTTATACATAAACATTGACGTGATATCCAACATCTCCATGTTGCCTCTAGGGCATATCACTAACACGTTGACCTCACGGTCCATCAGCTTTTGCTTCCTCTTGGACTCATAAGCCTGCGGCCCCCGAAGATGTGATTCAGCTTGCCCACGGGGTCTTGAAAAGGCTCTGAATTTTCAGTCGGGTTGTTCTTCTTGGTTCCCGATGGACCGGCTTCATCAGTCGGCTTCTTGTTTAACCGTGTCGCATATTGCTCGGTGAATTGCTTATAGATGATGCGTGCACTGAGCGTTCATGATCGTTCATGATCGCGTCGTAGGCCGCAACTCGGGGACAGCGTTGAGAACTGGTCGTTGTGGCAACCAAGTCCTCGGGCCGGCGCTTGCGATCTTTCTGACCATGATTGCTATTGCCGTTATCCTTCTTAGGGTGTCGGCTTCCTCCCGACTGCTTGTCGTCCCTTTCGTCAGGCCGATCTTGGCGCGCAGCTTTGATCGCGTCGCTGGATTTGGCGTAGGAGTTTGCTGTCTCGAACATCTGCTTCACCGTCTTCGGTGGCTTGCGCCCAAATTTTCCGATCAACAGCTCATCACGGACTCCCTTCTGGAAGGCGGCGATGATGATGTCGTCGGTGATGTTGGGGATCTTGTTGCGCTTTTCGGATAAGCGTCTGATGTAGTCTTTCAATGACTCTTCTGGCTTCTGGACGATGTTGTAGAGATCGAAGTGGGTTCCAGGCCTCTGAAAGATGCCCTGGAAGTTGGCGATGAAATGGTCTCTTAGCTCGCTCCACGAGCCGATCGAGCCTCTTGGCAGGCTCGTGAGCCAGTTCCTGGCTGAGCTGGCGAGGGCCACGGGCAGGTAATTGGCCATGGCCTTGTTGTCGCCACTTGCTGCACGGATGGCAAGAGTGTACACGGTCAGCCACGACTCGGGGTCGGTCTTGCCGTCGTACTTCTCGATTCCGGTCAGCTTGAAACCGTTCGGCCAATGCACTCGGCGAAGCTCCCGAGTGAAAGCTGGCACTCCGTTGTCATTGCTGTCGGGTGATCCCCTCCAATCTTCCCGAGTGCGTTGATCTCGCTCTTGGTAGCGACGATCGAGGACTTCCCGCAAATCACTCGGCGGGGTCCTCGGCAGGCTGGTTCGGTAGCTGGAGCTGTTGTTGCGGCGGACGCGGTGGTGGACGGGTGGACGTCCATGTTGCTTCTCGCGGGAGTCGGCCGTTTGCTCCTGATGCTTGTGCGTGGAATTGTGGCGTGGGCCTCTTGGCCTGGTTGTCGACCGGTCTGGTTCGGGCCTCTTGTAGTCTCTTGACCTTAGCGGCGGGAGTCGGCTTCTGTCGGGCGTTTCAGCCACGGACTCAGTCGGTCTTCGTGCTGAGGTGGAGGGATGACCATTGGCCGTAGCCGCGACGATGGTCTTTATTTTGTCCAAGATTGGAGTCACGTCGGGGCGCCGTCTCGATGACGGTGTCCGGAGTGTGAGGGCAGCAACGGCGTTCGCGTGGTGTCCGGAAGATATTGGTGTTGCGGACCCGCGTCTGAAGTATAGCCTCCTGAGCGGATCGTCCGGCTGCCCTCGGATCCTGCTTCCTTCTGTCGGCTTCCTCCTTGCGCTTCTTCTCTTCTTCTGCCAGCTTGCGCTCTTGCTCAAGTCTGGCTCGTTCTTCTTCCGCGAGCCTACGGGCCATGGCTGAGTCGGTCTCGGCCACCTCAGCCATGAGGACGTCAAAGCACTTCGGCTCGTAGTTCTTGTCGCAGTCGGAGTCGTCAGCTTTGTCCGAGGGGATGCTGTAGAGGTTGTCAAAACCTGAGGAGCTGAGGTACTCGTCGAGCTCCGAGGATGAGCATGACCCGAACGGTTGAAGGATGACCGCGACTTCCCTTGAGCTCGGGTGGTTCGGATCTGGATCGTTCCAGTCCGAGTCGGAGCTTGATGACATGGGTCCCTCCGAGTGGGTCGATCTTGACTCGGGGGAGAGGAGCTTGCAGTAGATCTCAGCGGCGTTTGGTAATCCAAACGGCGCCGAGAGGTTTTCTTTCAAGTAGATTGGCTCCGACGGGGAGATGAGAAGGCTGCTGCAGATCTCAGCGGCGTTCGGTAGCCCAAACGGCACCGAGTGAGTTCTTCCGTCAGAGTGGATGGACTGCATCTTGGAATCCAAGATTTCATCGTAGATCTTAGCGTTGTTCGGGAGCCCGAACGGCGCCAAGTGGGTTTCTCCTTCCGACTGGTCCGAATCCGAGTCGAAGGAGGAGAACTTGTTGAAGTCGTTGGCGGCGAATTCGCCGATGCCTGAAGAAGATCCCATCGCGCTTGCCGGCGAGATTGTTGATGAAGTCTTGATGCGCGGGCCCTACCTGACGCGCCAACTGTCGAAACTTGGTTTCGGCAATAGAAAATTGGGGGTGCAGTCAAGATCGCCAAGCACAATGGGTTAGGTGGAAAACAAGGATTTAGACAGGTTCAGGCCCTCTCGTGAGGTAATACCCTACTCCTGTTTCGGGGATTCGATCCACCGAGTGTATATTGATCTCAAGATCTGTAGCTCCTGAAGTCTAAAGCTCTTGCTTATCAATTCTGATATCCCTCAAGGGACGCCCCTTACCCCTCTTATATAGTCTTGGGAGGCGGACTTACAAGTCGGAAACCCTATCTTACTTTAAGTCGGTTTCCTCAATCTTACCAAACCGTGACTATGGGCCGTTGCCTTATCTCAATCGGCAACGTAACACCCAAGTCATAGTTGGTTTATATATTTGGCAGGCGCAACCTATCCCTATCTCCAGTCGGATAAGCTTGCCATGTGAATATCCGCTTGCCATAATCTCCACAAATATAAATTATAATTATTATGAAGTAAATAAAGTTTTAGCTTGCCGCGTGATATAAGTCTGGAAAGAGTTTCAACATTCGTATAACTTGCATAATCGATATATGTTGCAACCCAGTTCATATATATGTGTACTATATATTCATAAAAGGTCAATGCCATGATAGATCCCAACAACTCACTAAATTGTAAACACTTGGTAATTATGTTTTGGACATTAAAACTCCAGTGGAATGAAACAATGGGGATTATTAGATGACCACAAAGTTCTATGAAAAGTTGTATGTTAAACTCTCTACCTTGACTGGAGTTGTAGATTGACGATAGAATTATTAATTTTCAAGTCATCCCTTTTGAATTGTCTGTTAGACTAAGTAAGTATACACTATAAGCACATGAGACTATTGTGCACTTAGACAGGCCTATAAATACCTGAACCCTTTCTTTGCAATTTTCATCGACAAGCAATGTATAATTAGTTACACCGACATATCAATGCAGACACCCTGTTGGTTAGTGATCAAACTGTTCACTTCATTTTTCTTTTAACTCTTTTTTTTGTCCTAGCTGTACTAAGTATGATGTTCTTTCTTTTGTGATCTTACTTTGTATTGCTCATCATTCCAGTTTTTCTCCAAATTTTTATTGCCACATCATAAATTCATCATGAACACCAGCCTGCACTACCTTTCTGGAACCTTGCTTCTTGCATGCGCTGCATTATTCCTGCTAATTGATACTGCAACATCTCAATCAGCTGCTCGCAGCAATTATACAGACCATGATGCCCTGCTCATTTTCAAATCTCTCATCACTGAAGATCCCATGGGTGCACTATCATCCTGGAGCCAAGGCTCCTCTGTGTGTTCTTGGGCCGGAGTACGCTGCAATCGCCATGGTAGAGTCTCCGTGCTCGATGTACAGAGTTTCAATTTGGCTGGACAAATAAGCCCTGACATAGGTAACCTCTCAGCCCTCCAATCCATCTATCTGCAAAAAAATCGGTTCATTGGCAAGATCCCTGATCAGCTTGGCAGGCTATCCCTGCTAGAGATACTAAATGGAAGCTCCAACCATTTTAGTGGATCCATTCCTTCAGGTCTCACCAATTGTACCCATCTTGTGACTATGGATTTATCGGCAAATAGCATCACGGGTATGATACCTATTAGCTTGCACTCTCTGCAAAATCTTAAGATACTAAAACTTGGACAGAACCAGTTGACTGGTGCAATCCCACCATCTCTTGGTAACATGTCACTCTTAACCACCCTTGATGCTAGCACAAACACTATTGCTGGAGAAATTCCTAAAGAATTAGGTCACCTTCGCCATCTCGAATACTTTGATCTCTCCATAAACAACCTCACAGGCACAGTTCCAAGACAGCTTTACAACATCTCCAACCTAGCCTTTTTCGCAGTGGCAATGAACCAGTTACATGGGGAGATACCCAATGATATTAGTCTTGGGCTTCCAAAACTTCAGATTTACATTGTTTGTTACAACAAGTTTACCGGGCAGATCCCGCTATCGCTCCACAACATAACCAAGATCCATAGCATAAGGATATCACACAATTTCCTCACTGGCAAGGTCCCTCCAGGCCTCCATCGTCTTTCCAAGCTTGTCTGGTACAATATAGGGTTTAACCATATTGTTCACACCACAAGCATACTTCATGATCTCACAAACAGTACTAAACTCGAGTACCTTGGTATCTATGAGAACCAAATTGAGGGTAAGATCCCTGACTCAATCGGTAATCTATCAAGCTCTCTTGCAAATCTATACATTGGTGGCAATAGGATCACTGGACACATACCACCAATGATTGGGCGATTGACTAGATTAACATTGCTAAACATGACTGATAACCTACTACACGGAGAAATCCCATTAGAGATCAGCTATCTCAAGGATCTAAATGCACTTGGGCTATCAGGAAACAACTTATCTGGCCCAATTCCCACACAATTCGGAAACCTTACTGCACTCACGATGCTTGACATAAGCAAGAATAGACTAGCGAGTAGCATTCCAAAGGAGTTGGGCCACCTGAGCCACATACTTTCTCTGGACTTATCATGTAACAACCTCAACGGAAGTATCCCTGATACAGTTTTCAGCCTTACCAGCCTTAGCTCTATACTAAATATGTCATACAATGCACTTACCGGTGTAATACCGGAGGGCATCGGTCGACTAGGGAACATCGTTGCCATCGATTTATCCTACAATTTGCTAGATGGCAGTATCCCAACATCAGTTGGCAAGTGCCAAAGCGTTCAGTCTCTGTCCATGTGTGGCAATGCAATCTCTGGAGTAATTCCTAGAGAAATCGTGAATCTTAAAGGCTTGCAAATATTAGACCTCTCCAACAATCGATTGGTTGGCGGTATACCAGAAGGCCTTGAAAAGCTGCAAGCTCTTCAGAAACTGAACCTCTCCTTCAATGATCTGAAAGGTCTGGTGCCAAGTGGAGGTATCTTTAAGAACAGCTCTTCTGTTGACATCCATGGTAATGCAGAGCTATACAACATGGGCTCAACGGGATTCCGATCATACTCTAAACACCATCGTAAGCTAGTGGTTGTATTAGCAGTTCCAATAGCATCAACAGCCACATTACTTATCTTTGTGGGTGTCATGTTTATGTTATGGAAAGCAAAATGCTTGCGGATCGATGTCACAAAGGTTGGAACCGCTGTTGATGATGCGATACTCAAGAGAAAACTCTACCCACTTGTTTCTTACGAAGAACTATACCATGCAACTGAAAACTTTAATGAGAGGAACCTCATTGGTATTGGTTCCTTCAGCTCTGTCTACAAGGCTGTCTTGCATGACACTAGTCCCTTTGCTGTCAAAGTGCTAGATCTTAACAAGATTGGTGCAACCAATAGCTGGGTTGCAGAGTGTGAGATCCTAAGCACTATACGGCATCGGAACCTAGTAAAGCTGGTGACACTATGCTCAAGTATAGACTTCACTGGAAATGAATTTCGCGCATTGGTGTACGAGTTCATGACGAATGGGAGCCTTGAGGATTGGATCCATGGCGCAAGGCGGCATGAGGATAGCGAAAGAGGGCTCAGTGCAGTTGAAGTACTCTCTATCGCCATTGACGTAGCAAGTGCCTTGGAGTACATGCATGATGGATCATGTAGGGCGGGTCAGGTTGTGCACTGTGACATCAAGCCAAGCAATGTTCTACTTGATGGTGATATGACAGCCAAGATTGGTGACTTCGGGCTTGCAAGGTTGCACACACAAACATGTGCTGGAGATGAGGAATCTGTTTCTACCACCCACAATATGAAGGGTACCATAGGCTATATAGCTCCAGGTGCTAGCTCTTCCTTTCTATGCATGATGTGATTTCTTTTGTATTGTAGCCCTGAATAACCTTTTTTTTCTTTTTTTACGTGAACTACATGGGCTTATGCCAACCTGAACTTTATTACTTTGATAATGAACATTGCAAAGGATCATATAGAATTTACATGGGGAAGGCGGGAAAGAAAGAGAAATAACTTTTTTACTCAAAAAATAATATCTTTCTTGGTGAAATTTTATGGTCTACGATAAGAGGTACTCTCTTAGTCTCAAAATAAGTTGATTCCTAGCATCCATAGAAAATTTAGCGCTGAGCAGTTAAAATGGTCAAAGTACGTGTCCCTCATTAATTAATAGAAAAATAGTGAATAAGGGCTGCTAAAGTGAAAAAACCTTCTACATTTATGCATAGTGGGTAGGAAAAAGGGTAGAAATCGGCTTATTTTAGACTAAATTTTTATCTCTATATGCAACTTATTTTTGAATGGAGGGAGTAGTATGTCTTGTAGGGTAAAACTTGGTATTTTGTGGTATAGATATCAAAGTTTGCATTAAAAATTATGGTATCTTCCGATAAGTCCACGAGGGATGTAAAATTGTTTTGTTTCTCATTATTTGAATTTTTTTCTTGATGCATCCAGAATACGGATATGGAGCCAAAACATCGACAAGTGGTGATGTCTATAGCTACGGGATAATGCTCCTTGAGATGATCACAGGAAAGAGTCCTGTAGATCAAATGTTTGGAGGAGAGATGAACCTGGAAAAATGGGTTCGAGTATCAATTCCACACCAATCTGGTGAAGTTGTTGATAAACGGTTCATGATCACAGGTTCTGAAGAAACTTCAGCTGATGGGCAGCAACAGCAGGTTGACACTGAGGACTCGCAACAGCTGTTGGAGACTCTTTTAGTTCCCATGGTGGATGTTGCGTTGTCTTGCGTTCGGGAGTCTCCTGACTCACGCATCAGCATGCACGAAGCACTGTCTCTGCTGAAGCGGATCAATCACAACTTTTTCAAGTCTCTCGCAGTGTCACCTTGATTTCTTGAAGAAGATGGTTTTGCTGTGACGGCCAATTGGAGCATTATATCTCAACTGTCATCTTTACGTATAAAGTTAGTTTTTCAGTGTTGTAGTTCTAATTAATTAAGAATGGAGATGATAACACTGACCAAGAGCGCATCTAGCTAAATAAGTTGTTTTCACTCTCAGTGGCACGGTCAATTTTTAGGTTATCGTAATACTTGCCGAGTTCTTATACCCTTGGGCTGAAAGTTTTGTAATACTTAAATGCACACAGCTCCCCAATTGTTGTACCAATGGTGCACATTTTTTTAATAAAAAAAATTAGAGAGAGAAGGAAATATAACAGAATAGTTGCACCATACCGTGGAAATAAAATAATACAGAGTTCACAGTCCCACCCCTACCTCTTGACAGTTTTTTTCTGACCAAACTGTGTGCTCTTCCTATCAGTCGTCAAGATCTTGAAAATATTTAGAAGTTGGTTCATCCTTTGACCAACAAAATGTTTGGCGAAGCCTGATATCTATTTGTAATACCCCGAGCTTCAAACAAATATATTTTGAAAAGACAATTAAAAAAACGTGAAACTTGTACTTTTAGCTCAGATATACCATGAGAAAGCTAAGCGCGTAGAACCGATCAATGAAACATTAAATGTGGTTTCTATCTTCATTAAATGAGATGTCATATCATGAAAATGTTGACGTGACAGTTTAATTAAAAAAGAAAGAGAAGCAAGTTGGGTCTAACGAATTTTCATTGGAAAGAAACCATCAATTTTTATGTGGCTCCGGTCGCCACATAGAAACTAACAAATTACAAATTACCATTGGAAAGAAACCATCGGTTTTTATATGGAGAGAGAAAGAAGGCAACATTTATTACTCGAAGATATTTATATTAGAAGGATTAGTTTCTATGAGTAATTTTTTAAGACTGCTCTAAGTTTGTGGTGATCGAAGCCTTGACGAATTCATGGTGATCGAATCTATTTGGATGGGACCGTACGGATTTTATTAGAGCTTCTCTATTTAACCAGCAAAGTGGAAAAAAAAAGAAAAAGGGAGAGGAGAGAGATCAGGAGGCTGCCAGCCATCGCTACTGCTCTGCTGCCGTCGTTGCGTCCGCCGCCGCCTCCGGTCGTTTCCACCCACTGCTGCTTCTGCTGCTACCCTGCTCCAGCCATTCTTTTTCTGTGCGGCGCTCTGCTTCTCGTGCTTCTTTGGGTCTGTTTGATAAGCTTCTGAATGACCGTAGCAGCTTCTAAACTCTCTCGAACAATCAGCTTTTTATTCAGATTATGAGAAGATATAGTTGTAAAATTTAAAAAATAAACTAAAAACCAGAAGGTAAAATATCCGGTCTTTTCATATCCTCATACTAGTACAGAATGTCTCATAGATGTCGGTTGGAAAACCCTCTTAAGTACCATGTCTCATAGATGCCGGTTGGAAAACCCTCTTAAGTACCGATTTTCTTATCGGAGACCTATACAATGAGGTGCTCCCAACCTTTTCTTATGGGCCCACTCCTTTAGCCGGACCCACCATATTTATCGGACCCACCATATTTTTCCATGCGGGCGCGGGTCCACGAGATAGAGCTACAGGCACAAGCGAGCGGTTCGACGAGCGGTTCTACACGATGAGCGAGCGAGGCACGAACCTATTTAAGCTGGTGTTGCTCTGGTTCGACGAGCGGTATGGTACTAATCGAGGGAATAGTGTTTTTTAAGAATATATGCCGGGTGAACAGTAAAACCGCCACCTATAGTCTCAAATAGGTGCCGGGTGAACAGTAAAACCGCCACCTATACTATAGGTGGTGGTTCGTAATAAGAACCGCCACCTATTCGCGAAGAATAGGTGCCGGGTGAACAGTAAAACCGCCACCTATAGTGTCTCAAATAGGTGTCGGGTGAACAGTAAAACCGCCACCTATACTATAGGTGGCGGTTTTACTGTTCACCCGGCACCTATTTGAGACTATAGGTGGCGGTTCTTAACACGAACCGCTACCTATTCTTTTGCCGCCACCTATATATATTATAGGTGCCGGATTTGGTTTGACCGGCACCTTTTGGGGCGATACCAATGAGCTTTTTTTTTTCATAAGCTGGCTATTAATCAGCGACTAGCTTCTTAAGATAATCTTAAGCTCCTACCAGCAGCCCTCTGTGTGCTGTTGCCTTGCTGACCTGCTGCCGCTGCTGTGATTTGCTGTTGCAGGCTTCAAGCAAACGAACGCAGAACTGGTAGAGCAGAGAAGGAAAAGGAGAAATTGGGGTGTTTTTTTAGGGATTTCACAAATTCATGCCGCTAGTTTTGAGTGTCCTTTTAGTCAATACGAAATTAATTTTCAAATAGCAGACGATTCAATTGGAGGTTGTGCAAATTTTAACTTCTTGAATGTAATCTGTTGGGAACTTGAGATTCATGTTGGCTGGCCTAAATAAAAGTTGTTGGCATTGTCGTTATCTTTCTAATGGTGCTGGTTTCACTCGATTCCAATAAATATTTTAGCAGAAACAGAAAAAACAGTACCGCTGAATGGGATGGAAACCAGCACAACATTTCGTTCTCTTTAATATTGGTATGATAGAGGCATGCATAATCTGATTTTCTATCCAATATGAAAGTTGGAAATATTTTTTTAAAGATGTTTGAAGGCTAATTTTAAAGTCATGTGCTAATTTTTGTTAGGCGGTTCTGCGAGATATGTATGATATAATGAAAGGATTGGTATTTGTTGTTTTGTGTGGGTTGATGGAAAAATAGAAATTTTAGGCTTTGGTATTTCGAGATGTTATAGGTACCTACCATTAGCCCCAGTATAGAGGTTTAATATGTATCACAAAAGGTGTTTACCTAGGTTGTCGCATGAGTTAAAGGAATGCACATTATGAACTTACTATGTGTTGAATAGATGGTTTGACATGCTTTATTTTAATTGGAAACCGAAGGCCCAAGAAGACATGGCTTGGTTACTCATTAAATGGGTTCATCACTAAATATGAAAATCATCCATGGCTCTATAAATAGAGGGCTAGAGAAAAGACCTTATACACTAGAGAATGAAGAGAATGAGTGAGAAAGAAGTCACACCATCATATCTGGTGTCTCAACTTTTTTCTAGAATTATGGCATCTATCTTGGATTACTCTTGTAGCAGGAGGGTTGTATAATAGGTCATCAACATGACGTTTTACCAATTAATTAGTAAGTGCGTCAAATAATATTTATAAAGTAGTATGGAGAGGTGTAACATAATATTAAAATTTTTAAGTTGTATCATTTCTGTGTTATTTCAATTGCTTGTGAATTATAAAATCCTCATTGTAATTATTATATGTTTCTTCTAGGGGCGATAAATTTCATTTATCTTCTCATGTTCGTTTAATTAATTACATCATTCAATAGTAACTACATTATGAAAGATCTATCAGTTTGTTATTCGTATGGGTAAGTTTTATCATTGAGAGTTAATTGATATTGAATAATATTTGTTAGAGTGATGCTTCTCATTCTTGCTCGACCAGCTAGAGGAGGGGAAGGTTTTTCTCTAAATTTGTGTGTTGTTGGAGTTTGATTTCTACAAGGTTAGTATTCATTATTTCTTACTCTGTTTCACTCTACCTTGTTGAATTGAATCATTTTCTATGTATATATATATAAAGTGTGCAACCGTTATAATAATTAAATTATTGAAGATCTATCATTTTTTGTTATTCCAATTTGCTAGGAAATTATAAAATCCTAATTTATTCTGCACAGTTTGTAATACACAATAAATTATTATATTTTTTCTAGAGGTGGTATTCTGCACAGTTTGTAATACACAATAAATTATTATATTTTTTCTAGAGGTGGTAAATTTCTTTTACCTTTTCCCGTTTGTTTATTAATTACATGTTATAGTAGTTAAATTATGAAAGATTATTCATAGGGGTAAATAGATTTTGTATCATTTAGAGTAATTGACATTAAGTAATAACCGTAGGTACCCATCGCTCGTAATGAATCTAGGATGGGTGTATGAAGCGGATCGTGACTCAATGCAGTATATCAGGGGAGTAACATCTCTTGTTGCCACGGCTACGAGGAAAAACTCAATTAATGCGTCGGATTATCTGTGGTGCCCATGCTCTGATTGCAAGAAAGACTAGCAATTTTCTGCGCAATGGGTCCATGCATATTTTCTTACAAGGGGTTTTATGCCAAAGTTCAGATCTCGTGAGTTTCTTTGCAAGAGGAGCAAGGCGAGGGAAGTGCAGGCAATAGTGACATGGCGAATGAGGACGTTGGCTCTGAGCAAGAGGACCAAACATGCGTTGATCAAAGTGAAGCTAATCTAGATCAGATATTGCGCGACGGAGAGAGGGCTAACACTGATGATAAGGAATATTCCAAATTCAAAAACCATGCAGGAGGACTAAAAAATCCACTTTACAATGGATGTAAGGTGGAGCACAGCAAGTTGCAGGTGGTTCTATCTCTACTTCATCTGAAAGCAAGCAATGGATGGTCAAATAAGAGCTTCACTAAGTTGCTAGAACTGTTGACAGAAATTCTTCTCTTGCTGGAAACAACGTACCAAGCGAAGAAAGTTATCTGTCCCCTCGGCCTTGAGATACAGAAAATTCACGCTTGTAAAAATGATTGCATTCTTTACCGGGGTGATTATGCAGATTTGGACCAATGTCCGGTGTGTGATGCTTCTCGGTATAAGTGTGCAAACGGTATTGGTGATGGTGGAACTAATGGTACAATGAAGAAGAAAGAGTGCCAGTGAAGGTGGTATGGTAATTTCCAGTCCTCCCTTGTTTGGAATGTATGTTCGCAAACAAAAAACATGCTAAGATGATGTGTTGGCATCACGAAAAGCTTAAAAGAGATGGAATGATAAGGCACCCAGCTGATGGATCTCAATGAAGAAAGATAGACTGGAAGCATAGCAAGCATTTTTGCGTAAAACATGAGGAATGTGAGGATTGTGCTCAGCATAGATGACATAATCCTTTTGGTGACATAAGCAGTTGCCATGGCACATGGCCGGTGGCTGTTACTATCGATAACCTCCTTTCTTGGCTCTATTTGAAGCGTAAGTACATCATGATGCCACTTATAATTCAAGGACCTAAACAACCTGACAACGATATAAATGTGTACTTCAAGCTGCTGGTAGAGGATCTTGGGATACTATGGATGGATGGTGTAAAGATATGAGATACGTACAAATGAGAGTACTTCACATGTCGAACTATATTTTTGATGACAATATAAGACTACCCAACGCATAGCCCAAACAGGAGGCAAGTGGCTGAATCACTACCAGAAGATCGTATACATGCGCCATTGAAGGTTCCTCAGGCAGAATCACTCATACCGCCGAAATACAAGAGATTTTGACAGGACGGTGGAAGAGGGAGGGCGTCCAACATTCATAACCGGCAGTGACGTCTAGAAGGAGGTGAAGGATATCAATTTTATATTAGGTAAAGGGAGTGGAAGCACATGTGCATCCACATCAAGCGGTGAGACCCCTATTTGGAGAAAGAAATATGTCTTTTGGGACCTACCGTCCTGGGAAGACTTGAATAACTATCATGCAATCGGCGTGACGCACGTGGAGAAGAATGTGTGAGAAAGCATGATAGGGGTATTGTTGAACACACCCGGAAAAATGAAGGACACTTTACAAGCACAGAGAGAACTTGAAGATATGAATATCAGGAAAGAGTTGCATCCTCAGGACAAAGGAAATGGCCGCTACTATCTCCCCTAGCATGCTACACTCTTAGTGCTGCAAAAAAATGAGTATGTTGAAATGTTTGCAGGGTGTCAAAGTCCCATCCAGTTACTGTGCAAACATTAAGAAATTGGTTAACATGAAAGATAAGAGGTTTGGTTGGAATGAAGTCACATGAATACCACGTGCTTATGACGCAACTATTACTGGTCGCAATCAGAGATATCCTTCAGGAAAAGGTCCGAGACCTAATCATCAAGTTGTGCCAGTTCTTCAAAGCAATAAATGAGAAGGTTATTGATCCAGGTTCGTTGGAGAAGCTTCAGGAGGACGTGATTCTAACTCTTTGCCAGCTCAAGATGTTGTTCCCTCTCTCATTTTTTGATATCATGGTGTATCTCGTAGTTCATCTTGTGGAACAAGTAAAGATTCTAGGCCCAATATATATGCATAGCATGTGGGCTTTCGAGAGTTTTATGGGCATTGTAATGAAATATGTCTGAAACATATCATGACCCAAAGACATCATCGTCGAGGGTTATGCAACAGAGTATGTGTAGAATTTTGTATAGATTACATATATATGAAACCTACCGGTGTGCTTGTGCCTCGTCATGAGGACAATATGTTTGGAAAAGGAACATTAGGCCATAACAGAATTGTCCCCCCAATCGAGAAACCATAAGATAAGCACATTTTTTAGTATTACGGTATTCGGCTTTGGTGGCTCCTTACGTGGGCATGCACTTGGATAAAATACAATGACAATCCTAGGAAATCGGAGCATGGCTTGTGAAGAAACATAAACTTCAATTTGGGGACTGGTTGACAGAGTATGTGACAACTGCATGCATCAATAGTGACCAATTGTTTTTTGTCTCGGGGGCCATCAAACACAATCCACATGTACCAAGGCTATGACATAAATGGGTATACTTATTACACCAAAGGCCATGACAAGAAGAGTAATGTAACGCCGCGTCGAAAAAACTATTTTATTTAAAACCTATGTTTAAAACTTTTGGTTCTTTGAGTGTATCTAGGTTTTTAGGTTTGTGTGCCAAAGATCTCAATTATTTCATTCCTGGTAAAATCAAAATCTTGGCCAAACGTTTTCTTCTAAATAAAATTCCTATGATTCAGGTTCGAGTTTTTCCCTCCTAAACCTCTCTAAATATTCATACGGTTAAAATTTCGATTTCGAAAATTTTGACCATGCCGACAAATAATTTCCTTTATATCCAAAGAGTCTAAAAATATTTGCTTTTTGGACTTGGACCATCCGACAAATATTTAATATACACGTACATATCACAACCAACAGTTGTTTTTCCTCAGTGGATTTAATCAGGCTCATACAGAACCAACAAAACCTAGTTTTTCCTCCTGTCATCTTCTCCCAATTAAAATCCCCATGTTCGGATTTTGGAATCCGAATCACGTCGTAAATCACCCCTCCAATTTCTATCCTTTCTAAATCTTTTTAAGCTCTACTCATTCCATCATTCCATTCGTTGCAAACTATTCTCAAAAGCCCTATCTATCAAAAATCCCAAACAAATCATTAGAGTTCACTACAGTCCCAAAGCCACGTACAAGACGGCGGCAGGCATACGTGCGTGCACTCCACCCTTTCTCCACAGAGGTAGTGACCCAGACGTGCACACATTTTTCTCCACCGTCCACCCTGCAAACACACAAATTTTTCCCCCAACCATTCCATTGCATCATCTGCACTCTCACTAGTAGGTCAACTGCTGCCCCTCCCCGATACCTCCATCCCTCCGCGACTCTCACGATGAACCGGGAGCGGCCACCATCATCGCCACGCCCTGAAGGTAGCCGATGCCTCTCTTCTTCCGCTCTGCTCCGATTCCTCCTTTGCCGGCGCCACCCACTCCCTTCCTCTCCTTCTCTGCCCGACGCCACCCGAACCTCTCCGCTCTGTGCTGCTGCTGCCCCTCTCTGCCCGGTGCTACCTGCCACGCCTGGCTGAGCCGCCGAGCCGCCTCCGCCACTGTGCCTTGCCGCGTGACGCCCCGGCCGCGCCGCGCCACGCCGCCTTCCTCATCCTCTGCCTTGAACCGTGCTGCCACACCCGGTCGCCACCCGGTCCCCCCTCTCTCAGGAAGAACAAACAAGAAGAGAGAAGCAGAGGGCGAGAGGAGAGAAAGAGAGAGAAAGAAAAGGATAAGGAGGAGAGAGGAAATTGGAGAAAGAAAAAAAAAAGGAAAAGGGGTGGACTTACCAGTGGGACCCACTCTATTAATCCACATTATGTGGGCCCCCTTGGCTTGAAAACTTTCTAAAAGTCCATATCACCCCTTCTTACTTCCTCGGCCCAAGCCTAGGAAATCGATCCCTACCAAAGTCTATTATACATCGTTCGTCCAAACTTCGGGCTGAAGCCCAACAGCAGCCTCCCTCTCCACCAAAGTCCAAATTATATCCCTCTACATCCAAGCCCCCCCTCTAGAAGTTTACCTCACCTCCCTCCATCACTAGGGCTGAAGCCCATAAGCCGTGACCAACGCCACTAATCCCTTTCCCTCATTTCATAAAAATCTATCTTTCATCCATCCGGAATTCATTCCTTTTTGCCAATTATAATAATCCTTTTACCCTTTTCACATAAATTCAATTAATCTACCAAAATTCATATCTCCTAAACCGTTCAACTTTCATAATTTTTCTAAAATTGGGATTTACCCAATGGCACTATTAATTATAATTGTTATTTTTTATTTTATAAGATTTTGGATGGTTTTTGTCTTTTTTTTGATTGCGTAATAGACGTTTGAAGACCAATAGCAAGGCAAGCCACTCTTTGATCATATTGCTCCTAGTTTATAAAATATGTTGTTTGCAATATTGCATGCCTAGCGTACACCTTTAATTTGATCGGCCATCGGTCTATGAGCACATGACCGACGGACCAACCTAAGTGTTGTATTACTTTCAGTAGGATATTGATAAACTTAACCCTTTTCGCTCTACCATAGTGGTACATCGATACTTGCGCTCTCTGGGCGTAGGTGTCCACAAGTATCACATGATTATACTTGGTTGTCGATATGAAAAACTTGGGTTGTGAAAGGTTTATGAAACCCGACTCGAGGAGTAGGTGGTTTTGAAAATAAAATCTTTTATGGAAAACTTATGGTGCGAATTCTTTCTTGTGTGGTTTGGTTTCGTAGTCGCGCACAAGGACCGATTCCTTTGGATTTTACATCCGAGCCTCTTACATTATGACCACATGGGCATAGTGGGAAGCCCCTGGAAAAATAACTAGCTGAGGCATGAGTGTCTTGCATGTTGATAGCTGAGGAACACTAGGATGGTGGGGAAAGTCACTCTCTTGAGATGGGGGTTTGTCTTGACCGTGAGACACGGTCGGAGCCATACGGTGGGTCCTGGGTAGAGGAGGGCTTGAGACTGGCCTAATGCTTGGTTTGAGAGATTCACCTAACTACGCGACATGGGATATTCATGGGTTGGCTAGGGAAAGGCCTTGTCATGAACTTCCGATATCGGCTAGTATCGATGTAAGCTTCATGTCTTGTGGGGAAGGCATACAGTATCTGCAGAGGTTTAACTAAACTGTTCGAATAGTCGTGCCCACGGTTAAGGTCGAATGTAAGGTGATTCCCATAGCGTAGATTTGTTTTTAAAACTTATTTCAAATAAATTCGTTCTTGGGATAGGAATCGTTACTAGAGTCCCTCTTTGTGACGGACGGCCAACCTTCGTGGTTGGGAACAAGTCTATGTGACCTAGGATGTAGTTTGACACCATAGGACCGAGAAAGGCCGTTTTAGGGGCAGAGAAGACCGAGTTTGGATCAGGTCGAGAGACCGGACCTGATGTCGTTAACTATGTGACTTGGTTAATGGACGATTTTTGGAGAAAACATTAGTTTACATTTTGAAAGTGAAAAGAAACTAATAGAGGAAAAGAGGTTATAAATACTAAAATTTGGCTTTTTCGCTCGAGTTGTTGCGAAGCAACTCACGGACGAATCGAGATGAGATTCCTCTTTCTGAGGAAATTTGTTTGAAATCTACGCTTAGACCTTTGAAGAATGTTTTAAAATAAAGACTTGCCAAATTAACTAGTCTTTCTTTGAAGCTTGCATGTACACATTTCCTAGTGGCTTAAGTACTAAATCCCCCATTGTTGTTGTTCTTCTCTCCTTGGCTTAAGTTCAAGTAGAAGACGAAGGTTGGAGTGTCACCCTAACCCCAAACCATTGCCCGTGGATTGGTGTCCTAGCTTCGCTAAGTCCCGCTGTTGCATACTCTGGTTGAAGGTTGTAACTTAGAGATTGCACGAAGCTGCAACGTAAAGGTAGGCAAAGTGGAGGGGGACAAGGTCAGCCGGGTAGGGCCATGCTGACACGTTGACTCTTTTCGACGTCGGTAAAGAGCAGGGCTGCCACTGGGAAGAGTATACCCATACTCACTTTACCCATTTCAAAATTAGCTTACCCATATCTAATAGGTATGGATAAAATGGATGCTATTCAATGGGTATGGGTAATACACATGTGCGTCTCCGTAGGTGAAATTTGCTCAATAGTTACACAAAGTTGCTTCTCTACATCATAATTCATCCTCAAAAAATGAACTAAATTTATTTATAGTGTGAATGCAAATTTTAAAATTTTGGGTCTCAGTTTTACATACATACGATGACTATGAAATGAATATGGGTAAAGTAGGTAATAATAGGTATTACCTTTCTATTAAAACTCAGATGTGTAATTTCTCCTCGATATCCTTTCTTTCCAAATAGTATGGGTATGGATTTGGGTAAGGGTGAAGCATACCTAGTGGAAGTCCTAGCAAGGCCGAGCGGCTCGGTGGGACCTTTTGGAGTTGACTTGGTTACCGATCTCGTCGGAGAAAGCTCCCCAAATGGAGCTAACTGTACGAAGGCCGTCGTCGCCGCCTGCGTTTTCTCTTGTCATTGTTTTTTTTTTTTGACACCTTGTCGTTGTTGTTTCTCATGGATGAGGCTGGCATTAAACAGTGTGAGAGAAAGAGGAGAATAAGGTGGAGAGAGAAGGAAATGGACCCGTGGGCCTCACATGGGCTTTTTGTCGTTTTTGCATTCGCGAACACTCGCATTAGGGGATCACACTGATCCAATCAATCTTACGAAAACGATTCCACTCTAATGTCAGTGTTCGTGTGCTTCCTTCCCCCGGGATCTCATAGCCATGAAATTAACCTCCTTGCTCACTGCTTCGAATCATGCTATGGCTTCCCGTGCTTCACTGGAGCATACATGCCAGCTAAGCGAGCTGTACAAGGCAGGCAGTGGATCATAGAGATGCACAGGTAGGGAAGGGAGGAGGTCAATTCATCGTCGCCGTTGGGAAGAAGAGGGTGGAGCTCCGGTCTAGGAGAGGAGGAAGAAGCCATATCTAGGCCAGTACATTTTTTGATTTTTTTTACTATGTTTCTATAAACGCATTTTTATTCTTTTTTATGTTGATATGTTGCTGGTTTTTCACATTTTTTCTCCAATTTTTCGTGGATATATTTGATTTTTCAATAGATAAAATATCCGTGTAAGAGTGAGATGTTTTACTTTAATAGTATGAAACATTTTTTTTAGTTTAGTGGTAAAAAAGTTGGAAACATATGTGATGCAACCTTGAAAACTTTTCACCAGAACCACATAATCTTTATCTAACGGACTAGAGAGGAGATTGGTTTTTTGCGTTTTAACGCTCGTAAGTCGCAGGGAGGTTTGGACGGATAAAAATGACGACGCAGGAGTTAAAACGTAAAATAATGTGATTCTGATAAGAAGTTCTCAAGTTTGCACCAATAATCTTCACCTGATACGTAGATAAAACAATTTTTCATAATACGGTGAAATAACGCCCAGTTTTTTAGTGGTATCCCTAATCTTATTACAGAACACAACTGGATGCTTTCCTCCAAGACGCGTGCCCCGGGTGAGAGGTTATATATAGAAAAATCAGTCAATTGCTCCCTGCTTAGTGGACAGACTTTGAGACGATCGACGACCATGATTGTGACAATTGAACTAATTGAAACCAATAAACAGACGGAGATCGACCTTGCGACTGCTCTTGTACGACACGACTGTCCTACTTAGTCTTCTTGGGCGTCGTCTCAGTTAGGCTTAGCTCCATCTCGTCATGTCGACACGGGCACGGTCGCCGTGGTGGAGTCGCCGGCCAACGCTAAAACTTTCCACCACTTTGTCGTTGCTTCTCCTACTGCCGACGACGACCAAGGTATGCCGGAGCTGCAGCGACGGCGAGCGTCACACCCTCCTACGCCAAATCCAACCGCGTATCGGCCCTGAGTTCTCCAACGGACGGTTGGATTGGGACGAGACCGAAGACTGCTGCGGCTGGGAGGGTGTCACGTGCAGCGGCGCCGGCCAACGACAAGCAGCTGGCCGCCGCGTCGTGTCGTTGTCGCTCGCCGGGCTCGGCATCGCCGGCGCCATAGACGCCGCCTTGCTTGCGCCGTTCACGGCGCTAGAGAAGCTCGACCTGTCCGGCAATCAAATCACTAGCTTTTCAGCTGCTAATCGCTCAGGTAAAGTTAATACTACCTTGACCTTCCTCTCAAATTTATTAAGTTTATTTTTTTAATATGTCTAAATTCATATATAAAAGAAGATTTAGTTTAAGACAGAAGTAGCATATATATTGTTTTTGCCGTCTCTCTTATCATTTGGGGGATCATGATTGAACGATTTACATTTGAGATTAAGTTTATTTTGATCAACATGGTACGCTTTCAATTGAATTTTAATGACTTGGTCTCTTTTAGTATGTCTCAATTGCTAATTAAGAGCTTCTATATATAATAAAAATGATTAAGGGGGTGTTTGGATATAGGGATTATATTTTAGTCCGTGTTATATCGAATGTTTGAACATTAATTTAAAAGGCTAAACGTGAACTAATTATAAAAATAACTGCAGAATCGATGGCTAATTCGCGAGACAAATTTATTAAGCCTAATTAATTCATAATTAATAAATATTTACTATAGCATCATATCGTCAAATCATATCGTCAAATCATGACGTTAATTAGGCTCATTAGATTTATTTCGCGAATTAGTCACCGATTATGAATGAGTTTTATAAATAGTCTATATTTCATACTTCAAAATAAAACCTTCGATGTGATAAGTGCTAAAATTTTAATACCTAAATCAAACACCCCCTAACTAATGGTTAGGAGACATAAACATATACCACTATATATGCTGACAGACAAAGTTGTTGGTGCCATTCTCAAGAACCTCACCTCACTTAGGGAGCTGCACCTAGCCGGGAACAAGCTCACTACCATAGGCTGGATCTCCAATTTGACGTCTCTCCAGGTTATTCACATGTCCAGCAATAAATTACATGAGCTCAACGGTATGATCAACTTCTCAATCTTTTTTGAATATAGTTGTATCCATAATATACAACCAGTTTTATATATGTGGATTAGTATCATTTGTATAGTATATCAATATTCCATCCAAAAAATTTCTATGCCCACATTAATCTAATCCACACGCGCACATCACAGAACAGAGAGAGCTAAAAAGGAAAGTGAAATAAACATCACACAAGTCCTAAGAAAATCATCCGTAATAGAGAAATTGATCCCACATAAATGTCTGGCTTCATCTTTATCTGGGTTTTTCTATGCCAGCTGATGAACGCTTGATCATGTTACCCGATTAATAACAAATATAAAAAAAAATGCTTCCCAAGGGTCACTCCATGGAATCACAAATATTAGGCGCCCTTAGCTGCCACTGCATGCATGCAGCTGAATCGGCTGCCCCACATTTTTTTCCCTTTCTCATTTTTTATCTTGGGCAAGTATGCCAACCTTTTAGCAAATTTAGAGCGATCTTTTCTCTTAAAGCACTTACACTTGTCGTCCGATTACACTGTTATATTCCTTACAATCTAATAATAAGATCTCGTACAATTATATTTTTTTAGTTTCTTTTGTTGCGGTCAATCTTTTTAAAAGGTGCATACGGTTTTATTTGTATATTTCAATAAGTATTTCCCTGATATTTCACTAGGTTATTTGTAAATGTTGCTTGCGGTGTTTTTTCTATGTTTGGCAAGTATTTTGTGATATTTCACACTTAATGTTATATAAAAATGTTTCAACATAATCAAGTATTTACAAATATATCATATGTTTTGTATTATTTTTTTGGTGTTCCCTGAGATTTAATGTTTGGTGTAGTTGTTGTTGGTGCTGTAATCAATATTTTTTAGTGTTGCATGACTCTAAAACATTTGATAATGTGAATTGACATTTGACCAAGTGACAAAATAATTTTCTGATGAAAAAACACTTGATTTTTTGGACACATTTTTCATTAATATAATCGAGGAAGATCTTGTTATAAAATTTTAATTGCAATGAATATCACAGTATGATCACATAACATAAGTAATTTAGCAGAAAACATCATTTGAAGCTTGATAATGAGTTAGTTTTGCATGTGTACAAGAGAGAGGGGGGCAGTGTGGGCCTATAATCTAAAATAGGCATCTTGCAGCAAGCAGATAGTAAACAGTGCAGCAGGGGAGAAGGACTGAAAAAACGCAGTAGGGGAAGAACACCCCAAAATCCGGTGCCCGGTCCCTAATCTCCTACTATCCTCTGACAAAACATGTTCAAACTGTGCATTGTAAAGAAATAACAAACTGGAGGAAGGTAGTAAAGTTTTCAACATGTCTCTGCTCTCCCGACCGTTACTGCCGCCCCAGCCCACGCCGTTCATCCCGCCGGCACCGGTACTCCAGCAGGCGTCGTCCACCCGTGACCTCCACCTCCCATAGGCCCCTGTCTCCGCAGCCGACTGGCCGCAACCGATTCGCGGTCGGCGAAGTGACATTGGCCGTCCAAGCGACCTTGCCCTGGTCTCTGCTGCCAGCCTACCGTCGTCTCGTCCGACCAAGCCGGCATGGTGCAAGTCGGTCCTGGCTGCAATGGCCCTCCCCATGCAGGATCTGCCACCATCCCAACAGTGACACCCTTTTGCCCAGGTAGTAAAGGGAGTTGATGGCTCAATTTCAAATTCGATAGCACTCTCCTAGCCGCGCTGCGAAGCATGCCCCTTCTTAACTCTACCCGTCCGGACCAACAACCACCCTCGCCTTCAAATCGCCTTGCCGCGGCCAGCTGTTCCCTACAAGCCTACGTCGTCTGGTCAGAAGGATGATGAAGGCTTGTGAGGAAGCGCCATTGGTCGATGCATGGTGCGCATTCAAGCAAGGCTCGTCGTCCGTCGTGCCAAGGATGGGATCACCGACCGGACTCAAGTCGACATGACCCTGGAAGGTGGAAGCGGAGTAACACCGCCCCAACGGCGTGCAATTTCTGGGAGCAGGCGACTAGGAGATGCTTCACTTGCCTCCGCCGTGGTCACTGGGCTACGCATTGCCGAGATCCGGTTCGTTGCTTCCTCTGCAGAGGCCTTGGGCACCGCGCACGTAGCTGTCAATGCCAAGGCGTCTTAAGAGCGCGCCAGAGCCTGCCACCTCGACGCCCACACATGGACCTCCCCAATCCCCCTGCGCATTCCCATAATAGCTGCTGCGCCCTGTTCCGTAGTTCACCAAACATCCCCTTTGTGCGCCGCTGTTTGCCCCCTGCCGCCATCACCACCACCTCGCCGGCCCTCACGCCCGCCGCCGCGTAGAATGTAGCAACTCAGAGATCCGGCAACAAGGTCGGAGGAAGACTCGTGTTTTATCCCCACTTCATTCGTCGTCGATGGAGAACTGAGGGAATGAAGCAAGACCGTTGAGGTGATATGGGTGGAGCGTGCACTGCCGAACACCGAGCCGCGCGACGTTGAACAAGTCTTCCTCGTGAATTCTGGCTACGTCGTGGCGAGGTCGCGGTGTCGCTCCACTTTCCACAAGCCTTCCTTGTCAAATTCCAGCATCGCTGGCATTGCGAGGAGGCGCTAGCCAAGGGATTCGTCGAGCGTTGTGAAATCGAGCTACACTTCGTCCAATGGCGCAGTCTACAGGGCGCACTCGATGTCGCGCTACTATTTCGGGTGCGCTTGTGCCTAGACGGGGTGCCGATGCCGCCTGGGCGGCCAACGTTGCGGAACGGCTGATCGGTCAAATGTGTGCTCTCGAGAAGATAGAAACGGACATCATCCATCCGGTGGAGGCAGACAATATGCACACAATCGACCTATGGGCGTGGACGGCCAACCCTAGTACCATCCCCAAGCGGATGTGGTTGGGCTTCACTTTGTGGCCGCAAGAATCTTCTTCGTCTCCCCTGTTCACGAGCGACGATCATCCGAAGAGGTGGCAGAGGGGGTGCGACACCCTGTGATCATACACCTGGAGGAGGTACATGACTATATGGCCGCGTCGGTCGATCTCGAAGTGCAAGAAGCCTTCGAGTCGACCAAGCGCTGCTTGCCGCCTTGGCACTTGGGTGTGCTCGACGGTGAGCAAGTCCCAGGGCGGGCTTTTGAGGATTTCCCCCACCACCCACCGCCGCCCCGCTTGGTCCACGACCGGCTAGGCGAGAAACAGAACGAGGGCAAGGACTGGTTTGACCAAGGGTCAAAGGAGGACATGGACCGGAGGGCGCTCGTGGTCGCCGTTCGGGTCGCGCGAACAGACCCCATCGTGATGACGCACGTCATGTGCACGCCAGAGCTTCGGAGGACAACACCTAGGAAGAAGAGGATGAAGATGATCAAGTCAGCGACCGAGAGGTGGCGCGTGCTGGCCACAATCGAGGACGGGGCCGACAGAGAGGAGGTGGCAACGACCACCCGAGGCGAAATCAGTGGTGTCTCCCTAGAGACCTTGACGAAGACGGCGAGGGCAGGGGCCGCGAATCAGCCCGAGGCCATCACGAGCGCCGATCAAATGACAAAGGCCTATGACGGGACCGCACGCAATTGCCGCGGCGCTGGGATAGAGGGGAACCTTCTCGCAGCGACGGAGGCAGATAGCGTCCCATGGCTGAGGCAGCAGACAAAATCCCCCTGTTAAGTATCAAAGCCAACCACGACAAGGTATGTGTGTTCCGATTGTTGAATGCCTTGCAAAATTCCCCCTTTCAACCACATGTCTCCACCCGAACAATCAGCTCAGTCGGCTCGTGCCAATCATCGACAAGGCATTCCCCGGGGGGAATGAGGCTTGGTCCGACCAGAGAAGCTGAGACCCAATTCCAGCAGAGCGCATATTTGTGCGCATTCTATCGTCGCTCAAGCCCCTCCCAGCCGCGGCCTGCCGTATCTTTGATTCCCCTGCCTCTGAGCATGGTGGTGGCATGCCTGGAGATTGAGCAGGGTCTTCGCCGCCTTGGTCTACCGGCTACGGAGGATGTGGGGTACACGGTGCCGACCTCCACGTCGCTCCTGCCTGATGAGCTCGTGGTGCCAAATGAACAGGCGGTGGGTGGAGATGGAGTGGCCACGCGGGCGACCCATCTGCCACAAATTGCAATCCTCGTGGAGCAGCCACAACAACTACAAAACCCGGCTGTCTTTCTTACTGAGCCGGCGATAGAATGCACGGCCATGAGGATGACCCTTATGCCATTGCCTTTCCCATTGCTGCCCCTCCTAACAGTGCCTCAAGCGGCTGAGGCACACACGCCCCAAGCAGGACATGGCCGCGCATCGCCAACCTCACAGAGGGGGGTGCCGACCCTCTTCACACAGGCACAGCCGCCGATTCCCCCCTCCCTACCAGCGGCTGTGAGTCAGCAAAAGCAATCACGGCCAGAGGGGGTACGACGCAACCAACGGATAGCCAAGCAGCCGGGTGGCCTGGTCATGGAGCAGTGTCAAAGAGTTCTACTCAAGCAGCTCGGTCTGTTCAAGGTGGACGACGACGAAGCAATTGGGCAGGTCATTGCGCAGTACGTTGCAATGTTCAACGGACCTCTGCCAGCCCACATCATCGCTGCTCTCACTGCCATTTTCAAACTCGATGATGACGAGCAGCGTGCGGCCGACGCCGCTCTGCTCGGCATAGTTGACGAAGATGTCGTCGACGCGGCAGAAGAGGCCGAAGAGCTAGCTGAGGCCACTTGACGGAAAGACTCCGCTATGAGCTTTAATGTTAGCTATGTATCTTTAAAAACTTTATTTTAGCGTGTACGCCGATGCTCTGTTCCGGCAAGGTTGGGGCAAAGCCCTAGTGGTCTTCGATTAGGATTTTGCTTCCGCTTTGGTTGTCATCTCGAATTCCATTGCCGCTTGATGCCTTGTGTGACACTACAATCGATTCGACTAGTCCTTGCGGTGTCGGATTACAAAATCCCCGCGACCGACGACGTACAGGCAAGGCGGGCAGGTGCTCAAGAGGCTAGGATATGCTCCACCCTAGGCTTTGTAGATGGGCGCCCTTCTTTTGTCCAGAGTGGCCTCGCAAACTGACGATCGACGTGTGTGCTCAGCTCATGGTGGCCTAAGCTGCATTGGCGGTGCATGATACAGAGCAATCCCGTCGAACGAACACCTGTGCACTTTGCAACAGTGTTCGCAGACGCCCGCCACGAGGTCTGGCTCGGCCTTGCTAGCCGCACGGCTCGACCGGTTTTTCTGAGCCGATGCATCGGTTAAATCACAAGCTTCACCGCACGGCGGTAAGTCTACGTGAGTGGGCTCAAGCTTTCTACGCAGAAGCCAAGTTGCAATTTCACATGGCCCTGGACGTCATTCAAAGGCTAGACGTGACCCAAGAAAACAGAGAGTTGTCAGATGAGGAGGCTAGACTAAGGGCATGCCTCAAGCGCAGAGTTGTCGCTTTAGCTTCGATTGAAAGGGCAAGAAAGAAGCATGCCTCAAGGATAAGGCATATCCGAGAAGGAGATGCAAACACAAAATTCTTCCATCTAAAAGTGAATGCATGAAGGCGAAAAACTACCATTCAAAGGCTAAAAAAGAAGAGAATGGTTGGGCGGTCATGCATCAGGACAAAGAAGAGATATTTTTTTTATCATTATGCAAAGGTAATGGGACGACCACCAACGTGGCACACTGATCTCAACTGAGAAGTTTTAGACTTCCAGCAGGCTGACCTAGCTGCGATAGGGGATCCGTTCACCGAACATGAAATATTTACAACAATAAAACAAATGCCAGGGGGCAAGGCGCCAGGACCAGATGGCTTTACTGGGCTCTTTTTCAAAGTGTGTTGGGAGACTATCAAGGCAGATATCATTTAGGTCTTCAACTCAATGCATAGTCTCAGATGCTCCCACCTCAACATGCTCAATTTAGCGAATATCGTCCTAATCCCTAAGAAGATGAGACTAAAGGAGTGGTGGACTACAACCCAATCAGTCTATTTCACAGTATCGCAAAAATCTTTTCTAAGACGATTGCTCTGTGCTTAAAACCACATATGGCATCGTTGATCTCCACTAACCAGAGCGCTTTCATTCAAGGAAGAAGTATCCATGATAACTACCTATTAGTACAAAATATGGCCAGAAGGTACCATCGGTTGCGGCGTGCGATGCTGCTCTTTAAACTTGATATCACAAAACTCAGTCCGCTGGGACTATATTTTGGCCTTGCTGCGACATAGGGGCTTCCCAACACGCTGGCTAGATTGGTTGGGGGCCTTGTTCTCCACATCCACTTCTCGTGTCCTCCTCAATGGCCACCCAGGACAACAGATTGCACATGGCCGGAGGTTACGTCAAGGAGACCCCTTATTCGCACTCCTTTTCATCCTTGCAATAGACCCCCTACAAAGGTTCTTTCCAAAGCAACGGAGCTAGGGGCAATTTCCAAATTTAGAGGCCGTGCTGCTCGGATTAGAATCTTGATGTAGGCAGATGATGCAATCATTTTTTAAACCCAATGGCAAACAATGTGTCGGCTCTCACGACCATCCTAGATGGTTTTGGAAAGGCTACGGGCCTTGTAACCAACCTCCAAAAATCCTAGGTGGCGGCAATCAGATGTGACGATGTGCCTTTGGATGAGGTTTTACATGGAGTTCCGGCAGTATGGGCAAACTTCCCAATCAAATACCTTGGCCTACCCTTGGCATTAGGGAGACTACGTAAGATGGACTTGCAACTTGTCTTTGACAAAATCTCAGGAAAGATAACTTGCTAGGCAGGGAAGCATGTGGGGTTGGCAGGACGAACAACCTGGTCAAATCTGTGCTCACAGCACAACCAATCTACCTCATAACGGCTTTGCGGGTAACAAATGAGTCTTTGGAGCAGATTGATAAGCAACGTCGCTGCTTTCTTTGGGCGGGCACAGGAGACATTACTGACGGGAAATGCAAGGTGAATTGGGAAAGAACGTGCATGTCCACCATCCAGGGAGGACTAGTAATCCTAAACTTACAAAAATTTACAAGAGCACTACGTGTGCGCTGGCTGTGGTGGGAATGGAAGGACCCATCAAAGGCCTACAAAAAAATTGTTCGTTGTCGCAACAAACATAACAATTGGAAATGGGAAAATGGTGCGCTTTTGGGATTCGGCTTGGTTGGAAGGAGGGTGGAGGCCAAAGGACGCCATACCTTTGGTATACACAATATCCAAAAACAAAGGCAAATCCCTGAGTCAGGGAAAGGAGAATGATGCATGGGGGTAAGACATGGCATTCCAAGTAAGCTGCCTGATAACGGTTGACCTCGTTGCCTAGCTTGTTGCCCTATGGGAGGCGGTTCGGGAAGTCCAACTGGACATTGAAGAAACGGATCAGATCCGGTGGGAGTTCATGAATCATGGAGCCTATACAACGTCCTCGGCCTACAGGGCACAATGTTGTGGGACAACCAACACACCTTTTGATGCAATCATCTGGAGGACTTGGGCGCTGAGGAAATGTAAGGTCCATGCCTGGCTAAACATACAGAATAGGGTCTGGACCTCAGACCGTCTGGCAATGAGGGATTGGCAAAACAATGGTCACTGCCCGCTATGTAGGCGAGCACTGGAGACGGCCTTGCACTTGGTGGTGGATTGCAGATACACCAGAAGGATCTAGCAGCTGGTAGCTGCTTGGCTGGGATACCCACAAATAGATCTGGCGCAGTGGGGTCAGGCGAGCTCGGTCCAGCATTGTGGGAGAACCAAGCAAACACAGTTGGAGTGCCAAAGAAGGGCCTTAAATCCCTCATCCTGCTGGTTGTCTGGGAGATTTGGAAGGAGCGAAACCAAAGAATCTTCGACCATAAAGAAGTAACAACGGGATATCTTCTGATAAAGATCAAAGAGGAGGCTAGGCTTTGGGCTTTGGCAGGAGCGAAGCGCTTATGTGCAATGTTACCAACCTCTGTATAGTCAGTATAGTATGTATAGCATAATTTTTCCTTTCTCCTCTTTGCCCTAGGGCAGTATTTACTTCTTCTATATGCAATGAAATGACACTCTCATGCCATTTTTCTGTTAAAAAAACTTACTGGAGGAAAGACCCAAATAGTTTTAGCAGAGGAAACTAAAGGAGTGACCGTGACTTCACTTCCATATAAGACTTACAATGACTAGTTCATTTGAACTTGGAAAATCATTTTTAGAAAGTTACATGTTCTTTTTTAAAACCTGTATTTTAAAAAGAAAATATAGAAGATCAAATTTCTTCAAATCAACTCTTCATTTGATCTCTTTAATTTTCACATGATGAAACTATATTAATTAGTAACATGTGGCTCCGACCCCAATGAACACAGGTATTTGTGGACTCCATCAACTGAAATACCTAAGCCTTGGTTTTAACATGATACAAGGAGTAATTAATCCATGCTTGGGGAAATTGCAGCACCTGATATACTTGGACATGGGATCAAATTTTCTCATAGGTGAGATTGGACCAAATTTACTAAGCAACTTAACCCAAATAGAGGAAATTCATCTTGGGGACAACAATCTTACTGGCACATTCGACTTCTCCTGTTTGGCTAACAACTCCGAGCTCTACAGCATCATCCTCTCAAACAACTACAAACTGGAGATCGAAACGGAGCTTGTGAGGTGGACACCGTTGTTCCAGCTCGTATACTTGAATCTAAGCAATAGCATTGTCAACAAGAGAAGCGATGGGATCATCCCAACTTTTCTTTCAGCTCAAGTTAGCCTCTCTGGGATTGATCTCTCCATATGTTCACTCCAGGGGAGGATTCCATCCTGGATGTTGTTGTATAACATTTCTTCAGGTTTCCTCTTGCTGCGCAGTAATAGCATGGATTTCCTCGACATTGGCAATCTGGGAGCCAACGTTACGTCATCAATGGAGGTACTTGATCTGTCTGACAACAGGATATCAATGCCAATCCCATACAACTTTGGAAGCCTTTTTCCATATCTGAAGTACCTGGACATGTCTTCCAACATGCTGTATGGTGGGGTTCCATCACTAGCAGAAGCTGCATCATCGTTGCAGGTGCTGGACTTGTCATTTAACATGCTCAATGGGGAGATATCGCCGGAACTAACAGGGAATTCATCCATTTTAACATCCCTTCTGCTCTCCCACAATGATCTAACTGGACCTATGCCACCCTTCCACTGGAGGCTGGGGGAGTTGATTCACCTTAGCGTTGAAAACAACCAACTATCCGGTGGTTTGCCGCCATTGCTTATGAACTGCACCAACCTTGAGAATCTCAACGTGAGGAATAACCGTTTATCAGGTGTCATCCCAATAGGCCTCCTCAGCTTTGAGAAGCTTGGTGCTCTCCTCCTTGGAGGAAACCAGTTTCATGGTGTTATTCCATGGGATATTTGCCTCAACAACTATCTCCACTTCATAGATCTTTCCAACAACCGGTTCTCTGGTGAGATTCCAGGTTGCTTATACAGTGTTTTCTGGTCAGAGCTGCCAATGTACTACGAGGATGATCCATTCATTGGCAACATCACACAGAGAAGACAGATATCTGTCGAATTCACGACGAAAGGGGAGAGCTTGACATACATGGGGATGCCTTTAGAGCTCATGACAGCCATAGATTTGTCGATGAATCGCCTATCCGGCACCATCCCTAGCCCTGTTGGGTTCTTGAGGCAGCTCAAATCGCTCAACCTATCACACAACAAGCTTGTTGGTTCGATACCTGACACTTTCATGTACCTGCTTGAAATGGAGAGCATGGACCTCTCACACAACCATCTCAATGGGAGTGTCCCAGTGGAGCTGGCCAACCTCTCCTTCCTGAGCTTCTTCAGTGTTGCATACAACAATCTCTCAGGTGAGATTCCCTTTGAATCACAGCTTTGTACATTGAACGGAACGGCATTCGAAGGGAATGAGAACATCTGTGGAGAAATTGTTCACAAGATTTGTCCGATTAACTCAAGCCGCTCACATGACAGCGATGATGAGATGCTGTCAACGGATACCATGGACGCGCCGCTGATCTACTGGTCCTTCGTTGTTGGGTCCTTCGCCGTTGGCTTTTGGGGCATCATTGCATTACTCATATGGAATACAGCTTGCAGGAGCTGGCTCTGCAGCTTCATGGATGGATGCATGTCTAAGATGGGCTGGATTCTTGTGCCTTGATTTAAAGCCACTTGTGCCCTCAATTACAATATTGAGCTATTTTTGTTATGTTTCTGTTCAAATATATCTTGCATTGAATAGATTTTTGTAAGAAAAAGTTTACAGTAATCCTTTTGAAGGGAAAGCTGAGTAAAAACAGAATGGCCGAAAAACGTGGTGCGATTTTTGAATGGCGTTTCTGGTGAGCGTTCGGCGGCAACGTCTTCTGCGGCCGCCGGTGATCACCGGAGAAGACCCTGGTCTGCTCAGGCGGCGGGGTGAGCTGCTGCTTCTCCGGCAAGATCTTGGGCGGCATCGTTGTTGGCTCACTGTGGATCTTCCTACAACGGCTCACAGCGTTTCACTACTGGAGAAACCATTTTCGGTTGAAGTGTCAAAATCCAACATTTTCTCGATTAAAGTTATACCCAGGACTTAAAAAATATTTTTAATCCTGATTTAAAAAGACATCGGCTCTCTAGGACCTTTAGTCCCAGTTCGTGTCACAAACCGGGACTAAATATTATCTTTAGTCCCGGTTCAAATCCTGTCAAAACCTATCAGGACGCCACCAGTCTTTAGTCCCGGTTGGTGTCTTTAGTCCCGGTTCAAAAGATGCTATTTTTTGTTTCGGTTGGTGTTACCAACCAGGACTAAAGATAATTTTGATCTTTAGTGCTGGTTGGTAACACCAACCGGGACTAAAGATGGGTTACCTTTTATACTCCTTCTTCCTCCTCCAGCCCGAGCCAGCTACACTTGTCTTCAAACTTTTGTTCTAGCTAGAGGAGAGGTGCTGCCAAATTTTTTTGTGATTTTGTATTGGTGATAATACACAAATCTTTGCTATCTACAAGGTTAGCAACTTCTTCCTCTTATGATCTATGCTTTACACTTTGTTTTTTGCGGTTGTTTTCTATACATTTTCATCTCTAAATTTGTATGCAAACATGAAGAGAGAGAATTTGTTTGGACTAATTATTTTGCTAAGCACATTACATTGTGTTGAGAAAAATGTTAGGAAAAATAAAGAGAAAGAAAAGTATGCTTAGCACGTTACATTTGTAGGAATTTAGTATGTACAATTTTATGTCAAAAAATATTTATAAAAAATGATGAGAAAGAATCTTTTGAAAAAAAGTTATAAAATAGATGACAAACGAAAACGAAAAATATAGAAAATTTGATAGTAGATTAGAAAAGTAAGGTAATTTTAAGATCGTTAAAATAGTTAGAAATATGTACACTATGTACATTAAAAATAAATTTTAAAATAATTAATTAATTTTATGTTTACCACTTTAGAAGACCGTTATGACAATGGATTCTGAATAGTGCGGCTATGAAGCCATTAGTGGAAGCATTGTAAATGCATTTATAAGCATTGGCTGCGGCAACGATGGCTCAATGATACATTTTTAAAAATAATTCTAATTTTTTAGAACAACACATTACGTATGTTGGATTAGTATATAATTATTACACATTACGCATGTTGGATTAGTATATAATTATTTTCGATTACATATATATATAATTATTGTAATAATATTTAAATGATTTGAATTTTGTGGATTTTTCTTATGATTTTTGTGCATTCCATGTTGATGGATCGGCAATGGATGTACAACGCGGATCGAGAGTTGATGATTTTATTCAAGGCGTGCATTATTTTTGAGTGTGGCCGATGCCAACAAGCAGAAGGGTTTCATACATTGTCCATGTAAAAGTGCAAAAACGAGAAGGAGTATTCGACATCAAGAATTATTCATGCCCACTTGTTTCAGTCGGGATTCATGTCTCACTACAATTGCTGGACATCGCACGGAGAGGTGGGGGTTGCAATGGAAGAAGATGAAGAAGACGATGACAACATTCCAGACTGTGGTCAATTGTTAACGACCAAATTTAGTAATCAGATCCCTGAGTTCGAGGTTGAAATTAAAGTAGAATCATATCGGGAAAGTGATCGGGAAATTAAACAGAGGCTGCATCGGCTGGGAGACCAGTCGGCTGAGGCCAAATCGGATAGGACAGCCAATAGCCGATTCCGATTCAGAGAAGAAGATGGAACCGTTTCCGATAAAGAAGCTTGAAGATAAAAGGAAGATTCGGTTCCTAAATGTTCGTTAAGATATTGCCATCTATGGATAGAGTCCTGTAACGGCAATTGTACCTGTAAAATAGGGTTTTTGTTTAGATATTCCTTTTGATACGACATCGGGGCTGGATCCCGAGATATTGTCGTATTTTAAATAGTAGATTAGATAGAAACCGTGTCTCACACGGATAGCCTTATTCTTGGGTATAAATAAGACCCGAGGGCTCTTTGTAAACAACACACATCAATACAATCTCGGCGTATCGCCAAACCTTTTCTTTTAGACGAGTTCTTGATCCCGCTTTGGGCTGCAACGATCTCGACCCCCGAATAAGGTAAACACTTGTCATTAGTAGTCTGTATCTTTATATCTAATGCTTACATCGTCATGACACTCTAGATTTAATGTTATAGATTGAGCCAGTTATCATATACGGCATATAATCTAGAGTAATATCTAGATCTATCTCGTCATTGGCTGGTTTCTCTCAGAAGACAGTAGCCGATAGAGCTAGATCTAGATGTTGAACTAGTTTATATGTTGTATCCACCGTCTCGAGGGGTTTACATCGGTTCATATCGATATGATACTTCTTTTTGTACTTAATGCTGCATCATAATGACCTATTAAGTCGCTCTTAGAATTATTAAAGATCAATTCGGCTAGATGTTTATCATTAGAGACAGTGCCAGGGTTACAGCCGGCCTTATTTGTTTTAATTATCTTTTAGCATTATTTACTATTAGATATATTAAAGCTGTCTCTTATATTAAGATCTCAATCTGATTAAATGCCTTAAACCGGTATCAATCTGTTGGCATCAGCCGATAGCCGATTGATCTAGGTTTAGTGCATTTAAGTTAGATTAATATCTTTTCATATGATGTATCGGAGTAATAGCCGATTCACGTTAGACCTGCAGCATCGGCTAGGTTATAAACGCATATATCACTATCCTTATGTATATTTAGATTGAGTAATTTATACTATCTCGGCACAGCCGATCTATCCCAGTCACTTAGTTTAAATATGCTTCGGGATAGCAATTATATGTAAGTTGGTTCCCTGAGCCGATCTGCTATGATCTAACTTTAACCTTAATGCATGTATCTGTTTATTTCTTATTGGTTAGCAGATCAAACCAATTGGCACGCCTAGTTCATCACAGGTAGCCAAGGACAGACCTGCACTGGAGTTAAGCAGATCTCCCAGGCCAACGCGTAGGAAAAATTTCTCATCAACATCAATATGGTAGGTTTCAAGAGAATACAGCAGGCGAGGCGGGCGGGGATGCTGAAGAAAACGACGGTTCCGATGGCCTTGGTCAGATGTTGCGCGACGTACAGGGGGACTGCGAAGGTGAAAAGGAGGTGCAAAAATTGGAGCGTATGTTGGCGGACCACAAAACGTCCTTGTACCCAGGCTATGAACAGGGGCACACAAAGTTAGGTACCACGCTGGAATTCTTGCAATGGAAGGCCAAGAATGGTGTCAGTGACAAGGCATTTGGCGAGTTACTAAAACTTGTGAAGAACATTCTTCCAGAGGGAAACAAATTGCCAGAATCAACATACGGGGCTAATAAGTTAGTCTGCCCTCTAGGACTGGAGGTACAGAAGATACATGCATGTCCTAACGATTGTATCCTCTACTGTGGTGAGGAGTACGAGAACCTAGAAGTATGTCCGGTTTGTAAAGCACTTCGATACAAGATCATACGAGATGATCAAGGCGAAGTTGACGGACGGCCTTCGAAGAAAAGGGTTCCTGTTAAGGTGATGTGGTATTTTCCTATAATACCACAGCTGAAGCGTTTGTTCAGGAACAAGGAGCATGCAAGGATGAAGCGCTGGCACGCAGAAGAACGCGTACAAGACGGCATGCTGAGACATCCCGCCGATGGGTCATAGTGGTGAAACATCGACAGAACATTTAAATACTTCGGCGAGGATGCAAGAAACCTAAGGTTCGGCTTAAGCATGGATGACATGAATCCTTTTGGAGAGATAAACAGCGGGCATAGCACTTGGCCTGTAATAATGTGTATCTACAACCTCCCGCCTTGGCTATGCATGAAACAAAAGTACATTCAGATGCCGGTTATTATTCAACGCCCGAAGCAACCTGCTAACGACATCGATGTGTACCTGAGACCGCTGATCGAAGATCTAAAATTGCTATGGAAGAAAGAAAGTATTCCCGTGTGGGATGAGGATAAACAAGAGCAGTTTAACCAACGAGGGTTGCTGTTTGTGTTGATGAGAATTTTCCCACACGCTCGCCTGGAAGATCTGCTTAACTCTAGTGCAGGTCCAAATTGGTCGCCTCTGGTGATTGAGCGGGCGTGCCAGTTGGTTTGATCATGTAACCAACAGGAAAACAAGAAATAGGCATTAAATTAATATTAGATTCTACTCGATCGGCTATAGATATCAACAAATATATAATTGCTATCCCAGAGCACATTTGGACCAAGTGATTGAGATAGATCGGTAGCATACCGAGACAGTATAAATCACTTATACCCAAAAGTACAATAGGATAATAATTATATACATTCATATCTTAGCCGATGTCGTAGATCTAATGTAAATCGGCTAGTAGTCGGATATGTTTTATGAAAAGATGTTAATTTGAACTAAATGCGTTAAACCTAAGATCGATCGGTTGTTAGTATGATCTAACAGGTTGGTACTGAGCTTAACACATTTAAGTAGATTAAGATCTTAATATAAAAGGCAACTCTAATACATCTGGTAGTAATAATACACAAAGATGATTAAAATAGGTAAGACCGGCTGAAACCCCGGTACTATCTCTAATAGTAAACATTGAACCGAATAGATCAATATAATTCTAAAAGTGACTTAATAGATCAAATTGATGCAACATTAAGTACAAAAAAATACGAGATCTATGTAGGCTAATGAGAACTCCTCGAAATGGTAGACATGCCATATAGCCTAAATCAACCTCTAGACCTAGCTCTATCGGCTGCTATCTTCAGAGAGACTATAGCCGATCACGAGATAGATCTAGACATTGATCTAAATTATATGTCACATATGATAGATTAAGCAGTTTATATCATCAGAATTAGAGTATCATGACGATGGAAGCACTAACCTCGATAACACAAGCCGCTTATTACAAGAAATTATCTTGTTCCGAGATCAAAGTCGATGCAGCCTGAGAGCAAAGCAAGAACTCGTTGAGAAAAAGTAAAACAGAAAGGTTTGGCGATGCGCCGACGTTGTATTGATGTGTGTATATTTTACAACAATCCCTCAGGTCTTATTTATACCTGGTTACAACAACATCCGTGTAGATCACGGTTTCTCTCTTATCTACTGTTTACCATACGATAATATCTTAACAAACCCTATACACATTATCCATAAGGAAACCACGCAAAATATTCTAAATTACCAATATAATTGCTGTTATAAGACCTTATCTGTAGATGGCAATATCTTTACCGCAGTTTGGAAACCGAATCCAACAATTTATCTTTAACCTTTCCTTCCGAGACCGGCTCCACCTCTGTCTTCAATCGGAATCGGCTTTCGGCTATCAATCTGACTCAGACTCAGCCGACTGGCTCCGCAGTTGACTCGAACTCAGCCGACGCGACCTCTGTTTCCGTAGATTGTGCACTTCTTCCGATTTCGCTTCAATCTCTGCCTCAAACTCGGGGATTTGGTTACCAAATTTGGTCGTTAACAGTTTGTCACCATCAACGATTGGCCTGCACTTGGCAACCTATCCGGACAGTCAAATAAGGGGTACAATGCTTTGCACCCATTGTATGGATGAGACCAAGTGTATGTACCTGAAACACTATAAGAAGGTAGTGTACATGAGCCGTCGTCGCTTTCTTGTTGCAAGCCACCCTGTCCGGAGAAGAGGCAAACATTTTGATCAAAAGTCACACCATCGTACTAAGCCAAAGCATCGCAACGGAAATGCCGTGTTTGCCATGGTGAAAGACCTCAAAATTGTATTTGGAAAGGGACCCGGCAACCAACCTATAGCAAGTGAAGGTGGTCACGCAGTGATGTGGAAGAAGAAGTCAATTTTTTGGAAGTTGCCCTACTTGGAAGTCTTGGACGTCCGCCACGCAATCGACGTGATGCACCTCACCAAGAACCTTTGCGTAAACCTGCTGGGCTTCCTAGGTGTATACGGAAAATCAAAAGATACACTTGAGGCACGTAACAATCTGAAACATATGGCACAACGCGACAGCCTTCACCCGCAACCAAAGGAGAAAGGAGCCCAATACCTGTGTCCAGCCAGCTACACTCTGAGCAAGGCAGAGAATGAAATAATAAGCACGAAGGATAAGAAGTTCACAAATCTAAAGTCCGATGACTGCCACGTGCTGATGACACAACTGCTCCCCGTTATAATTCAGGGTATCCTTTCCGATAATGTCCGGGCACAATAACAAAGCTATGTGCTTTCCTGAACGCAATTTCACAGAAGATCATCGATCCAGACAGACTAGAAGAATTTCAAAATGATGTGGTCCAATGTCTTGTTAGCTTTGAAATGATCTTTCCGCCTTCCTTCTTCAATATCATGCCTCATCTCCTATGCTACCTTGTCAAAGAGATCTGTATCCTCAGTCCGGTATTACTACACAACATGTTCCCTTTCGAGAGGTATATGGGCGTTCTAAAGAAGTACATCCGTAGCCGTTCTCGTCCGGAGGCCAGCATCGCCAAGGGATATGGAACAAAGGAGGTGATTGAGTTTTGCGTTGACTTTATTGAAGACCTTCGTCCCATCGGGGTGCCTGAATCAAGCCATGAAGGTAGACTACGGGGGAAGGGAACTCTTGGAAGGAAGGCAATAATGAACATAGACAATGACTTGTACAGGAAAGTGCATTGGACCGTGTTGCAACAATCTTCCTTGGTAGATCCTTACATCGAGGAGCACTTGGCGATTGTTCGCTCGGAGAACATCAGTAAGACGGATGCCTGGATTACACGCCATCACATCGATGCATTCCCTGCTTGGCTGCGATAACGTCTCATGGGCAACGCGAGCATTGACAAACAACTAGCCTTCTTGGCGAGGGGACCATCTTGCTTGATTACCACATTCCAGGCATATGAAATCAATGGGTATACATTTTACACATGGGTCCAAGACTTAAAGAGCACGAATCAGAACAACACTGTCCGCATCGATGCCGTGGGATACGATGGTACAGCTAGCACATAATACGGCAGCATCGATGACATATGGGAGCTGGACTATGGACCTCTGAAGGTCCCTCTGTTTCGGTGCCAGTGGGTTAGGCTCAGTGGTGGAAGCGTAACCATTGATGCAAGTGGGATGACAACGATCGACCTGAGCAAGGTTGGATACTCAAACGAACCCTTCGTCCTTGCCAATGATGTACGACAAGTTTTCTATGTCAAGGACATGACTAGCAAATCAAAGAAGGGGAAAGGACACGTGGTTCTCCCAGGCAAAAGAAAAATCGTGGGAGTCGAGGATAGAACTGACGAAGATTACGATCAGTTTGATGGGCAACCTTCATTCGCGGTGGCGGTTGACCCGAGTATCCTCCTATCAAATGAGGATAACCCTCACTCACGCAACGATCATAACGAAGGAACAATTGTGCGGAGAAAGTACGTGAGGACAAATGTCACTTAGCTAAATTTATGTATGGACGATATAAATTAAATTGAATTATTGAATATTATTGTTATCATTTAAATTTATTGTAAATTACTATAAATTTTTCATATTTAAAATACTTTTGAATAGGTCAAATGTTATTTACATATGATTGTTAGAATTTAAAATAGGCCATATGTTAATTATATATTATTATTATTTCAATTTAAAATAGTTTTGAATATGACAATTGTTAATTTTATGTTATTATTTAAATTTAAAATATTTTTAAAATAGGCCATATGTTAATTATATATTATTATTTAAATTTAAAATAGTTTTGAATATGACAAATGTTAAGTATATGTTATTATTTAAATTTATAATATTTTTCAAATAGGCCATATGTTAATTATATATTATTATTTAAATTTAAAATAGTTTTGAATATGACAAATGTTAATTATACGTTATTATTTAAATTTATAATATTTTTCAAATAGGACATATGTTAATTATATATTATTATTTAAATTTAAAATAGTTTTGAATATGATTATTGTAATTTAAAATACATTATAATAGGGCTTGTTGAAATATTTAATCCTCGGTTTTTAACACAAACCAGGACTAAAAGTGAATTTGGATGGGCGGGAAAACATTTTTAGTCCCAGTTGGTGGCTTCAACCGGGACTAAAGATGCCCACCTACCTGGGCCACGTGGCTGTCCCGCCATCTTTAGTCCCGTTGGTGGCTTCAACCGGACTAAAGATCCTATGTTTTGTCCCGCTTGAAGCCACCAACCGGGACTAAAGTATCTTTTGTCCGGTTGATGGCTTCAACCGACAAAAGATGCCAATGCCTATAAATAGCAGGGGCCGCTGGGGATCCAAAACATAGCCATTTTCATCGCAACCTTCATCGTCTTCGTCACCGAACCCTAAGCGTCGCAGAACTCTTCACCACCCCGCCGCCGTCGTCGTCGCCGGAGAGGAGGAGCCGACCCGCCGTCGCCGTCGTCGACGCCTACTTCTCCGTCGCCGCCACAGGTTGGTCCGATTTCGCCGCCGTCTCTTCGATCTTTCTTCTCCGCCGCGCATTAGGGCATCGCTATCGTCTCGTAGCCATCGCCGCGCCGCCCTTCCGCGGCCCCCCCGCCGTCGCCACCGCCCCCGCTTCCCCGACGACGCCGCCACCGCCGTCCTCTGCCGCCCCGTGCCTCCCGCCGCCGCCACATGGTTAAATTTGATTAAATGTAGGGTTTGATTAAATTTTTTTAATATGTGAAATGTGGATGTGAAATTTAATTAGGGTTTGATTGAATGCATAGATTATTTGATTAAATTTGTTAATATGTGAAATGTGAATGTGAAATTTAGGGTTTGATTAAATTTGTTAATATGTGAAATTTAGGGTTTGATTAAATTTTGAATGTGAATTGTGAATTTTGAATGTGAATTGTGAATTATAATTGTAAACTTGTAACTTGTATGATTTTTGAATGTGTATGGATGACTTTATGTAAAAATGGACTTTTAATTCAAATTTGAATGCATGAAGATTGTGAAGTTTGAATGTTTGTGTATGAATTTTGAATGTGTATGGATGACTTTATATATGAATGGACTTTATGTTAAAATTGTGAATGTGAACGAACGGACGAACGGACGTGAATGAACGGACGAACGAACGAACGGACGTGAATGAACGAACGAATGAGTTTTGTTCGGTCGTTCGTTCGTTCGTTTGGTCGTTAGTTCATTCGGTCGTTTGTTCGGTCGAACGAACGTAGCTCGGCATGCAACGTCCTCTTTCTATCCTCTCCTCTCCACTTCCTCTCCTCTCCACCTTATCTCCCTCACGTCATTCTCCTCTCTTTCTCTCCTCTCCTCTTATCTTCCTCTCCTCTATACGATAGAACGTATGATATAACTATCATTATAAGACCTTATCTGTAGATGGCAATATCTTTACCGTACTTTGGAAACCGAATCCAACAATTTATCTTTGACCTTTCCTTCCGGGACCGGCTCCACCTCTGTCTTCAACCGGAATCGGCTATCGGCTATCGATCTGACTCAGACTCAGCCGACTGGCTCCGCAGCCGACTCGGACTCATCTGAGGCGGCCTTTGTTTCCGTAGATCGCGTACTTCTTTCGATTCTGCTTAAATCTCTGCCTCAAACTCGGGGATTTGGTTACCAAATTTGGTCATTAACACATGCCCCCAAGTCTGTGATATGATAATGTTGCGGATTTGACGCAATTTCATCCTCAGTACAACCCTAGGTCAAGTCTGTCTCAGCCGTCACAAAAAACCCTTTAAATAATGCCCGTTCCACGTCGAACAGATCCACACCATCACTTTTGTGCTCTAACCAATCCCTAGCCAAAACTCTCTCAGGTCCCTTGGCAATCCCCTCGAAACCAAAAGGCGCATCCACCGGCGATTCTTCCCGCGGCGGCATTCTTCTCAGCGATGGCCTCCTCCAGCACTCCCTCCAGCGCGCCAACAACAGAGTACCCCGAGGTAAGTCCCGTCGACTATAACCCCTTTCCATCAAAACTTGGTTATTTTCTCTTTGTAATTTTGTTCTTGTTCATCCTTCAACTGTAGCATCTTTCCCACCAAGTCGCAATCCCAAACCTTCTTCATCCCAACCAATTCCTATTAGGGCCAATCGGCAATTTGGATCCCTCTGAGTTTATTAATGCCAAAACCAATCGGATCCCTGTTGACGAGAAAAATCAACACGCCACTGGGAGATCGCTTAGCTCCGGGCAGGGTCCTAGAATAGATGAAGCGCGGGTGTGCGCCGCTTGATCTCGCACCGAAAAGTTATGCAAAACAGCAAACATAAATCATATCGGCCGATGGGCCGATACCCAAAAACTAACTGATCGGCTGAAAAGCCGATGGTGCAATTCCAGCCGATGCCGATGCCAGCCGATGGTGTAAAGGTTTGAATCCATTAGCTGTGTGTTGAGCAAATATGTATATAAAGGCGATCGACCGATGATAACATGACGACGTAACAATGTAATATAGAATGAAGCAATCACATGATAAAACAAATACTGATTTAAAGAGTAAAGCACACATCGGTTGGAAGTCCGATATCATTAAATCCAAATGATTAAATATTCAATGAAGCCTCTGCTGCAATCAGCTAGATCCAACTTGTGTATATTCCTTGCAAGCCGATGCGAAATTCGGATACCTCACCGGCTGAAACCCCGATGAAACCCTTAGTGGCAACCAACAGGCAGGCTAGAGATTACAGTTCTAATCACGACTTAGTAGATTCAAACTGATGCAGCACTAAGTGTGAAAAGAAACACAATATCTAGACAATCAAGCCCTTGGTTGATTTTCAGGGTGGTAGATGCCTAAACCAATCTAATCTAGTAAACAGTTTAGCCGATAGCGACAGAAACCCTAAAACGAGAGACAACCGATAGGGCTAAACTGAAATACTAAGATTAGATTAATAGAGACATATGATAAATATTCAGGCGAACATATCAACGAACCGAAGCAATCCAAGAGGTCAAATGTACTGATGCAGCCTTGGACGACGCCGACGTAGCCAATACGGTTGCCTGAGTCGGCGGGACCTTGGACTTACCCCTTCGCTGGAGATCGAAGCCGATGCAGCCCCGCGTCAAGTGCCAAGTCTCACCGGATGTTGAACGAAAATGAAGAATAAAAGGTGGCGATGCGCCGAATTGTATTGATCGAGAGAGATTTACATGAACCCTGAGCTTACATATTTATACCCGTAGGGTGACAAAGATCCTAACAGATTACAGAACAAACTTTCCTAAAGATAAACTAGGAAACTAACAATCCCTTCCTAATTAATAGATACAAGCTGCATCCTCCCTGGACTCGATTTCTTTTGGATAAGATCTTCTCAAACTGAATCTAACAAGAATCCGACTGATGGAGATATAGATCCTCCATCGGTTGACGCAAAACTCTCAGCCGATTTTGCTTCGAGCTGAAACTAACCCTTAGCCGATAAGGACTTTGGGGCTTACCAAATTTTGGCGTTAACACATGCCCCCCAGTTTTGGAGTATGAGAAGTCATGCTTCAAAATTGTCCTTGTCTAGATCGCCCCAAAACTGATTCTTCTTTTCTTCTTCTTGACACCGGCTCTCATAAGCCGATGCCTTCTGCAATAGCTGAGCCAGGCTGTCGAACTCAATGATGAAAAACCTGCCTCGGTTAGCTGCCAACAACCCTTGGAATGCAAGATCTGCTATCTGCTCATCACTTAGGCTCAAACTATAACATCGGCTGTGGATATTACGAAACCTTTGAATATATTCCTTAACCGATTTCCCTTCTTGCTGTTTAACTGATATCAAATCTGCAAGTCTCAACTCGCTAACCCCAACAAAGAAGTACATGTGAAATTGCTTTTCAAGATCGGCCCAACTTTTGATGGAATTCGGTGGCAATGATGAAAACTATGTAAAAGCCGATACAGTCAAAGACAATGGAAAAAGTCTAACTTTTAGAGCTTCTTCAGCCGATGCTTTCCCACATTGAACTAAGAATCGGATGATATGTTTCATTGTGGATATATCATCTTGCCCTGAAAACATGGAGAAATCTGGAACCTTGTACCGGCTTGGAAGTGGAACCCCATCAAACCACTCAGGATATGGTGACCGATACATAGAAATTTGAGTTTTACGTTTAATTCCAAATTGCTCCTCCATTACCTTTGTAATTATATTGGCCCAATCCTCTTTGGACAGATATCTTTGAATTTCCACTGGCCGATATTGTTGACATGGCTCTGCATACTGATATTGATTAACTTGCCCCCCGAGCCAATTTTGTTGTTGCCGATAGTGTTGAAATTGCTCACCAATTTGCCTCCCATGCTGACTTCTTAAGGCAATTACCCTGGGAACTGTTTCCTCGATCAAACCATACAATGCACTCATCAAGACTCCAGATTGATCGAACACAGCATGATTAATGACGTTATTAACCATCTCTTGAAGTGTCTCGTCATCCATCGGCTCAGTAGACCGTTCCCTGTCTTCACTTGTTAGCTTGAGAGATTGTTCTTCCTCGGCATTGACTTCGTCATCAGACATCTTGTTACAATTATGGGTCCGTTGAGCCGTGTAAAAAGATATGTTATCCAAAACACGGTCCCACTAGGCGTGCCAAAAATGTGTTGACGAGAAAAATCAACACGCTGGCCTGGGAGATCTGCTTAGCTCCAGTGCAGGTCCTAGAATAGATGAAGCGCGGGCGTGCCAGTCAGTTTGATTCTGCCACTGACAAGTTATGCAAAACAACATAACATAAATCATATCGGCCAATGGGTCGATACCCAAAAACTAACTGATCGGCTGAAAAGCCGATGGTGCAATTCCAACCGATGCCGATGCCAGCCGATGGTGTAAAGGTTTGAATCCATCGGCTGTGTGTTGAGCAAATATGTACATAAAGGCGATTGACCGATGATAACATGACGATGTAACAATGTAATATAGCACGAAGCAATCACATGATAAAACAAATACTAATTTAAAGATTAAAGCACACATCGGCTGGAAGTCCGATATCATTAAATCCAAATGATTAAATATTCAATGAAGTCTCTGCTGCAATCGGCTAGATCCAACTTGTGTATATTCCTTGCAAGCCGATGCGAAATTCGGGTACCTCATCGGCTGAAACCCCAATGAAACCCTTAGTGGCAACCAACAGGCATGCTAAAGATTACGGTTCTAATCACGACCTAGTAGATTCAAACTGATACAGCACTAAGTATGAAAAGAAATGCAATGTCTAGACAATAAAGCCCTTGGCTAATTTTCAGGGTGGTAGATGCCTAAACCAATCTAATCTAGTAAACAGTTTAGCCGATAGCGACAGAAACCCTAAAACGAGAGACAACCGATAGGGCTAAACTGAAATACTAAGATTAGATTAATAGAGACATATGATAAATATTCAGGCGAACATATCAACGAACCGAAGCAATCCAAGAGGTCGAATGTACTGATGCAGCCTTGGACGACGCCGACGTAGCCAATACGATTGCCCGAGTCGGTGGGACCTTGGACTTACCCCTTCCTGTAACATCATGAAAATTGAAGAAACTAAAATTGGAACGTAAAAATCGGAACTTTCAAAAACCTTCGCTTGTTGCTTTTTTCTGATTTGTTGCTTCTTATTTGCCACTCAGTTGCATAAATCTAGTTGTGATCAATTCCCTTTTGGTGTTTGTGGATGATTTGGAGTTTGTCGGAGAGAAAAATTCGAAATTCAGAATTATGAATTTTAAAAGAAATCGGAGATAAGATGCGGATTTATGAAAATGCGAATTTATGAAATAGAGTATTATTTGTAGATGGTGGAAGATTAATTAGGGTATAAAATAGACAATAAAAATATTTAGGGATTTACAAGAAATCTGGAAAATTTTTGGAAAATAAATGGTGAATTATGAAATTAGGAAAAAAGGAATTTAAATAAATAAATATGAAAAATATTGTGGGAAAATAAAAGTGGAGAAAAAGTTGAAAATATAGTATTAAAAATTATTTTTGGAATATAGGAATTTAATTTGGAATTTTAGAGGGAGGAAAATAGAAATAGGAATTAATAATAAAAATCGGGAAAATACAAAATCGCACCGCTCACGCTGCGCGGTGCTCGACGCCGTACCGGCCGTACCGCGCCCGCCCGCGCGCGCGCGCGCCGCGCGCGCCGCCTCGCCCGCGCCCGCCCCCCCCCCGCGCGCACGCGCGCGCGCGCGCGCCCGCCGGACCCCGCCACGCCCGCGCCCGCAGCCGTGCGCCCGCACGCCCTGCCCGCGCCTTGCGCCATCGTCGCCGCACGTCGCCGACCCGTGCCGGACTCCGCCGCGCCGCGCCGCGCATCGCCGACCCGCGCGGACCCCGCGCCGCGCGCGCGCCCTTCCGCCACGTCGCAGCACCGCGTCGGCCCGCCTCCCGTGCCGCCGCTTGGCGACCGCCGAGCCGAGCTTGCGCCGCCCCTTCCCTCCATTTCCTCTCTCCCCGGCCGCGCCTATCAAGGGCCGAGCTCCCCGCCCTTTTCCGCACCGCCGCCCCCTCCCTTCTCTTTTCCCGAGTGCCAACGCTGCCGCCGCCGTGCGCCGAAGTCGCCGTGCCTCGCCGCACCTCCCCGAGGGCCGCCATCGCCGGTAAGCCCCGTCGCCACCCCTTTTCCCTCGCGCGCTAGCGCCGCCGCCGCCCGTTTTGCCGAGCCTCGGTCGAACATGTTGCGGGCAATGAACATGGCACCTGAGAAAATAAAAAAAATAAAAAAAAGAAAAATAGGAGAAAATTTGGAAAAATTTTAGAAAGTTTGGAGAAATATTTTGGGAAGATTTGAGTAAAATTTTGGGAAAAATTAAATTATTTTCTTGTATGTTTTCTCGGTGCAAAAATTTGAAAATCAAAACAGGACTTTTTTGAAATTTCGTTTTGCGTCGTTTTTGAATCCGAATTTCGTTTAGATCTTTCTCGCCATTTAAATATGTTTCTCTTTTTGTGCTCGGACCTTCAAAACCTCGAGCACCAATCCCTCCGCGGATATTTTCAAATCCATTTTCTTGAACAAATCACGATTGTCGCTTTGCGAAAACCCTAAGTCATCGACCCGATGTCAAATCTTGGAGTTTTTCCGGGTGATCTTGGTACAAACTCAAGTAGGAATTTGGGCTTAGCACTTGGAATCGTTTCTGAGGCTTTTTCGGATCTTTTCGACCTTTTGGTGTTATATGGGATTCTAATCGGATTCGATTGATCTTTCGCACGTACAGGTAGCACCTGAAGAGACCGGCATCGACCCCGTTGAAGACACCACTCCACAAGCGTGCGAGCAAGGCAAGTCATCACACTCTTTGAACATATTGATCCTACTTTGCGAAATGATGTTGATTTCAATTACAAATTGCATGCTATACACAAATAAGTACCTATGCTTGATATACCCTGCCTTGATGTTGATTACCATTAGAATTATTCTTTGCAACCTTCGATGTGATATGACCGGAGGCTAACTTCGGTAAAAATGCTTAGCCCTGCTTATACTAGATCCCTGCATACTCATGATTTTACAAAGAAGCTTTGTGCTTGGGCAACTACCTTAGGAAAGGTAGTTGAGATGCGGCCTATGGAGACATGAGCGCCACATGGCCATGAGAATGATGAACTAAGTTTGATGAAAATTGAAAGTACTATACAAATGTTTTAGACTGGGGCGGCCGGATGATTTGGGTGGATTCGACAGTGCAAGTGCCAACCCTGGTCAATTAAGGACCGAGCCATGAGATAGCCAGAAACGAGCCGTACAACCGTACTTCTCGAATGGGTATAGACCTAGCTGATTAGATAGCCGAGCGGAGGCAGTATCCTTGCATAGATGGTTCTTTATGATGTGGTTTTTGTGATGAAGATGAGGCTGCGGCCTATGTTGTGGATGGTGGAATTAAATCGATATTAACTGAACCTAAAGATTGAGGAGAATTTTCCTTACCCCGGGTGCGCCAGAACTCCTCTCACTGCTAGAAAATGACGGCTAGAGTGCATGAGGGCTTAAGTTCATGGAGCGGGTACTGCCAAAGTGAGGTTATCGAAAGGCTCTGCCGTGACCGTCTCATGTGTTGGGACGTAGGCTCATTTGTTGGGTTGTCACGGAGTACGGGTAAAGTGTACATCCACTGCAGTATGAATGAATCAATCTATTCGAATAGTCATGCTCGCGGATATTGAGCGTCGTGACAAGACTTTCGCTTGGCTAGACTTTAAAACCTAAAAATGCTGGGATGGGTTTGCATGATGATTTCATTTGCTGGTGGATCAACTTCTCGAGATGCGAGAAGGGGTGGACTCCCCAGAAAACCATAACGAATCGGAGGCGGGAAGCCATCCTTGGAATCACGATGGATGGTCGACAGAACCGTCGCCGAATTTAATGAACTATGGAACTAAAACTTGACTTGACTAGTTGATAGGCTTGTGAAAGGATTGATAAAAAATTGGCTTTACGCAAAAGAGCCTCAGCCATTCCTTGAATAACCCTATCATATGCATCACTTCTGTGTTGGCTTGCTGAGTACGGTTGGTACTCACCCTTGCTATACGCACAAACCTTCAGATGGTGGGAATGAAGAATCGGAGGATCCTTACGCCTACTACCAGGAAGGCGAAGAAGCTGATGGCGCTTACTAGGTCTTAGCCCCGGTCGTTGCCTGTGGCAACCGACATGCCGCTGCCTTTATTCCGCTGCCGTATCTAATTTCTGTTTTTGTGTTGTATCTGGACCATGAGGTCCTGTGTGGTGAACATTGCCTTCGGGCCTATCGTTGTAATAATTTCGTTGTAAGACTATTCGTGCATATGCACCTGAGTATTCAGTACTGTATTTCGTGGGTACCAACTACTCGATCCAGGGAAATGGTACTAAGAACACGAAAGATTCCCGTTCCAAAAACGGGGGTCCACAAGATCGAAGCCGATGCAGCCCCACGTCAGGTGCCAAGTCTCGCCGGATGTTGAACAAAAATGAAGAATAAAAGGTGGCGATGCGCCGAATTGTATTGATCGAGAGAGATTTACATGAACCCTGGGCTTACATATTTATACCCATAGGGTGACAAAGATCCTAACAGATTACAAAACAAACTTTCCTAAAGATAAACTAGGAAACTAACAATCCCTTCCTAATTAATAGATACAAGCCATATCCTCCCTAGACTCGGTTTCTTTTGGATAAGATCTTCTCAAACCGAATCTAACAAGAATCCAACTACTGAGGATATGGATCCTCCATCAGCTGACGCAAAACTCTCAGCCGATTTTGCTTTGAGCCGAAACTAACTCTTAGCCGATAAGGACTTCGGGGCTTACCAAATTTTGGCGTTAACAATCCCCTTTAGGTTTTTCAGCCCTAATCTGGTATATTGGTCTAGAACTTTCAAGTCATGGCCTTCAACTGACAAGACATGGCCAGCTTGGTATCTTAGGATGTCGGCTATAAAGCAAGTCCACTGGACTGAACTAGGGATAGCACAATGCTTAGCCTTAACTATAGCCGAGATACCCAAAGACGAACCCCTCCTGTCGGCTGCTAGTTATTTCTGGACGGACACCCTCAACGCTTTCCTGTTTAGGCTAGGGCCGATGACACCGACGCTCCTGGACATCGTCATGATCACAGGGCTTGATATCACCTCATTGGTTGACCCCTACAACCTCATTACCAAATGCCGCCATTCATTCAAGACAAAGAGCATCGGAGGCTGGAATGGATACATATCCATGAACATGAAAGATGACCCGATAACAGATAGAGAACATACAACCTTCCTCCTCATGTGGTTGGAAAAGTTCGTATTCTATGGATCAAGCTGTGGTTCGACAAGCAACTGGCAACACGTAGCTGATGCTTTGGTATATAAGAAATAGATTCCTCTAGGAAAATACCTCCTCGGCTACCTTTATCAGATGTTGAGCAACGCATCGGCTAAGCTTGCCTCCAACCTGGCTATCAACACTGGAGGCCCTTGGTGGTTGCTGCAATTGTGGCTAAACCTCCACACTCACAAGGTTGCCCAAAGGCCAGATCTTTTTGAGGCTGATTTTCGTCTAGCCGAACCCAGAATTGAAGACGATGAAGAAATCACAACGTGCCGATGCTTGTCTTTCGGAGAAGCAGCTTCTTCTTACTCTGGATCCAAACTCTCGGCCGATCACTTCAAAAACTGGTTCAACAATTTCTACAATGGCTTTCTGACCACCTCAAAGATCTGGTTTGCCTATGAAAACTTCGAGCGCTTCGAGCTCCCTGATGACTTCAGGCTAGATGAAATTAACTCTGAGAAGTTTGAGAAACCGAGGGAAATTTTTGTTTCGGCCATATCCCCATGTATCCTCCCAGTCGACATCCATCAAGAGAGAAATGTGCAAAAGTCATATGAATTTTATCACCCCACGAGTGCCGCCAGACAACTGGGTATGGGTCAGCTGCCGATTAGTCTGTTCTTCTCAGAAAAATTCAAGCTAGGGGAAAAATTGACTCAGCTCTCATGATGCGTCGGCTACTGAATATCGAAGGCCCTCCACTTGGCAGCATAGACAACATCGACTTGGCAGTGATGAGGACAATCACATTCAGCTGATGGTGGAATGAATGGAAACAACACTTGTTTCACCAATTGGCTTCAATGTACCTCACCATCATTGATCCAGACTTGATCCCAACAGTAAGCATCCTCTTCCTTAGCTTTTCACTTCATCGGCTAACATTTAAATGTCTAATCAAACTTTTCTTCACTTTTTGCAGACAACTGACTCTTCCCCTCCTCGTGCAAGCAACACAGGGGTCGCACTCCATTATGCCTTCGGACTGCCCGAACAGTGGAGGACTGGCTCCTTCTATCATCGGCTTCTGTGCGCCAAAGGTATCAACGCTATTGCATGGCCAAATGCGCGAGCCACTCCGGCGACAGAAAAGGAACCAGCCATCGGCTGCTGCTCTGACTGTTGAGAAGAAAAAGGCTTCAAAGAAGAAAAAGAAGAACCCAGCCGATGATCTGTCCCCCGTAGACCCGGATGTGGAGGCAGTCCTTGAGGAAGAAGTCAGAAACGAAGAAATCGAGCAAGCTGTCGATGACTCTGCAGCCGATACAAGCTCTTCGAGCAAGTATGCTCGGACCCCATTGGCGACGACCAATCTATCGGACAAACTCCCAGTCCTCCAAAACGTGCTTCCCGTCCTCTGTTGGTAAACATCTTCTTATTACTTGATCTGCTAGTATCTCCATATTCATTGCTCATCGAGTTCTTGTGTTTGCAGGAAAATAAGCTTGCTTCCAGGAAAAAGGCGGCTCCTCCTTCATTGGTAAGTTCTATCATTCTCAGTCCTTTGATTAGCCGACTCCTACACTTGTATCTTTTCAGCCTCCTCGTGTCCCGACACCTGCCCCCCATGTCTCAAGCAAACATACACAATCGGCTCCGAGTGGTGGCGACGTCGAAGATGAGGCAACTTCAATCCCAATCGTCCGAGTAAGTTTCTCCTAACTCTGTGAATCGGCTCATCAACCTCTATTGATTTCTTAATCATTTTCCGCTTTGCAGACTGTAGCCGATCTTCTTTCTTTTGATAAAGAATTCATGGACGAAGACAAAGATGCCAACAAAGCTCTGGTCCCATTGGAGGAAGACTTGAGGGCCACTTTGTCGGACATAGCCCATCGGCTAGGGAGTTCCCTCGATGCCCTGGTTACCGATTGTGGATCCATCAGGAATAGATTCGAAGAAATCCAAGATCGGCTCCCAAATCAGTTGGCTGACACCGTTTCACTAGCTACCTTCCTCGAGGCCCATTGACACAAGTTCGAGAAGGCTAAACAAAGACTAGCCGATCGACGGGAGAACAAAGCGCTTGAGGCCACCATCGAGACCAATCGGCAGGCAATCATTGCCGAAAAAGCAAAGCTTGATGACATGAAGACTGAACCAATTGCTACATTGGATTGGCTACGCAGATGCTGGGAAGAGGTAGCGGCAGAACTTGCTAGGCTTGACGCTGAAATTGTGTCGGAGGCATAACGCGTAGCTGGCCTTCCCAAGGCGATCGAAGACCAAGGAGCAAAGATAAAAGCCTCGGTAGCATATCTGTCTGATCTGGCGAAGGCTTTGAAACCCACCCCTGGGAATGATACAGCCGATGCCAAAGCAATCGAGGACATAGACCAAATCCGCCGCAAGGCCATATCAGCCATAAATGAATTCTTGTCTCATTAAGCCGATTGTAAATCTTGATCTCGTAGCTTCAAAATTTTGTAAACACTTTATAGTCTTTTGTAATCGGCTGACTGCCCTTAAATGTTTCCATTTTGTCCTCTACGTATAACTCTAGTAATCGGCTTGTTGTGCCCTTTGTGTTAATCGCATGACTATTGATCTTTCATGTCCTGAATGCCTCAAAAATTTTGAGAACCCCAAAATTTTTGAAATCCTGACTCTGATTTGTGACTTTGTATTGTATGTGTCCCCCAAATTTTCTCAATGTTGTCATCGGCATTGATAAAATTATAAGACGAAACTTGTCATCACCTGCCGGTAAGAGCCAGCCGATTTGAAAAACTAGGAGGGAAAAACTTAGAATAAAAACATCCTAAAGGCAATGTGTGTAACACATCGTCTTGCATGGATCGACAAAAACTTTAGCCGAATCATGAATTGATCCAAACACTGGGGTAATATTTCTTCAAGTACTTGCCATTAAGAGCCCTTCCAAATATCTCTCCGTCCAATCTTTCCAACATGTAGGCCCCTTTAGAGACGCGCTTGTGGATCTTGAAAGGCCCTTCCCAATTAGGTGACCACTTGCCAAATTTGCTATCTCTTGAGCCGATCGGCAATATCGGCTTCCAAACAAGCTTGCCTTTTCAAATGACTTAGGGACAACCTTTTTGTTATAATGGCGAGCCACGCGCTCTTTGTCTTTAGTCACCTTGTCTTCAATGTACCTCACCATGTAAAATATCCACACGATCAGTACAACTCGGCGCATCGCCACCTTTTTTACTTTTGGCTACTTTGCTCATCATCCGACGAGACTTGGCACCCGACGCGAGGCTGCTTCAGTTTCGATCTCTGGCGAAGGGGTAAGTCCAAGGTCCAGCCGGCCCAGGTATATCGTATCTATCTTTAGTTTCATTATCGTTCATAGATACGTCGGCTTAGTTAGGACTTTCTCGGTTAGGTCCGATATTCTGATCAAGTCGATGTTTCTGTAAACGTATTGTCGCTTTAGGTAGATTTGCTATATCCATCACATTAGACAGATCTATCGGCTCATCGAGTGTTAGATTATCATATATAATCTCATGTTGCATCGGTTAGGTCCGATTTGCTAGATTGTTATCTATAATCTAAGTCTTGTTAAGTCGATAGGTTCATGCTAATGTTTCACCGGAGGGTTAGCCGGTCTTATCATGTGTCTCTGTTAATCTAGTCCTAGTATCTTAATTTAGCTCTATCGGCAATATCTCGCTTTAGGGCCTTTGCCGATACCGGCTAAACTGGTTACTAGATTATATTAGTTTAGACATCTACCACCCTGAAAATTAGTCAAGGGCTCGATTGTCTGGATATTGCGTTTCTTCTCATACTTAGTGCTGCATCAGTTCAGTTTGACCTACTAAGTCGTGATTAGAACCGTAATCTTCAGCCTGCCTGCTGGCTGTTATTAAGGGTTTCGTCGAGGTTTCAGCCGACGAGTTATCTGGACATCCGCATCGGCTAGAATCACACAATCGGCTTATCAGCCGATCGGCTGTCTTGATTATCGGCCTATCGGCTGATATGATTTATGCTCTGCTGTTTTGCATATCTTGTTAGTGGCAGGATCAAACTGACTGGCACGCCCGCACTTCATCAATTTTAGGATCTGCACTGGAGCTAAGCAGATCTCCCAGGCCAGCGTGTGATTCGACATCAACACATCTTTTGGCAGGATAGTGGCGGTACGGATTTGGTGTCAACACATTTTTGGCACGCCTGGTGGGACCGTGTTGTTTGACAATAGATTTTTACACGGTTCGTGGGACCCATAATTTCCACAAGATGTCTGATAAAGAAGTCAATGCCGAGGAAGAACAATCGCTCAAGCTGATGAATGAAAACAAGGAACAATCTACTGAGCCGATGGATGACGAGACATTTCAAGAGATGGTTGAAAACATCATTCATCGTGCTGTGTTCGATCAATCTGGAGTTTTGATGAGTACATTGTATGGTTTGATTGAAGAAACAATTCCTAGGATAATTGCTATAAGAAATTAGCATGGGGGGGCAAATTGGCGAGCAATCCTAGCATTATCGACAACAAAAATATTGGCTCGGGGGGCAAGTTGATTAGTATTAGCATGGAGGGCCACAACAATAGTATCGACTAGAAGAGACTCAAAGATATTAGTCTAGAGAGTATTGGGCCGATATGATTGCAAAGGTAATGAATGAGCAATTTGGAATTAAACCCAAGGATCAAACTCGTCGGAGACAAAGATAGATCCCTGATCTGTAGTGATAGTCTCAGGGACGCCGAATCTGTATATGATATGCTCTTTAACGAACTTGATCACATCCCCCTGTCAACCTTCTTCAAGGGAATTGCTTCCACCCACTTTGTAAAATAATCGATTGCCACCAATAAAAATTTGTGTCCCTTGCTTGAGGGTGGATTGATTTTGCTGATCATGTCAATTCCCCAACCTCTGAACGGCCAAGGCTTTATGATAGGGTTCATAGCCGATGCTGGTGCCCTCTGGATGGTTCCAAATTTCTGACAATGTTGACAACCCGTGTAGTACTTGAAGCAATCTTCTAGCATAGTCGGCCAAAAGTACCCTGCTCTCCAAAGTAACCACTTCATCTTATGAGCCGATTGGTGCGTGTCACAAATTCCTTCATGCACCTCTCCTATAGCAACTTTGGCTTGATTGACACTCAGGCACTTGAGTAGCACACCATTAATCGTCCGATAATATAAGTCTCTGTCGAGCAAGATATATCGTAGAGCCTTGTAGCGCAATTCCCTTGAAGCCGATTGGGAAGTGTTTTATAGATAAGTGTAGACATCATACCTCTAGTCGTCGACTGAAATGGTTGCCATTTCCACTTCAATCTCTCTTGTCATCGGCTTGTAGCCCGATGCCCCCTGAGCTAGATCATTTTCCTCTGCATTTTGCTCTCTGGGATATGTTTCAAGGTTACTAGCTGAAAACTATCCATCAACTCTCAGCATTTTTGATAGTAGACCATCAGCACTTCATTTTTGCATTCATATTCTCTTGATAGCTGTCTAATGACCAACAATGAATTGCCAATTATCTCGATGGCGTTGGCTTCAACCTCCTTGGGCAGTTGTAATCCTTTGAGAACGGATTCATATTCGGCTTGATTGTTTGTTGCATGAAGTGTAATGGAAAAAGCAAAGTTGAAGCTTGCCCCCCTGGGAGAGATTATCACCAAGGCGATGTCACATCCATTCGTGCAAACCGAGCCATCGAAAATTAAAGTCCAAGGCATAATATCAACTGAGCCGATTGAGTCATCTCTGTGTTCTACTATAAAATCGGCTATAGCTTGTCCTTTCACTGCCTTGGGTGCCTAATATCTCAAATCAAATTCTATTAATGATAATATCCATTTCCCAACTCGCCCCTTCAGGACTGGAGCCGATAGCATGTATTTCACTACGTCAGCCTTGCAAACTATGGTGCACTCGTTGGATGACAAATAATGCCTTAACTTTGTGCATGAAAAATATAGGCACAAACATAATTTCTCCATGGGAGAGTACCTTGTTTCTGCATCCAGAAGCCTTCTGCTAAGATAGAAAATTGCCTTCTCTTTCCCTTCGATCTCCTGAATCAGAACTGAGCTGATAGATTTCTCGTCGGCTGACAGGTACAGCTTGAACGACACCCCTTTTTGTGGATAAATCAATACTGGAGGGGAGCTTAGGTGGTCCTTAATATTGTCCAAGGCTTTCTGCTGCTCCGCCCCCCAGGTGAATGCTTGATCGGCTTTCAGCTGAAGCAGAGGTGTGAACAGCTCCATCTTTTCTGACAGATTGGCTATAAAACGCCTAATGAAGTTGATTTTGCCGATCAAAGACTTATAGATCCTTCTTGTCCTTCGAAGGTTGAATCGTTTTGATGGCGTTGATGCTTCTCTGTGTGACTTCAATTCCCCTCTCGTGAACAAGAAATCCCAAGAACTGACCAGTCGATACCCCAAACGCACACTTTGTTGGATTCATCTTCAGGCCATATTTCCTCGTTCTCTTCAAAACCTTCCTTAGATCGGCTATGTGATCTTCTACTTCCTTGGATTTGATGACGACATCATAAATGTAGATTTCTACTAGGAAGGCGATCAAGTCATGAAAGATGTAATTCATGGCCCTCTGATACGTAGCTCCAGCATTCTTCAAGCCAAAAGTCATGACGACCCATTCATATAAGCCGATTGCTCTTGGGCACCTGAAAGTTGTCTTGTGAATGTCCTCCTCGGCCATAAAAATCTGATTATAACCAAAATTGTTGTCCATAAAACTTATAATTTTGTGGCCAAAGGCGGCATCTACCAGTAAGTCGGCTATAGGCATCGGGTACTCGTCCTTAGGGGTAGCCTTGTTTAAAACTCTAAAGTCGATACACACCCTAAGTTTGTCATTTTTCTTTATTACTGGAACTATGTTTGAAACCCACTCTGCATATCGGCAGGGCCGAATGAAACCGACATCGTATAGCCGAGTGATTTCGGCTTTAATCGCATCATACATATTGGCTTTAAACCTCCTGGGAGGCTGTTTGTACTACCGATATCCGAGCTTAATAGGGAGCCAATGTTCAATGATAGATCGGCTAAGACCAGGCATCTCAAAATACTCCCAAGCAAAGCAGTCCATATATTCCTTCAATAAATCAATAAGCTTGGTCCAAAAATGAGAAGACAAATTTTTGCTAATATATGTCGGCTTAGGCCTATCTCCTGGACCTATATCAACTTCTTCCAATTCGTCGGCCGACATAAAACCTTGCCCGAGTTTGCCGTCAATGTCGTCCATGGTGTCCTTGCTGTAGACGCTCGAGCCCTCCACGACGCCCTCAAAGTAGTAATTGGGGCTCCTTGTCTCCAATTGGCTGCATGTCAGAGTCGGACACCTTTAAGAAATCAGCCTGCCAAACTTTGCCAGACAGGCAATCAATGTCGTCGACCTCCCATAGAGTTAAGCCGGCGTTAGCAACGTTGACTGACCTATCGGCTGGCACGATTTCTATCTATTCGCCTTGCCACTGGATTAGGCAGCAGTTGGCATGGATCCAATCCATCCCGAGTAGCAGGCTATACGATCCCTTCCCGTCGATGACGAAAAACGTCGTGGGCATGGTTTTGCTGGCGACAGTCACCTCTACATTCAAAACTCCCTTGGCCTCCGATGGGTTCTCGCCGAAGTCCTTGAGCACCATATTGGTCTTGATCAAGTCATCGGCTCCCTTGCCCAGCTTCCTAAAGGTTGCATAGGGCATAAGATTGACGACGACTCCACCATCAACTAACATTTTTGCCATCGGCTTCCCGTTGACGAATCCTTTTACATACAGGGGCTTCAAGTGCTGATTTTCGGACTCCTCGAGTTTCTCAAAGATGGCCTGTTCCGGGGATAATACTAGCTTGGCCAAGGCATCTTCAATGTTGTCTGCGTTGGCCTGGACAGCCTCAAATTTGGCCGGCAATATGAATACCATATTGACCGATGCAGCAGCTACTCCTTTCCCTTTTGTCGCCCTTTTCGCTTTGTCAGCTAGGCTCTCATCGGCTGGGGCTAGCTTCTTCCTGGGACGCCATTGCTTCCTGCCCTGCCGTTGTTGTTGATGCTGAATCATCTGTTGGACTTGTTCCTCCTATCCTTCGCTTTTCAACCTCTGAATTCTTTTTTCTGGGACTTAGTGAACAGGTCCGAAGGGCACCTTTGAGGGTTGGCCGATTGCTCTTTTTCATCCTCTTCTTTGCCCTCCTCCTCGTCCTCTTCTTGGAAGCAATCCTGGTGAATTCGTCCAAGCCGATCATGGACGGAAAGTTTCCTCTGGTTGAGTTGGACGGCTCGGGGGATGAATCGACTGAAGCTTTCCATTAGTGGATCCCTGTATTCGTCCTCCCTTTACTCGCTACAGGCCGGGCAGTTTTCAAAGGTAGGTAGCCTCATTCCCGATTTCCAGCAGAATCAGAAGAACTCGCAGCCAATGTGGATCGCATCCATTGTGGTGGCGAAAATATGCTACGCCTAGCCGATCCGACGTCCTTAGGTACAGCTTGTCACGTCGGGCCTCCTCTTCCTCTTGTATCTTTAGCTGGCCCCGGTGTCGGATGTACATATGTCTGGGCCGGTGATCAGCCGATCGGTTGCTGGTGTAAACCATGTTGATCGGCGCAGCATTGACTCCAGTCGGCTTCTTGGATTGCCCCTGGCGGTCCGAGTCAGCCACAGTCGTTTGTAAGGTTTTGGCTAAGCTGTACGTCATCTGTTATGTCGATCAGCTCGCCTAGGACTGGCTTGGACCATGTTGACGAGGAAGGGATTGCTGTATACCTTCATCGGCTTAGCCGATTCCTCTAACTTGATCTTCCCTGCTTCGATGGCCGACTGGATTTGTTGGCGGAAGACTTTGTAATCGTTGGTGCCGTGGGAGGTGGTGTTGTGCCACTCGCAGTATTTCTTCTTTTTGAGCTCCTTGGTCGATGGGGTGACGTGGTTGGCCAAAAGCTATATTTGTTTCTCCCTCAGCAACAGATCGAAGATCCTATCAGCTTTAGTTATGTCAAAGTCATACTTTTCATCCTTAGCCGATTTCTTCAGCCACTGGTAAGTTATAGCCTTCTTGTTCTTAGTCCATTGGGCTGCTCCTACCTCCACGTCACTATCACTTGAATCGGAGTCGGTTGCGTAGGCGACATGGGTGACTTTCTTGAAGGTCTTCCTCGATTCTTGAAACCGTTGTTCGTGGGCCATCACCTTCTGAGACAGATGGGCTAAGCTCTCGAAATCTTGAGCCGAAAACCTCTCACGAATGGGGGCCACCAGGCCATGAAAGGCTAAATCGGCTAGCTGTGAGTCTGACAGTACCAGGCTGTAACAGCGGTTCCTCATGTCTCTAAATCGCTAGATGTAATCTTGCACTGACTCTTCGTGCTTCTGCCTGACACTGGTTAAGTCCGACAACTTCATTTCGTGTGTGCCGGAGTAGAAATAGCTGTGGAATTGCTTCTCGAGATCGGTCCAACTCTAGACCGAGTTGTAAGGCCGATCTCGAGAGCGACAGTGGGAACGAGCGTACTCTGAGTGCATCGGTGGCCGATGCTTCTCCGCATTGAGCCAAAAATCGGCTGACGTGTTCATAGGTGGATACGTTGTCTTGCCCAGAGAAGTTTGAAAAATCCGACACATTGTACCGGTTTGGCAGGAGCACCCTCTCAAAGTATTATGGGTATGGGTACTGGTACATATTGCTGGAGTCTTTTGGCTTGAGGCCGAACTGATCACGCATGACGTCTGTGATCAGGTCGGCCCAAGACTTGTTTTCTTGAGCTTGTTCCTGAGGTATCGGCTCGTATTGTTCATAATGGGCGGGTCCTTGCCGATACTAAATTGGTGGTGTCTGAGGCTGGTACTGCTGCTCGCAGTGGCCTCCCGGGAACTGCTGCTGAAATTGATTCATGGTGGGAGGTGATCGAGATGCAAACGGTGGTGGTTGCTCGGGAGGAAGCCGATTGCCACCAGAGTAGTGGGGTGGATCCGGTGTGTAGTTGCCAATCGGCACCTTATGTATGAGGGGCTGCCGATTGGTGTTGAACATGTCATCCACCTGCTCTTGAGCCACTATTGGGATGTCGTGGCCCTAGTGTTGAGGCTGCTGTCTAACCAATAGTTTAGGATGTGGCCTCGAAGCCGTTGCTTGCACACTTGGCCGGATCAGTGCTCTCCCTTGAGGAGTTGGCTGTCTCAATTGAGGGATCGGTAGTCCGTGAGTTGGCAGCATCCGGTAGGGCGGGAACTGGCTGTCAGTGAAGTAAGTCGGCCCTCTTGGTAGTTGCTCGGCTATCTTTGAGTCAACCACGGTGCTTATCATGTTGTTCAATGTATTCACTAATATTCCTGATTGGTTGATGAGCGCGTGGTGGATAGCCGAATCAATCCGATCTTGAAGCGTGTGTAGCCTCGAGTCGTCCTGCTCCCCTGGCTCCTGTTTGCAGTCCTCAACCTTCTTTTTCCCCTTCCTGTCCTCGCTGGAAGTGGCGTCAAAGTCTTCGAGGATCACAAACTTGTGCTTCTAAATGATTGACCTAGACCTGGTCTGGGCGAAGGATTGCAAATTATGTGCTTGTAACTGCTCCACCATCTGCTGGTAGTCAGCCTGGTGTTCAGCTGACAATATGTCCATAGTGAAGGGTTACGCGGAGGCTACGCTAGCCGAAAACAAAAACTTTTCTACCGCGCAAACCAGGAACACTTGCAAGTAAGGGCCGATAGATCGTTACCGATTGGAGTATGCAGCGGAAATAGCCAATCAGGGCTATCCATTCTGGAACAGTGCAGCCGATGATAGCTGATTCCCGCAAGCCGATAGTCGATTCCTAGGGACAGCCGATTCGCCAATCAGCCGATCCGCCGAGTCGTCCGGTCACGTTCTCACGCCTCGCTCCGTTGCGCTTGACCGCAGCCGATTCCTCCACAGCCGATGAACAGCGCGCAACGTAGCAGCGCCTCTACCAGTATCCACACGTCCGGGGACAGAACGCCGAACACCCGTGTGCTAGCCCGCGATGCAAGGCTAGGGTTTGGCTCGAAAGTGGGGAGGGTTTCTGTGGAGATTGATCTCGGCGACTTCTATTGTGGATTCGGTTCAAAGAGATACAGCAACTCTCCACCCTCGCCCTTTATATAGAGTTGGCCGACTAGGACTAGTGGCCGATCGGGACTCTATTTTAAATCGGATCCTATCCGAATCTCACGAGTTGGCCGCCCATACGTCGTAAGCCCATAGGACTCTATCCGATCGGATCCCTATCCGATCGAGCCATATCCGAGTCCAACTCGAATATCTATTCTATCCCCTTAAGTGTGCGACCACGTAGGTTCGGGTATACTCGGTTTCGGCTATAGTCTAACTTAGCCGATCGTCGGCTCGAGTCCAACTCAGCCGACTTGTCAATAGCGGTGCCTAGCAGCACATATTGACACCATAGTATACAAGAATATAATATTGGCTCGAACTGTAATGTGTACATAAATCTCTTTGCCTCACGATACCGGTTAAGCTATAGGCAAGATGTGTGCCATCCCTTTAATAGCTTAATCATTCACTCGAACCGTATTGGATTATCTATCGTTGATTGACTCCTCAATCAACTTAGCATGGCCATGCATTTCCATAATCCATTACCTCGAGGGCCCAGAGATATCTCTCCAAAGGAGGGGCAAATTCCATCTTGATCACTCACATCCCACTCCATGTTTTATAGCAAACCGAAAACTACCTTTATAACTACCCGATTCTGAGAATAGCGTTTGGTAGTCCCAAAGTAGGCTACTACACATGTTGGAATCCATGGTGATCTCAGGTCTAAGGACTTTGTACCAACACTACCGAGACCAACTAATGGCACATTAATTTCTGTAGTGTCTCATGGTGGGTCTATCCAACAATGTGTTCTCTAACACATGTGTCCGTGTTTATCGATTTGGTACCTCCATACCCATGATATACGAGACATGATCATCAATCAATAAACATGCCAATCTTAGAATTATATTAGTTTCAATAATATGATATATGATCGGGATCATTTAGAAATAGATTCATGCATACGAGTCTCATAAATAAGTCACGTACTTATTGATCAATACAAGATGTCTATTTTATGGAACTAAATAACACTTTATTCATAAATACATAAACATTGACGTGATATCCAACATCTCCATGTTGCCTCTAGGGCATATCACTAACAATCTCCCACTTGCACTAGAGTCAATCATGTAAGTATCTAATACCCATTGCTCTTGTGTGCGCCTCATGTTTTGGTGAGGGAGAGGTTTTGTCGGCGGATCGGCTATGTTGAGATCCGTGTGCACTTTGCATATCTTGACATCACCTCGTCCACTGTCTCGCGGATGAGATGATATCGCCGAAGTATGTGTTTGGACTTCGATGTGATCTCGGCTCCTTGGCTTGCGCAATGGCTCCACTATTATCACAATAGAGAGACATTGGACCGTCGTATTAGTCATCACACCAAGCTCGAAACGAATTTCTTGATCCAAACAGCCTCCTTTGCAGCTTCGAAGCAACAATGTACTCGGCCTCCATTGTAGAGTCGGCAACGGTATCCCGCTTGGAACTCTTCCCGGTGATGCGCCTCCGTTCAGGCGAACACGAACCCGATTGCGATCTATAATCATCCTTGTCATTTGGAAGCTAGCATCGGTGTAACCACTTACAACGAGCTCTTCTTCACCTCCATAGACTAGGAACATATCCTTAGTTCTTCTCAAGTACTTAAGGATATTCTTTACGGCGATCCAGTGACCTTCACTGGATCTCGAGTATCTGCTCGTAGCACTCAAAGCGTACGAGACATCGGGCGTGTACAAAGCATGGCATACATGATGGACCCAATTGCCGAAGCATATGGAACCATACCCATCTTATTTCGCTCATCATGTGTCGAGGACACCGATTCTTGCTAAGATTAATGCCATGTGACATGGGCAAGAAACCTTTCTTGGAATCATGCATGTTGAACCTTTTCAACACCTTGTCAATGTATGTACTTTGGCTTAATCCAATTAGCCTCTTGGATCTATCTCTATAGATCCGAATGCCCAATATGTATGTTGCCTCCCTAAGTCTTTCATGGAAAAACTATTTTTCAATGAAGACTTGACGGATTCTAGCATAGGGATATCATTTCCAATCAACAATATGTCATCCACATATAAGATTAGAAATACAATTGCGCTCACACTGACCTTTTTGTAAACACAGGCCTCCTCTTCGTTTTTGATGAAACCAAACCCTTTGATTACTTCATCAAAACGAATATTCCAACTCCGAGATGCTTGCTTCAATCCATAAATGGATTTCGTAGCTTGCATATTTTTCCAGCGATTTTGGATCGACAAAACCCTCGAGGTTGTATCATGTATACATCCTCGCTTAGGTTTCCATTTAGGAAAGCGGTTTTGACATCCATCTGCCATATCTCATAATCGAAATATGCAGCAATCGTTAGGATAATCCGAATAGATTTAAGCATTGCGATGGGCGAGAAGGTTTCATCATAATCAACTTCTTGAATTTGTTTAAAACCTTTCGCCACCAATCGCGCCTTATAGATGTGAACATTTCCATCCATATCGGCCTTTTCTTAAAAACCCATTTACACTCAATGGTTTTGACACCATCAGTGGATCAACCAAGTTCCAAACTTGATTGTCGTACATGGATTCTATTTCGGATTTCATGGCTCCAAGCCACTTGTTGGAATCGGGTCCCACCATCGCTTCCTCATAGGTCTTAGGCTCATCGTTGTCCAACAACAATATATCACGTTGTTCCGTGTACTGTCGGTGCACGACGTGATCTTTCGACCTTCGTGGGGTTGGTGTATCTACAACCGGTGGCGCAACATTTTGCTCCTCCTCTGTTGTGGTTCTCTGGTCGCTGAAACATTTTCTAGTGTTTCTTGAACTTCTTCAAGATGCACCCTGCTCCCACTAACCCTTCTTGAAAGAAACTCTTTCTCCAAGAAAACACCGTGTCGGGTGACAAACACTTTGCCTTGTTCCCGATTATAAAAGTAATATCCCTTAGTTTCCTTAGGATATCCCACAAAGAAGCACTTGTCGAGATTTGGGTGTGAGCTTGTCGGATCGTAAACGTTTTACATAAGCTTCGCATCCCAAATTTTGAGAAAAGACAAACTAGGGGTTGCCCTGTCCATATCTCATATGGTGTCTCAACTGACTTAGATGGAACCCTATTTAGTGTGAGCGCAGCTGTTTCAAGAGCATATCCCCAGAAGGATAGCGGAAGATCACTTTGGCTCATCATCAACTGCACCATGTCCAACAAGGTGCAATTTCTCCGTTTGGACACTCCGTTCCATTGTGGACTTCCTGGCGGAGTCAAGCGTGGAACAATTCCACAATCTTTCGATGATTACCAAACTCTTGGCTCAAGTATTCCCTCCACGATCGATCGTAGAAACTTGATTGTTTTCCCTAAATGATTTTGTACTTCATTCTGGAATTCTTTGAACTTTTCAAAGGATTCGGACTTATGCCTCATTAAGTAGATATAACCATATCTACTAAAGTCATCGGTAAAGGTAATGAAGTCGATAGCCACCTACGGTCGTTGAGCTCATTGGTCCACATACATCGGTATGTACGAGTGCCAACAAGTCACTTGCTCTTTCTGTGTCCCGTGAAAGGTGCCTTTGTCATCTTACCAAGTAAACAAGACTCACATGTCTCAAATGATTCAAAATCAAAAGAGTGAAGCAGTCCATCCTTATGGAGCTTCTCAATGCGTTTCTTATTTATATGGCCTAAGCGACAATGGCGGATAAACGCGGGTTTATATCATTAGAGAGTTGCCTTTCGTATTAATGTTATAGATGGGAGACGCTTCAAGATTCAAAACGTATAATTCATTCACCAATGGAGCATGAAAATAGAACATATCTCCGAGATATATTGAACAACCATTGTCCATTGATCTAAAATCATATCCTTCCGCTTGCAAACATAAAGCGGAAATTATGTTTTGACATAGTGTTGGAACACAATAACAATTATTTAATTCCAAAACTAATCCGAAGGTAGATGAAGTGGTATCGTGTCGACGCAAGCGTAGCAACGCTTGCTCCATTGCCGACACACAGGTTCACCTCGCCCCTTCTCAATCCTCTACTTCTTCTCATTTTCTACAACGATTTGCAAATATGAGCTACGATCCGGTATCAAATACCCAAGAGTCGTAGGTGAAGTAGCAAGACTAATGTCTATAACATTAATACCGGCGAAGTCGTACTTTGCTTCTTTTTGAGATCCTCCATGTACTTCTTGCAGTTCCTTTTCAAGGGCCTGTCTCCTTGCAATAGAAGCAAACGACATCCGATGCCGCCGACCCCTTCTTGCCCTTCTTTGCATTGGAGGCACTCGCGATCTCATCGGGAGTTAACTTCCTCTTGGTGCAAAGTTTCTTGACAGTGGTTTGTGCTTAGCCTTCGCATCATCATCACATGATGACCGTTTTTCTGGATACTATCCTCAGCTGTCTTTAGCATCCCATGCAATTCAGCCAAGGTTCTATGCATACTGTTCATGTGATAATTTAATATGAATGGCTCGAAGCTCGGAGGGAGCGACTGGAGAATCACATCAGTAGCCAACTGTTGGCTAAGGGGAAAACCTAGTTTTTCCAGACTCTCAATGTAGCCAATCATTTTTATCACATGCGGACGACGGGATTCCCTCAACAAGCCTGCACGCAAACAAGGACTTTGAGGTGTTGAACCTCTCGGCCCGAGCTTGGTTCTCAAACATACCACGCAGTCCCCGAATAATAGTGTGAGCATCGCTGCTCTCATATTGCTTCGAAGCTCGGGGACATTGTAGCAAGCATGAGACACTTATATCTAGGGCATCATTAGTGTGCTTCTCGTAAGCTCTCCGTGCGTTGCGGTGGCATTATTAGGCAAATCCTCAAGATAGGGTACTTCAAGAACGTACTCCTTACGCTCTTGCTTGAGAACAATTCTCAAGTTGCGATACCAATCCATAAAGTTTGTTCCATTTAATTTTTCCTTTTCGAGAATAGATCGCAAATTAAAGGTACTGGGTGTAGTATTAGCCGCCATTATTCTACAACAGAAAAAGCAAAGTTTAGCATAATATTTATGCTATGTCTATTGTTAAACAATTTAACATTGGACTCCCATTACGTATTTTACACCTTCCCTCTAGGTTACGTATTGGGTCAAGATCCACATGTTAATTAATTCTCTAGTGAGCTTTGGCATCACTGCTAAAAAATTAATAACATCGGTAAGCAACTCCTTGCTAATCACATCTCTATGTGACTCTTGTTGTTGGTGTGGCATCTTTATGCCCCGGCGCCAACCTATGCCCCAAGGCCCAAAACTGTTTTGATAGCCTTGTTAGGTAAACCAAATGCTCCGCATGTATATGTCGACATATACCCCTCGTGTTATGATAGAGAATGACACTCTGCTTTGAGATCCATCATTGACGAGCATAACGGTGACGGGTGCAACATTTGGAAGGGCATCATTACTACTTAATTTTGCGAGGATGCTATCATATCAAACAAACATATCACATATATAAAAGCAGGTAGAACAGCATATAATGAAATAGTATGGCCCCCTTCACATGGTGATCTCCATCTCCATGTCGGCGCTGAGGATCTCCATCTTCGGCATCATCTTTCAATGTGCATGATGCTTGATTTCTTCAAACTAAGCTACTACTATAGAAGCTCTAATTGAAGATTACATCGACTTGCAGGTCGTGAAAGAATATTGCAAGCATTGCACGTATGAAAGAATATTACATGCATCACATGCATCTCATACATACAATAGGGCCATACCATCTCAAAACATTCTCTGCAAAAATAAGTTAGGCGTAGAAAACGTTTTCTACCTATCGCAGAGAAACGGCATCGAGACGACCTATAAGGGGGTACACACACGGCGGAAACCATATCGGCATAATCATATTATGTCATCCCGATACACTATCAAGGGAGATGGTTTGCGTAGGCGCGAGGCAGCTAACAAGATCGGACTACGAGATAGCTTTGGCATAATCACATTATACCGTTCCGATACACTATCAAGGAACGCTATCTCGAAGCTGACTCAAACCGAGTTCTATGGATATTGCTTCGACGTAATCACATTACGCCGTTCTGATACACTATCAAGGAACGCAATTACCATCAACTCTCCTCAACAGATCCCGTAAAACTGATTGATCGAATCAACCCGTGCGCAAAACTTGTTCCAGATCCAATCTAAAACCCGAACTAAGCAAGATTAGCTCGATACCACCGAAGGGTTACGCGGAGGCTACGCTAGCCGAAAACAAAAACTTTTCTACCGCGCAAACCAGGAACACTTGCAAGTAAGGGCCGATAGATCATTACCGATTGGAGTATGCAGCGAAAATAGCCAATCGGGCTATCCGATCTGGAACAGTGCATCCGATGACGCCAATTCCCACAAGCCGACGCCGATTCCTAGGGACAGCCGATTCGCCAATCAGCCGATCCGCCGAGTCGTCCGGTCACGTTCTCGCGCCTCGCTCCGATGCGCTCGACCGCAACCGATTCCTCCACGCCCATGAACAGCGCGCAACGTAGCGGCGCCTCTACCAAGATATCCACACGTCCGGGGACGAACGCCAAACACCCGTGTGCTAGCACGCGATGCAAGGCTAGGGTTTGGCTCGAAAGTGGGGAGGGTTTCCGTGGAGATTGATCTTGGCGACTTCGTTGTGGATTCGGTTCAAAGCGATACAAAGCAACTCTCCACCCTCGCCCCTTTATATAGAGTTGGCCGACGGGACTAGTGGCCGATCAGGACTCTATTTTAAATCGGATCCTATCCAAATCTCACGAGTTGGCCGCCCATACGTCGTAAGCCCATAGGACTCTATCCGATCGGATCCCTATTCGATCGAGCCGTATCCAAGTCCAACTCGAATATCTATTCTATCCCCTTAAGCGTGCGACCACGTAGGTTCGGTATACTTGGTTTCAGCTATAGTCTAACTTAGCCGATCGTCGGCTCGAGTCCAACTCGCCGACTTGTCAATAGCGGCGCCTAGCAGCACATATTGACACCATAGTATACAAGAATATAATATCGGCTCGAACCTGTAATGTGTACACAAATCCCTTTGCCTCACGATACCGGTTAAGCTATAGGCAAGATGTGTGCCATCTCTTTAATAGCTTAACCATTCACTCGAACCGTATTGGATTATCCGTCCGTTGATTGACTCCTCAATCAACTTAGCATGGCCATGCATTTCCATAATCCATTACCTCGAGGGCCAGAGATATCTCTCCAAAGGAGGGGCAAATTCCATCTTGATCACTCACATCCCACTCCATGTTTCATAGCAAACCCGAAAACTACCTTTATAACTACCCGATTACGGAATAGCGTTTGGTAGTCCCAAAGTAGGCTACTACACATGTTGGAATCCATGGTGATCTTAGGTCTAAGGACTTTGTACCAACACTACCCGAGACCAACTAATGGCACATTAATTCCTGTAGTGTCTCATGGTGGGTCTATCCAACAATGTGTTCTCTAACACATGTGTCCATGTTTATCGATTTGGTATCTCCATACCCATGATATACGAGACATGATCATCAATCAATAAACATGCCGATCTTAGAATCATATTAGTTCCAATAATATGATATATGATCGAGGATCATTTAGAAATAGATTCATGCATATTGAGTCTCATAAATAAGTGACTTACTTATTGATCAATACAAGATGTCTATTTCATAGAACTGAATAACATTTTATTCATAAATACATAAACATTAACGTGATATCCAACATCTCCATGTTGCCTCTAGGGCATATCACTAACACATAGGCACCGGGATGATGTTGTCCTGGTCGAGATCAGCCGATGAGATGTTCACCATTGCGCTGGATCCGAAAGTTAGTGTCCCACCGGGCGTGCCAAAAGCGTGTTGATAAGAATTTTTCCCACGCGCTGGCCTGAGAGATCTGCTTAACTCCAGTGCAGGTCCAAATTGGTTGCCTCTGGTGATTGAGCGGGCATGCCAGTTGGTTCGATCCTGTAACCAACAAGAAAATAAGAAATAGACATTAAATTAATATTAGATTCTACTCGATCGGCTATGGTTATCAACAAATATATAATTGTTATCCCAGAGCACATTTGGACCAAGTGATTGGGATAGATCGATAGCATACCGAGATAGTATAAATCACTTATACCCAAAAGTACAATAGGATAATAATTATATACATTCATATCTTAGCCGATGTCGTAGATATAATGTAAATCGGCTAGTACTCCGATATGTTTTATGAAAAGATGTTAATCTGAACTAAATGCGTTAAACCTAAGATCGATTGGCTATTAGTATGATCTAACAGGTTGAGACTGAGCTTAACACATTTAAGTAGATTAAGATCTTAATATAAAAGACAACTCTAATACATCTGGTAGTAATAATACACAAAGATGATTAAAACAGGTAAGACCGGCTGAAACCCCGATACTATCTCTAATAGTAAACATTGAACTGAATAGATCCATATAATTCTAAAAGTGACTTAATAGATCAAATTGATGCCGCATTAAGTACAAAAAGAAATATGAGATCTATTTAGGCTAATGAGAACTCCTCGAAATGGCAGACACGCCATATAGCCTAAATCAACCTCTAGACCTAGCTCGGTCGGCTGCTATCTTCAGAGAGGCTGTAGCCGATCGCGAGATAGATCTAGACATTGATCTAAATTATATGTCGCATGTGATAGATTAAGCAGTTTATATCATCAGAATTAGAGTATCATGACGATGGAAGCACTAACCCCGATAACACAAGTCGCTTGTAACAAGAAATTACCTTGTTCAGAGATCGAAGTCGATGCAGCCCGAGAGCAAAGCAAGAACTTGTCGTATTGAACCGGGAAGTATTGGACGTACGCCACGCAATCGATGTGATGCACCTCACCAAGAACCTTTGCGTAAACCTGCTGGGCTTCCTAGGTGTATACGGAAAATCAAAAGATACACTTGAGGCATGTAACGACCTGAAATATATGGCACAACACGATGGCCTTCACCTGCAACCAAAGGAGAAAGGAGCCCAATACCTAAGTCCAACCAGCTACACTCTGAGCAAGGCAGAGAAGGAAATAATGTTTGAATACCTGGAGAGCATCAAGGTACTGTCTGGATACTCCTCGAATATAAAGGGAATAATAAGCACGAAGGATAAGAAGTTCACAAATCTAAAGTCTTATGACTGCCACGTGCTGATGACACAGCTGCTTCCCGTTATAATTCGGGGTATCCTTCCCGATAATGTCTGAGCAACAATAAAAAAGCTATGTGCTTTCCTGAATGCAATTTCACAGAAGATCATCGATCTAGACAGACTAGAAGACTTTCAAAATGATGTGGTCCAATGTCTTGTCAGCTTTGAGATGATCTTTTCACCTTCCTTCTTCAATATCATGACGCATCTCCTATGCTACCTTGTCAAAGAGATCCGTATCCTCGGTTCGATATTCCTACACAACATATTCCCTTTCGAGAGGTATAAGGGTGTTCGAAAGAAGTATGTCTGTAACCGTTCTTGTCCGGAGGCTAGCACCGCCAAGGGATATGGAACAGAGGAGGTGATTGAGTTTTGCGTCAACTTTATTGAAGACCTTCGTCCCATCGGGGTGCCTGAATCAAGCCATGAAGGTAGACTACGGGGGAAGGAAACTCTTGGAAGGAAGGCAATAATGAACATAAACAATGACTTATACAGGAAAGCACATTAGACCGTGTGTCGAAACCTTGTTTCGTCAATAGAAATTGGGGGTGCAGTCAAGTCGCCAAAAACAATGGGTTAAGTGGAAAAAAGGGTTTAGACAGGTTCAGGCCCTCTCGTGAGGTAATACCCTACTCCTGTTTCGGGGATTCGATCCTCCGAGTGTCTTTATTGATCTCTTGATCTCGTATATCGCATATCCCTCAAGGGACGCCCCTTACCCCCCTTATATAGTCTTGGAGGGTGGGCTTACAAGTCGGAGACCCTATCATATTCTATATCGGACTCCTCAATCTTACCAAGTTATGACTATGAGCCATTACCTTATCTCATTGGTAACATAACACCCAAGTCATAGCCAGTTTACATAATCATGAAGCGTAACCTATCCCTATTACTAATTGGACAAGCTAGCCATGAGGTATCCGGTTCCCATAATCTCCACAGTAGCCCCCGAGACCTTCGCAGTCGACGAGATAACTTTGCCTCGAACCAAAATAACGCACAGCCAAATGACTCCTTGGCTGAGTGCTTCTGTTGCCGAGTGGTTGCATCATCTCTGCCTGGGTCTCGGAGTGCTTCATCATCCGATAAAAAAACTGTGAAGGGCTGAAAACATCTCAAAAATTCTCAAAAATAAAAATAGATACCTAGGTGCATCTCCTGATGCACCTAATTAGGTGTAGCCCCCGACTATGTGGTTAGTTAAGAAATAAACTAAGCATGTAGTCAAGAACTCACATAAACGCCTAGCTCAAGCTAAAAGCGTTCATAAAAAATAATATAACACATACCCTGATAATTAAGGCATTAGTGTGTAATGAATCGAAGCACTCGGCAAGCTCATGCTTATCCGAGTCAATTTACCCGAGTCATCTCGGAACAAATAGCTCAATCAACCCTCATGGGTGAATAAACTGAGTTATTAAACTCAACATAAATTTTTTAGTTATCTGAAAAGTATGACCAAAATATTAAATAGCTCCTGTCATAATATCGGTCTTAATCAAAAAGAGCTCACCCAAGTGGCAAAATAACATTGACATAATCATTTAGTCAAATGCTTTAAAAAACCAAATAGTCCCTGTCATCAGGACAACCATAAAAAGCTTAACTGTTAGTCACCTTCCAAATTGCATCGTGCCAACTTCTCATGAATTTGCGCAAACCACGGTATGAAAGGATTTTAAAGATATTGGGCAATGAGACACGTGCATATTGCCAGGGCAAATATGCTTAAGTCCATCCACTTAAGTCCCTAAGGACACGCGTCAAGCCACACCTTGGCCGGGCCGTAAGTCTCTCATGGCCTCGGCCCACTCATGAGAAAACTTAGCTACACCCTAATTCTTTATCAAAGTATCGAGGTTATCCCCGCCACTTCATCTTCCCAAATTTCCTCTTTCGCGCTCCTGTTCACAGGTTCTTCACAGAAACCCTAAACTCGCGCTCACTCAAATCCATCCATCCAGGAATTCAAGCTCCACCGCAGCTCACCATCCGCATCCAGCTTCCCACATTTCCTCAAAAAAGCCCCATCTTCCACACTAGATCCATCCTCTCTCTAATTGCATCCATGGCGGGAAAGAAAGAAATCCCCTTTGAGCAGTGGGCGACCTCGGACGTGAAAGAATCAACCCTCCGGGAGATGGTGAAGAATGGAGTTCTTCCACCCAAGGAAATCATCGGCTGGCATCCTACGGCTGGTGAAGAATTCCCCACCCCAAACACTGGTGAGATTGTCGTCTTCACCTCTTTCTTCTATTGTGGCTTTAGTCTTCCTACTTCTGAGTTCTTTCGTTGTATTCTCGAATACTACGACCTCCAAATCTACCACTTGAATCCTAACTCTATCCTTCACATTGCAATCTTCATCCATGTCTGTGAAGCTTTCCTTGGCATCTTTCCCCATTTCAACCTTTTTCGTCGCATGTTCTATGTCAAGCCCCACCCAAATAAAGATGACCCTTGCGTCGTCGGTGGGGCAGGCTTCCAACTCCGTGGGACTCTCCGCAGAGATTACTTCTCCCTTCCTTTGAAATCCTCCAACAAAGGCTGGCACGCAAACTGGTCCTATATTTCGAACCCTCAACCCAGTTTGCCCGACTTTGTCAGCCGTCCACCAATCCAAAGGGCTAACTGGAGCGTAATGCCGGAAAGCCAGGATTGGGTAGAAGCGAATAAACTCCTGGCCAACATTCTCGAGCTGAAAAAGAAAGGCCTCCAAGGAGAACTAATTACCCGACATTTCATCAAGAACAGACTGGCGCCCATCAAAGAGAGATCCAAGCCAGTGTTCGAGTACAAGGGCGAACAGGACCCCAATCGGGAGGACCGCGATTCCCTGAGCTACGAGACCTTGTGCACTCGAATGTACAAGATCTTCTCCTCTGGGATCGTGGTTGAGCATGGCCACAAGATGCCAGTTCTCCCGTATAGTCTGTACCGTCCTCCTCCTCCGGTAAACCAACTCGACTTCTTCAATTTCTTCAGCTTTTATATCTCTCGATGTATCTCAAAAATCTCCCTTGCAGGCAAATGTCTTATCGTATCTCGGCCATACAAGGTGCATCACGACGATGTGCTGGCTCAACCTACCAAAAAACCATCCGGCGGCCCCAAGATCAAAACCGAGCCTGACAACAAAAGGGCTGCCAGCAGTGAAGACATCAGCAGGCGAGCAAGCAAGAGGAAATTGGTGATTGATGATTCGGATGATGAGATGCAGACCCCTCAAGCTGACATAAACCCTCCGAAGCCATCCGCCAGATCTGCTCCTAAAATTCGTCGATCAAACAGGTATATCGTATAATCAAAGTTGTCTTCTTAAAAATCTTTCCATCTTTATTCCAATTGTCTTCATCTTCTTTCTTGCAGGAAACCCCAGGATATAGATCCTTCTAAAGAAAATGAGGCCTCGATGCCAAGCTAGAACCGAAGAGACAACGCTGCAGAACAAGGGTCTCAAAGCCCTTTCCCGAGTGAGAAGACTCCCACGGGAGAGCCTCCGGCTTCCAAAGGGAGATGTCCTGCTGAATGAGCCCTCGACCGCGCCAGAAATCCTCGCAAAACCGCCGCCGAGGGAGAGCTCCCGATCGCCGATCGATGTCCCGACTGGAAACCGGTCGGACGTGAACCGAGAGGACGAGCGAGCGGGAGTACACCGGTTGAGGATTCGGCCGCCAACACCGGTAAGCCTGAAAGTAGACTTTTGTCTCTTGTCTCGCGTGCATAGAATATATTGCGGTCGGTGGCCAAGACGAACGCCCTTGAGAAGCCGGTTCCTCATGTGAATTCCCTAGAAAACATTCAACAGACCTCAAGGCCACTAGGGAAGAAGCCATAGCTAAGGAAGCCACCTTACGAAAAGAGATTGCCATGCTCCGAGATGAAAACCTTGACCTCCGGGGTTCGATCGAAAGTAGGTTTAATCAACTTAATATTTCTATGCTTCTGTATGTGATCTGTCTTGATCTTGATGTTAGCAAATCTTTTTATTGCAGAAAACTCGACAGAAATTGATGCTCTCAAGACCCAGCTGAAGAAATCAAGAGCTGATAAAGCTAAGCTAGAGTTTGACAATGAGCGAATTCTGGAAGAATTCGACGGTGAGTCTTTTAAGATAGCACTCTGCATCTTGCTCAATCTTGGAAATTTATGTGATCACGTTACTCTTGCAGCTTATAAAGTCAAGTCCCGAGCACAGTTTGACGTTTTTGCCGAGCGGGTCCAAAGGGCCGAAAGTGTAAGGGATGACATTGCCAACGCAGCCACGCCAATCCTGTCAGCACTATACAATCATGGGCTCGGGACAAGCTTGCTGGATGTTGTTGAAGTCTTCGACAAGCTCAGGACGGCCCTAGAAAAATATATTGCAAATATCTCTGACGCAGCCGCCATTGGTGCAAGCTTCGCTCTTGCACAAGCTAAGTCACTCTATCCTCGGATAGATGTTGACTCTGTCGGAGAGGGCTTCGCGAACGACACCACAGATGAGTGAGCCCTAGAGCTCATAAATGTAGCACAGGAATCGGCGAAGAAAGTGGCTGCTGATGTGGTTGGGAACTTCCAATCTTGATTACTTTGCAGATTTTATATGTAACTTCTGATGTGAACTTATAAATATTTAGCTTATTTATGTTAATGCCTTGATCCGAGTCTTCATATCAAATTTCTTAAGTAATTTTTGTCCGACTGTCACCAAGCGTAAGCTTGATTAGGTCATCAAAAATTCTCAGTCCTTATCTATTGAACTCGAATCAAAACACTAAACAATGATAAACTAAATATGAACAAGTTATCGAAGAAAACCATGCTTTATTGATATAGGTATAGCCCTCGACTGACAACCCAAGAAGCCATCTTGCTTGGAGTTGGTAGTCGAGAAGAACATGAAGCTCAAAAAGGTTCAAGTATAATATCGTCGAAGATTCTCAATATTCTAAGAATTCTCCACCATGGTCCCATCTTCACGCTTTAGTCGGTATGCTCCTGGCCGAGTCACCTCAGTGATTATGTAGGGTCCTTCCCATAATGGAGATAATTTGTGATGATCCTTGGTGGTCTGAACTTTGCGCAAAACCATATCACCAACAATGAAAGCTCACGCCCGAACATTGCGATTATGGTAATGTCGAAGTCCTTGAAGATACCTTGCCGACTGGATCAAGGCTGCCTCACGGGCCTCCTCCAGCCGGGTCAAGTCATCAACTCTGTCTTGATCATAACGCTCATCGTTAAAGCTACGAACTCGAAGATATTCATACTCCATCTCATTCGGCAGCATCGCTTCTGCTCCGTAAACCAAGAAGAAAGGAGATTGACCAGTGGCCCAACTGGGTGTAGTCCGTAATGACCATAAAACCGAAGGCAACTCTTGAACCCATCTGCCGACATAAGGATTTAGCCTGTCACTCGGGCCTTGATGCCTTGAAGAACCATGCCATTGGCGCTCTCAACTTGCCCATTACTTTTAGGGTGCGCCACCGATGCGTAGCAGATTTTGATGCCAAAATCTTCACAGAATTCCTTGAAAATGCCTCCTGTGAATTGAGTCCCATTGTCAGTTATAATTCTATTTGGGACACCAAACCGGTGCACGATGTTGAGGATAAAGTCTCGTGCTTTGTCAGCGGTGATCGTAGCAACCGGCTTAGCCTCGATCCACTTGGAAAACTTGTCGATCGTGATGAACAGATGTGTAAATCCTCCTGGAGCCTTCTTGAAAGGACTGACCATATCCAAGCCCCATACCGCAAACGGCCATGATAACGGAATCATTTCTAGCTCTTGGGTTGGAACATGGCTTTGTCGAGCAAAGAACTGGCAACCCTCACACGTGCGAACCACCATGTCGGCGTCGGAGACCGCCGTGAGCCAGAAGAAGCCTTGTCTATAAGCTTTGCCCACCAAGGTGCGTGCCGCAGCGTGACTGCCGCATACGCCCGAGTGGATGTCTTGCAATAGTTGTCGTCCTTCCTCAGGCGTGACACATCTCATTAGAACTCCAGAAGGGCTTCTCTTGTATAGTGTAGAATCAACCATGACATAGCCCTGACAGCGATGTCGGATTCGTTCCGCCTCATCCCGGCCTTCCGGCAGCTCTTGCTGAGTTAGAAACTTGATGAGTGGAGTCCTCCAGTCGGTGTCGAGCATGGCAACCTGGTTTGTAGCTTCCTCATTAGGAGTTGATTTTGTGACAACAGTCGTCTTGTAAAGGTGTTCTACGAAAACATCCGTCGGGGCGCTTCTCGCTTGGACCCGAACGTGCGCCTCGTCTCGCGCCTCATTGTTTTGCCTCAAGACATGGGACAACTCCAATCCATCAAACTTGTCTTCAAGTTTGCAAACTTCTTGTCGATAGGCCTCCATAGTTTCATTCGAACAGGACCAGTCTTTCATTACTTGATTAACTACTACTGGGAATCTCCTCGCACAATCATCCGTTGTATCCCGAGTGAAACGGCGAGTCATAGACCATGAGGCAAAGCTTCGTACTCGACGACATTGTGTGAGGCGGGGAAATGAATATGGAGGACATACCGCAACCTTTCCCTAGTCGGGGAAATCAGCACGACTCCTGCTCCCAAGCCAGTGATCCTCTTGGATCCGTCAAAGTACATGGTCCAGTATTGTAGATCTTCCCTAGGTACATCTTCTTGTCGTTCGATCCACTCGGCTAGGAAGTCTACCAGGACTTGGGATTTTATAGACGTCCTTGCCTTGAAGGTTAAGTCCAGCGGCATTAGTTCCAGAGCCCACTTCGCGATGCGCCCAGTAGCCTCCCGGTTATGAATGACATCGCCGAATGGAAAGGAGGTAACGACGGTGACCGAGTGCCCCTGAAAATAGTGTGCTAACTTCCTCGTGGTTATCAGAACACCATATAATAATTTTTGTACATGGGGGTAGCGAATTTTGGCTCCTGCCAGCACTTCGCTAACACAGTAGATTGGCCTTTGAATCTTCTGGGCTCGTCCTTCTTCCTCACGCTCAATGACGAGAACTGTGCTGACGACCTGGTGAGTCGCTGAGACATACAACAACAGGGGTTCCTAAGGCTGAGGTGAGGCTAGGACGGGCGGCGTCGTGAGAAACTCTTTGAAGTCTTCAAAGGCTTTATGGGCTTCCGTGGTCCATTGGAAGTTGTTGGTCTTCTTCAGCAACCTGAAGAAAGATATACCTCGTTCGTCGAGTCTAGAAATGAATCGACTTAGCGCCGCCATGCAACCAGTGAGCTTCTGGACGTCTTTCTGGGTACTCGGGGGTTTCATGTTCAAGATAGTGTTGATTTTCTCTGGGTTTGCTTCGATGCCGCGATGAGATACCATGAAGCCGAGTAGTTTGCCTGACGGCACATCGAAGGTGCATATTTCCGGGATCAACTTAATTCTGAAGGCCCGTATGTTTGCAAAGGTTTCCTCTAAGTCGGCGATCAGGTCCTCCTTCCGCTTGGTCTTGATGACGACATCGTCGATGTAAGCTTCCATGTTTCTCCCGATCTGTGTCTGAAAACATTTCTGGATCATGCGCTGATACGTGGCTCCGGCATTCTTCAGGCCGAAGGGCATCATGATGTAGCAGTAAGCTCCAAACGGTGTGATGAACGCTGTTTTGAGGCAGTCGGACTCCTTCAAACTGATCTGATGGTAGCCCGAGTAACAGTCCAGAAAACTCAGGAGCTGGCAGCCAGCTGTTGAATCCATGACTTGGTCGATACGAGGCAATCCGAAGGGATCCTTAGGGCAAGATTTGTTGAGATCGGTGTAGTCGACGCACATGTGCCATTGCCCTGTCTTCTTCCGAACCAAGACCGGGTTAGCTAGCTAGTTGGGATGGTAAACCTCTTTGATAAACCTGGCGGCTAAGAGTTTTGTAAGTTCTTCCTTGATAGCATCTTTTTGGTCCTGAGCAAAACGGCGTAGTCGTTGTTTGATAGGTTTCGCGTCATCTTTGACGTGTAAAGAGTGCTCGATCACCTCCCTAGGAATACTCGGCATGTCAGATGGTTTCCAAGCAAAAACATCTTTATTATTTTGGAGGAAGGTGACGAGCGCGCTTTCTTATTTAGGATCTAGCTCGGCGCCAATTACAGCGGTTTTGGAAGGATCAGATGGATCAAGGTAGATTTTCTTTGTTTTGGTGTCGCCTTGTCCCGACTTGGCTATCTTCTTGGTGGGGATTTCACCCTCTTCAGATGTCGATGCAGCCAGTCAAATTTCTTCCTGGCCACGTGATCTCTCACGAGATTGGGCCATATCGCATCTTTCTTTATCACAGGTGAAGGCTTGTTTGATGTTGCTGCGTAGGGTAATAACACCGTTGGGACCGGGCATCTTCATGCAGAGGTAAGTGTAGCATGGTATCGCCATGAACTTGGCGAGCGCAGGTCTTCCGATGATTGCGTGGTAGGCCACTTCGAAGTCGGCCACCTCAAAGGTGATCTTCTTCGTCCGAAAGTTCTCCAAAACTCCGAAGGTGACTGGAAGGGTGATGTGCCCGAGTGGTGTAGATGACAGCCCCGGGATAACTCCGTGGAAGGGGGCTGAACTCGACTTCAACTCGGATCTTGGGATCTGCATCTTGTCCAGTGTCTTGGCGAATAGAATGTTGAGGGCGCTATCCCCGTCGATGAGGACGCGCTTGAGCTTTATGTTTCGGACCACCGAGTCTAGTACCAGGGGATACCGCCCCGGGTGAACCACTCGGTCAGGGTGATCCGAGTGGTTGAACATGATGGCCACCTTCGACCATCGTAGATAATGTGGGACTTCGGGTTGTGCCGCATTGACCTCACGGTCAGTCAGCTTTTGGTTCCTCTTGGACTCATAAGCCTGCGACCCCCCAAAAATATGATTTAGCTCGCCCACGGGGTCTTGAAAGGGCTCTGAGTTGTCAGCCAGGTTGTTCTTCTTAGTTCCTGATGGGTCGGCTTCATCAGTCGGCTTCTGGCGTAGTTGTGCCACGTATTGTTCCGTGAACTGCTTGTAGATAAAGCAATCCTTGGCCGCATGCTTGTGGTGTGGATGATGTGTGCACTAAGCATTCATGATCATGTCGTAGGCTGCAACCCGGGGACGGCGTTGGGATTTTGACGTCGTGGCGACCAGATCCTCGGGCTTGCGCTTGTGATCTTTCTGGCCGTGATTGTTGTTGCCGTTGTCCTTCTTAGGACGCTAGCTGCCTCCCGACAACTTGTCGTCCCTTTTGTCGTGTCGGTCTTGTCATGAGGCCTTGATCGCGTCATTGAATTTCGTGTAGGAGTTTGTTGTCTCGAATATTTGTTTTACCGTCTTCGGTGGCTTACGCCCAAATTTTCCGATCAACAACTCATCGCGGACACCCTTCTGGAATGTGGCTATTATGACGTCATCAGTGATGTTGGGGATCTTGTTTCGCTTCTCCGAGAAGCGCCGGATGTAGTCCTTCAGCGGCTCGTCTGATTTCTGGATGACGTTGTAGAGATCGAAGTGGGTCCCAGGTCTTTCGAAAGTGCCCTAGAAATTGGCGATGAAGTGGTCCCGAAGCTCACTCCACGAGCTAATCGAGTCTCTTGGCAAACTCGTGAGCCAGTTCCTGGCTGAGTCAGCGAGGGCGACGGGCAAGTAGTTGGCCATGGCCTTGCTGTCTCCTCCTGCTGCACAGATGGCGAGGGTGTACACGGTCAGCCATGACTTGGGGTCGGTCTTTCCGTCGTACTTCTCGATTCCTATGGGCTTGAAGCCACTCAGCCAATCCACTTGACGCAGGTCTCGAGTGAACGCAGGAACTCCGTCGTCGTTGTAGTCGGGCGATCTCCTTCGGTCTTCATGGGAGTGCTGCTCACACTCCCGATGGCGCTGGTCAAGGACTTCCCGCGAATCACTCATCGGGGTTCTTTGCAAGCTGCTATGGTAGTTGGAGTTATAGCTGCGATGGATCCGGTCGTGGACGGGTGGTCGACCATGTCCTCTTTCGCGAGAGTCGGCCGATTGTTCTTGATGCCTCCATATTGTCTCATGGCGGGGGTCTCTTGACCTAGCGGCTGTCTTGGTTTCCTCGGGCCTCCTGTAGTCCTTCGACTGTAGTAGCGGAAGTTGGCTTCCGTCAGGTGTTTCAGCGACGGACTCGGTCGGTCTTCATGCTGAGGTGGAGGGAGAGCAGTTGGCTGTAGCCACGACGATGGTCTTGATCTTGTCCAGGATTGGTGTTACCGTAGCGGGTGCCGCTTCGATAACAGTGTCGAGGAGGGTGAGGGCGGCAACGGCGTTCTGTTGAGGTGTCTGGAAGATGTTGGTGTTGTCGACTCGTGTCTGAAGTATAGCCTCTCGGGCGGATCGCCCAGTCGCCCTCAGGTCTCGTTTCCTCCTGTCGGCTTCTTCTCTGCGCTTATTCTCTTCCTCCGCAAGCTTGTGCTCTTGCCCAAGCCTGGCTTGTTCTTCTTCTGCAGACCTGCGGGCCATGGCCGAGTCGGTCTCGGCTACCTCAGCCATAAGAATGTTGAAGAACTTTGGCTCGTAGTCTTTGTCAAAATCGGAGTCGTTGGCCTCGTCCATGGAGATGTCGTAGAGGTCATCAAAATCTGAAGAGTTGAGGTACTCATTGAGCTCCATGGATGAGCATGACCCGAGCGGTTGGAGGATGACGGCGACTTCCCTTGAGCCCGGATTGCTTGAGTCTGGATCGTTCCAGTCCGGGTCGCAGCTTGATGACGATGGTTCTCCCGAGTGGATCGGTTCCAATTCGGAAGACAGAAGATTGCAATAGATCTCAGCGGCATTTGGTAACCCAAACGGCACCGAGTGGTTTTCTCCTCCCAAGTGGATAGGTTCCAACTCGAAAGTCAGAAGGTTGCAGTAGATCTCAGCGTCGTTTGGTAACCCGAACGACGCCGAGTGGTTTCCTCCTCCTGACTGGTCCGAGTCCGAGTCGTGTGGAGTGGTGTCTTCAACGGAGTCGATGCCGGCCTCTTCAGGTGCTATCCGTATGTGCGAAAGATCAATCAAATTTGATTAGAATCCAATATAACACCGAAAGATCGAAAAGAACCACAAAAGCCACAAAAACGATTCCAAGCGCTTAGCCTAAATTTCTACTTGAGTTCGTACAAGGATCGCCAGGGAAAACTCCAAGTCTTGAAATCGGGTCGATGCCTTAGGGTTTTCGCAAAGCGACGATCGTAATTTGCTTGAGGAAATAGAGTTGGAAATATCCGCGAAGGGATTTGTGCTCGAGGTTTTGAAGATTCGAGCACAAAAGAGCAGACATTTACACGGCAAGAAAGGATTAAACGAAATCTGACTTGAAAACGACGCGAAACGATATTTCGAAAAGTCGAATTTTGATTTTCAAATTTTTCACCGAGAAAACATGCAAGAAAATAATTTATTTTTGCCCAAAATTTTACTCAAGACTTCTCAAAATATTTTTCCCAATTTTCCAAAATTTTTCCTAATTTTTCCTATTTTTCTTTTTCTTTTTCTCTTTTCTTTCTTTTTCTTTTCGTTTTCTTTTCTCTCGCGCACTGTTCAATGCCCGCAAGGTGTTCGACCGGTGCTGGGGAAAATAGAGGCGGCAGCCGTGCAAGCACGAGAGAAAAGGGGCGGCGGCGCGGGCTTACCGGCGACGGCGGCTCACGCGGTTAGGGCGGCGGGGCTTGGGCGTCGGCGCGCGCGGCAACAAAGCGACGGCGGCGTTCGGCGGTTAGGGCGGCGACGACGCTCGGGGGACAGGGAGAGAGGGAGGTGGGGAACGGCGGCGAGGTGGGAAAATGGGGTGGTTTTGCCCTTTGTATAGCGGTGGCCGAGGAGGAACGGGAGAGAAAGGGGAGGGGCGGCGGGCGGCGGACACGCGGCGGCGCGGAGGCCGGGCCGGGAGCGCACGGGTGTGGCACGGCGGCGAAGCGGGGCGTGGGACGGGCCGGATATGGCGGCGGGCGCGTGACGGCAGGCGCGAGCGCAGCGGGGCGAGTACGGGCGGCGGGTGCGTGGCGCGGCGCGCGGCGGGTCGCGCGGCACGCGCGCGCGCGGCGCATGGTACGCGCGGCGCGGAGCGACTGGCCGGGCGGCGCGCGCGGCGCGTATCCGGGGCCGAGTACGGCGTCGAGCACCAGCGCATTGTGAACAGTGGCGTTTCATAATTTCCCGATTTTTAATTTCTAATTTCCCATTTCCATTTTCTTCCATTCTAAAAATTCAAAATAAATTCCAATATTCCTAGAATAATTTTTAATATTATATTTTCAACTTTTTCTTCACTTTTATTTTTCCACATATATTTTTCATATTTATTCAAATTCCTTTTTCCCACTTTCATAATTCCCTATTTTAATTTCCAAAAATTTCCTAGATTTCTTGTAAATCCCCTAAATATTTTTATTGTCTATTTTATACCCTAATTAATCTTCCACCATCCATAATTAATACTCTATTTCTCAAATTCGTATTTTCATAAATCTGCATCTCTTCTCCGATTTTCTTTTATAAATCCCTAATCCTGCATTTCGAAATTTTCTTCCCAATAAACTCCAAATCATTCACAAACACCGAGAGAAATTGCTCACAACTAAATTTATGCAACTGAGCTGGCAAATAAGAAGCAACAAACTCGAGCAAAAGGCAACAAGTGAAAGTTTTTGTAAGTTCTGATTTTTACGTTCCGATTTTAATTTCTTCGATTTTCAGGATGTTACAAACCTACCCTCCTAACAATAAATCTCGTCCTCGAGATTTCTTACCGGTTGTTGAGTAGGTGTGGGTATTCAGTCTTCAGAAAATCCTCGCTTTCCCAGGTGGCCTCTTCTTCAGTGTGGTTGCTCCATTGTACTTTGTACATGCGCCATGACTTGGTTCGTGTCTTCTTTTCTGCCTCGTCCAGTATCTTTATTGGATGTTCGGTATGTGAGATCACTGTTGATAGGGATGGTTTCCAAAGGAGTTTGCTCTTCGGCACCCGCAGCATTTCTTCAAGCGTGACACATGGAACACTTGGGTGAACATCGGAGATGTTCTCGGGCAACTCTAGCCGGTAGGCCACTTCACCTCTTCTAGCGCTTATCAAGAATGGGCCCACATATCTTGGCGCAAGTTTCCCTTTGACCTTGAACCTTTGAGTTCCTCGTAGTGGTGAGACCTTTAGATACACATAGTCGCCTACATCGAATTCTAAATCCCTTCGACGAGTGTCCGCGTAGCTCTTTTGTCGAGATTGGGCAGCTTGTAATCGGTCCCGGATCAGACAGACCTTTTCCTCGGCTTCTTTGATTATGTCAGGCCGAAACACAGCTCGTTCATCGGTTTCTAACCACATCAATGGGGTTTGGCATCGGCGACCAAATAGGGCTTCGTTTGGTGACATCTTGACGGCTTGGTAGCGTTGTTGTAGGAGAACTCGGCGTATGGTAAACGTTTCTCCCAATCCTTGGTGAAATCCAACGCACGGCTCTCAACATATCCTCAATCACTTGATTTGTCCTTTCGGTCCGCCCATCGGTCGTGGGTGGTAAGCGGTGCGAAGGCAAGGTGACTTCCGAGTGCCTCATGAACTTTGTTCCAGAAATGGGACGTGAATTGGGTACCGTGATCCGATATAATTCTTTTTGGTACACCATGAAGACATACAATCCTACTCATGTATAGCTCTGCTAGCTTGGCGCTATTGTAGTTGGTCTTTACGGGAATAAATCGGCGGTCTTGGTGAGCCGATCTTCTATTACCCAAATGGAATCATATCCTTGTAGTTTTGGGTAGTCCAACGATGAAATCCATGCCTATCTCATCCCATTTCCACTCGGGAATCTTGAGCGGCTGTAGCAAGCCTGTCGGTCGTTGATGCTCAGCTTTCACCCTTTGGCATACATCGCATACGGCTACGTATTCGGCTACGTCTCTCTTCATATTGGGCCACCAGTATTCTTCCTTCAAATCCTGGTACATCTTCGTGCTTCCTGGATGCAACGAATAGGCTGATTCGTGTGCTTCTTTTAGGATCAACCCTCTCAAACCACCTTGTTCAAGCACGCAGATTCTTTTCTTATACCACGGGGTTCCCTTGTCGTCTACCGAAAATTCCTTAGCGCGTCCAGCGGCCATGCGCTCTTTTATTTCTTGTGTTTCTTCACTTCCCTTTTGAGCTTCTTCTATTTGAGTCCTCAAAAGGGGTTGGATTTCCAGTGAGTTCACTCCTCCGTGAGGAATCAGGTGCAGATTAAGTCGAGCCATCTCTTCTTGGAGCTCGCGGCCATACCTTCCGATCTCATATGGTTGCATTGGGCTTTGCGGCTTAACGCATCGGCCACTACATTTGCCTTGCGGGGTGATAATGGATTCCTAGATCGTAATCCTTGATTAATTCCAACCACCGTCTCGACGTAGATTGAGGTCGGACGAGTAAAGAAGTATCTCAGGCTCTTATGATCAGTGTATACATCACAGTGGTTCCCGATTAGATAGTGTCTCCAGATTTTTAATGCATGAACAACTGCCACTAATTCCAAGTCGTGTGTGGGATAGTTTTCCTTGTGGGGTCGTAACTATCTTGAGGCATATGCTACAACCTTTCCATCCTGCATTAATACGCCTCCCAGTCCTTGCCGAGACGCATCACAGTACATCACGAAATCCTTACGGTTGTCAGGTAGGGTTAAGATTGGGGCGGTGGTTAACTTTTCTTTTAGTTGGTCAAAGGCCTCCTGACACTTCTCGTTCCATACGAATTTCTTCTCCTTCTTTAGAAGTTGAGTCATGGGTCGGGCTATTGTGGAAAACCCTTCGATGAACCTTCGGTAATATCCGGCCAATCCCAAGAAACTCCGTACCTCTGTTACTGACTTGGGTGCCTCCCATTCCGTAACAGCTTCGACCTTGGCAGGGTCTACCGCTACTCCTCCGGCTGAGACTACATGGCCAAGAAAAGCGACTTCCTTGAGCCAGAACTCGCACTTGCTAAATTTTGCATACAGCTGGTGCTCTCGCAGATTTTCCAGTACCAGTCGTAGGTGCTCTGCATGTTCCTCATCGTCTTTGGAGTAGATGAGTATATCATCAATAAATACCACCATGAATTTATCCAGATATTCCATAAATACCTTGTTCATCAGATTCATGAAATATGCCGGGGCATTGGTCAATCCAAAGGACATTACTGTGAACTCATATAAGCCATAACGCGTAGAGAATGTGGTTTTGGGAATATCTCCGGCTCTAGTCTTCAACTGATGATATCCTGACCGAAGATCAATCTTTGAGAACACTTGCGCACCCTTAAGTTGATCAAATAAGTCATCGATTCGAGGTAGTGGGTACTTGTTTTTGATGGTCACTTCATTCAGCGATCGGTAATCTACACACATCCTGTGGAGATTATGGCAATCGGGTATCTATATGGTAAGCTTATCCGACTGGAGGTAGGGATAGATTGCGCTTGCCATATCTGTAAACCAAATATGACTTGGGTGTTACGTTGCCGATAGAGATAAGGCAACGGCCCATAGTCACGGTTTGGTAAGATTGATGAAACCGACTTAGAGTAAGATAGGGTTTCCGATTTGTAAGCCCACCTCCCAAGACTATATAAGGGGTGTGAGGGGCGTCCCCTTGAGGGATATCAGATGCGATAGCAGATTTCCTAAGCAAGAGCTTTAGATACACGAGATCACGAGATCAATAAAGACACTCGGCGGATCGAATCCACCGAAACAGGAGTAGGGTATTACCTCACGAGAGGGCCTGAACCAGTCTAAATCCTCTTTTCCTTCTAACCCATCGTGCTTGGCGATCTTGACTGCACCCCCAAATTTCTATTGCCGAAACCAAGTTTTGACAGTTGGCGCGTCAGGTAGGGGACCACGCGTCAAGACTTCTTCAACGATCTTGCCGACAAGCGTGATGGGATCTTCTTCAGGATTCGGAGATATCGCTGCCGACAACTTCAACAAGCACTCCTCCTTCGACTCGGATTCGAACCAGTCGGAAGGAGAGACCCACTCGGCGCCGTTCGAGCTCCCGAATAGCGTCGAGATCTTCGACGACATCTTGAAGTCCAAGATGCAATCCATCCTCTCCAACGAAGGACTTCACTCGGCACCGTTCGGATTACCGAACACCGCCGAAATCTGCACTGATCTCCTCGTCTCTCCAATAGAGACGATCTACTCTGAAGAAGACCTCTCGGCGCCGTTTGGATTACCAAACGCCGCTGAGATTTACGGCAAACTCCTCTCCCCCAAGTCAAGGTCGACCTACTCGGAGGAACCCGCATCACCAAGCTCTGACTCGGACTGGAACGATCCAGACCCGGGCTACCCAGGATCGAGGGAGATCATCGTCATCCTCCAGCCGTTCGGCTCATGCTCATCTTCGGAGCTCAATGAATATCTCAACTCCGCCGGCTTTGACGACCTCTATGCCATCCCCTCAGATGAAGCTGACGACTCCGACTGCCACAAGGACTACGAGCCGAAGTGCTTCGATGTCCTCATGGCTGAGCCGGCCGAGTCTGACTCAACCATGGCCCGCAGGCTTGCGGAGGAAGAGCGAGCCAAGATTGATCAAGAGCGCAAGTTGGCTGAGGAGGAGAAGAAATGCAGGGAAGATGCCGACAAAAGAAAGCAAGATCTACGGGCAGCCGGACGATCTGCCCAGGAGGCTATCCTTCAAACGCGGGTCCGCAACGCCAACATCTTCCGGACGCCACAGCAGAACGCTGTTGCTGCACTCACACTCTTGGACACCGTCATGGAGACAGCACCCATCGACGTTACTCCAATACTTGACAAAATCAAGACCATCGTTGCAGCCACTGCCAACGGTCATTCCTCCACCTCGACACGAAGGCCGACTGAGTCCGTGGCCGAAACGCCCGACAAAAGCCGGCTCCCGCCTCTAAGGTCAGGAGACTAAAAGAGGCCCGAGCCAGACCGATCGACGACTAGCCCAAGAGGCCCACGCCACGAGTCCACACAAAAGTACCAGGAGCAAACGGCCAACTCCCGCGACAAACGACATGGACGTCCACCCGTCCACCACCGCGTCCGCCGCAACAACAGCTCCAGCTACCCAACCAGCCAACCGAAGACCCCACCGAGTGATCTGCAGGAAGTCCTCGATCGCCGCTACCAGGAGCGAGACCAACGCACTCGGGAAGATCGGAGGGGATCACCCGATAGCGGCGACGATGGAGTGCCAGCTTTCACTCGGGAACTTCGCCGAGTGCACTGGACGAATAGTTTTAAGCCAACAGGAATAGAGAAATATGACGGCAAGACCGACCCCGAGTCGTGGCTTACCGTGTACACTCTAGCCATCCGCGCAGCAGGCGGCGACAACAAGGCTATGGCCAATTACCTGCCCGTGGCCCTCGCCAACTCAGCCAGGAACTGGCTCACAAGCCTGCCAAGAGGCTCAATTGGCTCGTGGAGCGAGCTGAGGGACCACTTCATCGCCAACTTCCAGGGCACCTTCGAGAGGTCCGGCACCCACTTCGACTTATACAACGTCATCCAGAAGCCAGACGAGCCTCTGAAGGATTACATTCGGCGCTTCTCCGAGAAGTGCAACAAGATCCCCAACATCATCGATGACATCATCATCGCCGCCTTCCAGAAGGGAGTCCGTGATGAGCTGCTAATCGGGAAGTTCGGGCGCAAGCCACCGAAGACGGTGAAACAGATGTTCGAGATGGCAAACTCCTACGCCAAATCCAACGATGCCATCAAGGCGGCTCGTCAAGATCGGCCTGACAGAAGGGAAGACAAGCAGGCAGGAGGAAGCCGGAATCCTAAGAAGGATAACGGCAACAACAACAACCAGGCCCAAAGAGACCGCAAGCACCGATCCGAGGATCTGGTTGCCGCAACCTCTAACTCTCAACGCCGCCCCCGAGTCGCCGCCTACGACGCCATCATGAACGCTCAATGCACTCATCATCCCAATCACAAGCATGCAGTTAAGGACTGCTTCATCTACAAATAGTTCACCGAGCAGTACGCGACGCAACTTAACAAGAAGCCGACTGACGAGGCTGGTCCATCGGGCGCCAAGAAAAACAACACGGCAGAGACTGCTGAACCTTTCCAGGACCCTGTGGGAGAGCTCAATCACATCTTCGGGGGGCCGCTAGCCTATGAATCCAAGAGGAAACAGAAGCTAACCGACCGTGAGGTCAACGCGGCTCAACCCGAAGTCCCTCAGTACCTGCGATGGTCGGAAGTGGCCATCACTTTTGACCGCTCGGATCACCCTGACCGAGTGATTCACCCGGGGCGCTATCCACTCGTCCTGGACCCCGTGGTCCGCAACATCAGGCTCAAGCGCGTCCTCATCGATGGGGGCAGCGCCCTCAATATTCTGTTCGCCAAGACCATGGACGAGATGCAGATTCCGAGGGCCGAATTGAAGGCAAGCTCAACCCCCTTCCATGGAGTCATCCCGGGGCTGTCATCTACACCACTCGGGCACATCGCCCTCCCAGTCACCTTTGGGGCTCGAGAGAACTTCCGAACGGAGAACGTCACTTTCGAGGTGGCCGACTTCAAAACGGCTTACCACGCCATCATCGGAAGGCCTGCGCTTGCCAAATTCATGGCGATCCCACATTACACCTACCTCTGCATGAAGATGCCGGGTCCCAACGGCGTCATCACTCTTCGCAGCGATGTGAAGCAAGCCTTCACCTGTGACAAGGAGAGCTGCAACATGGCCCAATCTCGCGAGAGATTGCGTGGCCAGTAAGAAATCCGATTGGCTGCATCGATTTCGGCAGAGGGCGAAGTCCCCGCGAAGAAGATAGCCAAATCAGGATCCGGCGACACCAAGACCAAGAAGATATCCCTTGATCCTTCAGATCCCTCGAAAACTGCTGTAATCGGCGCTGAATTAGATCCCAAATAGGAAAGCGTGCTCGTCACCTTCCTCCAAAATAATAAAGATGTTTTTGCTTGGAAACCATCTGATATGCCTGGAATTCCTAGGGAGGTGATCGAGCACTCTTTGCACGTCAAAGATGACGCCAAACCGATAAAACAACGATTACGCAGATTCACGCAGGATCGAAAAGATGCCTTCAAGGAAGAGCTCACAAAGCTCTTGGCTGCCGGCTTCATCAAAGAAGTCCTACATCCCGACCGGTTAGCCAACCCAGTCTGGTCCGCAAGAAGATGGGGCCAATGGCGCATGTGCGTTGACTATACCGACCTCAACAAAGCCTGTCCCAAAGATCCATTCGGGCTGCCTCACATCGACCAAGTCGTAGACTCAACAGCCGGCTGCCAACTCCTAAGCTTCTTGGATTGTTACTCGGGCTACCATCAGATCAGTTTGAAAGAATCTGACTGCCTGAAGACATCGTTCATCACGCCGTTTGGGGCCTACTGCTACATTACCATGCCTTTCGGCCTAAAGAACACCGGTGCCACATACCAACGCATCATCCAGAGATGTTTCCAGACGCAGATCGGCAAGAACGTGGAAGCCTATGTCGACGATGTCGTCATCAAGACCAAGCGGAAAGAAGACCTGATCGCTGACCTAGCAGAAACCTTCGCGAATATCCGAGCCTTCCGAATGAAGTTGAACCCGGAGAAGTGCACTTTCAGCGTCCCATCAGGCAAACTGCTCGGCTTCATGGTGTCACATCACGGCATCGAAGCCAATCCAGAAAAGATCAACGCTATCTTGAGCATGAAGCCCCGAGTAACCAGAAGGACGTCCGTAAGCTCACCGCTGCATGGCGGCGCTAAGTCGCTTCATCTCTCGACTCGACGATTTCAAGGATTACTAAAGAAAATGGACGACTTCCGGTGGACTGCGGAAGCCCATAAGGCCTTCGAAGATTTCAAGGAATTCCTTACAACGCCGCTGTCTGGCCTCGCCTCGGCCCAGGAGCCCTTGCTGCGTGCGTTTCAGCCACTCACCAAGTGGTTAGTACGGTACTTGTGGTCGAACGCGAAGAAGAAGGACGGGCCCAGAAGATCCAGAGACCGATCTACTTTGTTAGCGAAGTATTGGCAGGAGCCAAAATTCGCTATCCTCAGGTACAAAAATTGCTTTATGGTGTCCTGATAACCGCAAGGAAATTGGCACACTATTTTCAAGGTCACTCGGTCACCATCGTCACCTTGTTTCCGCTCGACGATGTCATCCACAACCGGGAGGCAACTGGGCGCATCGCTAAGTGGGCTCTGGAGCTGATGCCACTGGACTTGACTTTTAAGGCGAGGACGTCCATAAAGTCACAAGCCCTGGCGGATTTCCTGGCCGAGTGGACTGAGCAACAAGAGAACGTACCTCGGGAAGACCTCCAACACTGGACGATGCACTTCGACAGATCCAAGAGGATCACCGGCTTGGGAGCAGGAGTGGTGCTGATCTCCCCGACTGGGGAAAGGCTAAGATACGTCCTTCACCTCCACTTCTCCGCCTCACACAACGTTGCCGAGTACGAAGCCCTGCTACATGGACTGCGGCTCATAGTTTCACTCGGGATACGCCGGCTCATCGTGAAAGGCGACTCCCAGCTGGTCGTCAACCACGTAATGAAGGACTGGTCCTGTCTAAACGACACCATGGAGGCCTACCGACAAGAGGTCCGCAAACTTGAAGACAAGCTCGACGAACTCGAACTATCACATGTCTTGAGACACAACAACGAAGCAGCTGATGAGTTGGCACAATTCGGGTCCAAGCGTGAAGCCGCCCCAACAGACATTTTTGTCGAGCACCTCTATGAACCAACCATCACGGCAAAGACAACTTCCAACGAACAAGCCGCAAACGAAGTCGCCATGACCGATGCCGACCGGAGGACGCCACTCATCAAATTCCTAACCCAGCAAGAGCTGCCGGAAGACCGGGACGAGGCCGAGCGCGTCCGACGTCGTTGCCAAGCATATGTCATGGTTGATTCTGACTTATACAAGAGAAGCCCCTCCGAAATCCTAATGAGATGCATCACGCCCGAGGAAGGATGATAGCTGCTGCAAGACATCCACTCGGGCATATGCGGAAGCCACGCGGCAGCACGTACTCTGGTGGGCAAAGCTTACAGACAGGGTTTTTTTTGGCTTACCGCGGTTTCCGACGCGGACAAAGTCGTACGAACCTATGAAGGCTGCCAATTTTTTGCCCAACAGAGCCATGTCCCAGCCCAGGAACTACAAACAATCCCACTATCCTGGCCGTTCGCGGTATGGGGCTTGGACATGGTCGGCCCCTTCAAGAAAGCTCCAGGAGGATTTGCACACCTCTTCATCGCAATCGACAAGTTCTCCAAGTGGATTGAAGCCAAGCCGGTTGCTACAATTACTGCTGACAAGGCACGGGATTTTTTCCTCAACATTGTGCATCGCTTCGGCGTCCCAAACAGGATCATAACAGATAATGGGACTCAATTCACGGGAGGCATCTTCAAGGAATTCTGCGAAGACTTCGGAATCAAGATCTGCTACGCATCAGTCGCACACCCCAAAAGCAACGGACAAGTCGAACGGGCCAACGGCATGGTCCTTCAAGGCATCAAGGCCCGCGTGTTCAATCGCCTAAGTCCTTACGCAGGAAAGTGGGTTCAAGAGCTTCCCTCGGTTCTATGGTCCCTGTGGACCACACCCAGCCGGGCCACCGGCCAAACTCCTTTCTTTCTGGTCTACGGCGCAGAAGCCATGTTGCCAAATGAGATGGAGTATGAATCCCTCCGAGTTCACAGCTTCAACGATGAACGCTATGACCCCGACCGAGTGGACGATCTCACCCGACTGGAAGAGGCCCGAGAGGCATCCCTCATCCAGTCAGCGAAATATCTTCAAGGGCTCAAACGATACCACAGTCGCAATGTTTGAGCACAAGCTTTCATCGTTGGCGATCTGGTTCTACGCAAGATTCAAACCACCAAGGACCGTCACAAGCTATCCCCCTTGTGGGAAGGACCATACATAATCGCTGAGGTGACTCGGCCAGGTGCATACCGACTAAAGAGTGAAGACGGATCCATGGTGGAGAATTCCTGGAACATCGAGCATCTTCGACGATTTTATGCTTAAATTGACTAAAGTTTCATGTTTCTCTTGACTACCAACCTCAAGTAAGACGACTTCTTGAGTTAGCAGTCGGGGGCTGTACATATGTCAATAAAGAATAGTTTTCCTCATCAACTTTTGTGCATGATTTGGCTTATCATTGTTTAATGTTCCTCAATTCGAGTTCAGTGTTTAAAGACTGAGAGTTTTCTGATGGCCTAATCGAGCCTAGGTTCGGTGGCAGTCGGACGAAAATTACTTAAGAAATTTCACACAAAAACTCGGATCAGGGCATTAACATAAATAAACAAAATATTCACAAGTCTACGTCAGAGCATCACAATCATACAATATTTAAAGCCAAAAGTTGTTTACTACATCTATAGCAATCTTTTTCGCCGACTCCTGCACCTCGCTAAGCATGTCCAGCGCTTGCTCGTCCGAGGTGCCGTCGGCAAAGCCTTCCGCGACTGAGTTGATATCCACTCGGGGGTAGAGAGACCTGGTCTGTGCAAGAGCCAGGCCAGCCCCCATGGTTGCAGCCTCGGTGATGTTGGCCAAGTATTGGTCGGGGGCTCTCCGCAACTTGTCGAATATTTCGACCGGGTCCAGTGAGCTGGTCCGAAATCCATTGTGAAACAAGGATAGCAAGATGGGCGTTGCTAAGTTGGCAACCTCTTCCCGGACCTCTCCGGCTCGTTTGACCCTCTCAAGAAGCACGTCGTATTGAGCTCGGGTCTTGACTTTGTAAGCTGTCAAAAGAATCTGATCACACAAACTACTCGGAAATAAAGCAGCACAAAGAATGTTACTTTGAAGAAGCTTACCTTCGAACTCGGCCTCCAACTCGGTCTTGCCGAGGCTGACTGCCTCCAGCTGGACCTGGAGCGAGTGGACCTCCGATGAATTTTCTACAAGCACAGAAGGCAATCAGTAACCAAGATCAGCACAAAACCCATAAAGAAATTGGGAAGAGTGGATTTACTTCCGACTGAACCGCGGAGGTCGAGGTTCTCCTCTCGGAGTTCGGCTATCTCCCTCCTCAGAGCCGCCTCCCTCGACGCGGCCTCCTCCTGAGTGGTCTTCAACTTCCGCTGGACGTCCTCCAGGGAGTTCAGATGAGGGACCAACCTCTCCAGCGCCTCAGACTTGGCCATGGATCGACAATACTCCTTCTGCACGCAAGATCTGGAGTTGACCGACTGGAAAGAAATGATAATGCAACAATTAAAAAGGATCGAGGCTTACGTTGAGTAGCCGAGTCGCCTCGTTTAGGCTATTGACGAGGGCATCACGTTCGTCTCTTTTGGCTTGTTTATCAAGGATGATGCCCTGCCTCTGGCCTTCCGAGTCCCGCCATTTGATTTTAATTGGGGGAACCCAGGTTTCAGAAGACTGTAACCTGGGGATTTCCTCCACTGTGGCTGGCAGATTAGGAAGAATAGATGAAGACACGAAAGATTTAAACTAAAGAGTAAAGACAAGACTTTGATTCAAGACTTACCGGCTTCAGTGGCCGCACCCTTGGGTGGAGCAGCCCGGCCGGCCTCCTTCTTCTGGCTTTTCGCCGACTGGTCCTCAGTCGGGGTTCCCTGAGCCACCGCCTGGGGTTTCTTCGCAGCCGATTGGTTTCTAGTCGGGATGTCCCGACTGGCGGTCGGGGGCTCTTTCCTCGGGACATCCTTCTTGGGAGGCGAGGGTCCTCTGCTCGGAGCGCCCTCGCTCGGAAGCGGGCGCTAGGATCTTGGCTCCGCAGCTTGGATGCCTCGGGAGCGGCGAAGTAGGCCCTCACCCTTCCGGCGGGATCTATGTCTTGGGGCCTCCTGCAACCACGGATGCGGTCGGAACAAAGTCAAAGAAAATTTTCAAAAAAGATCGGACTTCGTCGGGAAGCACACACTGGACGGCCAGGCGGATCTTCGGCGCGCCTTCGGCGATGGCCTTGGAGGAGGGATCTCTGGAGGAGGAGGGGTCTCACTGGGAGTCGGGGCGTCGTCATCCGAGTCGTCGATGACGAGCCTCCTCTTGCTTGCCCGCTTGTTGGCGTCCTCACTCGGGGCTGCCCGTTTTCCGACCGGATCACTTTGAATTTTTATCCCGCCAGTCAGTTTCTTGGCAGGACGGAGCGACACGTCATCGTGAGGCACCTTGTACGGTTTTGAGATAACAGAAGCGTTTTCCTGCAAGAGAAATTCCCACAATACTAAGAGGTATGACATTAAGGTTGCAAGACGATACAAAGAAGTCAGTCGGCTTACCGGAGGAGGAGGCCGATGGATGCTGAAGGGAAGAACCGGCAGCACGAGGGCGCGCTCGACTGCAATTCCAGTCGAGAAGATCTTGTACATCCGGATTTTCAAGACCTCGTAACTGAGGGGATCTTGTTCTTCCCGATTGGGGTCCCTCCCACCTTCGTACTCGAAGGCTGGCTTTGACCTTTCTTTGATTGGTGCCAGTCGGCACCTGATGAAGTGCCGAGTGATCAGCTCGTCGTGAAGACCTTTCTGCTTCATCGCCATGATCTTCGCTAGCAGTTTGTTGGCCTCATCCCAATCATGAGCCACTGGAACAGTGCTCCAAGTATGCTTGGGTACAGGGGGAAGGCCGACAAAGGCTGGCAGGCTGGGTTCGAGATTGCTGACATAGAACCAGCCCGCGTGCCATCCCTTGTAGGAAGATTTCAAGGGAAGAGAGAAGTACTCCTTGCGGAGAGATCCGCGGAGTTGGAAGCCTGCCCCGCCAACAACGCAGGGCTGGTCCTTGTTGGGATGCGGCTTGAGATAGAACATGCGATGAAAGAATTGAAAGTGGGGGAGGATGCCAAGAAAAGCTTCACATACGTGAATGGAAAGAGCAATGTGAAGCATGGAGTTGGGGTTCAAATGGTAGAGTTGAAGCCCATAATAATCAAGAAGCCCCCTAAAGAACTCGGAAGTAGGGAGGCTGAACCCGCAGTAAAAGAAGGAAGTGAACACAACGAGCTCACCGGTGTTCGGGGTGGGGAACTCTTCACCCGCCGCCGGGTGCCAACCCACGATCTCCTTGGGGGGAAGCACGCCGTGCTTCACCATCTCCTTGAGGGTAGATTCCCTCACATCCGATGTGGCCCATTGATCAAAGGGATTCTCTTTTCATCCGCCATGAGTGTGGTTTGGGTGGGAAGTGGATGCGGTCGAAAGGATGGGGTTTGAACAAGGGATCTTGGGATTTGGTTGCGGAAGCTGGTCGTGGCAAGAAGTGAGCTCCTGGGTGGATGGATTCGGGTGCGCGCGAGTCTAGGGTTTTTTACAGGGAGCTGGTGAACAGAGCTGTGAAAAGAGGAACTTTTTGGGAAGACGAAGAGGCGGGGATGACCTCGAGGCTTTATAGAAAGACTTGAGGGTTGCGCTAGGTTTTCTCGCGATTGGGCCGAGCCCATGAGAGACCTGCGGCCCGGCTAAGGTGTGGCCCGACGCGTGTCCTTAGGGACTTAAGCGGATGAGCTTAAGCAGATTTGCCTTGGCAATATGCGCGTGTCCGAATGCCCTATACCTTTGGAAATCCTCTCATACGCGGTTTGCGACTTCATGAGAAGGCGGCACGATGCAATTTGGGAGGTGACCAACGCAAAGCTTTTTATATTGCCTTGATGACGAGGGCTGTTTGGTTTTTAGCATTTGGTTTAGTGATTATATCAATGCTAGTTTTTACCTTGGTGAAGATCTTTAATGATTTAAACCAAGTATTATGGCAAGAGCTATTTAATAATTTGGTTGTGTTTTTCATACGATTGAAAAACTCGTTTTCCCATGAGGGACGATTGAAATACTTGTTTCGAAATAACTCGGGCAGATCCACTTGGATAAACATGAGCTTACCGAGTGCTTTCCACCCATGAGGGTTGATTGAATTATTTGTTCTGAAATGACTCGGGCAAATTCACTCGGATGAGTATGAGCTTGCCGGGTAATGAGATTTTTATGATTGCTTTAGCGTGAGCTAAGTATTTATATGAGAATAATTTTTTATAGTTCTTGACTATATGATTAGTCTATTTTTGACTAACCATATAGTGGGGGGCTACACCTAATTAGGTACATCAGGAGATGCACCTAGATATTTATTTTTGAGAATTTTTTAGATATTTTCCAGCCCTTCATAGTCTTTGGAGCCACTCGGGAATTTCAGGCAGGGATGATGGAATCATTCGGCGTCAGAAGCACTCGACCAAAGAAGTTTTTGGTTGTGTGCTATCTTGATTTGAAGCTGAGTTGTCTCGTCGACTGAAAAGGACTCGGGGGCTACTGTGGAGATTATGGCAATCGGGTATCCATATGGCAAGCTTATCCGACTGGAGGTAGGGATAGATTGCGCTTGCCATATCTGTAAACCAAATATGACTTGGGTGCTACGTTGCCGATAGAGATAAGGCAACGACCCATAGTCACGGTTTGGTAAGATTGAGGAAACCGACATAGAGTAAGATAGGGTTTTCGATTTGTAAGCCCGCCTCCCAAGACTATATAAGGGGGTGAGGGGCATCCCCTTGAGGGATATCAGATGCGATAGCAGATTTCCTAAGCAAGAGCTTTAGATACACGAGATCACGAGATCAATAAAGACACTCGGCGGATCGAATCCACCGAAATAGGAGTAGGGTATTTCCTCACGAGTGGGCCTGAACCTGTCTAAATCCTCTTTTCCTTCTAACCCATCGTGCTTGGCGATCTTGACTGCACCCCCAAATTTCTATTGCTGAAACCAAGTTTCGACACATCCTCATACTCCCATCCTTCTTTTTGACGAAGAGTACTGGGGCTCCCCAGGGAGAAGAACTAGGGCGTACAAATCCTTTTTCCTGTAGTTCTCTGATTTGCTTCTTGAGTTCTTCTAGTTCGTTAGCCGACATTCAGTAAGGTCTCTTGGATATGGGGGCAGTACCAGGCATTAGGTCGATGATAAATTCTATGTCACGATCAGGGGGCATTCCGGGCAATTCCTCGGAGAATACGTCCGGGTATTCTTGCACTACTGGCATCCCGCTCAAAGGTAGCATGGTGAATACTCCCGCAGCTTGCTCGCATAGCATCGGGTTTTGGTCCATAGTTATGTTCATTGGTGATCCCCATGGGGTGGATACTGTGACTTCCCTTCGACTACAGTCTATGACTCCATTGTTCTTGGTCAACCAATCCATTTCGAGTATGATATCAATGGTTTGGGGCGATAGTCCCATAAGGTTTGAAAGGAATACCACGTCTCTAATCCGTATGGGCACATTGATGCAAGCATGGGGTACAGTTAAGTTTCCCCCAGGCGAGTGTACCAACATGGGTCTCTTAAGTTCTACTTGGTGTAGGTGGTGTTGTTTGCTTACTTGTGAAGATATGAATGAATGCGATGCTCTGAAATCAAATAAGACTTTAACTGGGGTAGAGTTGATAGAGAACATACCCATTAGCATGTCCTGATCCTCCTGCGCTTCTTCAGCACGCACATGATTCACTTGTCCACACCGAAATCCGGTGGCAGTCTCATTGGGTTGCGGGGTCCTAAACAGACCGCGTCCCGCAGCAGGAGTGGTGGTTCCTCGGACGGCCGTTGCATTGGCGCCGGTACGCACGGGAGTGTTGCGTGGCTTGGGACAGCTGTTGGAGTACTGCCCAAACTCTTCACAGTTGAAGCAATTCACATTCCTTCTTCCCGGAGCGGTTAGGGTTGGCGTCGGGGTATGGAACTAGGGTGCAGCTGGCCTGTTGACGTGGTTGGGTGTGGGGGAACGACTGGTTGCCGGAACGATTGGCTTCCATCCGGACGGGGTGGCTCCCTTGGGACGTTGAGGCGCTCCCTGAAGTGGGCAGGCCATAGCAAGCCTCCTCTTGCGGTTATTTTCTACCATCTTCTGGTCATGTTCCAACCGTACCACCTTGTTGATAAGGCTTTGGAAGCTGACGTGATCTTGGCCGATCATTGGCCCTCTCAGCTCATCACTCAACCCTTCGATAAATTTATCGATTTTCTCCTCCTCGTTTGCCAGGTCACCGGTGGCATATCGAGCGAGTTGCGTGAACTTGTTCAGGTAGTCCTGCACGGTGGTGTTGCCTTGACGCAACCTTCGGAATTCGTTCTTCTTCATTCTCATGACAGCGGCTGGTACGAAGTTTTCACGAAAGGCGGCTGTGAACTCTTCCCAGGTTGGTTCTTCGGCGTCTTCTGCTCGCGTCTCCTTGTAGGTGTCCCACCAATCACTTGCGGGGCCTTCCAATTGATTGGTAGCAAAAACGACTTTGTCGGTTTCTCGTACCCTGACTAGGGTTAGCTTCTTCTCTATTACTCTTAACCAGTCTTCGGCATCCATTGGTTCTTCGGCCGCAGAGGATGTAGGCGGCTTAGCTCGCATAAACTCTCCCAGGCTTGATCCTCCGCGATTCCCTTGGTTGTTGGCGATTGCTTGAAGCAACTAGTTTTGCAAAGCCATAACTTCCGCCAGGGTGGAGGGGTTAGGCTCCGGTGGGTTCTCGTTGGATGTTGCAGCTCTGCGACGATGCGCCATCTGAAGGAGGTAGATGAATTAAGAGATTGGACCCATTAAGGTCGTGGTTTCTAGGTGATTTCTCTTCAAGTTGTTTTTAAATGATCTTCGAACAAAGCAAGCATGGTAGAATAAACTTATTAATAGCATGCCATAAAATGATATATAGGTCCGTAGGATTACATCAAGGGGATACAATGGACTGTACATGCACAGTCCCACATGCCATGATGCGAAAGCTTCATCGTACTACTGCCTTTAGCTATTAGAGGGGGGAAAGGGTGTGATCCTTGCTGCCAAAAACCATCCAAAGCAAGATCAAGTTGAGGCGGTCCTCTTGCCTAATCATCCAACCAACCGCATGAGCCAGGTGCAGGAAGGGGGTGATCCTCCGCTGAAGCAAATCGAAGTCCCCATGGCTCAGAGGTGGTGGCCTCGGAGTCATGCTTGATCTTCCTGCTTGGCGGTCGGGTACTCTTCCGAGCGGTCTTGCGGGTGAGGGGATCTCCGGTGTGAGTCAGGCACCGGGTAGGAGCTGCCTCCTCTGCTGGATCAGTATCGCTGGACTCCCACTTGACCTCCATAGGCTCCGTCTCAGACTCGGTGTTGGTGCAGATCTAGATGGGGTTCTCCTCTCCCGAACCAGGCTCAGATGGTACAGCCATGGAGTTCGAGGTGGGTCCCATTGAGGTGGCAGCAGTGGGGTCTACCAGGTACGGTGCCGACTCTGTGCTCAACATAAAGGCTTGCTCCATCATGGCTTGAAAAGTGTTTAAGCATGCTGGAGTCATGAGGTAGTAGTGGTCGGGCACAGGGGTAGGAGGTGTTGGTACAACTTCGGTGGAAGTACTGCGGCGGGGAGGGCGGGAGCGAAGTTGTTCCTCCACTGGTTGACTGTTGTTTGCTCTTCTGAGCTGCTCTTCCAGCTCCACCGGGGCTTCTCCACGGCCATGTAACGGTCGAGAGCTGCTCATCTGGGCATCGTTGGCTGTAGGCCGAGTGCACGCACGTTGATCCGATCCCCACACTCGACCAGATCATTGAGACGTCGCTGCTAGTTGTCGATCTCGAGCAAAGCTTCCTCATAGCAGTCATCTGCTGTCTCTGCCCAGCGGGATAGACGGGTGACCATAGGGTTGTAGCAGTAGGGGGTGGCTTCCACGGTGCAGACCGGATTGCCTTCCTCGCGATAGGGGTGGTGCACAAACTCGTCACCGTGAGCTCGGCACGATGTGAATAGCATTGAGGCGAAGGAACGCTTCACGGGCCGCGTCTTGAATAGCGCTTCCACTAGATCTCGATGGTAACGGGTGTGGAAGCAAAAAGGTGTCTCACTCCCCATGCGGGCCTCCACTGAAACTGCTGCTTCCCATACCGGATCTCCCTCGGGGCCATGCCTCCTGATCTGGTAAGTGGGTGGCTCTGGGTACCTTAGACACCACAACAATGATTGAAGTTGTGCCACGAATCCATCATCCCGTGGGATGGTGATTTCCCAAACTCCGACATGGTCCGACATCTGCTTTTGAAAGCAACTCAAGGTCAGAGAGAGAGAATATCAAAACCATTTGGGTAAGAAAGAGAGATAAAGGTATAGGAAAAAGTATGTTTGTCTTTTCAAAGATAATAGTTTGCGAACTGATCCTACGTAGGGATACTTCCCTTTAGCCAACTAATCAGGGGTAGGGCGCCAGTTGGTCTTATCCTACAGTCGCATAGCTCTGATACCAGCTCTGTGGACCCCCGTTTTTGGAACGGGAATATTTCGTGTTCTTAGTACCATTTCCCTGGATCGAGTAGTTTGGTACCCACGAAATACAGTACTGAATAATCAGGTGCACATGCACGAATAGTCTTACAACGAAATTATTACAATAGTAGGCCCGGAGGCAATGTTCATCACATAGGACCTCATGGTCCGGATACAACCCAAAAGTAGAAATTAGATGAGGCAGCAGAATAAAGGCAGCGGCATGTCGGTTGCCATAGGCAACGACCGGAGACTAAGACCTAGTAAGCGCCATCAGCTTCTTCGCCTTCCTGGTAGTAGGCATATGGATCCTCCGATTCTTCATTCCAACCATCTGAAGGTTTGTGCGTATAGCAAGGGTGAGTACCAACCGTACTCAGCAAGCCAACACGGAAGTGATGCATATGATAGGGTTATTCAAGGAATGGCTGGTGCTCTTTTGCATAAAGCCAATTTTCACAAATCTTTTCACGAGCCTAACGACTAGCCAAGTCAAGTTTTAGTTCCATAGTTCATTAACTCGGTGACGGTTCTGTCTACCATCCAACGTGATTCTAAGGATGGCTTCCCGCCTCCGGTTCGTCATGGTTTTTCTGGGGAGTCCACCCCTTCTCGCATCTCGAGAAGTTGATCCACCAACGAATAAGAATCATCATGCAAACCCATCCCAGCATTTTAAAGTTTAAAGTCTAGCCAAGCGAAAGTCTTGTCACGATGCTCAATATCCGCGAGCACGGCTATTCAAATAGATTGATTCATTCACACTGCAGTGGATGTACACTTTACCCGTACTCCGTGACAGCCCAACAAATGAGCCTACGTCCCAACACATGAGACGGTCACGGCAAAGCCTTTCGATAACCTCACCTTGGCAGTACCCGCTCCATGAACTTAAGCCCTCATGCACTCTAGCCGTCATTTTCTAGCAGTGAGAGGAGTTCTGGCGCACCCGGGGTAAGGGGAGATTCCATTCATCAAGTAAGAATAGATTTCAAATTACCATCATCTCTTTCACACCTCATCTCATCCACAAGAACCACTATGCAAGGGTACTGCCTCCGCTCGGCTATCTACTCCGCTAGGTCTATACCCATTCGAGAAGTACGGTTGTACTGGCTCGTTTCCCGGCTATCTCATGGCTCGGTCCTTAATTGACCAGGGTCGGCACTCGCCTTTTCCGAAATCCACCCAAATCATCCAGCCACCCCAGTCTAAAACATTTGTTTAGTACTTTCAATTTTCATCAAAACTCATTTCATCATTCTCATGGCCATGTGGCGCTTATGTCTCCACATGCCGTATCTCAACTACCTTCTCGAAGGTAGTTGCCCAAGCACAAAGCTTTTCATAAAGTCATGAGTATGCATGAATCTAAGTATAGCATGGCTAAGCAGTTTACCAAAGTTATTCTCCGGTTGTTTGTATCACATCGAGAGTTATAAGGAGTAATTCTAAAGGTGATCAATAGCAAGGTACGGCATAACAAGTATGGGTAACTCTGTATACCATGCATGTTTTAAAGGTTGAAATAACATCATTTTGCAATTGGGATCAATATGTTCAAAGAGTGTGATGACTTGCCTTGCTCGCACGCTTGTGGAGTGGTGTCTTCAACGGAGTCGATGCCGGCCTCTTCAGGTGCTATCCGTACGTGCGAAAGATCAATCGAATTCAATTAGAATCCAATATAACACTGAAAGATCAAAAAGAACCACAAAAGCCACGAAAACGATTCCAAGCGCTTAGCCTAAATTTCTACTTGAGTTCGTACGAGGATCGCCAGGGAAAACTCTAAGTTTTGAAATCGGGTCGATGCCTTAGGGTTTTCGCAAAGCGACGATTGTAATTTGCTTGAGGAAATAGAGTTGGAAATATCCGCGAAGGGATTTGTGCTCAAGGTTTTGAAGATTCGAGCACAAAAGAGCAGCACATTTACATGGCGATAAAGGATTAAATGAAATCCGGACTTGAAAACGACGCGAAACGATCAAATTTTTCACCGAGAAAACATGCAAGAAAATAATTTATTTTTGCCCAAAATTTTACTCAAGTCTTCTCAAAATATTTTTCCAAAATTTTTCCTAATTTTTCCCTATTTTTATTTTCTCTTTTTCTTTCTTTTTCTTTTTCTTTTCTTTTCTTTTTCTTTTCTCTACGCACTGTTCAATGCCCGCAAGGTGTTCGGCCGGTGCCGGGGAAAGCAGAGGCGGCAGCCGGTGCTAGCACGAGAGAAAAAGGGGTGGCGGTGCGGGCTTACCGGCGACGGCGGCTCACGGCGGTTAGGGCGGCGGGGCTCGGGCGTCGGCGGTGCGCGGCAACAACGGCGACGGCGGTGTTCGGCGGTTAGGACGGTGACGGCGCTCGGGGACGGGGAGAGAGGGGAGGTGGGGAACGGCGGCGAGGTGGGAAAATGGGGTGGCTTTGCCCCTTTATATAGCGGTGGCCGAGGAGGAACGGGAGAGAAAGGGGGAGGCGCGCGCGCGGCCGCACGCGCGGCGCGGAGGCGGGCCGGGCGTGCGCGGCGCGCAGACGCGGCGGCAGAGTGCGGGCGTGGACGGGGCCCGGATACGGCGGCGGCGCGTGGCGGCGAGGCGCGAGCGCGGCGGGGGCGTACGCGCGGCGGGCACGTGGCGCGACGCGTGCGCGCGGGCGGCCGAGTACGGCGCGCGGCGCGCGCGCGCGGCGCGGCGGGTCCGGCGGGCGCGGTACTGCGCGGCACGTGGCGTGCGCGTGCGCGGCGCGTCTGACAGCCGGGTGACGCGCGGCGGCGCGCATCCGGGCCGAGTACGGCGTCGAGCACTGGCGCATTGTGAACAGTGGCGTTTCATAATTTCCGATTTTTAATTTCTAATTTCCCATTTCCATTTTCTTCCATTCTAAAAATTCAAAATAAATTCTAATATTCCTAGAATAATTTTTAATATTATATTTTCAACTTTTTTTCTTCACTTTTATTTTTCCACATATATTTTTCATATTTATTTAAATTCTTTTTTCCTAATTTCATAATTCCCTATTTTAATTTCCAAAAATTTCCTAGATTTCTTGTAAATCCCCTAAATATTTTTATTGTCTATTTTATACCCTAATTAATCTTCCACCATCCATAATTAATACTCTATTTCTCAAATTCGTATTTTCATAAATCGCATCTCTTCTCCGATTTTCTTTTAAAAATCCCTAATCCCGCATTTCGAAATTTTCTTCCCAACAAACTCCAAATCATTCACAAACACCGAGAGGAATTGCTCACAACTAAATTCATGCAATTGAGTTGGCAAATAAGAAGCAACAAACTCGAGCAAAAGGCAACAAGTGAAAGTTTTTGTAAGTTCCGATTTTTACGTTCTGATTTCAATTTCTTCGATTTTCAGGATGTTACAACTATGGACCTCTGAAGTCCCTCTGTTTCGGTGCCAGTGGGTTAGGCTCAGTGGTGGAGGCATAACCATTGATCCAAGTGGGATGACAATGGTCGACCTGAGCAAGGTTGGATACTCAAACGAACCCTTCGTCCTTGCCAATGATGTACGACAAGTTTCTATATCAAGGACATGGCTAGCAAATCAAAGAAGGGGAAAGGATCCGACGAGCCAAAGCGCCACGTGGTTCTCCCAGGCAAAAGAAAAATCGTGGGAGTCGAGGATAGAACTAACGAAGATTACGGTCAGTTTGATGGGCAATCTCTGTTCGCGGTGGCGGTTGACCCGAGTATCCTCCTATCAAATGAGAAAAACCCTTACTCACGCAACGATCATAACGAAGGAATAATTGTGCAGAGAAAGAACGAGAGGACAAATGTCACTTAGCTAAATTTATGTATGGACGATGTAAATTAAATTGAATTATTGAATATTATTGTTACCATTTGAATTTATTGTAAATTATTGTAAATTTGTCATATTTAAAATACTTTTGAATAGGTCAAATGTTATTTACATATGATTGTTAGAATTTAAAATAGGCCATATGTTAATTATATATTATTATTTAAATTTAAAATAGTTTTGAATATGACAAATGTTAATTATTATTAAAATTTATAATATTTTTCAAATAGGACATATGTTAATTACATATTATTATTTAAATTTAAAATAGTTTTGAATATGATTATTATAATTTAAAATACATTATAATAGGGCACGTTGAAATATTTAATCCAGGGTTTTAACATAAATCGGGACTAAAAGTGAATTTGGATGGGCGGGAAAACATCTTTAGTCCCGGTTGATGGCTTCAACCAGGACTAAAGATGCCCACCTACGTGGGCCACGTGGCTGCCCCGCCATCTTTAGTCCGGTTGGTGGCTTCAACCAGGACTAAAGATTCTATCTTTTGCCCGGTTGAAGCCACCAACCGGACTAAAGTATATTTTGTCCCGGTTGATAGCTTCAATGGAACAAAAGATGCTTGATGACTATAAATAGCAGGGGCCGCTGGGGGATCCAAACACTTAGCCATTTTCATCGCAACCTTCATCGTCTTCGTCGCCGAACCCTAAGCATCGCCGAACTCTTCACCACCGAGCGCCGCCGTGGTCGTCGCCGGAGAGAAGAGCCGACCCGCCGTCGTCGCCGATCGCCTACTTCTCCGTCGCCGCCACAAGTTTGTCCGATTTCGCCGTCGTCTCTTTGATCTTTCTTTTTCGGCTGCGCATTAGGGCATCGTCGCCGTCTCCGTAGCCGTTGCCACCGCCGTCGCCGCCGCCCCCTTCCGTCGGCCCCGCCACCGCTGCCGCCGCCACTTGCCTCCCCCGACACCACCGTCACCACCGCCGTCCGCCTCCCGCCTCCCCGCCGTCTCGCCGCCCTCGCCTCCCCCGACGCCGCCGCCGTCCTTGCCGCCCCCGCTCCCTACCACCGCCACATGATTAAATTTGATTAATTTAGGGTTTGATTAAATTTGTTAATATGTGAAATGTGAATGTGAAATTTAATTAGGGTTTGATTGAATGCATGGATGATTTGATTAAATTTGTTAATATGTGAAATGTGAATGTGAAATTTAGGGTTTGATTAAATTTGTTAATATGTGAAATTTAGGGTTTGATTACATTTTGAATGTGAATGTGAATGTGAATGTGAATTTTGAATTTTAAATGTGAATTGCGAATTATAATTGTAAACTTGTAACTTGTATGATTTTTGAATGTGTATGGACGACTTTATGTATAAATGGACTTTATGTGAAAATAGACTTTTAATTTAAATTTGAATGCATGAAGATTGTGAAGTTTGAATGTTTGTGTATGAATTTTGAATGTGTATGGATGACTATATATATGAATGGACTTTATGTTTAAATTGTGAATGTGAACAAACGGACGTGAACGAACGGACGAACGAACGAAGGGACGTGAACGAACGAACGAACGAACGAGTTTCGTTCGGTTGTTCGTTCGTTTGGTCATTACTTCGTTCGGTCGTTCGTTCGGTCGAACTAACGTAGCTTGGCATGCAACATCCTCTTTCTATCCTCTCCTCTCCACTTCCTCTCCTCTCCACCTTATCTCCCTCACGTCATCCTCCTCTCTTTCTCTCCTCTCCTCTTATCTTCCTCTCCTCCAGACGATAGAATGGATGATAGAACGAACGGACGTGACCGTACGATAGACGGACGTGAATGAACAAACGATAGAACGATCGGTCGATTGTTCATTCGTTCGGTCGGTCGTTCGTTCGTTCGTTCGGTTGGTCGTGTTCTAGCAAAGAGAAACAAAAGAGAAGAAGAAGGAAAATATAGAACGTAGTCCGGCACATGCTATAGCCAAGTGTGCATATCTATAATTGCGACATTCTTTAGAAGTCTCTTCTAGGTTTGAGAGAATCACAACTGATTCTCTCAATCCTGGAAGTGACTTCTGAAGAATGTCACCATTATGGATGTGCACATTTGGATCTAGTGTCTGCCAGATTTCATCTATTTTTTCCATCTTATTCCTTTTGTCTATGTTTTTTTTGTACGTAGACAAACATAATTTCCCTGAATAATTGATACATGTATTAACCGAATAAATTTTTCCTTGTCAGAATTCCTTGATTAAGTCCTCGAACCCACAACAATCAAATGGCGGATCGTGACGACGAACAGTTTCTCCTTGACGAGATCGCACGCGGTAACACACAGTTTTACACTGAGGAGAGGAACGAGGATCCAGATCAATACCTCAACAAGGAGGGATACGAGGGCGAGACGAGGAGGGGAACGAGGAGGGGAATGAGGGCTTCGCCTCCGTTGGATAGAAGAGGGCACGCGGGCAACGCGGTGTTAGCAAGCTCATCGAGGGTTGACACGTCATAACAGAAGTAGCACTGGACGATCGACCAAGTGCCCCAGCATTCGCCGCAAGGAAGTTTGTGGCACACAGCGGATGGATGGTGGGGGATCACGTGCCCATCAGCGTTGCGAACTGGAGGCGATCAACCAAAGAAGGAGATGAGCAGAGCTATCTCCTGGACACAGAGAAAGAGATTATCTGAACGACAATGCTGCAGACATTCACCATCCCAGACTCCGAACAGGCAAAGGTCAAGGATTGGACGTTAAAGAAGATGGCAAAGCTCTTCAGGAACTATGTCCTGAAGGGCCAGAGCCCAGACTTTCACAAGTTCCCGAAGCTCAGAGATCACTGGGAGGCCTTCATGGAAATAAGACTGGGGAAGAAGCGCAAGCGCTCATTGAAAAGAACAAGGCCAACGCAGCCAAGAAGAAATACCATCACAAGCTTGGGTCGGGCGGCTATCAAAAGGCAATGCAGAAATGGGAGAAGATGAAAGCCGACCTGGAAGGCGAGATATCGTTCCGGGCACAGCCAACTGGCCATGATCAAAGCATTGGTTCTATGCTCGCGATTCAATTAATCCCGGAGATGGATCAGTTTTCTTCGGCGCTGAAATCCAAGAAGCCGGGCGAAGATTAGAGGAGGCGATGGAGGCCACTTCCTCGGCTCGTTCAGGCCCGACAGAGAGAAGGACGAGCTAACGCTCGCACTCCAGAACCCAGAGCATCCAGGACAAACGCGAGGAAAAGGCGTCGTTCCCTGGAAATACGGGTTTCAAGCGGACATCGAGACATATAGGAGCCGCATGAGGTCGAAGCGAGAGACGGATGAGAGGTTCACTGAAAAGGAGATGCGGATCTCGCAGATTGATCAGATTGTGGACCAAAGGCTGAATGAAAGGTTAGCAGAGGAGCGGGGCACACTGGGTTAGCCAACAGCCAGATCCAGCAACAACGGCTCAACTACAGTAGTAGTGCAGCAGCTGCGCGTCAACAGGAAATAAAGGCGAGTTGGCCCCAGAAGCTGAAGCGTGTCCGCCTTGCCCAATGGATGATATCACGCAATGAAAACCGTGTGAGCTGCACATTCAACTAAAGAACATAACAATAAAGGTATGTTCGTACTTTTATGTTGTATATTTCTTTGAATATCTTGACAATCAAGGTTCATTACTAACTAATAAGCAATCTTCTCAAAGAGGTCGCGTCGGGCATGGTGATTCCAGTAGAATGAGACGGCACCTACCACTGCAGGGCCGTTCACCTGCGTACTCAAAAGTGAAAGTTGAACAGGTGGAACGCGGATACAAAGATCTCGAGCTGGATATCCCCAAAGGAGACGAGGAGATGACGCTAGGAGAAACAACTCACGGGATATTTCTTTGGAGGAAGCCCTTCATCATATTCCCAGGATGAACGGTTTCTGCTATCATTCCACCACCTTCGCCTCCACGTGGACCGTCTCCTCAGCCTCCTTCGCCTCCTCCGCCTCCTCCGCCTCCTGCGTCGCCTCCATGAGCACCGACTCCTAAACAGTCGTCTCCCACTCCACCGCCTGCTCAGCCTCCTCCGTCGCCACAACGAGCACCGAGTCCTAAACGGGCAACAACTTATCGTTGAGGCACGTGGTCAATATCAACCGATCAACCAAGAAGAGAACTCCAAAGAATTGACCCGCTCCCGCCACCCGCACACAAGCTCTCGTATGAGAAGACTGATGAGGAGCTGCGAGAGGCCGTCCAAGCTGAAGTAAAGGCCCACTTCAGGAAGAAGTCTCCTAAGAAGCCTCCTGAAATCCCCTAGGAGACCAAGGACTTTTTTAAGAAGACGTACTTAATGCCATAGCCTAAACCGCAACCTCAACCGCAGTCTGACTACGACAGGACTATCCGCAAGGCTGCTGGCAAGGCGAAGAGAATGGGCAGAGATGTACCGCAGCTCGGCATGCAGCCTCAAAAGCCCCTGGAGTTCAGCACGGCTCCAAATGTTTGAACAGAGTTAAGACAATTCATGGAATCTACTGGAATAACAATGGACCAATTATCCAGGCGTGCACCCCTTGCACCCCTCGCGAAGGCTCAGCTGAAGTACAAGTTCAAACTTGAAAAGCCTCTTGTAAAGCCGGATCAAGTTAAACAACTGCCTACACAGATGTATCGCTTCCTAAGTGGTACATGCAAGAATCCAGCGGAGGTAGAGAGATGGTCTTGGACAAATACTCACTTGACTATTTCTTCGATGGAGGTGAGGACTTCTTTATCCACTTCGAAGACATCTTCGACCTATACCAGCTGGACGCCCTCAATGTCTCTCTTATAGCCACACGGATTTTGTAAGTATCGTTCAGTTATATTTATTTCGTTTCTTAGCTCCTTATATTTAGCTGACTAAAATTCTTTTAACCGTTGTAGAATGACGATCTAATATTGCAGCAAGCAAGAATGTACCAAACATGGATTCATGGACCCATGAAAAATCAACACCGTGATGGTTGACCAATATCCGAAGCAAACAGAGGATAACATATACAATGTGCTGGTGCAGCAGCACTACAAGACGTTTATCCTTCTGCCCTACAACGCAGCGTGAGTTTTTTCTACCTTCCGTAAAAATTTTAATCCCGTGCATACATAAAGTTTCATATGTGTCATCTCACACAATGTGCAGATTCCACTGGGCTCTCTTCGTAATTGACATGGATCACTCGCGGATCCATGTCTTTGACTCAATGGATAAACCAGAGTCCACGTACGCAAAGATATTTGAACTGTTAAACAGGTAATGTCATCTTACTTGCTATTGCATATATACGGTTCTTGGATAATTGCTAGCTAACTTTCAACTGTACGTAGGGCATGGGTATGGCTCCGGGTGAATGTTCGCGGGAATTGGAAAGAAAAGTTCTCTGTGAGGATGAACTTTCCAGTGAGTAACATGCTCCAAAGTTGTATTGAATCATTAATTTATTCTAAAATATGAAATGTATATTCAATCTGTCGTCGTTTCTCCTTTAGTGTGCAAAACAGGCGCAGGAGACCAACTTATGTGGCTACTACGTCTGCGACTACATTCACCGCTTTGTTACCGAAGTCAAAAGTCTCGACGAAATAGATGTACGTATAACAGCCATTCATACATTACGTCTCGATTTCTTATTCATTTCATATATTTATTTCTCATTTATTCGAATTAATAACCACTTATGCAAGTAAGAGACAACCTCTCCCACGTGACTTTCATATAGGCTGCTCAAGAAGAATTGATGGGATTTATAAACGAGCAGATCATTGATCCCGCGGGAGAGTTCTACCTTTGTTTGAGTAACTTTACCATTGGATCCATAAAGTAGACAATTTTTTATAACATAGGAAATATATGTGGATATTGTACATATATGTGAACATATTTTGGTAATATATGTATATGTATCTTTTATTAAGTTTATTTATATGTGTGTAAAATATATATTTATACATATATATATGCATATTGCATATATATCTATAAATATATATGTGTATAAAATATGTATGCATAATATATAATTGAAAGGAAGCCAGCTGGCATCTAGCAGAAAAAATTAAAAAACTAATAAAAAAATCTGTAGTCTCGATTGGTGTTCCAACTGTGGTAAGAGCGTGATCTTTTGTCTCGGATTCGTAGTCGGTTCGAGAACCTGGGACTAAAGGGTTACCAACCACGACAAAAGTGGGTTTTTCTAGACTGTCTGTTTTTGATCCGGCAACAAACACGACGTCGGTCCGTCACTTGGTTTCGACGACGCAGCAAGTTGTTGGCTTGTCGTCGGCTCCTGTTGTCCTTCCGGCAACGGCGCCACGACGAGTTGGCTTCGGCGTCGGCTTCGGATCCTGTTGTCCTTCCGGCAATGGCGCCATGGCGAGTCGGCTTCGGCATCAGGCGCTTCGACGGCGCGGCGAGTTGTTGGCTTGTCGTCGGTTCCTGTTGTCCATCCGGCAACGGTGCCAAGGCGAGTTGGCTTCGGCGTCGGCTTCGGATCCTGTTGTCCTTCCGGCAACGGCGCCACGGCGAGTCGGCTTCGGCATCAGGCGCTTCGACGGCGCGACGAGTTGTTGGCTTGTCGTCGGTTCCTGTTGTCCATCCGGCAACGGCGCCACAGCGAGTTGGCTTCGGCGTCGGCGTCGGATCCTGTTGTCCTTCCGGCAACGGGCCCACGCTTCGGCATCAAGTGTCGGCACCTGGTCTCCTTCCGGCAACGGCATTGGCATCATTTGGCTTCAGTGTCAAGCATCCGGCTCCTGTTGTTCACCCAGCAACAGCAGTGGCGTCGCCTACTGTTTTGATCCGGCAAAGGGCAGCTGGTGTCCGGCTTCGGTGAACACCTCGACCTCGTCGACAACGGCCGAGAGAAGCGCACAGGGACGTTGGTGATGGCGTTTGTGCACTTTTCATCACGGACAACAAGCGGCTTCATCCGACAACGGCGATGACTTCTTTCTTTTCTCCGGCAACAGCAACAATTTTTAACTTCGTTTTTTCGTTTTTTATCTTTGTCCCTTTTCAGGGCTGAGGAAGTTTCAGGTTGGTGGTTCTTGCATGGACTGGACACGTTCGATGAGGGATCTTCGGCCGTCTCTTTAGGCAGCGGTGATGACGTCATTGCTTTGAGGAGGATTATGGGTGGACAAACAGTGCTGCGGCGCCCTCGTCCGGCGGTCAAGCTTCTTTCTCGCCAATCTTCGGTGACAGTAAACGACTCGGTTTCGACCAATGACGGTTTCTTTGGTCTTGAAAAGGGGACGGAGGAAGTGGACAGTGATGGTTTTCTCGCCGTGGATCGCACTGTTGTCAGTATTGCTGACCCTGCGATAGACCTTCGTCCTAGAGGTTTTAAGTCTAAGTTTTGGGATGCGATGTCCGATGACAATTCCAATCAGGAGAGTGATTTGCCTCTCACACCGGAATTAGTTAGACATGCATCTGTTCATGGTTTAACTAAAGAACATTTATATGCGGCAGATTTAGCGATGAACGATCCAAATGTTTTGCGACAAGTTAAAGAGCCCTTAACGCCTTCTTCGATGGGTTCGAAAGGGAAACTTGGTCGCAATGTTGTGAAACGTTGACAGATGTTCGTCGTTCTGTGGTGAAACCTTGCTTGGGCGCGTTGCCGCAGTCAAGAATTTCACTGTCGATGACTCTGGGTGACTGTGTTACGACGTTAAAATTTGGTTCGCGGCATTTGGCTGAAGGCACCCTTGATGAGTTATTATTTGCAACCCAAACATCAACGGACAATGCACATCGGCAAAGCTCGGTACAAAATCAATCTACTCGGCAGCAAAATTTGGCACAAAATCAATCTTCACGGCATCAGTCGGTTCAATTTAAATCTGCTTGGGTTTTATCTGTTCGGGATTTTTTCCAAATACACACAGCTGCGGATAATTTTATCTCCATGAGTTTTCCAAGGGCGGTGGGTGCCGGGCTAGGTGGGCTGACCGTGTGCGACAAGGAGTCGGTGAATGCGCGTAGAAAGAAACCGGCTTCCCTGTCGCCGCGATTTTTCTGTGTCGCCGATCTCATTGACGCCATAAACAACCAAACCCTAGCCACTGTTCCCACTCGCCGTCCTTCCTATTTGCAGGTAGTGTGTGCATCCATGAGTGCTGAAGGGGGATCCATGGGAGTTCAAGGACCGGATTCAGGGTGCAAAGGGGTTCCTCCCAGGGGCCGTGCAGCTGCTGTACATGGAGGTGCAGCAGCACACCTTGGAGGCGCCATGGGTGGTCACCATGGAGATGCAATGGGAGGAAGAAATTTTAATGGGGATCCTGCTCGAGTTTGGGATGCAGGACGTGGGGGAATACCTCCTCGGAACCGACCAGGACTGGGTGTCGGCCGTGGAAGTTATTCATACCATGCGAATGTGCCATTCAATGGTAATCAGTTCAACCCCAATCTTGGTAGTTTCCCGCCGAGGTTTGGCCCAGGATGGGAACACGAACAAGGGAGGAGAGGTCGCTTTGGCACTGCTCATAGTCATGGATGGAACCCTGGGTTTCGTCCGGGATAGGGTGGTCAGCGACATCCTCGGTTTCGTGCTCATCATTGCCATCAACCTCAACAACCTCAACAGGTGAACGTTGTTAATAATTTGTCTTCCTTTTTTTGTAAGCAATCTCACTTATGACGTGTTTGGGTTCCAAAGTTGCAGCAATTTGTAAGATGTGATGAGCCGCAACAGCTTTCTAATGAGCATAAGGAAGGTGAACATGCAACTTTGGCCATTAAGTCTGATGTGCAGGTTATACATGACAAGGACAAGACTGAAATGATTTTGAGAGGATCTTCGTCGTCAGGGGGAACAGAAGCAAAGGAGGAGAATATGTTAATTCCTTCTGGTACTTTTGCTACCTCCGAGGGGATTCAAAAAGCAATGACCTCCAAGATTTGTAGGAGATGTGGGGTTAAGGAACATCTGATGGTTGAATGTTCAGTGCAGGTATTTTGTGAAATCTGTAAGAATGCAGATCATGCTATGTGTAGGTGTCCTATTCTTAAGCAACCAAAGCCGGTTGTTCAGTTGGTGGGGCAGGCTGCAGGTACACTTGCTGGTTTTCATATTCCTTTTGGTCCAATTCAACCGACAAAAAAACAGTCTAGAATGACTCTGGTTTCAACTTCTGGCAAGAATGTGTCAGAGGATGAGGTTACTTCTTTTCTAAAGGTGTTGGTTTCAGATTCCTTTAATTGGGAGGTGTAGAGGTATGGTGATTCTGATTTTAAGGTGCTCTTTCCTTCACAAGGTGATTTGATTAAGATGACTAAATTTAATGCTGAGATGAGGGAGGGAGTGACCTTGAAATTTCAGGAATTTAAGGAAGATGAGGAGTATTTTGGGCATCCTTTGCCAGTGGTGTGGATTCGTGTTATGAATCTTCCAGGTATGCTGAGGGAGTATGTGGTTCTTTGGGCTCTTGCTTCTCTTTTTGGTGTCCCTCAGGAAGTTAATATGATCACTACTCGTGAAAACAAGTTTGGAAGGTTTGCGGTGACAGTGCTAGATCCTGTGGCAGTCCCTACTAATTTGGATATCATCACTGGTAACAGGTACTTTCAGCTAATTTTTGAGATGGAACCTGTTGTTTCTAATGCTGGTATCAGTAATGATGCTGCTAGGGTACATAATTTGGAGATGAGTGATGCTTATCAGTCTAAGCAAAAGAATTTATCAAGTGTTGTTACTACAAGTGTGGGGAAGAGTGCTTTGGAAGGAAGTCGAGTGCTCAATTTAGAAGCACACATGGATTTGGACTTCGCTGAGGATGATTTGCTTGGGGAAAAGATTGAGTTGAGTAAGTGTCTTAACAAGAATGAAGGGGTGAATTGTCTCTTGAACAAGCCGGCAGAGGGATAGATGTCCCTAGTGACATTAATCTTGATGATGGTATGTTAAGGGCTGGGGTGTCAGCTGATGGGAGTTCTTGTTCTCATTTGGGGAGTTCGACACAGCTAGCTTTGTTATCCAAGGGTGATCTTGCACCTGTGAGGCGCAGCAAACGCAATGCGGCAAAGGCCCATGAGAATGCTCTTGAGAAGGCACAAAAGAGAGCGGCTATCAACAATCTTGAAGTTCATAAAGGTACTCGTCATTCAAATTCTGTTTTATCTTTTTATAATAATCATATTATTGCAAACCTAGAGGGAGTAGGTATTTCCTTGGGACTTGATAAAGAAAGAATATCTAATTCCATAACCTTGTTAAGGGAGATTGAGAATGGGAGGGTTAATGTTGCTACTTCTCTTAACATTTGGGTAGAAGGTAAAAAAGGTAATGAAGAGTTAGATCTTGATGAGGATGAGATTGAACCTGATGTTACCGCTATTAATCGACTCTGTGATGATTTAATAGAGGACGCTCAGGTCAATAGTCCTGCAGATACCGACAGTGCTCTAGTTGATGTGCCAAATAAGTTGGTAAAGTTTTCAAAGAAAAACAGGAAGAAGTTTTGTTGTACAAATTTAGCTACAAAGAAAAATTAAATCTCTGATGAGAGGAATTTTCTGGAATTGTAGAGGTTTGTGTGACTTGGCTAAACATAGTTTCTTGAATGATATTGCTGAATCAAATAGGCTTGATTTTATAGATCTATCAGAGACCAACAGGAATAGTTTCTCGACTCAGTGTTTGGAAAATTTGTGTGTGGGTGCGGATTTTGCTTGGCATTGGCAGAAGCCCTAGAGGAATGTCTGGTAGTATGCTAATGGGATTAAATCAGTCTTACTTTAAAATTCAAACTATTGAGGATGGGGATTACTTTAGATGGGCTCTTCTGTCTGTTTATGGGGCAACACAAGAAGAGCTCAAAGAAAGCTTTCTTGCAAAACTAGTACGTGCTTGTACTAGTTGTGGAAATTTACCATTCATTGTTGGAGGAGATTTCAATATAATTAGAAATCCTTTAGAGAAGAGCAGTAATAGATTTAATAATAAGTGGCTTTTTTTGTTCAATGCGATTATTGAAACATTGAACCTTCGGGAATTGGAGTTAACGGGAAGGAAATTTACTTGGGCTAATTTTGCGGAGATACCTTCTTATGAAAAGTTGGATCGAATTTTAGTTACAACAGAGTGGGAACAAAAATTCCCTCTGGCATCGTTCAGGCTTTATCCCGCGAACTATCTGACCACACACCATTATTGCTCGATTCAGGGCAACCTTCTCATAGAGGTAACTCCATGACTTTCAAATTTGAGTTGGGGTGGTTGATCAGAGATGGTTTCTTTGATATGGTCAAAAATGTATGGACTACTGAAAATACGGGACAGACACCAATGGATAAGTGGTAGAATAAAATAAGGAGGGCTAGAAGTTTTTTAAGATGGTGGGCTAGGAATTCTGTTTCACAAAAGAAAAATATTAAGTCCACTTTGTTGAACCAAATAGATGTGTTTGATAGAAAAGCAGAGACTTGTTTACTTTCGCATGCAGAGGAGACAAATATGTGTCATCTCAAAGCACAGCTGCTTAAGTTGCTTAGAGAAGAGGAGATTTACTGGCTTCAACGCTCAAAAGCAACAAAGCTGTTATTTGTTATTAGGGGATGATAACACTAAATATTTTTATCTTTTAGCAAATGGGAGGCACAGAAAAACAAAAATGACGCAGTTAGAGCAGGATGAAGGAATATTGTTGGGGATGATAATCTAAAGACCTATATAACAGAACACTATAAAGGATTGTTTGGGCCTTCTATGCCAAATTCTTTCTCAATGGATGAGACTATGAGGCATGACATCTCTCAAGTATCGGAGGAGGAGAATGAGGCATTGACGGTTCCATTTAGTGAAGAAGAAGTTAGAAGGGCAGTTTTTGACATGGAACATAATAAGGCACCAGGGTCGGATGGTTTCCCAACAGAATTTTATCAATCCTTTTGGGAGGTCATAAAACCAGATTTAGTGAGCCTTTTTAATGAATTTCATGTAGGACGATTGCCCATTCATAGTCTAAACTTCGGAATTATTACTCTTCTGCCAAAAACTACGGAGGTTGTGAGGATTCAATAGTATAGGCCTATTTATCTCCTTAATGTGAGTTTTAAGATTGTGACGAAGGTGTTGAATAATAGAATTCTAAAAGTGGCTGACAAACTTGTTGGTCCTTCTCAATCAGCTTTCGTGCCAGGACGTTATATCCTGGATGGGGCAGTACTTTTACATGAAACAATTCATGAATTGCATCAAAAAAATCAGGATGGTGTAATTTTGAAACTAGATTTTGAAAAGGCATATGAGAAGTTAAATTGGTCTTTTATTCAACAAGTGCTAAGAATGAAAGGATTCTCTCCAAGATGGTGTGATTGGATTTCAAAAGTAATGACTTGTGGGAGTGTTGCTGTCAAGGTTAACGATGGTACATGTCACTATTTTCAAACAAAAATGGGAGTTCGTTAGGGAGATCCCTTATCTCCAATTTTGTTTAATATAGTGGTGGATATGTTGGCCATATTAATTTCTAGGGCTAAAGAGGGAGGGCATAGTCATGGGGTTGTGCCACATCTGGTTGATGAAGAATTGACAGTCCTTCAATATTATTTTTATGGATAATGATCTTGAGAGGGCAAAGAACATGAAGCTCTTGCTTTGTGCCTTTGAACAACTTTCAAGGCTTAAGATCAATTTCTATAAAAGTGAATTGTTCTGTTATGGATCATCTAGAGATAACCAGCTTGCATACTCTCAAATTTTTGGTTGTGATATGAGTTCTTTTCCATTTAGATACTTAGATATTCCGATGATTCGTAGGGAACTTTTAAATAAGGATTGGAAACATGTGGAGGAACGTTTTCAAAAGAAACTTAATTGTTGGAAAAGTAAAATATTGTCAGTTGGTGGAAGGCTGGTCTTGGTTAACTCTATGTTAAGCAGCCTTCCAATGTACATGCTTTCCTTTTTTGAACTACCCAAAGGGGTTTTGAAGAAACTTGATTACTTTCGGTCTCGCTTTTTTTGGCAGAGTGATGATCACAAAAAAAATACAGGTTAACAAGATGGAATGTAGTTTGTACTCCCAAAGTCATAGGAGGCCTATGAGTGCTTAATTTAGCTGCCCAAAACAAGTGTTTCCTAAGTAAATGGCTGGTACGATTGTTTAATAGTGATGGCATGTGGCAACATATGATTAGAAATAATATATGCCTGGGGACTCTCATTTTTGGGTTGGCCTCATGAAGGTCAAGGATGAGTTCCTATCTATGGGTAAGTTTGATTTAGCTGATGGGTCTCAAGTTCGATTTTGGGAGGATGCGTGGATTGAGGCGTGACCTCTTAAACTTATATTTCCGGGTTTGTATAGTATAGTGAGAAAGAAAAGTGCGTAGTGAGTACAGTTTTGTCTACAGTGCCATTAAGTGTAGCCTTTAGAAGATCTTTGGTGGGTGATAATTTGCAGGCATGGCTTCAAATTGCTGCTATGGTTGCTGATGTTTAGTTAACAGACCAAAGGGATTATTTTAGGTGGGGTTACATCACAATAGACTATTCTCAACAAAATCTATGTACGAAGGATAGTATCACAATCGTTGTCTTACAATTTGTTTATATGGAAACTGAAGTTACCTCTTAAAATAAAAAGTATTTTTGGTACTTGTACAAGGGGCTTATTTTAACAAAGGATAACTTGGCAAGACGACATTGGCAAGGATACAAGAAATGTTGCTTCTATTCTGAGAATGAAACGATTCAACATTTACTCTTTGATTGTCATGTTGCTAGTTTTCTATGGCGAATTATTCATGTGTCATTCAATATACAACCTCCTTCTAGTATACATAATTTGGTCACGACATGGTTGATAGGAATTAATAACAAGCTCAAATCTTATATTCTTGTGGGTGTAAGTGCAATTTGTTGGGCAATATGGCTATCCAGTAATGATGTTGTGTTTAATAGAACATTAGTGCCTTCTTATTTGCATATCTTGTTCAAGGAAACGTATTGGACCAAGTATTGGTCAGCACTACAGAAGGAGGAAGCTTGCCAATTGATGAAAGCGGGTTGTGTGAAAATTGAGGGAGTTGCTATGGAGGTGTTTGCTAGGCATGGATGGCGTTTTATTAATAGAATTGCTTGATAATAAGGATAGTTATTCTTTTCTTTTTTCTGTCATAGATCAAAACTTTGTCTTTGCGATTTCTTGAAACTCTAGATCTTAAGTTTCTAATAATGAACAGCTATATGCATTCATTGATGCAGAGGCTGGAATATTAATGTATTCTCTTTTCTAAATAAAGCTGGTAGCTCCATATTCACTCAACATTGGAAACTTATTGTCTTGAAGTCCAAAAAGATGCTGACAAGATTTTATGGTATTCGAGAGGTACAAAAGGTGTCAAAATTTAAATATGTTGGCATCTCCTGCTACCTAAGATAATGGCATATAAATATAAATAACAGACTACCAAGAAAAAAAAAGGAGATGAGAACACTGTTTTTCTGTCCATGCCAGGTCACTACCATCAAATTATAACGGCTTGAATTTAAACCATCAGAAGTTAGAGTTAGTTATTAATACGGTTGGCATATATATATATATATCCTTAAATTCTCCAAGTTAAAGTCCTCCTTCGACATGCTAGGAGTTGATTGTATTACCACCGAGATAATAACAGATAACTACCATGATTAGGGTGATGTGCGGCATGCAGCATAACATGGCATATTCGGCCACTAGCAGGCACATTGGGCATTCCAGCCCCAGCAGCGATCGACGTGTACTGCATCAAAATCTCAGCGCCTTTCATGGATCGATGAAAGCATGGCTTGGCACGGCGATTGCTCACGTATGATTCCTCATCCTACGTCGATCCTATGTCGATTGAATTTTGCCCACAGGAAGATACACCGGTCCCTTGACTTGATGCTCAGCTATTCTGAAATCAACCACAAAACTGATCATGTTGTTCAAAGTATTAACAAGGATTCCGGACTGGTTGATCAAAGCATGATGCACAACGTAGTCAATCCAGTCTTGTAGAGTGTTGAGTTCTGGGCCTTCTTCTTGTTTGACCTCCTGAGGTTTAGAATCTTTGGCAGAACTTGTCTCGGGATCATCATTGTTCGGCAATTTTACCTTGTATCTTTGAATTACTAAACCCGAGCAAGTTTGGACAAATGAGTGCAAAAACTTGTTTTGCAGAGTGTTCATCATCTCTTCAAACTCAGCCTTTTGCTCTGGCGTTAACTTGTCCATGGTCACAGGGATGATGTTCTCTAGGTCGACGTCAGTTGTCTTGATGTCCACCATGACGTCTACCTTGTAATCGTGTCCCATCGGACATGCCAAGAAGCATGTTGACTCAAAAAAGCCACACACTGGCGTGAGAGATTTGTTTTACTCTAGTGCAGGTCCAAATCTTACTTTTAAGGTTCGAAGGGCGTGCCAGTTGGTTTTGATCCTGTAACAAACAAAAAACAAAGAAAGAAAAACGAGTTTAATCCATAAACGATAGCCGATCGGCTAGAAGCCAATGACGTCACAGCCGATGCAGTCTGCACGAGATCGGCAATAAAGAATAGATCTACTCGATCGGCTGTAGATATTCATAATATATAATCTATATCTCAAAATATATTTAGATCAAATGACTAGGATAGATCGGTAGCGTACCGAGACAGTATAAGTCACTTATGTCTAAAAGTAATTTAAGACAAAGATTACACATATTTATAGCATAGCTGATGTCATAGATCTAACATGTATCGGCTAATATTCCGATACCGCTGTTAATGACCAAATTTGGTAACTAAATGCCCGGGTTCGGAGTTGAGATTGAGGCGGAGTTGAAGGAGAAGCGATCTGCGAAGGAACAGAGGCTTCGTCGGCTAAGTCCGAATCGGCTGCGAAGCCAGTCGGCTAAGGCTGAATCGGACAAGGATAGCCGATAGCCGATTCTGATCAGAAGATGAAGATGGAACCGATTCTGATAAAGAAGCTTAAAGATAAAAGTTAGATTCAGAACCCAAATGTTCGTTAAAGATATTGCCAACTATGGATAGAGTCCTATACGGTAATTGTATGTGTAAAATAGGGATTTGTGCAGATATTCCTTTTGTAATGCGGCATGGGATCATATCCCGGGAAATTGTCATATGGTGTATAGTAGATAAGTTAGAAACAATGTTCTATGCGGATATCGTTGTACTTGGGTATAAATAGGACCCGAGGCCCCTTGTAACTAACAACAACATCTAATCAATCAACTTCGGCGCATCGCCACCTTTCTATTTTATTTTTTGACGAGTACATTGATCTAGCTCGGGCTGCATTAATCTCGATCTTCGAACAAGGTAATTGCTTGTCATTAGCAATTTGTATCGTCAAAATTAGTGCTTACATCGTCATGACACTAGTTTTGATGCTATGAACTGCGCAATTTATCATATGCATCATATAATCTAGAGCAATATCTAGATCTATCTTACGATCGGCTAATTTCTCTTTGGAGATGGCAGTCAATAGAGCTAGATCTAGATGTTAAATTGGGTTATATGTTGTATCTACCATCTCGAGGGATTTACATTAGCTTATTCAGATCTATTTTTTTGTACTTAATGTTGCATCTAATCGACCTATTAAGTCGCTTTTAGAACTATGAAGATCTGATCGGTTCAATGTTTGTAATCAAAGACAGTGCTGGAGTTTCAGCAAGCCTTACCTATTTTGATTATCTTTTTGGTAATATTTACTATTAGATATATTAAAACCGCCTTTTATATTAAGATCTCAATCTGGTTAAATGCCTTGAGCCAGTATCAATCTGTCAAACTGTATTGACAGCCGATTGATCTAGGTTTAGCGCATTTAAGATGGATTAATATCTTTTTATAAAACCAATCGGAGTATTAGCCGATTAATATTAGATCTATGACATCGGCTAAGCTATAAATGCATATAATCATTTTCTTACGGTATTTTCGGTACAAGTGATTTATCCGTATCGGTATGCTACCGATCTATCCCAATCACTTGACTTAAATCTATTATGAGATAGCGATTGTATGTTTATTAATACCTATAGCTGATCGAGTAGGATCTAATTCGGACTAAAATGTATATTCTTGTTTTCTTACGGTTACGAGAATCAAACCAGTTGGCACGCCTGTACAAACACCAGAGGTGACCAATTTGGACCTGCACTGGAGCTAAGAAGACCTCCCAGGCCAGCGCGTGTGGGAATTACACTGATCCGCTCACGGGCGGCAGGGGTGTGATTTTTCGCATCAACAACCGTCTTGGCATGCCCGGTGGGACCATCGATTGGCCGATTAGGACAGACATCTGCACATTCATCACCCAGTCGTGCCTCAACACATTCTTGGCACGACTGGTGTGACCCATCTGCAGATTTCCAAGATCGGCGCGATGGTTAATGTCAAGGACCCAGAAATCAACGAGGAAAACGTCATCCCGGTGACAATGGAACAACTGTCGGCTGAACAACTAGCCGACTATAAACAGATGATTAAGCGGCTGCAGGCACATTACCTGCAATCTTTCACCCAGACCAGGTCTAGGGCAGCCCTTCAAAAGTTCAAGTTCTCCATCGAAGACTACGACATGTCCAACAAAGACAAGAAAGGCAAGAAGAAGATGGAGGAATTCAAACAAGAGCAAGATGATTCGGAACTACACACCCTGCAGGACCGAATCGATTTGGTTGTGCATCACGCCCTCGTCAACCAAAGTGACATACTGGTCAATACTCTCAACAATATGATAGCCACCATGGTTGATTCAAAGATAGCCCATCAGCTGCAAAGGGGGCCAACTTACTTCACCGACGGCCAATTCCTAGGCTACGTGGTGCGGCGACCGCATGGCCGACGCCGCCACCGCGCAGCCGAATCCACCAGGAGAAGTCCCAATTCAGCCGAATGCCTCTGCATCGGCCTCAAGGCTGCAGCCCGTCATCCTGAACCGAAAACAGCCTTCTTCCCAGGAGTAGTTGGCGGGCATGTTTGACCTCAATCGGCGACCTGAGCCGGTTGGCAACCTCATCCCGGGACCGCGGCATAACCGGCGGCCATCGGTTCCGATATCAATATCGGGAGGCCGGCATGACCAGCACTATCGGCGCGACGCCGCCACCCCATTATCGGCAAGCACCCATGCAGTACGATCAGTACGAGTCGATACAGCAAGCTCAAGACAACAAGACTTGGGCTGATTTAATTGCCGACGTAATGTGCGATCAATTCGGCCTCAAACCCAAGGATTCTGGACACATGTATCGGTACCCATACCCAGAACACTTTGAGATAGTACCACTGCTGAACGATACAAAGTCCCAGATTTCTCCAAATTCTCTAGGCAGGACAATGTGTCTACATACGAGCACGTTAGCCGATTCCTAGCGCAATGCGGGGAGGCATCAGCTACAGACGCCCTCAGAGTTCATTTGTTCCCGCTCTCACTATCGGGATCGACCTTCACATGGTTTTCTTCACTGCCATACAACTCCATACAGAGCTGGGCCGATCTTGAAAAACAATTTCACAGTTATTTCTACACTGGCAACCACGAGATGAAGTTGTCGGACCTTACCAACATCAAGCAAAGACACGATGAAATGGTTCAGGACTACATTCAGAGGTTCAGGGAGATGAGGAACTGATGCTATAGCTTGGTGTTGTCCGACTCCCAGCTAGCCGATTTGGCTTTTCACGGGCTTCTGCCGTCGATACGTGAGAGGTTTTTGGCTCAGGACTTCGACAGCTTGGCACATTTGGCACAAAGGGTGACGGCCCACGAGCAGCGTTTTCAAGAATCCAGAAAGGCCGTCAAGAAGGTCGTCCACGTCGTCATCGAAATTGATTCTGATACAAGCGACGACGACGCTGAAGTGGCAGTAGCCGAATGGACAAAGAACAAGAAGGCCATAGTTTGTTAATGGCTGCTGAAGACAGCTAAGGAGGAGAAGAACGACTTCAATATCACGAAAGCCGATAGGATCTTTGACTCGTTGCTAAAGGAGAAACAAATTCAGCTATCGGCCAATCACGTGATCCCATCAGCTAAGGAGCTCAAAAAGAAAAAAGTACTGTAAATGGCACAACGCAACCTCCCATAGCACTAATGACTGCAAGTGTTCAGGCAGCAGATCCAGTCGGCCATCGAGGCTGGGAAACTAAAATTTGCAGAATCATCGAGGCCGATAAAGGTTGATGGCAACCCCTTTCCGGTCAACATGGTCCAGGCCGGCCACAAGCGAGCTGATCAGCAAAACAGAATGACGTACAGCTTAGCGAAGACGCTGAAAGGGGTCAAGGCCGAAAAGAAGCCGACTGGAGACAAAGCTGCACCAGTCAACATGGTGCATACAACTGGCCAATCGGCTGATCGACGATCAATACGCATGGATAGCCGACACCGAGTTCGACAGCGATCCTGGCAAGAAGAGGAGGCCTGGTGCGGCAAGCCATATCACGAGAGCCGAGGTCACGGACTTCCAATACATCGGGCATCACGGCGGTGCGACTGCACTGGCGTGAGTTCTTCCGATTCTGCTGGGAATCGGGAATGAAGCTAGCCGACGATCGACAACTGCCGGCTTGTGGCGAGTATCGTGAGGGCGAATACGGGGACCCCCAATGCAAAGTCTGTCCGATTCGTCCCAAGAGCCGTACATTAAATCACAGGCGGCTACCAGTGCATGATCGGCTCGGGCTGATCCATCAAGGTTCTTCGAGGACGACGATGAAGATGAAGAGGAGGCCGAGGAAGAACAATCGGCTAACCCACAGTGGTGTCCTTCTGGCCTGTTTAAAAAAACCCAGAAAAGAAGGATTCAACGGATGAAGAGAAATGGCCGGGAGGACGAAGTCAAGAGGAAATCAGCCATCGGCAACAAAGGGGCAAGAAACAATGGCGGCCTAAGAAGAGAGATGCTCCAGCCGATGAAAGCTCAGCCGACCAAGCGAGAAGGGCGGCAAAAGGAAAAGGAAAAACTTCTGTATCGGTTAACATGGTCTTTATATTGCCAGCTGAGTTTGGGGCTACAGAAGCCGATGCAGACAACATAGAGGACACCTTGGCAAAACTAGTTCTGTCCCTAGAACAAGCCGTTTTTGAGAAACTCGAGGGGACTGAAAATCGACACTTGAGGCCACTATATGTGAAAGGATTCGTCAATGGCTAGCCGATGTCAAAAATGCTAGTCGATGGAGGGGCTGCAGTAAACTTAATGCCCTATGCGACTTTCAGGAAGCTTGGCAAAGGAGCCGATGACTTGATTAAAACTAACATGGTACTCAAGGATTTCGGCGGCAACCCATCGGAAGCCAAAGGAGTTTTGAATGTCGAGCTGATCGTTGGAAGTAAAACCGTGCCCACAATGTTTTTTGTCATCGACGGGAAGGGGTCGTATAGCCTGCTGCTTGGGAGGGATTGGATCCATGCCAATTGTTGCATCCCTTCCACAATGCATCAAAGCTTGATCCAGTGGCAAGGCGACATGATAGAGACCGTGCCAGCCGACAGGTCAGTTAATGTTGCTAATGCCGATTTGCCTCTTTGTGAAATCGATGGTATTGATTGCCTATCCGGCAAAGTATGGCAAGCTGATTTCTTAAAGGTGTCCGATTCTGATATACAACCCATTGGAGATGAGGAGCCTCAATTACTACTTTCAAGGCGTCATGGAGGGCTCGAGCGTCTACACCAAGGACACTGTGGACGACATTGATGAAAAACTTGGGCAAGGTTTTATGTCGGACGACGAGCTTGAAGAAGTCGATATAGGTCCAGGAGATAGGCCTAGTCCGACATATATCAGCAAGAATTTATCCTCTCATTTTAGGACCAAGCTTATTGAATTATTAAAGGAGTATAAAGACTACTTCACTTGGGAATATTTTGAGATGCCCGGTCTTTGCCGATCCATTGTTAAACATCGGCTCCCTATCAAACCAAACTATCAGCCATTCAAACAACAGCCTAGGAGATTTAAAGCCGATATGTATGACGCTATTAAAGCCGAAATCACTCGGCTTACGATGCTGGCTTCATTCGGCCATGCCAATATGCAGAATGGGTTTCAAACATAGTGCCGGTAATGAAGATAAATGGCAAGCTGAGGGTGTGTATCGACTTCATGGACTTGAACAAAGCCACACCCAAGGATGAATACCCGATGCCCATAGCCAATTTGCTAGTGGATGCTGCTTTTGGCCATAAAATTATAAGTTTTATGGATGGCAATGCAGGCTACAATCAGATTTTTATGGACGAGGAAGACATCCACAAGATGGCTTTCAGGTGCCCAGGAGCAATCGACCTATATGAATGCGTCGTCATGACCTTCGGCTTGAAAAATGCTAGGGCTACATATCAGAGGGCCATAAACTATATCTTTTACAATTTGATCGGCTTCCTTGTGGAGATATACATTGATGACGTCGTTCTCAAATCTAAGGAGGTGGAAGACCACATAGCCGACCTAAGGAACGTTTTAGAGAGAACAAGAAAGTATGGCCTGAAGATGAACCTTGCAAAATGCGCATTCGGCGTATCGGCTGGACAGTTTTAGGGTTTCTTGTTCATGAAAGGGGGATTGAGGTTACACCAAGGAGCATCAATGCTATCAAAACGATTCAGCCTCTGAAGGACAACAAGCAACTATAATCTTTGATCGGCAAAATTAACTTCATCAGATGATTCATCGCCAATCTTTCAGAAAAATGGAGCCATTCACACCATTGCTTCGGCTGAAAGCCGATCAAGCATTCACCTGGGGGGCAGAGCAGCAAAAAGCGTTGGACAATATCAAGGATTACTTAAGCTCGCCTCCAGTCTTGATTTCTCCACAGAAAGGGATACCATTCAAGCTATATTTGTTAGCCGACGAAAAGTCCATCGGCTCATTTTTAATTCGGGAGATCGAAGGGAAGGAGAAGGCCATCTTTTATCTCGGTGACGGCTTACGGATGCGAAACAAGTTATTTACCGGTGGAGAGATTGTGTCTTTGCCTGTATTTTTCATGCACAAAGTTAAGGCATTATTTGTTATCCAATGAGTCCACTGTGGTTTGCAAAGCTGACGTAGTAAAATACATCTTTGTCGGCTCCGTACTAAAAGGATGAATTGGGAAGTGGATTTTTCCTTGACGAGTTTGACTTAAGATACCGAGCACTCGGGCGGTTAAAGGACAAGCCATAGCCAATTTTATAGTGGAACACAGAGATAATTCAATCGGCTCAGTGGACGTCATGCCTTGGACTCTAACATTTGATAGTTCGGTTTGCACAAGTGGATGCGGAATTGACTTGGTAATAATTTACCCAAGGGGGGCAAGCTTCGAGTTCGCCTTTTCAATCACCCCCATGCCACAAATAACCAAGCCGAGTACGAGGCCGTGCTTAAGGGATTACAACTCCTCAAGGAGGTTGAAGCCGACGCCATTGAGATCATGGGAGATTCACTGTCGGTCATCAACCAGTTATCAGGAGAATACGAGTGCAAGAACGACGCGCTGACGGTCTATTATCAAAGATGCCGAGAATTGATGGACAACTTTTGGCTAGTAACACTGAAGCATATCCCCAGGGAACAAAATACAGACGCCAATGATCTAGCTTAGGGGGCATCAGGCTACAGGCCGATGACAAAAGATGTCGAAGTGGAGATTGCCACAATGACAGCAGACGACTGGAGGTGTGATGTCTACAACTACCTACAAAACCCCTCCTAGTTGGCTCCAAGGAAGTTGCGCTATAAGGCTTTGAGATATGTTTTGCTCGACAAAAAATTGTATTATCAGACGATTGATGGTATGCTGCTCAAATGTCTTAGTGCCGATCAAGCCAAGGTGGCTATCGGGGAAGTGCATGAAGGAATTTGTGGCACGCATCAATCGGCTCACAAGATGAAGTGGCTACTTCGAAGAGCAAGGTACTTTTGGCCGACGAAGCTAGAAGATTGTTTCAAGTACTACATGGGCTGTCAGGATTGCCAGAAGTTTGGAGCTATCCAAAGGGCACCAGCGTCGGCTATGAACCCAATTATCAAGCCTTGGCCGTTAAGAGGTTTGGGAATTGACATGATCGGCCAGATCAATCCACCATTGAGCAAAGGACACAAGTTCATATTGGTGGCAACAGATTATTTTACCAAATGGGTGGAAGCAATTCCTTTAAAGAAGGTTGATTCTGGGGATGCAATCGAGTTTGTTAAGGAGCATATCATATACCGATTTGACGTCCCTCAAACCATAACTATGGATCAGGGATATATTTTCATGTCGGATGAGTTTGTTCAGTATGCCGACGGCATGGGGATCAAGTTAAGGAAGATCGCTAAGTATCCAAAGCAATGGCACAGCCGATTAGCCGAATCACTTTGGGCCTATCGGATGGCTTGCCATGGATCAATCCAAGTGCCTTGATATAACCTGGTCTATGGACATGAAGCAGTTCTGTTGTGAGAAAATATCATCGGCTCCAGAAGGATCCAATTACAAGATTAGCTCACAGCCGATGATTATTACAACTTAATGGTCGATGAGTCGGAAGACCTGGTTTGAAGAGGTGGCAAGGGATAAGGAATAAGTAGCCCATCATTATCATAAAAAGTTATGCCTAAGTCGTTTGAAGAGGGCGAGCTCGTTTGGAAATTAATATTGCCGATCGGATCAAGGGACAATAAATTTGGCAAGCGGTCGCCTAACTAGGAAGGGCCTTTCAAGATCCACAAATGCGTCTCTAAAGGAGCCTATATGCTAGAAGGATTGGATGGAGAAGTGTTTGGAAGGGCCATTAATGGCAAATATTTAAAGAAATATTATCCAAGTGTTTGGATCAACTCATGATTCGTCTACGGCCTGGCCAATTCGTGTTAGCCGATGCATTGTGAGATACACGCATCGCCTTTAGAACATCTTTGCGCCGAGTTTTTCCCCTAATTTTTCTACATCGGCTCAGCCCACCGATAGCGGCAAAATACTTGATTTGATAATTTTGTTCATGCTGAGGACACCATCAACAAAATTAGGGGGGCATATACAACACAATACGATATCAAAAAGGCATAGCAAATTTTGCAAATTTTTTGAAACTTTTTGAAGTTTTCAAGTCTAGGTTGATCGGCAAGCATGCGTATGGATGACATTGAAAGAGGACCGAACAGGCCGATTACAGAAGAGTTTGAGCCGAATACAAGATAAACTACGAGTTTAAGTTACAAGAGTTTCCCAGTTAACTATTACAATCGGCTCAACGCGTGAGGAAGTCAGTGATAGCGTTACGGCGGACTTCGTCTATTTCTTCGATAGCCTTGGCATCGGCTGTATCACTCCCTGGGACTGGCTTCACTGATTTGGCCAAGTCAGACAGATGTGACATGGCTGCCTTGATCTTCGCCCATTGATCTTCAATCTCTTTTGGCAAGCTGGCTACATGTTGTTCTTCTACTAGGATGTCGGCATCGACCTTAGCAATTTCGGCTGCCAGTTCTTCTCGACGCTTGCGAAGTCGATCAAGTTTGGCAAATCGGCTCGGTTTTCAAGGCATCGAATTTTGCTTTCTCTGCATTGATTTCCTAATGGCTTGCCTTGATCACTGTTCCCAATACCTGGTTTTCACGACGATCGGCTATTCGTTGCTTGGCTCGCTCGTACTTGTGCCGATGCGCCTCCAAGAAGATGGTTGGAGCAATTGTGTCAGCTAGCTGATCCGGTAACTGAGCTTGGATTTCCTCGAACCGATTCCGGATAGAACCGCAATCGACCACCAAGGTATCCAAGGAGCTCTCCAGCCACCTGGCGATGTCTGCCAGCGTGATCCTCAAATCTTCATCGAGCAGCACCATGGCTTTACCAGCATCCTCGTCCGGCTCCATGAACACCGAAAGGTCGAAGGGGAGAAGATCGGCAACAATCTGCAAGATGGGAGAAAGTTAGAAGATTGACAAAACTAATGAGTCGATTTACGAGGGTTGGCAAGCTTACTTGGGCTATTGGGACTGAGGTGGCTTCCTCTTCGGCTTCACCACCTATAGCCGACAGCGTTGGCTTGCTTGACACATGGGGGCAGGCATCGGTGTGCGAGGGGGCTGAAAGGCGTGAGATCAGAAATTGGCTGATTAAACGTGGAAATTTAATGTTAAGACTTACTGAACGAAGAGGAGCCATTTTCTTTTTGGTCACCAACTTCTTTCTCTGCCGATACAAAAGCTACAATGAGAGAAGAATGAATGAAAACGTTAAAATTTGGCAGCGGAGGTAGCATACCAGCGTAGTGCGAGCGGGGCGTTTTGGAGGACATGGAGTTTTCTCGATGGCTTGTTCCTCAGCCGATGGAGTTTGAGCGTATTTATCTGAGGAACTCATATCGGATGCCGCCTCGTTGATAGCTTGCTCCATTTCCTCGTCCCTAACTTCTTCTTCGAGAACTGCTTCCACATCTGGATCAATCGGAGACAGGTCATCGGCTGGGCTTGGCTTTTGCTTCTTTGCAGGTTTTTTCTTTGCCACAGCCGGTGCAGTGACAGCCGATGGCTTGCTCCTTTTCTGCCAACGAACTGGCTCACGAGTTTGGCCATGAAGGAGAGTTGATACCTTTGGCGCATTGAAGCCGATCACGGACAGGGCCAGCCCACAGCCGTTTGATAGCAGCCCATGGGCATAATTCATGGCTATTCCTAAGTCGCTGATGCGAGGAAGAGAAGCATCAGTTGTCTGCATAAAACGAGATGTAGTTAGTCAAACGTACAACTAATGACTGATGAGAGGAAGGAACTAAAGGGAGGAAACGCTTACCGATGGTGTCATCTTCGGATTGACGATTGTCAAGTACATCAAGGCCGATTGATGGAACAAGTGTAGTTTCCATTCATTCCACCATCGGTTGAATATGGTCGTCCTTGTTACCGTCAGTTCAATCTTGTCGGTGCTACCCAGAGGGGGAACGGGGATGTTGAGCAGCCGATGCATCATGGTGCTTCCCTCGATCTTGCCTCTGGCCTGGATCTTGTCCGAGTAATATAAGCCGATTGGCAGTTGACCCATGCCAAGTTGTCTCGCAGCCACCATCGGGTGATAAAACTCGTATGAATTATGGACATTGTGCCCTTGGTGGATGCCGACGGGGAGTATGTAAGGTGTTATAGCTGATACATAAATCTTCCTCGGTTTTTCGTACTCTTCAGAGTTAAGCTCATCAAGCCGAAGATCATCGGGGAGCTCAAACTTGTCAAAATCCTCGTAGGCAAACCAGATCCTCGAGGTAATTGGGAAGCCACTGTAAAGGTTGCCGAACCAGTTCTTGAAGTGATCGGCTGTCAGCTTGGATCTCGGATAAGTCGATGCGGCTTCCCCGTAAGACAAGCATCAGCGGGTTATTACTTCTTCATCGTCCTCAAACCGGGGCTCGGCTAAAGGAAAATCGGCTTCTAGTGGGGTCGGCCGTTCTGCAGCTTTATGAGTATGGAGATTGAGCCACAGCTGTAGCAGCCACCAAGGTCCTCCGGTGTTGACAGCTTGTTTGGAAGCGAGTCTAGCCGATGTATTACTTAATGTCTGGTATAGATAGCCAAGTAAGTATTTCCCCAAGGGAATTTTCTTCTTGCTTACCAAGGCTTCGGCTATATGCTGCTAGTTGCTAGTCGGCCCACAGCTTGATCCACAAAAGACGAACTTCTCTAACCACATCAGAAGGAAAGTGGTGTGCTCTCTCTCGAAGATCGGGTCATCTCTCATGTTCATTGATATGAAGCCGCTCCAGCCTCCTATACTTTTGGTCTTGAAGTTATGCTGGCACTTGATGTTGAGGCCGATTGGATCGACAATGGAGGTTATGTCCAGCCCAGTTAGCATTACTACGTCCAGAAGGGTTGGTGTCATCGGCCTTTGTCTGAATAAAAATGCATTTAGCATATCCGACCAAAAATAACTTGCAGCCGATAGGAGGGGTTCATCTTTAGGCATGTCGGCTATTGTCAAGGCTAGGCACTGGCTTATACCTAGCTCGGTCCAATTGGTTTGTTTTCTAGCTGACATCCTTAGATACCAAGCCGGCCAAGATTTGTATGTTGAGGGCCAGGACTTAAAGGTGCCAGACCAATAGGCTAGATCAGGTGAGGAGAACCTAAAGGGGATCCGGTTGGTTTCGGCGTTAATAAAGTCACTAGGATCCGAGTTGCCGAGCGACCCTAACAGAAGTTGCTTGGGGTGAAGGAGATTGGGGATCGTGATTTTGTGAGCAAGGTGCTACAAAGCGGAGAGTAGGAAGTAAAATTACAGGAGGCAAAGTAACCAGATCACAGTGAAAAAGGGAGTTGTAGCCGATGAAGACTTACATCAGGATATTCCGTGGGGGCCGCGTCGAAAGGGATGCTTGAGGATGCCATTATTGCAGGAGATCGATGCTACGGAGGAGGTCGCCGGCGGGGTCTGTTTCGATTCTGACGAAGTCGACAAAGAGGCAGAAAGTTTTTGAGGCTAGGGCTTGAAGGTGAAAAGTGACGGCGTGGCTTGTTTGGGTGCAGAGCGGGTGTTATTTAAAGAGTTTTTCATAACGGTCGAAACAGACTCAACCTAGGGTTGTGCCGAGGACTCAAATTACACAAAATCCGCAATACTTTCATATCACGGACTTGGGGGCATGTGTTAACGACCAAATTTGGTAACTAAATCCCCGGGTTCGGAGTTGAGATTGAGGCGGAGTGGAAGGAGAAGCGATTTGCGAAGGAACAGAGGATTCATCGGCTAAGTTCGAATCGGCTGCGAAGCCAGTCGACTAAGTCTGAATCAGACAAGGATAGTCGATAGCCAATTCCGATCAGAAGATGAAGATGGAACAGATTCCGATAAAGAAGCTTAAAGATAAAAGTTAGATTCGGATCCCAAATGTTTGTTAAAGATATTGCCATCTATAGATAGAGTCCTGTAATGGCAATTGTTTCTGTTAAATAGGGATTTGTGTAGATATTTCTTTTGTAACGCGGCATGGGATCATATCCCGAGAAATTGTCGTATGGTGTATAGTAGATAAGTTAGAAACCGTGTTCTGCGTGGATATCGTTGTACTTGGGTATAAATAGGACCCGAGGCCCCTTGTAACTAACAACAACATCTAATCAATCAACTTCGGCGCATCACCACCTTTCCATTTTATTTTTCGATGTGTTCATTGATCTAGCTCGGGTTGCATCGATCTCGATCTCCTGAACAAGGTAATTGCTTGTCATTAGCAGTTTGTATCATCAAAATTAGTGCTTACATCGTCATGACACTCTAGTTTTGATGCTATGAACTGCGCAATTTATCATATGCAACATATAATCTAGAGCAATATCTAGATCTATCTTGCGGTCACCTGATTTCTCTCTGGAGACGGCAGCCGATAGAGCTAGATCTAGATGTTAAATTGGGTTATATGTTGTATCTACTGTCTCGAGGGATTTACCTTAGCTTATTCAGATCTATTATTTCTTTTTGTACTTAATGTTGCATCTAATTGACCTATTAAGTTGGTTTTAGAACTATGAAGATCTGATCGGTTCAATGTTTATAACTACGGACAATCTTTGGGGTTTCACCGGCCTTACTGTTTGATTATCTTTTTGGTAATATTTACTATTAGATATATTAAAACCGCCTTTTATATTAAGATCTCAATCTGGTTAAATGTCTTAAGCCAGTATCAATCTGTCAAACTATATTGACAGCCGATTGATTTAGCTTTAGCGCATTTAAGATGGATTAATATCTTTTTATAAAACCAATCGGAGTATTAGCCGATTAATATTAGATCTATGACATCGGCTAAGCTATAAATGCATATAATCATTGTCTTATAGTATTTTTGGGTACAAGTGATTTATACTGTCTCAGTATGCTATCGATCTATCTCAATCACTTGACTTAAATCTATTATGAGATAGTGATTGTATGTTTATTAATACCTATAGCCGATCGAGTAGGATCTAATTTGGACTAAAATGTATATTCTTGTTTTCTTACTGGTTACAGAATCAAACCAGTTGGCACGCCTGTACAAACACCAGAGGTGACCAATTTGGACCTGCACTAGAGCTAAGCAGACCTCCCAGGCCAGCGCGTGTGGGAATTACACTATCCGCTCACGGGCGGCAGGGGTGTGATTTTTCGCATCAACAACCGCTTTATACTAAGATATCAATATAGATTAAATACATTAAACAGGAACCAACCAAGTGTTAAGACGACCTAACATATTGATAACAAGCTTAACATGTTTAACCACGGTGAGATCTTACTATAAAGGGCAGATTTAGCATATCAACTAAATAAAAGGAAACAAGATAACTAAATCAGGTAAGATCGGCTGAAACCCCGATACTATCTCTAATAGCAATTATAGAACAAGATAGATATTATAATTCTCAATAATACTTAATAGGTTGGACTTAACAGATGCAGCATTGAGTATAAAGACAAGCATAAAATCTAGGCAAATCGATGAAAGCCTTTCGAGATGGTGGATATACTATATAATCTAGATCAACGTTGATACTAACCTTATCGTCTGTTGCATAGTAAGAGATGCTAGCCGATTAGGGTTAGATCGTAATATTGATCTGGATTATATAGCATATATGATAACTCGATGATTTACGTAAACAAGATTAGAGTATCATAAAGATGGAAGTACTAATCCCGAGAATGCAAACCGCCATAACAAGATTTACCTCTCGTCGGAGATCGAACCCGATGCAGCCCAACTCGAAAGCAAGAACTTGTCAAAAGTAAACGGAAGTAAAAGGGTGGAGATGCGCCGAAGGTTGTATTGAACTGATTGTTGTTATTTACAAGGTCTTGGGTCATATTTATACCCAAATACATGATATGTCCTTGCCGGACACGACTCTTATGTCTATTACAATTCAAACTATGAATAAATCTCCTAAACGGACTCTTACAAGCATTATCTATAAGGAAACTATTTAACATATCTGAATTAATAGATACAATTGTCTTTCCCGGACTCTATCCACATATGGCAATCCTCATGATGTCCTTTTACCGAAATCGGGTACATCGGCTATCCTTATCGGAATTGGCTACATCTGTTGTCCTTGTCCGATTCGGTCTTAGCCGATGAACACCTTAGCCGATTCGGTCTCAGCCGACGTGCACTTTGTCTCCAAGAGCTATGATCTTCCTCAAATCCGCTTTGGCCTTACCTCTAAATCCGATACATGAATTATCAAATTTGGTCGCTAACACATGCCCCCCAAGTCCGCTATATTGATAATGTTGCGGATTTGCTCAATCTTATCTTTCCAAGAAATTATAGGGCTTTCCGTACCGGCCGTTATCACGCGTCTTTAAATAGTAACCACCGCTTTGAAATTTTCACGCCGTCACTTCTATTTTCACCGCTTTAGCCACAACCACCCCCAAACTCCATCGGCGATTTTATTGAAGCTCCCGGCGAACCCGCAGATGATCCTCCTCGCGGCGACTATCCCATCCACGGCGATGTCGACTCCCGTCAACCCCTCTCGCACCCAATCGGCTGAGTTCCTTGAGGTAAGCCCTGTTGGCTTTAGCTCTTCTTCTTGCCGCAGTTTGGTTTTCCCTGTTATGATTTGTTGTTCATTGTAGCATCTCTCAAACCAAATCACAATCCCCAGTCTTGTTCATCCAAACCGATACTTCCTAGGGCCAATTGGCAACATAGACCCAACGGAGTTCATTAATGCCAAAACAAATAGGATTCCTTTTAGGTTAACAAACCCTAGCCTGGCCCACTGGATTGGAACCTTTAAGTCTTGGCCATCCATTGATAAAACTTGGCCGGAGTGGTATAACAGAGTATCAGCTAGCAAGCAAAGTCGCTGGGAAGAGCTTGGGATAACACAGTGTCTGGCCTTAACAATAGTCGATATGACCAAAGACGAACCTGTGCTGTCGGCTGCTAGCTACTTCTGGTCCAACACTTTGAACACATTCTTGTTCAACCAGGGGCCAATGACGCCCACTCTCTTGGACATAGTGATGATCACGGGCTTAGATATTACATCATCGGCTAACCCGGTCAGCTTGAACACCAAAGGTCAGTTTTCCTTCAAGACCCGGGCAATTGGTGGCTGGAATGGATTCATTAGTCAGAATATGAAAACCGACCTAGTAGACCCTAGGGAACACACAACCTTCCTTTTGATGTGGCTAGAAAAGTTTCTGTTCTACGGTCCAAGCTATGGCCCCACAACTAATTGGCAGCACGTAGCCGAAGCCCTGGTAGAGAAAAGGCAACTTCTTTTGGGCAAATATTTACTAGGGTATCTTTACCAGATGTTGAATTCTACATCGGCTAAGATTGCCACAGACTCGACTATCGGCACTGGTGGCCCTTGGTGGCTTCTCCAAATTTGGCTCAATCTGCATACACATAAGGTTGTCGACATGCCAGCATTAGTGGAAGCCAACTTCCCAAGATCACAACTGATCATGGATGAAGATGGAGATGAGATTACAACACGCTAATGCATGTCTTTTGGGGAGGCAACATCTTCATACACCGGATCCAAGCTCTCAGCCGATCTCTTCAAGGATTGGTTTGGTAACTTCTACGATGGAATTCGAAGAGCCTCAAGGATCTGGTTCACATATGAGAACTCGAAAGATTTTGAGCTCCCCAATGACTTTAGATTCGATGAAATTAATTCTGAAAGGTTCGAGAAGTCTAGGGAAGTCTTCACATCTGCCATCTCTCCCTGCATCCTCCCAGTCGGCATCCACCAAGGCAAGAACGTCCAGACTTCATATGAATTTTATCACCCAATGAGCGCTGCTAGACAGATAGGCATGGGACAGCTGCTGATCGACTTATATTTTGCCGATAAAATTCAGGCTAGGGGGGAGATCACTTCAGGTCTTATGATGGACAGATTGCTCAATATATCAGGCCTCTCCTCAGCACATTGAGAACATAGAATTGGCCATAATGAGGAGTGTAGCCTTCGACAGATGGTGGATCGAGTGGAAGAAACATCTTTTCCATCAATTGGCTTCGATGTACCTGACTACCATGTACCCGGAGTTGGTTCCACAAGTAAGCACTTTTCTTTACATCAAATTCTTCATTATCGGCTAACACCTTTCAATATTTAACCATATCTTTTCTCTTTGTTTGCAGACTACCGATTACTCTCCTCCTCATGCTAGCAATACTGGAGCAACCATCTGCTATGCTGCTGGGATCATCCCAAATGGTGGTGGCCTGGCTCCTTCACTGATCGGCTTCAATGCCCCCAAGGTCACCTCTTTGCTTCATGGTCAAGCTCGTCAGCCGATCTCCTCTGAGAAAAGGAAAAGAGTCAAGGCATCGGCTGTCGATCCATCAGCCGCGAAGAAGAAAGCTCACAAGAAACGAAAGACAGCTGCAGTTGATGATCTGCCACCCTTGGATCCAGACATGGAGGAGGTCTTGAATCAAGAAGAAATGGAGGAAGCTATCGATGAAGCTGCAGCCAATACAAGTGAAACAGAGAGAACCATGCAGACGCCGCCAGCCGATGACCTAGCTCCTCAGAAAACTCCAACTCCTCCAAGACGCCAACCTCATCCTCAGTCGGTATGTATCTTTTTGGGGTTTACTTCCTTTAAATTTTCATATCCCAATTCTGACTAAACTCCTTTATTTGCAGAAGAAGAAATTGGCCACCACGAAGAAATCGGCTCCACCCCATCGGTAACTCTAAACTCAAGTCTTTTTTCTTATCTTCAATTACCCAATGCTTAACAAAACTTGTCTTTTTCTTTTATGAAGCCTCCTCGCTCTCCAGCAGCTGCCCCACATGAATCTAGTGAGCAAACTCCATCGGCTAGGGGCAGCCATCACGTAGCATAAGAAGCAGCTCCCATCACTCCTGTAAGCATTTTTTTCTCAAACTTTATATCAGCTACTTTGAATCTTCCAACACAACAATTTCAACCTTCTCTTTTTCAGGTCTTAGCCGATATGTTTTCCTTTGATATAAGGCAGTTCCTGGATGATGAGGAAGAGACTACAAGTAAAGCCTTAGCTCCTCTTGCCGATGACTTGAAGGCTAAATTATCAGACATGGCTAATTGGCTAAAATGCTCCTTGGACTACTTGGTCAATGACTGTGGGCCGATCAAATCAAGGTTTGAAGAGATCTAAGATCAAATTCCAGACGACCTTGCTGACATCATCTCCCCAGCAGTGTATCTTGAACAACATCGGCACAAGCTAGAGTGAGCATGACAAAGGATTGTCGATCGGCCGGAGAGGAAAGCTCTTGAAGCCACCATTGAAGCCAATCAGCAATCAATCACCGAGGACAAGACTAGGCTTGATGAGATGATTGAAGAGCCAAATCCAATTCAGACCAGCATTGATCGGCTCAAAAAACACAGAGAGGAGCTGCTAGCCGCACTAGAAGAGTGCAATACCAACTTAGCATCGAAGAGGCAAAAACTTGCCGATCTCCCCAGGGCTGTTGAGGAACAAGAATCCAAACTGAAGACTTCAATCAAGCACTTGTCAGATTTTACGAAGTCTCTGAAGATAATCCCTGGAACCGATGCTACCGACGCCCAAGTCATAGAAGACAAAGAAAAAATTAGGCAAATGGCTTTATCGGCTATCAACAAGCTGATATCTGGATGAACCGATCCATGTAATAAAAGCTTACCACTTGAGACTTGTGAATTCTTATGCCGACTCGTGAAAATCCTTGTGATCGTTTGTAATATATCTTCTGTGAATACATGAAAATTTTTGAAGTCCACATATTTTTGTATGCCTGTGTATGTATATGCCCTCCTAATTTTTCAATGCCAAGCAGTGATAAAATTATAACATGACGAAGGCGATCAGCCATCAAACATCGGCTTAGCACAACCGATTATGATAACTAAAAAGACTAAGGGCGATATAACTTATATCGGCCATCTAAAGACGATGTAAACACATCGGCTACCATGTATCGGCTCACACAGCCGAATCATGAATTGATCTAAACACTTGGATAATATTTCTTCAAGTATTTTCCATTGAGAGCTCTTTTAAAAACTTCTCCATCAAGCCCTTGCAACATGTAAGCTCCCTTAGAAACAGATTTCTAAATCCGAAAGGGACCTTCCCAATTCGGTGACCACTTGCCGAATTTGTTATCATGAGTCCCAATCGGCAAGATCAATTTCCAAACCAACTCACCTTATAAAAAATATTTTGGCACAATTTTCTTGTTATAATGACGAGCGATTCTCTCCTTATCTCTTGTCACCTTTTCCAAAGCATGCATCCTATATTGAACCAACTCCTTCGATTCATCCATCATGAGATTATGATAGTCATCGACTGTCAACTCATCTTGCAAATCAATCCTCCTTGAGCCGATGACACTTTCCCACGGCAATACAGCTTCATGTCCATAAACTAACTTGTAAGGAGGAACTTGGATTGATCCATGACAAGCCATCCGATAGGACCACAATGCTTCAGCCAATCGGCTATGCCATTGCTTTGGAAATTCAGAAATCTTCCTCTTGATCAACTTAATTAAACTTTTGTTGGATGCTTCTGCTTGTCCATTAGCTTGTGCATAATATGGTGAAGAATTCAACAACTTAATCCCCATGCTCTCAGCAAATTGGACAAACTCATCTGATACAAAGATGGATCCCTGATCGGTTGTGATAGTTTGAGGAACACCAAATCGATATATGATATGCTCTTTAACAAACTGAATTGCATCCCCAGAATCAACCTTTTTCAACGGTATTGCTTCCATCCACTTTGTGAAATAATCGATTGCCACCAATATAAACTTATATCCTTTGCTCGAGGGTGGATTAATCTGGTCGATCATATCGATTCCCCAGCCACTGAACGACCATGGCTTGATTATAGGATTCATAGCCGATGCTGGTGCTCTTTGAATTGCTCTAAATTTCTGGCAATCTTGGCAACTTTTATAATATCTGAAGCAATCCTTAAGCATTGTCGACCAAAAATATCCAGATCTCTGTAGCAACCACTTCATCTTGTGAGCCGATTGATGAGTTCCACGTATGCCTTCATGCACTTCTCCCGTCACAACCTTGGCTTGATCGGCACTCAAACACTTTAGCAATACTCCATCAATCATCCGATAGTATAATTCGCCATCCAACAAGACGTATCTCAAAGCTTTGTATTGCAATTTTCTTGAAGCCAATTGGGAAGGATTCTTCAAATAATTAAGCACATCATACCTCCAATCATCGTAATTGTAGCAATTTATACCTCGACGTCTTTCATCATCGGCTTGTATCCCGATGTTCCTTGAGCCAAATCATTATCTTCAACATTCTGCTCTCGAGGAATATGCTTCAAAATGACTAGCCAAAAACTATCCATCAATTCTCGACACTTCTGATTGTAGATCATCAATGTATCTTCCTTGCACTCGTATTCCCCAGCTAACTGGTAGATAACCAACAAAGAATCACCCATGATTTCAATAGCATCGGCTTCAACTTTGTTTAAAGGCTGCAATCCCTTGAGAACTGCCTCGTACTCAGCTTGATTATTAGTTACATAAGGTGCAATGGTATAAGCGAATTCAAAACTTGCCCCATAGGCGATATTATGACCAAACCGATACCACAACCATGAGTACAAATTGATCCATCAAAGAACAATATCCAAGGCACTATGTCAACCGAACCGATTGAGTCATCACGATGTTCAACGATAAAATCGGCTATAGCTTGCCCCTTAACTGCTTTGGGTGCCTGATATCTGAGATCAAATTCTGTTAAGGCATAAATCCATTTTCTAACTCTTCCTTTCAACACTGGAGCCGATAGCACGTACTTAACTACATCGGCCTTGTAAACTATGGTGCATTCATTGGATAACAAATAATGCCTCAACTTTGTGCAAGAAAAATACAAACATAAGCATAATTTCTTCACCGAAGAATACCTTATCTCTGCATCCAGAAGCCTTCTGCTCATATAAAAGATTGCTCTCTCCTTGCCCTCAAATTCCTAGATCAAGACTGAACCGATTGACTTCTCATCGGCAGACAAGTACAACTTGAAAGGTACTCCTTTTGTGGAGGAATCAGAACTGGAGGGGAACTCAAATATTCCTTAATATTGTCCAAAGCCTTTTGTTGTTCTGCCTCCCAAGTAAACTCTTGATTGGCTTTCAATCTGAGCAAAAGGTGTAAAGGGCTCCATCTTCCCAGATAGGTTAGAAATGAATGTTCTAATAAAATTCACCTTGACGACCAAAGATTGCAATTGCTTCTTATCTTGTGGAGGTTGAATACTCTTGATTGCATTAATGCTTCTTTGTGTTACTTCAATCCCTCTCTCCTGAACAAGAAAACTTAAGAACTATCCAGCCGATACACCAAAAGCAGACTTTGTAGGGTTCATTTTTAAGCCATATTTCCTTGTCCTTTTGAGCACTCTTCTTAAATCGGCTATATGATCATCGACCTCTTTTGATTTTACCACCACATCATCAATATAGATTTCAACCAATAAGCCGATCAGATCATGAAATATGTAATTCATGCCCCTTTGATATGTAGCTCTAGCACTCTTCAATCCAAAAGTCATCACAACCCATTCGTACAAGCCGATTGCACCAGGACACCTAAAAGTAGTCTTATGAATGTCTTCCTCTGCCATAAAAATTTGATTATATCCAGCATTGCCATCCATAAAACCTATCATCTTATGTCCTGAAGCAGCATCCACTAATTGATCAGCAATCGACATTGGGTATTCATCCTTAGGGGTAGCCTTATTTAAATCCCAAAAATCAATGAACACCCTAAGTTTACCATTCTTTTTCATGACTGAAACTATGTTTGAAACCCACTCAGCGTATCGGCATGACCGAATAAAACCAGCATCATATAATCAAGCAATTTTGGCCTTAATAGCATCATACATATCAGCTTTAAATATTCTAGGTGGTTGCTTAAATGGTCGATATCCTGGTTTGATAGGAAGTCGATGTTCCACAATCGATCGGCTAAGTCATGACATCTCAAAATATTCCCAAGCAAAACAATGCATGTATTCTTTCAAAAGTTCTATTAACTTGGTTCTAAAATGAGAAGATACATTTTTGCTAATAAATGTCGGCCTAGGTCTATCTCCTGGACCTATATCAACTTCTTCCAAATGATCGGCCGACATGAAGCCTTATCCCAATTTGCCATCGAGATCATCTACAGTGTCCTTGGTGTAGAAATTTGACCCCTCCACGATGCCCTCAAAGCAGTAGTTGGGGCCCTTCGTCTCCAATTGGCTGTATATCAGAATCGAACACTTTTAGATAACCTCCTTCCTAAACTTTGCCAGATAACCAGTCAATTCCATCCATCTCCCAAAGGGTTAAATCGGCATTAGCAATATTGACTGACCTGTCGGCTGGCACGATTTCCACCTTGTCACCTTGCCATTGGATTAAGCTCTAATGCATGGTCGAAGGAATGCACAATTGGCATGGATCCAATCCCTTCCAAGCAACAGGCTGTATGAACCCTTCCCGTCGATGACAAAGAACATGGTGGGGACTGTTTTGCTGCCGATTGTCAACTCCACATTCAATACCCCTTTTGGTTTCTGAAGGATTTCCACCAAAGTCTTTGAGAACCATGTTGGTATTGATGAGATCATCTGAATTTCTGCCCAATTTCTTGCATGTAGCATATGTCATCAAGTTCACAGTAGCCCCACCATCAACCAACATCTTAGACATCGGCTTGCCATTGACAAAGCCCTTGACATATAGTGGCTTGAGGTGCCAATGCCATGTCCCTTCTGGTTTTTCAAAGATAGCTTACTCTAGGGACAAACTAACTTTGCTAAGGATTCTTCCATGATATCTGCATCGGTTTGGGTAGCCTCATATTCTACTGGTAATACAAAACCATGTTAACCGATGCAGAAGCAACAACTTTCCCTTAGCAAGCCTCTTTGCTTTATCAGCTTTGACTTCATCGGCTGAGATCACCTTGCTCTTGACATGCCACTCTATATTTCCTTTCCTCAGCCGATGATCGATCTCCTCTTGGACCGCTTGGTATTGCTCTCTGTTCCTCATTCTTTGAACCCTCCTCTTCTGGTTCTTGGTAAAAATACCAGAAGGACACCATTGTGGGCCCACGGTCTCATCTTCATCTTCATCAAAATCCCGCAAAAATCCCGATGAATAGGACCCGGCCTCGATGAACAGGCTTCTTTCGACTTAGCCGATATTCCCTAGGATAAAATCGGCTTGAACTTTCAGCATATTCCTTATCACAACCACTGCATGCTAGACAATCTTCTATCGATGGCAGCCTCATTCCCTCATTCCAGCAGAACCTGAAGAACTCACAACTCCAATGGGGATCAACACTGTCATCTTCCTCATAGTATCTCTCTTCCTGTCTATCATGTCTCCTCTGATATTTATTAATAATTTTAGTGGAATTGAGTTGTTTGGACCGATAATCTTTCCTATCGGCTGCCCTTCCACTTGTATGAACCATGTTGACAGGAAAAGGGTTTCCATCAACTTTCCTCGGCTTCTTCAAATCATCAAATTTTATCTTGCCTTGCTCGATAGCCAATTAGATCTGCTGCCTAAAAACTTTGCAATCATTGGTGCCATGAGATCCAGTATTGTGCCACTTGCAATATTTCCTCCTTTTCAACTCCTCAGCCGATGGAATTACATGACCGGCAGGAAGCTGAATATGTTTCTCCCGAAGTAGCAGATCAAAAATCTTGTCAGCCTTGGTGACATCAAAGTCAAACTTTTTTCCTTTGGAGAATTTTTCACCCACTAACATGCAATAACTTTCTTATTCCTTGACCATTTGGCTGCTGCTACTTCGGACTCACTCTCAACTTCAGACTCGGAGGTATATGAAACGTGGCTAACCTTTTTGAAAGCTTTCTTGGCCTCTTAGAATCTTTGCTCATGTGTTGTCACCTTTTGGGCCAAGTGAGCCAAGCTCTAAAAGTCTTGAGCCAAAAATCTTTCCCTAATAGAAGTCAATAAGCCCTGGAAAACAAGATCAGCTAACTAAGAATCTGACAAAACCAGGCTGTAACATCTCCTCATGTCTCTAAACCTGTGAATGTAGTCCTGAACAGATTCATCATGCTTTTGCCTAACGGCTGTCAGATCAGACAGTTTCATCTCGTGGATTTCACTGTAAAAGTACCTATGAAACTGTTTCTCCAGATCGGCCCAACTTTGAACATAGTATAGGGCAAAGATTAAAACCATGTAAAAGTCGATCCAGATAAAGACAGAGGGAATAATCTAACCCTCAGAGCGTCAGTAGACGATGCATCACCACACTGAGCTAAGAATCGGCCGACATGCTCATAAGTTGACACATTGTCTTGCCCCGAGAATTTCAAAAGTCTGGTACCTTGTATCGGTTTGGCAATGGTACCCTCTCAAAGTATTCTGGATATGGATACCAATACATATTGCCAGTATCCTTGGGTTTGAGACCAAACTGCTCCCTCATTACATCCGCAATCATATCGACCCAAGGCTTCTGCTGAGGGGCCTCTTGAAACTGCTGCTGCATTGGCTCAAACTGATTAACTTGAGGCAAATACTGGGGTTGAGGTGATGCCCCCCGGCCAATATTGTCCTTGAGGTGAATGAGGCTGATATAGGAAATTAACATTGCCCCCATGTGATGCTGAGGAGGCTGATGCACCACATGGGCTTGCTGACCATGAGCAAACCGAGAACCGATAGGCTGATGCTGCTGTCCAATCGATGACTGTTGCCTCATCGGTATCTGCGGAATCGGCTCAACAGCTGGTTGATTCGCTCTGAACATAGTCGCAACCTAGTCTTGAGTAACCTGAGGGATGTTTTGTCCAGTATGTTGAAGTTGTTGCTTGGTCAAAAGGAAAGGATGGAACCCCGGTTGCTTCTGTGCCGATGATGATGTGATCGGCATTGCAGAAGCCGATGCTGATGCCATCGGTTGTTCTGTGGCTACACCTGAAATGGGCTGCAGCTTGTCGGTCACCAGAGTCCTATATGGCAGGAATTTGCCCTCAGGAAGATACACCGGCCCCTTGGCCTGATACTCAACAATTCTGGAATCAGCCATAGAACTGATCATGTTGTTCAAAGTATTAACAAGAGTCCTCGACTGGTTGATCAAAGCGTGCACATCGTAGTCAATCCGGTCTTGTAGAGTGTTGAGTTCTGGGCCTTCTTCTTTCTTGACCTCCTGAGGTTTAGAATCATTGGCAGAACTTGTCTCAGGCTCATCATTGTTTGGTTATTTTACCTTGTATCTTTGAATTACTGAACCCGAGCGAGTTTGGATGAATGAGTGCAAAATTTGGTTTTGCAGAGTGTTCATCACCTCTGCAAACTCAGCCTTTTGCTCTGGCATTAACTTGTCCATGGTCACGGGGATGATGTTCTTTGGGTCGCCATCGGTTGTCTTCATGTCCACCATGACGTATGCCTTGTAATCGTGTCCCACCGGACGTGCCAAGAAGCGTGTTAACTCAAAAAAGCCACGCACTGGCCTGAGAGATTTACTTTACTCTAGTGCAGGTCCAAATATTACTTTTGAGGTTCGAGGGCATGCCAGTTGGTTTGATCCTGTAACCAACAAGAAACAAAGCAAGAAAAACGAGGTTAATCCATAAATGATAGCCGATCGGCTAGAAGCAGGAACCAATCAAGTGTTAAGACGACCTAACAGATTGATAACAAGCTTAACATGTTTAACCACGGTGAGATCTTAATATAAAGCGCAGATTTAGCATATCAAGTAAATAAAAGGAAACAAGATAACTAAATCAGGTAAGATCGGCTGAAACCTCAATACTATCTCTAATAGCAATTATAAAACAAGATATATATTATGATTCTCAATAATACTTAATAGGTTGGATTTAACAGATGCAACATTGAGTATAAAGACAAGCATAAAATCTAGGCAAATCGATGAAAGCCTTTCGAAATGGTGGATACACTATATAATCTAGATCAACGTTGATATCTAACCTTACCGACTGTTGCATAGTAAGAGATGCTAACAAATTAGGGTTAGATCGCAATATTGATCTGGATTATATAGCATATATGATAACTCGACGATTTACATAAACATGATTAGAGTGTCATAAAGATGGAAGTACTAATCCCGAGAATGCAAACCGCCATAACAAGATTTACCTCTCGTCGGAGATCGAACCCGATGCAGCCCAACTCGAAAGCAAGAACTTGTCGAAAGTAAACGAGAGTAAAAGGGTGGCGATGTGCCGAAGGTTGTATTGAACTGATTGTTGTTATTTACAAGGTCTTGGGTCATATTTATACCCAAATACATGATATGTCCTTGCCGAACATGACTCTTATCTCTATTACAATTCAAACTATGAATAAATCTCCTAAACGGACTCTTACAAGCATTATCTATAAGGAAACTATTTAACATATCTGAATTAATAGATACAATTGCCTTTCCGGACTCTATCCACATATGCAATCCTCATGAAGCACTTCAACCGAATCCGAAGACAATTCCAATGTCCTTTTACCGAAATCGGCTACATCGGCTATCCTTATCGGAATCGGTTGTCCTTGTCCGATTCGGTCTTAGCCGATGAACACCTTAGTCGATTCCGTCTCAGCCGACGTGCACTTTATCTCCGAGAGCTACGATCTTCCTCGAATCCGCTTTTGCCTTACCTCCAAATCCGATACATGAATTACCAAATTTGGTCATTAACACCCATCACGTCTGCAAACTCAACAAGTCCCTCTATAGCTTAAAGCAAGCTCCCCGCACTTGGTTCCTGCATTTTAAACACTTTCTCCTTTCACTAGGGTTCCATGCCTCCAAAGCCGACTCCTCCTTGTTCATTTACCAAACACCCACCGCCACCTCTTATATCTTACTCTACGTGGATGACATTATTCTTATAGCTAGCTCGCCATCCCTACTCCACAACATCATCGTAAACTCAACCAAGCTTTTTCTATGACCGATCTTGGTCCACTCTCTCATTTCCTTAGCATCCATGTGACACCCACACACTCTGGACTTCTCTTATCCCAAGAACAGTATATCCATGAACTGCTCGAACGTACCAGTATGACCTCCTGTAATCCCTGCTCTACCCCCATCGACACCAAACCAATATTATCAGCCACTCCTGGCCGTTCTGTCGCCAATCCAACCAAATTCCACAACCTCGCCGGAGCATTGCAATACTTGACAATCACTCGACCCGACATTTCATATGCCGTCCAGCAGCTTTGTTTGTTCATGTATGATCCCAAAGAGCTGCATCTTCAACTCCTCAAACGGATACTTTGCTATCTTCGGGGTACTATATCACATGGCCTACAACTACACCGGCCGCTCCTCCTCCACCGACATCGTCGCCTATTCCGATGCCGATTGGGCTGGATGTCCGGACACTCGTCGCTCTAGCTCTGGATACTATGTTTATCTTGGCGATAACCTAGTGGCTTGGTCCTTAAAGCGACAACACACCGTCTCCAGGTCTAGCACATAAGCCGAATATCGAGCTGTCACTAATACGGTATCGAAACTTGTTGGCTCCGGCAGCTCTTGATGGAACTCGGCATCACTCCTCGGCGCTCCATACTTGTGCATTGTGATAACGTCAGTGCTCAATATCTGGCCACAAATCCAGTTCAACACCAACGCAGGAAGCATGTAGAAATTGATTTGCATTTCGTCCGGGACAAAGTGGCGCTCGGTGAAGTCAAGGTCCAGCATGTTCTTTCCTCCTCTCAGTTTGCCGATATTTTCATCAAAGGGCTTCCTCGGACGCTATTTCAAGAATTTCGTTGCAGCCTGAACATTCTACCACGTCTAGGCTGAGGGGGGGCTATTGGATCATAACTTGTGCCATTATCTCCGGAACTTCGGCCTGTAACAACCGCGCCATATCATGTAACAAACTCCGGCCTCAGATGTAGGCCTCACCTCCATGCTTCTAGCTCATGTAACTATTTATCTGTATCGCCTATTTATGGCGTTGTATTTGTGATCAATGGAATCAAGGCAATTGCCGTTCTTGTCGAAACTTGGTTTCGGCAATAGAAAACTTGGGGTCGCAGTCGAGATCGCCAAGCACGATGGGTTGGAAGGAGAAGAAGATTTAGACAGGTTCAGGCCCTCTCGTGAGGTAATACCCTACTCCTGTTTCGGTGGATTCGATCCGCCGAGTGTCTTTATTGATCTTGTGATCCAAAGTCGAAAGCTAAAAACGATCTAGAATCTCGATCTCTCGATATCCCTCAAGGGACGCCCTTACCCCCTTATATAGTCTTGGGAGGAGGGCTTACGGATCGGAAAACCCTATCTTATTCTAGTTGGTTTCCTCAATCTTACCAAACCATGACTGTAGGCCGATTGCCTTATCTCTATCGGCAATCGTAACACCCAAGTCATGTTTGGTTTACAGATATGGCAGGTACAATCTATCCCTACCTCCAGTCGGATAAGCTTGCCATGTAGATACCCGATTGCCATAATCTCCACAAGTAGCCCCGAGTCCTTTTCGTCGACGAGACAACTCACTTCAAACCAAAACAGTTCGCAACCAAAAAACCTCTTTGGCCGAGTGCTTCGGCGCCGAGTGATTCCATCATCTCTGCCTGAATCTTCCCAGTGGCTCCAAAGACTCGTGAAGGGCTGGAAAATATCCAAAAAATTCTCAAAAATAAATATCTAGGTGCATCTCCTGATGCACCTAATTAGGTGTAGCCCCCGACTATATGATTAGTTAAAAACAAGCTAAGCATATAGTCAAGAACTATAAAAAATCATTCTCATGTAAATGCCTAGCTCATGCTAAAGCAATTATAAAAATCTCATTACTCGGTAAGTTTATACTCATCCGAGTGAATTTGCTCGAGTCATCTCAAAACAAATAATTCAATCGGTCCTCATGGGTAAAAAACACTTGGTAAGCTTGTGCTTATCCGAGTAGTTCTGCCCGAGTTACCTCGGAGCTAGTATCTCAATCGTTCCTCATGGGAAAACAAGTTCTTTCAATCATATGAAAAATATGACCAAGTGATCAAACAAACTTATGCCATAACACTAGTCTCAATCGGAAGATCTTCACCAAGGTGGAAAAATAAATAGGCATTGATAAGATAACTTGATCAAACGCCAAGAAACCAAACAGCCCTTGTCATCAAGGCAGCTATAAAAACTTAGCTGTTGGTCACCTTCCAAGTTGCATCGTGCCGCTTCTCATGAAGTCAAGCAAACCGCGGTTTGAAAAGATCTTTAAAGGTACGGGGCACTCGGACACGTGCATATTGCTCGGGCAAATCTGCTTAAGCACATCCGCTTAAATCCCTAAAGACACGCGTCAGGCCACACCTTAGTTGGGCCGTAGATTATCTCATGGGCTCGGCCCAGTCCCGAGAAAACCTAGCGCAACCCTCAAATCTTTCTATAAATGATCCAGGTCGTCCCCGCCTCTTCATCTTCCAAAAAGATTCCCCTTTTCGCAGTACTGTTCATCAGTTCCCTGCGGAGAACCCTAGACTTGCGCGCTCCCAAATCCATCCATCCAGGAACTCGCTAGTTGCAACAACCAGCTTCCGCAGCCAAATCTTCCACATTCCCTTGTCAAAAATCCGACCTGTTCCGGCCAGATCCACTCCTCATCAACACCACACTCATGGCGGAGGAAAAGAGGATTCTGTTCGACCAATGGGCCGCCTCAGATGTGAGGGAATCCACCCTCAAGGAGATGGTGAAGCACGGGGTGCTTCCACCTAAGGAGATCATGGGATGGCGCCGGCGGCGGGGAGGACTTCCCAACCCCGAACACCGGTGAGCTCGTTGTTTTCACTTCTTTCTTCTACCGCGGGTTCAGCCTTCCCACCTCGGAGTTCTTCCGGGGACTTCTGGATTACTATGGGCTTCATCTCTACCATCTGAACCCCAACTCAATGCTTCACATTGCTCTCTTCATTCATGTATGTGAAGCCTTCCTTGGTATCCTCCCCCACTTCCAACTCTTCCGTCGGATGTTCTATCTCAAACCTCACCCGAACAAGGACCAGCCTTGCGTCGTTGGTGGGGCAGGTTTCCAACTCCGCGGATCTCTCCGCAAGGAGTACTTTTCCCTTCCTTTGAAGTCTTCCAATAAGGGATGGCATGCGGGCTGGTTCTACATTAGCAACATAGAACCTGGCCTGCCATCTTTCGTCGGTCTTCCCCCTGTCCCTAGGCCAAACTGGAGCACTGTTCCAGTAGCTCAAGATTGGGACGAGGCCAACAAGCTGCTCGCAAAGATCTTGGCGATGAAACAGTGGTCTTCGCGGGAACAGATCACTCGGCACTTCATCGTGCCGACCGGCGCCGATCAAGGAACGGTCAAAGCCGGCCTTCGAGTATGAAGGCGGAACAGACCCCAATCGGGAGGATCCAGATCCACTCAAGTTCGAGATCCTGAAGATCCGGATGTACAAACTCTTCTCGACTGGAATTGCAGTTGAGCGGGCTCTCATTCTACCAGTTCTTCCCTTCAGCATCCACCGACCTCCTCCTCCGGTAAGCCGACTGGTTGCTTCATAATATCTTTCAATATCGACATCTTGTCTCTTAACATTGCACTTTTTTTCTTCGCAGGAAAATGCCTCTATCTCTTCCAAGCCATACGGGGTGTCCCATGACGACGCGCCGCGTCGCCCGCCAAAAGCCGTGGCGGGGTCAAGATCCAAAGCGACCCGGTCGGGAAGCGAGCGGCGCCGAGTGAAGACTCGAACAAGCGTGAGAGCAAGAGGAGGCTGATTATAGAGGACTCGGATGACGATGTCCCGGCCCCTCCCATCGAGGCCCCGCCTTTAAGGCGGTCGCCACGGACGGCGCCGAAGATACGCCGATCATCCAGTATGCTCAAACCGAAGTCTTGAACTCTTCCGTTGAAAACCTTCCTTTATCTTCCGTTGAAAACCGAAGTCCACTTTCGCAGGAGGCCCGGACATAGATCCTGCCGGGAGGTGAGGAATCGACCCCGCCATCGCTCCCGAGGCGTCAAGGCCAGCGAGCCGAGCCCCAGAGCCCACGACCAAGCGCGAGCACTCCGGGAATCAACCTTCACCTCCGAAGAAAGATGCCCCAAGGAAGGAGCCCCGCCGTCGGTCGGGATATCCCGACCGGGAACCGACCGCGGCCGGGGAACCCGAGGCCGCAGCTCAAGCGCTCCCGACCGGGGTCACTCGGCGCGAAACCGGGGAAAAGAGGCCAGCCGGCCGCTCCACATAGGCAAGCGGCCGCCGAAACCGGTGAGATTTGTTTGAAGTACTCTTTTACTCTTCCAATTTTGAATCTTTCATGTCTTTATTTGTCCTTCTTGCTCGCCGACCATAGTGGAGGAGATACCCAGGTTGCAGTCCTCTGAAACCTTGGTTCCCCCCATTCGGATCGAGTGGCGGGATTCGGAAGGCGAGAGGCAGGGCATCATCTTAGACCGGCAAGCCGAAAAAGATGAAAGGGATGCCCTTGTCAAGAGCCTGAACGAGGCGACCCGGCTGCTCAACGTAAGCCTTTGTCTTTCTCTTTAATTATATCATCATTATCTTTCAGTCGATCACTCTTCTGCTTTTGCGCGCAGAAGGAGTATTGCCGCTCAATGGCAAAATCTGAAGTGCTGGAGAAGCTGGTCCCTCACTTAAACTCCTTGGAGGACGTTCAGCGACAGCTGAAGGTCACTCGGGAGGAGGCCGCGTCAAGGGAGGCGGCTCTAAGGAGGGAGGTCGCAGAACTTCGGGAGGCGAACCTCGACCTCCGAGGGTCAATCGGGAGTAAGCCCGCCTACCCAAGTTTCTTCATGATTCTCATGCTGATCTCGGTTGTTGACGATCTTCTTTCGTTGTAGAAAATTCTTCGGAGGTTCATTCGCTTCAAGTCCACTGGAGGTCGGCCTCGACAAAGCTGCAATAGAGGCTGAGTTTGAAGGTAAGTCTCTTTGAAATAATCATTCCTTGTGCTGCCTTATCCCCGAGTGCTTTTGAACAACCCGAATCTTTTGGCAGCGTACAAGGTCAAGACCCGTGCACAATATGACGTCCTGCTTAGGCGGGTTAAACAAAGCGACGAGGTTCGGGAAGAAGTCGCCAATGCTGCCACGCCGATCTTGCTGTCCTTGTTCGATCAAGGAGTTGGGACCAGCTCGCTGGAGCCGATCGAGATATTCGACAAGCTGCGGCTGGCTCCCGACCGATACCTGGCCAATATCACCGAAGCAGCCAGCATGGGGGCTGGTCTGGCTCTTGCACAGACCAAGTCCCTTTACCCCTGAGTGGATATTCACTCGGTCGGAGAAGGCTTTGCTGACGGAACAACAGACGAGCAGGCCTTGGACATGCTGAGTGAAGCGCAAGAGGCGGTGAAGAGGATATCTCTTGATGTAGTGAACAATTTCAAAATCTGATTTGTCTTTCTGACTTTGTCTTGTAAATATCACATACCCGTAATGCTCTGATGTAGAACCTGTGATATATTTAGTTTATTTATGTTAATGCCTTGATCCGAGTTTTTGTGTGAAATTTCTTAAGTAGTTTTCGTCTGACTGTCGCCAAGCCTAGGCTTGATTAGGTCATCGAAAAACTCTCAGTCCTTAGACACTGAACTCGAATCGAAGGCCATTAAACAATGATAAACCAAATCATGCACAGAAGTTGACGAGAAAAACTTAAACTTTTATTGACATATGTACAGCCCCCGACTGCTAACTCAAGAAGTCGTCTTGCTTGAGGTTGGCAGTCAAGGAAAACAGAAAGCTTTAGCCGAATTAGGCATAAAATCGTCGAAGATGCTCGATGTTCCAGGAGTTCTCCACCATAGACCCGTCTTCGCGCTTTAGCCGGTATGCACCGGGTCGAGTCACTTCAGCGATTATGTATGGTCCTTCCCATATGGGGTATAGCTTGTGTCGGTCTTTGGTTGTCTGGATCTTGCGTAGGACCAGGTCGCCAACAATGAAAGCTCGTGCTCGCACGTTGCGACTGTGGTATCTTCTGAGCCCTTGAAGGTATTTGGCCGACTGGATGAGGGCTGCCTCGCGGGCCTCCTCCAATCGGGTGAGGTCATCCACTCGGTCAAAATCGTAGCGTTCATCATTGAAGCTACGGACCCGGAGGGATTCATACTCCATCTCGTTTGGCAACATGGCTTCTGCGCCATAGACCAAAAAGAAGGGAGTTTGGCGGTGGCCCGACCGGGTGTGGTCCACGCGATCATAAGACCGAGGGAAGTTCTTGAACCCACTTGCCCGCGTAAGGGTGAAGGCGGTCGAACACGCGGGCCTTGATGCCTTGGAGGACCATGCCGTTAGCTCGTTCGACTTGTCCATTGCTTTTGGGGTGGGCTACCGATGCGTAGCGATCTTGATTCCGAAGTCCTCGCGAATTCCTTGAAGATGCCTCCCGTGAATTGAGTCTCGTTGTCGGTTATGATTCCGTTTGGGACGCCGAAGCGGTGCACAATGTTGAGGAAAAATCCCGTGCCTTGTCGCAGTGATGGTGGCGACCGGCTTTGCTTCAATCCACTTGGAGAACTTTTCGATTGCGACGAAGAGGTGTGTGAAGCCTCCCGGAGCCTTTTGAAAGGGCCTACCATGTCCAAGCCCCACACCGCGAACGACCAGGATAATGGTATAGTTTGAAGCTCCCTGGCCGGGACATGGCTTTGTCGGGCGAAAACCGGCAGCCTTCGCAGGTTCGTACGACTTTGTCCACGTCGGAGACCGCGGTAAGCCAAAAGAAACCTTGCCTGTAAGCTTTGCCGACCGGTGCGTGCGCCGCGTGGCTTCCGCATATGCCCGAGTGAATGTCCTGTAGTAGTTGCTTCCCATCCTCGGGTGTGATACATCTCATCAGGATTCCGGAGGAATTCTCTTGTATAAATCGAGTCGACCATGACATATGCTTGACAACGACGCCGGACGCGTTCGCTTCATCCCGGTCATCCGGCTCTTCTTTGGGTTAGGAATTTGATGAGCGGCGTCCTCCGGTCGGCGTCGCCATGGCGACTTCATTCGCAGTTTGCTCGTTGAGGGCTGTCTTTGCCGTGATGGTTGGTTCGTAGAGATGTTCGACAAAGACGTCTGTTGGGGCAGCTTCGCGTTTGGATCCGAACTGGGCCAGCTCATCGGCCGCCTCGTTGTTGTGCCTCAAGACGTGCGAGAGTTCGAGCCCGTCAAACTTGTCTTCAAGCTTGCGGACCTCTTGCCGGTAGGCCTCCATAGTGTCATTTAGACAGGACCAGTCCTTCATTACTTGATTGACGACCAGCTGGGAGTCACCTTTCACGATGAGCCGACGTATCCCGAGTGATACTGCAAGTCGCAGTCCATGTAACAGGGCTTCGTACTCGGCAACGTTATGAGAGGCGGAAAAGTGGAGATGAAGGACGTATCTTAGCCTTTCTCCAGTCGGCGAGATCAGCACAACTCCTGCTCCCAAGCCGGTGATCCTCTTGGATCCGTCAAAGTGCATAGTCCAATGTTGGAGGTCTTCCCGAGGCGTGTTGTCTTGCTGCTCAGTCCACTCGGCCAGGAAATCCGCCAAGGCTTGTGATTTTATGGATGTCCTTGGTTTGAAAGTCAAGTCCAAAGGCATCAGCTCTAGAGCCCATTTGGCGATGCGCCGGTTGCTTCGCGGTTGTGGATGACATCGCCCGGTGGGAAGGCGTGACGACGATGACCGAGTGACCACGAAAATAGTGTGCCAATTTCCTTGCGGTTATTAGAACACCATAAAGCAATTTTTGTACCTGAGGGTAGCGGATTTTGGCTCCTGCCAACACTTCGCTAACAAAGTAGATTGGTCTTTGAATCTTCTGAGCCCGTCCTTCTTCTTCTCGTTCGACCACGAGGACCGTACTGACCACTTGGTGAGTGGCTGAAACGTACAAGAGTAAAGGTTCCTGGGGCTGAGGCGAGGCCAGGACGGGTGGTGTTGTAAGGGACTCTTTGAAATCTTCAAAGGCCTTGTTGGCTTCCGCGGTCCACTGGAAGTCATCCTGTCTTTTCGCAACCTCGAAGAAAGGCATGCCACGTTCGCCGAGTCGGGATATGAAGCGGCTTAGTGCCGCCATGCAGCCAGTGAGCTTCTGGACGTCCTTCTGGTTACTCGGGGGCTTCATGCTCAAGATGGCGTTGATCTTTTCTGGATTGGCTTCAATGCCGCGATGTGACACCATAAAGCCGAGCAGTTTGCCTGATGGAACGCCGAAGGTGCATTTCTCCGGGTTTAGCCTCATTCTGAAGGCTCGGATGTTTGCAAAAGTTTCTTCAAGGTCGGCGATCAGGTCTTCTTCCTGCTTGGTCTTGATGACAACATCGTCGACGTAGGCTTCTACGTTCTTGCCGATCTGCGTCTGGAAGCATCTCTGGATCATGCGCTGGTATGTTGCTCCGGCGTTCTTCAGGCCGAAAGGCATTGTGACGTAGCAGTAGGCCCCAAACGGTGTGATGAACGACGTCTTGAGGCAATCGGATTCTTTCAAGCTGATCTGGTGATAGCCTGAGTAACAGTCCAAGAAACTCAAGAGCTGGCAGCCGGACGTTGAATCCACAACTTGGTCGATGCGAGGTAGCCCGAAAGGATCTTTGGGACAGGCTTTGTTGAGATCGGTATAATCTACACACATGCGCCATTGTCCCGTTTTCTTACGGACTAGGACTGGGTTGGCTAACCGTCGGGATGGAGGACTTCTTTAATGAAGCCGCGGCTAAGAGCTTTGTGAGCTCCTCCTTGATAGCGTCTTTTCGATCCCGAGCAAATCTGCGTAATCGTTGTTTGATCGGTTTAGCGTCATCTTTGACGTGCAAAGAGTGCTCGATCACCTCCCTAGGAATTCCAGGCATATCGATGGTTTCCAAGCAAAAACATCTTTATTAATTTGAAGGAAGGTGACGAGCGCGCTTTCCTATTTAGGATCTAGGTTAGCGCCGATTACGGTAGTTTTTGAGGGATCCGACGGATCAAGGGAGATCTTCTTAGTCTTGGCATCGCGGACCCCGATTTGGCTATCTTCTTGCGGGGACTTCGCCCTCGCTGAAGTTGACGCAGCCAATCGGATTTCTTGTTGGCCACGTAATCTCTCACGAGATTGGGCCATGTCGCAGCTCTCCTTGTCGCAGGTGAAGGCTTGCTTCACGTCGCTGCGAAGAGTGATGACGCCATTGGGACCCGGCATCTTCAAGCAGAGGTAGGTGTAGTGCGGGATCGCCATGAACTTGGCAAGCGCTGGTCTTCCGATGATGGCGTGGTATGCTGTCTCGAAGTCGGCCACTTCAAAAGTGACGTTCTCCGTCCGGAAGTTCTCTCGAGTCCCGAAGGTGACAGGGAGGGAGATGTGCCCGAGTGGTGTGGAAGATAGCCCCGGGATGACTCCGTGAAAGGGGGCTGAACTTGCCTTTAACTCGGCCCTCGGGATCTGCATCTCATCCATGGTTTTGGCAAACAGGATGTTGAGGGCGCTGCCCCCATCGACGAGGACGCGCTTGAGCCTGATGTTGCGAACCACGGGATCCAGGACGAGTGGATATCTCCCCGGGTGGATCACTCGGTCGGGGTGATCCGAGCGATCAAAAGTGATGGCCACTTCCGACCATCGCAGATATTGAGGGACCTCCAGCCGGGCCGCGTTGACCTCTCGGTCGGTTAGCTTTTGCTTCCTCTTGGATTCATAAGCTTGCGGCCCTCCAAAGATGTGATTGAGCTCTCCCACCGGGTCTTGGAAAGGTTCGACGTTCCAGCCGTGTTGTCTTTCTTGGTACCCGACGGACCAGCCTCGTCGGTTGTCTTCTTGTTGAGTCGCGCCGCGTGCTCGCAACCGCTTGTAAATAAAACATCCTTCGCCGCGTGTTTATGATTCGGATGATGGGTGCACCGGGCGTTCATGATAGTGTCGAAAGCGGCGACTCGGGACGGCGTGGAGCGTTGGAGGTTGCGGCTACCAAATCTTCTGACCGGCGCTTGCGGTCCCTCTGGCCTTGGTTGCCGTTATCCTTCTTAGGATTTCGGCTTCCTCCCGCCTGTTTGTCTTCCCTCCTGTCGGGACGATCTTGGCGGGCGGCCTTGATGGCGTCGTTTGACTTGGCGTAGGAGTTCGCCGTGTCAAACATCTGTTTCACCGTTTTTGGCGGCTTGCGTCCAAACTTGCCGATTAACAGCTCATCACGGACTCCCTTTTGGAAGGCGGCGATGATAATGTCATCGGTAATGTTCGGAATCTTGTTGCGCTTCTCGGAGAAACGACGGATGTAATCCTTCAGAGGTTCGTCCGGCTTCTGGATGACGTTGTACAGATCGAAGTGCGTGCCGGGCCTCTCGAAGGTTCCTTGGAAGTTGGCAATGAAGTGGTCCCTCAGCTCACTCCACGAGCCAATTGAGCCTCTTGGCAGGCTTGTGAGCCAGTTTCTGGCTGAGTTTGCGAGGGCCACTGGGAGATAGTTGGCCATGGCCTTGCTGTCGCCGCCTGCCGCGCGAATAGCGAGAGTATATACAGTGAGCCACGACTCGGGGTCGGTCTTGCCGTCATATCTCTCTATTCCTGTGGGTTTAAATCCACTCGGCCATTGCACTCGGCGGAGCTCCCGAGTGAAGGCCGGTACTCCATCATCACCGCTATCGGGTGATCCCCTCCGATCTTCCCGGGAGCGACGGTCTCGCTCCTGGTAGCGGCGATCAAGGACTTCCCGCAGATCACTCGGCGGGGTCTTCCGCTGGCTGGTTGGAAAGCTGGAGCTGGCGTTGTGGCGGATGCGATGGTGGACGGGTGGACGTCCGTGTCTTTTGCTGCGGGAGTCGGTGATTTGGTCCTGGTACCTTTGAGTTGACTCGCGGTGGGGGCCTCTTGGCCTTGTGGTCGATTGATCCGGCTCAGGCCTCTTATAGTCTCTTGACCTCAGAGGTGGAAGCCGGCTCCTGTCTGGTGTTTCGGCCACAGATTCAGTCGGCCTTCGCGCCGAAGTGGTCGGATGGCCATTGGCCGTGGCCGCGACGATAGTTTTGATCTTATCCAGCAGCGGAGTCACGTTGGCAGGCGCCGTCTCTATGACGGTGTCCAAGAGCGTAAGCGCGGCAACAGCGTTCTGCTGTGGCGTCTGGAAAATGTTGGCGTTGCGAACCCGTGTCTGAAGAATGGCTTCTTGGGCAGATCGTCCGGCAGCGCGTAGGTCTTGCTTCCTCTTGTCAGCTTCATCCTTGCGCTGCCTTTCTTCTTCGGCCGTTTTGCGCTCATGCTCAATCCTGGCTTGCTCTTCTTCAGCAAGCCTCCTGGCCATGGCCGAGTCGGTCTCATTCGGCTCCGCCATGAGGACATCAAAGCACTTCGGCTCGTAGTCCATGCGGCAATCGGAGTTGTCTGCTTCGTCAGAAGGGATGCCGTAGAGGTTGTCAAACCCGGTAGAGCTGAGGTATTCATTAAGTTCCGAAGATGGGCAGGAACCGAATGATGGGAGGATGACGGCGACCTCCCTTGAGCCTGGGTAGCCCAGATCTGGATCGTTCCAGTCCGAGTCAGAGCTTGAAGGCGCGGTCTCCTCCGAGTGGGTTGTAACCGACTCGGGGGAGAGGAGCTTGCTGTAGATCTCGGCGGCGTTTGGTAACCCAAACGGTACCGAGAGGTCTTCGTCCGAGTGGATCGTCTCCATAGGGGCGGCGAGTAGGTTGGCGCAAAGTTCAGCGGTATTCGGTAATCCGAATGGTGCCGAGTGAAGACCGTCGTCGTAGAAAGTGGATTGCATCTTGGTCTCCAAGATGCTGTTGTAGATCTGGGCGCTGTTCGGAAGTCCGAACGGCGTGGAGTGGGCTTCTCCTTCCGACTGGTCTGAATCCGAGTCGAAAGAGGAAGCGTTGGTGAAGTAGGCGGCGAAGTCGTCGAATGTTGAAGGGGATCCCATCACGCTTGTCGGCGAAATTGTTGAAGAAATCTCGGCGCGTGTGCCCCTACCTGGCGCGCCAACTGTCGAAACTTGGTTTCGGCAATAGAAAACTTGGGGTCGCAGTCGAGATCGCCAAGCACGATGGGTTGGAAGGAGAAGAAGATTTAGACAGGTTCAGGCCCTCTCGTGAGGTAATACCCTACTCCTGTTTCGGTGGATTCGATCCGCCGAGTGTCTTTATTGATCTTGTGATCCAAAGTCGAAAGCTAAAAACTGATCTAGAATCGATCTCCGATATCCCTCAAGGGACGCCCCTTACCCCCTTATATAGTCTTGGGAGGAAGGCTTACAGATCGGAAAACCCTATCTTATTCTAGTTGGTTTCCTCAATCTTACCAAACCGTGACTGTAGGCCGATTGCCTTATCTCTATCGGCAATCGTAACACCCAAGTCATGTTTGGTTTACAGATATGGCAGGCACAATCTATCCCTACCTCCAGTCGGATAAGCTTGCCATGTAGATACCCGATTGCCATAATCTCCACAGTTCTACATTTATCCATAAAAAATATCTAAGACTACATATATTGTTTAATTGTAACCTTAGACATATATAGATTGCTTGGAGGTGGAATAAGATGCAGCTAGATTGCAGAAACACATATAACATGCTACATGTGAAGTATAAGATCGAATTGACCTTTATTTTATATCAGTGGATCTACGATCAACTAGCATTACGCTTATGATCAAACTAGGAAATCTTGGAGTAGATCTCTTCAATCACAATGCGAGCTGCGATGGGGATTCGAACCCAGTGGCTGCCTCCATCATGCCATGCCAAGCTTCCAAACGTGTAGTCCCCCTGCACCTTCCGTGTCGCCTTGAAGGTCACCTTAAAGCTCAGTGCCTTCTTCTCCTTGCTGAACACTAGCTCTGATGGCTCGACGACCATCTCGACCCCCGCAGGAGGCTCGAGGAAAGCTTTGTACACCGCATCTTGCTGGTGGCCAACGTTGGTGACAGTGCGAACCGCAGTTTGGGATGTCCTCCTGAGGTTGGGAATGGCGATCGATGGCAGGTTCAGCTCAATCACGGATTCTTTTGCTGTCGTACAGTTGTCTTGTGAGCCTAATCCTCCCATGCAGTTGAAGAACTTGAGGTAATCCGATGGGTTGATGTCATAGATGAGGCCTGGATCAGCTGCCATTATCGGATTAACAAAGCCTGCTCCATAATCGAAAGGATCTGCAATCTTTGGAACTCTTCCATTAGCTTGCATCGGCATCCCGTTGTTGTCAAAGGTAGTTGCTGCATGCAAGAAATATATTGATTATTAACTCTATACATCAAACAAGGTTTGCCATGTTTGACATGCAGTATTACCACAAAATTAAAATTTCTAGGTCAAACATATTCTTTTGAAAACAAATTATTTCGTTACCTGTTGTCATAATTGCGGATTTGAGAGCAGCAGGTGACCATTCAGGATGGAGGGACTTGAGCACGGCAATGATACCAGATACATGTGGACAAGCCATAGATGTTCCAGAATCAAAACGGTAAGGGACACCTTTGAACTTTGGAGTATTTGGTGAAGCAGCTAAAATCAAAACACCTGGTGCAGCAATGTCCGGCTACGAGTTTTGAAGAACGTTGTGTTACTCTAATGGAGTATTGACCGATGTGAAAACAGGAGAAATATTGATCAAATTAATCAACTATATGATTGTTTAAAATGGCTGTGGCTTCTGAATATGGTACTTCATCTGTTAAAAAAATCACTTATCTTTGAACCCACCAGGGTTCAAATTCTGATTCATGTGTAGCTAAAAAAGTGATACTTACTTTGTATTCTAGCTGCTAAGAGCTAAAATACCCTACGTTCGTTTTACTATATTTTTCACTTTATTAGTTCCATTCAAGAATATAGATAGTGATCTTGCAACAACTTTTCCAAGATATTGCTGTCAATTAGAACTTTAGAGAAGTACGTTGAACTCATCACCTGTAAATCTATATATGTTGTTCATTTAGAAAAAAATCAGAGTTTCTTTTCTTTATCTTTTCTTTTAGCTAGCTAGCATATTGCTAGATATTATTACATCATTTTGTCCCATCTGTTGATGTCTTTAGCTATATTGAGCTTCATCGTATGGTGTAAACACTGTATCTAATTTCAGTCTAACCTTGAGAACCCCAGGATAGATAGCACTAGGGCCCCTCGATGAGAAACCTGCTACTTTGGGGGCAGAATTTTCACTTCCGATCATCGTCTGTGTTAACGATATCTTCGCCTTTGGGATGTCACCATTTTCACTATTCCTGTGTAAACAATATTTTAACAAAATGGCTTTCTAAAATATTGAACGAAGTAAATACAACTATTTATGTTCTAAAAGTTAATTCTTACACCAAGGTAACATAATTAAATCTTCAAAATTTTGGAACCAGCAAAAACAAAATTCATGTATGTCTGTGTTTGCCATGTTCATCCACACAGCGTATGGATATAATCCTTATTATATACATCCTCTCTGTGCAGATTTGTAATTAGAAGTTGTCTTTTGCTGGAATGAGGGGAGTACACTCTTTAACGATTTTATATTGGGATGTTTACCTACCTGATGTACTGGAAAATCCTGTAAGAAATCTCATAGTCCACGGGGACAAATGGAATATCCAAAGTGAGAAAGGCATCCTCGAGGAATAAGTCAGTTTTGTACAATGCCAAGATAACTCCTCGACCTCCTTTGGAGGACACTGCGTTCAAGATTCTACCATAGCTTGGTACCACGTTGAATGCCGTGATGAAGCAGAAAGCGATCTTCCCCTTCACGGTGCTGTCGATCTTGTCAGCATCGCAGCTGCATCAGTAGATCATGGATCATATCTCTGGTTGGAGCACTTGTATTTTTGAAACTGATATATATGTCGTCTGAGCAAAATATTTTTGAAACTTTCCTTGTTAAAAAGAAAATTTTAACATGTACTGAAGCCACTAAAAGATAAATGAAATGGTTATGTTTTTTTGTGGTCTCGCATGCATGTATTGAGGATTGAGGTACCAGAAGTTCCTGCAGCTCCACAATGGGAATTAAATCATCTACTTCATCCATCCCAAATTATAACTACTTTTAGCTTTTTGCTGCAGAGATTATGGATGAAGGAAAAGAATGCGATGCCTCTCCTTACATGATAGGTAATTTGGGAGTCGAAGTGAGTTTCAGCCTTTGAGGGTAAATGGGAAAAACATAAATGAGAGATGGTTGGTGGAGAAGTCTATAGTGGTATTTATATTTTGGGGCCAATTTAAACAGCTATAAGTCCTTATAATATGAGACGAATGAAGGAGTTAGTTAATTGTTTTCGTCCTCTTACCTGTCATCCAACAACAGTTGTATCTCGCTGAACTGACTCGCAATTTTTGTTGTGACGAATGATTGTGCCTACAAGAGTGCAGCGTCACCAATAGAGGTAATCATACAATTAACAGACGAGCGATAAATAAATTGCATGTATTTAACAAAAAATAATTGTAAACAATATATACATACCATGAACTTTTCGTTATTTCCCAAGGTGATAACCACAGGGAAAGACCTATCCATGGTGGCTGCAGCCACCGTGAGTAACCACGGCGATGAGTTCTCCACCGTCTGAGCAATGGGTCCATCATTCCCAGCAGAGTAGACAACCAAGATGCCATTAGCAACAACATGCAGTGTGCCTATATTTTCAAGCGGACCACCAATTGAAAGTGATAATACATCAACGCCATCATGGACGGCATCATCGAAGGCTTTCAACAGTCCGGCACCAGAACAGCCAGCGCTACCGTCAGGCGTGGCCCAACAAGCCTTGTATATGGCTAACCGTGCACGGGGCGCACCACCGTGTGTTGTCCCGGTCGCCAACCCGAGACGACTAACATTATGGACGATGTTGCCAGCAGCTGTTGAGGCCGTGTGGGTGCCATGCCCCTCGACATCCCTAGGAGATAGGATCTCTGTGTTGAGCGTGCCGTTTGGGACGTCGTAGGCATACCACCGTGCACCGATGATCTTCCGGTTGCAACTGCTAGTGCCAAACGAAGGACCTACTTGGCATATTCCCTTCCACTTGGATGGAGGAGGGCCATATCCGGCACCATCAAAGCTTGGCGATTCGGGTGTGATTCCTAAAAAAACAAATTACGTCAAATTTAAACTAACCTCTTAGTGACTTGCATGCACTATATGGTTCACCCGAAAACTTAAGCGACAAGAAATAGGAAATTCACTTGTAATTAGGGATGAAAATGAAACAGATAGTTTTCATTCCCTTCGAAGAAAAAGGAATGCGGATACAGTTTGAAGTGGATAATTCTGATAGGGATACAAATACGGATGTTTTTTATCAGATATAAATACAAATATAGTATATGAGCTTCCAACAGGTATGGATATCCGATGAACAGTGCTGTTCGGATATCCGCTGAAGACATGGAATATACCTCATTTCTTCCTAATTAAATCTACACCTTGAGCATACTTGTTTTGATTTTAATACTAGCCCATCTCAATATACTATTTCACTCTATTAATATTAGTTAAACTTTTTTATTATTTTTATAAATTATACTATATGTTATAACATTAGTCAGACATGCATTTTTACTCTAGTAATGTTATATGTGTTGAACTTAATTGGTACAGTTTAGCCTATGATATAACTTTTTATATAAAATGAGCTTAATTATATATGATCGTATTTGTTTCTATTATAAGTTTAGATAGATTTCATATTCTTTTCGTATTTATGTCCGCTCAATACTCAATACTTATTTGTTTTCTAGATAATTCATATTTGTTTTCTGAATCCTAGATATTCATATTCGTTTTCATGTCCGGCTAAAAGTATGAAAACAAATATGGTATCTGCTCTATTTTCTTTGCTACTTGTAATAGCATGTTTGGTTTGACATGCAGCATTGATTTTTAGATTATTAAAAAAGTTAACTGTTTTGTAAACTATTTAACCTGAGTCAAACGACACCAATAATCACGTCTTCTCCATATCTAGCTTTCGCGAGCAGCCCATTTGTTTGCTTGTAGTCAAGTCCAAGAAAATCCCAGCTTCGAGTTGTATGCGTTTTGTATATTTGGTTTTCAGTTACACTAAGGACCCCAGGCAGGCCTGTCACAAAGGAACAAAATTTCAAAATAAATAAATATATATATATATATGCTTTTATCATCCCAAAACAACAAATGTATGTCCACAGAAACTATTAATTCATTAAGTACCCGCTATCTTTCTGGCTTGTGATTGTGTGAGCATAGCAGAAAAGCCAGAAAAACCATGCCTGTAGCTGTAGACAATCGACCTAAGAGTCTCCTCCTTGCTTCAGAAAATTGTTATCAATTAATTAGACGTCTCTGATATATTGATAATATAAATCATTGAAAAACTCAAATATATCACTTGTTTCTGTACATAAAGGTCTACATGTAAGCTGGTTAGAAACCTCGCAAGCTTAATATAAAGATAACTAACATGCGTGTTCCTGAAAAAATATATCCTTAAGTGTAAAATGTTTTATTACTACTGAAAAAGAAGGAATATCCTATTATGGATTTTGGCAATTACCTTCCAAGAATTGAGGTGAGCATATCATGGTGTGATGCAGTGACTAGATCAGCATCTTCGTGCTGCCTCTCCCCAAGGTAAACGATGTATAGCTGAAGAAAACATATTCATGGATAAGTTAAGAACTTGATGTATATATAATATTGCAATACAAACAATGCAAAGACATTCTAAATATAACAGTTTAGGGCGCTAATCAGCATAGCCTAAGCATGCACTTTATTGAGAAACATTTCTTAGGAAATTAAGTGGGCAATCTCGCTACCCGTGTAAACCCTGTCTGAATAGTTCATTTCCTGAAATAGGCATAGACACAGACAAACATGCACATGTTAGACATGAAGTGGCTTACTCGGCTTTGATCTCTCTGAAGGCCATATGACCATTGCGATTGCAAGTTAAGTTGGAAGAGCAATACTAGAAACAGAGCTTGTAGCTTTGAGAACCTTGCCATATCTAGCTACTCAAAATCTATTAGATAGTTTCACAGTGCAGAACACTCATATGCTGGCCTATGTGTTTATATACATGTCACTGGCATGGTGCAGATATTACAAGTGAAGCAGTCAAGATTACTTCTTCAACTTATTACTTTTTCCTGTCTATTTTCTTGCACCTTGCATCAATGAAAAGGATATTAAGGATTGTTAAGTACTGGTGGTTGCATTAATTAGGTTGAATTGTTCTTGCTCCAAGATGATATATATGCACTAGAGGTATGATAATCTAATTAGGTAAATGGAGACTGATTCAAATTAACATACGCATAGAAGTCATGGAGTCGTGGAATCATTTAGCCTATATAGAAGTTTTATTTTCGTCGGTACCTGCTACATGTACACATCATGATGTCACTAAATATGCTACATGAGTAGAGCCAAACTCTTATTCCTGATTTAAAATTAGTTGATAAAACTTTTCGACCGAAACTAGGAAATTAGGAAATTTTGTAGTAATGATTTATGATAGTTGGACTTGACAAACAGTTCCCTTTGACGGTTTCACATATATACCTACCATCTTGATTCCAAAATACAGTAGCATTTCGTTCAAATTCCTCCCATCAGCATTTCTTTACATCCAGTAGCATGAACTTAATTAATTAGCAACACGTTTACCTCCAATATATTATTGTACGTATTTGATTAATTCACTTGAATTCCATATCCATTCCTAATTAGCTAGTAGAATTTTTATTCGAACCAACCTAATTCAAATCCAATTTCCTTTTTCTGTTTGGGTGCATGTCTTGGAATTCGATGTCTATCTTTTCTTACTATCAGCAGTTAGATACAAGTATAGCATATGAACATTGCACAGGCCTATATGGGCCCTAGCAAGCATTTCTTCGGATTATAATCCAACTCACTTTTGAATTTATGTTGTACACTTCCATTTGGCAGGCCTTTGGCTTATGAGAGCCACAGCCAAATTTGAAATTTGAATTTTAATTTCACAATTTATTTGAAGGTTCTTTCTCTGCTTTCTATTTTACAGCATTGTGTTCTGGATCGCAAGGAGTACTAGAAATGCTTGTCATGTTGCGAATCAGTGACGAGACTCTCTCCAAAGGTAGACAATGTATAGCTTCAAATATAAGGCCAGTCTCAATGGCTAGTTTCATCTCGCAGTTTCCAAGATTTGAAATTTTGATACGAAATAACTCTCCCCCTCAATGCATAGTTTCATTGCACAGTTTCACATACTATTTAAAGCTTCTATGGGTCCACCGTTGTCTCTCTCTCTTCTCTTCCACCAATGTCCTTTCTCCATGCATGCGGATGAAATGAAATAACACTCTCAATGGGGGTTTCACACACTTTCCAATGTTTTGAAAACACCGCTATATAGTTTCACCATGGTGAAACGAATTCCTTCTCTCTCCTTCCAATTTCATGACAATTTCATGCAAATGCTGACATGGCAGTCTATTTAACTTTCATTGAGACTGGCCTAATATAAATTATCAATCAGCCATGCACCTCACCATATGTAGTTATTACCAAGTACCAGCATGTAGTCGCAGCAACGTACATAATTAACTCAACGATATATATGGCAGCATTTTTACTGTCCTTTAATTTAGGACATACCGAGAGACACCACGTTTGCTTTTTACTACTAATAATTTTTTAAAGTACCTTTCTAATTGTAGTGTAGTGCCTCCGGTAAATTTCTTAATTAATGACCAAACAAAAACACCAATGAGAAACACGTGTCATACCTTCCTATGTGGAGAGCGTGAAGCGGCCATGGTGGTTTGCAGCAAGAAGTGGAGAAGAAAGGTGAGAAAAATGAACTGCTTTGAGAGCCTCCACATATCTCTGATCTACTGATCTTTGAGTTGTGCACACATGGATGGCATACTAACTACCTGCTTCAAGAAAAAAAGGTCATTATGGTAGAATTAATTAAGTATTAATTACTATAAATGTGAATAAATTATTTTAATCTTTTAAGAAACTTTTATATATTTTTTTATAAAATACATCGTTTAGCGATTTGAGAGGTGTGCTAACGAAAAGTCGTCGGCTGTAGTTGCTAAATAGTACTCAACCTAACTATTTCAACATGTCCATCTCAATACAAACATTGATGGGTTTGCATATGCGGTGTGTAAGTGTGTGGAGGCGGGCTTAGCGCACGAGATCCTACGAGAGATTGAAGGCATGGGACAATTAAATGCCGAGAAATTAATATGTTTCTCCTGACCTAGTGCTTAGGCTATTCCCAATTGAACATTACATTCGATTGCTTGATAACATGAAAAATTAAAGAAGAGAGAGAGGGAACCAGATTCATCCGGATGAAACCCCGTATGCACGAATACTAACTCTCTATGACTCATAAAATTAAATGCGATTTTGATCCTATGAAACCACACCATAAAATTATACATTGAGAAGAGTAGTTATGTAGCTGTTTTAGAAATATAAATATGAAATTTTTTATTGGGATTACTCTTATCTCCCACACCGTGCCTCCATGCACAAGACTTCGTTGACGCCACCGTATCTAGCCGGCAGTTGCAGACAGACAGGGACAAAGAATACGGAGAGGAGTGGATGACATTGAAGCGGTTGAAGTGGGGGAGAGGGTATAGAGCCTGTTTGTTATTTTAGTCCAGGGACTAAAGATTAGTCTCTGGACTAAATATTTTAGTCCCCGCCTATTTGGTTCCGGGGACTAAAGGGGACCGAAGGAAGTTAATTACATGGTGCAAAGACCATATAGCCCTTATGTAGTCATGCAAGCTAAAAATAAATTATCCATTGTAAATACAAAATAGAGGCAAAGATACTCCATATACATATTAAAAAACAGTTATACAATCATGTAGATAGCAAATATAGTATCGAAAATATTGTTGTCCTTGCTCATAAGAACAATATTTATATAAGTGCCCATTATTACAATTTGAAATGAAAGTGCTTCATATTACAAATTACTCGTTTCGCAAGATCAATAAAAAGACAAATCACATATCTCTCAAAGTCCAAAGTCCATCGGCAAAAAATCGGTTGCATCATTCATTGAGAAAACTGTTCCGGCCAATGGAACATAATTTGTATTTTGATCACAATGATGCCTGGCAATTGAACCAAATGAGTTCAAGAGTTAAGTCTGTTGAATCCACACACAATTATGCTTTGAACACAAAATAGAAAACATCAATCCAAGTAAGTCAAACAGGCCCATAGTTTATATTTGAACAGGTACATTGTGCATTCATGTTCTCCCGCTGATTAGTCCGCTGTCTTAAACTAATAATGCAGGCCCGTGCGTGCAAATGAACAAATCATATCCTAATAATCTTCATAGAGAAAAAACAAAATCTGAATGTTCGCATAAATGATTAGATCAAGTATAAAAGATGCGCATAATTGATGAATCTTTTAACATTCTTTACTCAGATTCTGTCAAAACAGCAATGAAGAAAAAATGACAGAAAAATATATAAAAGCGCTCCTATACAAGTAAGATCTCGGTCTTCAAGTATGAACATTTTCCTGCTTTTTTAGACACATCAACAACCAAGTTATTTACATTCCCCACCTTTCACTGTCTTCAAGTAGGAGGACACGACGCGCAGGGCGGCCGTGGGCGGCTCGGGAGGCCGCGGGCGTCGCCGGGCTGCGCGGGGCGGTCGGAGAGGCGCGGGCGGTCGGGGAGCGCGCGGCGGTCGGGCGGGGGCGCCGGGCAGCTCGGGCGGCGCGGGCGGTCGGGGCGGCGCCGGGTGGCGTGGGGAGGCCGAGGGCGTCTCCGGGCTGCGCGGGCCGGTCGGGGCCGACGCCGGGAGGCGCGCCACGGTCGGGGGCAGCGCCGGGCGGCGCGGGCGGTCGGGGCGGCGCCGGGCGGCGCGGGCGGTCGGGGCGGCGCGGGCGGTCGGGGCGGCGCCGAGCGACGCGGGAGGCCGCGGCGCGCCGGCCGCGCGAGAGGATGCGGGCGACGCGGAGACGGCACGGGAGGAGGGTGTAATAGGCAAGGGCATAGAGAGTAAATCTTCACTTTAGTCTCAATTAGCACATATCTTAAGGACTAATCACCGATGCAAATTTAGGCTGTTTTAGTCCCTGTTGTTTAGGTAATTAGAGACTAAAGGTGACTAAACTCTAGGGACTAATGGGATTAGTCCCTCAACCAAACAGCCCCATAGAGCATGATGGTTGGATGGAGTTAATTAATTTGTGCCGTAACCGCAATGGAAGGCCGTTCTGTAGATTTTATGTATGTTTAAAACAAATAACCTGCTTATAATATGAAAAGAATCTATTTGTCTTCATTTTTCTTAGGATCTGTTAAGTTCCTTCTCTAGTACCCCTCGTAAACTGGGACTAGTTTACTTTAGTTCTAAACGGAAAGTATAACCTCTGCACCAAATATCCAGCTAGCCATATTTTGTTTAAACTTCATATATAATTTGTATCACTTGTTGGTTACAACAACACAAGATCAGGTCCGATAGCAGAGGCTGCAGCGAACAGAGGGGGCGAGGTGAGCATCGACATGGAAGACCCCCTCGCTGGCTGGATATATATGCCGGCGGTGGCGTCGTGGTACCCCCTACCATGATGATTAATTCCTTGAAAACAATCACAAAGTGCCTCTCATACGATTAGTAAAAATAGAAAATATTCTCCTACTCCTATACAGTTTTTTAAAATAAAATAAATGGATGGACCCAAACTTTTAAATGTGTGTCATACATGTCCTTTAACTTTTGAAATGCAAAATTGGGTTCTCGAACTTATTATGAGTGCCATATAAGTCTAAACGAACTTTAACCCACTCCACGCACTAATGTGGCATGTCACATGATGATAGCTACATGTCGTGAGACCCACATGTCAGTCACATATAGAAAATATTTTAAAAACATCTTTTTTCCATACAAGTTTGAAAATTAAAAAATACATTTTAAGAGTTAAACGTACTGCCTATGGAATTCACTCTTTTTTTAGATTGCCAAGATTCTTCGCTATGAGAGATAAATTGTTAGTTTTTAATCTACTGTGGATAAGAGCTTGAGTGCTATGCAATCCAGTCCGCTCCGACTCAAATTGTTACTACTGGAGAGATATCTTTAATCCACTAGCCAAAATCCACAATAGTCCCAGTTCTATTAAAACGAGACTAGAAAATATTTTTAGTCCCTGGTTGAAAAAGCAACGGCTCTTTAGGATCTTTAGTCCTGGTTAGATTCTGTTAGAGTATGTCGGGCGCCGGATCTTTAGTCTCTTGGTGTTACCAACCAGGACTAACCAACCGGGACTAAAGATCATTTTAGTGTTGGTGGTAACACTAACCAGGATTAAAGATTGAGTTGTTTTTTATACTTCTTCCTCGTCCTCCCTCAAGCCATGCAGTGTCTTCAAACTTTTGCTCTAGCTAGAAGGGAGGTGTTGCCAAAATTTTTGTGAATTTGTTTTGGTGATAATACACAAATCTTTGCTATCTACAAGGTTAGCAACTTCATCCTTTTATGATCTATGCTTAGCATTTTGCCTTTTACGGTTGATTTCTATACATTTTTATCTCTAGATAGGGTATGGAAAAATAAAAAGAGAGAAATTTGTTTGGAAAAATTATTTCACTAAGTACATTACATTTTGTTGAGAAAATTATTTGGAAAAATGAAGAGGGAGAAAAGTATGCTTAGCAGATTACATTTGTAGGTATATTTTACGTACAATTTTATCTCAAAAAATGTTTATGGAAAATAATGAGAGATGAACTTTTAGACAAAAAATGTTATAAAATAGATGACAAAGGAAAAAAATATAAAATTTTTTGTAGTGGATTAGAAAAATAAGGTAATTTAAAGATCATTAAAATAGTTAGAAATATGTACACTATGTACATTAATTAATTTTATGTTTACAACTTTAAAAGAACTTTTAAAAATAATTCTATTTTTAGTACAACATATTACGTATGTTTGATTATTATATATTTATTGTATGATTATATATATATAATTATTGTAATACTATTTAAATGGTTTGAATTTCTTGGATTTTTCTTACGATTTTTATGCATTTCATGTAGATAGATCGGCAATGGAAGTACAACGTGGACCGATGGTCGACGTAATTTATTAAGGCGTGGATTATTTTTGAGTGTGGTCGATGCCAATAAGCGTAAGGGCTTTATACGTTGTCCATGCAAAAAGTACAAAAACGAGAAGTAGTATTCTACATTAGGAATTATTCATGCCCACTTGTTTGTTGGGATTCATGCCTCACTACAATTGCTTGGACATCGCACGGAAGGTGGGGTTGAAATGGAAGAAGATAAAGAAGACGACAACAACATTTCGGATCGTGGTCAATATGGTGGGTTTGAAGAGAATACAAGAAGAGGCGGACGGGGATGTTGAAGAAAACGACGGTGCCGATAACCTTGTTCAATGTTGCACGATGTGCGGGAGGACTGTGAAGGTGAAAAGGAGGTGCGAAATTGGAGCGTATGTTGGCATAGCACAAAACATCCTTGTACCCAGGTTGTGAGCAGGGGCATAAAAAGGTGGGTGCCACGCTGAAATTCTTGCAATGGAAGGCCAAAAATAGCGTCAGTGACAAGGTATTTGGTGAGTTACTAAAACTTGTGAAGAACATTTTTCCAGAGGGAAACGAATTGCCGCAATCAATGTACGTCCGTAAATGTTCTCGTCCGGAGGCCAGCATTGGCAAGGGATATGGAACAGAGGAGGTCATTGAGTTTTGCATCGACTTTATTGAAGACCTTCGTCCTATCAGGATGCCTGAATCAAGCCATGACGGTAGACTACGGGGGAAGGGAACTCTTGGAAGGAAGGCAATAATGACCATAGACAATGACTTGTGACTTGTTTAGGAAAGCACATTGGACAGTGTTGCAACAATCTTCCTTGGTGGCTCCTTACATCGAGGAGCACTTGGCCATTGTTCGCTCAGAAAACATCAATTAGACGGATGTCTGGATTACACGCCATCACATTGATGCATTCCCTGCTTGGCTGTGACATCTCATGGGCAACGCGAACATTGACCAACAACTAGTCTTCTTGACGAGGGGACCATCTTGCTCGATCACCATATTCTAGGCATATAAAATCAATGGGTACACATTTTACACACGGGTCCAAGACTTAAAAAGCACAAATCATTACAACGTTGTGCGCATCGATGTCATGGGATACGATGCTACGGTTAGCACATATTACGCAACATCGATGATATATGAGAGCTTGACTATGGACCTCGAAGGTCCCTCTGTTTCGGTACCGTGGGTTAGGCTCTGGTGGAGGCGTAACCATTGATGCAAGTGAGATGACAATGGTCAACCCGAGCAAGGTTGGATACTCGCACGAACACTTCGTCCTTGCCAATGATGTACGACAAGTTTTCTATGTGAAGGACATGGCTAGCAAAGCAAAGAAGGGAAAAGGGTCCGACGAGCCAAAGTGCCACATGGTTCTTTCGTGCAAAAGGAAAATCGTGGGAGTCGAGGATAGGATCGACAAAGATTACGATCGGTTTGACGGGCAACCTCTGTTCGTGGTGGCGGTTGACCCGAGCATCCTCCTATCAAATGAGGACACCCCTTACTCACGCAAAGATCATAACGAAGGAACAATAGTGCGGAGAAAGTACATGAGGACAACCATCACTTAGCTAAATTTTTGTATGGACGATGTAACTAGATTGAATTTATTGAATTTATTGTAACCATTTGAATTTATTGTAAATTATTGAATTTATTGAATTTATTGTAAATTATTGTAAATTATTAAATTTATGAATTCAGTAATAATTTATTGTAAATTATTATAAATTATTGAATTTATTATAAATTATTGTAAATCAAGTACTGGGCATGCTTGACTTTTCCTTCCGCATGCTTCTATTTAACATGATCAACCCTTCATCGTAGAACATGAACCACTTAAGATTCTCCTTGACTTCAAGTCGGCTTCGTCGATCGCTCCATTCGCGTCGTTACATCGGCATCGTCTCTGTCACCGTGTACGTCTGATGCTTCACCATCCGCTCTATGTGTTTGCTCGCCAGCTTTTGGGTCACACGTAAGCCTATCTCAGTGTTAAACTTCAGGGTTAGTGAACTATAGCACTATCTTCACCTTTGCATTTGACCTTTTGCATAATACCATGGATAATCTAAGTTCGATCGTAGCCTTGCAACTACCGGAGGATTATATATTATTATTAGAATTTAAAATACTTTTCAATAGGGCATATGTTAATTATATATGATTATTACAATTTAAAATACTTTTCAATAGAGCATTTGTTAATTATATATGATTAGTATAATTTAAAATACTTTTTAACAGGGCATATGTTAATGAAATATGATTATTAATTAGAATTTAAAATATTTTCAATAGGGCATATGTTAATTATATATTATTATTAGAATTTAAAATATTTTTAATAGGACATATCTTAATTCTATATCATTATTAGAATTTAAAATACTTTTCAATAGGGAATATGTTAATTCTATATGATTATTAGAATTTAAAATACTTTTTAATAGGGCCCCTTTTAAATGTTTACTCTCCGTTTTTAACACCAACCGGGATAAAAATATTAGGAAATAATGGAAAAACATATTTAGTCTCGATTGTTGGATTCAACGGGACTAAAGATATTTGGAAATAGCGGAAAAACATCTTTAGTCCTGGTTGTTGGCTCCAACGGGACTAAAGATTCCCACCTACTAGGGGTATAGAGATCTTTGGTCTCGATTGGAGCCAACAACCGGGACTAAAGATTGGATCTTTAGTCCCGGTTGAAGCGCAACGGGATGAGGATATATTTAGTCCCAGTTAGTGGCTTCAACGGGACTAAAGATATCTTTAGTCCCTGGTTGGTGACTCAACCGGGACAAAAGATCCCGATATCTATATATAGCAGAGAGGCGCGATGGATCCAAACACTTACCGTTTTCATCGTCTTCTTCGTCTTCGTCGCCAAGAACCCTAAACCGTCGCTGTCGACGTCTTCTCCGCACGCCGCTATCGTCTCGCGCCGTCGTAGTCGTTTCCCGTCGTCGTGCCGCCGTCGTCGCCCATCGTCGTCGCCGCATTCCGAGGTTAGTCGCCGACGCCAATTCTTTCATCCGTGCATATCGCGAAACCCTAACCCCCCGCGCGCAATCCGTCTCCATCGCCATCGTCGTCGCCGCTGTTGTCTCATTGCCGGTTCATGCCGCCGTCACCGCACGCCGCCCTTGCTGCCTCCTCACGCCCTTGCCTCTCGCTGCCCTCTTGCCGCCACCTAATGCCCACGTCGCCGCCGCTGCCCCCGTCGACGTGTGAAGGACTTTAGATTTATATGTAACTGTGTGAAGGACTTTAGATGAATGTATTTTAGATTTAATTTAGATTTTCAATGTGAATTAATGGACTTTGGATTTTGAATGTGGCATGGACTTTATATTCTGAATGTGAATTATGGACTTTAGATTTATTATTGAATGTGAATGATTTTAGATTTAATTTTGAATGTGAATGTGAATGCATTTTATATTTAATTTTGAATGTCAATGGACAAAATTTTAATTTATTTGTCAATATATAGTGCTACGATTTTTTGTGTTTATATTTGAATGGACTTTAGATTTTAATTTGAATGTGAATGAGAATTTTGTGTTTATCAAATGTGAATATGAATATATAGTGCTACGATGTTTTTATTTATGAACGAACGAGAACGATAAAATGATAGAACGGACGTGAACGAATGATACAACGATACAACGATTTTCACAACCGAACGAGTTTATTCGTTCGGTCGTTCGCTCGCTCGTTACAAGGAAAAAAGAGAATCAACCTCGCCTCTCCTCTCCACTTCCTCTCCTCTCCACCTTATCTCCCTCACGTCATCCTCCTCTCTTTCTCTCTCGTCGAAAGACTAAATGGATTTTGAATGTGAATGTGATTGGACATAATTTTGATAGTTTATACCAAAAAAAAGAGAATCAACCTCGCCATCCTCCTCTCTTTCTCTCCTCTCTTATCCACTTCCTCTCCTCTCCACCTCCCTCATGTCATCCTCCTCTCTTTCTCTCTCAGATATAATTCTATTTTACAAGTTAAAATATAGTCAATATAGGAAAAACTTAAAGAAAAAACCAAAGAGAAGAAGAAGGAAAAAACATTACAATTTTTTCTATATTGACTATATTTGTCGGATTTCATTTATATTTTCCTCACTTATATATTTAGTGTTAAGTATGTCAAGAAATCCTACTGTTAATGATGACTCCTATATATTGAGAATCATACATGTATTAACTGAATAATTTTTTGCTTGTCAGAATTACTTGATCAAGTCGTTGAAGCACAACAATCAAATGGCTGATCGCGAGGACGAACAGTTTCTCCTTAACGAGATCGCACGGGATCCGAGCAGATTTCATTGAGGGGAATGAGGATCCCAATCAATACCTCAACGAGGAGGGGAACGAGGAGGGTAATGAGGGCACTCCACCATTGGAGAGAAGAGGGCACGCGGGCAACATGGTGTCGCAAGCGAATTGAGGGTCGCTATGTCATAACCGAAGTGGCACGGGACGGCCGACCAAGTGCCCCACCGACGTCGCAAGGAAGTTTGTGGCACACAGCCGAATGGGGAGTGAGGGATCATGTGCCCATCGAGTTGTGAACTGGAGGCGATCAAGGACAGCAGGAGATGAGCGAGCTATCTTCCGACATAGAAAAAGAGATGTAGTGGACGACAATGCCGCACGTTCATCATCCCAAAGTCGAACAAGCAAGGGTCAAGGAATAGATGTTAAAGAAGATGGCTGAGCTCTTCAGAACTTTAAGAAGGAGTTACACAAGAAATACATCCTAAAAGGCCGAACCCGACTTTGACAAGTTTCCAAAGCTCGAGATCACGGGAGGCCTTTGTGCAATACAAGACAGGGAGCAAGTGCAAGCCCTCATTGAGAAGAACCATCACAAGCTAGGGTCGGGCGGCTATCAAAAGGCAGTGCAGAGATAGGAGAAGATGGAATCCGACCTCCTAGCATGTGATATTGTTCCGAGCACAGTCAACTGGCCGGAACGATCAAAGCACAGGTTCTATGCTCACGGCGGATCGCTCAATCCTGGCAATGGATTAGTAATATTTGGCGCAACAATCCAAGAAGCCGCCAGGAGATTGGAAGAAGCAATGGAGGCCTGTGCCTCGGGCTCATTCAAGCCCGACAGAGAGAAGAACGAGCTAACGCTCGCATTACAAAACCCCAAGCATCCGGGACGAACGCGAGGAAAATGCGTCGTTCCCTGGGAATACGGGTTCAAAGATGATGTCGACACCTACAGGAGCCGCATGAGGACTAAGCGAGATACAGATGCGAGGTTTGCAGAAATGGAGCTCCGTATCTCGCATATCGATCAGATAGTGGAGAGAAATTTGGTCGAAAGGGAGGCCCAGCAGCGGAGCCAAAATGTGACCCAACCAGATCCAGAACAACAACAAGAACTATAACGTGTGTGCAGCAGCGCGCTTCAACAGACATGAAGCTGAACCGGCCCCATAAGCTCCTGAATATTCGCCATGCCCCGTTGACGATACCACGCAGCGGACACGGTGCGAGATGCATATTTCACTAAAGAACCTATCAATAAAGGTATGCTCGTAGTTTTATGTTATATATTTCCTTTAAGAACTTGACAATCAAGGTTGATTACTAATTAATAAGCTATCTTCTCGAACAGGTGGCGTCGGGCATGGCGATACTAGTAGATCAAGACGGGACCTACCACTGCAGCCCGTTCCACCCGGGTACTCGAAAGTCAAAATTGAACAGTGGAACGCAGCTATGAAGATCTCGAGCTAGAAATCCCCGGAGGAGACGGGAGACGACGCTAGGAGAAACAGCCCACGGGATAATTCTATGGAGCAAGCCCTTCATCATCTTTCCCGAGTGTGAAGCGACGCCTTCGTTCTGCGTCTCCGCCACGTGGATCGTCTCCTCCACCTCCTTCGCCTCCTCCGCCTCCTCTCGCCTCCTTCATCGCCTCCACGAGCACCGACTCCTAAATGGCCGTCTCCCACTCCCCAGCAGTATCCGCCTCCTCCGTCGCCACAATGAGCACCGACTCCTAAACGGTCTACCACTCAGCCTCCTCTGCCTCCTCCGTCACCCCCTAAGCGCACAGCTCGAGCCACGTGGTCAATATCAACCAGTGGACCAAGAAGGAAGATGCCAAGACTTGACCCGCTCCCACCATCCCCAAAGAAAATGGCGTACGACATGACGGACGAGGAGTTGCACGAGGCCGTCCGAGCCGAGGTGGCAAGCACATTTCAAGAAGAAGTCTCCCGAGAAGCCTTTTGAAATCGCCCGAAGACCAAGGCATCCTTTAAGCAGACGTACCTAACGCCATAGTCTAAACCGCAACCGCAACCACACTCCAACTACGACAGGATGATCAAAAAGGCTGCTAGGAAGGCATCAACAAAGGGCAAAGATGTACCGCAGCTCGGGATGCGCTCTTAGAAACCACTTGAGTTCAAGCATGATTCCAACTGCTCGAGCCGAGTTAATAAAATTTATGGAATCTGTGGGAATATCAATGGACCAAGTATCCGGGCGTGCACGTATCGAGAAGGCTGAGCTAAAGTACAAGTTCGTACTCGGGCGATCTCTTATAAAGCCCGATCTGGTTAAAACTCTACCTACACAGATGTATCGCTACCATAAGTGGTACATGCAAGAATCAAGCAAAGGTACAGATATGGTCGTGGGAAGATACTCAATGGACTATTTCTTCGATGGAGATGACGACTTCTTTATCTGTTTCGAGGACATATTCGACCTATACCAGTTAGATGCCCTCGACGTCTCTCTTATTGCCACGTGGGTTTTGTAAGTATCATTCTGTTATATTTATTTTGTTCCTTAGCTTCTTGTATTTAGCTGACTCAAATTCTGTTAACCGTTGTAGAATGGCGATCCAATATTGCAACAAGCAAGAATGTACCAAATATGGATTCATGGACCTCCGAAAAATTAACACCGTGATGGTAGAACAATATTCGACGCAAACAGAGGAGAATATCTACAATATGCTTGTGCAGCAGCATTACAAGACATTTATACTTCTGTCATACAACACAACGTGAGTTTTTACTACCTTCCATACCAATTTCAATCCCGTGCACACATACAGTTTCATATATGTCATCTCACATAATTTGTAGATTTCATTGGGCCCTTTTCGTAATTGACGTTGGCAGCTCGCGGATCCACGTGTTTGACTCAATGGATAAACCAGAGTCTATGTACGCAAAGATTTTTGAAATATTAAATAGGTAATGCCATCTTACTTGCTATTGTATATATGCGGTTCTCGGATAATTACTCTCTAGCTTTTAACTGCACGTAGGGATTGGGCACGGCTCAGTGAGAAGGTTCGCGGTACTTGGAAACAAAAGCTATTTGTGAGGATGAATTTTCCAGTGAGTAACATGCTCCAAAGTTATATTGAATCATTAATTTGTTCCAAAATAGAAATGTACCGTCGTCGTTTCTCCTTTAGTGCGCAAAAAAGCGAAGGGGACAAACTTGTGTGGCTACTACGTCTGCGACTACATTCCCCGCCTAGTTACCCAAGTCACGGTCCTCGGATCTTGATGTACATATAACAATCATTCATACGTTACGTCTCAATTTCTTAGTGATTTTATATATTTATTTCACATTTATTCGAATGACACTTATGCACGTAAGGGACAAACTCCCCATGCGAGTTTCATACAGGCTCCTCAAGAAGAATTGATGGGATTTATCAATGAGCAGGTTGTTGATCCCGCGGGAGAGTTCTACTTTAATTTGAGTGCCCTAAACTTGGATCCACAACGTAGACAATTTTTTGTAACATACAATATAGAACAGTAAAAGAATGTAATATATGTGGATATTTATGTGTGTACATATTTTGGTAATATATGTATATGTTTCCTTAATTAAGTGCATTTATATGTGCGTAAAATATATATTTATACATATATATATATGCATGTTGCATATATATGTATAAATATATGTGTGTAAAATATGTATGTATAATATATAATTAACAAGCAGCAAGCTAGCAATAGGAGAAAGTAAAAAAATAAAAAAATAAATTTTAGTCTCGGTTGGTAACACCAACCGGACCAAAGATCGTGGAGCCGACACGTGGCTTCACCATCTTTAGTCTCGGTTATTTCAACCGGACTAAAGAAAGCGATCTTTTGTCGCGCGTAGTCCCGATTTGATAACCAAGACTACAGGGGGTTACAAACCAGATAAATGTACAGGGGTTACAAACCGGGATAAATATGGGTTTCCTCAGCAGTGTGTACTCTTTCTTTGCTCCAAAGATGAACGAATGTAAAAATGATTTGTTTCAGATGCACATTTCTGTAATTGCATTCATAAAGATATCCAGATTGCCTTGGCAATGGCGAGTGTTTGTGATGCTTGCTACAAATTATTGTTGAAATTCGGTCAAGATTGTTCCTGAAATTCAGTCAAAATCTTGTCAAAATTATTGCTGAAAGTCTGTCATATACGGCGAGTGTTTGTGATGCTTGCTACAAATTATTGTTGAAATTCGGTCAAGATTGTTCCTGAAATTCAGTCAAAATCTTGTCAAAATTACTGCCGAAAGTCTATCATATTCGTCAAACTCTATTAAACTTTGTCAACATTTAGGTCGGATTTGAAATATTTAAAAATTCATAAAGAAACATATCCAAAGTCTATGCCATAATGTATGATCTAAAAACAGGAGCAAATACACAAGTGGTGCACAAAAGTAGAAGCAAATATGCCAGATATATTTGCTTTTTTGCCATACTTTTAACACCATTAACCTGAGTTAACGTAACAAGGGCTCACTACAACGGTCATCCTCATTTCAATCGGGCGGTAACCCTCATTTGTGTCGGGTATGACGTCCGTCACGGTGCAAAGGTCACCGATGTGAGTAGTCATCTCTCGCGAGTAAAGGCCCGTCACGATTTACATTATTTTTGTCGGGCTTAAAGTTAGGCCCGTCACCGATATGTTTGACCCACAAGACCAGTCAAACAAGGACCCGACACCGATGATATAATCTCAAACGGGCCCTAATTAGTGCTCGTCATGGATGACTAACATCTCAATTGGGCTTTAACTTAAGCCTATCACGGATGACTAACATCTCAATTGGGCTTTAACTTAAGCCTGTCATGGATGACTAACATCTCCATCGGGCTTAAGTTAAAGCCCGTCACCGATGAGTTTTTTCCAAAAAAATATTCTATTTTTTTGGACTAGCCTCAGGCCTTTGCTAGCCATGCCCGCTGCAAAAATGACAGAAACAGAGATATATTACATCTGATATTCACATACATCTGACATTCTCATACATCTATTAATATCCATTATTCACACATATTTCACATTGCAAGTATAAAACACATTTGACAAAATGGTAATTTAAATCAAAGGTGATACATATTTACATGTATTTGTCATTAATTACAAAATGTTCAAAAGAGTCTGCTATTTTGTCTTTAACCCTGTTATACTATAAACATTCCCTTGGGATTTAATATGTCATGGACTATAAAGCTCGCTATTTCTTCTCTAATCCTGTCAAAGCTAGTAGTCATAAACTTGGATATATCTTCCTACATGTACATAGTTCGAAATTAGTCGATCGATATATATATATATAATTCGAAGTAGTTAGTACATATCACAAATGATGAGATCACAAACCTCAAATTCGGTTATAGTCTTGAACTTGGTTGCACAGGAATCGCATGTCGTGGCACACATGGAACCCGCACTGGTCGCCTACTTGCTGTTTGACAGGGATGTCCTTTTTGTGGATGAGGGTTTGTTAAAAATTTCTATGACGCCCTCCTTTCTCCACATACATTCCCCACGCTTCGCCGATTGCTTGTTGGATCGGGGTCCAGTCATACGTCTTACTGATTTTGAAATTTATGTAGTGGCATGTGCTCCACTTTGGCGTAATGACCAGAAGGATCCAATGAACACTACGACATTAATATAGGGAAAGTTAAATTCTAAAACACTACGTGTCATGCAATTGCATGTACTTAGGGTACAAACTTACTATTGATTATAGGCGCAGAGGAAGTAGTCATTGTCTTGTAGGGCCAGCAAGGTCTCAAAAATATAGTCCACCATGGCCTTCCTGTCGTGATCTAGATTGGCGACCATGATAATTTGTGGATCCAGGAAGTCCACTTCCAGTGCATTTCTCTGGCACCACTTCCAACTAAACCAACACATAAGACAAACGCTCTTATAAGCATGTTATAAGGATTGTTTTTTTATCAAAATTGAGGAACACAAGAATACTTACAAGGAGTAGCACTTGAGTAGACTTGTGTCCATCGCTCGTAGTCAGTAGAGGTCGAACAAGTCCTTGAAGTCTATGGCAACGTAGGCATCAGGCCCAAAAAATAGTTCTTTACCATGATAGCCTATGACGTCAGTGCCCTTTTTCGTCCTCGTGGCGCTTGCCGTCTCCATGTAGTAGTGGTGGAAATCCCTGTATGAGGTGACCATTGTTTGTAGGGCGTCGTATTGAGTTCAGTATAAATCGATAACATGATTTGTGTAAAGAAAATAAACATATTTAGGTGAGACACTTAAGATATTTTCGTATACTTGTTGGTCTTCGAAATTTGGCCATGAGATTGTTCCATCGACGTTCTTCACAGCCCTTGCCTTGCGCAGCTCCTTGCCTTTGCGTGTGGGATTTCGGCGAAAGGAGCCGGCGTGTTGGATGCATGTGCCGCCTCATCCTCTTTCTGCCATATCTCTATCTTCCTGGCATATCCCCCCGTGCCAAGCCGGTGCGAGTGCATGTTCCGAGCCTGGAGTGCTCTAAAAGCCTCGGCTTTCGCTCGGGCTTCCTCGCTATTTTTCTTCTCGATGAACTGCTCCCACACCTCTTGCGTGACGAAGGGGCTTTCCCCGAAAGGCTCCCAGGCACTGGGGTTGTTGATGTACTCGTTCACTGGCCTGGACTTGAAGTTCTTCCAAGCAGTTCCCATAGACCTGAATGCCATAGTCTTTAGCCTTTCCTCGTCGGCTGCGGGATAGTCGAAGCTCTCCTTGAACTTGAACCATACAGTTTCCTTCTCCACTTCTAGCCCATCCTTCACGTTATCAGCCAAGATTGTGAAGGTCTGCCTCCCTATTATCCCGCAAATTGAGCTAAATTTTTGGCTCATGTGCTTTGGTGCAATCGGCTTTCCTAGGAGGTCCACCTTCGTTATGGTGTACCTCTCCCTTAGGATTCTATTGCCGCTCCTAAGGGTCCGTGACCTTGTGGACTCACTAGTTGTCACCGACGGTGTTCCATCGTTCTGCGACATCCTCTAAATAGCTTGCAATATCATAAATGAAAAAATTAATTTAATCAAGGAAAAGAGGAGAAAGGGAGGAAAAAGGGAGGATTATAAATCTTTGAAAGTATTTTTGAAAGGGATGAGAAAGGGAGGAAAATAAATCTTTGAATTTATTTATAAATCTATGAAATTGCTTTTAAAGCTTTTCCAAACTAAGTATATTTACTTGCTTGTTTAACCAGGCAATTATAAACCAAATACAAATAGCTTTAACAGTCCAAACATAGCTTTAACAGTCCCATTATAACAGTCCCGTTATAGCATTTTACGTACAACATGCATTTTCAAACATCATGACCATATATACAACATTTTTAAACATCATGGCCATATATACAGCATTTTCAAACATCGATCACTTCATATATTTCACATATCTCCCAACATGATCACTTCATATATCTCACATATCATCACAGCTTTTCAACAATAATTAGGGCATCAAACAGGGCAATACAGTGCAAACACACATTCATCAAAAACATCAGGAGAAGGACATACTTCTCAACATCAAAGCGCGCAAATATTTGAGGAAAGATGGACACTAACCTGGAGCCCTAGGAAAGAAGATGGCCGGCGGCAATGGCGACGAGAAATGGCAGCGCTCTGTTTGGCGCTTGGGGTTGAACGGCGGTCGGCGACGAGGGAAGAAGACGATGAGAAACGGCGGTGCTAGTCTATGGCGACGGGCTCGGGGACGGCAAAGACGACGAGCAAGCTTAGATTGTACTCATGCATGGCACATCTCAAGAAGGGCTAGGGTTGCATGGAAACTAACTGGTGGCAAGAAGGAACGGCGCGCTCGGTGTCGGCACGGCAAGGGACATGCGGTGCTCGTGGACGTCGGCGACGGCCTCGGGACGTTGTCAACCCCGACAATTCGGCGCTTGCCATCCCCGATGATGTGCATCTTCTTGTTTGCAAGGTCTTCTATGTAGAATCTCTGCTCGATCTGTTTTGCAAGCACGAATAGTTCATCGGCGTATCCAAACTTGGATAGATCTATTAAAGTGAAACCTTCCTTGTCGACTTTGACACCGGTGCGTATATTCACCCAACGGCATCGAAACAGAGGGACTTTGAATCTCACGTAGTTCAGCTCCTGGATCTATTCAATGCACGTAGTATGTGCCGGACCCAACTTGATCCCGCATTGCATCTATACGGACTCCGCTATTTTGCACCGTGCTTTTGTCATCTTGTTGTACAATGTAAAATGTGTAACCGTTGATATCGTATCCTTGCCATGTGTCTATTTTCTAACATGGTCCCATCCCCAATAACCGTATGGCCTCAGTTGAAGGTTTCGTTGACGCTGTAATACGCTTCTTGAACCATTCATTGAACCTCGAAGTTATGTTCTCTCGTTAATCCACGTGTCCGATCGCCCCAAGTTCTCCCTGTCGGATTTCCGCTAAATGCTCCTCAAAGTATGAGGCAACTTCCACCATATGTTGAAGCACAATAAATGAGCCTACGAATAGGAGGCTCGATAAGGCACAACTCTTTTCCTGCCTATTGTGCCAGCACCTGCCAACCTTTCTTTGTGACGAGATGCTAGTACTCCAATAGGATCGACCTCGGCCATATAATCAACGCAAAATTCAATAACCTCTTCGGTCGTGTAAACTTCAATGATGCTTCCTCTCGGTTTTGCTATGTTTCTCACATAAGACTTTAGAACTCCCATATATCTCTCGAACGGATACATTTCTCTTAGAAATGCAGGCCACATAATTTGGTTTGCTTCACGAGATGTACAGGAGATGAGTCATGGTATCAAAGAAAGACAGAGGAAGAAACATCTCCATGCGACGAGGATATTGACAATATCGTCCGCAATCCATCTAGATCTTCGGATCTATAACCTTCTAACCGATTGCATTGAAGAAGGCACACAAACGTTGGATCGTGTGGCAGACTTTGGGTGGTAGAATGCCTCTGATAGCAATTGGCAAGATTTGCGTGATGAGTACGTGGCAATCGTGAGACTTCATTCCAACCAGTTTTAGTTCATCCAATTTGACGTACTTACTTATCCTTGCTGAATAGCCCGATGAAACTTTGATATCTCTCGAGGCATGATAGCATTGTGATCTTCTCATCCTCGGACAATGTGTGGCAAGCTAGAGGGAGGTACACTCGCTTATCTCAAAGATCTCATTATGCATGGAGTTCACTGCGAATATTCATCTCCCGTAGATCAAGGCACGCGTTCAACCTATCCTTTGTCTTCCCAGAATATTCATCACTAGCCCTACCGACTCTCACACACATTCTTCTCAACGTGCATCGATCAATGTAATGACGAACCTCGATATCTATCCAAGAAGGAAGTCGCCAAAATATGGATTTTTTCTTCCACATACCCTTGTCCTTTACTTACTTCGTTTCTTTTTTTGCCAAACTCATTAATTAAGTCCTTGACCATGTTGTGGACCTCACCTCCGGATTGATGCTTGGGTGCGATCAAGTTCTCTCCTACCGTTGAAATATTTCTTTTTCCTTCTAAATGCATGTTGGAGAGGGAGCCATCTCCTATGACCCATGTAAACCATCTTTCTAGATTTCTTTAGCCACCGCCGCGTGTATATTCCATACGCTGAGCAGGGCCTTCTTTCCTTTCATGGTTTGTCCAGAAAGATTGCCCAAAGGGATAGTCATTAATGGTGAAGAACAATAGAACACGTAGGTTGAAGTTCTCCTGGCCATACGCTTCCCAAGTTTTCACACCTTCCTTCCAGAGAGCCTCAAGGTCATCGATCACAGCTCCAAGAAAACATCAATGTCATTGCCAGTGTTTCGGTCCTTGGATTAACAGACATAGCATAATGTATTTCCTTTTGAAGCACAACCATAGCGGTAGGTTATAGTTTTCTATCAAAACCGGCCATGTGCTATGAGAACTGCTCATGTCTTCGAAAGGATTTATGTCATCCGTACACAAACATACTCATGTTTCTAGGGTCGGCGCGAAATGGGTATTTTTAATCAATATTCCTCCATTGAATGGAATCTGCGGGGTCTTAGCATACCATCGTTCCTTCTCTCCGTGGCATACCAGCGTACTAACTTTGCTTCATTGGGGTTGGAAAATATTGTCTTGAAACGATTGATAATAGGTAGGTACCACACGGCTTTCGCCGAACTACCCTGCTTTGACTTCTTTCCTTCGTTAGCACCTTTTGTTCTCTTGTATCGAGAAGCCCCGCAAACAGACAGGCATCTAGGTCCGCATATTGCTTGTGATACAAGATGCAATCATTTGGACAAGCGTGAATTCTAGCTGACCTCTAACCCCAAAGGACACAAAACCCGCTTTGCTTCATATGTTGTTTCGGGCAATGTGTTCTTATCGGAAGCATGGTCTTCAATTCCCAAAAGTTATGTGAAACTCTTATCCGCCCATCCACCGCTTGCCTTTAGCTTCATTAGCTCCAAGGTAGCCGACAATTTTGTGTGTTTTTCCTTGCATCCGGCGTATAGAGGCTTCTCCGAATCACCGGCCAACCTACGAACATCGTGGAATCTCTCTCGTTGTAGGCCGGGTCCTCAACGTCACATAACATGTCTTGCAGCATATTGTTGTCCACATCAACCCTTTCGCCGCCGTGAGAAGGTACAAACATGTCATGTTCATCTTCATCTTCTTGATTTTGTGCATTACTTCGTCTGCAAATGCACCACCACGCTCGTTTCTTGCTCTCCATGTTTTACCCAACATGTGTACCCCTCCATGAATCCTCGTTGTATCGATGAGCGTGTACGTCCACTCTACTATGATACATTGTCTCATTTTTGCAATCTACACATGGACAACACATGTAATCGTTTTTTTTATTTTCCTATCCTCCTCCGCGGCGTTTATAAAATTTACCACACAATTTCGATACTCTTCGCTATAACGCCGCACATTTTTTCCATACATCCAACTTCGATCCATCGCTCGCCTACAAAAATATGAAAAAAATTAAATTAACATTTCGTACATAAGTATCTACTAGATTTACGAGAAATGACTACTATTTTTAAATTACTTTTGCACTTTCTCGATTTCTGAAAAAATGACAAAAATTCGCCCTCTTTCTCCTCCCACCAAGACAAGTGAACAGTGGGATAACCGCTATAACGGTCTGGTGGGTATTTATAGAGCACAATAAATATCTGTAATAGCCAACAAACCATCAAATATGACGAGTATTACAGTTATCTTTGTCGCCTAACTTCAAGCTCGTCACCGAAGGCACTCATCGGTGACAGGTCTAATTGTAATCTCAATCGGGCCATAATCTAAAGCGTGTCACCGATAACAAACATTGGTTATGGGCTTATATTGGGGCCCCACAAAGATAACATCTCTTATCTTTGTCGGGCCGTTATTTTGGCCCGTTACGGATGTGTGTCATCCGTGACGGGCTCTAAAATTATGCACATATCACAGGTGTGGGCGACTATATCTTTGTCAGTCTATTTTTAGGCCCGTTTAAGATGAGTTAGTTGTGACGGCCCGCAAAATTTAGGCATGTTATGAGCCGTCACAGATAAAAGGTTCTGTAGTAGTGGCTATTGATTGTTCATTTAAAGAAGCAGGGGTAAAATCACAAACCCTTTGAAATAGGGGCAAAATCACAATTGAAACCAAAAGCTGGGCAAAACGCAATTGCCTCTTTGAAATAACTCGTCTTATATAAAGAATATTATACTAACGTCATTGGATAGTTACAGTGCCACTCTGAATGAAGCAGAAGGAAATCCTCTCCCTCTCACCGACTCACATACACGTATAGCACAGGGAACTATGGAACAATTAAACACTCATTATGCCCTAGAATATATGCAATGTCATTGTTCATCTATCTGCAATTCGATGAACTGAAGGAATAGGACTATTTAAGGATCCAATGTTTCAAATGAAGCTACAAAAATTACAACAGGAGGGAGTAGGGATATGTGCACAAGAAAGATGCTCCTTGCGTTCTGATATAACTGATACTTTTGACCCTCCACAGAAAACTAACTAGTAATCATCATATCTACTGGATATGACAATTCCACTGGATAGATAGGACTATTATTAGGCTGCACAGGCTGTGTAGAATCAAGGATGTCCGATATGTGCCTAGGTTATATCCTAAGTTTTGCAACTTAATACACATAAGTATGAGACTAATCGAGTGCCAATATGGCTATATATTTAAGAAAAATCTCATGGTATAACCTAATTTGCAACTAACGAAATAGGTATAAAGGGATTTAAATAAAAAGTCAGGCATACACAGAGTATGAAACAAAAATTTAAAGGGGTAGAAGGGATTGAATGGAAACTCACATCCTGTTGGACGTGGATATATGTTGATAGATGGTTCGAATATGATGCAGATATCACGTTGACTAGGTAAATCTTTGGATAGGGTCTGTGGCAAAGCCAGGATTCGAGGATCGAAGGTCCCAACCATGAGACGACGAGAACTCACTAACGCACTAGTGGAAAAGCCACACTAGTCCCGGTTCGTAACCCTCGCACTCTCGGTTGTCAAACCGGGACTACGAATCCGGGACTAGAGAGAGACATTTCTAGTCCCGGTTAAATAACCGGGACTAGAGATGATCTTTAGTCCCGATTTAAGCCACCAACCGGGACTAAAGATGGCGGAGCCACGTGGCCGGCTCCGTCATCTTTAGTCCCGGTTGGTGGCTCCAACCGGACTAAAGATGGCGCATCCGGCCACGTGGCCTCGTCATCTTTAGTCCCGGTTGGTGCCATCAACCGGGACTAAAGATTTATTTTAATATTTTTTAATTTTCTTCTTTTTCCAAGAGTGCTACATACTATATATTACACACATATATTATATATTACATATATACATATTTTACACATATTTATACATATATATTATATAATATATATGTATAAATATATAAGTTACACACATATAAATGAACTTAAGAAAGAAAATATATACATATAATATATTACCAAAAATTGACACATATGTACAATATCCACATATATTTCGTATGTTACAAAATATTGTCTATTTTGTGGATCCGATGGTTAAGTTACTTAAATTAAAATAGAACTCTCCCGTGGGATCAATGATCTCCTTGTTTATAAATCTCATCAATTCTTCCCGAGCGGCTTGTATGAATGTCTCGTGGGGAGGTCGTCTCTTACTCACATAAGCTATCATTAATTCGATCAAATGAGAAATAAATATATGAAGTGAATAAGAAATCGAGACGTAATGTATGAATGGCTATTATACATACATCTATATCGTCGATAGTTGTGACATAGGTCACAAAGCGGTAAAGATAGTCGCAGACGTAGTATGCGCATAAGTTGGTGCCCCGCGACTGTTTTGCACACTAAAGGAGAAATGACGACGATTTAATATACATTTCATATTTTAGAACAAAATAATAATTCAAAACAACTTTGGAGCATGTTACTCACTCGGAAAGTTCATCCTCACGAAGAGCTTATCTTTCCAATTTCCGCGAACATCGCCCGAAGCCGTTCCCATGCCCTACGTGTAGTTGAAAGTTAGCTAGTAATTATCCGAGAACCGCATATATGCAATAGCAAGTAAGATGGCATTACCTATCTAGGGTTCAAATATATTTGCGTACGTGGACTCGGTTTATCCATTGAGTCAAAGACATGGATCCGCGAGTTATCCATGTCAATTACTAAATGTAACCCACTAGAATCGCAAATTGGTTTAGATGACACATATGAAAATTTATGTATGCACACGGGATTGAAATCGGTACGGAAGGAAGAAAATACTTACGCAGTGTTGTAGGGCGAAGGATAAACGACCGAAAGTGGTTTATCACCGCCTTGTAAATGTTGTCCAAGTGTTGGATCAAGAAAATGATCAACCAATACGCCGTTGATTTTGCGTGGATCCATGAATCCATGTTTGGTATAGTCATGCATGTTGAGTATTGGATCACCATTCTACAACGGTTAAAAAGAATTTTAGTCACTAAATACAAGAAGGTAAGAAACAAAATAATGTAACGATACTTATAGAGCCCGCGTGGCTAGAAGTGAGATGTCGAGGGCATCAAGCCGGTACATGTCGAATATGTCTTCAAATCGGATATAGAAGTCGTCACCTTCATCGATGAAATAGTCCCGTGAATATTTGTCATTACCATCTCTCCACCCTTGCCGGATTCTTGCATGTACCACTTGTGGAAGCGGTACATCCGTGTCGGTAGCTTTTTCACTTGATCTCGGCTTTACAAGAGGCTTTCCATGTTTGAACTTATATTTCACCGAGTCTTCGCCAAGGGAGCATGACCGTGTAATTCATCCATTGAAATTGCAGCAGATTCCATAAATTGTCTTAAGTCTCGCTTGGACATTTGGAACACCGAACTGGGTACATCTTTCCTCGTTCTCTTCTCCTTGACAGCCTTCCGAATAGTCCTGTCGTAGTGACCGCAGTGAGGTTGCGATTTAGGCCGTGGCATTAGATGAAGGGTTACGCGGAAGCTACGCTAGCCGAAAACAAAAATTTTCTACCGCGCAAACCAGGAACACTTGCAAGTAAGGGCCGATAGATCGTTACCGATTGAAGTATGCAGCGGAATTAGCCAATCGTGGCTATCCGATCGGAACCGTGCTGGCCGATGACAGCCGATTCCCTCGTCGGCCACGTTCTCACGCCTCGCTCCGATGCGCCCGACCGCAGCCTCGATTCCACCACGCCGATCGCTCCGATTGCGCCGATCCGGCGATCAACAGCGCGCAACGTAGGGCGCCTCTATCGGTATCCACACGTCCGGGGACGAACGCCGAACACTCGTGTGCTAGTACGCGATGCAAGGCTAGGGTTTGGCTCGAAAGTGGGGAGGGTTTTCATGGAGATTGATCTCGGCGACTTTTGTTGCGGATTCGGTTCAATCCGATGCAATTGACGTGTCGCAGCTCTCCACCCCTCCCTCCTTTATATAGAGTTGGCCGACGGGACTAGTGGCCAATCGGACTCTGTTTTGAATCGGATCTCATCCGAATCTCACGAGTTGGCCGCCCATACGTCGTAAGCCCATAGGACTCTATCCGATCGAGCCGTATCCGAGTCCAACTCGAATTCCTGTTCTTATCCCCTTAAGCATGCGACCCCGTAGGTTTAGGTATACTCGGTTTCAGCTATAGTCTAATTTAGCCGATCGTCGGCTCGAGTCCAACTCAGCCGACTGTCAACAAGCAGCCGCTATCGCACATATTGACACCATAGTATACAAGAATATAATATCGGCTCGAACCTGTTATGTGTACACAAATCCCTTTTCCTCACGATACCAATTAAGCTATAGGCAAGATGTGTGCCATCCCTTCAATAGCTTAACCATTCACTCGAACCGTATTGGATTATCCGTCCGTTGATTGACTCCTCAATCAACTTAGCATGGCCATGCATTTCCATAATCCATTACCTCGAGGGGCCCAGAGATATCTCTCCAAAGGAGGGGCAAATTCCATCTTGATCACTCACATCCCACTTCATGTTTCATTGCAAACCCGAAAACTACCTTTATAACTACCCGATTACGGAATAGCGTTTGGTAGTCCCAAAGTAGGCTACTACACATGTTGGAATCCATGGTGATCTCAGGTCTAAGGACTTTGTACCAACACTACCCGAGACCAACTAATGGCACATTAATTCCCGTAGTGTCTCATGGTGGGTCTATCCAATAATGTGTTCTCTAACACATATGTTCATGTTTATTGATTTGGTATCTCCATACCAATGATCTATGAGACATGATCATCAATCAATAAACATGCCGATCTTAGAATCATATTAGTTCCAATAATATGATATATGATCGAGGATCATTTAGAAATAGATTCATGCATATAGAGTCTCATAAATAAGTCACGTACTTATTGATCAATACAAGATGTCTATTTCATGGAACTGAATAACACTTTATTCATAAATATATAAACATTGATTGTGATATCCAACATCTCCATGTTGCCTCTAGGGCATATCACTAACATTAGGTACGTCTTCTTGAAAAAGTTCTTGGTCTCTGTGGGATTTCAGGAGTCTTCTCAGAGACTTCTTTCGAAGTGGGCCTTGACTTCAGCTTGGACGGCCTCGTGTTGCTCCTCCTCGGAGTCATGTCGTACGCCGTTTTCTTTGGGCGGCGGGAGTGTGTCAAGTTTAGGCCTCTTGCTTCTTGGTCCACCGCTGGTTGACCTTGATCGCGTGGCTCGAGATGTTGTCCGTTTAGGAGTCGGTACTCGTTGTGGCGACGGAGGAGTCGAGAAGGCGGTGGAGTTGGAGACGACCATTTAAGAGTCGGTGCTCATGGAGGCGACGGGAGGCGGAGGAGGCAGAGGCGGTGAAGGAGGCGGAGGAGACGGCCCACATGGAGGTGGAGGAGACGGCCCACGTGGAGACGGAGGAGGTGGAGGAGACGGCCCACATGGAGGCGGAGGAGACGGCCCACGTCCGGGGAATATTATGAAGATCTTCCTCCGGAGAAATATTCTCGTGAGTTGTTTCTCCTAGCGTCGCCTCCCCATCTCCTCCGGGATATCCGCTCGAGATCTTCATAGCCGTGTTCCACCTGTTCAATTTCAACTTTCGAGTACGCAGGTGGAACGGGCCGGGAGTGGTAGGTGCCGTCTCGGTCTACTGGAATGGCCATGCCCGACGCGACCTATTCGAGAAGATTATTTGTTAGTTAGTAATGAACATTGATTGACAAGTTATTAAAGAAAATATACGTACAACATAAAAGTACGAACATACCTTTATTGTTATGTTCTTAAGCGGAATGTGCAGCTCACATGGGGTCCGTTGTGTGATGTCATCAACGGGGCATGGCGACCGGTTCAGCTCGTGGGGCCAAATCGCCTTCATTTCAGCTTGAAGCGCAGCTGCTGCGCTCGCCTGTAGTTGAGCGGCCGTTGCCGGATCCGGCGTTGGCTAATCCAATGGCTCCGCTCCTCGCCAACCTTACGGTCAGCCTTTCATCCACAATCGATCAATCTACGAGAGCTTCATTTCCATCTCGGCGAACCTCGCATCCTACTCTCGCTTTGACCTTATTCGGCTCTTGTATGTGTCGACGCGCCTTGGAACCCGTATTTCCGTGGGACGACGCCTTTTCCTCGCGTACGCCCGGGTGCTCGGGTTTTGGAGGGCGAGCGTTAGCTCGTCCTTCTCTCTGTCAGCCCGAACGCGCCCGAGGAAGTGGCTGCAGCGCCTCCTCTAACCTCCGTCTCGGCTTCTTGAATTTCATCACCAAAGATAATCGTGCCATCGACGGGATTAAGTGAGCCGCCGTGAGCATAAAACCAGTGCTTTGCTCGTTCCGGCCGTTGGCATGTGCTCGGAACGATACCTCACGCTTCAAGGTCGGCTTCCATTTTCTCCCATTTCTCCATTGCTTTCTTATAGCCGCCGACTCAAGCTTGTGATGGTATTTCTTTTTAGCTACATTGGTCTTGTTCTTTTCTATGATAGATTGTGCTTCTTCCCGCCTTGTGTTGAACAAAAGCATCCCAATGATCTCTCGAGCTTTGGAAACTTGTCAAAGTCGTGGTCCGGTCCTTCAGATATATTTCTTGTGTAACTCTTTCTTGTAGTTCCCGAAGAGCTCGCCATTTTCTTTAACGTCCATTCCTTGACCCTTGCTTGTTGTGAGTCCGGTATGGTGAACGTCGCAGCATTGTCGTCCGAGCATATCTTTCTCTCGTGTCCAGAGATAGCTCGCTCATCTCCTCCCGTCCTTGATCGCCTCCGCTTGGCAATGCTTATGGGCACGTGATCCTCACCACCAATCCGCGTGCGCCACAAACTTTCTTGCAGCGTCCTCTCGGGGCAATAGGGCGACCGTCGATTCTACCTCCGTTATGACATGTCGACCCTCTATGCGCTTGTTGAGGCCGCGTTGCCCGCGTGCCCACTTCTGCCCAGCGGAGGCGAAGACTGAGCCCTCATTCTCCTCATCGTTCCCCGCTCGTCACCCTCGTCCCCTCCTCGTTGAGGTATTGATTTGTAACTTCCTTCCCCTTCTCGTTGTAAAATTCTGTTCCTCGTGCGATCTCATCATGAAGAAGTTGTTCCTCGTCACGATCCGCCATTTGATTGTTGTGGGTTGAGGACTTAATCAAAGAATTCTGAAAAAAAAATTATTCAGTTAATACATGTATCAATTATTCAGGAAAATCATATATGTCTACGTAAAAAAGACAAAAAGAAGAAGATGGATTCAGAATCACAAATTATCTCCATCCTAGAAAAGACTTGTGAAGAAGATCACGTTCTATATTTTCCTTCTTCTCTTTTCTTTCTCTTTGCTAGAACACGACCGACCGATCGACCATTCGTTATATCATTCACATCCGTGAGTACGATCATCCTGGAGGAGAGGAGAGAAAGAGAGGAGAATGATGTGAGGGAGATAAGGAGGAGAGGAGTGGAAGTGGAGAGAGGAAGGAGAGATAGAGGAAAGGAGACGTCCGTTCGTCCACGTTCGCTCGTTCGTTCGTTCGTCCGTTCGTGAACGTCCGTCCGTCCGTCCGTTCATTTACGACCGTTTGTTGATTTTATCGTTCTCGTTCATTCGAAAATACAAAATTCACAATTCACATAAATATTCAAATTTCAAATTTAAATATACATATTCAAAATACAAAATTCAAAATTCTCAACATCCAATAACAGCCATTTACATATAAGAGTCCATTTATATACAAAATTCATATATTCAAAATACACATACATACAAAATTCATATATTCAAAATTAATATATTCAAAATTCATATATTCAAAATACACATATATTCAAAATACACATATATTCAAAATTCATATATTACATTCAAAGAGTGCGGCGGCGGTGACGCGGCGGCGGCGGCGAGGATGCAGAGGGCGGCGGCGGCGGCGTGGAGTGGAGGGCGGCGCACGGCCGTTTAGGGTTTAGGGGCCGGCCGGCTCGGGACCCGTGGGGAGGGCGCAAGGGGAGTGGGCGGGGAGGGGGACGGCGGCAACGGCGACGGCGGCGCGGCGGCGGCGCGGCGGCGGGCGTGGCGGTGGCTGCGGCGGCGGTAATGGCGACGGCGGCTGCGGTGGCATCGACCGCGACGATGGCGGCGATGGCGATCGCGTCGACAGCGGCCAAACCCTAGCGCATAATGTCGAGAAATCTTTGGGGGCGACGCTAACCTGCGACGAAGACGGCGGCACGGCGGTCTTCCAGCGACGACGACGGCGACGAAGACGGCGGAGATGGTGTGCTGCGACAGCGCCGGGGCTCGACGACGGCGACGAAGACGAAGATGATGCAGTTACAAAGTGCGAAAACGGCTAAGTGTTGGATCCCCAGTGAGGCCCTTGCTATATATAGTCACGGCATCATTTGTCCCAGTTGAAGCCAACAACGGGACGAGAAGATACTTTAGTCCCGGTTGGTGGACTAAACCGGGACAAAAGATATGATCATTAGTCCCGTTTAAGCCACCAACCGGGAATAAAGATGTCTGTCCCGGTTGGTGGCTTCAACCGAGACTAATGATCATATCTTTTGTCCCGGTTGAAGCCACCAACCGAGACTAAAGATTGCGGGCAGCCACGTGGCGTAGGTAGGTGGACATCTTTAGTCCCGGTTGGAGCCACCAACCGGGACTAAAGATGTTTTTCCGCCCACCGAAATTCACCTCTAGTCCCGGTTTATAAACCGGGACTAATTATTACAATGCCCTATTATATTCTATTTTATATTCATATATAATTATAATTTTCATATGTTGATATATTTTATATTCATATATAATTAACATATGTTCATATGTTCATATATAATTAATATGGTGTTTCAATAAAAGATCTATGCCCCTCAATTCGAATGAAGTCAACCCATTGGCATCCGAAGGGGAGTCTCTTTTTGTGGATAGCACCAACGCTTTGGATGGGATCATAGATCTTGAAGGACAAGATCGGTGGATGGGAAACCTACTACTATGGATAGTACGAAGGTTCCCGATGTAATTATAGATCTTGAAGAAGGTCAAGTGGAAGACATGGATCTTTCGGATGATGATGTGGTTGTCATAAAAGATGAGCATTTCGATGCTTCTATCCGATCCGGACAAGTGTAGCTGTGTACAAACTCTACATGGTGTTTCATTGAACTAGATAAAGGTAACGGGCTTGAGAATGGCGTCGTGCATCAAAAAGTATCCTAGAAAAAACATTGAGTGATTATACCAATACTACTACTACCTATGGATCATTGGATGCAAATGAGACGACGATCGAGCACGGATATGCAGCTGTCGTTCCGATCAGAATCGAAGAAATCTCTCTCCTATGGTGGGCGCCGAGGAGGTGGTGGTGATTCAATAATAAATTCAATATATTTACAATAGATTCAATAATTTACAATAAATTGAAGATGATAGCAATAATATTCAATGATTCAATTTAATTTACATCGTCCATACATAAATTTAGCTATGTAACATTTGTCCTCACGTACTTTCTCCGCACAATTATACCTTTGTTATGATCGTTGCGTGAGTAAGTGGTGTCCTCATTTGATAGGAGGATACTCGGGTCAACCGCCACCGCGAACGGAGGTTGCCCATCAAACCGATCGTAATCTTCATCGTTCTATCCTCGACTCCCACGATTTTCCTTTTGCCCGGAGAACCACGTGGCGCTTTGGCTCATCGGACCCTTTCCCCTTCTTTGATTTGCTAGCCATGCCCTTGACATAGAAAACATGCCGTACATCATTGGCAAGGATGAAAGGTTCGTCGAGTATCCAACCTTGCTCAGTCGACCATTGTCATCCCACTTGCATCAATGGTTACGCCTCCACCATCGAGCCTAACCCACTAGCACCAAAACAGAGGGACCGTCGAGGTCCATAGTCCAGCTCCCATATGTCATCGGTGCGCGTAATATGTGCTAGCCATACCATCGTATCCCACGGCATCGATGCGGACAACACTCTTCCGATTCGTGCTCTTTAAGTCTTGGGCCCGTGTGTAAAATGTGTATCCATTGATTTCATATGCCCGGAATGTGGTGATCGAGCAAGATGGTCCCTTCACCAAGAAGGCTAGTTGTTGGTCAATGCTCGCGTTGCCCATGAGACGTTGTCGTAGCCAAGCAGGGAATGCATCAATGTGATGGCGTGTAATCCAGGCATCCGTCTTACCGATGTTTTCCGAGCGAACAATCGCCAAGTGTTCCTCGATATAAGGAGTCACCAAGGAAGATTGTCGCAACATCGTCCAATGTATCTTTTGATTTTCCGTATACACCTAGGAAGCGAAGCAAGTTTACGCAAAGGTTCTTGGTGAGGTACATCACGTCGATTGCATGGCGGACGTCCAAGACTTCCCAGGGCAACTCCCAAAAATTGACTTCTTCTTCCACATCGCCACATGATCACCTTCACTTGCTATAGATTGGTTGCGGGTCCCTTTCCAAATACTACTTTGAGGTCTTTCAACATGGCAAACACGGCCTTTCCATTGCGATGCTTTGGTTTAGTACGATGGTCCGCCTTTTGATCAAAATGTTTGCCTCTTCTCTCGGACGTGGTGGCTTGCAAGAAGAAAGCGACGATGGCCCATGTACACTACCTTCTTACAATGTTAGTGTACGAACACTCGCCTCATCCATACAAGGTGGGTGCAAGCGTTGTACCCCTTGTTTGACTGTCCGATAGGTTGCCAAGTGCTGCCAATAATTGATGGTAACAAACAGCAACCCTCGTAGGTTAAACTGCTCCTATTTATCTTCATCCCACACGGAAACACCTTCTTTCTTCCACATCAGTTTTAGATCTTCGATTAGCGGTCTCGTACACATTGATGTCGTTACAGGTTGCTTCGGGCCTTGAATAATAACCGGCATCCGAATGCACTTTCGCTTCATGCATAGCCAAGGCGGGAGGTTGTAGATACACATCGTCACAGCCAAGTGTTGTACCCGCTGCTCATCTCTCCAAAAGGATTCATGACGTCCGTGCTTAAACCGAACCTTAGATTTCTTGCATCCTCGCCGAAGTCTTCAAATGTTCGTCGATGTTTCGCCACTGTGACCCATCGGCGGGATGTCTCAAGCATGTCGTCTTGTATGTGTTCTTCCGCGTGCCAACGCATCATTCTTGCATGCTCCTTGTTCCCGAACAGACGCTTCAGCCGTGGTATTATAGGAAAATACCACATCACCTTAGCGTAAACCCTTTTCTTTGAGGGCCGTCCGTCAACTTCGCCCTGGATCATCTCGTCGATCTTGTATCGAAGTGCTTTACAAATCGGACATGCTTCTAGGTTCTCGTACTCCTCACCGCGGTAGAGGATACAATCGTTAGGACATGCGTGTATCCTCTCGTACCTCCAGTCCTAGAGGGTAGACTAACTTCTTAGCCTCGTACGTTGATTCCGGCAATTCGTTTCCCTCCGGAAGAATGTTCTTCACGAGTTTTAGTAACTTGCCAAATGCGTTGTCACCGACACCATTTTTGGCCTTCCATTGTAAGAATTCCAGCGTGGTACCCAACTTTTGTGCCCCCGTTCACACTGGGTACAAGGACCTTTTATGGTCCGCCAACATACACTCTAATTTTTGCACTTCCTTTACGCCTTCGCAGCCCCCGTACATCGCGAAACATCGACCAAGGTCATCGGCATCGTCATTTTCTTCAGCATCCCCGCCCGCCTCGCCCACCGTATTCTCTTCAAACCCACCGTATTGACCACGTCCGAAATTGTCGTTGTCTTCTTCATCTTCTTCCATTGCAACCCTCACTCTCTCGTGTGATGTCCAAGAATTGTAGTGAGGCATGAATCCCGACCGAAACAAGTGGGCATGAATAATTTTTGATGTAGAATACTCCTTCTCGTTTTTTCACTTTTTACATGGACAACGTATGAAACTCTTATGCTTGTTGGCATCAACCACACTCGAAAATAATGCACACCTTAAATAAACTCTCTCGACCAGTCGATCCGTGTTGTACATCCATTGCCGATCCATCTACATAGAATGCACAAAAATCGTAAGAAAATTCCACGAAATTCAAATCATTTAAATATTATTACAATAATTATATATATAATCAAACAATTATTATATACTAATCCAACATACGTAATGTATTGTTTAAAAAAATAGAATTATTTTTAAAAGGTCTTTTAAAGTGATAAACATAAAATTAATTAATTATTTTGCATCTATTTTAAAAGGTCCTTTGTCGTCTATTTTATAATTTTTTTCCAAAAGATTCTCTCTCATCATTTTCCATAAATATTTTTTGAGATAAAATTATAAGGACTAAATTCCTATAAATGTTACGTGCTAAGCATACTTTTTCTCTTTATTTTTCCCAATTTTTTTCTCAACACAATATAATGTGCTTAGCAAAATAATTAGTCCAAACAAATTTTCTTTCTCCTCATGTTTAAAAAAATCTACATATGAAAAGATATAGAAAACAACCGTAAAATACGAAGTGCTAAGCATAGATCATAAGAGAAAGAAGTTGATAACCTTGTAGATAGCAAAGATTTGTGTATTATCACCAAAAATTACAAAAAATTTTGGCAAGCACCTTTCCTCCGAAGAAAAATTTTGAAGACAAGAGTGTAGCTAGCTCGGGCTGGAGTAGGAAGAAGGAGTTTTAAAAGGAACTCCATCTTTAGTCCCAGTTGGTGTTTGCAACCGACACTAAAGATCATCTTTAGTACCGGTTGGTGTTACGAACGGGACTAAAGATGGCGCCAGAGGCTGTCGAATCCGTCGATCACCGGGCATCTTTAATACCCGTTGGTAACACCAACCGGGACAAAATATAGCATCTGTAGTCCCAGTTGTTGTTACCAACCGAAACTAAAGATGTCCGGTGCTCGACACGCTCCGACAATATTTGAATCGGGACTAGAGGTGATCTTTAGTCCCGGTTCATGACACGAACCGGGACTAAAGTTTCTAGAGGACCGTTGAATTTTTAAACCGGGACTAGAGATTATCTCTAGTCCCGGGTGTAACTCAAACCGAGACTACTATAGTTTTTGCCACTTCAACCAATGATGATTTCTCCAGTTGTGACGGCTCATTCGAAAGTTGCGTGGATGTGTGGTCAGCATCATGTCACGGTGATTAGCAACAAGAGAATGAAAATCTACGGTTTATGATTTGCCTTAACACCTTGACAGCAGCTCGGCTTCTAAATAGTGGTTGCTCGGCCTTGGCTTTGTACAGCCTCCGTTTGCACTAATATATACAATTATATAAGTCATTTCTTTGTAATTATTAGGATTATACGAACTTTTGGTTTGCACTAATATATGCATAAAATTACTGTTGATGTGGTTTAATATGTATTTCAAATATGTGTATGTGAGTGTATGTGTTTGTACAGTATTTTTTAAAAAATGTGTGTGTGAATATAAAAAGCACGATTTTAAAACAAGGTCAAATAGCACCAATTTAAAAAATTAGTAATTCAATATATACATATGTATGGACGATGTTGTATCACGACCGATCATTGTCACCACAACACTTAGTTAATTCATGTAACAAATCAAGAACAACTATTGGGTGGTTAGCAGGTTTAATTTCTAACTAATCATATGATTATATGTTAAACTGATGACTAATCACTCAGGGTGGGGGTCGCATGGGGGTAACCTCGGCACCCCCGGTAGCCTCGCCACTGGTTAGGGTGCATATCAGGTGAAAAATAAATTATTGGTGTAACTTTAAAAACTCTTCGTCAGAACCACATGATCGTTATCCAACGGACGAGAAAGAAGATTGGTTTTTTATGTTTTAATGCCCACCGGCCGTAAGGAGTTTTGGACAGGTTAAAATAGCGACACAGGGGTTAAAACGTAAAAAAACAATCTACTTTCCTGTCCGTTGGATGAAGATTGTGTAATTTTGGTGAGGAGTTTTCAAGGTTGCACCAATAACCTGGTTTCCACCTGATATGCTCCCATCTTCAATGCGCATGTAAAGTTCATTATCGGTAATAAATAACATTTCTAGTTTAACTTTATACGTTGGAAGAAGAGCTTACAAGAGAATAAGAGAATATGGCCACTGGGGTAAGGACCACTACTGGAGAAGTGGTCTTTTATTCATCTGTCAAAATCTGAGCTAATAGGAACATAGATTAAAAAAAATTTTAGTCCTGATAAAAAAGTGCAACGAAACTTTACGATCTTTAGTCTCGGTTGGTGTTACTAACCGGGACAAAAGGTCATGGTTCAACAAAATATTCAGGCCGTGTCAGACCCTATTATCTTTTGTTCCGGTTGATGTTACCAACTGGAACCGATTGATGTTACCAACCGGGACTAAAGATCAATAATTGTCTCGATTATTTATACCAACAGGGACAAAGAGCGAAAAAATCCCGAACAAAATCGTGTGCATGCCTCCCCGCCTCATTATCTCCTCTGTTTGTCCTTATCCAGTACTCCTCCCCTACTTCTCGCACGTCTCCTCCACCCCTACTCCCCTTCCCCTCTCCGTCGGCGCATAGTGGTGGGTGGCGATGGCGCACGGCAGTGGGTGAGCGGTGGAGGCGACAGTGGACGGGCGAGCGACGGTAGCAGCGGCGCACGGCAGCGGGCGGGCGGTGGCGTAGGCCGCTTTGTTCTCCTCTCCATGCCGCTCGTCCTCCTCCTCCCCTTCCCTCTCCATCGATAGAGACGACGAGCGCGGCGTCGGCAGCGGGCAACGGGCGGTGGCAGCGAGCAGCGACAGTGGGATTTGTGAATGAATTTGTAAATTTGTTGTAGATTTTGTGAATAATTTTGTTGTAGATTTTTTAGATGTTTTATTGTAAATTTGTGGATGATTTTGTTGTTGCATTTGATCTGTGAGGTTAATTTTAATGATGTTCCGTTCGACCTATGACGTTGGAAAAAAATAATTTTGATGTTGATGCATCTGATCCATGCCATTGGAAAAAACAATATGCAAGCAGAAAAAACAACAAAAAAAAGTGTAGTCCCAGTTGGTAACACCAACCGAAACGCAAATCGGACTAAAGATAAATGTGCCAGCCATGTGGCACTTCCATCTTTAGTTTCGGATGGTGTTACCATCCCGTTATTTTAACGGGGTTAAAGATAGAAATCTTTAGACCTGCTTTCGTGGTCTCGGTTTACAACACGAGGTTAAAGGGATTACAAATCGGTTCCCCAGCGGTGGACATTTCTCATTTCAACATTTTTAGTTCAATTTTATTCGGTTAAGCATGTGTGTACCGAAGTGTTTTTGCAACAAAATCAAATAGGGAGTGGACATTTACAATAAAAATAACTTTTATTAAGTAGAATGTCAAACATCAAGTGACTTCTAACATAGTTTTTGCAATTTTCCCGTTTCAGACATAGTAGCATAAAAACAACAGGGTGCTTTAACTAGTCGACCTGGTCTTTATGTCGTTGGTTGGAGTTTTCGTTACCTTAATGGCATTCATTTGATACACACGATTCGATTAGTTGTGGTCAGCTGTCAGCAGCATTTTTTTAATTTTTAAAGCTTTTTAATTTTTAGTTTTAAAAATAGGAATAACTGTGATTTTGCCCTGTTAACCGGTTTAGTTGTGATTTTGCCCTTACGAATTTGAAACGAAGCTGTTGTTTGCCTCGCTGTTTGTCCCTGGTTTGTATGGTTGTTAGATGGTATTAAATAAACGAAATAAAAAATTAGCAAATATATAAAATTAATGGTGAAAAGATCATATTACCCTCGTAACCTTATGGACTAGTGCATCCCATCCACTCACCCACACACGCGCTAGGGGAGCGGCTTGACTAGGGCACGGCGGCGGCGGCGGCTTGGGGCGGTGGTGGCTCGGGCGCCGCGCGGCGGGGGCGCGGCGACTTGGCGCGTCGGGCGGCGACGGCTCGGTGCGGCGGGCGTCGGGCGACAACGGCTCGGCGGGTGGAGGCGACTCGGGCGGCAGCGGCTCTACTAGACAGCGGCAGCGTCGACGGCAGAAGTAAGCAAAATATGTTTAATTTGCGACGGATTCTTGTTTAGCCCAAGTATCTATGATGTTCTTTAATGGATGACACCAGTGAGATTTTTATCCTTTTGACACCACCACGTCCATATGGAAGCAGCCATCGTTTGCTTAAATTGCTTCAGCTAAAATTAGCTAATACTATCCGATTAGCTATTGTCTGTTGGGCTCTTCACAGCGAGCAGCCAAGTTGTGTCTAGCCAACGGCGCATATCCCAACGCCTCAATGAATTTCTCCAACTTCCCATTCAGATTGCGAACTAATTTCTTGTCCACCTACATTTACATAACATGTCACCTATTTATTTTGCACATATGTTTGTGTTTTTTCAGGATAGTAGCTTTAGTTTAGTACTATGCAATCACTGGTTGTTCAATTAATAGATATTAATTTGGATTATTTTTGCAAGTTCATCTACATAGTTTCGTCTTCAACTCTATTGCTTATCAATATTCTTTATTACTTTTCACGTATATTATTAGTTTATTAGAAGCCGAGTTGATGGTGACACCTTCGACCTAAAATCTTAGATCCGCCTCTAAATTGAGAAGAAAACCTGGGAGACCTAGAAAGTATAGGTTCAAGGCATATGATGAGGTTAATACTAGTAAGAAAAGAAGAGTATGTACTAAGTGCTATGAACCAGGGCATCTAGCTAAGACATGTCAAGGAAGTATCACTGTTTCTCAAAAGAGAAGGTTTAACTCTTCACAACATGGATCACAACAGGACAACACCGAATCAAAGTAAGTCATAGCTATATTTGTACTCATTTTTAGATCTACTCACTAATTTCCAAAATCATGTTTCTTCTTTCTTAGTGTTAGCCCTACTGTGAGGAGGAGGACTACTGGGATGGGGAGGATGAGAGGAAGGGGAAGGGAAAGAGTATTGTCAGTAGAGGACAACAATGACTCAATATAAGTCATGGATGTATTGGTGCTCGTTTGTACTTATTTTTGAATCAAATCACATTTGTAAATTATGTTGCTTCTTTTTTAAGTGCAAGTGACACTGTAAGAGGGAGGATGAGAGGAAGGGGAAGGGGAAGGGGAAGGAAAAGGACAAGGGGAAGATGAATAGAATCAACACAAGACAGCTATAATCCAAAGTAAGTCATGATTTTATTTGTGTATTTTTTTATTGATTTAATCATTACTAATCAACCTATTCAATACTTATCAGTCCAATCTCCGTCAAAATGGAAGAAGTAACGACAACTGGAAGAGGAGGGAGGGGAAGAGGAGGACAAACTGGAGAAACAACGGGAAGGTTTGCTAGTTTATTAGGTCTCTAGGTGGTGGTTAAATGAGATGCTTCTAGTTTTTATTCACATGGTGCAGTCTTGTTGTAAACATTTTGCTTTTGTGGATATTATACAAACTTATAGCTTTTGTGGACATGTTGCCATGTGCTGCTTTTGTGTGGATATTGTGCAAACTTAGCTTTTGTGGACATGTTGTCATGTGCATGGGAAACATTGAAATGTGATATGGATTCCCATATTATTATGTTTTTTCTCCATGATTGTTGTCATGTTTTCACGTGTTCTATATTGTTGTCATAATGCTATTAAAATATTACAAAGGTGCTGCCAAAATATCGAATATTTATTCAATATTACATTACATGTGAACAAAAATAATTGCAATTGTCCCAAATATATTGGACCAAATATAAATATCTAATTCCAAACCAGGGTAAAATCACAATGTCCACAAAAAGTAGGGCGAAAACACATGGGCATTTTGGTGTTTTTGAAAAAAGTTAACACCGTTACATCAACGTAACGGAATAGGGGCAATGTGCTGCTTCGTTTTAAAAACACAAGGGTAAATTCACAAAGTCAAAAAAACAGGGACAAAAACATAATTTCAACACAAAATAAGGGTAAATATGCAAGAGCTCCTTAAAAATAAACCGTTTCAAAAGATTTGAACCTTTTGACCATGTAAGCCTGTTGCCACGTCGGTTTAGTTAGTGTTGCAGCGTTATTTGATCAGATCACCTTGATTGGCACAAAACTATCATGTGTGTTACGGATGGCATGATCAAAATGCACATTCTAGAAATATGTTTTAAAAGGGATTAATTTTCAAAACTAAGATTAAAAAAATGAAAACAAAATAATAAAACAATTATTGTCGCATGTGCGCCATCGGAATAACTCGTGCTCATGTCGAAGCTATTATACGTACGGGTGACCAAAACTTGTATATTACTAGCAACTGTGCTCGTGCGTTGCAACGGGTGAAGTCGGGACGCGGCGCAGATGGGGACGGGAAGGAAGGGAGGGAGGGATGTAGGCGTAGCACTTTTATAAATACTCAAGGGGTTTTCTGCAAAATAGCCAGGTGGACTGTGGGTTAATTTTATAAACACTCAAGGATTTTTCTGCAAAATAGTTAGGTGAACTTCGGGTTAATTTTATAAATACTTAAGGGGTTTCTTATAAAATAGCCAGGCAAAACAAAAATTTTGGTGGAAACACTACTTGCTTTATAGATAGTTATAGATAAGCGGGGTCTCGTGGAATCCTCGCTTACTCCTGACATATCCTGAGATAGATGGGAGTTATTAGGCTGTGTGAACTCGATCATGCGTACTCGGTGTGGAGATTATGGCAATCGGATACCCACATGGCAAGCTTATCCGACGGTAATAGGGATAGGTTATGCCTCGCTAATTATGTAAACCGGCTATGACTTGGGTGTTACATTGCCGATTAGATAAGACAACGGCTCATAGTCATGGTTTAGTAAGATTGAGGAAACCAACTTAGAGTATGATAGGGTTTTCGACTTGTAAACCCACCCTCCGAGACTATATAAGGGGGTAAGGGGCATCCCTTGAGGGATATCGACATATCGCTTTAGATGTAAGACAAGAGCAATAGATCTTGAGATCAATAAACACTCGGCGGATCGAATCCCGAAACAGAGTAGGGTATTACCTCACGAGAGGGCCCGAACCTGTCTAAACCTTGTTTTCCACTTAACCCATCGAGCTTGGCGATCTTGATCGCACCCAATTTCTATTGCCGAAACCAAGTTTCGACGTTGACGCGCTGTAGGGGCCCGCGCATCAAGACTTCTTCTTCAATCTTCGCCGGCAAGCACGATGTGATCTTCATCGTGCATCGACGACTTCGCCGCCAAAAGATTCAACAAGCTCTCCTTCCCCGACTCGGATTCGGACCGCCGGAGGGGAACCCGCTTGGCGCCATTCGGGCTATCGAACAACGCCGAGATCTACGACAAAGTTCTAACTTCCAAGTTAGAATCCATCCACTCGGAAGGAGGAATCCACTCGGCGCCATTCGGACTACCAAACGCCACCGAGATCCGTAGCCACCTTCTCATCTCCCCATCGGAATCGATCTACTCGGGAGGAGAAACCCTCTCGGCACCGTTTGGGTTACCAAACGCCGCCGAGGTCTATTGCAAACTCCTCTCCTCCGAGTCAAAATCAAACCACTCGGAGGAGCCCCGTCATCAAGTTACAACCTGACTGGAGCGATCCAGATTCAAGCAACCCGGCTCAAGGAAAGTCTTCGTCATCCTCCAATTGTTCGGATCATGATCATCCACCGAGCTTGACGAGTACCTCGCTCCTCCGATTTCGACGACCTCTATGGCATCTTCACGGACGAGGCTAACGACACCGACTTCGACAAGGATTATGATCCAAGGTGCTTCAACGTCCTCATGGCCGAGGTGGCCGAGACCGACTCCCATGGCCCGCGAATTGTCGAAGAGGAGCAAACCAGCTTGAGCAGAGCGCAAGCTAGCGTAAGAAGAGAAGAGATGCAAGGAGGATACCGATAGGAGAAAGCGAGACCCGAGGGCACTGGACGATCCGCTCGGGAGGCCATACTTCGACGCGAGTCGACAACACCATCTTTCGACGCCTCAACGAACGCGTCGCCGCCCTCACCCTCCTCGACACCATTATTGAAACGCTCGTGCTATGGTAACACCCCTTCGGACAAGATCAAGACCATCGTCACAGCCACGCCCAATCGCTCTCCATCCACCTCGGCACGAAGGCCGACCGAGTCCGTCGCAGACGCCCGACGAAGCCGACTTCCGCCGCCGCGGTCAAAGGATTACGGGAGGCCCGAACAAGATCGGACGGCCACTAGGTCAAGAGACCTTCACCACGAGACCACATGGAAGCATTAAGAACAATCGGCCGATTCCCGCGAAAACGGCATAGACGACCACCCGTCCACGACCGGGTTCGTCGCAGAACAACTCCGACTACCGAAGCAGCCTACCAAGGACCCTGTCGAGTGATCTGCGGAAGTCTTGATCGGCGCGCCAAGAACGAGAGGAGCGCTCCCACGAAGATCGAAGGAGATCGCCCGAAACGCAACGACGACGGAGTACCCGCGTTCACTCGGGACCTACGCCGAGTGCATTGGCCGAGTGGTTTTAAACCCACGGGAATCGAGAAGTACGATGGAAAGACCGACCCGAGTCGTGGCGACCGTCTACACCCTCGCCATCCGTGCAGCAGGAGGAGACAACAAGGTCATGGCCAATTACTTGCCTGTCACCCTTGCCAACTCGGCCAGGAACTGACTCACGAGCTTGCCAAGAGGCTCAATTGGCTCGTGGAGTGAGCTCCGGGACTACTTCATCGCCAATTTCCGGGGCACTTTCGAGAGACCCGGGACCCACTTCGACCTCTACAATGTCATCTAGAAACCAGACGAGCCACCGAAGGACTACATCCGGCGCTTCTCGGAAAAACGCAACAAGATCCCCAACATCACCGATGACATCGTCATCGTCGTCTTCCGAAGGGAGTCCGTGATGAGTTGTTGATCGGAAAGTTTGGGCGTAAGCCACCGAAGACGGTGAAGCAAATGTTTGAGACAACGAACTCCTACGCCAAGTCCAACAACGCAATCAAGGCGGCGTGCCAAGATCGGCCCGACAAAAGGGACGACAAGCACTCGGGAGGAAGCCGGCATCCTAAGAAGGATAACAGCAGCAACAATCAGGCCCGGAAAGACTCGCAAGCGCCGGCCCGAGGACCTGGTTGCCACGACGTCCAACTCCCAGTGCCGTCCCCGAGTCACGACCTACGATGCGATCATGAACGCCCAGTGCACGCATCACCCAAATCACAAGCATGCGGCCAAGGACTGCTTCATTTACAAGCAATTCGCCGAGCAATATGTGGCACGGCTTAACAAGAAGCCGACCGACGAAGCCGGCACATCGGGGACCAAGAAGAATAACCCAACGAAAATTCGAGCCTTTCCAAGACCCCGTGGGCGAGCTGAATCACATCTTCGGGGCGCAAGCTTATGAGTCCAAGAGGAAGCAAAAATTGACCGACCGCGAGGTCAACGCGGCACAACCCGAAGTCCCACAATACCTACGGTGGTCGGAGGTGGCCATCACGTTTAACCGCTCGGATCACCCTGACCGAGTGGTTCACCCGGGGCGGTATCCCCTGGTACTAGACCCGGTGGTTCGGAACATCAAGCTGAAGCGCGTCCTCATCGATGGGGCAGCGCCCTCAATATCCTGTTTGCCAAGATCCGAGTTGAAGGCAAGCTCGGTCCCCTTCCACGGAGTCATCCCGGGGTTGTCATCTACACCACTCGGGAACATCGCCTTTCCAGTCACCTTCGGAGTTCGGTAAAACTTTCGAACGGAGAACATCATTTTGAGGTGTCCGACTTCGAGACGGCCTACCACGCAATCATCGGAAGGCCCGCACTCGCCAAGTTCATGGCGATACCACACTATACCTACCTCGCATGAAGATGTCCGGCCCCAACGGCGTCATCACCCCGCGCAGCGACGTCAAACAAGCCTTCACTTGCGACAAGGAAAGCCGCGATATGGCCCAATCTCGTGAGAGATCATGCGGCCAGAAGAAATCCGACCGGCTGCATCAACTTCGGAGAGGGTGAAATCCCGCAAAGAAGATAGCCAAGTTGGGACAAGGCGACGCCAAAACGAAGAAAATCTCCCTTGATCCATCGGATCCTTCCAAAACCGCTATAATCGACACCGAGCTAGACCCTAAATAGGCAAGCGCGCTCGTCACCTTCCTCCAAAATAATAAAGATGTTTTTGCTTGGAAATCATCCGATATGCTTGGAATTCCTAGGGAGGTGATCGAGCACTCTTTACACGTCAAAGATGACGCCAAACCTATCAAACAACGATTACGCCGTTTTGCTCAGACCGAAAAGATGCCATCAAGGAAGAACTCACAAAACTCTTAGTCGCTGGTTTCATCAAAGAAGTCCTCCATCCCGATCGGCGGCTAACCCCGTCCCGGTCCGGAAGAAGACAGGGCAATGGCGCATGTGCGTTGACTACACCGACCTCAACAAAGCTCGCCCTAAGGATCCATTCGGACGCCTCGAATCAACCAAGTCGTGGACTCAACGCATTGCAAGCTTCGAGTTTCTGGATGTTACTTGAGCTACCACCGGATCAGCTTGAAGGAATTCGAATGCATGAAAACATCTTTCATCATGCCGTTTGGAGCTTACTGCTATATCACGATGCCCTTCGGTCTAAAGAACGCCGGAGCCACATACCGGCGCATGATCCAAAGATATTTTCGGACGCAAATCGAGAAGAACGTGGAAGCATACGTCGATGATGTCGTCATCAAGACCAAGCAGAAGGAAGACATGATTGCCGACTTAGAAGAAACCTTCGCAAACATTCGGGCCTTCGAATGAAGTTGAACCCGGAAAAGTGCACGTTCGGCATGCCATCGGGCAACCGCTCGGCTTCATGGTATCCCATCGTGGCATTGAAGCTAATCCAGAACAAATCAACGCTATCCCGAACATGAAGCCCCGAGTAACCGTAAAGACGTCCGAAGCTCACTGGCCGCATGGCGGCACTAAGCCGATTCATCTCCCGAGTCGGCAAGTGAGGCATGCCTTTCTTCAGTTGAAGAAAACCGATGACTTCCAGTGGACTACGGAAGCCCACAAGGCCTTTGAAGATTTTAATGAATTTCTCACGACGCCGCCCGTCCTAGCCTCACCCCACCTCGGGAACCTCTCGCGCTATATGTCTCGGCAACCCACCAAGTGGTTAGCACGGTTCTCATCGTTGAGCATGAAGAAGAAGGACGAGTCCGAAGATTCGAGGCCAATCTACTTTGTTAGCGAAGTGCTGGCGGGAGCCAAAATTTGCTACCCTCGGTACAAAAATTGCTATATGGTGTTCGATAACCGCGAGGAAATTGGCGCACTACTTTGGTCACTCGGTCACCATCGTCACTTCCTTCCCACTCGGCGATGTCATCCACAATCGGGAGGCGACCGGGCGCATCGCAAAGTGGGCCCCTGGAACTAATGCCGCTGACTTAACTTTCAAAGCGAGGACGTCCGCAAAGTCGCAAGCCCCGGCGGATTTCTGGCGAGTGGACCAAACAACAAGAAGATGTACCTCGAGAAGACCTACAATCTTGGACCATGCACTTTGACGGATCCAAGAGGATCACCGGCTTGGGAGCAGGAGTCGTGCTGATCTCCCGACTGGGAAAGGCTAAGATATGTTCTTCACCTTCACTTCTCCGCCTCACACAACATCGCCGAGTACGAAGCCCCTGCCGCATGGCCTCGCGACTTTGTCAGTTTCACTCGGGATACGACGGTTGGTCGTGAAAGAAGATTCCCACTGGTCGTCAACCAAGTGATGAAAGACTGGTCCTATTTAAACGACACCATGGAAGCCTATCGGCAAGAAGTTCGTAAACTTGAAGATAGGTTTGACGGACTAGAGCTATCTCATGTCTTGAGACATAACAACGAAGCGGTGACGAGTTGGCGTAGTCCGGTCCAAGCGAGAAGCGCACCAAGTCGTCTTCATAGAGCATCTCTATGAGCCGACCGTGGCAGCAAAACCAACTCCCAACGAGCAAGCTGCAAATCAAGTCGCCATGCTCGACGCCGACCGGAGGACACCGCTCATCAAATTTTTAACTCAGAAGAGCGCCGGAAGACCGGGATGAGGCGGAACGAGTCCGACGCCGTTGTCTAGCTTATGTCATGGTCGACTCGATTTATACAAGAGGAGCATTTCGGAGTCCTAATGAGATGTATCACGCCCGAGGAAGGACGGTAACTACTCCAAGATATCCACTCGGTATATGCGGAAGTCACGCGGGCAAGCACGCACCTTGGTGGGCAAAGCCTACGGACAAGGTTTTTCTCGGCTTACGACGGTCTCCGACGCCAACAAAGTGGTCCGAACATGCGAAGGTTGCCGGTTCTTCGCTCGACAGAGTCATGTCCCGCCCAAGAGCTACAAACGATTCCATTATCTTGGTCGTTTGCGGTATGGGGCTTGGACATGGTCGGTCTTTTCAAGAAGGCTCCAGGAGAATTCACCCATCTGTTTGTCGCAATTGACATGTTTTCCAAGTGGATCGAGGCTAAACCGGTTGCAACGATCACGCCGACAAGGCACAAGACTTCATCCTCAACATTGTGCACCGGTTTGGTCTCCCAAACAGAATTACAACCGACAATGGGACTCAATTCACGGAGGCGTTTTCAAAGAATTCCGTGAAGACTTCGGCATCAAAATGTGCTACGCATCGTCGCACACCCTAAAAGCAACGGACAAGTTGAACGCGCCAATGGCATGGTTCTCCAAGGCATCAAGGCTCGGGTGTTCGACAAGCTAAATCCTTATGCCGACAAATGGGTTCAAGAATTACCTTCGGTCCTATGGTCTCTACGGACTACGCCCGGTCGGGCCACCGGCCAAACTCCTTTCTTCTGGTTTATGGGATAGAAGCTATGTTGCCGAATCAAATGGAGTACAAATCTCTTCAAGTCCGCAGTTTCAACGATGAGCGCTATGATCAAGATTGAGTGGACGACCCGACCCGACCGGAAGAGGCCCGAGAGGCAGCCCCGATCCAGTCGGCAAGATATCTTCAAGGACTTAGACGATACCATAGTCACAATGTTCGGCGCGAGCTTTCATTGTCGGCAATTTGGTTCTACGCAAGATCCAAACCACCAAAGCGTCACAAATTATCTCCACTATGGGAAGGACCACACATAATCGCCGAGGTGACTCGGCCGGAGCATATCGACTAAAGCGTGAAGATGGATCCATAGTGGAGAACTCTTAGAATATCGAGTATCTTTGACGATACTATGCTTAAATTGCTTTAAGTTTCATGTTATTCTCGATTGCCAACCTCAAGCAAGATGACTTCTTGAGTTGATAGTCGGGGCTGCACATGTGTCAATAAAGCATGGTTTTCTTCGACAACTTGTGTATATTTGGTTTATCATTGTTTAGTGTTTTGATTCGAGTTCAATAGATAAGGATCGAGAATTTTTGATGACCTAATCAAGCTTAGGCTTGGTAACGATCGGACAAAAATTACTTAAGAAATTTTCTATGAAGACTCGAGTCAAGGCATTAACATAAATAAGCGAGATATCTACAAGTTCACATCGAGGTTACAAACAACATTCACAAAGTTATTAAGATCGAAAGTTATCAACTACATCGTAGCTACTTTTTTGGCCGCGTGAGTTTAGGGTTCTTCGCGGAGAGCTTGTGAACAATGACGCGAAAGAGGAAACCTTTGGGGAAGACGAGTGGCGGGGATGACCTCGAGGCTTCGTAAAAAGAATTAAGGGTTTTGCTAAGTCATCTCGTGAATGGGCCGAGCCCATGAGAGACTTACGGCCCGGCTAAGGTGTGGCCCGACGCGTGTTCTTAGGGACTTAGGTGGATGGACTTAAGCGTATTTGCCCCGGCAATATGCATGTGTCGTTTAGCCCAATACCTTTAAAATCCTTTCATACGCGCTTTGCACAACTTCATGAGAAGTTGGCATGATGCAATTTGAAAGGTGATAAACATTTAAGCTTTTCATGGCTGTCCCGATGACGGGGACTATTTGGTTTTCAAGTATTTGATTAAATGATTATATCAATGCTATTTTTTCCACCTTGGTGAAGATCTTTTAGATTAAGACCAATATTATGGCGGAGCTATTTAATATTTTGGTCGTATTTTTCAAACGGCTGAAAAATTTGTTTACCCATGAGGGTCGATTGAATTATTTGTTCCGAGATGACTCGGGCAAGTTAACTCGGATAAACATGAGCTTATCGAGTGCTTTTCACCCTCGAGGGTTGATTGAACTATTTGGTCTCGAGATGACTTGGGCAAATTCACTCGGATAAGCATGAGCTTGCCGAGTGATGAGATTTTTATGATTGCTTTGGCTTAAGCTAAGCATTTATATGAAAATGATTTTTATAGTTCTTGATTATATGCTTAGTCGTTTTTGACTAACCACATAGTCGGGGATACACCTAATTAGGTGCATCGGAGATGCACCTAGATATTTCTCTTTTGAGAATTTTTTGGGATGTTTTCCAGCCCTTCACAGTCTTTGGAGCCACTCGGGAGATTCAGGTAGAGATGATGGAACCACTCGACGCCGAAGCACTCGGCTAAAGAGTTGTTTGGCCGTGTGTTATCTTGGTTCGAGGCAAAGTTATCTCGTCGACCGCAAAGGACTCGGGGGCTACTGTGGAGATTATGGCAATCGGATACCCACATGGCAAGCTTATCCGACTGGTAATAGGGATAGGTTACGCTTGCTAATTATGTAAACCGGCTATGATTTGGATGTTACGTTGCCGATTAGATAAGACAACGGCTCATAGTCATGGTTTGGTAAGATTGAGGAAACCGACTTAGAGTATGATAGGGTTTTCGACTTGTAAACCCGCCTCCGAGACTATATAAGAGGGGTAAGGGGCGTCCCTTGAGGGATATCAGACATATCAGCTTTAGATGCAAGACAAGAGCAATAGATCTTGAGATCAATAAACACTCGGCGGATCGAATCCCGAAACAGAGTAGGGTATTACCTCACGAGAGGGCTGAACTTGTCTAAACCTTGTTTTCCACTTAACCCATCGAGCTTGGCGATCTTGACTGCACCCCAAATTTCTATTGCCGAAACCAAGTTTCGACATCCGGAGGCTCATCGTCTTCTCGTAGTGGGTGCTTGCCTTTTATGGAAAAAAAATCTCCAACCATTTCCAAAGTATTTGTGTAGGATCGAAAAATACCAAACAAACCTACCAGAGGAGGGTGAATGGTAGGAAAAACCAAAAAATCAAATCTTTTACGGAATTAAAAGATTTACCTCTTACCGATGAAACCAATCTACAAAACGACGATGAACGAAATTGTTGAAGCCGCCGCCGGTCACACCGCCTCACTGCACCGGTCGACCGCCCTCCCGGCCGGTCGACCGCCACCTAGCCTCCGGTTGGACCTCCGCCGCAAACCCGCCGGTCGACCGTGCGCACACTGCGGTCGACCGTCGGGATCCGTAAAACACCGAAAGATGAACTCTTGAAGAAGTAGATCAAACTATTTAAACATTGTTTCATCTAAAAGTGTTTACAAAGTGCAACAACAAGCACTCCTCACCAAAATCTTGACCTAACTCGAAACCCTAGCTATTCTCACAAATTTCTCTCTTGAAATCGATATCTAGGAGGCACACCCTCCCTCTCTATTTATACATGCATTAGGTCCATGAATTCTTCGCCAAGTAGGACTCCTAATCCATGTGGGAAACCCTCTCTTGCCAGCCATAGACTCTTCACTTTCCTTATCTCAATCAAACTTCCCGAATTCGGATTCCTTTCCAAATTCGACTCCACATACGTTCCCTCTCGTATGCCATATGACTTCTTCGTCTTCTATGTGCATTATCCTCTAGACTTTTAGTATCCCGCATGCTGGACGTCTACTTCTCCCAAGTCGACTTTGATCCGACACCGGCAATATTATCCGAGGCCTCAAGCGATACCCGCACACATACGACAAAGAAACGATATACCGAGCGCAAGTTTGTCCAAACTTGACCCACATTAGCTTGTCAACAGTAACCATACACATAGAAATTATCTCGAAATCAAATCCACAAAGAAACAATCCAAAACCAAGAAATTAAACCGAAATCGAGACGGTCGGTCGACCCGTCGGTTTGACCAACCGAGAGTCGAGTCGACCGTGAGTCGAAGTCGGTCGACCGATTGTGAGTCGGACTCGCCCGGTCGATCGCACATACACCTCCGGCCGACCGTGCGCATACACCGGTCCGACCGACATTGTCCGGCCGGTCTAACCATCACACAAAATATCACATATTCGATTCAAAGCACAAATCCAATGTTTCATCACATAAAATATAAATCAAACTCATTTGATTCAACAATCTCCCCCTTGATGAAACCATTGGCAAATCCAACAAAAATCAATTGGTTTGTGATGTTTTGTGAAGCATCCCAAAAAGCATTTTCGAATGCAAAAAAATTCATTGAAAATTTATCTTTGAAAAATGAATGCATGCACAATTTTGTTTCCTTGTTCTCCCCTTTTGACAATGAGTTCATCCATCATCGAAAGCATGGAAGAGCTTTGCATTATATCAAAAGTACCTCAAGGACATGTTTTGCAATAGCAAGGTAGAAAAAGTGACTAGCTAATTAACAAACATGCACTAGAGTAAAAACATGAACCAAAAATATTACAACTAAGATCAATTCAACATAATGATTTATGATTTCAACAGTTTAAAATGCAACATATTCACAAGTGCAAAGACTGAAAGAAAAACCCAAGTATATATACTTATGATATTGATACTCTTTCTCAAATTAATTCCTTCTCCAAAAATAACTGAGAGAACTTTTAGCTCTCTCTTTTTGAACCCCTTTTTTATATACTTTTTCTCTCAATTATTGCACGTACGTCCTTGTCGTCAAGACTGTTTCTAAGGATTCGGTACCTTTTTTATCTCACTGTGAATACGTCCTTGTCGTCAAGACTATTTCCAAAGATTCGGTATTCATTTTTCTCACATATAGATAAGCATTTATGTACTCTTGCGATGATTGGAAACAAAAGGATTAATATGAGGAATAACAACTCATAGAGCATATACAAAAGCATTAATCATTCAAACTAAGCACTTGCTTCAATATTGCATATTTCATTAATTCAAGTAAAAGAATTATGTGTCATGTATCATATCACTTAAAAGCAATATCAAAAGCTCATATAATTACTAAAATGCACACAAGGTAATATAGAAATTAATTTATCTAATAAGCATTGCTAGCAAGCACGAGAATATACTAAAGATATAAGACATAACTCATCCACCTTTTATTTTCTTTTTCTTTTTTCTCCCTTTTTTTTCACACCATGCATGAATTAAAAACATGAATGCAAAAGAAGAAAGAAAAGATGCATTCAACAAAGAGCCAACAACTCTCCCCCTTAATTGATGCCAAAAGGATGAATACCACCTAATTCTCCCCTAAGAAAAGCAAAGCGAGAAGAATCCAAAGGTTTGGTGAAAATATCTGCAAGTTGCAACTTTGTATCCATAAATATCAATTCAATGTCCCCCTTCTCAACATGATCCCTCAGAAAATGAAAGCGAATGTCAATGTGCTTGATGCGTGAGTGTTGTACAGGATTCTTTGCAATATTTATAGCACTTGTATTATCACAAAAGAAAGGAACTTTATCAAAAGTAAGACAATAATCTCTCAAAGTTGAAATAAACCAAAGAATCTGAGAACAACAACTAGCTGCAGCAACATATTCAGACTCAGCAGTTGATTGAGCAACATTTGATTGTTTTCGAGAAGACCATGAAATCAAAGTACCAAGCAAAAGGCATGTACCACTTGTACTCTTTCTATCAATTCTACAACCTCCAAAATCCACATCAGAATAACCACTCAAGCAAATAGAAGAAGAGGTAGAATACCAAATTTCAAATTCAAGAGTATATTTTAAATACCTCATGATATGTTTCACCTTGACGATGTGAAGCCCTTGGAGAAGCTTGAAATCAAGCATACAAACATACAAGAAACCGTATGTCCGGCCTTGAAGCAGTGAGGTAGAGCAACGAACCAATCATGCTCCCATATTCCTTTTGGTTCACACTTCACCATCTTCATTGGGATCCAAAATAGTAGTAGTTCCTATTGGTGTAGTCAATGGCTTGCAATCGACCATTTTGAAGCGTCGTAGAAGATCCTTGGTGTACTTTGTCGATGAACAAACGTACCTTGAGGTGTTTGCTTAATTTGCAATCCCAAAAGTAAGTCAATTCACCCATCATGCTCATCACAAATTCCCGCGCATTGTTTCAAAACTCCACAACCAAAGTGTGAGATGAACAACCAAAGATGATATCATCCACATAAATCTAAACAAACAAGTAGATCATCACCATGCTTAAGAACAAAGAGAGTTTTATTAATTTTTCCTACTGTAAAGCCCTTTGCAAGTAAAAAGTTTTTAAGTCTATCATACCACGCTCTAGGTGCTTGTTTCCAACCATACAAAGCTTTTGACAAACGAAAAACATGGTTGGGAAAATCAGGATTTTCAAAACCCGGTTGTTTTACATAAACTTCTTCATGTATGTAACCATTAAGAAAAGCACTTTTAACATCTATTTGAAACAACTTAAAACCTTTTGAAGCAAGCAAAAGCCAACAAAAGTCTAATTGCTTCAATCCTAGCAACAAGAGCAAAAGTTTCATCATAATCCAACCCTTCATTTGAGTAAAACCCCGAGCAACAAACCTAGCTTTGATTCTAACAATTATACCATCCTCATTTTGTTTATTTTTGAAAACCCATTTAGTTCCAATAATATTATGACCAACGGAGGTTCAAGTAAAAACAAGACTTTGTTTCTTTCAAAATTCTCAAGTTCTTCATGCATGGCATTAATCCACGATTCGTCGGTTAGTGCATGCGTAACATATTTGGGTTTAAAATTAGAGATAAAAGCAGAATTTGCATGAAAATCATGATTTGTTACCTTAGACCTTGTAGTACGTCACCCAAATTACCTATTATCCTTCCGGAGGATGTCGTCGTTGAATATGAAGTGGAGCACGTACATCTGAAGTTTGTTCATCTTCGTAGCTTGTTCCGACGAAGTTGAAGCTCTCGGAGGTCTATTGGCATCATTACCCAAAGCTCCCGAAGAACAATTCGCGGTCCGACCGCTACTCGCGCGGTCGACCATCGATGTGCCTCCGATCTCGACCGGCGCCATGCCCGGTCCGACCGTCCGACGCATCCTCGTCGTCTTCGTCATCGCTTTTCACAAAAATATCCTCCCCGAACCTGTGATAGGGTACTGAAATTTTAGGTCTAGTCCTGGACTAGCCTCATTAAAAGTGACTTCGCAAGTCTCAACAATTTTATTAGTTTCTAAAACAAGTATGCGGTAACCTCGTGAATGCACGAGTATCCCAACATAAGTCCATCAACGAGCGAGATTCGAATTTATCCAAATTTCCAGATTTGAGCACAAAACATTTATGTCCAAAAACACCCAAGTGAGAAATTTTCGGCGAGTGTCCAAAGCGAAGCTCATAAGAAGTTTTTTCAAGTTTAGATCTCAAGAAAACATGATTGGAAATATAACAAGCAAGTGTTAATAGTTTTAGCCCAAAATTTTCTAGGAGTAGAATATTCATCAAGCATAGTCCTAGCCATTTCAACCAAAGAACGATTTTTTCGTTCAAAAACACCGTTTTGTTGAGGAACGTGAGGAGATGAAAATTGATGTTCAAGTCCTTTTTCATCACAAAACTTTTCAAAAGAAGCATTTTTGAACTCACCACCATTATCACTTCAAATAGTTCTCAAAATTTTTGGAAATTCAAGAGCCAAACGAAGATACAAATTTTTAAAGTGATCAAAAGCTTCATCCTTAGTAGCCATAAAATAAACCCAATAATATTGAGAAAAATTGTCAACAATGACCAAAACATACCACTTTCCTCCAACGGATTGCACCGTAGCTGGACCAATAGTGTCCATGTGTAACACTATCCTGGTGCATCCGTCATCACGAAAATATGGGAGTATGCGAAGAAGCAACCATCTTAGCATGACGACATGGCGAACAAACCAATTCAAGATCTTTTTTAAGTTTAGGCAAACCTCGAACAAGATCCAAACCACTAATCGTAGTGAGATGATCAAAGCCAACATGTCCAAGTCTACGATGCCAAAACATCACATCTTTTGAAAATTTTGCAACAAGACATGTAACTTCGAACAAATGTTATTTTCAAAATCGCTTTAAAAACTCTTCCATATCGAGAAACATTAAGCACAACATCACCGAAGAATCAAAAACTTTACTTCCACTTTTCTTAAAAAGCACATCAAAGTCTTCATCCACAATTTGAGAAACGGAAAGCAAGTTGTACTTCAAATTTTCAACCAAAGCGACATTATTCGGTGTAAAATTGTCACTTACCTTGACAGATCCGTTGCGGTGATCGTGCTAGTAGAAGCATCGCCAAAGATGATTGAATCCTTCCTTGATGCCTTTACGAGGGAGGAGAACCAACTTTTATCACCGGTCATGTGTCGCGAACAACCGAATCAACGATCCACACGTTCTCCCTCCTCATCAAAAGAGCCTACACACAAGCAGATGTCGAAGTCTCAGTACTGGGGTTAGATAATAAAAATTTAGGAATCCAATACTGAGACACACGACCTGAACCAACAGGAATATAACCAGTAGAAAATTCAACACGTTTCCCATTAGAAAAGTTAGCTGAGGCGGATCAGCTGCAGTTACCTACGGTCGACCGGAGGCTTCACACCGGTCTGACCAGAGGTATAGCGCCGGTCTAATCGGGTATAGCTCCGGTCTGACCATGTGTGGCACCGGTCTGACCGATGGTCCATCTGCGGTCTGACCGCCTGCCTCGAGGGAAAAGCCGATTTTTGCCATTTTGGTTTTGCAAAAGCTACCTCCCGTTCCTTTTTCTGTTTTCTAGCAAGTCTAAAACAGAAACCAACAAGATGTCCATGTTTACCATAGAAAGAACAAACATATTTTTCACAATGAGTTGAAGAACAAGTTGAGACAGCAGGCTTAGCATTAAAAGTGTTTTTAGTACTAACAACAGTTTTAGCAACAAACACAGGTTTAGTACTAACAATAGGCTTGGTAGAACATGATGCATTCAAAGAAGTGATAATGCCATCAGATTTGAAAACAATGGATTTAGGATCTGGTTTAGTCAAAATTTCACCTCTTTCAGTTATACCCAAAACAACATGAGGATGCCTAGAAAAGTGAGTGTAGGGATCAAAACCTAACCCACAGTTGTCTGTGCTAACCTTTGATTGATCCAAAATCATGTTGAGATTCTTTTTACCATCAGAAAAACGTTGCAAAGAACTTTTTAAGTAAGAAATCTCTTGAGTCAAAGTAGCACAATTTTTGCAAGCATCCAAAAGACCTTTCTTTTCTACAAGTTTGATAAGAAAACACTTAATAGTTTCTTCCATATGCCTAACACGACCTAAGGCATCTTTTAATCTTAAATCATACGCAAGATAAGATGGGCAGGGTTTTGCACTAGATTGCTTCAACTTTTTAGTGCTAATTGCATTAAACATTGAGCTAGCAAACAAGGCAATTTGACATTTCTTTAACGCTCCTTTTGTTAAAAATAACTCAACAATCAATCTAGTGTTCATGGCAAAGCTAAGAGCAAGACAAGATTCAAGCTTTCTAGATTTCTTAGATTCAGCATCAAGCTTTTTACAAGTAGTTAAATTGATTTCTCTAATGTAATTAATCTCAAGCAAATAAAACTTCACATGATTTGCAATCATCATCGAAGCAAGAGATTTTAGTCTATTATTTTTAGTTTTAAGAGAATCAATAACGCTTCATGTTGATTAATCTTCTTTTCAAATTTAAAAATCTTGTAACCAAGTCTAGCAATCACATCTCGAAGATATTCAACACTAGGAGCATTTATTACCTCATTTTCTTCATCGATATTTCAAGTACTCTTTGCCATGAGACAAACTCCGCGATGCTCTTCCCTTTGTCTTCCTCATCATCATCCGAGTACTCAACATCTGATTCCTGCACGGCCGCAAAAGCTTCATCCAAGGCCTTCGGTAGTACTTCCTCATCTTCATGTTCTTGGCCCGCATCTTGCTCTACTTAGCTTCCTTAGATCCATCTTGAGCTTTTTCCTCCCGTATACCTTTTCCGCTTTGGGACATTGGGAGCGGATGTGTCCTGGTTGACCACAGCCAAAACACCGGATTGGTCCTCCTCTTCTCCTGGACCGACATTATTCACGCTCGAGAAATTCGATTAGCAAGCGATACCAATTCCTCCTCATTGATTTATTCTAGTTGATCATCGGACATGGCAGAAAGAAGCAAACTTCAACTGTCAAGAAGAATCGAAGATGCGAAGTAGACACCAAAGCAGAAAATTTTGAATCAGTCCTTTTAGAAAAAATGTTCATCTCATAGGTTTTCAATTTAGTATAAAGAACATCCAAAGTTAAGGTGTTCATATCAACAGATTCCTGAATTGAGGTAACCTTAACTTCCCAAACCTTCATATCAAGACCATTCATAAAATGACGAGCAACCTCGATTGAGAATAATTATCATTATAAGAAGAATCAACGACCTAAGATTACTCAAAATTTTGTTAAAACGGCCTAGATAGTCATCCAATGACTCTCCGTGTGTCATTTCAAATTTGATGTACTCCTTTTTTAAAATATCTTTTCGTAACTCTTTAATATTTGAATATCCAGTATGAAAATCATTCAAAGCTTTGCAAATCTCATTTGCAGTGGTAAGATGCGAAACACGATCAAAATCGAGCGAGAAATTGCATTAAGAATAATGTTTCGAGCTTTGCAATTATTTTCAAAATTCAATTTGAGAATAGGAGTATCAATGCGATCGGGATGTCATAAGATTCTGAAACTTTTAACCAAATGTCATAACCTTGAGATGTTATGTAAGATTTCATCTTTTTCTTCCAATAGTCAAAATCGGTTCCATCGAAAACATGAGGTTTGTTTGTAAACTTTTCAGCCATGGCAAAAGATCAAAAAAGCAAATCAAGAACGAGGCTCGATACCACTTGTAGGATCGAACAAGACCAAACAAACCTACAGAGGAGGATGAATGGTAGGGAAAACCAAAAACCAAATTTTTTGCGAAATTAAAAGATTTACCTCTTACCGATGAAACCAATCTACCAAACGACGATGAACAGAAACCGTTGAAGCCGTCGCCGGTCACACCGCCTTACCCGCACCGGCCGACGGCCCTCCTGGCGCCGACCGCCGCCTAGCCTCCGGTTGGACCGCTTGCGCAACCCGCCGCCTGTCGGACCCGCGCGCACACTGCGATCGACCGTCGGGATCCAGGAAAACACCGAAAGATGAACTCTCGAAGAAGTAGATCAAACTATTTCAACTTTATTTCATCTAAAAGTGTTTACAAAGTGCAACAACAACACTCCTCACCAAAATCTCGACCTAACTCGAAACCCTAGCTATTATCACAAATTTCTCTCTTGAAATCGATATCTAGGAGGCACACCCTCCCTCTCTATTTATACATGCATTAGGTCCACGAATTCTTCGCCAAGTAGGACTCCTAATCCATGTAGGAAACCCTCTCTTGCCAGTCATAGACTCCTCACTTTCCTTATCTCAAACAAACTTCCTAAATTCGGATTGCTTTCCAAATTCGACTCCACATACGATCCCTCTCGTATACCATATGACTTCTCCGTCTTCTATGTGCATTATCCTCTAGCCTTTTAATATCCCACGTGCTGGACGTCTACTTCTCCCAAGTCGACTCTGATCCGACATTGGCAATACTATCCGAGGCCTTAAGCGATACCTGCACACATACGACAAAGAAACGATATACCGAGCACAAGTTTGTCCAAACATGACTCACATTAGCTTGTCAACAGTAACCATACGCATAGAAATTATCTCAAAATCTAATCCACAAAGAAACAGTTCAAAACCAAAAATTAAATCGAAACCGGACGGTGAGTCGGAGTCCGACCGCGAGTCGAAGTCGGTCGACCGACAGTGAGTCGGACTCACCCGGCCAGACCGCACACACACCTCCGGTTAGACCGTGCGCATACATCGGTCCGACCGACGTTGTCTAGCCGGTCTAACCGTCACACAAAATATCACATTTTTGATTCAAAGCACAAATCCAATGTTTCATCACATAAAATATAAATCAAACTCATTTGATTCAACAATTTGAACACTCCATTATTAGACAAATGTACAACAGAAGGGTGAAAACATCAAACCATAGTTCAATTATTTCTAATTGAAAGGATTATTACTTGGCATTATTGTACGCTTTCCCCTCAAATCTGCCACCTGTTTGTCAGTTGGTCTTTATTCAATCGAATCTTCAAATTGCAAACAAGTAGTATACAATTTTAGGACAAAAAACCATTAAATTGAATCCTTAAGATAGGAAAAAGTGGTTAATTACAATGAGTGTAGTACTTTGATTTTAAAGGGTTAAACTCCAAACTTTGACAACTCCATGCATGCAGCCCTAGTGCCACACACTTTTTTTAAGGGAAAACGGCACGAGACTGTGTCTTTTCATTCAAAATAGGAGGAGTAAATACAACCCCTAAGGATGAAGAAAAAAAGGAAGATTACAAAAACTTAGGACTAATCAGGGATCAGTAGTAGCTCTCGCAGTCGCTTTGCACCTACTAGCGCCCACAGACTAGCCTCCTCTTTGATTTTTGTGAAAATAAAACTCGTCGTAGACCCCTTATGGTCGAATATCAGTTGGTTCCTTTCCTTCCAAATTTCCTAAACAACAAGGAGGATGAGGCTGCGCACTCCCTTCTTAGGCACTCTGACCAAGTTTGCCCTGCTCTCCCACCAATCCAGAACTGACTGGGCCACCCCTAGTGTACTGGCTGAAGCTATTGATATCCCACCCAATTAGCAACGGCTGCCCAGATTCTTTTCGAGTAGCGTCACTCAGCAATGAGATGGATGGTTGTTTCTTGTAGTGTCCGGCACAAGGGACATACTCCGTTGTTTCGCCATCCCCTGGCCTCAAGCCTGTTAGATGTCCACACCCTATTTTGTATGATAAGCCAAGCATGAAGCTTGCACTTCCCTGGCACCTAGACCTTCCACATGATTGAGTCAAAAGTGGTGTCAGGGGTTCCCAGGCATTGTGCTTGGTAGACGAAAGATGCCGAGTATTCCCCATGACTGTTGAGCTTCCATGTAATCTGATCTGGTTGATCTTCATTGAGCTGGACCTCCCAAACCACTGTCCATAAGGCCACAAGTTGGTGGATGAGCTCTAGTGATATTGGTGTGTTCCCCTGGAGATTAAGATCTCCCACCCAGGCATCATTATCTTTATCTTCACGTAAGGACTTTTCTATGTTCGTGTCCATTGCATAAACCAACGGTGCCATATCCTTGGGCCTTCTCCCATTCGCCCAAGGCGAGTCCCAGAAACGCGCAGTGTTGCCATCTCCTATAGATAAACTCGTTACGGCCACGAAGAGCGCGTTGTCTATATCATCACAAGGTGTCTTGAGCCCCACCCATGGCTTGCTTGAGTCTGTCCACTCATACCACGGCCAGCGAAGTAGCAAAGCTCTCGTGAATTTTTCTAGGTTCAACACTACTAGGCCTCCTTGCTTAGTGGGCATGCACGTTCTTGCCCAGTTGACTTTGCATTTCCACCCAATTATCTGCCTAGTTCCAGCCCAGAGGAAGCGGCGACGCTTCTTGTCCAGCTTTTCTAAAGCCCCCTTTGTAACCTTTAAAGTGGTCAGCAGGTAGATTGGTTGCGCTGTGACGATAGATTTAACCAAAGTTGTTCGGCCCGCAAGGCCCAAGTTCTTCCCTCTCCATCCCAACACTCGTCCCATTATTTTATCAAACACTGGTTGCAAGTCTGCAGTGCGCATCCTCCCTAAAACCAGAGGTAGCCCCAGATATTTTTATTGGGAAATGTGCTCATGCCGCAGGGAATCCTACCAGACATCTTCAAGATCAACGGCCCGGCATCGATCGAGCAACTTGGGACTTGTGCAGGTTAGTGACGAGACCGTAGCCATGCCAAAACGGTGCGGAATGTCCGTGAGAGCCCGAACGTCTTCCTTTAGGGGGTTTAGGAAGATTTCGTGTCGTCCGCATACATCGAGATTCGAAGGCGAGCCGCTCTGCCTCGGAGTTTGGAGATCGCCCCTAAAGCAGTTGCCTTGGATAGAATCTGTTGAATGGGGTCAATTTCTAGGATGAAAAGAAGCAGCAACAGGGGGTCTACTTGCCTAAGTCCTCGACCATGTCGGATTCTCTGCCCATGGATGGAATTGAGCAGCACTTGGGAAGTGGCCATGGATAGAAGGGAGCAAATTCAATCGATCCAACGTGGTGGGAAGCCTCTATGCTGTAGGAGGGCCAACAAGTAGTCCCATCGCATGGAGTCGAACACTTTCGTGATGTCTAACTGTAAAAGTAGCATCGGACGCCTTGCACGATGATACTTCCTGGCCATGCTGTGCACATATAGGAAATTGTCGTGAATGCTCCTTCACTTGATGAAGGCACTTCCTGGCGTGTCATATGTGGTTGTAAGCGCATGGACAACAACTTTGAGAGGATCTTGGTGATGCTGTGGATCAGGCTGATTGGCCTATAATCAGTAATTCCCTCTGCACCTTCCTTTTTTGGGACGAGAACTATACTTGCCGAATTAAGCAACCCCAAATCAGCACATCTCAGGTTATATATTGAGTTGAAAACCGAGGAGACATCCACTTTGACTATTTCCCAGCAGGACCTAAAAAAAGATCCCGTAAACCCATCTGGACCCGAGGCTTTGTCAATCGGCATCTCTTTTATCGCTCTATGGATTTCCTGCTCTGTGAAGGGTGCTGCCAACTCGGAGAGGTCAGTCGACTCAAAGTCTAAAGCTTCCCAGTTTAACTCCAATGACCTAGAATCCGGAAGGGACATCATTCGCCTGAAATGGTCGAAAATAACCGCCTCTTTCTCATCATGTGTTACTGCCCAACCTCCTTCTTTGCGTAGCCTTTGGACGTTGTTTTTCCTCCTCCTCGCATTGACCCTAAGGTGGAAAAATTTAGTGTTGGCATCACCCAACTGGATATGCGTTATCCTGGAAGCTTGGCACTTCCTTGCACGTTCAATTGTGGCAAGGACGACAAGCTTACGCTTGAGGGTCGCTCTTAGCAAAAATTCCTGGTCAGACAGCGTCCTTTGCTCCTGCGCGAAGTCAAGTCTCTGGATGATGTTGAGGGCCATATTGAAAAGGAGTTTCGCTTCAGCACAAAAGCCCTTGCCCACTCTCTTAGGTCACCGCTGTGCGCTGAAGCTTGTGGTTCAGTTGGTGGATGGGATGTGTAGGGTGGAAGGTTTGTCCCCAAAGAGGAGCCAGCGCTCCCCCTTTGGCGGCTTTAGCCTTCTAACGTGCCTCAAAAAGGACTCTTTCAGGCGATGCCTAGTTGGTCCATACACTCCAGTTAGGTGGAATTTGTTTTCGGAGAGAATGACCACTGCACGAGCTGAGATTGAGAAACACCCAATACGAATATCTTGAATATCAACGACCGCGCTGTTCCAGAGGAGGAGGATTCCACCCCTAGTGCCTCTTGCTGGTTTAAAAGCATACTTATCTAGCTTGTAACCTCCTAGGAAGGAGGCAAGGCCGTCGTCTAGATTTTGTAGATTTGTCTCTAGGAAACAAGCTAGGTTACATTTTGTCTCACGCATGAGCTCGTGGACTACGTTACATCGAGCCGTGGAGTTAAGGCCTCTCACATTCCAGCTAATCAGGTCTAGGCTAGAGGTCATTTGTTATAGACGGGGACGCTGACATGCCCGATACTGCCGAGCGGACTTATTCTGCGCATAGTTGGGCTCCCAACTCGGCACGTTGCACGGCAAGGCGTTTGCACCCAGAGGCCCAACATCTATACACCGCCACAAAGCATGGTGGTCAAATAGTACGCAGTGTCCAAAGCGAAACCCACCTCAAGGCAGCAAACGAATGACAAGGCAAAACATCGACACAAAAGAATTGGAAAAAGAAAACAGCCGCCAACTTCTTCTTCCTTGCGCACAGAAGCAACACACTCTGTTTACGCCATGCGTGCCATAGCATACACCGAGGCCAACTGCGCCTCAGGCTCGCCATTGGTTGTTCATACAGAGTGATACGCAACATAGTCTTTAGGTAGGAGAAAGTCATCCGCCATCGGCCGAAACATCTGGTCGATGTTGTCTTCATTTTCCTGGAGGAGGCCCAACCTCTTGGGCAGTACACGCCGGCACCTTTCGATGATTGGCCTTATGTCTTGCTTCGCGATGCACTCGCTTCGGTGCACGGCGGACCGGCGAAGCTTAGGTCCTGCTCTCACTCGGCACTGCAAGACACCTTGGTCCTGTGACACCACGGGGGACGGTGGTGTGGGTAGCAAAGCCTGCGGTGGCGTCATGAAGAGGCTGGCCACCACAAGCCCCGGGGGCATGGTTGACCAAATCAGTAGGAGCCGGGGCGGCGACAACAGTGGCCGGCTCCCTGCGCATTGCCCCCTCAGCAAGAGCATCAGGGACCAACTCCATGTCGTCTGCCGACTCGTCCCGAGTAGGGGGCCTGGGGTGCAGGCCATCGGTGTTCATGTATGAGGCGGTGACAACAGTGGCCGACTCCCCGCCAAGGGCCCCTCAGCTATAGTGTCAGGGGCCAGCTCCAACTCCGCGTCGTCTGTCGGCGCGTCCAGATCCAGCTGTGAGAGCGCCTGCTCCAACGGCGGCGAGGCGTTCCTCAAACGTGTGAAGATGCGGCTGACGGGGATCAGGGCCCCGTCGGACTAGACTTCATCCCCCCCGCTGGATGTGGTCCTGCCATGGCCTGTGCCTGTAGTTCCCGCTGCTGCTGCGAGGGTAGGAAATCTGTTGCAATTTGGCGCGGTGGCGAAGAAATGTCTCCTTCAATCGAGTCCCGATGCCAGCCACCATGGCGGCTAGGCCCTCCGGTGTCGTGCCGCCTAGGAGAACGCGTTCGCTCCCGCCTGAAAGGGGGCTCTTGATCAGCACGGCCTCCTTTGGTGAAGCCGCGGCTTCGATTACCTCGTTCGTCGCGGTCGTCGTCCCGATCACCGCGTCGCCAGCGGTGGAAGGCGTTCGGGTGGTCATTACCATACCCCATGCGTCGCCGACTCCCGCCCCGTCCTCTGGCCCGCTGACCATCACGCTCATCACTGCGGTCATCTTGTCCATCCTCATGCGCATCGCTAAGAGCATGCTCGTCGCGGGACACAAGCCCCCACGGCTGGTTTCCCTTTGGCTTGGCCGCCGGTGGCGGTTGTCATCACCGCTCTCACCGCGCCGCGGCTCTTCCAGGCGGTCTTCTGTTCGCCCCAATCGCTCGTGGACAGAGCGGGGCAGCGGCGGGTGATGCGCGAACACATCAAACACCCATCCTGGGTCTTGCTCGCCATCCATCACCCCCAATGTCCAAGGCGGAAGGCGGCGCTTGACTGGCTGGTAGGCACTCTGCTCGTCCAAATCCACCGCGCCCGCTGTAAAATCATGTATCTCCTCCAAGTGAACAAGGACTGGGTGTCGGACACCACATTGCCATTTCTCCGGGAGGCCATCGTCGATGACTAGCGCTTCCACCGCCGGGTCCTTCGCTCGGGACGTGAAGCTAAGCCACATCCTCTTAGGGATTGAACTCGGGTTTGCCGTCCACGCCCACAGATCGATGGAGCGTGTACTACTTGATTCAACTGGGTGGGCGAGGTCGGAGTCGATCCGCTCGAGCGCGCAAGTGCGACCTATCAGCCTTTCAGCCACATCGGCGGCCTAGGCATGCATTGGCACACTGTCGAGGCATAGGAGCACACGGAAGATCAAGGCAACGTCGAGCGCGCTCTCCAAGCTCCGCCACTTGATAAAGTGTACCTCAATTCCCCTGCGCTTGACAAAGCCTTTAGCCAGTGCCTCCTCGCAATGTCGCCGGTGTTGAAACTTGATGAGGATGATGAAGCGACACGGCTACTTTGCCCTGCCTGAGATGAAACTCCTCCCTGAAGGCACGCTCCACATCGAGCGGCCCTGTGGAAGGTGGCGGGGGTGGGCGAGGCAGGGAGCTTGATGCTGGGCGATGAACTTCTCGCGGTGGCTGAGGAGGAGGTTGGGTCGGCGGGAGCACAGCGGGCGGTGGTGTGCGGGGCAGGGAGCTTGAAGTTGGGCGACGAATCTGCGACAGCAAACGAGGGGGCTATGTAGCCGGCTGGGGAAGAAGACGAGGAGCAGGTCTTCAGCGGCAATCGCGCGCCCGATGGCCAGAGCGGCGGCACTCAAAGCACACTACTGGGTTGCGGCATTGCGCTGCACGGTGCCCCCTGCTAAGGCAAATGAAGCATCTCCCATCCGTTTGCAGTCTGAAAGCAAGAAGACGGTCCGCTCTGCCTACGACAGGGGAGCGAATTCGGTCGCTGCAGCTTTGAATGCGGTCGACGAAGTCTGGCATTAACACCTTGTCGCCACCAGTACTTCTCGCGAACTTGAATCCACTACGAATCCCCGGTCTTTTAGACACTGCGCTCTCTTTCGGCGACGCGACGCGGTGTTAGCCTAGCTCCGTAGGCGCCAATCCGCCGCGGCGCGGTGACACGGCGCTGGGAGCGGTGGTTGGTCCGGACAGCAAGCGTAAATGGCGCCTTGAAGAGAGGCTGCTCCAGTTCAGCAAGATCCCGCGCGGAGGTCTGAGGCTGCAAATTTGAAATAGCACCTCGCTCTCCCCGGACGACAACCGCAAAAGAACGGGCCAGAGGCTTGTACGTAGGGCGCTGCCCCAGATCTGAAGCCGCCGGGCCAGCCGAGCTCGCGGCGCCGGCCGGGCACCCTGGCACTGAGAGGTCAACTTGGGGGCTCGCCACATCTTCGCCTGTAGCGACGCGCCGCAGACGGGGCCGGCCACGAGGCTGCAGAGACGGGGGTTGAGGGCGAAGGCGTAGGCGCGCCGGGGAGGCTGACGGCCGGGGCTGCGCCACGGAGGGAGGAGGACGTCGGCGTTTGCTGGGGGCGCCCGCCGGTCGCCGAGAAGAACTTACCGTTGGAGACCGCATGAGGTACACGTACCAATTCTGATTGTTCCCCAGTGCCACACACTTGAACACATAGTGGATGGCTCGATGGGCTGTGGGCTAGCAGCTGGGCTGGGCTGGGCTGAGCTAGGTGAGATGTCCTGCCTGTTGGTTGAGCCATGGTACAGGTTTCCCCAACATGGGCTTTAGCAAGCATTTCTATGGATTATAATCCAAGTCAGTTTTGAATTTTTGTTTCTCTTCCACAGGCAGGCTTTTGTATCAAGAGCAACTCCAAAAGATCCCAATATATTTTTTTTCAAAACGTTATATTGGGGATATGTCAAAAAAATTTTACCTCGAAAACATATTAATCCACAGCCAAACATCAAAAAAGTATCCCAATATTTTTAAACATGCCACGTAATCACAATAGGGCTCCTGCTAAAAATTCCTAGCGACCTGATCGGGGTAAAACGTTGCCGCCGCAGCCGCAATTATATGCCGCCACCGCAGCCGCAATTATACACCTCCCCTCCATGGTGCCGATCCCTGCCGCTGCCATGTGAGACTGCTGCATCGCTTGTGTTGGCAGAGAATCGCAGGCAGAGCAATGCAAGCAGAGCAGTGCAGCGCATGCAACAACGGCATCAGGCAACAAAGCAGACAACAAAGCAGGCAACAACAACAGTAGGCTACAGAGCAGGCAAGTTCATTAGAGCAGCACAGGCAACAACGGCAGCGGCAGAGCAGCGCCGGTAGCTGGCAATAGCTTGTCGCACGCTCGGAGTTTCTTGGCGGTCAACTACAACCGGAGATAAGATAAAACGGATCCGATATGAGTCGATGAAGCCTTTTAATGAAACTGATGGTGGATTCGTCGACGATGATGATTTCTTTGTCTCTGTTACTCATGTTGCTATGAATACGGATGAGTCCGAAGATGAAACAAAACATTGTGGTTCTATCCCAGGGCACCAAGTACTTCCGCGAGAGACAGACGGGCGGGCATCGAGGTTGTATCAAGATTATTTTTCAGATGATTGTATGTACGGACATAGTTATTTCAGACTAAGGTACATAAATAATAGATATATTTGGACCCTTTTTTTTAAATGAACATATGACATACATGTGTCATTGCTCTTGTCGTGCATGTTTCGGATGAGGCGTACATTGTTTGTATGTATATCGAATGCTGTCGAACAACATGATGAATATTTCATGCAAAAAAGAAACGCTGCTGGTGTACTTGGCCTTTCTAGTCTGCAAAAGATTACTGCAGCATTTTGGATGTTAACTTATGGAGTAGCAGTTGATGCTACAGATGATTACGTCCGTATTGGTGAGAGCACTGCTATTGAGAGTTTGAGAAGGCTTGTTAGAGCTGTTGTGGAGGTTTTTGGAGATGAATACTTGAGATCACCTAATGAAGATGATACCGCTAGATTACTTGCCATTGGTTTTCCTGGTATGCTTGGGTCAATTGATTGTATGCATTGGAGGTGGAAAAATTGTCCTTCGGCATGGCAAGGTATGTACACTGGGCATGTGCATGATCCTACAATTATACTTGAAGCTGTTGCAGATAAAGATCTTTGGATTTGGCATGCTTTCTTTGGATGCCTGGTTCCCACGATGACATCAACGTTTTGCACCGTTCTTCATTATTCGCACGGCTAGCTGAAGGTCAAGCTCCAGAGGTGAAGTATATCATTAATAACAATGAATATAAAATAGGTTATTATCTTGCCGATGGCATATATGCCTCGTGGGCCACACTTGTGAAGTCCATACCTGAACCACAAGGTAGAAAGAAGAAATATTTTGCGACTGCCCAAGAAGCTTGTAGGAAGGACGTGGAACGAGCGTTTGGGGTTCTACAGTCTCGTTTTGCTATTGTTAGAGGGCCAGCTCGATTTTGGGATGAAGAAACCCTCGGACAAATCATGATGGCATGTGTCATTATGCACAACATGATAGTTGAGAATGAGCGCGGTAATGAAGATGATTTAAATTATGAGAGAATGGGAGAAAAGGTGAAGCCTTCTCATGATACAACACTTGAACTTGAGGAGTTTATTAAAAATTATAAGAGTATAAGGAACAAAGATATTCACAATCAGCTTCAAGATGACCTCATTGAGCACCTATGGCAACATCATCCTGACCTCTACAAATGATTAAATATATTTTAATTTTTTTGGTTACTTTGAATAATATTGTCTCCTTTATAAATATATTTGTTATTGGCACAATGCTATCTACTATTGTGAACAGACTGTAATTTCTAGCTCTAGTAGCCCATCTATCTTAGCTATGCATGGCAGCTTTTAGTATATTTTCAGTTTTTTTCCAGCAATGAAATCCTATCAATATTTTTAATCTGTGATTAATTATCCGTTCATGTTTAATTGTAATACTACTAATATTTATAAAATTCTTAGGCTTTGTCTGTAAATAGGGAAAAAGGCTCTCTTCACTTATTTTCCATACAATTAAATCCAATGGAATCAATAGTTTGAGACCTTCATGACATGGAACAGTAATGCTACAGTGCTTTGAAATATCAAAAAAATAACTAGCTTTCTTAGTTTCTGTCATTATTTGTTTAGGATAACTGTTGAATTGAGGCAACAGTAGCCTAGTTGGTGCCATTTTTAATAATTATGCAAATTTCTGTTGCTCAAGCACACAGTGATGAAGAAAGCACTAACATTATGTAAATCACATTCCCTGGTAATAAATCTAGTAATAAATCTGAAACATTCAATTTCCTCATAACTGAACACGTGTTAGACATTCACAAAACTTGTTCACAGATTTTTGTATGGTCTCCCACCGGTGCATGAGAGAATTCATGGTACGCATTGAGTTGCACGTATTGTGTTCATTGAAGTAGTCATGGATACGAGCCCAATATCTGCCACCTTTTTTATCTTTACCTACGACTGGATCCAAACTTATGTTGAGCCACCCTGAAATCAAAACCTTATCTTCATGGACACTGAAATTCTTTGATCTCTTATTGTTTGGCTTGGCGGAGGGGGCTGTTGGACCGAGGGGCATTGCTTGCGATTGCTGGTCACCATATGTGTTGCTATAATTATCAAAATCCCCTAGATTGGTTTCATCCATCAGCATGTTAGAAAAATATCCATTTCCTGCACGCATTTAACCAGTACTAAGTTTTAAGTCACACTAATGCATGGTTATCAGTATGTACTCACAGACTAGGTGTGACACTATGCTAGTTTCAGCAAGCAGCATATACAGTATACATCACACAGTGGATACAACAAGCAGGTCAGATGATAACTTCAAGTTTGAGCAAGCAGCATACAACATACAATGCCAGTTTCAATTTTCAGCAAGCAGCATACAACATAAAGTGCATCATGGTACAAGCAGGTCAGATGATAACTTCAAGTTTGAGCAAGCAGCATACAACATACAATGCAATTTTGAATTTTCAGCAAGCAACATATAGCATAAAGTGCATCATGGTACAATCAAACGATAACTTCAATATTTAAACAAAACTTTGCAAGACTACTAGTGGTTGCAAGAAAAAGCTTCAAGTCTTTTGCTGCACTACCAGGAGTAGACTCTACTAAAGTCATTCAGAGAATAAGGATACCACTGCAAAAAAGATAAGAATTCAGTCTTTTGCTCTTATGTGACTCTAATGTACATTCTCAGTCAAGGTTAGCCCTGGTAAGGGCTTCCACATTCTGTTTATTCTTATTTAGTGGATCGAAAACTAGTGAATTGCTATTTTTTTCCCAGATCAAATATAGTTTGAATTAGTTCATTTGGTCTCATATGTAGGAGTTCACTCCCATCATCCATCCGGTCGGGTCAAATTTTTGCAACAAACATAACAACAAAAGCACCTTGAGATTCCCATGTTGCTCTTCAAGATCCAATGCATAGCCAGAACATTTACTAGAAAACAAAAACTGTAATTTTATACGAAAAAGATCTCAACATGGTTCAAACTCCTACTTCACCCGATAATTATCGAGATTGTCCAATGCATTCGTTATGCATGGTAATTATGAACAAATTACAGAACAAGAAGATGCGCTAAAATCAAACCATTTTGCAACTACTGCTATTGTTTATGGATGTATCATGAAGAAGAATAAAAGGACACACAAATGAATGATTTATCCAGGCACAAAAGTATGTGATTTCTATGAATGCCACTTGCAGCGACAAAATCATTCAGCGTATAATTTATCCACAAGAATGCCATCTGCTCTAAAATCAAACCACTTGCAACTCGCATGGTTATGGATGTATCATGAAGAAGAAAAAAGGGGCAAACACAGTTAGTTCTTGGAATCATACCATTCACAAGTGCAGATGGGGTGTCACTGCAAGGATCCGCCATGGATGCACGACGCAGTTCCAAGCCGTAGTTCCACGCCGCCACCGCCAAGCCCTAGCACACCTTGCCTCCTCCCACAAATAAGCGCGCGGGCGATTTTTAGAGCGGGATCCCCACCTTCCCGGGCTGCGTGCGCTCGATTTTTGGCCTTGCGCGGTTCCCTTCAATTTATACTAAATAAACATTGATGATATGTGTGTGGTTTTGTGTTAATGGAGACGTAGTGGTCTAGTGGACCATACGTTAAAATGAATAACCAAAAGTCAGTGTTTACAATCTTACAAATTAAGACTGACTGTTCGTTTCCATTTTCTTAGGGAGTGTTAGTAAATTGGGACTAGTTTCTTTAGTTCTATATATGGTGTTTTTTACAAGAAAACTAGACTACTGACCTATGCATATAGCCATATCAAGTTTAGACTTCATACAAAATTTGTACCACTTGTTGGTTATAGCAACAGAATGAATGGCCGTAGATCAGGTCCAATAATTCATATACGCACAGTCAAAAGCACTACTACAGGGAAGCCTATCATGTATGGCTATATCATGAGAGAGGATCCAGTATATAGGACATGGGGTATACATTTGTATTCCCAATTTCGTTTTGCCAAAATTTCAGTATATACCACGTATAATAGACACACCTATCATTAATTAGTTGGCGAAAATGACTGACCTATGCACAAAATAGATATTCAACCATTCCCAACTCCATCCTTTAATGGCTTTAGCAGTCTCCTTTAGGCTTACAGCAATGCCAAAGGAGCTTGTGACTGAATTTAGGCCGTGGAGCAATGCAATTAAAAAATGCAGAAGACAGTAGAGCTGAAGTTCTTATGGGATAGAAAAAAATGGAAACAGATAGTTGTGACTAGTCCGTAATATATGTTTCCAAAGGGGACAAAATAAATGTTGCTTAGGGCTGTTAGCTCTGAGGGTGGTCTTTGGTGTTTGGCAGGGACTTCTAATTAAGCTTCAAGAGCTTATGTGCAGGACGTTGCCATTAGGAGTTTAGTTTATTTTGGTCGCTGGTCGCTTTTTCTTCACAGGGGTTTCTGAGCTTCAAGATCTCTGATGTACGGTGTGTGGTGCCACTGTACCCGGGTTGGGTCTGTACCGGTTCGTGTGTTTTTCTTTTATCTTAATGAAATGACACGCAGCTCTTCTGCGTAGTTTGAGAAAAAAATTATAATTTCCAAAAATTGTTCCGTGTGAAATAGGACAAGATATCAATATTTCAGATCTTTTTTAGAGGACAATGGTTTCACTGTCCCATTTTTTAAATCCTGCGGCTGCCATTATTATATCATGGACGTTTGAAATAACTCATCTTATATAAGAATATTATGCTATCATTGACGGAAAATTGCAATGCCCCTCTTCCTCTCAATTAGTAGAATGAAATCCTCTACCTCTCACGGACTCACACACAGGATGTGGAATTATGGAGCAAACACTCATTATGTAAAATCAAAGTTTGTTTGATTATTATTTTATGATAAACAAATGATTTTTAAGATAACTGGTTTTGATATTTAAAGTTATTTTGCGAAGTGGTTTTGCAGCCGATCAAACCGGGGGTTTTATACAGGTTAGACCGGGGTTACGGTGTATAGTGTTTTCAGATGATGAACATGGTTTTTGTCTAACGGTTGCGGTCAAACCGGCTAGGCTAAGCTGGTTAGACATGTCAGCCCGACGGTCTAATCGGCCCACTCTGTGTCGGTTTCGGTTTCAGGTTGTTTCTTTGGATACTCGTGATGAATCTATGTTTGTGACTTCTAGATGGATACTATGCGTAGTAATACTGTTGTGTGCTGATGTTAAGTCAAGTTGGAGAGAAGTTGTGCTCGGATATGATTTCTTGTTTAATTCATGTGTAGTTGTGTCTTGATGTCTCGAGAGAGAGTTGTCGGTGATGGATCGGGAGTCAATTTAGGAGAAGATGATATCTGGATGATCAGGATATCATGTAGGATGCTTAGGCTAAAGAATAATGCACGTGATTGGTAAAGATTCTATATGGCATACGATAAGGATATTGTGTACATATAGAAAGCGGAGTTGAATTTTGAAGGAGTCCAGATTTGATATGATTGGAGTTTGTAAAGTTTGTTTCTTGTACGGGAAGGTTACCTAGGAGATTAGGACCTCTCCCAAGTGTCTACGACACCTCTCTTGGAGTAAAACCACTGCTTTGATCTCCCGAGTAGAGAGAACGGGAACAGTCGAAGCCTAATGGCGTCCTGAGTCGCTCCCTTGATAACAATGGTGTCGCAGAGCTCCAGAAATTGTTGGGGATGGGTGTTCGCATCCTCTTTGGCTTTCCCACAGAATGAGGAAGCCTGCACCATTATAATGAGACCCATCTAGATTTCAAAATTGGCATCCCCGGTGTTGACAGCGGGCCCAACCGACATGTTGGCAACAAATAGAGCCGAGTATTTTATGGAGGGTCTTCTAAACCATTGTATTAAAGCTTGATGGTCCCGATGTGACTGGTCGGGTGCTGAGAGCCTAATTTGCGGAGAAACGACACAAGGTCGGACTCTTCTCACAAGTTTTTTGGGTTATCGATAAAGTTTGCCGGCAAGTCAAAATCAGTCATACACTACCTGTTTCCACATGAAGCAAAAACAATCAAGATTAACCCATCGGATGATGGTTATTAATCATAGTTATGATCATGGATATATATGATCTATTCTTTAACCAGTGCCTTTCCTGGCAACGGCGCCAGAAATGCTTATTGGTATTTGATACGGTCACAGATAAATCCACAAGGGCATGGATACCGCTGTAGCATTTCACCCATGAGTATTCCTGAGTATCATTATTTTTTCCATAGGGAAGGCGGCGGTGTAAAGCATAGGTCGATATATTCATAATCAAGCTATAATTAATATATTGTAGTTTAAACAGGGATAAATGATGATGATAATGATGATGATGATGATGATGATGATAATAATAATAATAATAGGATAGCATGACACACAGATTTATCTCTAATAATAATACAATAGATAGTGGAGAAGGACAAAAGAGAGCTAAGGTTCATATGTAGTTCTATATTAATAGTGTTTAGAGTATACTTAACAAATACATGCTTATAAGGCTAGGACTAAGTTCTAAGCACCTAGGCACCATCGAGAGACCACTCCCTGCTAGTCTGCCAGTGTGGTTATGGTATTTTACAAACTCTTACGTCATACCCGAACGTGGAGGAAAACAAAAGAGGGACATGGTTGTCATCACTAGTCGCCTACCTTAATTTTAGTGGGGCACACCCGCATCCAACGGCATTTAATTAATCTTAGCACCATGCTCATATTAATAAATAATGACACTAGTCCTCCTGGGACTTCCACCCTTCGGATGGACAAGTTAGAACTATTGTAACCCGTTAAGATCATTGGACCGATGCTATGGCATGGATCGACTAGCCTAATCAAGTGAAACATATAACTGAAGTATAAACTATTCATAGAACAAATAACTAATAAGGTAGTATATGAACTATGAACATAATTAAATAAAAATATAATTATATTATTAAGCTTATAGTCTTACGTGAAGAATAAAGTACAAAAGACATACCCGAATCTCCGAGAAGACTATAGAACCAAAAACTACTCTAAGCCTAACTACACTAATACTATAAAGAATACAATGTAGAATAGAGAGAATTGCTCCTTGAGTATGTGTTGTGAAGCAAGGGGGTGACCTCATTTTATAGCTTGCTTATGACGATTACTTGGGTCGGTAACTCGCAGAACCGCCATCAGGAAGCAATTTGGAATGTCCACAAGAAATGTGGGGATGAGAGGAGCCAAAGCTGGTTCGGCCAAAACACGGTACAGCTGACACCTAGGCCCCACCTCTCTCCACCGTCTTTCTTTAGGGGCTTTCATGTGGGTCCCTAAGGCGGTGAACGGTGGTTTGGCCCCACTTTAAGTCAGTTTGACCTGACATGTGGGCCCTTCAATCCGTGTGCTCTTACGTGATTTGGCAGAGGTGTGCTCCTTTGCATGCCGACTCATTTCTCTTTCACTTTATCGTATATTCCATTCATCCATAGTGTTTCTCCAATACAAGTGAAACTACATTATTTAATACTTATACATGTAAGAAATACTAGTTCTCCGTTTATTTGTTGAGGTAAATTGACGGTTGAAATTGGTACTTAACGACCATAAACACTAACATTGTCAAGTTGTGGAAGAACTTGTGCTCGGATATAGTTTCTTGTTTCATTCATGTATAGGTGTGTCTTGACGCCTCGGGAGAGTATTGCTGGTGATGGATCGGGAGTCAACTTGGGAGAAGATGATGTCCGAACCATCAGGATATCATGTGGGATATTTAGACTAAAGAACAATGCACGTGTTGGTAAAGATTCCATGTGGCATATAAGAGGAGATTGTGTGCATATGGAATGCGGAGTCGAATTCTTCAAGAGTTCTTCTATTTGTGTTATTCCTGATCTCGATGGTCAGACTAGCAAGGAAGCGGCGGTTAGACCAATGGCTTCTGCCCGGATAGACCGACAACGGCGACAGGCGCCAGTAGCTTGGCGGGTTGTTGGACTAGAGGATCTATGCTAGTTAGATAGGAGATTTTAGTGTGGTCACACTGGGGTGAACATGTTGGTTAGACCGATGTCCATCAGGTTTGAGGTAACTTCGATTTCGCTAAAAGTTTTTGGTTTTTATTGTTCCTATCATTCACTCCACCTCTCTGGTAGGCTTGGTTGGTTGTGTTTGATCCTACACATGAAATTGTCTCGAGTTTCAAACCTTGGCTCTTATACCACTTGTTACGGTGTGTAGCCCGGCCTATCGACCATGGGCCACCCAGATCATATTGGGCCTATGTTAACGCCAAACTTTGGTAAGCCCGAAGTCGTCATTAGCCTAAAGTCAGTATCAGCTTCAGAGTCCTGGAATTGGCCGATGAACATTATCAGTCGCCAGCAGTCGGATTCTTAGTAGATTCGGTTAATCAATTAAAGGAGGTTTATCCAGAAGAGGTCAAGTTCAAGAATGATGCAGCATGACAATTTATCTATTAATTAGATAGTCAGTTAGTTTTCTTTTTATCTTTAAGAAAGTATGTTTAGTGTCCGATGATGACTTTATGTTTTTTCTTTTATCTTTAGGAAAGTTTGTGTCGTTTCTAATTAGGACCAATATCTACCAATGGGTATAAATATGTACACCCGGGGTCTTTGTAAATCATCTCCATATATCAATATACATCTACTTTCGGTGCATCGTCACCCTATTATGAGGTTTTATTTTGATGAGTTCTTGTTTTTGCACACGGTCTGCAACGATTGAGTTCGACCTCCGGCAAGAAGTGAATTCCGTCATCTTTGCTTGCGCTAGCGTGGCTAGGATTTCCTCGGTTGAGTTCGATATTCTAATTGGGCCGATGCAAGTGTTGCCTATCTGATATATTATCTCTATCTTTAGTTTTATAACTGTTTATAGTCACATCGGCTTAGTTAGGATTTTCTCAGTTAGGTCTGATATTCTGATCAGGTTGATGTTTTTTAAATATAATGTCACTATATTTGTTATATCCATCACATTAGACAGATTTATCGGCTCATTGAGTATTACATTATCATATACAATCTTGTGCTGCATCGGTTAGGTCCAACCTACTAGATTGTTATTCATAATCTAAGTCTTGTTGAGCCGATAGGTTTATGCTAATGTTTCATCAGAGGGTTAGCCGATCTTATCTGATGTGTTAAATTTTTTCTTTGATGGTTTTACTATCTTGGTTAAATTTAATACATGACCACTTTGATCGATGTCAGATCGGCTGGTTTAAATCTATCAGGCAATCATCAATCTTTTGTTGCATCGGTTAGGTCTGTCCTATGAGGTTGCAGTTATAAGTTAGATTTATGTAAGTCAGTAGACATCAATCATTGTTTCATCGAAGTTTCAGCCGATGAGTTATCTCGATATTGTTTAAGTATTGCATCGGCTTACAATGATTATATACAAGTTGGTTTTGGCCGATTGTAGCAAAGGTTTCATTGATTATTTAATCACATGGATTTATATGACATCGGATTACTAGCTGATGTAAGCTTTAATCATCAGATCAACACTTATTTTATCATACAATTATTGGTCGATTGGTCCGTTATCTTATTACATTATCATCAGCCAATTATCTTTATATCATTATTTATCTAAGCGTCGGAATCTACAATGGACATATGGACGATTGTTCAAAACCCTATCGACATCGGCTACTATTGCCACATCGGCTATCGGCTGGCATCGACAACTATTGATATCGGCTATCACAATATCCACCAATTCTACATCAAGTTATTGTTTATCGATTGACACATATTTTTTGAATCACTCAGCAGGACCCAGGCTTCGTTTCGTCGACATCAACTTGTTGACTGATCAACCTTACATCTTGTCAGTTGCAAGATCAAACTGACTGGCATTGCTCACATCTTATCAATATTTCAGGACCTGTATTGGAGTTAAGCACATCTCCTAGGACATTGTATTTGTCGACATGGTTCACATCAACATAAATTTGGCACCATCATCCAGGCACAAATTTTTTGTCAATAGCCTGCTTCATCACATGCCTAACTGGAACAACAACTTTGGATCTTGGACCTACACAATCCATCAGACTATTATTTTGGATTGTGTAGGTCAAGGATCTAAAGTTGTGGCTTCAGGTGGATCTATGATGAAGCAGGCCTCATGTAACCTGGGTAGCTCATAGTTGGTGGGCCGGGCTACGCACTCTAACACTTTTTATCCACCCCTAACTATCTCTTATTCAACAAAATGTTACCCCCGCAGTTTTTGCAATTGTAAAAACAAGCCGATATTCCATGACAAGCAGCTTGCTAAAGATCCATTGCTTGTTCTTAATCATGAGATGCAAAAGTACTAGTTACCTCCACATATCGGCCACTAGATTTCTGAAGAGGTTGCACATCTATACTATACATCTAAATGACAGTGGTGGTGGTGAGTCCACCAACCACCACCATTGACGTTTGGGGCATGATACCAATATGAGTTATGAGTGCTCTGTCAGCTTTTTCTTGTACTAAGGTGTCAGCTTTTTCTTGTACTAAGGTGGAGTAGTTGTGTATGAATAGTCTTGAGCTTCTCTTGAACAAACTTTTTCGGTTTTTATTGTAGTTTAAAAAGATAGACAACACAAATTATTGGCGATGACATATTTTTTAATCATATGAAAATGCATTTTGATAACACAGATGGAACTTTAAACTAACTATGGCATTTTTCTTTTTGTCTTTAAGACAGAATATTGTTTCAACCAATAGTATGTTTTGCTATTTTGAATAGTGTGTTGCAACTCACGGGTTTTTGGCTAGTCAGGACAAAGGACAAATATGCAGGCGAGGCAGCTCAGGCACCGGTATGCTTCCGACAGACATACGCATGGCGTCCTTGGCTGGACGACCCATTTAACTAATATATTTGTCTATAATAATTGTAAAGAAAATTGTATGAGATGTTTTTTAAGTACATATCTATATCTATGTAGCTGCTCTTCAACAAGCATTTATCATCGTGTTTGATCAGTTATTTATATTTAACCAATTATTATGTTATTATTGGTTAGGATTATGTTAAAAAATTTCTATGCAAAACTGTTGACAACAATGGATGTGTACTTTGATTCAAAAATGTGAATTTATGCAAAACAATCATAAATAACAACAAAATATGAGTATTTATATAAATAAAGGGTTCCTTGACATTTGGCAAGAAACATGTGTTCCTTGAATACCTTCATACCTGGGTTTTATGAAATTTACTCAAAAATATCCAAAGTTCAGGGTAAAAAAACATGGTGGATTGACATATATGACATTTTTTATATTTTATTATTATTTTCATACATGTAAACAATAAGTTTTCACTATGGCTTTAGCCACAAATAGAAACTCAGTTATTCAGAACAAACATCTAACATAATATTACATAAAATACTTCTTTGGCTACATTGCATAAATCCATAAATAACTTGCTCAACTTGAAGCAAATGGATTGGCCCTTTATTTATACCATACCAGTCGATCGTTGATAAACTAGAATTATTATCTGTAGCTACTAGCATACCTCGACCAAATTAGGAGATCTTGGAGTAGATATCTTCAATCGCAATGCGAACAGCAATGGGGATTCGAACCCAATGGTTGCCACCATCGTGCCATGCCAAGCTTCCAAACCTGTAGTCCCCCTGAATCGGCCCCCTCGTTGCCTTGAAAGTCACCTTGAAGCTCTGCACCTTCTTCTGCTTGCTGAACACCAGCACCGCCGGTTCGACGGCCATCTCTACACCGGCCGGGGGCTGGAGGAACGCCTTGTAAACGGCCTCGGCCTGTCCCACGTTGGTTACGGTGCGCGTTGCGGCCTGGAACATCCTAAGATTGGGGATGGCGATGGACGGGAGGTTCAGGTCAGCAAGTGATCCTTTCTCTGTGGTGCAATTGTCCCGTGAGCCTAATCCTCCCATGCAGTTGAAGAACCTGAAGTAATCTGATGGGTCGATGTCGTAGATGAGGCCTGGATCAGCTGCCATGTTTGGATTAACAAACCCTGCTCCATAATCGAAAGGATCGGCAATCTTTGGAACTTTTCCATTAGCTTGTATCGGCATCCCGTAGTTGTCATAGGTAAGTGCTGCATGTGAAGAAATATAATGATCGTAACGTCACTAATTCAATCTATACATCAAATGCAGATATTTGCTTGGTGAGTGACCTGTAAAAATGCAAAAAGTTCGGAGAACAAAACGTAGCAGTGAACACGTTAGCATGTGCTGGTCTCTCTGCGATAGCATCATATATATTGCTTCTGGCTTGGTAATGAGATTGAGTTCACTTGTAATGAAGTCAATGCAGTCTGAATGTACTCTTTATTTCTTGTGTTGATCAATGAAAGTTCCCCTCCCCACGAAAAATAAATACGCCCCATAATAAGGTCCATTTGAAACGACGAATCCGTAATACTTTGAAGTATTAGCGCAAAATTATGTTCTATTTTCCAAATTAAACATGTTGTTTATGAAAAGAATAATGGTTACCTGTAGTCATGATTGCAGATTTGAGGGCAGCTGGTGACCATTTAGGATGCAAAGACTTGAGTATCGCAATGATCCCGCTTACATGGGGGCAAGACATAGATGTTCCCGAGTTGAAATGATATGGAGCACCTTCATAGAAGGGAGTCTTTGGTGAAGCAGCTAAAATTAAAACGCCTGGTGCAGCAATATCAGGCTGCAATTCCAGAGAAACATTATGTTATGTATCGGAATGTTAAGTTGACCAATGGGAAAACATCGATAGAATCAACTTGTTCAAAATAAAAATTCATTTCTAATTATGAACTACAATTATTTATTCAATTCCTAGCGACTATATTAATGATGATAGCTGCTAAGAGCAATAAAACTGTAGCTTATTTTTGCATTATTCTATCTTGATTAATTGAGCTAAACAAATAGTGATCTTGCAGCAGCCAGCCTTTTCAAGATAATAGCTATGTTGATCAATATAGTTATGTGCGTATGTTGTTGGCAACTTAATTTTGCAGACATTTGTATCTTGTGCACACATGCAATTTGATATTTGTAACTAATTAAAACTAGGTCGTTTAATTTGTATTGCAGACCACAGGCTACTGTTATGGTTAACAATATCCTATATATTTTTCCTATGTACAGGCGACTCTATACATATATATTTGAAACTTCATTATGGGTACACTAATTTTACCTTAAGAACACCAGGATAGATATAACTGGGCCCCCTCGATGAGAAAACTGCTACTTTGGGAGCAGAAACTTCAGTTCCAATGGTTGTTCGGGTTAATGATATCTTCACTTTTGGCGTGCCATCATAATTTTCTCTGTTATTGTATTGTATGTGTTGAAAAAATTATTGCTAATTAAAACATGGATGGAAGTAAAGACGATTAATTAAATTTTGAAATGCACAAACTAAACTAATATGGTTAGAAGAAGGTGTGATATATATAATCAATTTAATGATCCAATAAATTAATATATTGATTAGTGTGCAATTTTTTAATCTAATTTTGAAATGGACAGTCTCAGCGATATAATATATATACAACCCCATAATTAAATTAATTAAGTAAGTTGCCTACTTGATGTACTGGTATATCCTATAGGCGATCTCGTAGTCGACTGGGACAAAGGGAACAGGCAAAGTGAGGAGGATGTCCCCCAACAAGTCGGTGTTGTACTGAGGCAAGATCACCCCTCTTCCTCCTTTATCACCCGTTGTCTTGGTGATGTTGTAGTACTCTAGCTGCTGATCGAACTTTGTTACGAAGCAGAAAACAATCTTCCCCTTCACTGTGTCGTCGATATTGCCAGCATTGCAGCTGCAGGAGGAGATATATAGATCAATAATAATTAATTATGTATTATATATACTCCCTTGGAGTACTAGCTAGCTAGTAGCACAAACGATGTTGAAGCCAGATTTTATTTGCTATGATAACTACCTCGGAATACCTCGTCTGTGATGTATTACAACCTATATCTATGACAGGTATAAAGCCTCGTCGGACATAAATGATCAATTATAACATGTAGAAAATCTCGTTTTTGACGGGTAAACGACATCCATCACAGATGGGTTATCTGTGATAGGTGGATAAGTCATCTGTAATAGAATCATCTCTGATGGGTCATAACTCATAAGCCATCACTGATGAAAAACCATGAATCATGATTTTTCAATTTTAAATGCACCAAAAAACTAATAAAATATTTTGAGTATCACTAACCATCCTATACGTGGTCACACATATAAATACCCACAAATGTTTTGATTTATGAAGCAATATAGACATGCATTTATTTGATGGATTTCAAACTCAGGACCTTTCTCTCTATAAAGAGCACTCTTACCAACTCACACATAGAGCACATGTTGACTACTCTTTCAATGCTATTTTACTATTCCTATCCGAATCATGTAAACATTTATTTTGACACTCTAGGTGACCTCAAATGAAAACATTATCGACTGCAAGGTTTTAGATCTGTGTTCTACAACTTTATATAGAGGGAATATCTCCATTTGAGGTCGTTTCTAGATTTTGAAATAGATCTTATCTTATAATGGGTATTCGGGCATGTAAATGATCTCAAATAAAAATGTTGTCAACAATAAAGTTGTAGATATTGTCGAGATCTACAACTTTAGGGCAAGTCTCAATCTAAGATAATTTGCAAATTTTAAAAATTAGAATTTTCACTTATCAGTGATGGTCGTAACTACTATGCATCAGAGGTAACATTATCTGTGACGTGTGGTGGTTACAACCGGTCATTGATGAGTGGTTTTAGCTGTGACAGTTCATACCTCTAAACCCATCACAGATGACCTTATATCAGTGGCAGATCCTCCTCACTAGCCATATTTAAACGGGCTACTTTTCAGTCCGTTAGAGATGAGTCATGTCTTACGAGTAGTGCTGACCCGTCACAAATGACTTGTTATGAATGTCTAGATCTATAGTACGGGACACTACTAATAAAGGATTAAGAGTTGTTGAGAGACGGGTATATATATACTATATAAATGTCGATAAACATGAGTGCTTTTTTTCTTTGTATTTTTTTCTACCATATGCAATGTAGTATTCTAAGACGAGAGGAATTAGTTATCATCTATTTTAGTTATTTCATTTTCCACACTTACTCGCCATCCACGTAAAGTTGTATCTCACTGAACTGATTTTCACTTTTCCCTGAAACGACCAAGGATTGTGCCTGCAAGCATCACCAGATTGGTGAAAATTAATTAGATCGAATTCACACATCTAAGATATATCCAATTTAAGTGTAGAATAACTAATCTGTGTGCACATAATATATATATATACCACAAACTTGTCATTATTTCCCAAGGTAATAACCACAGGGAATGACCGATCCATGGTGGCTGCAGCAACCGTTAGCAGCCACGGCGAAGAGTTTTCCACCGTCTGAGCAATGGGTCCATCGTTCCCAGCAGAGTATACAAGTGGGATGCCCTTAGCAACGACGTGCAGTGTACCTATATCTTCAAACGGACCACCAATAGAAAGTGATAGTACATCAACGCCATCGTGGACAGCATCATCCATGGCTTTCAACTGACCGGCGGCAGAGCAGCCGCCCCCGGACCAACAAGCCTTGTACACGGCTACTCGCGCACGGGGCGCGCCACCTCGAACTGTCCCGGCAGCCAGCCCAAGAATGCTAACATTGTGGACAATGTTGCCACCGGCTGTCGAGGCCGTGTGTGTGCCATGCCCTTCCACGTCCCTAGGAGATAGAATTTCATTCTTGCTCATCCTACTTTGAGTATCATCGTCAATGTACCACCGTGCACCGATTAGTTTCCGGTTGCAACTTTTGGCCTCAAACGAGGGGCCGACTTGGCAAATTCCTTTCCATTTGGATGGAGGGGGTCCATATCCATCATCAGCGAAGCTGGGTGACTCGGGCGTGATACCTACGAGATAATAGAAAATGATTGAAATTATAAATGCTATTTTATAACACATAATCATATATTAGAACTGGGAAGAAAGCACATGGACAACTTATTTAATGTTTATAAAAGAAATGCTAACATAAGGTTCTATCTCTCCATATTCACTATAAGGACCGTGTATGTATTATTTATAAAAAAATAATAAAAAGAAGTAATATCTATAAAGACTGAACATCACCTTATAATTACATAAAAAAGAAATATCTAAATCATGAACTATATACTTGATATACTAAATGATAATGTCTCTTGTATTTAAACATAAATCACTTTGTCCTAGTTATATGTAAACTCTTAATTCACTACTACTTACTATATTGTGTTTGAAAACTACGTGCCTTTTTAATACATGGAATTGCATCCATAGCAAAAAACAAACCTAATACATCATTAATACAAGGAGAAGTTCATATCCACTTCATACCAAAGTCCAGTGTCTTACTTATATTTAAATCTATATATAAATTTTTGAAATACCACTTCTACCAATTAATGAGATAAAATCATTAAAATTAGGCATAAAGTCCCTCTAACGGGTGAAGCCGACCGTAACCATGAAAGCTTTCTTATTTTATGTCTAGAAACATGGGTCATGGATAGACGTAGCTATGTCCATCCAGACCACAGTAGATCATAATTTAGCACCTAATTCACTATCAGCACACTTATAAAGAATTATATCAATAAATAGACAAATTGAGCTCTATTGATAATGGTGGTTCCTCGCCGGGGCCATGTCAACTCAACCATATGTATGCTCTTGTCATACTTACAGCAGTATATCAAGCTATCTTTTCATGCTTGCTGCCTGGGAATGACAGAAAGAAAAGATGAAGACGATAAAAATATTTTTTAAAATTTTTGAATTAAGTTGTTGCAAAGAGGAGAGATGATTTGTTTGTGGTTAATTGGTACTACTAAAATTTTACTGGTGCAGATATTTTTTTAAATTTGGAATAAGCATGATTAATCATTTGACACTACTTAAAAATCTAATATGATTGATGGAGTTGTTTGTAAATAAAAGAGTGAAGTGCTTGGGCTGTCACTAAACTTGGGCAGGTATGTCATCTAGGTCCCTAAACTCTCAACATATATTTTTGAGTCTCCAAACTTGTTATGAGTATCATATAGATCCAAACATACTTCAACCTGCTCCATGAGATGACGTGACATGCTATGGTGGCGCTTATGTGTCAGTGGGATCCACATGTTAGTCACACAGAAAAAATAAAATTTAAAAAGAGAAGAGAGAGGAGAAATAGATGTTTTTAATTTTGAAAAAACAAATGAAAAAAAGATGACAGAAAAATGTATTCTTAATTTTTTCTACATGTGACTGACATATGGGTTCCATTAACACATAAGCGCCACCTTGGCATACCACGTCAGCACATGAAGTGGGTTGTAGCCTATTTGGACCAATATGAAACCTGGGACAAGCTTAAAGACCCAAAAATACATTTTAAAAATTCAGGGACCTAGATGACATACCCATATAAGTTTAGGAATCGTTAGTGCACTTTACTATAAATAAATATAATGCCCACTATCAGTTATTTAAAAAGAAGAGAGCAATTATTGAGGTCATTTGGATAGGGAAGACATAAGAAAGGGCTAAAATATTACGTGATGAATTTTTTACTGTATTATGGATTAAAGATATATCCTAGTCAACTATCCTGGAAAATAAAGAGAAGTGAAATGAGCCACGGAGGAGGTGGAATGATATTTGTACGTCCATACAAACATAACAAAGTTCTTTAATTTAAGGGTCAAAAGGAAAGGATCAATAGTTTTTTTTCAATGTACATACGTAAGTATGTTTTATCTAATAAAATACTAGTCTCTCGCATGTGCGCGCACGTGCGTGTATATATATCGCATCTTCGATACGTAATAACTAAAAAGTAACGATCGATAGACCTTTATGACGTTAAGTTAAACGAGTCGAGCCGAACTGACTCCTTAAAATAAGGAGCTGAATGCGGCGTTATCCACGTCAAGACATCACTGGATGCGGCGTATGAGCTCATCACTGGTGGCACGAGCAGCAGCAGCAGCTACCCCCAAGAGTATGCAAGAAGTAATCACTAAAGAAGCGAAGTGGCAAAAACCACCCTAGTCCCGGTTTAAGTTGCACCCGAGACTAAAGATGATCTTTAGTCCGGTTTAAAAAGTCTACGGATTTCTATGAACATTAGTCCCGGTTCATGTCACGAACCGGGACTAAAGATCATATCTAGTCCCGGTTCAAATGTTGTCAGAGCCTGTCAGAGCGTCGGACACCTTTAGTCCCGGTTGGTAACACCAACCGGGACTAGAGATGCTATCTTTAGTCCCGGTTGATGCTACAAACCGGGACTAAAGATGTCTGGCACTCTGACAGGTTCTGACAGCCTCTGACACCATCTTTAGTCCCGGTTGGTAACACCAACCAGAACTAGAGATGCTATTTTTTTGTCCAAAAAAGCCTCAAGATTGCCTTTTCGAGCCGGAAGCTTTTTTCCGATTTTAAGCGTGTCTTCCGAATTTTCCACAGGCCACGTCTTTTGCTTGTTTACGCTCAAATTTTATGTGGTTACCTCTCGTATGCTTCTAAGTCCATAAAAAATATTAAAAAATAAAACAAAAAAATCAAATCTTTCCTCTCTTGCTCAACGCGGATGAAAATGAAGAAAGCGAGGGGCAAAAGAGGAACAATATCTAGAGAGGAGCACATTAATGTCTAGGATTATCTATGTTTGATTAAATTTTAATATTATTGTTGTAAACCTATATTTAATGAATTTAATTGACCCTATTTAATGAATTATTTAATTGTTAACCCTAGCCGGGACCAAATAAATTAGAAAAATAGCGAAAAATTATCTTTTAAAGGTGAATTAGAAATAGCGGGAAATTATCTTTAGTCTGGTTGGTGACACCAACCGGGACTAAAGATGAATTAAAAATAGCGGGAAATTATCTTTAGTCCCGGTTGATGCCACCAACGGGACTAAAGATGAATTGGCTATATATATCCTCGGCTCGTATCGTCTTCTCCACAAATCCAACACCTAGCACATTTTCAGATCTCTTTCCTCTCTCTAGCTCTCTTCCTCTCCCTCTCCTCTCTCTCCCTCTCCTCTCCCCTCGGCAAGCAAGGGGAGGGGAGGAAATGGCGCAACGGGGAGGAGGTGGCGGCATCGAGCGTCATCTTCTCACCGCGCGAGCGGGAGCGGGAGCAGGAGCCAAACGGCGAGCGAGCGGGAGCCGACGCGAGCGGGAGTCGCGCGGCGGCGGGGAGCAGCGCGAGCCGAGCGAAAAATTGATGTTGTTGTATTTTATTGTATATAGTGAATTTTGTTGTATATATGTGTGAACAAATTTGTGATAGTATTTGATCTGTGATTTTTTTGATTTTGAAGATGTATTTGATATGTGGAGAAAAAAAGAAAAAAACATTTGGGATATGTATTGTTATTGCTATTTGTGAATCTATGATATTTGATTTCAGTATCTCTGATGATTTTAGGATTTTGACAAGAAAAAAACAAAAGAATCTGAAGGACAGTGGGCTGGAGAAAGGGCAAATTAAAAAAATTTTAAAAAAAATCTTTAGTCCCGGTTGAAGCCACCAACCGGGACTAAAGATGACGAAGCGAGGACTAAAGATGCATTTCTAGTCCTGGTTATTTAACAGGACTAGAGATCGCCTATCTCTAGTCTCGGATTCGTAGTCCCGGTTTGATAACCGGGACTACTGAGGGTTACAAACCGGGACAATTGTGGCTTTCTCCCGTAGTGAATATTTTAAAATAGTCCCATATTAATTGTTAAAAAAATAAGAGACATGATATATAAGTAGGAAAACCTCACTTTATTGGCTAACTTTCACTGAAGAAACAATCTTTGATTTTTGGCCAAAATCCATAATAGTCCTGGTTGTAATTGTATCCGAGACTAAAAATATTTTTAGTCCGGTTAAAAAAGACAACAGTTCTTTAAGATCTTTAATCCCGATTGATGTTACCAACCGAGACTAAGATTAGATCATCTTTAGTCCCGGTTAAATTTTTGTCAGAATCTATCAGGTCGGCGGTCATCTTTAGTCCCGGTTTATAACACCAACCGAGACTAAAGATCCTATGTGTAGTCTCGTTGGTGTTAAAAACAAGGATTAAAGATCGAATGTTTTTAGTTTCGGTTGATAACACTAATCGAGACTAAAGTAAAGGTGCTTATTTTTTAACTAAACCTAATAAAAATATATAAATTTTGCTACATGATTCTAATGGCCTAAAATTAATTTGAGAGGATCGTAATTTAAAAAGGGTGGTGTTGTATGGAAGTGGTGATTGAAGATAGAAGAAAGATTTAATTTAATCATTTCTTGTAATTAAAAATTGCCATATTGTTATTAACTAATGATTCTCAATATACAATTTTTTTGAAATTATTTTGGTGATAATATACAAATCAAAGGGATCTACAATATTGATAAGAACATTCAAACCCTCGTCGTCGTGTCCCGGTTTGTGCGTGTTTAACAAGTTTCTACACGCATTGTTCCCGTTCGTCCTCTAACTCGGAGTCGGGTTTAAAACGACCATAACTTTCACATATGGACTCCGATAGAGACGTTCCATATATGAAAATCGATTAAAAAATTTTTGGATGCGTTCGTCCGCCGTTTCGTCGGGTTTGGCGATTTTATTTTCCCCAAAAACGACTCAGAATGTTACCTTTTGAGCTCGCAAGTTTTTTTTCAATGCCGAGCGTGGCTTCTGAATTTTCCACCAGCCACGTCTTTCGCTTGTTTAGGTTTAAATTTTATGTGGTTACTTCTCGGTGTGCTCCTAAGTCAAGAAAAATATAAAAAATAAAAAGAAAAAGTCAAATTTTTCTCTCTTGGTCACACAAGAGATCAAAAGGAAAAATAAAGAGGAGCAAAAGAGGAACATTAATGTCTAGGATTACCTATATTTGATTAAATTTTAATGCATTACTTTATTATTATTGTTTTAAACTTATATTTAATCAAGTTAATTTGGCCCTATTTAATGGATTATTTAATTGTTAACCCTAGCCGGAACTAAATAAATTTGAAAAAATAGCGAAAAATTACCTTAAGTCCTAGTTGGTGGTAAGCGGGACTAAAGATGAATTATAGCGGAAAATCATCTCCCGGTTGGTGCCATCAACCGGGACTAAAGATGAATTGGAAATAGCACGAAATTATCTTTAGTCTTGGTTGGTGTCACCAATCGGGACTAAAAATGAATTGAAAATAGCGAAAAATTATCTTTAGTCCCGGTTGATGCCACCAACTGAGACTAAAGATCGAGGGGTATATATATATCCCCAGAGCACATCGTCTTCTCCACCGATCCAACACTTAGCTACTTTTTCCAGATCTCTCTCCCTCTCCTCTTAGCTCTCTCTCCCTCTCCTTCTCCTTCTCCTTCTCCCTCTCCCTCTCCCCCTCCCTCTCTTCCCCTCTCCCCTCAGCTCTCGCGACGGCAGGGGAGGAGATGGTGGCAGCAGGGCGCCATTTCCTTGGCAGGGTGCCATTTCCTCATCGACGGCGGCGGCGTGCCATCTCCTCACCAGCGGCGGCGAGCGGGAGCCGGTGGAAGGAAGGAATTCGGCGGTGAGCGGGAGATTTTGTTGTTGTTGCATTTTGTTGTATATATGTGTGGAAGATTTTGCTTATGTGTGGACAATTCTGTTGTATATATGTGTGAACAAATTTGTGGACGATTTGTTGTTTGCATTTTGTGTATTCGAAATAATTTTGATGTTGTTGCATATACATGTATGTTATGTATGTTATGTATAAGTGTGTTATGTATTTATACATATATATATACATATTGCATATATATGTATAAATATATATTTAATATATATGTAAACAAGCAACAAGCTAGTAACAGGAGCAAATTAAAAAAAGAAAAAAAACTTTAGTCCCGATTGGTGTTACCAACCGGAACTAAAAATAACGATCTTTAGTCCCGGTTCAATAATTAGGACAACATGAAGTTACGAACTAGGACTAAAGCCTCTTTTTCTACTAGTGTTTTGAGATGAAAAAGACTCTTTACAATCCTACACTATATATCTTAATTACCTGTGTCAATAACACCAATGATAATGTCATCCCCATAGTTAGCTTTAGCAAGAAGGCTATTTGGGTGCATGTAGTCCATTCCAAGAAAATCCCAGCTTCGACTGGTATGCAAGTGGTGGATTTGGTTCTCTCTCACGCTCACCACTTCAGGTAACCCTAGAATATTAATGGCAATTAGAATTGTCACAACATATACATGGTGCATATATATGCGTCCTTAATTATTTTTTACCTCTACATGAAAAGATTAATTAATTACCTCGCATCATGTTAGCTTGTTCTTTTGTGAGCCTGGCAGCAAAGCCAGAGAAACTGTACCTGTAGCTGTGCACAATCGACTTAAGAGCCTTCTCCTTGCTTCAGCCAATTTACCAAAGATTAGGTTAATAATACTCCAATTAATTTGTCTATGCATACATATATATCTAGTAAAATTTTGTGGGGAATAAATCTAGTAATTTAGTGATAGCTCAAATCCTACCCTACATATTTTGGTCTATCAATGCATAATGCATAGACGCATCAGCATGCAGCTCTCCTGCACATATTAACTACTGCTAAAAATTTTGTGTGTTCGATGTTTCTTATCACACGAAGACGCACACACTTATACAGAAATTTATTAATTATGCACTTAATGACCCTTTTCAATATAATTTCCTTTCGCTACTTCCGATTCCATGTTTCCATTCAAGCAATGTTGTTTTCCGTTATTTGTCTATTAGGGCGGGTTCAAAGATAGGGCCCGGTACAAGCTCTTACACAATACACATTTATTAAGAGACTATACCTTATAACAGCTGAGACAACACATAACATAGATTTTTTATTACTATTCTTTCTTTTTCTTTCACCCTCGTTTAGCCGAGTTGTATTCTATAGAGGCTAAGAGTCATAGTTAACCGTAGTAATGATATTTTGTTTCTCCTCGTTTTCTCTTTCATATCAGCAAACATTTTTATTCAACAAGTTTAAGACCCCCTATTTTTTACCATTGTACATGCCCTAGTTGCTACATTTGTGTATGTTTTTAATTTAATGTTGTATATTATATCAAACACATCATTTTGATTCTGTCTTTTTTTAATGATATGCACACATGTGTCCCTTTCATTTTGTTTTATCCGTTGCCATGTATCTATCATTGGATAGCTTTTGCATACAAGAGGTACTCCATTTAATCATTAACAAACGTTGTCACTTTTGACAAGTATATATATTATTCAAAAATTCTTTCCATATCACATTTTTCCATACTCAAATTTTTTACTTAGATTCAACTCTATATCTGTTACTGATACATGGATAAGAATATTATTTAGTTGCTAGGTAGCATGATCACTACGGGAAATCCCCTTTTTACCAAGTGCCTGAGACACTCGGCGGAGGCTGTTAAACATTCGACGAAAATTTCGTCGAGTGTTGCACTCGGCATAGCTCACACGGTAAATTTTGGATCGACAAATGCAATTTTGCCGAGTGTCTCTTATTGTCACTCGACAAAAATATAATTTTGCCGAGAGCCATGTGGAGGCACTCGGCAAAAATTACTTGTTTGCCGAGCGTTTTTGTTCGCCGAGTGTTTACTCTCGGCGAAGTGTTGACTTTGCCAAGCGTTTCTTTTTGCCGAAAGTCTTCTCGGCAAATATGTGATTCGCCGAGTGCCCAATACAAAGCTCTCGGCAAAGTTTTTACACTTGGCAACCCTTGGCTTTCCCGTAGCGTAACAGTTGAAAACGAAGTATTTGTAAATGGGCAGAGTATATGTGCATTCTTACCTCCCCAGAACGGACGCGAGAATATCATGGTGGGAATCAGTGACGAGATCAGCATCATCGTTTTGTCTCTCCCCAAGGTAGACAATGTATATCTTCAAATATTTATATCCAATTAGTCAGCCATGAATGCACCTCATTATATAGTTACTACCATGCATGTAGGGGCAAAATCACAAATAGAGAACTGAAAGCAAGGGAAAACGTAATTGCCCCTTTGAAATAATATTATTGTTGATGGATAGTTACAATGCCCCTCTGAACAAAGCAGAATGAAATCCTTCTTAATGGCTAACATAAACGGATAGCACATGGAATTATGGAGCAAACACTCATTATGCCCTAGAATATATCCAATGCCATTGTTCATTTATGAATTTAAAGGAATAGGACTATTTAAGTATGCAATGTTTCATATGGAGCCACTTCTGTGTATCATTAATTTCTATCGATTCAATCAGTCTCCCTAATAATATGGATCAAGCTCGCAAGCTAATTAAACAGAAGACGCCCCTCGTGCTGCTCCCACCCCCAAGCATGGAGGTGTACTCCCAGTTCATCAATCAGCCATGCATGCACTTTATAGGTACTATACCATGCATTTAGTCCTAGCTAATTAATTATCTCACCGATAAAAACACTTTTACGATTCTTAGGAGATACCAAGAGACACCGCGCTTAATTTTTAGGGTTAAATTTTATAGTACTTTTTTTAGTTTTAGTGTAATGCCTTCAGTAACTTTACAAAAACCAGAACCATACAAATCTGTGATCAGAAACATGATATGCATGGCGATGGTAGGAAATGGTTACGGCAACTTCTTAGTTATACCTTCGTGGACGGGTCGCTCTGCTTAACAGCGTGCAATGACCATGGCTGTTGCAGCAAGAAGTGGAGAAGAAAGGTGAGGAAAAGAGACTGCCTTGAGAGCCTCCACATATCTCTCTACTGATCTTTGAGTTGTGCACACATGGATGATATGCAAACTGCATGCCTTCCCTTTAATTTATACTAAATGGACCGGCATGTCCACCTCAATACAAACATTAACTTTTACTTATGGATCATTTGCATATATGCATGTGGTGGTTTATAAATTAATGGAGCAGTGGACTATAAGTTAAAATGAATAAACAAAAGTCTTATACTCCCTTTATTTTTTTAATAGATGATGCTGTTGTTTTTTTACGTGGCGCTCAACCATTTATATTATTAAAAAAATTATATAAATATCATTTATTTTATCGTGATATTTTTACCATTAAAGCAACTTTATGTATGATTTAAATTTTAGCATATTTACACTGTATTTTTGAAAACACGAATAGTCAAACGTTATTAAAAAAGTCAACAATGTTATCTATTATGTACTTATAATTATAAAAAATCAATTATTTGAGATATATAACTTGTCCCTCATAAGAATATTATGCTAGACCTCCCACCCTCTCGGTCTTGCACACACAGAGAGAGCTAGCACAATCGATTTTTGGAGCAAACACTCATTCATACCAAGCATATACCAAGCATATATGTATCCAATGTCGTTGTTCATCTATCAATTCGATGGCCCAAAGGAATATAAGACTTTAAAGATTCAACGTTTCATATGGAGCCACTTTTGTGCAATCACTAGTTTCTGTCGGCGAACCTTGCGCATCGCAGCATGACGCATATCGATCAATCGTCATCTGCATTAATTCTAATTAATTAAAGATCCATAGAACAAGTTCTCATTGTAGCAGAGACATATTCTAAACTATACGAATCATATATTGATACAAACATATATTATATATTATATATATATAGAAATAAAATATTGATACAAACATATTATATATATATATAGAAATAAAATAGATTTAGGAAATCAGTATCTATTTCCGAAGTCAATTTATAAAGAGGATGTCCATGGTGTCACTCCTAAATAGGACATCCATGTAAAATATATAAACATTTCTAACTTTTTTCACGAGGTTAAAATAAAGTAAAAAGACTATGATACCGCTAAATAAATGAGGTGTGGTTGGGGGAATGCGAGGGTTGTAGGGGTAAAATTGAGCACAAATTAAATGAAGGCAGGTTTGTGGAGTAGTAGTACACTATAAATCCTTATATTTGGGGGCAAGTTTTAAACAGTAGGAATTGTTATATTTCGGGATGGAGTGAGTACTTTAACACTAGATACAAAATTACATAATATTTTCTCCAATATTTATATCTTTGTTTTTTTAACTCCAATATGTGTATCTCCTTTTACATTTTACTTTTATTTGGGAATGAGCTAAAATTTTGGGTGCACGTGTTATTGTGGTCATGTGGTCCACTTCTTGAGAAAGCAAACTGGGTGGTACACTAATTGACATGTTGGTCCATATAATGTATATGCTACCTAGCACTAGCCTCCATAATATTGTGGTCAGGTGCTTCTTTGTTGTTGGATTGTAATGTCCTCTCCTGATGTAGATAAGGAGCTAGACATCCACCTCTTCCCTTTAATTTGATGAAAGGCAAAAATATGGGGGGAGAGGCTAAAGTTATTTGAAGGTGACTTAAATCAGGTCCACCATATGGCCAAAGAGAGTTACATTCAAGCTATAGCACAACATGGCCAGCATGATCCACACACTGGCATGTTCTCTAGCTATACCTCCCTGTCTGGATATATAGCTCTGATGGTAGGACAGTGATCCATTTCCATGAAAATGTGCTATTCTGTGGCGGGAGGCACCAAATGAGGGACCTACTTGGCATATTCCCTTCCATTGGATGGAGGAGGGCCATATCCGACATCATCAAAGCTTGGCGATTCAGGTGTGATTCCTACCAAAAAAATTACTTCAAATTTAAAGTAACCTCTTAGTGACTTGCATGCACTATATGGTTCACCCAGAAACTTAAGCCAGAAGAAATAGGAAATTCACTTGTATTTAGGGATGAAAATAGAATGGATAGTTTTCGTTCATTTTGGAGAAAAAGGAATGCGGATACAGTTTGGAGTGGATAATCCGCATAGGGATACAAATACGGATGTTGTTTTCTCATATACAAATACAAATATAGTATAAGACCTTTCGATAGGTACGGATATCCGATGAACAGTGCTATTCGGATATCCACTGAAGGCATAGAATATACCTCATTTCTTCCTAACTAGACCTTGAACATACTTCTTTAGATTTTTAATACTAGCCCATCTATTAATATTAGTTAAACTTCTAATTATTTTTACAAATTATACTATATGTTATAACATTAGTCAGACATGCATTTATACTCTAGTAATGTTATATGAGAAGTCATATAATGCCTGTGAAAGGATGTGAGAACGTCACTGATGTGAGAAGTCATCTCTATTGGACAAAAGCCCGTAACAGATGCATTTATCTTTGTCAGGCCTAAACTAAAGCCCATCACCGATAGGTTTGACCTAGAAGACCAGTCAAACAAGGGCCCGTCACCGATGATACAATCTCAATCGGGTCCAATTAATGCCCATCATGGATAACAAACAACTCAATCAGGCTTTAACTTAAGCCCGTCACGGATGATGTCATCTTCATCGGGCTTAAGTTAAAGCCCGTCACCGATGAGTGTTTCCTAAACAAAAAAATAAATTCTATTTTTGGGCTAGCCTCACGCATTTGCTAGCCATGCCCGCTGCAAAATGATACAAACAAAGATATATATATTCCCTTTCCCAGCATCCCCATTCATATATGCAATTATTCATAGGAAACCTCATTCAGAAATCACATATGACATTCATATATTTCACACATCCATTCACATACACATCCATTATTCAGATATTTCACAATAACATCTTCAAGTGCTAAGCATCAAAACCTGCAAAACCGAGTTATAAATTAGAACAAATTTATATTTAGCTTTGCAAGTATATACATAAACACATTTGACCAGATTGTAATTTACAATATAAACATAAGTGTTACATAATCACATATCTTTGACATTAATTTTGAAATGTTCAACAATGTTCATCATTTAACTTTAACCCCATAGTCTAAACATTCCTTTGGGGTGAAGTATGTCGCGAACGATGAAGCCCACTATCTCCTCTCTAATCTCCTCGAAGCTGGTAGGTGCAGACTTTGATATTTTTTCCTACATGTACATACTTTGAAATTAGTCGATATATATATATATATATATATATGCTTCGAAGTAGTTAGTATATATCACAATTGAGATCACAAACCTCAAATTCAGCCAAAGTCTTCACCTTTTCGTTGTGCAGAATCCACATGTTGTGACACACATGGAATCCACACTGGTCGCCAACTTGTTGTTTGACCGGGAAGTCTTTTTTGTGGATGAGGCGGTTTTGTCCTTTCTTATACAGGCCTGCTTTCTCCACATATGGGCCCCACATTTCATCTATTGCTTCTTGAATCAGGGTCCAATCATAGTCCTTATTGATTTAGGATTTCATGTAGTGACATGTACTCCACTTAGACGTTACGACCAGAAGGATCCAATGAACACTGCGGCATTAATATAGTGAAAGTTAAAGACTAAAGCTATACGTGTCATGCAATTGCATATATTTAGGGTACACACTTACTATTGATTATAGGCGCACATAATGTACTCCTTATCTTGGCGGGCCCACAAGGTGTCATATATATAGTCTATCATTTCCTGGCGGAAACCTTGGAGATTGGTGACTGTGACCATTTGTGGATCTAGGAAGGCCACTTCCAGTGTATTCTTCTGACACCACATCCAACTATACCTACACACAAGACAAACGCTCTTATAAGCGTGTTATAGGATTGTTATTACCAAATTTTGTATGCAACAATACTTACAAGGAGTAGCACTTAAGTAGACTTGTATCCACCGCTTGGAGACTATAAAGGTCGAATAGATCCTTGAAGTCTATGAAAATATAATTTTCTGGCTCAAGAAATGGCTGTCAATTGTGATGGTCTATTATATCACTCTTCCTATTCGTCCTCCTCGCGTTGGATCTCTCCATATAGTATCGGTGGAGCTCCTTGAAAGCATTGCCCATCATTCCTAGCGCGTCGTCTCCAACCAATGGCATGCCTAGTTGAAAGGACGTCGGAGCAACAATCTTCTTACGTGCTTCCTGCCCCTTGCCCATATCTAGCTTCTTTGGAGCATACCTAAAAATTGCTACTGGTTAGTAAGCTTGCTATAATAATTGTCTTATCATGTGTGCAGGACATTACTCAAGTATACCTAAAAATTAATCCCAATTAATTAACCTGTCCACATAGACAGCTCATACTAATAAATGACTTAATTTATGCAACTGAAGCTAAATAATAGGAGTATCAGCTTGCCTTGTCTGGTGGGCCATTCAGTCTCAGCCAACCACACTATATATTTTCCTGATCTAATAGTTCTTTGTTTTAATATTATCTAGGTAGGTATCATATACTATTCAAACATAAATTGAGGCAATATTTCCCAAGTATTTTTTCTTGTGGCCATAAAAATAATATTTCATTTCTTTCTATACATCTTAATTGACCACAAGATGGAGGAAAGATGAGATCTGGATATCCTATCATATCAAGTCGCCACAAGACCACAAAGGAGCTGATTTTCCCAATACTACTCGTATAAAACGATACAGCAGGTTTTTACCCTTATTTTATTTAACTAAATATGTGAACATTCATGTCAAAATAGGGGCAAAATTCTTGTCAAAATGGTTGATGTCAATACACAAGCTAATCACAAAGTCCTCTAAATAGTAGGGACAAATCTACATGGAAATACATATTTTTTTCCGTTGAACTCCTCTTCACGAAGTAGGGGCAAAATCAAATCTTAAACTGAACAAACTAATCAAAGCCAAGTGCTTAGTGGACTTACCTGGGCGGCAGCAGCGGCTGCGAGGAAGGGTGCAAGGGAGGGTGGCGACGATGGTGGAGCAGATGACGATAGCCCCGGGCTCGGGGACGGCAGCGCGAAGGTGGTAACGAGGGAGGACGACGGTGCTAGGCTCAAGAGGGCGCGAGGGAGGGCGGCGGGCTTCGAGAGAGATGGCGGCAGCACTAGGGTTTTTAGACTAGTGAGTGAGGACTTAGAAATTTTTGCGCTAATGTATAGATCTGAATTGGTGCCCTAGGCTAAATGATTTTGAACCATATCCGTGACGGGCTTAAGATTAAGCCCGATAGAGATGACATCATCTCAATCGGGCTTAATCCATTGCCCGTCACGGATGAGATCATTAGCACTTTTCTTTCGCTCGTATCAAGAAGTTTTGCAGACAGAACAAGCATCTAAGTCCTCATATTGCTTGTGGTACAATATGCAATCGTTTGGACAAGTGTGAATTCTACGGACCTCTAACCCCAGGGGACACAAAACCTGTTTTGCTTCATATGTCGTATCAGACAATGTGTTCTCATCAAGAAGCATAGCCTTCAAAATTCTCAAAAGCTCTGTGAAACTCTTGCTTGTCCATCCACTACTTGCCTTCAGCTTCATTAGGTCCAAGGTAGCTAACAATTTAGTATGTTTTGCCTTACATCCGGCGTATAGAGGTTTCTCCGAATCACTGACCAACTTGCTGGACTTTATGGAATCTCTCTCATTGTAAGCTGGGTCCTCAACGTCACGTAACATGTCTTGCAGCAGATCGTGATCCACATCAACCATTTCACCGCCCAATGGAGAAGGTACAAACATGTCATTCTCATCTTCATCTTCCTGATTTTATGCACCACTTCTGTCTGCAGCTGCACCACCACCTGATTCTTGCTCTTCATACTTCCCCAACATGTGTATCCCTCCATGAATCCTCGTTGTATCATATGAGCATGTACGTCCACTCTGCTATCAAACATATTCTCATTTTTATAATCTACACATGGACAACATATGTAATCGCTCTATCTTATTTTCTTATCCTCCTCCACAGTGTTTATAAAATTTAATACGCCATTTCTATACTCTTTGCTATGACGTCGCATAGTTTCCCCATACATCCAACTTCGATCCATAGCTAAGCTAAAAAAAGTGAAAAATTATTAGATAAACATTTTGTAGGTAAGTATTTACTAAATTTAAGAGAATTGACTACTATTTTTCAATTACTTTTGCACTTTCTGATTTTCTTGGAAAAAAGAGACAAAAATCACCCTCCTGATCCTCCTACCAAAATAGTGAACAGTGGGATATCCAATACACTAGGTGATTGGGGTATTTATAACGTGCAATAAATATCTGTAACAACCAAGAAACTAACAACAATGATGGAAATTTCAGCTATCTTTGTCGGGCCTAAGTACAAGCCCGTCATTAATGACATTCATCGGTGATGGGCCTAATGGTTATCTCAATCGGGCCTCAAGTTGGAGCCTGTCATCGATGATGAACATCGGTGATGGGCTTCTGTTAGGGCCCGACAAATATATCATTGGTTATCTTTGTCAGACCATGATGTGAGCCCATCACTGATAGGTATCATTCATGACTGGCTCAAGTTTTATGCACATCTAACATGTTTGTGCGAGTATATCTTTATCGGCCTCTTTGTAGGCTCGTTTGAGATGACTTCGTTGTGACGGCTCGTAAAACCCAGGCATGTGAGAGGCCATCACAGATGAGAGAATCTGTACTAGTGATATATTCGTAATCAAACTATAATTAATATATTATAGTCTAACAGGGGTAAATGATAATGATAATTCGGTACTGTGATACACAGACGAATCATCTCAATAAATAAACTAGCTAATAGATAAAACAAAAGAAAGCTATGGTCTCATATACACTTTTATATTTATCATGCTTAGTCGATACATACATTCATATATATATATATATATATGACTTAGTTCTAGGCACTCAAGCACTACCGAAAGACAACTCCCTATTGGTCTGCCAGCGTGGTTATGACTATTTTATGAACTCTTATGTCATATCCAAACATGGAGGATTACGAAGGACAGACATGGCTGTCACCACCTGCCGCCTACCTTTGCATTCCATGGGACACACCTGCATCCAATGGCATTTAATCAATCTAAGCACCATGCTTACATTGCTAAATAATATAACTAATTCCTTTGGGACTCCCACCCTTCGAATGGACAAGTTAGAACTAGTGCAACCCATTAAGATCATTGGATCAATGCCATGGCATAGATCGACTAGCCTAAACATGAAAGAGGTATAAACTACTCATAAACCATAAAATTGACAAACCAGTATATGAACTATGAACACAATTAAATAAAGAGGATAATTCTATTACTAAGCTCTTAGTCTTATAAAGAGAGTAAAATACTAAAGACATACTCAAATCTCCGAGAAGCCTAGGAAATCGAAGAACTATTCTAAGCCTAAATGTAACACCCTAAAAATCCAATTAAGAAAAATTAGTAAAATTTTAAAACTTTTGCATCATGCTATGATCTTTGCTTTCATTGTGTGGAAATCCACTAAAACAAAAACTATGAATACTTAAATCTCGAGGCATACTAACGAAACTCGATAGTATAAGTTTAAAATCTTAGATAAAGCAAAGACAATGAAAATGAAGAGAAATTAAATGCCAATTTAATTTCTAATTTAAGTATAATACAAGTAATTGACCAACAATATAATTTGGCAACTGGGAATTTAAATATCTATTTAATCCTCTATACCCAATATACTAAATACAATACACCTAGGAATTATATTTTGAGAATTCGAATATATTATGAAAAGACAGATCAAGTAATTTCAAATGCAAACGAATATCACTCAATCACATATACAAGAATCAGATTTCACTTTAATCTAAATAGAAACATGAACCTAAGGAGAGATAACAACTCATAATATAATTAAACTCCAAATTCATTCGAACCAAGATTTCATAATAAAATCCATATCTAAATTCAAATCTTAAATTTAAGTCTAAATCCCATCCTTGAACTCCAACCCTAGCCAGCCCATCCTTTCTCTCCCTCCCCATTCCCTTCATCCTTTTGTTGGGCTCAGCCCAAAGGAAAAATCCATTTTACCTCCCTCAGTCACCCTCCCCTTCATCCCTCAAGGCTCAGCCTAGTTGAAAAGTCCATTTAACCTCCCTCTTCATTCCCTCTCCTTTAGCCCAACTCGGCATGTCCAGAATCCCTTCCTCTGCCGGCCCACCTGGCCCAGCTAGCGTTGGTGTCCTCCCAACAACAGCTCGCCCGCAAAATGCTCGATGAAATGTCACCAAGGAACCGCACATCGCCGCATCCGTTCGATCCGTTGGTCCAAGCACCGCGCCATCACCAGTACACGCCGAACCCAAGCACGTCGTTCTACCTCCGCGGACGCTGGCTATGCCTTGCCCTAAGTCATCGTACCGATTTGCACCGACCATGCCTTGCTAGGCCGCCCACATCGTGACGTCAAGGTTGTCCCCGCCGTCCTCGCCCTGCCACCACCACGATCATCGTCCATACCCAGTCAAGCCGCCACGCCGATGACGCCACCACCATCCTTGCTGTCCTTGTCGCCACGGCGCCTGTCCGCATCAACGCCGACAACGTCGCACCATCCTTGCCATCTCATCACATGCCTCCGCCAGCCTCCGTACGCGTCGGCTTCCCTTGGGCAAGGACGCGCGTGCCCCCTCCCAGCCCGCGTCAGCCACACACCGCACCGTCGCTCCCTTCGGACCACTAGGTCGAACGACGCTGCTATACCCGACAGACCGTGCGAGTACACGAGAGCTGTGATGGACCACCAAAGGGTCAACCTCCTCGCCGACCACGCACGTCGTCCGTCTCGTTGTTGATGCGAAAACACGACAGCCTAGGAGTTTTGCTTAGCTCTAGTACAGGTCCAAAAACGCTGGTGAAACAAACATGGGCGTGCCAGTTGGTTTGACCCTGAGAAAACAAGACATGGTAAATGTTAGACGACGTATCGTGATTGCCTAGCCTATGCAGTCGAGTTGAATCGGCTGTAAGGTAGAAGTACAATTCATAAACTAGATTTAAGTTAGATATAAACATAAACAACTTTTCCTTAAGAAATCAATCATATAGGTCGAACCCAATCAATGCAGCATAAAATTGAGATTATTAATATCAATTGTTATACAATTATATGATCTAAATAACTAGCCAATGAACAGATATTGAAGATTACAACCAAAGCAATCATGATTCGATGTAGATTCAAATAACTTGTAATTACTAATTTAGTCTTTCTCTTAGATACAAGCAATTACGATCGGATTTAACTGACACAATATTAATTTCTTATGAACAAGATTAAACAAATTAACAATTATATGGACTTAGATCATAGCCGATCAAAGAGCCTTGGCAATTAGATAACATATCGGCTAAAACTCTGATATAGCCTTATATAATATTATCAACCTTGATTAAATCTATTAAACAAGTTATAACCTCAAGAGATCAAACCTAACTGAAACAGTGTGAGGCTAATAACAAGCTTAGTAGATTTAAAGGAGTGATAAACTTAAATAAGATGATAGATATAACCAATTAAGCAAAGTAAATCATATGACTTGAAGTAAAATAGTTATACCAGGTATGATAGGCTGAAACCCCGATACTACCCTTATTGGCCATCCAAGACAGGTTAGCTTTTATGATTCTAAGCACGACTTAGTAGGTCAAACTTAATTGATGCAGCACTAAGTATGAAAAGAAGCATAAAATCTAAACAATCAAGCCTTTGACTGATTTTCAGGATGATAGATATCTTAGCTAGTCTAGATCAACAAAACAGTTTAATTGATATCGGCAAAACCCTAAAGAAGGCTTAGCGGATACAAGTAAACAAAGCTATCGATTTAGATTAATTAAGATATATGATAAATAGGCAGATGCATAAGTTAGATTAGAGTGTCGAAACGATGTAAGCACTAATCCCGCCAATACAAACCGCCATGACAAGCCTTACCCCTTGTTGGAGATCGAAGCTGATGCAGCCCAACTCGAAACAAGGACTCGTCGAGATGAAAACCTAGAAAACTAGGGTGACGATGCGCCGAAAGTGTGTATTGAACTGTTGTTATTTTTACAAGACCCTGGGTGTACATATTTATACCCATATACAAGCCAGTCCATACTGGACATGACTCAAACTCCTAAATTACAAAAACATATGAATAAGTCCCTTTGTCGGACTCTTATCAAAATATCCCTAATGATTACGACTCAGCAATATTCCTAATTAATAGATACAATTACCTGTAATAGACTCTATCCTTGTCTGGCAATAACTTTAAATCCTTAATCTGAGACCAACTTGAACCCGAAACTAGTTGTATCGGCTGTCTTGTCCATACCGGCTAGTCGAGTCCGACTTTGTAAAGGCCGATACAGCCTTCAGCCGATGCGCAATCAAATTTGGCAACAACTCTTTCTCTCGTCAAATCTGCCTCGATCTGTTCTTTGACTCCGAATACCTTGGAAAATTTTGCTGTTAACACCCATCCTCACTGAATGTCGCCACCAACCCTATCCCCGCTGCCTAGCCTATGCCCATCCCTGCCCATATCGTCCTCCCCGTCCTTGCCATGGCGCCCCGCCAAACCCCTGGTCTGGCGCCGCCTCATCCCCTCTCGCCACAGTTATAAAAGCTGAGGAACTCCTCCACAACAACACTACCGAAGCCGTCGCATTCGATCTCCTTCATCCCTCCATCCCCAGCCGAATCCTCTCGCCGCCAGACACCTCTACACCTCGCCCATCCATCTCACTCAACATGTCGCCCCCACCACTGCCGCCTCTCCTCTTTCTTCCCATCGGCCGCTCACGGACTATCGTCCTAGGGCGTCTTGTCGCTGCCAGTCTAGGCCACCCTTCCCCACGCCGAGGCAGGGCTACCACTGCCCTCGCCTGCATCCAGAAAATGCCGATGCGACGTCATCCACATTGGCCTGAGTGAGACTACCGCTTGGCTTGACTCGACGCCGCCGCACAAGTTCCTCCATCATCGCCGTCGGTATCCGCTTCACCATCCTCCATCCTTCGCTTCACCACGCGAGTGAAAAGAGGAGCAAGAGAGAGAGAGTGATAAAAGAAAGAAGGAGAGGAACAGAGAAGAAGAGAAGAAGAAAGGAAGGGAGGTGCCAAAGCCGCCGACAAGTGGGCCCTCCCCGGTCCCACTTCCCCTAATCAGCCAGCACAATAAGCCCCTCCTGTAATCCCTCTTTAAATCAGTCATTGACATGTGGGCCCAAACCGACCAAGAAACTAACTAAAACATTGTTTTAGATATGTGTCACTGATGTGTGGACCCCACGGACACCATGGCAGTCAACTTAACCCCAGCCCCACATGTCAGTAGCACAAGCTTTTTTCTTAAAGAAAATAATTCCAAATAGAAATATTAACACGTAGACCCCACCTATCAGATAAACATGTCAGATAAACAGACCTTTTCCTCAAAGACATAATTATGGAAATAAATCAAAATAACCAAAGTATTTATTCCAGTGAAGAAAACTCAAAGTTAAACTTTGAAAATTCATAACTAATTCAAATAAAGTCCAAATCAAGTGAAACCTGTCTTGAAAATTTTGTAAATTCAAGCTCTATAACATGGACCAAAAATAAAAGTTATCACCAAACCATTTTACGCTCAAATATCAAATAAAGACAATGGAATAATTATTTTTCTATGCTAAAAATTGGCCTTAGGCAAAATAATAATTTCAACTATGGGGAAACACTTTAAGATATATTCAGCAACATGCTACCATGAGCACATAATGGAACTTCAAATTTAAACTCGATGAATGTTCAAATAATGCACCAAATATTCTTAATTAATTGTAGAACAAATTTGTGCACCTAGGTGAAATTGTAACAAATAAATAAATATGCTATAGAACCTTGATCTCAAGCAACAAATGAAATGTCTAAGTCCAAGTCATAAATCACATCAAGGTAAATAATGAAGTCCTATATTAAAATTTGATCCCACCCAAGTAATGAGCTAAAGATGTGTCCTTGCCAAGGTTGGATCTATGAATAAGAATAAAATGCAGTTTCTAAACCGCTTTCTTTTATCTAGTTAACACATCATGTTAAACTCCCTGAATTTAATTTTCACAAATGGGTTAAACCCACAAGGCCACATGGCTAATTAACTAAAATTGGGCTCATTAATTAACAAGTAAAATATACATACCTAATAACACTTTAAATGTGTAACACCTTGAAAATCGAAACTTTTAAATCGAAACCTAGAATTCGGAATTCACGAAAACTTTTGCATTATTGCTTTCATTTAGATCTTATTGCTTCTTATTTGCGAGTTTTGTTGTGTGTTATAATCAAATAGTAGTCATTTGAACTTGGGTAGCCAATTGTGCCGCCCGCAACTGCTAGCATCGGCCGCAGCTAACGGCATCGGTCGAAGCCGATGAAGCCGTCCATAGCCGACAGCATTGCCACAGCCGATAGTGGCGCAGCCTATAGCGTCGCCCACAGCCGGCGTCAACGCTGCCAATGAGCCGTACGCGCGCGCGTACCCACACGCCCCCAGAGTCAACATTGCTGTCACATCCGCACTTGTGCACCACATCAGCCGATCCTATCACGCATGTCGCACGCTCACGCTGTCATATGCACGCACGTACCGCGTGTGCGCCGGCGTCAACGCGCCGTACTGCCCCCATGCTGTGCCACACCGAGTCATCGCGTCGCCACCACTGTAGCCTCGCCACCTAGAGACAGCCGATTTCGCATGCCCGCGTGAGCCGATTCGACGCGCTGCACTGTGCCGACGTCGGCCACGCCGCGCCGTGCGCCCGCATCAACGCTCTCCGTCGCATCCACGTGCCCTGTGCTCGCCTCAGCCACGCCACGCAGCGCCAAGCCGTCTCGTCGCGTGTGCTGTAGCCACGCCGTTCCATCGTCAGCCGATTCCGCGCGCTGTAGCCGCCCGCGCCTATAAAAGAGGCCCCGGCCTCCCTCTCGCCACACTGCACCACCCCAAGCCCCCTCTGCCCCATTAAGCCCATAGCCGACGCCACCGCCGACGCCCTCCCCCTTGCGTTGCTGCGTCGCCAGTGAGCTGATCCCCTTTTTCTCTTAGGTGATTCACCTTGAGTCCAGCTTCTAATGCTCTATTCACGTCCATGCTTTAACCACAAGTTTTCTTCAGAGTTTTTGATTTCCAAAGCTATATTTATATCAAAACCTTAGCTTAAACCATTTCAAATCTCATTTAACCCTCAGGTTATAGTTTCAACAAAATTAAATTTTTTTATGCCTAAGACAAAAGTATTTTCAATTTGGATATTGTCCTCCTATGTTTATATGTACTCTTGACTCGGTGTTATCCCAGATTTCAAAACACTATAACTCTTTCTCACTCCTTTTCATTTCCAAATTTGGATTTATCAAACCTAACATTATCTAAAACCGCCTTAGAACATTAGGAAGTGCTTTATGATTTTTATCTGGCTTTTGTTGGATTTTATTGAGTTCTGACCGAATTCAATCTTTTCTCTCGCACGTACGATTAGCGTCCAAGGAAGGCGTTGAGTATGCGGAAGACCTCAATCAACAAGTGTGCGAGCAAGGCAAGTCATCACACCCTTTTGAACATATTGATCCTATTTTGCGAAATGATGTTGATTTAAACTTCAAACATGCATACTATACACAAAATACCTATGCTTTATATACCATGCCTTGATATTGCTTACCTTTAGATATAATCTTAGTAACCCTCGATGTGATATAACCGGAGGATAGCTTCGGTAAAATGCTTAGCCATGCTTATAGTAGAATCTTGCATACTCATACTTTTACAAAGAGCTATATGCTTGGGCAGCTACCTTAGGAAAGATAGTTGAAATACGGCATGTGGAGACATGAGCGTCACATTGCCTTGAACATGATGAAAATAGTTTGATGGAAAAATGAAAGTACAAAGTCAATGTTTTTAGATTGGGGCGGATGGATGGATTTGGGTGGATTCCGGCAAAGGCAAGTACCGTCCCTGGTCGATTAAGGACCAAGCCATGAGATTTATAACCTGGAACGAGCCAGTACAACCGTACTTCTCGAATGGATATAGACCTAGCGGAGTAGATAGCCTGAGCGGAGGCAGTATCCCTGCATAGTGGTTCTTGGGTGGAGATGTGGTTCGGTTGTTGAGATAAGGCTGCGGCCTACGTGTTGAGTAATGAATGAGAATTTGGTGAGTTTCCCCTACCCCGGAGCGCGTAACTCCTCTCACCGCTAGGAAAGGACGGCTAGAGTGCAAGAGAGTTAAAGTTCATGGAGCGGGTACTGCCAAAGTGAGGTTATCGAAAGGCTTTGCCGTGACCGTCCCATATAGAGGGATGTAGGCTCATTCAATGGGCAGTTGCAGAGTACGGGTAAAGTGTACATCCACTGCAGTGTGAGTAAATCAATCTATTCAAATAGCGGTGCTCGCAGATAATGAGCGGCGTGACAAGTTTCTCTTGTGGCTAGACTCATAAATTTTAAAATGATGGGTTGGTATGCATAATGATTTTGTGAGCTGGTGGACTCAACTTCTCGAACTGTGAGAAGGGGTAGACTCCCCAGCAAACCATGATGATCCGGAGGTGGGATGCCATCCTTGGTACCACGAGGAATGGTAGACAGAACCGTCACTGACTTAATATACTCCGGAACTAAAACTTGACTTGGCTAGATGTTAGGCTTGTGAAATGATTTATGAAAATTGGCTTTGCGCAAATAAACCTCAGCCATCCTTTGAATGACCCTATCATGTGCATCATTTCGTGTGGGCTTGATGAGTACGTTGGGTACTCACCCTTGCTATACGCATAAACCTTCAGATGGTGGACACGAAGAACAGGAGGACCCCTATGCTTACTGCCAGGTGGGCGAAAAATAAGAAGGCACCTACTAGGTCTTAGTCCCCGGTCGTTGCCTGTGGCAATCGACTTGCCGCTGCCTTCCGTCTGCTATCTTATCTAATCTCTAATTTTGGTTGTATCCGGACCAATAGGTCCTGCATGTAATGATATTGCCTTCGGGCCTATTATTGTAATACTTTTGGTATAAGACTATTCGTGCACTTTGCACATGATAATTCAGTATTGTATTCGTGGGTACCAAACTACTCGATCCAGGGAAATGGTACTATGAACACGAATGATTCCCGTTCCAAAAACGAGGGTCGACAGAGCTGGTATCAGAGCAGTGCGACTGTAGGATAAGACCAATTGGCGCCCTACCCCTGTATAGCTGGTTAAAGGGAAATATCCCTACATAGGATTATTTTGAAAATACATACTATGTCTACAAAACAAATATGTTTTCCTGTACAATCTTGACCCCCATTTCTCTACAAACATTTGATCTTGCCACTACCTTTCCCTAACCCTACGTTATCTTCAAAACAGATGTCAGACCATGTTGAAGCATCGGAGATCAAGGTCCCGCGGGAGGAAAGATACGTGTCACAACTTCAGCAGTTGCTATGGTGCCTAAGATACCCGGACGCACCCACCTACCGGAGCAGAAGACATGGCACTGAAGCACACCCAGTATGGGAAGTTGCGGTTTCAATTGAGGCTCGTATTGGGAGCGAGTCACCCTATTGCTTCCATACACGTTACTATGGAGGCGACCCTTCAGGACGCAGCCCACGAGGCATTCCTACGCCTTAATGCCATCCAACATACCGAGCTTACAGTGACCGAGTTCGTACACCATCCCTACCAGAAGGAAGGCGACTCAGTCTGCATCGTGGAGGCCACCCCTTGCTGCTATAACCCCATGGTTACCCGTTTGTCCCGCTGGGCGGAAATAGCTGATGATTGTTATGAAGAGGCATTACTCGAGATCGACGAGAAGCAGCGACGCATGGATGATCTGGAGGAGGAACACCATAATTGTGGAAACCAGATCGACTCTCTGAAGACCCAGCTGCAAGCTAACAGCGCCCAATACGATGAGCTCTCTGATCGTTATATGGCTCGTGGAGAGGCTTTGGTTGAATTGGAGGAGCAGCTTCGAAGGAGCCAGCAACAGATTGGCCAACTGGAGGAACAACTTCATCCCGTTCCTGTCCCCACTGCCGGCTCTTCTACTTCAGCTACACCATCACCCCCTGCTCCTGTGCCTGACCACTACTATTTCATGACTCCAGCATGCTTGGCCACCTTTCGTGCCATGATGGAGCAGGCCTTCATGCTAAGCACTGAGTCAGGACCATACCTGGTCAACCCTACTGCTACTACACCATCGGAGCCCACACCGATTTCCACGGCTACACCATCCGAGCCTGGTTCGGGATTGGATAACCCCATCCAGATCAACACAGACTCCGAATACGAGTCAGAACCCATGGAGGTCAAGTGGGAGCTCAGTGACACAGATCCATCAGAGGATGAAGCTCCTACCCGCCGCATGACACTCATAGGAGGTCCTATCACCCTTAGGATTGCCCGTAAGAGCACCAGGCCACCAAGCAGGAGGATCGGACATGACTCCGAGGCCACTACCTCTGAGCCATGGGGACTTCAATTCGCTTCAGCCAAGGATCACCCTCTGCCTGCACCTGGATCATGCGGATGGCTGGATGACTAGTTTGGATACCTGCAGCAGCTCTAGTCTTGCTTTGGATGGAGTTAAGACAGCAACGACCATGCCCTACCTTTATGTATGAAAACCCTAGATCGATATTAGTGATGTTGTATTGTGTTGTATGGGACTACACATGTCCAATGTATCCCCATGATGTAACATCTATGAACTAATATAAAGTTCTATGTTATGTCTTTAATGAGTTTATTCCACCATGCTTGTTTGTTAAAGATCATTTGAAGCAACTTGAAGTGAAAAAGAAAAAGGGATTGATTAGCATCGTGACCTTAGTAGGTCTAATCTCTTACCCCATCTATATTCTTCAGATGGCGCACCGTCACAGAGCCTCAGCGTCTACCGAAAACCCACCGGAGCCTAATCCCTCCACCATAGCGGAAGTCATGGCTTTACAAACCCAACTGCTTCAAGCCATTGCCAACAACCAAGGACAACGTGGAGGATCAAGCTTGGGGGAGTTTATGCGAGCCAAGCCGCCGACATTCTCCATGGCAGAAGAACCAATGGATGCTGAAGATTGGCTAAGAGTCATAGAGAAGAAGTTGGCCCTCGTCCGAGTACGTGAGGCGGACAGAGTCATTTTTGCCACCAACCAGCTGGAAGGTCCCGCAAGTGACTGGTGGGACACCTACAAGGAAACCCGGGCCGAAGATGCCGGAGAACCAACTTTGGAAGAATTCACGGCTGCCATCCGTAAAAATTTCGTACCTGCTGCAGTCATGAGGATGAAAAAGAACGAGTTCCGTAGGCTGTGCCAAGGCAACACCACAATACAAGAGTACCTAAACAAGTTCACACAACTGGCCCGATATGCCACTAGTGATTTGGCAGACAAGGAGGAGAAAATAGACAAGTTTGTAGAAGGACTGAACGATGAGTTGCGAGGACCAATGATCGGACAAGACCACGCCAGTTTCCAAAGCCTAATCAACAAGGTCGTGAGACTGGAACATGACCAGAGGACGATCGAAAACAATCGGAAAAGAAGACTTGCAATGACCCGTCCAATTCAAGGGACATCCCAGCGACCCAAAGGAGCAACCCCGTCAGGTTGGAAGCCAGCCATAATGGCAACCAATCGTCCCGCTGCATTCGGCAATGTCAGCAGGCCACCTGCAACACCGTCTCGCACCCCGGCACCTACCTTGGCAGCTCCAGGGACCAGAAACGTCAACTGTTTCAACTGCGGAGAATTTGGGCATTATGCCAACAGTTGCCCCAAGCCGCGCAACACCCCTAACCGCACAGGAGCCAACGCCATCGCAGTATGAGGAACCCCTACCCCAACACCTGGATGCAGCCTGTTCAGAACGCCCCAACCAAAGAAAGCTGCAACCGGATTCTGCCGTGGCCAAGTGAACCACGTGCGAGCAGAAGAAGCCTAGGAGGATCAGACTGTGCTGATGGGTATGTTCTCTATCCATTCTGCACCAGTTAAAGTTTTGTTTGATTCTGGAGCTTCGCGTTCATTTATATCATCAAGAATAAGCAAAGAGCACAACTTGCACCGAGTAGACCTTAAGAGACCAATGGTAGTGCATTCACCTGGGGGAGATATAACTATACCCCATGCGTGCATTAATGTGCCCATTTGGATCAAGGACATGGTATTCCTATCCAACCTTATGGTTTTGCCACCCCAAACCTTGGACATCATATTAGGAATGGATTGGTTAACCAAGAACCAAGGGGTATTAGACTGTGGACGAAGAGAAGTTACCTTGTCTACCCTATGGGGATCGCCGATGTCTGTAACCATGGACCAAGACCCTGTGCTCTGTGACCGAGCTACGAGAATATTCACCATGCTACCCATAGTTGGAATGCCAGTAGTTCAAGATTACCCAGATGTATTCCCTGAGGAACTACCTGGTATGCCCCCAGACCGAGACATGGAGTTCATCATCGACCTCATACCTGGCACCGCCTCCATAGCTAAGAGACCCTATCAGATGCCAGTAAACGAATTAGAGGAACTTAAGAAGCAAATAAGGGAATTGCAAGAGAAAGGCTTTGTACGCCCTAGTTCTTCACCGTGGGGAGCCCCAGTGTTGTTTGTTAAAAAGAAGGATGAATGCATGAGAATGTGCATAGACTATCGGTCATTGAATGAGGTGACCATTAAGAACAAGTACCCGCTACCTCGGATCGACGACTTGTTCGATCAGCTCAAGGGAGCCCGGGTATTTTCAAAGATCGATCTTCGATCTGGGTACCATCAGCTAAAGATTAGAGCCGAAGATATACCCAAGACTGCATTCTCTACTCGCTACGGCTTGTATGAGTTCACAGTGATGTCTTTTGGACTGACCAATGCCCCGGCCTACTTCATGAACCTCATGAACAAAGTATTTATGGAATATCTGGACAAGTTTGTGGTAGTGTTCATTGATGATATCCTCATCTACTCAAAAGATGATGAAGAACACGCAGAACATTTGCGCTTGGTACTAGAAAAATTGCGGGAGCACCAGCTGTATGCCAAATTCAGCAAGTGTGAATTTTGGCTTAAAGAAGTAGCTTTTCTTGGACATATAATCTCAGCTGGAGGTGTAGCAGTAGACCCTGCTAAGGTCGAAGCTGTTACCAAATGGAAAGCACCCCAATCCGTCCCTGAAGTCAGAAGTTTCCTAGGATTGGCCGGATACTACAGGCGATTTATTGAAGGATTTTCTAAGATAGCCCGGCCCATGACCCAACTATTAAAGAAGGAGAAGAAGTTTGCATGGACTGAGCATTGTCAACGAGCTTTTGACCAGCTCAAAGAAAAGTTAACCGCCGCCCCAATCTTAGTCCTACCGGACAACCGGAATGACTTCGTCATTTATTGTGACGCATCCCAGCAAGGACTCGGAGGTGTGTTAATGCAAGACGGAAAAGTCGTGGCGTATGCCTCAAGACAACTGTGACCACACGAGGAAAATTACCCCACCCATGACCTGGAATTGGCCGCAGTTGTGCATACCTTGAAGATTTGGAGGCATTATTTGATTGGGAAGCATTGTGACATCTACACGGACCATAAGAGTTTAAAGTATTTCTTTACCTAGCCGGATCTTAATCTACGCCAGAGAAGGTGGTTGGAACTAATCAAGGATTATGACCTAGGAATCCACTACCACCCTAGCAAGGCCAATGTTGTAGCTGACGCTTTGAGCCGCAAAGCCCAGTGCAATCAACTAAGGATGGAATGTATGACCAATGAGCTTCAAGAAGAAATGGCTCGGCTTAACCTACAGCTGATTCCTCATGGACTACTGAATTCGTTGGAGATACAACCCCTCCTACAAAATCAGATAAAGGAAGCTCAGAAGGATTGTGAGGAAATCCAGCTAATCAAGGAGCGCATGGCCGAAGGACTGGCCAAAGAATTCGCAGCCGACGCCGATGGAACTTTGTGGTACCGGAAAAGGATTTACGTACTGGAGAAAGGCGGATTGAGAGGGCTAATCTTAAAAGAAGCCCATGAGTCAGCATACTCGCTACACCCGGGCAGCACCAAAATGTACAAGGATTTGAAAATAGAATACTGGTGGCCCAACATGAAAAGAGACGTAGCGGAGTATGTGGCCATATGCGATGTATGCCAACGAGTCAAGGCTAAGCATCAGAGACTGGCAGGATTGCTACAGCCACTTAAGATCCCTGAATGGAAATGGGATGAAATAGGCATGGACTTTATTGTCGGACTACCCAAAACTGCCACTAGATATGACTCCATTTGGGTAATTGTGGATAGACTTACTAAGACCGCCAGATTCACTTTGGTAAAGACTAGCTATACTGGCGCCAAGCTAGTAGAGCTGTACATGTCTAAGATTGTGTGCCTACACGGAGTACCCAAGAGAATCATATCGGATCGGGGTACTCAATTCACGTCTCATTTTTGGAATAAGGTTCATGAGGCACTTGGAAGTCACCTCGCCTTCAGTACAGCCTATCACCCTCAGACTGACGGACAGACTGAAAGGACGAACCAAGTCCTTGGATATGCTGAGAGCCTGTGTGTTGGATTTTACCAAGGATATGGTTGGAGAAATGCCTGCCCTATGCGGAATTCTCCTATAACAATAGCTACCAGGCTAGTCTAAAGATGTCACCCAATGAGGCCTTATTTGGACGAAGATGACGAACTCCGTTGATGTGGTCGGAAACCGGTGAGTGAGCTGTATTCGGACCAGATATCATTAAGGAAGCCGAGGAGAAAGTTTGTCTGATAAGAGATCGGCTTAAGGTAGCCCAGTCCCGGCAAAAGAGCTATGCGGACACTCGTCGGAGAGACTTGGAATTCAACATAGGTGACTATGTATACTTGAAAGTATCGCCAATACGAGGGACCAAGAGATTCAAGGTTAAAGGAAAACTGGCGCCGAGATATGTTGGACCCTTTCCGATAAGCACCAGGAGAGGCGAACTGGCCTACCAACTAGACCTACCAGACAACCTATCCGACGTGCACCCTGTGTTCCACGTTTCGCAACTAAAGAAGTGTTTGCGAGAGCCAGAGGAGAAAGTCCCCTCGGAAGACATCCTTATCGGCGAAGACCTCACTTACCCTGAGCACCCAGTGAAGATCTTGGATGAAGCTGAAAAGAAGACTCGAACCAAGACGTGGCGAATGTACAAGGTGCAATGGAGCAACCACACTGAAGAAGAGGCCACCTGGGAGAGTGAACATTTTCTGAAGACCGAGTACCCAAACCTATTCCACGAACGGTGAGAAATCTCGAGGACGAGATTTATTGTTAGGGGGGTAGGTTTGTAACACCCTGAAAATCGGAACTTATAAATCGAAACCTAGAATTCAGAATTCGCAAAAACTTTTGCATTATTGCTTTCATTTGGATCTTATTGCTTCTTATTTGCGACCCATGTTGCTAGTTATGATCAAATAGTAGTCATTTGAACTTGGGTAGCCAATTGTGCCGCCCGCAACTGCTAGCATCGGCCACAGCTAACGGCATCGGCCGAAGCCGATGAAGCCGCCCACAGCCGACAGCATCGCCACAGCCGATAGTGCCGCAGCCTATAGCGTCGCCCACAGCCGGCGTCAACGCTGCCCATGCCGCCGTACGCGCGCGCGTACCCGCACGCCCCCAGAGTTAACATTGTTGTCACATCCGCACCTGTGCACCACATCAGCCGATCCTATCACGCACGTCGCACGCCCACGCAGTCATATCCACGCACGTACCGCGTGTGTGCCGGCGTCAACGCGCCGTACTGTCCCCATGCTGTGCCACACCGAGTCGTCGCGTTGCCACCACTGTAGCCTCGCCACCCAGAGACAGCCGATTTCGCATGCCCGCGTCAGCCGATTCGACGTGCTGCACTGTGCCGACGTCGGCCACGCCACGCTGTGCACCCGTGTCAACGCTCTCCGTCGCATCCGTGCCCTGTGCTTTCCTCAGCCACGCCGCGCAGTGCCGAGCCGTCTCGTCGCGTGCGCTGTAGCCACGCCGTTCCATCGTCAGCCAATTCCGCGTGCTGTAGCCGCCCGCGCCTATAAAAGAGGCCCCAGCCTCCCTCTCGCCACACCGCACCACCCCAAGCCCCGTCAGCCCCATTAAGCCCATAGCCGACGCCACAGCCGACGCCTCCCCTTGCGTTGTTGCGTCGCCAGTGAGCTGATCCCCTTTTTCTCTTAGGTGATTCACCTTAGTCCAGCTTCTAATGCTCTATTCACGTCCATGCTTTAGCCACAAGTTTTGTTCAGAGTTTTTGATTTCCAAAGCTATATTTATATCAAAACCTCAGCTTAAACCATTTCAAATCTCATTTAACCCTCGGGTTATAGTTTCAACAAAATTGAATTTTTGTATGCCTAAGACAAAAGTATTTTCAATTTGGATATTGTCCTCCTATGTTTATATGTACTCTTGACTCGGTGTTATCCTGGATTTCAAAACACTATAACTCTTTCTCACTCCCATTCATTTCCAAATTTGGATTTATCAAACCTAACATTATCTAAAACCGCCTTAGAACATTAGGAAGTGCTTTATAATTTTTATCTGGCTTTTGTTGGATTTTATTGAGTTCTGACCGAATTCAATCTTTTCTCTCGCACGTACGATTAGCGTCCGAGGAAGGCGTTGAGTACGCGGAAGACCTCAACCAACAAGTGTGCGAGCAAGGCAAGTCATTACACCCCTTTGAACATATTGATCCTATTTTGCGAAATGATGTTGATTTAAACTTCAAACATTCATGCTATACACAAAATACCTATGCTTGATATACTATGCCTTGATATTGCTTACCTTTAGATATAATCTTTGTAACCCTCGATGTGATATAACCGGAGGATAGCTTCGGTAAAATACTTAGCCATGCTTATACTAGAATCTTGCATACTCATACTTTTACAAAGAGCTATATGCTTGGGCAGCTACCTTAGGGAAGGTAGTTGAAATACGGCATGTGGAGACATAAGCGCCACATTGCCTTGAACATGATGAAAATAGTTTAATGGAAAAATGGAAGTACAAAGTCAATGTTTTTAGACTGGGGCGGATGGATGGATTTGGGTGGATTCCGGCAAAGGCAAGTACCGTCCCTGGTCGATTAAGGACCGAGCCATGAGACTTATAACCTGGAACGAGCCAGTACAACCATACTTCTCGAATGGGTATAGACCTAGCGGAGTATATAGCCGAGCGGAGGAAGTATCCCTGCATAGTGGTTCTTGGGTGGAGATGTGGTTCTGGTTGTTGAGATAAGGCTGCGGCCTACGTGTTGAGTAATGAATGAGAATTTGGTGAGTTTCTCCTTACCCCGGGAGCGCCAGAACTCCTCTCACTGCTAGGAAAGGACGGCTAGAGTACAAGAGGGTTAACGTTCATGGAGCGGGTACTGCCAAAGTGAGGTTATCGAAAGGCTTTGCCGTGACCGTCCCATATAGAGGGATGTAGGCTCATTCAATGGGTAGTTGTCGAGTACGGGTAAAGTGTACATCCACTGCAGTGTGAGTAAATCAATCTATTCGAATAGCCGTGCTCGCGGATAATGAGCGGCGTGACAAGTTTCTCTTGTGGCTAGACTCATAAATTTTAAAATGATGGATTGGTATGCATAATGATTTTGTGAGCTGGTGGACTCAACTTCTCGAACTGCGAGAAGGGGTAGACTCCCCAGAAAACCATGACGATCCGGAGGCGGGAAGCCATCCTTGGTACCACGAGGGATGGTAAACAGAACCGTCGTCGACTTAATATACTCCGGAACTAAAACTTGACTTGGCTAGATGTTAGGCTTGTGAAATGATTTATGAAAATTGGCTTTGCGTAAATAAACCTCAGTCATTCTTTGAATGACCCTATCATGTGCATCATTCCGTGTTGGCTTGCTGAGTACGTTGGGTACTCACCCTTGCTATACACACAAACCTTCATATGGTGGGAACGAAGAAGAGGAGGACCCCTATGCTTACTGGCAGGTGGGCGAAGAAGAAGAAGGCGCCTACTAGGTCTTAGTCCCCGGTCGTTGCCTGTGGCAAGTGACTTGCCGCTGCCTTCCGTCTGCTATCTTATCTAATCTCTGATTTTGGTTGTATCCGGACCAGTAGGTCCTGCATGTAATGATATTGCCTTCGGACCTATTATTGTAATACTTTTGGTGTAAGACTATTCATGCACTTTGCACCTGATAATTCAGTACTGTATTTGTGGGTATCAAACTACTCAATCCAGGGAAATGGTACTATGAACACGAATGATTCCTGTTCCAAAAATGGGGGTTGACAAAATGGCTAATATGCTCATCCATATCAAGTATACATATAAGTAAATATGCAAGACAATGTCTAATATCCATTTTTTTACAAGGAAATGACTTCACTTTGAAAACACACTTCCAGTAGATAACCTAGCTTGAACAAATCGAATAACAATCTAAAAGTACATACACACCTGCATATAGTAAGTCCATATGTAAAAGCAACTGAACATCAATTCTTAAACCTAGCAAATGGAATTAATATTTATCTATAGCTTGAACCTCTAATAATATATTCATTATCACATAAGCACAAGTAAGATGATAAATCGACTAAAGAATACTTCTCTAATTTGTCTTGGTGTGCCTATAGCAAGCTTAGATCTTAGCCTTGCCTTAGTTTAGTGTAGCCAAGCCCTCTATAAACCTTATGGTTGGAATAGAAGTCAAACCCCTAGCCTTTAGCTTAGTTAATCGGTGAAGCTCTATATACTTAGGAAGTATGAGAAAGATAGCTAGCTATCGCTTAGTTCCCCCTAGGTTTAGATTTTGCTTTTGTATGTTGTATTTGGTTCTTCCCGCAATTTAGACTATATCGCTCGTGAGGATCGTGAAGGTGCTACCCAAGGAGCGGAAGGTTGAACAAGGTCAAAAACCAAGTTAAATCAATTTATATCCCCCAAAGCAAGGCAAGTCACCATGCCCTCCTCCTTCGATTATGTTATACCTATGTTGCAAAATGTTTTGTTTTCAAAAAAACTGCATGCTATATTTAAATTGTGTGCCCAATTTTTGCTTAAGCCTACCTTGATATTGATTACCTTTACCTTGATAACCATGGATATATTAAAGTCCTTAGTCAAATTATTGACACAACCTTAGCCATGCTTATAGTTGTTTATCGCATGAAATGATAATGTGATTTGGAAAGATAGTCATCAGGGTAGCAGTGATTATCAAAAACCAGATGGAGACATACATTGCCATCTCGTGAGACACATGTGTTGTTTATGAAAAACCAAACCTTAATTACAAAAAGATGATTTACACTACGACGGCTATATGATTTGGGAGGATTTCAACAAAGGCTAGTGCCGACCATGGTCAGTTAAGGACCGAGTCAAGAAAACAGGCACGAAACATACTGAGTACAACCGAATCTTCTTGTACGGGCATAGACCTAGAGGATTAGGGCTACCATAATGGGATGGTACCTCAGTCATTTGTGGTTCAGAACCGTAATAATGTAGGTCATGTAAGAGAGATAAACATGACAAATTCATGGCAAGCGTGAGATCTAACAGTAAAATTTGAGTAACTACGCTTAAGAATTCTTCCCTTAGACCCGGGAATGCCATAACTCCCCTCACTTCTGGTTTGTGAAGCCAGGTGGATGATGGGGGCATATAGTTCATGGAGCAGGTACCGCAACCTTAAGGGACACGAAAGACTAGGCCGTGGCAAGTCTCATGTGTTGGGCGAGTCACGAAGTGCGGGCAAAGCATTCATCTACTACAGTGTGAGTAAACCAATCTATTTGAATAGCCGTCCTCATGGTTAAAGTAGTGTAGCACTAGGACTTGTACTATTCTTACCTAGACTTATAAACCTTAATTTGACTTAGGGCATGGATGGGAATGGATATTGAATGGTGGAACTACCCAGGGAGAGGGTAGGATCCAGTGGCAGAATTATGGATAAATATGCCTAAGGGTAAACCGAACCAAGTGAGGCTTGGGAAGGTGGTCACAACCCTCAGTGAATGGTTAAACAAGAAAACTTGATGTTGTTTTAAGTAAAAAGGCTAGGTCATAGGTTTGTGAAAATGTTTATGAAAACTAGCTTTGTGCAAAAGAACCCTGACCTTAGTTGAACCCTATGTGTATTAATCATGTTGCAGTGGTGGCTTGTAAGTACTCTATGTACTCACTGTTGTTATTTTCCCTCTTTTAGACTTATTAGCAGGAGAACAGGAAGATTCAGCTAGGAGGATGGCATACTTAGCAATTGATCGGAAGGCTGATCGGGAACTAGTCACAACCCTAGTCAACTGCCTGTGGGCATGTTACTTGGGCCTACTACTATATTGGTTTCCGCTGATGTTTATCTAATAGGACAAGACCCTATTGGTCCTTGTAAAGGTATTAAACTCCTTTAGCCTAAATTCATATCGATATATGTTTTGTACTGGCTATGAATATGTGTACCAACTATTTATCTAGGGACTAGTACAGGAAAACACATGAGGTTTCAAGTGTTCAAAACCATGGGCTGACACTAAACTCCACTAATACAATGAGTAATACAAATGTGGAATAGAGAGATTGCATCTTCAATATGTTGTGAAGTGAGAGCTTCTTCTCCTTTTATAGCTGCTTATGAGATTGAGTAGGTCGATTAACGCCCATAACCACCTTCAGGAGCTAATCAGGAGCGGCCATGTGAAAGGCGGTGATGAGGGGTGCCACCCCTGGTTCGGTCGAACCAGGGCAACCGCCTTAGCCCACCGACCTTCCCCTAGAAGCTGACAGGTGGTCCTCTAGGTCAGTGCACGGTCGATAGGCTCTGATATATCGGTTTTGCACTTCCTTGTGGGTCCTTCAATCCATGTGCTCTGGCGTGATTGGTCAGTGGTGTGCTTTTTTGCATGCCGACGCATTTTCTCCTTCACTTTAGTGTATAATCCCTGCATTCATAGTATTCTTTAAGGGCAAGTGGAACTACATTATTTATAACTAGTATCCGTGTAAGAAATACTAGTTCCCTTTTATTTATTGAGATAAATGATGGTCGAAATCGGTACTTAACGACCATGAATAACTCCCCCAAGCTAAACCTTTGCTCATCCCGAGTATAGATAAAGCCTGGGTTGATTGATCAGGAGTTGTTGCCATGTTTTATATCTCCCAAGTACCATGCCTACGACGTAATCTTCTATCTTGAATCAAATAAGCTGGCAATAGTACTTCGATCTATGTGACCATACACGTCAAGGGGCTTTTGGTTTCTTCTCAACTTGGGTAGTTGAAGGACTGAACAGTTCAGAGAGCACCATTCATTTACTCTTTATTCAACTTTCTTTCTGTAAATTTTCAAGAATTTTGCAAAATAAAATCAAAGTTCCTAAACTGATGCTCTCGAATCACTCAATGTGTATAAATCCACAAGTTTCCAGTTCAAGGTAAAGACTTTTGCCCAACAAATTCAAAACTCGGTAGAAAACTAAGTTGTAAACTAGACATTAGAGGGAAATAAAACAAAGCAACTATTCATCATTTCAATCATGGCAGAACTAAAACATTCATACCGCGAATGGAAAGCAAATATTTTTGGTATTTTTGGAAAGCAAACATTTGCAACTGTTTATATTATTTTTTCTTTTTTAGATGCAATAAAGTAAAGATACAAGTTACCTTACGTGGGGCCCTCCCACAAGCTAGCTTCTTGTGCATGGTCCATGATAGGGATCACACCTTGTGAATGAAAGTAGGCCATCAAGTCAGCCAGATTTTGCTCCATTATGGCATTAATGTTTGCCAACTGGCCATCGGTATGCTGCTACCATTTTTGGGTCTCCTGGAAATATTGGTTAACCATGTTTTGTAACTCACCATTCCGAAGGTCAAGCTCTCCCAGCTGTTGGGTGATGTCTGCAAATCCTCGTTTGAGGTCATGATAACCTCTAGCCGAGAAGGAGTGTCATGCTCCAAACAACAAGGGCATCCCATTGGAGTTGGAGGAGTGGTCCAGACTGGGAAAGTAGTCCCAGCGTTTGCTAGCAGGGCACTACTCGTGCTTTGCCAAGCCGAGCTTCCTGCTTCATAAGCCAATAGTAGTTGGTACCATCCGGGTGCATCACTTGTCTGGTTCCAATCCGTTTGTTGTGCAAATGGATATTACAGCTACTCCATGGCTGCATTTCTCGACATGACGAGTCATCCTGCCAGAAACACTACTCCTGCAAGCTACCTCCCGTGGCACAAGAGGTATGGTTAGCACCCGACATTTATACAAATAAAATTCTGGGTTACGTAACGAAATCTCATTTATATAACTGGGGAAGAAAAATATAAGAGAGGTACCTAGACCATGTTTCAAAGTATGTCCTTGCACAAGATAATCCTTGTCTATAATGGAGAGAGAATGGGGGATGTTTATGATTGGACCATCTCCCATTGCTTCAACTTTTATGGCTATATGAGTAATTAAAGATGTGCACTCAATTCGTCCTACCATCTTAAAGTTTTCTAACCATGGTTTTATTATCATAGCTTTAACAGGTGAGATTTTAGTCTTTTTAACCAAGGCATAGAGGATTCTCAACTCATCATTGTGGATTGGCCTTACATCTTTCTGAGGGAAGAGAGTAAAAGCTAGCAGTTTATGCATCAAGCGTAAGGTAGGGTTGTGGATGTTATTGGTTCACGGTTTCCCACAAACATCACCCAAAATACGATGTCAAAACTCGTTCCTGTTCAAACCTGGAATTGTTGACTCCACGTCCAACGGACATCATCAGTTAAATCTCAGATGAACATTGAGATTCTTCCACGTGAGATGGTATTGTGTTTCAAAAAATCGAAATGTAATACCATCACACACTTCTTGCAGGGTGCAAAGAAATTGTAATGTGAGAAAACGTGAGCCTTGCTCATCCATAGGCACAAAGCTTTCCCATTGTATAGCTTGCCAAACATTAGCAAAGTCGACATCCATGTTGTTTTGGCAAGCAGGTCCGAGTTGTATGCTCACGTGTGAGCGAACATCCAATCCTTGAGGATGGCGTAGGCTTGCCTCTCCTAATCACTTTCCAAGTCAAGGTTGGTGTCAAGGAGGACATTCATCTCGCCCTACTCTTCCTCCATGAGCACATTGCCATGGGACTCTGCTTGTTCTTCACTCGGCGCATACTTAGTGGATGGTCATGCGCTCGAGCTATGTGAATGGTATCGGGAGCTCGAACTTGTCGCCCTCTTCATTGCACTAAGGAATCGTTTGGCACTTTTCTTCATCTTGCACACAGAGCAAAAACACAAGAACACTCAATAACGGGTTATGTTAGCAAAGTAAGTTAGTCGTCCAAGAGTTAGTCATTCTTGTGGAGCTTTGTTGCCATCACAAAATTCATCCTTGTAGGTGATAACACTCCACAAAATCATTTTTGTGTGCGAGACCACACCACAACAATCATTCTTGTAGGGAAGTGGTACCACCACAAAATGTTCTTGCAGCTCAACACATAAGAGGAACTTGAAATGCAGGAGATGTTTCAAACTTGAGGCAAGAACACAAGAGAAATCTTCACAAAAAGAGAGGGATCCAAGAGCAATCAGCTTCAACTTGGTTTGGGGCTATGAGAGCAAGAGCCATGGGTTGGCTTTATAGGGGAGGAGCTACCCTTGGTTCGGCCGAACCAAGGGGTCGACCGACCGCCCTAAGGCCACAATGTTGCTCTAGTTTGAGGTCTGAATCAATGACAGCTTACACATAATAAGAGTGATTGAATGGGCACAAGAAAAATGCCAATTTAGACCTCTTTAAGTCCTCAAATGGTCCCATTTTATTTTTCAAAAATAAAAGCAAGGGACTACCACACATGGCTCCAAAGTTGCAATCAATAGTTATTCCTTTCAAGAAAATTATGCTTACTCTTTATGACCAAGTCTCAAATTTTGTTTTTGTCAAATGGTTTAGTGAAAAATTAAAAAGTAGAAAAATCAAACATGATGAAAAAGCAAATATGCAAATGCAAATTGAGAAATCAAATATGCAGTTTGGAGATTTAAATATGGGATAACTACTGATTTACCTTTCAACAAAGGACTCACCATTTTAAGTCCGACAAGTAGAACTTTTCTTTGTCATGTTCATTTTGTTGCCGCTGCATCCGGCTCTGGATATGATGAGACGGATGGCTGCAGTTTTGCTTGCCACATCTTCTTGGTCTTCTTTGGTTTTGCCGGTGTGGTCGATTCTGCGGACTTCGGGGGCTGTTGCTTCCGCCGTGATCCCTGCCTCTTGGGTATCTTGATGTTACGGTATTGAAGAGGGGTTCTCTCTTCACTACTTCCTCCATGAAAGCCATGAGGTTGTCCTTTTTCGGTGGTGTCACTTTGGCCTCTCGGATATTTTGCATGCTAGGCCCATATTTGATATTGATCATGGAACATTGCTCCCTCCAAGGTTGGAAGTCGAATTTCTCGTCCTTGCTATTGATGTGGAGTCAGATTTCTCTGGTCCCCACATCGATGTGTGCGTCCACGGTGCTTAGAAACTGCCGCCCAAGGATAAGTGTTGTATCCTTGTCGGTTTCCATATCCAACATCATGAAGTCAACGGGGATGAAGCAACCCTGGATTCTCATCGGAATGTCTTCATCTATCCCCACCGGGTAGCGGACCGTTGAGTTGGTCAGTTGCAGCAACATCAGTGTTGGCGTCAAGGAAGTGTAGTTCAGTTGATCAAAGACCACCTTGGGCATGATGCTGATGCTTGATCCAAGGTCACATAGGGCTTGGTCGAAATGTTGCATCCCAATTGTGCACATGATAGTGGGACACCTAGATCCTTTTTCTTCTTAGGGAGTCTGTTGATTAGCCGTGTTACACTCCTCCGTGAGCTTCATGATCTTCATGGTGGGCATCGACCATTTGTTACTGAGAATGTCCTTGAGATAGCATGCATAGGTAGGAACCTGCATCACATCCAGTAGCGGGGCATTGATATATATCTTTTGTATCACCTCAACAAACCGAGCGAAAAGCTCATCCACGCTCGGGTTACTGTTGCGATGGGGAATGGCAGTATGTTCGTGTCATGGAACTCCTTCGGAGCCATTCTCCCATCACATGCCTCCTCAGAGTTGTTAGAAGGTGGATCATCCTTCTAGTTCTCCTTCTTCTTTCTTGCATGAGTTGGATATGGCGAATCGTGGGTGGTTTTATCCCCTCTTGTGGTCACCGTGTTGACATTCTCCAGGGAAGGTTTGGGTTGGCATGGTATCATCCATGACTCAGCAGAAGTAACGGTAGCTGCTAGCTGAGCTAATTGAGTTTCTAGCATTTTGTTGAAGCTCGGCTGGTTCTTGTTTGCAAAGGAAAGACCCTCCATCTTGGCATGGATGCTTTCCAATGTATTGTCATTGGCTGCCAGCTTCTTTGATAATGTTTCATTGATTTTTGCCTGGTCGAAAATGGGATCATTCAAGGAGGGTTGATTATGATTGAAATTTCCATTGTTACCTCCTTGATAGTATGGGCGTTGTTGGTTCCACCCCTAGCCTCCTTGTGGGCGGTAAACGTTGTTGTTGTTGATGAAGTATATGTCTTCACGGGTCTCAAGGCAATCATTTCCCGAGTGTCCGGTATTGCCGCAAGTTTTGCACATCATTTTGACCTCAAGTGCTAGGGCAATACCGTACATCTCCGCCTCTCATGAGCGCGTTCGTCCAGTCGCCTCATGAGGAGGTCCAGTTTTACCTATGAGCATGTCCGTCTTCTTAATGGTATGCATGCCCCGCTAATGAGGTTAGAGTCGTTCTCTATTGACTATGGCGCTCGTGCGACGGTTAATGAGAACAAGGCTCTTCCAGTAGCAACATCAATGTGATCAAGGGCTGCAGGAGTCAGTCCATTATAGAAGTTTTGGATAATGAGCCAGTCATCCATTCTATGGTGAGGACAAGGCAAAATGTACTCCTAGAGCCTCTCCAATGCCTCCGGGATTGACTCATTGGCCATTCGTCGGAAGCTTGAAATCCTTCCTCGAAGGGCGTTGGTTTTGCCCATCGGGAAGTACTTCATGATGAACGCCATAGAGCATCTCTCCCCAGTGTCCACGATACTTCATTTGGAATAGAAACACTGTTTCGCTCTCTTGAGTAGAGAGAACGGGAACAGCCGGAGTCGAATAGCATCTTGAGTAATTCCCTTGATAACGATGGTATTGCAGAGTTCAAGGAATTGTTGCAGATGAGCATTAGCATCCTCATTGGCTTTCCTACAGAATGGGCTAGCCTGCACCATTGTGATGAGACCCGTCTTGATTTCAAAGTTTACATCTCCAGCGTTGACAGCGGGCCCGGTGGGCACGTTGGCAGTAGAGGGAGCCGAGTAATCATGGAGGGGCTTCTAAGCCATTGGCTGGAGCTTGATGGCGCAAATTTGATTGGTTTGGGCGTCGTAAGCCTGATTTGTGAAGGAACGACATGAGGTCAGACACTTCTTGCAAGCTTTTTGGGGTTATCGGTGAAGTTTGCCAGCAGGTCGAAACCAGTCATACACTACTTGTTTTCACAAGAAGAGAAAACATGTTAGACAATGGTTATCGATCATAGTTATAATCATGACTATATACGGTCCATTCTTTAGCTAGTGCCTTCCCTAGCAATGGCACCAGAAAAATTTGTTGGTATTTGATACAATCACAGATAAATCGGCAAGCGCATGGATACTGCTATAGCATTTCACATGGGAGTATTCCAAGGGTATCATTATTTGTTTTTCCGCAAGGAACATGGCGGTGTAAAAATAGGTTGATATATTCATAATTATACTATAATTAATATACCATAGTCTAACAGGGGTAAATGATAATGATAGTTTGGTAGTGGGACACACAGAAGGATTATCTCAATAAACAAACTAGCTACTGGAGAAAGAGAAGAGAAAGCAATGGTCTCATATGTATTTCTATATTTATCATGCTTAGTCGATACATATATTCATATACATGTACATGTTTAAGACTTAGTTCTAGACACCCAGGAACTATCAAGAGACCATTCCCTTCTAGTCTGCCAGTGTGGTTATGACTATTTTACAGACAAGGCTGTCACCACCTGACACCTACCTCTGCATTCCGTGAGGCACACCCGCATCCGACGACATTTAATCAATAAAAGCATCATGCTTACATTGCTAAATAATACAACTAATTTCCTCAGGACTCCCACCCTTTGGATGGACAAGTTAGAACTAGTGCAACCCGTTAAAATCATTAGACTGATGTCGTGGTATAGATCGACTAGCCTAAACATATAGAGTATATAAACTACTCATAGGCCATATAATTGACAAAGCAGTATATGAACTACGAACACAATTAAATAAAGAAGATAATTCTGTTACTAAGCTCTTAGTTTTACAAAGAGAGTAAAGTACTAAAGACATATCCGAATCTCCGAGAGACTAGGAAACCAAAGAACTATTATAAGTCTAAACTCTACTAATCTAATGAGTAATACAAATGAGGAAAAGAGAGATTGCTTCTTGAATGTGTGTTGTGAAGTGAGAACTTCTCTTTTTATAGATGCTTATAAGGTTGAGTACGTCGGTTAACACACATAACCGTCATCAGGAGCTGATCAGGAGCGGCCACGTGGAAGGCGGTGGCTAAGGGTGCCACCCCTGGCTCGGCCTAACCCTGGTTCAGCCGAACCAGGGCAACAGCCTTAGCCCACCGTCCTTCCCCCAGAGGCTGACAGGTGGACCCTTAGGTCAGTGCACGGTGGATATGCTCAGATATGTCGGTTTTGCAGTTCCTTGTGGGTCCTCCAATCTGTGTGCTCTCGCGTGATTATCCGGTGGTGTGTTCCTTTGTATGCCAGTGCATTTTCTCCTTCATTTCTATGTATAATCCCTGTATCCATAGTATTCTTCAAGGACAAATGGAACTACATTATTTTTAACTAATTGGCATCTACGAAATGCTAGTTCCTTTTTATTTATTGAGATAATTGATGATCGAATCGGTACTTATCGACCGTCAACAATCATGATCGTTTGCTAACTGTGGACTATGTATCTTGACGACATATAGGAAATAATTAAATGAGATATCTTTTATGATCCTAATTTTGTTTCAGCATTAACTTTAGGATAGCTACACCTATTTCCAATAAAGTTAATACTTTTAGATGCATAAATTTAGGGCAACTTTACGATGTATTTTATGAAGAATTCCCTATAACTACAGAATATAACTTTAGGGTGCCCTTCATCCATCCAGATGTATGGTCAGAATACTTCATTGTAGTTATAACATGCTAAGCTATTTACATTAGTAAAGATAAATTATAACAAGCCATGATTTTGCAAGTGTACTATGGACTACAATAAAAGCACAACAAACACAGAAGACAAGTGCAGGAAGGCAAAACATCAATATAGAAAGTACAACAAAAATTTGCCTATGCCGTAGGGCAGAGGCCGGGGATGTAATATATTTCCATTTTCTAAAATAAGAATAATTAGTTGTTCTTTGCTGTCCCTGCTCATGATTGTACCAGCTTGCAAAAGATGTAATTGCTTTAGTTCCCACTCAAATAGGCACTCACTGCAGCAAATCCTCGCTGAGATTGCCCTAGATTCTACTAACAAAATGTTCTTTAGTCCTTTGTGCAGTGAGTAGCCTTTATACCACCCCCACTAGTTTTGTCCCTCTAGCACACGGAACATTTTTTTGGTTAATTAATAGACTATTTTTAAGATGAACATGTAATTTAGACGTTCCTTTATTATTAGTCCATTTTTCTTTAAGTTTTTACTTAAAGCCCTTCTTATTGGTATTCCTTTGTAGTGTATATGTTAGTACTACAGACAAGTGTTTTGGACTTATAATTTCCTAAACACTGCGCAAAGACATTAATCTGCTCATCAGAATTGGTGCTGGTACAGGATTTTTCCTCATAGGTTATAAGTATATAACTTTAAACAGAGTGACACTCTCGAACAAATTGAATACATGTGAAACAGACAAAAATCAAGGGAAGACTCCCTAATTTATGAAATTTCGAACAAATTAATGGTGGTCCTGCCCAATTTTCTAGCCAAGATCAATGAAGCTCAGGCAGCCTGAGCATGAATAGAAGTTAAAGAGGGGCTACTTATAGAGGTGAAGCACCAATGTCATAAAACTGCACCTTGAAACTTAAAAATTTGTAATGAAGAGCTGTTGCTGTCACATCGCAAAATTAAGCTTTGAATTTGAAAGTCGAAGCAGGTAGCGTAGACATGGCCAAGCTAGTGCGAATTATTCTAGCACAACTATAAGTTAATAACTACATAGTTACATGTATAAATGTACATCAAAATCTCAAATTTAAAGGAGGGATAATAGCCTCTATTGCTCCCAAAGTAGCTATGCACCTCAAAACTTTGGGTGTGTTTCGTAGGAAAAAAGAAATTCTTGTCCTTAGGCAAGTATTCTGTGCCAATACGATCGGGCTTTCCTCACTTCGAACTCTGATTTTTCATCTTCTCTGTCAATGCATTATGCAAGGCATGTGCCTCTCGTGCAAAGAAAAAGGGATTTGCTCTATCTCTCCATGTCTCTTAGACTCTTAGCTAGACATATCAGGATTCAAGGCCCAAATTCCCAACCCAGCTTAAACATTAGAGCATCCATCAGGTCGCAGTGTCTCCTCCTGCACCCTTTATCCCATATCAGCAATGCCACGGTGCCCCAAAATCCAAGTGCAAAACACCCCAAAATGAAGGACCAGAAAACAAGCGACGTGTCAATGGTGTCGAATAGTGCTCCTCCTTGATTCTGATGCACCACTGATGAGCAGTTTTTGTTGATAATTTCTCCGCAGAGATTGTCATTCCCCTCGAATGCCGATTCGTCGAATGTCCCAAGCTGTTTTTGGAAAGGTATCTCACCAGAGAGGTTGTTGTAGGCGACATTGAACGAGCACAGGAAGGAGAGATTCGCCAGCTGCATAGGCAGGCTGCCATTGAGGTGGTTGTATGAGAAGTCAAGGCTCTCCATTTCCTGCATATACATGAATGTCTCCGGTATCGGGCCAACAAGTTGGTTATGTGATAGGTTCAGAGACTTGAGCTGCCTCAGGAACCCTAATGGTGGAGGGATGGTGCCTGACAATTGATTCATGGACAGATCAATGCCTGTCATGAGCACTAGAGGCTCTCCCATGTAGGTAAGGTTCTCGCCTTTCGTCGTGAAGTCGACAGACATACGCTCTGTGACATTGCCAGAGAATGGGTCATCATTGAAGTACATTGGCAAATCGGTCCAGAAATCATTGTAGAAGCAGTTTGGTATCTCCCCAGAGAATTGGTTGTTGGAGAGATCAACAAAGTGGAGATGGTTGTTGAAGCAAAGGTCCAATGGTATTGGACCATGAAGTCATTCCCTCCAAGGAGGATCACACCAAGCTCTTGGAAGCTAAGGAGGCCTTCTGGGATGATTCCTGATAGATGATTATTTCTCACATCGAGTGTCTTGAGATTACTGCTGTTGGACAGCAATGGAGATAGCCGTCCTGAGAATTGGTTGTTCTCAAGGCTGAGGTGCTCCAAACTACCCAAGTTCCAATGGAAAGGTGGCATAGGCCCTTTCAGGTCATTATTGGAGAGTAGAAGAGATGTTAGAATCGACCAATTCCCTGTTAATGTTGGCAATATTTCCTCACTGAGCAACCGCATTGTATAGCCACAGAGAGGGTGCCGAGAGCTGACATCTCAGCCGATGCTTCGCTAGCTAAAATTGCTCCAATGTATAGCACATGCTAAGCGGGACCCACAACGAATAAAGAATATAATATAGCCTGTCCAGAACTTTCGCATGCCCCAGGCTTCCAACGGTTGAAAAAGGCAACGGTCAACTGAGCAGTGCTCTGACACAGGAAATTGTTTAATGCTTGCACCGGGTGCCCGAGTTTACTACCGGTGCCAGTCGGTGCTTAGCTAGCAATAGCACCTCCTTTTCCTCTTTCTCTCTCCTCAAAGCACCTTCTTAGACAATACGTTGGAGCTGCTCTTAGATGACAAGTCAAGCACCTCCAATGATGTTGCCTCTGCCAGTGATGGAATCCCACCGTACAACCTGTTGGGGGACATGTCATAGTACTCAAAAACTGAAAAAATGCTTCCAAAGTTGGGGCCTGTTTAGTTGCAAAATTTGGTGAAAACTTTTCATCCAAAAAGTTTTGGGTGAAAACTTTTCATAAGAGTAGATGTTTAGTTGCATGTGAAAACTTTTTGGACTGTTGTTGTAATAAAGACATATTTGCTCCTAATAAATACATGTTTTTTGCATTGCCACTTTGTCACTAGCAACCGGATGCTCATCAGATTAGGCATTGGACTAATCACCAACCAAATTGTCTGCAGCAAACAACAGCATAGGGCAACAAACCACTAATCACCATCATCATAGGTTAAAATGTGAGAGCAGATCCGTTGCAAATACTACTGCTACTATTACATATCAGTTGCAGATACTCGCATTCTTCCTTCGACTGAGAAGGAAGAGAAGTTAGTCATTTCTTGACCACTAATGAACCAAACAAGAGTATATGAGTAGTTGCAGTAAAATAAAAGTTGGACTCCACGCAAAGCTCATCAACAATCAACATGAACTTCAATTTTATTGCTTGAAACTAAAAATATCTTAAAACTGCCTAAGAATGCCAGTGAGGATTGCTACAAGCATACTCTCTAAACTCGAAAAAATAAAAGACAGACAAATTATTCGGCACAGATCAAAGGTTGATAAAAACAAGGAACAAGCGAATCTCCCAAAGGACGGACGAAATCGATTACATCAATCAAAAAATAAAAGAAAAACACCTAAACTAGAGAGTTGTTTGAACCTGAAACAAAACGCGAAAATGCATGATTCGAACGCGGCGGATCTGTGGAAGCGCGGGCGCGGGCAGGCGAGGCCAAGGCCCGCGTGGCGGCCAGAAGCAGCGCCGTTAGGATCACCGTCGTCATGTACGACGACTTCCCACCACCGCCGCATTTCCCACCCTCCTCCTCCTCCTCCTCCTCCTCCTCCACCGCCGCCCGCGCCGCCGCCTCCCCGCCTCCCGTGCACCGCCGCCTCCCCCTGCACCGCCGTCTCCTGTGCCGCCGCCGCCTCCCCGCCTCCGCCACCTCCCCCGCAGTCGCCGCCTCCGGCCCCGTGCGCCACCACTGGCTCCGCGCGAGTGTGAATAAGAGGAAAAGAGAAGGGGCACACGGAAGGGCATCTGAGAGAGGAGTAGGTTTGCACAGAGCCCTAGAGAAAATTTCACCTTTTTTGGCCAAACTACTCCCAAATTCAAAATTATTTCATTCCAACTTTTCACCCTTCTGTTTAGTTAAAAAGCCAAAAAGTAGCCAAAATTCAAAATCTTCACCTTTCACTGTAACTAAACGGGGCCTTGGTCGGGATCGACATCGATATCTTGTTCTCTGACAGATCGAGCACCTGCACCGGTGAGGTCATGTTACCACCAAGCCCATCCATATCAATGAGGTCCATCCTATTGCCATTGAGCAAGACAAAATCAGATAGATTGTAGAACAGCCAGGGTGGAATCCTGCCCTGGAGCGAACAATGCGAGAGATCGATCCCGGATAGGCTAAGCTGGGTTGACAGAAAAGTCGACACGATTCTGTCGCTTCGCCCATTGACAACACAGTTTGTCGAAACTTGGTTTCGGCAATAGAAATTTGGGGGTGCAGTCAAGATCGCCAAGCACAATGGGTTAGATTGAAGAACGAGGTTTAGACAGGTTCAGGCCCTCTCGTGAGGTAATACCCTACTCCTGTTTCGGTGGATTCGATCCGCCGAGTGTCTTTACTGATCTCGTGATCTAAAGCTGAAAGCTAAAGGCTTGTAAAGCATATGATATCCCTCAAGGGACGCCCCTTACCCCCCTTATATAGTCTTGGGAGGAGGGCTTACAGATCGAAAACCCTATCTTACTCTAAGTCGGTTTCCTCAATCTTACCAAACCGTGACTATGGGCCGTTGTCTTATCCCAATCGGCAACGTAACACCCAAGTCATATTTGGTTTACAGATATGGCGGGCGCAATCTATCCCGCCTCCGGATAAGCTTGCCATGTAGATACCCGATTGCCATAATCTCCACAAGAGCCCCCGAGTCCTTTTCGCCGACGAGACAACTCAGCTTCAAACCAAAACAGTATACAGCCAAAAACCTCTTTGGCCGAGTGCTTCTGGTGCCGAGTGATTCCATCATCTCTGTCTGAATCTTCCCGAGTGGCTCCAAAGACTGTGAAGGGCTGGAAAATATCTAAAAAATTCTCAAAAATAAATATCTAGGTGCATCTCCTGATGCACCTGATTAGGTGTAGCCCCCGACTATATGGTTAGTCAAAATCAGACTAATCATATAGTCAAGAACTATAAAAAATCATTCTCATATAAATATTTAGCTCATGCTAAAGCAATCATAAAAATCTCGTTACCTGGCAAGTTCATACTCATCCGAGTGAATTTGCCCGAGTCATCTCAGAACAAATAATTCAGTCAACCCTCATAGGTGGAAAGCACTCGGTAAGCTCATGCTTATCCGAGTAGATTTGCCCGAGTTATTTCAGAACAAATATTTTAATCGTCCCTCATGGGCAAACAAGTTTCTCAATCGTATGAAAAATATGACCAAATTATTAAATAGCTCTTGCCATAATACCGGTCTCAATCTATAAAGATCTTCACCAAGGTGGAAAAATAGCATTGATATAATCACTTAATCAAATGCTTAAGAACCAAACAGCCCGTGTCATCAAGGCAGTTATAAAAAGCTTAGCTGTTGGTCACCTTTCAAATTGCATCGTACTAGCTTCTCATGAAGTCAAGCAAACCGCGGCATGAAAGGATTTCCAAAGGTATAGGGCATTCGGACACGTGCATATTGCCAAGGCAAATCTGCTTAAGCTCATCCGCTTAAGTCCCTAAGGACATGCGTCGGGCCACACCTTAGTTGGGCCGCAGGTCTCTCATGGGCTCGGCCCAATCACGAGAAAACCTAGAGCAACCATCAAATCTTTCTACAAAGCCTCGAGGTCATCCCCGCCACTTCGTCTTCCCAAAAAAATTCCTCTTTTCGCAGCGCTGTTCACCAGCTCCCTGCGGAAAACCCTAGACTCGCGCGCTCCCGAATCCATCAACCCAGAAGCTCGCTCTTTGCCACAAACTAGCCTCCGCATCCAGCTCCCAAGATCCCTTGCTCAAATCCCCATCCTTTCCGACCAGATCCACTTCCCATCCAAACCACACTCATGGCGGATGAAAAGAAAATCCCCTTTGACCAATGGGCCACATCGGATGTGAGGGAATCCACCCTCAAGGAGATGGTGAAGCACGGCGTGCTTCCTCCCAAGGAGATCGTGGGTTGTCGCCCGGTGGCGGGTGAAGATTTCCCAACCCCAAACACCGGTGAGCTTGTTGTGTTCACCTCTTTCTTTTACTGTGGGTTCAGCCTCCCTACTTTCGAGTTCTTTAGGGGGCTTCTTGATTATTATGGGCTTCAACTCTACCATCTGAACCCCAACTCCATGCTTCACATTGCTCTTTTCATCCACGTATGTGAAGCTTTCCTTGGCATCCTACCCCACTTCCATCTCTTCCGTCGCATATTCTATCTCAAGCCGCATCCCAACAAGGACCAGCCCTGCGTTGTTGGCGGGGCAGGCTTCCAACTCCGCGGATCCCTCCGCAAGGAGTATTTCTCTCTCCCTTTGAAATCTTCCAATAAGGGATGGCACGCGGGCTGGTTCTATATCAACAATTTCAAACCCAGCCTGCTAGCCTTTGTCGGCCTTCCCCCTGTACGCAAGCATACTTCGAGCACTGTACTAGTGGCTCAAGATTGGGATGAGGCCAACAAACTGCTTGCGAAGATCCTGGCGATGAAGCAGAAAGGTCTTCGCGGCGAGCAGATCACTCGGCACTTTATCAGGTGCCGACTGGCACCAATCAAAGAGCGGTCGAAGCCAACCTTCGAATACGAAGGCGGGAAGGACCCCAATCGGGAAGATCAAGATCCCCTCATTTTTGAGGTCCTGAAGATCCGGATGTATAAGATCTTCTCGACTGGAATTGCAGTCGAGCGCACCCTCATACTACTAGTTCTTCCCTTCAGCATCCATCGGCCTCCTCCTCCGGTAAGCCGACTGACTTCTTTGTATTGTCTTGCAACCTTGATGTCATGCCTCTTAGTATTGTGAGAATTTCTCTTGCAGGAAAATGCTTCTGTTATTTCAAAACCGTACAAAGTGCCTTATGATGACGTGCCGCTTCGTCCTACCAAGAAGCCGACTGGCGGGGTAAAGATTCAAAGCGATCCAGTCGGGAAACGGGCGGCCCGAAGTGAGGACACCAACAAGCGGGCGAGCAAGAGGAGGCTCGTCATCGACGACTCGGACGACGATGTCCCGGCTCCTCCAGCAGAAGCGACCCCTCCAAGGCCATCGCCGAAAGCGGCGCCGAAGATCTGCCGGTCGTCCAGGTATGCTTCATGACTGAAGTCCAAACTTTTTTGTTGAAAATTTTCTTTGTCTTCATTCTAACTGCATTCATTGTTGCAGGAGGCCCCAGGACATAGATCCTGCCGGGAAGGGTGAGGGGCCTACTCCAGCTGCTGCGCCCGAGGCACCTAGGCCTGTGGAACAAAGGCCCTGGAGCCCTCTCCCAAGCGAAAGTGCTCCGGCGAAGGCCCTCGCCTCCAAAGAAGGATATCCCGAGGAAGGAGCCCCGACCACCACCGGACGCCCCGACCGGAGCCGCTGGTGCGGAGAAACCCCTGTGCCGCGGCTCGTAGAGCTCCGACCGAGGACCAGTGAGCGAAAAGCCGAAGAAGGAGGCCGCCAGTGCGCTCCACCCAAGAGTGCAAAGCCACCGAAGCTTCTGTAAGTCTTGAATCAAAGTCTTGTCTTTACTCTTTAGTCTAAATCTTTCGTGTCTTCATCTGTCTTCCTAATCCCACGCACCACAAGGAGGAAATCCCCGTGTTACGCTCTCAAACCTGGGTTCCCCGATTAAAATCGAGTGGCAAGACTCGAAGGCCGAGAGGTGGCATCGTCTTGGACAAGCAAGCCGAAAGCAAAGAAAGGGATGCCCTTGTCAACAGCCTAAATGAAGCGACTCGGCTACTCAATGTAAGCCCAGATCTTCTCTTTGTCTTGTATCATCACTTTTCTTCAGTCGGTCAACCTTGGATCTTGCGTGCAGAAGGAGTATTGTCGATCCATGGCCAAGTCGAAGGCGCTGGAGAAGCTGGTCCCGCACTTAAACTCTTTGGAGGATATCCAGCAGAAGCTGAAGACCACTCGGGAGGAGGCCGCGTCGAGGGAGGCAGCCCTGAGGAGGGAGATAGCGGAACTCCGGGAGGAAAACCTCGACCTTCGAGGATCAGTCGGGAGTAAGCTCATCCCTCCGAGTTTCTTTATGATTTTCATGTTGATCCCGATTACTGATAACCTTCTTTGCTTGCAGAAAATTCGTCGGAGGTCCACTCGCTCCAGGTCCAGCTGGAGGCAATCAGCCTTTGCAAGACCGAGTTGGAGGCCGAGTTCGAAGGTGAGCTTCTTTGAGGTGATCATTTTTTCCGCTGTTTTATCTTCGAGTGCTTTGCGTGATCATATTCTTTTGGCAGCTTACAAAGTCAAGACCCGAGCTCAATATGACGTCTTGCTCGAGCGGGTCAAACAAGCTGGGAGGGTCCGAGAAGATGTCGCCAACGCGGTGACGCCAATCCTGTTGTCCTTGTTTCATCAGGGAGTCGGGGCTAGCTCGCTGGAGCCATTGGAAATCTTCGACAAGCCGCGGAGGGCTCCCGACCAATATCTCGGCGAATATCATCGAGGCCGCCACCATGGGGCCGGTCCGGCTCTTGCGCGCACTGCATCTCTACCCCGAATGGATGTCAACTCGGTCGGGGAAGGCTTTGCCGACGGCACCTCGGACGAGCAAGCCCTAGACCCGATTAGTGAGGCGCAGATTCGGCTAAACGAATAGCCGTCGATGTAGTGAACAATTTCCGTCCTTAGTTGTTCTGTAATCATTGTCTTGTAAACATTGGATGATTGTGATGCTCTGATGTAGACTTGTGAATATTCAGTTTATTTATGTTAATGCCCTGATCCGAGTTTTTATGTGAAATTTCTTAAGTAATTTTCCTCCGACTGTCACCGAGCCTAAGCTCGATTAGGCCATCAGAAAACTCTCAGTCCTTAAACATTGAACTCGAATCAAGGAACATTAAACAATGATAAGCCAAATCATGCACAAAAGTTGATGAGGAGAAACTATGCTTTATTGACATATGTACAGCCCCCGACTGCTAACTCAAGAAGTCATCTTGCTTGAGGTTGGCAGTCAAGAGAAACATGAAACTTTAGTCAGTTTAAGCATAAAATCGTCGGAGATGCTCGATGTTCCAGGAGTTCTCCACCATAGATCCGTCTTCACGCTTTAGTCGGTATGCATCGGGCCGAGTCACCTCAGCGATTATGTATGGTCCTTCCCATAAGGGGGATAACTTGTGACGGTCTTTGGTGGTTTGAATCTTGCGCAGAACCAAGTCGCCAATGATGAAAGCTCATGCTCGAACGTTGCGACTATGGTATCGTTTGAGCCCTTGAAGATATTTTGCCGACTGGATGAGGGCTGCCTCTCGGGCCTCTTCCAGTCGGGTGAGGTCGTCCACTCGGTCGGGGTCATAGCGTTCATCGTTGAAGCTGCGGACTCGGAGGGATTCATACTCCATCTCGTTTGGCAACATGGCTTCTGCGCCGTAGACCAGAAAGAAAGGAGTTTGGCCGGTAGCCCGACTGGGTGTGGTCCGCAGAGACCATAGAACCGTAAGGGCTTAGACGATCGAACACGCGGGCCTTGATGCCTTGAAGGACCATGCCGTTGGCCCGTTCGACTTGTCCGTTGCTTTTGGGGTGTGCGACTGATGCGTAACAGATCTTGATTCCAAAGTCTTCGCAGAATTCCTTGAAGATGCCTCCCGTGAATTGAGTCCCGTTGTCGGTTATGATCCTGTTTGGGATGCCGAAGCGGTGCACGATGTTGAGGAAGAAATCCCGTGCCTTATCAGCAGTAATTGTGGCAGCCGGCTTGGCTTCAATCCACTTGGAGAACTTGTCGATGGCGATGAATAGGTGTGTAAATCCTCCTGGAGCTTTCTTGAAGGGGCCGACCATGTCTAAGCCCCATACCGCGAACGGCCAGGATAGTGGGATTGTTTGTAGCTCCTGGGCTGGGACATGGCTCTGTCGGGTGAAAAATTAGCAACCTTCACAGGTTCGTACCACTTTGTCCGCGTCGGAGACCGCGGTAAGCCAGAAAAAACCCTGTCTGTAGGCTTTGCCTACCAAGGTGTGTTGCGCCGCGTGGCTTCCGCATATGCCCGAGTGGATGTCTTGGAGCATTGTCTCCTTCCTCGGGTGTAATGCATCTCATTAGGATTCCGAGGGGCTTCTCTTGTATAATTCGGAGTCAACCATGACATAAGTTTGGCAACGACGTCGGACACGCTCTGCCTCATCCCGGTCTTTCGGCAGCTCTTGCAGTGTTAAAAATTTGATGAGAGGTGTCCTCCAGTCGGCGTCAGTCATGGCGACTTCGTTTGGAGCTTGTTCGTTAGAAGTTGTCTTTGCCGTGATGGTTGGCTCATAGAGGTGCTCGACAAAAACGTCCGTTGGGGCGGCTTTACGCTTGGACCCGAACGCGCGCCGTCGTGGCCGCTTCGTTGTTGTGTCTCAAGACATGTGATAGTTCGAGTCCGTCAAACTTGTCTTCAAGTTTGCGGACCTCTTGTCGGTAGGCCTCCATGGTGTCGTTTAGAAAGGGCCAGTCCTTCATTACTTGGTTGACGACCAGCTGGGAGTCGCCTTTCACGATGAGCTGACGTATCCCGAGTGAAACTGCGAGCCGCAGTCCATGTAGCAGGGCTTCGTACTCGGCGACATTGTGTGAGGCGGAGAAGTGGAGGTGAAGGACGTATCTTAGCCTTTCCCGGTCGGGAGATCAAGACAACTCCCGCTCCCAAGCCGGTGATCCTCTTGGATCCGTCGAAGTGCATGGTCCAGTGTTGGAGGTCTTCCCGAGGTACGTTTTCTTGTTGCTCACCCACTCGGCCAGAAATCCGCGTGGCTTGTGACTTTATGGACGTCCTCGCCTTAAAAGTCAAGTCCAGTGGCATCAGCTCCAGAGCCCACTTAGCAATGCGCCCAGTTGCCTCCCGGTTGTGGATGACGTCGCCGAGTGGAAAGGAGGTGACGACGGTGACCGAGTGACCCTGAAAATAGTGCGCCAATTTCCTCGCGGTTATCAGGACACCATAAAGCAATTTTGTACCTGAGGGTAGCGAATTTTGGCTCCTGCCAATACTTCGCTAACAAAGTAGATCGGCCTCTGAATCTTCTGAGCCCGTCCTTCTTCTTCGCGCTCGACCACGAGGACCGTACTAACCACTTGGTGAGTGGCTGAAACGTACAGCAGCAGGGGCTCCTGGGGCTGAGGCGAGGCCAGGACAGGCGGCGTTGTAAGGAATTCCTTGAAATCTTCAAAGGCCTTGTGGGCTTCCGTGGTCCACTGGAAGTCGTCCGTTTTATTTAGCAATCTGAAGAAGGGCATGCCTCGTTCGCCGAGTCGAGAGATAAAACGGCTTAGCACCGCCATGCAGCCAGTGAGCTTCTGGACATCCTTCTGGTTACTCGGGGGCTTCATGCTCAAGATAGCGTTGATCTTCTCTGGATTGGCTTCAATGCCGCGATGTGACACCATGAAGCCGAGCAGTTTGCCTGACGGGACGCTGAAAGTGCACTTTTCCGGGTTCAACTTCATTCTGAAGGCCCGGATGTTTGCGAAGATTTCTTCTAAGTTAGCGATCAGGTCTTCTTTCTGCTTGGTCTTGATGACGACATCGTCGACATAAGCTTCTACGTTCTTGCCAATCTGCGTCTGGAAACATCTCTGGATCATGCGTTGATATGTGGCACCGGCGTTCTTTAGGCCGAAAGGCATGGTGATGTAGCAGTAGGCCCCAAACGGCGTGATGAACGATGTCTTCAGGCAGTCGGATTCTTTCAAGCTGATCCGGTGATAGCCCGAGTAACAATCCAAGAAGCTCAGAGTTGGCAATGCCGTTGAGTCTACGACTTGGTCGATGCGAGGCAGCCCGAATGGATCTTTGGGACGGCTTTGTTGAGGTCGGTATAGTCAACGCACATGCGCCATTGCCCCGTCTTCTTGCGGACCAGGACTGGTTGGCTAACCGTCGGATGTGAAGACTTCTTTGATGAAGCCGGCAGCCAAGAGCTTTGTGAGCTCTTCCTTGATAGCGTCATTTCGGTCCTGCGCGAATCTACGTAATCGTTGTTTTATCGGTTTGGCGTCATCTTTGACGTGCAAAGAGTGCTCGATCACCTCCCTAGGAATTCCAGGCATATTAGATGGTTTCCAAGCAAAAACATCTTTATTATTTTGGAGGAAGGTGACGAGCGCATTTTCCTATTTGGGATCTAGTTCAAGACCGATTACAAAGTTTTCGAGGGATCCGATGGATCAAGGGAGATCTTCTTGGTATTGGCGTCGCCGGATCCCGATTTGGCTATCTTCTTCGCGGGGACTTCGCCCTCCGCCGAAGTCGATGCGGCGCCGGATTTCTTGCGGCCACGCAATCTCTCGCGAGATTGGGCCATGTCGCAGCTCTCCTTGTCGCAGGTGAAGGCTTGCTTCACATCGCTGCGAAGAGTGATGACGCCGTTGGGACCCGGCATCTTCATGCAGAGGTAGGTGTAATGTGGGATCGCCATGAATTTGGCAAGTGCAGGCCTTCCGATGATGGCGTGGTAGGCCGTTTCGAAGTCGGCCACCTCGAAAGTGACGTTTTCCGTTCGGAAGTTCTCTCGAGCTCCGAAGGTGACCGGGAGGGCGATGTGCCCGAGTGGTGTAGATGACAGCCCCGAGATGACTCCGTGGAAGGGGGCTGAGCTTGCCTTCAATTTGGCCCTCGGGATCTGCATCTCGTCCTTGGTCTTGGCAAACAGAATATTGAGGGCGCTGCCCCCATCGATGAGGACGCGCTTAAGCCTGATGTTGCCGACCACGGGGTCCAGGACGAGCGGATAGCGCCCCGGGTGAACCACTCGGTCGGGGTGATCCGAGCGGTCAAAAGTGATGGTCACTTCCGACCATCGCATGTACTGAGGGACTTTAGGTTGAGCCGCGTTGACTTCTCGGTCGGTTAGCTTATGTTTCCTCTTGGATTCATAGGCTAGCGGCCCCCCGAAGATGTGATTGAGCTCTCCCACAGGGTCTTGGAAAGGTTCGGCATTCTCAGCCGCGTTGTTTTTCTTGGCGCCCGATGGGCCAGCCTCATCGGTCGGCTTCTTGTTGAGTTGCGCCGCGTACTGCTCGGCGAACTGTTTGTAAATGAAGCAGTCCTTAGCCGCGTGCTTGTGATTGGGATGATGAGTGCATTGAGCGTTCATGATGGCGTCGTAGGCGGCGACTCGGGGGCGGCGTTGAGAGTTGGAGGTTGCGGCCACTAGATCTTCGGATCGGCGCTTGCGGTCTTTTTGGCCCTGGTTGTTGTTGTTGCCGTTATCCTTCTTAGGATTCCGGCTTCCTTCCGTCTGCTTGTCTTCCCTCCTGTCGGGCCGGTCTTGACGAGCCGCCTTGATGGCATCATTGGATTTGGCGTAGGAGTTCGCCGTCTCGAACATCTGTTTCACCGTCTTCGGTGGCTTGCGCCCGAACTTCCCGATTAACAGCTCATCACGGACTCCCTTCTGGAAGGCGGCGATGATGATGTCATCGGTGATGTTGGGGATCTTGTTGCGCTTTTCGGAGAAGCGCCGAATGTAATCCTTCGAGGCTCGTCCGGCTTCGGATGACGTTGTATAAATCGAAGTGGGTGCCGGGCCTCTCGAAGGTGTCCCGAAAGTTGGCGATGAAGTGATCCCTCAGCTCGCTCCACGAGCCGACTGAGCCTCTTGGCAGGCTCGTGAGCCAGTTCCTGGCTGAGTTGGCGAGGGCCACGGGCAGATAGTTGGCCATAGCTTTGTTGTCGCCGCCTGTTGCGAGGATGGCGAGAGTGTACACGGTAAGCCACGACTCGGGGTCGGTCTTGCCGTCATACTTCTCTATTCCTGTTGGCTTGAAACCATTCGGCCAGTGCACTCGGCGAAGCTCCCTAGTGAAAGCCGGCACTCCGTCGTCGTTGCTATCGGGTGATCCCCTCCGATCTTCCCGAGTGCGTTGGTCTCGCTCCCGGTGCGGCGATCGAGGACTTCCCGCGAGATCACCTCGGCGGGGTCCTCGGTTGGCGGTTGGGTAGCCGGAGCTATTGTTGCGGCGGACGCGGTGGTGGACGGGTGGACGTCCATGTCGTTTGTCGCGGGAGTCGGCCGTTTGCTCCTGCCGCTTCTGCGTGGACTCGTGGTGTGGGCCTCTTGGCCTAGTCGTCGATCGATCCGGCTCGGGCCTCTTGTAGTCTCCTGACCTTAGAGGCGGGAGTCGGCTTTTGTCGGGTGTTTCGGCCTTCGTGCCGAGGTGGAGGAATGACCGTTGGTTGTGGCTGCGACGATGGTCTTGATTTTGTCAAGTATTGGGGTCACGTCGGCGGGTGCCGTCTCCATGACGGTGTCCAAGAGCGTGAGCGCGGCAACAGCGTTCTGTTGTGGCGTCTGGAAGATATTGGTGTTACGGACCCGCGTTTGAAGGATAGCCTCCTGAGCGGATCGTCTGGCTGCCCGTAGATCTTGCTTTCTCTTGTCAGCCTCTTCCCTACGTTTCTTCTCCTCCTCAGCCAGCTTGCGCTCTTGCTCCATCTTGGCTCGCTCTTCCTCTCCAAGCCTGCGGGCCATGGCCTAGTCGGACTCGGCCGGCTCAGCCATGAGGACATCGAAGCACTTCGGCTCGTAGTCCTTGTGGCAGTCGAAGTCGTTGGCTTCGTCTGAGGGAATGCCATAAAGGTCGTCAAAGCCGGCGGAGCTGAGATATTCGTTGAGCTCCGAAGATGAGCATGAGCCGAATGGCTGGAGGATGACAGCGATCTCCCTCGACCCTGGGTAGCCCGGGTCTGGATCGTTCCAGTCCGAGTCAGAGCTTGGTGATGCTGGCTCCTCCGAGTGGGTCGACCTCGACTCGGGGGAGAGTTTGCCGCAGATCTCAGCGGCGTTTGGTAATCCAAACGGCGCCGAGAGGTCTTCTTCAGAGTGGATCGTCTCTGTTGGGGAGACAAGGAGATCGGTGCAGATTTCGACGGTGTTCGGCAATCCGAACGGTGCCGAGTGAAGTCCTTCGTTGGAGAGGGTGGATTGCATCTTGGACTTCAAGATGTCGTCGAAGATCTTGGCGCTATTCGGGAGGCCGAACGGCGCGAGTGGGTCTCTCCTTCCGACCGGTTCGAATCCGAGTCGAAGGAGGAGAACTTGTCGAGTTGTTGGCGGCGAGGTCGCCGAATCCTCGAAGGAGATCGCATCACGCTTGTCGGCGAGATTGTTGAAGAAGTCTTGACGCGCTGGCCCCTACCTGGCGCGCCAACCGTCGAAACTTGGTTTCGGCAATACAAATTTGGGGGTGCAGTCAAGATCGCCAAGCACAATGGGTTAGATTGAAGAACGAGGTTTAGACAGGTTCAGGCCCTCTCGTGAGGTAATACCCTACTCCTGTTTCGGTGGATTCGATCCGCCGAGTGTCTTTATTGATCTCGTGATCTAAAGCTGAAAGCTAAAGGCTTGTAAAGCATATGATATCCCTCAAGGGACGCCCTTACCCTCCTTATATAGTCTTGGGAGGAGGGCTTACAGATCGGAAACCCTATCTTACTCTAAGTCGGTTTCCTCAATCTTACCAAACCGTGACTATGGGCCGTTGTCTTATCCCAATCGGCAACGTAACACCCAAGTCATATTTGGTTTACAGATATGGCAAGCGCAATCTATCCCTGCCTCCAGTCGGATAAGCTTGCCATGTAGATACCCGATTGCCATAATCTCCACACAGTTGCTTAAATTCAAGTATCACTACTGCAAAAAGGCTCATTGGTGTCGCCCCAAAAGGTGCCGGCTAAAACAAATCCGACACCTATAGTGCATATAGGTAGCAAGTAAAGAATAGGTACCGGTTCTTGTTAATAACCGCCACCTATAGTGCGAAATAGGTGTCGGGTGAATAGTAAAACCGGCACCTATATTTTAGGTGGCGGTTCTTAAATGGAACCGACACCTATTTGTCCAAAATAGGTGTCGGTTCAATAGTAACAACCGACACCTATACTTTAGGTGCCGGTTTTGAGCTTCACCCGACACATATAACGTTCCTTACGCTGTAAGCTTCGTAATATAGGTGTCGGTTGTTGTTAAAAACCGATACCTATATTCCGACCACCTATAAATGCCACCTTTCAGGCACTTAGCTCATTTTTATTCGGTCTTCATGTGTAGAACGAAACAGAGGGGGAAGGTTTTGCCAAAAATTTTCGAAACATTAAAGGTTAGTATATTTTAGTTGTTTATTATTTGTGTACGTGATTCTTTATGATATTCTTTTGTGATTTGTGTGTATATGTTAGTAGATGCATGACACCATTTATGTCATTTGTGTCTTTTCTTTAATTCAAAGTATTTCGGATTGTCAACTTTGAAGAGACTATCACCGTAGAGTTATGTAACCAAAATAAAATAATGTCATTTATATGAAGACGTCACATTTTTTAAAAATTCTTGTAGGACCGATGGATGAAGGAGGGATGAACGATGCGAAGTGGGGTACCTTGGAGTATGCCGGGGAGTAACCAAGTTCGTGATCGGGGCCACGATTTCCCGGCCGTTGAGCATGACAGAATATTTGCATTGTCCATGTTCGATTGCAGGAAGGAGAGACAGTTTCCCGCAAAACAAGTTCACGAGCATATGCTAACAAGAGGTTTTATGCGTAATCACACATGTCGGGACAATCACGGTGAAGATGAGAATGACGGTGTGGACAATCATGGCGATGCAATGCATGAAGACAATGTGGAGTTACCTACGACGAAGGTGAATCCGACAATGACGAATCGGATGGGTTGGATCGAGATGTTGCGGGATGGAGAGACAGCCTACAGCGATGACAGACAATACGAGAAGTTCAAAGCCATGGTGGAGGACTCAAAAACACCGCTTTATCCAGGTTGCAACGAGGAGCACACCAAATTACATGTCGTCCTCTCGTTGTTGCGATGAAATCAACAAACGGTGGAGCGACAAGAGCTTCACGAGCTTCTACAATTGATCGGAGACCTCCTTCCGGGTCACGCATCGCCGTAAACGACATATCAAGCAAAGAAGGTTGTTTGTCCACTCGGCCTGGAGGTGCAAAAATTCACGCATGTCGAAATGATCGTATCCTATACCGGGTGACTATGCGACATGGATGCATGTCCGGTTTGTGGAGCACCGCGGTATAAGGGTGGAGGTAACGAAGACGATGCCGATGATGACAGCAGTGGCCCCGCCCTAAAGAAGAGGAAAGTGCCCATTAAAGTTGTATGGTATTTTCCTATAATCCCTCGGATTGAGCGCCGTATGCAAACAAAAAGCATGCAAAGATGATGCGGTGGCACGCCGAAGAACGTAAGAAGGATGGGATGATAAGGCACCTCGCGACGGGTCTCAATGGAGAAAGATAGATAGAAAGTACAAAAATTTTGCTCGCGAGATAAGGAATGTTAGGTTTGGGCTGAGCACGACGGGATGAATCCATTCGGTGACATGAGCAATGGCAAACACATGGCCGTGGCACTTGTTATGTACAACCTTCCGTCATGGTTATGCATGAAGCGCAAGTATATCATGATGCCACTGCTAATCGAAGGGCCCAAGCAACCGGCAACGATATCGATGTCTACTTCGACTAGTAGTAGATGATCTTCGATTACTATGGGATCGTGGAGTGCAGATGTGGGATGCTTACAAAAGAGAGTACTTCACCTTAAGGGCAATATTGTTAGTTACCATTCAAGATTACCCTGCGGCTGGCCACACATCCGGACAAACAAGTGAAAGGTGGTTGTGCATGTGTGCAAGTGCATGCGGGACACAACAAGGTGTGGCCGAGGTACTGGAAAGACTGTGTACATGTGCCATCGGAGGTTTCTTCGCCGGTCACCGTATCGTAGCAATAGAAGAGATTTCGATGGCACGGTGGAGAAGGGGACAGCTCCGATACATCGTAGGCAGAGATATTTTTGAAGAGGTAAAAGATATTGAACATGTATTTGGTAAGGGGCATGGCAATACACGTGCGGCGGTCAAGGGTGGTGAGAAGCCTCTTTGGAAGAAGAAATCTATCTTCCGGGAACTACCGTATTGGAAAGATTTGGATGTCCGTCATGCAATCGACGTGATGCACGTTGAGAAAATGTATGCGAGAGTTTGATGGGAGTACTCGCTGAACATACCGGCAAGACAAAGGATACGTTGAAATCCCGAAGAGACCTCGTAGACATGAACATCGGTCCGAGCTACATCCTCAAGAACGTCCCAATGGCCGACAATACCTCCCTCCCGCGTGCTACACCCTCGGTGCCGCCGAGAAAATCAGCCTGTTGGAGTGCCCGCAGAGTGTCCGAGTCCCGTCCGGTTACTCCGCTAACGTTAAAAGACTTGTCAACATTAGAGAGAAGAAAATAGTGGGCATGAAGTCACATGATTGTCACGTGCGATGACACAACTACTCCTGTTGCGATTAGAGGCATGTTGCCGACAGGTGCGAAACCCAATCATAAAGTTGTGCTCTTTCTTCAATGCTATATATCGAAGGTGATCGATCCAACCACACTAGACAAGCTCCGAGTGCAGATGTAATCGTGACCATTTGCCAACTCGAGATGTGTTTTCCACCATCATTTTTTGATATAATGGTTCACCTAGTGATACATATCGTGAAAGAGATAAAGATTCTCGGCTTTATCTTCATAACATGTGGGCTTTCGAGAGATTCATGGGGATCATAAAAAGTATGTGCGTAATGAGCTCGACCGGAGGGAGTATCGTAGAGGGTTATGCAATGAGGAGGTGGTTGAGTTTTGCATTGACTATATGGATCTACGTCCCATTGGTGTGCCAATGTCCCGACACGAGGGCAGCTACTTGGGAAAGGGACTTTAGGGCATAAAGCAATATTCGCTCCTAGCCTTGAAACACTACGGCAAGCACATTTCGCAGTGCTCGAGCAATCGGCCTTGGTGGCTCCATTTGTTGATGTGCATTACAACTCACTCGTAACCGAGAACCTGCAAATCGAAGCATGGATCGCTCAAAGCGGCATAGCGCATTTCGGTGATTGGTTACGAAGCATATCATGGCTGCGAATCCCGATAGTGACCGGTTGTACGTTTTGTCCCGAGGGCCTGCGAGCACTATTCATTCATTCCAAGGGTATGATATTAATGGGTATACATTTTACACGAGAACGCAGGATGCCAAGAGCAAATATCGAATAGTGTTGTCCGTATAGATGCCTTCGACGGTAATGGGGTAAAACAAACATACTACGGGTATATAGAGGCAATGGGAGCTTGAGTATGGACCGAAGGTACCACTTTTCCAAGTGTCAATGGGTCAAAATTCCTAGTGGTTTGAAAATTGACAAGTACGGGATGTTCATCCTGGACCTAAACAATGTGGGTTATCGGGATGAACCTTTTGTGCTCGCAAACTCGTAACACAAGTATTCTATGTCAAGGACCCTTCATCGGTGGATCGATCGCCACGTAGTTCTCAATGGAAAGCGAAACATTGTTGGAGTTGAGAATATCACCGATGAGGAAGGCTACGATCAAATTGACGAGTTACCACCTTTTGCAATGATGTAGACGAAGGTGAAGAAAGTCAAGAAGACGGAGATGAAGATGAAGAAGGGGAGAAAGCCCCATATGTTCGCATTGATCATGAAGAAGGAGTAATAGTGATCGACTTATAAGTTGGAATTTGATTGTAACAAACATGAATCTGTAATTTTGGAACTGAATGAATATATTCGCGTGCAGTCCCGTTGTAATAATCGATGGTTGGATTTAGTTTGCTGGATGATTATATATCAATTGATGCATACATATCGTGCCCATTGGCAGCCTAAGTTGCATGCATAAATGGAACCGATGAATTAGGGTTTTGGAGAATAGGTGTCGGTTCCAACTAAAAACCGACACCTATTTCTCTAATAGGTGCCTGGTTATCAATTAAAACCGACACTGTTTCTCCTAATAGGTGCCGGTTATCAATTAAAACCGGCACTTATTTCTCCTAATAGGGACCGGTTTTTATTTGGACCCGGCACCTATAAAGTTAGTATATATATTTCCAGATCCGCCGCCTCCTTGGTGTCGTCCAGATCCGCCGCCATTTCACCCGTCTAGCGCCGCCGCCCGCCTGTCCTCCGTCTCCCGCAGCGCCACCCCACCCTTTGACCGCCGTCGACCGCCTCCGACCTGTCGCCGCCCTCCAACAACATCCACCGTCCGCCCGCCGTCATCGTCCAGTGTCCTCGGCCTCCTCCGGGCTGCCTCCGCCGCCCGGTGATCTCCGGCCCGCCTCCGCCGCCCGGTGATCTCCGGCCCGCCTCCACCGCCGGCAGGCATCATCCCTCCACCGACGGCCGCCCCCATAGCCCGCTGCGAAGCACTTCGGCATAGTCAACCCGGACCGATGTAAGTTCATTTAGGGTTTTGTTTCTCCCTTTTTTTTCCTTGTTGGTTCTATATATTGCAATGTGTAATTAGTTTTGTGTTGTGAACTGCAGTGATCTCACCTAGCTAGTCTCACTGTGACATTAGTTTTGTGTTGCGAAGCACTATGACATTTCTTCCTTTAGATAGTGAAAAGTTTCTGTACTAGTGAAAAGTTTCTCAAGATTTGTTAACAAAAACAATAAACATTCAATTAAAAACAGAAAAGTATCTTACTTTAATTTAGACTTATTTTCTTATATCTGTATTCGAAACAAATAATATGCATGCCCGAGACCACTACCTTCCTATAGTTCATATAAATTGTGTGATTTGATTGACTATATCAAAGTTACTAGCATATTTCCCATGCATTGCAACAGAAGTTTAATTAAAAAATTATCATTAGCATGTTATTATTATCTTTTAATTGTTATACATATTTATTACTCATATGTAGACTGTTTTAGCTCTATATTATTTTTTTATCATAAAAGTAAAGAGTTAGTGAGAGTAGTTGGCATGTGAACCCTCTAACATACACATGTCATTTTTTTAAAGTTAGAAGTTAGTATAGAGTTGACGGTAGAACTACCATCATCACTATTAGAAAAATAAAACTACAATACTTTCTCATAATTTTTTTCTTTTCTGGGTATGCTAAACTTTCGGTCATGATCGAAGACCAAACCAAATTGCTCGATCTTTAATATTTTACAGTGTATTTCGGTCTTGAGTTTATTTTAAAGATCATCTGACCAAACCGAATTACGGGTCGATCGAAGACCGAACCGGTAGAGAGCGAAGGGGACTTGTCACCCAAGACAGACACCAAGTGGAGGCTACGGGACGATCTCGAGAAGTAGACGCAGATTATACCTGCAAAAAGGTGCAAAAAGAACACATGTATAATATATGTATACCTAAGTTAGCTTCAGATTAAGATTCACATTTTATCTCGGTTTAAATTAAGATTTAGATTTTATCTCGGTTTTTGTTAGCACGTCTTTTAAATATGTTTCGTACGAAAATCTTCGTTTTAAAAATATCAAATATATCTATTAAAACTTAATTAATTATATGTTAATATCTTCTTCGTGTTACGTATATTAATCTTGATTAGCTTCAAACACCACCTAGTGTTAAAAAAGAAAAAGGATGCAATGTTTTTTTGTTAAGCACAACGCAAGGGAAAATGAATGGCTAATTGCTTGTGGATTTATGGTTGCTGGTATTGAATTTCAAGTCAGATTATCATAACTAAGTTAACTTGTTGGGAGCTAATCAGGGGAGTGAAAATAGATAACTAATCATGTCTCCTTAATCTGGCATAGTAGTATGTTCCATGGTTGCATGCATGGTAGGTTTGACAAAACTTGAGAGCTCCTGCAAAATTGCAATGCTGCTGCTTGACTGCTTCTGCTGGTGATCATTTTTAATTGCTTGGTTAGCAGCAAGTAAATGAGATGGAAGTATTTTTTTTAAAATTGTTAAGTTAGCAGCAAGTAAATATATATTAGGGCACTGCTTATGCATGCATGAGGAATAAATACACAACACAAGAGTTTTGTGAATACATACATAGAGCCCATGAGTGCATTAAGTTAAATGTCAAACTCCATTTATCTTTGTTATTATTTTAGTAATTTTCTCATCTCTTTCTCTCTATACCTGTATGGCTCTCTGTCTGCCTGACAAAAGAAATGAGAGAGAAGAGAAAAGACCTTGCTTTCTCATCACCTCATCTCATCCTTTTTGCCCTAGCCTTTGCTGAGCTTCAGACTTTCAGTTTCCCCAACCAACCTTGCTTTCTCCTTCATCCTCTCTCTCTCTCTAAGTTTACTCTCTCTCTAGATCTATGTCTAGCTAATAAGCCTCCATAACCATAAGTACATGTGACCTCCAAGTTTCTTTTCTCTTATTAATATTGTTGTATGTCCTCCACTTGGTTGTTGTTGGTGGAGGTATTAGCTAATAAACTTTTGATCATTATAGTTTAGAAAATGTCCCGAGAACAAGATAACAGTATGCCTGCAATTTTCGGAGAAAACGACGGTGGTCCTAGTAGCCCAAGTGGCTTTCTACACTTGAACCCCGAAAGCGTGGAGGAGGCTACCCCATCGGCCATTGTGAACTCTGGTGATACCGGGACCTCATCGACAAAAAAGGGGATAGGTCCAACTAGGATGCCCTTGGGCCTTTACACTATAACAGCGTTAGATCCACGGAACCCTACGGCTCCTGCGTCGGTACTCACCCCATACTCAAATGCTATAGGTGTCATCGTGAAGGATGACATCCCAATCAAGTACCGATCTTGGAAGAGCGGTGATCCGAGATCATTTGGAGTGGACGGTACGAGAGCGAGACAAGGACCTTGCTTGGGACAAGTTGAAGCGGACATTCCAATTTCCCACGGGATCGAAGAACTCGCAAGCGAGAGGGCCCTTGAGAGGATGAGCATCGGCTTCCGAAAGTTCAAGACGGACCTTTGTAGGAAGTTTGTGAAGCGAGGCGGACACCAAATTTTGAAGATCCCAATTATCGTAGGTGCCGTAATTTCGGGATGAATTTGTGGCCTATAGAACATCGGATGAGGCGAAGGAGGTTAGCGAAAGGAATCAAGCCAATGCGGCCAAAAATTTATTCCCTCATCGTCTCGGCCGTAGCGGTTATGCTAAGAACGTAGATAAATGGCGAGCGAGGAGGAAGAGCTGTTGGATAAGGGGATCGAGATTGAGACAAAGGACTAGTGCGAACGAGGAAAGAATTACCAATACGCCCGAGGGGCATCACTCTGATACAGCGAGTTGGTACACAAGTGTCCAACTTCACAAGAAGTGTCCCGAAGGCTACATGATGCACATCATCGGCGCCGAGGGCTCTTTTGTTCCAAGTAGGGAGAAACATGAGCTCACACTTGCATTACGTAACGCCGAGCATCCGGACGCACAAGGGGAGTAGGCCTCGTACCATGGAGGGAAGGTTTTCCGAGGACAGACATAGATACCGGTCTCGAAGTAATAAAAATTCCATGACCAAGTAGAACGATGAGAGTCCTAATGGAAAAAGTTCGAAGATGGAGGCACCGCTACTCCAGCGGGATTGGCGGTGATGCTGGCCTTTAGCCATCCAACGGGAGAAAAGCGATTGCGCTTCAACCGAGGTGCCTCAAGAACCGGAGACGACTCGTCACCCGTGGACGCAATCACGAACGCACCGCATGTGAGGTTGCATGTGCCACTGCAGAGTCAAAACCTCACTATAGAGGTGGCACGCGGTATGGCACATCCTGTAGTGGAGGGAGGAAGGATACACGGTAATCCAATACCAACTGGCTACTCAAGGGTTGAAGTGGAGGACGTGTCAAGCAGATATAGGGCCATCCAGCTTGAATTTCCTCCAGAGGAAGGGGTGAACACTCTTGGAAAAGCTATCCACAACGTCATCGTGTGGCGCAAGAGGTTCATTGTCTTTCCTTCGGAGATGGTGATGACGAGCCAAGCGATGGCGGGTCGAGCTCTAGCGGGCCTCGCTGTCTCCCCCAGAATGCCAACTCCACCACCGTTGCCACGTAAGAGCCCGTCTCCTCCGCCGGCACAAAGAGCTCCTGATGACCAGCCCAAAAAGAGGGGTCGACTTTGCAAATCTACAGATATGTCTGAACCATCTACCCTTAAGAAGGCCAAGAAAGCGACTATTTCTACAAAGTCGGAGCCATCTCCGAAAGTGTCGGTTCAAGTACAGGACCACTTCATTCGTATGGCAAGGCCACCAGCCCCGAAGCAACCTATTTCGGACTTTCAACGCACGATCCAGAAAAGAAATTGCAAGATTTTTCCAAGGATCAATTCACAAAAGACACCAAGAAGAATGAGAAAGAATTTCTCCAAAGTGCAGGGCTGAAGAGTTTGTCTGATGTGGAGAATATTCCGAAGGCACCTTTGGCAGCTAAGTTCAAGTTAGGTGGTCCTTTGACCACCGACGAATATCGCAACGTCATTGCAAATTGCACTCAGATGAGAAGGGTAGAAGAGTGGTACCTACAGATGGCAAAGGAGGGTAAGGAGACGTTCGGTGTCTTTTACAAGAACGAGGACTTTCATCACGACGATGGTGTAATCTGGGTCCCATTTGAAGAACAATTTCAGCTATACAATCCGGGAGCTAGACGTATCTATGCTTCAAATATGGGCATTGTAAGCATACTCGAATCCCTAGCTAGTATTTCTAAGTTCATACCCTTATTAGCCTTTGTAAGTTGTCTAACTTGTTTCCTTATGCAGAATGGGGGCGCTTGAATGTAGAGCGACTTGTAACAAACTAGCATTCCTCGATCCGGCGATTGTCAATTCAAATCAGATTGATGGAGGCCCAATGTCCCAAAAAATGGTGTTGGACTACCTGTACAGCTCCTTTGTGAAGCTTCAGGACATGAATACGATTCTTCGCCCTACAACTTTAAGTAAGTGAGGCGCTTATCGTTCCACATACCATTTGTCTTTACTCGGTGTTAATTGCCCTGTCCCTTTGTATGTAGGAACCACTGGATCCTTCTTGTGATCCATTTAAATGATTCCAAAATCCTCGTTCGGATGGATTGAGGAAACCGCGAGAAGATTTCCAATCCGTAATTGACATCCTCAATAAGGTACTAGTGAAGTATAAGAAGAAGTGCATTCGACACGCTCCTGTTCAAATACATTCCGGCAACCCGCCACCCTTGGTGCCAACGTCAAGATCAAGGAACGAGCACATGTGGGTTCTACACGATGAAATTTATGTGGACTTTCATGGAGATCGACAAGCTGGAACATTACGGATGCGGAGGTTCGTCTATTTTTTAAGACGGAAATACGCGTTTCTAAACTCATAGTGCGTTTTCACTTATTCAATCATTTCATGTGCGAAACTTAAGCTCCCAACAAGTAAGTTGTTGCCACATGTTTGCTTCGCCCTCGCCGAACAACTCGCGGGTTCATCTTCGAACATGTCATCCCAGACCGGCGCATATCACGTTTCATGAGTGCGTTTCCTTGAGGCTAGCGGCCCTAGTGTTAGCTAAGATCAAACGAAGCAGACAAATGTAGTATTAGCTCCAATATTCAACTTGGCCCCCACCATAGATGGTAGTTGTTGTGCAGTTGTGCCTCCCTTCACCAACATTGTGTCATCTTGTCTCGGGACCGCACTCTCTCCATGTGTGTTTCGCAAAGAGAGAGAGAGATGAGAATGAGTGTGAGATTGTTCTTATCAACTAGTATTCAAGTTGGATCCACATGTCCAGCTATATTGCATGTTACACACCAAGGCAACAAGATTTCTTACTGTTTTTGAAGCCCACTTGATGCTTCGTCTAAGCTTTTCCATACATGGTACTTATATATATAATCTCCTAAACCTGATCTCGTGTGTACACGAGATCATGTATGTGTTGTATCAAAGTTGAAAACATGATTATCGTAAGTTGAAAACATGTGCAAAGTTTGCATGGATCGACTCAATGCTTGGCATTTGCTGTTTTTGTATGAGCTGTGATAATGTTTGATGTATGAACCATTGCAAAATGTGACTGCTATGGGAATTCAAATGTTTTGTGACTGCTTGTTGTGTGGTGTATGGAGGAATATTTATGCTAAATATAATTTTTTTGTACGTTCAAGAAAATAGGTACCGGTTTTTAACAAAAATCGGCACCTATTACGACCAATAGGTATCGGTCTCAAACAAAAACCGACACCTATTATCCCAAATAAGTGTCGGTCTCAAACAAAAACCGGCACATCCAAAATAGGTGTCGGTTGGAAACTAGACCCGACACCTATTAGTCCAAATAAGTACCGGTTTGCAATTGAGAACCGATACCTATTATATCATAATACGTGCCGGTTTTCAATAGTCGCCGGCACTTATTACTCCGAATAGGTGTCGGTTCTCAATACAAAACCGGCACCTTTTTGGCCCAATAGGTGTCGGGTGAAGAACCGGCACCAATAACTCTTATCATTGGTTCCGACCAATAGGTGTCGGGTACAAAACCGATACCTATTGGGGGTTCCGAACCGCCACCTATTACACATTCTGTACTAGTGTATACCAGCTGGAACAACGGTGTCCATCTCACAAGCTCGGTTTCGATTTTCAGATTGTAGTTGTGTGAGAGGACAACATCAACGAGGTTTGAGCTGTTTGCTAGCCAGGAGAGCATGAATGTGCCAATAAGATTATTCACCCCCCGGTGTGTGGTCTCCAGTTTTGTCAAGTTGATAAGTAAGTTTGGTGCAATCTCCCCCGTGAGGAGGTTCTTTTCCATGTTCAGGTACTTTAACTGGTGTAGTTTTCCTAAGCATGAATTGATGGTTCCATGTAGCATGTTGACACCAAGGTGTAGGTACTCTAGTTGATGGAGGTTACATATACCTATGTAAATCATTGTGAAAAGATATTGGTCGATGTCAAACTATGGCAACACACAATGATATGTCATAGTTAGGCAAAACTAAAACACAAATATTGGATGAAAATTTGGTGCCACAAAGGTGATATAAATTGCCCTGGATACAAACAAAAAGAGGGAAGATATACCGTTGTATCCATGTAAGAAGTTCTGGGACAAATCAACCGCCCTAAGAGACGTCAAATTGGATATCCAGCTTGTTGTAAGTAACTGGTTTCCGCCTAGGTACAGCTCTGAAAGTGTAGTTAGGTTGACAACCAGAGCAGCAACACCTTCATCCGTTAGACTATTGTGCGAAAGTGAGAGCTTGCTGAGCTTCTGAAATGCACGCTGACCTAAATTGGTATTGTGGAGATTGTGGCAATCGGGTATCTACATGGCAAGCTTATCCGACTGGAGGTAGGGATAGATTGTGCCTGCTATATCTGTAAGCCGAACTTGACTTGGGTGTTACGGTTGCCGATAAAGATAAGGCAATCGGCCTATAGTCACGGTTTGGTAAGATTGAGGAAACCGACTTAGAATAAGATAGGGTTTCCGACTTGTAAACCCTTCCTCCCAAGACTATATAAGGGGGGTAAGGGGCGTCCCTTGAGGGATATTCCGATAGGAGATCAGATATCCAACACTAGATCTGAGACACGACTTCATAAGCGAGAGCTTTAGATCACGAGATCAATAAAGACACTCGGCGGATCGAATCCACCGAAACAGGAGTAGGGTATTACCTCAAGAGAGGGCCTGAACCTGTCTAAATCTTCTTCTTCTTCTAACCCATTGTGCTTGGCGATCTCGACTGCGACCCCAGAAAATATATTGCCGAAACCAAGTTTCGACAGTTGGCGCGCCAGGTAGGGGACGCGCGCCGAGACTTCTTCAACAATCTCGCCGACAAGCGTGATGGGATCTCCCTCAAGACTAGGCGACTTCGCCGCCGCCAACTTCGCCGACGACTCCTCCTTCGACTCGGATTCGAACCAGTCGGAGGGAAAAACCTACTCGGCGCCATTCGGGCTCCCCAATAGCGCCGAGATCTTCGACAACATCTTGAAGACCAAGATGCGATCCACCTTCTCCGACGACGGACTTCACTCGGCACCATTCGGATTACCGAATACCGCCGAGATCTGCGCCAATCTTCTCGCCTCCCCGACGGAAGCGACCTATTCTGACGAAGACCTCTCGGTGCCGTTTGGGTTACCAAATGCCGCCGAGATCTACAGCAACCTCCTCTCCCCCAAGTTAGCGGCCATCCACTCGGAAGAGCCTACTCCCCCAGACTCTGACTCGGACTGGAACGATCCAGATCCGGGTTACCCAGGATCAAGGGAGGTCGCTGTCATCCTCCCGTCATTCGGCTCCTGCTCATCTTCAGAGCTCAACGGATACCTCAGCTCCGCCGGCTTCGACAATCTCTACGGCATCCCTTCTGACGAAGCCGACAACTCCGACTGCCGCATGGACTGTGAGCCGAAGTGCTTCGACGTCCTCATGGCCGAGCCAGATGAGTCCGACTCAGCCATGGCCAGAAGGCTTGCCGAAGAGGAGCGAGCCAGAGTGGAGCTTGAGCGCAAGACAGCCGAGGAGGATAAACAACGCAAGGACGAGGCTGACAAAAGGAAGCAGGATCTACGTGCAGCCGGACGGTCTGCCCAGGAGGCCATCCTCCAAACACGGGTTCGCAACACCAACATCTTCCAGACGCCACAGCAGAACGCTGTCGCCGCACTCACGCTCTTGGACACCGTCATGGAGACGGCTCCGGCCAACGTGACTCCTATACTGGATAAGATCAAGACCATCGTCGCTGCCACGGCTAACGGCCATCTCACCACCTCGGCGTGAAGGCCGATCGAATCCGTGGCCGAAACGCGGATAAAGCCGCTTCGCCTCTAAAGTCGAGACTACGGAGGCCCGAGCCGTCTCGGTCGTCAACTAGGCCAAGAGGCCCACCTCGCGAGTCCACGCCGAGGTACCAAGAGCAGACGGCCGACTCCCGCGACAAACGACATGGACGTCCACCCGTCCACCACCGAGTCCGCCCGCAACGGTTCCAGCTACCCAACCAGCCAACCGAAGACCCCGCCGAGTGATCTCGCGGAAGTCCTCGATCGCCGCTACGGGAGCGCGACCGACGCACTCGGGAAGATCGAAGGGGATCACCCGACGGGCGACGACGGAGTACCGGCCTTCACTCGGGAGCTCCGCCGAGTGCATTGGCCGAGTGGCTTTAAGCCCACAGGGATTGAAAGGTACGATGGCAAGACCGACCCTGAATCTTGGTTAACTGTATATACTCTTGCCATCCGAGCTGCAGGTGGCGACAATAAAGCCATGGCCAACTACCTGCCCGTGGCCCTCGCAAACTCAGCCAGAAATTGGCTCACAAGCCTGCCAAGAGGCTCAATCGGCTCGTGGAGCGAGCTGAGGGACCACTTCATTGCCAACTTTCAAGGCACCTTCGAGAGGCCCGGCACACACTTCGACCTTTACAACGTCATCCAGAAGCCGGACGAGCCCCTGAAGGATTACATTCGTCGTTTCTCCGAGAAGCGCAACAAGATCCCGAACATCACCGATGACATCATCATCGCCGCCTTCCAGAAGGGAGTCCGTGATGAGCTGCTTATCGGCAAGTTCGGACGCAAACCACCGAAGACGGTGAAACAAATGTTTGAGACGGCGAACTCATACGCCAAATCAAATGACGCCATTAAGGCCGCCCGTCAAGACCGGCCCGACAGAAGGGAGGACAAGCAAGCAGGAGGAAGCCGAAATCCTAAGAAGGATGGCGGCAACAACGGCAACCAGGGCCAGAAAGATCGCAAGCGCCGATCTGAAGACCTAGTGGTCGCAACCTCCAATACTCAACGCCGTCCCCGAGTCGCCGCCTACGACGCCATTATGAACACCCAATGCACCCACCATCCGAATCATAAGCACGCGGCGAAGGACTGCTTTATCTACAAGCAGTTCGCTGAACAGTACGCGGCGTAGCTCAACAAGAAGCCGACTGACGAGGCTGGCCCGTCCGGCGCCAAGAAGAACAACGCGGCTGAAAATGCCGAACCTTTTCAAGACCCAGTGGGGGAGCTCAACCACATCTTCGGGGGTCCGCTAGCCTATGAGTCCAAGAGGAAACAAAAGCTAACCGACCGGGAGGTCAACGCGCTCAACCCGAAGTCCTCGATTCTGCGATGGTCGGAAGTGGCCATCACCTTTGACCGCTCGGATCATCCCGACCGAGTGGTTCATCCGGGCGCTATCCACTCGCCCCGGACCCCGTGGTCCGCAATATCGAGCTTAAGCGCGTCCTCATCGATGGGGCAGCGCCCTCAACATCTGTTCACCAAGACCATGGATGAAATGCGATCCCGAGGGCCAAACGAAAGCAAGCTCAGCCCCTTCCACGGAGTTATCCTGTGGCTGTCTTCAACACCACTCGGGCACATCTCCTCCGTCACCTTCGGAGCCCGAGAGAACTTCCGAACGGAGAACGTCACCTTCGAGGTGGCCGACTTCGAAACAAAGCATATCATGCCATCATCGGAAGGCCTGCGCTTGCCAAGTTCATGGCGATCCCTCACTACACTTACCTCTGCATGAAGATGCCGGGCCCCAATGGCGTCATCACTCTTCGCAGCGACGTGAAGCAAGCCTTCACCTGCGACAAGGAGAGCTGCGACATGGCCCAATCTCGCGAGAGATTACGTGGCCAACAAGAAGTCCGATTGGCTGCATCGACTTCGGCGAGAGGGCAAAGTCCCCGCGAAGAAGATAGCCAAATCGGGATCCGGCGATGCCAAGACCAAGAAGATCTCCCTTGATTCGTCTGATCCCTCCAAAACTGCTGTAATCGGCGCCGACCTAGATCCCAAATAGGAAAGCGCGCTCGTCACCTTCCTCCAAAATAATAAAGATGTTTTTGCTTGGAAACCATCTGATATGCCTGGAATTCCTAGGGAGGTGATCGTGCACTCTTTGAACGTCAAAGATGACGCCAAACCAATAAAACAACGATTACGCAGGTTCGCACAAGATCGAAAAGACGCAATCAAAGAAGAACGCCAAGCTCTTGGCTGCCGGCTTCATTAAAGAAGTCCTTCATCCCGACCGGTTAGCCAACTGCCTGGTCCGCAAGAAGACGGGGCAATGGCGCATGTGCGTTGACTATACCGACCTCAACAAAGCCTCGCCCCAAGGATCCGTTCGGGCTGCCTCGCATCGACCAAGTCGTCGACTCAACAGCCGCTGCGAACTCCCGAGCTTCTTGGATTGTTACTCGGGCTATCACCGATCAGCTTGAAAGAATCCGACTGCTTGAAAACATCGTTCATCACGCCGTTCGGGGCCTACTGCTACATCACCATGCCTTTCGGCCTGAAGAACGTCGGAGCCACATATCAACGTATGATCCAAAGATGTTTCCGGACGCGATCGGCAAGAACGTTGAAGCTTATGTCGACGATGTCGTCATCAAGACCAAGCGAAAGAAGACCTGATTGCCGACTTAGAAGAAACCTTTGCAAACATCCGGGCCTTCAGAATGAAGTTAAACCCGGAGAAGTGCACCTTCGGCGTCCCATCAGGCAAACTGCTCGGCTTCATGGTATCACATCGCGGCATTGAAGCAAATCCAGAGAAGATCAACGCTATCTTAAACATGAAGCCCCGATTAATCGAAAGACGTCCAAAAGCTCACTGGCTGCATGGCGGCACTAGGCCGTTTCATATCCCGACTCGGCGAACGAGGCATGCCCTTCTTCGATCGCTAAAGAAGACAGACGACTTCCAGTGGACCACGAAGCCGACAAGGCCTTTGAAGATTTCAAAGAATTCCTTACCACGCCACCCGTCCTGGCTTCGCCTCAACCCTAGGAACCCCTGTTGCTGTACGTCTCAGCCACTCACCAAGTGGTCAGTACGGTCCTTGTGGTTGAACGCGAAGAAGAGGGTCGGGCCCAGAAGATTCAAAGGCCAATCTACTTTGTCAGCGAAGTATTGGCAGGAGCCAAAATCCGCTACCCTCAGGTACAAAAATTGCTTTATGGTGTTCTAATAACCGCGAGGAAATTGGCACACTACTTTCGTGGTCACTCGGTCACCGTCGTCACCTCTTTCCCACTCGGCGACGTCATCCACAACCGCGAGGCAACCGGGCGTATCGCCAAGTGGGCCCTAGAACCGATGCCGCGGACTTAACTTTTAAGCCCAGGACGTCCATTAAGTCACAAGCCTTAGCGGACTTCCTGGCCGAGTGGACTGAACAACAAGAACACGTGCCTCGGGAAGACCTCCAACACTGGACCATGCACTTCGACGGATCCAAGAGGATCACCGGCCGGAAGCGGAGTCGTGCGATCTCCCGACCGGGGAAAGGCTAAGATATGTCCTTCACCTCCACTTCTCCGTCTCACACAACGTCGCCGAGTACGAAGCTCTTCTACATGGATCGCGCCTCGCAGCCTCACTCGGATTCGTCGGCTTATTGTGAAAGGCGACTCCCAGTGGTCGTCAATCAAGTGATGAAGGACTGGTCCGCTTAAATGACACTATGGAGGCCTACCGACAAGAGGTCCGCAAGCTTGAGGACAAGTTTGATGGGCTAGAACTCTCACATGTCCCGAGACATAACAACGAAGCGCCGATGAGCTAGCACAGTTCGGATCTAAGCGCGAAGCTGCCCCAACGGACGTCTTTGTCGAACATCTCTACGAACCAACCGTCACGGCAAAGACGGCTCCTAACGAACAAACCGCCAACGAAGTCGCCATGACCGACACCGCGGAGGACGCCGCTCATCAAATTCTTAACTCAAGAAGAGCGCCTGGATGACCGGGATGAAGCGAACGCGTCCGGCGTCGTTGCCAAGCGTACATCATGGTCGACTCCGATCTATACAAGAGAAGCCCCTCCGGAATTCGATGAGGTGCATCACACCCGAAGAAGGGAAACAATTACTCCAAGATATCCACTCGGGCATATGCGGAAGCCACGCGGCGGCACGCACTCTAGTCGGCAAAGCTTACAGGCTAGGATTCTTCTGGCTTACCGCGGTCTCCGACGCGGATAAAGTCGTTAGAACCTGCGAAGGCGCCGTTTTCGCCCGACAAAGCCATGTCCCGCCAGAGCTTCAAACAATCCCGCTTTCGGCCGTTCGCGGTATGGGGTGGACATGGTTGGCCCTTTCAAGAAAGCTCCAGGAGGTTTCACACACCTCTTCGTCGCAATCGACAAGTTCTCCAAGTGGATTGAAGCCAAACCGGTCGCCACAATCACCGCCGACAAAGCACGAGATTTTTTCCTCAACATCGTGCACCGCTTCGGCGTCCCAAATAGAATCATAACTAATAACGGGACTCAATTCACGGGAGGCATCTTCAAGGAATTTTGCGAAGACTTCGGAATCAAGATCTGCTATGCATCGTAGCTCACCCTAAAAGCAATGGGCAAGTCGAGCGAGCCAACGGCATGGTCCTTCAAGGCATCAAGGCTCGCGTTTCGACCGGCTAAGCCCTTACGCCGGCAAGTGGGTCCAAGAACTTCCCTCGGTTCTATGGTCGCTGCGAACCACACCCGGTCGGGCCACCGGCCAAACTCCTTTCTTTTTGGTTTATGGCGCGAAGCCATGTTGCCAAACGAGATGGAGTACGAGTCCCTCCAGTCCGCAGCCTTCAATGATGAACGCTACGACCCCGACCGAGTGGATGACCTCACCCGATTGGAAGAGGCCCGCGAGGCAGCCCTCATCCAGTCGGCCAAATACCTTCAAGGGCTCAGAAGATACCACAGTCGCAACGTGCGAGCACGAGCTTTCATTGTTGGCGACCGGTCCTACGCAAGATCCGACCACCAAAGACCGACACAAGTTATCTCCCTTATGGGAAGGACCGTATATAATCGCCGAAGTGACTCGGCCCGGTGCTTTCCGGCTAAAGCGCGAAGACGGGTCCATGGTGGAGAACTCTGGAACATCGAGCATCTTCGACGATTTTACGCCTAATTTGGCTAAGGCCTCATGTTTTCCTTGACTGCCAACCTCAAGCAAGATGACTTCTTGAGCTAGCAGTCGGGGGCTGTACACATGTCAATAAAGCTCAAGTTTTCCTCGTCAACTTTTGTGCATAATTTGGTTTATCATTGTTTAATATCCTTTGACTCGAGCTCAGTGTCTAAGGACTGAGAGTTTTCTGATGACCTAATCGAGCCTAGGCTTGATGACAGCCAGACGAAAACTACTTAAGAAATTTCACGCAAAAGCTCGAATCAAGGCATTGACATAAATAAACCAAAAATAGTCACAAAGTTCCACGTCAAAATGTTACGGTTACATGACATTTACAAAGCAAAGTCGAATACGGATCGAGTTTGAAGTTGTTTACTACATCCAGAGATATCTTCTTCGCCGCCTCTTGCGCCTCACTCAAGCATATCTAAGGCCTCGCTCGTCCGTTGTTCCCGTCGAAGCCCTCCCGACCGAATGGATATCCACTCGGGGTAGAGGGACTTGGTCCGTGCAAAAGCCAGACCAGCCCCCATGTTGGCCGCTTCGGTGATATTCTTCAGGTATCGTTCGGGAGCCAGCCGAAGCTTGTCGAAGATCTCGATTGGCTCCAGCGAGCTGGCCCCAACTCCTTGATCGAACAAGGACAGCAAGATCGGCGTGGCGGCGTTGGCGACCTCTTCCCGTATCTCGTCGCTGGATTTGATCCGCCCAAGCAAGACGTCGTATTGGGCTCGGGTCTTCATCTTATAAGCGCCAAAAGTCCCGATCGTCAAAGCACTCGGATATAAAGCAAGACACGGAATTTGACTTCAAAGAAGATTACCTTCAAATTCGGCCTCCATCTCGGCCTTGTCAAGGCTGACCGCTTCCAGCTGGACTTGAAGCGAGTGGACCTCCGAAGAATTTTCTACGACGAAAGAAGATTATCAATAGCCAAGATCAACATGAGAATCATAATGAAGCTGGGAGAGGCGGGCTTACTCCCAATTGATCCGCGGAGGTCGAGGTTCGCTTCCCGAAGCTCCGCAATCTCCCTCCTTAAAGCCGCCTCTCTTGATGCGGCCTCCTCCCGAGTGGCCTTCCTGTTGCCGAACGTCCTCCAAGGAGTTTAAGTGGGGGACCAGCTTCTCAAGCACTTCGATTTTGCCATTGAGCGGCAATATTCTTTCGCACACGAAAGGTGGAGTGATCGATCGAAAGATAACGATGATATAATCAAAGAGAAAGACAAAGGCTTACGTTGAGCAGTCGGGTCGCCTCATTCAGGCTCTCGACAAGGGCATCCCTTTCATCTTTTTCGGCTTGCCGGTCTAGGATGATGCCCTGTCTCTCGCCTTCCGAATCCCGCCACTCGATTCCGATCGGGGAACCCAGTCTCGAAGACCGCAACCTGGGATCTCTTCTACCGTGGCGACAAGCAAGAAAGACAAATGAAGACATGAAAGATTCAAAATTGAAAGAACGAAGGAATGCTTCAAGCAAGTCTTGGTTTCGGTGGTCGCCGCCTAGGTGGGGCGGCCGGGCTTTTTTCTTCTTCGGGCTCTGCGCCGAGTGACCCCCAGTCGGGGGTGCTTGAGCCGCAGCCTCGGGTTTCCCGGCTGATGACTGCCTTCCAGCCGGGATGTCCCGACTGGCAGTCGGGGGCTCCTTCCTAGGGGCGTCCTCCTTCGGAGGCGAAGGATGTTTCTCCGAACGCTCGCACTCGGTTGCGGGCTCCGGGTTTTGGCTCTACGCCTTGGCACTTCGGGCAGCGCCGGAGTTGGTTCTTCACCCCTCCGGCGGATCTATGTCCCGGGCCTCCCGCGAAAGTGAATACGGCGAAGATAAAGAAAAGTTTTCCGTGAAAGAGTTCGTGGCTTCGATTTCGAGCATACCTGGATGATCGCGGATCTTTGGTGCCGTCCGCGGCGATCGCCTTAGAGGCGGGGTCTCGACTAGAGGAGCCGGGACGTCGTCATCCGAATCCTCGATGATCAGCCTCCTTTTGCTCGCGCGCTTGTTCGAGTCCTCACTCGGTGCTGCCCGCTTCCCGACTGGATCAGCTTGGATTTTGATCCCGCCGCCGGCTTGGCGGGGCGACGCGACGCGTCATCATGAGCCACCTTATATGGCTTGGAGGTGATAGAGGCGTTTTCCTGCAGAAGAAAGAAAGTGCAACGTTAGGAGACAAGATGTCAAGATTGAAGGATACTATGAAGTAACCAGTCGGCTTACCGGAGGAGGAGGTCGATGAATGCTGAAGGGAAGGACTGGCAGTATGAGGGCCCGTTCAACTGCAATCCCGGATGAGAAGAGTTTGTACATCCGAATCTTCAGAATCTCATATGTGAGTGGATCTGGGTCTTCCCGATTGGGGTCCGTCCCGCCTTCATACTCGAAGGCCGGCTTCGACCGCTCCCTGATCGGTGCCAGTCGGCACCTGATGAAGTGCCGAGTAATTTGTTCCCCGCGAAGACCCCTCTTCTTCATCGCCAGGATCTTCGCGAGCAGATCGTTGGCCTCGTCCCAGTCTTGGGCTACCGGGACGGTGCTCCAAGATGGCTTGGGGACAGGAGGAAGACCGACAAAGGCGGGCAGACTGGGTTCAAGGTTGCTAATGTAGAACCAGCCCGCATGCCAGCCCTTGTTGGAAGATTTCAAAGGGAGAGAAAAGTAGTCTTTGCGGAGAGATCCGCGAAGCTGGAAGCCTGCCCCGCCAACAACGCAAGGTTGGTCCTTGTTCGGATGGGGTTTCAGATAGAACATACGACGGAAGAGATTGAAGTGAGGAAGAATACCAAGAAAGGCTTCACACACATGAATAAAGAGGGCTATGTGAAGCATCGAGTTGGGGTTCAGATGGTAGAGATGAAGTCCATAATAGTCCAGAAGCCCCCGGAAGAACTCGGAGGTGGGAAGGCTGAACCCGCAATAGAAAAAGGAAGTGAAAACGACAAGCTCACCGGTGTTTGGGGTCGGGAAGTCCTCCCCCGCCGCCGGGCGCCATCTCACAAGTTCCTTCGGCGGAAGCACGCCGTGCTTTACCATCTCCTTGAGGGTGTATTCCCTCACATCCGAGGTGGCCCATTGGTCAAACGGAATCCTCTTCTCCTCCGCCATGAGAGCGAGATTGTTGGGAAGTGGATCTGGCTGAGAAAAGTTGCATCTTGGGCGATGGGATGTGGGAGATTTGGCTGCGGAAGCTGGTTGTTGCAGAGAGCGAGCTCTTAGATGGATGGATTTGGGAGCGCGCGAGTCTAGGGTTCTCCGCGGTGAGCTGTTGAACAGTGCCGCGAAAAGGGGAATCGTTTGGAAGACGAAGAGGCGGGGACGACCTCGCATCTTTATAGAAAGATTTGAGGGTTGCGCTAGGTTTTCTGGTGAGTGGGCCGAGCCCATAAGAAAATCTGCGGCCCAGCTAAGGTGTGGTCCGATACGTGTCCTTAGGGACTTAAGCGGATGAGCTTAAGCAGATTTGCCCTGGCAATATGCGCGTGTCCGAGTGCCCTATACCTTTAAAGATCCTTCCATACCGCGGTTTGCCTGACTTCATGAGAAGCTGGCACGATGCAATTTGGAAGGTGACCAACAGCTGAGTTTTTATAGCTGCCTTGGTGAACAAGGGCTGTTTGGTTTTTTGGCATTCGGTCGGGTAATCTTACCAATGTTGTTTGTTTTCCACCTTGGTGAAGATCTTTATAAGATTGAGACCAGTATTATGGCAAAAGCTATTTAATAACTTGGTCATATTTTTTATATGATTGAAAGAACTTGTTTTCCCATGAGGGATGAATGAAATATTTATTCCGGGATTACTCGGGCAAATCCACTCGGAAGAGCAAGAGCTTACCGAGTGCTTTTTACCTATAAAGGTTGATTGAATTATTTGTTCTGAGATAACTCGGGCAAATTCACTCGGATGAGTATGAACTTGCCGAGTAATGAGATTTCAATGATTGCTTTAGCATGAGCTAGGCATCTACATGAGAATGATTTTTTATATAGTTCTTGACTATATGCTTAGCCTATTTTTGATTAACCACATAGTCGGGGGCTACACCTAATTAGGTGCATCAGGAGATGCACCTAGATATTTATTTTTAAGAAATTTTTCAGCCCTTCACGGTCTTTGGAGCCACTCGGGAAGATTCAGCAGAGATGATGGAATCACTCGACGCCAAAAGCATTCGGTCAAAGAGATTTTTGGTTGAGTGCCGCTTTGGTCTCGAAGCCGAGTTGTCTCGTCGACCGAAAAGGACTCGGGGCTACTCTGTGGAGATTGTGGCAATCGGGTATCTACATGGCAAGCTTATCCGACTGGAGGTAGGGATAGATTGTGCCTCCTATATCCGTAAGCCGAACTTGACTTGGGTGTTACGGTTGCCGATAAAGATAAGGCAATCGGCCTATAGTCACGGTTTGGTAAGATTGAGGAAACCGACTTAGAATAAGATAGGGTTTCCGACTTGTAAACCCTTCCTCCCAAGACTATATAAGGGGGGTAAGGGGCGTCCCTTGAGGGATATTCCGATAGGAGATCAGAATCCAACACTAGATCTGAGACACGACTTCATAAGCGAGAGCTTTAGATCACGAGATCAATAAAGACACTCGGCGGATCGAATCCACCGAAACAGGAGTAGGGTATTACCTCAAGAGAGGGCCTGAACCTGTCTAAATCTTCTTCTTCTTCTAACCCATTGTGCTTGGCGATCTCGACTGCGACCCCAGAAAATATATTGCCGAAACCAAGTTTCGACAGGTATAGAACAATCTGAGTTATTCTATTTTATTGTGCATATTGTTAAAACATATTGGCAAGCAAAGCTCTTTTAAAAAAATGTAGAGTTAGACATGAATCGATATATCTATATCCTTTAGTTCCCATTACTCAAACCGGCACTCAGATGTAGAGCTAAAGCTTGCGCGGCATGGCACGGTGGTAGGAAATGGAGCTCTATGCCTTCCACCACATGCCCACCTCCCTCACCTCCACACCACCCTTACATGTCTTTGTCGCCGGCCAGCAACCTGTGTGGCCAAAGTCAGGGCTAGGGCTGTTTTTGTCCAAGCCGGCCCCGATCCACCCCGTTGCCAACCTTACAGGCTGCTAGGATCGAAATGCATTAGGGAGGTCAGCTACCGTGCTTCAGCTCTTCGTTGTCATCTTGAGAAAACAATCGCTGGAGTTCTAGGTGGAACAGAGCTTGAGCATAGCGCAAGGGCTGAGCTGACGATGGCCATGGTGGAGGCTGGGAATCGGAGGTGGATAAGAAAGTGGAGAGGCGGTAGCCCAAAGTGCAAGATAGCAAGCCAAAGATATAGAAAAACAAGATCTGGAGATAGCTCATCAACCCTGCTGATAGCAACTAGACCCTAGTAGGTTTCTCCAGACCAAAGATATAGAGGTGGACAAAATAGATCAAACAGAACAGATTGAGAAAAAAATGAGATCGAGAAATTCAGTCATCAAAGTGTATCGGTTAACTGAAATGGTCGAATTTCACTGTGCAGCCCAATAGCCCAATGCAACAATAACTTTAATTAAGTTATGCTTGGTTTGATGGTGACGGAGATGGATGCGTACATACCTCCCGGAGAGGGTAGAGAGAAGGCAGTGATTCGATTCCACGACAGGTCCAGCTCCTTCAGCGCCGTGAACGCCGCGAACACCCTGCCGTCGACGGCGCCGGCGATGCCGGCCTGGACGAGTGACAGCGACACCACGCGGTGGCCGCCACCGCCGCCGCAGACCACGCCTTCCCAGCCGCAGCAGTCGGTGCTCTCGTTCCAGAAGTCGCGGTAGCCGAACTCGCCGGTGAAGAGCGGCTTGATTGACCGGAGCAGGGCGCTTCGCTCGCTGCCGTCGCAGCCCTGGCTCAACGTCCTCGTCGGCGCCAGCGAGACGAGCAACAGTGCGGTCAGAAGAGGCGTCCGCTGTCGTCGTCGATCCATTTGCATGTGCAAACAAAACGAGCCTCGTGAGCAACAAATATTGCTCGTTTGATTATTTCTCTTTTGTTTTGACTAAAGAGGTGTTTGGTTTCAGAGTTTGTCGCGCCTAAAATTAGTCGGGCTTAATCACATTAACAGCTATTTGGTTATAACCATAATTATAAAAAAATTCAACAAAATAAATCTCACACGTCATTGAAATTTTTTTAAGCTAACTAAGGTGTAACTAAGGTGTGACTATGATCACCTTAACTTAATCAAGTATAATGATATTTATTAGCAAATGATGATAAAATATGCCTAAAAATCAAACACCCTCTACAAGTCGAAGAGATGGCGTGTTTGGGTTATACACTATATATGACCAAGACGAAAGTGACTTCATTGTATTATTTCACTGCCCGCTCCACTTAAAATATAGCTGTTTTAGCTGTTTTTATAGTTTGCACAATAATAACGATATTATAGATAGATATTAGTATATTACAAGCAACAAAGAATTGCTAAACCGTTTATGCTGACAGCAGCTTCAGTTTCAATAGCAGTCATTAAACTAGCACTCCCTCCTTCTCAAGTATACTTGACGCAACTATTTATTAATTGTCAATGGATGGTCGGTAGTCCTTTAAGAGGGTTATCCTAGAAGGTAAAAAAGTAGTCGGGACATCTACTAAAGGGTTTAATGGTCGACTCGAGACAAGATGAGCCAAGATTTTTAGACAGGTTCGGTCCTTCAGAAGGATAACAAGCATACTTCTATGTTCTGCGTTGGAGTGATGAGATATTAGGGTTTGAGTACAGATGTGAGAGTTCTTTGACGTGATCCCCCTGCCCACGCCATCTGTTCTCCCTTTTATAGCCCAAGAGGGTAGTTACAAGGGACTTGGGGCACGAGAAAGCTGGTCATAAAGCTAAAAGCAAATACAGGCTAAAGCTAAAAAACAAAACAGAATCGTCTCGAGATCCGCTTGCCATATAATCTTCTGCGCAGTCTTGCCAGGTGATATCATCCTTTGCCAGCTTGTCCCCTCTTATTTTATCTGCAAGGCTTGTCAAGGAAGCCTCCTTCCCAAGGGGGAAGGTCATGGTCCCTTTTCAGGTCGAGGTCACGTGTTGGGCCGAGCTAATGGGCTGAGGTCAGGCCAGAGGCTGAGGTCGGGCGGGCCGTGTTTGCCTAAGGTCTGGCTCCCTACCACAACCCAAGAATTCTCGACTTGACTTTCTCGACCCCCTTTCCTTAGCGTGGGCTACCCCGGGGAGGCATCCCCCACAGTAGCCCCCGAGCGTAGGGGAAAATGGGACATCCGGCCCTAGGATCTAAGTTCTCCCGAGCTGGGATCCCTGGTCGGTCTTTGAAACATCTTGAGCATGCTTTGGCAGGTGCACCGGTCAGGTGCACCTGCTAGGTGTAGCCCCCGAGCCTGGAGCTGGATGGAACATTCGGGCCTAGGGTCTAGCTTCATGCACCATTCTTTGTCGGAGAGGTCGGCGAGGTCGAAGAGGCCATGGCCCAGAGGCTGATGGCGGTCGGCGAGGTCGGAGAGGCCATGGTCCAAAGGCTGATGGCGGTCGACGAGGTCAGAGAGGCCTGATGACGGTCGACGAAATCGGAGAGGCCATGGCCCAGAGGTTGATGGCGGTCGGCGATGTCGGAGAGGCCATAGCCCGGAGGCTCATGGCGGTCGGCGAGGTCGGAGAGGCCCGATGGCGGTCGGTGAAATCGAGAGACCATGGCCCGAGGCCGATGGCGTTCGGCGAGGTCGAAGATGTCCGGCCCGCAGGCCGATGGCGGTCGGCGAGGTCGGAGATGCCATTGCCCAGAGGCTAATGGCGGTCAGCGAGGTCGGAGAGGCCATAGCCCGGAGGCTGATGACGGTCGGCGAGGTCGGAGAGGCCATATCCTGGAGGCTGATGGCGATCGGCGAGGTCGGAGAGGCCATTGCCCGGAGGCTGATGGCGGTCGGCGAGGTCAGAGAGGCCATGGCTCGGAGGCTGATGGCGGTCTGCGAGGTCGGAGAGGCCATTGCCCAGAGGCTGATGGCGGTCGACAAGGTCGGAGAGGCCATAGCCTGGAGGCTGATGGCGGTTGGCAATGGCGACATCAAGGGAAGGAGTTCAGGAGATAGCGTGTTTGGTGAACATCTGCCCTCGGGTGCATGAGCCGCGCACATAGGGTGCTAACACGTGGGGCAGAGTGCCCGCCCGTCTTCTCAGGCCCATCAAATCTGAGGTAGCGTAACGCCGCCTACTTCAACGGCCGGGCTTCTTACCCGTTACCAACAGTCCGCGAAATCAACGGCCTGGATCTCCTGCTTGGGCGACGTGGCGGGCAGGGAGGTGGATGAGTCAGGACACCAAGGGCACGTCGTTCACGCCGTTAACGGCTCCGCATGTCCACCGAAAAAGGCGCTGACAGGCCCACTTCCTTCCCCTCAAAGTATACGTCCCTCCGTCTTCTTCTTCAACCTTCTCACAAAAGCCTTCGCCTTCCTTGCGCTTGCCCTCTTGCTGTAGGATCGAATGCCCAATGAAAAGCCAACCAGAGAGGGGGTGAATGGTTGGTGCACCCCAAAAACAATGTTTTAGCGGAATAAAACTTTATCTCTATTCTGTGAAGTCGGTCTGACCGCAGGTGTCGCATTGGTCTGACCGTGCAACCTCGCCGGTCTGACCGCCAGATGACCTCCGGTCTGACCGCCCGTAGCCGATCGCCTCAGCTGATTGCTCGATGTAACCGATGCCGATGAAGTCCGATGCCAGCCGGTCTGACCGCCTATGTGCTTGCGGTCTGACCGGGTAGACGCCGCGGTCTGACCGGGTAGACGCCGCGGTCTGACCGCAGTAGAGCTTGCAGTCTGACCAGCGTGTAGATCCGGTTTAACCGACAATTATGCCGCCGCACCGAAGAAGAAGAAGACACAAAGAATTCTCAAGAAGATTGGACTTTATTGAATTTCTGTGTGTTTGCAAAGTGCAATCAAAGCACTCCTCACAAAATCTCGAACTAGAAACCCTAACTCGAAACTCTAAAAACTTGAACTCCAAAACGATACTGAGAGGCCATGCCTCCCCTCACTACTTAGACCCAAAATCCGCAGCCAAGAGCCACGAATCCTACTCATACAAGAAGCCCTAATCCACTACGAAACCTTCCCGTACAAGAAACGAACTATATATAAAACAACTGTAACAAACTCAGTCTTCCTAAAACCAAAATTTCGCTTTCCATACACAACAATATCTCCATTGTATGCCATATGAAAACTTTACCAATCATGTGCATTAATCTCTACCCTTCAGCATCCCACATGATCCCAATCTTGGACGTCACCTTATCTCCAAGTTGACTCCAACTCGATCACCGATGACACTTTCTCGAGGCGTAAAAATTACCTGCACACAATTAAACAAAGAATACCATATCCGAGCACAAGCTATCCAAACTTCACTAATTGTTAGCATAAACAACCAGACACGTGCATAGGAACACGAAACTTTCATGTATATGCAAGGAAACAAACCGAAACCAAAACCGAATCAAAATCGGCAACCGGTCGGACGCTCGCTCAGTGCCGTCGACAAGACCTTGGCTCTTACTGGTCGACCGCGAGACACCTCCGGTCGAGGCTGGCGGTACACGCTGAGTCGAGGCCGTAGTGGCGCTTGTGAACAAGCACTGTTCATTATCTGAAAATTAAAATCACTTTGTCAATAAATCTCCAAATAACAAAACACACAAAGCAATAATCCCAGATGCCAATTGTTCATCATCAAATGAAGAATCAAACACACTTTGATTTTACAATCTCCCCCTTGATGAACACATTGGCAAAGAAAATAAAAGTGTTGTTTTGATGTTTGGAAAAGTAAAAACAAAAATGATAAAAAGCATTTGAGTGCTCAAAAATCAAAGAAAATTTCTCTCCCTTTTGAAAAGAAAGAAAATCCCTTGACCCCAAAAAAAAATTACACTTTGTTTGTCCTTTTGTTCTCCCATGCAAATGTTCTCCCAAACAACATTATTATCTCCCCCTTTTGACAATGAATTCATCAAGCATATAAATTATGTTTATGAATATTCAAGAGCTTAGCACCATACATAAAGCAAGTCATGTCATGTGTTGCAATAATAAGAAGATGAACTTATCAAGTATATAGCAAGGATGCACTAGAGTATAATCATGAATCAAATATTTTATAAGTAAGAGCAACAATGCAAGAAAAATTCATGAATTCAAACGATTTATAATGCAACATCTTTACAAGCACATAGGTTAAAAAATAAATCCAAATATATATATACCTATTGCAATTTTTATTCTTTCTCAAATTTACCTTTTTGCACAAATAATTCAAGAGAAAAAAATTTTCATATTGATTTGAGCCATATTTGTTGCTCATATTTTTTTCTCTCAATTATTCCGAGTACATCCTTGTCGTCAAGACTATTTTCAAGGATTCGGTACTCATTACTTTTGCTCACTTCGAATACGTCCTTGTCGTCAAGACTGTTTCCAAGGATTCGGTATTCATTTTTTCTCTCATAGATAACATTTTATTCTCTTTTCACAATGAACAATTTTAAAGTAATTTGAGGAAATATTAATACAACATAATATATATATAAGCATTTAAAATCCAACACAAGTACTAGTATCAACATTGCATATTTCTTTAATTCAAGTATGATTTTAAAGTGTCATGCATTATCTCACTTAAATATAAAATCTAGATAACATAAAAATACTAGAATATATACAAGCTATACTAGTGACAAATAAACCTTCATAATATTGCTAGCATGCACATGAACAACAATATGTATGGATAAAGCTGTCTTTTTCAGTTTATTTTAATCATATAGCTTGATAAAACAAAGAAAGAGCACAAAAACTCCCCCTCAAAACATGCCAAAAGGATGAATGATTCCCAATTCCCCTCGAAGAAAAGCAAAGCGAGAAGAATCCAATGGTTTTGTGAAAATATCAACAAGTTGTAATTTTGTGTCCAAAAATTTCAATTCAACATCTTTCTTCTCAACATGGTCTCGCAAGAAATGAAAGTGAATATCAATGTGTTTGGTGCGTGAGTGTTGAACAGGATTCTTAGCAATGTTAATGGCACTTGTATTATCACAATAAAGAGGCACATTTTCAAAAACAAGTCCATAATCTTTCAAAGTAGAAATCAGCCAAAGAATATGTGAACAACAACTAGCAGCAGCAACATATTCAGATTCAGCAGTGGATTGAGCTACACTAGACTGTTTCCTAGAAGACTATGCAATTATAGATGGCCATATGGCCCGAGGCCCAACGGCCCGGCCCAAGGCACGACACTTTGGCCCGGCCTAGGCACGGCACGGCCGGAGCTGGTTGGGCCCGTGCCGGCCCGGCCCGACCGGTTGGCCGTGCCTGGGCTGTGACCTCGGCACGATGGGCCGGCCCGGCACGGCCCGAAGTTTAAGGATGTTATTTAGACTTACTTTCAACCATATGTAAGGCACGGACCAAAGAATAGGATGAGAAAATAGACTTATTATATGTCACGGCCCAAAGAGTAGGGACATAAATTAGACTTATTTTAGTGTCACAGCCCAAAAAGAAGGGTGAAAAATAGACTTATTTTAGAGAAAGCACGATGGGCTACCGTGCCTTCGGGCCGGCCCGGCACGGCCCGACCCTTATTGGGTCGTGCCTGGGCCATATGTTGAGCACGTGGGCAAGCACGGCCCGGCCCGACGTGTAGGTCGGGCCGTGCCGACCAGAAAAATTTTGGCCCGAGCATGACCGGCCTGGGCCGTGCCGGGCCGGGTGGGCCATTTGGCCATCTATACATGCAATCAATGAAGTTCCAAGAAAATGGCATGTTCCACTAGTACTTTTTTTATCAATTCTACAACCCGCAAAATTAGCATCTGAATAACCACTTAAGCAAATAGAAGATGAAGTAGAATACCAAATGCCAAACTCAAGTGTATGACTCAAATACCTCACGATGCGCTTGACCGCTTGACGATGTGAAGCACGAGGAGAAGCTTGAAAGCGTGCACACAAACACACAGCAAACTGTATGTCTGGTCTAGAAGCAGTTAGATACAACAAAGATCCAATCATGCTTCTATACTCCTTTTGATCCACAGCTTCACCATCTTCATCGGGATCAAGAATGACAGTAGATCCAATGGGTGTAGAGATTGATTTTCAGCTCTCCATCTTGAACCTGCGCAAAAGATCTTCGGTGTATTTTGTTTGATGGACAAACGTACCTTGAGGTGTTTGCTTGATTTGCAATCCCAAAAAGTACTACAGCTCACCCATCATACTCATTTCAAACTCCCTACGCATAGTCTCAGCAAATTCTATAACCAAAGAGTGAGTTGAACAACCAAAGATGATATCATCAACATATATCTAAACAAAAAGTTGATTTTCACCATGCTTAAGAACAAAAAGCGTTTTGTCAATTTTTCCCATTTGAAAACCTTTTTCAAGCAAAATGATCTTAAGTATGTCATACCATGATATAGGTGCTTGTTTTAAACCATATAAAGCTTTTGAAAGTTTAAAAACATGGTTGGGAAAATCAGGATTTTCAAAACCCGATGGTTGTTTAACATAAACTTCCTCCTGTATAAAACCATTAAGAAAAGCACTTTTAACATCCATTTGAAACAATTTAAAACCTTTGGAAGCAGCAAAAGCTAGAAAAAGCCTAGTTGCCTTAATCCTAGCAACACGAGCAAAAGTTTCATCAAAATCCAAACCCTCCACCTGAGTAAAACCCTGAGCAACAAGCCTAGTCTTATTTCGAACAATCAAACCATCATCATTTTGTTTATTTTTGAAAACCTACTTGGTTCCAATAATATTATGTCCAGAAGGAGGTTCAACTAAAGACCAAACTTTGTTACTCTCGAAATTTTCAAGTTCTTCATGCATGACGTTAATCCACGATTCATCAGTTAATGCATGAGTTACATCTTTGGGTTCAAAAGAAGCAACAAAAGTAGAATTCGTAGAATCATGCGCAGTTACCTTAGATCTCGTCGTTCGCTCATGTAAATTACCTATCATTTGTACCAACGGATGTTGTCGCTGAATGTGCAAAGGTGCAGTGATCTCAGAAGTTGATTCACGTTCTGGTTCAGCACTAGTCGTGGTTCCCGAAGAATCCTCGTGATTGGAATCAACGGAATCCGAAGGGGTCGGCCCCTGCCGGTCTGACCGGGTCTCTAGCTGGTCTAACCGGGCAGCCTCCTCCGGTCTGACCGACGACACCTGGCCGGTCTAACCGGGCAGATCGACCTCGTCGTCGTCGTCGCTTTCGTCTTCAAAGATTCGACCATACTCCCCCTGAGTCTATGACAGTGTACCTGAAAGATCTGGTCTAGTACCGACACTAGCCTCATCAAAAGTGACTTCACAAGTCTCGACAATTTTGTTAGTTTCTAAAACAAGTACACGATAGCCACGAGTGTGTGCGCGGTATCCATGAAATAAACCATCAGTTGAACGTGATTCAAACTTGTCCAAATTTCCAGATTTTAACACAAAGCACATGCAACCAAAAATACGCAAATGTGAAACTTTGGGCTGGCGACCAAAACGAATCTCATAAGGAGTTTTGCCAAGTTTAGAACGCAAGAAAATGCGACTAGAAACATAGCAAGCATTGTTAATAGCTTTAGTGGAAGATGGTTTTGAAAAATTAGGTTTAGTTTCTTTTAGATAAACAGAAAGGGATGACAAATTTCCAGCAGATTTAAAAATTGTTTTCATGGTTTTAGGTTTTTTCAAGATTTCACCGTTTTCAGTTATTCCTAAAACATTTGGAGGATTTTTGGTGAAATAGTCATGAGCATCAAAACCTATTCCTTTATTGTCGCTACACACTTTAGATTTGTCCAAAATAATGTTAAGTTGTTTCTTACAATCAGAAAATTTTTGCAAAGAACTTTTTAAGTAAGAAACTTCTTTTTCAAGATTAACACAATTTTCACAATCAATGATGACATCTTTTCCTTTGCGACATCTAGAGCAAGAAGCTACCTCATCTTGTTTAACAAGTTCTTCCATGTGCTTAACACGAGCTAAAGCATCTTTTAGTTTCAATTCATTAGCATCACAAGTTAAACAAGATTTAGCAACCAAAACTTGAGAATTATTGACATCTCTAATCTTTGAAATTTCTAGAATTAAAACCTCATAATTTTTGCAATTATCATCATTGGGAATAAGAGATTTTAATCTAGCAGTTTCAGCATTTAAAGATTCAATCACAAATTCTTGTTTTTAAACATTTTCTCACATTTTTTATTCTTAGCACTTAAAACAAGAATTGCATCCTCAAGTTAGCTTACCTCATTTTCTTCATCTGAAGAATCTTCATCTTCACGCGTCATGAGACAAACGCCGGAGATGTTCTTGCCTTTCTCCTCCTCACCGTCAGAGTCTATGTTGCTGAGTGGCTCAAAAGCGGCATAGACTTGACTCAGCACTTTCTTGATATCCTCCTTGGAGCGCCTACCCTTGGACTTGTCATCTTTTGTCTTTTCAACGCTCTTGTTCTCCTTCTTGCTCCTCCTGAGCTTGGGGCGGTTGGAGCGGATATGATCCAAGGCGCCGCACTCAAAGCAAAGCGTTGGTCCTCCTTTCTTCCTGAACCTAACTCTGTTCATAGAAGTTACTTTCATCTCCTAAACAGACATGTCAAGACCATTTAAAAAGTGGCGAAAAATCTCAGACTGTGGATAATTAGTGTCATAAGAAGAATCAACAGATCTAAGATTGCTCAAGATTTTATTAAACCTACCAAGATAGTCATCCAAAGCTTCATCGGTTTCATCTCAAATTTAATATATTCCTTTTTAAAAGATCTCGATGAAGTTCTTTTATGTTAGTAGTTCCTTGATGAATGTTTTTCAAAGCGTTCCAAATTTCATTAGCGGTTTGAAGATGAGAGACACGGTCAAAATCAGAACGCGAAATTCCATTCAACAAAATGTTTTGAGCTTTGCAATTATTATTAAATTCAGTTTTCAAAGATCCAGAATTAATTGCACCGGGTATGGTATAGGGAAGAGCAACCTTTTGCCACACATCATAGTCTTGAGCCATGATGTAGGATTGCATCTTACTACACCAATACGCAAAATCAGTGCCATCAAAATCATGCGGTTTTATTGAAAATTTATCCGACATGATGAGAAAACTTTAGATTGAAGAAAATCCAAAGCAGAAAAACATGGCTCTGATACCACTTGTAGGATCGAATGCCCAATGAAAAGCCAACCGAGAGGGGGTGAATGTTTGGTGCACCCCAAAACAAAGTTTTAGCGGAAATAAAACTTTACCTCTATCTGTGAAGTCGGTCGACCGCAGTGTCGCGCTGGTCCGACCGTGCAACTTCGCCGGTCTGACCGCCAGATGACCTCCGGTCTGACCGCCCGTAGCCGATCGCCTCAGCCGATTGCTCGATGTAACCGATGCCGATGAAGTCTGATGCCAGCCGGTCTGACCGCCTATGTGCTTACGGGCTGACCGGGTAGACGCCACGGTCTGACCGCAATAGAGCTTGCGGTCTGACCGGCTTGTAGGTCCGGTTTAACCGAAAATTATGCCGCCGCACCGAATAAGAAAAAGACACAAAGAATTCTCAAGAAGATTGGACTTTATTGAATTTCTCTGTGTTTACAAAGTGCAATCAAGGCACTCCTCACAAAATCTCAAGCTAAACTTGAAACCCTAACTCGAAACTCTAAAAACCTGAACTCTAAAACGATATTGAGAGGCCACGCCTCCCCTCACTATTTATACTCAAGATCCGCAGCCAAGAGACACGAATCCTACTCATACAAGAAGCTCTAATCCACTAGGAAATCTTCCCGTACAAGAAACGAACTATACATAAAACAACCGTAACAAACTCAGTCTTCCTAAAACCGAAATTCCACTTTCCATATGCAACAATATCTCCATTGTATGCCATATGGAAACTTCACAAATCATGTGCATTAATCTCTACCCTTCAGCACCCCGCATGATCCCAATCTTGGACGTCACATTATCTCCAAGTTGACTCCAACTCGATCACCGGCGACACTTTTCCGAGGCGTAAAAATTACCTGCACACAATTAAACAAAGAATATCATATCCGAGCACAAGCTATCCAAACTTGACTCATTGTTAGCATAAACAACCAGACACGTGCATAGGAATACGAAACTTCCATGTATATGCAAGGAAACAAACCGACACCAAAACCGAATCAAAATCGGCAACCAGTCGGATTGGCTCGGCCGGTCTGACCGCAGGCAACTTCCCGGTCTAACCGCCCAGACACCTCCGGTCAGACCGGCAGTACACGCCCGGTCAGACCGGCTGTGGCAGCCGACTGAACACTGTTCATTATCCGAAATTTAAAATCACTTTGTCAATAAATCTCCAAATAACAAAACACACAAAGCAATAATCCCAGATGCCAATTGTTCATCATCAAATGAAGAATCAAACACACTTTGATTTTACACTTGCTTCCATCTCTTGGCTTCGTGCCGCTCCAGCTCGTTAGGCTGCCACGCGCACTATCGGTGCATCGCCTGCTTCCGCAAGGGTCGCTGCCTCTTTTCGCTGAAGCCAATGGCCCCGAAGAAGGCGACAAAGTCAGGTAAGGCGGCGAAGTCCTCGTCCGCGGTGGCGAGGAGACAGACCGGAGCTTGACATTTGTCCTCGCGCGTAGGAGGGAGATGATGGCGGAATTGCCCCACCCTTTTGTCCGGGCTTGCTTCATTACTATGACATTTCTCTTTGCAACCTCAATCTCAATTTCATTCTCCAACTTTCCATCTTCATCCATATGTGCGAGACCTATCTTGAGATAGACCCACACTTCAATCTTCTCCATCACTATTTCTGTTTTCGACGGACGGGCGACGAAGTGGTCGACGAGGCTGGAATTCAATTCCAGGACAAGATGGCTCGCCAATACATCCCCGTCGACCTAACCTCCTCGAACAAGTGATGACACGCCGAATGGTTCTACATCGGCAATCATGAGCCATCGATCTCTCCCGAGATCTACCAAGAGCCGACCCCGGTAAGCACCTGGTCGGCTTCCTGCCCTACGACCGAGCAGGACCAGGTCGACGAGCTCATCACCAAAGTGGAGAACCTCAAGGAGCGAGGTCTAACTTTCGCCGTCAGGTGCATCCAGCCTTGCAAGGAGAGGGTGAAGCCGACGTACGAATACTAAATGGACAATAAATTAGTGACTTCAAGTCTAAGTACATATAAGAAGAGGTCCCATCACAAAGCAGAGTCGAAGAGTTGTCTTGTAGTCACATGTTGTGCTGACTATAAGAAACTGAGAACGATAACACTATAGCATGGTCACATATCTTATATGAATCCGAGAACCTACATAAAGAGAAAGAAAGATTGAACAAAGTAAAGTTTTACCAGCCGAGATGATATTTTTAGACCTCAATACAAATTTAAATTATGGTCATGTTCTCTATCATTGCCAAGAAAGAGGATTGGTAGAGAATTACATGCCTACTTGATCATCCGAGAATGGCTATGTAATTCCGACAAGGTTTGGTCTTTAGTCTATATGGTCGAGAACGCTAGTCTGATCATTTGCATTGAGGTCAGAAGCTACTATCAGTATTATAGATAAGACACACCTAATACTTTTACGTTAGACTCGACGGGGCCTACCATATGCCAAATTTTATATGGAATCATGTCTTATATACGAAAGATGTTCCAGACAATGAAGAAGAAGTAAAGTCCTACTTGAACACGACAAGGACTACTCGGATCGTATCCCCTCTATAATTTTATTTGGACAATAGGCCACCAAAGGATATCAATACAATATTTTCCAGGAGGAGAGAGGACACAACAGTACATATCTAGACAATCCAAGACAAGTCAACATACATTGAGGCAAGCCTAGACAAACCCAATTTGAAGCCACAAAGACCGACATGAGAGATCTAGAGCTACCTTCAATCTCGCCGAGTTCATATTCAAGGAAGAAGACTACATTACTCGTCTACATGCGAGAGTTTCATGCCGTCAAGCCGATAAATACTAGATTAGATCATCTCAAATATTATACTTACATGATACTGATATATAAAGGCAACATCAGCTTCGGCCAGTAGAATTATGGCTATTACCTGTTAGTCAAGAGGCACGAACCTCTGTAAAAATCCATGTCTCTTTTTTACCTTAATCTTATATATACCCCGATACCAACGATCTCCATACTTTACAAATACCGTAAACGAATATCATTCCTCGACAGAATACAATCGGTCTAAACTATTGTTCAAGCTGCTCGTGGATCTTGTTTGGATGGGCTTAAAGCCTTCAATTTTGGCCCATCCATATATATGGGCCCCCATTTTGAACTAATTTAAATCATAGCCCTTGCTTAAGTTAAGCATTTGTAGCTTGCATGCAACCAGAAAAGTACAAAGGCTAGACTATTCATTTTGTATAAGATGAATACATCGTTTTATAGTTTAAAAAAATTTAGATTGTAGTACCAAATGGAGCCTAAGTATGATAGAAGTAAGTGTAAAATATGATTTTTTTTTCTGATGGCAACTCTCCTCCCATTGTAGATCCTGAAACGGACAGTAGTAGTCGATTACACACTTATTTTAGACTTTATATTATTATTGTCATAATCGTTAAAAGGTAGCGACTAGCGAGCCATATATCACTCTTTTTATTTTTCCGAGTACATTGAGCCCATCCAAAGGAGTTTTAACACAAGTGGCCCGCTTAAGCAAACTTTCTTGGCCCGGTGTGATTAACAGTTTGGGTCTATAGTTTCGGCCGGTTAGCCTTACAAACGGTCCATTGATAGAAAAATTACACTTATAAAGCTTAGAACCAGCTTGAGATAACAAGCTACTGAAGAAGAATGAAATCTGCACACAACAGTAACATGGATGATACAAGACATGCTTTCGATAGGGCTTAGTACCATAGAGGAGACAAAATAATGAAATATCATCTTTTTGTCTCATTGAATTTTTATTTACGAAAGAATTATCACAAGCGAATCTCGTTTGAAACAGTTGAATTGGGGGCAGATTATCCTATTCGCTTATGCATTATCTATGGAATGACTAAATATTAATATTTATTCTCAATCTTTATCTCTACCTTCATCTCTATTTTTATCATTATAAAAATTAAAGGTTTATCGTGGTTTGGTACATCGTCACCCGTGTCCGATTCACGCGCGCATGAACCAGTACGATGTCTGTGTGAAGAATTTTTGTTATTTTTAATTTTATTTAAATATTTATAAAAATAATTTTTTTGGAATATTTATAAATCTAGGACGATTTTTAAAAATCACTCTTCCAAAAGACGATTTATTCGACATGGCATACGACCATTGGTCTCGCCTAACAGGCGGTCACCAAGGATGGCAAAAATTTACAGGCGACCCCTTATAGCATATCATATTTGTTTTTATATTTTTTTAATCGGATTCGAAATCAGAAAACCCAAATACAGAAACATAATCGAATACTATCGAAAACAAATACGAATCGGAATGAATACAATAACGAAAATTGATCGGAATATTAAAAATTCTTCAAACTAAACTTTACAAAACTAAATATAAAAATCGATGTGTGAGGATAAATTTTTTTTGCAGTCACATTGAAGCCTCAGGTGCATCTGAAGACTAAAGCATTCGTAGACGGCATCGACGCGGGAGGCGGCGTGAGCGGCATCGGCGCGGGAGGCGGCGTGAGCGGCGTCAGCGCGGTAGCTGGCAGCGGCGGGAGGCGGCACAAGCGGCATCGCTCGCGGGACGAGGCCGCGGTGGGAGGCGGCGTGAGCCGGCTTCGACGCAGGACGCGGCAGTGTCGAGAGGCGGCGAGACCAGCTTCGACGCGGGACACGACAGCGGCGGGAGACGGTGCGATCGGCGACGCACGCACGGACGCAGGGCGGGAGGCGACGCAAGCTGGCCGGCATGGGATCACGACAGCATGCTGGACGGCGGCGACAAAGACGGACCGCAACGGTGACGCGGATCGTGGCGGGCAGAGGCGGCGCGACCGACAGCGGTGGCGACACGAGACTGGGACTACGACTGGCTGGGCGGAGGCGGCGTGACCGGCAACACGATGGGAGTCAAACTGGGATGATTTAGGGTTAGGTCATGCTATCAACTCATGGGCTTGTGTTCGTGGGCTTGGGCCTTGGCCCATGCTTCGGATATCCGGTAATTTTTGCGGATATTTTTTTGACCGATTTCAAAATTCGACGGATAATCCCTCTGTAAAATCAAAGTGTGTTTGATTCTTCATTTAATGATGAACGATAGGCATCTCGGATTATTGCTTTGTGTGCTTTGTTATTTGGAGATTTATTGACAAAGTGGTTTTGGTTTTCGGATATTGAATAGTGTTCGCCGGCGCCACACTGGTCCGACGGCTTGTACCGCGCCCGACAGAGGTGTCCGCGGCCGACCGGCAGCTGCTCGCGGTCGACGGCCACCTGGCCCGACGGTTACCGATTTTGATTCGGTTTTGGTTTCGGTTTGTTTCCTTGTATATACATGGAAGTTTCGTGTTCCTATGCACGTGTCTGGTTGTTTATGCTAACAATGAGTCAAGTTTGGATAGCTTGTGCTCAGATATGGTATTCTTTGTTTAATTGTGTGCAGGTACTCTTTACGCCTCGGGAAAGTGTCGCCGGTGATCGAGTTGGAGTCAACTTGAAGATAAGGTGACATCCAAGATGGAGATCATGCGGGATGCTGAAGGGTAGAGATTAGTGCACATAATTGGTGAAGTTTCCATATGGCATACAATGGAGATATTGTTGTGTATGGAAAGCGGAATTTCGGTTTTAGAAAGACCGAGATTGTTACGGTTGGTTTATGTAAAGTTCGTTTCTTGTACGGGAAGGTTTCCTAGTGGATTAGGACTTCTTGTATGAGTAGGATTCGTGGCTTTTGGCTGCGGGTTTTGTGTATAAATAGTGAGGGAGGCGTGGTCTCTCGATCGCTTTGAGTTCAAGTTTTATAGTTTTTCGAGTTAGGGTTTCAAGTTTTACTTGAGATTTTGTGAGGAGTGCTTTGTTTGCACTTTGTAAACACAGAGAGATTCAATAAAGATCAATCTTCTTGAGAATTTTTTGTGTCTTCTTCTTCCTCGGTGCGGCGGCATAATTGTCGGTTAAACCGGATCTACACGCCGCGACCGGAAACTCTATTGCGGTCGATCGCGGCTTCTACCTGTGTCGACCGCAATCACACTGCGGTTAGACCGGATGACGTTGGCTTCATCGGCATCGGCTACATCGAGCAATCCGCTGAGGCGATTGGCTAGGGCGGTCAGACCAGAGCTTACTTGGCGGTCAGACCGGCCGAACAGCGCGGTCAGACCGGCGATTCAACTTCGGTCAGACCGGATCCAGAATAGAGGTAAAGTTTTATTTCCGCTAAAACTTTGTTTTTGGGGTGTACCAACCATTCACCCCTCCTCTGGTTGACTTTTCATTGGGTATTCGATCCTACAAGTGGAATCAGAGCCACGTTTTTCTGCTTTGGATTTTCTTCAATCTAAAGTGTTCTCATCATGTCGGATAAATTTTTAACAAAACCGCATGTTTTTGATGGCACCGATTTTGCGTATTGGTGTAGTAAGATGCAATCCTACATCATGGCTCAAGACTATGATATGTGGCAAAAGATTGCTCTTCCCTACACCATACCCGATGCAACTAATTTTGATGCTTTGAAAACTGAATTTAATAATAATTGCAAAGCTCGAAACATTTTGTTGAATGGAATTTCGCGTTCTGATTTTGACCGTCTTTCACATCTTCAAACCGCAAACGAGATTTGGAACGCTTTGAAAAATTTTCATCAAGGAACCACTAATATAAAAGAACTTCGTCGAGATCTTTTCAAAAAGGAATATATAAAATTTGAGATGAAACCTGCTAAAGCTTTAGATGATTATCTTGGTAGGTTCAACAAAATTTTGAGCAATCTTAGATCTGTTGATGCTTCTTATGACACTAATTATCCATAGTCTGAGATTTCTCGCCACTTTTTAAATGGTCTTGACATGTCTATTTGGGAGATGAATGTAACTTCTATTCAAGAATCTGTTAACATGGCAAATTTGACTTTGGATTCGCTTTATACAAAACTCAAAACTCATGAGATGAATATTCTTTCTCGAAAAACGGATTCTAAGTCAAATGCTTTAATTTCTCCTTCGACTTCTTTAGATGTTGCTTCTTCATCATCTCCAAATGTTCTTGCTTTAGTTAACGCAATGTCCGATGAACAACTCGAGCAATTCGAGGAGGAGGATTTGGCTCTTGCTACTAACAAACTTTCCAGAGCTATGAACAGAGTTAGGTTCAGGAAAAAAGGAGGACCAATGCGTTGCTTTGAGTGCGGCGCCTTGGATCACATCCGCTCCAACTGCCCCAAGCTCGGGAGGAGCAAGAAGGATGACAAGAGCGCCGAAAAGATAAAAGATGACAAGCCCAAGGGTAGGCGCTCCAAGGAGATGATCAAGAAAGTGCTGAGTCAAGTCTATGCCGCTTTTGAGCCACTCATGACATAGATTCTCGGACAAGTGAGGAGGAGAAGGGCAAGAACATATCCGGCGTTTGTCTCATGACGCGTGGAGATGAAGATCCTTCAGATGAAGAAAATGAGGTAAGCTCGCTTGAGGAGGCAATTCTTGTTTTAAGTGCTAAGAATAAAAAATATGAGAAAATTTTTAAAAAACAAGAATTTCTGATTGAATCTTTAAATGCTAAAATTGCTAGATTGAAATCTCTTATTCCTAGTGATGATAATTGCAAAAATTGTGAGGTTTTAATGCTAGAAATTTCAAAGATTAGAGATGTCAATAATTCTCAAGTTTTGGTCGCTAAATCTTGTTTAACTTGTGATGCTAATGAATTAAAAGTAAAAGATGCTTTATCTCGTGTTAAGCATATGGAAGAACTAGTTAAACAAGATGAGGTAGCTTCTTGCTCTAGATGTCGCAAAGGTAAAGATGTCATGATTGGTTGTGAAAATTGTGTTCATCTTGAAAAAGAAGTTTCTCACTTAAAAAGTTCTTTGCAAAAATTTTCTGACGGTAAGAAACAACTTAACATGATTTTGGACAAATCTAAAGTGTGTAGCGACAATAAAGGAATAGGTTTTGATACACATGACTATTTCACCAAAAATCCTCCAAATGTTTTAGGAATGACTGAAAACGATGAAATCTTGACAAAACCTAAAACCATGAAAACAGTTTTTAAGTCTGCTAGAAATTTGCCATCCCTTTCTGTTTATCTAAAAGAAACTAAACCTAATTTTTCAAAACCATCTGTTACTAAAAAAAAGTTTTCTTGCTCTTTTTGTGGTATAGATTGTCATCTTGTTGGTTTTTGTTTCAGATTAGTACGAAAACAGAAAAATGAAAGAGAATAATTTTGCAAAATCAAAGTGGCAAAAATCGGTTTTCCTCGGGAAGGCCGGTCGACCGCAGCTGGTCCACCTGGCCGATCGCCGTGGCACTGGTCGACCGTTGGCACCGTGCCTCGGCCGACCGGCGATGGCGCCCTGGTCGACTGGGCAGATCCTGGTCGACTGCCCCGAAGGAAATTTTCTGAAAATTCCAAAACCGTTTTCTCTCGTGGTTTTGTGCCTATTGAATCTACTGGTCGTGTGTCTCAGTACTGGATTCCTAAATTTCTTTTAACTAACCCCAATACGAGGCCTCAACATCTCTTGTTTTGTAGGCATTTGTGGCGAGGAAGGAGAACGTGTCGATCATGGACTCCGGTTGTTCACGGCACATGACCAGGGATAAAAATTGGTTCTCCTCCTTCAAGATGGCATCCAGGACGGAATCGATAATCTTTGGGGATGCTTCAACAAGTGCCATTCTCGCTACCGGATCCATCAAGGTAAGTGACAAGTTCGAATTGAAAGAGGTAGCTTTGGTAGAGGATTTAAAGTACTATTTACTTTCAGTTTCACAAATTGTTGATGAAAACTTTGAAGTTCATTTCAAGAAAACTGGAAGTAAAATATTTGATTCTTGTGGTGATTCTATTTTGAACATTTCTCGTTATGGGAGAGTTTTTAAAGCTGATTTTGAAAACCCGTTTCTCCTGTTGTTACTGTTTAGTTGCAAAATTCAACAAAGATTTGATGTTCTGGCATCGTAGACTTGGTCATGTTGGATTTGATCATTTGACTCGATTAAGTGGTTTGGATCTTGTTCGTGGTTTGCCAAAACTCAAAAAGGATCTTGATTTGGTTTGTGCACCATGTCGTCATGGTAAAATGGTTGCTTCTTCACACACACCAATTCTTTCTGTGATAACGGATGCACCGGGATAGATTTTACACATGGACACCGTTGGTCCAGCTAGAGTGCAATCTGTTGGAGAAAAATGGTATGTGTTAGTTATTGTTGACGACTTTTCTCGATACTCTTGGGTTTTCTTCATGGCTAGCTAACAGAAACAAGCCGGGAGGAAATATTCTGGACACTTTACGAGGCCATTGGTCACTTAGGCTTAATTGAAATCCCAATTAAGGGAAGGGCTTTCACGTGGAGTAATATGCAAATAGACCCTCTCCTTGAACAACTAGATTGGTTTCTTTCCTTGGACGACAGATTTTCCAAACACCAGAGTGATTCCGCTAGCAAGAACAGTCTCAGATCACGTCCCCTGTAAAATTATGATTGGAACAAAAATCCCTATGGCAAACATCTTTCGCTTTGAGAACTTTTGGGCTGAGCAACCGGATTTCAGCGTCATAGTTTCGAACTGCTGGTCTTACCAGCGTTCCCTGGGCATGCAGCAAAGAATATTGCAAGGAAATTCAAAACGTTGAGAGCAGGGCTTCGATCTTGGAGTAAAAGCTTCTCTAATCTAAAGGCCCTCATTGAAAACTGCAACACTGTGATTGCTTTTCTTGACTTGCTCGAAGAAGGAAGGCGCTTATTCAACACAGAATTTAATCTGAGGAAAGTGGTTAAAAAGAAACTTCAACATTGGCTACATATGAAGAATATTTACTGGAGGAATAGGTACACTATAAACAGGTAAATCTTGGGGATGAATGCACGAAATTCTTTCACAGCTTGGCCTCTATTTCCTACAAGAAAAACATGATTTCGTAGATCAGGAATGAGCAAGGTGACTGGATCCAGGATCACGCAGGAAAGGTGGCAATTCTTTGGTCCTCCTACAGGGATAGAATGGGATCTTCTTCCAATCCAGATATGATCTTTGATCTCCCAAGTCTTATTCAACCGAGAGAAGGATTGGATTTTCTGGCCCAACAAATTCCTCATGAAGAAATTGATCTGGTGGTTAAAAGGATGCCGACTGATAAAGCTCCAGGACCGGATGGCTTCAATGGTCTTTTCTACAAAAAAATTTGGCCAATCATCAAGGATGATTTTTACACACTCTGACTCTTTTCAGCAAGGACAGACCAGTCTTCAACCAATTAATAACTCCTTCATCACTTTGATCCCGAAAAAGATAATCGCGAGACAGTCAATGCATATCGGCCTATCTCCTTGCTCAACTCCTCCCTGAAAATAATAACCAAAGTCTAAGCAGATCGGCTTCAGGGAGTCATAAAATCAGTGATCCATAAGAGGGGGTGAAAACGGATTGGATACGGTCGGAAACTAACTATACCGTATTTGTTTTCATATGTTTTTCGGAATCGGATTCGGAATTGAAAAACTCGGATACGAAGATGGAAAGAAATAATATCGGAAACAAATACAGGACGGATACGAATCGAAACAAATACGGTAACGGATATTGATCGGAATATTAAACCCTCTCAAACTAATCAATATTTATAATTTTTCAGCTAAGCAACACATATAATAAATTTTAAATATCCATATCAATATTGTTTTACTAATTTCATGACCATATTATCTTTTCATATCAAATATCATTATAAATCAAGCATAGTAATTTTAGACATCCATAATAAAAAATAATTCACTCACATAAGTATATATCATAATTTAAGTAGTTTATCACAAAATAATGCTTTTTTTGTTGGGCTTATGGAGTTATGGTCATGAGTCGGCTGGGCCAAAGGCTCCACACCTAGGGTCCGAATATTATCCGATGAGGTATCCAGATATTATCCGACCGTATCCGCTATCTGTCAGATAATGCCTCTACCGTATTCGTACCCATATCAGAGAAAAAAATATCTGTTTCCGTTTCCGAATCTGAAATTATCCGAAAATTATCTGGCTGACACTATCCGTATCCGATTTTTAAGGTATCCAGATTTTATCCGACCGTATCCGCTATCCGCCGGATAATGCCTCTACCGTATCCATATCCGTATCCGAGAAAAATTATCCATTTCCATTTCTGAATCCGAAATTATCCAAATATTATCTGGCTGACACTATCCGTATCCGATTTTTCGAACGGAATCCGGATATGATCCGTACCGTTTTCACCCCTACATAAGAATCATTATGGCTTTATCCGATCAAAAACAATCCAAGACTGCCTTGTCTGGGCCTTTGAATACATACATCAATGTCATTGCTCCAGAGAAGAAGTGATCATCCTCAAATTGGACTTTGAAAAGGCCTTTGATACCATCGAACACTCGACCATCCTCCTTATGATGCAAAGTCTTGGGTTCCCAGATAAATGGCTGCAATGGGTTCAAGAAATCTTATCCTTCGGAACCTCCGCTGTCCTTCTAAATGGAATCCCTGGGAAAACTTTCCGCTGCAAGAGGGCTGTCAGACAAGGAGATCCCCTTTTGCCTCTGCTCTTTGTGCTTGCGGCTGAGCTGATCTAGATTTTAATCAATAAAGCCAGGCAAGAGGGCCTTCTTCACTTGCCAATAACACAGCCAACGAAGGATTTTCCAGTAGTCCAATATGCGGATGATACCATTATCATCCTTCAAGCAGACGCCAGGCAGCTTTTCTTTCTCAAAAACCTTCTGAACATAATCCAAACGGTGACTGGACTCAAAGTGAACTACAAGAAATCAAGCATGTACCCGATTAATCTCAGCAATGACAATCTTAGCCACCTGGCCAACACCTTTGGATGCGATGCGGGCTCCTTGCCGTTCACCTATCTGGGTTTACCACTGGGGACAACTAAGCCAAAAATTGAGGATCTAGTGCCGCTTCTGAACAAAGTTGAAATGAAGCTCTCTTCATGTGCGTCTTGGTTGTCCTACTCAGGTAGGCTCGAGATGATCAACTCAGCAATTACCCGATAACAACTTACGCCATATGCACCCTCAAGATCCCGAAAGGTATCATAGAAGCCATCGACAGGGCAAGAAAACAGTGTCTCTGGAGGGGAAACAATCTGGAAAAAAAAGAAGACAACCTGGCAGCTTGGAATCTAGTAACCAGACCAAAAGCGAAAGGTGGACTAGGGGTGCTCAACCTCTGCCTGCAAAACGATGCTCTACTCATCAAACAACTCTCAAAATTCTACAACCATGAAGACATCCCTTGGGTGGAGCTCATCTAGTTTAGATATTATCAAGACAAGGTCCCCCATCATTGTAGGAAAATGAGATCCTTCTGGTGGAAGGACATTCTTAGACTCAATGATATTTTCAGGATGGTGGCCTCATGTCAAATAGGTAAAGGTTACTCGGTAAGCTTCTGGGCGGACAACTGGAATAACTTAAATATCCCATCCAATTTCCTCCACCTCGCCTCGTTTGCCAAGGAAAGCAAGGCCTCGGTAACCGAAATCATGCAAGCTAAAGACCTGGATTCAATTCTACACCTACCGCTTTCTGACAAAGCCTACATGGAATTACTTCAGCTTCAACCCCTTCTTCAGGATCTACCCTATCAGGAGGAATCTCTTGACAACCGGTCGATGATCTGGGGAAAGAATTACACCTCAAGGGGGTTCTACAATCACGTCTTTGACTCCTTCGAGGGTCACCAAAGCTTTCAGTTGATTTGGAAATTAAAATGCCTTCCAAGAATCAAGTTCTTTGTGTGGCTTCTGTTATTAGACAGGTTAAATATGAAGTCAATGCTACAAAGAAGGCACATGAACATCCAGGATGACAGCCTAGGCATAATGTGTGACCTGGGAGAGGAAGAAACTGCTGAGCATCTTCTCTTCTCGTGCCCCTTTGCGACCCAATGTTGGTCAACTCTTCAGTTACAAATGGACACCTCCCTACCCATCATGGACAGACTGCTGCAATCGATCTCCACATCAACGCTACCATGTGCCACAGAGATAACCCTGTTAGCGTCTTGGGAAATATGAAAGATTCGAAATGACAATATGTTCCAGGGAGTAACTCCAAATCTGCAACTCTGGAAAAAGAATTTCAAACTTCAGTGCTCTTTACAGGTTTTTAGGCTTCGGATAGAAGACAAGAGCTCCTTCTGCGCCTGGCTTGATTCATACAGTTAGTTCTAGAGTTTACCTAGGAGTAGTCGCCGATACAGCTATGCTAGTGACTATTGTTACCACCTTTGTTAGGGCATCTTCGCCCTTTTCTCAAAAGGTTGTATTCTAAACTTTTAACCCTTCCCTTATCTATAAAATTTTGCTCGAAACTGTGGGGACCTCCCCTAGTGATTTACGGTCAAAAAAACTAAGGACGAGGCCTTTGGACACTTTCGAAGTCTTTTTCTTCGCTTAAATTGTGAAATTCCCAGTTCTTTGAAAACAATTAGAAGTGATAATGGTGGTGAATTTAAAAATGCTTCTTTTGAACAATTTTGTGTTGAAAAGGAATTGAACATCAATTTTCTTCTCCTCGTGTTCCTCAACAAAATGGTGTTGTCGAAAGAAAAAATCGGTCTTTGGTTGAAACGGCTAGGACAATGCTAGATGAATATCACACACTTAGAAAATTTTGGGCCAAAGCAATTAACATTGCTTTCTATGTTTCTAATCGCATTTTCTTGTGTTCTAAACTTGGCAAAACTCCTTATGAGCTTCGTTTTGGTCGTCAGTCCAAAGTTTCACATTTGTGTGTTTTTGTTGCAAGTGCTTTGTGTTAAAATCTGGAAATTTGGACAAGTTTGAATCACGTTCAACTGATGGTTTATTTCTTGGATACCCCGCACACACTCGTGGCTATCACGTACTTGTTTTAGAAACTAACAAAATTATCGAGATTTGTGAAGTCACTTTTGATGAGGCTAGTCGGTACTAGACCAGATCTTTCAGGTACACTGTCACAGGCTCAGGGGGACTTTGGTCGAATCTTTGAAGACGAAAGCGACGACGACAACGATGAGGTCGACCTGCCCAGTCAAACCGGCCAGGTGCCGTCGGTCAAACCGGCAGAGCCTGTCCGGTCAGACCGGCTAGAGGCTCGGTCAAACCGGCAGGGGCCGACCACTTCGGACTCCGTCGATTCCAATTATGAGGATTCATTGATGACCACAACCAGTGCTGAACCAGAACGTGAATCAACTTCTGAGATCACTGCACCTTTGCACATTCAGCGACGACATCCGCCGGTACAAATAATAGGTAACTTACATGAGCGAACGACGAGATCTAAGGTAACTACGCATGATTTTTGTGAATTCTGCTTTTGTTGCTTCTTTTGAACCCAAAGATGTTACTCATGCATTAACTGACGAATAGTGGATTAACGTCATGCATGAAGAACTTGAAAATTTTGAAAGAAACAAAGTTTGGTCTTTAGTTGAACCTCCTTCTGGACGTAATATTATTGGAACCAAGTGGGTTTTCAAAAATAAACAAAATGAGGATGGTTTGATTGTTCGAAATAAGGCTAGGCTTGTTGCTCAGGGTTTTACTCAGGTGGAGGGTTTGGATTTTGATGAAACTTTTGCTCCTGTTGCTAGGATTGAGGCAATTAGGCTTTTTCTAGCTTTTGCTAGCTTTTGCTGCTTCCAAAGGTTTTTAATTGTTTCAAATGGATGTTAAAAGTGCTTTTCTTAATGGTTTTATACAGGAGGAAGTTTATGTTAAACAACCACCGGGTTTTGAAAATCCTGATTTTCCCAACCATGTTTTTAAATTGTCAAAAGCTTTATATGGTTTGAAACAAGCACCTAGAGCATGGTATGATAGACTTAAGAACTTTTTGCTTGAAAAAGGTTTTCAGATGGGAAAAATTGATAAAACGCTTTTTGTTCTTAAGCATGGTGAAAATCAACTTTTCGTTCAGATCTATGTTGATGATATCATCTTTGATTGTTCAACTCACTCTTTGGTTGTATAATTTGCCGAGACTATGTGCAGGGAATTTGAGATGAGCATGATGGGTGAATTGTCATACTTTTTGGGATTGCAAATTAAGCAAACACCTCAAGGTATGTTTGTCCATCAAACAAAGTACACCAAAGATCTTTTGCGCAGGTTCAAGATAGAGAGCTGCAAACCAATCTCTACACCCATTGGATCTACTGATGTTCTTGATCCCGATGAAGATGGTGAAGCTGTCGATCAAAAGGAGTATAGAAGCATGATTGGATCTTTGTTGTATCTAACTGCTTCTAGACCAGACATACAGTTTGCTATGTGTTTGTGTGCACGCTTTCAAGCTTCTCCTCGTGCTTCACATCGTCAAGCGGTCAAGCGCATCATGAGGTATTTGAGTCATACACTTGAATTTGGCATTTGGTATTCTACTTCATCTTCTATTTACTTAAGTGGTTATTCAGATGTTGATTTTACGGGTTGTAGAATTGATAGAAAAAGTACTAGTGGAACATGTCATTTTCTTGAAACTTCATGATTGCATGGTCTTCTAGGAAACAGCCTAGGGTAGCTCAATCCACTGTTGAATCTGAATATGTTGCTGCTGCAAGTTGTTGTTCACAGATTCTTTGGCTGATTTCTACTTTGAAAGATTATGGACTTGTTTTTGAAAATGTGCCTCTTTATTGTGATAATACAAATGCCATTAACATTGCTAAGAATCATGTTCAACACTCATGCTCCAAACACATTGATATTCGCTTTCATTTCTTGCAAGACCATGTTGAGAAGAAAGATGTTGAATTGAAATTTTTGGACACAAAATTGTAACTTGCTGATATTTTCACAAAACCATTGGATTTTTCTCGCTTTGCTTTTCTTCGAGGGGAATTGGGAATCATTCATCCTTTTGGCATGTTTTGAGGGGGAGTTTTTGTGCTCTTTGTTTTATCAAGGTACATGATTAAAATAAATTGAAAAAGAGAGTTTTATCCATACATATTGTTATTCATGTGCTTGCTTATGAAGGTTAATTTTTCACTAGCATAGTTTGTATGTATTCTAGTATTTTATATGATCTAGATTTTATATTTAAGTGAGATAATGCATGACACTTTAAAATCATACTTGAATTAAAGAAATATGCAATGTTGATACTAGTACTTGTGTTGGATTTTAAATACTTATATATATATATATTATGTTGCATTAATATTCCTCAAATTACTTTAAATTGCTCATTGTGAAAAGAGAATAAAATGTCATCTATGAGAGAAAAAAATGAATACCGAATCCTCGAAAACAGTCTTGACGATAAGGATGTATTCGATGTGGGCAAAAATAATGAGTACCGAATCCTTGAAAACAATCTTGACGACAAGGACGTACTCGGAATAATTAAGAGAAAAAAATATGAGCAACAAATATGGCTCAAATCAATATGAAAAATTTTTCTCTTAAATTATATGTGCAAAAAGATAAATTTGAGAAAGAATAAAAATTGCAATAGCTATATATATTTGGGTTTATTTTTTAACCTGTGTGCTTGTAAAGATGTTGCATTATAAATCGTTTGAATCTATTAATTTTTAGTGTGTTATTGATCTTAATTTTAATTTTAAAATCTTTGATTCATGATTATACTCTAGTGCATATTTGCTATATAATTGATAAGTTTATCTTCTTATTATTGCAACACATAAGATGACTTGCTTTATGTATGGTGCTAAGCTCTTGAATATTCATAAACATAAATCATATGCTTGATGAATTCTTTGTCAAAAGGGGGAGAAAATAATGTTGTTTGGGAGAACATTTGCATGGGAGAACAAAAGTGCAAGTTTTTTTAGGGTCAAGGGATTTTCTTTCTTTTCAAGAGGCATAGAAATTTTCTTTGATTTTTGAGCACTCAAATGCTTTTTATCATTTTTGTTTTTAATTTTCCAAACACCAAAACAACACTTTTATTTTGTTTGCACATGTGTTCATCAAGGGGATTGTAAAAACAAAGTGTGTTTGATTCTTCATTTGATGATGAACGATTGCATCTGGGATTATTGCTTTGTGTGCTTTGTTATTTGGAGATTTATTGACAAAGTGGTTTTGGTTTTTGATATTGAATGTCTGTTCACGGGCCATGCCTGGGTCCGACTCGGCTTGTAAGCGGCCCCGACCGGAGGTGTCCGGGCGCCGACCGGGCGCTTGCTCGCGATCGACCGGCCCCTCACCTGGGCCCGACCTGGGGTTGCCGATTTTGATTCGGTTTTGGTTTTGGTTTGTTTCCTTGTATATACATGGAAGTTTCGTGTTCCTATGCACGTGTCTGGTTGTTTATGCTAACAATGAGTCAAGTTTGGATAGCTTGTGCTTGGATATGGTATTCTTTGTTTAATTGTGTGCAGGTACTCTTTACGCCTCGGGAAAGTGTCGCTCGTGATCGAGTTGGAGTCAACTTGGAGATAAGGTGACGTCCAAGATGGAGATCATGCGGGATACTGAAGGGTAGAGATTAGTGCACATAATTGATGAAGTTTCCATATGGCATACAATGGAGATATTGTTGCGTATTAAAAGCGGAATTTTGGTTTTGGGAAGACCGAGATTGTTACGGTTGGTTTATGTAAAGTTCGTTTCTTGTACGGGAAGGTTTTCTAGTGAATTAGCACTTCTTGTATGAGTAGGATTCGTGGCTTTTGGCTGCGGGTTTTGTGTATAAATAGTGAGGAGGCGTGGTCTCTCGGTATCGCTTTGAGTTCAAGTTTTAAAGTTTTTCAAGTTAGGGTTTCAAGTTTTGCTTGAGATTTTGTAAGGAGTGTTTTGTTTGCATTTTGTAAACACAGAGAGATTCAATAAAGATCAATCTTCTTGAGAATTCTTTGTGTCTTCTTCTTCCTCGGTGTGGCGGCATAATTGTCGGTTAAATCGGATCTACACGTCGGTCGCGACTTCTACCCGGTCATTCCGCAATCACACATGCGGTTAGACCGGACGACGTCAGCTTCATCGGCATCGGCTACATCGAGCAATCGGCGAGGCGACTAGGACGGTCGACCGAAGCTTACTTGGCGGTCGACCGGCGAATAGCGCATGGCCGACCGGCGATTCAACTTCGGTCGACCGGATCCGAATGCAGGTAAAGTTTTATTTCCACTAAAACTTTGTTTTGGGGTGCACCAACCATTCACCCCCTCCGGTTGGCTTTTTCATTAGGTATTCGATCCTACACCCTCTACCGTATTCATTTCCGTTTCCAAAAATAATTATTTGTTTCTGTTTTTGTATCGACATTATTCGAAAATTATCTCGATGGACACTTTCCGAATTTGAATTTCCTGGACGGAACTCGATATTATCCGAGCCGTTTTCACCCCTAGCTATAAGGGGGCCGCTGCAAAAAAATCAGAATGTTCTTTGCGGCGGCCCCGCACAGTTGAAAATACCCTCCTGGAGGCTAAAGGGGTCAGCAACAAAATACTCCTTCTTCGGTGGCCGGTCGTAAGACGAACGACAATCGTCACGTCGATAAATCATTTCTGAAAGGACGATTTTAAAAAATCATCCTTCTAGAAAACGATGGACAACTAGATTTGTAAATTTTTCGAACGAAAAATTACTTTTGTAAATATTTTAATAAATAAAATTAAAAATAACAAAAATCTCTGCGTGAAAGCCTTTGTCCGATCCGTCGTCCGACGCGCAAGACTTTGGTCCGCGGGCTCCACAGCATAACTAATGTTTCTGATTGTGTAACTTATACTATACAAAACGGTAAACAAAAACGATTAGTAATAGGATCACAGCATACATATGTAGACCTCTTTGTTTTGTTTTTTTACCCTAATCTTTCATCGAGAAAGCTAATGGCCGAGCGATCGTGTGATCAGCAAAAATTTCTATTTTAGGCCCACGGTTGTTTCTATTTCAGGCCAAGCCTATCTTTTTTCAAATTTAAGGAAGAGGATAATTCATGCACATGGGTCTCGCTGGCCACATATACATTTTCTGTTGTTTTTGAAATTCTATTTAAATTTATTTCTGATTTTATACGTACAAAGCTTATGTGTACAAAGTTTATATATATGCACATGGTATAGTTTTCGTATACAAATTTTTTGGGCTAAAAAAACAAATGGACTTAGTCAAACAAGCCTAATACAGGTCTATAAATGAGCTGCACATGTATCTATGCGCTGAACGGTGAGAAAGATAGCATATGGACTAACATGAAACCTGTGTTGAATCGACATGGGCTGCAATTTTTGATGGACTTCTGGGCCTTTTTGCAACTTTTTTTGTTAGGCCAGTTTTTTGTTTTTTAAGTGGGTCACGAATGCCAAAAACCATGCAATGATCTATGTAGTAACTAGGCTATACGGAACTCATGTGTTTTTACTTTTTTATTTTTTTAAAATTCACTTTAAATTCATTCGAAAAAATTATATATCAAAAGTTTATGTATACAAAGTTTCTATGTAAAAAGTTTATAGAAAAATTACTATTTTTTTCTGGGCTAAAACACTGTTTGATGGATAAAAACACGTGGGCTGAAAAAAGGACTAGAAAGAAAAACAGGCTACGTAGGCTGTTATTCCAAAAATTACTCCATATATGGGCTCAGCTTTCTGCATGATGTCACGCAGAAAAATAAAATCGAACAGGAAAATACATGCATGTCGAGTGACACGAACGTGATCGTAGGGCAGCGAGGTCACGCGGTCATTCGTGAACTAGGCATACCCATCTTTCATGGCCAAGGAATCACCCAAAGATTTCTGAAAAGGGCAAACGGGCCTTAAACGTGTGATGTATGAGATCATCGACTCAACTTCTCACCAGAACTGCAAAACGAACTATGTCTTGCTAACATCAGATCCCAGTGAGATACTAGCACCAACCATCTCCCTCACTAGCACCAACCATCTCCCTCACTGCCACACGGCCATGCTCCTCCACAGCTCCTCCAGCCTCCGTCTCCCTCGCTGCCTCGTGGTCGTAGTCAGCGATGATCCTCTTGCTTGAGCGTGCACGGCCAAGTCTTCATACATGGGGTCCGCCGCGGATCTTGTCGGCAAGCTGGACTTTGACAAGGGTCTGGCCTTTCAGGAGGAAGTTCGTCGCCTTTTCAGGTCACCTGTGCACCACCCTTCTGATTCTGCTTCGGGTTCTTTCTTTTTGTTGGTAACTTTCCGTCGCCATCTGTTTCGTCTCTCCGAGGAATCTGTGGCCCTCACTTGGCAAGCTTGCTTGGGGGTAAAGCTGAAAACTTTCACATTCGTTTCTTGAGTAACAACCATTTTCGCTTCTCGGTTTTCTCTAAGCAAGTGGGCTTTCATGTTTATAAGCTCCACCGGGTCATCATGACTAGCTTTGATTGTTATTTTCATCTTTGGAGCAATGGCCTGCCCAACTGGGAAAAGGTGAAGCGTTTTTGGGAAATTGAGCAGGAAAAAGAATGGATCAAAGTGGTGGTCTCTAAGAGGTCCAGAAAGCTTATCTCTAAAGGCTCTAAAAGAGTTTCTTTTGCCAAGCCGGTTACCAGTTCACCAATCAAACCAGCTAGACCAAAATCCTTCATCTACTTTGGCTCTCTCAAGGTTAACTTGGAAGCTTCTTCATGTTTGTTTCCTGGTAAAATCGTCTTTGGGAAGGATTCATCTTCTCCTAACTCAAGCCAGGGCCTTCATTCCGGTACTCCTGTTCTTCGGCCTTGTTTGAAACAGTCGGCAACTTTCACTCATAGTACTGCATTAATTGGCAACAGTATGGGCCGCGCAGAGAAGATCTCCATATCTCGTCCCGCACATTCCCAACTCTTGTTCCCCCGGTTTCAAAACCTTGCGCATCGCCTCATGTCCGGTCACATCGGCTTTAATTGCCGGTAGAACTCGGTGCAGCCGGTGCAACTTCTTCGGGCACACTGTTGCGCGTTGCATGTCACACAAACATTTCGTTTCACGCTTAACGTGGCAGCCGAAATTTCGTACCGCGCGAAGTTCCAACTCTCTGGCTGGTGGGGTCACTCGATCTCTCCCCTGTCTAACCTGGCGTTCCAAGGGCATAACCAGGATACCATCGGACGCCCACCTCCGTCTCCACGCCCACGATCGACTTCCTCCATATTCATCTTTTCAACTGCTTCAACCCTCTCCGCCGACGGTTCCTCTTCCCAGCCTGCGTCCGCCTAACAACAACAGCCGTTCCCCCTCCACCGCCACCGCCATGGCCAACTTCCCGGTGAACCCGACTCCTTTTCTCGTAGGCGGCCTCCAGGTGGATCAAGGCTGGGAGCGACCGGCTAGAACTAGGGTTGCTTTTGGAGGTGAACCACCGCGGGGTCATGAGGAGTTCGCCATTGTCTCTTTAGAGCCAATGCCAGAAGATCACGAGCTTCTTCGCCAGGCCCTCACCAACGTCTGTGACTTCCTGGAAGAAGACAACCATGTGCGCATAATGGAAGCACACCTCTCTCCCCTAGGCTTGGGGCTTATCAAGCTTAGAACTGTTGTGCAGCGGGAAAGATTGGTAAGAAACTCCCCCTTCCACCCGGGTAAAGATCATGTTATCCGGGTGGTTCGGCACGACGAAGGAATCAATCTGCGATCTTGCAGTTACACTCACCTTTGCTAGATTATGCTTCTAGCCTTCCCTTTGGACTACCAGAATGATTCCTTCCTGCAGGCGGCGGTGGCACCATTCGGAAGGCTTCTAGAGTGGTACCGAGATGGTAACCGATCAAGAATCCTGGCAAGGATGCTGATCCTGAGCACAGACAGGGTCCCGCGAAGCATTGTGGTTTCTGCGGGCTCCATCTTTGACGGAACTGGCAGATCCTGGACGGTCCCTGTCTTCATCCTCAACAGACAATTCCCAGACCAGTTTCCAGCAGACGAGGACCTAGTCCCTCACGGGGGTCAGCCACATCTTCCCTCGATTCCAGTTATACCCGAGCTCGTGCCGCCGATCCCTGATTGGCAGAATGAACAACAAGGAGGGGGAGATCACCTGGGTGTGATTGGAGGTGACCCCCACCAGGAGGCGGCGCAACAAGAGCAGCCCCAGTGGCATCAACAACAGTTTGAGCAACCACCCTCTCCTGGAGTTATTGAACAGCAGGCTCAACAGGACTTGGAGGCAGATGGGGAAAATGTTAATGACTGGCCTACTTGGGATCCCCAGATACCGGAACACCCTCAATTCCCCCAGCACTACAGGGACATTGATCACTCGTCTTCTTCTGTGTGCTACCTACGTGCGCAGCGCCCTGACATCCCCCTTGATGACCTAATTAAGGCTCTAAATGGGGAAGGGGACCAGGACAGTTCCTCCTCCAATGAGGTGTCCTCTCCAGCCTTGAATGAGGAAAGGGCAACCTTTCTCGCAGTCAGGGCGCGGTGCACGGACTGGTCTTCTATGGCGAAGAGACATTCCAAACACCTTCTTCGAGGTCGAGAGTCCTCCAAGCAACCCGAGCCATCCGGACGTCGCCCCTCAATTGGAGGCCAATCACGCCAATTCAGCCATCCAGGCCATCGCAGGGGATGGAAATTGTACCCTGGTACCCGGTGATGGATGCCATTGCCCTTCAGCTCTGGCCCATGGTGGACAGGGCGATCAGAGATGGACGCAAGACCAAGGAGGCGAATGTTGCCCACGCAGACACAGCCCAGACACCAGCTTCAGACGACCCGGTTTGCATCGCCTCCAACCCGCCCAAAAGAACAAAATTCCACCGGGTACAAAATCTCTTACCCTTCCTACTAAAGCTTCGACTAGTAACAAACAAACACCTCTGTTGCACAACTGTGTAAGAAGAAGTTCAAGAAGAAATCCTAACTCCAATGGTTTTTTCCACCCAACAGTTATGCTGGATGCTAATCCTTCCAAGAAACGCAAAATCGCGGTGGTCCAGATTGACGAGAACACTGGGAAGGAAGGGCCAATCGACATAGCGGTCCTGCGTGGTGGGAATTGATCATGGGCTGATCCTAGCGAGGTCTCCGAAGATGTGATGATGCAAACCCAAATGGTATCAATGAAGGAAACCAAGAGTAGCATCTCACATCGGCAACTGGCTCGAATCAATCACTGCCTCAGCTCTTTGTCCCCTCTTAAGACTGTGTTTATGATGTTTATGGTTGAACATGACTATGCTAAGGTTTTTTGTAATATGTTTAACTGTGACTTGCTGGGCCTTATTTATCACCCTGGTTGGAGGCCTACCCTGGTGTTTTTGTTGCTGATGAGGCTCCTCTCTGGCCTTTCTTGCCTTCAGGCTCCTTATGGCTGTGCTTTCTCCCTTTTGGCCTGGTTATGGCGAATTCTGATGGGTTGTGCCTATCAGGTCTTTCCTGTTGTGCTTGTGTTTGGCTTTCATGTCTCATCGTGACTGGATTATCTTATGCTAGAATATAAGGAGGATCAATGCCCCAGGGAAGTGGGAGGCCATCAGGAACAAAATTGAGGAAAGTGCCTATTCAATTGTCTATATCTAGGAAACTAAGAGAGAATCCTTTGACAAAAGTTATATCAGAAAGCTAGCCCCAAAGAGCTTTGACTGTTTTGACTTCATTCCATCTGTGGGAGCCTCGGGAGGTATTCTGATTCTTTGGAAAGGAAATCTTTTTTCGGGCCTGGTCTTTGATAAACAAAACTTCGGCATCTCACTGGCCCTAACCTCCCTACAGTCCTCGCTAACTTGGAAACTAACAGTGGTTTATGGTCCCTGTGAGGAACCACTCCGATCGGAATTCATGAACTGGTTTAGAAACCACGAGATCGTAGATCTTGATGACTGGCTTTTTCTGGGGGATTCCAACTTTTATCGGTCGCTAGCTAACAGAAACAAGCCGGGAGGAAATATTCTGAACACTTTAACCTTTAACGAGGCCATTGGTCACTTATACTTAATTGAAATCCCAATTAAGGGAAGGGATTTCACGTGGAATATTATGCAAATTGACCCTCTCCTTGAACAACTCGATTGGTTTCTTTCCTCCATCAATTGGACGACAGATTTTCCAAACACCAGAGTGATTCCTGAAGGGTTACGCGGAAGCTACGCTAGCCGAAAACAAAAATTTTCTACCGCGCAAACCAGGAACACTTGCAAGTAAGGGCCAATAGATCGTTACCGATTGGAGTAGAGTGCAGCGGAATAGCCAATCAGGGCAATCCGATCTGGAACAGTGTAGCCGACTCCCGGAGACAACAGCCGATCAACAGCGCGCAACGTAGCAGCGCCTCTACCGGTATCCACACGTCCGGGGACAGAACGCCGTACACCCGTGTGCTAGCACGCGATGCAAGGCTAGGGTTTGGCTCGAAAGTGGGGAGGGTTTCCGTGGAGATTGATCTCGGCGACTTCTGTTGCACGCGATACAATTGATATATGGCAGCTCTCCACCCCTCCCTCCTTTATATAGAGTTGGCCGACTGGGATTAGTAGCCGCTCAGGACTCTATTTTGAATTGGATCTCATCCGTATCTCATATAGAGTTTGGCCGCTCACACGTCGTAAGCCCATAGGACTCTATTTTGAATTGGATCTCATCCGTATCTCATATAGAGTTGGCCGCCCACACGTCGTAAGCCCATAGGACTCTATCCGATCGGATCCCTATCCGATCGAGCTGTATCCGAGTCCAACTCGAATGCCTGTTCTTATCCCCTTAAGCGTGCGACCCGTAGGTTCAGGTATACTCGGTTTCGGCTATAGTCTAACTTAGCCGATCGTCGGCTCGAGTCCAACTCGCCTGACACTGTCAACACGGCGCCTAGCAGACATATTGACACCATAGTATACAAGAATATAATATCGGCTCGAACCTGTAATGTGTACACAAATCCCTTTGCCTCACGATACCGGTTAAGCTATAGGCAAGATGTGTGCCATCCCTTCAATAACTTAACCATTCACTCGAACCGTATTGGATTATCCGTCATTGATTGACTCCTCAATCAACTTAGCATGGCCATGCATTTCCATAATCCATTACCTCGAGGGCCCAGAGATATCTCTCCAAAGGAGGGGCAAATTCCATCTTGATCACTCACATCGCACTCCATGTTTCATAGCAAACCCGAAAACTACCTTTATAACTACCCCGATTCGGAATAGCGTTTGGTAGTCCCAAAGTAGGCTACTACACATGTTGGAATCCATGGTGATCTCAGGTCTAAGGACTTTGTACCAACACTACCCGAGACCAACTAATGGCACATTAATTCCTGTAGTGTCTCATGGTGGGTCTATCCAACAATGTGTTCTCCAACACATGTGTCCATGTTTATTGATTTGGTATCACCATACCCATGATCTATGAGACATGATCATCAATCAATAAACATGCCGATCTTAGAATCATATTTGTTCCAACAATATGACATATGATCGGGATCGTTTAGAAATAGATTCATACATATCGAGTCTCATAAATAAGTCACGTACTTATTGATCAATACAAGATGTCTATTTCATGGAACCGAATAACACTTTATTCATAAATACATAAACATTGACGTGATATCCAACATCTCCATGTTGCCTCTAGGGCATATCACTAACAATCTCCCACTTGCACTAGAGTCAATCATGTAAGTATCTAATACCCATTGCTCTTGTGTGCGCCTCATGCTTCGCCGAGGAGAGGTTTTGTCGGCGGATCGGCTATGTTGAGATCCGTGTGCACTTTGCATATCTTGACATCACCTCGTCCACAATCTCGCGGATGAGATGATATCGCCGAAGTATGTGTTTGGACTTCGATGTGACCTCGGCTCCTTGGCTTGCGCAATGGCTCCACTATTGTCACAATAGAGAGACATTGGACCGTCGTACTAGTCATCACACCAAGCTCGAAACAAATTTCTTGATCCAAACAACCTCCTTTGCGGCTTCCGAAGCAGCAATGTACTCGGCCTCCGTTGTAGAATCAGCAACAGTATCCCGCTTGGAACTCTTCCAGTGATCGCGCCTCCGTTCGAGAGTAACACGAACCCAGATTGCGATCTATAATCATCCTTGTCTGTTTGGAAGCTAGCATCGGTGTAACCACTTACAACGAGCTCTTCTTCACCTCCATAGACTAGGAACATATCCTTAGTTCTTCTCAAGTACTTAAGGATATTCTTTACTCAGATCCAGTGACCTTCACCTGGATCTCGATCGGTATCTACTCGTAGCACTCAAAGCGTACGAGACATCCGGGCGTGTACAAAGCATGGCATACATGATGGATCCAATTGCCGAAGCATATGGAACCATACCCATCTTATTCCGCTCATCATGTGTCCGAGGACACCGATTCTTGCTAAGATTAATGCCATGTGACATGGGCAAGAAACCTTTCTTGGAATCATGCATGTTGAACCTTTTCAACACCTTGTCAATGTATGTACTTTGGCTTAATCCAATTAGCCTCTTGGATCTATCTCTATAGATCCGAATGCTAATATGTATTGCCTCCCTAAGTCTTTCATGGAAAAACTATTTTTCAATGAAGACTTGACGGATTCTAGCATAGGGATATCATTTCCAATTAGTAATATGTCATCCACATATAAGATTAGAAATACAATTGCGCTCCCATGACCTTTTTGTAAACACAGGCCTCTTCTTCATTTTTGATGAAACCAAACCCTTTGATTACTTCATCAAAACGAATATTCCAACTCCGAGATGCTTGCTTCAATCCATAAATGGATTTACGTAGCTTGCATATCTTTCCAGCGATTCTGGATCGACAAAACCCCGAGGTTGTATCATGTATACATCCTCGCTTAGGTTTCCATTTAGGAAAGCCGTTTTGACATCCATCTCGCCATATCTCATAATCGAAATATGCAGCAATCGCTAGGATAATCCGAATAGATTTAAGCATTGCGACGGGCGAGAAGGTTTCATCATAATTAACTCCTTGAATCTGTTTAAAACCTTTCGCCACCAATCGTGCCTTATAGATGTGAACATTTCCATCCATATCGGCCTTTTCTTAAAAACCCATTTACACTCAATGGTTTTGACACCATCAGTGGATCAACCAAGTTCCAAACTTGATTGTCGTACATGGATTCTATTTCGGATTTCATGGCTCCAAGCCACTTGTTGGAATCGGGTCCCACCATCGCTTCCTTATAGGTCTTAGGTTCATCGTTGTCCAACAACAATATATCACGTTGTTCCGCACTGTGTACTGTCGGGCGCACGACGTGATCTTTCGACTCCGTGGGGGTGTATCTACAACCGGTGGCGCAACTCTTTGCTCCTCCCGTTGTGGTTCTCGTGGTCGCGATACATTTTCTCGGTGTTTCTTGAACTTCTTCAAGATGCACCCGCTCCCACTAACCCTTCTTGAAAGAAACTCTTTCTCCAAGAAGACACCGTGTCGGGCGACAAACACTATGCCTTGTTCCCGATTATAAAAGTAATATCCCTTAGTTTCCTTAGGATATCCCACAAAGAAGCACTTGTCGATTTGGGTGTGAGCTTGTCGATCGTAAACGTTTTACATAAGCTTCGCATCCCCAAATTTTGAGAAAAGACAAACAAGGGGTTGCCCCGTCCATATCTCATATGGTGTCTTTTCAACCGACTTAGATGGAACTCTATTTAGTGTGAGCTTGTTTCAAGAGCATATCCCCGAAGGATAACGGAAGATCACTTTGGCTCATCATCGACCGCACCATGTCCAACAAGGTGCGATTTCTCCGTTCGGACACCCCATTCCATTGTGGAGTTCTGGCGGAGTCAAGCGTGGAACAATTCCACAATCTTTCGATGATTACCAAACTCTTGGCTCAAGTATTCTCCTCCACGATCCGATCGTAGAAACTTGATTGTTTTCCCTAAATGATTCTCAGTACTTCATTCGGAATTCTTTGAACTTTTCAAAGGATTCGGACTTATGCCTCATTAAGTAGATATAACCATATCTACTAAAGTCATCGTAAAGGTAATGAAGTACGATAACCACCGGCCGTTGAGCTCATTGGTCCACATACATCGCATGTACGAGTGCCAATAAGTCACTTGCTCTCTCACCGTGTCCCGTGAAAGGTGCCTTTGTCATCTTACCAAGTAAACAAGACTCACATGTCTCAAATGATTCAAAATCAAAAGAGTGAAGCAATCCATCCTTATGGAGCTTCTCCATGCGTTTCTTATTTATATGGCCTAAGCGACAATGCCGATAAACGTGGGGTTTATATCATTAGAGAGTTGCCTTTCGTATTAATGTTATAGATGGGAGACGCTTCAAGATTCAAAACGTATAATCCATTCACCAATGGAGCATGAAAATAGAACATATCTCGAGATATATTGAACAACCATTGTTCATTGATCTAAAATCATATCCTTCCGCTTGCAAACATGAAGCGGAAATAACGTTTTGACATAGTGTTGGAACACAATAACAATTATTTAATTCCAAAACTAATCCCGAAGGTAGATGAAGTGGTACGTGCCGACAAGAATCGTAGCAACGCTTGCTCCATTGCCGACGCGCAGCAGTTCACCTCGCCCCTTCTCAATCCTCTACTTCTTCTCATTCCCGCAACGATTTGCAAATATGAGCTACCGATCCGGTATCAAATACCCAAGAGTCAGAGGTGAAGTAGCAAGATTAATGTCTATAACATTAATACCGGCGTAAGTCGTACTTTGCTTCTTCTTGAGATCCTCCATGTACTTCTTGCGTTCCTTTTCCGTGGCCTGTCTCCTTGCGTAGAAGCAAACGACATCCGATGCCGCCGACCCCTTCTTGCCCTTCTTTGCATTAGAGGCACTCGCGATCTCATCGGGAGTTAACTTCCGCTTGGTGCAAAGTTTCTTGACAGTGGTTTGCGCTTAGCCTTCGCATCATCATCACATGATGACCGTTTTTGGATACTCTCCTCGTTGTCTTTAGCATCCCATGCAATTCAGCCAAGGTCCTATCCATATTGTTCATGTGATAATTTAATATGAATGGCTCAAAGCTCGGAGGGAGCGACGGAGAATCACATCGTAGCCAACTCTTGGCTAAGGGGAAACCCGCTTTTCCGGACTCTCAATGTAGCCAATCATCTTTATCACATGCGGATCGACGGGATTCCCTCAACAAACCGCACGCAAACAAGGACTTTGAGGTGTTGAACCTCTCGGCCCGAGCTTGGTTCTCAAACATGCCACGCAGTCCCCGAATAATAGTGTGAGCATCGCCGCTCTCATATTGCTTTCAAGCTCGGGGACATTGTAGCAAGCATGAGACAGCTTATATCTAGGGCATCATTAGTGTGCTTCTCATAAGCCCTCCGTGCGGTTGCAGTGGCATTAGTTGGCAAATCCTCGGGATAGGGTACTTCAAGAACGTACTCCTTACGCTCTTGCTTGAGAACAATTCTCAAGTTGCGATACCAATCCATAAAGTTTGTTCCATTTAATTTTTCCTTTTCGAGAATAGATCGCAAATTAAAGGTACTGGGTGTAGTATTAACCGCCATTTATTCTACAAAAAAAGCAAAGTTTAGCACAATGTTTATGCTATGTCTTTTGTTAAACAATTTAACATAAGACTCCCATTACGTATTTTCCACCTTCCCTCTAGGTTACGTATTGGGTCAAGATCCACATGTTAATTAATTTTCTAGTGAGCTTTGGCATCACTGCTAGAAAATTAGTAACATCGGTAAGCAACACCTTGCTAATCACATCTCTATGTGACTCTTGTTGTTGGTGTGGCATCTCCATGCCCCGGCCCCAACCTATGCCCCAAGGCCCAAAACTGTTTTGATAGCCTTGTTAAGTAAACCAAATGCTCGCTTGTATATGTCCGACATATACCCCTCGTGTTATGATAGAGAATGGCACTCGCTTTTGCACCCACCATTGACGAGCATAATGGTGACGGGTGCAACATTTGGAAGGGCATCATTACTACTTAATTTTGCGAGGATGCTATCCTATCAAACAAACATATCACATATGAAAGCAAGAAGAATAGCATGAAATAGTATGGCCCCCTTCATATGGTGATCTCCATCTCCATGCCGGTGTACAGGATCTCCATCTTCATCACCGTTCTTTCGAGTGCCGAATGCTTGATTTCTTCAAACTAAGCTACTACTATAGAAGCTCTAATTGAAGATTACATCGACTCGCAGTCGTGAAAGAATATTACAAGCATTGCACGTATGAAAGAATATTACGGGGATTGCACATATGAAAGAATATTACATGCATCACATGCATCTCATACATACAATAGGGCCATACCATCTCAAAGCATTCTCTGCAAAAACAAGTTAGGCGTAGAAACGTTTTCTACTTATCGCAGAGCTACGGCATCGAGACGACCTATAAGGGGGACTACGAGATAACTTCGGCATAATCACATTATACCGTTCCGATACACTATCAAGGAACGTTATCTCGAACCCAACTCAAACCGAGTTATATGGAAATTGCTTCGACGTAATCACATTACGCCGTTCCGATACACTATCAAGGAACGCAATTACCATTAACTCTCCTCAACGATCCCGTTAAACCGATTGATCCAATCAACCCGTGCGCAAAACTTGTTCCGATCCAATCTAAAACCCGAACTAAGCAAGAGAAGCTCGATACCACCGAAGGGTTACGCGGAAGCTACGCTAGCCGAAAACAAAAATTTCTACCGCGCAAACCAGAACACTTGCAAGTAAGGGCCAATAGATCGTTACCGATTGAGTAGAGTGCGGGAATAGCCAATCGGGCAATCCGATCCGGAACAGTGTAGCCGACTCCGGAGACAAAACCGATCAACGGCGCGCAACGTAGCGCAGCGCCTACCGGTATCCACACGTCCGGGACGAACGCCGTACACCCGTGTGCTAGCACGCGATGCAAGGCTAGGGTTTGGCTCGAAAGTGGGGAGGGTTTCCGTGGAGATTGATCTCGGCGACTTCGTTGCACGCGATACAATTGATATATGGCGGCTCTCCACCCTCCCTCCTTTATATAGAGTTGGCCGACTAGGATTAGTAGCCGCTCGGACTCTATTTTGAATTGGATCTCATCCGTATCTCATATAGAGTTTGGCCGCTCACACGTCGTAAGCCCATAGGACTCTATTTTGAATTGGATCTCATCCGTATCTCATATAGAGTTTGGCGCTCACACGTCGTAAGCCCATAGGACTCTATCCGATCGGATCCCTATCCGATCGAGCCGTATCCGAGTCCAACTCGAATGCCCGTTCTTATCCCCTTAAGCGTGCGACCCGTAGGTTCAGGTATACTCGGTTTCGGCTATAGTCTAACTTAGCCGATCGTCGGCTCGAGTCCAACTCAGCCGCTGCCAACGCGGCGCCTAGCAAAGACATATTGACACCATAGTATACAAGAATATAATATCGGCTCGAACCCGTAATGTGTACACAAATCCCTTTGCCTCACGATACCGCTTAAGCTATAGGCAAGATGTGTGCCATCCCTTCAATAACTTAACCATTCACTCGAACCGTATTGGATTATCCGTCTATTGATTGACTCCTCAATCAACTTAGCATGGCCATGCATTTCCATAATCCATTACCTCGAGGGGCCAGCAGATATCTCTCCAAAGGAGGGGCAAATTCCATCTTGATCACTCACATCCCACTCCATGTTTCATAGCAAACCCGAAAACTACCTTTATAACTACCCGATTACGGAATAGCGTTTGGTAGTCCCAAAGTAGGCTACTACACATGTTGGAATCCATGGTGATCTCAGGTCTAAGGACTTTGTACCAACACTACCCGAGACCAACTAATGGCACATTAATTCCCGTAGTGTCTCATGGTGGGTCTATCCAACAATGTGTTCTCCAACACATGTGTCCATGTTTATTGATTTGGTATCACCATACCCATGATCTATGAGACATGATCATCAATCAATAAACATGCCGATCTTAGAATCATATTTGTTCCAACAATATGACATATGATCAGGGATCGTTTAGAAATAGATTCATACATATCGAGTCTCATAAATAAGTCACGTACTTATTGATCAATACAAGATGTCTATTTCATGGAACTGAATAACACTTTATTCATAAATACATAAACATTGACGTGATATCCAACATCTCCATGTTGCCTCTAGGGCATATCACTAACAATTCCGCTAGCAAGAACAGTCTCAGATCACGTCCGCTGTAAAATTATGATTGGAACAAAAATCTCTAAGGCAAACATCTTTCGCTTTGAGAACTTTTGGGCTAAGCAACCGGATTTCAGCGTCATAGTTTTGAACTGCTGGTCTTACCCAGCGTTCCCTGGGCATGCAGCAAAGAATATTGCAAGGAAATTCAAAACGTTGAGAGCAGGGCTTCGATCTTGGAGTAAAAGCTTCTCTAATCTAAAGGCCATCATTGAAAACTACAACACTGTGATTGCTTTTCTTGACTTTCTCGAAGAAGGAAGGCGCTTATTCAACACAGAATTTAATCTGAGGAAAGTGGTTAAAAAGAAACTTCAACATTGGCTACATATGAAGAATATTTACTAGAGGAATAGGTACACTGTAAACAGGGTAAAGCTTGGGGATGAATGCACGAAATTCTTTCACAGCTTGGCCTCTATTTCCTACAGGAAAAACATGATTTCGCAGATCAGGAATGAGCAAGGTGACTAGATCCAGGATCACGCAGGAAAGGCGGCAATTCTTTGGTCCTCCTTCAGGGATAGAATGGGATCTTCTTCCAATCCAGATATGATCTTTGATCTCCCAAGTCTTATTCAACCGAGAGAAGGATTAGATTTTCTGGCCCAACAAATTCCTCATGAAGAAATTGATCTGGTGGTTAAAAGGATGTCGACTGATAAAGCTCCAGGACCGGATGGCTTCAATGGTCTTTTCTACAAAAAAATTTGGCCAATCATCAAGGATGGTTTTTACAGACTCTGACTCTTTTCAGCAAGGACAGACCAGTCTTCAACCAATTAATAACTCCTTCATCACTTTGATCCCAAAAAAAGATAACCCCGAGACAGTCAATGACTATCGGCCTATCTCCTTGCTCAACTCCTCCCTGAAAATAATAACCAAAGTCTTAGCAGATCGGCTTCAGGGAGTCATAAAATCAGTGATCCATAAGAATCAATATGGCTTTATCCGATCAAAAACAATCCAAGACTGCCTTGCCTGGGCCTTTGAATACATACATCAATGTCATCGCTCCAGAGAAGAAGTGATCATCCTCAAATTGGACTTTGAAAAGGCCTTTGATACCATTGAACACTCAACCATCCTCCTTATGATGCAAAGTCTTGGGTTCCCAGATAAATGGCTGCAATGGGTTCAAGAAATCTTATCCTCCAGAACCTCCGCTGTCCTTCTAAATGGAATCCCTGGGAAAACTTTCCGCTGCAAGAGGGGTGTCAGACAAGGAGATCCCCTTTCGCCTCTGCTCTTTGTGCTTGCAGCTGAGCAGATAAAGATTTTAATCAATAAAGCCAGGCAAGAGGGCCTTCTTCACTTGCCAATAACACAGCCAACGGAGGATTTTCCAGTAGTCCAATATGCGGATGATACCATTATCATCCTTCAAGCAGACGCCAGGCAGCTTTTCTTTCTCAAAAACCTTCTGAACACAATCCAAATGGCGACTGGACTCAAAGTGAACTAATAGAAATCAAGCATGTACCCGATTAATATCAGCAATGACAAGCTTAGCCACCTGGCCAACACCTTTGGATGCGATGCGGGCTCCTTGCCGTTCACCTATCTGGGTTTACCACTGGGGACAACTAAGCCAAAAATTGAGGATCTAGTGCCGCTTCTGAACAAAGTTGAAAGGAAGCTCTCTTCATGTGCGTCTTGGTTGTCCTACTCAGGTAGGCTCGAGATGATCAACTCGGCAATTACCCCGATAACAACTTACGCCGTGTGCACCCTCAAGATCCCAAAAGGTATCATAGAAGTCATCGACAGGGCAAGAAAATAGTGTCTCTGGAGGGGAAACAATCTGGAAAAAAGGAGACAACCTGGCAGCTTGAAATCTAGTAACCAGACCAAAAGCGAAAGGTGGACTAGGGGTGCTCAACCTCCGCCTGCAAAACGATGCTCTACTCATCAAACAACTCTCTAAATTCTACAACCATGAAGACATCCCTTGGGTGGAGCTCATCTGATTTAGATATTATCAAGACAAGGTCCCCCATCATTGTAGGGAAATGGTATTCTTTTGGTGGAAGGACATTCTTAGACTCAATGATCTTTTCATGATGGTGGCCTCATGTCAAATAGGTAAAGGTTACTCGGTAAGCTTCTGGGCGGACAACTGGAGTAACTTAAATATCCCATCCAATTTCCCCCACCTCGCCTCGTTTGCCAAGAAAAGCAAGGCCTCGGTAACCGAAATCATGCAAGCTGAAGACCTGGATTCAATTCTACACCTACCGCTTTCCGACCAAGCCTACCAAGAATTACTTCAGCTTCAACCCCTTCTTCAGGATCTACCCTATGAGGAGGAATCTCTTGACAGCTGGTCGATGATCTGGGGAAAGAATTACACCTCAAGAGGGTTCTACAATCACGTCTTTGACTCCTTCGAGAGTCACCAAAGCTTTCAGTTGATTTGGAAATCAAAATGCCTTCCAAGAATCAAGTTCTTTGCGTGTCTTCTGTTATTAGACAGGTTAAATACGAAGTCAATGCTACAAAGAAGGCACATCAACATCCAGGATGACAACCTATGCATAATGTGTGACCTGGGAGAGGAAGAAACTGCTGAGCATCTTCTCTTCTCGTGCCCTTTTGCGACCCAATGCTGGTCAACTCTTCAGTTACAATGGGACACCTCCCTACCCATCATGGACAGATTGCTGCAATCGATCTCCACATCAACGCTACCATGTGCCACAGAGATAACCCTCTTAGCAGCTTGGGAAATATGGAAAATTCGGAATGACAAGGTGTTCCAGAGAGTAACTCCAAATTTGCAACTCTAGAAAAAGAATTTCAAACTTCAGTGCTCTTTGCAGGTTTTTAGGCTTCGGATAGAAGACAAGAGCTCCTTCGCGCCCGGCTTGATGCATACGCTAGTTCTAGAGTTTACCTAGGAGTAGTCACCGATACTGCCTATGCTAGTGACTATTGTTAGCAGCTTTGTTAGGGCATCTTCGCCCTTTTCTCAAAAGGTTGTATTCTAAACTTTTAACCCTTTCCTTATCTATAAAATTTGGCTCGAAACTGTGGGGACCTCCTTCCCAGTGATTTATGGTCAAAAAAAACTTCTCACTAGAATCACCAAACAAAAAAATCATGAACCAGTATAATCGATCCAAATCCAATCTAGTACTAGGACGTAACAGAAAAATCTTTATGTTATCTTCTATATATAATAACCAACTTAAAAATATGGGATGCTTTCGTATTTTTGTTCGCCCGGCACTCTTCACGACTCAAAATCAGATCGATACGTTCCAGAAACCAAGTAATGTTGCAAAGATCAACTGGTTAGGTTTATTGGAACCAATCCATCTAGGTTAAAAGTCATACATTTGACACGCGTGCTCATAAATACCAACTTACCCGGAGTCAAGTCTTGAAAGTACATGACGTGTTTATATTTTGGCTAATTATTATTTTTAGTGTTAGATGACGTACACATTGATAATGAGATAACTATGATAACTTCAACAATTTTTAAGATATGTCAGTCCAGTCATCCGAAGGTAGAGATATAACTCTCTCTCCTTAACTTTCTCATATATCCTTCCCGTTACAATGCATAAGCATTTTGCCAGCAATTGTAAAGCCTAATAGATATATTTTATAAAGCTAACGAATAGATCAGAAAAGGTAACCTGAAAATTGATAACAAATTGATAACACGGCAGCTCAAAAGTACTGCTGCCAAACAAACAAATTAAGGTCTCGAACAAGAAAATATATCTTATGCACACAATTGGTACACACTAACTAGCAAATATCACAACAGAAAATTCAAAAAAACATATAATTCTAATAGTATTACACACATGTTCAAATTTACTATATTTTAGCCATAAAAGAATAAAGAATCGACGGTATTAAGATTAGAAATACGTCGAAATCTTGTTTTCTTGTTACAGCTAAAATATGAATTTAAATATAATATTTTACATATAGGTGTAATAATATTGCATGTCATTTTTTATTTCTTTGACATTTGCTAATTGGTATGCAAAAGCTCGTACGTATATATAAGAGATAAAATTACACTATGTCAAAAATAATACTCCCTTCATTTCATATTGCAAGTCATTTTGATTTTTTTGTCAAATTTTTTTTCTTTTGACTAAATTTATAAAAGATTTAGCAACATCTAAAACATCAAATTAGTTTCATTAAATATAATATTGAATATACTTTGGTAATAAGTTTGTTTTATGTTGAAAATATTTTTATTTTTTTATAAATTTGATTAAATTTAATAGAGTTTGATTAGTAAAAAATCAAAACGATTTATACTACGCGCATACTAAAGAAAAATTGAATATTAATTGTGGTACTCCATTAATGTTAACAGAACGGTACGGATGCATACAAGAACGCTCGTGTAGACCTGTAGTAGTCACCATACAGGTAATTGCTATGCTAATAAATTTCACTTTCACACGCTGCAGGTAGCTAATCTTAATTAATTAAGCAGATCTGCAGGACGAATGGACGGACGAAAAAGCTAAAGCTAGTCTGTATATACGTATCTGCGGTCAGCAAAATTCCACGCACCGATGGTCACAAAGTAGGAGTACTTTTTTAAAAATATTAAATAAATTATATGCGTGTTGAGTGATTTGGACTTGTACTCGCCCCCTTTTGGGAAGCACATTTTCAAACACACGCACAAATTTCACAAATTAAACAAACAAAACGTGCTTCTTCTCTTCTTCATCTCGTCTTCCTCAGCTGGGGACGGTAGGCTTTTTAAATAAAAATAAAGACGGAGTTGTAAAGATTCCATTAAATAGTGGTGATGGGATAGTGAATTCAAGAACCAAACACGCGTGGTGTATAAAAAGGAGAAAACGTGATTTTGTGTTTTAGAGATGAATTTTGAATTAATTTAGTTTCTTGTTTTCGATTGCTTGGTATTGACTTTTGGATTGTAAGAATATAAAATTAATTATAATATGTAGTAATGAGATAGACTTGATATGTTATTCTATTAAAATTGGGACCAGCTATATTGATATTTATGGCGCCATGTTTCCAAAGAAATAGTCAGTTTTTTTAACTATAAACAATATACATTTACACTGAATTTACAAATCCATAACTTTTAAAACTTAGTGCAAATTTGTAATTTCTAGTTCGTACTATAAACTTAAGATAAAATCAATAGATTACCTATTTGAAAATGAAGATATAAGAAATACAAGCATATTTACATTGAGAGAGTTAGCAATAACAAAGATAAAAGTGACTGGAATCAACTTACAAAAATATGGCACCATATATTTTACCAAAAGTGGTTATATTTAGTGTATGGACTGGGTTAGTAAAGGCAGCGACTCGACCCTTGCATCACAAAGATTTTTTGTCCGATGCACCGGTCGTAGACGGAGGGGATTTTATAAGTATTCAGAGAATTAGATCTATTAGGTAGTGTAGGATTTATCTATCACGAATTTTATGGAGTTAAGCTTGTCTAGAGTATGTTGTTTTCTTAGTTCTGTTTGGATTTTAGTTAGGAAACTAAGATTAGTGACTGGACTAAAATTTTTTTAGTGTTTGGATTCAAGGACTAAAATAGACTAAAGTTCATAAATTGCATACTATATTACCCCTAATCATTCATGTAAGAAGAAATTACAAATTTCAAGTGCTTATTATTACAAATTAAAACTACAAGTGCTTATTATTACAAATTACTTGTTTCACAATGTCAATAAAACTAGAAATCACATCTGTTTCAAACTTCATAGGCTATCGGCAACCTAGTCTGAAAATTGATTCATCGTCATTGTCGTCATCATTAGCTGCTGGAGGGCATACAGAGGATGAAGCACGATGCCGGTCACCATATTCGAATCCCCCAAGGCCAATGAAGCTTGCAACGAGTGAGGACATGGAGCCCCCACGGCCTACGACGACTCCATCGCCTGAAGCTGAGCCCAAATGAACGAATCCCCGCATCTTCCTATCGAATCCCGTGCCAATGGTCAGAGACCTAGCATGGCCTTGTCCTATTCTTCCTCCGCGTCTTCTACCGCGACTGATACCTCGGAAAGGAGGGCACGATGGGGCGACGGCAGATCTGGTGCCAGGAGGAATCGAAGCTACTTCATGGCCATCCGTTGCAGCAGAATGCTGGTAGACGCGAAGTCGGGGATGCATCGGCCGAGAGTTCAAATCGAGGCCCCGAATCCTCGCCGAAGATGGAAGCCGACGCAAGATCCAGCATTAGCTGATGAAGCTTGCGAGAATCCGTAGTCAGTGGCGTCGACGCCGGTTGACGGGTGATGTGTGCACGACTGGTAGAAAAATCTACCATGTTGTCCTCGTTGCCGGCCATGGCTTCTGCTTGACTCGCGACGGCTTGCGCGGGCGGCAGCGGGGCAAGCGCCAAGGCTTTGCACGGAGTTTGCATGGGGTACCGCCAACGGCATCGCAGGGTCGCGAGAGAGACGAGATAGGGTTGTGCGACTCAGGACAGCGAGAGAAAAGGAGAGAGAATAGGGTAGTTGTGGGGGACAATAGTTGGAAAAGTAGGATTTTAGTCTTATGTTTAAAAATTTAGGGACTAAAGGAACTAAAATAAAAAAAACTAATGCATTAGTCTCTTTAAGCAAACATGATTTTCCTTTTAGTCTTTATGTTTAAAAATTTAGGGACTAAAGGAACTAAAATAAAAAAACTAATGCATTAGTCTCTTTAAGCAAACATGATCTTATTCTCTTTGTAGATGGTTACCCTGTTCGTGAGATTATTGATGAAGATATGAAAAAACTTATCTTTTGATGATTAAATCGCGACATCAACATGAAAATTCAAGGCATTGACTTATTTGGTGATATCGGTTTAGTATTTTGTCGGCCGGTATTCTTTTCATTTGTTTTTGTGCTTGTTAATGTGGATCAGTGTTTTGGCTACGTCGTCAACTCGCGTTTCATGTGACGTTTGGACTATTTTGACATAAACTTTGTTTCTATATGTTTTAAACATAGTTAAAATATCCTGTACACCCTCCGTCCCTTAAAAGCCTCAATCATAGTTGTTTTTTTGAGAAGCATTATTTAATATAATATAATATAATATAATCTATCCTATTTTACAAAAGAAAAAATTAGTGTCACTTACTCCTTCCTTTCGTTTCAGAGGTCGTTTTAATTTTTTTACAAAGACTAAATTATATAAAAAATTAATGATATCAAAACATCAAACTAATTTTATTAGATTTAGCATAATATATATTATTTAGGGTTGAAAATATTCTTATATTTTTAATAAACATAATCAAATTTAGTTTGACGATAGAAAAAGTAAAAAGGACTTATATATTTTTATGAAAGGGAGGAAGTATTTTGTAAGTAGAAAATAAAACATAATCCTATCGCACCATGATCAATACTTGGATTCCGTCAGTGTTTCAACCAGCCGTGCACACACCATGACTCCTTCAACACAAATGTTTGTTAATTTATATACGTGTTCCACGCACGCAGGCACGCGGGTCAATTCCATCGCCGGACCACGGACGGTGGGCGTCGTGGTGGTGGTCAGCACAGCACTCCTCCACGCCCAGCTCCGGCGACCGGTCGTCCGGTCAGCGCCGCGCTCTCCTCTGTCTCTCTCACACACACGTCTGAACCCCACACGGCCACAAGAAACACGAGCCAACGCGCACACACTGCGCGGCTGTGCTGGTGGTATTTATCTCCGGCCACCGCCCACCCTCGGGAGGCATATCCTCCTCCTCCTCCATTGTCGTCTTCTTCCCCCATCAAATCGGTGGCTGGGCGAACGCAGCAACCAACACAACTCCTCCTTATCCCCCACGCAGACGCTTCTTCCCCACCACACATTCCCCGCCTCCTCTCATTCTCTCTCCGCCGTTTTGGATTCTTCCCTGATTTTTTTCCCCCTCCTCTCGCTTGTGTTTGTTGCCTTCTTTGCTTATAGTGGCCCAGTGAGCTCCAGCGAGAGGCCCCCTCTTTCGCGAGCCAGCCATTAGCGTGCTTGCTTTGCTTCCCTGCGCCATGAGCGCCAGAGAGAGATTTTGGTGCGATTAGACAACTCAGATTTCATCATCCTATATGCCAAAAAACTCCTCTCTTCTAAACAGATTCTTCAAGGGTTGATTGCATCTTCTTCATCTTGCTGAGGAGGATTTTAAGGCGGATTGGTGGTTCGGGGGACAAGTTTTACTTCGTTTGCTGCTGTTGTTGTATCGAGGATTTGGGCGGAGGAGGAAGAAAAATTGGGATCTTTTCTTCCTTCCTGGGGCGTGATTGGTTGAAAAAAATCCTATCTTTTTTTATTATTATTTCGAGGATGTCGGCGTTGCTCGATCTGCTCATGGGCGTCTTCCGCCAGCCAACCCTCGGCGGGGTCGCCCTGGAGCTCGCCTCCCTCGCCGCGCCGCTCTGGCTCGCCGCGCTCGTCGGCCTCCTCATAGGCTGGGCATGGCGCCCGCGCTGGGCCCTCGTCGTCGTCGGGGACAACGACCGGGCGCCGCCGGAGACCCCTGCTCCGCCGCCGCGCGCCGCCGAGGACTCCTGCCGCAAGAACGAACTAGTACCCGTCGTTCCAAGGTGAGGATTTGTGTGTTTCAGAAATCGAGCCTCCCTCGATTGGGCGAGTTCGAGTGGGCATCTGGGTTTGCCTCAACTGTGGTGGGTGGATGCAGAGCTGCGGTGGCCTCCGCCGCGCCGGAGGAGGATGACGGATTGGCCGTCGATACCGGAGATTTGATGCACCTCCGCCGGCTGGTCGAGGAGAGGGACGGCGGGCCGTCGTGGATTCACATGATGGACAAGACGCTGCCGACGATGCGGTACCAAGCATGGAGGAGAGATCCTGAGGTACTACTTAGTGTCTCCCATTCAATTCAATCATAATCTCACCGCAGCTGTGTGAACTCAATTCGATGGATACTTACTACATGGAATATTTGATTCTACAATCAACAAATTCGGGTTTAGGGGATTGTGTTTGTTGGGGAGCACCGGCCAAAATATCTCTCAAGTTTGTTGTATCTGTATTAGTTTTGAATTACTGCTGAGAAATACGGAAGATGATAATAAACTGATAAGTTCATAATTGAAAATATATATGGTCATTAAGCCCTAATTCGTTAGAATTTAAGATTTTATGTGGTTTGTTTCATTCTAGGGTGGCCCGCCTCAATACCGCAGTAGCACTATCTTTGAGGATGCATCACCAGAAGTTGTCAGGGATTTCTTCTGGGATGACGAGTTCCGGATTAAGAACACTTGGGACGACATGCTTCTTCAGCACGAGACGTTGGAGGAGTGCACAAAGACTGGAACGATGGTTCTACGATGGGTCAGGAAGGTGAGTTTTTCGTATGATATCTCTAGTATTCTTTGTGCAGAGCACCAGCAAACCTGTATATTTTGCTTATATTGGATGCCTTGGTCGTGCAGTTCCCGTTCTTCTGCAGTGACAGGGAGTACATTATCGGCCGCAGGATATGGGCATCTGGAAAGACGTATTACTGTGTAACAAAGGTATAGAATGAAATAATCTGCGTTTTTTTTTCTATAAGCAACTTAATATGAAAGTTCCTAGAAATGCTTTTACAATTCTTATAGTTCCTTTCAAGCAATTGTTTTAGCGGGAAATTTTGTTGTCTACTGCATTATCATCCTAATAGCATGAAGAAAAAAGAACTCATTTTTATTTGGTTACAAGCACGCAGTAAGCATGAATTATCTGAACCATCCAACTATTTAGGTTGGCATAACCAAACTTTTCATGTGTTTCAAACCTTGTAAAGTAGGTTATTCTATATTCTCAGGCCATTGCACACAGTGGCTGAGATGCTTGTCTCCTGAGAGAAGGCTTGTTTCTATCAAGCATTTATCTGTTATGAGCTTGCTTTTCAAATTCCTATGTTTGCCGACAAGACCTAGAGTTGCACATGATAGTGGCATGCTTTTTGTTCTTTTGTGGATTCAGAAATGAGTTAAAGAGAAGTTACATTTTATCCTCCTTACCCCTGGTAGTTCTAAGCATACTTGCTGCATCTTGGTCATCCGTAGCCACATTTAGCAGTGAAGAAAGTCCATTTTACTCCTCCGAACTACTTCACTGGAGCACTTTAACCCCCTAAACTATTTTTTGGCTCATTTTACACCCTGAACTATTGAAAATGGTTCACTTCACTCCCCTAACGTTATTTATCTTCTTTAGTTATCTCTATATAAGTCATATTTTGCACTAAAAATTTGGTAGAATACAGATGCATCCACAACTTACGTCTCAACATTCTTTTTTTTATTTTTTTATCACTGTTTACATAGGTTGAAAGCTCTTCAAACTGATTTAAACATCAAAATTTTAAAGGTCAAGCAAACAACCATGACAAAATTTGAAAACATTTTTGAACTTTGCTAATGGTGCCATCTATGGCTCTAACAAATTTCAGCTTAAAATACAACTTGTATAAAGAGTAACAACAAAAGAGAGATGTTATTAAGGAGTAAAGTGAACCATTTTTAATAGTTTAGGGGGTAAATGAGCCAAAAAATAGTTCAGGGGATTAAGTGATCCATTGAATTAGTCTGGGGGAGTAAAATGGACTTTTTTCTTTAGCAGTTATATGTTTAAATATTTAACTGTATGTATGCAGATTATGTTATTGAACTTTTGCCATAATATTTCAGGGTGTGCCTCGCCCCTCTGTTCCAAGGCGCAACAAACCTCGTCGTGTGGACGTTTACTACTCTAGTTGGTGCATCCGTCCAGGTAATCTTGCAGTTCCATCGCTCGACTTTGCAGGATGACACATTTTGTGAGGCCAACGAATCTAACACTTGTTCTTCTCATCAGTCGAATCAAGAAACGGTGATGGCTCAATGACCGCATGTGAGGTGCTCCTGTTCCATCATGAGGACATGGGGATTCCACGGGAAATTGCAAAACTTGGTGTTAGGCAGGGGATGTGGGGCTGCGTCAAAAGGATTGAACCTGGCTTGAGGGCATACCAAATCGCGAGGACTGCTGGCGAGCCCCTTTCAAAATACGCTGCCATGGCACACGTCAACACGAAGGTTGATCCTGATGAGCTCGTCACTGCAGAGGACAAGACCGAGGCCAGTTCAACGAACAACGCTGAAGCTGAGAAACCGAAGCACTGGACAGGCAATATACCCAAAGTCCTCCTTGTAGGTGGCGCAGTTGCCCTGGCATGCACGTTTGACCATGGACTATTAACAAAGGCTGTCATATTCGGTACGGCGAGGAGGTTTGCAGGACCAGGAAGGAGATAAGGAGATAAAGTCAGATCCTGATGAACAATTCTCTGCTTATCGTCTAGAAATGGTATGCATACAAAAGGTCCCCCGCAATGTCATTGTCGTACCAATACAACAGATGATTCAGATCTAGCCTTTTTTGCAGTTCAGATATTGCCATTGTTGCATATTCTGGGCTGGTTTGTCCATGTTAGATCAGTTATGAAAAGATCTAGTTCAAGACGAAAAGGAGTATTCGTTTAGCAGACTAGGGACATACTGCTGTTACTGCAGTTTCTGAGGATTAGAACTAGCAAAGCTGGGATTTTGAGACCAAAAAGCCGGTTGTATGGTGTACAATGTATAAGGCTCAAATTTGAGGTGCTATAAAATATAGTGCTATTGTTAGTTTCAAGAATTCTCGCTCTTGTCGTCGCAAACATTTATTATTTTCTCCTATGGGTGGTGGTGACATGCATGGTGAAATTCTTGTTGAATATTCTTCAGAGAAATCTGCTTTCAATTGGATTGTCCAATTATCTCGGATGAACTTGTTGGTTCTATCGACATGAAAATTGACCCTTTTTTGGAGATTTACTTTACTTCCCTGAGACAAAATCACCCATGTATACTTTTATTGCTAGCAAAAGGGTATTGTATGCGCAGGATTTACGTGACTGCTTATACTTAGCGTGTGTCATGCCCTCTTCCTTTCTTTTTTTTTTCCTTCTTCCATTCCATTTGCTTTTCTTGTCCTCTTTTCTATTAGCACCTAGTAATTCTTGCTTCTCACAAAATTGAACTGCTTTTTCAGAAGGCATCAATTCTCCACTAGCCAATGTGCTTTTCCAAAGTGAAAAAGGACATGCCATTACTACCTTAAAAAATTGGATGTTAGGAAACAGTAGTGGTCTAACTAAGGCCTGCATTTTTAATACGGCAAGCAAACTTTAATTCAGGGATCATTGATTAATTCAGCACAGCAAGATTGACACTAACAGCTAACTTCAGAAACAAGATTGACACTAACAGCCTGGTTCACATTACCGATTTCGAGCTGAAACCCTGTCCCCGTCGGTTTATCGAAAACCGACCAAAAATAAATCGATGTCTTTTGATCAACTCCGTACAAAAACAAAATAAAACGGTTTGATTTTCACAAACCGGACCCTAGCGGTTTTTTGCTAAAACCGATCGGAATTGTAATCCCTGCAAACAGCTAACCTGGGAAACACAGAGAAGTAAGCTGGTACGCCTGTCTTTGCTGTGTAGCTTCTGAGAAGATATCAAAAGAGCATTGCTTTCAGCATGACCTAGTTTAATGGTCACTTGGAACTGGGAAGTTGCACCATCCATTGGACGCATAGCTGGAATTCCCCAAAAATTGCAGACCAACCTTTGCTGAAAACTAGTCAAATTTGGTTGCAAAGAGGCATAACAGAAAGTATTGTTGTTGATGGCTCCTCTCTCTTTCCATATGCACGCGAGGAGTCTCTGGTGCATGGCTGTATCAGATTGAAAAATGTAATCAGATAGTTTTTGACTGATCAAAGACAAAAATATGTTAGGGTCTCCTTGCATAGCCTATAGCAAACAAAAAGACCTGGACTAACTTCCTCTAGCCCAACTCATTTGTTAACTATTTTTATTGTAAAAACATGGTATTTAACCGTAAATCTGCGTGTCATGCACTTGTATTTTTCTTTTCATTGTATTTAGAATTAGTTTATAAATTATTTTAGTATTAATGTTAGACGATGTATCTGTTAACAACGAAACATCTATGATGACTTCACTTTCACTAATCTCAAGATATGTCGAACTAATATTCAAAGGTGCTCGATGAGTACGATATGTGTGTGTACGTTCATGAGTGCATATATACATACATACATACATATACATATATATATAGAGTCGGCACATGCGTATATATCATGTTAAAAAAATAAATATAGATTAATAAATTAAGATTTTAAGATGGGTGCAATTTCGTATTTGTTAATGTCAAATTTAAAAATTATTAAATTTTATACAAACTCAAACTAGAGATTTTTTTAAAACTCAAACTAGAGATTCATTGTGGTAAAAACTAAAGACTTCTTTGGTATTCTTTGGTATTTGGTTTAAAATATTTATATTTTGTCTAACAGAAATATCACAAAATTGTATATCGTTCTAACGAAATAGCTTAGGTTAGTATGATATCTATATATCAAGATCTAATATTTATGGGGTATCATGCCTGATACCACCGATACTAATCTAATACCTATACTATCATACGTCAACATGGTACCTACAGAGCCCGGTACCTATGGGTATCGTATCTAGTACGACAATATGAGATTCGGCATATATTTGATATCATAGATATCAAATATACTTACGAAGTTACCATACCGTGCTGACTTGAGCACACATAAGCTATTTCGTTGGAACGATACAGCTATAAGTGTTCTATAGCAGTACTCATTATTTAACTTAAATCCTTATATTATCTACTATCACAATAATATGATATGTTTATAATGACCAGATATTTCTTATTAATGTTGGACCTTTTTATAGTGCCTAGTTAGTTTAACTGTATATCGATGGAAAATACATATTTATTATTATAAAACCAAATGATTCTATTAATCTATACATGTCCATACCATACCGCTATACGTATATAGAGTTGCTAAAATTTAAAAGAACTTTATATCTCTCCGTTGATTTCGAAAGCCTCATAAAGGGTTTTTATGCTCTGACAAATATTCGTGAATGTACTCATTTCACTTTGTATTCATTCCATATATGTATTCAATAATATTTAATTTTTAGCAAAAGACTGTGAGGGAGATCTCCACAGTGCCAGAAATATTCAATAATATTTATTTTACTTTCAAAAAATAATATTTATTTTTATTACCTGAGTAATCTTTTTTTCAAAATAAAAGAATATAAAAATAATGTGGTAGAGACAGTTTTTTCCGTATCCGAGTCGTTTACATCCCTACGAATAATAACCCTACGAATAAGAATGAGTCATATCAGAAAACATCTCCAAATTCAGTATGATCCAGCCTCGATTTATCCCTGAAATTGGAGATGGTAAGCCACAGCCCTATTCGACCGCGGCATCTAGCCGAACAGACATGGTCTCTGGGTCGGTTTTACAGGCAGAATGCAAGAGACCTGAGACCCTAGCCAAGTCTTAGAGTTGGTATCTTTTACATAAGAATGCAAAAAAATCGTTAGAACGTTTGGTAAATCTGAACTCTAGCCAGAACTAATGTAAACCGTGACAGCAGGGTTCAATCTACCGGCCAAATAACCGGTGTAGAGCCCGAGGTTCAGTTAGGTACCAGGTACTGGTTGTGGCACAGAGATGGATATGAATTCAATTTTTTTAAGAAAATTACTGATCAAAATTTCAAACCTTTGTATTTGATTTTTTGATCGGTAAGTTTCGCTAACCATTACTTGTCCTTCCTTTTGAGACTAGAACTTTTGCAAATACTAAATTCCATACCTTTTTGACTGGGACAATCATTCAAGTCCATGGTTTAGCCAAAAGTAAAACAAGGACAGCAGATATTGTTTCACATTCCATCATGATGTGTATAAATATAGTATCACAGGCAGGAAACTAATCACTGTAACTCAGCAGAAACTCTAAACCAGAAGTATCTTTCCATGTCCAGACATAGGAGTGATTGATTACAGGCCCAGCGGTTCTGAAACCAATAGAACTACTGAAGAGCAAATCGAACACACTGAGCAAAAACTGGGGCAGCATTTGAGCATGTTGATATGGGAGGTCTAAGAATGAAACAAATGAAGAAGTAAGTTGTGCTTACATTACGCTTGACATGACGACGGGTTCGACAAAAACTAGGATAGAGTAGAGCTAGAGAGATACAAGAAAAAGCAAGACATAATAACTGATAAGCATGCTCGTTGAACCTCTCAGACTTGAGCCGTGCCTTGCGTGAACAAGGGATCCTCACACCGGTACTTCCCATCGGGGCCAATGCCAAAGCCCTTGGGATCTGAGAACACGTTTTCCAGAAGCTGGCTCCGAGGAGGAAGCGGGCTTGCATCGGCGAACTCCACGGCCTCTTCAACAACATCATCGATCTTCTTCTCGATGCTCTTCAGCTCGGATTCAGTTGCAAGGTTCTGTTCGATGATGTACTTCTTCAAGGCTGTAATGGGGTCCCTTGCAGCATAATGAGATTTCTCATCTGTGCACAAGGTCATCAGACGATTTAGTCAGTCAAATTAGGAGGAAAGAATTGTACAGGTGACTTAAGGATTCAATAACTTGGTGATGCTACACAACCATAAAATGAATAATGAGAATATAGTCTCAGGGATAGACCAATAAAAAAACAGCATGAGTTACAGCTATGAATCAAAGTATAGAATTAAATATGCCAAATATACACTGCCAAACGAAAAAGATAGATCATGAAGAAGATCGGTGAGGTTACAAAAATCAAACATAATTTGGTAGAAATAAACAGGGGCTTATTGATTCAAGATCAAACTAGACAAAAAAAACTAACAAATGTAGGACACAGCTCACATATCAACCCTACTTAATGATTGTATTGAAAGCACCAAGTATGGTGAATTTAAACAATCATGACTCATGAGATCCTATTAACCAACAACTCCTTGTTTCTCCCCAAAACTGATGTTTTTCATCAAAATGGTAGTTGAAGAAAGTGGTGCCAGATGCCCTATGAAGTAACTACCAAACAATCTAGCAATAACTGTCAGTATGTTGACATGTCAGATAAGATGACTGGGATGACGATAAGAACGAAAGCTACAGCCTTCGAGAATTTCTTTTTGTTCAATAATTCAATTGGCATAAAAATACAAACATTCCACCAGACTATTCTATAGCAATAACTAATTTTAATAAATTTTCATTATGTATCAAATCACCTTATTAGTTAATCATCAGCAAAGAAGATCCTGTGTATACTGATCTGATGAAACAAGATATACTAAATTTGGAAGGAAAATTTTTGCATGTAGATGATGAAATCTTATTAACACTCCTTCATTAAATTCTAGATAGTTATAAAATTACAATGTCAATAAACAAGATCAGAGGACCTTGCCTGAGGAAAATTATGTGGTGAATTAGTACAAAGTTTGTGAAGTGTATCGTACTTTAAGTCAGATACAAAACAGAATGGTATTAAAAATAGTAGAGACCTAACTGCCTGAATATTTTCCTTATAGTTTTCCATTTCTCTGTTTAGTTAGCCTAGTAGACACCATTGAACTTAAAAAAGAACAAGGAAGGTGACCCTTACCAGGCTTCCTGAGCTCATCTGGATCAGCAAGAGAATGTCCTCTGAATCGGTAAGTCTCACACTCCACAAGAGTCGGTCCTTCACCTCTCCTTGCCCTCTCAATGGCCTCCTTAGCCACCTCCCTGACCTTCAGGACATCCATCCCATCAACATGCACCCCGGGCATTCCAAATGCTGGGCCCTTCTTATAGATCTCTGGGTCTGAAGTAGCCCTAAGATGGGACATCCCAATTGCCCATAGATTGTTCTCCACAACAAACACAATAGGAAGCTTCCAAAGCTGAGCCATGTTCAGGCACTCAAAGAATTGGCCATTGTTACAGGTACCGTCACCAAAGAACGCCAGTGTTACATCAAGTCCGTCAGGGCTAGACTGCTTGAGCACCTCATGGCGGTACTTAGCAGCAAAGGCAGCACCAGTGGCAACAGGGATGCCCTCTCCGATGAAGGCAAAACCTCCAAGGAGGTTGTGGGGTTCAGAGAACATGTGCATAGAACCACCTTGTCCCCGACAGCAGCCAGTGGCCTTACCGAAAAGCTCAGCCATGACAGAACGTGCCGGGACACCCTTGGATAGTGCATGGACATGGTCACGATATGTGCTGACGACACAGTCAGCTTGGTTGAGCAGCTTGATGAAGCCAGTGGAGACAGCTTCTTGCCCATTGTATAAATGAACAAAACCAAACATCTTACCACGGTAGTACATTTGCGCACACATGTCCTCAAAAACACGGCCAAGAACCATGTCCTCATACAGCTCCAAAGCCTCTTCACGTGTGACAGCCTGGGGAAAATGAAACGATATGAATCAAGAAGGCAGTAATTAATACTTGAACAGCAGACAAGATGAGTTTTCCCTATCCAAGCACCACAGTGGCTACAAAATTGCAAGCTGCATTTCAAGAAGTGAGGCAATATTCTCCAGTTCTGAAATTGCAAGAACGGATCGTGCCTGCAAAACGTTGCATTTCCAGATTTCATCAGGGCTAAAAGTAAATTGCCTCCACAAATTCGTGCCAAAGAATGAATTTTAGTTGCTAACAGGTGACCTTTTGCACTAAAGAAAGCTCAATCAAGAATACAAAACCGCCGAAAGTTTGGACAGTCACACTGAGGAAGTCACCATGAGGGCAGCTTTTCGTAACACTTTCGATCTAACTAAAAGTGCAATTTTTAGCACTGAGAGCTGCTCAACATGAGATTCAGGAAAGTAGCCTAGCATCCAAAATTCCAAGCAGTGCGCGAAATCTAACTGCGGTTAGAGTTAAACCACCTCAGGAATGACGAATCTACAAACCAGAAACCCCAGGATCGGAAATTCTAACATCTCAAGTAGCTAAACTGCGGCGGCGCCCCCAAAGATGGGATTTTTAACACACCGGCGGCGCCCAAGATCGCTCCTTTTTTTGGTTCATTTCAGAGAGGGGAGGAGTAAGAAGTAAGAAGAGATGGATTGGTCCGTACCGAGTGCGCGGCGGCGGCGGGCGCGGCCTTGTTCCCGGAGAGCACGTCGGAGGAGACGGCGAGCGCGGTGCGCAGGCGGGGCGCCGGCTTCCTCCGCGGCCTGAGGGAGGCGGAGCCGGGGAGCGGGAGCTGCGGCGCCTTGTAATCCCCGCCGGATCTCGCGGCCACCGGCGCCAAGAACTTGGCGGCGGCGGTGAAGGAGGAGGCAGCGGCCATCTCTCGCTCTCTGTCTCTACTCCGCCCCCGCCGTCGTCGGGTGGCGCGTGTGCAATGCGGCGATGGCGGAGAAAGAGAGGGGAGGCACACGGTATAAAGAGAGGGGAGGGGAGGAGGCGGAGAGAACGAGGAAGAGGTGATTCTCTCGTTTGCGGCGGCTGCTTCTTCTTCTGCTTCGGGGGATCCGCCGACGCCCAGACGCCCAGCCCAGGGATGGATACGTAAACCTGTTTCTTACATGTTCCTCCAATCCAACCTCCAGCCACACGCACACAAACTCTGGGATTACTGACGTGGCAATTGACTGACATTCTTCACCGATGAGAAAACTGTATATACTCCATTTCTTGTATGTTGGAGAAAAACCATTCTTATTATATAGTTCTATTTGTAAAAAAATATCGTTCTTCATATTCTATTTTGTAGCAGTTTTTTAAGATATTATAGTTTATATTGAGAAAATTCATGAAATGTCATTGACAAAACACCCTCATCAAAAAATGCCACCGACAAACGCAACTCGCAGAAAACGCCATCGTACAAGCCATTTTGTTCAAAAATATCATCGCCATCACTTCTACTCTGTTAGACGCCGTTATTTTTGTCAAAGTGACCAAATTGCCCTCCTCAACCCTGGTTAAACCTCTTTCCTTCACTGCTGGCCACTCCTCTTCCACCTCTTCTCTCGTCATTGATGGCTTCTCCCTTTCCACCACCATAAGGGCCCCCTCTTCCCTCTCTCTCCCTGACAACGGCCTCGAATGGCAATGGTTCCCATCCAACTCATCATCAATGGCACTACTATGCGCGTCCTCACCTGGAGCTCCCCATCGTCCTTGCCCTCGAGCTTCCGCCGCCGCCGCCGCCACCGTCCCCTCTCTCTCCCTGATGGCAGCCTCGAATAGTGAAGCGAGGTTGTGGCAGTCGAGGCGGCCTCGGCAACTATCAAGGAGGAGATAAATCGATGCCAGCAGTGTATGCAAGTGGATTTGCCTGTCGCAGCGATGGTTTTCGTCCTCGTCACCGACGACACCCTCACGCGCATCCTCACGGACCTCACCTAGAGCTCCCCGTCGTCGCTGCCCCCGAGCTCCTGCTGCGTCCCTCGACCTCCCACCGCGAGCTCCTCCTCTGAGCAACCAACATGCGGGCCTCATTGGGAGCTTTCTCCTCTATGTATGAACTTTGCAACATTTTCAAGAATGCTACGGTACTAAAAAAACTTAGGCCAAAATTACTAGAAGTAGATGTTATTGTGAACTTCCTTTGATGAAATTTTGAGGTTTTTTCTCATGTATAGTTTTTCTATGAATCAGACAAAGTATTAGTTTGTATATACATTATAGATCCAAGGGCAAAATAGTCTTTACACAATGTCTAACAGAGGACATATAACAGAGCAGTGACTGCCATAGCATTTATAAGACAAAATGACTCGTAGGATTGCAATTTCTACATGTTACGTTCGATTTTTTAGATTAAAGCTTTTGTCAATGGTATTTTATGAATTTTTTCTTTGCATTTTTATAATTTATTCGAAAAATATGTTAGAAATAAGTCAGTGAGCAGAGAGTGTATAGCAAATGTTTGTTATTTACTTACTTAGCGTGTGTTAGAATATTTTATATCTTAAACATTGTTAGTCCTTTTAACAGTCGTTATAATATTGTGGGAAATAAAAATCAATGACGGAGCGAGTGACATTGTTGAGCTCTCGGGTTGTGAAGAACGTTCTAGTTGACGTCAACCTTTTATGGGTTTCTTCATAATCCACAGTGAAGCACAATAGTAGTAGAGTGCCAGTGATCAGCTCGGAAGATGGCTCTACCGTACATTTTTTAAGCTAGCTAGGAGCTCATATACATGTGAAAGTTTTGAAAACCTTAAGTTATAAATCCTAGTAGTCTTTGGGGAAAATGTTTTAAGATATTTAGTTGAAAGTTCAAACGTTAGTTTTGAAGCAAACAAAAGATTTCGCGTTAGTACATAATATAAGGGCATATCGTTTTATTTTGTTCTTAGTTTTCTTTTGGTATAAAGAACTACTACTAATTATTTCCACGTCCATTAGAGTAGTGAGCAACTAGCTTAACTTGTAACATTATGCAAAAGTTAACAATTCATAATGCGCTGAGATAATTTCAAGGCATCTAATCTCGTTTCATTCGTTTCGCATATATGCTAGGACCCTCGTATGGACTTAGTCTATCGACCTTCCATGGGTAGGCCAACAATCTTGACTGTGAAATTGACTGAAGAGATTTTTTAAAAAACCACAGGTAAGGCACCTTTGGTTTATTGCACGTATAAGGTTAGCATTAATAAAAAAATTACTCTGATTTACCTCCTAAACTATAAATATGATTACTTCTCTACGAAACTAAATAAAATATCAGTCAACTATTCAATCCAAACACTTAACCCTGCGCCTATTTAGACTGGTTTCAATTGTGTTGTCTGATATGGTATTGTCGATGTCGTAGATCGATACGCAGGGATCCTGGGGACTCTCTTTTTGGTTCGGCACGGGGAGCGGTGTATCCTGGTTCAAACCCGCGGAAAAAAATGAAGTGATGCAGATGAGGCGGGAGTTTATACAGGTTCGGGCCACCAGCGTGGTGTAATACCCTACTCCTGTTCGTATGTAGTATATGGGGCAAGTTGCCAAGAACAATGAGAATGTTCCTCTCCCCTAGACTCGGTGGCGGGTGAAGGACTTCTGCAGGCTAGTTGGAGAGGCTGGGTCTTGAGCGGAGTCTCTTCCTTTTCAGCCTTGAACAGAACAGGACCAGAACCAGAAGAACGGAACAGAACCTGTTTTATGATGGACTTGGGTCTCCTTTTATAGAATAAGAGAACACCACAGTAGTCCTACCCTTTTTCTATCTCACTCCACGTGAGGGAGTGGTTTTTTGCCTTGTCTTGTCGAAGAAGTCATTCCATTCCTACTCCTTCCTGTTTGCTGCGTCATGGAAAGCGAAAAAAGAGTGGTCGTCGTGGTAGCCATGCCGCTGACATGATGATGGTTTGCCTACCTCCTCCGACGGGTCCCATCGATCGGCGGCCTATTCCATGGGTAGGCAAAGGCACCATGCTTCCTGCGCTCACACTCTCTCTCCCACGCTCGGTGCGGAAATTAGTGGGGGCCACAAAGGTGACCAGCAGAGCGATCTGCCCGAGGGGCCACACCTTTCCGGGCGTCACCCCAATGATAGGGTGAGAAGGCCCGAGCACCATTTTCGGGGCCTTGATTGCCTCAAAAGCCTTCGGAGATAGCACGTTGAGGGCCGCACCTTCGTCAATTAAGACTCGGGCGACCTTGACGTTGCAGATGGTGGGGGAGGTCACGAGGGCCAAATGGCCGCTACGTGCGACATTTCCGGGGTGGTCGGTCTAGTCAAAGGTGATGGGCACCTCTGCCCAGCGCGACCTCCGGGCCGCCTCGTGAGACGGCACGGCTGCGAGGAGCTCGCGTCTCGTGGACTTGAAGCTTCGGCGGGATATTTGGGCGTCGCGCCGCCGCCGATGGTGGCGACGATGTGCTGGGGATCCTGGTAGCCCAGGTTGTCATCGTCGTCCCCGGCGGGGGCCGTATCCCTGGCCTCCTCTCGCCGGTTGTTCGGGCGTTCCGCCGGTGCCTTGCCCTTGCGGCGGATCTCCTTCTCGTTCTCCCTCCGCTCCTGCTCATACTTCTGCACTCGCTCGGCCAGATTTTTGTCCGAGCGGCACTCAGAGAGGTCGTGGTGGGAGGTTTGGTGCACCATGCACCATTTGTCTCCGGCCCGGCCCTGGGGGCGAGGGTCCGGGGACCGCCTGCGGTTACCCACGGGCTTGCCCTTCCGCGAGGGCTTCTCGGCTTCGTCGGTGGCGAGGACGTGGCCCTCCTCGTCACCGCGCGATGGCCGACGCTTTCGTCGCCGTTCGCGCCGCTCTTCACGGGACGCGGAGGGGCAGGCCGTGGAGGCCGGGGTAGGATTTCGGGATTCCAAACCCGGGCCTCCTCCTTGCGGCCACCGGCCTGCGAGCTCGAAGAGCTCCGTGGTGGTCCGGCCTTGGATTCGATCTTCTCCAACATGACGTCGTGGCATACGCCACTCCGGAAGGCGAAGATCACTACATGGTCAGCGATGGAGGGTATGGTGTTGCGTACCTGGCAAAAACGCTAAATGTATTTGCGCAGGGACTCGTCCTCCCCTCGTCGGACCATGTGAAGGTCTGCCTCCACTCCCGGGCGTGGGTAGGTGCCCTGGAAGTTGGAGGTGAACTGGCGGCACAGGTCGTCCCAAGAGGTGACTGACCGGGCCGGCAAGTTCATCAGCCAGGAACGGGCCTGGCCTTTGAGCACCATGGGGAAGAAGTTAGCCATGACACGCTCGTCTCCTCCGGCGGCCTCAATGGCCGTGGTGTAGATCTGGAGGAACTCGGCAGGGTTAACCGAGCCGTCGTACTTCTCCGTAAGGGCCGGCATAAACTTGTTAGGCCAGCGCACGTTACGAAGGTCGGCAACAAAGGCCTGACAGCCGTTGCCGGCCGTAGGGGGCGACAACGGCTGCGGGGCCTCGTTGGGTGCCGCGGAGCTCCCCACTTGCGGCTAGGCCATTATGGCCGCTCACCGACCGCCGATGGGCTCCATTCGCGGGAGGGCCGCTGCGGCCACTTGCCGTGAGGTGGCGCCTCCCGACGAGGAGGCGCAGTCCGGCGCCCGTCCTAAGCGGCGCTCGTCCCGGCGCTGCTCAATGTGGAGGCGGGCGTCGCGCCCCGCGTACAACAAGTCCCGGGGCGGCTCCGTGGTGCTGCCGCCGGGAGGCTCTCCTTCACCCTCGCGGCTGCCGCTGCCCTTCGAGCCCGTCGCCGGGAAGAAGAGCTTAGCGCGACTTGCGAGCCGCGCGGTTGGCGGCTGGAGGAAGCGAGGTCGCAACCCGGCGCCGGGCCGTGCCTACGAGCTTTGCCACGTCGTCGAGCCACCTCTTGGCGTTGGACCCCTCGCCTGGGGTGGCTGGGGGATGGCGCAAAAGAGCTTCTGCCGCCTGGAGGGCACCCTCAGGAGTGCCAAACTCCAGGCGACGATGGACGTCGCCTCGGCGGTGCTCGCCGGCACGCCCACTAGGGCATGGTCTGGGTCCCACAGGAGCGTTGTCGGCCCTGCAGGATGCACGGGCCCCTCCGCCTCCAACCGCCGCCGGCCGAGGGCGAGGGATGGCGCAGCGCTGCCACCGTCGCCACCATCGGTGGTGAGGGAGACGAAGATCCCTCCCCTCGAGCGGAGGTGGCGGAAGTTGGGGCGTGCCTGCGCGTCGACCTCTTCCGCGCCTCGTTGGTGTGCCACGCCGCGCGTAGCGAGCGAGCCTGACGCGGAGCGTAGGGCGCGGCCGTGGACCATGGCTAAGACGGGGAGAGAGGATTCCCGCCGGAAAGTGGGAGGAATATAGGAATTTAAATCAAAACACAGCGTGCTCCCCCTACCTGGCGCGCCAGCTGTCGATGTCGTAGATCGACACGCAGGGATCCCTGGGACCCCTTTTTGGTTCGGCACGGGAGCGGTGTATCTGGTTCAAACCCGCGAAAAAATGAAGTGATGCGGATGAGGCGGGAGTTTATACAGGTTCGGGCCACCAGCGTGGTGTAATACCCTACTCCTGTTCGTATGTAGTATATGGGGCAAGTTGCCAAGAACAATGAGAATGTTCCTCTCCCCTAGACTCGGTGGCGGGTGAAGGACTTCTGCAGGCTAGTTGGAGAGGCTGGGTCTTGAGCGGAGTCTCTTCCTTTTCAGCCTTGAACAGAACAGGACCAGAACCAGAAGAACGGAACAGAACCTGTTCTATGATGGACTTGGGTCTCCTTTTATAGAATAAGGGAACACCACAGTAGTCCTACCCTTTTTCTATCTCACTCCACGTGAGGGAGTGGTTTTTTGCCTTGTCTTGTCGAAGAAGTCATTCCATTCCTACTCCTTCCTGTTTGCTGCGTCATGGAAAGCGAAAAAAGAGTGGTCGTCGTGGTAGCCATGCCGTTGACGTGATGATGGTTTGCCTACCCCCTCCGATGGGTCCCATCGGTCGGCAGCCTATTCCACGGGTAGGCAAAGGCACCATGCTTTCTGCGCTCACACTCTCTCTCCCACGCAGCCGCCCAGTACATTAAATACGACTGGACAGGGCGTGAGGGGGGCGTGCGCAGAGTAGGTGCGCGGTCATACCACGGTCTTAGTCAAAGACTTTTAGCCCTCTTTGCATTATGACAGGCAAAAAGGGGTGATGATGGGTGTAACTGACAGCCGCGCCTCACATCGCATTGAATGCGGCGAGGCAGGCGCTCAGCTTTCCTCTATTTGAGCATTAAATGGGTTGGTTGGTAGTTGGATTCGCCCCTCTCTCAGAGAGGTGCGGGGTAGAGGATGGGGGTCTGGGTGATCCCGGACCCTACCAACCAGGGGTTCGGGAGATCCCGGACCCCGCCGTTTGGGAGCACGGTGGCCTCCGGGCAGCCTCCGGGCCAGCCCCTTCAGGGGCGGCCACGTGACCGTCCGTGGCCGAGACTCGCCTAGCCTTTTAGGGCATAACTTTGACGCTCCTTGATGGACAAGGGCGCCTTCCTTCTTCTCAAATGCCACGCCTCTGACATACCCCCGGGCCCATATCACCGACAGATATACCCACGTGACAGATGACATGACAACCTAACAAAAATACCCCTTGGATCTAATAAAAATTTCAATCTTCTGTCCTTAAATAGCTAGCTAAAACAATATTTTTTTCTAGATATAAAAATATCTTACTACGAGATGAAATTTAGAGCTATGACAATACAACATGAAAAATAACTGTCCTTCAATCTTATCAAACATCTGAACATATATCTTCATATACCTCCCTTATATATACACACACATATTATATATATATATAGACACACACATATATGTGGATCCATTGAATCTATTTAAAATCCAAATTGTTTTATAATATACTAGTAAATATGTCCGTGCGTTACAACGAGCGTCATTTTATTTTATCATAATTATTCTAAAGTTGAAGTCTCATATGTAATTCTAATTTATATTTTTTTTCTTTATGTCTTCACCTGAGACTTATTGTCCGGTACATTTGGAATAGTAAACATGCTTGCACGAGTGATTTGGATTTAATTTAATTTAATTTGGATATCAAAGGTGAGTTTGTTTTTTCTATTACAAAATACAAACTAAAGCTAGTATGTAAACAACATCATATGAAAAATTTAATGTGACTAACTCTAACTTTGCATATAACATTGTCACAAATCCAATGAGCACGACCAAATCTATGGTAACATCTAACTATTTCTTTCTTTTCCTAGTTATTTTCATGAGGCAGGGAGGGGCGTAGGAGGTCTTTTTTTCATCAATCCCTCTTTTTTCTTTTCAGCAGTGGGACTGCGGGTTAATTTTATAAATACTCAAGGGATTTTCTGCAAAATAGCCAGACGGACGAAAATTGCATTGGGATTGCGGGTTAATTTTATAAATACTCAAGGGGTTTTCTACAAAATAGTCAGTCGGACAAAATTTTTGAATGAAAACATTACTTGCTTTATAGATAGTTATTATAGATAAACAGACAAGTTATTATTGTTTATCGATACAATTTAGATGTGTGATTGATTTTAAATTTAAGTGGGGGCGGGGAAACCATTGGGATTAATTTCCTGCGGGAAGACGAGGATGAGAACAAAATTTCCGGTTGCCAACTCGCCATCTCTAGATAGGACTGTATAGAACTGGAGACTGGAGTAAGTCGATGTACAAATACAGGATTAAGTTTAGGTGCAGTTCCATTTCAGCCTTATTATTATTTTTTTACCAAAATTTAATAAAATAACAAACTAAGTATACTTTTTATCACAGTCACCATAAAAAATTGGTATTTCCAAATGCTCATAAGAACACAATCAAAATTCAGATTTGTTGCGGATTTTGAATGTGGATAGATTACGGGGTTACTAAAACGCCCTATGATGTAGGCGTCAAACGCAATGGGCTCTCGATCCTTTTAGGCCCAATTATTAAGGCCCAAGCTGTGGATTTCACCTGACCTTTTTAGGACTACGGGTTAATTTCAGAAAAACTCAAGGTTTTTTTTTAAAAATAGCAGGTAGAATAAAATTTTGGGTAGAAACACTACTTGCTTTATAAATAGTTATAGATTATAGATAGATATAGATATAGGTCCCGTTGGGTAGAGATTCTCCTCTCTGATTCTCAACAGAATCAGTAAAATCCCTGCCAAACGAGTTATTTTGTAATTGATTCTTAGAAAAATCATTTCAAGTGATTCAACAGTTTTACATAGGGAGTGAGAATCACCTAAACCAGAATCACCTGAAATCAGTTTCTCCCAAGAATCACCTGAAAATCACCTAAAATATTGTTCTAATTATTACTTTATTATATCGATTCTGATTCTTTCCAGAATCTAATTTTGAAGAATCAGAATCTACAATCAGAGAATCATAGAATCAGAAGCCCTACCAACGGTATAGATTATAAAACGGAGAAAATAACAAATAATATAGATAAAGGAATTACACATAAAGCAATATAATTATGTATATCACTTTGAAGAAAAAATATTTTACATAACCATCCCGGGCGAAAGGATCACACTCATAGAAAATTTGCACAAATAAAAATATAACCCCGCAAAAATAATGACCAGAAAATCAACAGATCAGGTGGAACACAGCTAGTAGCTCGTGTGTGTGCTTCATGAATCATGATATCATCAGCGAGGAACAAGGGTCTCGAAGCAGTTGAGGCCATCCAGCTCCACGGCGAACCGTGGCTTCATCAGCTGCTTGCTCACAACCACCTTGACGGCAGCTGCAGCGCTACTGTTCGTCTTCTCTTTGCTCTGCTTCTGCACCTGCACTTTCGCTGGGCTTGCTACTGCCAGCTGCAAAATCACAAGAAATCAACACACGTAAAATGATCCTGATCGATCAAGAACAACAACAGCAGCAGCATGTGCAAGATCAAGGATATCTATCAGTCTGAAGAATCTTTGTTGATTTGAGTGAGAAGAAGTAACTGACTGACCTTGTTGATCCTCAGGCATTCGCCAGCCACCTGCGAAGACAGGATAGCATCTGCAGAAGCCATAATTTTGTGACTTTGTCTCACTGATTGTCTAGCTATTACTGCAAAATTGACGATTAATTCGATGGTACAACAAAGCTAGCTAGCTTATGTCTATTATATATGCAATGGAGAAGGTAAGAAGAGTATATATGTTGGGATTGAGCTGCTGTTGTTTCAGTGGCTTAAGATGCAAGAGGATAGGAGCGTTTTGTTGGATGTCCTTGAATCCACGTTGCTCGACATAGTGAGTTCTTTCAGTTTTGCTGAAGAAGCTCGATTGCTAGATGGACAGCAGCCTATCTTCAGAATCTCTTATCCACAAGCTCGATGGCTCAACAATATCCTCCAAGCCTTCAAAGGGTTGTGCACTTTTTCTCTCTCATGGATAATGATGTGTAGATGGTGACTACAAGATTCTTTTCTTTTGGATCCACAAGACATGAAATTATCATTTACATAATTCAAGATATAAGAAAGGCGCCATTACACAAAATTTTATGATCAAACACAGTATGTTTGTGACATATGAAATTAACAAACGACAAGAAAATAAATTAATACTGTTCCTATTTATTTTCATATTTTTCGTTTCTGTGTTGTTTATCCAAAAAAAATTAAAACTTCAAATGGTATGAGATTTTCTAGATATATTAGAAGGAATAAAAAGGCATGTAGCCTTGCAGAGTCTTTAAAAGGAAAGAAAAACAACAGGTGGGGGACAGAAGAAGGAGACTTACCATTGTTCTATTTGGTTTATATTTTCGTTAGGTAAGAAGGCGACTTGGTTTTCGTCCATGGAGATATGGCAAAAATGTTGTATGTCAATATGACATCTCACAAACAAAGTCTAAGCTATGTCAGTTGGAGTTATATATTGTTGTCTAATACCACTTGGGATTCTATAATTTCGATGGAGACGACAGTTTCTAGTGGTTTTTTAATCTTTTTTACAGAACCTTTGTGTTCAGTTTACAACACAAATATTTGCACGTCTGGATCACCGCCAGGCGTCTGACTTGAACTCGCCCTTAGGCCCCGTTCGTTTGAGCGTTTGGGGCAATTAGCCAGTTGGTAATAACTATTATAAAATAGATTTATTTTATTTGATCTTTTAGAAAATTTTTATATAAAAATTTATTAAAAAACACATCCTTTAACCGTTTGAGAAGCATGATCACGATAAACAAGGGAATAACAAAATTCCAAACTCACTTTCTCAGCCTTAGCCTACTTCTCTTCTTCCTTTTATTGTCTTCTTAGGTTCCAAATCAAGCATAGAAGAGCAAAAGCAAACACGTATGTCCTAACTCAAGAGCCCTCCAGCGGCGTTGCCACTACTTCACCGCCCTTGCCTTTTCTCCGTTACTCGCCTTTTGCCCTGTATAATCTAATTGGTTGCTGGGTCTATCCCCTTCCTTGCCTCTTGCCCCTTATCTTTGAGAACTCACGGCGCCAGATCTACCTCCGCTGCTCCCACCATCTCCTTGGCCTTCTCCTAAGGCATTGTTCATAACTAATGAAGATGACGATTAAGTAAGTGCTATCTCCTAAGACACTGTTCACAACTAATGAAGATGACGATTAAGTAAGTGCTAGTGCATGATTGATTGAGTTTTAATTATTACAAACTTGAAAACTAGATTTATTTGATATTTTAGAACAACTTCTATAAAGTTTTAAAAAAACATATTGTTTAGAAGTTTGTAAAATGTGCTAACAGAAACCGAGGTAGAATTAACGAAATAATCAGCCCTAAATCATGGATTTCCACTAATTCCCCCCTTCCTAGCTTTCTTCTGCCCCCTCAACATTGCATTGGCCTAGTTAGGATTCTTGGTGGTGGTATTTGTTGACGTGGCGTCCACGTGACAACACAATCATCAAAGAAAATTATAAAAAAGGGAGCCCACATGCCATCCTCCTCTTGCTCTCTCCTTTTGTTCAGTATCACAGTGACCAAGATTAGGCTGACAGTAAGAAAACGGTGAGCCGACTGAGCACCGGGTTGGCAATAGCATGATGATGGCATCCCTGCAGGCTGCGACAGTGGTGGCACCAGCCGACACGATGTTAGAACCCTAACAGAGCACTCCAGAAATAGCAAGAACAAGCAAGAACACAAGGAGAATAGGTAGATCAGACTCAGAGATTTCCACCGCATCCAACCGGACCGGGGCCTCAGCCGCCAACGTTTTTCTTCTTCTTCTTAGATTGAAAAGCAGAGTACTCTGTTCTTATACAAGGAACATACCACCACACATGCCACCCATGTTCCAGCTCATGCAAACTACTGGATCCACTCTGGGCCAGCATATTTGGGATTGCTCTTCCTGACTCGTGGTCCTCGCTTCACCACAGTCTGAATATCCTCCTCATGTTCCACGCTTCCCAGTGGCGCGCCAGAAGGCTTCTCGCTCCCTTCCGACTATAGCCGATCCGGCATCGAAGGATACTTGTGCTGTTGCGCTTCCAGCATGTGTGGGTTCCTAACACACGGCCATGAGGACCGGAGGAGGCTGGTCCTGGCACGAGTTCGGCCGCGCAGAGCGTAGCAAGCACCACCACGAGCCGTGATCCGCACAACCAACCATGAGGAGTGCAGGGTGGGTGTTCAGAGCAGGCGAGCACGTATGTCACCGGCGCTCATGCCGGCACCTCGCCACATCGTGTATGCGCTTGCAATGATTTTTGTAATGGCAGTAGCATCAACCTTTCAGAAATAGGAGAAGATGATTAATCTGCATTCAGGATCCAGCAAAGCAAAGAAATGAATTTCTTACTTTCTGCATTTTGTGCATGATAATTCTGCTTCCTCGACTATTGTTCCTTCTTAGCGGCGCGAGAAGATACATCAATAGCAACGACGCCAATGACTCCTACCATCACACCGCTCTGGCACTCTCCTCGATCAAATTGCAGTTCCTGCTCGGGCTGCTACTATAGTTCCACGCATGCCGTCGTTGTGGTACTCCGGCCAGCACTTCTGCCGTCGCTGGTGGCGCCTGATGGTGGTTGGCAGCATGCCATCGTCAACCACCATTTCCACAAGCTCATGTTCTCATCGGCACCTCTTTGTCACTCCTCGATAGCTCGGCGGAGGGTGGCGAGCTGATGAGGGACAAGGGGAAGGTGACATTGGTAAGGGTCTTCGTCTTCCACTCCTCGTTGCTGCGTTGTTGCTCCTTGTCGCAGCCACATCGGGTTGTTACCACCGCCCAGCTCCCTCGAGCACCTCTGCCACCGTCACCTTGCTGCCACCTCTTGCCATCCTCTCCTCAACTTCGTGCCACCCCACCGCCTCCCTGCGAGAAAACAAGGAGAGAAAATAGGGGTAGAGAAGGAAAAAGAGAGAGAGGAGGATGACATGTGGACCCTACTTTATTTTTTAAAATTTATTTGATGACTAGGCTGCCATGTGGATGCCATGTCGGCGAATACCACCGTTAATACTACCATGGGAGTCCCTTTTACACGGTTTCAACAGTCGGAAGTTCGTTATACTTGATTTTACGGCTAAGGAATATGAATCAAATTCGACATACTCCCTTCGTTTCATATTATAAGTTGCATTGATTTTTTAAAGTCAAATTTCTTGAAAGTTTAACCAAGTTAATAGAAAAAAAATATAGCAACATTAATAACATCAAATTGTAATTTTATTAAATCTAACATTGAATATATTTTGATAGTTTTTTATTTTATGTTGTAAATATTACTATATTATTTTATAAATTTGGTCAAAACTAAATAAAGTTTGACTTAGAAAAAATTTAAACGACATATAATATGAAACGGAGGTAGTATACTTGAGGGGGTAAGTTGGACTTTTTGCTTTGAGGGGTCAGTCCTAGTTATGGCTTAGAATGGGCCTTCGGGCCCATGAGCAACATGGCCCAGCCCAACAAACGGTGCAGAGCCCTACCCTACCCACACAAAAACCAACCACCAACACACCGACCGACTAGAAGAGCCTCCTCCAAAAGCCCTAGCTAGCCGCCTCCTCTCCTCTCCTCTCCTTCACGAGACGACGCAGGTGAGGTGAGCCTCCTCCTCCTCCTCCTGCTCCTGGGAGCTAGGGTTTCTTTCTAGCTCGAGTTAGAACCACTCCTCGAGAGAGTCCTCGGACTGATCCAGTTGCGCTGTCTGCTGCTTCCCTTGCTAGGGTTTTTCTGTTGCTGCTGCGAGGTAGGTCTTTGGTCTTGGGATCTTGGTTTGCTGCGGCGGCGGCGGCGAAGATGAGGCCCGTGTTCGTGGGGAACCTCGACTACGACACCCGCCACTCCGAGCTCGACCGCCTCTTCTACCGCTACGGCAGGATCGACCGCATCGACATGAAGTCTGGTCTGCTCCTCCCCCTTCTCTCCACCTGTCTTCTTTTTTTTTTCTTTCGTGAATTATTAGATCCGGTTTGGTGCTCATATACGGCACCAATTTGTTAATATCCTGCGAGATTGCGAGTTCATGGTATCTAATAAGTTTTTTCTTATACCCTAGAGAAAATAAGATGAATGACAGTAGATTGGGTGGGGTTCTCTTTTCTTTTCGAACTTTGAACTCTTCTTGGTTACCACTCTCATGTTTATGACATGTTTTCACAATAATAATCTTTAGTAATTTACCAAGAAGAACCCAAACATATGTGTTTAATGTCAAATATGTGTTGTGGAAGCAATTAGGATGTTTAAGATGCACTTGTCAGTACATCGGTAACATCCGATGGCGTGGAACACATAATTTGTGCATATGTATGGTCCATGCCATGTAGCCGCAGTTGCAAATATATGTACAGTACAGCAGGAAGCAAGATGTTTTAAATGTTTACTCTGGCGCAGGAACTACAGAGGCAAAACACAGCTCCCCTGCCGGGGCTCCTCAACTCCTGAAACACCCTCCATGCACTCATCCGGCCATCCCCTTCACTTGACCATCTGTTTACATGACGTGTGCTGTTTACTGTTGTTACCACCGCTCGAGCATGTTTAGCGGGGACTGGCACCATCATGTGATCCATGCCATGCCATCAGTTCCATCATGCCATACCATGCCATGACTAGCAGTATCACCATGTCCATCCTCCCGGCATCAACATGACAATGTTCTATGCGTGCTGTCTCAGTAAGCAATGCCTGTGAGATTGTTCTGTTAATGGTGAAGCATTCTCAGTATCTCTTCGGTCGTATCGTCTTACTTTGGATATAAGTTATTACAACATCATGCTTAGCTCTGATCCATGAATGGAATCTACCAATAACCACTCTAGTGCTCTTCATACCATCAGATATTTTGCAGGTGCAGTACTCCTCTGTTCTTATTAGGTCTGATTGAATGGGGATTGTGTGTTGCGTTGTTTATCATAAAAGGAAAACTGGAAATGCTTGCACCTATTGGCGCAAAGACATTATTTACTTTTTCTCTGTTCTTGATTGTGTTTACCTTTTGTTTAGGATTTGCTTTTGTCTACTTTGAGGATGAGCGTGATGGTGATGAGGCCATACGGGCCCTTGATGGCTACCCTTTTGGCGCTGGGAGGCGCAGGCTTTCGGTGGAGTGGTCACGGGTAATTTCTCTTGCTGTTCTTGTCACTGCCTAACCCTGAAAAAACTGTAACATGTTTTACTTACATGTTGAGAATTTTCTTGTTTAATTTAGTTGGTCTTTAATGCCAAAGTATTGCATTCGTTGTAATCGAAATGTCTTCTTTATTATGGCCTTTATAACAGGGTGATCGTGGTTCCAGGCGTGATGGCTATAGCAAACCACCTGTGAATACTAAACCCACCAAGACACTGTTTGTCATTAACTTTGATCCCATCAATACCAGAGTCACTGATATCGAAAGGCATTTCGAACCATTTGGAAAACTTTCAAATGTTCGGATCAGGAGGAACTTTGCTTTTGTGCAGTTTGAAACACAGGAAGAGGCCACTAAAGCACTTGAAGCTACTCATTCTACGTATGCATCTCATTCGCCTCTTCCTAAGCTTGTTGAGAAAATTCCTTATGTGAAGTTACCAGATTTCCTTATTTGCCATGTAAAGTTACCTGGCTTCCTTGTTTGCCACTGAGAGTTGGCTCTTTATTTGCTATTCTCAATTTTGCTCCCTTATTTGCCACTCCTGGTAATTCTCTGTTAGTGGGTTGTTAACAGGAGCATATGCAAACTCTGCCTTTTTTGCAACCTGTTCAGAATTTGGATATAACAGAAAGAAGGCATGCTAGCTTCGGTCACGTGGATCCCACTGAATATAGAAAAGGAATGATCCAAATCTGTTGCACGTGGATCTTCCTCATCTTCCTAGACTTTCCCTCAACTGCAACCAGGCTGCTGTTGTGAAATCTGTGTCTCGTGGTCTGGCCAGCAAAAGCTGAACCCATGAACCATAGTGGTGCTATATATCTAGTTCCGCTTTGAAATGCCATATGTGGTAGATCGGTGGCCCAACATATACTGCTGTTTGCAGTTTGTTGGTGCAGGTTACAATTTACAGTAGCAGAAACATTCCATGTTGGGGGCTGCACGGTGGTTTCCATGGACATGGTGATGGTGCTTGCCCTCAAATTCCAGGCAAGCCATCCCATGGGGATCCTGAGTAGCAGCTTTGACATTGTTGGGAGGGAGTGCTGCCGGACTCATGCTATGGTCGCTCAAAATGCCGGGGAGGATTCCGGGCGAAGACTGCCGAGGAGGGTGGGGAGGTTGCTGCTTGAGCCGATGGGAGGGAAGGAGAATGGCTTGGCTGTAGATTGGGTAATATGGGATATAGTGAAGTTAAGTAAAGGGTACTCCCTTTGTTTGCGAATACTTGTCAGTTTTGACTTTTACGAATATGATTTTGACCATTAGTTTTTAAATTAGGTAATACAAAAGTGAATAATTCTAAATGTACAATATTAGTACAGTACTTATGATCACAAATCTAGCAACACCAATTTGATACAATAATTATATAATTTGAAAGGTATTGCTAGTGAAAGCATGATTAGTCAAAGTCAAAACTGACAAGTATTTGTGAACAGAAGGAGTATCTTTTTGATAATTCCTAGGATATGCCGAAAACAGTGAAATCAACTAATGGGAGTGAAGACAGTGGCATGTAAGGGTTACAATTTCATATGGTTGCGGCAAGGGGACAATCAATTACCAGTGGCAAATAAGGAAATTGGATAACTTTGCATGGCAAATAAGGAACTTTCTCAAGCTTATATAGGATAAATGAAATTTCCATGTAGGCACTTCGTTGAATATTTTGTTTCTGACGTGCATGGAAAACTAGCAGATATTATTTCCTTAATTGTTCAATTGAGTTAGGAACGTTACTATTCAATCATTCTTCTAGTCTTGCTTAAAACACAACAGTAGAGGCACACTAGCTACCCAGTTATGTTGCTTCTGAAATCTATGCAATTCTGCACTCACTAATGATTTCAATATTTTTGAAATTATTGTAGCATGTAACCAATATGCCTTCTGTATTTTTCCTTCTGTCTGCAGCAAGTTGTTGGACAGGGTGATTTCTGTTGAGTATGCCTTCAGGGACGATACAGAACGAGGTGACAGGTACGATGGCGCAAGAGGTGGCTATGGTAGGCGAGATGATAGTCCATATCGTCGATCAGTTAGCCCAGTGTACCGGTCACGCCCAAGTCCTGATTACGGTCGTCAAAGGAGTCCTGTGTATGGTTCGTATGACAGGAGTCCTGTTAATGATCGCTATCGAAGGTATGCCCTTCATACATTCATTTAGGTGTTATTCCTTAGATTGCACTATTATGCTTGGCGATGTTATGTTATGCTAGGAGCAGCAGTTCTCTAATTAAATCTTTTCTTTAGGACACCAGAACATTATATGTTACCTAAGCTAGTCAGATTAACCGCCCCACGTCACATTTTATGTAATTGACATGGACAGCACCTTGTTATTATGAATTCAGTCCTGAAATTACTACATGTTAATCACACAATCACATTTGGGGTGCTCTTGGAGCATATTTTACAATAAAATATCGATCAATTATAACTTCAACCGCAAAATATTAATTCTTCATTTTTGTTTGTTATTATTTTTCAACATGTTGCTTGTTGATTGATAGATTTCTTTTTGTGTAATTGCAGCCGATCTCCTGTCCAGCGATCAAGATCCCCGCTTGCCAGCAGAAGGGCTTATGATTGATCTAGAGTTCTCTCAAGGGTGGTTGGCTGGTTGCCATAGGGCTTGCATTATCTGCCTTTCTAGATCTTTAGCAGTGATAGCAAGAACCTGTCTACTCCGTACTATATATATAATTTAGATACTCATGGGTGGTTCATGCTCGAACTGAAAAAGCTTTTACCTTTTGTTGACATGGAACTCCGTACTAGTATAATTTAGATATATGATGTGTTGTGCATCAAGGCGAAAATCTGTGCGATATATCTGTGCCACAACGTTATATTTCTGGCCTCCTGTTGTTAGCATGTCAAATTTGATATTGTGTTATTTGGGCCAATTTGTTTGGCTAACAAGCACGCTTTTACCAGGCGTGCACAATTTGTTCACCACAAGCACAAATTTGTTTCAGAAATGGTATCACGCTTTTGCTAAATAGCTTGGCGTATCAATCATAATGTCTGCCAAATTCAAGTACTTGGAGATTCACGAATTCATCTAGAATTTGGCACGGCTTCCAATAAAAACTGCTTGACCGCCTAGTTTGCGCCCCAAAACCATTTGACATCACGCGAACTTCCGATTTTAGAAAATTCCACTTTACCTAAAAAATATAAAAAAAATCCAGAAAACAAGAGGGAAAAAAGGGCATCGGTAGTTCAAGTTGGAAGTTTCACAGAAATGAAGGGGCAAATTCTGAGGTTGTTTTAAAATGTCCTCACAAGTAATCCAAAATGAAATATATGCTGTATATATCTAAAGACATTTTGATCTCTAAGCTTCCAACACTTCTCAATTGTGTTATACTCCCTCCGGACAAAATTGTACGTTTCAGACAACCAACTTCCTAAGAAAACAAGCCAAATTTTTGCCTGAAACGTCAAACAAGTGACCGGAGGTAGTAACATAATTTCTTTAGCCTAATTTTTCTGACAACATTCAGAACCATATCTATAACCTTTTTTTAAAAATTAATATTTCAATTATGATCCTTAAGTTATATTTTAAGTTTTTGTTTTATCTTTGAACATATACAAGGACATAATGGTTTTGGGGGGCAAGATCAACACTCAACCATTGTTTTTTAATAATGGATAGAAATCCAGCATCTATGTTCGTAATTGGATATACATCGTCAAAGGTCACAAGAATACTTGGATTCCACCCTTGTGCCACTATTGAATTGACATTTTGCAGCTCAGCCAAAGTGAGTGTTTGGAGCTTAGCAAACACCTTGCCTGAAAGAGCAAGCTTTCTCCACTGTATTTTTTTTCGTGAACACACAAAAAGATTAACGTTAATATATTAGAGAAAAAAAAATGTTCAGCCAAGTACAGACAAGGCCAACAACCCGAACCACAAACACATGAAAGCAGAAAGAGAAGGAGAGACACAAGAAAAAGAAGAAATCAACTACAGTGGCCAAGAGCGCTCCTGGGAGGAGAGGGAAAGGCTACACAACGCTACACTCCCCAACAATCTCCAAAAGCTGCAACGCCAGCCATTGACCAAAGACGATCCTCCGAGTGGATGGAATCAGATGGTGATGAAAGCTTTCTCCACTGTAATGGTTGAACAGACCAAGAAGGGTCAAGTTACAAAAATCAGAGGGTGATGGAAGCGCATCAATGCTGAGCCTGCAATTCTCAAGAGTCAGCTCTCGGAGGCTTAGCCTATTTGCCTCAAATAGGTGGCAGCCTATGACGCTCTCATGGAGCTTGCCTTGATTTCATAAAGAGTAGTTCAAGGTGCTGGGGTTGAGGGTTTAGGGCTTCCAAGCTCAACACACTCATCCCTAATGGCAGCCTCAATAAGCAGGCTCTGTAGAATCCGCATGTTGCTGATGGATGCAAATAGCTTGGTATAGTTAGTACTTTTAACGTCCGTCAGCTTCAACGATCTCAGTCTCAGATGTGTTAACTTAGCCAATTGTTCCACCAACTTGCTGCTTGCAGAAATGCCTGTGAATACATTTATGTCCAGTGATCGCCATGTCCCATTAGGCAGTTGCACACCTGTGCAAGGCCCAAATAAGAAGCTTCAGCCTTGCATGCAATCAGATGGCGTAGCAACCTTAGCCTGGCTACAGACACCCGCTGGGCCGATTTCCTATTTCAGTAAGGTAGATGTCCAAAGTTCGGAGATTTTGGAGCCTGTCAATTGATTCAGGAAGTTGCTTGACCTTGGTTCGTCTCAATCCTAAATAATGTAAATTGAACAAGCTCCCAATGTCTCTCGGCAGTGTTGTGATTGGAATATTGCTTAATTCTAGAACCTTCAAGTATCTAGCAGATCTTGACACCCATTGCACATTTGACATCATGGGATAATCACTATCCAATTAATATGGGTAGAAAGAACGAACACGTTGAGCATTTATACTTTGCTGGACTATGTCATCATTCTCATGAATTGATAAACACGACGAGGCTCGCACCCAACCACTGAATCTACATATCATGCAGAATCCTTCCTTTTCAGATATTGAAATTGCCAGCTCCCTCACAATGTCATGCATCTGGAGTTGCCATATTCTTCCAGGATTATCCCTCCTGGCAACTTGGAGCAGGCAGCGATCTACTAGCTTTTCAATGTACTCTGTTGCAATCTCCTCCTGTGCCATATTTTTCCTTGGTTCAACTAAACCTTCTGCAATCAACAGTCTACTTAGCTGCTTCCCGTGTATCATATAGTCCTCTGGGAAGATACTGGACAAAAGGAAACAGTTCTTCAAGTGGCCTGGTAGATGCCTGTAGCTTAAACCTAGGAGTCGGGTTACCATGTTAAGTCCTTGGTTATCCAATCGTTTGTGCAACTCCCAGTTTAGTTGATCATAGAATTTATCCCACTCAAATGAATCCAGTCTTTTGAAGTATAGCAAATTGCCTACAGCCGTTATAGCTAATGGCAGACCTTCACACCTGCCTAGACTTTATTAGGTTTCCTTGATAGTAGGAAGAAAATCAATAATCTCAACTCAATGAATAAAATGTCGCTACTACAAATATATAGGCACGCAGTCCTAATCTAACACGAAGTCAAAGAAACCTAACACAAGTCTAACAAATTTGTCTTGCTACTCGCTCCATTCCGAGAGGACATGTTTGATCTTCGCTATGCCTGAATGCCCACATGCGAAAGAGGTCCCAAGACTCTTGCCTCGTTTAGACCTCGTAGTTGAAGCCGGTTCTTGTCATCTGCCAAAGAAGCAACATCGTTTCTGCGACTAGTAATTACAACCTTGATTCCTCTGCTGTTTTCATCTAGGAAAGGTTCCAAGTTGAACCAAACGTTTGTATCCCACACATCATCCAAGATCATCATGTATGTCCTTCCCTGCAAAGTCCCCTGGAGCATCAGGGCTACACCTCCACTACACATGCTTTCTAGGTCAGCCGGGCAAGTTTCCTTCAATGCACATTGTATAATCTTTCTCATTATTTCAGTAATGTCTTACGTTTGAGACACAGTTACCCAGATCAGGCAATCAAAACAAAACGGTTCTTGATAGCTTTGTTTTCAAAAACAGTTTTGACAAGAGTAGTTTTACCTGAACCTCCCATGCCCCATATGGAAATTATTGAGCATGATCTCTCGTTTGTATCAGCAGCTCATGTAGGCAGTCTCGCTCGTTTGCAAAACCAACAATTTTGTTATTATGCATTATGTGTTGGATTGTGTGAACTTGGCTATCTTCAAACCTGATAGAACTAGGACTTTCTTCGGATAAGTCAATATTGTACTGAACCTTCAAATTTCGCAAATTTTGGAGGCGGTTCTGCGCTTCTTCGAGCTCTGCTGCTAGTCTGTTCCAATGCATCATACTTTTAGATTTTGGAAATCAGTTCCTCAATGATTTTAGAGACGCGGTTTGTTTTCGGCCAAACAAATAGGCAAACTCATCCAGAATGTCTTCAACTTCAAATGATATCTGCTGAACTTCGTGCACAAAGGTTTCTGCCAGCCTGCTGTGGCTTCCTTTTTCTTGGCCGTCTTGCAGGAAAGATTGCATCAACCTAAACTCACTTCTAATTTGCTTAATACTGCTTTCAATTTCAATGAAAAATGATACTTCCTTTCCCAAGTGTGCAACTAACGCCTGTGTTAGATGTGAACTCAAGATGGATCCAATCTTGCATAGGATTCCAAACACCACATCCTCTTCCATCCAGTCCTCAATCTTTTAGTCAAATATAGCTGGTTCAATTGCAGTTATGATCAGTGAACCTGAAACGTGGGTTGGACTTGATACGTACAGTGCGATGCTCCAATGTTCTCCTGATAATATTACTGTCAATAAAAATAATCTGAACCGTTTATTATTAAAGATAAATCAATAATTTATTAATATATTAATCAGGGGTAAATTTATCATTTATGTTTTTTCTGGCTAGATTGATATGTGATCATCCATTGCGCGGCATCGCTCATATTTCATCGAAAAAAGTTTATTTACTGTTAAATAACAATTATACCCCTTCACGTCTATTTATTTTTAACAATATAGTGTCCCTCTACGTTTCTACTGTCGCTACCTAGAATAGTAGTATAAATAGATCTGAACCATTCGATCAAAGATGATTAATGGTTCAAATTATTTTCTACTAGTAAAGAGCATTGCAGTGAGGCTTTATGTATAAATTTTGCACTGGTGTTGTTGAAAAGTTGTGTTTAATCAAAAACAAATAATTGGTGAGCTTTCAAACAAAATTCCCTTTTTATGGAAGTATGAAAATCGAAACCACCCTTCAAATTAATCTAAGGGAAACGGGAGAAGGAACCTGAATTACTTGTTGTTTTGCAGACAGAAGCTTTCTTGGCAGCCAGGCAGGAATCACAGTGGCCAAGGAGATGCCCTGAAGGTAGCGGTGTTGAACTGATCACTCACGCTATCAATGGCGATTGGGTAAACTCATCTACGCCACACTTTAGACTATATTTTGGTCAACATCAAATATCGCAACTTGCACCTTCCAAGAAGTTGAGCGCGAGAGTATCATATACTATACGATTCGTAATGTAATCTGCACTTAACGGTAAAACCTTAATAGCCTGGTTACGATGTTGTAGAAAATAATCTGAACTCGAAGAGTTCATATTTATTTATACTATTATTTTAATTAGCGATAATATATTTAATATGAAGAAACATTGTTATAAAATAGGTGTAAAGAGGTATAATCGTTATTTAGCGATTAAACCATTTTTCTTTTTTTTTAGTTTTTTCGATGAAATATGAGCGCTAGTGCGATGGATGACCATATATGGATCTAGTCAGAAAAAACATAAATAACAAAGTTACCTCTAACCACTGCATTAATAAATTATCAATTTATCTTAAATAATGAATGATTCAGATTATTTCTACTGATAATATAATTCCACAGTAAAGATAAGATATAGTAAACAACATCGAAGAATCGCTCACAAGTATTTGAATTTGGCAGAATATCTATTTGAGGGAAATAACAGATGGTTTCCACGTGCGGATTGGAGGCAACTGTATTTTGGTCCATTCGAAACTACGTAGAAAATACGATTGAAAGTATGTCTTAGGCGTATAAAGTGGGAGATATGATTTTAGATGCATTGTAATGGTATTGTTACATATGAGGGTGAATAGTATTGACATTGTTATGTACTTGTGAGAATGGATTTTTAACTCTTCGAGCGACGTCCTCTCTTTTCTGATATATCATCAAATAGTTGAGGAGAAATTTAAAATAATAATAAAAAGATAGATTAATATGTGATATATTAGTCTAAAATTTGACCTTTTAATGGTAAAAAAACAACAATTTAAACTATAACTAGCTAATGCATTAATGCATATTGATAGTCAAATTTGGTTTTTTATTACAACTTATAAAAGTTAAAGCCTATATCATATATTAATCTATGAGAACCTCTCCCAGAGAGTTTTAAATAGTTTTTTAAACTGTGCCAATGCTCAAATTAACCCAATTTATAACTGGGGGGTAGTAATAATTTCCTACATCCTCCCTGCCCCTGGGCCTAGTTGGATGGAGGCTGCTCAGCGTAGCCACGACGCTGCTGGAGGCTGGAGCCACCACATCGATCAGGCGCACGAAATTACATCAAGAAGAGAACTCTCTGATGATATATACCAGATACGAAAGAATTCTCTACTCGGATTCGGCTGTTGGCTTGGTTGTGTGATACGCAAATGGTGAATTTTGGTTTGTTGTGACGTCTCTTCTTGCTGGATCTTGACCAGATGTCAGTCTGCAATGCAGATATCGAGGTAACCATATCAGCAGCCACGGGTTCCAAGAATCTGTTGTATATTTGTCCTAGGCTGACACACGACAGCCCTTTGTTTTTCCAACAATTTGCACTCCCCACTCTCAACTGATTTTTTAAAAATATTATTATTTTAATAAAAAATCATAACCACTCAAATTTATTCGTCAAAATATGGACCTATCAAACGATAGAGGATCGACAGGCTAGAAAATCGAACGGCGGACATTTGGCGCTCGATGCACAAGCTGGGATAGGCTATTGGTATCCCGCTCCTTCGATCACACAGCCAACACATGAGAGGGAGTTCGTACAACCGAGGATGCCACTTCACAAGCAACCAGCACGACATAGGCACCCACCGATAATTTGACTTATCCCATTGAATAGATCGGCAATGAAAGAAGGAGGGCCGAGCAAACGAGCGAGGGAAAATCGCCCTTGGCATTTTTATGTGAGCTGTATTCTGAACAATTATCTTTTCCATCTACTAGTTATGTTATATTATGATGAGTCATGAGGTATATTTATTCCATAAGCTGTGTTTCTATGATTTTTTTATATTTATATTTTTAAAAAATATTTACAAAAAATAGTCGATATACACTTAATAGTGGTTGTGTGTGGTTACAATATACTTTTGATGCCTATGTCATTTCGTTATCCTAACATCTGAAACACTACAATACAGTGCTCATTTGTCACAATCACCGTTATCGTGGAATGAGTTATGACACGAACACTGTGCGAGCTCGACTAGTCACGATCACCTTTCAGCACAGCGTCATGTGTATTCACACAAAACCCTATCATGGTTACAATCGACTTTTGACGCTTACAGTTCCTCCAATTGCTACGCCACTATATATGGACGGACATTGGCAAAACACTTCCCCAAGTTCTTTCGGTCCTTTATTTCCCTTTCACATTCACATCGATCTCGAGAGAATGGAAGCTTCATTTTGCGAGCATCTTGACTAACGAAGGGATCCTTTCGTTGGTCTATTTCCACCATGGTGCGACCGTCCGTTGTGTGCTTGGGGTGATCGATGTATCAAGACATCCCTTACTTCAGAAATCTGTAGTAGGAGGTTCTTCCAATGCCCAAACATTTATCAGGAAACAATCATTTGTATTTACTTCAATTACCTATACTGAATACATACATCACTAACTGTTTGTGGACAATCATACAATCTTTCGCAGACTTATCGTAGTTTATGCGACTTCATTGAGTGGGTAGATACGACGAATTCACAACATGATGGAACGTATCCATGCAGTGAAACGATATCGGACTACCTAAGGAGGAAGGATGAACATGAACGACGAATTGCTGCAGAGTCCTTATAGTGGCAGGTAAATTCCCTGGGATTTCCCACATGGCGGGAGCGTCCAGAGTGTGGTTGTGGAGACCGTTGCCAGGTGATAAGGTCTGTAAGACAAAAAACTATAGGACAAAGATGCTTCGTGTGTCCTAACATTGTCGACAACGATTTCGTCGTAAGTATCGTTAAGTTCTCACTCCCACCGATCACTAGTTTCATATACTTACATATGTCATCGGTCGCAATGAATTTGTGCAAAAAGGAAGACGTAAGGAAATGTGACTTAGTAAAGTGGATCGATATGGTGAGAGTAACTTCCATCGGTGCAAGGATAACACAAAACTGAGACGACCACACAATTCATTCAAGTGTGGATGGAGTACAAGCGCCAGGCACATTCTGCTAGCTTACAATGGAGAAACAATCCATTAGGTCCACCTGAATGGTTTGAGCGTCCAAAATACAGTTGTAGGGATCGCTGCCAGGTGACTACATCCTTTTCATAAGAGACATTTGAAAGGCGATATTTCATCTGTCCCAACATAGACAACGACTTCGTTACATGTCACATGCTTAATTACTTATTTTTATTTTCGCTCACATTTCCATAATATACCGATCCCATTCAATAATTAGATTTATTCTTCAGGACAACCCAAGGATGTACAGATTCACTTTGTGGATCGACATGATCAGCTTGACGTATGATGGCGGAAGCGTAACTAAAGCTAAAAAGCAAACAGAATATATACGAATGAAGGAGCACGAAGTTGCAGCACACGCGGAATGACGCAGAAGGGGTCCATAGACAAGCTCAAGCCCGATTCGTCATGACCGACAATTTCTTATACCTCATCTATGTAACTTCTTAATTCTCTTATGTTGATGTATGAGTCATGAATGAGTTCTGTTGGTTTGTGCGTCATGAATCAAAAACTAATGGTTAATTTCCTTTTTCATCGATAAAGTTTGTCGGTGATATGGGCCCAGGGGTATATCGAGAATGCGATATCTGAGGAAGGAAGACGCCTTCACTTACGAGAGAGCCCCAAGGACATGCCCTGAACGGCTCATGCGGGCCTGGGCCACGGGCAGCCACGTGGCCATCCCAAAGGGGACTTGGCTTGGGGGCTGCCGCCGCCGCTTTCCCGAATGACAGGGTTCGGGATCACCCGGATTCCCCGTCCATCACTCCGCACCTCTCCGAGAGAGGAGCGAGTTCAACTACCAACTGCCAACCGCCACATTTAATGCCTAGAGAGAGGCCAGACGCCTGCCCTGTTGCATTTATTGCGATGTGAGGCACGTCTGTCAGCAACTCATCATCACCCCTTTTTGCCCGTCACGAGGGAGAGGGGATATAAAGTCTTTGACGATGACCGCGGTATGGCCGCACGGTCATTCCACGCACGCCTCCCTCCACGCCCCGTCTAGTCGCATTAAATGCGCTGAGCGGCCGCGTGGGAGAGAGAGGATACGAGCGCTGGGGGTGTCACGTCGACCCCTCTCCTGGCGGAGAGCCACTGATTGGTAGGCCCCACTGGAGTAGGTAAGTTGACCCATCCTCATGTCAGCAGCATGGCGGCCACGACGCCCGTTTTTCTCCACCAACTCCCGCAACGTGGCAACAAGAACAAGAGTAGGGGTAGCTTCCTCGACAAGACAGAACTAGAGCCGCCCCATCACGTGGAGCGAAGTAGAAAAATCTAGGACTACTGTGGTGTCCCCCTGCACTATAAAAGGAGGCCCAAGTCCATGATAGAGGGGGTTCCGAGTTCTGCCATCTTGGAGTTAGGTTCCTGGATTGGTCTTTTGGCTCAGCCTCTTCAACTTTGGGCTTTGAGCATTTTCACCTCAGTCATCAGCTCTAGCTTCCCCAGGGAAGAACAATCACACTCATCCTTGTAATTCATCCTCCACATAACACAAAAAATAGGAGTAGGGTATTACGTCTCCCCGATGGTCCGAACCTGTATAAATTCTTCTGTGTCTATCGCGGTTGCGGTTCCCCTCCACCTTCTTGCTTCCCCTCCATCTCACCGCGAGTTTGAACTCGGATTCACCGCTCCCCTGTGCCGAACCAAAAAGGGGGTCCCCAGGGTCCCTGTGTGTCGATGACACGCCATCGACAGCTGGCGCGCCAGGTAGGAGGAGCGCGCTGCATTTGGGTTTAAACTCCCATATTCCTTCCGTCTCCCAGTGGAACCGTCTACCTTCGTCCTTGCCATGGTCCACGGCCACGTCCTACGGTCCGTGTCCGACTCACTCGCTACCCGCGAGTGTGACTTGGCCAACAAGGCGGTCGAGGAGGTCGATACGGGCGGGCACAGCCCCAACTTTCGACATCTCCGCTCGGAGGGGGGAGGACCTTTGTCCCCCTCACCCCCTCCGATGGCAGCGGCGACGGTCGGAGCTGTACCACCTCCCTTGCCCCCCGCTGAGACAGCGGCTGTGGGCGGAGGAGGCCAAGCGTCTCGCAGGGTCGCCAACACACTTGCAGGATCCGGGCTACGCCCGAGCGGACGTACCGACGAGCCGCGCCGGAGCGACGTCCATCGCCGATTGGAGTTTGGCACACCTGAAGGCGCCCTCCAGGCTGCGGAGGCGCTCTTGCGCCACCCCCCGGTAACACCGGGTGAGGGGTCCAACGCCAAACGTTGGTTTGACGACGTGGCGAAGCTAGTCGGCATGGCCCAGCGTCAGCTGGCTGCCGACCTCGCTTCCTCAAGTCACCGACCGCGTGAGTCGCACACCGCGGTCAGCTTGTCTTCTCGACGACGAGCTCGAAGGGCAGCAGCCGCTGCGAGGGCAGGCGAGAGCTCCCCGGCTGCAGCCCCACCAGAGGCGCCTCGGGATCTGCTATACGCGGAACGGGATGCCCGTCTTCTTATTGAGCAGTGCCGCGACGAACGTCGCATGGGGCGCGCTCAGGACTGCGCTTCCTCGTCAGGAGGCACAAATGCTCGGCGAGCGGCCGCGGCGGCCCCGCCGCGCAGGAGAACCCCTGTGGCACGGCGAGCGGCCGTGGTGGCCCGGCCCGTGGGCGGGACATTCTGCGGCGCCTAAGGGGCCCCCGCCCTCGTCGCCCTCCATTCAGCAACGGCGTCGGGCGTTTGTCTCCGCCTCCGCAAGGTGCGCGGCCTAACAAGTTTAGGCCGGCCCTCACGGAGAAGTATGACGGCTCGGTGAATCCCACCGAGTTTCTCCAGATTTATACCACGGTCATAGAGGCCGCTGGAGGTGACGAGCTTGTCATGGCCAACTTCTTCCCCATGGCACTCAAGGGCCAGGCCCGTTCCTAGCTAATGAACCTGCCGGCCTAGTTGGTCACCTCGTGGGATGACTTGTGCCGGCAGTTCACCTCTAACTTCCAGGGCACGTACCCGCGCCCGAGAGTGGAGGCTGACCTCCACATGGTTTGGCGAGGAGAGGACGAGTCCCTGCGCAAATACATACAGCGTTTTTGCCAGGTACGCAACACCATACCGTCCATCGCTGACCATGCAGTGATCTTTGCCTTCAGGAGCGGCGTATGCCACGACGTCATGCTGGAGAAGATCGAATCCAAGGCCCCCCGGACCACCACCGAGCTCTTCGAGCTTGCTGACCGGGTGGCCCGCAAGGAAGAGGAGCTCGGTCCGGAACCCTAGGAATCCAGCTCGGCCTCCACCAATGCTGCCCCCTCCGCGTCCCGAGAGGAACGACGTGAGCGGCGGCGGAAGCGCAAGCCATCGCGTGGTGGAGAGGAAGGCCACGTCCTCGCCGCCGACGATGCCGAGAAGCCCTCGCTAAAGGGCAAGCCCGCGGGCAATCGCAGGCGCACCCCGGACCCTTGCCCGTAGGGCTAGGACGGGGACAAGTGGTGCATGGTGCACCAAACCTCCCACCACGACCTCTCCGAGTGCCACTCGGTCAAGAACATGCGAGCGGGTACAAAAGTACGAGCGGAGAGGAGGGAGAAGGAGAAGGAAGCCCGCCACAAGGGTAAAGCCCCGGCGGAACGCTCGGACAACCGACGAGAGGAGGCCAAGAGTGCGGCCCCCGTCGAGGACGAAGATGATGATCTGCGCTACCAGGACCCCAAGCACGTCGTTGACACCATCGACGGAGGGGCAGGTGCCCAGGTGTCCCATCGGAGCCTCAAGACCATGAGGCATGAGCTCCTCGCGGCTGTGCCGTCCCATGAGGCGGCCCAAAAATCACGCTGGGCGGAGGTGCCAATCACCTTCGACCAGGCGGATCACCCCGGTAGCATCGCACGTAGTGGCCACTTGGCCCTCGTGACCTCCCCCACCATTTGCAACGTCAAGGTCGCCCGAGTCTTAATTGACGGGAGTGCGGCCCTCAACATGTCCCCGAAGGCCTTCGATCCGATGAAGGCCCCAGGGATGGTGCTCGGGCCATCCTACCCCATCATTGGGGTGACGCCCGGGAAGGTGTGGCCCCTCGGGCAAATCATGCTGCCTGTCACCTTTGGAAGTCCCGCCAATTTCCGCACCGAGCGGATTGACTTCGATGTGGCGGACCTTAACCTGCCCTACAACGCTGTGCTCGGGAGGCCGACGTTGGTGAAGTTCATGGTGGCTACCCACTTCGCCTACCGCCAACTCAATATGCCGGGCCCCGGAGGCCCCATCACCATCCATGCCGATGTCAAAACCGCGCTGGATTGCGCGGAGGCACGCGTGGATGACATTGCGGCGGCCGACCGCGTTGAACCCGAGGGCCCTCAAGAGGAGGCCTCGGGTTCCCGGGCCCCCAAACAGCACATCACCTCTGCCGATGAGGTGGTGATCAAGCCCATTCAGCTGGGCGACGACCCTTCCAAGACCGCCAGAATTGGTGGCAACTTGGACCCCAAATAGGAAGACGCGCTCGTCTCCTTCCTGCGGGCGAATGTCGACGTGTTTGCTTGGAAGCCGTCGGATATGCCCGGAGTCCCCAGGGATGTAATCGAGCACCGACTTGCAGTACGGTCGGATGCACGACCAGTTCGACAAAAGGTGAGGCGACAGGCCCCGGAGCGACAGGCGTTCATCCGCGAAGAGGTGGCACGGCTCCAGGAGGCCGGCTTCATCCGGAGGTGCCGCATCCGGAGTGGTTGGCTAACCCGGTGGTCGTCCCGAAGGCCAACCACAAGCCGTGCATGTGCATCGACTACACCGACCTCAACAAGGCATGTCCTAAAGACCCTTATCCTCTGCCTCGAATAGACCAGATAGTCGACTCCACTGCGGGGTGCGACCTTTTATGTTTCCTAGATGCATACTTTGGTTATCATCAGTTCCGCATGGCTGTAGAGGATGAGGAGAAAATTGCATTTATCACCCCTATGGGTATCTTTTGCTACATGTCTATACCTTTTGGTTTAAAGAATGCCATGTCTACTTTCCAACGTGGTGTTCGCATCACGTTGAAAGACCAAATAGGGCGTAATGTTGAGGCGTATGTCGATGATCTCGTGGTCAAGTTCCTGGACCAAAGGATCTTGCTCCCAGACCTGGCCGAGACATTTGATAACCTTCGGTCCTCCCGCATGAAGCTGAACCCAGAAAAATGCGTGTTCGGGGTACCGGCAGGCAAGCTTTTGGGGTTTTTGGTCTCCGCCCGAGGCATCGAGGGCAACCTGCAAAAATAAAGGCGATAGAGGAGATGAGCCCCCCTAGAAAGCTCAGGGACGTGCATAAAATCACTGGTTGTGTAGCTGCCCTGAGCCGTTTTATATCAAGGCTGGGAGAGCGGGTGCTCCCTTTATTCAAGTTGCTAAAGCGAACTAGCCCCTTCGCTTGGACGAACGAGGCGGAGAAAGCCTTGAGCGAGCTCAAGCGTTATCTCTCCTCGCCGCCCACATTGGTAGCACCTCAAGAAGGAGAACCCCTCCTTTTATATTTGGCGGCAACCCCCCAAGTAATCAGCGCGGCGTTGGTTGTGGAGCGCGATGACGAGCGCCTCTCGACGCCCCGCCTCACCACGTCCGGAGGCGGGAGACCTTGGAACGGCGTTGGCGAGGAAGCACCGGAGCCGGAGGCGGCCTTTGGCCCCGAGCTTCGGGAGCCGTCCGGCCCCTAGTCCGGGGCTCCCGAGGCCCCTTCCACCGGAGCGGCCACAGGGGCCCGGGAAAGCGATGGCCCGGCAGCCCGGACACCGAGGTAACCCGCCCGTGCACCGAACTGTTGCCCCGATAAAGTATCTAAGGCCCGCACCAAGGTGCAGCGGCCAGTCTACTTTATCAGTGAGGCACTATGGGACGCAAAGACACGTTACCCGCCAGCCCAAAAAATGCTCTACGCCGTGCTCGTGGCTTCCAGGAAGCTGCGCCACTACTTCCAGGCACATCGGGTAACAGTGGTCACGTCTTATCCTCTCGGGCAGATCTTGCATAACCGAGAGGGAACGAGACGGGTAGTCAAGTGGGCTACCGAATTGTCAGAGTTCGACCTGCATTTTGAAGCCCGTCACGCGATCAAGAGCCAGGACTTTGCCGATTTTGTGGCAGAATGGATGCCAGTGGCCGATAACGATCAACCCCCGGGTGAACCCGAGAGTGCGAAGGATCACAACCAATGGACCATGCATTGGGTGATGAACTTTGACGGTTAACTCACCTTACGGGGCGGGCAGGCGTTGCGTTAACCTCCCGGCGGGCGACGTACTCGGTACATCGTTCGACTTGACTTCCGGGCAACCAACAACATGGCCGAGTATGAAGGACTCCTAGCGGGGTTGCGAGCGGCGGCAGGCATGGGCATCTGCCGTCTGCTAATCCTCGGCGACTCTAACTAGTCGTGAACCAAGTTTCCAAGGAGTACCAATGCACCGACCCCCAGATGGAAGCATATGTTAAGGAGGTACGGCGTATGGAGCACCATTTCGATGGCCTCGAGCTGCGCCATGTCCCCAGAAGAGACAATACCCTGGCGGACGAGTTATCTAGGATCGCGTCCGCGCGAGCCCCAGCCCCGCCAGGCACATTTGAGGAAAGACTCACAGAGCCGTCGGCGTGGCCCGAACCGCCCCGGGGCGGGAGTCGGCCGACCCGACGCCCGGACTGGCGGGCCGCCCACGGCTGGTCTGCGGGACCGACATCACACGTCGGTGGCTGGATTTCGGAAATCCAGCGTATCCGCAAGATGCGTCATTGACCGAGCAACGCTAGGAAAGCGAGTGCATTGTCCGCACCTCCAGAAGGTACGTGTTGGTGGAAGGGACACTCTACCGACGTGGTGCCAATGGAGTGCTCATGAAATGCATCGCTCGGGAACAGGGCCTCGAGCTCCTGGCCGAGATCCACGAGGGAGAATGTGGAGTGCACTCAGCCTCCCGAACCTTGGTAGGAAAGGCATTCCGCCAAGGTTTTTACTGGCCCACTACACTGGAGGATGCAACAGACCTCGTGCGGCGGTGCCGGGCATGCCAATTCCACGCCAAGCAGACGCACCTGCCAACCTAGGCCCTTCAAACCATCCCGCTCTCGTGGCCATTCGCGGTCTGGGGGCTGGACATCTTGAGCCCATTCAAGCAGGCACGTGGCGGCTGCAAATTTCTATATGTTGCCATCGACAAATTCACCAAGTGGCCCGAGGCCTATCCAATCAGCGTCATCGACAAGCATTCAGCTGTGCAGTTCATGAGAGGCATCACGGCAAGGTTCGGGGTCCCCAACAGGCTCATCACCGACAACGGCACCCAGTTCACGAGTGAGCTATTTGGCGAGTATTGCGACGACATGGGCATCAGACTTTGCTTCACCTCGCCCGCCCACCCCCAAAGCAACGGCTAAGCCGAGCGTGGAAATGCGGAAATATTGAAAGGCCTCAAGACAAAGACCTATAACGTCCTCAAGAAGCATGAGGACTCGTGGATTGACGAGCTGCCAGCGGTCCTTTGGGTCAACCGGACCACACCAAGCCGTGCCACCGGGAAACACCATTCCTTTTGGTGCATGGAGCTGAGGCGGTCTTGCCTTCCGAGCTCACCCTGGGGCCGCCCCGAGCCATGCTGTACACCGAAGCAGATCAAGAACAGCTACATCGCGACGACCTGGACTACCTAGAAGAAAGACGACGCCGTGCAGTGCTTCGCGTGGCCCGCTATCAGCAGAGCCTCCGCCGCTATCACCAACGCAAAGTCAGCCCTCGAGCACTACAAATCAATGATCTCGTTCTGCGGCTTGTGCAAACACGTGCGGAGCTGAGCAAATTATCTCCGATGTGGGAGGGGCCATACAAAGTTATTGGCACCCCGCGTCCAGGAGCAGTCCGCCTAGCCACAAAGGACGGCACTCCGCTGCCGAACCCGTGGAACATTTCCCACTTGCGCAGGTTCTACCCATAAGCCGCATGGTGTGCTGAATCCCCAACATATATGAAAGCACGTTCACTGCCTCCAGTGGCATGAACAATGAGTTCGCCCATTTACTCTCTTTATGCTTTTCCCTTACAAAATATCTGCTTGCAACATGTTTTCCCCCCATGTGCCGAAACATGTATTGAGAATGCTGGCTTCCAGCGGTCTTCTGGCCCTGCCCGCCCTAGGTTGAGAGGCCCTAAGGGTGTCGAGGGTAGAGCGACGCTGCATACAAGTGCCCCGGGGTAGTCAACGCTTGGGGACTCGGGTGCGTACTGTCACGCCTGTCCCGAACCCCCCGTTGCTGCTGCCCCCGCTGGCCCTTTATGCCCTCGCTTCTACCCGGAGCCCCGAGAAAGGCACCAGCCGCCGGCCGATGCACGCTGCCTGAACCCGGACCAGCTCCCAATTACATGGGATGAATCATGGCAGGAAACCATACTGTCCATATTCCTACAATGGCTAAACTAACTAAAGAGTGGACTGCCGTTGTAGGAAAACGAATAAGCATGGGCTTGGGCCAACTAACCGCCACCGTGTGTGCGCCAAGTTGGCCGGGGGCTCCCAATATATATACATACATGTATGAATCATCGTTTGCAGAGACGGCTATATATATGAATCATCGTCTGCAGAATCGGCCACGATGGGCTGCTACAATGCGAATCCAGTATGACAAAGGCAAGTGCATTGATAACATAAATAGTATTACAATGTTTTTACAAGTACAGATAGAAGCAAAAAATGGGGGAGCCCTAGGCGGCCGACGGGTCACTGGGGCGTCCTCCGTGTCGTCCTCGTCCGGCGGATCCTCGCGGTAGGCAAGCTAGAATGCCGTCGGAGTTCCGTCAAAGCTGATCATAATGGAGTCGACGACATCCTTGACGCGACGCTGAGCAGCCTCCTCGGTGCCCTCGGGGAAGTCCTCGGTAGGGATGTAGGGGTTGAAGCCCGGGTCGCGGGCCTGGTAGCTTGCCAGGATCAGCGCCGCGACCTGGCGGGACAGGTCGTACGACGACTCCTTCACCACTTCATCGACCTCCTCCGGCACCCTCTTGATCCCCTCGGCCAGTTCGTCTATCTGGGTGGCCAATCCCCCCAAGGTAGAGCTGGCGGCGCGAGGACGTACAACCCCACCTAACGGGCCGCCTCCCGAAGACGCGCGATGGACGAGGTCACGGTCCGGAGCCCTAAGCCCGGGCGTGCTCCAGCTCCGCGATCCGATCGTGCGCCTCATCCAAATCTGGCGCCACTTCGCTGGAGCGAGGGGCCGCCGGGATGGCAGAACCCGCTCCCAGCGCTCCGACTCCGCGCCGCGCGCCACGTCGCCGATCGCTGCTCTCGGGCGGTGAGGTCCCGCTCCCACCGCTCCAGCTCATCCTGCCGATGGCACGAGGCGGCTACGAGCTGCTGCTCGTGCTCCCAAATGACCTTCAGGCACCGAGAGACCTCCTCCTGGGCTTGTAGCACGGCCACCTCGCACCCCTCCACCACGGCCTCGCGCTCGGCGATGGCCTTCTCCTGGGCCACCACATTCTCCTCCCGCGCGGCGGAGTCCTTCTCGGCCTTGGCCACGGCGGCCTCCCGGTCCCCGACCGCCTGCCGCGCCGCCTCTAGAGCCTTCTCGCACTCCACCAGGCCATCCTCACGGGCCTGGAGCTCGATGTCGGTGCTGGCGGCGGCGGCCTCTGCGTCGCGCAGGATGCGCTCGCGCCGGTTGAGCTCCTGGGCGCACTTGTTGAGGTCGCGGATGAACTCCTCGAAGGTGGTGCAGAACCTCTCCTCTACGGCAGCGGCGATCTGCTCGCGGAAGTCGACGGTGTGCCGCTCCTCGAACACCTGATTGAGTTCACCCCGACCGCCGCTCGATGTCCGCCAGCTCCCACTTTCGGACGAGGCCCTTCACCCTGGCCGTGGCCGCCAACTCACGGCGGCCTTCGTCGACCTCGGCCTTCCGCCGCGCCACCGCGACCTCCCTGGCAGCCAAGGCCTGAACCTGGGCCCGAAGCCCCTCTAGGGAGACCGCGTTGGCCTCCTTCAGCGCCCGGGACACGATCATCCTCGCTCGCTCCTGCGATCGTACGAGGGGCTCGGTGTCCAAGGCGACCACAAAACCTGACCGAGCGCCCCCGGATTCGGAGTTGGAGCTCGAGCCAAGGTCGACCACCTGCGCAGGACGGGAAGACGAAGGTGCCCCACGGCCGGAGCCGCCCGCCGCCGCTTCACCCGCCGGTGTTGCCTCGCCCTCCGGTGAGGCTGCTCGGGGCGTCGGAGGATCGCGATGGGCCGGCGCCGACAGTGTTGGTGTTGGCCGACGGGGCGACGGTGTGGAATGGTGTGGCGCGGGTGACGGCTGTCATGGTGGCGGCGATTGTTGCCGCGGTGGGGACCTCGAAGGTTGCTCTCCGCTGCCCGCCGCCTCCACCTCCGCGTCGGGGCCAGCACGCCCCGAATATGTCGCCGGCGGAGGGCCCCCAGCTTGCCCCTGGTGGGCGATCGACGCCTCGGCATCTGGGTGGGCCCCCTCCTCAGGCCGCACTGGACCCGAGCCCGAACCCATAGGGGGTAACTCGGACCTGGTGGGCTCCGCTACCCCGGGCCTCTCCTGCACTTCCCCCACTGAGCTGGAAGCAGAACCGCCCTTAGGTATAACCTTGGGGCGAAAATGCTGATGCTCGCGGCTGGGAACAGAAGTAAACGCGATAAGAGACCAAAACACAAGTAGCCCGAAATGAAACACATGGCTCACAAGATATGTATGCATCTGCAAGGTGTTACCTGCGGGCGGCATTGAAGCTCCACGAGACCCGGGAGATGGCCCGTTTCTTCTTCGCGGGGCCACCGGAGGGGCTCACTGGGCTGTAGCCCGCGGACTTCGCCGCTGCAGAGGTGCCGCGGCCGGCCTCTGCCAACAGTGCGCTCACCGTGGATGTACAACCGGCCGCCGCAGGAGTCATCGTCGTAGTGGCCGCGCTGGCCCTCGTCGGGCGGCCCACGGGTGGGGCCCACCGCCTACGGGCCTCCGGACACGTGGGGAGCGGTGCGCTCCGTGCCGCCACCGCGTGGTGGTGATGGGGAGGCGCTGGGTCGTGTTCAGGCCTCTTCCTCTTCCCCTTCGGGTCCAGGGCCCCCGGTCCGCTCCTTCCCGGGCCCCGGCGGCCCAGCCGCCCAATCGGCACCTGGTCGTCGGCGTCGTCGTAGTCGTCATCGTCGTCCCCCAGGGAGACGCTTGGCGCTGCTGACGACGAACCCACGCCGTCGCCCTCCACCTGCAGCGCATGCAGGATCTCCGGGCACGTCGGATCCTGGCACAACGGCACCAGCCCGGGAGGGAGCTGCGTCAGATCCATCACCGTGACGCCGAGGGTGCAGCGGACCAGGATCGCGAGGTCGTTCTTGTTCCAGTCAAAGGCGGCACCAACATGGGTGCGCATGTCGTCGTTGAAGTTCGTGTACATGTGGGCTGGGCGCGGCCTCTCTTGCAATGGCGAGATGCGCCGTGTCTGAAAGTCCCGGAAGACGGCGTGGCTGGACAAGCCCCGCCTCTGGAGGTAGCTGATCCGCTCCAGCACTCCATCCAGCTCCCTCCCGGCTCGCGGCCGCGCCCCCTAGTTTCTCTGGTTCACTGGAATCCCCGTCAGAAGGAAAAGGCGGGGGTGGTCGCCCAAGCGGGTGTAGAACCAGTAGGCCCTCCAGTTCTCCCACCTGGAGCGGGGGTGGATGTCGATGAAGGCGGTGTCGACGGTCCTGTCGTTGCGCGGCTGGATCGCAATGCATCTGACTGCGCCGGGGGACCCCACCCGGCACACGCGGAAGAACTGCTGGAAGAGATGCAGTAAGGGCATCACCCCCACGAACATCTCGCAGGTGTAGGCAAAGATGGCGAGGTAGAAGACAGTGTTGGGGGTGAGGTGATGCAGCTGAAGGTCGTAGAACTCCAACACGTCGAAGAAGAACTGGGAGAAGGGCGACACCAATCCGACCATGGCAAAAGAGGCAAAGAATACCATTTTCATCGGGGGCCTCTCCGCTAGAATGTCACCGCCGCTGCGCGTGCTGCGCGACAAGAACTTGTTGAATAGGCTTCGAGCCTCCGCGGTCCGAACCAGGGACTTGGGGAGCACGCTCCCAGGCTTCAGGGGCGCGTCGTGAGTCATCTTCGAGGGAGGCGCCGGAATGCGAAAAAGAAAGGGCTGTTGGCGGAGAGGAAGGAATCGAAAGGACGAAGGCGCTGGAAGGATTAGAGGCGATAGCTGAGGAGTGCGTAGAAACTGATCCCTCCTCTCGCGGATCCGTTTTTATAGGCAACTTCAGCCCCCTCGGATTCTACGGCATTAATTTCACTCCACTACCGTGCGACACGCCTCCTCGGCTCCGCGCCCCTTCGTTTTTCACGTCTCTTTGGTTTTCGCGCCGCTTGGGTTTCGCGCCGCCTAGGATTTTGTGCCCACCAGGCACACTACACGGGACAGAGAGAGCTAGGCTGTTTGATGGGCCCCCGTGTGCGCGGCCCAAATAACGCGCCCCCCGTCTGGAAAGGCTTACTCAAGCACAGCGTCAGTTGCCACGTGCCTATCTCTTGCTGCAGCGCGGGACATACAGTACCCGGGCCCATCCACTCAGGAATATGGCGTTAACCGCGCCCGAACCCGACTTCGGTCCCGGTCAACACCGGGGCTACTGTCAGTGATATGGGCCCAGGGGTATATCGAGAATGCGATATCTGAGGAAGGAAGACGCCTTCACTTACCAGGGCGCCCCAAGGACATGCCCTGAACGGCTCATGCGGGCCTGGGCCACGGGCGGCCACGTGGCCATCCCAAAGGGGACTTGGCTTGGGGGCTGTCCGGAGGCCGCCGCTTTCTCAAATGGCAGGGTTCGGGATCACCCGGACCCCTCGTCCATCACCCCGCACCTCTCGGAGAGAGGAGCGAGTTCAACTACCAACTCCAAACCGCCACATTTAATGCCTAGAGAGAGGCCAGACGCCTGCCCCGTCGCATTTATTGCGATGTGAGGCATGTCTGTCAGCTACTCATCATCATCCCTTTTTGCCCATCACGAGGGAGAGGGATATAAAGTCTTTGACGGTGACCGCGGTATGGCCGCACGGTCATTCCACGCACGCCCCCCTCCACGCCCCGTCCAGTCGCATTAAATGCGCTGGGCGGCCGCGTGGGAGAGAGGATACGAGCGCTGGGAGTGTCACGTCGACCCCTCTCCAGGCGGAGAGCCACTGATCGGTAGGCCCCACTGGAGTAGGTAAGTTGACTCATCCTCACGTCAGCAGCATGGCGGCCACGACGCCCGTTTTTCTCCACCAACTCCCGCAACATGGCAACGGGAATAAGAGTAGGGTAGCTTCCCGACAAGACAGAACTAGAGCCGCCCCATCACGTGGAGCGGAGTAAAAAATCTAGGACTACTGTGGTGTCCCCTTGCACTATAAAAGGAGGCCCAAGTCCATGATAGAGGGGGTTTCGAGTTCTGCCATCTTGGAGTTAGGTTCCTGGATTGGTCTTTTGGCTCAGCCTCTTCAACTTTGGGCTTTGAGCATTTTCACCTCAGTCATCAGCTCCAGCTTCCCCAGGGAAGAACAATTACACTCATCCTTGTAACTCATCCTCCACATAACACAAAAAACAGGAGTATGGTATTACGTCTCCCCGACGGCCTCAACTGTATAAATTCTTACGTATGCATCGCGGTTGCGGTTCCCTCCACCTTCTTGCTTCCTCTCCATCTCACCGCGAGTTTGAACTCGGATTCACCGCTCCCGTGCCGAACCAAAAGGGGTCCCAGGGGTCCCCGCGTGTCGATCACACGCCATCGACAAAGTTCGTTTCTGCTATCGCTGCAATGTCGTCCTCCTCCTTGCATTCTTTCTCCACCATCACCTAGGGCGACGTCAACCAACCGGTGTTGTCTTACAAGGGCAAAAAAATTACGGCAAAAACATGAAACCAACAATGCCAATGAAAATAATAAAGAATCTATAAATAGATAAATTTATCATTTAGAAATGTACTGTATTTTTCAAATTAATCAATTAGAAATGCAATGTGTTTATTACCGAACAAAAATTAACAAGTTTAAAAAAATGCAACTTATTTCGACGTGTTGCTAGGCCTGTTGAACAACCAACATTCGACAAGCCCGTGCTGGGGACTTGTCAAACTGTCGCTATTCGATAGGTGCCTATCGAACTACCCGTGTTCGACGGGCCCAACCGAATAGTAGCCGTTTGATCGGCCCGCCCACTTGTTCGTCGGTTGTTCGATATCGGCCTATCGAACTACGGAAGTTTGGCATGCCCCAATTTTGACGAATAAATCCAAAGCGCCACTATTTTTAAGATTTTAATTAAAATAATAATATTTCTAAAAAATTCTCCCAACTGCAGTAAAGAGCACTCGAGGTTATAATAGGACTTATAACAGACCGCAATTTTACGCGATTCAAATACTTGGAGCCTCATGAATTCAGCTAGGAATTAGTATAGCTTCCACTAAATCGTACTACCAATAGATGAACACTTAATGTGAGTAGGGTTTCTCTTACCGCTGGTAGCCGTGCTTATCGTGGAGGTACGTTAAGGGTTACCGTTGTAGGGTTTGATGAACTTTGGCCAAATTCAAAATTTCGAAAAAAAATTTATGGATGTAGTTCTTGAATTTTAGTGAGAGATGGTGAATAAAATTTTTGAAAAAGAATAAGATAAGATCACTTTTGAGGATAAAACCAAGGAGTAGTTTTACAAAATTGAAAAAAGAAATAAAGTGATGGGCCTTAATTTGCAGTGTTCATCTGGCCCATTAAGTCCCAAATGAGAAGAAAATATCTCAAACAACGGTAACCACACCTCCTATCGCGGTTGCCACGGGAAACTGCGCTATAACCGTGCCCAAACAATAAAACCGTTGGGATTCAAATTCAAATATTTGACTACGAAATTCAGAAAATTTTCGACGGTTACAGCGTGGTTTCCGTGGTAACAGCCAAACCACGAGGGGCGATAACCCCTCCCCAAACGGTTTCGTAAACTCTGCTGCATACTAGGGTTTCCCTTACCGTCGGTAACCACGTGGTTACCTCGGTAACCACGCTTACTGTGGGGGTACGGTAAGGGTTACCAGCAATAGGATTTGATATATTTTGGCCGAATTCAAAATTTTGAAAAAAATCTAAAATAATAAAAAAATCGTGGATGTAGTTCTTGAATTATAGTGACAGATGATAAAGAATTTTTTTAAAAAGAATAAGATAAAATCACTTTTGAGGATAAACCGAGAGTAGTTTCCAAATTGAAAAAAGAAATAAAGTGATGGGCCTTGATTTGCACCGTTCATCGGCCCATTAAGGTCCAATCGAGGAGAAAATATCTCAAATTACGGTAACCACACCTTATATCGCTATTACAGCAGGAAACCACGCGGTAACCTCGACCAAACCACAAAACCGTTGACGATTCGAATTCAAATATTTGAGTATAAAATTTAAATAATTTTTTGTGGTTACTGCAGTAACTGCTAAACCGTAGGAGGACAACAACCCCTCTCCAAATGGTTTCGTAAACCCTGATGTGAGTTAATCTACTTGCAGGTTCTTGAAATTCATCTAGAAAGTGGCACAGCTTCCTCTAAACCGTACCAACAAAGGAACTGAACAATTAATCGAGTTACAAGAACATGTTATATGAAGGAGTATATTGTTTGTTCTTAACATTTATATATATGGTGTATTAATTAAATGCTATTCATTTCACAGAGAAGAGTCTACTACTACCAGTAATCCCCACAGGAGCATTGGCCGTGGCGGAAATGGTGAAACCTCCTGACATCCCTCAGCACGATCTCCCTCCCAACCATCTTGGACATGAACTTGGCCGCCTCATGGCAGTCGTTGCACACCCTCAGGTTCTTTGCCACCCTAATGGTGGCGCCCGGCGCCGCCCTGAGCAGCCCGAACGCGATGGCCAGCTTCTCGCTGTGGCACCGGAGGACGGCCGCCTTGTCGCCGTCGTCCATGTCGTGGAGCACGCACGACGTGTCCGGCGTGTACCCCTGCGCCAGCATCTCCTCCCAGAGCGCCTCCATGTGCGCGTGCACCTCCGCGCTCGCCGGGTGCGCCGACTCGCCGGCCATGAACCGGTGGATCGCGCCGTCGACCTCGATCCAGCTGCGCCCGGGCTCCTTATCCACGCCTCGCCTCCGCATCCTGCTCCTCACCTCCGCCGACCTCGACCACTGTCCCGCCGCGGAGTAGATGTTGCAGAGGAGCACGTAGTGGCTCGCCTCCTCGGGCTCCAGCTCCAGCAGCCGCTCGCCGGCGATCTCGCCGAGGTGGACGTTGCGGTGGAGCCGGCACGCGCCGAGCATCGTGCTCCAGGCTGACACCTGCTGCTCGCCGGGCTTCATCGAGGTCACCATGGCGTACGCCTCGTCCAGCCTACCGGCGCGCCCGAGGATGTCCACGACGCAGGCGTGGATGTCTGGCGTCGCCTCGACGCCGTGGTCGCGCTCCATGGCGTGGAACAGCTGTAGGCCACGCTCCACCATGCCGGAGTGGCTGCACGCCGCCAGGGCCGCGATGAAGGTGACCTCGTTGGGGCTCGCCTCGCCGCTCGCCGTCATCCGGTCGAACAGCGCCATGGCCTCGCCGCCGAGCCCGTGCATGCCGTACGCCATGATGAGGACGTTCCAGGTGATGGTGTTCCGCCGCGGCAGCCGGTCGAACACCGCCCTCGACAGCGGCAGGCACCCGCACTTGGCGTACATGTCCACCAGCGCGCTCCCGACGGCCACGTCAGTGTCCAGCGCGTGCCTCACCGCGTACCCGTGGATCTCCTTCCCCCTCGCCGGCGCCGCCAGGATGGCACACCCCGGCAGGAGGGTCATCAGGGTGATGGCGTTAGGCACCACGCCGGCGACGCCGTCTTCTTCTTGCTGCTGCATCTCGCGGACGAGCTGAAACGCGTCGGCGACGTGGCCCTGGACGACGCAGCCGGTGATGAGGGTGTTCCAGGAGACGACGTCAGGGCGGTCGACCATGGCGAAGATCCGGCGGGCGGCGTCCGTCTTGCCGAGGCGAGCGTACATGTCCATGAGCGCGTTCTGCACGAACCGGTTGTCCGCCATGCCGCGCTTCACCACGTACCCGTGCACGGCCTCCTTGCCGGCGAACGCCTCCGAGCGCGCGCACGCCGGCAGCACGCTGGCCATGGTGGTCTCGCAGGGCACGAAGCCGGCCTCGGCCTCCATCCGCGCGAACAGACGCAGCGCCTCCTCGTCCATGCCGGCCTGCGCGTAGCCGCAGATCATGGCGTTCCACATCCCGAGCTGCTTCCCGGAGTCGGGCACCATGTCGAACACCTGCCTCGCCTTCCCCACCTGCTCGTGCGTGGCGTACATGTCCACCAGCGCGCTCGCCACGAACGAGTTGGCGGCGAGCTCATCGTCCTTGACGACGTACGCGTGCATCTCTCGGCCGACGTCGAGCAGCTCCAGCCGCGAGCACGCCGGGAGCGCGCTCGCGAACGTGACGCCGTCCGGCCGCACGCCGAGCGCCACCATGTCGTAGAGCGTCTCGACGGCCTCGTCCAACAGGCCGCTCTGCACGAGCACGCTGACCATGGTGTTCCACGTGACGACGTCGCCGCGACCGGGCGTGCCGCCGGCGAAGAGCCTCTGCGCGTCGGTGACGAGGCCGAGGCGGGAGTACATGGAGAGGAGCGCGTTGAAGGCGAAGCGCTGGTGGCCGTGGAGGAGGCCGTTCTTGAGCGCGAACGCGTGCACCTCGCGGCCGAGGCGAACGGCGCCGGCGGTGGGGAGGTGGGAAACGGCGAGGAGGACGCTGACGAGCGTGAAGGATGTGAGCGGGTGGCCGTCGGCGAGCATGGCGCGGAGCGCGGCGAGCGCGTGGTCCCAGCGGCGGAAGAGGCAGAGCGCGGAGATGAGGGAATTGAAGGAGACTGCGTCATGCGCGGAGATGGAGTCGAACACCGCGAGCGCGGCGGCGAGGTCGCCGCAGCGCGCGTAGGCGGTGAGCAGCGCGTTGGCGACGACCGGGGAGGGGAGGTGGAGCAGCCCCCGGCGGAGCGCGGCGGCGTGGATGGCGCGGGCGGAGCGGGCGTCGCGGAGCGCCGCGGCGGACTTGATTGCGGGCGGGAGCGCCAAGTGGTCGAGCTGCGGCGACGCCATGGTGATGGAGGAGAGCGCGCGGAGGGCGGCTGCGTGGTTGCCCGCGGCAGTTAGGGAGCGGACTGTCGCCGAGGTTGGAGGTGGGTGCGTGCGCGGCGGTGGCGGCGGCGATGTTGCGGCGGCGGCGGCCTTGGGGGGGAGGGATGGGGATGGTGAAGCTGCTTGCTGAGCTCAGTGGCAGTGGCTGGTTCGGTGGATAGGCAGTGGCTGACTGCAGCATTTTTATCTTTTTTCCCCGTATAAAAAGCATATATGGTATAAATATTTAACAGGAAACAATATTTGTAGATATTTATCATGTTTTATTAGTTTCTGATTTTTTTTACAATACAGAAAACGCAGACAAGTCGATTAAACAGTATGTTTTTGACAATTTTTGGATGTTACTACAACTATCGGTTTGCCGTAAATCAAGTACTAGTACAGAAATTTTGGGGAAACACCAGAGCAATGGCAGTGGAATTTACCCACCAGAATCTAAATTCCACCAAAGTCTAAATTTTAGTTCATAATGGTGTTTAGAGAACGTATTCATTTTGAAAAATTTAAGGGACATGTTAACGAAAAAAAGTCAGTTGTTTTATGCAGGTTTAGCAGGATGGGAATCCTAATAATGGTCACAGTCAAAATTATAATTCTCTTAGCCCCTCATCATTTCTTTGTATATAATATAATTGGAATCTAGTAAGTACAATTATATAATTATATGCAGAGCCATAGATTCTAATCACTCGGATGAATGAATGTCCACTCATTTATTATATATCAATTAAATAATTATGAATTTTTTAAATATTGATAAAATAGATTACTATGAAATATATCACTATACATACATGCTTCAACTTTGACTTAACAAAAATAAAAAAATTCAATACATATACTAATCTATAACTATCTATAAAGCAAATAACGTTTTCACCCAAAATTTTCGTTCGTCTGACTTTATAGAAACCCCCTTGAGTGTCTATAAAATTAACCCGCAGTCCCAATGCTGAAAAGAAAAGAAGGGCTTGGATGAAGAAAAAAGACTTCCTGCGCCCCTTCCTCCCGTCCCCATCCGCACCGCGCCTCGCGTCGCGCTGCGCCCTCTCTTCCATCACGCTCGGAGCTCCCACGCCACGCCTGCGCCTCTCCCTCTCGTTCCCATCCACGTCGCGCCCCGACTTTATCCATTTCAACGCATGGGCACAGTTATGGGCACAGTTGCTAGTTACAGTTAAATTTATTATTTTTGTTATAATTTATAGAAGTTAAATTTAAATTTGTATGTTGGTAAAGTGACATAATATATATCAATCTATCTTGACTTTTTTGGAACTTTTTATAATTATTTAGGTGATATGCAAATGATGGATGTCAGATTAAAATTGTTTTCCCGGTATATAGTGCTATAGTAAAGCAAGCCACGTCATCATACAAAGCCATCCGATTTTCATCTGCTATTAATCCAAGGGTCAAATTTTATTTCATCCGGCCCTCATCCATCCCTGGGTCCCGAACCTGATGTTCCACACACAAAAGGCCCTTCTATTTACAGTTAAAAAGAAGCTTTGGCATCTACGGCAACCGCCAGCTCTGATAGTGGCGAAATTTTTTGCAAATGTAATTCATTACTATTTGCAGTTTTTGATGCTTTAATGTTGTGCTTTCTCTTGCTTGCTTTCCCACCACCGCTCTGCCGTTATCTATCTTCGTTAATATCGTCCAGTTGTCTAGGTAATTCTTTCCTTTCACTATCTACGGTCAGTTTACTATATCAATTTGATTTAATTGGTCTGATATTTTTTTTTGAATACGGGAACTTGAATTCAAATTCATTAGTTTTTCTATTGCATTATGTGCGTATTCTCATGTCTGCAGTTTTTTCCTCCAGGTATATTATCTTTTTTTTTTCCTAGCAGAAGATGCAGCACAAGCTGTCGGAAGATCACCTTACCCTTCTGTTTTTGTTCAGGCAAGTTTACAACCATCTATGAAATGATTAAGTGTAGAATGTTCAATTCAGTAAATTTATTTACAATAATTTAATCTTCTTTAAGCATACAATGAATTACTCATCCTTTTACAAGAAAAGTTTTTACTATTTTCTAACTTGGTTATCTCATTTGCATATCCTAGTCATGCATGCAGGCAGTAAATCCTCTCGCTTACAATGGGTACATTAATATCAATACCCCCCTATTGTCCAACAAGTGAATTTTGCATTTTGTCTTACATTCTTTGGGGTCGAATAAATCTGTTGCGAGAGTATATATATATTTATGATTTATGTGTGTGCAACGGTAAAAATTCCTAAATGCACTGCCATTGCATTTTCTCACGGTACGGAGCCAGTGATTTCATATGATATGTACAGTGAATTGATGTCTGTTGAGTTGGTAAAAAATAGTGCCATGGCAAGGTTTGGGATTTTCCTGTACTGCCCATAGATTTTTTTGTTTACTGCATTACCATGTCTTTGTTTGATAATAGATTGAGAAGTTTAGCTTCCACTATTTTACCTGCAATCATCTTTAAATTCCCGCAACAACATGCGGGTATCATCATTTTCATTGTCCTAATCCCTCATTTATTTTCTGCTGATCTATCTCATTTCATTCCTCGGTCTTCGAGTGGACCAAACTTGTAAGTTTGTGGGGGGTAATATACTACATTTACTTATTATTATTTCAAATATTCTAAACATGTAACAACGAGTGTACACACCAAAGTGATTAAAAAAAATTCCCTTCGGTCTCCTGCCGTATCTTTACCCCGATCACATCTATAAGCATCTGGAACACTACCTATCTAAGCTTGATCTGTGCCCCATAATTCAGACGAAAGTTTTTCCTTGGCTCTTGGCTTTTATGTTAAGTTGGATATATAGTGCAGTGTCTTAATTTGTTTTAATCCCTATTTTTAGGTCCTATAATTTAGACATCATCTGCGATCCACAATACAATTCAAGTGTGTCGTTTGATCCACAATCCTATAATTTGTTTTAATCCGACGGCTAAGACCTTCTTTAAGAAGATGAACACATCACCAGTTAAACCGGTCTTATCGTTCGACTACGACCGAACAATTGGAAAGTCTTTTCAGAAGGTGAAAGGAAAGACAAAAGATGTCTTGCAGCTCGGGAAGCAACCAGAAAAATCTCTTGAGCCATTGCTTCCACCTGGTGAAGATGAGTAAAGCAAATTTAATAACAGCGACGGGAATAATGAGGGTGCAACTGTTTAAAAGGCGCAACAATAAAAAAGGCGACAAAAGAGGATTTGAAATACAAGTTTAGCCTCGGTGAATCTCTTGTTAAGCCTTCTCATGAAAACTCTCTTTATACAGATGTACCGATTTCATAAAATGGTACATGGAAAATTCAGGCAGAGGTAGAGAGATGCTCGGCGTGCGGATAAGAAACGTAGATTTTCTCCAAGGAGATGATATCATGTGGATCCGCTTCGAGGATATATTCGACATATACCCGCTAGACGCTCTCGACGTCTCTCTTCTCAGCTGCTGGGTTTTGTAAGTATCGTTTAGTTAAATTTATTTTGTTCCTTAGCTCTTTGTATGTTGCTGATGAAAATTCCTTTTATCCGTTGTAGAATAGAGATCCTAAGCAGAGGTGTTTCAATGTAGGATTCATGGACCCCCATAAAATTAACATGGACATGGTACAAGATTACGAGAAGGAAACAAAGGAGAATATCGTCCATATGTGGTGTAGCAGCATTACAAGACATGGATACTATTGCCGTACAACACAGCGTGAGTTTTTACTGTCTTCCATACCAATTTCAATCTTGTATATATCATCTCACACAATTGGAAAACTCCACTGGGTGCTTTTCTTTTTTGACCTTTCCTCGTGCAAAATCTATATCTACAATTCAATGGATAAACCAGAGTATACCTTCGCAAAATTTTTTGAAGTGATAAACAAGTAAAGCCATCTTAGTTGCTATTGCTACTATGCAGTTCTCGGATAATTACTCATAACTTGAAACTGGCATGGGCATGGTTTTTCGTACATTGGTCTGTGGGACTTCGAAAGAAAAACTTGTTGTGAGGATGAAATTTCCCGTGAGTATATGCTCCAAAATTACTTTGAATCATTAATTTGTCCTAAAATAGAAATATATATTAAATCTCTCGTTGTTTCTCCTTTAGTGTGCAAAACAGGAGTAGGTGATGAACTCGTGCGGCTACTACGTCTGTGACTATATTCACCGTCTAGTTCACCAAATCAAATCTGATATGAATCTGGATATACGTAAAAATCATTCATATATTATGTCTCGATTTCTTATTGATTTCATATATTTATTTCTTATTTTTTTAAATAATTGGTTATTTGCATGAGAAAAAAACTCCCCACAGTGATTTTATAAAGGCTGCTAAAAAGAACGTAACGGATATTATCAAAGAGCGAGAGCGAATTATTGATCCTGTGTGAGAATTACATTATGATGGATATCCTATTGATGATCAACCTCATCCAGAGATTAGATTTTATAATATACGATGTAGAACGTTACAAATTAAGAAGAAATATAATATATGTATATATTCATATGTGTACATATTTTAATAATTATTTACTTAAGTGCATATATATGCAAAATATGTATTTATATATATATGCAATGTATATATATACACATATATATACATACATATATATATATATATATATATATATATATATATATATATATATATATATATATATATATATATATGGAGGCTACTATGTGGCATGCCATATAGTCCCATCCCGTGTGGCATGACCGAATCTCTAATTTGAAAACTCAAATTAAAAATCCGACCATTCAAATTGTTCTACATATTAATATCTCCTTGCAGACCAAATTTTATATTTTTTCAAAAATATTTACTATTTTATCGGATATATATATATATCAATTATACATCTTTCTGAGAGTTGTCAACACAATATTTATGATAACAGACTACGTTTGGAAATAACAGAAGGGATGAGGCAAGATCAACACAAGATGAAGGTTTGTGATAAAGACGGGGGAATGGGATTTCGCCCCGTGGATTTTGCAGATGACATTGAAAAAATCCGACGAAACACTGATAATTAAAAGAGCATGAGCATCCATTCAGGATATTACATTTTTGTTATGTTAGCAATGGTGCAATTAATACTCAGCTGCCAAATACATTTTCTCTTGCTCGGGTGGAAGAATATATTTTTTCCTTGCATAATTTTCATATCAAGTCCCAACGCCTATTTATTTATTCCTTTAGTTTTCTGATCCAGAGAAAAATTGATGGATGTTCTATCTGGACCTCTATGTACACTGATATCAAACATAACTACAGATAAATTAGGTTGGCCCCAATCTCTGTTGGGTGCGGCAAGGCCGCGTCATTATTTTAGTCTCTTATACCAAATTCTAGGCATGTTCTCGAGCGTTTAGTGGTGCCACGCGGCATGTCCAGATTTACGGGTTCGCTCCCTCGCGTGCAGCCATCGGATCGCGTACTGATGATAAAAAAATCGCTTTGATGGACCTAGTTGTAATAAACAAATTTTTAGGTGTTTCAATGCAAATGCGTTCAATCCCTCCTCCCTGGCTCTGCCAATACTTGGCCTCCTCCTCTCTTGTGGTTTCGTCTCACCTGCTGTTTCCTTCTCCTTAGCGGGTCAGCCGTGTCACCGTCGTCGATCGTAACATATTGGTCCAGGGTTTAATAGGATTAATAGAATACTCGTACCAACAAGTTATAACTTCTTTTCTGGAAACTCATCTTCAAAGAACTCTGAGGCTAAGTGTGCTTGGCCTGGGGCAATTTGGGGACGGGTGACCGACCGAAAAGTTCTTCCTGATTGCGCATGAGTGAGGACAAAATGCACAGAAAAGACTGATGTTGGGATATGAGGGCAGTCTTGAGGTCCTAGAGAGCTATCGGTGTAAACGGGCCGGCCTGCGGGCGGGACGTGACGAAAAAGAGCGATGTTGGGTTGTGAGGGCGTCTTGAGGTCCTAGAGAATTGTCGGTGTAAACGGGCCGGGCCCTACGGGCGGGGCGTGGCAGTGGTATCGAGCTAACCCTCATGGTTTCACGGGCACGTGGCGGGTCAATTGCGCGGGCATGGTGCGCATGGCGCGTGAGCCCTGAGGGGACACGACATGGCAAATGCGCCGACACTGGATGCACGGACGTGGCCAAGAGGGGAGGTTCCTGGCCTGGGGTTGACCGACGAGGACGTCGGGTCTTCTAAGAGGGTGTGGATGTAACATCGTGGCCCAGGGCTTAATAGGATTAATAGAATACTCATACCAATAAGTTGTAACTTCTTTTTTGAAAGCTCATCTCCAAAAAAAACTCTGAGGTTAAGCGTGCTTGGCCTGGGACAATTTGGGGATGGGTGACCGACCAGAAAGTTCTTCCTGGTTGTGCATAAGTGAGGATAAAGTGCGCAGAAAAGACTGGTGACTTTCTTGGTTGCGCATGAGTGAGGATAAAGTGCGCAGAAAAGACTGGTGTTGGGCTGTGAGGGCAGTCTTGAGGTCCTAGAGAGCTGTTAGGTGCAAAGGACGTGACATCGATCTCCCTGGTTCTGCCTTGACATCTGAGAAGGAAAAAAGGGCAACGGATCAAATTTTCTCCCAAGGAAACTTATCCACTTCTCTCCTCGTTTTTGCACCACTGGTCTGCCGCCGACATGGACACCACCATTGGCTTGGTGTCGTTGGCGTCAGGCTCTAACACGGTGTCACCCCCACCGGCGACCGCGCCGCAGGAGTCTACGCTGGGGCGCCACATCGCGCAACGCCTCACAAAGGGCGGGGCACGCGACATCTTCACCATGCCTGCCTAGGGACTTGAATGACCTCACGCTCCTCGACAGTCCGAGGCAGCGAGGTGCGCCTCATCAGGTGCTGAAACAAGCTCAATGCTGCCTAGGCTGCCCATGGGTACACCGTTCACCGTTGGTGGTTTCATCGCCAACAACGCTATCAATCTACAAGAAATGTAACATATTACAGTACAACAATCCATTGATCAAGCCATTATGATAAAATAAGATCAGCTGCAAACTAAGATGAGTATGATTTTATTGTTTCTTAAACCAGGGTCTGGTTAATAGATAGATATTTAATTAAAAAAAGTTGCAGGATAACATGATCATGGAAACATGTGTTGTCTGAACATAGAATTTTCACTACACACATCAATCAAACTCACTCTTTTGCTGGAAAAATATAAAACTATATAATGATAATCCTTTATCTTAATCTCTTCATTCCACGTTGTGATACTTCCATGAAATAGAATAAAGAGGATTTTATTGTTGATAGGTGGATAACCTGACAATGGAAAGATCCAATTTCTAAAAAATGTGCACTCACTATACAGCTAAATTGGATTCCCTTCTTGTTGAAACTGATTACTCAAGCATGGACATAAATCGTCTTACCTATGATATAACTGACGATATCTATCTAAAAAATAATTAAGTAATTTAAATAAATTTGGAGATGGTTAGTCAAAAAATGAGACCCTTTCAATCATCTAGCTTCTTTGTTACCATGGAGTGTTGTTTTTTAATATAACAGATAAAACAATATAATAGATAAAAACCTCAATAGACTATATTTGGTGGTTACCTATTACTATCTGTCTACCTATTACCTATCACTATGTCATGCGTTGATCACTGAACTGAAACTTATATCTGATAAAAATGGCCATTAATTTGTAAAGATCAACAGTACACTAAAGCATCCAATTTAACGGTTTTTGGCCTTTGCAGTATGAACATCCGATTTACAACAACTGCATTCACTATGCTCTGTTACATTCCATATATATCATGGTCTTTACGTTTTAGAAAGAAAGGGGAGGAGCTCCTCCATGGCCAGTTGCTGCAGCTGCATTGCACCCACAACCCACCATTATCATATTTTAGTTGATTATCATGTCTATAATGTCACATGATTGAATCCAACATTAATGAGTCTATATTAGAATAATTAAGTGAAATGACCCATTTAGTGAGCCAGTTGATCTAAGCAGGGCTAAGCATATCCTAAACCAATATTTATTCATATTAATACCCAAGTTATCAAAGATTTAGGATAATCAAGTCCTAAGGCTGAGTACAATAGGTATAATATTTTCATAATATGACATTCTAAAATACATGCAATATTTGAAAATCGAGATATTGAGCAAGATGGGTACAATATGATCAAGAATTGGTACAATTCGAGATATTCCGTGCATCTATGTCTCGGACCTGTGATAAAAATGAATTTAGCACAGATGTTTTCCAATCCGTCTGCATTATCTATTCTTTACCATTAATTGGAGCATCCTTGTTTGATCGATTTGTATATGTTGAAAATCAAATAGTTGATATCATAATCTACGGTGATTTAATCGTTTTTGTTCTTTTTGCAAATGCGCAAAAGCTTTACGCATCCATATAATTTGACCATTATGTTACATGATGAAAAAAATTCATGATCTGTGTATATGCTGTCAAAGTTGCATGCTGCTATTATAAATTAATTAAATTAATGTACGCAATGTAATATGAGATCGATGAATAAAAATCTAAAAAAAACAAATAAATATCCACATGATGGAGACAGAAAATTGAAAGTATAGCGATATATATGATAGCACAAATAGATTCGGTCGATCCCTTGAAGTTATTTATTAATAACTAGGATCAATCGATGGAGTTGTTTATATATGGAGGGGGATCGATGCTCCACGTGTAGACCGATCGATCGATGGAACAGTAGCGAGTAGCGGGTAATAGTACAGACAGCCACACAAGATGGGGAGATACATAGATATACATGCAAGCAGCCAGGGACGGATCTAGCGGTGGTTTTGGGAGGGGCTTTAGCCCCCTACCCTCGCCATAGCAGTGGAGCTCCTCTTAGCCCCTCCGTCAATTTTTAGGTTCATATGTGTTGTAAGAAAAGGCTGAAGGTATAAAAAGATGACTTCAGTCCGTTCCATGAAAAGGACGGAATACCATAGACCAGACGCTGAAGCAGGACTTAGCTGCCTTAAGCACATAGTCGTTGTACTTTGTGTTGGAGAGATGTACCCGACAGAACCAAACAGCAGCCCATCAGCAATTTGCTCTTAGGCTGGAGTAGCCACTAGCACCGGTGGCAAATATCATGACCTAACAGTTTGCTGCAAAAGTATCTTCACCAAAAAACGAGAAGAAGCCATGATGGAATGATGAAGCTTGTGTATTACTTTAGCTTAGCTCGCGTGTTTCACAATGCAACTCAAGTCATGTATATATATATATATATATATACACTAGTATATGCATATGCATCTATGCATAATTAACTCTGGTAGCTCGATTGTGTGTTTTATCTATTGACCCATCGATCGGTCGATATCAACCTGTACGTATATGCAAGGTGGATCTGGCAGTGAGGCTGGGGGGCTTTAGCCCCCCACTTTCGTTAGAGCAGTGGAGCCCTCTGTTAGCCTCTTCATCAATTTTTAAATTTTTAGGTTCATATGTGTTGCAAGTAGAGAGTAAAAATAGAAGAAAATGATTTCAACGTCTCCTATAAAATATTGCTAAATTCACCACTGTCACCTAGTAGCTATCTAATTAATAATCTCTCGCTCTCTCACTTTTGGAGTTAGCATGCACCCATCCATCGTTAACTAGTAATGAATTAATTAATTGCACCGCCGCCTTATATATCCTCCTCATGTATCAACATACATGTGACCAAAAGAATTGCAAAATAGGAGAGTTAATCAATATTTGTGTTACACATCGATGAGTAAGCTAGCTTGCTAGCTAGCATTTGCGCGTCCATATCAAGATGTACGTACAAATAAATCACTTCACTTAGTTCCATAAATATGCATGTGCGTGCATATTCTTGTGTTTGGATCCTCACTTAACTTACCTACCATCAATTCGATTGATCCATCGGCTGCCAACTCCACCGCCGTTTCTTTCTTTCTATCTATCTAAAGTATCTCTTAGAGTTGTATTATATGCATGCGTTGTCATCAAATTAATTAATTAATTACACCATCATCCAGGGTCATCAATTTTGGCTCGAAATTTCAGCCGCCGAATTTTCATTCTTTTCAAAAAAAATCAATTTGGTCGATTCTTTTCAAATTAAGTCAAAATATATTTAAACTTCAATAAAAATTGTTCGACATTCAAGAAAAAACTACGATATTTCGAGGCCCTCCAAAATTTTTCACCATTTCGAAATTGCAAACCATGCCACCACCTTATCCTCCTCATGCACCCATATGCATGTGAAAAAAATGCAGAAAAAGATAAACAATATGTATGTATATCTATCATGCATCGATCAGTCCTCCTCAAGCTAGTTTGCTAGCTAGCCGACGACTCGATCACTGGGCGTACGTGCTTAAAGTTAATTTGAGATGCATGCATGAACAAATAATTATCGATTCAAAAATAAAATAAATTCTCGCTACTATACTGGGCGTGCCTATTCTACCGAGAACTCCACCATACATTTTTTTAAAAAAGAAAACACCCAAGTCCAACGACAAAATTTTAACAAATTCTGGTCATTTCTTTTCAAAATATGATCAAAATTGTGGTGTGAATTCATTTAAAAAACTGTAATATTCAGAACAAGCAATCCCATCCGCATTTTCATATTCAATCGATTTATTTTGATCTAAACACGTCTTTGATTGATGTTTAATTGTCCTATCTTTGGTGTCCAATCTTGACATGTACGTCCATATACTGTCCCTTGTTCGTGGTGTCCAATCTTGACATGTACGTTCGTATACTCTCTCGTTTCAAAATATATGACATCATTTATTTTTCGTAACATTTGAATTATTCGTCTTGTTAAAAAAATATATAAATATTATTTATTTTATTGTGGTTTGTTTTATCATCAAATAAAATATAATATTAAATTATACTTTTATATATTTATATTAATTTTTTAATAAGATGAACGATCAACGGTATTATATATTTTAAAAAGAAGACAATATATGTATATTTTTAAGCCCCATCAAGTTTCAGTCCTCTCGTGATCTTATCGTTTTTGTTAATACACATAGCTCCATGACGAGCACGCGACATCATGGAGCACTCATGGAGCACGCACCAAGGCGAGTACCAATGGCCAGTGGCTAAGGTTGAAAACGGACAGAAAAAATCCCGTCCCGTATCGTCCATTTTTCCACATTTGACCCCAGCCATTTTCGTATTTGCGGAAAAATCCGGAAACGGGACGGAATGCGGGATGAGGCTATTCGGAAACGGGAGAGCAATTTTCCGTTCGTATTTTTAAAAACCCGTATTTATTCGGGATATTTCCGAATTTTTCCGGTTTACTCCAAAATAACCCAAGGCCCAATAGCAAAGCCCATTCAAAAAACAAAACCCTAGAATAGTGTCCTCCTCTGTTTCTCTCACAGTCTCACCGCGGCGCCACTCTCGGTCTCTCACCTCACGACGCACGGACACGGGAGCGGCAGCCAAGCCGGTGTGACACTCCGGCGCGGCTCCACATCCCGTCGCCTCCTAGCCAGGCGCCGACTCCCTCTGCCTCCCGCCGTCTCCCTCCGCCTCCCTCCGTCTCTAGGCGCCGCCAGCTGCCGCCTGCTGCCCGGCGCCCGCCTCCCTCCATCTCGAGGTCGCCCGGCGCCTGCGCCCGTGGCCGCCGGGCCGCCGTCGGCCAGGAGTGGAGGCCGCCTCAGCGCCCCTGCCCTGAGTCCCCGTCGACGCTTGCTAGCCGCATCGGCGCTGCCTCCCTCCGGCTCTCCCTCACCTCCCGCAGTGTAGTAGTATTCATACTTAATCTTCATTTGCTGTTTTTGCCAGATCATACTACCAAATTCATTCTATTTGTGCTACACACTTCTATTTGTGCTATACTAAGTGCTAATTCATTGTAACCAAATATGTACACACAAATGTAGGAAGATGAGATTGAAAGTGATCCTGACAGGATGGATGATGCGGCAGAGTTGTAATTCAAACTATATTGTGAAGGAAATCTTAGAGTTGTGAACTTGTGATTTGAACTGTATTTTTCCTAATTAATATCCTCTATTCAAGACTCAAGAGTGTGAACTTCTGGTTGTGTTATCTGTCATGTATGTTAGCAAAGACAAATGTACTTTTGTGTATTTTTAATGCTTTGACCTATGAAATTATGGATGTGCCATGTGGTCTAGACAAATGTACTATTCTGTGTTTTTAATGATTTGAACTTTGAACTATTCGTGAGCTGTGGTGTCATTTTGAATGCTTTCTATCTATAGCATTTACTCCATTTATAACTTAAAATGTTAGTTCTATTTATGTGATTATGATTTATGAGTATAAACATGTGCGGTATTCCGGAATAGGTTACCGGTTTTCGACCGTTTTCGTTAAATTTCTGACCGTATTGGTTCGTTTCCGTACGCCCTCATATTCCGATTCCGTTTCCGAACCCGATCTCGTTTCCACCAAAATATATAAAAACAGAAATAGAAATAAGGTTTTTCCGCCCGTTTCCATCCGTTTTCAACCCTACCAATGGCACTACCCAGCAAAGCATCATACATGTTACGTAACCTTAAGCTATCTACATATTCTTCTCATTTTTCCGGCCCAAGAAATAAAGTTTTAAATTTGAACTAAGTCTTATCATCCAGCCGGTCATATCTTTGACTTATTAATTAGCACTGTTAAATAATTAACTGAGATAGATCCTAGCTATCTATTATATACTAAAATTCTAAAAATTCTAGACATTCCTAAAATATCACATGACACTCTAATTTATTAGAGAAATCCAATAAATATTGAGAAAAAACAAACTTCCAACCCTTGAATTCCACGTAATACCGTCCACCCATTATTTTTCACCATTAGATCTATGAAAAAAATTCCTTTCCTCTCCCTCTCACCCTGTGTGGTACGTACTCGTACTCCCCTCCTCCTCCCCCACCGATTCTTGCGCCGTCTCCTCTTCTCTTACATTCTCTTTCCTACTTCCTAGCTAATAAATCAGTATGTTTTCATGTTGCTTCCACCATCATAATTAATGATTAAATATTTAAATAACCATTGGTTTTCATACCAGAGACTAATTTGTAATCTATCTATCATTTTATAATTAAATAAACAATCAAAATCCATATTGTTCTTATTTTACTATAGAATAATTAAAATACATCATTCAGACGTAGGCTCCTCTCACGATCAAATTACGATAAAACATTGAAGTGAACAATATACATTGTGCTAATTTAAATCATTCCACAAACATTCATAGCTAATAGCTATATTAGATTGTCAGTGTCTTAAAAACTTATAAATTCAACAGTGACAAATTTCTAAATAAAAGAATAATTTTATTAGGACTCACACTCAGAGCTGTATGACAAGCGTGCGACATCATGGATGCACACAGGGGCGGATCCAGGACAGGGCTGTGCCCCGGGCTAAGCTGCTCATTCAAGCCCAAAACAGTCTGATATTACTTCTAGGACCTCATTTTCTCTAATTAAAATTATAGTTTTTAGACTAAACACCACATACGTTAAAGGGTTACATGGGCTCGACCCGGGCTGTAGCCCGGGCAACCCGGGCCCTAGATCCGCCCCTGAGTATATAGTTTATGCTTTAGATATTTCTTTCTTATGTAATTATAAGGTGATGTTCGGTCTTTATAGATATCACTTCTTTTCTATTATTATTTTAACTGCTACATACACGGTTCTTATAGTGAATATGGAGAGATAGGACTTATTTTAGCATTTCTTTTATAAACATTAAATAAGTTGTCCGTGCAACTGCATGGGCTTTCTTCATTCTAATGATTATGCGTTATAAAATAGCATTTATAATTTCAATCATTTTCTATTATCTTGCAGGTATCACGCCCGAGTCATCCATCTTCGCTGATGATGGATACGGCCCTCTCCATCCAAATGGAAAGGAATCTGTCAAGTCGACCTCTCGTTTGAGGCCAAAAGTTGCAACCAGAAACTAATCGATGCACGGTGGTACATTGACGATGATACTCTAAGTAGCATGAGCAAGAATGAAATTCTATCTCCTAGGGACGTGGAAGGCCATGGCACACACACGGCCTCGACAGCCGGTGGCAACATCGTCCACAATGTGAGCATTCTTGGGCTGGCCACCGGGACAGCTTGAGGCGGCGCGCCCCGTGCGGGAGTAGCCGTGTGCAAGGCTTGTTGGTCCGGGGGCGGCTACTTCGCTGCCGGCCAGTTGAAAGCCATGGATGATGCTGTCCACGATGGCGTTGATGTACTATCACTTTCTATTGGTGGTCCGTTTGAAGATATAGGCACACTGCACGTCATTGCTAAGGGCATCCCACTTGTATACTTTGCTGGGAACGATGGACCCATTGCTCAGACGGTGGAAAATGTTGAATCAAATGTGTTTGATTTATATTTTAAGTGATGAAACATTGGATTTGTGCTTTGATATTCAGTGTGATATTTTGTGTGGCGGTTAGACCGGCCAGACACGCCGGTCAGACCGGGATATGCGCACGGTCTAACAGGAGGTGTGTGTGCAGTCAGACTGATCGAGTCCGACTCACAGTCGGTCAAACCGGCTTCGGTTCACGGTCAGACTCCGACTCATAGTCGGTCAGACCGGCATGGTCTGACCGGCAGACTTTGGTTTCGGTTTGATTTCTTGTTTTCGTATTGTTTCTTTGTGGATTTGACTTCTAGATGATTCCTATGCATATGTTTACTATTGACAAGCTAATGTGAGTCAAGTTTGGACAAACTTGTACTCAATATATCGTTTCTTTGTCGTATATGTGCAGGTATCGCTTGAGGCCTCGGATAGTATTCTCAGTGTCGGATCAGAGTCGACTTGGGAGAAGTAGATGTCCAACACGCGGGATACTAAAAGGCTAGAGGATAATGCATATGGAAGATGGAGAATCCATATGGCATACGAGAGGGATCGTATACGGAGTCAAATTTGGAAGGGAGTCCAGATTCGGAAAGTTAGATTAAATGAGTCCTATTGGGAATAGGAGTTCTACTCCTACTTTGAGTAGGAGGATTTTGTGGTATAAATTGAGATGGAGGGTGTGCCTCCTAGATATCGATTTTCAAGAGAGAAATTTGAGAGAATAGCTAGGGTTTCGAGTTAGGTCGAGATTTTGGTGAGGAGTGCTGTTGTTGCACTTTGTAAACACTTTTACATGCAATAAAGTTGAAATAGTTTGATCTACTTCTTCGAGAGTTCATCTACCGGTGTTTTCTGGATCCTGACGGTCTGACCGCAGGTGTGCGTGCGGTCTGACCGGAGGGTTGTGGCGGCGGTCCAACCGGAGGCTAGGCGGCGGTCTGACCGGCCAGGAGGGACGGGATGACCGGTTCAGGTAAGGCGGTGTGACCGACGACAGCTTCAACAGCTTCTGTTTGTTTTCGTTTTGTAGATCGGTTTCATTGGTAAGAGGCAAATCTTTTAATTTCACAAAAGATTTGGTTTTTCTTGTTTTCCCTACCATTCACCCCCCTATGGTAGGTTTGTTTGGTCTTGTTCGATCCTACAAGTGGTATCAGAGCCTCGTTCTTGATTTGTTTTTCTGATCTTTTGCCATGGCTGAAAAGTTTTCAAACAAACCTCATGTTTTCAATGGAACCGATTTTGACTATTGGAAGAAAAAGATGGAATCTTACATAACATCTCAAGGTTATGACATTTGGCTAAAAGTTTCAGAATCTTATGACATCCCTAATCGCATTGATACTCCTACACTCAAATTGGACTTTGAAAATAATTCCAAAGCTCGAAATATTATTCTCAATGCTATTTCTCTCTCTGATTTTGATCGTGTTTCGCATCTTGCTACTGCTAATGAAATTTGGAAAGCTTTGAATGATTTTCATACTGGATCTTCAAATATTAAAGAGTTGCGAAAAGATATTTTCAAAAAGGAGTACATCAAATTTGAGATGACAAACGGGGAGTCATTGGATGACTATCTAGGCCGTTTGAACAAAATTTTGAGTAATCTTGGATCTGTTGATTCTTCTTATAATGATAATTATTCTCAGTCTCAGGTTGCTCGTCGTTTTATGAATGGTCTTGATATGAAGGTTTGGGAAGTTAAGGTACCTCAATTCAGGAATATGTTGATATGAATACCTTGACTTTGGATGTTCTTTATACTAAATTGAAAACCTATGAGATGAACATTCTTTCTAAAAGGACTGATTCGAAATCTTCTGCTTTGGTGTCTACTTCTGCATCTTCTGATTCTACTTCACAGTCGATGTTTGCTTCTTTCTCTGCCATGTCCGATGATCAACTGGAAGAAATCAGTGAGGAGGACTTGGTATCGCTTACTAATCGAATTTCTCGAGCTGTGAATAATATCAGGATCAGGAGGAGAGGAGGACCAATCCGTTGTTTCGGGTGTGGACAACCAAGACACATTCGATCTCAGTGTCCCAAGGCTGGAAAAGGTACACTGGAGGAGGCAAAGCCTCAAAATGGATCCAAGGAAGCTAAGCAAAACAAAAAAGAGGCGAAAAATATGAAGATGAAGAAGTTCTACCAAAAGGCAATTGATGCAGCATATGAAGCGGTTCGAGAATCAAGTGACGTTGATTTTGAAAGTGATGAACATGATGACAAGTAGAAGAACATTGCTGGGGTTTGTTTCATGGCCAGCAGCATTGATGAAGATTCTGAAGATGATAATGAGGTAACTCATGCTCCTAGTGTTGAATATCTTCAAGATGTTATTGCTAGACTTGGTTACAAGATTTCTAAATTTGAAAAGAAGATTAATCAAAAGGAAGTAGTTATTTATTCTCTTAAAGCTGAAAATAATAGATTAAGATCTCTTGCTTCTGATGATGATGATTGCAAATCATGTGAAGTTTTATTTTGCTGAGATTAATTCTATTAGAGAAGTTAATCTAACTACTTGCAAAAGGCTTGATGCTGAATCTAAGAAATCTAGGAAGCTCGAATCTTGTCTTGCTCTTAGCTTTGCCATGAACCCTAGATTGACTGATGAATTGTTTTTAACAAAAGGAGCTTTAAAGAAATGTCAAATTGTCTTGTTTGCTAACTCTATATTTAATGCAATTAGCGCTAAAAAGTTGAAACAATCTAGTGTAAAACCTTGCTCATCATGTCTTGCTAGTAAGATAAAACTAAAAGATGCTTTGGGTCGTGTTAAGCACGGAGGAAAATGTTAAACAAGATGAAGTAATGTCTTGCATGACTTGTAGAAAATAGAAAGGTCTTTTGGATGCTTGCAAAAATTGTGCTACTTTGACTCAAGAGATTTCTTACTTAAAAAGTTCTTTGCAACTTTTTCTAATGGTAAAAAGAATCTCAACATGATTTTGGATCAATCAAAGGTTAGCACAGACAATCGTGGTTTAGGTTTTGATCACTATGTTCACTTTTCTAGGCATCCCCTGCTGTTTTGAGTATAACTGAGAGATGTCAAATTTTGACTAAACCAGATCCTAAACCCATTGTGTTTAAATCTGCTGGCATCATGACTTCTTTAAATGCATCATCTTCCAAAACCAATACTGTGATTGCAAAACCTCTTGTTGCTACTTCTGTTGCTAAACCATCTGTTTCTACTTGTGCTTCTAAACATCGTGAGAAATACATTTGTTAGTTTTGTGGAAAAGATGGACATTTGGTTGGATTTTGTTTTAGACTTGCTCGTAAATAGAAAAAGGAAAGAGAAATTGATTTTGCGAAACGACGATGGCAAAAATCGGGTTTTGGTTCAAGGAGCACGGTCAGACCTACACTGACCAGTTGGTCAGACCGTAGGTGAACCAGCGGTCAGACCGGAAGCCAGGCTTGGTTAGACCGCAGGTACAACGGCGGTCAGATCGGTCTCAGGGCAGTTTTGTGCATAATTCAAATCAGACTTTTGTGAAACGACAAAGTAAGGTTTCAGGTTAAGTCTGGTTCTGATTTTATTTGTGCATATGTACCTAGTGGTTTTACTGGTCATGTGACTCAGTGTTGGATTCCAAAATTTCTTATTTTTTACTGGTTTGGCTAGCTCTGTATATATATATATAATGTATGGTAACATATCCTGTCTCTAACACAAATCTCGTCCTATCTGTCGCGCCGTGTGAAGACTTGTGACTCCAACCACAAGTCCGCAATCGTTGTTGCTTGCGGTAGTACGACTCGTCGTCTCGGAACTCGAAAGTCAAAACTCAAGAAGAGTGGAAGACGGGAACTGCTGCCAAATGTTCGAACCAGTGCTGCCGAACCCGTGCTTCGGCCGTTGCCCGTGGTGCGCGCTCGTGCGCCAGGCCCCCGAATAAATTAAGATATTCATGTCCCTTCGAAACTATCGAATAAATTAGTCAAAATAAAATTGTAAGTCTCTAGTACTCTTTTATGCATATATTTTCAATTATTAGTATGATGTTTAAACTATTTACGTTGTATTCAGTGAATCGTTTCTATTTAATCTAAGAATTAAAGATTTATCGTGTTACTTAGTACATATATACAATCACGTTGTTAATTTTATAATTATTACAAAAATCTTATGTTGAATTTTTTTAACGGCATACCCTAAGTTAAAATCCTAGATTCACTGCTTATGCGGGTTGTCATCTAGGTCCCTTAACTCTTAAAATGTATTTTTGGGTCCTTAAACTTGTCCCGGGTGTCATATAGGTCCAAACAGGCTACAACCCACTTCGTGTGCTGACGTGGTATGTCATGGTGGCTATGTCATGGTGGCGCCTATGTGTTAGTGGAACCCATATGTCAGTCACATGTAGAAAAAATTAAGAACATATTTTTCTGTCATCTCTTTTTTCATTTGTTTTTTCAAAATTAAAAACATCTATTTCTCCTCTCTCTTCTCTTTTTAAATTTTATTTTTTTCTGTGTGACTGACAATGTGGATCCCACTGACACATAAGCGCCACCATAGCATGCCACATCATCTCACGGAGCGGGTTGAAGTCCGTTTGGACCTATATGATACTCATGACAAGTTCGGAGACTCAAAAATGTATTTTGAGAGTTTAGGGACCTAGATGATACACCTGCCTAAGTTTAGTCACAGCCCGTGCACTTCACTCATTTATTTACAAACAGCTCCATCAATCATATTAGATTTTTAAAGTAGTGTCAAATGATTAATCCTGCTTATTCCAAATTTTAAAAAATATCTGCACTAGTAAAATTTTAGTAGTACCAATTAACCACAAACAAATCATCCTCCTCTTTGCAACAACTTAACTCAAAAATTTTAAAAAATATTTTTATCGTCTCCATCTTTTCTTTCTGTCATTCCCTTAAAGGCAGCATGAAAAGATAGCTTGATATACTGCTGTAAGTATGACAAGAGCATACATATGGTTGAGTTGACATGGCCGAGGAACCACAATTATCAATAGAGCTCAAATTGTCTATTTATTGATACAATTCTTTATAAGTGTGCTGATAGTGAATTAGGTGCTAAATTATATCTATCGTGGTCTGGATGGACATAGCTACGTCTATCCATGACCCATGTTTCTAGACATAAAATAAGAAAGCTTTGATGGTTACAGTTGGCTTCACCCGTTAGAGGGATTTTATACCTAATTTTAATGATTTTATCTCATTAATTGATAGAAGTGGTATTTTAAATATTTATATATAGATTTAAATATAAGTAAGACACTGGACTTTGGTATGAAGTGGATATGAACTTCTCCTTGTATTAATGATGTATTAGGTTTTTTTTTGTTATGGATGCAATTCCATGTATTAAAAAGGCACCTAGTTTTCAAACACAATGATAGTAAGTAGTAGTGAATTAAGAGTTTACATATAACTGGGACAAAGTGATTTATGTTTAAATACAAGAGACATTATCATTTAGTATATCAAGTATATAGTTCATGATTTTGATATTTCTTTCTTATGTAATTATAAGGTGATGTTCAGTCTTTATAGATATTACTTCTTTTTTATTATTTTTTTATAAATAATACATACACCGTCCTTATAGCGAATATGGAGAGATAGAATTAGCATTTCTTTTATAAACATTAAATAAGTTGTCCGTGTGCTTTCTTCCCAGTTCTAATATATGATTATGTGTTATAAAATAGCATTTATAATTTCAATCATTTTCTATTATCTCGTAGGTATCACACCCGAGTCATCCAGCTTCGCTGATGATGGATATGGCCCCCTCCATCCAAATGGAAAGGAATTTGCCAAGTCGGCCCCTCGTTTGGGGCCAAAAGTTGCAACCGGAAACTAATCGATGCACGGTGGTACATTGACGATGATACTCAAAGTAGGATGAGCAAGATAAAATTCTATCTCCTAATGACGTGAAAGGGCATGGCACACACACGGCCTCGACGGCCGGTGGCAACATCGTCCACAATGCTAGCATTCTTGGGCTGGCTGCCGGGACAGTTCGAGGTGGCGTGCCCCGTGCGCGAGTAGCCGTGTACAAGGCTTGTTGGTCGGGGGCGGCTGCTCCGCCGCCAGCCAGTTGAAAGCCATGGATGATGCTGTTCACGATATGGCGTTGATGTACTATCACTTTTTCTATTGATGGTTCGTTTGAAGATATAGGCACACTGCACGTCGTTGCTAAGGGCATCCCACTTATATACTCTGCTGGGAACGATGGACCCATTGCTCAGACGGTGGAAAACTCTTCGCCGTGGCTGCTAACTTAGATGTGTGAATTCGATCTAATTAATTTTCACCAATCTGGTGATGCTTGCAGGCACAATCCTTGGTCGTTTTAGGGAAAAGTGCAAGTCAGTTCAGTGAGATAAAACTTTACGAGGATGGCGAGTAAGTGTGGAAAATGAAATAACTAAAATAGATGATAACTAATTCCTCTCATGTTGCTGAAGGAACATCTGTAACCGTCTTAGAATACTACATTGCATATGGTAAAAAAAAATAAAAAGAAAAAAGCGCTCATGTTCACCGATATTTATATAGTATATATATACATGTCTCTGAACAACTCTTACTCTTTTATTAGCAACGTCCACTACTGTAGGTCTCATAAGAGATGACTGAAAAGTAGCCCGTTTAAAATATGGCTACTGAGGAGGGTCTGCCACTGATATAAGGTCATCTGTGATGGGTGGAGTGGTATGAACTGTCACAGATAAGACTACTCATCTATGACGGGTTGTAACTAGCACACGTCATTGTCACAGACAAAACTACTCAACTATGACGGGTTGTAACTACCACACGTCATAATCATGTTACCTCTGTGATGGATAGTAGTTATGACCATAAGTGATGAATGAAAATTCTAATTTTTGAATTTTGCAAATTATATTAGATTGAGATTTGTTCTAAAGTTGTAGATCATCTTGACAGTATCTACAACTTTATCGTTGACAACATTTTTATTTGAGATCATTTGCATGCCGAATACCCATTATAAGGTAAGATCTATTTTAAAATCTAGAAATGACCTCGAATGAAGATATTCCCTCTCTATATAAAAGTTGTAGAATACGATGAGATCTAAAACCTCGCAGTTGATAGTGTTTTTATTTGAGGTCACCTAGAGTGTCAAAATAAATGTTTACATGATTCGGATAGGAATAGTAAAATAACGTTGAAAGAGTAGTCAACGTGTGCTCTATATATGTGAATTGGTAAGAGTGTTCTTTATAGAGAGAAAGGTACCGAGTTTGAAATTCATCAAATACATGCATGTCTATATTGCTTCATAAATCAAAACATTTGTGGGTACTGATGTGTGTGACCACGTATAGAATGGCTAGTGATACTCAAAATATTTTATAGTTTTTTTGGTGCATTTAAACTTAAAAATCATGATTCATGGTATTTTATCAGTGACAGTTCGTGAGTCACGATCCGTGTCAGAGATGATTCTATTACAGATGACTTTTCACCTATCACAGATAACTGTCATGTGATAGATGTTTACCTGTCAAAAACGAGATTTTGTTCTCACTGATCACTCATATCTGATGAGGCTTTATACCCGTAATAGATATAGGTTGTAATACGTCACAGACGAGGGGATTCCGTGGTAGTTATCATAGCAAATAAAATCTGGCTTCAACATCGTTTGTGCTACTAGCTAGCTAGTACTCCAAGGGAGTATATATAATACATAATTAATTATTATTGATCTATCTCCTCCTGCAGCAGCAATGCTGGCAATATCGACAACACAGTGAAGGGGAAGATTGTTTGCTGCTTTGGAACAAAGTTTGATCAGCAGCTAGAGTACTACAACATCACCAAGACAACGGGTGACAAAGGAGGAACAGGGGTCACTATTACAGAATATTTTATAGGAATCGGTTAAAAAACTTTCTTAGATGCCGGTTTATCTATCCTGGTTTTCTCAAGGTAAAATTAGTTTACTCATGATGAAGTTTCACATATGTATAGAGTCGCCTGTAGTTAGGAAAAATAACAGTAGCCTGTGGTCTGCAATACAAAATTAAACGGACTAGTTTTAATTAGTTACAAATAACAATTTGCATGTGTGCACAAGATACAAATGTCTGCAAAATTAAGTTGCCAACAACATACGCACATAACTTTATTGATCAACATAGCTATTATCTTGAAAAGGCTGGCTGCTGCAAGATCACTATTTGTTTCAGCTCAATTAATCAAGATAGAATAATGTAAAAATAAGCTACAGTTTTATTGCTCTTAGCAGCTATAATATATTCGCTAGGAATTGAATAAATAATTGTAGTTCACAATTGGAAATGAATTTTTATTTGAACAAGTTGATTCTATCGATGTTTGAAATGTTTTCCCGTTGGTCAATTTAACATTCCGATATCATTAACATAATGTTCTCTGGAATTGCAGCCTGATGTTGCTGCACCAGGCGTTTTAATTTTAGCTGCTTCACCAAAGACTCCCTTCTATGAAGGTGCTCCATATCATTTTCTATCTGGAACATCTATGTCTTGCCCCCATGTAAGCGGGATCATTGCGATACTCAAGTCTTTGCATCCTAAATGGTCACCAGCTGCCCTCAAATCTGCAATCATGACTACAGGTAACCATTATTCTTTTCGTAAACAACATGTTTAATTTGGAAAATAGAACATAATTTTGCGCTAATACTTCAAAGTATTACGGATTCGTCGTTTCAAATGGACCTTATTATGGGGCGTATTTATTTTTCGTGGGGAGGGGAACTTTCATTGATCAACACAAGAAATGAAGAGTACATTCAGACTGCATTGACTTCATTAAGTGAACTCAATTTCATTACCAAGCCAGAAGCAATATATATGATGCTATCGCAGAGCGACCATAACATGCTAACGTGTTCACTGCTACGTTTTGTTCTCCGAACTTTTTGCATTTTTACAGGTCACTCACCAAGCAAATATCTGCATTTGATGTATAGATTGAATTAGTGACGTTACGATCATTATATTTCTTCACATGCAGCACTTACCTATGACAACTACGGGATGCCGATACAAGCTAATGGAAAAGTTCCAAAGATTGCCGATCCTTTCGATTATGGAGCAGGGTTTGTGAATCCAAACATGGCAACTGATCCAGGCCTCATCTACGACACCGACCCATCAGATTACTTCAAGTTCTTCAACTGCATGGGAGGATTAGGCTCAGGGGACAATTGCACCACAGCGAAAGGATCACTTGCTGACCTGAACCTCCCGTCCATCGCCATCCCCAATATCAGGATGTTCCAGGCCGCAACGCGCATCGTCACCAATGTCGGCCAGGCCAAAGCTGTGTATAAGGCGTTCCTCCAGCCCTCGGCCGGTGTAGAGATGGCCGTCGAACCGGCGGTGCTGGTGTTCAGCAAGGAGAAGAAGGTGCAAAGCTTCAAGGTGACTTTCAAGGCAACGAGGAGGCCGATTCAAGGGGACTACAGGTTTGGAAGCTTGGCGTGGCACGACACTACTGAAGAAACGATTTTTCTGGACGAGGCCCCCAATAGGTTTCAGGCGGGTCATAAGAGCCCGCGCTTGAAAAAACCGTTCCCGGGGGGCCAACAATTGGCCTGCATGGGATAATGCATTATCCCGTGCGGTCCACTTAAGCGACCGCACAGGTTATTATCCCATGTGTTCGCTTAAGCGGACCGCACGGGATAATGCGATTATTCCGTGCGGCCCACTTAACCGACCGCACGGGATAGAGAAGGTCGGCCAAAGGCTGCACAGAGGGAACGACGGGGTTAAGCTGTGATTAAAATGGTCGATTGTTCGAGGTATTATGAGAAGAAAGATAGGGGTCAACTTACTTTTGCTGCAGACATTGGGTCGGCTTCTTTTTCAGCTTCGGCCGGGTTGACGGGAGTTGTGTCTTCTTCAGTAGGGCCGTGTAACACCCTGAAAATCCGGAGTTTTAAAAATCGAAACATAAAAATCGAAAATTGTAAAAATCTTTTGATTGATTGCCTCTTGTCGTATTTATTTGCCTTTTATTCGCGAGTCTTTGATGCCAGGTTAAAATAAATAAATAATTATTTTGAAAAGGATAAGGTTGGGAGCAATTTCAAAACCCTAAAAAGGAAAAGAGTGGTTGCAAGAATAAAATAATTAAAAATAAAATTCTAAGAAAAATAAATTAAGGAGAGCTATGATCTAATAAAACTTGCTTTTGAGAACAATATTAAAACATTAGGATAAAATGCCAAGAATTTCTAAATATAATTAAGAAAGAAAATGTACATGTGAATATATATATATATATACATACAAAATATACATGTGGATATATATATATATGTATATATATAAATAATAAAAGTGGATGAAAAAGGTTGAAAACATATTTTATAACTTAATTTTGGGTGTGCTAGAATTTATTTTAAATTTTAGAGGTAAAAGAAAAATAATTGGGAAAATAGGAAATTTAAATTGGGAAATTCAGAAAAGTCCACTATTCATCGTCGCAAGTGTTCGACGCCGTACCCGGGACCCGGACCGCCTTGCCACCGCACGCCACGCGTCGCGCCGCGCCGCATGTGCCCCACGCCGCCGCGTGCCTGCGTCGGCCGCGCCGCCACCTCGCCCCCGCCGCCGTCGCGCGCCCGTGCCAGGACCTCGCCCCGAGCGCCGCCACGCGCCGCTCGCCGCGCCCGGTCCCGCGGCCCCTCGTGCCCACACGTCGCCCTTCACCCCAGGCCCCCTCTCCGCGCGCTAGCTACACCTCCCCGTGCCCATGCCGTCGTCGTCACCGTCCTGTTTCCACGCCTCGCCGACGTCGGCCACGCGCGCGCCACGCCCATGACGCACGTGACAGTGTCGCGCCCTGCCCTGCACCGCCATCGTGGTCTCACCGCGAAATCGATATAAATAGATCTCGATAGCACAAACTCTATACACCAATCTTGATCGCCATCTTTCCCTCTATAAAACCCCTCAAAAGTCCCCAGCTGCCATAGCCTGTGCGCTAAGAATTTCGCAAAAGATCGGAGCCCGGTCGGAAGAACCCTAATTCGGCCGCCCGGAGCAAAGAATCGAAATTCGTCGCCCTGGTCGAGTTCTTCCCAAATTTCAGGTACGTCCACGGTCTACGTGCTCTAAACTTTATTTCCTCCATGTTTCCCGAGCCAAATAACCACTGGAAGTCGCCGGCGACAGGCGGCACCAAGCCCCTCTGTTTCGGCCGCCGCCGTGTGCACGTCGCCAGAACACCACCGCCCCTTTCCGGCCGATCCAAGCCCCTAGCTAGCTTCCCCGTGTCCTGTAGATGCTCTGAGACCCGCTAGTTCGTCCAAAACTTGACCGAAGCACGCCGGCACCGTGCGCCTCCGCCGCTGTGACCACCTCACCGTCGCCGGCCCAATCTGTTGCCTCTCCGGCCCGGCCGCGCCTTGAAACGTACTCCCCACATCACGTAGATGGAGTAGAGCCCGATAGATCCCGAGCTCCGGCCGTCCTCGTTGCCGTTCACCCTCGCCTCACCGTCGGCCTCGCGGGGAAGAAGAAGAGAGGAAAGAAGAAAGAAAAGAAAGGGGGGAGATAGACGAGATCGGCTCGGTGGCGCAGCGGCTGGAGCCGAGCCGCATGAGCCGAAGGTCGCGGGTTCGATTCCCAGCCGGTGCAATTTTTTGAAAATTTTCTTTTTCTTTTGAGGAGTTTAAATTAATAGGAGACTAAGAATAAAAAAATCCTAGAAAATATTTAATTCTTTTAAACTCTTGTAAAACTCTAATCACAAAGATTTTGCATCTTTTAAAGGAGTTTATTTATTTAGTTTTAAATTGCTTTACAAATAATTATGAAGTTTGTATTTACTTAGACTTCGAACCTTTAATCCAATAAATTTCCAAAATGTTTTTATATCTTTGAGAGGCCCATTCATTCCCTTAGGTTATATTCACAAATAAAGAATCTTTTCAAAGAATTATAAACTATCTTTATAATTTCTGATCAACCCTTTTTCGACATATATGTTTTATGTTAAATCCTTTCCAACCCATTTTTGGTTGACCGCGACACCAATTAATTTTGATTTAAATTATTATAAACCCTAGGGCTTCTCGACCCAACGAATATTTTGATAAAATTGAAGGATAACCACTTCCTTTTTATTAATTGAATCATCAACCCCAATATTTCTCAAACTTTAAACATATTAACTTAAAATAAATATCACATCATATTTAATTAAATCGGGTTCAATACAAGAGTTCAAATCATTGCGACTATTTCGCTCTAACTCGGTTTTCGCCGAAACTTGAACCTAGGTTCACGTCGGGTCATAGCCTAGTATTAGGAGCCGCCTTCGCGATTCGTTTGGCTTTTATTGGATCTTATTGGATTTTATTTGAATTCTAATCGAATTCAAATCGGATTTCTCACACGTATAATAGAGTCCGAGGGAACCGCCGAGAACGTCGAAGACTCAACCCAACAAGGTCACGAGCAAGGCAAGTCAACACTCCCCTTTGAACATATTGATCCTATTTTGTGAAATAATGTTGATTTAAACTTCAAAACATGCATGCTATACACAAATGAATACCTATGCTTGATGTACCATGCCTTGATATTGATTACTCTTAGAAATACTCTTTGTAACCCTCCATGTGATACAATCGGAGGATATCTTTGGTAAAATGCTTAGCCATGCTTATACTAGAATCTTGCATATTCATATTTTTACAAAATGCTATATGCTTGGGCAACTACCTTAAGGAAAGGTAGTTGGAATACGGAATGTGGAGACATGAGCGCCACATTGCCTTGATCATGATGAAATTAGTTTTGATGGAAGGAATGAAAAGTACAAAACCAATGTTTTTAGACTGGGCGGATGGTTGGATTTGGGTGGATTCCGGGAAAGGCAAGAACCGCCCCTGGTCAATTAAGGACCGAGCCATGAGACTTATAACTTAGAGCGAACTAGTACAACTGTACTTCTCGAATGGGTATAGACCTAGCGGAGTAGATAGCCGAGCGAAGGCAGTATCCCTGCATAGTGGTTCAGGTGTAGCTGTTGAGTTAAGGACCTACCAATCGGTAGTGTCCTGGGCCTACCAACGGTAGAGTGCCCGTGTTTGTGATAAGACAAAAGGCCTTTATGTGAATAATAAACTGAACTTAACAATGACTTAAAGATTAAGTGAGTTTTCTCTCTTATCTCGGGAACGCCAGAACTCCTCTCACTGCTAGGAAATGACGGCTAGAGTGCATGAGGACTTAAGTTCATGGAGCGGGTACTGTCAAAGTGAGGTTATCGAAAGGCTTTGCTGTGACCATCCCATATGAAGGGATGAAAGCTCATTCAATGAGTAGTTGCGGAGTATGGGTAAAGTGTACATCCACTGCAGTGTGAGTAAATCAATCTATTCGAATAGCCGTGCTCGCGTTTAATGAGCGACGTGACAAGTTTCTCCTGTGGCTAGACTCATAAATTTTAAAATGATGGGTTGGTGTGCATAATGATTTTTGTGCTGGTGGACTCAACTTCTCGACCTGCGAGAAGGAATAGACTCCCCAGAAAAACCATGACGATCGGGAGACGGGAAACCATCCTTGGTATCACGATGGATGTCAGACAGAACCGTCACCGATTTAATTTACTCTGAAACTAAAACTGGACCGGCTAGATGTTAGGTTTGTGAAATGATTTGCGAAAATTGGCTTTGTGCAAATAAACCACAGCCTCCCTTTGAATGACCCTATCGTGTGCATCATTCCGTGTTGGCTTGCTGAGTATGTTGAGTACTCACCCTTGCTATACGCACAAACCTACAGATATAGGCATGGAAGACCTGGAGGACCCGTATGCCTACTACCAGGATGAATGAAGACAATGTAGAACAATAGGTCTTAGTCCCCAGTCGTTGCCTGTAGGCGATCGACATGTTGCTGCCTTCCGTCTGCTATCTTATCTAATTTTTGTTTTTGGTTGTATCCGGACCGGTAGGTCCTATATGTAATGTTATTGCCTTCGGGCCTATTATTGTAATACTTTTGGTGTAAGACTATTTGTACACTTTGCACCTGATTATTCAGTACTCTATTCGTGGGTACCAAACTACTCGATCCAGGGAAATGGTACTATGAATACGAATGATTCTCATTCCAAAAAGGGGGTCCACAGGCCGCCGATTGGAGTTGCTGCACCAGCTCGTTCGTCGGTCGGCTCTGTGACGTCCCCAGCCTCTTGGCCACCTACGGCCGACGCTGTGTGTTCGCTCGACACCTGGGGGTAGCCGATGGAGATGGAGAAGGCTGCAAGAAAAGACAAGTCTTAGGTGTCAAGTCGGCTGGGGTCAGTAAGTTAAAGTGTAAGCTGAGGGAGATGGTTACTATTGAGGCGCGGGCGCGGAGGACGGTGAGCCAGCTTTTTGACCTATGCAAGATACATTCAGTTGAGTACAAGATGGTGTTATGTTAAGAACCGAATACAACAAGACAAAGAATTACCGGTTGTTTATTCGCAGAAGGGCTTGGAGCTAGCGGACCGTCTGCTGGAGGATTGAGCAAGTTGTGGCTCAAATTGCTTGATTCGGTTGCTGCTCCGATAGCCACTGACATCTCTTTGTCTGCAACTTCCTCGTTCAGGACTTGGTCGACGCTGGGATCCACTGACGGGAGGCTGTCGGCTGGAGCGATCGGCTGCTTCTTCTTTGGTTTCTTTGCCGATGCAGCCGATGGCTTCACGCTTGGAGCAGCTCTTTTTTGCCGGGCCAGTGGCTGGCGCGTCTGTCGGAGCAGCAAGGTTTTCAGTTTCGGCGCGTCCCAGCTGATGGCCGATGGAGCTAATGCACACCCGTTCGGCAGAACGCCTGGGCGGTACTCGATGGGGATGCCTGAGTTGCTCATCGTCAGCCGTTCGGTTTCAGTCACCTGCAAGAAAAAAATTCGAGTGTTAGCAGATTAAATCGGCCGATGATCTAAAAGGAAGAGTAACTTGAAGTGCGAGACTTACTAAGGAGATTTCATCCGGCGCGAGTGATGTAGTGGGAAGACCGCTCGTGAAAGATATGATGTTTGATCTCGACCCATCAACGGTCATAAATTGCCTTTTCTTATAAGCTAATGCCATATTGCTGATACTGCCGGGGGGACCGGCTAAGTTCATCAACTTGCTCATGATTGGGGCCTTGTCCACTATTCCCCTTGTCTCAATCTTATCGGCATAGTAACAGCCGATGGGCAGTTGCCCAAGTCCTAACTGCCTGACAGCCAACATAGGGTAATAAAATTCATAACTTTGGGTCACTGATCGGCCCTGATGGATCCCAGTCGGCAGGATGCAAGGACTGATGGCAGTTGTGAACAAATCTCTGCACTTGGTGTAGTCGTCCGAGTTGATCTCTTCCAGGTTAAATTCAATAGGGAGCTCGAAGAGTCGCCGATCCATATAGAAATACCAGATGCAGTTGTTCTTTGCAAATTCGTCATAGAGGGATACGAACTACTTGGCTAGCAGTTCGGTCGATTGCTTTGACCCGGCGTGCATGGCTGCGGCTTGTCCATAACTCAGACACCTGGTGGTGGTTATCTCATTTCCCTCATCGTCTTCGATCGACTCTAAACGCGGGAAGCGTGCTTCAGTCATCAAGACCAGCCAGATCTGAAGGAACCACCAGGGACCCCCGGTATTGACAGAAGCATTGACGGCTATCTTAGCAATTGCTTGATGGAGGGTTTGGTATAGGTAGCCGAGGAAGTACTTGCCCAAAGGGATTTTTCTTTTCTCTACCAAGGCCTCGGCTACGATCTACCAGTTGGCGGTCGGCCCATAGCTCGAGCCGCAGAACAGGAATTTCTCTAACCACATCATGAGAAATGCGGCATGTTCCCTAGGGCCGTCTGGTCCTTCCTTCATGTTCATGGCCACATAGCCGCTCCATCCTCCTATGGCCTTTGTTTTGAATTGGTGTTGGCCTTTCCTAGACAGTCCTTCAGGGTTAGCTAACGATAGGATATCTAGCCCAGTGGTCATGACTACGTCGGCCAGGGTGACTGTCATTGGGCCTTGTTAAAACATGAAGGCGTTGAAGGTATCATTCCAGAAGTAGGTTGCAGCCGACATCAGTGGTTCATCTTTTTGCATATCGGCTATCGACAGAGATAGACACTGAGCTATTCCTATCTCTTCCCAGTGGGTTTGCTTGGCCGATTGCATCCTCTTATACCATTCAAGCCAGCTTTGTCCATGGATGGCCAAGACTTAAAAGTTCCAGACCAGTTTAGACGGAAAAGAAAGGGTTTTGGGCCGATTAGGGCGTACCTCAGGGAACTCAACAGGTGCGGTGGCCGATGCGGCAGCAGCAGCGGCGGAAGAAGCCATTGCGTGAGCGGAGATCACCGGGGGAAGGAACCGCCGGTGCGGGTCTTAAGAGCTGTACGGGTCGTCGGAGAGCTCGAAGGTTGCTGAGGTGGCTGGCTGTTTGTGACGACGTGACACGTGTGGCGGCCGCGGGGGCGGTATTTAAAGATCTTTGCAAACGGCCGAAACAAAGTCGTGCTAGGATTGCGCCTTGGATTTGAATCGCCTAAAATCCGTAACATTGCATATCGCGGACTTGGGAGGCATGTGTTAACGACCAAATTTGGTAACCTAACTCCCGGGTTTGAAGCAGAGATTGAAGCGGAATTGGAGAAGATAAGCGATCTGAGAAGAGACGAAAGCAGAATCGGCTAAGTCCGAATCGGCTACAGAGCCAGTCGGCTGAGAGCGAATCGGACTAGGACAGCCGATAGCCAATTCTGAGCCGGGGGAAGTGGGACCAATCCCGATGGAAAACGTAGAGATAAGGAGTTGGATTCAGTTCCAAAATTGCGCGTTAAAAGATATTGCCATCTGTGGATAGAGTCCTGTAATGACAATTGTATCTGTAAATTAGGAATTTATTTAGATCTCCTATTGTAATGCGGCATGGAACTATGTCCCGGGATATTGTCGTACCATGTATAGTAGATTAGATAGAAACCGTGTCTTGCACGGGTAGTTTTATTCTTGGGTATAAATAGGGCCCGAGACCCCTGTACAAAACATTACACACACAATCAATACAACTTTCAGCGCATCGCCTCCTATTTTCTTCAGACGAGCACTTGATCCGGCTTCGGGCTGCATCGTTTCGATCCCCGATTAAGGTAAATGTTTGTCGTTAGTGGTGTCTTTCGTTGAATTTAGTGCTTCCATCGCTATGATACTCTAGATTCAATGATTTATGCTGCGCTAGTTATCATATATCGCATATAATCTAGAACAATGTCTAGATCTATCTCGACATCGGCCTGTTTCTGTCAAGAACCAACAGCCGATAGAGCTAGATCTAGGGATTAGCCTAGGTTATATATGGTATCCACCGTCTCGAGGGGTTTACATCCGCTATAATATATCTGATTGTTCTTTTTATACTTAATGCTGCATCAATTTGACCAAGTCGTTCTTAGAACTCTTATGATTTATTCGGCTAGATGTATATGTTTAGAGACAGTGTCGGGGTTTCAGCCTGCCTTATCAGTTTTAATATTCTTTTGGTATGTCTACTATTAGATTTATTAAAACCGCCTCTTATATTAAGATCGTTCTCTGGTTAAATGCCCTAAGCCAGAATTAGCCTGTCAGCCACAGCCGACAGCCGATTGATCTAGGTTTAGCGCATTTAGCTTAGATCAATATCTTTTTATAAGATGTATCGGAGTACTAGCCGATTCACAGTTAGCCTTATGGTATCGGCTAGGCTGTTAATGCATACATTTATTATCCTTTTGTATATTTGGATTAAGTGGTTAATACTGTCTCGACGTAGCCAATCTATCCTAGTCACTTAGTTTAAATACACTTTGGAATAGCACATATATGTAAATTGATTCCCTCAGCCGATCCAATAGGATCTAACTTAACCCTTAACGCATACATCTTTGTTTTTCTTGTTGGCTAACAGATCAAACCAACTGGTACGCCCTGTATTTCATAGACAGCCGAGAAGGACCTGCACTGGAGTTAAGCAGATCTCCTAGGCCAGCGCGTGAGAGAAAATTCTCATCAACAGCGTTCAACCCGTCGTTTGTCTTCCCGAGAATATTCAGCAATAGCCCTACCAAACTCTCACACACATTCTTTTCTATGTGCATCAGATTAAATGCAATGATGGACCTCGATATCTTTCCAGTAAGGAAGTCGCCAAATATGGATTTTTTTTCTTCCACATACCCTTGTCCGGGTCCTTACTTCATTTTTCTTTTCTTCCCAAACTCATTAGTTAGGTCCTTGACCATGTTGTGGACTTCATCTCTGGCAAATCCTTGGGTGCAGTCTGAAGTTCCCTCTTACCGTTGAATAGTTTTTTTCTTCTAAATATGTGTTAGAGAGGGAGCTATCTCCTATGACCCATGTAAACCATCTTTCTGGATTTCTTCAGCCACCTCATGCGTGTATGTTCCATTCAGTCGGAGCATGCCTTCTTTCCTTTCATGGTTTATCTAGAAAAGATTGCCAACTGCGAGATAGTCATTAATGGTGCAGAACAATAGAACGCGTAGGTGAAGTTCCCCTGGCCGTACACGTGGCTGCCACGTCGGTGCCTCGCTGGCGCCACGTGTGTGCCATGTGGTGCACCCGTCCGTGGCGTCGTGGACTCGGTCCACGGTGGACCGGTCCTTTTCCCGCGCGCGCCCCCCTCCGCTGACGTCGCGTGACATCAGCAACATCCTTTTCCTTTGTAAAAATAAATAATAATTACGCAATAAATTATTTTAATTTCCAGAATTCAAGTAAATGGTCCAAAACTTCTAAAATTAATATCTAAGCCACACGAACTTCAAATTGGGTCATTCAAATTAAAAAATTCATCTAAAATTGAGCTCTACATGTTTGTTTACTTTTCATGTACTATTTATTTGGTTTTTATTAGATTTTTTCCTCATTTTGCATGCCAGCGTGTAGACTTCACCGTTTCGGAAGTTTGCGCGCGTGAAGACGAGAAGATCGTGTGAAGAAGCAAGGCAAGTCACATCCTCCGTGATGCATATTGATCCCAATTTATAAATATTTTATCGTTTGTAAATAAAATTGTATGTTTTCTAATTATACGAGAATCGGGACTACCTATCGATCGCTTGTGCCATGATTATTTGATATCCATTCATTATCAACTGGGTGACTAGTTTGACTAGCTTGCATCACTTATATGACCTTGCTAGAATTATTTACGCTTAGCCATGCTTAAATTACACTAGCTCACCTAATGGGAGAACTATACTACTAGCTTATAGTCACATGAAATGAGGGTCAGTGTCACGTTGATAAATCTCTCTCGTTGTAGGCTGGGTCCTGAACATCATGTTACATGTCTTGGAGCAGATCGTGATCAATATCAACCATTTCACTGCCCAATGGAGAAGATACAAACATTTTATGTTCATCTTTATCTTCCTGATTTTGTGCACCACTTCTGTCTACAGCTGCACCACTGTCTGATTCTTGCTCTCCATGTTTCACCCAATATGTGTAGCCCTCCATGAATCCTCGTTGTATCAGATGAGCGTGTACGTCCACTCTGCTACCAAACATATTCTTATTTTTGCAATCTGCATATGGACAACACATGTAATCGCTCTTTCTTCTTTTCCTATCCTCCTCCACGGCGTTTATAAAATTTAACACGCCATTTCGATACTCTTCGCTATAACGTCGCACAGATTTTCAATACATCCAACTTCGATCCATCGCTGAGCTGCAAAAAAGTGAAAAAATATTAGATAAACATTTTGTAGGCAAGTATTTACTAGATTTTATGAGAAATGACTACTATTTTTAATTACTTTTGCACTTTCTGATTTTTTTTGGAAAAAAAATTTGCCCTCTTCCTCGTCCCACCAAAACAGTGAATAGTGGGATAACCACTCCACTAGGTGGTTGGGGTATTAATATAGTACAATAACTATCTGTAACGACCAACGAACTAGCAGCTGTGATGGGTACGCAGTTATCTTTGTCAGACCTAAGTACAAGCTCGTCACCGATGGCACTCATCGGTTAGGGGTCTAATTGTTATCTCAATCGGGCCATAAAGTCGAGCCCGTTACCGATGATAAACATCCATGACGGGCTTCTATTGGGGCCCGACAAAGATAATCAATGTTATCTTTCTCGGACTTTTAATTGAGCCTGTCACCGATAAGTATCATCCGTGACAGGCTATAGATTTATGCACATCCGACATGTATGTGCGAGTATATCTTTGTCAGTCTCTTAGACCTGTTTGAGATGATTTAGTTGTGACGGCCCGTAAATCTCAGTCATATGATGGGTCATCACAGAGAAAAGGATTTGTACTAATGAATCCAACTACAAACAACAAAGAAGCACCTGACCATAATATTATGGAGGCTAGTGCTAGGTAGCAATATTATGAAGGCTAGTGCTACATTATATATATATATATATATATATATATATATATATATATATATATATATATATATATGGACCAACATGTCAATTAATGTACCACCCAGTTTGCTTTCTCAAGAAGTGGAGACCCGAGTGATGAGGACAACATGAGCCACAATAACACGTACACCCAAAAGGTTTTAGCTCATTCCCAAATAAAAGTAAAATGTAAAAGGGGATACATATATTGGAGTTTAAAGAACAAAGATATAAATATTGGAGAAAATATTATGTAGTTTTGTTTTTAGTGTTAAAATACTCACTTTATCCCAAAATATAACAATTTTTAGTGTTTAAAACTTACCCTCAAATATAAGGATTTATAGTGTACTACTACTCCACAAATATGCCTTCATTTGTGCTCAATTTTACACCTACAACCATCGCATTCCCCCAACAACACCTCATTTATTTAGTGGCATTATAGTCTTTTTACTTTATTTTAATCTTATAAAAAAAGTTAGAAATGCTTATATATTTTAGGATGGACGTCGTATTTAGGAGTGACACCATATGGATATCAGCCTCTTTATAAATTGAGTCCAGAAATAGATACTGATTTCCTAAATCTATTTTATTTCTGGATAAGATATATATTAGTTTAGAATATGTCTCTGCTACAAGGAGAATTTGTTCTATGGATCTTTAATTAATAGAATTAATGCAGATGACGATTGATCGATATGCATCATGCTGCGATGCGCAAAGTTCGCCGACAGAAACTAGTGATTGCACAAAAGTGGCTCCATTTGAAACACTGAATGCTTAAAGTCTTATATTCCTTTGGGCCATCGAATTGATAGATGAACAGCGACATTGGATACATATATGCTTGGTATGAATGAGTGTTTGCTCCAAAATCCATTGTGCTAGCTCTATGTGTGTGCAAGACTGAGTGGGTGAGAGGTCTTGTAAGTTGTAACCTCCCTCTCCTTGGATATATAGCATAATAATCTTACGAGAGACAAGTTATATATTTCAAATAAATGATTTTTTAATAATTATATAATATATTTATTTTTTAATAGACGACGCCGTTGACTTTTCGAATAACGTTTGACCATTCATCTTTTTAAAAATTACAATATAAATATGCTAAAATTTAAGTCATACTTAGAGTTGATGACTTAGAGTTGCTTTAATGATAAAAAAATCATGATAAAATAAATAATATTTATATAAATTTTTTAATAAGATAAATGGCTGAATGCCACGTAAAAAACGGCGTCATCTATTAAAACTGAGAAGGGCACCTGAGCAGTGAGCACTGCTTGCTATAATGCTTGTATTGTGGCCTTACTGTCCATAAGTGCAAGTCAATGTTTGTATTGAGATGGACATGCTGGTCCATTTAGTATAAATTAAAGGGAAGGCATGCAGTTTGCATATCATCCATGTATGCACAACTCAAAGATCAGTAGAGAGATATGTGGAGGCTCTCAAGGCTGTCTCTTTTCCTCACCTTTCTTCTCCACTTCTTGCTGCAACATCCATGGCCGCTTCACGCTCTCAAGCACGGCGAACCACATAGGAAGGTATGACACGTGTTTCTCATTGGTGTTTTGTTTGGTCATTAAGAAATTTACCGGAGGCACTACACTACAATTAGAAAGGTACTTTAAAAAAATTATTAGTAGTAAAAAGCAAACGTGCTGACTCTCGGTATGTCTTAAATTAAAGGACAGTAAAAATGCTGCCATATATATCTTTGAGTTAATTATGTAGCTGCGAGCCTGCGACTACATGCTGGTATAATAACTACATATTTTTTTGAGCATGTAATAACTACATATGGTGAGGTGCATGGCTGATTGATAATTTATATTATATTTGAAGCTATACATTGTCTACCTTGGGAGATAGAACACAATGATATGTTGATCTTTTTTTTAACAGAAAACGGCAACGTTGTGCCTTTTTATTAAATAGAGCAAGAGAAAATACAACACTAAGGTTAAAGAAAAAAAAACCTCCCAAACTTTACAGCTATACACTATACATGTCTTGGCAAGAGTTCGCATTAATGCTTGGCACCTGCTCGCCCCCACAGTCTAACCTCTTCTTTGATTTTCATAAAGAGAGAACCCGTTTCTGCTTCCTTGTGGTCAAAAATCCGTCGGTTCCTCTTGTTCCAGATTTCCTAAACAATTAATAGAATCAGTTATCGAAGTCCCTTTTTCAAAACCCTGGGTGTGTTTGCAAGGTTCTCCAACCACTGCTGAACTGAGTGGTTCTCTTTCCATTCTCTCGGCTCCAATTCCTGGTAACCCACCCATCTAGCCAAATCCTCATGGAGTATCTATATGTGGCGACCAGGTGTAAGGCAGTCTTTGTTTCACGACGACAGAGGGGGCAATGTCCATTATTTTGCCAGCCCCTTTATCGCTAGCCGGTCGAGGTCCAAACCTATTATGAACGATGAGCAAGCATGGAATTTATATTTTCCTGGCGCCCAAGCTTTCCAAACCAAGGATTTGAAAAATGTGGTAGGCGCCCTACAACACTATGCGCAGTAAGCCGAGGAGGTCGTATAAGACCCGTGGATTGTGAACTTCCACAAAATTTGGTCCGGTTCTGCACTGTGCAGTTGCACCCCTTGGACTGCTACCCATAGGGCGATCAGCTGGCCGATCAGGTCAGTTGTAATTAGTGGACGTGCTTCAAAGTTTAGGTCTTGCACCCAAGAAATCATTTTTCTTTCCTTGACGTAAGGATTTTTCTCTTTTCTTTGAGATTGCATAGACCAGCGGCATGAGGTTTTTTGTCTTCATCCATCCACCCAGGCAGAGTACCAGAAGTGCATTGTATTTGCATCACCAACGGTTATTTTTGTTGTAGTGGCGAAAAGGTCTCTATCAACTTTGTCGCAGGGCATTTCCAGTCCCACCCATGGCTTGAATGGGTCCTTTCATTCATGCCACAACCATCGCAATCACAACGCCCTTGTGAATTTGTTCAAGTTTAGGACTCCTAGGCCTCCTTGTTTGGTTGGCAAACACGTCTTTGTCCAATTGACTTTGCATTTTCCTCCGGTGATGTCCCTTGTGCCAACCCAGAGGAAGCGGCGTCTTTGTTTGTCTGATTGCTCTAGGGATTCCTTCGCTACTTTTAGGGTAGTCAGAAGGTACATTGGCTGTGTTGAGAGCATTGATTTGACGAGTGTGGTTCTTCCAACTGCTCCCATGCTCTTCCCCCTCCAGCTTGCCACCTTCGCGGAAATTTTGTCGAAAACAGGTTCCAAATCCGTCTTGCACAACCTCCCCAGTACCAGTGGGAGACCTAAGTATTTTATCGGGAAATTTGTCTGCATTGCTGGGACGCCCTCAAGGACTTCTTCTAGGTCAACACCATCACACCTGATTGTTGCCACCTGGGATTTCTGGAGGTTGGTGACTAGTCCTGTGGCTGAACCGAACTGGTCCAGTATGGCCGCCAAGGCTGTTACATCCCCTCTGGTGGGATTAATGAAGATGATGGCGTCGTTCGCATACATCGAGATTCGTAGACAAATAGTTCTACCTCATAGCTTCGAGATAGCACCCAGCTCCATTGCTTTGTACAGGATTCGCTCGAGGGGATCAATTGCAAGGATGAAGAGGAGCGGCGAGAGGGGGGTCTCCCTGTTGAAGGCCTTTTCCATGCTTGATCTGCTGCCCTGGGCAGCCGTTGAGAAGGACTTGTGAAGTGGGGGTGCAGAAGAGTGCTCCCAACTAGTCTAGCCACCTTGCCAGGAAACCCCTTCGCTGCAGCAAGGTCAACAAGTAGTCCCAACGCACAGAGTTGAAAGCCTTCGTAATGTCTAGTTTGAAAAGAGTAGCATCGCTCGTCTCAATTGATGGTAACTTTTTGGCCATGTTTCTTACAAAGAGGAAGTTATCATGTATGCTTATGTCTTTTATGAAGGCGCTTTGGTTGACCGATATCAGGGCTTGCATGTAAGGCCTTAAACGCAACGCAAGCACTTTGGAGAAGATCTTAGCAATACTATGGATTAGGATAATAGGCCTAAAATCCGAAACGCTCTTGGCCCCATCTTTCTTGGGAATTAGAACGATGTTCGCTGAGTTGAGAAGGTTCAGGTGTGTGCACCTAAGATTGTGGATATAGTTGAAGACTAGGAGTATGTTTAATTTGATGATATCCCAGCATACTCTAAAAAGATCATAGTAAAGCCATCTGGTCCCGGGGCTTTATCGACCGGCATTTCCTTGATTGCCTTATGGATCTCTTACTTCGAGAAGGGCTCTCCTAAGGTGGCTAAGTCAGCCAGTGAAATGCCCAACGTTTCTCAATTTAAGTCATTTGGCCTTGGCCCTGACCACTCCGTTATGCGTGAGAAATGGTAATAGATTGTTGTTTCCTTTTCCTGATGTGTCACAGCCCATCCATTGTTTTTATGAAGTCTTGGAATGTTTCTTTTCTTTTCCTTGCATTCACTTTAAGGTGAAAGAGCTTCGTGTTTGTGCGTTATCCTGGAGGCCTGTCTTTTTCTTGCTCTCTCGACGACTGCCAACCCTAGGATCGTGCGATTAAGGGCCGCTCTCACCCTTGTTTCTTGAACGGAGAGGTCTCTGTGCTCCTGGGCCACATCAAGCCTCTGGATGACGTCAAGTGACATATGGAACAGCAGTTTGGCCTGTGTGTAGATACCTTTCGCCCAATCTCTGAGGCTGGCCGCCGTGCATTGAAGTTTGTGGTTTAAGCAATTCATTGGTTTGGTGTGCGGTGAAGGCTGGTTCCAAACAACCTTGACCTTATCTTTGAACCCCGGTATCCTTGTCCAAAAATTCTCAAATTTGAAGGCTCTCATCCTGCAGAGGCCTTGCGGGTTGGAGAGGACGATGGGGCAATGATCAGAAGGTCCTGTAGGGAGAGCGTGCAGAACATGGTAGGGGAAAGCTAAATCCCATGCTTCATTGCAGAAACATCTATCCAACTTGACAAGGGTGGCCCTTTGCCGCTCATTGCTCCAGGTGAACTTTCTGTTCTGTAGGGAAATCTCGTGCAACTCGCAAAAGTCGATGGCTGAGCGAAAGCATCCCATACACGCTATATTGATGTTTGTATTGTTTTTGTCACTCGCGCGGCAAATCATGTTGAAATCCCCTAGGATGATCCACCCACCCCTTCCCCCTGCCACGAGAACTGGGCTTTAATCTTGTGATATGCCAAAGGAAGGCGTCCTTGAGGTTACTAGTATAGTGCCCGTGCTAATGCCACGGTTTTATTTAAGGAATGCACTTAAAAACAACCATACGACAAGATTCTTTTTATAGTTTTTCAACTGCCTTTCAACTGCCGAAGCTACTGCTGGTGATGTTGACGATCTCGTTGGCCCGTAGACCCTGGTCAATAGGAACTCAGCTCCTGTGGAGGAAACTTTTACTTGCGCAGAGATTGAGAAACGACAAATTCGAATCTCTCGAACATCGAGAGTTCTACTATTCCACAGAAGTAGGATACTTCCCCTTGTTCCCCTAGATAGCTTAAAGTCAAATTTGTCAAGTCTATAACCTCCCATGAAGCGAGCGAGGCTGTGATCTATGTTTTGTAACTTTGTCTCTAGGAAACAAGCCAGGCTGCATTTTGTCTAGGCTAGCGGCCCACCCATTGGGATGGAGCGAAAAGCGGCCGTTGGGCAGATTAGCCCTTTTATTTGGCAGCCGCGGTTGCGGCCCGTTAGCAGCGCCTCCAGGGGATCAGCCCATTTAATTGGCATCCACAAACGCCGGCCCATTAGCAGCGATGTCCAACTTTTAGAAAACTCGGCCCATTCGTTCGGCAGCAGCAGACGCCGCCCCCAATGGCATCGCTGACTGTCCAAATATGCCTCTCTCTTCTTCCCCAAACAGCGTCCTGTCGCAACTGAAGAAGAAGATATGCCGAAAATGATAGAGCGCTATGTCGCGGGCGAGGCAGCCAAAGACGCTCTGCCACTCCGCCGTCGGCCCAACCTTTGCTAGGTCGGCCGCATGCCGCACGCATCCCGCAAGGCCGCCAGGCGCAAGGGCTGGGACCGGGCAGTCAGCTGTGGGAAGGTTTAGTGGCGACGAAGCACACACAAGTTGCTTGATCCCGAGCATTGTCACAGCCGGCAATGATGGCGGCCAGCAAGCGACGGGTTGGCAGGCACGGTAATTCATAGAGCGTAGATAGAAAATGCGAAGGTCTTGCCGACGATGGCTACAGAGACACGATAGATGTTGCGACGACATTGGGTAGGCTGCACGCAGGCTGCTAGAGCTCCAACTGCAAACAGAAGTCCTACGATACATGGAGCAGAGTATACTCCCACTCCCCGTCCGGCCGCATCAGGCCAGCATTTCTTCCACCTCGTCGGCTGCGTCAGCAACCCCTTCTCTCACCAGGGACAACAATGCTGCATCCATATCTTCCTGCCCGCCGTCGTCGATGCTGAAGATTGCCATGAGAGCCGCAATGGTGTGCGCCGTTAGCGGCCCGTTGAACATTGCAACATATTGGGCGAGGACCTGATCAATTGAAGCGCCATCATCATCGCACAGGAGGCCCAACGTTTTGAAGAGCACGCGCTGGCACCGTTCCATCGCCGGCCTCGTCGAAGCCGCTTGTTTAGCGGTGCGCTCGCTGCACCGTGTGGGCTGGCGGCAGTGACTTGGCTTTAGCCTGGGCCGACGCACCCTCTGCCTCGGGTGTTCGAGAGGTAGTGGTGACCTTGGCGGCAACATTGCTGCCAAGGCAATGAGTCGGAGGAGGCCGCAGAAATGGTGGCGGCGGCTGCGCGGTGCCTCGCCTCATGAGCACTGGCTGTGCCACCGGGGTCGCGTGCGTTTGCAGCCGACGCGGCGGCGTGCGCTCACACGTTGGAGTGGCGAGTTGGGGGTGGAAGCGGTGGCGCGAGTCAGCTTGTCAGCGTTGGGGGCGGTGGATCTGCCGGAAGTGCGCGTCCCGCGTCAGAGCATTGAACGACGTCTCTTCGCTTTGAATTGTGCCGGTGAGCTCCGCTTGAATGCGGTGGTAGACGGGCGCCGCCTTGAATGCTCTCCGTGTCTCCGCCATCGCTTCCCTTGGACCCTAATCCAGCGTGGATCTTCGTGGATTTCTTCGTCCTCTTCTTGCCTGGCGACGCGACGCTCGGATAGCTCCGGGCGGCGAAGTGACCTTGCTAGATGGGCGGTGATTGGTCCGGACAAGGGGCGTAAATGCCGAGCCACTCGCCTGCTCAGAATGCCTCGAATTTTAATTTGAACTGGCCGGCTGTCACGAGGACAAGCATTTCTAGTACTCCTTGCCATCCAAAACACAATGCTGTAAAATAGAAAGCAGAGAAAGAACCTTCAAAGAAATGTGAAATTAAAATTCAAATTTCAAATTTGGCTGTGGCTCTCATAAGCCAAAGGCCTGCCAATGGAAGTGTACAACATAAATTCAAAACTGAGTTGGATTATAATCCGAAGAAATGCTTGCTAGAGCCCATATAGGCCTGTGTACAATGTTCATATGCTATACTTGTATCTAACTGCTGATGGTAAGAAAAGTCCGACATCGAATTCCAAGACATGCACCCAAACAGAAAAAAAAATTGGATTTGAATTAGGTTGGTTCGAATAAAAATTCTACTAACTAATTAGGAATGGATATGGAATTCAAGTGAATTAATCAAATACAATAATATATTGGAGGTAAAGGTGTTGGTAATTAATTAAGTTCATGCTACTGGATGTAAAGAAATGCCGATGGGAGGAATTTGAACGAAATGCCATTATATGTCGGAATCAAGATGGTAGGTACATATGTGAAACCGTCAAAGAGAACTGTTTGTCAAGTCCAACTATCAACACGCGCGTTTCTGTTGAAAAGTTTTATCAACTAATTTTAAATCAGGAATAAGAGTTTGGCTCTACTCATTTAGCATATTTAGTGACATCATGATGTGTACATGTAGCAGGTACCGACGAAAATAAAACTTCTATATAGGCTAAATGATTGCACGACTCCATGACTTCTATGCGTATGTTAATTTGAATCAGTCTCCATTTACCTAATTAGATTATCATACCTCTAGTGCATATATATCATCTTGGAGCAAGAACAATTCAACCTAATTAATGCAACCACCAGTACTTAACAATCCTTAATATCCTTTTCACTGATGCAAGGTGCAAGAAAATAGACAGGAAAAAGTAACAAGTTGAAGAAATAATCTTGACTGCTTCACTTGTAATATCTGCACCATGCCAGTGACATGTATATAAACACATAGGCCAGCATATGAGTGTTCTGCACTGTGAAACTATCTAATAGATTTTGAGTAGCTAGATATGGCAAGGTTCTCAAAGCTACAAGCTCTGTTTCTAGTATTGCTCTTCCAACTTAACTTGCAATCGCAATGGTCATATGGCCTTCAGAGAGATCAAAGCCGAGTAAGCCACTTCATCTCTAACATATGCATGTTTGTCTGTGTCTATGCCATTTCAGGGGTTTATACGGGTAGCGAGATTGCCCATTTGCTTTCCTAAGAAATGTTTTTCAATAAAGTGCATGCTTAGACTATGCTGATAGCGCCCTACACCGTTATATTTAGAATGTCTTTGAATTATTTGTATTGCAATATTATATATACATCAAGTTCTTAACTTATCCATGAATATATTTTCTTCAGCTATACATCGTTTACCTCGGGGAGAGGCAGCACGAAGATGCTGATCTTGTCACTGCATCACACCATGATATGCTCACCTCAATTCTTGGGAGGTATTGTCAAAATCCATAATAGGATATTCTTTCTTTTTTTTATAGTAATAAAACATTTTGTACTCAAGAGATATTTTTTCAAGAACACGCACGTTACTTATCTTTATATTAAGCGTTTTCAACCAGTTTACATGTAAAACTTTATATAAAAAACAAATGATATATTTGAGTTTTCCAATGATTTATATTGTCAATATATCAAAGACGTCTAGTTAATTGATAACAATTTTCTGAAGCAAGGAGGAGACTCTTAGGTCGATTGTCTATAGCTACAGGCATGGTTTTTCTGGCTTTTCTGCTATGCTCACACAATCACAAGCCAGAAAGATAGCGGGTACTTAATGATTTCATTAATAGTTTCTGTGGACATACATTTGTTGTTTTGGGATGATAAAAGCAAATATATATATATATATATATATATATTGAAATTTTGTTCCTTTGTGACAGGCCTGCCTGGGGTCCTCAGTGTAACTGAAAACCAAATATACAAAACACATACAACTCGAAGCTGGGATTTTCTTGGACTTGACTACAAGCAAACAAATGGGCTGCTCGCGAAAGCTAGATATGGAGAAGACGTGATTATTGGTGTCGTTGACTCAGGTTAAATAATTTACGACACAGTTAACTTTTTTTCATAATTTAAAAATCAATGCTGCATGTCAAACCAGACATGCTATTACAAGTAAAGAAGAAAACATAGTAGATATGGATAAATAACACTAGCTTATACTATATTTGTTTTTATATACTTTTAGCCGGATACGAAAACGAATATGAATAGCTAGGGTTCAGAAATCAAATATAAATTATCTAGAATACAAATAAGTATTTAGTATGATCGGACTTGAATACGGAAAGAACATGAAATCTATCTAAACTTCTAATATAAACAAATATCTATTCCATTTTTCATCCCTAATTACAAGTGAACTTCCTATTTCTTCTGGCTTAAGTTTCTGGGTGAACCATTTTTTAAAAGAGAAAATACATTAATATCCCAACCACCACATCGATGAATACATATAACTGTTCATTGTTATAAACTAAGGACAAAAATTCAGGAAATCTCAAAACAAAGTACTAATCCATAACAAAATAAAGGAAATTGCAGCTAGCCTTATTACATAGCAATTCTATTGATAAATCATCATTCATGTCTGGTAAACACCTCCATAGCAACTCTCTCAATAGAAACACAACCCGTCTTCATCAATTGGCAATCATCATCCTTTTGAAGTGCTAACCAGTATTTGGTCCAATAAATTCCCTTGAATAGAACCTGCAGATAAGATGGTACTAATGTTCTGTTAAACACAACATCATTTCTAGATAACCAGATCGCTCAACAAATTGCACTTGCACCCACAAGAATCTAAGATTTTAGCTTTTTATTAATCCCTGTCAACCAATTCGTAAACAAATTATGCACACTAGAAGGAGGTTGATATTAAAAGAAACCTGAATAATGTAGGATCGAAACAGAGTAAACAAACCTACCAGGGGGATGAATGGTAGGAAAAACCAAAACCCAAAAAATCTTTCGCGGAATTAAAAGATTACCTCTCACCAACAAAACCAATCTAGAAAATAAAATCAAACTGTAGCTGTCAAAGTCGTCACACGCCGTATAACCGCCGGTTAGACCGCCCCTCCTGGCCGGTCAGACCGCCGTGTCACCTTCGGTTGGACCGCCGCCGCAACCCGGTCAGATCGCTCGCACACCTGCGGTCAGACCATCGGGACCAAGAAAACACCGGTAGATGAACTCTCGAAGAAGTAGATCAAACTATTTTGACTTTATTTCATCTAAAAATGTTTACAAAGTGCAACAACAACACTCCTCACCAAAATCTCGACCTAACTCGAAACCCTAGCTATTCTTTCAACTTTCTTTCTTGCAAATCGATCTCTAGGATGCACACCCTCCCTCTCTATTTATACACAAAGTAAGCACACGAATCCTTCACGAATTAGGACTCCCAACTACATGGGAAACCCTTTCTTGCAAGCTTCCAACACATCTCTTTTCTTATCTCAATCCATCTTCCCGTATCCGGACTCCCTTCCAAATTCGACTCCTCTTTCCATACACACACGATTTCTCTCGTATACCATATGAATTCTCCATCTTCCATGTGCATTATCCTCTAGCCTTTTAGTATCCCGCATGATCTCTTGATCTCTGGACGTCCAATTCTCCCAAGTCGACTCCGACCCATCACCGGCAACACTATCCCGAGGCCTCAAGCGATACCTACACATATATGACAAAGAAACCATATTTCGAGCACAAGTTTATCCAAACTTGACTCATATTAGGATAACAACAGTAACTATAACCATATGCAACCATCTAGAAGTCAAATCCATGAAGAAACAATCCGTAACCAAAAAGATAAACCGAATCCGAAAGCGAACATGAGTCCTGCCGGTCAGACCGTGAGCCGACCGGTCTGACCGTGAGCATACCTCCGGTCTAACCGGCCGTGCTTGTCTGGTCTGACCGCACATAAAATATCGGAAATCACCAATGTTTTATCACATAAAATATAAATCAAACACATTTGATTCTACAAATAACTCATCATAGGAAACTAGCAACATGATAATCAAAGAGTAAATGTTGAATCGTTTCATTTTCAGAGTAGAAACAACATTTCTTATCTCCTTGCCAATATCGTCTTGCTAAGTTGTCCTTCTTTAAGATAACCCTCTTGTACAAGTACCACATAAACACTTTATTTTAAGAGGTAACTTAAGTTTCCATATCAGCAAATTATAGGGCAAAGTTTGTGATGACACTATTCTTCTATACATAGATTTTGTTGAGAACAATCCGTTTTGATGTAGCCCCCAACCAAAGATGTAGCCCCCAACCAAAATGATCCCTTTGGTTCGTTAGCTGAACGTCGGCAACCATAGCCACTATCCTTAGCCATGCTTGCATGTTAGCACCCACCAAAGATCTTCTAAAAGCTACATTTAATGGAACCATAGACAAAACCATACTTACTAAAACACTTTTTTCCTCACAATACTACACAATGATGGGAAGATCATTTTTATGGGATGTGCCCCAATCCACGCGTCCTCCCAAAATTGAACTTGATACCCATCACCTATGTCAAACTAGCCCATTGCTAGGAACTCGTCCTTGACCTTCATGAGGCCAAGCTAAAAATGAGAATCTCCAGGCATGTATTGGACTTGAGTCAAAGATTTATTCCGCAAGTATTGGTTCTTAATCATCTGTTGCCACATCCCATCACTATTTAATAGCCTATACAACCATTCTCAGGAGACACCTATTTTGAGCGTCTAAGCCCCTAAGCCCCCTATGTCTTTTGACATGCAGACTATCTCCCATTCTGTTAACCTGTATTTTTTTGTGTTCATCACATTGCCAGAAAAAACGAGATCTAAAGTAGTCAAGTTTCTACAGCACTCCTTTAGGTATTTCAAAGAAGGAAAGCATGTACATTGGGAGGCTGCTTAATACGGAGCTAACTAAGACCAGCCTTTCGCCAACTGACAACATTTTACTTTTTCAACAATTAAGTTTCTTTTGAAATCTTTCCTCAACATGTTTCCAGTCCTTATTCAAAAGCTTTCTATGGATCATCGAAATGCCCAAGTACCTAGATGGGAAAGATCCCACATCACAACCAAATATGTATTCAACCTAGTTATCTTTAGATGATCCGTAACAGAACAATTTAATCTTAAGCCTTGAAAGTTGTTCAAAGGCATAAAGCAGGAGCTTCATGTTCTTTACCCTCTCAAGATCGTTATCCATAAAAATAATTGTGTCATCTGCATATTGAAGGACCAACAGTTTCTCATCAATCAGATGCGGCACAACCCCATGAATGTGCCCAGCCTCTTTGGCCCTAGCAATCAGTATGGCCAGCATGTCCACCACTATATTAAACAGGATTGGAGATAGCGAGTCCCCCTGACGAACTCCTTTCTTTGTTTGCAAATAGTGACCTATGTTGTCATTTCACTCCCACGAGACATGACTTTTGAAATCCAATCACACCACCTTGGCAAGAATCCTTTCATTCCCAGCACTTGTTGAATAAAAGGCCAATTCAGCTCATCATATGCCTTTTCAAAATCTAATTTCAAAATCACTCCATCTTGTTATTTCTGGTGTAACTCATGAATCGTTTCATGTAGAATTACTATCCCATCCAAGTTATAGCGTCCCGACACGAAGGCCGATTGAGAAAGACCTATGAGTTTATCAGCCACTTTTGGAATTCTATTGTTCAACACTTCCGTCACAATCTTAAAGCTCACATTAAGAAGACAAATAGGCCTATACTGCTGAATCTTCAGAGCCACATCAGTCTTTGGCAGGAGAGTAATAATTCCGAAATTTAGGCTATGAATGGGCAATCTCCCCGCATGAAACTCATTGAGAAGGCTCATTAAATCTAGCTTTATGACCTCCCAAAAGAATTGATAAAATTTTGTCGGGAAACCATCCGGCTCTGGCGCCTTGTTATGTTCCATGTCGAAAACAGCCATTCTAACCTCTTCTTCGCTGAATGGAGCTGTCAATGCTTCATTCTCCTCCTCTGACACTTGAGGTATGTCATGCCTCATAGTCTTGTCCATTGAGAAAGAATTTGGCACATGTGGTCCAAACAAGCCTTTGTAGTACTCAATTATGTAAGTCTTTAAGTTATCTTCCTCAACAACAATTCCTTCATCTTGATCTAGCTGTGTTATTTTTGTTTTTCTATGCCTCCATTTGCTAACAGATGAAAATATTTAGTGTTGTCATCCCCTAGCAACAATTTTGTTGCTTTGGAGTGTTGAAGCCAGTAGATCTCCTCTTCTCTTAGCAACTTAATCAGTTGTCCTTTGAGATGACACCTATTTTCCTCCTCAAGAGGCAATAGTAAACAAGTTTCCACTTTTCTATCGAACGCATCTATTTGGTCGAGTAAAGTGGACTTAAGACTCCTTTTTTGTGAAACTAAATTCCTGGCCCAACCTCTAAGAAAACTTCTAACTCTCCTTATTTTATTTTGCCACCTTTCCATTGGTGTCTGTCCCCTATTTTCAGCAATCCACACATCTTTCACCATGTCAAAGAAACCATCTCTTATCAGCCACCCCAACTCAAATTTAAATGTCATGGAGTTGCCTCTATGAGACGGTTGCTCTGCATCTTGCAATAATGGTGTGTGGTTAGATATCTCTCGGGATAGAGCCTGAAGAGATGCTAAAAGAAAATATATGTTCCCAATCTGTTGTTATTAAAATACGATCCAGCTTTTCATAAGTAGGTATCTCCGCATAATTAGCCCAAGTGTATTTCCTTCCCGTTAACTCCAACTCTCGAAGGTTCAACGTTTCAATAATCACATTGAATAAAAATGGCCACTTATTATTATATCTATCACTGCTTTTCTCTGAAGGGCTTCTAATAATGTTAAAGTCTCCTCCTACTATGAAAGGTATAACTCCACAGCTAGTGCATGCACGTACTAGCTCTGCAAGAAAGCTTTCTTTATGCTCCTCTTGTGCTTTGCACTCCATAAACAGACAAGAGAGCCCATCTAAAGCCGTCTACTTTACTTTTAATAATAAATTTAATGTAATAATCACCATCCTTGACACGTTGAATTTCAAAACAGGCCTGATTAAACCCATCAGCATACCCCTAGACATTCCTCTAGGGCTTCACCAATGCCAAAAAAAATTTCCAGACATTGAGTCAAGAAACTATTTTTGTTGGTTTCTGATAAAGCTATAAAATCAAGCCTATTAGATTCAACAATATTATGCAAGAAAGTGTGTTTGGCCAAGTCACGCAGACCTCTACAATTCCAAAAAATTTCTTTCATGAGAGATTTAATTTTTTCTTTGCAGTTAGGTTTGTATTGAGAATCTTCTTCTTATGCTTCTTTAAATTCTTTACCACCTTGACTGGCACATCAACTAGTACACCATCAAGGCTTGCATGACTATCGTCCTCTACCTCCACTATTAAATCGCCACAGAGTCGATTAATAGCGATAATGTCAGGCTCAATCTCATCCTCCACAATATCTACCTTATCTTCCAAGTGTTTACCCCCTACCCTAATATTAACAGAAGAAGAAACATTAATTCTCCCATTCTCAATCTCCCTGATCAAGGCTATAGAATTAGACACCCTTTCTTTATCAATTCCCAAAGATATACCAACTCCCTCTAAATTACTAACAATATGGTCTTTAGAAAAAAGATAAAACTGAACTTAAAGCAGAAATACCTTGATTTACTTTGAGATTGTTGATAGCAACTCTCTTTTGCGCCTTCTCAAGAGAATTTACATGAGCCTTTGCCGCATTTCGCTTGCTACGCCTCACTAGTGTAACATCTCCCTTAGATAACATAGCTAGCTGCCTCATACTCCCCAGCTCACTAGAAGAACTCCCATCAGCTGCCACCACAGCCCTCATCATAGCATCATCAAAGTGAATGTCACTAGGGGCGACTATCTCCTCTGCTGGCTTGTTTAAGTTATAATCCACACCTTCATCCTGTGGCTATGTTATCATGTCAACAATTGATGCCGGTGCATTGCCCGCCACCTTTCTCGATCCTACTGGCATCAATTTCTTTTCCTTGCTACCACGCTGAGACAGTTTCGCTGGAGTCACACGGACCCCAACCTCATTGAACTGTCCAGTCCCTTTACAGACCTTGCTTAACTCAACCTCCTCGCCTAGAAAGTCATCCTCAGCGAAGTCTAAATCCATCTATGCTTCCGGATTATTAGACTGACTCCCTTCCAAGTTGCTCTTCCCTACACTCTGAGCAACATCCCCTGAAATGTTAGTTTGTCCTGGTTGACATGCCTCCCTCATCTCAGAATCTTTGGCTGACCCGTTTGCCTGATCTTTACTACCATCATTTTGCGCATCCGTAGCATTATTGAGCCCAATATTAGGCACGAAAGGCTCCACATCAAATACCAACTGAAAGTACTTCTTACCGATGATGACATCCAAGTTAGTGGGGATTGCCTTAGGTTCTAACACTGCCACAGCAAACCTGCCAAATTTATTCGCCTGAGTGGTGATCATATCAACTTCCCGAGGGACATCAAAAAGAGAAGCAAGAGCCCAGAGAACCACATACTCCCTCAGAACTGTCGGAAGATTCATAACATGCATCCACACCACCGGCAAGGGATGTCCAAAGTATTCCTCATCTTCCTTGAATTCTTGGAATTTCAATGTCACTCCCTCCCTCATCTCAACATTAAATTTAGTCATCTTGATCAGATCTCCTTGAGAAGGAAAGAGCACCTTAAAATCAAACTCCCCATGCCTTTGTACCTCCCAATTAAAAGAATCCGACACCAGCACCTTCAAAAAGCATTAACCTCATCTTCTAACAAATTCTTACCAAATGCTGAAATTAGAACCATTCTAGAATTTTTCTTTGTCGGTTGGACTGGGCCAAAAGGAATATGAAAACCAGCAAGCACATCAGCAGCCTGCCCCACCAACTGAACAACCAGTTTTGGTTGATTAAGGATTGGACACCTACACATAGCATGGTCTGAATTCTTACAAATTTCACAAAACACCTGTACTGAACATTCAAACATCAAATGTCCTTTGACCCCACAGCTCCTGCAAATCTTAGACGTTGTTACTTCGAGATCCTCGGCCAACGAAGCGATCACCACATTCTCATCCTTCTTCGCCTCACTACCACTTGACAACGAAGAACCTTTCATAATCTGTACAATGTTCTCCTTATCATGTTTAATGTGTGAGTCAGACTTATTGGCCACTGTTGCAACGTCAACCTCATTGTGAACAATAAGTTGCTGCTATGCCTCCATTGAAAACCCAACCTACACGAACGAAACTGGGACAACATGCCTAAGGGGCTGCTGCGATTGTTGCCAATGTTGATCACGATACAAAGGTTGTCACTGGACGCCCCATCACAGACGAAACCCAGAGTTCCACCTGCGGTGTGCAGTACTAAAACGGCCTCGCCTCCCTCGTTCATGATCCCACCCTGGACCAAACCTCGGCGGATAGCTTCCGAGATTGGGATTGAAGTAATTACCATTGAAGGCCTCATTTTCGCATGGTAGGTCTCGCTTCCTTGGCCGACGCTAAAACTTGAACGCCTGCCCCAAGGAGCGATCCCTCCATGCCCTCCAGCCCAACCTCCTCCAAGGCCTGCGCCAACACCCCTTTCCCCCATGGCTCCTCCGTCTGCACCCCCGTTGGTCGCTGATGCATTCATGGTCGTGGGAACGACCTGCAGAAACGAGGGGGCGGCAAGTTGGAACAACAGCTAGGGTGTGATTGTTGATCGCGTCGAGGAGAGTCGCGGAACACAAGAATCACAGCGGCAACATTCTTGGTTTCTTTCTGAGCGCAAATGGCCCACCTGCCTAGACTCCTTTGTGATTGGATCCACCACCCTTGGAAGGAAAGTCCCTGATTCGCGCACAGTTTCTGCCGCTGAAGAGATCCCCTCGATGGACTGGCTATCCCCTATGACAAAACCGGATCGTGACTTGTGGACCGGATCCCGTGCACTTCGATTTTGAACGGAGGAACGCCGGTGTCCACTGCACCCTGAATTTGCCCCCATCGGCATTCTTTCAGCCGCTATTAACGCCTCAACAAGGGACCTCCCTGCCACATGCCTTGTACCATGTTTAACTTTTATAACACAATCTCCAAGGGTCATCACCAGCGAATTCCTTGGCCGTGGCAGCACGCCCGACCAAGGTAGTGCATGCAAGTCACTAAGAGATTAGTTTAAATTTGAAGTAATTTGTTTTTTTGTAGGAATCACACCCGAGTCGGCAAGCTTTGATGATGCCGGATATGGCCCTCCTCCATCCAAGTGGAAGGGAATATGCCAAGTAGGTCCCTCTTTTGGTGCTGACAGTTGCAACCGGAAGATCATCGGTGCACGGTGGTATGCCTATGACGTCCCAAACGGCACAATCGACACAGAGATCCTATCTCCTAGGGATGTCCAGGGGCATGGCACCCACACAGCCTCAACAGCTGCCGGCAACATCGTCCATAATGTTAGCCGTCTCGGGTTGGCGACCGGGACAGCACACGGTGGCGCGCCCCGTGCACGGTTGGCCATATACAAGGCTTGTTGGGCCACGCCTGACGGTAGCGCTGGCTGTTCTGGTGCCGGAGTGCTGAAAGCCTTCGATGATGCCGTCCATGATGGCGTTGATGTATTATCACTTTCGATTGGTGGTCCGCTTGAAGATGTAGGCACACTGCATGTTGTTGCTAATGGCATCTCGGTTATCTACTCTGCTGGGAATGATGGACCCATTGCTCAGACGGTGGAGAACTCATCGCCGTGGTTACTCACGGTGGCTGCAGCCACCATGGATAGGTCTTTCCCTGTGGTTATCACCTTGGGAAATAACGAAAAGTTCATGGTATGTATATATTGTTTACAATTATTTTTTGTTAAATACATGCAATTTATTTATCGCTCGTCTGTTAATTGTATGATTACCTCTATTGGTGACGCTGCACTCTTGTAGGCACAATCATTCGTCACAACAAAAATTGCGAGTCAGTTCAGCGAGATACAACTGTTGGACAGGTAAGAGTACGAAAACAATTAACTAACTCCTCCATCTGTCCCAAATTATAAGGACATATAGCTGTTTAAATTGGTTTCAAAATATAAATACCATTATAGACTTGCTCCACCAACCATCTCTCATTTATGTTTTTCCCATTTACCCTCAAAGACTGAAACTCACTTCGACTCCCAAATTACCTATCATCTAAGGAGAGGCATCGCATTCTTCTTCCTTCATCCATAATCTCTGCAGCAAAAAAAGCTAAAAGTAGTTATAATTTGGGATGGATGAAGTAGATGATTCAATTCCCATTGTGGAGCTGCATGGAACTTCTGGTACCTCAATCCTCAATACATGCATGCGAGACCACAATAAAACATAACCATTTCACTTATCTTTTAGTGGCTTCAGTACATGTTAAAATTTTCGTTTTAACAAGGAAAGTTTCAAAAATATTTTGCTCAGACGACATATATATCAGTTTCAAAAATAAGTGGTCCAACCAGAGATATGATCCATGATCTACTGATGCAGCTGCGATGCTGACAAGATCGACAGCACCGTAAAGGGGAAGATCGCTTTCTGCTTCATCACGGCATTCAACGTGGTACCAAGCTATGGTAGAATCTTGAACGCAGTGTCCTCCAAAGGAGGTCGAGGAGTTATCTTGGCATTGTACAAAACTGACTCATTCCTCGAGGATGCCTTTCTCACTTTGGATATTCCATTTGTCCCCGTGGACTACGAGATTTCTTACAGGATTTTCCAGTACATCAGGTAGGTAAAACATCCCAATATAAAATCGTTAAGAGTGTACTCCCCTCATTCCAGCAAAAGACAACTTCTAATTACAAATCTGCACAGAGAGGACGTATATAATAAGGATTATATCACGTTTATGTTCACCATAAGCTAAGGATATCTGACTATACACATACGCTGTGTGGATGAACATGCAAGAACACAGACATACATGAATTTTGTTTTTGCTTGTTCCAAATTTTTGAAGTATTTGATTTTGTTAGCTTGGTCTAAGAATTAACTTTTCGAACATAAATAGTTGTATTTACTTCGTTCAATATTTTAAAAAGCCATTTTGTTAAAATATTGTTTACACAGGAATAGTGAAAATGGTTACATCCCAAAGGCGAAGATATCGTTAACCCAGACGATGATCGGAAGTGAAAATTCTGCCCCCAAAGTAGCAGGTTTCTCATCGAGGGGCCCTAGTGCTATCTATCCTGGGGTTCTCAAGGTTAGACTGAAATTAGCTACAGTGTTTACACCATATGATGAAGCTCAATATAGCTAAAGGCATCAACAGATGGGACAAAATGATGTAATAATATCTAGCTAGCTAAAAGAATAGATAAAGAAAAGACAACTCTGATTTTTTTCTAAATGAACAACATATATAGATTTACAGGTGATGAGTTCAACGTACTTTTCTAAAGTTGTAATTGACAGCAATATCTTGGAAAAGTTGTTGCAAGATCACTATTTATTGTTGAATGGAACTAATGAAGTGAAAAATATAGTAAAAAAGAACGTAGAGTATTTTAGCTCTTAGCAGCTAGAATACAAAGGAAGTATCACTTTTAGTTAGCTACACATAACCATATTTGTAGAATCAGAATTTGAACCCTGGTGGGTTCAAAGATAAGTGATTTTTTTAACAGATGAAGTACCGTATTCAGAAGCCACAGCCATTTTAAACAATCATATAGTTGGTTAATTTGATCAATATTTTCAACTGTTTTCACATTGGTCGATACTCCATTAAAATAACACAACGTTCTTCAAAACTCGTAGCCGGACATTGCTGCACCAGGTGTTTTGATTTTAGCTGCTTCACCAAATACTCCAGAGTTCAAAGGTGTCCCTTACCGTTTTGATTCTGGAACATCTATGGCTTGCCCACATGTATCCGGTATCATTGCCGTGCTCAAGTCCCTCCATCCTGAATGGTCACCTGCTGCTCTCAAATCCGCAATTATGACAACAGGTAACGGAATAATTAGTTTTCAAAAGAATATATATGTTTCACCTAGAAATTTTAATTTTGTGGTAATACTGCATGTCAAAACATGGCAAGCCTTGTTTGATGTATAGAGTTAATAATCAATATATTTCTTGCATGCAGCAACTACCTTTGACAACAACGGGATGCCGATGCAAGCTAATGGAAGAGTTCCAAAGATTGCAGATCCTTTCGATTATGGAGCAGGCTTTGTTAATCCGATAATGGCAGCTGATCCAGGCCTCATCTATGACATCAACCCATCGGATTACCTCAAGTTCTTCAACTGCATGGGAGGATTAGGCTCACAAGACAACTGTACGACAGCAAAAGAATCCGTGATTGAGCTGAACCTGCCATCGATCGCCATTCCCAACCTCAGGAGGACATCCCAAACTGCGGTTCGCACTGTCACCAACGTTGGCCACCAGCAAGATGCGGTGTACAAAGCTTTCCTCGAGCCTCCTGCGGGGGTCGAGATGGCCGTCGAGCCATCAAAGCTAGTGTTCAGCAAGGAGAAGAAGGCACTGAGCTTCAAGGTGACCTTCAAGGCGACACGGAAGGTGCAGGGGGACTACACGTTTGGAAGCTTGGCATGGCATGATGGAGGCAGCCACTGGGTTCGAATCCCCATCGCAGCTCGCATTGTGATTGAAGAGATCTACTCCAAGATCTCCTAGTTTGATTTGCGTAATGCTAGTTGTTGATCGGAGATCCACTAATATAAAATAAAGGTCAATTCGATCATAGACTTCACATGTAGCATGTTATATGTAATCTAGCTGCATCTTATTCCACCTCCAAGCAATCTATATATGTCTAAGGTTACAATTAGACAATTAATATATGTAGTCTTAGATATTTGTTATGGATAATGGACTTATTATGTGGCTAAAGCCATCGTGAAAACATATATTTCTGTTCCAAGGACAGTGGAGTGTGCAAGGGTAAAAAAGTTCCTCAACTTGAAACACTACTATAAATCCTCTCATCTGTGACGGTCCATTACGTAACTGAGATTTACGGGTCGTTACAACTAAGTCATCTCAAACGGGCTTAAAAAAAGACCGACAAAGATATACTCACACATACATGTTGGATGTGCATAAATCTAGAGCCCGTCACGGATGATATTTATCGGTGACGGACTCAATTAAAGGCCCGACAAAGATAACCAATGTTATCTTTGTCGGTCCCTATAGAAGCCCGTCACCGATGTTTATCATCGGTGACGGGCTCAAACTTACGGCCCGATTGAGATAACAATTAGACCCGTTACCGATGAGTACCGTCAGTGACGGGCATGTACTTAGGCCTGACAAAGATAACTGCAATACCCGTCATAGTTGCTAGTTCGTTGGTCGTTACCGATAATTATTGCCGCTATAAATACTCCAACCATCTAGTGGAGTTGTTGTCACACTGTTCACTGTTTTGGTGGGAGGAGGAAGGGGACAAATTTTTGTCTTTTTTCCTAAGAAATAAGAAAGTGGAAAAGTAATTGAAAAATAATAGTCATTTCTCATAAATCTAGTAGATACTTATCTACAAAATGTTTACCTAATATTTATTTCACTTTTTGCAGCTCAGCGATGGATCGAAGTTGGATGTATGGGAAAATTGTGCGACGTTATAGTGAAGAGTATCAAAATGGCGTGTTAAATTTTATAAACGCCATGGAGGAAGATAGAAAAAGAAGAATAATAGTGGAGCTGTTGCGCAGGCTAAGGAGCCTAGGTCAAATCAGAAGTTCAAACACATTCTTCGGTAATACCATCTCATCCGCGAGAGAGTGAACAGAGATGATGTGAAGATATGCAAAGTGCACACGGATCTAAATATTGCTGATCCGTTGACAAAGTCACTCCCTCAACCTAGGCATGAGGTACATACCAGAATAATGGGTATTAGATGCTTACATGATTGACTTTAGTGCAAGTGAGAGATTATTAGTGATATGTCATAAAGGCAACATGGATATGTTGGATATCACAATCAATATTTATGTATTAATAAATAAAGTGTGATTGTATTCCATGAAATAGACAACTTGTATTGATTAATAAGTATATGACTTATTCATGAGATTCTTTATGTGATATGAATCTATTTCTAAATGATCCTTGATCATATATTGTATGTATGGAACAAATATGATTCTAAGATCAGCACGCGTATTGATTGAGGATCATGTCTTATGGATCATGGTATACTAAATCAATAACGTGAACACATGTTAGAGAACATATTGTGGGATAGACTCACCTTGAGACACTACATAAATTTAATGTGACATTAGTTGGTCTCAAGTAGTGTTGGTGCAAAGTCTTTAGACCTGAGATCATCATGGATTCCAACATGTGTAATGGCTTACTTAGGGACTACGAAACTACACCATAATTGGATAGTTATAAAAATAGTCTCCGGGTTTGCTATGAAACATGTAGTGGGATGTGAATGATCAAAATAAAATTTGCCCCTTCTATGGGAGAGATATCTCTCGGCTCCTTGATGTAATGGATTATGAAAATACATGGCCATACAAAGTTGATTGAGGAGTCAATCAACAGATATATAATTCAATACGAGATCGAGTGAATGCTTAAGCTATTGATAGGATGACACATGTCTTGCTTATAGCTTATTGGTATTGTGAGACAAGGGATTTGTGCACACATTATAGATTCAGCTGATATTATCTTTTTGTATATTTTGGTGTCAATGCGCTCTACTAGGGGCCGCTGTTTATAGGTCGGTCGAGAAGTGTTCTCTCAGATCGTAACCAAGTATACATGAATCTATAGTGTCGCACACTTAATGGGTTAGAACAAATATTCAAGTTGGACTCGGATAAGGCTCAGTTTGGATAAGAACCCGATTAGAGGTAGAGTCCTGATGGGCCCTCTACGCCCAGTCGGTTAACTCTATAAATAGAAAGGCAAGGGGTGGAAATCGTAAGACAAACAATTCACGTTAGACGCGAGTTGAGATCTACCACGAGCAAACCCTAGCCGCCACCTTCGAGCCAAACCCTAGCCACGCGTCAAGTGCTAGCACAGGCGATCAGCGTTCCACCCTTGGACGTGTGGATACCGGTAGAGACACTGCTACGTTGTGATGTAGATCAGTGAGGCGAGTCGGTAGTCGAACGATCAGATCGTGGTGATCGGCTACTTTCGTAACTGTTAACGATCGAATTTGGTAAGCAAATTTCCGAGTTTGAAGAAAGAATTTGGGCGGAATCGAGGGAAATGCATGATCCTCGGAAACAGAGGCCGCATCGGCTGTGTCCGAATCGGCTAAGGAGCCAGTCGGCTGAATCCGAGTCGGACCAGGATAGTTGATAGCCGATTCCGATTGGGAGCGAGAGATGGGACCGACCTCGGAAGGAAGGCTTAGAGATAATCATTGGATTCGGTTTCCAAAGAACTTCAAAGACGTTGACATCTACGGATAAGGTCCTACAACGGCAATTGTATCTATAAAATAGGATATTTTATATAGTTTCCTTTATAGATAATGTCGGTTTGTTTAGAGATATTTGTAATTTAATCTGTAACAGGAATCGTGTCCGTTGCGGACTCATTGTATATCCGAGTATAAATATAACCCTAGACCATGTAAACAAGAACACACAACTCAATACAATCTCGGGGCATCACCAACCTTTTATTTTTGTTTTCAATCTCGACAAGTTCTTGCCTCGTCTTTGGGCTGCATCGGGTTTCGATCTCCAAACAAGGTGATCTCTTGTTACAAGCGGTCTGTGCTATCGGGGTTAGTGCTTCCATCATCATGATACTCTGATCTTGATGTCGCAAATTGCTTAATTTATCATATACGGCATATAATTTAGATAAATGTCTAGATTTATCTCTCGATCGGCTAGCATCTCCTTGAAGATAATAGCCGATGGAGCTAGATCTAGGGGTTGATTTAGGTTATATGACGTATCCACCATCTCGAAGGACTTCCGTTAGCTTATATAGATCTCATGCTTCTTTTTGTACTTAATGCTGCATCAATCTGATCTATTAAGTCGCTTTTAGAATCATTTAGATCTATTTGGTTTAATGTCTGTTTTTAGAGATAGTATCGGGGTTTCAGCTGGTCTTATCTGTTTTAGCTATCTTTTATGTATTATTACTGTTAGATGTGTTAAAGCCATCGTTTATATCAAGATCTTAATCTATTTAAATATACTAAGCCTGGTATCAACCTGTTAAGTCATGTTAACAGTAGATTGATCCTTGTTTAGTATATTTAGCTCAGGTTAAAATATCTTAGTATAAAACTGTATCGGAGTACTAGCCGATTCACATTAGATCTATAACATCGGCTAAGCTATAAATATATATATATATATAATTATTATTCTGGTGTGTTTTTAGATATAAGTAATTTATACTGTCTCGGTATACTACCGATTTGTCTCGGTATATCACTTAGATATAAGTGAAGGCTGCTTCCCGCCTTCACGCCGCTAGCCTAATTAGCTATAGCTCCCTGCTTCGATCAGGCTTAATTACCCGGTTGCTATTGTTAATACAGTACTCCCACTGCAACCGAAGAGCTTGGTCGAAGTAGTTTAAGTCTTTAACCCCGAGACCACCTTTTTCAAGGGAGAGCAAATCTTACGCCAAGAAACAAGATGGCCACCATTAACCTCTTTATGTCCCTTCCAAAGGAACCCACGATTAAAAACGTGCTTTAAGGTCTCTTCCAAAGGAATCCACGATTAAAAACACGCTATGAGGGGGCCTCGCAACCCCTCCCAATCCCCTTCCCTCTCTATCGTCACCGCCCCCTCGATCCTCATCGCACGCGTGAGCCGACCACCATGACGATTCCTCTTCCGCTCGTGGAATCCATCCCCCCGACTCCCACGCTTCTCCTCTCCCTCACGTGGCTCCCGCGCTTCTCTTCTCCTTCCCACGCTCGTGAAACTGCCCACCCTATATGACAAAGAAATCTGGTCACTCCAAAATTCCCCATTGCAATATTCTGTTGCTTCTGATCTCCCTCTTCTGTTGGCCACCAAATCGACCGCCACCTCAACCACAGCCCCGTTCCTCTTCCACCTCATATAATCACTCCTGCCCTCACGAGAAATTCTTGCCTAAAATCCTAGTTCCCCGCCACCAACACCATGTCTGTTCAGAGGAAGAGGGAAGTTGTGCCACCTCCTTAAGCCATCGTGAGCTCTTCTTTTCCTCTCTCCATTCCTACGTCGCAAGCAACGCAGTATCCATATGGAGGTTTCTGGTTCCTGACGCTACCGACAGCTTGGCTTGCTTCTCCACCGTCAAAAGCCATTCCAGGCTCTTCCACTTTCCCTCCCCTGCGGCCGGCAAGACTGACGTGCATCCTAATCTTGCAGAATGCTATGTTTGTCAATTGATTTTGTTAGTTGTGAATTTTCCATACTGATTACTTATTTTAGTGCTAAATAAAAAAGCATGTAGTGATTTACTTATTTAAGTGATGTTTCAGTGAAAAACAATGTTGCAAAGCACACGCTGAATTCTATTTAGGCTAATAATATTCGATAATCCATTTATGACTAAAATATGAAACAATTTGATTATGATTATTGCACTGAAACTTTATAGATATTGTTTGCATTTAAAAAATGTTGACATATGTGACCACAAGCTATAAGTTTCGGCGGGATCATGATAAAAACATGAAACAATTTGATCCGGTTTTCTTGCATCTAAACACATGCAACCCCATAATTCCAAATTTAAGCACACAATGTTCAGAATTATATTTCTAATCATCATGCTGAGTGAGCTCGTAAATGCGGTTGAACATGTCCCCAACAAAACAAATTGGTTGTCTTTTTAACTAAAAACCAAGAGATTAATGGGCTTGTTTGTAGCAAGTACAAGCTCATCTATTAGCCCTTTGTATTGGATGAGTGCATGTTTTTTTAAACAGTGTAAAGAACACCATTTACATACTGAACATCCATTTTTTCGTCAAAATATTATGTTATTCAAAAACAAGATTTGCATGTTCATGTGTTCTATACGTGGGGGGTTGAATCTCGTCTGCCAAGCGATTTCGTTAATTTTATCAGTATCCCATCAAACCATGTACATCATCTGGCCAAAGGGAATCCATCACAACCCATCAATGTTGAGAATGGTGATGTCGCTAGGACTGAGAAGGGCTTGTCATGGATGAAGAATGAAGACTTGAGATTGGTAAGTGGCTTATGTCAGTTGTTTATTTGTTAATGGCATGCGTGTCACTTGCATTACTAGCAGAAATAATTTTTTTTCCAGAAATTGTAGGTCAGTGCCTAGCCGAACAACTCAAATAATCTTATAGAATCAAATTTGAAGAAGAACGATAAATATTAGAGTGACGTTGCTGCAGCTAACAATAGCACTACTCCAAAAAACCGGACTAGGCTAGTTAAGCAAATTAAGGATCGTTTTGGTAAAATTAAGAAGAAGGTCGGGATCTTTTTTTGGAAGGAGGCTAATTCATTATATGCTACTGGGGTATCTAGTGAAGATCTGATGATCAAGGGACAGAAAAATATATGAGAATGACTTCTAGGATGGTCCATTCTTGTTTATGCATTGTTGGAATGACTGACAAAACAACCAAAGTGGCATGCATGTGGTTTTTTCCTTCCTTTTTTTGTCATATATAGATCATCAATTAACCCTTCTGTCTAATTTATTTCAGGAACATGTTCTCTTGTCCAATTCATGGTGCTGCACTTCTTACACGTAACTTTGTATGAACTAAATTTACTCCTAGGCCAGACTACTTACAACCATAGTTAAGTGATTCTCTCTTCTTACTTATGATGAAGTAGCATGGTGTTCTGTTAATGCTCTTACCTGCTGAACTCACACTGAATTAAAATTGTTAATGTATTTGCATATACTATCACTAAATGGTCATGGAAGTCTCACTCAATTAATTATCTTTGTGTTAACAACAAAATTTAGCAAGTTACTCAGAGTCGAAGAATAGATCGAGGCAGATTTGGCGGGAGGAAGAGTTGTTGCCAAATTTGACTGCGCATCGGTTGAAGGCTGTATCGACCGATACAAAGTTGGACTCAGCCAACTGATATGGACAAGGTAGCCGATACAGTCGGTTTTAGGTTCAAGTTGGGCTCGGATCGAGGATTCAAAAGTATTGCTAAATAAGGAAAATAAGGATAGAGTCCATTATAGACAATTCTATCTATTAATTAGGGATATTATTGAGTCGTATTCATTAGAGATATTTTTGTAAGAGTTTGTTTAAGGGACTTGATCGTATGTTTTTGTAATTTAGGAGTTTGAGTCACGTCCAGCATGGACAAGTTTGTATGTTTCAGTATAAATATATGCTCAGGATCTTATAAAAAAACAGTTCAATACACACTTTTGGTGCATCACCACCCTAGTTTTCTAGGTTTTCATCTCGACGAGTTCTCGTTTCAAGTTGGGTTGCATCGGCTTCGATCTCCGGCAAGGGGTAAGGCTTGTCATGGTGGTTTGTTTAAGGGACTTATTTTTATGTTTTTGTAATTTAGGAGTTTGAGTCGTGTCCAGCCTGGACAAGTTTGTATGTTTGGGTATAAATAGATGCCCAGGGTCTTGTAAAAAAACAACAGTCCAATACACACTTTTGGCGCATCGCCACCCTAGTTTTCTAGGTTTTCATCTCGACGAGTTCTTGTTTCGAGTTGGGCTGCATCGGCTTCGATCTTCGGCAAGGGGTAAGGCTTGTCATAGCGGTTTGTATCGGCGGGATTAGTGCTTGCCTTATTTCGACACTCTAATCTAACTTATGCATATGCCTATTTATCATATATCTTAAGTAATCTATACCGATAGTTCTGTTTACTTGTATCGGCTAAGCCTTCTTTAGGGTTTTGTTGGTACCGATTAAACCGTTTTGTCGATGGGAACGTATCAGGTGAGAACCAGGCTATTAGTGCAACCTTGGAAACTCTCCACCAGAACCACATAATCCTCATCCAACGGATTGGCTTTTTTGTGTTTTAACCCTCTACGTCTTCATTTTAACCCGTCCAAACCTCCCTGTGACTGGCGGGTGTTAAAACACAAAAAGCCAATCTTCTCTCCCGTCCGTTGGATGAGGATGGTGTGGTTCTGGTAGAGAGTTTCCAATGTTGCACCAATAGTCTGGTTTGCACTTGATACGTTTCCTTTGTCGATCTAGATTAACTAAGGTATCCACCACCCTGAAAATCGATCAAATGCTTGATTGTTTAGACTTTATGTTTCTTTTCATACTTAGTGTTGCATCAAATTGGGTTTGAACTACTAAGTCGTGCTTATAATCATAAAAGCTAACTTGCCTTAGATTACCAATAAAGGCAGTATCGAGGTTTCAGCTGATCTTACCTGGTATAACTGTTTTGATTTCAGTCACATGATTTACTTTGCTTAACTAGTTATATCTATCATCTTATTTAGGTTTATCAGCCTTTTAAATCTACTAAGCTTGTTATCAGCCTCACACTATCTCGGTTAGGTCCGATCTGTTGAGGTTATAACCTATTTAGTAGATTTAATTTAAGTTGATAATCTTATATATGGCTATATCGGAGTTTTTAGCCGATATGTTATCTAATCGCCAGGTTATTTTATGATCTAAGTCCATATAATAATTAATTTGTTCAATCTTGATTATAAGCAATCAATACTGTCTCGGTTCGGTCCAATCTATTGTATTTGCTTGTAGCTAAGAGAAACACTAAATTAGCAATTACATGTTATTCTTATCTATAGCCGATCATGATTGCTTTGAGTCTAATCTTCAATAATTGTCCATTAGTTGGTTATTTAGATCATATAATTATATAACAATTGGCTTTAATAATCTCAATTTTATGCTGCATTGATTGGATTCGACCTATAGAATTGATTTTGTTAAGGAAAAATTGTTTATGGTTATATCTAATCTAAATCTAGTTCATGAACAATATCTTCTACCTTATAGTCGAGTATCTTCTACCTTACAGTCGATTTGACTCGATCACATTGGATAGGTCATCACAATACGTCATCGGCCTATCGGCTATCGTCTTCTAATGTTCTTCATGTCTTGTTGGTTGCATGATCAAATGAACTAGCACACTCGTATTCTTTTCACCAATGTTTTGAACCTACACTGGAGCTAAGCAGAACTCCTAGCTGTCGTGTTTTTGCATCAACACTCTGCAACTATTTCTTTGAAAGATATACCAGCTGCAGAAAATGATTAATATCTCCTTGAGAATGGCAAAGCATCATATTTATCCTATCCTGTACTAAGAAAAAAATCATGTAGTAATTACTCCTTATAGTGATGTTTCACTAAAAAGATGTTTCACTCTGTGATTTCTAGTTTCTCATTTATTCATCACATGATGAACATGTCATGTGATGCATCTGTGTCTTTTTTTTCAGCAAGATGATGGTAGTTCAGGCAATGGTCATATTGTGTAATGGTTCTACTATGAAGGTCTCTCATTGATTAGATGAAGAAATCGTTATCTCATCTTTTGAATAACATAATTATATGTATTTTGCTTAATGTCATATTGTTTGTGCGACTTTTGGATCTGTAAACCGTTAAGTATGTTTTGCTTTATTCTATTATCTTGTATGTTATGTAGACTTGCATTACCTCGTCCTTTTGTTTAGACTTGTGTTAGACTTGGGATGATATTATCGACTAATCTACTTGATTGCTATGGTATTTCAATTATGTGGTGCCTTTTATTTTTTATACTACAAAGAACTCTTGTTCATCTCATAACACAAACTTGGTGACATGGTTTGTGAAATATGTCAACTTTGTGGCATTTGGTGACTACTTCTGTAACATACTAATGTAAATGGTATAACAAAATGGCTACAATGATACACTTTACTCTTGATCATACACATTGATATGTGCATTTTATAATTAATTTTTTGATTATGAGATGTCGCTAGCTAACATGCACCTATTGTACTAGTAGTTGGCTTTAGCATTAACTATAAAATAGGTTATAGCCACCAATCGGCTATACTAGAGCAAGTCCAATAGTATAGCCAACAACTATCTCTAAATCATTTTATAGTTAATCAATAGTCAATTCATACAATAGTTACATATAAATATATACTACATCATTTATATTTAGTCTCATCTCTTATACACAAAATGTCTTGAAGTTTGTGGTTTGTGTTGTAGCTGGCTACAAATCTGTAGCCCATTTCTCTTCTCTCTCCTCTCTTCTCTCCTCCACATATATATCTAGCTGACTTCTTATAACATGCTGTTGTACTTGCTCTTAGCCTTGCTCTAAGGACGTCTTCTTGCTCTTATGTGTGGAGGTGGATTGATATAAGATGTTGTCTTGTTGTCATAATATAAATTGAATGGGATTTTTTAAAAACTGAATCAAGAACTTGGGTACCCATCGAGTACAAGTCTCTTCATTTCAACAGTTTTAGTAGCAATTGCAATTAAAGAAAACTCTGATAGATTACCCTGCAGCCTTAGTAGGACTGCATCGATATATGAAGACATTGTGGCAGGCTCTGAGCAAGTGCGATATTCAGCTCGGCGCAACTTGATCAGAGCAAAGCTGCTTACTAAGGATTCAAAAGGACGCTGTAGCCTGAGGTATGCTTTTTTTCAGGGGTAGAAAAAACGCAAGATAACAATTTACATCTAGTTGGCCTAGATTTTAACCGATGTCGTCGCTATAGCCTGAGGTATGCCCTGCGGTTGTCCAACCAGCGTAGTAACCAGCTTTATTGGCATAAATCACAGTGTACTGTATCTGTGCATCCAAACATCCAAACATACAAACAAACATATTTTGATCAAGCGTACCAGCAAATAGATTCAGACATAGAATTCTAGTTACAATTAATTTGCATAATGCCATATAAATCTCCACACTAGGAATGTTAATTTAATATAAATTTCAAAAGCAAATATTGTTGATTTAATGTCATGTCATTAAACAATCTCATGTAACATACTAATTTGTTTGCATAATACTATATAAATTTCCATACTAAAAATGTTAATTTAATATCATGTCGTCAAACAATCTTACGTAACATACTAATTTATTTGCATAATACCATATAAATCTCCACACTAGAATTGCTAATTTAATGTTAATGGTATGGACACGTACAACCGCAAGCATCAATACATCTATGAGTCCATACCACATGTATTGTAGTTGGTATGGTATGGACTTCTCATGCACATAGGAAAAATACATCAACCACATGTATTGTAGGCAGGGTTTCTCTTTTCACGAAAACAGTCGCGATACGATTTGATGAAATTTATTCAAATTCAATATTTTTGAATTAATTCATTTAAAATATCACGGTATTAATTGTGTTCAAAGTGATTATTTAAAAATCACTAAATGGACTTTTAAATATTTCTTTAATTGTGTTAAAAGTGATTATTTATTTAAATTAATTTATTATTTATTCAAAATAGCAGCTGTTATATATCCGCTCCTGAATTTCAGGATCTGTTACATCCATAAAAACTGCATCTGGTTGAATTTCTGAATTTCGTCGTCTACCTCAGCGCTGTTGCCCTAGCCCTTGACCTCAGCGCTCAGCAGCTGCCGCCGGATCAACATCTCCCGCCGGACCTCACGGCTCAGCGTCAGGTACGTGAAGTATTTTACTTAGTATCAGATGCAACAATTTGGCAACCTGCTGGCCATTTTTATGATGTGTGTTCTTGCCTGCAATCATTCAAGCTTTAGTCTTCGCTTGTGCCGCCAATCCAGTGGATCACTGCATTTCTGCAATTCCCTTTTCACTACCCATTTTTCACTACCCTTTTCACTACCCATCTTCTTCTGGCAAAGGTTGAGTTGTTCGTCAGATATCTGAATATTTCAGAATGGACAAGCATTGTATACAGAAGTGCGATCGACTAAGTTGGCATACATAGCTCGTAGTGGAATAAGTATTCTCTGTCCACCAAAAGTTTCAGAACCAGCCAAGTATATTATTGTAGTTGATGGATAACCTAGTGCCTGAAGCAGAAGTCCAACCTGCAAAAGTGCAAGATTGAAACACCACACAAATTGGCAGCCAAAATGAATCAGTAAGCACATGACATATTAAACACAGTAATTAAATTGTACCACCCTGATTCTATGGAAGAGATTAGGTTCACAGAAATAACTATTTGCCTACTTGGTAGTTGGTACAGAAAACTGGTACCCAATAGTCATGCAAGGCATCATCAAGGAATAGACAGAACAATTCAAATATTCATAGTGTAATACATGCTAAACATCAAGTATATATAAAACATAAAGCAAAGATTCCTCAAGGGAAAGAAGAAACCAACAACTAGCAGTAAAACTATCTTGTTCTGCTTCTCATGTTCTGCCAAGCTCAGATTTCTTGTACTTGTACAGTTGTACTATTTACATTATATGTTCACAAAACTTATTCCTGACTTTGGAAAATTACATGGGTCTGAAGCACCGCTATATATTTATTATATCTTAAAAACAAGTTAAAAAGAGACTCGATATTTGCTCCCAAGGTCTAGGTATTACCATGTTAATAAGAGAAAAAGAAAAGGACTAACACCATTGATTGTGATGGGGTCAATAATTACATACTATAAGGGTATAGATTAATCGGATATATATCAGACTGCTGCCAAATGTATAAGAAATACAGTTGAAATTTCAGAAATAACAGTACGAGTTGTATAGCAATATAAATTCTACTTCCAACGAAATTATGATTGAGCCAAATTACGCAGATTGTGCTAGTTTGTGCTACTTTCTACTAAGAAGCAGACTTTTTTCCTCAAATTTGTATGTACGAAGAATTACATCCTACTTTAGTGAGCAATTGACTAGAGTTACAAACAAACTCACCTCTTCTGGCATGAGTGGACATGAACCATTTAACTTCCTGGATACTGACTCAACTGATAATTGTTCCTTTACAGTTCCTCGTTTGATCATCTGATTCCTTCTATATTGAATAAGTTCTGTACGAAGATCCTAGACAAGAAGAAACTAACAGCCAGTCAAACAATAACTGCTAGGAAGATATTAGAAGGGTATCCATCTGCTATTACATTAGAAATTTAATCCCAATTACACAAACCTGGAACAGTTCAGCACAACCATGAAAAGCTAGAGTCTCTCTTAGCAGTCCTTTTTTTTTTGCCGAGGCGGCAAAGACAGCCAACCGATTTTTAAGATTAATTGGGAGAAATGCAAGTTACATATCACGACACTAACATGTCGCGCTGATCCTAGCTTAGCTAAAGACCGGGAAACAAAAAGAAAACAGCAGCACAGAGGGAGATAGCGTCAGCGCAGAAGGGCTGCCGCCAAAAAACAGTCACTGACTACTCGCTAGGGAGATGTCATGAGCAAGTTGCTGAGCGGTTTTGGTTTTGTTCTCGAAAATTCTTGCATTACGTTCTTTCCAAATCATCCAATTAACCAGCATGAATAGGGTGTCAAAATTCTTCCTGTAGCATTTCCGACAACCCCTTGTTGTGGCCAGCCACCAGTCCGCCAGCTGCCTTCCGTCTTCCGTTGGCGTCACAAAATGGAGCCCCGTCCAAGAGCGGACTCTTCTCCAAACTTCATCTGTAAAAGCGCACACGGAAAACAGATGATTGGCAGTTTCCGAATCGTGTTGACACAGGGAGCATAACTGATCATGTGGCCAATTCCTCTTAGCCAGGTTTTCTGCCGTCAAGCACCTCTCCTTGAGCATGATCCAAATGAAAAACCTGACACGAGCAGGGGATGTTGAACGCCAGACTAATTTGCTATGGGTGCAGTTCTCTGTAGCCATGAAAAATAGGTTATAGCCTAAGGCTACCGTGAATTTGCCATCAGTCGTCAGCCTCCATCTTACAGAGTTCACCTCCGATTGGAGCGAAACACCTTGAATTTCATCCCAAAGATTAAGGTACTCTTCGAGGGCTTGAGCTGAAAGGGCACCCTGTATCCTCAAGGCCTGCCTGAAGAAGTTTAGGTCCTTTATACCGAGACCTCCCTTCTCGATTGGAGAACAGACTTGGCACCACGCCACAAGGCAATGACCACCACTTATCTCTTCTTGTCCTTTCCAAAGAAAACCATGACATTTCCTCTCTAAATCCTTGATAGCCCAGCAAGGTAGTTGCAAAGCAGTCATGAAGAACACAGGTAGGGACATTAGGACTGACTTGATCAAACATAGGTGACCATCAATTGTTAGCAGTTTGGGCTTCCATCCTGTCACTTTATTTGCCAATGCATCCATCAAATGCTGAAGTTCAGATTTGGTTGGCTTTCTTGTTGACAGCGGCAGTCCAAGGTACTTGATTGGGAAAGGTGCTACTAGGCAAGATAGGATCGACTCCACTGTGTTGCTTTGCTCATATGTGCATCAAATTGTTGTTATTGAGCTTTTCATAAGATTGACTCTGAGACCAGTAACATCATCGAAGAAACCAGAAATTAATTTGACCGCCAATGCCTCATCAGCCATTGGGTGAAAGAAAAGGGCCGCGTCGTCTGCATAAATGAAGATCTGCGGCAGGTTTTGTCTAGGGCTCACTGAGGCTAGGATGCGAGCTGCACTAGCCTGGGAGATAAGGCCCTGGAGAGTGTCCATGACCAAGATGAACAGCAAAGGGGAGAGCGGGTCTCCTTGGCGCAACCCCTTTGACGGTCTAATTGGTTCAGAGAAAACCCCGTTCACTAGAAGCTTTGTTTCTGAAGTTAACAAAAGCGCTGATAATCATCTTCGCCATGCCGGACCAAAACCCCGATGCTGCAACATTTCCAACAGGAAACTCCAAGACACAGTATCGAAGGCCTTGGTGATATCGAGCTTTAATAGAATCATTGGTTTCTTCTTCCTATGAAACTGATCCACAAGTCCTTTGATGAAAATAAAGTTTTCATAAATGCATCTCTGCTGGATGAAAGCAGTTTGGGTATACGGTAGAAGCTCATTCAACCATGCTGCTAGCATGTGCGCCATAATCTTTGTTGCTAGCTTGGCAAAGCTGTGCACCAAGCTAATCGACTGGTAGTCCTTGATGAGACTGGGGTTTTATTTTTTTTGGGAGCAGAACCACGATCGCGGAGTTCAGGCGCTCAAGATTTTGGGAATTTCCTGTGCAGAACTTCGCTAGAGCTGCCAAAATGTCGTCCTTTACGATTCCCTAGCATTTTTGGAAGAACAGGGTTGTGTATCCATCTGGGCCGGAGGACTTCTCACTTGGAAGAGCCTTGAGGGCACTCCAAATCTCCTCCTCGGAGAAAGGGATGTCCAGCGAAGAGAGATCTGCCGACCGTAGAGGAATTCTGAGATAGTTGAGATGCTTGGTCTCCCCACTCTCTTGGCTCAGAATCTACGAGAAATACTCATGTGCTAAATCCATAATGCCTTGCTAAGTCAAAGCAACTCTTCCTTCATGCTCTATAAAAGGAATCAAAAGCTTTCTTCTTCTCGCTTTGATTTTCATGTGGAAGTACTTCGTTCCCGCATCACACTCTCTTAAATATCTCATTAGCTCTCTGCCGCAGTCTTGTTCTTTCTAGGGAAGCAAGGGCCAGGCTCCTGCCCTTGCAGGCGGTGCGCAGCCTCCTTTCATCATCTGTCAGAGATCTGGTCTCCTGGGCTATGTCAAACCTGAGAATGATTTTGTTTGTTATTTGAATCTGTAGCCTGAAGTATGAAATCCTCTTTTGGCCCCATGAAGAGAGCGCTTTGCTTAATCTAGACAACTTGCATTGAAGAATGATGTAAGGGTCATTTGATTGTACAACATGTTGCCAATTTTCTTTAACTAGGTCTTCAAACACCTCCAACTTCGTCCAATAGGACTCAACGGAACCTCCTTGACCTTTGCCCCTGCTGTCCACAAGTGAGCAGGAGGGGGCTATGATCTGAACAAGAAGAGCTCAGGGCCTGCAAGTGTATATCAGGAAAAATAGCCTCCCACTCTGTAGAGACGATGACCCTGTCCAACCGCACCATTGTTGGGTTTCTTTGGCCGTTACTTCACGTATAACGTCTGCCGAAAGGATAAACATCCCGCATCTCGAGCTCATTCAATTTATTTCAGAACGCATTCATCAAACGCCCGTTGATTCTGCTATTACTCTTGTTTGCCGCATCCGCAATCAGATTAAAATCTCTGAGCACCATCCATTCACCCCCATAAAGTTTCCTTGCCTGCGAGATCTCTTCCAAAAACTCCAATTTCTCTGAATCAATTTGGGGCTCATACACTGAGGTTAGGAACCAAGATAACTGGGCCTGCAGCCAGTCCACCTTAACAGAAACTGACCAGCGGCCTTGATGAACAACAACTGCATTAAAACAACTGCCCTTCCAGGCTAAAATGATTCCACCCCTTGTCTGCTCAGCCGGGAGAGCCACATACTTGTCAAACATAGGACCATAGGTTTGAGAGATAACAGAAGGACACACAACATCTAACTTAGACTCTTGAAGACAGACACCACTGGACTGCACTGATTCTCTAACAAGAGCTCGCTTACTAACATTGCCGAGCCCTCTGACATTCCAAGACAAAACAGAGAAATTGAAAACAGATGCAGACATTGAGGTAGGCATGCTGCTTGGTAAAGGACCCTTGGCACAATCAAGCTGGGGAGGCGACGGCCTAGGCCCCTTCTTCTCCCAGCAATTGAATCTGCTGATCTGCGATGTCCAAGTCCAGGAGAGCTGCTAACGTCTGGACATGCTCAGCTGATAGCGGTTTGCCGAACAGAGACACAAGTTGCTTCCCCGCTTCCTCTGTTGCTTTGTTGTTTTCCTGAATAATACCCAACTTTTTCATCATTACTTCTTGTGCTTTTGTCACCGCATGTCGTCGTGCCCCAGAGCCATGTTGTTGCAGCTGCCGGCTCTGCCAAGGGGTGAAATTTGGCGGAATGGCGGCACGCCTTGGAACGCGCCTGAGGCTAGAGGGAGAAGGCGGCCGCGCTCCCAAAACTGAAGTCGGCGGATCAACGGTTGCACCTTTGAGGAAGTCTTCGATAACCCCATTTCTCGCACTTTGATCGCTCGCTGTGAGGACTGTCTCTTGTGTCAATCGCCATGTTCCCCGTCTAGCAAAAACACGCGGGAGGCTGGCCATTGGAAGGTTTGTTAGAGATGGCCTAGCGCCTCGGCCCAGCTCTGAATTTGGTGCATGAGGTGCACACGTGGCACTAAACTGCGAAAAAATCTCCCGCGCAGTTGTCCCGCCTTCTTCTTCATGTCGCAGTGGGCACAACAGCTGCAATAACTCCACCCTGATCTCCAACAGACTCGTATCTTGGGGGCAATCTTGGGTTGCGCTGATCTTGGGGCTTGTGCCTGGAGACGCGAGCTTGTGGGGCCCCGAGCTGTGGCCAAGGTTGACGCACGTGACAGCTGGTGCCTCGCTCGCCGAGCCCTGGACCGGGTCCACCAGCTCGCTCTCCCCTGCTCCCATGGCGCTCACGACCGAGCTCCACCATGGCGGCTTCCTCTCTGAGTCCTTGAGCTGACAGCAAGGTCTTCTGCAACGTCACTTGAGGCGAGCTTGGGCCCAGCTGGCTGAGTAGTGCCCCTCTTCCCTGCTCCTCCTGCGTAAGCTGGAACGTCTCGTGAACCGGTAGCGGCTGGCTGCCATGTCCCCCAGAAAGAGCCGCCAACTCTGGTGGAGGAACGATGTTGAGATCCACCGCGGCGCCATCCTCTTCATCCCCAATGGGTAACTCAGTAGGGGCTTTCGGCTCACGTTGCACCGGTGCGGTAGCCGGCAGCAGCTGCTGCCTAGCTTGAGCTCCCCCTGATGCTGCCGAGGACCAGACACGCCCTTGCATGCCACCCGCCGCCCCCGCCGCTCCCCCATACGGACGCCCTCCGCCCTGAGCTGAAGACCACGAGCCAGTGCCATCCGTCCTGCCTGCCCAGCAGGAGAACGTCACCCTGCGCAGCGCGTCGTTGTCATCATCGTCTGAGCCGAAATAAGAGAAGTAGTGGAGCGGCGTCGGATCAAGGACTTCTTCAATGTGGATTAAGACTGAATAGGTGAGCGGACTCTTCTGGAGCGGAGCTCGCGGGATCAACACTTGCCCGGGGAAGCGCTACCAGTGCAGAGGACCACCTCCCGCTTGCTCGGGGATTTCCACATCCAACACCTTGGGCACGTGATTGGGGTTAGCCAACCACGCGAAAACCGTGAGCACATGAGCGTCCGCCGGAGAAAACATTTCCACAAGCTCGCCGTGAAGCCCGCGCATGATCTGCGCCACCGCGTGCTTGTCCCAGGCGTGCTGAGGCAAGCCCTCCAGCGAGATCTTGGAGAAAAATTGAAGCTTTGTATTGTCCGCTTGCTAACGCCTGTCCCACGCCTTGAAGTCTATCTGAGCTCCTTTACAGCTAACCTCCCTGGAGAGGCTCAAAACCCAGTCCCTGTCCCTTGCTCTTCTGAAGACGATGAAGAAATCTTCGGGCGTGGTAACTTCGACTCGGAAATTTGTTGGCATCATGCCGCAATCCTCCACCAGCTCCACCATTTCTTGCAGCGAGATATTTGGGCGAGTGTTGATGAGAAAAATTAACACGTTGACATGGGAGATCTGATTAGCTCAGCTCCAGTGCAGGTTCTAGAATCTATGAAGCACGAGCGTGCCAGTCAGTTTGATCATGTCACTGACAAGATAAGCAAACTAGCATAGCATAAATCATATCGGCCGATAGAACAATGATCAAAATAGCCGATCTGTTGACAGTCGATTGTGTGATTCCAGCTGATGCCGAAGTCCAGATAACTCGTCAGCTGAAGCCCTCACGAAACCCTTATTGGTAGCCATCAGGCAGGCTAGAGACTACGGTTCTAATCACGACTTAGTAGGTCAAACTGAATTGATGCAGCACTAAATATGAAAAGAAACGCAATATCTAGATAATCAAGCCCTTGACTAATTTTCAGGGTGGTAGATGCCTAAGCTAATCTAATCTAGTAAACAGTTCAGCCGATATCGGCAGAGACCCTAAAGCGAGAGACAGTCGATAGAGCTAAATTGAGATACTAGGACTAGATTAACATAGACATATGATAAGACCGGCTAACCCTCTGGTTAAACATTAGCATGAACCTATCGGCTTAACAAGACTTTGATTATCGATAACAATCTAGTAGGTCGGACCTAACCGATGCAGCATGAGATTGTATATGATAATCTAATACTCGATGAGCCGATAGATCTGTCTAATGTGATGGATATAACAAATCTATCTAAAGCAACATTACGTTTATAAAAACATCGACTTGATCAGAATATCAGACTTAACCGAGAAAGTCCTAACTAAGCCGATCTATCTATGAATGGTAACGAAACTAAATATAGATATGATATACCTAGGCCGGCGGGACCTTGGACTTACCCCTTCGCCGGAGATCGAAGCCGATGCAGCCCCGCGTCGGGTGCTAAATCTCGTCGGATGATGAACAAAGTGGGAAAGGTAAAGGGTGGCGATGCGCCGAGTTGTATTGATCGAGAGATTACTTACATGAACCTCGGGCTTACATATTTATATCCATGGGCTAACAGAGATCCTAACAGATTGCAAATTCAAACTTTCCTAAGATAAAAGGAAACAAAACTAATCCTTACCTGATACTAACACACTTTCCTAAAGATAAAATAGGAAACTAACAAACTCTTCCTAATTAATAGATACAATTATCTTTTTAGGACTCTATCCTTATTTGGCAATCCTCATGAAGCACATCAGCTTGATCCGACGGTGTCTCAAATGTTGTTGTACCGGAATCGGCTACATCGGCTTGTCTTGTCCGATTTGGTATCAGCCGATGGACACCTTAGCCGATTCGGGCTCCGGGGCTTACCAAATTCTGGCGTTAACACATGCCCCCCTAGTTTTGGAGTATGAGAAGTCATGTTTCAAAATTATCGTTGTCTTGATCACCTCAAAACCGATTCTTCCTTTCTTCTTGACATCGGCTCTCGTAAGCCGATACCTTTTGCATTAGATGAGCCAGGCTGTCAAACTCATGGAAGAAAAATCTATTTTCGATTGGTATTGACAACCCTTGGAATGCGAGTTCTGCTAGCTGCTCATCACTTAGACTCAAACCATAACATCGGCTGCGAACATTACGAAACCTCTGAATGTATTCCTTAGTCGATTCCCCTTCTTGCTGTCTAACCGATACCAAGTCTGCAAGCTTCAATTCACCAATCCCAGCAAAAAAGTACATATGAAACTGCTTCTCAAGATCGGCCCAACTTCTGATAGAATTTGGTGGTAATGACAAAAACCATGTGAAGGCCGATCCAGTCAAAGACATCGAAAAAATCTAACTTTCAAAGCTTCTTCAGCCAATGCTTCCCCACATTGAGCTAAGAATCGGCAAATATGCTCCATTGTAGAGACATCATCCTGCCCTGAAAACATAGAGAAATTTGGAACCTTATACCGGCTTGGAAGTGGAACCTTATCAAACCACTTAGGATATGGCAGCCGATACACAGAAATTTGATCTTTGCGTTTAATTCCAAACTGCTCCTCCATCACATTTGCAATTATTTTGGCCCAATCCTCTTTGGACAGATATCTTTGATTTTCCTCTGGCCGATATTGCTGATGTGGCTCTTCATACTGATATTGATCAACTTGCCCCCCGAGCCAATATTGTTGTTGCCAATGATGCTGGGATTGCATGCCAATTTGCCCCCCATGCTGATTTCTTAAGGCAATCACCCTGGGAACTGTTTCCTCGATCAAATCATGTAATGTACTCATCAAAACTCCAGATTGATCGAACACAACACGATGATTGATGTTATCAACCATCTCTTGAAGTGTCTCGTCATCCATCGGCTCAGTAGATTGTTCCCTGTCTTTATTCATCAGCTTGGAAGATTGTTCTTCCTCGGCCTTGACTTTTTTATCAGACATCTTGCGGCAATTATGGGTCCGCCGAGCCATGTAAAAAGATATGTTGTCCAAAACACGGTCCCACTGGGCGTGCCAAAAATGTGTTGACGAGAAAAATCAACACGCCGGTCTGAAAGATCTGCTTAGCTCCAGTGCACGTCCTAGAATCGATGAAGCACGGGTGTGCCAGTTAGTTTGATCCTACCACTGAAAAGATATACAAAATAACAGAGCATAAATCATATCGGCCGAAAGACCGATAATCAAAATACCCGATCTGTTGATAGCCGATTGTGTGATTCCAGCCGATGTCGAAGTTCAGATAACCCGTCAGCTGAAACCTTGACGAAACCCTTATTGGTAGCCATCAGGCAGGCTAGAGACTACGGTTCTAATCACGACTTAGTAGGTCAAACTAAATTGATGCAGCACTAAGTATGAAAAGAAACGCAATATCTAGATAATCAAGCCCTTGACTAATTTTCAGGGTGGTAGATGTCTAAGCTAATCTAATCTAGTAAACAGTTCAGCCGATATCGGCAGAGACCCTAAAGCGAGAGACAGCCGATAGAGCTAAATTGAGATACTAGGACTAGATTAACATAGACATATGATAAGACCGGCTAACCCTTCGGTGAAACATTAGCATGAACCTATCGGCTTAACAAGACTTCGATTATCGATATAATCTAGTAGGTCGGACCTAACCGATGCAGCATGAGATTGTATATGATAATCTAATACTTGATGAGCCGATAGATCTCTCTAATGTGATGGATATAACAAATCTATCTAAAGCAACATTACGTTTACAGAAACATCGACTTGATCAGAATATTAGACCTAACCGAGAAAGTCCTAACTAAGCCGATGTATCTATGAACGGTAACGAAACTAAAGATCGATATGATATACCTGGGCCGGCAGGACCTTGGACTTACCCCTTCGCCGGAGCTCGAAGCCGATGCAGCCCCGCGTCGGGTGCCAAATCTCGTCGGATGATGAACAAAGTGGGAAAGGTAAAGGGTGGCGATGCACCGAGTTGTATTGATCGAGAGATTACTTACACGAACCCCGGGATTACATATTTATACCCATGGGCTAACAGAGATCCTAACAGATTATAAATTCAAACTTTCCTAAAGATAAAAGGAAACAAACCGAATCCTTACCGGATACTAAGACACTTTCCTAAAGATAAAATATAAAACTAACAAACTCTTCCTAATTAATAGATACAATTGCCTTTTAGGACTCTATCCTTATATGGCAATCCTCATGAAGCATATCATCTTGATCCGACGGTGTCTCCAATATTGTCGTACCGGAATCGGCTACATCGGCTTGTCTTGTCCGATTCGGTATCAGCCGATGGACACCTTAGCCGATTCGGGCTCCTGGGCTTACCAAATTCTGGCGTTAACGCGAATCCCCAGGATTGACACCAGTAGAGCCCTCTTCTCAAATATTGCTTCGTTGTTGATCATCTGCGGAGTCCAAGAGATCATGCAACGGCCGCTGTCTGGCCTAAACTCTGGCTCCCCCGTGCACCAGTCCTCCATAAGATGCGAGGGCTGATGAACGGTGATCTGGTAGCCCGCCATGTCACTTTCTGAGCCGGGGCCTTGGAGCGCTCGCTAGCTTCCTCTGTTGCCTTACCGGAGAGACACTCGGCCTCCTGGGACACCTGGGATGCCCGCACCCCTTCAGGCCTCGCTACCGACGCATGGCGAGTAGCTGAAGCCGGTGGTTGCTCTTGCTGGAGCGGGTGTCTTCCTTCCGTAGACCCCTTTTCTCCCTGAGAACGCACAGCGGCTAGGGAGACTCTCTCTTTTCCTCGCTCAGCTTGGGCGTTGCGGCTAGAGGGGCAAGCTCTAGCGATGTGCCCGGCTAGAGGGGCAAGCTCTAGCGATGTGCCCTGGGTACCAGCAGTTATAGCACTTCTTCTCTCTTTTGCAGGTTAGCTTTTGATGGCCTAACCCTAGACAGTTGAAAGAGCGGCCCTGGAGCCAGCGAGGGATCGCCTTCAGCGGTGCGGAGGTTGGTTGGCCGCTCAGGCGAATTGAATTCTGCTTGCCTTTACGTCGAACTTCTGTCCACAGACCTCCTTCATCGTCATGGGGGTTCAGAGGCGTACCCGCTTCTGCAGTCTTGCCCCGAACCACATTGTGCAAGGCAACCCGGGATGAAGCATGGATGGTTGTAGGAGGTTGGCTAGGCTTGAAAGTGGGTCTGGGCGCCGGGACCGGAATGGCCACCAGCTCTTAGCAGTCCTGGGTGATATGCTAGATAAGGACGCCCAGATACGCGCAAACCTGTACAAATTTACCAATGTTATGCGAGCAAATCACATCAACTTGTTGGATTTCAAATCCTATAGCTGCTGCAGTTTCAAATCCAACATTTTCCATCTTTCATGGTTTCATACTAGACTATGCATCCAGAGACCAGAGGTGAACCAAATCAAAAAAAAATTCATTACAAGGAAATGCTTCAAAAAATTCTTAAGGAATATATTTCTTTCTCTTTGAAATTTGTGAAAGCCAACTACAGGCTCAAGCTTTAAGAAGGCAGTGAAAGATCACCAGCAATATCTTATATTGAGCTCAGAGAAAAGAATGACCGAATCACCTGCTAACTATTTGGTTCCCAAGAGCACGAATTTCTGAACGGAACTTCAAAGCATGGAAGGCTGCATCTAAGCTTCTGGAATTCCTCCAAGCTTGCAGGAAGGATTGACTGCAATGTAAAAGTTCTAAGTCCACAATTGGAAGAAATATTGGAAGAAGTATATGACAAACTTACATTTTTTCTTGTTATGTATTTTTTATATCATAATGCATATTACTCAACTACATGACATGTTACAAAATTTCCTGCTGCAGTTAAGAAAGGACTGATGGACAGTAATAAAGATACAAAGCCAATGGACAATACAGAGGTATACCCCTGACTAATTAAGTGTAACACATCGACGTATGTATTAAAAAATCTTGCAATGATACAAACATTTAATGCAGGCAATCAATACAAAATACGAAAACATGAGGTTGGTATGCTCACCAATCAATTTTACAAAGACTGTTAAAAATTTATCGGAGGCACACAAGGATGCCATCAAAACAAAAACAGGGTTGCACAGATATTTATAATCGATGATCGTTGCTTTCAAATCGGTGGTAAGGCCATTCCTATCACCCAAGTTGATGTGTCCCAGATAATGGGTCTTCCCATACAAGGGCACAATGTCCAGTTACGAATTGAACAAGCAACAAAAAATAATGTTTTGTTCAGAGAATATAGAGATGAGAACAAACTCAAGCTGAAATCACTTGAACTTTTGATTACTAAATCCAACGCTCCTAATGACGACTTCATTAGACAGTTTGTCTTGTACTCAATTGGCCGCATTCTAGCTCCCACATCTAAAGATTATGTTGACTATAAATATCTAGCCCTTATTGAGAATATGGCAACCATTCCTAATTTTGACTGGGGAACTTTCACCTTAAATCACTTGTTGGGATCCATCCAAAATTTCAAACAGTTAGGCCAAGTTTGTCAGCAAGGAAATCTAATTTTGCTACAGGTATGTGCTAGTACACTAGTTCTAGTTCAATATGTATGATTATACATTGATATTATGATGCACTGTTTTCTACATGTTAACGTACTTTTATAATAGATTTGGTATTGGGAACACGTCCATCCTTATAGCCATCGAGCGGTTTCATATCGACCTATACCCCCTCCACTAATGGCTAGATGGGATGAAGAGTCTGCAAAGCTAAGGATGAAAGCTTATGATCTAGACGGACTAGATGGACGACTGGTAACTTGACATACTTATGTAAGTTAATTTTGAATTTTTTATTGTTCAAACTAATTTGTTGACAATTTTGCTAGGTCATTATGAATATTTCAGACCGGCTTGTCACACATGATGTTCCCAGGAGTGAACCAAGTATGGCAGTCGATGCAATTATCGACAAAGAAGAATTCTACCAAGCACAACAACAACATCAGATTATGAATAACCAACAAGTAAGATAAGCACACCTACATGTTTAATCAATCAAATACATTATACCTATCTGACATCAAAATGTGATGATTCAAAACTTGTCTCATAGATGGAGATGATATTGGAACGTATCAACAATAAGGGCATAGAAATTGAAGCCAGATTGAACAGAAAAATAATGAAGGCAACACACAAATCCGATTCCAAAATTATCACCGTAAATGAAGACTTGGAGCGAATAAAAATGGAATGTATTATTAATCCAAAAAGGGTGGCAAAGATAGAGGACGACATTGCTAAATTACGAACATAATTCAAAGTACATGAGAAACCATTACTACATTCACTTACATTTTTATAAATGTACTCTTTCGTGACTTCTTTTGTGGAACAAGAGGAACTTAGGTGTCAAGTACAAATGAATACACAATCAACATCGAAGGCTTCATATTTACAGGTTTGACTTATATCCTAACACCATGCTAGGATGTAAAATTTACTTATCATGTCCAAACAATTTCCTGTAGGAACCATCGGCTACAATCGACATCAAAGTCAACCAATAGCTCAACAAGCTAATTGTGCTGGAACACTAACTACAGATCATATTATGCAACTAAGGGATGAAGGCCCTCACGACATGACTGCACCACGAAAGACAAATTATGAAAATTATTACAACTTGACAGATGGTGACAAGATGTGGCGTATTTCATCCGCACTAGCTATGAAGATGCGATAGTGGCTTTTGATAACTTTGTGCTAAAACTTAGTCAGCTAAAGCCAAATATCTGTAGAGGATTCTTTGTTGACGACGTAAGTCTCTTTGATCCCAAACTACATTCTGCATCAACCCTTCTGAATGATGGCTAATTATCTAAATGCATATTTTGCAGGTTATTGATGCATATGCATACATTATAATGTGGAGACTGATACTATATCATTCATTTCAACCTTTCAAACAAGGAAACTGCTAGGGGAAACCGGTCAGCATCATAGAAAGACATGGTCCAAATATATTGCTGATAAATGTGTAGGCCGTCATTTGGTATGTTCGATTGCCACAAAAACTTTATTCATTTCATGACAACACAGTCTTTGCAATAACCAATTATGCAAGGCTTTTTTTTCCAATTAATGTATGTGACAACCATTGGCTTCTAATAGTGATGAACTTTAAGGAGGTTCAGATCCTAGACTCTTTAGCTTCGAGTCCCAACTTCCGGGATAAGGCAAAGGAGCGTGCACTGATAAGTTATCTCATGCTACCTATACGAATCACATTGCAACAGACCTTACAAAGTGGTGATTATGCATTTTATATTACAAACTATACAATAGATGGAGTCCGTGGAAGCATGCATCAAAGAATCTATTAAGAATGGCTTCATATTAAAAGCTAGATCAACTAACATTATAGAGTGGGGGGAACCACATTGCTATACTAATATACCCCAACAAACTAATAGGTACGTATTGCATTATCAAACAATTTCCTCCCTTAAACATGATGACTAATACATCACTAATCTTGTAGCCATTCTTGTGGGGCATTCGTTCTAAAGTACATGGAGGCATGGGACGGAGAAAAAATGGTTGAGGATTTTCACACAGGTGAATAAAACAGTACCTCTGTTTCAATTGTTCTGCTTATTCATCCAAAAGATTTGTTAGCTAACTTACATGTTTCGATATTCTGTAGTCACAAATTGATATTTTCAGATGGAAAATATGTACTAGGTTGCTGCATTCTGGCCTCAATCAACGTCGAATGGAAACATACAAAGATACCTTAATAGTTTGTGTTACTGCCAATAAATTTATTTATTTCCTTTGCATTCACACGTGACTAGTACAACTAAATAACTACAATTTGCCATGTAGAAGGAGCAATACTTGGACACCAGTATGGAGGCAAACCGAACTGAGGCGGACGACGAAGTCAAGGAAATCAGCAACCCAACGTGTTACAGAGGACACTACCAAAAACAAGCGCAAACGCGGGCACCCAAAAAAATTCAACTCCCGTTGACTCTAAGAAAGAACAATTTAGCACCAACACTATCGCTCAGTGTGTTCATAAAGAAAATTCGCAGGGTAACCTTTTCAGGACGGCATCACTCGAGCCCATACAAGACACTGTAATCACTGGTCGTGTACAAAGCTTCTATATACTTTCTTGATATAGTTTAGGGTAATCTCACATAGTTTGAGCATTCCGAGCTAAAAAATTGTAACTGGAATATCCTATCAACTAAAATAATTGTGGAACATTCCATAATCTTGGTATACTCATGAATGTTTTTACTGACAGCTGAAAATCCAATTTTCCTGCTTGGGTTGAAGGTATCAGGATATAAAGTGCATGTTCAATGTACATAGTACAGAAAACAACAAAGTTTTCATGATTTGTTACCTAAGTATAGAAAATTCAAGAATAAAGCACCCAAACCTGGTGGTGTGTTCGCAGCAGAACCTTGCAGTTTGAATCTATTTCTTGGACATGCAACAATGGTTTGAAGAATTTCTCATCTATTTCTTGGACATAGAAGTCGAGGTTGCATGCCCTAAAAAATGAATAACATCACAGTTTGCCAACCAAATTTGCACGTTCAGGTTTATGTGAAAAATGAACTATTTCATCCGAATTTATCTCTTTTTACTTTCATTGTTCTTTTTTAGAAACAAAGAAAGCAAGTCTACCTGTAAATGCAAATGCCACTGCTCAACCTTATTCCAGGCGAAGTAAAAGCAGGCCAAACAACCTAAACTAGAATATAAAAGGTGTCTGTTGCAAGCTAAACATTAGATATTAGATCGATATTCTGGTATTTGCAGTCAAAATTGCATTCATCCTTTGATGCGTTAAATCATCAAAATTATTATGTACCAACATGTCTAAGTTCTCATCAAAAGCACCCGAACACATAACGCTACACTACAAATAATTTCCTCAATGAACAGATGCAAATCGAGCACCTTGATCTCCACAAAAAAAAAAAGAAAAATCATCTCAAGCTGCACAAGGATCAAAGAGCAAAGTTCCTCCAAAGTGGCCGGATCAAGACGATAGGGTTAGGTCAAGCGGGGCCTCACCTGCTTGAGCAAGGAGGGACCTACTTGAGCGAGGAGGGGATCGGCACGCGCGGCAGCGGATGGAGGAGCCGCAAACTCCGCCGTGGCCGCCACCGGCATGACGACGATCTACGCAAGCCGTCGCCGCCGCCGGCGGGATGGGGAGGACCAGGAACGCTGCCACCATCACCGAGAGGAGGACGACCCGCTAACGCCGCCGCCACCGCCGGGATAGGGAGTAGCCGCGAACGCCATCACCGACGGCGCCAGGATGGGGAGGAGACGCGAACGCCGCCGCCGTCCGCACGTCTCCAGTTCACCCTCCGACCATTCGACCAGATTGATATGTGAACTTACTATACTATCTACTTTCCAGTTTCTCTCGGTTCCTCCAAGTTCTTTCTCTTGAGTTCCTCCTATTTTTTTACCGTTGGATCTGAAGCAATGGACGGTCCTCATTTTTTCCAACGACCATAAAAGTTTTATTTGTAAATTATACAAAAAATAATATCATCAAAAATTTCTTGCATTGCATGCAAAATATATCCTACAAAATATTTTAGTGAAGATTTCATAGCTTAGCAAGCACTGCTTGCACTGTAAACTTTTGTTTAAACTCATGTCCAACAAAGGAACTACAATATACAAAAGTGAAAGATATCAATTTTTAGATGACATGAGGAATTAAGGATTCGGCACCATTTGTAACTTAGCAGATCTTCAGGTGACATTGTCCATGTTGTCAATTCTACGATCAATCTTGGTGCTCAACTGAACTGGACATCTCTTTTGTCAGAAACGGTTGTGTCATTCTGCTAGATTAGCATCCAACATATGGAAGGCCTTAAATAGAAAAGTGAGAAACAAAAACTAACTGATCCCATAGAAATATTGTGACACAAATTAAAAGATCGTGCACAAAATCTCACTATTATCAGTTTACAGCTCCACTTTAAGTGAAGCACAATGATTAAAAAAAATCCAGGTGATGAGTAACACTACTTCGTGAGAGGTGCATAACTGATGTCCTTCAAAATTAACATATGTATAACTTACCTTTTTGTTTATAATAATTTGGCGTAGCACACCCGTGGCAATAATATTTAGGCTGGCGCATCACATAAGCAAATTCTTGTCTAAAAACTAACATGTAAAGGAAGTGGAGGAAATTATCAAACATATTATTTTCTAAAAACATATTCTTATTATCATGGATAACTGAGCGAGTGGGCATACTTGCAGTGAAGTCTTTATCATGCTCTTATTCCCAAAAATCCCTGTAATCCATCTAAGATTCGACCCGCAACCGCACGGGAGGAGAGGATCATAGCAACATTCAGTTCTGTAAAGATAGGATGAGATTCATGTCCACGGACAACTTAATTATAACTTGGTCAACTATATATTTCTGTAAATAGTACATTAATTGTTTGAAAGCCTAGATACTAATCTTCACAACAGAAGATGCAATCAGATGAACTTAGGTGCATAGTTTTCCTGCCATTTTCTCTGTTGACCTGCTAAAGTTGATTATAGTTTTGTTATCCTATCCCAGTTTACTCTAAAATGTCTGTAACTATTTTTCGTTGCACGTGTGGTGTTGCCTGCTACTAAAACTATAATAGCCTGTGTGGTGATACTTCTAGAACTATCATGTAACCTTTGATCGTATTATACAAAGATTTCAGGGATTTCGTGTATATATCCGTAGACAAGTGCCGACCGCCATGAAAACAGCAGGTCATATATAGAAGTAGTAAATTTTATTTTGTTATCACTCATACAGTGGAAAATATATTGCCACCTCTATCATCAGTTCCAGGTGATCAAATAATGACGGTTTCAGCAAACCTATCAATGTAACAGTATGTTGTCTCACAAATATTCCAATGCCAGGAATGGTGAGCTTACTCGCAGCAGAAGATAGATCTGTCCCTGATGTTGATAACTCTCTGAAGTTAAGTTGTTGCTGCTGCTTCAGATACTCTTCTCGTGAGGCTTCCATCACCACCCGCTCTATTACCTTCTGTCTCATATTGAGGCGGAACATTTGTTTTATAGCTTCCTTGAAAACATTAATGGGCTCTGCAGTAAGAGCAAAAAATATGAGACTATGAAAGAGTTGATGCAACCACAAAAAAGGGTTAAAATTCTATAGGAACATATTTGTGTCACATTTTACATGTACCGTAGGAATATATGTGAATCGGACGATTGTACACCTCAGCAAATGCATGGATATCCATATTATTGCCATAAACCTTGGAGAATCAAGCAAGTCAATATAAATTATTTGGAATTAACAATAAGGAATATTAGAATAACAGTTCAAGACGTAATACGAGATTAATTAAAATTTTTAATAAAAAATAAAATAAATTCCAGAATTAGAGAAAGGAAAAACAAAGTTGAAGTAGGAATACAATTTGGAAATACTTGAAAATCGAAATTAAAACAATGAATATTGAAAGAACAGTCCATATAGGACATGGTATGAGATTAATTAAAATTGAGAATAAAAAACAAAATAAATAAAGAAATTAGAAAAGAAGAAATAAGAGTTAAAGTAGGAATACAATTAATAAATGCCTAAAGTTTGGAATAAAAATAAGAAAATTTGATAGAAGAGACCATCTGTAACATAATACGAGACTAATTAAATTTTAAAAAACTGAAATAAATTGCCAATTAGAAAAATATGAGAGTTCGGGTAGGAATAAAATTTAGAAATAATTAAAATTTAAATAAAAATAAAATAAAATATGAAAGTAGAAAATAAAAATAAGAGTTCTAGTAGAAATATAATTTATAAATAACAAAAATTTGGAATAAAAAATAATAAATATTGAAAGAACAGTCATCCATTACACGATAGTGACAAATGACTGTACAAAGGGAAGAAGCAATAGACGAGCGGTAAATAAGTAGGGTGGTATGATTTGATAAGACATCTAAAAACTATAAATCAAAACTCTAATGAGGATTTTTAGAGTCCCAGTGATGATTTAGAGAATGGGCAACTAGCAAGCCGCTAAACAGCATGGTCATGGCGGTTCACAGGATTTTGAGAAAGTAAAAAAAACTTAACAATAATTAAGTTTAATTTTTTAAAATCCTAATGATAATAAAATGTGGGTGCAGCAGGAGGCCAAAAAAGAAAGTAACGACGTTTGACGGGACATATAAAAACTATAAAAATAGAACCCAACGAGACAATGAAAAATAAGATAGTACACTCTAAAAACTACAACATCCAATTTTTAGAGGTGTCAAGAAAAATGATAGAAGCTGTGGCACATCGGAACAGGAAATAAAGGTCCCAAGGATAATGAATAGTGGCCGTGGCACATCAGAAAAGCAAATAATGAGGCAGCAAAAAAGTATAGGGTGATGACCGATGTGACTTTTAAAAACTATAAAATTTAAAATATTCAATTTTTTAAAATACTAAGATAAGGAGAAGACTATTTAACATATTTTTTTAAAAAAAATCTTGTGTAAAAAATTGGATAGCTTTGTATATGAATGTTAGCCTCGTAATTGTGCAGGCCAACCAGCTTGTTTCTCATGAAGATAACCTCCTAAAGTAAAATTGTGTCGTCCAAGATCACAGAAACATTTTGTAATAATTTTACCTTTCTCTTTTGACTTGTATGTTGGGTACCTATTAGATTCATATTGTACAACATTTATAATGTATATGTGTGTGCGGGTATATATGTACGAATGCAATGTCCTTTAATCGATAAACAATACATAAATAACTTGAATCCTAATGTTCCGCTGTGTACCCCTCTCTCGATCTCTATGGCGTGTTAGCAACGACCACTCCCAAACTATAGCTCATGGCCAGCAACATCGCATGCATGAACCACATTTGACTTAAATGATGTTTAGTCTGTACTAGCTCTTAAATGATGTATACGCATATAACTTAATATCGACCAATAAATATTAAATTAATAAATTGCAATACAAAGAAAAAGAGACAATTCAACATATCAGTAGGTCTTATCTAGCCATATATATATGGCTCGATCAACGGCGCTCTAAGCTAGCCATCGTGACCAAAGTCACATTAGCATGACTAAGACTATAGAAAAAAAACCCGGCTGTTACAGTTATATTTAAACAATAAGAGCATTACATGAAGGATATATAATATATATCGTGATGCTACATATATATATATATATAGTGCATCTGCTAATTTTAATTTTATTGATGGATCGATGGATATAAGATGAGGTGTTGGTCGCTCAAGCGATAGGAGCAGCGGCTGCTTTGAATGTTTCATCCATTACTCTGAACTTGTCAGCGGGTGCGGCTGCATCAACCGCATCAGCAGCGATCATGTAAACAATGGAAACTGCAGCAACTTGTTTCTTTTCTCCTGTTTTCCTGGCCATGTCGAGAGTAGAGGCAGCAATGCTAGCCTGCTTGGACGTGGCCTCCTCAGTTTCCGCCTTCTTCGCTGGTAGGGCAGCAGCAACAACACCATCGAGGGCCTTTCGGATGTAGGAGCATGTATCGATTATGCACCTGTCGACATTGCCGGTGCAATCCTCCGTTGGCGCTAACAAGGCCACTTTAAAGATAGTTATCATTGTTGTAAAGTTGTAAGCGGATGCTGCAACAGGAACGGCACCGGCAATCTTGTTGCCGCATTCCACAGGTGAGGCTAACATGGTTGACACTGCAATAACCACAAGGATTAGTGCGATGACCTTGGCCATTGTGAACTATATATATAGATATATCCTAATGATTTGATGAGGGATGTTTCGATGCAACAAGAAAGTAGCTAATAACCTAGATTGATGAGTTGCTTGCTGTTATGAATGTGGGACGTGATTGCTTTAAATAGTGTAAGGTGATGGTCTAGGATTGTGGGAGCTTTGTGGTCAAAAATTGGTTGGTTGCATGCATGTGTGCCAAGTCTTTGGGCCACCGCGCATTTCTCCCAATAACATGTCATTAGCGAGCAGCGTGTGGCCTTGGTAACAGGTTGCCTTTTTTAAGATAATGAACATTTTTATTAAACTCAGTCAATTACATCAAAGAACACTCTCGGCATCTGCATAACAAGAATGTGCATAGCTAAAACACACACGGACCAATTTAAAAGAAAGGAATTACAAGAAGACATCAATCTTAAAAATAGACCGCCACCCATGTCCTTAGGTAAAACATTCCTTGACCACCTGTTCCAAGCGTAGACAGGCCGTAATAACCAAATCCTGTGAACTTGGCTTTTGTAGTATAACATAGATGCGCAACCAATGGATAGTTAAAAATATGACCTGTATGGGAGAAGAAATAACTTTTATATCAAAAACCATATAGTCCTGCATAACCAAAGCAACCAGCATGTAGCAGCCAACCCTAACACGACATATGGTTGCATATCCTTTTGAATACCTGAAAGTCAGCTAGTGAACACGTGTGGAACACTATCAGGTGGAGTAATACCTAACAGCACATAAAATGATGGACCAAACTAAATAGGCTAAGCGGCATCTCGATGTATGCGGATGGTGCAGTCATCTTTATTAACCCCTTAAGGGACGATGTCAAGGCTCTGTTGGACATTCTCCACCGTTTTGGCATAGCCACTGGCCTTATCACAAACCTGTTGTCACTCCCAGAAATTTAGCCAAATTTTTAGACTATTTTGTGTATTAAATCTTTGTTTAGGAATCAGCCAGGGTACACAAAATGACAAATCAATAAACAGATCCAAACGCAAAAATAAATAAGGCGTAAAATACTTACAAAAGAGACATTTAGTCCTCACACTCGAAAGGAAGCAGCAGCAGCGGAAAAAGGCGATCCTAGCGAGGCTTCAGCTCCACTCCACAGGTAAACTCAACTGGGGTCTGAGCCTTGGTCTTCTAACTTCGTCTTCAGCTCAGAAGTGCTACACTTTTGGAAAAAGGAGAAAATAGCAAGGCTGAGTACAACCATCATACTCAACAAGCCACACGGAGAAAATGCAGACGTGCAAGGGGAGACGAGAGTGGCTTGGGCTATTTTGCATAAATGCGATTGTAAAACCTTTTCTAGTTTAAAACAAGAAAAATATTGATTGATTTAATCAAGATTAACCTTTCACTGAACAACGTCATCTCCACGCTGAACAGGCTCAACCAAACCACCTGAACTAGTCCAGTTTCACTAAGTCAAATTCTTAAGGTGGGACTAATCATGGTGAATCTGGTCGATCGCCCATAACCGTGGGCATGGCTATTCGAATAGTTTTACTCTGACCAGAGATGTACAACTGTACCCACAAGATACGATTCCACACATGTTACCATGCCCCGAAGCACCACCATGGTACTGCAAGGGGAAAATCATGACAAGACCCTTCGCATAACTTCTCCTGACCAAGCAACACCACATCTCAGGTTTCGCCCCTACCCCTAGACCAGGGTAGGCAGCCCCTTCTCGTGCCTAGGTGAATTCGGCAGCCACATAGACCTTGTCCGGTCCATCCGAACTCCATCATGCCCACCCTTGCCGGGATGCGTCGGCCAGGAAAAAGCTACACTACAAGTCCAGTCGTTGCCTATGCTAGCTTGTGGTAAGTAGTGTAAGTCTTTCAGGGTTTCCCATGAACCGGTCCTTAATTTCTATGGGTGCGACAAGCAAAACCATGCACCCACAGCCCACCATTAAGTTATATTTTATTTAACCTTTATTCCAAGGTAATACCGGTCCATGACCATCATTTCATGTGACTATCAGCTAATAATATAGTTCTCCCATTAGGTGAACTAGTGTAACTAAGCGAGGCTAAGCGTAAATAATTCTAGCAAGATCACTAAGTGATGCGAGCTAGTCAAATTAATCATCCAAGTTGACAATGAATGGATTACAATTAAATACGGCACAAGCGATGAGATAGGCTTTCCCGATTTCCGTGTAATTAGCAAAACATGAAATTTTATTTGCAAACAACAAATATTTTATAAATTAGGATCAATATGCGTCAAGGAGGAATGTGACTTGCCTTGCTTCTTCAGCTGATCTTCTTTTCTTCGCAAACGCAAACTCCCGAAACGACGAAGTCTACATGCTGGCACGCAAAACGAGGAAAAACCTAATAAGAACCAAAAACAGTACATGGAAAGTAAACAATCATGTAGAGCTCAATTTTAGATGAATTTTGCAATTTGAATGGCCCAATTTGGAGTTCGTATGGATTAGATATGAATTTTAGAAGTTTTTGGCCATTTAATTGAATTCTGGAAATTAATTCGATTTATTCCGCAATATTTAATTAATTTCTCAAAGGAATAGGTATCCGCTGACATCAGCAAAGGTCCGATGCCGACACGCGGGCCCCATGAATCAGCGGCATAGAGGCGCGACCCACCGTAGACCAAGTCCATGGAGGCAAGGTCGCAAACGGGAAGGAGGAGGTGGACTGGACTCTTCGGGGTTAGGCCAAGGAGGAAAAGTGGACTTTAGAGATGGAGAAATTCTTTGGGCTACGGCCCAAAGAGGGAAAAAGGAGTGAGAGGGAGTCGAGGGAGCCAAAATAGACTTTACACAAACAAAGGGCCGGTCTGGGCCGAAGAGAGAGAAAAGAGAAGAGGAGGCCCAGAGGGAGGTAAAATAGACTTTCGGGAGGGAGAAAGGGGGAAATGGGCCGCATGGGGAAGGCTGGTCGGGGAGGGGTGATGGGTCGGCCTCAAGGCCGGTCCGACCGAATGGCCGAGCTCAACCAAAACCGACGAGCCGGCCGGCTTCGCACGACCGACGGCGGCACGGCGGCACTCGGTCACCGGTGGCGACCGGCGACATGGGGAGCAGCGGCACGCGGCGCGGGAGGTGACGGTGACGCGGGTAGTGGCGCGGGAAGGAAGGGGAATGGAAAAAAGAAAAAGGAAAAGGTGCCTCTCACCAATGGCCGGCTAGCGCGGCTTCGAGACGGCGACGCAAGGGCGCTCCGGCGTCCGACGGTGGAGGTGGACAGGAGGTCAGGGCTCGAAGTAGCGCGGCGAAGCCGAGGAAGGCGTGGCACGGATCAGGGAACAATGAGGCGACGGAAAAAGGTGGCCGGAGAGCGGCTATGACGGCGGCGGCTCGGGATCATGGTGGGCGCGGCGCGATGGCGGTGTTCCACAGCGTGCAAGGGGCGGCCGAGGTATCCTTAGATGCGGTGAAGCTAGCGACGGCGATGGCGCGCAACGACGGGAGGCTAGGGCCACGGCAACACGCGGCCAAACGTGGCCGGCGTGCGGCGGCGCACGGATTCGCGTGGGGAGAGGGATTGGGAGTGCGGCAAGCTCAAAGAGGGAGGGGAAGTGAGCGGGGCGCACGAGGATCATTTTAAAGCGACGAAGAGGCGGTGGGGTGGCCGGGAGCGATCGGTATTGACGACGGAGTGGGGCGGCCGTCGTGGAAAAAATGGCGGCGATTTCGGCGCCGATTCGTGCGGGGTATGTGGGGGGGAAGCGCTGGACAGAGAGGTGGTTGGCGCGCGCACGTGCTTGGAGGCGAGTGAGGAGCGCACGAGGCGGGCGAGGACGTGGAGGCATGGGGCGGCCATGGCTGTTTTTGGCCCAGGATGGCCGAGGTTAGGGATGGCCCCGATAGGTAGGGCCCACCTATCGGTGTCTCGGGAGAGAGAGGAGGAGGGTGACAGCCCGAGCCCACACGTCGGTGAGAGGGAGAGAGGAGGTGAGTCGAGGACGTGAAATATACTTTTGCCAAGGGGCGGGCGAAGAATTGGGCCGGACTGGGAGCAAAAATTAGACTTTTTGAGGGAGAAGCCGCCGCAGCCAAGAGCGGGAAAGAGATTTAAATTTGTTTTCTCATTTTATTTAATCGGATAAATGGCATTTGTATTTTTATAAATACTTTCAATGCTCAAATAAATTCAAAAAAATCCTAAAAATATATGGACACTCAAAGTATTTAATAAAAATATAAACAATTCATTTACTGATTAAATAATTTATTTAAATAATTACTTAAAATCTTTTTGTATTATTGAATTATTTTCGAGCTCCAAAATTTCATGGAAAATTTTAGAGAGTATTTTAGGGCATGGAGAATATTTCAAAAATATTTCCATCCATGATTTTTAAAGGAAAATTTTATTTCCCTGTTAAATTCACTTGAGTAATTTACTTTTCTTTTTAATAATTTCTAGGAAATGTATTATTAAGAGATTTTTAGTCCCAATCAAAAATCGGGGCGTTACACCTGCACAAGTCTCAAATTGCCCCGATCAAATGCCAGAATATCAATCTTGAAGAAGTCCTCGAAGGTTTCCCGGTGACGCGAGTGCAGTTCCCAATAAAATACATGGGCCTTCCACTGGTCCTTGGTAGGTGTTGACGCCAAATCCGTACCGCCGCTGTGGTGCCAAAAGATGCGTTGACGTCAGATCACACGCTGGCCTGGGAGATCTGCTTAGCTCCAATACAGGTCCTAGAATAGATGAAGTACGGGCGTGCCAGTCAGTTTGATCCTGCCACCGACAAGATATGCAAAACAGTAGAGCATAAATCATATCGGCCTATAGGCCGATAATCAAAACAGTCGATCTGTTGACAATCGATTGTGTGATTCCAGCCGATGTCGATGTCCAGATAACTTGTCGGCTGAAACCCCGACGAAACCCTTATTGGTAGCCACCAGGAAGGCTAGAGAATACGATTCTAATCATGACTTAGTAGGTCAAACTGAATTGATGTAGCACTACGTATGAAAAGAAATGCAATATCTAGACAATCAAGCCCTTGACTAATTTTCAGGGTGGTAGAGTCTAAACTAATCTAATCTAGTAAATAGTTTAGCCGATATCGGCGAGGACCCTAAGGCGAGAGACAGTCAATATAGCTAAATTGTGATACTAGGACTAGATTAACAAAGACATATGATAAGACCAGCTAACCCTCTAGTGAAACATTAGCATGAACCTATCGGCTCAACAAGACTTAGATTATCGATAACAATCTAGTAGGTCGGACCTAACCGATGCAACCGATGCAGCACGAGATTGTATATGATAATCTAATACTCGAGGAGCCGATAGATCTGTCTAATGTGATGGATATAACAAATCTATTTAAAGCGACATTATGTTTAAATAAACATCAACTTGATCAGAATATCGGACCTAACCAAGAAAGTCCTAACTAAGCCGATGTAACTATAAACAGTAATGGAACTAAAGATAGAGACGATATACCAGATAGGCAACACTTGGACTTACCCCTTCGCCGAAGATCGAACCTAACCGATGCAGCCCCGCGTCGGGTGCCAAGTCCCGCCGGATGATAAACAAAGTGGAAAAGGTAAAAGGTGGCGATGCGTCGAATTGTATTGATCGTGAGGATTAATTTACATGGACCCCGGGCTTACATATTTATACCCGCAGGCTAACAGAGATCCTAACAGATTATGACTCAATCTTTCCTAAGGATAAAAGAAAACAAACTGAGTCCTTATTGGACACTAACAAACTTTTTTAAAGATAAAATAGAAAGGTAACAAATTCTTCCTAATTAATAGATACAAGTTGTATCCTTCTTGAACTTGGTGTCTTCTGGATAAGATCTTCCCAAACTGAATCTGATAAGAATCCGACTGCTGGAGATACTGATAATGGAAAATCCCCATCGGTTGACCAAAACTCTAAGCCAATACTGGCTCTGAGCCGATTTGAACCTTGAGCCGATGAGGGCTTCGGGGCTTACCAAATTTTGGCATTAACAGTAGGATGCGCGTTTCAGACCTACAGCCGATGTTTGATAAAATTTTAGGGCATGTGACGGGATGGAGAGGAAAGAATCTAGGCCTGGCTGGGAGAGCAACTCTGGTCAAATCGGTGATAACGCCGCAACCTATCTACCTACTAACAACGCTAAAGGTAGCAAAGGAGGCCTTGGAAAGAAAAGGTAACTAGTGAACACGTGTGAAACACTATCATGTAGAGTAATACCTGATTGCACATAAATGATGGACCAAACTAAATGGGCATTCAAAGAAAAGGTGTTTATCTCCTTATTGTTAGAGAAACAACAATTTTTGATCGCCTTGCCAATTATGTTTAGCTAGATTGTCCTGGGACAACACAACTTCACGACGAAGGTAAAAAAGGGAAATCTTAACCTTCAACGGCATTTTTAGATTTCTAAGGTGTCCATTTATATTGGGGATGTCACTGAACTTGAGAAGATAATGAGACTCCATAGTGAACTGTCCATGAGGGGTCAAGTTCCATGGAAACTCATCTTGCTCCTAAATTAAATCAATTAGTGACGTGTGGTAATAAGTTGTTCCGTGCGACTAATTTGAATCCAATTATATCCCTTCTCCACGAAAAATTGGGATGTCCATTTTGAAAGACATCTTCAACAGTTGCATGATTATGCCAAACAATATTGTAGAGGCACGGATACTATTCTCGCAGGGTTACATTTCCCAACCATTTGTCTTCCAAGAACATAGTTTGGGATCCATCCTTAATTATGAAAGATCCAAAACAAAACAAATATTGTTTCAATTTCAGTAGGGTAGCCTAAAAATATGACTCCCCGGCCTTCAACTTAACTTGCGAGAGGAGTTGTGAACCCAAATACTTATTCCGTATTAGTTGTTGCCAAACAGCATTGGTAGTAAGCAACCTAACTAGCCACTTGCAAGGTAATTTTAATTCCTAAAACCCCCTTGGTCTTGAGTGACGCATAGTATGTCCATTTTGCAAGACATGTTTTTTTATGACCATCACTCTGTCAATAAAACCTTGAGTAGAAATAGTCAAACATTTTTTTAGTATCCCTCTCGGTATTGCAAAGAAAGACATCATATACACTGGAAGGCTGCTAAGCACTGAGTTAATTGGTGTGAGCCATCCTCCAATAGATATAAGTTTTTCTTTCCAACTATTGACTCGCGTCTCAAATCATTCTACCACTGTTTACTAGTTGGCATTTCTTAGTTTTCTATAATCTATAGGTATACCCATATACCAAATAGGACATTCACCGGTAGAGCAACCAAAAAGCTGAATATATTCCTCCTCAAAACCTTGATCTTCACCAAAGCAATATAATTCACTTTTATGGGAGTTAATTTTAAGGCCTAATAGTTACTCAAAGGCTTAAAGCAATAGCTTTAAGTTTCAATCTTTCTCTAGGTCATGTTCCGTAAAGAGCATGGAATCATCAGCATACTGTAGGATACAGAGTCCGCCATCAATGATATCTAGCCCTACTCCTGTAATTTCCCCATCCATTTTGGTTCTGTTGGCCAAAATAGCCAACATGTCAACTATGATATTGAAAAGCATCAGAAATAAGGGGTCTCCTTATCAAAGACCATAATTTGTTTGGAAGAAATGTCCGACTTCATCATTGACTTTTACTGCCATGCTACCTCCCGAGACACCTTTCATTCATAAGGTTTGCAACAGGAAATGCCATTTGACCTTATCATAGGCCTTTTCGACGTCCAATTTAATGATCACCCAATTCAATTTCTTGTGTTGCAATTCATGTACTATCTCGCGTGAATAACAACACTATCTTGGATGTTGCGTCCTCACATGAAAGTAGTTTGTGTATACCTCAACACATGATCAGTCATAGAATTAATTATATTAGCTGCAACCTTGGTGAAAATTTTAAAACTGACATTCAACAGACAAATTGATCTATATATTGTTGTATTATGTTTGCTTCTTGAACTTTCGAAAGAAGTGTTACTGCCCCAAAATTGAGGCTGGACAGTGGGAGGTTTTCCGCATGACATTCCTTTAATATATTCGTCGAATCCTCTTTGATGATATTCCAAAACTTTTGATAGAACTCCATCAGATTACCATATGGTCTAGGGGCCTTATTATGCTCCATCTCAAACACAACTACCAGAACATCCTCTTTCGGAATAGATGTCGTAAGGAATTCACTTTTCAACTTTGTAACCTAGGATATATCCTCTATTCTTGATTCATCTAGTGTAAAATGAGAGTCCTTGGGTTGAACAAAAAGTTGCTTATAGAATTTGGTAATATAAGACTTGGGTGCTTGTACAAGTTGGTAATACAAGAATTTTTTTCCTATGTTTACCATTGGTAACAGTTTGTTATAATCCATTCTCAACATAGAACTTAGCTTTGCAAATTGGCATGAACAATGTCATGATCACAAGTATCTCGTTGTTAACGGGAAAATTTGACAATTTTCGTTACTCAAGACCGAGTCAAAGATGGATTCATGTTGTGATTGTAGTAGATTCGGTTGGCAAGTTTATTTGGAAAAATGAAATGTTACTTTAGTTTCTATTTTTGCTAGAGTCCTCGGCCGATGAAATTGTGTTAGAATCGGACTTAGATAGTTTTATTTTAGGTGATCAAAGTCATGTCTGAGTTAGAGTTATAAGAATAGTTTCCTTGTTTAGAGATGAGTCATGTATTAATCCGATCGTAGTAGAGTTAGACTTAATTTAACTTTTGGGTATAAATATATACACCTAGGGTCGTTGTAATTTAACAACAGATCATAAACAACTTTCAACACATAGTCACCCTAGTTTTCTAGGTTTTCGACGAGTTCTTGTTTTATTTTGGGTTGCATCAGTTTTGATCTCCAACGAGAAAGTAAGTCTTGTCAACTTCGCTTGTATCGGCCAAGTTAGTATTTCTTTGGTTTGGTCCGATATACTGGTTGGTTGTTACTCGCATTGCCTATTCAATATATTGGCTCTCGAGGAGACCACTTGTTGTCTACGCTTGACCCGTTATACCAGTCATCTTATATAAATATATCAAACCTTCAACTCTACTAAGCTTGTTAGCGATCTTGTACTGTTTCTGTTAAGTCCGATCTATTAAGAACATAGCTTGTTTAATAGATTTAATCCAATCTGATATTTTTGTACAAGGATGTATCGAAGCATTAACCGATACATTATTTGTTTATGGCGTAACTAAATCTATTCGCTATTGACCTGGTTTATCTAATCCTAAACTTATCGAATCTTTATTACTAGTAATTAAATACTTTAATTACTATCTTGATTGAGTTTGATCTATCATAATTAATAGTAATAAAGAAAAATTAAGTTTTCATTACATAATATCCGTAATAAAGAAACATTAAGTTTTTCTTACATAATATCCATTTATAAGCCGGTAATTACTACCTCTAGTTTTATTTATGTGTTTATTATAATATCGTACATTGGCTAATTGTTTAAATTATATAATTGTCCAATGATTGTCTTTATTTATATTAAACCTAAATTACGCTAATGTATAACCTTATTTGCTCATTCTAATCTATGTTTGATCATAACCGATTCCTAATCAGTATCGGATGAGATAACCCGATATCTTATCGGCCTAACGGCCGATTGGCCATCGTAATTTAATATTTTCTTGGTAAACTTGTTAGTTATAAGATCAAACTAACTAACATGCTCTGAACTCAAATTAATAGGACCTATACTAAAGTAAAATAAACCTTCCAAGCTATTTTGTATACGACGAATTTGATGTCAAACACATATAATGCAATCAACATAGAAAACGTTATTAGAATGGGCATCCAATGTATATGGACGGTTGCATGTTAGACTTGGAGTTTTTATAGTATATGGTCGAGTTAGTGTGAGCCTCTTGCACCCTTACCTTCTGATAATTTTGCGAGGAATATTCTTGTGCGCTCGTGGATCCAGGACCATCCTCACCTGAAGTACGTCATTATTGCCTTTGCTTTCAATCAGCAACAATATCGCCACAAACCACTTGTTATCTGCCACAGCTCAATCCCAAATGAAACATGCCCACTTATTTACTCGCGCACCACCATCGCTACCAACTCTGGTGACGATCTATAATGATATTTTCCTTCCGGTTTTTCTTTTTTTTATGCAAGCCCATCGTTCTCTTTGTGATGCCGGCCGATACCTAATCTACTAAGTTGAGTTTTATCTATTATGATATCGTGTCAATGACATAAATAAAAAGGTCATATGATCGACTTCCTGCGCAAGTGAGACATGAAAAAAGGGATGAACAGAGCTTAATAGAACCGGTGCATATAAAGTACACATGCTCTTCCATAAACTGTTAATCGTTAAAAAAAACTATGAAATTACTTGTCGTGAATCTCACATGCTTCCTAGGTAAGATAAGACACATATAGGTTTGTGCGCAGTGACGAACATATATGATTTTTATTGACTAGCAAAATGTCCATGCGTTGCAACGGGACGACGACGCAGGAGGGATGCAGGTAGAGGGCGAAGGTCCAACGGCGACGCGGGAGCTCCGAGTGACGATGGGAGGGAGGGACACAGGCGCGACGCGGATGGGGACGAAAAAGAGAAACGTAGAAGGTCTTTTTTTCATCCAAGCTCTCCCTTTCTTTTCAGCATTGGGACTGCGGGTTAATTTTATAAACACTAAGGGGTTTTCTGCAAAATAACTCTTTTTTCCTTTAACTGGGTCTTTTTAAAATAGTCAGGCGAACTGTGGGTTAATTTCGGAAAAACTCAAGGGGTTTTCTACAAAATAATCAGGCAGAACAAAATTTGGGTGGAAACACTACTTGTTTTATAGATAGTTATAGACTAGCAATTGTGCCCGTGCGTTGCAACGGGTGAAGTCGAGACGCGACACGGATAGGGACGATACAGAGGGCGCGCGGGAGCTCTGAGCAGCGATGGGAGGGAGGAGCGCAGTCGCGACGCTGGGCACGGCACAGATGGGGATGAGAGGGAGGGGCGCAGGGAGGGAGGAGCGAAGGGGGTCTTTTTTTATCCAAGCCCTCCTTTTCTTTTCAGCATTGGGATTATGGGTAGGGCTGACGAAATACTCTGTCTCGCTAGCTCGTTCGGCTCGTGGTTGGCTCGGCTCGGCTCGGCTCGTTGAGAAATGCTAACGAGCTACGCCAAGGGTTTAGCTCGTTAGCTATAACGAGCCAGCTCGAGTCAGCTCCGCGAGCTGCTCTTGAGCTCAACGAGCCAGATGCAATGTACAAAGCAGGACCTAATATTTTGCTTATTTTGCTATTCTTTCGCTTGTTTTGTTGTTGATGTGACAATAAATCAATAATTTTTATAATTTTGTGATGGTCAATATGGATTTAATGCTTTAGATTATAATAGTAATAATATCTAATCTAGTTGCATCATTACATTTGCATGGATAATTGTCGATAGACAAGTGTTATTACGTTAATTATGGACTTAATATATTACTTTTTATTTTTTAATTGTATATTTGCATGTTTAATAGACTTAAAAAAATAAAATGTAATTTGTACATAAATTGCACTGTATTAAAGTGGCTCGCGAGCTAAACGAGCTGGCTCGAGCCGGCTCACGAGCCGAGCCGAGCCGAGCCTCCTGGCTCGGCTCTCTACCGAGCCGGCCAAACCGAACCGAGCCGAACTGAGCTGAGCCGAGCCGAGCCGATATCCATCCCTAACTGCGGGTTAAAAGTACACCCGCACATAATGCCAGCTGTAAAGGGATATAAGTTGCCTGTGCCTTCTGGGCACAGATCCCGGTTCTTCCTTGTCTCTGATCTAGTTGGAATATACTAGATCATCGGGTATAGACGCTTTAGTCAACTATCCAACCCTCTTGGTAGAGACACTCGACGTTCTAGTCATATACTTTGATCTTGCTAGAAAAGAGAGAAATTTTGGAAAAAATCAAGGGGTTTTTTTGCAAAATAGCCAGGCAGAACAAAATTTTATGTAGAAACACTACTTGTTTTATAGATAGCTAGCAAAATGCTCGTGCGTTGCAACGGGACGACGATGCGGGATGGGAAGCCGGCGGAGGACGAAGGTCCAGGCGGCGGCGCGGGAGCTCTGAGCGGCGACGGGAGGAAGGGGCGCAGGCGCGGCGGGGATAGGAGCAGAAGAGGGGGACGTATGAGGTCTTTTTTAATCCAAGCCCTCTCTTTCTTTTCAACATTGGGACTGCAGGTTAATTTTATAAACAGTCAAGAGATTTTCTGCAAAATAATCCTTTTTTCTTCTTTAATTGGGTTTTTTTAAATAGCCAGACGGACTGCGGATTAATTTTGAAAAAACTCAAGGGGTTTTCTACAAAATAGCCAGGCAAAACAAAATTTGGGTGAAAATACTACTTGCTTTATAGATAGACTAGCAAAATGTCCGTACGTTGCAACAGAACAACGGTACAAATGCCCGTACGTTGCAACGGAACGACTGCACGGGAAGGGAAGAAGAGAACGAAGGTCCAGTGGCGCGCGGAGCTCCGAGCGGCGACGGGAGGAGGCAGGCAGCGCGGCGTGGATGGGGGCAGAAGATAGGGACGCAGGAGGTTTTTTTTATCCAAGCCCTCTCTTTCTTTTTAACATTGGGACATGTTAATTTTATAAACAGTCAAGGGGTTTTCTACCAAATAACCTTTTTTCTTCTTTAATTGGGTTTTTTTAAAATAGCAAGACGGACTGCGGGTTAATTTTAAAAAACTCAAGGGGTTTTCTGCAAAATAGCCAGGCAAAACAAAATTTGGGTGGAAACACTATTTGCTTTATAGATAGTAATTGGGTTTTTTTTAAAATAGCCAGACGGTCTGCGGGTTAATTTTAAAAAACTCAAGGGGTTTTCTGCAAAATAGACAGACAAAACAAAATTTGGATGGAAACACTATTTGCTTTATAGATAGTTATAGATATAGATTATAAATTATTAAACAACTAGGAGTGATTATTAAGCCCTCCTTTTTTTAGCATTGGGACTGCGGGTTAATTTTATAAATACTCAAGGGTTTTTTTGCAAAATAACCCTTTTTTTCTTTAATCGTTTTTTAAATAGCCGGGCGGACTACATGGTATTTTGGAAAAACTCAATGAGTTTTCGTAAAATAACCAGCAAAACAAAATTTAGGTGGAAACACTACTTGCTTTATAGATAGTTATAGATAGATTATAAATATAGATTATAGATTATAGATATAGATATAGATTATACATAGATTATAGATTATAGATTATAGATAGATATCTATACCTATATATAAAGCAAGTAGTGTTTCCACCCAAATTTTGTTTTGCTTGGCTATTTTATGAAACCCCTTGAGTTTTTTCAAAATTAACCCGTAGTCCGTCGCTATTTAAAACCCAATTAAAGAAGAAAAAGTGTTATTTTACGTAAAACCCCTTGACTGTTTATAAAATTAACTCGCAGATCAATGTTGAAAAGAAAGAGAGAGCTTGGATGAAAAAAGACCTCCTACGTCCCTCTCTTCTCGTTCCCATCCGCACCGCGCTTGCGCCCCTCCCTCCCATCGCCGCTCAGAGCTCCCGCGCCGCCGCCTGGACCTTCGTCCTCCGCCTGCTTCCCTCCCTACATCGTCGTCCCATTGCAACGCACGGGCATTTGCAAGCTATCTATAAAGCAAGTAGTGTTTCTATCCAAAATTTTATTCTGTTTAGCTATTTTAAAAAAACCTTGATTTTTTTAAAATTAACCCTAGTAGGGTGGATACCGGCTCGGCCGGCTCGGCCGCTCGGCTGATAGAGAGCCGAGCCAGAGGCTCGCCCGGCTCGCCTCTCGCTGACTTGTTCTCGGCGCTCGGTAGAGAGCCGGCCGGCTCGTGAGCCGGCTCGGCTCGAGCCGGCTCGTTTAGCTCGCGAGCCACTTTAATACAAGTGCAATTTATATATAAATTACATTTTATTTTTTTAGTCTATTAAACATGCAAATATACAATTGAAAAAATAAAAAGTGATACATTAAGTCCATAATTAACGTAATAACACTTGTCAATCGACAATTATCCATGCAAATGTAATGATGCAACTAGATTAGATATTATTACTATTATAATCTAAAGCATTAGATCCACATTAACCATCACAAAATTATAAAAATTATTGATTTATTGTCACATCAACAACAAAATAAGCAAAAGAATAGCAAAACAAGAAAAACATTAGGCCCTACTTTGTACATTGCATCTCGGCTCGTTGAGCTCACGAGCCTTATAGCGACTCAAGCTAGCTCATTATAGCTAACGAGCTAAACCCTGGCGCAGCTTATTAGCATTTTTCAACGAGCGAGCCGAGCCATCCACGAGCCGAACGAGCTAGCGAGCCACGAGTATTTCATCGCCCTACCCGCAATCCCAATACTGAAAAGAAAAGGAGGGCTTGGATGAAAAAAGACCCCTTCACTCCTCCCTCCCCGCGCCCTCCCCTCTCATCCCCATCCGCGCCGCGCCCAAAGATCGCGATCGCGCTCCTCCCTCCCATCGCCGCTTGGAGCTCCCGCGCCCCTCTGTGCCGTCTCCATCCGTGTCGCGCCTCGACTTTACCCGTTGCAACGCACGGGCACAATTGCTAGTAGATTATAGATTATAGATATATATTCAATCCGTGAGGTTTGCGCAAACAGACTCCAAAAGCGTATTAGGAAAATGCGTATTCGTAAGGTTAAACTAGTACTGTAACCTTACGAAGGTTTTAGTATTTCGTTTTGGTAGTGGAGTAGTAAAGAAAAATATCTCCTCAGGCGGAGGCGGAGGCGGAAGAGGGATGGCGTCGACGGCGGCGGCGGGGGAGGAGACGGTGAGGGCGTCGCACATCCTGATCAAGCACGAGGGCTCCCGCCGCAAGGCCTCCTGGAAGGACCCCGACGGCCGCGTCATCTCCGCCACCACGCGCGCCGACGCCGCCGCGCGCCTCGCCGACCTCCGCGACCAGATTCTCTCCGGCCGCGCCAACTTCGCCGACCTCGCTGCCCGCCACTCCGACTGCTCCTCCGCGCGACGTGGCGGCGACCTGGGTGCGTCCCGATCTGCTCTCTCTCTCTCTCGTCTCCCATCCATCCATCCATCCATCCATCCATCCATCCTGACAAGATCCAGTTCTTGGGGGAAACCTTCGCATCCATCCATTCGTTTCTTGCGGACTAGTTGGTGTAGCGAAATCAAGGATCTTTCAACCTTTCTGGTGTGAGTGAGACGCGATGCTTTGATCTTGCCACTTCAATCAACTTTTGCAGTTCTGGGATTAACACCCTCTCGTGCGCTATAATTGCAAGAGGTGAAACTTGTTGCTCCATGTTTTCTTCCTATTATGAAACTAGTAATTCTCCATAATAGGGAAGACCTTAATCCATACAGGAGTTATGTGTAAGTTTGTAATAACAGTAACTACTCAACATAGACATTAGGCAAGGTGCTTCAGACAAGAATCATCGATAGAGCTATTCTCGGGGGTTCCTGGAACTCCTAGGAGGAAGGTCACATCTATCATCTATGGATGGTTGCTAACTGTTCGTACAAGGATCAGTTAGCTTGTTCTCATTTTTTTAAAAAAAATTATTTTGGTCACAGTGTGAAATGGGGTATTTAATGAAATTCTAATTTTACCTCGTGCGTAACATCCAGCGTCTGCTATCACAGATGTCATGACATGAATAGGACATCCAATTATTTGCTTGATCTGATGGCATTGCTTGCTGGTCTGTTTATCATGAAAGATCACCATCCTCCCACTGGATCTGTGTTGTTAGTGTCTGCAACCTACTAGTGGATGTAGTGTTTGCGGGATACAAGATTTGCTGTTTTGATAGAACGAATGTGTGCACTACTGGGGCTAACTTTGCAGGTAGAACTATAGCCTTTCAAGAATAATTAACCAGGCTAAATTAAGCCAAATGAAATGAGCTACTTCAGTTGTATGAGCATAGAAGTCAGATGCATAGCTTATGCTAAAAACTAGAGTGTTAATTCCCAAATGGGTATTACTGTTGATTCCCTTCATTAGATTATTGATGGTCGTCCTATGATAAAAATGTTTTTATAGTTAATTACTGTGCCATTTGTCTTCTCTTCCTTTTGTGTTTCCCAATTGTTTGGTTGCGTGCGTTATATCAGTGTAACAAGCACTTCTGCAGTCATTCCATTATGTTGTGATATCCGTCCTCTATTGTGCAAGTTTATTCTGTTAAGACTTGTTTGTAGCCACATTACACGTCTTCCATCAGCCTATGGCATTGTCTTCATTATTCCTGAGCATCAGCATACTGAGTAGGGAGTGTCACATGGCTGTTTCAAGTATAAATATTTAATGGGGAATTCTTGTTAGAGAATTTACCGAAGCACCCATTCTTCTCTGTGTGCGCATCTTTTAAATATAGTTTTAAGGGAAAAACTTTGCAATCTTGTTGTTGCATTATGGTCACTTACGTTTTATGTGCTTCTTGGGCACTGTTATCTTTACAGATAGTGCATAATGATTTTCTGGTATGGATTTTATCTTTGCCAGTACTATAGGTCTTTTCTAACCGTGGCGTAACCCTCCTTGTCAGGCACTTTTGGGAGGAGGCAGATGCAGAAACCCTTCGAAGATGCGACATTTGCTCTCAAGGTTGGTGAGATGAGTGACATTGTCGACACTGACAGCGGTGTTCACATCATCCTGCGCACTGCTTAAGATGCTGATGTCGATCGTCAGCTGGATGGCTTCCAAATATTATTTTCTGGTAGCCTAAAACTTCAAATCAAAATAGACCCTGTAAGGAATATGTTATCCGTTCCGCAACCTGCTTTTGTTTTGACATTTGAGCACATGGTACGGCATGCTTCCGTGATGAACGTTTTAAGCTCCTATTGCTCGGTTTTCTAGCAACTGTTCATGTTTTTTATGTCAAGATCTGGTAACCCTATCAATATATGACTGGACACGTATATACATGGCCATATGAGCCGCACGGCCTGGCCCACCCCGTTATGGCACAGCATGTTAGGCACAGCTACTGTTACGGATCGTGCCATGTCGCTCGCGTGCCGGCATGTTAGGCACAGCTACTGTTACGGATCGTGCCATGTCGCTCGCGTGCCGTGCCCTTGGCCTAAGCATTAGGCTCACGGATGATTGGACCATGTCGACACCAAAGACCCATGGGCCGCCCTCGAGCCCATGGGCCTAGCTAGGCAGGGCCGACTCCTATGCCATGCAAAAAAATCGGCTGCCACTATTCTTTGTCTGAAAAAAATAAAAGTTAAAAAAATGATGTATTCCTCGTTTTGAAAATATAAAAAAATGATATATTCCTCATCTTGAAAAAATGATCTATTTTTCATAAATATTGCAAAAGAATATGTTAAAAATAGTAATGATATTTAATATCATTATATGATACAACGATACATGTTGTCTCGTTAAAAATTTTATCACGAAAATCTAAGAAAATCATGAAAAAAAGAGTACAGCTCAAAGGTACTATTACTCATAACAAAGTTTGAAGCTATTGGAGTTGGTCCGAATCTAAGTAAAGATTCTCGAATTAGGCGACCAATTTTTGAATGTCAGCAGTGTATTGGGCATGTTGTCTAGCTAGCTTTAGTCTTTAATGCTTAGTAGCATTTCGACGTGGTCACTGCTCAGATTCGGATTTGTCCTTCTGTCTTCGATGATTCTTTCGCACAGACTGAAGACCGATTTGAAGGACACCGTTGACACGGGCACCGTCAACACATCTCGTGCTAGTTTTGAAAGCATGGGATATGTCATCTTGTGATCATTCCACCACTCGAGAACGTTGAAGTCTTATGCTTCATGCCTGATGGCGTCGCTGTCCAAATAGCTGGACAACTCTTCGACAACATCATGCGAAGAGACGTCTCCACTTACCGCCGACGAACTGCCACCACCATGGCTTGAAGATGAGTCATCCCAAATTCTGCCCCACTGTATCTTTTTCTTACCTGTTGTAGGGGCAGGAGGGGGACTGCGCTGACGAACTTCCTGAAACTTTAGTTGATATTTTCCAAAAACTTCATATAATTTAGATTTAACTTCACTATAAAAGGGACTATAATCTACCCCAACGGTATCTCCAATGAGTGATATAATAGCTTGATGAACGGCGTCGATATGAGCACCCACTCTCTTCATCCCATACTTAACAATCAAATTAATTATATGACATGCACAATACTGATTCAGTAGAAAAGACTAAGCACAAACAGAAAATAAAGGCTGCAATATTTTCATTGCCCTAGAATTAGTAGATGCATTATCTAGGGTGACAGCAAATATTTTATCGCAAGATTAAATTCATTAATAACCTCCATAATTCTTTCAGCTATATTTTCACCTGTGTGTCTATTAATCTAAGACCTAGAACTCTTTTTTTGCAAATGCCAATCATCATCAATATAATAAACAACTACGCTAAGGTAATCATCTCTAGCTCTACCACTCCATATGTCAGAGGTAACACTAACAGAGAATGTGCATGTACTAAATAATTTCTTAAGTTTAGTACAACCTTTCTCATAAACATTTTGCAAATCCCGGGTTGTCATTTGTCTACTAAAAGCTTTAAACCTAGGATTATGCGATTGCTGAATGTACTCTTCGAAAGCAGGAGACTCACCAAAGTTTAAGGGTAAATCTTGTTTGGCGATTAACCGGACAAGAGATTCCCGAGCTACCATGAGATCGTACTCCCAACTACGTACCGTACCGTTGGGATTTAGCATAAGTTTCTGCTGCCGGAGTTGTATTCCTTGCTTCTTCGCACAAGCCTCCGCATGACGCTTCAAGTGTCATATACCACTAGAAGATTTTGCAGATAAATTATTCCTACATATTCTACATCTAGCTAATGTTACCTGCCTTTCATCGGGTGGGTCACGACCACCTCATCAAAGTGTTGCCAAACATCGGAAGTTTTTGATCTTTTCGAGCCGGTGTTTATCGAAGCACTACCGCTCACAGTGTCGGAATATCCTTCTGAGGTCGTCGCCGCCGCCTCAACTGGTACCTCCTCCACAACTGGTGAAGTTGGAGCTGTTTCGGAAGCATCGTCATAACCACTTGGGAATGACCCCGTGTTAACGACCAAATTTGGTAACCAAATCCCCGAGTTCAGAGCCAAGATTGAAGCGAAATCGGATCAGGAACGCAATCTGTGGAGAAACAGAGGTTGTGTCGGCTGAGTCCGAATATGCTGTGGGGCCCGTCGGCTAAGTCCGAATCGAACCAAGATAGCTGATAGCCGATTCCGAGTTGAGATAGAAGTGGAGCCAGTCCCAAGAGAAAACTTGAAGATAAAGTGTTGGATTCGGTCTCCAAATTGTGCGTTAAAGATATTACCATCTATGGATAAGGTCATGTAATGGCAATTGTATCTGTAAATTAGGAAGTTATTAGGTATTCCTTTTGTAATGCGGCATGGGATTGCGTCCCGATATATTGTCGTACTGTAAATAGTAGATAAGGTAGAAACCGTGTCCTACACTGATGTCATTATGCTTGGGTATAAATAAGACCCGAAGGCTTTTTGTAAATCAACCAACACACAATCAATCAACTTCGACGCATCGCCACCCTTTTCTATTTTCGACGAGTTCTTGCTCTTGCTCGGGCTGCATCGGTTTTGATCTCCGGACAATGTAATTCCTTGTCATTAGTGATTTGTATCGTCGAAATTAGTGCTTCCATCGTCATGATACTCTAGTTTCGATGTTATGAATTACGCAATTTATCATACGCGGCCTATAATCTAGAGCAATGCCTAGAACTATCCTGTGGTCGGCTGGTTTTTCTTTAAAGACAGCAGCCGACGAGGCTAGATCTAGGGGTTGAATTGGGATTATATGTCGTGTCTACCGTCTCGAGGGGTTCACATTGACTTATACAGATCTAATATTTCTTTTTTACTTAATGTTGCATCTAATCGATCTATTAAGTCACTCTTAGAACTATTAAGATCTGTTTAGTTTAATGTTTATCATTAGAGACAGCGCTGGAGTTTCAGCCAGCCTTGTCTATTTTAGTTATCTTTTAGTCTTAATTGCTATTAGATATATTAAAACTTCCTTTCATATTAAGATCGCAATTTGTTTAAATGCCCTAAACCGGTATCAATCTGTCAAGTTACATTGACAGCCGATTGATCTAGGTTTAGCGTATTTAGATTAGATTGATATCTTTTTATAAAATGTATCGGAGTATTAGCCGATTCATATTAGATCTGCAGTATCGGCTAGGTTGTCAATGCACATAACTATTATCCTAATATGTCTTTAGCCTAAGTGATTTATACTGTCTCAGTATGCTACCGATCTATCCCAATTACTTAGTATAAATGTACTTTGGAATAACAATTACATGTTTATTGATGTCTTCAGCCGATCCGGTAGGATCTAATTTCAACTTAATGCATATTTCTTGTTTCTTGTTGGTTACAGGATCAAACCAACTGGCACGCCCTCAATTCACCAGAGGCGACCAATTTGGACCTGCACTAGAGTAAAGCAAATCTCTCAGGCGAGTGCGTGGGAATCGAATTTCTCATCAACATGCTTTTGGCACGCCCGGTGGGACCAAGTACAGACTTCCAAGTTCAACACAATGTCTGGCGACAAGAACCTAGAAATTAACGAGGAAAACATCATCCCGATGAAGATCAAACAACTGTCGGCTGAACAACTAGCCGACTACAAAAAGATGGTTGAGCAGTTGCAGGCTAATTACCTGCAGACCTTTACCCAGACCAGATCTGGGGTTCTCCTCCAGAAGTTCAAATTCAAACTCGAAGACCTCAACGCGTCCTCCAAGGAGGACAGGAAAGGGAAGAAGAAAATGGAGGACGTTAAACAAGAACAAGATGATTCGGGCCTTCACACTCTACAGGACAGAATCGACTCGGCTGTCCATCACGCCCTCATCAACCAAAGTGGCATACTGGTCAATACCCTCAACAATATGATAGCCACTGTGGTCGACTCGAAGATAGCCGAGCAACTACCAAGGGGGCTGACCTATTTCACTAACGGCCAGTTCCTGGGTTATAGGACGCTGTCAACTCAAGGCTTGCCAATCCCACCACTGGGACAGCCGAATCCTCAAAGTGCAGCTCCGATTCAACCAAACGTGCAGGCATCGACTTCAGAACTGCATCCCAGGATCCTGGTCTGACAGCAGCCTCAACATCAAGGTCGTGGTGGCCCGATAGTGACACAGGAGCAAGTGGAGAACATGTTCAACACCAATCGGCGGCCAATCTTGCCCAATGAGCCGATTGGTAGTATACCCCCGGCTCCACATCATAGCCCTATCGGCAATCGGCTACTTCCTGAGCAGTCACCGCCGATCGTGTTTCGGTCGCCTCCCGCTTCGAATCACTTGCAATACAAACATTTGGGAGGTCAATATGATCAGCAGTATCGGCCACAGACGCCACCGCTACTTCAATATCAGCAAGAACCCATACCGTATGAACAATACGAGCCGATACCCCAAGCTCAAGACAACAGACCTTGGGCCGATTTGATCACCGATGTGATGCGCGATCAGTTGGGCCTCAAGCCAAAGGACTCCGGCCATATGTACCAGTACTCATATCCAGAGCACTTCGAGAGGGTGCCACTTCCAAACTGGTACAAAGTGCCAGATTTCTCCAAATTCTCTGGGCAAGACAATGTGTCTACCTACGAGCACGTTAGCCGATTCCTGGCTCAATGCGGGGAAGCGTCGGCTACAGACGCACTCAGGATTCACCTGTTCCCGTTGTCGTTATCAGGATCGGCCTTTACCTGGTTTTCATCACTGCCATACAACTCGATACAGAGCTGGGCCGATCTTGAGAAACAATTTCATAGCTATTTCTACTCCGGCAACCACGAGATTAAATTGTCGGACTTAACCAGCATCAGACAGAAGTACGAGGAATCGTTCCAAGATTACATTCAACGGTTCAGAGAAATGAGGAACCGATGCTACAGTCTGGTTTTGTCAGACTCCCAGCTAGCCGATTTGGCGTTTCATGGCCTTCTGCCGTCAATCCGCGAAAGATTTTCGGCTCAGGACTTTGATAGCTTGGCCCACTTGGCCCAGAAGGTGATGGCCCATGAACAAAGATTTCAAGAATCAAGGAAGGCCGTCAAGAAGAGTACTCATGTCATCTGTGAAACAGACTCAGAATCAAGCGACAGCGAGGTTGAAGTAGCGGAAGCCGAGTGGGCAAGAAACAAAAAGGCCATAGTCTGTCAATAGCTTTTGAAAACGGCTAAGGAGGAGAAGTACGACTTCGATATAACCAAAGCTGATAGGATCTTCGATTCATTGGTAAAGGAAAAACAAATTCAGCTCCCGGACAACCACGTCATCCCATCGGCTGAAGATCTCAAGAAGAAGTATTGTAAATGGCACAACACCACTTCCCACATCACCAACGACTGCAAGGTGTTCAGGCAGCAGATCCAGTCGGCCATCGAAGCCGGGAAAATAAAATTCGCAGAATCGGCTAAGCTGATGAAGGTTGATGACAACCCTTTCCCGGTCAACATGGTCCAAGCCGACCACAGGCGAGCTGATCGGCAGCATCGAATAATGTACAGCTTAGTCGAAATGCTAAAATCAGTAAGCGCCGACTCAGGGCCACCCCATAAGGAGCCGACTGGAGATATAGCTGCATCAATCAACGTGGTGCACACCAACGGATGATCAGTCGATCATCGGCCCAGGCAAGACAGCCGGCTGCGGTTCCAACGCAGGATCCAAGAGAAGAAGAAAGCCGGCGCGACAAGCCTTACCAGAGGGCACTGATCGATCGGGCGTGGCCTACTACCGTCGCCACGACGGTTGTGACCCGCATTGGCATTGCGAGTTCTCCGAGGTTCTACTGGGAGCAAGGAATGAGGTTGCCAACCCTCGAAAATTGCCCAGCATGCAGTGACTACAGGGAGGACGAATATGGGGGACCACAACTGGAGAGTTCGAGCCGATTCGTCCCCCGAGCCGTTCAGCTTAACCAACGCAAACCCTCTTTCCATGATCGGCTCAGCCCCATCCACCAAGACTTGTTCCAGGAAGAGGATCAAGAAGAGGCCAATGAAGAGAAATCGGCCAACCTCCAATGGTGCCCTTCGGACCTCTTTACCAAAACACAGAAAAGAAAAATTCAGAGGCTCAAGAGCGAGGGGCAGGAGGAAGAAGTCCGACGGATGATCCAACAGCAACGACCTCGGCAGGGCGCAAAACGTTGGCACGTCAAGAAACAAGCGGCCCCAGCCGACGAGAGCCCAATCGATGAAAGCCCAACCGACAAAGCCAGAAGGGCGGCAAAAGGCAAAACAGTGGTCTTAGAATCGGTCAACATGGTATTCATTCTACCAACCGAGTTCAAGGCTGCCGAGGCCGACACAGACACAATGGAGAAGACCATGGCTAGACTAGTTTTGTCCCCAGAACAAGCTATCTTTGAAAAACCTGAGGGGACCGAAAATCAGCACTTGAAGCCACTATACGCTAAAGGATTCGTCAATGACAAGCCGATGTCTAAGATGCTGGTCGATGGAGGGGCTGCTGTCAACCTAATGCCCTATGCAACTTTTAGGAAGCTGGGGAAGGGAGCCAAAGGCCCGATCAAGACAAACATGATTCTCAAAGACTTTGGCAGCAACCCTTCAGAGGCCAAGGGAGTTTTAAACGTTGAGCTAACCATCGGCAACAAGACCATGCCCACTACGTTTTTCGTCATCGACGGGAAGGGGTCATATAGCCTGCTACTAGGAAGGGATTGGATTCACGCCAACTGTTGTATCCCTTCTACAATGCACCAAAGTCTGATCCAGTGGCAAGTCGACAAGATAGAGATCGTGCCAACCGACAGGTCAGTTAACGTTGCTAATGCCGATTTGCCACTCTGGGAAATCAATGGTATTGATTGCCTGTCCAGCAAAATCTAGCAAGCCAATTTTCTAAAGGTGTCCGATTCCGATATACAGCCCATTGGAGACGACGAGCCTCAATTGCTACTATGAAAGCGTCGTCGAGGGCTCGAACATCTATAGCGAGGACACCATGGACAACAACGATGACAAACTTGGGCAAGGTTTTATGTCGGCCAACGAGCTAGAAGAAATTGACATAGGAACAGGGGATAGGCCTAGGCCGACATATAGTAGCAAAAATTTATTTTCTCATTTTAGGTCCAGGCTTATTGATTTATTAAAAGAATACAAAGACTGTTTTGCTTGGGATTATTGTGAGATGTCTGGTCTTAGCCAATCCATTGTCGTGCATCGGCTACCTATAAAGCATGGATATCAGCAGTACAAGCAGCCTACCAGGAGATTTAAAGCCGATATGTATGATGCGATCAAAGCCGAAATCACTCGGCTGTACGATGCTAGATTTATTCAGCCCTGCCGATATGCAGAGTGGGTTTCCAACATAGTTCCAGCTCTAAAGCAAAACGACAAGCTTAGGGTATGTATTGACTTCAGGGATTTGAACAAAGCTACCCCCAAGGACGAGTACCCGATGCCTATAGCCGATCTGCTAGTAGATGCCGCCTTCGGCCACAAAATCATCAGTTTCATGGACGACAACGAAGGTTACAACCAAATATTCATGGCCGAAGAAGACATTCACAAGACAGCTTTCAGATGCCCAGGGGCAATCGGCCTGTATGAATGGGTCGTCATGACGTTCGGCTTGAAAAACGCTGGGGCTACGTATCAAAGGGCCATGAACTACATCTTCCATGATATGATCGGCTCCCTGGGGAAATTTACATTGATGACATTGTCGTTAAATCCAGGGAAATAGAAGACCATATAGCCGATCTAAGACAGGTTTTGGAGAGAACGAGAAAATATGGCCTGAAGATGAACCCCTTGAAATGTGCGTTCGGGATATCGGCCGGGCAATTTTTAGGATTTCTTGTTCACGAAAAAGGAATTGAAGTTACACCCAGGAGCGTTAACGCGATTAAGACGATTCAACCTCCCAAGAATAAGAAGGATCTACAGTCTCTGATCGGCAAAATCAATTTCATCAGGCGATTCATAGCAAAGCTGTTAGAAAAGATGGAGTCGTTCACACCATTGCTTCGGTTGAAGGCAGATCAAGCATTCACCTGGGGAGCAGAGCAGCAGAAAGCGTTGGACAATATCAAAGATTATTTAAGCTCACCCCCAGTCTTGATTCCTCCACAAAAAGGGATACCATTCAGGTTGTATCTGTCAGCCGATGAGAAGTCCATCGGCTCAGTTTTGATTCAGGAGGTCGAAGGAAAAGAAAAGGTTGTATTTTACCTCAGCCGACGGCTTCTGGAAGCTGAAACAAGGTATTCACCCGTGGAGAAATTATGTCTTTGCATGTATTTTTCATGCACAAAGTTGAGGCATTATCTATTATCCAACGAGTGCACCGTGGTATGCAAAGCCAACGTAATAAACTACATGCTATCGGCTCCAGTGCTAAAAGGACTGGTGGGGAAGTGGATATTTGCCTTAACAGAATTTGATCTACGCGACCAGGCACCCAAGGCAGTAAAAGGACAAGCTATAGCCGATTTCATAGTTGAACACAGGGATGATTCAATCGGCTCACTGGAAATCATGCCTTAGACTTTAACCTTCGATGACTCGATTTGTGCCAATGGATGCGGAATCGGCTTGGTAATAATTTCCCCAAGGGGGCAAGCTTCGAGTTTGCTTTTTCAATCACGCCCCACGCCACAAACAACCAAGCCGAATATGAAGCCGTGCTTAAAGGACTACAACTACTCAAAAAGGTTGAAGCCGACGCCATCGAAATAATGGGAGATTCACTGTTGGTCATCAGCCAGTTGTCAGGAGAATTTGAATGCAAGAACGACGCGCTGATGGTCTACTTTCAAAAGTGCCGAGAATTGATGAACAGCTTTCGGCTAGTGACATTGAAGCATATCCCCCGGGAACAAAACATAGAAGCTAACAATCTAGCTCAGGGGGCATCAGGCTACAGGCCAATGACGAAGGAGGTTGAAGTGGAGATCACCACCATGACAACCGATGACTGGAGGTTTGAAGTCTACAGCTACCTGCAAAATCTTTCCCAGTCGGCTTCAAGGAAATTGCACTACAAGGCTTTGAGATATGTTTTGCTTGACGAAGACCTATATTATCGAACAATTGATGGGGTGCTACTCAAATGTCTAAGTGCCGATCAAGCCAAGGTGGCCATCGGAGAAGTGCACGAAGGGATTTATGGTATGCATCAATCGGCTCACAAGATGAAATGCTATTTCGAAGAGGAGGATACTTTTGGCCGACCATGCTGGAAGATTGTTTCAAGTATTACAAAGGATGCCAAGACTGTCAAAAGTTTGGAGCTATCCAAAGAGCACCAGCGTCGGCTATGAACCCTATCATCAAGCCTTGGCCGTTCAGAGGTTGGGGAATCGACATGATCGGCCAGATCAATCCACCCTCAAGAAAAGGACACAAGTTTATATTGGTGGCAACCGATTATTTACCAAGTAGGTGGAAGCAATTCCTATAAAGAAAGTTGACTCTGGGGACGTCATCGAGTTTGTTAAGGAGCACATTATATACCGATTCGGCCTCCCTCAGACTATAACTACGGATCAGGGATCTATTTTCATCTCAGATGAGTTTGTTCAGTTTGCCGATGGCATGGGGATCAAGTTGCTTAATTCTTCACCATACTATGCTCAGGCCAACGGGCAAGCAGAGGCCTCAAACAAGAGTTTAATCAACCTAATAAGAAGAAAGATCACTAAGTACCCGAAGCACTGGCATAGCCGATTAGCCGAGTCACTTTGGGCTTATCGGATGGCCTACCACGGATCGATCCAGGTGCCACCATATAAACTGGTCTATGGGAATGAAGCAGTTCTGCCATGGGAAAACATCATCGGCTCAAGAAGGATTCAACTACAAGACCAGCTAACAGTCGATGATTATTAAAACTTAATAGTAGATGAATCAGAAGACCTAGTTCTATCAAGAATGCGTGCCTTGAAAAAAGTGACCAGGCACAATGAGCGAGTAGCTCGTCATTATAATAAGAAAGTTGTGCCTAAGTCTATTGAAGAGGGCGAGCTTGTTTGGAAGTTAATATTGCCGATCAGATCAAGGGACAACAAATTTGGCAAGTGGTCGCCTAACTAGGAAGGGTCTTTCAAGATCCACAGATGCGTATCTAAAGGAGCCTACATGTTAGAAGGATTGGATGGAGAAGTGTTTGGAAGGGCTCTCAATGGCAAGTATTTGAAAAAATATTACCCCAGTGTTTGGATCAACTCATGATTCGGCTAAGGTTTTGCCGATTCATGTCAGTCGAAGCGTTGAAAGGAATACGCATCGCCTTTAGGTCATTTTTTGCGCTAAGTTTTTCCCTGATTTTTCTACATCGGCTCAGCTTAGCCGATAACGACACGATATTCAGTTTGATAATTTTATTAATGCTGAAGACATCATCAACAAAATTAAGGGGGCATACATATAGCCGATCAGAAATCGGACTTAGCAAATTTTTGGAGTTTTTGAAGCATTCAAGACGTGATCGGCAAGTACACATATAAATAATATCGGCAAGCTGGTTAGAAAAGAGTTGCGAGTTTGAGTTACAGAAGCCTAGTTAACTGTTACATTTGGTTCAACGAGAGAGGAAGTCGGTGATGGCCGATATCGCCTTACAACGAACTTCGTCTATCTCTTCGATGGCCTTGGCATCGGCTGCATCATTCCCTTGGATTGGCTTCACCGCCCTGGCCAGATCGGATAAATGGGACACGGCCGCCTTGATCTTCGCTCGTTGGTCCTCAATCTCTTTCGGCAAGCCGGCCACACGCTGTTCTTTGGCCAGGATGTCGGCTTCAACCTTAGCAAGTTCAGCTGCTAGTTCTTCCCGACGCTTGCGAAGCCGATCAAGCTTAGCAATCGGCTCAGTCTTCAAGGCATCGAACTTGGCTTTCTCGGCGGTGATTTCTTGTTGGCTGGCTCTGATGTTGGCCTCCAGCGCTTGGTTCTCTCGGCGATCGACTATTCTCTGCTTGGCTCATTCGAACTTGTGTCGATGCGCCTCCATTAAGGTGGCCGATGCGATGATATCGGCCAGCTGATCTGGCAGCCGATCCTGGACGTCTTCAAACCAACTTCGGATGGAACCGCAGTCGGTGACCAAAAAGTCGAGGGAGCACTCTAGCCGCTTGGCTATGTCCGACAGGGTAGCCCGTAGGTCCTCATCCAACAACACCATGGCTTTGTCGGCATCCTCATCACGGGTCCGAAACTCGAAAAGTCGAAGTCCAAAAGATCGGCTACGGCCGCAAGACAGAGACGTTAGAAGAATCGACAAAACTAGTAATCCGATTTATGAAGTTGGACAGAACTTACTTGGACAACTGGGACTGAGGTAGCCACGTCTTCGGCATCACCATCACCTGCAGCCGCTGGCGTGTGTTCGCTCGATATGTGGGGGGCAGGTGTTGGAGCATGAGGAGGCTGAAAAAAGATACAAGTCAAAATCGGCTGTGTTGATAAGAGAAAAATTAAGGATAGTAGAATTTACCAAGGAAGGAGCATCTTCTTCTTGGCGCCGGTTTCTTTGCCTACAAACACAAAAGGCCGATGAAGCATAAACTTGGAAAAGGTGATGAGATCAAGTAATGAAAGGTGTTTACTGGTTGGGAACGAGGAGCGTGTTTCGGAGGGCTCGGAGTCTTTTCGACGGTTTGTTCAACCGATGGAGTCCGGGCATATTTATTTGAAGAGCTCATCTCGGCTGCGGCAACATCGATAGCTTGGTCCATCTCCTTATCCTTGACTTCTTCTTCAAGGATTGCATCCACGTCCTGGATCGACCGGAGTCAAGTCGTCGACTGGGGTTGGTTTTGGCTTCTTCGAAGCCCGTTTCTTTTTCTCTGCAGTCGGGGTAGCAGCGGCCGACGGCTTCACCCTCTTTTGCCGATGCAACGGCTCACGAGTTTGGCCATGAAGAAGTGTTGTTACCTTCGGTGCATGGAAGCCGACGATTGATGGGGCTAGCCCGCAGCCGCCGGACAACATGCCAGGAGCATAGAGAATTGCTGCTCCCGTGTTGCTTGCGTGTGGGGGAGGCATCGGTTATCTGCAAAAGAATGAGGCATGGTTAGTCAAATATACGAGTAATGGCCGAAAGGGACTAAAAAGAGAAGACGCTTACCGATCGGGTCATCTCTGGATCGATGATTGTCAGATACATTGAAGCCGATGGGTGAAACAAGTGCAACTTCCACTCATTCCACCATCGGCTAAAGACAGTTGTCCTCGTCACCGCCAAGTCAATATTGTCGATGCTGCCCAGAGGGGGACCGGGGATGTTGAGCAGCCGATGCATCATGATGTCTCCTTCGATTTTGCCTCTAGCCTGGATCTTGTCCAAATAATAAAGGCCGATAGGCAGTTGGCCCATGCCAAGTTGTCTTGCAGCCACCATCGGATGATAAAACTCGTATGACTTCTGGATGTTGCGCCCTTGGTGGATGCCGACTGGGAGGATGCAAGGTGTTATGGCCGATATGTAAATCTCCCTCGGCTTTTCGTATTCTTCAGAGTTGAGCACGTCTAGCCGAAGATCGTCCGGGAGTTCGAATTTGTCAAAATCTTCGTAGGCAAACCATATCCTTGAGCTGCTTGGGAAGTGTTAACACTGAAATTTGGTAATCAAGTCCCTAAGTCTGCAAGGGCGAAGCAGAATCAGATCGGCTGGAAACAGGGGCCGCATCAGCTGAAAAGTGATCGGCTGCGAGGCCAACCGGCTAAGGTTGGATCGGACAGGGGCAGCCGATAGTCGATTCCAAGTCCGGAAGAGATGAAACCGTTTCTGATGCAGCAGTTTGAGGATAAATAGAAGATTCAGTTGTTAGTAGCGCGTTAAATGATATTGCCACTTATGGATAGAGTCCTGTAACGGCAATTGTATCTGTAATTTAGGGGTTTGTTTAAACTGTTAGTTGTAACACGGCATGGGTCTCGCTCGGGATAATGTTGTGTTTTAAATAGTAGTTTAGATAGAGTCCAGGGTTTGTACAGATAATTGTATCTTGGGTATAAATAGGACCCGAGACCCCCTATAAGACATCAATATACAATCATAATTAATCAAACCTTCGGTGCATCACCAACGTTTTTCTTCAGACGAGCACTTTGCTTGGCTACGGGCTGCATCGTTTCGATCCCCAGATCTAGGTAAATGCTTGTCATTAGTGGTATGATCTGTTGTTTCTAGTGCTTCCATCGTAATGACACATTAGAATCAAGAGTTTATACTGCGCCAGTTATCATATAGCGCATATAAATTAGACTAATGTTTAGATCTATCCTGCCATTGGCTAGTTCTATCAAGAACTTGCAGCCGATAGGGCTAGATCTAAAGGTTGGCTGGTTTATATGCGGTATCCACCGTCTCGAGAGGTATAAATCGGCTACAACAGATCAGGTTTTTCTTTTTATACTTAATGTTGCATCGGATTCGAACTATTAAGTCGTTTTTAGAACTATCAACGATCTGTTCAGCTAAGATTTATATTATTTAGAGACAGCGCCGGGGTTTCGACCGGCCTTATCTGCTCTGATATGTTTCTTTTCATATATTTATTATTAGATTTATATTAGGACTGCCTCTTATGTTAAGATTGCATTCTTGTCGGACGTCGCTAGCCGAAATCGGCCTACTATCGACAGCTGATGGCCAATTTCCAGGCTATGCATATGTTTCAAGAATGATATCTTTCTATAAGATTTATCGAAGTACTAGCCGATTCATTGTTAGCTTTCCAGTATCGGCTAGGTTATCAATCCATATATTTATTATCCTTTACTGTATTTGGGTTAAGTGGCTGATATTGTCTCGGTATAGCGATCCATTCCAGTCACTTGGCTTAAATATAGTTTAGAATAGCATATATATGTTTATGGATTCCCTTAGCCGATCCCGTGGGGATCTAACCTAACACTTAACGCAAATTCTCTTATTTTTCTTGTTGATTAACAGATCAAATCAATCGGCACGTCCCGCACAAAGACAAAGTACTGAGAAGGACTCCGTGACCGGAGTTGCGAGATCTCCTGTGCCAGCGTGAGAGAAATTTCTCATCAACAGGAAGCCATTGTACAGATTGCCGAACCAATTTTTGAAATGATCGGCTGTTAGCTTGGATCCAGGATAAGTTGCCGCTGCTTCCCCAAACGACAGATATCGGCGGGTGGTTACCTCTTCGTCATCTTCGAACCGTGGCTCGATCAGGGAGAAATTGGCTTCTAGTGGAGCTGGCCTTTCTGCGACTTGAAAGGTGTGAAGATTTAACCATACCACCCGGGGCCCTCCCGTATTGACACCGCTTGGACGCTGCCTAGCCGATGCATTGCTCAACATCCGGTACAAATAGCCGAAAGGTATTTTCCTAAGGGGACTTGCTTCTTGTTCACCAGGGCTTCAGCTACGTGCTGTCAATTGCTAGTCGGCCCGCAGCTTGATCCGCAGAATACAAATTTTTCCAGCCACATTAGGAGGAAAGCTGCATGTTCTCTCTCGGAGATCGGGTCGTCTTTCATGTTCATCGATATGAAGCCGCTCTAGCCTCCTATGCTCTTGGTTTTGAAATTATGAGCGCATTTGATGTTTAGGCTGGTTGGGTCGAATGTGGAGGTTATGTCCAGCCCCGTGACCATTACCACATCCAAGAGAGTTGGCGTCATCGGCCCTTGTCTAAATAAGAACGCATTCAGTGTATCCGACCAGAAGTAGGTTGCAGCCGATAGGAGGGGCTCATCCTTGGGCATGTCAGCTATTGTCAAAGCTAGGCACTGGCTTATACCTATCTTGGTCCAATGGGTTTGCTGCCTAGCCGACATCCTTAGGTACCAGGCCGGCCAAGATTTGTCCGTTGAAGGCCAAGACTTGAAAACGCCAGACCAATGGGCCAGATCAGGGGTGGAAAACCTAAAGGGGATCCGGTTTGTTTTGGCATTAATGAATTCACTGGGGTCTAAGTTGCCGATTGGCCCTAATAAGAACTGATTTGGACTAAGAAGGTCTGGGATGGCGATTTGGTGAGCGAGGTGCTGCAAATTAAAGGATAGAAGAACGAGATTACAGAAGGTAAAAAGCCAAATTGCAGGGAGTAAGGGGCTACAGCCGATGGAACTTACCTCAGGGTACTCTGCCTGAGCAGCGTCGGAGCGAGTGCTTGAAGACGCCATCAATGGATGGGATCACCGCCGCGGAGGGGTTCGCCGGTAAGGTCGCGCTTCGGTTCTGACGGGGTCGCCAAGGAGACAGGAAGGTTTTTTCTGGCTAGGGCTTGAGGATGCAAAAGTGACAGCATGGCGTGGTTCGGTGCAAGGCGGGCATCATTTAAAGAAATTTTGTAGCAGCCGAATGGACTGGAGCAAAACTTTCGCGGGAATTCGAAGCGGCGTCAAATCCGCGATACTATCATATCACAGACTTGGGGGGCATGTGTTAACGACCAAATTTGGTAACACAATCCCCGAGTTCAGAGCCAAGATTAAAGCGGAATCGGATCAGGAATGCAATCTGCGGAGAAACAGAGGTTGTGTTGGCTAAGTCCGAATCGGCTGTGGGGCCCGTCGGCTAAGTCCGAATCGAACCAGGATAGCCGATAGCCGATTTCGAGTTGAGATAGAAGTGGAGCCAGTCCCAAGAGGAAACTTGAAGATAAAGTGTTGGATTTGGTCTCCAAATTGTGTGTTAAAGATATTGTCATCTATGGATAAGGACTTGTAACGGCAATTGTATCTGTAAATTAGGAAGTTATTAGGTATTCCTTTTGTAATGCGGCATGGGACCGTGTCCTGAGATATTGTCGTACTGTAAATAGTAGATAAGGTAGAAACCGTGTCCTACACGGATGTCATTATGCTTGGGTATAAATAAGACCCGAAGGCTTTTTGTAAATCAACCAACACACAATCAATCAACTTCGACGCATCGCCACCCTTTTCTATTTTCGATGAGTTCTTGCTCTTACTCGGGATGCATCGGTTTTGATCTTCGGACAAGGTAATTCCTTGTCATTAGTGATTTGTATCGTCGGAATTAGTGCTTCCATCGTCATGATACTCTAGTTTTGATGTTATGAATTACGTAATTTATCATACGCTGCCTATAATCTAGAGCAATGCCTAGAACTATCCTGCGGTCGGCTGGTTTTTCTTTAAAGACAGCAGCCGACGAGGCTAGATCTAGGGGTTGAATTGGGATTATATGTCGTGTCTACCGTCTCGAGGGTTCACATTGACTCATACGATCGATATTTCTTTTTGTACTTAATGCCGCATCTAATCGATCTATTAAGTCGCTCTTAGAACTATTAAGATCTGTTTAGTTTAATATTTATCATTAAAGACAACATTGGAGTTTCAGCCAGCCTTGCTTGTTTTAGTTATCTTTTAGTCTTAATTGCTATTAGATATATTAGAACTCTTTTATATTAAGATCTTAATCTGTTTAAATGTCCTAAACTTATATCAATCTGTCAAGTTACATTGACAACCGATTAATCTAGGTTTAGCGTATTTAGATTAGATTGATATCTTTTTATAAAATGTATCGGAGTATTAGCCGATTCATATTAAATCTGCAGTATCAGCTAGGTTGTCGATGTACATAATTATTATCCTAATGTGCCTTTAGCCTAAGTGATTTTATATTGTCTCGGTATGCTACCGATCTATCCCAATCACTTAGTATAAATGTGCTTTGGAATAACAATAATATATTTATTGATGTCTTCAGCCGATCCGGTAGGATCTAATTTCAACTTAATGCATATTTCTTGTTTCTTGTTGGTTACATGATCAAACCAACTGGCACGTCCTCAATTCACCAGAGACGACCAATTTGGACCTGCACTAGAGTAAATCAAATCTCTCAGGCCAGTGCGTGGGAATCGAATTTCTCATCAACACCTCGACATGCAATTAGAGTCGAAATTACCCAAAGTGAACGACGGCGACTGATATGGATAGTTTGGATCCATTCTGAAATTTTTAAATGAAATAAACAAATTTCAGAATATTTATTTACTTCACAAAAAATACAAATAATACATAAATATGAATGTCACTTACATACTTTCCTACCGTGTTGTCTTCACACCTCTGCGATTGCACTATTTAACTCCGAAACTAATTTTGATTTTACGCAAAATTTGAGCAAATTTTGTTTAAATCAAACAACCAAACACTTGAGAGCACTTGAGAGCACAAGATGAGATGTTTCGGCTGAGGAGAAATGGTTGGGGTGGATGCCCTATTTATAGGATGAAATTTTATATTTTTGAAATTTTTTTAAACTCCAACGACCAAATTCAAAAACTAGCCATTACTAGCCGTTAGGGGACACGTGGTGCTTCATGATTCACTGGCGCAATAGTCGTTAACGACGCCGTCCAGCCGAACGTCGCCCCCCACGCGTCGCAACACGATTCGTCGCTCCTCCCGCCCCCGTGCATGTTGTGCCGACCCGTGGGTCGTGTCGTGCTGGCCGATACGATAAGATGCTAAGAAGTGTCATGCCGTGTCGCGCCCACGGGCTCACCCGACGACCCAAGCAAGGCACGCCCCAACGGGCCATGCCGTCACGGCCCACCGCCTACAGGTCGGGCCGGTGAATAGTGCCGCGTGTCCGAGACGGTACCGTGCGGCCCGGCCCATTTGGCCATATATAGACACATGGGTGTAGAAAATATGATTTTTACTATGTGAAGATCTGAAGAAAACCAAACTTACAGATAGGCATGCTCTTGTAGGCTATGTTTGTGGATAGTAATAATTATTACCTCTGAAGTAAGATTTAAAATCTGGGCAATTTTCTTGGTTCCAAGGTGAGATAATTTTTTGTGGATGTTCAACCAATTTTGCTCCAAAACTAAAACTTTCCCACTTGCTTAAAAACAAAAACTCTAGAATTGTCTCAATCTGCCATTTCTTTGCTTTCTAAGCTAGCCCAACATTCCAACTGTTGAAACCTTAACCCCAAATCCTTGGGGTTATGTTCATCTCGTAGCTGATCTCTGCTTCAACAGATTCTAGAAATTTCAAATGCATCTTATAAAACTTGCAGCTTACGTTGCAGTGCATCTTACAGGCCAAATTTTGCTATCATGCGTTCATCTCCCAAAACTAGTTGGCCGTCAACCATACACAAAAAAAACAACCAAAAAAATTAATAACATGACCAAGATCAGATGAAGACGAAAGATTGAAACCGGACAAGAAAACGCGAATAAATTATGTCTAAAAACCAACCAGGCCGTACAATAAACGAATAGATATTGACGAAAATGCAAGACCAACACAAGAACAATGAAAAACTTGACCAATGTAAATAGTAAGAAGGGCCACAGGAGACTGTAAAAACTATCACTTGGCAAAATATTTAAACAAGTCCGCCCATCACCAAACTCGTTGTGTTTGTTTCAGAAAAACTATCACTTATTTTATATAAAAAAACAATGTGTAGAACAAGAGATAATTCTGCTTTCTTCTAATCATCACGTTTCTTATAAATGAAATGGTATCTTACACAGTAACGAGAAAAAAAATAGCGCTATGACTCATGCTGATGTTTTATACAAGGGAGTCTGAATATCAATAACGTCGAGACCGTTTTATTTAATATATCCTCTATTCTTTTATGAAGGGGTATGTAGTTTTACTGAAAATATTCTTTTATGAAGGGGTATGTAGTTTTACTGAAAAAATATGTATTGGTATTTTTTATTGTTTTTGCTAGAAATAGACTAACTATTAAACTTGCTCTCAATATGCATTAATTATGCACTAGTACACTAAATGTTAATTCATAACTAAAATCGATGTGAATTTGAAGACAGACATGTTCTTGTGAATTTAAACATGTTCTTGTGAATTTTAAAATATTTTTCTTACTTGCATGATGATTTTTCTTATTATGTAACCATTGGTAGCTTCTTTTACATGTTCTTTCTATAAAGTAGAATAGAAAATCTTCCAAGAGTTTTTATCCGAGTGAAACAATATCGAAGAAAATAAGAAAGAATAAAGTTGCACAGGATGATCAATGCAAAGAAAGAGTTGTTACAACAATTCAGCTAGTTAGTCCAGGCACGTATAATAATAAGATCTATGTGGAGGGTTTTGATTTGATTTTGGCAGAAATGAAAGTGGAAGGTACTGTATGGATATGATATATCAAACTGAAACTGATTCAGAAGACCGTAAAAACTATCAACAGATACATTATCCAAGTTCCATATCTGTTGCATATCACCCGACACAGCAAAATATATAGTTCCACAGCACAACACTACTAATACCGATACTTGATGTGTAACAAACACATCACATTTCTGACAACTTTGTCTCAATTCTTTTAACAATAGTAGAACAGCTACTAGAACAGGTAAATTAATGGCAAAAACATATGCGAGACCAAAAGGGTTTTTCTTAGAGCTTGTCCTCGAAATCGGAGAGGGGGGTCATCTGCTCCTTGAGACCCTTCCTCTTGCGGATGTCCAGCACCAGCTGGTTCGCCTGCGAGCTGACCTCCAGAGGATCAGAAGTCATCATGTCCCAATGATCGAAGACACACTGAGGGAAGGCCTGGCCCGATGTCGCGGCACGGAGCTGGCTCGAGAACCCGAACGACTCGATGACAGGGAGGTAAGCCTTGATGTTGTACAGCGGGGTACCGGGCCTCTGCATCTCCTCGAACACATGGCCTCTCTTCTGGTTCAGAACGCCATAGATACCACCAAGGGCATTCTCAGGGGCCTGGATCTCTACCAGGTAGACTGGCTCCAGCAGCCTTGGTTTCGCGGTGAGCTGAGAAGCATAGATGACCCTCCTCGCAGTTGGAATGACCTGGCCACCGCCTCTGTGAATAGCATCAGCGTGGAGAACCACATCACATACCTCGAAGCAGATGCCACGCATGTTTTCCTCAGCCAATGCACCTTCTTTTGATGCCCACTGGAACCCAGCCACAACAGAGTCCTTGATTTCATTAAGATACTGAACTCCCTTACACATGTCGACCACCATGTTGGGGCCAGTTGTCTCAGGTCCAAAGCACCAAATCTTCTTGGCGAGGTCCTTGTCCCACCCAAACTCCTCAGACAGGATCTTGGACCGCACCTTGGGATCATCACGTGGGCCAATACGTCCCTCGTCGATGGCCTCAGCCAGTCCCTCCTCCATGGGGCGAGCTTCCATGTAAAGACGATTGTGCTTGTTCGGGGATTTGCTCATAACTGTACGGCAGGACTTCTCAAGAACAGTCTCCCGGAATGAGACAACAGGAGGGGAAACAATAATCTCAGCACCACCCATGAAGTCTTCCTGCAGATCCTTCAAGCAGATTTCAAGGTGAAGCTCTCCAGCTCCAGCAATGATATGCTCACCAGACTCCTCAATGGTACAGAGGACCATAGGATCAGACTTTGCGAGACGCTTTAAACCTTCAACAAGCTTGGGAAGATCAGATGCAACCTTGCACTGAACAGCAACACGCACAACTGGGGACACTGAGAACTTCATTGCTCTGATTGGGCAGGCATCAACTTCCTTCTCATTCGTTAGGGTGGCATTCTTTGTGATGAACTGATCCAGACCAACCATAGCAACAGTGTTACCACAAGGAACATCCTCAACAGACTCTTGTTTCTTTCCCATCCAGATAACAGTACGCTGGACACTCTTCACATACAGATCCTTCTTCTGGCCAGGGACATAGTTGGGACCCATGATACGCACCTTCATGCCAGTTGCAACCCTCCCAGAGAAGACACGACCAAAGGCAAAGAATCTACCTTTGTCTGATGCTGGAATCATCTTGGAAACATACAGCATGAGAGGACCTTCCGGATCACAGTTCCTGATAGCGGTTGCATAGACATCATCAAGAGGACCCTCATACAGATTCTCCACACGGTACTTCTGGGCCTTCGAAGGAGATGGAAGGTGGTATATCATCATCTCAAGAAGTGCATTACTGGCTGGCAGCCAAGTTTGCATTACACGCTTCATGAGAGCCTTGCCTATAAGATCCTTCTCATCAGCCTTCATGACAACACCAAGCTTCTGCAGCATAGGCCACAACTTGTCCTTCTGGTCATTCATGCAAGTGTTGATGATTTGCTTGATTGGCTCATAACAGAACTGAACAAAACCTCTTTTGCAGGTAGCTGAGCCAGTGTTCTTGTTGGTCCACTTCTTTGTGGCTGGGTCAAAGAAGTTCTCACCCCAAAGCCTCTCCATCATCTTAGATTCATCAACTCCAAACTTGGAAGCATACATCTTAGCAAAGCTTGAGAGTGTGAAAGCCCAGCCATGCAAACCAGCAGAGAAAGCAACAGTTCCCTTCTCAGGGTAGACTTGGACATCACCAAGGAGTGTGTCTTCATATGTTGCCATAATGACATTGGCATTCTCAATGACACGGGAGAAGGTCTGATAGGCCTCCTCACCTTCGACTTGAAGCTCAAGGAAGCACCTGTCCATCTTGTTCACAGTAAGGACAGGCCTAATCCTCTCACCAAGGGCTTGGCGGAGCACAGTTTCAGTTTGCACACAGACACCCTCAATACAGTCAACAACCACCAAAGCACCATCAGTAATACGAAGAGCAGCAGTGACCTCCGAAGAAAAATCAACGTGTCCAGGTGAATCAATAAGGTTGATCAGGTACTCATTTCCGTCTCTCTCACCCTTGTATAACTTGAGTGACTCGTCACTCATCTCATAGAAAAGAGAGATACCAGTGGACTTGATTGTAATACCACGCTCAGCTTCATCTGCACGGGTATCAGTCATGCGAACATCACCAGCAACTTCCTGGGCAATAATCCCAGCAGCTGCCACAAGGGAATCTGTAAGCGTGGACTTGCCTGCAAGGAACACATAATATATTAGCATAGCAGCAAATTTACAGAAAAGTTGAAATGCTTGCATAGCCAATATATATATAACATATGAATCCACACTTCAGCAGAATAATATGTTACAATTATGAATCAGACCACTCCAAGCAGAAAAACCTTGTTAGAATCAACAAAATTTCACATACTAGGCATGCCATTAAAGTAAAAGGCATTAGAATTAAACAAACACTCAGCATAAGAAATGCATGACGCGTAGAGCATGAGCATTGAACATATTAGCCTTTATACAACAAAACACAAATAGCATCACAACTTGAAAGATAAGAGACTATTTGCAATAACAGAAACTAGAGATTTGGCAAAAAAATCCTAAGACTTAATTAGTGTAGATAACCTCAAATAAATTTTTATCAATAGGACATGCATAGAGGCATCAATGTCAAGTGCCCAAGTAAAGCAGTGTAAAATTTTGAGATTTCATGTCACAATAATTGCAACTAGCAACTTCAAAGCAACAAAAAATGCAGTTTTTAATCTAATACAATTACACATGTTCAAATGAACAAGTAAATAATTGAGTAATACAACTAGGCATGTACAAATGAACAAGTAAATAATTGGTACTATATAAAAGTAAGCATCAGTCAAATATATAGAAGGTAGGAGAAATCAATACATGTCTCAATTAGGTGGAATTATCGCTGCACAGATGAAAATATACATCATTAGAAGACAAACGCAAACACGATACGATGGGAAAAGCGAAATAAACCAATACGACACTAACTGCTAGAATTAAGAAGTACTACTGTAAAACATCATTAGTCTCGATAGATCGAATCTTGTGGGACATACCATGGTCAACATGAGCAATAACAGACATGTTACGAATGTTATTCTTCTTGTCCATGATCCTGCGCAGCTCTTCAACCGTGAACTTCACCATCTTGGCAGCCTTTGAAGATCACGTTACGGATGCAAATTCCTGTTCATAACAACAAAGGAGCCTCCTTGTTAGAAGACAACAAAAAATGAAACGCATGCAATCTGAGCCAAAAATCTCGCCGCAACTATGTCAGGAGCAGCTAATAAGCTAAAGAAGAAAAATTCACAGAAGCCAGATACCAAATCCAACCAAATCGAGTTTAAAATGATACCAAAGATTACTTATGGCTATTATCAACAACACATCAATTCATTTTTACAGCTGTCCTCACAACCTAATCATCCGCAGTCAAAATACAGAAAAGGACCATACGATCTACGAGAAAGAAGCGAATCAAGAGGCCAGACGGAACGAAACTGGAGCCCCCAGTACTGACAAGATTTGAGAAAACCATTTCCATCCTGCTAGATCGGATGATTAAAAAAGAAAATGTGTTCTTTGCATGTGGGTGACTGATCAGTGACCGGACTCGCGTTGAACATACAAGGCAAACCTGCCTCAACAAGAAGAGATGGAAAGAGAGACGGCCGGCGAGGGGATCGATCGATCGAAGCTTACCTGCCGAGGTGGCGGCGGCGAACGCTCGCCCTAGGGCTAGGGCTAGGAGAGGGGAGGAGAGGAGTGGAGGCGGCTGCGAGGAAGGGGAGGGCGGCGGCTAGGGTTTTTATGGTGCTCGCGCTTTGGGCCTAATGGGCTTTCCCCATCTAGAATGGGCCTAAAATCCCGTTACGGCCCAAATTAAATCGCAAATTCCTCCCGGCTCACTCAGGGTATGTTTGGGGAGTTTTCTGCACCTTCTTTCAGAATCAGCCCTCTCTAACAGTCCAGTTTTTTTTTCTATTTTCAGAAGCTGTATTTGAAGAATCTAGAAAATGAACTAAAAGTCAGAAATTGAAAAACCTAGCGTTTTTAAATTTTTAAAAGCTGGCTACCAACCTGCAACTTCAATCTTAAGCTCCTCCAAACAAGTCTTTATAGTGTTACACAACATCTCAACCCAAAATAACTATTGTTGCTAAATAGGAGTATTATTACTCTTCAGTCTTGAAATATAGCAACCAACCTAAGTTACACGGAGGGAGTATTGATTTTGATCTTCTGTTTATTTGTAGAAAATATGAATACTTGAAAGGATGTCAAAGTGTTGCATATATCAGCAATTAGCATGAAACTTTTGTTCATAGTCTAATCATTTAAGGAAAGATTTTATTAGGGATCCAGTTGTTAAAGTTGAACCAGATAATTAATTATTTAAAAGCTGAGGGAGTATTTCGGGTTAATGCAAGGGAAAAAACTTATTAGTCCCACCATATTCCACTCTAAAAAAAATAGTTTCATGACAAACTACAGCCCCTGGCGAGGTTGCTTATAGGGTGCTCATGAATTAGGGCCTATTTGGTAGAGCTCCGATTCTATGATTTTGATTCAGATTCGATATTTCGAATCGGATCTGGAGAGAATCGAATCGATATAACAAAGTAATAATTAGAACAAATATTTTAGGTGATTTTCAGGTGATTTTTGGGAGAAACTGGTTTCAGGTGATTCTGGAAAAAAACTGTTTTTTAGGTAATTCTCACTCCCTATGTAAAACTGCTAAATCAGTTGAAGTGATTTTTCTCAGAATCAGTTGCAAAATAACCCGTTTGGCAGAGATTCTACTGAATCAGAGAGAAAAATCCCTACCAAACGGGGCCTTACCAAACGGGGCCTTAGTCTCTGACTTGGACTGATCTGGTTCATGATTTTTTATGAACCAGTAAGGCAATAAAGTGGCGCTTTTGAAGATAAGAAAAAAAATCCATGACGAGTTTATCAAATATCAATATTGTTAAATTTGTAGAATCTTGTCAAGAGGTTTACATATCCACAACAAAGGGCATGCTTTTAGATTTATATATGACAGACAAAAAAGGAATTGGTCTTCATCTAATCCATTAAAAAATCATCTGAATCATGTTACAATGTTTTTTTCATACATAGGAATGTGAAGCCCAAGATTGCTTATGAAATTCACATCTCATTTCAAAGCATGATCTAGATAGATTTAATTCCTTACAAGCATTCAATTTCTGAGCAAGCAAAAAATTATAGGAGGTTGCCTCCGGGAAGGGTTACAAAGTACAAACAAAAAAAAAAGCAATCATATAAATTATTCCAAAGGACATGGAAACATTTGAGAAAGAACAGCAAAAATAAAACAATCAACCTCATTAGCAAAAGCACAAGTTTTATTCCAAAGAACTTTGTCTGTGCAGTGCAAACATCCATGCAGATGCAAATGTTCATTACATGGGCAGTCTATTGTAGTATCTGTATCACTCCATTTCCATATGAAATATATGTGTTTAGACTGTGTATTAGGTATGTAAGGATGAAATCGGACAGGATTCAGGAGGACCAAGCTTTAGTGGCTTCGTCTATGAGTGTCTGATACAACTCCTCGGCCACGTTGAGGAGGAAATGGTCTGCACCATGTGGCGCCACGAGCGAAACTGACACAGGAAGACCATTGCGCATGCCCAGCGGAATACTCACCTGCAGCACATACGCAGAACACATAAAAAAAACAATAGTCACCCAAACCATTGTCAAGGTAGAATTAATCAGAAAAGACAGATTAACTTGCTAGCTAGTTCTACCTGGCAAAACCCGGATAGTCCAGCGATGGAGAGAAGTGAAAATGCTCTTGCTCGGAAATTTTCCAGAGTAGCAGCTTCCATGCCCACCTTTGGTGGAGGGCCAGGAACTGTGGGGATTGCAAGGATTCCATGATCCTATGAATAAACAAGCAAATAGCTAAGAGAGAGCTGGAAACAACTTATCTGATAACTGGCACCAATCACCAGAAAATCATTGCCTGCAGAAGAATGCAGGAGGAAATCATTCTTTCAGTTACCTTCAGAAGAGCAGCAAGTGCAGACTTGAATTCAGCCCTTATAGCTTGGAAATCCTCCAGGGGTTCATTATCCCCAGATGTAATGGCCTCCAGTATTCGCTCCTTTAATCCAGGGCCTAGGTTAGGTTTTACAGTGTTAACCCACTCTGCATGGTTTGATTTGAACTGAGACCTGAAATACACACAGTTTTTAATGGTTTAATTTACAGTTTTATCTCCAGAATCCTCGTCCTACATATGCAACTCTGGCTAGTGAGCGAGAACAATCCTATCACTATATGCTGCAGACAATTATCGGATTTGTCTACCTCAATTATGAACAAGATGGTTGGTGTACTAGAAGAATATTAGAATAGCAATTAAACTATATGGCATGGTGTACAGTAGTCAGTAGCTAGCAGTATTACTTCAAACCTTAAAGCGATATTACTAGATATCCTGAGTAAGCTGTAAGTGAAACCTTTGAAGACCTCGCATGACATGTGAAATGACGGATAGAGCTGGCACAGAAGGGAGTTCGCTTTCAGAGAAGTCAGCGATGAACTTTCCTATGCTTGGAACATTGTCAGAGATGAAATCTCCAAGGTTCCTATTGTCTATTATCTGACCTGTGAAAACAAAGGAAGAACCCCATCAGACAAGATGTATGGTAGAAAGCAAGAATTCTAGAGCTCTAAGCTAGAACAACATGAGTGCGTAGATAGTACTAGTCACTACCAAATCTCTTTGCTACAGAAGCATTGACAATTTGATAGGTGCGGTCATCGAGAGAGCCTAAGATCTGGAAACAGTCCATAGGAATTGTGACTTGAGTAGGTTGTTTGACAGTGTCATCAGGCAGTGGCAACAGCACTTTGGTTACACGAGACAATGTAGAAAGATCTCTGGCGAACCACCCTGCATAACCAATTGCATGAAGAAACCAGAAACTCATCAATCAGCACCACTCTCAGTAGTAGTTAATACTGATTAACAAGTCTTTGTTTTGACCTGATTGTAACTGTGCTGCAGTAATTTGACCAACATTATGCGGTAACATTAAGAGCGTAATTTGACCAACAACAATACATATGCAGTAGTAGACATTAACACTAAGGGGGAAATGGAGGAGATAATAAGTGACTTACCAACAGTATCAAACATTTGCGCCATGGGGATGACATTTTCTGCGGAAACCAACCCATGGGAAGGGCGGAGTCCAAAGATGCCGCAGTAGGCAGCAGGCACCCTGACGCTGCCGCCGGTGTCGGTGCCCAGGGAGAAGTCAACAAGGTTTGCGGCCACGGCGACGGCTGAGCCACTGGAGGATCCACCGGGGACTCTCCCAGGCACGCAGGGGTTGGTCGGCGTGCCGTAGTGCGTGTTCTCCCCATTGATGCTGCCAACAACCAACCAATCCTAGCTCATAAGACCCACAAAGTGGTGGGAGTTCTCGTTTCTGGGCAGGGTTTATGGAAATAAAATAAGCCTTTTACATATTATGTGACAAAAGAATTGGGAATGGCGACAACACTTTATTTTGGGAGGATGGTTGGCTTGGTGGGAAACCATTAGCTGAGCAATAACGTGTCATTTATAACATTACCTTCACCAAACATGTTACAGTTGCCAAATTGATAAAAGAGGGGTGGAATTGGTTTTAAGTTAAGGAGAACTCTTATGGGTGACAAGTTAAAAGCTTGGAGAGAAATTCAACACAAAGTTAAGTCAATTGTACTGAATAATCAAAAAGATAAATTTAATCTGGAAGTTGACCAAAGATCGGTGCTTTACGTCAAATCCTTCCACAGAGCATTAAAAGTGCAAGGACTTAGCTTAGCCTTCCAAGAAGATTTGGAAATTTAAAGTGCCTCTAAAAATCAGTTTTTCTGTGGCTGGTGTTGAAAAGAGTATTCTAACAAAGGATAACTGTTATGCGCCGACAGGGAACGGATGGGATACGAGTGGTATGTGGTAGGTCGAGGCTTAGGCGGCTTAGACTGACGGCAACCTGTAGCTGATCGCCGGAAGAACAAAGGAGATGAGGAACAGAGAAAACGAAGATGAGAAGTAGATTGATCTATTGCCTGCCTTTCCTATCCGAACCAATGCCTCTTTATAGGCTTACATATGGACTAACAAATCCCTGAATTAAAGGAGTATTAATCTAACAAACTTCCTAATAAACTGAAATGCAAACTGATCCCTACTATTCACGTCCGGCACAATTGCCCGGCCGCTTCTTCCTCCTTCGTTCATACGTGATGCCGACCATGACATCTCTCCACTCTTTCGGAAACAACTCGTCCTCGAGCTGGATCGCATGGTATCAACGACGAAACCCGTCCTCATCTACCCACGTAGCCTCTGACGCCGCTTGATTTTCCCACTGAACGAGCACTTGTCGGACGCCGCAAGCAAGACGCCCTTTTATCACCTTCGATGGAGACGGTGCGACACGGCCATTCTTCAACGCCGGCAACGCTGGCACTTGCTCCGGTGCGGCCCCATGGTACTGCTGAGAATGCCAACATGGAATACATCATGAATGCGTGCGTCCGACGGCAGGCGAAGCCTATACGCAACATCACCAATGCGCTCCAGGATTTCATATGGTCCATAATACTTTGGTGAAAGCTTGCCACGAGCAAACCCTGGCAGCGAGGCCGCTTGACGGTGGAGGAGACGAACCCACACGAAGTCACTGACGCCATACTCCATGGGCCGATGTTTGCTGTCGTAGTAAAGCTTGGCATAATCCTGTGCTTGGAGTAGCCGTTCGCGAACCTCCTGGAGAAAGACGTCACGCTCCAATAGTGCTTGCTCCACAGCCTGAACACACGTCGTGCCATGCTCAGAGGACGCGAGCGCCGGTGGCGGTCGCCCATATACCACCTGAAAGGGCGTCGCTTTGAGGGACGTTTGAAAAGTGGTGTTGAAGCAGTATTCCGTCCACGGCAGAGAGCACCCAATGGCGTGGACGGTCGCCCGTCAAGCAGTGTAGATACATGCCAACGACACGATTTGCCGATTCGGACTGCCCATTCGTCTGCGGGTGGAATGTCGAGCTGAGGGCAAGCTTGACATTGGCGAGGCGGAACAACTCCTTCCAAAATGCACTGGTGAACACCGGATCGCGGTCGCTCAAGATCGAACTGGGAATGCCATGGAGCCACACGATTTCGTTGAAGAAAGCATGCGCCACCGACGTCGCCGTGTACGGATGTCCCAGGGGCAAGAAATGGGCGTATTTGGAGAATCGATCAACGACTGTGAGGATCACCGACTTGCCACTGACACAGGGTAGGCCCTCCACAAAATCCATGGCTATATCTTCCCAGACTTGATGCGGCACTGGTAGGGATTGAAGGAGGTCGGCAAGATGGAGGTGCTCAGTTTTATTCCGCTGGCACGTTGCGCAGCCGCGGACAAAATCCGCGACGATCTTCTTGGCGCCTAGCACCGCGAAGTCAGCCCGCAGCCGATGTAAAGTGCGCTCAACACCTTCATGTCCCACGCTCAACGCCTTCGTGTCCCATGTGTGCGGCGGCGAGTATCGCTGGCAAGGTCGTTGAGTTCGCCTGGACGAACACGTGGCGGCCTTTAAAAATCAAGCCGTCGTGGAACGACCACGGCGCCGCGCGCTCGCCGCTGATGATGTCGTCCCTGAGCCGCTGCAGCGTCTGGTCCTCCTAGACTTCCTGGCGGATGGCGTCGAAGCCTTCGAATGTCGGTCCGAACAAGGTGGCGACGACGGCCGTGGGTTCCTCGTTGCGACGCGACAGGGCATCGGCCACCACATTGATACGGCCTGGCCTGTACTCCACTGAAAAGTCGAACCCGATTAACTTGCTTGCCCAGCAATGTTGTGGGATTGTCGACAGACGTTGGTCGAGCAAGAATTTGAGGCTATAGTGGTCCGTGCGCACCGTGAATGGCCATCCCCACAGATACGTGTGCCAGTGGCGAACGGCCTGCACCAAGCCAATGAGCTCGCGTTCGTATGCCGCGAGGCCCACGTGTCGGGCGGCGAGAGGCCGGCTGAAGAACGCCAGCAGACTAGCTCCCTGGTGAAGCACGGCCAGGAGCGCGACCAAACACACGCTGTGATGAAGTGTGCCGAAGTAGCTTGCGCTCGTACACACACGCGAGGCTCATCGCATCCTGGAGATCGACTGGCTTTTGGAGCTCCACGTCGATGCAGAGCTTGTCCTGGAGGCCGACCACGAACAACTGCACCTGCTGCCCCTCCGACAAGGGATCCTGGACACGGCTGGCGAGCGCCAAGAATTTCTCCTGATAAGCCGCCATGGTGCCCGTTTGTGACAGGCGCTTGAGTTCTCCGAGCGGGTTGTGGCGGAGCGGCGGCCCAAACTGGCCGTAGCACAGGTTAGAGAACGTGTCCCATTCCGGCGCACCGTGATGCTGTTCATAGTGGAAATACCACTCCTGTGCCGCACCCGTGAGATGGTACGTCACGAGCCAGACGCGATCGTCGGCAGAAGTACGTTGCCCACGGAAGAACTGCCCATAGTGTTGCAGCCAATTGAGGGGATATTCTTTGCCATCAAACCTGGGAAACTCAAGCTTGTAAAAGCGTGGAACACTGCCGCCAGCTGTGTTCGAGGTCACTCCTGTCCCCATGCCGGCTACCAACGCCGCCGCGGCACCGTTCAGGGTGGGCTAGGAGGGGTTCGGCAACATGCCCGGTCCGCCGAGGCGCGGCCGAAGTGGAGTCGAGGATGAGGACGCAGCCCCGGCTTGCTGTTCCAAGGACGTGAGACGCGATGTGACGACCGCCACCGAACGACGAAGATCGGCGAGATCGCTTTTGGACGCCAGCAGCCCCAATCCGGTGAGTACATCGGACATGATGTCCTGCAGCTTGGCCACGGCGTCCGTCGGCTCGAGCAGCGGCTGCTTGTCGGTGCCAAAATCATCGGGAGCCATAGTCTCTGATACCAAGTTGTTATGCGCCGACAGGGAACAAATGGGATACGAGTGGTATGTGGGAGGTCGAGGCTTAGGCGGCTTAGACGGACGGCGACCCGTAGCTGATCGCCGGAAGAACAAAGGAGATGAGGAACAGAGAAAACGAAGATGAGAAGTAGATTGATCTATTGCATGCCTTTCCTATCCGAACCAATGCCTTTTTATAGGCTTACATATGGACTAACAAATCCCTGAATTAAAGGAGTATTAATCTAACAAACTTCCCAATAAACTGAAACGCAAACTGATCCCTACTATTCACGTCCGGCACAATCGCCCGGCCGCTTCTTCCTCCGTTCATACATGATGCCGACCATGACAATAACCTTCTGAAAAGAGCATGGAAGGGAGAAGGAAAAAGATGTCGATTTTGTGAAAAGATGAAACAATTGATCATCTTTTATTTAAAAATGCCCCAGGGCCAGATTCATCTGGCCGGAACATGATCCACTGCGCTTTTGGACTGAAACCTGCTAATAACATGAACCATCTTTCTGGAACAGGGATTCAGGCTTTTGAGAAAAAAAAACACAAAAACCAGTGTGTGTGGGAGTAATGGCTGCCATCACAATTTGGAAGTATAGGAAGGAATGCAGCTTGTTTTTAAGCATCAATATCCTATTGACCCAGTTGAACTTTTTTTGGGGAACTAGGATAGTTTAGCTCTCCCCATTTCCATTAACAGAAATGAACACCACAATGTTGCTGACCCAGTTGAATTAATACACAAAATATGTGTGGATTTCTTCATTTTCATTCGTGCAGAAAATGGAGGAGGGTCAACTCTGGAAAAAACTTTTGTTAAGATGTCGAGCAAGGCTCATGGCGGCCCTGTTTGTTTAGGCTTATAAGCCAAAAAATGTAAGCCTAAACAAACGTGCAGCTTTTCCGTTTGGTTTTTTTAAAAGCCAAAAGCCACTCTTACACACTTAAGAGCTAGGTTGGAAAAACTTTTTGGCTTATTTGAAGTGAGGGTATGAGTTCACCATTGAACTTAATTCTTTAAAGCCACTGGCTTATAAAACATATAAGCCAAAAAGTTAGCTTAAAAGCCTAAGCCCAAAATAGGCTAGACAGTCCTAAATTGCTTAATATTTTCGTTCCTGCTGCAAAAGAGATTCTGTACAACTGAAGTATAGTATTACACCCTCTCTTACTCAAAGAAAAATAACCAACCAATCAATCATCAATCGATCAAATTGCTTATACGTTTTGGTTTGTTTGTGTGTGTGTGTGTTGGGGGGGTGGATTTGAGTTGCAGTGCAGTGGGTACCTGTAGGCCATCTCGTCCATGAGGGTGGTGCCGAGGCTGGTGGCGCCGGCAGCGAGCGTGGCGAGGACGACGGGGGAGGTGGCGGCGGCGGTCGCGTGGGTCCTCGCCCAGTCCGGGTTGCCGAACCCGGTGACGCGGCCGGCGATGTCGAAGCTGCAAACAAAACCAAACGAGACAGTGAGTCGCCGCCGTGGTTCATTTGGGGGAGAAGGAAGAAGGCAGCGAGCGAGCGAGCATCCCTACATGTCCTTGATGGCGAAGGTGAGGCCGTGCAGAGGGAGTTTCTGCGATGGTGGCGGCGGCGGCAGCACGAACCTCTCCATGAAGGCGCCGTAGTCTCCTCCTCCACCCGCCATCGCCATGTCGAGCTCGAGCTCTGTCTCTCTCTGCCGCGTCACCTCTGCCAATCTACTTGTCTAGTTAGCACCGAAGCTGGTCTGGGCTGGGCTGGACGCTGGCCATCGCGGTGGGGCTAGTGAGGAAAATAAAGTCTATTTGGTATCCTCCTCAACTATAGCTCCAGTCTGACTTTAATATCTCCGCCATAAACCAAATACCTCGACAACCCGAAACCCGAACAAAAAAAACCGACCCGAATCCGAACTACCCGAAATCTCGGGTTGAAAAATTGAAAACCCCTCGCGATGGAATCCCTAACCCTAACCGAGCAGCCGTGACTCCCGAGCCGCCGCCTCGGACCTCCGTCCTCGCGCCGTCGCCGGTCACCCCTCGCGCCGTCGCCGCGTCGCGCGCTCGCGGAACCTCGCGCAGTCGCCGCTCGCGGAGCCTCGCCAGTCCACACCGCTCGCCGCTCGCGTTTTAGCCTCGGGGCCGTAGCCGGCCTCACCCGCAGCGCAGGCTGAGTTCTCTCCCGCCGCCGCCACTGGTTTCCCCTCTCCTCCTCCGGCTACCCGGACCCCGGTTAGTGCATTCCATTTCCAAGACACATATAATAGGGGTTAGTTCCCACTGGGAGGGACACATATAATAGGGACACATATGTAGATTTGTTTGATTGTTTGATTGTTCAATGATCTGCTTCCGGCATGATGATCATCTCAAATCACTTGCATGATGAAATAGAACTTTCATGAATGTGTTATCAAATTATTGTAACACTCGTGTTGCACTGAGAAAGTCAATTAGGAAATTAACTTTAAGGAATGGTATAACTGTGATAATACTGTAATATTGTTCAGTCTTGTTCTTTGAAATAATTTTACAATTTACAATTCAATAGCAGAATATGTAGAAGTCTCATTATCCAATTCTTTTTTTTCAGTCATCAATTGATTCAAAGGTACCAGCAGTAGTGGTTCAAATTCTTGTAACTTGTAAGTTCACCATCCCAAATTCCCAATTCGGCGATTCCATTTCAGCAAGTAGAAAGAGTTTGGTATTAGACGAGTATTTCTCTGTACTATTAGTGAAGAACGTCTCTTCTTCCCGCACATTGCAGCATGCTTCTTCTGACGGCCGCCGCCGCAGCTTCCGGCGGCGTCCACCGCCTCCAATCCCTCTGTCCCATCCGTCGCATCTCCTCCCTCAAGGTTCCCTGGCGCCGAGACGTCGCCCTCGACAACGCCATCCTCCGCGACCGCCGGTACCGCCTCGCCTCCCGCCTCGTCCGCGAGGTGCTCCTCCTCCGGCCGTCGCCTCCTCCTCCGCTACCTCTCCAAGCGCCGGCAACGCATCCGCCTCCCAGTCCTCGTTCCCACCTTCCTCCGCCGTACCCTACCCTCCTCTCTGTTTCCCTCCCCCAACCCCATCGCGTCCCCTTCTCCACACCTCCTCTCCTTCCTCGAGTTCGCCTCAAGTCTCCACGCTCTCCACTCACCGCTGCTCGCCTCTAGACTCGCTAAGCTCCTCATGATCTCCTCCACCCGCTCCCTCCCCGTCACCAAGATTGCCGCTGCCAAGCGCGATTTCGCTCTCCCTGACGATTTCTTGACCTCGCTGGTCCCGAGGTACCCTCACCTCTTCCGCCTTGTTGGAGATCCTGGTCCTGATGCGTCCGGCAACGCATTTCTTGAGTTGGTTTCGTGGGATGATCAGCTGGCGAAGTCAGTGATTGAATTGAGGGCTGACAAGGAGGCCAATATAGTTGGCATTCGGCCAAGGCCGAATTTTACTGTTAAATTGCCCAGGGGATTCTACCTCAAGAAGGGGATGAGGGAGTGGGTGAGGGATTGGCTTGAGTTGCCGTATGTATCACCATACACGGACATGTCTGGGCTTCACCCGGCGTCACCGGAAGCAGAGAAGAGGTTGATCGGTGTTTTACATGAGGTTTTGTCTTTGTCGGTAGAGCGGAGGATGGCTGTACCGATTATAGGGAAGTTCTGTGATGAGTTTAGGCTGTCAAATGCGTTTGCTAATGCGTTCACGAGACATCCGGGGATATTCTATGTGTCATTGAAGGGTGGGATCAAAACGGCGATGTTGAGAGAAGCATATGATGAGAATGGCGAGCTTGTTGATAAGGATCCGATGATTGAGCTGAAGGAGAGATTTGTGGCAATCATGGATGAAGGGCACAGAGAATATTTGGAAGAATTGAGGAAGAAACGGGAAGAGGTAGAGAAACAAAGATTGCAGGAGGCTCATAGGGATGCCAAAGTTGGCACAGGTACTGAGGATGAGATGAAGGGAGATATTGATTGGTCAGTTGAAGATGAAGATTCAGAAGGAGAGACCTTGTGAGTTGTGCATGTGATTTCTGTTGTTTATCTATGGTTAGTATGATCTGAAGAGCAGTGGCCAAACTGATGTAGCAAGAATGTCGAGTGGGCTCAAGCAAAAGGGCCTGGAGTGGGATTTGAACGATCAGAGATGGGATTCAAACCTGTTCTTGGCCACACCGTCGAATGCTTCTCCCTCAAAGTGCAGCAGAAAGGAATTTGACCGAGCCGAGGGGGAGATCGATTTCGGTGTGGTTGACAAGAGGAGAAGAGTCTCACTAGAGGATGATGACCGCGAGAAGTGCATCAATGCAGCAACCAACAATGGGGACGACGGCCAGATTGCTGTTCAGAGAGGAAAGAGCAGTGAGGACGAGATGCCTAGGCAAGGCGCCTGTTCTAGTAGCGGTCCGTGTTGCCAAGTTGACGGCTGCACGGTCGATCTCAGCAGTGCCAGGGATTACAACAAGAGGCATAAAGTGTGTGAAGTACATACCAAGTCAGGTGTGGTTCATATCAAAGACGTAGAACACTGGTTCTGTCAGCAGTGCAGCAGGTTAGTCAGTGATCTCCTTGTGAAATTAACAAGTTGTTCATGTTACATGTACCTTTGTGCATTGTTCAATTTAGTACATTTATGCTTGTGACAGTCCTATTATATCTATTTCAAAATGCCTTCAACTGGGACTCTTCTCTGGTTACAATTTTATGAGAGCGAAAAAAAACAAGTGAACGTAATGTTGTCAATAAGTAATAAAGTCTTGAATCTAGATAGGCTATAAACATCTTGCTACGTTTGTAATATCGCCAATAAAAAAACATGTTACATCCTGCAACCAAACTTTTACTTTGATCAACAGTACCTCAATATATAGACTGGCTGTATGACAAAAATAAAAAAGAGATTTTCTTCAAAAGATACCGATGTTATCCTTTTACCAGTCTTGAGAAACATATCACAACAGAAATTGGTACTCAAAATTGTGATTTGGAGACCGAATAAGTGTAAAAAAAACTTTATTTCTAGCTGAGGAATAATATTTTTTTAGAAGCAACAGACTGGTTCAGAAAAGGTAGTTGTTTGAATGGTAGTTTAAGTGACGATTTTAATTAATGATCAAAAGTTGTGGAAAGTTAGTCATGATCAATGCTGTATCAAATCAACAGCTAAAGTTTCACTTTTAGTTTATGTTCAGTTGATTTGACAAGAAAATTTCCGTATACATTGATCCAAAGTTCTCAGTTCTCACACTCTTAAATCTTAAGTCTAAACACCAATATAGTTCTAAACTGAAGCAGATAATGGATTCAAGGTGTGTGAAACAAGGAGTTATGAGTATAACTAAATTCAGATTGTTCACATAATTAGAAAAAGTCCATATCTTTTGTTCAGTTAGAACTCATGAGCTGAAACAAGAGGGAAAATCCATAAACACCACATTAATCACTTGGTTCACTTTGGCCCCTCTACTACACTTTTGTTCATTGTCATCCTAAGTTGAAATGTTGTACATAAAGCCCCCCACCCAAATACTGTGTGCGGGACATATTTTCCAGTTCCAAGCAATTAATTACTGTGTGTTGAGTTGATGTTAAATTGATGCTTACATGCTAGACTAGTGTGCAATTTGTGGATAACCTTGGTCTGATATAAACATGGTACCTGCAAGAAACTATGATAAATACTGAAGAAAGTGTTAGGTGATCCAAGTATGAATGATACACGCAATTATGCGGGTGCCAATGAACACAAATGATGTGAAGATTATTTGTGTGTCCTTTTTCGTAGTTTTATGGTAATTATTTGACATGCGTTGTCAGGTTTCACTTTCTTCAAGAATTTGATGAAGGATAGAAGAGCTGTCGCTCACGGCTAGCACAACATAACAGGAGGAGGAAAGTACAAGTGCAGGCTGGTGTAGATGCGAATTCCTTGCGTGAAAATCATTCTTTGAGCAACACATTACTCCTGTTGTTGAACCAACTTTCTGGCCTAGATTGTAAGTTTCTAGAATTCTATGAAACAGTTTTAGATGCAGCTATATATTAATTCATATGTGATCAAGCCATAGTCATGCAACTGTTGCTATGTTGGTGGCAGCTAGTGGTCCATCTGAGCAAATCAATGGTCCTAACTACTTGGCCAATCTCGTGAAGAATCTTTATGCTCTTTCTGGTACACAAAGAAATCAAGATATGCTAAAGAATGCAAATTCTGCTGCAATAGCATCACATACTGGTAATTATGTTGCAAATGGCAATAGTCTACATGACTCAAGACCACATATTCCTGTAAGCATTGAATCCACTGCAGGTAAAAAAACAACTTGATTATCTGCTGCTGTTACACGAAGGCTAATGAGTACCACACTTTCAAATAAACGTGTTTCACATGTGTTACCAGAAGAACCTACAGTGCAAAGGCGTGTGCAACATTTTGATTTAAATGATGCTTATGTGGAAGGCGATGAGGTCAATTACTTAGATTTTTAGATGTTTCTCTGATGTATAATTTAGAGTTTGCTGTTATTTCGCTGACATCCGCAACATTTGCAGAATCAAACAGATAAAATTGTGTTTAAACTCTTTGGGAAAGAACCGAATGATTTTCCTTCTGATTTACGTGCTCAGGTTACTACCATATTGCAAACTGTACTAATGTTTCTGTTCACAGCTTTGTTGTTGAGAATATATTGAGTTACTCCAGCTTAACTCTCTCATCAAATTGTTTAAATTTACAGATCCTCAACTGGTTGTCGAATTGCCCAAGTGATATAGAGAGCTATATCAGGCCTGGCTGTATCATCCTAACTATTTACCTGCGCCTCCCTAATTGGATGTGGGAGAAGGTAATGTTGCGCAATGCAAATGGTTGTTTTGATATGGATAAACAGCTAAAACTGTTTCAACAACATATTATGATTTACCAGCTAACTTGCTTTTGCCAGCTTCAGCTACTAAAATGGATAAACAGCATACTAACATAAATTTGAATTATAAACCTTGGATAAAGAAGCAAACTGCTTACTGCTAATTTTCTTTGCTGAATTTGTCAAAAGCTTGCTGCCAACCCAGCTCATTGGATACAGAAGCTAGCTTGTCCACTGATGCCTTGTGGAGAACAGGATGGATGTATGCAAGAGTGCAGGACTACCTGACATTGAGTTGCAACGGTCTGTTCACCTTATTTATGGTCATTATTTTGCTGGTCATTCATCCTTGCTCCTTATAAATTTCATATTCATCTACTTGAGCACCAGTTTCTCATATTTTGCTGTTTCCCTCATCTTGCAGGTAGTCTTATGTTAGTATCTCCCTGGCAGCCTGTAATAGGCAACAAGCACCAGATATTGTTTATAACCCCTATTGCAGTTGCTTGTTCTTCAACAGCAAACTTCTCAGTGAAAGGTCTCAACATAGCTCAACCAACCACAAAGTAGGTACTTCGTGACATTGAACATCTCCACTGACCGAACTGTTAGTATTTATTAATAGAATGTTTGTATTCAGATTACTTTGCATTTTTGGCGGGAAATATCTAATCCAAGAAGCAACAGAAAAGCTACTTGATGGTACTACAATGCAAAGAGGCCCTCAGTGTCTGACCTTTTCTTGCTCCTTTCCTAGTACTAGTGGAAGAGGATTCATAGAGGTAATTTTTTATGTTGTTATGTATGCTCTCATTTTCCCCTTACATTGCGGAATTTCTTGTTTTTTTTCCAGGTTGAAGATTGTGATCATCCCTTTGTTGTTGCTGAAGAAGATGTATGTTCTGAAATTCGAACACTGGAGCATTTACTGAATCTGGTTTCATTTGATGACACCTTGGTAGAAAGAAATGATTTGTTCGCTTCTCGAGATTGAGCCTTAAATTTTTTTACACGAATTTGGTTGGTTCCTTCAAAGGAGCCACATACGAGCTACATCTGAGACACCAAAAGATTGTACTGAGGTCTTTCCTGCTGCAAGATTTAGATGGCTGCTGTCCTTTGCGGTTGATCGGGAATTTTGTGTTGTTGTAAAGAAGCTTCTGGACACCTTATTCCAGGGTGGTGTTGATCTTGATGTCCAATCAATAGTTGAATTTGTCCTGGAACAAGATTTACTATTTGCGGCTGTCAACAAACAGTCTAAGCCTTTATACGGATGAAATCGGGCAGGATTCAGGAGGCCCAAGCTTTAGCGGCTTCGTCTATGAGCATCTGGTACAGCTCCTCAGCCACATTGAGGAGGAAATGGTGTGCGCCATGTCATGCCACCAGCGAAACTGACACAGGAAGACCATTGCTCGTGCCCAGTGGAATACTCACCTGCACCACATCAACAACACTAGTCACATCTTCTAAAATTAAATACTCAAGGTGGAATCAACCAGAAAATGATAGACCAACTTGTGTGTGTGTGTGTCTATATATACACACGGATACTACAGCGATGTCAAGAAGGGAAAATTCTCTTGCTTGGTAATTCTATTGATAGAGAAAATTACAGACCTATTGATACTTCAGACTCCTAATTAAGTTTCAGGTATGTACCCTCTCTGAACCACAAATTGATAGAGAAAATTACAGACCTATTGGATTTGTCATTTGTCACAATAGTTATGACCATTGGCTCACAATATGTGTTGGAAACTATTACTTCAGTCTTCGGTTTGAGAATTCAGACCTTATTATATAAGTACAATGATGAGCAATGTATGCAAAAACTGAATTTAACATTCCTAGATCACATAGTGGAAGCACTAAGAGCATATCATTCAGCTTTGATACACCCTTACTGCTCCCAGTATTAGCCTGATAATAATTGGAAATAAAAAAACGTTTCTATGCCAAAGACGTTTTAAGATGCAAGAAAGAGCATACTCATTATATAAAACTTTATATAAGAATTGCATAGTTTTTCCTCAGTTTAATTCAGCAAGGGATTGTGCTTCTCAATGCAAGTCATCTAAATTAGGTGTTCTACTGAATTTACTTTGTTTCTTTTCAATGGACCTGAAAGCATCAAGAAAAACAACAGCACATTGTTGATTAATTTTTGCCAGTGCGATGGAGATTTGGAATAAATTATACACTGTACAACAAATTAGAATTTGATTCCTGTGGACAAAAACTGAATGTTCAATAATTTTACTCCAAATGCCCCAATGTTTCTACCTGATCTGTTTGACACAACTGGATGATGGATGAAATCCAAAAAGGAAATCATGTTTGTGTTTGAGCTTTTTCTTGCAGAGTATCAGTTAGTCAAAAATCAGTATTATCATCTTATTGATTCCTCACACTTGCCGTTCCATACTATGGACTGTAACTAATTAATACTTCCATGATGTTTCTGTTGGTGCAGAATAGTCCAATTTTACACAAACCAACAGCTTGATTTCTTATCCTAATAGGACAAAACACCCTACCAATTGTAATGGTCATATATCCTACTAAACCTTTCAAACTACAATATTTGTCAGCCATTAACCGTACTCAGATAATTAAATTGAAATGCAGAACTCAGAACTACACCATTAGGTAACCGTGCCGACGAACATCCTTGCCTTGCTTTCACCTGAATGATGATGATTCCAGCCGGAGTTTGGAGCATCTTGCTCTTGAATTTTGTCCCTTTTCCACCAAAAAAAACTGAACTGAACTTTTGTGTGGACATATCTCAAGGTGGAAGCCTGTGTTCTACTCGAGGGAAATATCCTGACTATGACTTGAGAAATTCTGAACTTATGAGCAACTGCTTTATTACACTTTTCGTGGTAACCACGTTCTTTAGTTGATCATCATGAGTTTGCTGTATTTTTGTTCTTCTGATTGACATCGCATCCTATTGTCTCTTACTTCTTCAAGGTTTCAGGATAATTATCTATACATGAAGGTACTAAATCCTTGTTTTAGTCATTATCTGACAAAAATATGAGAGCAATTGGCTAAAGATTGCCATATCTTAGCCAATTTATGAGCTTATGTGTTATGTGGAGAATCACCTACAAAGCACGGGAAGCAGCCGAAGAGGTCGATTGCGCGTCATTGAATTTTGCCACCAATTCAGAATTAATTCAGATATTGGTTTTCCCTTTCTGTTTTCCCATTCTGTTTTTTTTCAGTTTCAAGTTTGGTGTCAGTTTTTGTTATCATTCCTGGCTGGACATTGACATTGAAAGAAACATGTTCGAAGTAGCAAATCATGTTTTTCTTTTTTGGCAGGCTCCATTTCAAAACATTGCCTCCTTTTTGTCATCAAGACATTACCTCAATCATAACTATTGAAACGCCTAACAATTACATGTAAATTTACTATGGTGAAAATGTGGAACACCTACTTCTGCTACTTACTATTGTCATGTTTGAATATTTTTTTATTCATCATATGTTTACGACAATTGCATACATGATATCTATTTAAATAGATGAACCTCGACTTATATTTTTAAATCGCAAATCCACCTCTATGACTATGCCACTGAGTTTATCCGATTTCAATAATTTATCACTAACATTGTTTCTTTCTATAATATACCAGTGATTATCAATTGTTCTACGTTTGACGAACCTTATTTTCAAAAATAACCAAAATATTCTTATGGACATATAATGTTAACAATTGATTTATTTCATTAAAAGTTTCAAAAAAATATAAAAATTTGCATGTGGCTTTCTTACACAACATGGAAGTTTGCATATAAGTTTCAAAGTTTTTTCTGGTATATTTATTTTTTAGAAAAAATAGTTTTGTATGGTATATGAGATAGAATTTGCTTACACAAAAGATGAAAGCATAAAAATATTGTGTAGCGTATGAAAAATGATTTACATTAAAAACAATATTTAATGGAAAAACATCAATATTTAAAGATGTCATGTTAAAAACATCAAACCTAATTAGTACAAATGACATGTAAAAACATTCAGTGGAGAGGAGTCGCAAAAAAACATTCAGTGGAGAGGAAGGTTATAGTTGCACAAATTGGCGACCATATAAGCTAGTATTTAAGGAAATAATTAACAGTTAAAGTTGAAGCAATGATAATCGGCGCTAATAGTTATTTGAAAATAGAGAGTATTTAACATTTTCATGATAAATGGCACAAGACGAGAAAAAGGATTGATAGTTCCACAAAGCCACAATCTCCAATTCTAAAGAAGTTCCATGACAAATTAACAATCTCCACATTGATTTGGAAAATGTTGCACGGAAAAATAATCAAGAAAAACTTGTAGGTTCACATATCCATTCTTCTCGTCACAGCACAGAAGCATTCTGGTCCATACAACAGAAAAAGAACTGGCCTTCGTCTATTGCCATTACAAAATCATCTAAATCGTGTTAAAGTGTTTTAATTTTTCATGCGCACGACCGGGATTGCTTAAAGAAATTATCGTCTTGTTTCAACGCATGAGCTAGACTTCAGTCATCAATCCTTTCACGCATACAATTTTGGGCATGCGATATAGTTGAAAGAACAATCCACAAATATAGATAGAAATCATCAACAACAAGACATTACCATCCACAATTATAACGGAGTCCCATCATCATATATTGAGGAACCAAGAACGTAGAAACATTTGAGAAATACAGCCATGAGAGAAAGAGAAAACAAAAGCTGTATTCCAAATAACATCGTCTGTGGAGTGCAAATTCATAAATTATACCGGGGCAGTATACTGTAATCTTTGTATCACTCCATTTCCAGTATTCCATATATGCAATATAATACGTGTTTAGACTGTGTATTAGTAGTTATATACGGATGAAATCGGGCAGGATTCAGGAGGCCCAAGCTTTAGCGGCTTCGTCTATGAGCATCTGGTACAGCTCCTCGGCCACATTGAGGAGGAAATGGTCTGCGCCATGTCGTGCCACCAGCGAAACTGACACAGGAAGACCATTGCGCGTGCCCAGTGGAATACTCACCTGCACCACATTTTCTACTCACATTTTCTAAAATTAATTACTCAAGGTGGAATCAACCAGAAAATTATATACCTGGCAAAACCCGGATACTACAGCGATGTCGACAAGGGAAAATGCTCTTGCTTGGTAATTATCCAGAGGAGCAGCCTGCATGCCCACCATTGGTGGAGGGCCAGGAACCGTAGGAATCGCAAGGATTCCATGATCCTATGAACAAACAGGATAAAAGGATAAGAGCTGATCCTAATCTGATACTAGCAAACACTAAAAAAAAAATCATTGCCTGCAGAAGAATGCAAGAGGAAGTCTTCTTTCAGTTCAGTTACCTTGAGAAGAGCAGCAAGTGCAGACTTGAATTCGGCCCTTACGGCTTGAAATTCTTCCAGGGGTTCATCATCCCTTGATGCAACGGCCTCATGTATGCGCTCTCGTAATCCAGGGCCGAGGTTAGGTTTTACAGAGTTAACCCACTCTGCATGGTTTGCTTTGAACTGAGACCTGGAATGCACACAGTTTTAGTGTTTTTTTTTATCTCACTGACCACAGTCCTATATATGTAACTCTGGCTAGTGAACGAGTACAAATCTTATCACTAGACAACACATATGCTGTTAACAATTATCAGATTTATCTGCCTGAAATATGAACAAGATGGTTGGTGTGTGTACTAGAGTAACAGTACAATTCCAAATAAAACTGTTTGGCATGGTATAACCTTAAATAAATACGGAATATTACCAGTAATTAACAGCATTACTAGTAACCTTAGAGAAAAATATTACTACACTAGCAAAATTCCCATGCTTTGCTTTTACTATACTTATTTGAATATATGTTACTTACTTTATTCAAACAAATATTAGAGTATTAGATAAAAATATCAGGGGCTTATTTGTAAAACATTTTGTAGTGGTGGTGGACATAAGTTGCAAGTGAAACCTCAGAAGGCTGGACATGACATGTGAAATGACAGACAGAGCTGGCACGGAAGGTAGTTCGCTTTCAGAGAAGTCAGCAATGAACTTCCGTATGCTTGGAACATTGTCAGAGATGAAATCTCCAAGGTTGGCATTGTCTATTGCGTGACCTGTGAAAACAAAGAAAAAGAATCCCCATCAGAAAAGATGTATGGTAGAAAGCAAGAATTTTATAATTGTAAGCTAGAACATGAGTCCATAGACGATTTGGCACTACTCACTACCAAATTTCTTCGCTACTGAAGCATTGACGATTTGATATGTGCGGTCATCGGGAGACCCTAAGATTTGGAAACAGTCCATAGGTATTGTAACTTGAGTTGGGTGCTTGACAATGTCATCAGGCAGTGGCAACAACACTTTGGTTACACGAGACAATATAGATAGATCTCTGGCGAACCAACCTGCATAACCAATAGGATTTTTCAGAACCAACCTGCATAACCAATAGGATTTTTCAGATAATGGAAATGGTTCATATCTTCGACCTCCGCCAACAGGCACACAACCAATAAATCTAAAAAAGATAAATAAAAATACTCGAGATTACTTTCCCTCCTGATGATATCCAACTGAAATACCAAATAAAAAACACATAGATTCAATCTATAACGCTAGTCTATAGGAACTAGGCCAATTGCATAACCAACAATTGCATGAAGAAACCAGAAACTCATCAATCAGCACCACTCTGAATAGTGGTTAATTAACAGTTGTTTGTTTGCTCCTGCCTGTGATCGTGCTGTAATCATTCTGACCAGCGGCGTTACGCAGTCAAATTAAGAGTGTAAATTTGACCAATAAATTATATATAGATGCAGTAGTAGACATAAATTAATTAATGGTAAGAGGGAAATGGAGGAGATAATAAGTGCGTAATAGTAGTAATTACCAACGGTATCAAACATTTGTGCCATGGGGATGACGTCTTGAGCGGAAACGAGGCCATGGGAAGGGCGGAGGCCGAAGATGGCGCAGTAGGCAGCAGGCACCCTGACGCTGCCGCCGGTGTCGGTGCCGAGGGAGAAGTCGACGAGGTTGGCGGCGACGGCAACGGCTGAGCCACTGGAGGATCCGCCGGGGACTCTGCCGGGGGCGCACGGGTTGGTCGGCGTGCCGTAGTGCGCGTTCTCCCCATAGATGCTGCGTTGCGGCCAAGAATTGAATTGGAATCTTGGATTTCTTGGGTTTTCTTGGATTTCTTGGGTTTCTTGGGGATATATACCTGTAGGCCATCTCGTCCATGACGGTAGTGCCGAGGCTGGTGGCGCCGGCGGCGAGCGCGGCGAGGACGACGGGGGAGGTGGAGGCGGCGGGCGCGTGGGTCCTCGCCCAGTCCGGGTTGCCGAACCCGGTCACGCGGCCGGCGACGTCGAAGCTGCAAACCAAAACCAAACAGTGAGCCCGAGTCGTCGCCGTTCATTTAGGGGAGGAGGAAGAAGGCAGCGAGCGTACATGTCCTTGATGGCGAAGGTGAGGCCGTGCAGGGGAGGTGCGAGGATGGCGACGGCGGCGGCAGCACGAACCTCTCCATGAAGGCGCCGTAGTCTTCTGGTTCTGGGTCACCTCCTCCTCCTCCTCCTCTTCGACTCGCCATGGCGATGGCGGATGGCGTGCGTTCCGTTCTCTTCCGCGCCTATGCGTCACTCTCACTTCACTCGGTTCGTCACTTCGTCACTTGCCAAACCATGGAGATCGAGACGGAGCAAGCACTGCGCCGAACTTTTGGTATTTTTAATTTTTTTATTAAAAGATTTTCAAAACTAATTTTTTTAATAAATTGTAAAAATAATCTCCCGCCGCTTTAGGGGAGGACGAAATTTTAAACTGACACGACAGATGACGGTATTTTTGCGAAAAACTTTCTTGTCGCTCTCGGCAAGGGTGATTTTTGCACTTTTCACGTAAGGGGCCGCCTACGAAAGGGCGACCGACCAGCAAATTTACAGGCGGCCCCCACGTCGCTCTTGCAGAGGACGGATTTTTGGTCGGCTGGCCCTTCAAAAATAATTTGCAATTTTTTAAAAAATATATAACTTTATAAAAAATAAAGGTAGAGTTTTTCAATTCTTTTAAAGAAATATATAACTGTAAAAAATAAAAGTAGAGTTCTTTTAAAGTAATATATAACTTTTAAAAATATTTTTTGCAATTCTTTTAAAGTAATATATAACTTTAAAAAATAAAAATAGAGTTTTGTAATTCTTTTAAAGTAATATATAACTTTTAAAAATAAAAGTAAATAGTAAACTATAAAAAAATTAGAAAATATGAATTGAAAACATATAAATACATTTGAAGGCAAAGTTAAAAACTTATCTTTATTCAAAATACAAACATTTCATAATGGTGAAGTGAAAATATAACAAACATTTTACTCAAAACTGATAACTTTAAAAATGTTGAAATAAAAATTCGTAAATTCCAGAATGTTCATCTATAAATTTAAAATTTTGTTATCAAATTGGTTCAACACAAAATTCAAGAATTTTGAACTCAATTTTGACATTCAGAATTTAAGCAATTCACACGGTAGGCAATGTGCGTAATAATACATGCATAACTCAGACTTCGTCGACAATCTCAGAACACATGAAGCATCTTTGTCCTCGAGTTGCTTGTCTAGTGGACCTTATCACCTGACAATGGAGACCACAATGACATTTTGAACATTCCCGCCATGTGAGTAGTCCTAGCGGATCTACCTGCCATTCCAAAGCTTCCACAACAATTCGACGTTGATACTCAGCCTTCCGCCGAAGGTAGTCCGACCTTGTTTCGCTAAGTGGGTAGGAACATGTTCCGGCGGCTCGTGAGTTCTATGTATCTATCCACTCAATGAAGTTGCACACCCGATGGTATGCCTGCGTAAAATGGCACCATGTTGTAGGAACAAGTTAGCGTTTTGTGTATTAAGCATAGGTATTACAACTCGGAGGAGATTAGTTATACCTAATCTATGTTGGCGCATTGGAAGAATCTCCTTCCCAAGTTTCTACGTTGAGGGATGACGTAAGTATGCAGCCATCCCCACAATGACACAACGGATGGTCACACCATGGTGGAATCCAACCAACGGAGGGATGGCTTCGCCAGTTGAGACGCTCAGAAAATGGATGCTCCATTCTACCAAGATGTGTAGGAAACTGAACGAAGATATAAAGAGTTCGTATTCGGGTGGTGTAATATACAGTGGAGCAAGCAGAGGCACATCTCAACCTAACGGGAGTTAATTCATTCAATGGATGTGACAACACGTCCACGCGCCAGCAAAAAAGATTCATTTAATCTTAGAAAGCAGCGTCAAAAGTTGAATGCGACAAAAGTTGAATGCGACAGCTCGAACGCTCCAAAAGATGATAGCGACATAAAGGACACGTCGCTCACGCGCCGAAAGCTGATAGCGACCTAACATACACGACTCTCACGCGTTGAAAGTTTTTCGTCGTTTGGTTGAGTAGATGTTGCGCAGGCTGTGGACCGTACGAACGAGTAGATCATGCGCGAGTACGAATGGCGTAAAAGGTGGTCGTGACATGTAAGTAGGATGACCCAACACACTTAAAACTCAAAGGTTAAACATATACAAATAAGTAGCACAAAGATACTAGTGTCAAGGCCTTTCAGAGCATGTCCAACGATATCTCTAAATGATCTTTAAATCTGTGTTTGAGAATTTTTTTAGAAAAAGTGGCTCCATCGAAGACTCTATATAGATCTTAAATTATAGGTTCTCGAAAATAAAGATCGCATTCTGAGAATAGATTACTTCCGTCAGTGTGAGGATTTTTTTTCGCGAGATCTGGCGCACGCAACCGCTACCACGAGAAAGGGGACGGAGCGTCGGAGCGGCGACCAGGCCCGCGCCAGTCCCTGCTGTCGTGCCGCCTACGCCAATGCACCATGCGGCAGGGCCTGCGCTTGCTGCTACCACGCCAACGCATATGCTGCTGCAAATGCATCTGCTGCTGCCGCGCCTACCGCGCGGTAGGGCCTGTGCCTGCTGCTGTCGTGCCCATGCACAGATTGAGTCATTCACAGGTCAACATATACACATCCAACTTTCACACGACAACCATGCTCAAATCAGCTGTTCTTTTTGTTGTGTTTTTGTTTCTCCATTTATCTTTTTCCTAATTTATTATCGGTAGAAAGATGGATAGAACCCACTGTTGCACGTGTATTGGAAAATCTTCGCGAGATTAATACCCTAGTGATTGATGGGCCTCAGTTAGTTAAAAAAACATAGAATCAGTTTTGAGAATGTGCCCTATCAATTTTTTATTTTATTCTTTAAATTTTTTAGGAATTTTTTTAGAAATTTTTGAGAATTGATTTTTGAGAACCTGTTGGGCATGCTCTTACCCCTCTCCCTCCTACCATGCGCCCTAATGTGCCTCTGGGAGTACGTGAGCCGGTCCGGGGGTACGGCATGACCTGCCCGTACATCAAGTGTGGGCGTCACCGGTGGTTGGTCCTGGCTCTGCGATGGAGGTGCTCTGCCAAGCTGTGAGGCTCCGATGATGTACTGCTCTCGATCCACCAGATCATCAAAGTCGTCGCCACCACCTGACCCACCTGCCTATGACGAAGAGGCGCCTGCACGAAAAATCCCTACCGAATACCCTGCTGGAGATATACAATGTTACACAATAGTTATGAGAACTAGTATAGTTGTAGTAAGTACTGAATGACGCATGCTCACCCAGAGGGTCTCGCGGCTACAAGAATGGACAAGGGATTGACGAACCGCTCGCTCTAGCAAAGGCGCCTGAGGGCAGCATAGGACCTACGAGGCATGTAGTTTGTGAGACCGTGCACAAGGTTTGTATAATAAACCATATGATACGAAACTGACCTGTGGAGGGTCCAACACCGTGGGAAGCCGATCCGGGGGTAGGGGCGCGTGGACGTGAAACTGTAGCGACTGGTGGAGGTATCGCGTCCACGGCGGTACGGTAAGAGAAGACGCGCAAGATCGAGCGCATCTTCGTCTGCATCCGCTCAAACGTCAACCTCTGCTCCGCGTCGTTCAGGTGTTCAGCGTCCAACCTGAGCATCACCACTTTTGGTTGATATCGGCACTCATGGCTTATGCGGCGTCAGCTTGTGCAAGACAGTAGTAAGCAGGTCTGTAACTCGCATTTATACCAACTGAATAGTACGAAAGGAGGAAGTCTGTGAAAGATGGACGTACTTCAATGAAGTAGTCTTGGTCACGGTGTGTGGGGTATGTGTCCATGACGACTGCCTGGTGGTGCTGTGGAGCGGTAGGAGTGAACGTCACACGGGCATGCATGCGCAGTAAGTAGCAGCGAAGGTACGCATGGTAGTTCTCCTCGGAGTGGGGAAAGAGCTCGTCGAGGACTTCCTGGGTGGCTATCAACCAGTCCTCCACATACCAGTGCAGTTGCGGTGCCCACAGTGTCCCTGCTTGTTGTCCTCGGCGAGTAAACCTGCAAAAAATATTAGGGTTATCGATCTCTTTGAGGCAATAGACATGATAGTTATAAAGTTGAACACAAATTACTCACTGGTGGTCCTGGGGGGGACGGGCATCGCTGGGTTGGCTGGAAACGCCTGCTTGAGTCCGAACTGCCTCATAACACGCTGCGGGCAGTGAGGCTCGATGAAAATGTCTAACACCATCGGCACCAAAGTCAGCCAGTACGTCGCGTCACGCGTGCACAAGGAAGAAAGACCTAAAGGAGCTCTCCCAGAAAGACCTAAAGGAGCTTTCCCAGGCTGCACAAGGAAGTCAGCCAGTACGGCGCGATCTCAGGAAGCCTCATCACGGGCACAAAGCCGTGATATCGTCCTTCCATCCCCCTACACCGTCCACTGGCCCGACAGGATCTCCGACTAGTGGAAGACCTAGCAGGTACTGCACGTCCTGCAGTGTCGGTGCCGTCTCCCCACAGGGAAGATGGAAGGTGTGTGTCACGCCCGATTTTTGATCGGGATTAAAAATCGTTTAACAATACATTTTCTAGAAATTATTGAAAGTGAAAGTAATTAAATCAAGTAAATTAATTAAGGAAATTAAATTTTCCTTTAAAAATTATGGCTGGAAATATTTTTTAATATTCTCCATGCCCTAAAATACTCTCTGAAATTTTTCGTAAAATTTTGGAGCTCCAGAAATAATTTTAACAATAAAAAAGCATTTAAGTAATTATTTAAATAAATTATTTAATCAATAAATGATGTTTTTATATTTTATTAAATACTTTGAGTGCCCATATATTTTTAGAACTTTTCCTGGAATTAATTGAGCATTGGAATTATTTATAAAAATATAAAGATCGTTTATCTGATTAAATAAAAGGAAAAACAAATTTATATTTTGTTCGTGTTTGTAGGCTGTTTTTCGGCCCATCCTCCAAAAGTCCGGGCTTTCTCCCTAGCGGCCGCCTCCCTCTTCTCTCTCCTCGGCCCAGCTCGCTGGCCCAGTCACCACCCGCTCTCTTGCGCAAGTCCAAACTCCCTCCCCGGCTCAACTCCTTCTCTTCCTTCCTCTGACATGTGGGGTTGGGGCCCACATGTTAGGTCTTTCTCCTACCTTCGGATATCCCACTCTGGAAACCGCCGCTATGCCCGTGCCCTCGTCACCGCCTCCCCCGGCCCCCTCGCATCACCTCGCCTCTCGCACGTGTGTGCGCCATCCCCGCCTTTCTCGGCCGCGCCATTTCCACTCCCGCGATAAATCTGCACCGCGTGCTGCCGCCTTAGCCCACGTCGGCCGCCCCACTTCGCTGCAAAATTTGTGCGTTCCCCGGCCACCATTTTCCCCTTTTTCATGCCACCAATTCAGCCGAGAGTCGCCATCTTCCCCAAGCTCGGTGAGCACTCCCTCCCCCTCCACCGTTTTCCCCCCTCTCCCGCTCGTACCCGAGCCGCATTGCGCTTTGCCACCGCCCGCGCCTACACGCGCTTGCGTGCGCACCCTCCGCCGCTCGCCGGAGGCCTCTCGGCCTCGAGCGGGCCATGCCGCCGCGTGCCGCCTCTGCCGGCCACTTCCGAGCGCGCCTTCGCCTCGTCGTCGCCTCCCCGCCCGCGTCGCCTCCGCCGTCGCGCCGCCCTCCCGTGCACGCGCATCTCCTCCGTCGCTCCCATCGCTCGCCGACGACCTTCGGGTCCCGTGCTCCGCCGTGCCGCCGCTCGCCGGCGTCTTTGCGCTCACCGCCGATCGGCATCGCCACCTCGCCTCGCTCCCGGCCGTTGGATCGGCCGAGGCCGATCAAGCCATCCTTTCCCCGTGGCCGCCCGATCCCCTTCGGGCGATCGGCCGTCCACGTGGTGGACCGGGGCCGGTCCATGTGGACTCGATCCACCGTGGGCCGCCGTGGACCGCGCGTGCCCGCTAACGTCGGTGACGTCGGCCCTTCTGCGACGTCATCGCACCGTGCCTCGCGACGTCGGCATCGCTCTTTTCCTTTGTGAAATTAATTAAATATTACGTAATAAATCGAATTAATTTCCAGAATTCAATTAAATGGCCTAAAACTTCTAAAATTCATATCTAATCCATACGAACTCCAAATTGGGTCATTCAAGTTGCAAAATTCATCTAAAATTGAGCTCTGTATGTTTGTTTACTTTTCATATACTGTTTATTTGGTTTTTATTAAAGTTTTTCCTCGTTTTGCATGCCAGCGTGTAGACTTCGTTGTTTCAGGAGTTCGTGCTCGCGAAGAAGAGAAGATCAGCTGAAGGAAGCAAGGCAAGTCACATTCCTCCTTGACACATATTGATCCCAATTTATAAAGTATTTATTGTTTGCAAATTAAATTGCATGTTTTGCTAATTACACGGGATCGGGATGACCTATCGGATCGCTTGTGACATGTTTAATTGTTACCCGTTCATTGTCAACCTGGGTGATTAATTTGACTAACTCGCATCACTTACATGATCTGGCTAGAATTATTTCTGCTTAGCCATGCTTAATTAAACTAGCTCACCTAAAGGGAAAACTACACACATAGCTGATAGTCTCATGAAATAATGGTCGTGGACCAGTATCACCTTGGATGTAAAGATGGAATTAAAATATGACTAAATGGTGGGCTGTGGGTGCATGATTTTGCTTGTCACACCCATGGCAATTAAGGACCAGTTCATGGGAAACCCTGAAAGACTTACAGTACTTACCATAAGCCAGCATGGGCAACGGCTGGACTTATAGTGTGCATTTTCCTGGCCGACACATCCAGGCAAGGGTGGACGTGATGGAGTTCGGATGGACCAGGAAAGGTCTATGCGGCTGCCGGATTCACCTAGGCATGAGAGGGAGCTGCCTACCTTGGATATAAAGGTAGGGGCGAAACCTGAGGTGTGGTGTCGCTTGGTCAGGGGGAGTTATGCGAAGGGTCTTGTCACGATTTTCTCCTTGCAGTATCATGACGATACTTCGAGGCATGGCAACAGGTGTGGAATCGTGTCTTGTGGGTACAGTTGTACACCTCTGGCCAGAGTAAAACTATTCGAATAGTTGTGCCCGCGGTTATGGGCGATCGACCAGATTCACCATGATTAGTCCCATCTTAATAAATTGACTTAATGGAAGTGGACTAGTTCAGGTGGTTTGGTTGGGCCTGTTCAACGTGGAGATAACGTTGTTCAGTGAAAGAATTAATCTTGATTAAATAATCAACTGTTTTACTGTTTTAAACTAAAAAGCTTTACAACCGCATTTATGCAAAATAACCCAAGCCACTATTGTCTCTCCTTGCAAGTTTGTATTTCCCCATGTGGCTTGCTGAGTACGGTGGGTGTACTCAGCCTTGCTATTTCCCCCTTTTCCCAGAAGTGTAGTGCTTCTGAGTTGAAGACAGAGTTAGAAGACCAAGGCTCAGACTCCAGTTGAGTTTGCCTGTGGAGTGGAGCTGAAGCCCCACTAGGATCGCCTTTTTCCGCTACTGCTGCTTTCTTTCGGGTGCGAGGACTAAGTGCCTCTTCTATTAGTATTTTATGCTTTATTTTACGCTTTGGATCTGTTTATTGATTTGTCATTTTGTGTACCCTGGCTGATTCATGGACAAGGATTTAATACATAAAATAGTCTAGAAATTTTGCTAAATTTCTGGACGTGACAGTGTGCGTCTCGGGCCCCCACCGATCTACTAAAGCAGCCAACAGCGACCAGTCGGCATCCCAGCGCTTCGTCGGGTCTTTCTCGTCCATCCTCGCCTCAACAATCCTGCAGAGTGCAATCTGGCCTGCCTCATGCAACCTGCGTAGCGTCAAGTCGAAACATTAGTACTAACAAATTAGAGTCTAGTCAAATTTGCCATCAAGTAAATGAGTTAAGACATACGACGGAACATGTCGCGGATCAACACGCAACAACTCGTGAGAAGGACGTGGACGGAAGGTGCTGAGCTACGCACCCTCCACTGCTGACAGGTACGAGCGGTGGCTCCTATCTAGTCCCCTGTTGAAGAGCACTGGTGTGTCGTGCGCCATACTTGCATACATAAAACTGATTAGAAATAAGCAACATCTGACTCAATCAAAATCAAGAGCAACAGAAACACGTAACTAAAATTCAGAGCAATGAATAGAAGTCCTAAATATTTCAAAATTTTGTAAACATTACACAAATAGTTCAGTACAATGATAATGCATATTGGTAAAATACACATTAAAGAAATGACAACAACATTACAATACATCAAGTTTCAGAAGGATAAATATTACACCGACAATCACATAAATTGCAGCAACCGGAATACTTAATGGCGCACAGACATAAATAGGCCATTGCATCGCCAGCCGAGGACGTAGTGGCCGCCTAAGAACGCCTAGGACATGGTCGCCTGGTTGTTGTTCATTCTCCAAATGGACGGCTGCCATCGGTTGCCTGTCCAGATGGACCCATAGCCGAGACGTCTGGAGCATACCTTTATGAGCATACCTGGCACCCTGAATTACCTCGTTATCCTTGTATTCAAAGGGTACTTGCTGTCCCTCTGAGATAAGTCTAGAGAAATATGCTTTTGTCCAATCAACGGGCATTACATCTTCTTCCTCGTCGGATGATGCATTGCCCTTCGCCTGCTCATTTTCAGAATCTTCCCTCTTCATTTTCTCAACAATTGCTTCGATTCTCTCCTCCTCGTCCGCCACGCCATGGCCTCCTACACTCTTGTTTCATTATCCCCACTTTGCACCGATGGTCCAACATTCTCCACCACATTGGTAGGACCCTCAATATCTTCTGTTTGCACTGTAACACTACTATCGATTTCATGCAATGCTACAAAAATAACAACGGGCCATGACCTTTCAAAAGCCATCTCCACGTAACGTCTTCAGGAATCAGTGTTATCTATAGGCATTAGTTTCCAAAAATATCCTTCTGTTGCACGACTCACAACAACGGATAGTGACATTGTGTTCATTCTTGTATCCACTTTAAATCCACATAGCAACCAACTATAAATTGACTCAAATGTTCTCTTGGTAGGCCTATCGATGCTCTTCGATGTCATCTTAAAATCAGACAGATCAACATCATCTGGACCAAATCTAACGTTGCCTTGACCATGAACTATTTGAAATATGATATTACTTGCCATTGTGCCTAATAAACAGATTGAAACTAAGTTTATTTCATACTACCAATATGTTGCCTAGATCAATCTGTAATTCGAGCTAAGTTAAAGTCTCTAAAAATATGTTTTTTGTTCTACATCTTAAAATCTACAAAATCGGTTTGTCCATCTAGATCTACCCTCTATGTCCGCTATGTCCTAGGTCCAATTCCCTAAAATAAATCATGCCTTAATTTATAAATATAGATTTTCGCTGTGCTCTAGATTTGAGTGCTACACATCTATTCAAATATTACAAATACATGCTATTTGGACTAGTATTATACACAAAATAAATAATATAAAATAGATCAGGATATTGTATTTACCTGCGATCGAGTAAGCACACCGACAGGGCTTCGCCGCTCACCTCCTTCTTCCTCACCTCTCTCTTTTTTTCTGGAATTTAGCGCGTTTCAAATGAGGAGTTTCAGAGGGCACTGGGCTTTTATACCTTGCCGGCCAAAAATCGTCCGAGGCTGAGATTTCCTCAAAAATCGCCCTCTGCAAGAGCGACAAGGGGGCTGCCTGTAAATTTTCCAGGCCGGCCGCCCTTTTGTAGGCAGCCCCGTATGAACAGTCAAAAATCGCTAAGGGCGGCAAGGGACTTATTTGCAAAATTACGGCCGGCAGCCAGACGGCGGCCAACGGTCATCTGCCACGTCAGCAAACTCGCCTTTTGTGTGGGCGATTTTAAAATTTCACCCTCCCAGAAAGCGGCGGGAGACTATTTTTGCAATTTTTTGAAAAGAAAAATTATTTTTGAAAATATTTTAATAAAAAAAATTAAAAATACCAAAAATTTCAATGCGTCAGAGCGGCTGGGCTGGATGCCGGCAATGGAGACCCAATTCACCCCATGGAAATAGCGCGTACTATCTTCATCCCATAATATAATATATAATTATGATGTAGTTAAATTTTTTTATAATATGATCATTTGTCTTATTTAAAAAATTTAATATAAATATATAAAATATAAGCTAATATTATAGTTTTTTAATGATAAAACATGTCATAAAAAATAAATAATATTTATATTTTTAAATAAAACTAATGATCAAACATTATGTAAGTTCACAAAAGTCGATGTCGTTATATATTTTTGAACCAAAGAGAGTATGACTAAATATTCCTTAGCATATCAAAAAATATTTTTATGGTTGGAAGAAGTAGAATTTTTTTAAAGTTTTAAAGATAGGAAGTGCAATGCGTGAAATCAAATGTACTCTCTTCGTCTTTAATGTACAGCAAGTTTTAGGGTTTAGATTTTATCCAAAATAATACTGGAAACCTATAAACCTAGGACATGTGAAAGATAACTTTTACCACTAAACTACAATACAATTCAATACAATAAACCTACTCCCCTGGCTTTATTATCACCCCGTAAAAAAAAGTTCAGATGAAACATAAAGATTATATACATTGGATTCCACACATTACGCTTCCTATCTTTAACGAGATTTTCTACTTCACAGAATTACTTATTTCGATCAACTCAGGAATAGTCATAGATATTTCAGCCTAGTTTCGACAATATAAGCTCGATGGATCAATATTGAGGCAACATAACATAACAGGAGAAACTGTTTAGAAAACTCTGCGTGCATATGGAGTCCCCACTGGGAACAGGGAACAGAAATTTCACCGAAATTATAATTCCTACAGAAATGAAGACATAATCCCTCGAATTTATCCCTCATGCCAGATATGATTGTCACGATAATTCCCTCATCACATATTACAAGTAGCAGCTCTCTATGTTTAAATAAACGTGAATGTTGTTGTTTGGATGAAGCAAAATCATGCTGCTCCACTACACCGCCGGTTCAAGTAAACATTATTAGGCAGCATGAAGCTCCAAGGCTGGAACTAGCTTTGAAGAGAGATGAATGGTATTAGCCGTTTTCAGCTCGATCATAAGCATTGGATTTGTGCTTGGGTGCAAATGTAAACCCTTCTGGAACTTTGCCAAGCAACATCTCTGAGATCCTGATCTGTACGTACATTAGACAAGATATATATTCTCAGCTTCTCAGTCATTTGATAACTAGTAAGCGGTAGATATCATCCAACACCGAGAATGAGGACAGCTTACCCAGTCAGCTGCTGAATCAGATATCATTAGGGTTTCAAGATCATCACGGCCACAGTAGCTTGGGGGCCTCCAGTTCAAACGTTGCGGGATCACATCCAACAGGCCAACCGGAATGTAGCGGCAGGTGTAGCTTAGCCATTCCAGTAAAAAATAGCGTGTTGTTTCCACACCTGAAAAATACACATGATAATTTGAGGATCAAGACAACCCTTTCGAAATCAATTTGATTTCATGTGAGCATTTCAGTGCAGCAAGAAAAAAAACAGTTACACGATGATAAGCAGATATTATCACATTCCAGTCCTCACAAAACTCAGAATCTGAACCAATATCTAGAAAAAGAGAGAGAACTAACCTTTGGAATCGGAGCCCCAGTGTTCCAGACCAAAACTCACAAAATCTTTAAGAATATTGAATCTCTCGCCAGATGTAATATCCCAGTGCCTTTGTTCTTTAATCTCAGTAAATATCCAAGGCTGTCAAATGAAAAACATCATGCATTAGCACAAAATTAGCAGACATGGACTTGAGGGAACAAAAGCCTGCCATTACAGCTAGCAATTATATCATTTTTCTCATGATAGATGTTAAAGTACATACTCTGCAGCACCACACTAACCTTTATGAGTGCACCTCGAGCAATCATGCATGTCGATATTTTAGAGCAGCCTGAAACATGGTTGTTCCAGTCAGTAAAAGAGAATACATCACCATTTCCAACGACATGCAACTGGTCAGGGGCTTTCTGGGCACACTGGTAAATATAGTCCCAATCAGCAAGTTTGCTGTAGCGCTGTTGCCGAGATCGACCATGTACTGTTATGGCTGACGCACCCCAGTCATAGATGTCTGAAACTATAGAATCAGCACGGTTCCTGCCCTCAAAGAAAGCAGTTCTTACCTGGAATCAAGTGACAGAGATCAATATGAGCAAAGCAGTGTTTACTTCCATTTTAATATGTCACACATGTCTTAGCCTTCAGACTCTCTCCCCTCCCCATGTACCCTCTCTCTAATTAAACTTTGCATTGATTACCAATTATGAGACATAAAATGTTCAAGCCGGCTATGTCTACCCATAAATAGTACATGTTAACATGTAGCACCCTACCAAAAAGACTTCGATAAGAAAATATTTGGTTTTTCGTAGCACTGATTCTAGTTCAACCCTGTTGACCATAAATGTGAGAATGCATTGGCAGCTCAACATCACGATGAAATCACCAAAACTTATGCCCTCAAGTGCTAATTAGCTCCTAACAGAGTATAACTGAGCTATTGCATTACCTTAACAGTTAAAGGTTTTTCAGTAACAGTGGATGCTGCTTGTACAATACTCTTGATCCTCATAGGTTTTGTTAGCAATGATGATCCAGCACCTTTGTTGACAACAATATCAATTGGGCACCCCATATTTATGTCAATGAAATCAACTGAGCATTCGTTATCCACAAGTTCAACAGTTCGTGCTACTGTATCTGGATAGGCTCCACAAATTTGCACCCCAAACAAATCCTCTGATGAATGCCGTCGCAGCAAAGCCCATTCTGAAGCTTGTCCCTATATGAAATATATCAATGAGAAAGTGTCTCATGAAGAATATCAAACAGATATATTAACTTAACTTTGCTTTGGTTCAACATTTTGTAATAGGTGTAATAAACATGCTAATCAGAAACAGGAAAGCATACGATGAAACGGGGCAGAGGTAATTTATTTAGTATTTTAACCTGTAAAAGATTTGTGCACATAGCCATTTCTCCACAAGTAATATCAGCTCCCAAGGTTTTGCAGAGTCTCCGAAAAGGCAGATTCCCGACAGTAGTCAAGGGAGCAAGGTATAACTTCTCCCGAAAATCTATTATCTTCTTTTCACGTAAATGAGGTGTTGTGATTAGGTCAGTTCTACAAGAACTTGCATTATTTGAGGGTACTTCCAATCCATTACTCAAATTAGTATCTTCAGATTCAGTTTTAGTGTTGAGAGTACCTAAACCAAAATGTTCCAAAAAAGGTCAACACATCAAATCACAATAAAAGGAACAGATGCATTGAAAACGGCAATCTTAAAGTTCAAGAACAAACCAGCTCCATGTTTGTCAATTTCATCACTTTCAACCTTTGACTTCTTTGTTGGCCTCGGTTCAACACATGGAATTGAGTTATCAATCAAAGGCCCACCCTCTGATCTATCCAATTCTTCACACAAAGTAGAATCACATTCCGCATTTACAGGAGGATTGCAAAGAGGTTCTGTTTTTTCATCACCATTCCCGTCTAGATTATCATGATTAACCTTCTTATCGTCATTTGCAGCATTCGGTTTGTTCTTAATGACTTCCTGCATACAAAGCATATTAAATGGACCCAACAAATCAATATTTTATCATGCGATAAAAATTCGGAAGTAGCAATATGGAACATTCTAAACTGCACCAGATGTCTCAGAAGTCTGATATGAAATATCTAAATCAACTAACCAAGAGAGCTATAGAGGAAACATCACACTTCTGCATTGGGATACCAAGTGAGCATCTGTCATCACATGAAATCAATTACTTCCAGGAACTTATCCGTATTTGCTGCAAACTAAATACTAACTATTGAAAAGGGCTATGAATAGAACTTGTATTCAACATGAGGGTTCTAGTCCTGAATATAGAAACACAGAAGGAGCACAAAAAGGAACAGAAGGCCAAAGGCCAACTTAATATGGCATATTTTCATGTTGAACACAAACCAAGAAGACATTATAATGACTAGGCTACCCCCTAATTATTCTATCACTATCCAAGTGGTATATCAAATGAATTATAGAATATAAAGTAAAGATAAATATTTATTAGGGGTACCAGAGGAAACAGCGCATTTTGCATTGGGATACAAAATAAGCCCTATTGATGAACATGACTATTCAAAACATCTGCCCAAAAAACATGGACAAAGGGAGTACACGACCAATTCTGTTATATACATTTATAAATACGAGAGGGGCTTTTCATTGATTATTAAACAGGCTATATTGGCTTCCCAACACAACACATCTTCTACCATTTCTGCCACCACCAACTACAATCATTAAGACACTAGCAGGAGGTGTTTTTTGGCAGATACATAAAACAGCACTCCAGGAGTTGTATATGAATGACTCAGGGTCAAACAGGAAGCAACCACAATATATTTCTTCCACGACACATCAACAATTAGAAAAACAAGTTTAGAAATGTGAAGCATAACACTAAGGTGTTTCGTTTTTCCACATCATTCCTTGGACATGATAGTTATTGTTATTATTTGCTACCATACAATTTGTTCTGACGAATAACATAATAATTCGGTTTTGCAACTTTCAGCAATAACTGTATGTGGAAAGAATAAAATTCTGGCACTGATATGTCAGAATGTTTGCAGTGCAGGTGTGCAGTCCACTAATTTGCTGCAAAGAAGCAGCCATGCCAGTTCAAGCATCATGTTTCCATAGTTAGAGATACATTAAGATTGGAGATGCATCACAATATCTGGAACCATAATTTCCTCATGGCCATAGAACTAAGGGCTACCATATGTATTTGGTAACCATGTTTCTTTGTAAATGATAACCAATTAACCTTCAACTTTCACACCATCAAAGTAAATCCATGATCCAACAAAATTAAGTTATGCACAATATTGGAGCAAATTAACAGCAACGATAAAAAGAGAGATCAGATAGATACACAACCAGAAATTGGGAGTTATATACCTTAAGACCAAGAAGCTTGATTTGTGCACTGGCCTTGGGGAACTTATATTTGTTCTTCCATAAGAGCTTTTGAATGTCTTTGTTTAAAGCATTTATCTCATGTTTCTCTGAAAGATTCCCAGAAGCTGCATGGGTGTACCCAAAAACTATCATGTCCTTATGTGTACCCAAAAAACGACAAGTTAGTCCATATGGACACAACTGGTCCAGAGTGGCAAACGGGCACATGCCCTCAAGGTCTGCTGGTTTCTGTGCACAGAGAACAACAAAGATATAATCCATGCCTAAGAAAGTTCAGGGAAAACGATCCAATAAAACAGTACCTGAGCCAAATAGGCATCTATGTCATGGCTGAAACGGCAAGAATCACCATATTTGCAAGAGCTCACATTTCCACTTTTCCCTACTTCAATACAAAGATGTGATGAAGATTTCTGTTCCTGCAGAGTAATGAAATTTTGTTCAGCATCGGCGCATTGAGTGGATTACAAAATTTGCAATATAGGCATCATGCACACTGTATACATTTGCAACCAAAAAGTTCAAGCGAATTGCACATTGTATACATTTACAACCAAAGTTCAAGAAAATTGCATGGAACTGAAAGTGTGAAACAGGGACAGCTCTGGACAATTTCGTGGAAGAAAGATGGTGCAAAACTCAACTTGTAGTTTTTACTTTTTACTAGTACGAGAGTAACACAGATACCAGAAAGAAAATCATTGGAAGATCAAACAGAACTAATTTACAGTTTACACAAGCATGAGAAGAAGCATAGTGAGCCCAAACTCCCAATGGAGCAAATTAATTTGTTGGAGCCAGAAACACCAAAATTTATCTGTTTGGGGGTGGGGGTGGGTGGGCTATCGCCTGGTTAGCTTAGCAAACAAAAAATGGAATGTTGAAGGAAACTTACTAAGAAGGGCCGTAAGTGGGTAAAGAATGGATCAATTGAGCCTTCTAGTAGGTACATTTTGGTTGTGAAGATGAAGATGCTATTCTCAGAACGATCAATATTGTAACTTTATGAAAGAAATGTACCAACATATCAGTCTGATATATTGAAACGCCTCGAGCATTTTATAAGTAATAGTTCATCCAGTTGCACATACTCTTGCTTCTTGCATCAAATCAAATAGAACATGAATCCCTAGTTCGTTATGGGGCCTCTGAATTTTATCAGCATTACATGTACCTTTTGACTTTCAGTATGCAGTTCTTGATTCTGAATTAACAGTTATTTCCCATATCTACAAACCTACAACAACTCAGAATATGTACCGCGTTTCAAATTGCTTAGCAAACTGATACGCAACAGATACAGCACAACAGAATTGAAAAAAAAAACAACATGAGCATTACCACAAGCACCTAGCGAGCACTGCTACGTAACCCGGAGCATTAAAGCAAAACCACCTCGCGACCACCGCGATGACGCTTACGGCTTACCAGCTTGCGCTCGCGCTTGAGCTGGCGCTTGGACTTCTTCTCCGCGACGACGGCGCCGCCGTTGGCCTTGCCCTCAACCTTGGGGGCGTCGCGGACAGGGGGCGGGCGAAGGAAGGAGGGCTTGACGGGGGCCACCGCACGTGCGACCAGCTCCTCCGGGCTGGGCCGCGGAGGCGAGGAAGCGGCCGTAGCGGCGGGGGAGGAGTCCGGCGGGTCGGCGGGAGGCGCGGCGGTGGCGGCCATGGTTGCGGCGCGGTGAGGAGCCAGGAGCCCGAATGCAGCGGGTGAGGGTTTTAAGGGAACCGGACTTCTTTTTCACTAAACCCCTTCTAAAATGGTAAATTGCTTAAAACCACTTGGCATTTGGATACTTTTTTCACAAACATTCGACAATTACTTATTTTTTTTACTATAACCGCCGCATTAATATGTTCATGTGATCTCTCCATCTTAAAATGTAGATATAGCAAGTAGGAATGCATTAGACATATGCTAGGCGGATCTAAGAGGACTTACTCCTTCCGTCTTCCTCCTCCAGTCATTTTAATCTTCCTCCTCTCCCTTTCATTCCCCTCTTCTCTCAATAGTGATTCGTTTATTATAAATCTAAACAGAGACAAACAGAGACAGTTTACATTTATATTTTGGGATGAAAAGAGTAACTAATTTTTTCACATCCATTAGATCCATTATGTGTTTACATTTTCTTTGGAATTTGCCAAGAAAATAAACTTTTTTTTTCTGAAAACCCTATAAAGTTCACGTGTTCTAGAAAATTGCATACAATTAGACATTTGGCTTTTTACCGCATGAAATGTTTGGTAGAAACCCAAAAATTAAATATTTGACAAATTTGTTGTTGCTATGCCCGTGGCATTAGTATATTCATCTAAGTTACTAGTTTCTCCACATTCATTAGCTGCATTATTTATTTGGACCTCCTTTTCAACGGAAGGAATTTTCTAGCAATCTTCGAAAGAAATCGACCAACTCATATCTGGAAACTAAAAGAACTCTTATGATAATTTAGTACCAGTCCTTGTTCTACTGGTGACGGTTTTGCAAGATCCAGATAATAGCCAGAATCATGTTTCAATTCTTCTGCAAAACATATTGAGTTATTCCCTCAATGAAATTAATCAGATTGCAAAAACAATGAGAGGGAAGGACATAAATGCTCATATACATTTACAATTTGCCACAGCATATGGCATACCCTACAAACTAAAGAACAGGTGATCGCCATCTCTTATCACTTCAATGTCCTCTACCTCTGCGCCTTCCACAGTGAGGATCCCTCTCGCTGCCTTACCAAACTTCTTTTCTGCAAATGGGGTACATGTCAATCTGTTGCTCTATCTGAACATCTGATGGCAATAATATTTATGCACGCGCATCACAGTTCTCATACCTGAAAGTTTCATCAGTTCTTGCAGTGAATCTGGGAATAAGACGAGCTTCCCCGGTGAAGGTTGCGGTGCTGTGCTGGTCTCGTTGGGAAGTTGCTCATGAATAACCACCCGTTTGGGTTCTTTGCAAGTTAACATTTTGTGAGCGGCCTCTTTTGATTCATCTACAGCAAACTCGGTTCCCCTTTCCAAAACCGTTGAGTTTCCATTCCAAAGATGACCGCTGATAAAAGCTGCTTCCTTTGTTTGCACCTTCAGAGACTCAAGGTACTGGACAAAAAAAAGTATGTTCCAGAGTTAAGTGAATGTATGAAAAAAGAACTTATTGCAACATGATTTACATTACATACTTCCACAAAATCGGATACCTGAATTAAATTGGAGAACACGATGTACCCATCTGCGGCGTTAGGCCGGACGGTCTGGAGCAGATGGCTGTGGCTTATGCGGACAACCTGGGTGAGCCTCCTGCTCCGGATGGTGAACGGCTGCGGGATGCTGAACAACACCCCGATTTCCCCTGCCATGCCCTGAGGTCCTATTCTCATCACATGCTGAAAGGACACAAGATTTTGTCAGAGATATTTCAAGCTTCACAGCTTCAGTATCTTGAGAACAATAAGTGAGTTTATGTAAAGTAATTCTGATGATTTACCTTCTCTGTCCCATCTGCAAGGGTTGTCAATGCCTCCTGATACAGGGGAAAAATGAAGAGAAATACAATTAGTCAAATGACTTTCCCGTCAGATCATGAACAGTAAAGTGAATGAACAAACATATCGGGGATGTTCTTACCACTTCGCCGGAGATGATGATATAACAGTCCGTCGAGGTCTCATTCTCCAGGATAACATTCGCCTTGGGGGGAAATAATTCTGCTTTCATCTCCGCAACCTGAATTTATTTCGTTAATCAGTTAGTCCATTGGTACATGCAGAGTTATCCAAAGCATTTGCTACTCCATTGAGCAGTGGATGGCATTACCAGCTGCACAATGAGGCTGTCAGAGACTCCCCGGAACAGGTAGCAGCTCTCGACAGCACTCTTGAACAGGTGCTGCATGATGCCAGACCGCATAGCCTTGGGCAGCTCCGACAGCACCTCCTGCTGCAGCTGCTCCTCCGTCCTGAACCTGAGCTGCACGCTGGCCAACATCTGCTCCCTCATCGCCTCTGGCAGCCGGTTCATGCTCCCAAACTCCGACACCCGCTGTGCCATGTCCCTCTGAACAAGCCACGATCGATCACTAAACTGAGCTTAAGTTGGTAAAGAAAAGAAAACATGCGCAAGGTATGTAGGTAGCTTACCATCTTGAAGGTGTTGGAGGCTTCATGGACAACGAGGTTGGTGATGTTGCCGATGATGTAGGATGTGAGGCCCATGTTGAAGAGCATGAAGGCAATGCTGAACAGCATCTCGCCGATGTTGGTGGCGTGCAGATCGCCGTAGCCGACCGTGGCAAGCGTGGTGATGGACCAGTACACTGCACAGGTGTAGCAAAACCACACACTCTGGTCCTCGAAGCTGTGGATCTGGCTGCCTATCCATGTAAGCTCCTTGATCTTGTAGTTGAATGCCATCCACAGGTAGATGCAGGCGGCAAAGTGCAGCGCAAACAGCGTCACCTGCATCCATGCAGAAGGTGAGCACGAACATTCCAGATTTTATACTAGGTAGGAATGAACTTTGCCGAGAATGCTGTGTGACTGTGGCAGTGTGGAACGGCATGATCTTACACAGAGGAGCTTGATAAGCCTGGTCCACAAATAGCTGAATCTGATGTCCTTCTCCACCCTGCAAGATTCAGAATTCCATATCAACAATTGAATCACATATGCATACAGCATACTGTTGTTCTTACTCCAGTTCATATTAGCAATTGATGAACAATGCTATGTATCAACTCTATTAATATACATTGGTGTGTACCTTGCAAAGAGCTTGCTGACACGCCGTAGTCGCCAGAGACGGAGAAGATTGAGGAGCCCCCATAGTCCTTGTCTTTTGCCGGTAACAAGCTGGTAGATTATTTGTAAAGGAATCGTCGAGGCTACATCCAGTGCGAAACACGGCCGTTTCAAGTACCTAATAGTAAAAGTTCATGCATATTAACAAATCAAGAACTCTGAAGAAACAAAAAAAAATATGGAGAGGTGTGCGTGAGGGATCATCACCTCGTTGTGACCTTCCTGCGGTCAGTTATGAGGAGGCCGGTGGAGGTGTCACGGTACGCAACGAAGAAGGATATGGCAATGTCGATGGCGAAGAAGACATCGACCACCAGGTCTGTGACAACAAGCGCAATGGAGGCTGCCTTCTCCATGGACAGCTCGAATGGCGATGCCCATGCTGAGTACAGCACCAGCATGATCAGGAACTTGTGCCACCACCTGTATCTGCAGCTGTGAGGGTTAACGACGAACGGTCCTAGCGAAGGAGATGCTTCACCGAATGCCGGTCGGAGAAGCTCGCTTCTAGCGGCCATGGCGGGGCTCATCGTCACCGGCAGTATTGCCACCGATGTGCTGCTCTGTCTTGTCATGCTGCCTGCCACCTTATTTGCTGGTGTTCTTCTCAAGTTGGTCTAGTTTCGATGTTGGACTGATCAATCTGCAGCACACAAAATTCATGGCTGAATTGGAAGAGTTGAACCAACAGTTTTGAAGCAAAAGAGGGACAAGATTTGCTGCATTTGATCATCAGATAGTAGAAAACAAGAACATGTAGTTACATACCTGCAAGCTAGCTAGCTATAACACGACGCAATCTGAACGCAGGACAGCGTCGAGAGAGGCCATCTTCGCAAGATGCACAAGCGGCGACATGATTGTAGAAACAAGCTGCTACGAATGAACCAATCGATCTGAGCAAATGAAGGGGATAATTGGAACCATGTACGCCCTATATGTAGGCAGTGGATCGAATCGTGTCGCACAGTCCGAGGCGGACTCCCAATGCGAGAGCATTTCGGATTCCTAACACGATCGGATTTCATCACAACTCTGTCCGATTTTATATTATTATTCCCCAAATCAAGTACTAATCGATAGGATTACCACCTGCTGGTGGTGGGGGACTTGGACGCGGCCGGGAGAGACCCAGAACTCGTGCTGTGCCTTGACGGAGGCTGCGAGGTTGTCGCGCTCGGCGGCGGCGCGGCGCGGCGCGGCGCGGCGTTGGCGGTGAGGTTCTCGCGCGTGAGGTGAGCCCTGGGGTCTTGCCGCATCGCCACGATGAGGTCGTAGATACGACAGCCACTCGGGCTGGCCGCCCTTGCCGCACTCCCCCACCGCCGGCTGAGCGACCCACGCGGCTCCACCGGCATCGCCGCCGCCGCCCAGCGTTATGGCTTTTGGAAATCATTTTTGCTATACATTTGTCGTGTGATTCTTGGGTTTGATATTTGACGTTTTTTACACCGTTGATTTGTGCCAAGATTTGTGCGGTAGATGGGAGGAATTTTGGCTGGCAGGTCAACATGGGCCCCACCTTTACTGTTCAAAATTTCGATCTTTGTGCTCGTGCGTTGGTTGTTTTTTTTCTTTCTCTTGTCTTTTTCTTTCTCTCTCTGTCGGTTTCTTCGTGGGTGGCAGAGTCCGAAGGGGAGAGAGAGACGGAGAGAGCGGTTGAGCTTACCGAGCTAGATCTCCGTCTATTTCTCCATTGTTTTTACTAGTTTTTAGTGTCGACGAGTTTTAGCGAGTGCTCCGGACAAGGTGATGTGCTTAGATTTGTTTTTGTTTGGTTTTGTGTATGTAATCTGTGTTTTTATTTCATTTTGGTTTAAGTTAGAGAGAGAGTTGAAGCGAGGAGGCTGTATTGTTTGGGTGATGACTTGTGGTTTGGTTGTGTGCTTGTTTGATTTGTGATTATATTTTGTTTTGGTTTGAGTTAGGTATAGGATTGAAGCCAGGTGGATGTAGTGTGTTTTGGCCGATGTTTTTGTCGTATGATTTGATTTTGGTTTGAGGTAGATACAAAGATCTAACATGTCTAAGGTAGCTAGTGAGTCTTTGAGATGATTTGCTTTTAGAGATCTAACATGCATGAGGTAGCTAGTGAGTCTTTGAGATGGTTTGCATTTAGAGCCCACATGATTCTCTCGCTTTGTAAACATGTTTAGGTTTGTGTGTTGTTCTAGTTCGAGTTCTCCTTGGTGTGATGAGGCCCTCCAGACGAAGGCGATGAGCTCGACGATTTTTTTGCCGTCGGCTGTGTTTCCTCACTTGCTCCATCCCCTTTGGGGTTCCGTGGCATATAGATTCATCTACTGGTTTACACCCTCTATTTTTTGCTTTTAGGTTTGGGTAGCTGGTGGGATTTTTGAATCTGGGAGTACAGTGTTTTTATTTGTATCACTGTTTTTTATGGCTCTTTTTCTTTCACTGCATATAGGGGAGCTAGCTAAACTGCTGCTTCTTTTTTTGGGGGGATGTGGATCTGAATGCTGTTTATAGTGTGGCATGATTTGTTGCATCTGTTTGCAGTTTTAATCTTATGTACCTGCATGTAGTCGATCTGAATGATGTTTAATATTATGTACTTGCATGCTATTTTTTCCATAATGCAATGTGTGCATTCAAGGTTGCTTGATCAATGGGCTTTAGGAATTTTTTAAAATCTCATTACAAAGTTTGCAGTTGCCTAGAGGAATGAAATATAGTTAATGGGCTTTGTTTGCTAGTCATTTTTTGTTGCTGCAGTCGTGGTTGTTGCTAGCAAGCATGATAGTGTGCCAAAGGTGTTTACATTACGTGTAGCAAGGAGTCGCAGATGAAGAAATCACAACGGAATAGCGCCAAAATTTTCCCTTATATCGCTGTTCAATGGAGTTACATTTATATTTTTACAGAACATTGGTTGCTTATTACAAATCAGTATGTCATTTTTCTTCAAAAGCCAACAGAGAATATATGTTACATTTCAGAAATGCAGATATAGTTTCAGGTTGTAGAATTTATGTTTTTGGCATACCAGATATGAATTTAGTGCATGTGCTTCCAAATCATGTTATGAATATAGTTCATTGTCCAATAAACCCCCTTCATAGCTAGGCCAACACTCGTTGTACAATATCGTCTGCCCATAGAGTGTTATCTTTGCTGCTCCTGCAAAATAAGTTCATGTGCTCTTTTTTCCCATCTATTTTTTGAGTTCCGTATCAGTGCTTGATAATTGTTGTACTTGTACATAATTCTATTTTGCAAGCACTTTTAAATTTATTACTCTATACAAGACCTCGTGCTTTATAAATGTTTTTCCAATGTTCTAAAGATTCTAGTGCTTATGTATCATTCCTGGTGGTGGTATATTTCTTAGTTGTTAGAAATGTAGAACATGATGAATATTTTTGATTATTCAGTCTGAAGAGAAGGAAAATTGCATGAATTTGGTTGAGTTACAAGAGAATTTGAACTCCAAGGCCCTGGTTTTTCTGCTAGTACTATAGAATACTGTATTTATTCTTCTGTTGTTTTGTCAAAGAGAAATTCCTAATGATGAAGTGCACTGAAACTACTGGATCAGAGACTTCTTTGGGGTTAAGATAATGAAATTTGATTACATTTACAGCCTCTGCCAGTAGGCACCTGGTTCATAGCAGTGTTAGTGTGAAAGAAACAGGGGGTAGTACTGCAGCTCTGGTATGGTCTTTCTGGTCTTTGAGGTTTAGCTTGTTCAGGTTTCATCACTAGCTAGCTTAATTGCTGGGTGAGTTATTTTTTATGTGCATCTTCTGATCAACCAAATCTATTTTTTGACAAGTGTTCTCTAGTATTTTGCGTTGTGTGTATCTCTAGCTATACATGTCTTTATGTGCATGTTTTTTTATTGGAGATGGGGATCAAGGGGGCTAATCATTTGGGTAATGTGTTTTTTTGTTGGGGCCAGGATAGATCTTTAATTTATCTTGTTTGAAATAATATTTTGTTCATTATGTGTTTGTGTGAAGTTATATTTGTGCTTGGTTTGTAAGCTCTTCGTTTTTTCATTGTAGATTTTTAATTCCGCTTGTTTTTATGTTATATGACTGATAAATAATTGATTTGTATGCTATAGTAGTACCATTTGTAAATGATTGATTTGTATTCTTGTTAATGAGTTGTTTATTTTTTCCTGTTATCTAGATGCCTCATGTTGAGAATGATATGTTGGGTAAAAATCCCATTGAAATTGATGATTCTGAAGACTATGTTGTTAATTGTGAATTGAGCAGTGATTCTTTAGGATCTGTAAGTATTGTTGTTTGATCTCCCTTTGTCTTTATATGTTGTTCTGTTATTTATTATAGAATAAACTTGCTAAATTTTGTTTGTTAAATTGTATTATTTTTCTAGGATGAAAGTTTTTCTAATTCTGAGTTGGATGGAATAATTTTTTACATGTATACGAAAGAGGTGTGTGATGCATTATTGCTTATATTATTGTTTACTTTTTTCTTATTATTCTTATACCGTGTTATGTGTTCTAGGTTGTACAAGAAATAAAAAAGAAGTTAGTAAAATAAATCTTCAAAATATGATTTTCGTAGATCCAAGTTATGCAATTTTTTAAAAAAATATATTTCATGTTTTGGCATGCTTGCATTTCATATTATATGCTAACTTTTTGTATGTTTGTGATATGGTTAATTATATAGAGTGCAATATGATTTGTTTTGTTTTTTCCTCAAGTTATATTGTGTAATTGGACAATATTTTTAAGTTAAAAGTTAATTGAGTTTTATGGTATTTTATTTGTTTATTATTGTGAATGCTTATATGTATTATCTATTTCCCTTCTTATTTGAGTTGGGTTGGACAGTATATTGGATCTTCAGTGTATCTTAGAGCCAAGCACTGTTCATAGTTATATATAATTTTGTTTCCTATGTCTCTAATGTAGTATCTTTTGATACTTTTGTGCATGTTCTATTGTTTTTACTGATGGAAATGTCAAGAAATGCATGTACATGTATTATCCTGCAATTCAGTCCATTTTGGTTTTGATTTTATTTTTTTAGGACTAGCCCATTTTGATTCAATCAGCTGCCATATAGACCCTTCTCAAAAGCTTATACAAATAATATTTGAATATCTATTCATTTTAGTGAAGTTGTGCTCCCTTGTGTTTGTTGAACACTGCACCTTTACTATTTAGGCTGAGTTCGGGATGTGGAGTTAGGAACCCCGCATGAAAAAATGTGTTGTGCATTAACGCGTGATTAATTAAATATATCCTATGATTTTATTTAGTTGGCTCTTTGTATTTTTAAATTTACATTTTTATTGTCGTTCTGTTTTGTTATGTATTACTTATTGATTTTATTTTTATATTTTTTTATGATAAGAAACCAAAGATTTCCAAGAAGAAAGCAGTATCTTTTTCAAGATTTTCTTGTAAATATTTCTCTCAAGTTTTATTTGCACTCTCTGAAGCTCAAAAGACTATCATTCGGGGCTATGGTTTTGAGTCTCTTTTGCTGTTTGATAGCACTTACGTTCCAAAACAGTTTGCTACTTGGATTTGCGAAGCATGTTGATTACAAGTCATCTAAAATTATCTTGAGCCAAAAGTTAATTTTTTTCAAAAGAGACAGTTAGCACTATTTTTGGATTGCCTGTGGGCGGTTTGGAGTTTGGAAAAGATTTTGAAGTTGGAAAGCAATTTATTCTATCAAAGTATGGGTTGAGTTGTTTTCCTTCGGTTCGATTCTTTGGTGACCAATTCATTAATAGGGCGCAGATGTTAGATGTTTGAGTTATTACTTTATTTCGATTGTTGCTTTGGCTTGCTTTCTTTGCCCAAATTCTTCATTGGTCCAGTACAAAGTATTTGACGATTTTTGAAGATGTTGATAATCTCAGAAAATATGATCGGTCAAAGTTTATTTATGATTGGTCTTTGAACTACATCAAAAAGTTCATGAAGTCAAACAATTTGGGGGGATGCTTGTTCTTGTGGGCTGTAAGTACTTCACTACATTGTTAGTATAATTTATTTTTAGTTTACCTTTTAGTAATATTATTATTTATACTTTACCTTTTAGTAATATTATTGTTTATATGTACAAAGTTGATTCTGATACCTATGGTCTTAGGCCTCTTCGAGATTTCAACTCTGTGTGCTATTATCAGTTTTTTCTTTGGCTTATTTTGATTAATTGCAATTTAGATTTCAGTTTTTTTGCTTATTTGTAATTCTTTTATTATTTTTGTAGCCACAACCTGCTGCTGATAGAGTATTTTCATTTAAAGATAAACTTGAGTCTGCTCTTGGTTCTGTATTGCCATGCCATATGATTGAGAAATTGTGCTCTTTCATGGTTGATCATTGCTATGAAAAACACTCTAATGATAGTCATTGTTGTGAGAATGTTTTGATATCTGCTTTAGTTATGCTTGCTGAAGATAGTGCTACCCAGTCTGAAAATGTTCAAGATTTTGACAATGTTGAATGTCGATTTGAAAATGTTGCTGATGATACCAATGTTGATGTTTCTAATGCACTTGCCCCTAAATGTGATGACAATGTTGTTATATCCACTCCAATTAATGCAAGTGAGTTTTTATTTTCTCATGCTTGTGTATTTTACTATTTATTTTACGTATTACATTGTTTTTTATATGTAGATGTTAATGCTTCAATACCAAATGATGATGTTCAACCTTCATGTTTTGCGAATTATTGTTGTGTTAATCTCTCTATAGTAAGTAATTTTATTTTCTCCTGTCTTTTATTAAAATATTTTAGTCGAATGGTGAGAATGCTAGTGCTTCTAATCCTGCTGCTCAATTTATGTCTTCAAGTAAACTACATAATGGTAATTGTTTTATATATTTTACATAGATAATGTGTTGAATTGCTTTTTTGTTAGTGCATTTTAAAATTTCTTTTTTCTCTTAGGTGCTGCAGCTGTAACTCCTCAAAATGTTTGTGGTTTGAAGTCTAAGATTTATGCTGATGAAAATTTGAATGGTTGGTTAATTTTTTTGATATTTTTTGATTTTGTTTTATACCTTTTTTAATTCATTTCTCAATCTTATTTTCTTGTTTTTGCATACAATGTTTTTTAGTCTCTGCTAGTGCCACTGTTGCTGCGATTCGTAATGTTGCAAAGAAGTTGAAGTCAAGATTGACAGAATTTAGCAATGAAAGTGTTGACTATGATGATGATGATGATGATGATGATGATGATGATGATGATGATGATGATGATGATGATGATGATGATGATTGTTCTGAAAATGTTGCTGCAACTAACCCAAATCACAAGGATAGTGAAGATGATGGTGATATTACTCCTTCTTCAACAGCGGTAGTTACTTTTATTTTGCACTGCTTGTTGAAGTTCTTTTATAGTTGTTCATTCTAGTTGATTGAGTATGATGACTTGTTTAAATTTAATGTTGCAGCCTTGTATATCTTTCCGATCTGTCTCTGATACTCCTCAAACTTCCAATTTCAACAATATGACTAGTAATCATAATTCAGGAGAGACACATCAATCTTCTCAAAATGTGTCTAAGCGATTGTTTCAAGATGTTACTGTAAGTGTGCCTATATGTGTTTAATATTTTTCCCTTTTATGTTGCAAATTAGTTTTAGTAAGTATGCATTTAAGTCTTGTTTTTGTGGAATTCTCCTGAAGTTGTTTTCTTGGGTGAAAAGTTATTTTCCCAAACTGTCAAGAAATCTTGTGTCAAAACTGAAGAGATATACAATGCAAATATTCAATTATCTCAGTATAAGCATGGAATGAGCTCTTCTGGTGGCAAATTACTTGTTCATGGCCCTAGAAAAATTATTGTCCCTGCAAGACATGCATGTGACCCATTTGTTTCCTCAATGAAGCGTCGGTTTCCTGTTTCAAAGCAGGAGAATAAATATTATATTGCTTTCTGCCGATTAGCAGATAGTTCTAAATGACAGAGGTACTTATATGCTTTTTTTGCTTGTACCAAATTGTGTGTTTACTGCTGTAAAATATTAGTAATGTTAATTTTATTATTTTATTTTTATGGATTGTCGTTGCTTATGTACTTGTTATGTTTGTTAGTTATGTATAGGTATGTTTTTTATACCTTATCTTATTTTAAATTTGTAGTTTAAGTCCCGATCATTTTGTGTTAAATTTGGTTAATGTTATATAATTTGATTTAAAATTTGTCATGCTCACTAATTGATAATGGCTTTTAAATTTTTCACGAGTTGATAGATACATTTGTTCATTTTTATGTATTATAAGCTTCTAATTTTTTTTAAAAATAATATGTAGCTATGAAGCTGTTGATATTGATAATGTTCAAGCCAAGTTTTTTAGTTTTGGGCATTCTCTCAAAAAGATTGGTGTTGTTTCCCCATATGTGATATCTGTCTTTTGTCGGTTCCTGTTTCAAACAATCATCCATCTAAGAAGAACTATTTCTTCCCATCTATTGGTGTAAGTATTTCTTTCATAGTTTTTTATTTGTATTTGTGTTCTTTTTAAATCTCCCACACTGAATGCAGAATACATGATTTTTGCTAGGCACAACTTATTGTTGATTCTGATATTGCTGATTTAGAAAAGGTCAGCAAATCTTTCATTGGAGGTGCTAATGCTAGGCCTCTACATTTGTGTGACATGGTAATGTTTCTTTTTTATGAGTGCTTTTGTGTTATTCTCTTTTTAAAAATTGCATTTATTATTAGTGTGTAATTTATTATTTCTATTTCGCAATTATTTTTCCTATTGAATATCTTCAACACTGGTTTCTGTTTGTGGTTGATATAAAAGATAGAATGCTTGTCTATCTAGATTCTTTGCATGCTGAAGGTGATGAGTACTTTGGACCAATAATGCCTCTAGTGGTAATTTCTTTGTTTTATTATTTGTTGTTTTTATTGAATTCAGATTTTTAAAAGAAGTAAATATTTATTTCAGCACTATCTATAATTTGCAGTTGAAGAATTTACAGACTGTCTAGGATAAACTTGAATTCTCTCCAATAGACTTTAGCACTCTTAGGACCAAGTCTCCACCTGTTCCACGGCAAGAATATAGGTTAGTCTTCAATTTTCTGTTTAGTTTTTCATTCTGATTTGTTCACGCTATTCTTAGTATTTTTTTGTTTTGCTTTGTAGCTTTGATTCTGTCATTTATGTGATGAAGTTCATGGAAATTTGGTCTCCAAGAATCATTCTGTTAAATGAGTTTGGGTCAGAAAATATCAAGAATATTCGCGTTTCGCGTGCAGTATGCAAATCAGTTGTTTTTTCATCCCTACAACAAGATGTTACAAACTGAAGTTGAAGATGTAGTGTTGAATTGGTTTGATCCTCGTAAGTTCATTCTTATTGACCATTTTAATTAAATTTTTTGTTTGATTACTTGAATTTTTATTTTTTTCATAAAATTTGAATTGTAGGTGAAGTTTCCATGTGCTTCGCGAGCTGCTGGTTGTTCAAAACAAATTTGATTACTGTAGTTTTCAAACCTTTTATGTGAAACACGTAGCAAAAATGATGTATAAATAACCTTCTACCTTTCAGCTCAATACTCTGTATCATTTAGTACATGATTCGTTTGCAAGAACTTAATGTAGTACGTGAGAACTTCTGTGAATTCTATTACATGAAAGGAAATGTAATACATAACTCTATATTCTACAGCTTTTTTGTTGACTGATTTGTTGTTGCGTGTCATGTTTCACTTTTGTTTGAGTTAGCTTCTGAATTCTGCTTCTTTTTATTTTGACCATGCACCGCCGGTCTCTTTTCTGCAAGAAAGTGACAATGGATAGTTAACGTTTTATACAATTTCATTTTGTATTAAGATTTCTTCGTGTTCAGCATTACTCTTGCTTGTTTGCGCTCTTCTTTTTTGTTTCCTTTAGTTTTTCTTTATTCTGATTTGTACTTGCATTTGAATTATTCAAATATTTTGTTAACAATTCAAACATTTTATATGTAATTAAAAAATAATTTCAAACTTACTTGTTTTTTACTGCTCTCTTCAACTTGAATATTCTTTTTTGAACTTTCTATTATGTTCTCTACTATTCTTCTATACCTCTTTGGTTTTCTTTCTTTTGTATTTGCTATATTTGGGTCCTCTATTTGTATTTCTTCATCAATTGATACTTGTTCTGCTTGGTCCACACTAGTATTTTGTATTGTGTTGCTTTGATCTTGTGACAACTGGTTTTCATCTTCCTGTTGAACCATGAAGTCAATGTTCTTGTCCAATTTGTCAAGTTCATCCAACAGGTAATCATAAGTCCTTTTTCTCTTTTCTACTTTTGATGCTAAGTCTGCTCCTTTTCTTGAAAGAACATTGAACATTAGAACTGAATATTCTGCTCTTTGTTTCTGCATGATGATATTTTTCATCTCTTTGATCTCCTTCTTTCTCCATCTTTGTATTATGTAATTTTTTGGAATTTTTCTGACATTGAGCTCCAACATTACTTTCAGAATGTGCGAGCACAGGATCCCATCCTTTGAGAACTTCCCACAGATGCAGTTGAAGTTTTAATTTGGTAAGGCTATCATGACTATATGCTTCCTTGGTCTCCATTCTTGTTGTGTGCTGTTTGGTGAAACAAAGACTTCATATACTTTGCTTGTTGTTAGCACATTTGTTTGCAGCCTTAGAGTCTCCTTTAGTTCTATCTGAAATTTCTTGAATATTGTCAAGTTGTATAATTCAGATGCTTGCTATTCTATGATACAGTTGAACAACAAGTTTTTTGGTTTCTTGCTTCTTGATTCAAAATCTTTGCTGTACTCAGTGTCAAATATAGTATTATTTATATTCTCATACTCCTTCATAAAGCTCATTACACTGTGTTGTGGTCCAACACTTCTTTTGAACCTGCTATTTGTACCTTCACTTAGTTAGTGCAGTACTTTGTATAAAAGGGCAAAAATCATACTTGAAATACACTGGCACAAACTGAGCTATGTTTTTCCACATTATATTCAAATATTTGATATTCTGCAAGCTGAACTTCTCAATCATCTGTGGCCAAAGTGATTCAAACTCTGCTTCAGTCAAGCAATTGTTCAATATGTATGTGTATTCCTCATATAGATTTTTGTTTGATTTTTCAGAGAACATGCTTCCTGTCTTCTCTCTGCAATTTTTTTAATGTGAAACAAGCAGTTTCTGTGTTATGTTCTTTCAAACACTTGAGCTATCGTTGACCTATGGCATTGTCTTGGTCTGTATTATTATTTTTGGATGTTTTTCACCCATTGATGTTATGAATGTTTCAAAAACCCACCTGAAAGTCTCCACTGTTTCATCTCCTAGAAATGCACTGCCGAATAAGCAAGTGTTCCATGTCCTGTAACACCAACAAATGGTGCAAATGGCATGTTATATCTGTTTGTTCTATAAGTTATGTCGAAACTTATGCAATCACTATATTCCTCATATAGCTGTGTTGACCTCCCATCTGTCCAAAACGTACTTGTCACCTTGTTATTTTCATCAAGCTTGAATTTGTAGTACATTCCAGGATCTTCTTCCTTTTTCTTTAGATAATTCAATACTTGCTTCATGTCATTGTTTCTTGTTTCAGAATTTATCGCTGTTCCAACATTACTGACATCCTTCTTGGTGTAGGGTAACGCTGACAAGCCCCCACGCAGAAATAAGAGTATGACAATCATGCTCCTAGTAGGTATGTTGCACTCTTTTAAAGTCCTTATTAGCCTTTTCTCCTCAATTGTCATATTCTTATGTGATTTGAGAAACTTTGCCTCTCTTCTTGGGCAAAGTTCATGGTTATGCTTCAAATCCAGTGTTGCTATCTGCCATACCCCTCTAAGTTCAAAGACTTTTTTTACCATCATCATACATTTGCAGCCAGTCTTTATTAGAACAGTGGTTTTCCTGTCTTGTTCAGTTGCCTCTTCTACTTGTTCTTCTTCTTCTCGTTCCTCTTCTTCTTCTTCTTCTCCTTGCTCTGAATTTTTGTTCTTCTTCTTCTTCTTCTTCTTCTTCTTTTTGTCCTCTGGTTCATTTTTGCCTTGCAAGTTGCATCTGTACGTGTACTTTGTAATCTCACCATTTCTCCTTTTGCTTGTTGCTTTGTAGTGATGAGTTATCACATTAGAAAAACCAGCTAGATAAGATAGAAGTTGAAGAATCCATGAGCTTCTTTATCTGTTTTGAACTTCATTCCGAGCTTAGGTATGTGCTTTTTATCGATATGTGTATTGCCCTCTTCATCATCTTTCAAAAAATTATCAATATCCTCTTCATTTAGTTCTTCTCTACTTTTAGGGTCTGAACTAGAATCTTTCTATTGCTCGGTTGGTCGTATCGCATTTCTTGTATCTTGTTTCTTCCTGTTGGGTCGCTTTTCTTCTGTGTATGAATTTTTCTCGTATTTCTTTCCTGCCAAAAATTATTAGTTCTAGTTTGTAAGTCGCATTGCTCAATAATGAATTTTTTGTACTGTATTTACCTAAGAATTTATCTCTCTGCTAAGTTAGTTACATACCTCATCATCTTCATTGTCTATCCATATGTCTAACTATTCTCTTTCATTTGTAAAGTTATTTGCATTTTCCTGCATGTTTAATTGTAATATAATTAAATAATTAATACATTTTTTAACAAATTCATATTGATACAAGTAGTTATTTGCTTCAACCTTATATACCTTTGATTTGAAGTGTGTGTTCTTCAATTCATACATCTCTTCAATGCTTTTTTCTTCAGTCATCTACATATATACATATTTTTTGTTTAGAGCAATGATTAGTTTAATAATGAAAAACAATATTTTTGTTAATGTTACCTCAGAACTGTTGCAATTGTTGTAAATTTCATCAAATTCTTGGTAGTTCCAATCTATGCTTGGTGTTGTTTGATTATGTTCTGTAAAATCTAGAGAAAACCTGCTTGTTGTCAACACCATTGCATTTTGCAGCATAAAATTTTCTGTATTAGTAACAAACAATATGTATATTATGCAGCTGTATGATTGTACAGACTTTATAGTCATTTTTTCCCTTACGTGATATGTTGTAGGTGTCCGAAGTAGACTTGTGAAGTTTTGTAGCCCTTCCTGCAATATTTATATTCTTTCAATCTTATTATGTATAAATGTAGTTTACTATGAATCTAAATTTTTCAATATGCTTACTGGAATAGGGTGTAAGCCAATGCGCGGACTATTTATGACTTGGTGCATGAGACTTGTATAAGACATCTGCAATAGGTGTATTTTTTTGCATAAGTTTTCATCGTTATTATAGTATAAGATGGTTGAATTTTTATGACTAACCTGTGGTGTATGTGAGTTTAGCATTGCTAATTCATGTTGTAGTATTTGTGGGCTGTATGGCACTTCTTGTGTATTGAGACCTGAAAAAATACAATATAATTTAAGATGGTAGATAGGTAATACACAAAATGAATAGAATATAAAGATGTATTACAAATTTGCTTGAGATATAATTTTTACCTGTATATGTTGTGTTGTTCATACCACCTTCTTGATTCTTTGTTTTGATTTTGTTTTGTCTGATTCTTTGATTCTTTTTTACTTCACCTTGCAGATGATGCCCTCCTGTACCTGAAAATAGTATAATTTATAAGTAAGTTTTCTTATTATTTGTTTTTTCTACTTCCTACATATGAAATTATAGTAAATATGATTGAATGTAAATATGCATGATATATTTTTGCTTCTTTTAGTTTATACCTGATTGTATTTTAATCTTCATGATTTGTTCAGCCTCCTTGTTTTGCAATTGTGTTTCCCCTTTAGAATTTGCAACTGATTTCATTCCTGCAATGAAAAATTGGAAACATTAGACCTCATGAGAAATATTTTTCAAACTTACGTGTCATATAAACTAACCTTACAAATGTAATTTTAGTTCTACTACAATGTAATTTTTCAAAAGAATTATTGTCTCTCAAACTACTACTAAGTAATGTACATTTTTATTACTAAATAAAGTGGACAATTTCTGAGGCCATATAGATCCTTTATTTTTTATTGTCTTGGTCTGTAAGTTATTTTGTTCAACTACAATTTTCTAGTCCTTTGAACAAATTTGCTTCTGTCTCTGTTCCTTCTATTCAAGTTTCTCTCAAAAGACTTGGTCAATGTTGTTCTCACTGCCTATTTTTTCATCCTTGGCATTGATGCTCTCTGGTAAGTCCAAACTCTCCTTGGAAGAGCTTTTCCATTCATGTAACTCCTTAATACTGTATTTGTGCATTGAAGATTATTTATGTGCTTATTTTTTTCTTATGCAGTGCAACATTGCTGCCTTCCATGAAACGGTTCCTTCCAAAATAATGGAACGATAATGCCATCGTTTGGCGTGCTCCATTTTTCCACTGTATGTCTATAGGACCCAAACCTCTTCTCTTTTTATGCTCAACTCATTGGTGCAATTGTGTATCATATGTCAGATTGTTGCATCTGTGTATCTGTCAGATTAGTGCAATTATGAATCATGTTACAAGCTCATGTCTTGGTGTCCCTTTTAAGTTCATTGATTTCTTATTTCAGCACTCTCGGTGGAGTTTACCAAGTCCCAAGTTGTCACATCTATGCCAGGATTTTTCTTTTGCATATGGTATGCTGCGAAGAAGCATTGGTTAGCAAACAATGTTTTGGGGATTGCTTTCTGCATTCAGACATTGTAGAATTTATGTTTGTCTTTTATTTGCCTATGAAATTAAAGTCCTATTATATTTGTAGAAACCATTGCACTGCTTGCTGTATTGTGTAAATCATTGTTAAGTTGTGACGCTTATGTATCATGGGATTTCCTTTTAATTCAGGCTTGACTCTTTTTCTATGATATTTTATGGGTTTTTTCACTCCTGGTATGGTCAGTGTTGCAAAATCATTTGATGCTCCGATAAAGGTTAGTGTTCTTTATAAGTGATCTTGACTCATGTTTTGATACAAATGTAACTTTAGATATTTGTGTATGTATGTTTCAAAACTTACATGACTTTTGTACTATAGTTACAACTGTAACTTTAGTTGTTTCTTCATGTAATTTTTCTTCAATCCCTTCGTATATGGGATTTTAGTGTAATTTTTTTCTTGCTTTTGTTGTCCCTTTGATATATTGTTGAATTATGCACTGCTTGTTCCATTTTTGCATTGAGATGATAGAATGGTAATTTCCATAGTTTTATTTCTGTGATACATATTATTTGCCAGTTATTGCTACAGTAAGGGAGATTTGAGTTTGGTGATTATGTGTAGAGTTTTCATCTCATTTTTAATATCTTATAGCATCTTATTATATTTAATGAATTCAATGATTTTACAGTCCCTTACATGTGAATTGTACTGTAGTTATAACTGTAATTTTAGTTATTTGTTAATGTAAGTTATAATATGACAATGAGAAAAATCCAGTTTTGAAGTGAATACCTGTTACTTCTTCAGCTCTGTTGTTGTGCATTTTGTTTATTTGAATGGATTTTGCATACATTTTTGTTCCTGCAAAATTGAACAAATCAGTTTTCTGAAATTTTATAATGTTTCATGCACAAATACATTGTTCATTTGTAAGTTTTCTAGTTTTCAGATTAACTTCAGTAGTTAATGTGAAAACGTACATGACCATTGTATTAAAGTTACAACCGTAACTTTAGATATTTCTTCATGTAATTTTATTGTAGCTGTTACTGAATCATCTATTATATTTGTGTGCTTCCATTTGTTTGTTCCTAATGATGAGACCTATAGACTATAGCATAGTTGATTTTGCTTTGGTCTCTAACTTATTTTCTTGTGGATGTGCAGAGCAATGTGTTTGATCAGGTCATCAGAGAGTGCAATGAGCCCATCAAGTAGTTTCAGTCATTAATCAGGTAATTTATACTTTGCACCAATTTAATGAGCAATGTGTGAGTGATGAAAGAGTGTATTTCTGAATTTTGATTGAGTGGATTTACATTCTGAATATTGATTGAGTTGAAACTCTTTTTTGACTTAGGATTGCATTTGAAAATTTTTTCGATACTGATTGTTTGCCGTGATTGCTACCGTAAGGCGATTTGGGTTTGTGTGATTGCTAGATTTATCAGTTTTGATCTGTTTTTTAATATCTGATCGCATCTTATTAGTAGTTTCTAAAATTTTATAATGTTTCATGCATAAATCCATTGTTCATTTGGAAGTTTTCTAGTTTTTAGATTAAATTTAGTAGTTAATCTAAAAACTTACATGACCATTGTATTATAGTTACAACTGTAACTTTAGATATTTTTTCATGTAATTTTTCTTCAGTTGCTTGATATATGGGACTTTATTGTAGTTTTTTCATTCTTTGTTTGTATGGAATTAACTAACTGAAGTGAACAATTTTGATTTCTTTGAAGTGAAATTAACTAAGCTGAAGTGAACTACTTTGAAATGACAAAGGATATATTGTTTTGTATTTTTTTACCTTGGATGATGGTGCCCGATTAGTTTTCTTTTATGATTTTGCTCAACACGTTGTTTCCTTTTCCTAAATCTGCATATGATAGCAAACTATTAGTGCTACTGAAGAATAACAAATGAAGAGTACTAGTTAGTTATAGCATAGTTACATTGTGTTGAGCTTAAATTTACATATGTAAATTTACTTCAATGTAAATGTAATTTTGCACTTGATTTCTTTTTCACTAATAAAATTTGCAAACAATTTAGTGACATAATTTAATAGTATGTCACTAGATTCTTTGCAGTTTTTATTGTTGAAAAAGTTTTTGGCATTTAAAAATTTCTACTAGTTGAGTGAAAAATGTGCAACTTCACTGTCTGAATTATCTAGCCTTAGTTTTTGGTTCAATTCATATGTGCATTTATGTACTGCTCTAAAATAGTATTATCTGTGGATGAATCAATGAGCAGGTCATATTATGTCAGACTGTAAAAATTTGCAGATTCAGTGTGTGAGCTATGTAGCTTTACTTTTCATTCTTTGTCTGTGTATGATTTGTGTTTTAGTGTAGCTGCCACTTTCTTCTGGTTTATTATATTGATTTGAATCTTGGTTGTATTTGGGTAGTTTAGTGTGTGTTTTTCCTTTGGCTCCCAAGTCCAGGTGATTTGTTACTTCTTTTATGTATTGTGGACTTCTAATTTGTTCAAGTAATGTTGATTTTCATGCAAGGAGGAATTTAGTGCCAATTCAGTGGTGGGTAGTTTGCCAATATGATGTATGCACTAATTCAGTTCCTAGGTCTAACAGTTGATAGGTCTTTTGTTAGTTGATTTTGCATCCACTGAAGATGCATGTATATGTAGATTGAATGTATTTTTGAGTTCTGAAGATGCATTCTACTCAATTTTATTTCCAACTAGATTACTGATGATTATTTGTACTATGATGCATTCTACTCAATTTTTACTTTCTCACTAGTTGCCTGACATATGTTATTTTTTGTATATGTCATGTTCTGTAGATTTGTAAGCATGAATTTGTAGACATGTGGTAGTTCTGAATTTTGATTGAGTGGATTTCTGTTACTGAATATTGATTGAGTTGAAACTCCTCCTTATTTCTTAATGGTACTAAGTATGTTTCCCAGATCTAAGAACCAGAACTGATGTGATTGTGAATTTGGATTGTTCTATGAAATTTTTAGGAGAGCATGTGTTATAATATGTTTAGTCCTACTGATGAAATTGCCATGTATGCCATTTGATTAGTTGTTGTAGCAAAATATTCATAGTTTTCCATTTTTTAGTAGGATTTCTGCTATGATAGAAAGGAAGATGAAATCCACTCAAATTTGCAGGAAAAAGAGGTATGCAAGTTACTCACCTTCGTTGATTTGGATCTTTGGAGTTGATTTGGATCTTTCTACTTGCATATGGTTCCATCATCTTTGTGATTTTGATCTAGATCTTTCTTCTTCTCCTCTTTGCTTTTCTCCATCTCTCTTTTTCACGATCTATGTGTTGTGTTGTGTTGGATGAAGGTGTCACGTGCTTGTGTAGTTTTAGCTTTCTTGTGTGTTAAGTTGATTTGAGTGCAGGGACCATGTGATGTTGTTTGGGCTGAGCTTTTCATCCATTACGTTATGGATCTGTTCTATTTGTGGCCCATTATGTTTGTCCAGTTAAAATGAGGCCCACTTTACTGTTTCTATGGTTGCATGTGCTCTCCATTGGATGCCAATCCAAAGGCTAAAAAATATGTGTGATTTTGGGGTCTGAAATTTGACATTTGTTTTTATGCTTGTTTGGGCCGTCCGTTCGATGGCGATCCAAAGGCTAAAATATCTGTGTGATTTTGGCGTCTAAAATTTATCGTGTGATGGCTAGCCATCCTTGAAAATTTCGAAACGGGGGAATTAATAAGGTTTAGTGAGGAGGAAAGGAGAACTGTTTTCTTTTCATATTTCTTTTCTTTTTCCTTTTATTATTGTACTCTCTTCATTTTAAATATAAAAACTTGACAAATACAACATGTCTCGTCCAATATAATATTAGCATCTTCAAAGACTATTGTATAAAAATTATATATAATTTCTGTTTGAAGAGTCTATGTAAAAGTTGTTTTCTATTTGTATTGACATCATTCAATAGATTCACAAAAATAGCCACTATGTGCGTGCTTGGCTATAAGAAGCCAACGAGAAACTCGGGATGAAGGGTTAGCAAAAAAAAATAAAAAGGCTTATACAAGATTTATTGGAGACTAATTTTTTGTAAAATTATGTATTATTGAGATTAATAGAGATATACAATATCTATTGGAAATGCTATTAGAACAGACAGAGATGGATACTTATTTGGTTAGACGCTTTGCTGCATCGTTAGATTTCACTTAGAGCATCTCCAACAGTATGGTTGTTTTTGGCTCTTTATTTGTCTATTTGTCTAACTAGCCAAAAGTATTTCTCTCCAAATCTGCTGCACAACTATCCATTTTAGACTTTTCAAATCCTAACGGCTAGTTCTCTCTCCAAAAGTCTGCACTCTCCATCCACTCCAACAGCCTCTCCATTTTGCATTCTTCATATTCCACCTCTTCACTTTGCATTCTTCATGTTCCAACGACTAGTTTTCTCATATATATATATATATATATATATATATATTGTCGGGAGCACCCCGAGACCTCCCATTATATTTGAAAAATGAAGTGAAATGCTTCACCTCATCTAACAAACATAACGGAACATCCGGAGCCTCGAGAGAAGAATATTGGGGACGGTTCTGGGCCTTTAGTCTGCCAGTCAACTTCAGCCTGAGATGTGCCTGTCAAACCACTTGAAGACGGCGACCATATATGTTACACATTCAGGAGACTTGAAAAAATGGCTAAAGATCTACAACATCTCAAACATCCTTAACTCTTACTCATGTGAATCTAGTTCTCATGATGTGCACTAGATTCACACTTTCATCTTAAGCATGGACATATATAGCAAACACATTTAAGATGAAAGGGTATTAAAGACTTACATCAACATACTAGATACATAGGCCGACCAGCCAAATATATATATATATATATATATATATAAATCAGAGAACAACGGAAGCTTGACTACCCAATCACAAGCACACCGACTAGGGGTTTACCCCATTAAGTTCAAATCCTAGAAGAAGCAATCGAAACCCGCATCACTCAATTCTAACTAAACATATTCCTGCAAAACAATGATTAGACAATATATGGCAAGAGTCAATATATTAACCAAATTAATGTAGTGGCAAGCGCACAATCAAACCTACATACATGATAGCTCTAAGTCAAAGAAAGGCTATTTGTAGTCTCAATTTTTAGCATAAAGCAAATTTTAGTTCACAAACCATTTGCAACGTAATTTAAGCAAAATGATTTTGCAATATGTAAAGCTTACTAACTATAGCATGATATCAACATAAATAGATAGACATCATTCCCTTACACATATCGGGGAGTAAGGCAAACACATCGCATATATCAATCTCATCAGCAACTCAAAACATTTAGTTTCGGAAGCATTTAGAAAACACAAGATTATACTCATAGCACATCATCATGTCGCTCATGACCATGAGCATGGCTAATCGATTAGTTTTTAGAACTCTGCAGAGTTTGTACAGCTTTACCCACATGATATGAACACTCTAGTTTGTTTTGTGCTCACGACGCACCACCACACTCTTCATATTGAATGTGGTCTAGAGGTCATAACGAAGCCTTTACACTACTTAATCTCTAGTCTTGCATCAGCACGATACGTGTTCTTCCATCCTAGGCATACTGGAAAAATGACTTAGAACCGTTAAGTGGCGGGCCCATGCCTTAAACTTAACGTCGTGACGGCGGACGCGACAGGAACCCACCCACGTGGCACAATACCGATTGGACAAACTTAGTCACCTAAACTACCACATCAGGGTAAATAGGAAGTTTTCTGGGTTATCCGAACCCATACACACCGGCCTACCATAGTGCAAGGCTAGATGCTAAGTAGATTAATTAGCTTAGGCCATCCCATACTAGAACATGTAGATATGAAGTTCGATCCTTAATCGACCCGGGCGAACACTCCCCCTATCGGTATGCAACTACTACCATACGCATACCACTTGCCGTCCAAGTCTAAAATCACATTTTATCTCAATTTATTTCACATATTATCAAGGGAGAAGGGTATGGGTAGAAACTCAAGTAAAAATGGTTTTGAACTAAATTTTCAGAATATTTCTCTCCCTCTCACTTTATGGCTTCATATCTTGATGTGCGGGCTAGATAAATTAGTGTAAATTTTTCTGGAGGTAGATAATTATACCTAGATTCCATTTTCTTTGGTTGCACATAAAGATCATTTGTGAATTGTTCACAGAAAATAAACAAAGATGGCCTAATTGGAAACTAGTTTAAATTTTTAGAAGGCCTAAATAGAGAAGAAAACTTCTAGAAAAAATATATTTATTCATGATAATTAACCTATAGTTTGAATAAATTACTTCTCATGTACACTTATGTGCATTTTAATGAAATTTTAGACAAGATGTCGTTTTAGCCGATAAAGAATATTAATTGGTCTATTGTTTGACTATTTTGTTGTTTGAGGCATCAAATATAGTTATTAAATTGTATCAAAATTATATTGAGTTTAATATAATATTTGGCACCTATATGAATTTTTTCATGATTTTATCTTGCATAAATTATTTTTTTGGGAATTAGAGTGTTCTTTCTATGTATAGGTGTTCGCACTTTGTAAATGCATCTAATTTGGTTATAAGGTTATAATAAACTTTTCTTGGGCAGAGGAGATGACCATTTGTGGAGATTATGGCATCGGATATCCACATGGCAAGCTTATCCGACTGGAGATAGGGATAGATTGCGCCTGCCAAATATGTAAACCAAATATGATTTGGGTGTTACGTTGCCGATTGAGATAAGGCAACGGCTCATAGTCATGGTTTGGTAAGATTGAGGAAACCGACTTAGAGTAGGATATGGTTTCCGACTTGTAAGCCCACCTCCCAAGACTATATAAGGGGGGTAAGGGATGTTGTTTGGGGGATATTGGCTTTATATGTTTTATGAGTTATTAGCTTTCAGCCTTAGATCTTGAGATCAATAAACACTCGGCGGATCGAATCCCCAAAACAGGAGTAGGGTATTACCTCACGAGAGGGCCTGAACCTGTCTAAATCTTTGTTTCACCTAACCCATCGAGCTTGGCGATCTTGATCGCACCCCCAATTTTCTATTGCCGAAAGCGAGTTTTGACACCATTGTATTAATTTTTTTATGTTCACATATTACCATCATCCAAGGTTAGCTGTAGGTTAGTTTAGTGGAATAAACCTCTTAGGCTAGGCTCATGAGACTTATTTTGTAATGCGAGTTCAAAACCCAAATGCATAAAAAGACTTATTGTCAAAACATATTTTATACATATGCATGTGCACATGTATGTTTGTATCTATGCTCAAGGTTAAAAGCGAAAAAGTTTTAATTTGTTCTCAAATTCTAATCATTCAACGGGTTGAGGTACTTCAGCTAGGTTAGAAATGAAAATTTTTGGTTACAAAATCGAAGAACTTTACTGTCATTTGGTTTTAACAAGACCCTGAATTTTGGATATGTGACATATATATATATATGTATATATATCCCTCATACTACCATTTCTCTCACAATCAAATTGCAAGATTAGTCCCGTTTCTTTTCTAATTAACGTGTAAATTTTATCTCGATTTTAATTAATACACTTTTTAAACGCACTAACCGGCGTATTTTTTAAAAAAAACTTTTTATACAGAAGTTAGCTTTCAAATATCAAATAAATATACTTTTAAATTTATAATAATTAAAACTTAATTAATCATTAATTATGTATTAATGGTTTTTTCGTTTGGTGTGCGTTAATTTCATCTTCATCTTAAATATCTCAAACATCACCTAAACCGAACTCCGTGGAATCTTTTAGGTAACGCACAAAATATCTACAGCTCAACAACACAACCTCTTAATTGTGTCATTACCATAGAGATAGCCGAAGGAGATTATCAGTCGTGTGCACATTAATAAAGGCCGAAGGATATTTATAGCGGCAATGCCCAAGTGATGTGCACATTAAGGCTACATTTGCAGTCGCAGATTGGAAGGAAAACTCCATCATTCTCCATGGGCACGTCGACTGTTAAAAGAATATTATAAAAAAGTTACTTTAAAAATTATATTAATTTATTTTTAAAATTTAAAATAATTAATACTTAATTAATCATGTACTAATTAACCCCTTAGCGACGTGGGGTCGGCAGTCCTCCAAGAAGACTACCCGAGGAAGTGAAAGAGTGATCAAGGTGTCTCACCAAAGGATCTGATGGTAGACTCAAGAACAATACGAGCCAAGATTTTTAGACATTCGGTCCTCCTGAAGAATAATAAGCCTACGTTCTATGTTCTTTGTTAGGGTGATGTGTGAACATAGTTTGAGTATAATGGACAATACCGAGGAAGTCTAAGGTTCCAAGGGGGACAGTTACAATAGACTTACAATGGACTTGGCGCGTAAGAAAGCTTACTTCTAAAGTAAAAAGAGCAAGTACAGGCTAAAGCTGAAAAAAATACACATAAATCCTTTGGACTCTAATCATCGTGGGTATTTTGTGTGCAGCCTTGCCTCGGGATCTGTCGCGGCAGGTGCCCGGTGTGTAGCCTTGTCGGGTGACGCCATCTTCTGTTGGCCTGTTCCCCGTTTGTCCTGTTTGCGAGGCTTACGACGGAATCCTGCTTTCCCGAGGAGGGGCGGCCGACCTCCGTTGTGGTTGGGGCCGCGCGTGGAGGTCGGACTAGGGCGTCGAGGCCGGGCAGGGGGTCGTGGTCGGGCTTGCCGACCACTCCCGGAGTTTGGCTTCCGACCCTGTCCAAAGACTTTCGATCCGGTCCATTCAACCTTCTTTCCTTAGCTTGGGCTACCCAGGGGACCCCCAGAAGCCCCCGATACTAGGGGTGAATGAGATATTCTGCCCTAGGATCTGAGTTGTCCCGCACAAGGATTTTAGGTCGGTCCTCGAGACTCTTCAAGGACGTTCGGATAGGGGCACCGGTCAGGTGCACCTACCACTGGTAGAGAACCCCATAATAGTCCCGGTTCGTAACCCTTTGTTGTCCCGGTTCTCGAACCGGGACTATGAATCCGGGACTAAAGATCATCATCTTTAGTCCCGGTTAAAATAACAGGACTAAAGATGCATCTTTAGTCCCGGTTGGAGGTACCAACCGGGACTAAAGATATAGTGCCCTCCCGACATCCACTTTCCCGATTTATTTTTTTGGTTATTTTCTTGCTAAAATCCGAAATCATCACAGATGCTGAAATCAAACATCACAAATTCACATACAGTAATGAACAAATCACGATGCTTTTTCATCTTTTTTCTTAACGATCAAATACATCTTCAAAATTCACAAAATCACGAGATCAAATACATGTATCACATCACGGATCCAAATCACATATAATCAAACATCAAAAAACATCAAAAATTCAGATCGATGCAGCTGGCCGCTCGACGCCGCGCCCGTCGCGGCCGCCTTGGACCGTCCCGCCCGCACGCTGCCGCCCGCCCGTGGCCGCCTCGACCCACGCGCTGCGCCGCTGCGCCGCCGGCGCCCGCCCACGCGGGCCGTTCGCGCCCACCCCGGCACGTGGCCACCGTCACTGCCGCTGGAGGAGAGGGAGGAGAGAGGGAGATGGAGAGATTGAGAGGGAGAGGATAAGGAGAGAGGGAGAGATGAGAAAGAGATAGGGATAGGGATGAGAAAGAGATAAGGTTGGGGATATGGCTGAGCACGGGAAACGAAGAGATAAGGTTGGTGGTTGGTCCCGGTTGATTATAAAAACTAGGACTAAAGATCTAAATGATCTTTAGTCCCGGTTGTTGTTACACACTGAGACTAAAGATGGCCGCCGGCCTGACAGATTCTGACAAAAATCTAACCGGGACTAAAGATGATCTTTAGTCTCGGTTTGTAACACCAACCAGGACTAAAGATCCTAGAGAACCGGTGTCTTTTTAAACCGGGACTAAAACATTTTTTAGTCCCGGGTACAATTCTAACCGGGACTATTGTGGTTTTTGGCGCTTCAATCAAAGATGGTTTCTCCAATAGTGTACCAGGTGCAGCCCCCGAGCCTGGGGTCGAATGATTCAATCGGGCCTAGGGTCAAACATCATGCATCAACCCCTGGCAATTGATGGATTGAATGGAGTGCTTGGGGCAGAGGCACTGGACAGGTACACCTGCCAGGTGCAGCCCCCAAGCCTAGGGCTGGATGGTTCATCCAGGCCTAGGGTCAAGCACCCTACACCATTCCCTAATAGCGGTCTGATTGCAGAGCCGGCTTGGCGTTGGCCAGCAGGCTTAGTGAACCCTAGCCTGATTGCTGATGGCAGCCGGCGAGATCGACAATTACGTTGCTCGGAGGCAAGTAGCGTTCGGTGACGTGGGGAAAGCCATAGCTTGGAGGCCGATGGCAGTCGGCAAGGTTAGAGAGGCCATAGCCCGGGGGTTGATAGCGGTCGGCAAGGTTGGAGAGGGACCCCGAGAGGTCGGTTGTCGGGCTGACCTCTAAATTTGCACGCGCTCGTGCCACACACGTGGGTCACTGACAGTTTGAACAGAGCGCCTCTCATGTCCCATCTACCCGTCAGCTTTAGGGTTGCATAATTGCTCATCAAACGTTGAGCTTCCCATGCGACGCCAACGATTTGAAGATCCGACAGCCTGATTTCCTTGCTCTGGCGATGTAGCGTGCCCGAAGATGGGTTTACCGGGACGCGTAACGCCCGTCACGCGTGCCATTAACCGCTCTTCAGGATCAATGGCCTAGATTCACCGTCGGGGTGACATGGCGGCCAAGGAGGCATGCATGCCGGTGCGCCTTGGATGCAACGCATGCACTGTTTATAACACCGTGCGTCTTCCGAGAACTGCGTCGCCAAACCCATCATTGCCCTCCTTTTAGGACCCATCATTTTGCCTTCTTCTTCCTTACACCTTTCACCAAAAAGTTTCCCACGACTTTCGCGCTTGTGCTCTTACTTCTGCTTCCTGGCCTTACGCCGCTCCAACGCTCAAGGCCGCCTCCTCCACTACCGCTGCGTGATTTGCTACCACAAAGGCCAGTGATTCTCTTCTCTGAAACCAATGGCGCCCACCAATAATATCTCAAAGAAAGGGGGAAAGGGCTCGATCAGGGATGGCGACGACATCTTTTAATCGAGCGGGACTCAGCTTTCGTCCCCTCGTGCGTCGGGAGCGAGATGATGGAAGAGCTGGTGTAGGCCGGCGTCCTCCCGCTGCGTGAACACGCGCTATGGCGTCTGGCGAGGGGGGAACAAATCCCAACTCCCGATTCTGGTGAGTTGGTCGTTTTTACCTCTTTCCTCCTTCGTGGTTTCGGAGTACCGGCCTACCCCTTTGTCCGGGGCCTGCTCCACTACTACGACATCACCCTCTGCAACCTCAACCCCAACTCCATCCTTCAAATTTCTCTCTTCATCCATCTCTGCAAGGCCTATCTTGGGATAGATCCGCACTTCAATCTCTTTCGTCACTACTTCTGTCTCCGCCAGACAGGCGATGGTGTGGTTGGCGGGGCCGAGATCCAGTTCCGAGAGAAGATGGTGCGACACTACATCCCCGTCGACTTGACGTCTTCCAACAAGGGGTGGCATGCCGAGTGGTTTTATATCGGGAACCTTAAGCCGACGATCTCCCCAATGATCCACCCAGGAGCTGGTCCCGACGACCACCTGGACAACCCCCTGCCTCGACGCCGAGCAAGACCAGGTGGAGGAGCTGGTGGCCAAGATCGAGGTCCTTCGGGAGAAGGGGCTGACCGGGGCTCGGTTGGCCTTCAACTTTGCTCTCCGAGGCCTACAGCCCTGCAAGAATAGGGCGACACCGGCCTTCGAGTACTCGGGAAGCCAAGACCCGACTCAGGAGGCCACGGTCTCCCTCAACCATATGCGGCAGAGGCTAGGGACGTTCTTCACCAGTTTGGCCGACTTCAGTGCGGGGGGAGGGGGCGCTCGCCTTCGACCTTTCCAATCCACGGCAAGAGGTGAATCCGATCCCTTTTTCATTCTTTCTTCTTCTTCTTCTTTTCCTCCGCATCTCACCTGCCAGGTGCTAACGCTTGACAGTGGACATCCGTCTATGTGTCGCGGCCGTCGATCCCTGAGGCAACGACGGCGAAGGAAGTTATCCCAAGAATCCGGCTTCCTCGGGACGTAGGGAAGTGTCGGGGGCTTGAGGAGGAAACTAGTCACCTCCTTCGACAAGGAGGGGTCGAGGGAGGCTGACACGTGGACCACGATGTCGTCGTCGGGATCGAGCGGGCCGCCGAAGCCGAAGTCATTGACACCTCCGAGGAAGGTGCCGAAGCGTGTCGGCTTCAGGTTTATGGCGTCGACCCGGTTCATTCCAAGCTTGCGTGTGATTTTATGCCTTCTTATTTTGTGTGCTTATAGATTGTATTGATCAGCCAAGCAGTGGACACCGATCCTCATGCCGAGGTGCTGATAAGGGCGGCCGAACCGACCACCCAAGTCGGGGTGGAGGGGACCGACCCACCTTTGGCCACGATGGAGTCGGCAGTCGGGCTAGCAGGGGCCGACTGTGTCGGGAAACAGCCCACAACGGAGGCCGAAGGGGCGACGATGACAATGGCAGAAGAGGGGGCCGCGATGATAGCCGCGGCCGGAGAGAGCTCCGCGGTGGGCGTGGTGGGGCTAGATGAGGCAGAGAAAGAGGAAGAGGCAATCATCTGGGACCAGATCTCCTCCGCCCTCATCGCCTCTGCCACCGAGAGCCTCAAGGTTCTCACAACCGAGGTTGCGACCTAGGCTCAATCCTCCTCGGGTGCCAAGGTGCTGTCTATTCAGGGCGGCGAGGTCCAGCCTGAAGGGTTACGCGGAGGCTACGCTAGCCGAAAACAAAAACTTTTAACTGCGCAAACCAGGAACACTTGCAAGTAAGGGCCGATAGATCGTTACCGATTGGAGTAGAGTGCAACGAAATAGCCAATCAGGGCAATCCGATCCGGAACAGTGTAGCCGATTCCCGGAGACAGCCGATTCGCCAATCAGCCGATTCGAGTTGTCCGGCCGCGTTCTCACGCCTCGCTCCGATGCGCCCACCGCGGCGGTTCCACCACGGCCGATCACTCCGATTGCGCCGATCCGAAGCCGATCAACGGCGCGCAACATAGCAGCGCCTCTACCGGTATCCACACGTCCGGGACGAACGCCAAACACCCGTGTGCTAGCACGCGATGCAAGGCTAGGGTTTGGCTCGAAAGTGGGGAGGGTTTCCGTGGAGATTGATCTCGGCGACTTCTGTTGCACGCGATGCAATTGACATGTGGCAGCTCTCCACCCCTCCCTCCTTTATATAGAGTTGGCCGATTGGGACTAGTGGCCGATTAGGACTCTATTTTGAATCGGATCTCATCCGTATCTCATAGAGTTGGCTGCCCATACGTCGTAAGCCCATAGGACTCTATCCGATCGGATCCCTATCCGATCGAGCCGTATCCGAGTCCAACTCGAATATCTATTCTATCCCCTTAAGCGTGCGACCTGTAGGTTCAGGTATACTCGGTTTCGGCTATAGTCTAACTTGGCGATCGTCGGCTCGAGTCCAACTCGCCGACCCGTCATGCGCCTAGCAAGCACATATTGACACCATAGTATACAAGAATAATATCGGCTCGAACCTGTAATGTGTACACAAATCCCTTTGCCTCACGATACCGGTTAAGCTATAGGCAAGATGTGTGCCATCCCTTCAATAGCTTAACCATTCACTCGAACCGTATTGGATTATCGTCGTTGATTGACTCCTCAATCAACTTAGCATGGCCATGCATTTCCATAATCCATTACCTCGAGGGGCCCAGAGATATCTCTCCAAAGGAGGGGCAAATTCCATCTTGATCACTCACATCCCACTCCATGTTTTATAGCAAACCCGAAAACTACCTTTATAACTACCCGATTACGGAATAGCGTTTGGTAGTCCCAAAGTAGGCTACTACACATGTTGGAATCCATGGTGATCTCGGGTCTAAGGACTTTGTACCAACACTACACGAGACCAACTAATGGCACATTGATTCTGTAGTGTCTCATGGTGGGTCTATCCAACAATGTGTTCTCTAACACATATGTCCATGTTTATTGATTTGGTATCTCCATACCCATGATCTATGAGACATGATCATCAATCAATAAACATGCCGATCTTAGAATCATATTTGTTCCAACAATATGACATATGATCAGGGATCGTTTATGTAACATCCCGAAAATCGAAGGAGTAGAATTCGGAACGTGAAAATCGGAACTCACAAAAACTTTTGGAATCATTACTTCTTATCATGTTTTTCGATCTTAATTGCCAGTTCAGCGATATAAGATTTTCTTCTAGAGTTACTTTGAGGTAAAATGGAATAAAACCCTAAGCATTGCAACCCCAGCCGGTGAAAACAATTTCAAAATAAGCAGGTGTGTGCTTTGAAAAGAGCATATAGATATATATATGTATATAATATGGTGCATTACAAAAAGGGATATATTAATGTTTAAACTCTAATTGATGGGGAAAATATAATAAATAATTGGAATTGGATGGCAAAAATATTTTTGGAAAAAGAGAAATAAAATTTGCAATTTGGCTTAAATCAAAATTCCATTTTATTGAATTTAAGAGAAGAGACAAAATAAAAAAATGGAAAATATCTATAAACAAAAATATAGGGAAAAGTGGAAAATATAATTTTAGAAATGGTTCTGTGAATATTAAGATTTATTTGGGATTTTTAGGGATAAAAGAAATGGAAATGGAAAATAGGATTTCAAATTCGGGATAAATGGAAAAGTGCACTATTCATCGCGTCGGCAGTGTTCGACCAAACCGTCGGCCACGTTCGCGCGCGCACGCGCCGGCGCCGTGCCGCGCCGTACCAGGACGCCCGCGCGCGCGTGCTCTCGGCGACGACCGTCCCCGCGCGCGCGCCGTCGCCGTAGCAGCCGGCGATCGCGCCGTCGTCGCAGTCGCCCGACGCCCGCTAGGCCGTCGCCATGTCGTCGCCGTCTTGCCGCGTGAGCGCGCGCCTGTACGGTTCGCACGCACCGTCCTCGCCGCGCCCACCGTACGCACACACATCGGCTGCGGTGCCGCACGTCGCGCACGATCTCCCCGCGACCGCGCCATGCCGCTGACGCCTGCGCCATTGCTGCCGTCGCGTCGCCCTCGCCGTCGACCGCCTATAAGAAGCCTCCCCAGACCCAGCTCCCAACATCGAAAATCTTCCCCAGTGCTCCCTCGTGCTTTTCCCCCAATTTCCCCCAAAGATTAGCCACTACATTGCGCGAATTTTGGGAAAGATCGGAGCTCGGCCGGAAGAACCCTAATTCGACCGCCCGTGCGACACTCCGAAATTCGTCACCCTCGGCCGATTTCTTCCCGAATTAAAGGTACCATTATCATCCCCGTGCTCTAGGTATTAATTCCCCTAAGCTTCCCGAGCCAAATGGTCGCCGGAAAATCGCCGGCGACGAACCCCTCGAATTCCCCTGTCTCGGCCGCCGAACCACCTCGCCGTCGCCCCGCCGCAGTGCCTCTCCGGCCGAACCAACCCCATCTTTAGCATCCCTAGGGTTCACGAAGCTCGTAGACCCCTCACTTTAGCCGAGCTTCGCCGGATTTTGCCGCGACGAGCGCCACCGCCGCCGAACCACCTCGCCGTCGCCGCCCTTTCCGCCGCTCCCGGTCTCGGCCGAGTGGAGAAATGGAACCCTCGTGGTCCCAAGATGGTGTAGCGCCCCTCTTTTCCCTAGCTCCGGCCCTCCCTCACCGTCGGCACCCCTCCCTCACCGTCGCCGCGGGGAAAACAGAGAGGGGAAGGGAGGGAAGAAGCGAGAGGAAGAAAGAAAAGAAAGGGAAAAAGAAAAGAAAGAAAAAAAATAAGGAAAAGAAAAATAGTAAAGGAATTAGGGTAAAGGTAAAAAAATTATTTTGGAAATATTTTAGGATATAAAATAAGGTTTTTGAAATATTATTATCTAGGAATGAGTATAATATTCTTTTTCCTTCCAAAAAGAAATACTTTGTGAAAATAATTTATAGATTAAATTTTTCCTTTTTATGAATTCAAATATTGTCCGACCTCTAAATTGTTATCGAAGTTCACATGAGACCTTTTTAAATATTGATTAAGCATGAATGTCATTATTCGGTCGTTAGAATTACAAAACCCCTAACAAATATAATTGCAACATTAAAGATCAATTATTGGAGATATGGAAATTAGAAATCTAATTATTCTAGGATATCTTCAAATTTAGGTACAAAATATATATTTATTACGAGATGGTTCGCTCGGTTTAACTGGACTCCTTTTCGTTGATTCAACTATTAAAATTTCCGAAGTTTGAGGTTGTGTTTGGAATCCGCTTTCCGCGATCATTGTGAGATCTCTTTCTTTTTCGTTGATATTGTTGGATTTTAATTGGATTCAACCCTTCTTTTCGCACGTACGGATAGCGTCCGAAGAAGTGAACACCGACTACGCGGAAGACCCCACTCAACCGGCGTGCGAGCAAGGCAAGTCTTCACCCCCTTTGAACATATCGATCCCAATTGCGAAATGATGTTATTTTAAACTCTAAACATGCATGCTTTACGAGTTACCTATACTTGTTATGCCATACCTTGCTATTGATTACCTTTAGAATTACTCCTTGTAACTCGCGATGTGATACAAACAACCGAAGCATAACTTCGGTAAAGCTTAGCCATGCTATACTTAGATTTATGCATACTCATGACTTTATGAAAAAGCTTTGTGCTTGGGCAACTACCTTAGGGAAGGTAGTTGAGATTCGGCATGTGGAGACATGAGCGCCACATGGCCACGAGAATGAGGAACTAAGTTTGATGAAAATTGAAAATACTATACAAATGTTTTAGATCGGGCGGCCGGATGATTTGGGTGGATTCCGGAAAAGGCAAGTGCCGACCCTGGTCAATTAAGGACCGAGCCATGAGATAGCCGGAAACGAGCCGCACAACCGTACTTCTCGAATGGGTATAGACCTAGCGACTAGATAGCCGAGCGAGGCGAGTATCCTTGCATAGATGGTTCTCCATGATGTGGTTATGGGATGAGAATGAGGCTGCGGCCTTTGTTATGAATGGTGGGATTAAACTAATGTTAATTAAACTTAAAGGTTGGAAATGTCTTCCCTTACCCCGGTGCGCGAACTCCTCTCACCGCTAGAAAAGGACGGCTAGAGTGCATGAGGACAAAAGTTCATGGAGCGTACTGCCAAGTAAGGTTATCGAAAGGCTTTGCCGTGACCGTCTCATGTGTTGAGGCGTAGGCTCATTTGTTGGGCTCGTCGGAGTACGGGTAAAGTGTACATCCACCTGCGGTGTGAATGAATCAATCTATTCGAATAGCCGTGCTCGTGGATATTGAGCATCGTGACAAGACTTTCGCTTGGCTAGACTTTGAACTTAAAAATACTGGGATGGGTTTGCATGATGATTTTATTATTGGTGGATCAACTTCTCGAGAATACAAGAAGGGGTGGACTCCCAGGAAAATCATGACGAACCGAGGCGGGAAGCCATCCTTGGAATCACGATGGATGGTAGACAGAACCGTCGCTGGGTTAATGAACTATGAAATTAAAACTTGATTTGGCTAGTCAATAGGCTTGTGAAAAGAATTGTGAAAACTGGCTTTATGCAAAAACAACCCTAGCCACGTTCTTTGAATAACCTTATCATATGCATCAATTCGTGTTGGCTTGCCGAGTACGGTTGGTACTCACCCTTGCTATACGCACAAACCTCCAGTGATGGAGTTGAAGAGCCGGAAGATCCATACGCGTATCACCGGGAGGACGAGGGAACGACGGCGCATATTAGACTTTAGCTCCGGTCGTTGCTCGTGGCAATTGACAAGCCGCTGCCTCTTTCCGCTGCCTTATCTAAACTCTGTTTTTATGTTGTATTCGGACCATAAGGTCCTATGGGATGAACAATGCCTTCGGGCCTATTAATGTAATAATGGTATTGTAAGACTATTCGTGCATGCACACTTGATTATCCAGTACTGTATTCGTGGGTACCAACTACTCGATCCAGGGAAATGGTACTATGAACACGAAAGATTCCCGCCTCAAAATCGGGGTCCACAGAGCTGGTATCGAGCCATGCGACCGTAGGCTAAGACCAAATGGCGCCCTACCCCTAACTAGATGGCTAAAGGGAAATATCCCTACGTAGGATCAGTTTTAAACTATTATTTCCGAAAATGCAAATATATCTTTTCTACATCCGTATGTCTTTTTACCAAATGATTATGATAGCTCTCTCCGCTAACCCCAAGTTGCCTATAAAAGCAGATGTCAAACCACGACGGAACCGGGAAGTCACTTCCGCGAGACGAGGGGTTCGTGGCACAACTTCGGTCCCTACTATGGTGCTTGAGGTACCCGGAACCACCCACTTATCACACCAAAAGACATGGCTCCGAGGTGTATCCAGCTGGGAGGCGGCCGTATCCATAGAAGCCCGCATGGGAAGCGAGACATCTTATCGCTTCCACACTCGCTACCACCGGGACCTAGCGAAGCGACTATTCGGGATGCGGCTCGCGAGGCCTTCCTTCGCCTTAATGCGGAACACCGTGCCGAACTCACAATGACAGAGTTCGTGCATCATCCTTACCGCGAAGGGGGCAACCCTGCCGCACCGTGGAGGCTACCCCGCCGTTACAACCCGATGGTCACGCGTCTATCGCGTTGGGCGGAGACAACAGACGATCGTTACGAGGAGGCCCCGCCGAGATCAACGATCGCAGCCACGCCTCAATGATCGGTCAACAGCCACCAAGGCCGTGGAGACCAGATAAACATGCCGCAGACTCACCGCAGCCAATGGTGCCCAAGATGAGCAACTCTCGGACAGCTACATGGCCCGAGGGAGGCTCTGTAGAGCTGGAAGAGCAGCTCAGAAGAGCAAGCAAGCAGATCAACCGCTAGAGGAACAAATGCGCACTCGTCCCGTCTACGTTGCGTGTACTTCCACCGAGCCCGCACCATCACCTCCCGCCCCGTGCCCGACCACTATTACCTTATGACTCAAAGCAAGCTTAGATACTTTTCAAGCTATGATGGAGCAAGCTTTCATGTTGAGCACGAGCACCGCACGCACGGTAGACCCCACCGCCGCCACATCCATGGGACCCACCCCGAGCTCCGTACCGGTACCATCCGAGCCGGGATCGGAGAGGGTAACCCCATCCAGATCTACACCGACACGGAGTCCGAGGCGAGCCCATGGAGATCAAATGGGAGTCTAGCGACACCGACTCAATGGAGGAGGAAGTTCCCCCTCGTCGCCTGACTCACACGGGAGGCCCCCTCACCCGCCAGACTGCTCGCAAGAGTACGCGGCCACCGAGTCGGAAGATTCGGCGTGACTCCGAGGCCACCACCTCCGAGCCGTGGGGACTTCGGTTTGCTTCAGAGCGGACCACCCACTTCCGGCGCCCGGCTCTTGCGGATGGATGGAGGACTAGGCGGGAGGACCTTCCCGGCTCGGCAAAGCACTTCCTATTTCCCTTAATTAGTTGATGTAGTAGACGATATAATTATTATTGCTATCCTGGCATGAAGGACTGTGTGTGTACAGTCCGTGTACCCCCTTATGTAATATGATGAACCTGAGCATCGCCTTGCGATGTCTTAATTCGTATGCTTATTATTATTTTACTTTGTCTGTTGATTGAAGATCATTCAAAAGAACTTGAAGAAAGATCCCCCTGGGAACTATAACCTAAACTAGTCCGATCTCTTAATTCATCTACCTTCTTCGGATGGCACATCGTCGCGAGCCGCAAGCAACCAACGAGAACCCGCCGGAACCTAATCCCTCCACCCTTGCGGAGGTCATGGCTTTGCAGACCCAGTTACTCCAAGCGATTGCTAATAATCAAGGAGGTCGAGGAGGATCGAGTCTGGGAGAATTCATGAGGGCTAAGCCGCCCACTTTTTCCACGGCCGAAGAGCCTATGGATGCCGAAGATTGGCTAAGAGTGATAGAGAAGAAGCTAACCTCGTCGAATCCGAGAAGCGGATAGAGTTATCTTCGCTACTAACCAGTGGAGGGTCCCGCGAGTGACTCGGTGGGACACCTACAAGGAGACACGAGCTGAAGACGCGGCGAACCAACATGGGAGGAATTCACGGCTGCGTTCCGTGAGAATTTCGTGCCACTGCAGTGATGAGGATGAAGAAAACGAGTTCCGCAGACTGCGTCAAGGGAACACCTCGTATAAGAATATCTCGAACAAGTTCACCCAGCTTGTCGTTACGCCACCAGTGACTCGGCGACGAAGAAGAAAAGATAGACAAATTCATTGAGGGACTAAATGACGAACCGAGGGGACCAATGATTGGGCGGGATCACACCGGCTTCCAAAGCCTCATCAACAAGGTCGTCCGACTTGAGCATGACCAAAAGGTAGTAGACAATAACCGCAAGAGGAGGCTCGCTATGGCTCGCCCATTTCGTGGAACGCCACAACGCCCCAAGGGAGCCACCCCGTCCGGATGGAAGCCAAATGTTCCGCAACCGGACGTTCTCCCGCTTCCGACCATGTCAACAGTCGCTACACCTCGGTTCGTACGCCCACACCAACCCTAGCCGCTCCGGAAGAAGGAATGTGAGTCAGTTTCAATTGCGGAGAATTCGGGCACTACTCCAATAGCTGCCCAAAACCACGCAACGCCCGTGCGCACGGCGCCAATGCAACGCCCGTCCGAGGAACCCCCACCCCTACGGCAGACGAGGTCTTCAGACCCCGCTACCCAACGAGGCCGCCACCGGGTTTCGACGTGGCCAGTGAATCATGTGCGGGCTGAAGAAGCTCGGGAGGACCGAGCGTATTGATGGGTATGTTCTCTATCAACTCTACACCGCTTAAAGTTTTATTCGATTGGAGCCTCGCATTCATTCATATCTTCCCAAGTAAGCAAACAACACCACCTACACCAAGTAGCACTTAAGAGGCCTATGTTGGTACACTCACGGGGAGACATAACCGTACCCCATGCCTGCATTAATGTGTCCATACGGATTAGAGACGTGGTGTTTCTCTCAAACCTTATGGTGCTATCACCACAAACCATAGATGTCATACTCGGAATGGATTGGTTGACCAAGAATAATGGAATTATAGACTGCAGTCGGAGGGAAGTCACGGTATCCACCCCGTGGGATCACCGATGAGCATAACTATGGATCAAAACCCAAAGCTATGTGAACAAGCTGCGGGAGTGTTCACCATGCTACCTCTAGGCGGAATGCCGTAGTACAAGAATACCCGGACGTGTTTCCCGAGGAATTGCCCTAATGCCCCGGATCGCGACATAGAGTTTATCATCGATCTAATGCCCGGTACGCCCCCATATCCAAGAGGCCTTATCGAATGCCGATCAACGAGTTGGAGGAACTCAAGAAGCAAATAAGAGAACTACAAGAGAAGGGATTTGTACGCCCCAGCTCTTCTCCCTGGGAGCCCCAGTACTCTTCGTCAAAAGAAGGATGGGAGTATGAGAATGTGTGTGGACTACCGATCGCCGAATGAAGTAACTATCAAGAACAAGTACCCGCTGCCTCGGATCGATGACCTATTCGATCAACTTAAGGGTGCACAGTGTTCTCAAAGATTGATCTACGGTCGGGATACCATCGTTGAAGATTAGAGCCTGAGATATTCCTAAGACGGCGTTCTCTACACGTTACGGCTTATACGAGTTCACAAGTGATGTCCTTTGGATTGACTAATGCCCCCGCATACTTTATGAACCGATGAACAAGGTATTCATGGAATACCGGACAAATTCGTAGTGGTGTTCATCGACGATATACTTATCTACTCCAAGAACGATGAGGAACACGCGGAGCATCTACGACTCATCGAAAAGTTACGAGAGCACCCTGTATGCAAAATTCAGCAAATGCGAGTTCGGCTCAAGGAAGTCGCTTTTCTTGGCCACGTGGTTTCAGCCGGAGGAGTAGCGTGAGACCCCGCCAAGGTCGAAGCCGTTACGGGATGGAAGGCGCCCAAGTCGTGATGGAAGTTCGGAGTTTCTTGGGCTTGGCCGGTTATTACCGACGGTTTATCGAAGGGTTTTCCACCGTAGCCCGACCTATGACTCAACTCCGAAGAAGGAAAAGAAGTTTGAGTGGAATGAGAAGTGCCAAAAAGCCTTCGACCAATTAAAAGAAAAGTTAACCACGCCCCAATCTTGACCTTACCCGACAAGGAAGGACTTCGTGATGTACCGTGATGCATCCCGGCAAGGATTGGGAGGAGTGTTAATGCAGATGGGAAGGTCGTAGCGTATGCCTCGCGACGATTACGACCCCACGAAGAGAATTATCCCACACGACGACTGGAATTAGCCGCGGTTGTACACGCATTGAAGATCCGGAGACACTATCGATCGGGAACCACCGTGATGTGTATACCGATCACAAGAGCCTAAAATATTTCTTTACTCACCCTGATCTCAATCTACGACGAGGCGATGGCTGGAGTTGATCAAGGATTACGATCTAGGAATTCATTATCATCCCGGCAAGGCAAATGTAGTGGCCGATGCGCCGAGCCGCAAAGCCCAATGCAACCACATGGGATTGGGAGGTATGGCGCGAACTTCAAGAAGAAATGGCTAGACTCAATCTACACCCGATTCCTCACGGAGGAGTGAACTCGCTGAAATCCAACCTCTACCGAGAACTCAAATAGAGGAAGCTCAAAAGGGAATGAGGAAACCCGGAAATCAAGGAACGCATGGCCGCGGACGCGCTCGGAGTTTTCGTAGATGACAAGGGAATCCTGTGGTACAAGAAAAGAATCGTGTGCCCGAACGAGGCGGTTTGAGAGGATTGATCTTAAAGGAAGCCCACGAATCGGCATATTCGTTACATCCCTAAGCACGAAAATGTACCAGATTTGAAGGGAGAATACCGGTGGCCCAATATGAAGAGAGATGTAGCCGAATACGTAGCCGTGTGCGATGTGTGCCAAAGGGTGAAAGCCGAGCATCAACGGCCACCGCTTGCTGCAGCCACTCAAGATTCCCAAATGGAAATGGGACGAGATAGGCATGGATTTCATAGTGGGACTACCCAAAACTACGATCGGTTACGATTCCATTTGGGTAATAGTAGATCGGCTCACCAAGACCGCGCGATTTATACCCGTGAAAACTAACTACAACAAGTGCCAAGCTAGCGGAACTATATATGAGTAGGATTGTATGTCTTCACGGTGTACCAAAGAGGATCATATCGGATCGTGGTACCCAATTCACATCTCATTTTTGGAGCAAAGTCCACGAGGCACTCGGAAGTCATCTCGCTTTCGCACCGCCTATCATCCATGCACCGATGGGCGACTAAAAGGACGAACCAAGTACTTGGAGGATATGCCGAGAGCCCGTGCATTGGATTTCACCAAGGATTGGGAGAAATGCTTGCCGTACGCCGAGTTCTCTTACAACAATAGCTATCAAGCCGCCTAAAGATGTCGCCAAACGAAGCTCTATTTGGTCGCCGATGTCGAACCCCATTGATGTGGTCGAAACCGGTGAACGAACCGTATTCGGGCCGACATAATCAAGGAGGCGAGGAAAAGGTTCGCTGATTCGGGACCGACTACAAGCCGCTCAATCACGACAAAAGAGCTACGCGGATACTCGACGAAGAGAATTGGAATTCAAAGAGGATGACTACGTGTATCTAAAAGTCTCACCACTACGGGAACACAGAGATTCAAAGTCAAAGGGAAACTCGCACCACGATACGTGGGCCCATTCCCGATAAGCGCTAGGAGAGGAGAAGTGGCTTACCAATTGAACCGCCCGAGAATCTCTCCGATGTCCACCCAAGATTCCACGTGTCGCACCGAAGAAATGTTTGCGGGTACCGGAAGAGCAAGCCCCGTTAGAAACCATCCATGTCCACAGTGATCTTACCTACCCGGAGCAACCAATCAAGATACTAGACGAAGCAGAAAAGAAGACACGAACCAAGTCGTGGCGCATGTACAAAGTACAATGGAGCAATCACACAGAAGAAGAAGCTACCTAGGAGAGCGAAGAATTCCGAGGACGAATATCCACACCTATTCGGCAATCGGTAAGAAAATCTCGGGACGAGATTTATTGTTAGGGGGTAGGTTTGTAACATCCCGAAAATCGAAGGAATAGAATTCGGAACGTGAAAATCGGAACTCACAAAAACTTTTGGAATCATTACTTCTTATCATGTTTTTCGATCTTAATTGCCGTTCGCGATATAAGATTTTCTTCTAGAGTTACTTTGAGGTAAAATGGAATAAAACCCTAAGCATTGCAACCCCAAATCTAGTGAAAACAATTTCAAAATAAGCGGTGTGTGCTTTGAAAAGAGCATATAGATATATATATGTATATAATATGGTGCATTACAAAAGGGATATATTAATGTTTAAACTCTAATTGATGGGGAAAATATAATAAATAATTGGAATTGGATGGCAAAAATATTTTTGGAAAAAGAGAAATAAAATTTGCAATTTGGCTTAAATCAAAATTCCATTTTATTGAATTTAAGAGAAGAGACAAAATAAAAAAATGGAAAATATCTATAAACAAAAATATAGGGAAAAGTGGAAAATATAATTTTAGAAATGGTTCTCGTGAATATCAAGATTTATTTGGGATTTTTAGGGATAAAAGAAATGGAAATGGAAAATAGGATTTCAAATTCGGGATAAATGGAAAAGTGCACTATTCATCGCGTCGCAGTGTTCGACCAAACCGTCGCCCACGTTCGCGCGCGCCACGCGCCGAGCGCCGTGCCGCGCCGTACCAGACGCCGCGCACGCGTGCTCTCGCCGACGACACCGTCCCGCGCGCGCGCCTGCCGCCTGCAGTGTCGCGCGCACTCCGCGGTCGCCGAAGTCGCCGCTGACGCCGCGCTAGGCCGTCGCCATGTCGTCGCCGACCCGCGTGAGCGCCGCGCCGTACTGGCCGACGCACCGCCTCGCCGCGCCCACCGTACGCACACACATCGGCTGCGTTGCCGCACGTCGCGCACGATCTCCCCGCGACCGCGCCATGCCGCCGACGCTGCGCCATTGCCGCCGTCGCGCCGCCTCGCCGTCGACCGCCTATAAGAAGCCTCCCTGCACCCAGCTCCCAACATCGAAAATCTTCCCCAAGTGCTCCCTCGTGCTTTTCCCCCAATTTCCCCAAAGATTAGCCACTACATTGCGCGAATTTTGGGAAAGATCGGAGCTCGCGAAGAACCCTAATTCGACCGCCCGTGCGACACTCCGAAATTCGTCACCCTCGGCCGATTTCTTCCCGAATTAAAGGTACCATTATCATCCCCGTGCTCTAGGTATTAATTCCCTAAGCTTCCCGAGCCAAATGGTCGCCGAAAATCGCCGGCGACGAACCCCTCGACCCTGTCTCGGCCGCCGAACCACCTCGCCGTCGCCGGCCCGCAGTGCCTCTCCGGCCGAACCAACCCCATCTTTAGCATCCCTAGGGTTCACCGAAGCTCGTAGACCCCTCACTTTAGCCGAGCTTCGCCGGATTTTGCCGCGACGAGCGCCATCGCCGCCGAACCACCTCACCGTCGCCGCCCTTTCCGCCGCTCCCGGTCTCGGCCGAGTGGAGAAATGGAACCCTCATGGTCCCAAGATGGTGTAGCGCCCTCTTTTCCCTAGCTCCGGCCCTCCTCACCGTCGGCACTCCTCCCTCACCGTCGGCCGCCGGTGGAAAACAGAAGCAGGGAAAGGGAGGAAGAAGCAGAGGAAGAAAGAAAAGAAAGGGAAAAAGAAAACAAAGAAAAAAAAATAAGGAAAAGAAAAATAGTAAAGGAATTAGGGTAAAGGTAAAAAATTATTTTGGAAATATTTTAGGATATAAAATAAGGTTTTTGAAATATTATTATCGAGGAATGAGTATAATATTCTTTTTCCTTCCAAAAAGAAATACTTTGTGAAAATAATTTATAGATTAAATTTTTCCTTTTATGAATTCAAATATTGTCCGACCTCTAAATTGTTATCGAAGTTCACATGAGACCTTTTTAAATATTGATTAAGCATGAATGTCATTATTCGGTCGTTAGAATTACAAAACCCCTAACAAATATAATTGCAACATTAAAGATCAATTATTGGAGATATGGAAATTAGAAATCTAATTATTCTAGGATATCTTCAAATTTAGGTACAAAATATATATTTATTACGAGATGGTTCGCTCGGTTTAACTGGACTCCTTTTCGTTGATTCAACTATTAAAATTTCCGAAGTTTGAGGTTGTGTTTGGAATCCGCTTTCCGCGATCATTGTGAGATCTCTTTCTTTTCGTTGATATTGTTGGATTTTAATTGGATTCAACCCTTCTTTTCGCACGTACGGATAGCGTCCGAAGAAGTGAACACTGACTACGCGGAAGACCCCACTCAACCAGCGTGCGAGCAAGGCAAGTCTTCACCCCCTTTGAACATATCGATCCCAATTGTGAAATGATGTTATTTTAAACTCTAAACATGCATGCTTTACGAGTTACCTATACTTGTTATGCCATACATTGCTATTGATTACCTTTAGAATTACTCCTTGTAACTCGCGATGTGATACAAACAACCGAAGCATAACTTCTGAAACCGCTTAGCCATGCTATACTTAGATTTATGCATACTCATGACTTTATGAAAAAGCTTTGTGCTTGGGCAACTACCTTAGGGAAGGTAGTTGAGATTCGGCATGTGGAGACATGAGCGCCACATGGCCACGAGAATGAGGAACTAAGTTTGATGAAAATTGAAAATACTATACACAAATGTTTTAGATGGGCGGCGGATGATTTGGGTGGATTCCGGAAAAGGCAAGTGCCGACCCTGGTCAATTAAGGACCGAGCCATGAGATAGCGGAAACGAGCCAGCACAACCGTACTTCTCGAATGGGTATAGACCTAGCCGACTAGATAGCCGAGCAGAGGCAGTATCCTTGCATAGATGGTTCTCCATGATGTGGTTATGGGATGAGAATGAGGCTGCGGCCTTTGTTATGAATGGTGGGATTAAACTAATGTTAATTAAACTTAAAGGTTGGAAATGTCTTCCCTTACCCCGGTGCGCCGTAACTCCTCTCACCGCTAGAAAAGGACGGCTAGAGTGCATGAGGACAAAAGTTCATGGAGCAGGTACTGCCGAAGTAAGGTTATCGAAAGGCTTTGCCGTGACCGTCTCATGTGTTGAGGCGTAGGCTCATTTGTTGGGCTGTCGCGGAGTACGGTAAAGTGTACATCCACTGTAGTGTGAATGAATCAATCTATTCGAATAGCCGTGCTCGCGGATATTGAGCATCGTGACAAGACTTTCGCTTGGCTAGACTTTGAACTTAAAAATACTGGGATGGGTTTGCATGATGATTTTATTCGCTGGTGGATCAACTTCTCGAGAATACAAGAAGGGGTGGACTCCCCAGAAAATCATGACGAACCAGAGGCGGGAAGCCATCCTTGGAATCACGATGGATGGTAGACAGAACCGTCGCTGGGTTAATGAACTATGAAATTAAAACTTGATTTGGCTAGTCAATAGGCTTGTGAAAAGAATTGTGAAAACTGGCTTTACGCAAAAATAACCCTAGCCACGTTCTTTGAATAACCTTATCATATGCATCAATTCTGTGTTGGCTTGCTGAGTACGGTTGGTACTCACCCTTGCTATACGCACAAACCTCTAGCTGATGGAGTTGAAGAGCCGGAAGATCCATACGCGTATCACCAGGAGGACGAGGGAACTGACGGCGCATATTAGACTTTAGCTCCGGTCGTTGCCTGTGGCAATTGACAAGCCGCTGCCTCTTTCCGCTGCCTTATCTAAACTCTGTTTTTATGTTGTATTCGGACCATAAGGTCCTGTGGGATGAACAATGCCTTCGGGCCTATTAATGTAATAATGGTATTGTAAGACTATTCGTGCATGCGCACTTGATTATCCAGTACTGTATTCGTGGGTACCAACTACTCGATCCTGGGAAATGGTACTATGAACACGAAAGATTCCCGCCTCAAAATCGGGGGTCCACAGTTTAGAAATAGATTCATACATATCGAGTCTCATAAATAAGTCATGTACTTATTGATCAATACAAGATGTCTATTTCATGGAACTGAATAACACTTTATTCATAAATACATAAACATTGACATGATATCCAACATCTCCATGTTGCCTCTAGGGCATATCACTAACACAGCCCGTCCTGAGGACCGAGGGGGTTATAATCGATGGTGTTAAGGATCAGCCCATCCCAAACAGTGGTCCCGTGGTCGGGGCGCACCCCGACCATGGGGCGGAAGGAGCAGTCGAGTTCAGCCGAACTCTACGCCACCTTCATGAGCTCTACATGGTAGGCGCTAGTTTCCCCCCTCCTCTTTTTTTTGACATCGTGTGCTCGCAGAGGGCTGCCTGCGTGTCGCCGTTCGTCGAGGCAATCCAGGAACTGGAGGCGAGTGTAGCCAACACCTCCCAAAGTTAGTATGCCTACTACTTGTTTTAAGTTTTCCTTCTAGAAATACTAGCCAACCCTACTTATTATGCAGAGGCTGGTACGGCCATGGCCTATGTAGAGCGGTTCCAAGTGGTTGCCAAGGAGGCTAACCTGTTGGCTACAAAGGCTCAGGCCGAACGGGACGCCGCCAAGGGGCTTCTCGGGGGCACGGAGCTAGCCCATAAGGAAGCTGAGGCGAGGGCAACAACGTTAGTGTCTGTTGATGAGAAATTTCTCTCACGCGCTAGCCTGGGAGATCTGCTTAGCTCCAGTGTAGGTCCTTCTCGCTCGTGCAAGACGGGCGTGCGCTGGTTTGATCTCGTTAACCAACAAGAAAAACAAAGACATGCATTAAGTGTTAGGTTAGATCCCCACTGGATCGGCTGAGGGAATCCATGAGCATATGTATGCTATCCGAAAATATATTTAAGCCAAGCGACTAGAATCGATCAGCTATACCGAGACAGCATCAGCCGCTTAACCCAAATACAGTAAAGGATAATAAATATATGTATTGATAACCTAGCCGATACTAGAAAGCTAACTATGGATCGGCTAGTACTCCGATGATTCTTATGAAAAGATATCATTCTTGAACCAGATATGCTTAGCTCGGGAAATCGACCGTCACTGTTGATAGCAGCCGATTTCGCTTATGATGTCCGACAAGAATGGGATCTTAATATAAGAGGCAGTCCTAACATAAATCTAGTACTAAATATACTAAAAATATATCAGGTCAGATAAGGCCGGCTGAAACCTCGGCACTGTCTCTAAACATATGAATCTAACCAAACAGATCATTGGAAGTTCTAAAAACGACTTAATAGTTCAATGTTGATGCAACATTAAGTACAAAAAGAACAACCTGATCTGTTGTAGCTGCTTTATACCTCTTGAGACAGTGGATACCAAATATAAACTAGTCCAACCTTTGGATCTAGCCCTATCGGCTGCGGGTTCTTGATAGAACTGACCGATGGCAGGATAGATCTAAACATTGCTACAGTTTATATGTGATATATGGTAAATAGTGCAGTATAAACCCCTGAATCTAATGTGTCATTACGATGGAAGCACTAGAATTAGCCTAACATACCACTAATGACAAGCATTTACCTGGATTTGGGGATAGAAACGATGCAGCCCGTAGCCAAATCAATTGCTCGTCTGAAGAAAAGGTTTGGCGATGCGTCGAAAGTTGTTTGATTGATTGATTGTCTTTTACAGAGGGTCTCGGGTCCTATTTATATCCAAAATAACATTATCTGTACAGACCCCGGACTCTATCTAAACTACTATTTAAAATACGATGATATCCCAGGAACGACCCACGCCGCATTACAATAAACAGTTTAAACAAACTCCTAATTTAGAGATACACTTGCCGTTGCAGGACTCTATCCATAGATGGCAATATCTTTTAACGCACAAACTGATAACCGAATCTTCTATTTATCTTCAAACATCTGCACCAAAAATGGTTTTATCCTCTTTGAACCTAGAATCGGCTATCAGCCGCTCTTGTCCGACTCAACCTTAGCCGACTGGCTTCACAGCCGATCGCTTCTCAGCCGATGTGGCCTCTGTTTCTCCGTCAAACCAGCCAATCCGATTCTGCTTCATCCATGCCAGGACTTAGGGATTCAATTACCAAATTTAGGTGTTAACAGTGTCACACCCAAAAATTTTGCCAAATTTCCAGACTATTTTGTGTATTAAACCCCTGTCCAGGAATCAGCCAGGGTACACAAAATGACAAATCAATAAACAGATCCAAAACGTAAAAAGAAAGCGTAAAATACTTACAGAAGAGGCACTTAGTCCTCACACCCGAAAGAAAGTAGCAGCAGTGGAAAAAGGCGATCCTAGCAGGGCATCAGCTCCACTCCACAGGCAAACTCAACTGGGGTCTGAGCCTTGGTCTTCTAACTTCGTCTTCGACTCAGAAGCACTACACTTCTGGGAAAAGGGGGAAAATAGCAAGGCTGAGTACAACCACCGTACTCAGCAAGCCACACGGAGAAATGCAGACGTGCAAGGGGAAGACAAGAGTGGCTGGGCTACTTTGCGTAAATATGGTTGCAAACCTTTCTAATTCAAAATAGTAAAACAGTTGATTAATTAGATCAAGATTAACCTTCCACTGAACAACGCTAGACCACATTGAATGGGCCCAACCAAATCACCTGAACTAGTCCAGTTCCATTAGGTCAAATTATTTAAGGTGGGACTAATCATGGTGAATCTGGTTGATCGTCCATAACCGCGGGCACGGCTATCCGAATAGTTTTACTCTGGCTAGAGGTGTAAACCTCTACCCACAAGACACAATCCACCGTATGTCACCGTGCCATGCCTGACACGTTACCATGCGAGTGATCGTGACAAGACCCTTCGCATAACTCCCCCTGACCAAGCGACACCACACTAAGGTTTCGCCAATACCCCTATGCCAGGGTAGGCAGCCCCCTCTGGTGCCTAGGTGAATCCAGCAGCCGCATAGACCTTGCCTGGTCCATCCGAACTCCATCACGCCCACCCTTTCCTCGATGCGTCGGCCAGGGAAAAGCTACACTACAAGTCCAGCCGTTGCCCATGCTGGCTTGTGGTAAGTACTGTAAGTCTTCCAGGGTTTCCCCTGAATCGGTCCTTAATTGCCATGGGTACGACAAACAAAACCATGCACTCACAGCCCACCATTGGGTCATATTTTAATTAACCAATGAACCTTTTTCAAGGTACCTCCGGTCTGAGACCGTCATCTCATGTGACTATCAGCTAGTAGTATAGTTCTCCCATTAGGTGAACTAGTGTAATTAAGCATGGCTAAGCGTAAGTATTCTAGCAAGATCATGTAAGTGATGCAAGCTAGTCAAATTAATCACCCAGGTTGACAATGAACAGGTGACAATTAAACATGGCACAATCGATCAGATAGGTTGACCCGATTCCCGTGTAATTAGCAAAACTTGCAATTTTATTTGTAAACAATAAACATTTATAAATTAGGGTCAATATGTGTCAAGGAGGAATGTGACTTGCCTTGCTTTCTCCGCTGATCTTCTCTTCTTCGCGACCGCAGACTTCCAAAACATCGAAGTCTACACGTTGGTACACAAAACAAGGAAAAACTCTAATAAGAACCAAATAAAAAGTACATGGAAAGTAAACAGACATGTAGAGCTCAATTTTAAATGAATTTTGCAATTTGGAGTTCGTATGGATTAGATATGAATTTTAGAAGTTTTGGACCATTTAATTAAATTCTAAAATTAAAATAATTTATTGCGTAATTTTTATTTATTTTTACAAAGGAAAAAAAACGTTGCTGACGTCAGCGGGGCGAGGGCTGACAACAGCGGTCGAGGGCTGATGTCAGCGGGAAAAGTTGGCGCACGCATGGCGGTGGTGCCCGGAGATCTCGGATCGGCCACCCGACCGTTGCACGCACGAGGGTCGTGGGGAAAATGGGGCACGGGGTGTGGGGTGAGTGGGGAAGTGGACGAGGTGGCCGGGAAACGCGGGTCGGCCGAGGAGAGCGGGCGGTGGGGCGACGCGAGAGCGAGGAAGGCGGCGAGAGGTTAGGGGTGAAGCGACAGTGGGCCCCACCTGTCGGCCCAAACCGAGAGGATGGTTTTTGGACTTTCGGCGGCGTGGCTCGCTCGGCTTGGGCCGCCCGGCTGGGAGGCGACCCGCGTGGGAAAGAGGCGCGCTCGAGCCGGGTCGAGGAGGGGAGAGGAGGGAGGGCCACGGGGAGGAATCACGGACTTTGCAAAGGAATGGGTCGACGGCGGCCCAAGGCGGGAAACAAATTCAAATTTGTTTTCTATTTATTTAATTGGATAAATAATTTTTATATTTTTATAAATGCTTACAATGCTCAATTAATTCTAGGAAAAATCCTGAAAATAGATGGGCATCCAAAGTATTTACAAAAATATAAAAAGCTCATTTATCGATTAAATAATTTATTTAAGTATTTACTTAAATACTCTTTGTGTTATTATATTTATTCTCGGAGCCCCAAAATTTCACGGAAAATTTGAGAGTATTTTAGGGCATGGAGAATATTTCAAAATATTTCCGCCAAGATTTTTAAAGAAAAATTTTAATTTCCTTAATTAATTCACTTGATCAATTTACTTTTCTTTTTATTTAATTTCTACGAAGTGTATTATTTAACGATTTTTAATCCCGATCGAAAATCGGGGCGTGACAAACCTACCCCCCTTACAGGAATCTCGTCCCGAGATTCGGGGCTAGAAAGAAAGAAGGTAGGGTCGGATTGGGTTGGCTGACTAACCCCTACAGTTTTTTTTACTCAGCGAGATCGACTGACTGACTGAACCTGCGACGATGGACTGATCGAGCCTGCACAAACGAACTGACTAGATTCAACCCTGGTGCTTTGTTGTTTCACAAAAGCAATCTAACTGGTCTTTCATGCTCTGACCCTGACCCTGATTACAGAGACTCAAAGTACTTACCCTCCTTAGACTACACCATTAATATTGACAGACTGGACAAGCCGAGAATCCACTCTGCTGACTGGGAGTTTGTGGAACTTTTTTGAGACCTCGCAGCTGACTTTTGCAAACACACGGACCCTGAATTCGTTGTAAACGACTCTTGACTCAAACAACGAGTATTCAAAGAAGTTACTCGATCGGTCTTTCATCTAAATTGTGACTGTTCCCTAATGTTGCTTCTCTAGACTGAACTGTTGATCTTGTGGTTCAGGTGTACTTGACAACTTTAACTTGACAACTTGAGATGGTTGTGACCCTGCCAATACCTGGCAATTGGCTACTTGAGTCCTGCCCAAGCGCCCTGCTTGGCTGGACTTCCGTGCGGAACCTTTTCATGGTAGACCAACTTTAACCAGCTCACCTTACCAAGGTAGTGGAGCTTTTGTCTGACAGTGACGGCTGAGGCTACTACCATTGAGAATAAACAACTTCTTTACTTTCTTTGGACCTCTGATCTGTAGACTTGGTTCTTAGTCAGTCTATAGAAATGAAATACTGACAGTGCTTTCTTATTCCAGCATGACTTAGAACACCACGTTCGTTTAACGATAGCTGGGTTCATGTAACGACGATTCTAATTCCTCTTGATGTCCTGGCTAACTGGTGACTTCCCCATCAGACCTAACAACTGACAAGATTGATTTGCTTCTGACTAGACTTAGGTGGTTAGTCTTTGCATGGGTTGCTTAACTGTTGACTTGAAAAACCAAGCACTGACCACACACTAGATCGTGCCTCAAAGGTTAATCCCTTGATCTGACATTCCACTTTTTCGCTTACCTTTTGTTAGCTCTTCCAGGTTGATAAATCGTGAGTCTTGTAATTGCTTTTCTCACAAATGCGGAAACTTGCGAACAATTGGGGAGCTGCCTTGGAAGCAACCAATAGTTCCTGCTTTTGATCACACCCAATTGTTTTCAATCTTCGAGTGGAGAGGATTCACCGAGACAGTTTCTTCGTAGCACGCTTGATTGGTTGAGTTCGCTAGCCTGCTGTCTGAATTCATTTGCTTTGGAGCGGGATGGTGGGGAATTCACAATGTCGTCTTCTCAAAAACATCGAGGTGGTTTCGAGACTGTAACAGTTTCCTTAGACTATGCATAACCGTTCTTGTCCCATATGCACCGCTAGGGTGCGGTTGCACTTTCCAATCTTTGGAGAACCTCCACAGTTAAAAGTGTGTGTATTCCTCCCATGATGTTATTGCCACATTTTCCACCTTTCTTCTCATTCTCTTGAGATGCTATTTATATGGTTCTTCCAAGAGGTCTTGTAGCATTGAGTGTTAGCACGGTCTAACCATTCTTCATTTGTGGGTTAACCCTTTTCCTTTATATGTTGAGGGTCATGCTTTCAAGCTCGTCAAAACCATAGTGAGTCAAGGAATAGAAACTCTAGGTTTCTCATGACGCGGACAAATGCATGAGTCAAGTCTCCTTTGGGTGAGCGAGACGGTTCATGTGCAATGGAAAGATTGCCTGAGGCATACTTTATTCAATAATCTTCTTTTATTACATAACAGCCATGGGACTTCTATACAATGGGAAGTACTTGAAGATCAGACTCATAAACTACTACTTATCCTTATAAACAGAAGTGTTGACCAAAACAACGTTCACGTCTGAGGTCATGACATGGTCGTCTTGCTCTTCCGTTTCTCATTGGCTGAAATTCCAACAGAATATTACTTCGACGGTTGGCTTTTCATGAAGAAGCACCTTTGGTCAAAGCAGTTGAAGTAGTAGGCACAACCTTCTTGTTCACATTGTTTCTTTTTCGTGACTTCTTACTAGACCTCTGAGTTGGAGCAATGCGGGGTGCCTTGCTAGTTTCAACGGTAGTTTTGTGGTCTGGTGCTGTCAGCAACTGCTGCAAGTTTTGCTGATGGGGTGTGTCGTTTTCTTGCAGTTGAGTCGGGTTGTTGCTCTCCTGGCATTGCTTGCCCTGCTGGTGTTGGTTCTGTAGTTCTGGAGTGGTTGGTGGTGGAACAATAGAGCCTTTACGGGTGCCCTTGACGACAACTCGTTGCGGTGGAGGCTATACGAACAGGCGACGACTGGTAACCTTTGCCTTTCCTAAGCCCTTTGGCTGAATTGGACCCTGTTGAGCTGGAGCTAGGACAGCTGGCGATGTAAAGGAGCTGCAGACAGGGATGGTGCCTTGAGGATGTTGACGCTTGGGAATTGAACGACCTTCAGTTAAATGATCTGGTCCCCCACAGTTGAACCAGCGAGGGGTTTCTTTTGCTACTCTTGGAAATGAACATTTATCGGAATAGTGTCCTGGCTCGAGACAGTTAAAGCAAATCAGACCTGATATCATGGCGTGCACTCTTCTGGGCATGCAGGCTCGCTGCTGGAACTGAAAGGTACACTGGCTCACGAGCCTCGTATTCCACACCTCTGTTACCACTGGTGGTCTCCACAGGGGTTGTAGCTGGTTGACGGTCGGAAGCATCGTTACCATTATTAGTGCCAAGCAAGAGTTGACCTACAGACCGTCGTGATATCCTTTTGTCTTCCTTGTCCTCTGCTAGGACCCAATTCAGTTGGCAGTCCTTAGGCACGTGATCTGTTCCCTCACACAGAAAACATGTGATCTTACTCATGGGGCACTCTTCTGGCATGTGGGTGTCTTCACCACAGGGGCAGGTGTGAGTGCACATGCTCGTAGTGTGCTCAATTTCTCCACAACGAGTACATGCTTTAAGCTCCATTCCTTTTTCACTAATGCCTTCAAAGACCGCTTTATCATCGTCAGAGGATACTTCTTTCGATTCATCATCTTCTGGCTTGGGCGGACCATAAAGCCTGAGGTGCCAGGTTAGCTGACGTGCACCACGGAAGGAATTCTTTCTCAGGCGTCGGGGAATCTTCTCAGCATCTTCAGGGGTAAACTCTGTGCCAGTGAGGATCATCTATCTGGTACATCCTTCATTCCATTCTGGTGCCTTCCTTTTCTTAGGGTTGGATTGTGACGTACCAAAATTCTTGCTGATGGGTTGCCCGAAATCTTGTTCCCTTCTTGGGCACTACATCTCATCTTCGGCTGGTGTCCTGACGTATGTATCCCGTGAACTGTTCCTTGCATTACGACCTTGCTCAATGTTCCCATAGTTGGTGGCATGCGTTTCCTTCCAGTCTAATGGCGGGGCTAGTGTCGTCATCTGTGACAGGTGCTTGCATCAGAGTAAATTGGCCTTGATCTTGGTTTAAACCTTTCTTTTTCAACTGGCATCTAGGCTTGTATCTGTTGCTCATATTGCCGTTGCATCTGCTGCATCATCATAGCCATTAACTGTGTCTAGTTGGCCACTACTTGGGCTAGAGTCGGATCCTCAGGGAGTGGAGGTGGAATGCTCATGGTGTTGCTCTGAGATGACCCATGGAACTGCTGGTGTCCTGAACCACTTACACTGCCTCTGACTCTGCCCATCTGCTGCAGAAGGAGAAAGGAGAGGACAAATGAGGGGGGTTAAACTAAAGGCGAGACCTTAATCCGCTTAACTAATGTCTGATGTGAGTGTACTTTTACTCTTCAAGTTGATTAAGCAAACAATCTAGTATGGTCACATCCCCACCACTGATGTGAACCATACACCTACACACAGCAACCAATCACACGATCTAACAGCTAACGCCACTACTCTTCGGGGAAGGATTGGGTTTGGTTGAACTCCGGGAAGGCTTCACTTGATCCTCGAGAAGAGCTGACTCGGGGTTGCTTGGCTCGAATTTCTTGCTTGAAGCTTCAGCTGGCGCTCCAGGCTTAACAGCTAGAGAGTTGGAGGGGAAAGGGGAGAAATTTGACAAACTATTTCGCAAAGAGCTCCGAAGGGAAGGAAGAGACATTTTCGCAAATAGGGTTTTCAAAAAACTTGTCCTTAGGGTTTGACCATTTGGCTCAACCTACAGTCAAGATGGCTTTGATACCAACTTGTCACGCCCAGAAATTTATCCAAATTTTCAGACTATTTTTTGTATTAAACCCCTGTCCAGGAATCAGCCAGGGTACACAAAATGATAAATTAATAAACAGAACCAAAACATAAAAAGAAAGCATAAAATACTTGTAGAAGAGGCACTTAGTCCTCACACCCGAAAGAAAGCAGCAGCAGCGGAAAAAGGCGATCCTAGGGGCTTCAGCTCCACTCCACAGGCAAACTCAACTGGGGTCTGAGCCTTGATCTTCTAACTCCGTCTTCGACTCAGAAGCACTACACTTCTGGGAAAAGGGGGAAAATAGCAAGGTTGAGTACAACCACCGTACTCAGCAAGCCACACGGAGAAATGCAGATGTGCAAGGGGAAGACAAGAGTGGTTGGGACTATTTTGCGTAAATGTGGTTGCAAACCTTTCTAGTTTAAAATAGTAAAATAGTTGATTAATTAGATCAAGATTAACCTTCCACTGAACAACGCTAACCACGTTGAACAGGCCCAACCAAACCACCTGAACTAGTCTAGTTCCATTAGGTCAAATTATTTAAGGTGGGACTAATCATGGTGAATCTGGTTGATCGCTCATAACCGCGGGCACGGCTATCCGAATAGTTTTACTCTGGCCAGAGGTGTAAACCTCTACCCACAAGACACAATCCACCGTATGGCACCGTGCCATGCCTGACACGTTACCATGCAAGTGATCGTGACAAGACTCTTCGCATAACTCCCCCTGACCAAGCGACACCACACTAAGGTTTCGTCCCTACCCCTATGCCAGGGTAGGCAGCCCCCTCTGGTGCCTAGGTGAATCTGGCAGCCACATAGACCTTGCCTGGTTTGTCCGAACTCCATCACGCCCACCCTTGCCTGGATGTGTTCGCCAGGGAAAAGTTACACTACAAGTCCAGCCGTTGCCCATGCTGGCTTGTGGTAAGTACTGTAAGTCTTCCAGGGTTTTCCATGAACCGGTCCATAATTGCCATGGGTGCGACAAACAAAAGCATGCACCCACAACCCACCATTGGGTCTTATTTTAATTAACCAATGAACCTTTTTCAAGGTACCTCCGGTATGAGACCGTCATCTCATGTGACTATCAGCTAGTAGTATAGTTCTCCCATTACGTGAACTAGTGTAATTAAGCATCGCTAAGCGTAAGTATTCTAGCAAGATCATGTAAGTGATGCAAGCTAGTCAAATTAATCACCCAGGTTAACAATGAACATGTAACAATTAAACATGGCACAAGCTATCAGATAGGTTGACCTGATTCCCGTGTAATTAGCAAAAACATTCAATTTTATTTGCAAACAATAAACATTTATAAATAGGGGTCAATATGCGTCAAGGAGAAATGTGACTTGCCTTGCTTTCTCCGCTGATCTTCTCTTCTTCGCGACTGTAGACTTCCAAAACGGCGAAGTCTACACGTTGCCATGTAAAATGAGGAAAAACACTAATAAGAACCAAGTAAATAGTACATGGAAAGTAAACAGACATGTAGAGCTCAATTTTAGATGATTTTTGCAATTTGAATGGCCCAATTTGGAGTTCGTATGGATTAGATATGAATTTTAGAAGTTTTGGACCATTTAATTGAATTCTGGAATTAAAATAATTTATTGTGCAATTTTTATTTATATTTACAAAGGAAAAAGGTGTTTGCGCGTCAGTGAGGCGGCGCGTCGGCGGTCGGCAGCGATGTCGGTGGGACGTCGGCGCGGCAGGCTGCGGCGCACGGGACCACGGTGGACTCGGTCCATGGGGACCGCTCCATGGTCCACCACGTGGACGACCACACAGCGGCCAAGGGGATGGCTCGCGACGTGGCGCCGACGCGCGGCACCGGCGCAGCCACGTCAACCGCCACGTGGATGGCCCGGATCACCCGCGTCAACCGCCACGTGGATGGCCCAGATCACCGAAGAGGATCGGGCGGCCACGGAGACCAACGGCTGGATCGGCCTTGATCCGATCCGACGGCCGACCGGCGGCAAGGCAAGACGCCGGCGAGCGATGGCGCGGGCGAGCACGGGACCCAAGGTCGCCGACGAGCGGACGGCGACGGCGTGGTGATGCACAAGGCGCAGCACGGAAGCACATGGGACCGAAAGGGGCGGCGCTAGGTACGACCCGCGACGGAATGGCGGCGGCCGACAGCAGAAACGGACGGCTCGGGTCCTATTGGCACCGGCGACCGACGGGGACGGCATGTGCGCACAAACGCGTGCGATTGTGAGGTGCAGCAGCCACGGAATCGAACGGGAATTAAGCGGAAAAACAAGGGAGAGAGAGATGGTGATACCGACAGCCAAAGACGAAGAAGAAGATGACGACGGCGCAAAGTGGCGGCAGAAATTTGGGGAAAAGCGGTGGCCGGTCATCTATTCACGATGGCGAGTGTGATGGTGGCGGCGGTTGGATGCGGCGAGCGATGGGCACGACGAATCGGCTGACCGGAGTGAGCTAGATGGCGGCGAAGCGAAGTCGCGTGGTTCGGGGGCACGGGGGAGTTCAGGACGGCGCGGTTGTGAAAGGAAAAAATGTGCGCCGATGCACGGGGGTGCTTTTATAGGGGCAAGGAGGCACGGACGTGGCCGGGGAGAGCAGGAAAAGTCGGCGCACGCATGCGGTGGTGGCCGGAGATCTCGGATCGGCCACCCGACCGTTTCGCATACAAGGGGAGTGGGGAAAATGGGGCGCGGGGTGCGGGGTGAGTGGGGAAGTGGACGAGGTGGCCGGGGAACGCGGGTCGGCCGAGGAGAGCGGACGGTGTGGGGCGGCGCGAGTGCGAGGAAGGCGACGAGAGGTTAGAGGTGAAGTTGACAGGGGGGCCCCACCTGTCAGTGCCCCAAACCAAGAGGGATGGTTTTTCGACTTTCGGCGCGTGGCTCGGTCGGCTTGGGCCGCCCACCCGAGGAGGCGACCGCGCGGGAAAGAGGCCGGCTCGAGCCGGCCGAGAGAGAGAGAGGGAGGGAGGGCCGCGGGGAGGAATCGCGAGACTTTGCAAAGGAATGGGCCGACGACGGCCCAAGGCGGAAACAAATTCAAATTTGTTTTCTATTTATTTAATCAGATAAATAATATTTATATTTTTATAAATACTTATAATGCTTAATTAATTCCAGTAAAAATCCTTAAAATAGATGGGCATCCAAAGTATTTTAAAAAATATAAAAAGCTCATTTACTGATTAAATAATTTATTTAAGTATTTACTTAAATACTCTTTGTGTTATTATATTTATTCCGGAGCCCCAAAATTTCATGGAAAATTTCGAGAGTATTTTAGGGCATGGAGAATATTTCAAAAATATTTCCGCCAAGATTTTTAAAGCAAAATTTTAATTTCCTTAATTAATTTACTTGATCAATTTACTTTTCTTTTTTTTAATTTCTAGGAAGTGTATTATTTAACAATTTTTAATCCCGATCAAAAATCGGGCGTGACAGTCGGCGGCGGCGAGAGCGAGGCCGAGGCGAGGTTGACAAAGGCCGAGGCTAACCGACGCATTAGAGGCAGCTAGGGCTGAGGAGGAGGCCAGGCTGACGGCGTCTGAGGTAGCGAGGGCCATGATCGAGGCGTCACTGGCAACGTAAGAGGCGGCAAGGGCCAAAGCCAAGACAGTGCTGGCCTCATCCGAGTCAGCGAGGGTGGGAGCTGTGAGTAAGTACCTGCGTCGACCACCTCTTCCTCTTTTCTAATGCTGACCGACTTGTCCCCACGCAGATCGCCTATTGTCGGTCCACCAGCCGATGGACAGCCTGAAGTCCCACGCAGAGGCTGCCAAGGACCGGTGGGAGCCATGCCGGGAGGGGGCTCGGGCGCTTATTGTTGAAGCCGACAACGAGCCAGTGCCTGTCGACGAGTCCAAGGACACGTTCATGGCACGTCTCCTCGAGAGGCCGAAGCGCCTCCGGGATTTCCTCCGGATTGTGGCGAAGATGGCAACAATGCACATCCTCGACGTGGTGCACAAGTTGTTCCCACGCGCTGAGGTCGAGGCAGTCGCCGAGGGCTGGCCGGTCGGCTTCTCGACGGCCGATGTCGAAGGCGTTTATGCCGAGGTCGAGCCGATGGCCGAAAAGATCGTCTCCAGTAGGGCCTTGTAATTAGGGAACCAATAGAACTGGTCTGAGTCGGAGAATGTAAAACTTTCATCCTTTTTGTAATAGAGTGTCAACTTTTTGCTATGTTTGGAGAATAAATTTTAGATTGCGCTGAAAATTTTTTGTCTTCAATTCACTGCATGTCTGATCTTCGTGCCCGAACGACCTAGGCTCTCGACGAAACGGATCTGAAGGATTCCTAGTCGAGCCCGAGCAAACTAGTCATTGAAAGACACCCAACTATTCACTGTGTGTGTGGCCCTCGTAGTCGAGCGACTTAGGCCCTCGATGGAATGGATCCGGGGGATTCCCAGTCGAGCTCGAGCGAATTATCCGTTTACGTAGCGAATAGGCGCGTGAAGAGACTAAGTGGTCGACTATCCGCTGCGTGTCTGACCTTTGAAGTCGAGCGACTTTGGCCCTCGACGGAATGGATCCGGGGGATTCCTAGTCGAGGTCGAGCTTAGCTGTTTACGTGGCGAATAGGCGTATCAGCGGCGAACAACTATTTGTTGCATGTCTGACCTTCGAGGTCGAGCAACTTAGGCCCTCAATAGAACGGATCTGGGGGATTCCCAATCAAGCTCGAGAAACTTGGTCGTTTACGTAGCAAATAGGCGTATGAGCGACGACTGACTATTCGCTGCATGTCTGGCCTTCGAGGTCGAGCGATTTATGCCCTCATCGAAACAGATCCAGGGGATTCCCAGTCGAGCTCGAGCAACTTGGCCGTTTACGTAGCGAATAGGTGTTTGGAGCCCCCGAGCTCATTCACGTATTACCCGACCGACTCATGATCGGTCTTGACCCAAGCCGGCTTTGGTAGGGATCGTGTCCCTAGCCCGAAGGACGTCAGGTCGAGCCGTCAGGTGTTGTCGGACGAGCTATGAATGAGCCCCTGAGCAGCTCGGGCGCGACCAACAGAGTCCTTCCCAAAGAATCCCGACCAACGGGCCGAGGCCGCATTACCCAGGGCAGGCCATGACCGCTACGAGGGAAGGGTTGGGTGGGCGCAGGCTGCTTGGGAGAGCCGTCGAGCCCCCGAGTAGTTCGAGCGTGCTCGATAAGCTTTCTTCCAGGGAATCCCGACCATCACTGGTCCGGATGCGTAGCCATAAGCGTAGGAAAGAAATTATTGACCATGCATAGGCTATCCGGGGGTCGGGAGAAGGACAGTTTGGAGAAATAACAGGAGACAAAATATAAGAGAAAAGGAATTGCTTAGTTGAAAAAGTTGAGTTCGAGGTACTTAGCTGTTCAAGCGTAGAATTAGCAACGTACCTCAATCAGTAGCGGTCCCTCGAAAGAGGACGTTGATGTCGCTCCCCCATCGATGAGCACGCACTTGAGGCGTACCTTGAGCACCACCGGGTCCACCACCAACAGGAAACGCCCAGGCTTCGGTACATCATCCCACTGATCAGCTCGGGGAAAAGAGATTGGGATATGTGACCATCTTAGGCGCTTGGAGGGCTCCATGGTGATGGCATTTACCCGTCGGGCAAGAAGTTTTGCTGTTGGTGACTTTCTGAGGCAACTTCCCCTCCGATGATCATGCTGATAGTTTGGGTGGCCCTCGTTCTGTCGTTTGGCTCCATCATCCTTCCCCATCTGGCCCCTTGGTGGTCAGGGATGGTTCTGTGCCTCTCAGACCAAGTGGTCTCGGAGAGTGTAGCATTGACGGATGGTGTGCTTGCCATTTGGGTGCAAGAAGCACGGCTTGTCCAACGCTTCCTGGAGGGACTCGCTCGAGGCCTAGCCCCTCGACCTCAGCCAAGGCTTGTCGATGGCTGTGACCTCGGGGTTTGGCTTCCGTTTTGCCTCATCCCATCGAGGGTGCTCGAGGGGTCGGCGATCAGTCCTCCTCGGAGACCGGTGGCTGGGCTCAGTAGGCCCCTTGCCCCGGGACTCCCTCGGAGGTCGGCGCTCGAGAGCGTGCATCTGCTCTCGCTCGGCGTCCTCAGCGTCAGCATAGCGCTCGATGATGGAGATCATCTCGGCGGGAGAGGTCGATCGGTTCATGACCAGGTTTTGGAAAAGCTTGTAAGGCTTATGAAGGCCCTCAGAGAAGATATGGATGACATCGTTGTCGGAGATGCTTGCAACAGTGTTGTGGCGCTCAGAGAAATGGCGGATGTAGCTCTGGATAGACTCATCGACCCCCTGCCAAATTTGTCGAAGATCGTAACGGGAGGCCGGGCACTGCCAGGTGCCCTGGTAGTTGGCGATGAAGGCATCGCAGAGTTCGTTTCATGTGTTGATGGAGTTCTTGGGGAGCCTGGTGAGCCAGTTGATGGTGGTAGGTGCCAGCATGACGAGGAAATAGATCGCCATCATGTGGGAGTCACCGTTGGCCGCTCAAACGGTCGTGTAGTACAGTCAGAGCCACATGGAGCGATCAGTCTTGCCGTCATAGGGCTCGAGCTGGTCGGATGAAACCCCTTCGGCCATGTGACTTGTCGGAGGTTGGCGGTTAAGGCCTTGAACACATTGTGTCGGCCCGGGATCTCTGGGCCGATGCCATCCTCGGGGGCACCGTGCTCCCGGTCATAGGCCTTATGGCGTAGCAGCTCCTGGCGTCGACGGTCAGCGCCATGGCGCAATATGAAGTTCTGGGCGTACAACCTCTGCGTGATGAATTTGCGCGCGTCTCCAGTGTAAGAACTGCGCTGTTGTTCTTGGGGCAGGGCCTCTTTCTACCTGCCCATGACAACAGGGGTAATCTTGTCCCTTGCCACCCGGCCCTGTGTGTTGCGCGGCGAAGTGGATTGGCCAGTGCTCGGCTACCGCCAAGACCGCGATCAACGAGTTCCCCCAGGGGTGTACTCGGATGGGCCTGGGGCGTTGAGCTGAGCGGCGGCCGCCTAGGTCATGGCCATCGCCTTCCGCACCTCCGGCGAGTCGGGAAGGGCAACGAGCGCGCACTCGATGGCCACCAGGTTAGCCGCGTGGGTTTGGAACACCTGGTACCCCTCAAACTCCATGGTGAAGTCAGGCTCCAGGTTCTAGGGCTGGGCGCGAGTAGGCTAGGCCCGCTCACGACCACATGACCCGACCAACATTGCAGTGTCGGCGGGCATTGTGATGAGCGTCGGACTCCTAGGAGCCTGTGGCCTCATTGTCCAGAACCGTCTCTGCCATCATGACAAAGTTGGCTGGCCAGCGGTTGCTGAGAGCGAACTCCACATGGCACAACCTCTTGGCCGGCGTCGCGGGGCGAGGAGGGACGCACCGAGGAGGCTTCTTGGAGCTCACCACCCCGGGGAAGACGGGGACGCACCCCCGCGGTGGAGTAGGTAGGCGAAAACGCCTTTCGTGGTGGAGAGGCCGAATGCATGGTATGGCGCCCCTTGACACGCTCAATCCGTGTCCACGCAGAATCTACACTCAAGATTGTCGTGCGGGCAATCGGAGGCTTGGGCCGCCAGACCTTCGAGGCTGGGCAAACCGCTGGCGATGAGGCAGCTAGGCGCGGAACCATGCGCCTCGCCGTCACCGTCGTGTGTCACTAAGCGGCAGCACGCTCTAGCGCGCCAGAGGCCTCTTGGGAGAGGGTGAGGTGGCTGAAGTCATCGACGCGGAAGACCAGGCTCCTGAAGACGAACGTCGTACCCGTAGGAGTCATGAAGTCGTTGGAGAAGTAAACCCCCATCAAACCGCACAAGATGGTGAAGCCCCCGTGTGCGCACCCCTGCCCATGAGAGAGGGAGTCTAGGGTTTCTGGAGACCCTCCCTCCCCCCGCCTGCGCGCACCCCTGCCCTTCCTTTTATAATCTAAGGGGGCAGTTATAATGGACTTGGCACACAAGAAAGCTTGGTCGTAAAGTAAAAAGCAAGTACATACTAAAGCTAAAAAAGTACATACAAATCTTTTGGACTCTGATCGTCGTGGGTATCTCGTGTGTAGCCTTGCCTCGGGATCCACCGTGGCAGGTACCTAGTGTGCAGCCTTGTCGGGTGACACCATCTTCTGTTGGTTTGTCCCCCATTTGTCCTATTTGTGAGGCTTACGACGGAAGCCTGCTTTCTCAAGGAGGGGTGGTCGACCTCCGTCATGGTTGGGGCTGCGCATGGAGGTCGGACCAGGGCACCGAGGCCGCGCTAGGGGGCGTGGTAGGGCTTGCCGACCACTCCTAGGGTCTGGCTCTCGACCCCGTCTGAAGACTTCCGATCCGGTCCACTTGGCCTTCTTTTCCTTAGCTTGGGCTACCTGGGAGGACCCCCCACACCCTATGTTACACGCATAGTCTAGAGTGGTTACATGATGTCTATAAAAGTGGAGACACAAAGATACGAGGTTGTGGCTTCTTTCTCATTCACTCTTTCACATTCTCAAGTGTACAATTATCCTCTCTACTCCTATATTTATAGCCATTTCCTTCTCTCACCTTTCATATTTAGTGATGGCCCATTAGTGTATACCCTGCACCAGGTCTTCATGGGCCGGCCGATTTCCTAACACTCCCCCTGGGCCTTCACTGCGTGATGCCTATGCCTCATCAAAACACCAGAAAAACCTAGTGGGAAAAATTTGAAGAAAGAGTACATAATATACGCTTGCGATATCGCACAAATTGCATCGTTAAAAACCATGATAAGAAACGACATCAAAAACTTATCCAATAGAAAAAGAGTACAGTCCACCCAATTCTTCATTCAATTCTTTCTATATTGATTTTGGGTGCTTAATTTTCTATATCAAGATTCTGGAATGAGTCAGCGAAATTCTTCCCCTGAATTTTGCATTTCTATAAGTCTCATTGCTCTGGTTCCTCGGACACATCTATTATAAAGAAGATATCAACAATTATCTAGTGGTCAAATCTGCAAGATTTTCACATAACTTAGCATATAGTATTTCATTGCTTATATGCAATTCATATGCATAGAAGAACCTAGGAGTTCATATGCTTTAGTGAGTTTGCTCACGTGACTCATTTGCGTAGTGTGTCATACACTGTATTATTTTCAAATGATGGGGGCTGAGATAGTTTTCAAACCACGATTGCTGAAGCAGTGTAACCATCTCTCAAAGCTACGCTGAGGCTTTATATAGTTCAATTATGCTTAGTTTGGTTTAGTACAATTAGCCAATTATTCGAGTGCTACTATTACACACTTGTGTTTGAGAATTCTATCCCAATTTTGATGATAATTGACTACTCCAGCCGTGAACCTTGAACACTTTCTAAGTGTGGTTGGACTAATGTAGTAGGCTTCCATCTGTCACATGTTTTTAGCTGCAAGCGTAAATGTGATTTGGATTCAGCCAAACATTTCATTTTAAATTAAACTCAAATTCAAAGTGAACGAGTTTGTTTTTTTAATTTTTTTTCCAAATTATTCTATTTGTTCTATGTTGGTTTAGGACTTAGTACTTCTTCATGTAGAGTTATGCAAGTGTCCGATCCAAGCTTCTGAAGAGCATGCATTGATTCTATCTCTAATGCTATCAATATTCTTTTCAACATCTATTTGATTAATTCCATTCAATTTCTAGTTGACTACCAATGAATTTTGCTATCTAATAAATATATTGCCCATAATAGGTCTCATTGCCAACTTCTATTGGTTGTATGAGACTCTATGCGAGTATCCATGTATATACGAGTATATGCATTTTTTCATATGCTTTTTCTTCTAGCTTAATTGTAACACCCCAGCAACTACAACAAATGCTAGAATGCTACTTTACAACTAAACACATACCAAAATAACAACTTTCGGTAGCATCCTCTAAAACAGGGAATTAGTGGAAGCAAACATAGCATATATATCATAATACATCCCCAAAACACCAGCAAAACAATTAAATGTTACTTAACAAAGTCTTTCAACAAGAGAATATTTATTAACTAACTTAAGCAAGTAATGAATAGTTTAGATGATAGTGTTATATCTAAATTATCATTAGGGTTGGTGTGAAGAAGTGCAACTACTCCCATTCCCGCAAGCCAAGCAAGTCATCCAACACCTGTAAAACTATAAAGGGTGTGAGAATAAATCTCAGCAAGCAAACGATCCTAACATGTTATTTAATCTATACAGATAAGAGATAAAGAATTAAGTCCAAAGTATAAGATTACAATGACATAATCAAGCATCCATAAGCATAAATAACTTCATAAGAATATAAACCATACATACATAACTTCGGAAGAAAGATCATCCTTCAGTTCATATACCAAGTCTACAAACACATATGCAATGCATGTCCTCTGTCTTCACACACAACAAAGTGTGAAGCTGCATCGTATTACGACAATATACGATAATGTACCGGTACGGTAGCAACCATAGGTTAGCGACATCAATTCCAATGCCATGCAAATGATGCAAAATGCGAGATGATACCAATTTATAGAATATCTCAACTTCATTACTTCATGCAACACCCACATATAACAACGTCTATTTCATAGACATGAAAACAAAGTAGGGGAAAATAATAAGTTAAAACTTGTAGCAACACCGCCACATTTACTTGCCTCCAACCAAGAAGATACAAGAATCTCAAGCACGATCCAGAGCAGCACCACCTAATCACAATAAATTTCTCAGCATAAATATTCATCAATTCATATAACACAATATACAAAACATTCCTATGGTTATCAACCCAATTACCCACCCAAATAGTAACTCAACTCTGCACTTAGAACACAACATTGCTTTACCTTTTTATATCTTTTAGAATACAAAGGCTACGGCAAGAAATGAGTATATTCTCAGAATAAACAGATAAAAATCTACCACTTTTGTGTTGAAGACATAATATAATTTTGTCATTAAGGTACTCTAATTCACACTTGAAAACAACCTTTTGCATCTGCCCAGAAATTATAATAGTAAAAAGTAATATAGAGATATCTGGAGTTTTAGCTATCCAAAAATTATCATATTTTACCAGCTGATAGACAACAAAGATATCTAAAACTTTCTAGTTAAGCACTTTTGCATTAAAAATCGTTTTGGCCGTCTAATAGTCAAAATACATAAGCCCTGAAAATATGCTTTACCCTGCACGACCAATCTAAAAACCTACGCCAAAAACCCTCCTCTAATCCCTATTAACCACGACTCTATTAACCATGACTTAAAGCATCAAAAACACCCCTAATCACATGCTAAATAGGAGATCAAGCATTACCTATCGTTTTCCTTGGAGAACCCGCCAGAAAAACGACAGGGAAAACGTCAATTCAGCACACCTTCATGCTCCTCTCCTCCTCATTAATTTTTTTTCCAATTTGATTCTTGATCCAGGCTCTAATGAGGGAGATCTATGGAGGAGAAGTTGGGAGAGGAAGAGGGGAGGAAGAAGGATCGTACATGACAGGGAGGGAGCGACACAGGAGTAGGGAGAGAGGTGGTTAGGGGAGAGGGAGGAATGCTAATGGGCTTTTAGAGCCCATGACTCTTATTTCTTTTTTTCTTTTCAGGTGTTACATTCTCCCCTCCTTCAAAGAATTTGTCCCCGAATTCAGTCATTCCACGACAGCTAATGAGAAAACACATAAAACTTAAACCATAACACACAACTTACCAGTCTTAAAGAGCTCTGGATATTTCTTTTCCATTTGCTCCTTAAGCTCCCATGTTGCCTCTCGTTTTGACTGATTAGTCCATAGGACTTTCACATATCTGATGGTTCTTCTTCTCATAACTCTCTTTGAGGAATCCAAGATACACACTGGGCGACACTCGACAGTTAAGTCCTACTCCACTATAATAGGCTCTAGATCAATCTTGTGTTCAAGATCCCATAGATACTTTCTTAACATGGATACATGGAAAACATCATGTACTCCTCTCGTATATTCTGGTAGCTGAAGCCGATAAGCCAAACTACCAACTCGAGCAATGACATCAAATGGACCAATGTATCTCAGGCTAAGCTTTCCTGTTGTACCAAACCACACAACGCCTTTGGTTGGTGATACTCTGAGAAGAACCTGATCACCCACTGCAAACTCCAAATCACTTCTTGTCGCATCAGCATAGCTCTTTTGCCTACTTTGTGCAGCCAATAGATTTTTGTCGTATCTCCTACACCTTGTTAGATGTTTGCTGAATTATTTCAGGCCCAACCAATGCTCTCCCACCCAAGGATTCCCAACACAACGGGGAAACACAACTTCGACCATACAAAGCATCAAACGGGGCCATCTTTATACTGACATGAAAATTATTGTTATAAGCAAACTCCACTAGATCAAGATGATCCTTCCAACTGCCCTTCCATGAAAGGACACAAGCACAAAGCATATCCTCCAAGGTCTAAATTGTTCGCTCTGACTGACCATCTGTTTGAGGGTGAAAAGCTATGCTAAGAGAAAGTTCGGTGCCCATAGCACGTTGTAAACTTTGCCACAACATACATACAAATTTTACTAGCTGATAGGTAACAAAGATATCTACAATTTTCTAGTTAAGCACTTTTGCAACAAAAATCGTTTGGCCATCTAATCATCAAAATATAGAAGCCCTGAAAATCTGCCTTCATCCTGTGCGACCAATCAAAAACCTACGCCCAAAACCCTCCTCTAATCCCTATTAACCACGAATTAGGGCATCAACAACACCCCTAATCACGTGCTAAACAGGGGAATCAAGCCTTACTTAGGGTTTTCCTTGGATAACCCACAAGAAAATGACGGGGAAAACGTGAATTCAGCACACCTTCCTGCTTCTCTCATCATTCTCAATCCGTTTTTCCAATTTGATTCTTGATCCAGGCTCTAATGAGGGAGATCTATGGAGGAGAAGTTGGAGAGGAAGAGAGGAGGAAAAAGGATCGTACAGGGTAGGGAGGGAGCGACACAGGAGGAGGGAGACAGGCTGTTAGGGGAGAGGGAGGAGTGCTAATGGGTTTTTAGAGCCCATGACTTTTTTCTTTTCTTTTCTTTTCTTTTCAGATGTTACATTAATACTTCTTGATGTGAGCACGATCCTTTTAGTGTATCAGTGTTGTTGTATATTCCAGTGGCTAATTTTGTTCCTTGGTGGAAAGATGTGATATGTCTGTTCTGAGGTTCCATACCACTTACCAAATCTCAATTGGCTCCCCTTTTGTTCAGTGGGTTATTTTTTGTAACTTTGAGTATGATAGTCCTCTTATCCTGTTTTCACAGATATCTCCGGTTACTTAGAGGCCTGAGGAGCCGAAGTTTCTTGTCATATTTTTTTATTCGAGACCTCTAGACAAGACGAGAGAGATCTTTACTTACTTCGTATTTCATTCTTCCCCAATGCATTTTATTTATGCAACTTAGCCAAACTCCTCGCAATAAAAAAATCACAAAATGATTCGACGGTTTCAATTCTTTACGTATACTCTTACGTATATTCTTTACGTATATTTATATTGCTTAATTTGTATTCACTGATGCAATGTAATGCATTAGTCAGGGGCGGATCTAGGCCTCGGGCTACCCGGGTTGTAGCCCGGGGCGAGACCCAATTACTGTATAAAAATGATGAAAAATAGATAAATTGGCCCAATAGCCTCCCTGCGAAATACATATATGGCCCAATAACCCAACATCTATTTTACACAGCTCATTAGCCCAACAAAGAAAAACCCTAATGTCCCTATCCACTCCCAGTCGGATTCGGGGTTCCCATCCCAGCCGCCACTGCGAGCGCCGCCAACCGCCATCCCCGCGCACCGCGCTCTACCTCTGCTCCGTCGCCGCGTGCCATGCTCCACCTTGAGCCCCCGTGCCGTCGCGCTTCGCCCCCCGCGCCCCCGTGCGTCGCGGCTCGCGCGCCACGTCGCCGAGCTGCGAAGGTTGTGGAGGTGGAGGCGGCAGTGACGCTGGTGGTGGTTTTCATGAACTCGCGAAGCGGTGGTAGGCATGGTCCCGAGCTCAAGGTGCGGCTCCACGAGCTCATCAGCGAGGAACAGGTGATGGCATTGCCGGTTGGCTCGGCCACTCGTTCAACTTTGTTTCCAAATTTCGTGTCCCCCCCTCGCGCCCCTCCCCCTCCCGTGTTTTGCTGTTGTGCTGGTTGTTGGCTTGTTGCTTGCTCTGGTATGGTTTCGCTAGTTGCAAGTCATTGATTGCTTTTGAGATTCCTTTAAAAATTTCGTAACGATTAAGACATATTTATGTGGAATTTACTGTCGGTGAACTTTCGTTTTAGAGTGGTACTAACAACTCATTTTAGTTTATTATGTTGTGTTATTGTTCTACATATAATGAATTATTTTAGCCATGTATTAATTAACTCGGAACAAATTATTTTAATCTTGAATTAGTTAATCCGGAGCGAAAATCGTTTCTGAATCCGCCACTGGCATTAGTCATTTCTACTACCAAGAACCGAACAGAGCCTATGAACAGTTGAATACGAACAAACTAATATTGGCAAATGAAACTGAACCATACATGCACACAAACGACAGCCTAAAAATAGGAGACAATCACTGACTCCACTCCTCACATTCATTCCACCATATACGCGTGACCATTTTAATCACCTTTTGACCGATCAAACAAAAACCTTCTCGTCGTCTTCGGCCATGGCGAGGACCGCGGTTTCCGACGACGACGACGATGGCCCGCCGGCGTACACCGTGCCACGGGGCCCACGCCGTGACCCCAGGCTCAAGGACCTTGGCATCTCCTGCATGCTCAACACCGAGGTGGCCGCGCTCCTCGCCGTCATCCGCCGCCGCCCGGACCCCTACTCCTACCTCCCGCCGGCGGTTGCCGCCGCGGAGGAGGCCACGTTCGCGGGCCTCATCCAGTCGCTCAAGAACCTCCGCGCCCTCCTCTTCCAGCCCCGCCACGGCGCCTGGCGCTGCTCCGACCCGGCCATGTACCTCAAGCCGTTCCTCGACGTCGTCCAGAGCGAGGAGGCGCCGCCGGCGGCCACCGGCGTGGCGCTATCGTCGGTGCTCAAGATATTGAGGATCGACGTGTTCGACGAGTGCTCCCCGGGCGCCCGCGACGCGATCCAGGCCGTGCTGACGGCGGTGAGCAACTGCCGCGTGGACCGCATCGCCGACCCGGGCGCCGAGGAGGCCGTCCTCCTCCGCGTGCTACAGGTGCTCGCCGCGCTGCTCCGCGCCCGCGCCGCGCCGCTCCTGTCCGACCACGCCGTCTGCAACGCCGTCAACACGTGCTTTCAGGTGGTGCAGCACGCCGCCAGCGGCCGTGGCAGTGAGCTCCTCCAGCGCACGGCGAGGCACTGCATGCACGAGATCCTCCAGGCCGTCTTTGGCCGCCTGCCGGACATCCCGACCGCCGGCGCCGACGCCGATGCCGACGACCTGTCCGTGGCCGGGTTCGGCGCGCGCTGCATGGCCGACATCTTCAACTTCCTCTGCTCGCTGCTGCTCAACGCCCCTGACATGGTCGCCACCGGGGACGGCCACGGCGCGTTCATCACCGAGGAGGACGTGGAGCTCTTCTCCCTCGTGCTCATCAACTCCGCCATCGAGCTCGGCGGCGAGGCCATCGGCAAGCACCCCAAGCTTCTCCGCCTCATCCAGGATGACCTGTTCTACCACCTCATCCACTACGCCACCGAGTCCAGCCCTCTCGTCCTCTCCATGATCTGCAGCACGGCTCTCAACCTCTACCACTTCTTGCGCCGGTACATAATTTACGAGCTCGAGCTCGATCGCCATGGCGCCATTGATGAAGCTTTCAATTGATGAAGCCATGGTGTTCGTCCAGGTTCCTGAAGCTACAGCTTGAGGCGTTCTTCATGTACGTGCTGCTCCGGCTGTGCGGCGGCGGCGGCGGGCCGCAGCTGCAGGAGGTGGCTATCGAGGGGCTCATCAGCTTCTGCCGGCAGCCGACGTTCGTGATCGAGATGTACGTGAACTACGACTGCGACCCGATGCTGCGGAACGTGTACGAGGAGGTGGGCAAGCTGCTGTGCAAGGCGGCGTTCCCGGCGTCGAGCCCGATGACGACGGTGCAGCTCCAGGCGTTCGAGGGCCTCGTCAACATGATCACCACCATTGCCGACAACGTCGAGGTCGACAAGGCCCCTGACCACGCCACCTACACCGTCGACATCTCCGAGTATCGGTTGTTCTGGGTGGAGCGCTGGGACGCCGCCGCCGGAGGCGGCGAGACGTGGGTGGACTTCGTCCGCAAGCGGAAGCTGAGGAAGAAGAAGGTGGCCATCGCAGCGAACCACTACAACCGCGACGAGAAGAAGGGGATGGAGTACCTCCGGCTGAGCCAGCTGGTGCCCACCCCGCCGGAGCCCCGGAGCATGGCCTTCTTCCTCCGCTACTCGCCGGGGCTGGACAAGAACAAGATCGGCGAATTCTTGGGCGATCCGGAGGAGTTTAGCCTCAAGGTGCTCAAGGAGTTCACGGAGACGTTCGACTTCACCGGCGTCATCCTCGACACGGCGCTCCGCACCTACCTCGAGACGTTCCGCCTCCCCGGCGAGTCGCAGAAGATACAGCGAATCCTCGAGGCCTTCTCGGAGAGGTTCTACGAGCAGCAGACAGCGGAGGTGTTCGCCACCAAGGACGCCGCCTTCATCCTCTGCTACTCCCTCATCATGCTCAACACCGACCTCCACAACCCACAAGTGAAGAAGAAGATGTCCGAGGACGACTTCATCCGCAACAACCGCGCCATCAACGCCGGCAAGGACCTCCCCAGGGAGTACCTCTCCGAGCTCTTCCACTCCATCTCCAGCAACGCCATCACCGTCTTCAGCCAGGCCGTCGCCGCCACCGCCGAGATGACGCCCACCCGCTGGGCTGACCTGGTCAAGCGCTCCCGCACCATTGACCCCTTCACGCCCTGCGACTTCAAGCACAAGCTCAGCCGGGAGGTGTTCGTCACTGTGTCGGGGCCGGCGGTCGCCACGCTCGCCGCCATCTTTGACTACACCGACGACGAGGAGATCCTCAACCAGTGCGTCGAGGGGCTCATCTCGGTGGCGCGGATCGCGCGCTACGGCCTGGAGGATGTCCTCGACGAGCTCCTCTGCTGCCTCTGCAAGTTCACCACGCTGCTCAACCCATACGCTACCACAGAGGAGACGCTCTTCACCTTCAGCAACGAGCTCAAGCCACGGATGGCCACGCTCGCGCTCTTCACCATCACCAACCGCTTCGGCGAGTCGGTGCGCGGCGCATGGAAGAACATCATCGACTGCCTGCTTAAGCTCAAGCGGCTCAAGCTGCTGCCACCGTCGGTGGTCGAGCAGGACGGCGGCGGCGTGAGCAGCAGCAGCAGCACGGAGCGGTTGGGACATCGGGCCAAGTCGGAGTCCGGCGTCATCTTCCCGTCGTCACACCGTGGAGCCGGGACGAGCCGACACGTGTCCGGCATGATCGGGCGGTTCTCGCAGTTCCTGTCGCTGGACGCCGGTGGCGAGTCGCTGCTATCCGTGGGCAGTGAGTTCGAGAACAACCTCAAGATCATCCAACAATGCCGGATTGGGAGCATCTTCACGGAGAGCGGGAAGCTGCCAGACGAGTCGGTGCAGAACCTGGGGCGGGCGCTCATCTTCGCCGCCGGCGGTAGGGGGCAAAAGTTTAGCACACCGGTGGAGGAGGAGGAGACCGTTGGCTTCTGTTGGGACCTCATCATGCTCGTCTCCTTCGCGAACGTGCACCGCTTCACCACGTTCTGGCCGCAGCTGCATGACTGCTTCGCCGCCGTGTCCCAGCTGCCGCTCTTCTCGCCGTGCCCGTTCGCCGAGAAGGCGATCGTGGCGCTGTTCAGGATCGCCGTCAGGCTACTCTCCGACGGCCAAGGCGGCGGAGACCGGATGGCGGAGGAGCTGGTGTTCAAGTCGATCAACCTGATGTGGAAGCTGGACAAGGAGATCCTGGACACGTGTTGCGAGGGCATCTCCGAGTGCATCGTGAAGCTGCTGATGGAGCACGCCGGCAACGTGCAGACGCCGATCGGTTGGAAGACGGTGCTGCACCTGCTGTCCGTGACTGGTCGGCACCCGGAGACGTTCGACCAGTCGGTGGCCGCCATGATCAAGCTGATGAACGACGGCGCGCAGGTGGTGACGCGGTTCAACTACGCAGCATGCATCGAGGCTGCCTTCGGGTTCGCGGCACTCAAGATCAGCCCACTGGACATCAGCACCAGGATCCTCCAGCTCATGGCCGACTCCGTCAACTGGCTCATACAGTGGCACAAGTCCGGCTACTCCGACCCCGGCAATGCCTGGCCGTACAGCGGGAGCAGCAACAGTGGCAGCTCGAGCTCCTCCTCCTCCTCCTCGTCGGCGACGGTGGCGATGATGATGATGATGGAGGACGCGTCACGGATGGGCAACCTAGCGACGAGCATGTTCATCAAGCTCGCCGAGGCGCTGCGCAAGACGAGCCTAGTCCGGCGGGAGGAGATACGGAACCAAGCGGTGGTGGAGCTTGGGCGAGCCTTCGCCTTAGCCGCCGCCGGCGAGCTCGACCTGGGCCCAATGGGTTCCCTGGCATGCTTCAACCTGGTGATCTTCGCCATGGTGGATGACCTGCACGAGAAGACGCTGGAGTACTCGAGGCGAGAGGGGGCGGAGAGGGAGACGAGGAGCATGGAGGGGACGCTGGCGGCAGCGACGGAGCTGCTCGCCGACGTGTTCGTCTTGTTCTGAGGGACGCGCACGAGGCGCCGGGTTTCGTACATTCGGCTAGGCGTGCTCGGCGGCTGGACACGTGCATCAAGTCGGACCTTGCGGCGGGCGGCGGCGCGGCGTGATGCGAGCTAGTCCCAGGGATCTTGAAGCGTATGATCGTGGAGATGAAGGAGAAGGAGGTGCTGGTGCCGATGGAAGGAGACGAACTATGGGAGATCACTCACATCCAGATCCAGTGGATCGCTCCAGCTGTCATGGAAGAGCTCTTTCCTAGCTAGTCACTATTTCATATTATAAATCCTTTGACTTTTTTTAAACTTTAGGTTTAATTGAGTTTGTAAAAAATATAATAACATTTTCAATACAAAATAAACATATTATAAAATTATATTTAATATTAAATTTAATAAAATTAATTTGGTGTTGTAAATGTTGCTAACCTTTTTAATAAATTTGATCAAAGAACTTTGACTAAAAATAGTCAGGGAAGAGCTCTTCAATGACAGCCGAAGCGATCCATTGGATCTGGATGTGAGTGATCTCCCACAGCTCGTCTCTTTCCGTCGGCATCAGCACCTCATTCTCCTTCGTCTCCACGATCATACGCTTCAGCATCCTGGGGACCAGCTCCTGCATCACGCCGGTGCCGCCGCCCGCCGCAAGGTCCAACTTGATGCACGTGTCCAGCCGCCGGAGCACGCCCAACCAGAACATCCAGAACCCAGCACCCTGCACCAGCGTATTACTAGTGATAAGTATTTCCTCCGTATCAAAATAATATGTTTACGTTTAGACTCTGAATTTATTTGAAATGAAGGGTGCAAGCAGAAATTGAAACAAATGAGACTGTTAACTTATATATAGGATCACAATTTGTTTTTTTTTGAAATTATAGAAGTCAAATTTTTAATGTGCATTCTTTAAAAATAATCTATCACATATTAATTATTCTTTCCAAATTTTTTATAACCATCGAAGAACCGTAAAAAAAATATCATCTCGTGAGTTTAGAATCGTTTTCTTATGATTGGGGTAAAGAGGGTGTTTTTTCCTTAAAGCAAAGCTCAAATCAAAGGATGCTAAAATCACAATATCTAAGTTACAAATGTGGATGGTCCGTCTAATTTGCCAACGGATGGGTAGAATGTGTCAGCTGTGTCCTGTGATATGTTGTCATTTGTCAGTTATTTCTGCAGAACCTTGATATATCGCTCGGCTCCTCCGCGTGATATATTGGCTCAGCTCTTGCGCTCGCATCGCTTGGCAAAGCCCTTAATCGCGATTGGGCCGGCCTGGAAGCCTAATCGATGGCCGCCTCCGCCGACACGTCCACGGCGTGTTGCATGCTCTGTTGCTGCCGCCAATATCTCGTTGGCTTCTTCTTCTCTGTGTCCTGCTACTTTGTTGCTGCCGCTTGGCGACGAGTGATCACTTGACGAACACATCTGCCATCTCCGGCCGATTCAATCCCTCCACACAGTATCCTCTTCCCATCTAGCACACCGCCACCTCTCCCATTCCGCACCGCCGCCGACCGGATCAAGGCGCAATTGTGACGGTGGCACAGGAGGATGACGAACTCGACCGCACCACGATCTATTTTCGGTGGGAGTTATTGGCACAGCGAGCCAAGGTTTTGCATCTGTCGAGCCGAGGGAGTATTGTCGAAACTCGGTTTCGGCAATATATTTTTCGGGGTCGCATCGAGATCGCCAAGCACAATGGGTTAGAAGAAGAAGAAGATTTAGACAGTTCGGCCCTCTCGAGAGGTAATACCCTACTCCTGTTTCGGTGGATTCGATCCGCCGAGTGTCTTTATTGATCTCGTGATCTAAGCTAAGGGCTAAAAGCTGAACTCCTCTTGGAATATCCCTCAGGGACGCCCTTACCCCCTTATATAGTCTTGGGAGGAAGGGTTTACAAGTCGAAAACCCTATCTTATTCTAAGTTGGTTTCCTCAATCTTACCAAACCGTGACTATAGGCCGATTGCCTTATCTCTATCGGCAACCGTAACACCTAAGTCAAGTTCGGCTTACGGATATAGCAGCACAATCTATCCCTACCTCCAATCGGATAAGCTTGCCAAGTAGATACCCGATTGCCAAAATCTCCACAGTAGCCCCCGAGTCCTTTTCGTCGACGAGACAACTGCTCGGACCAAAGCAGACTCAACCAAAAATTTCTTTGACCGAGTGCTTTTGGCGCCGAGTGATTCCATCATCTCGCCCGAATCTTCCCGAGTGGCTCCAAAGCGTGAAGGGCTGAAAAATTCTCAAAAATAAATATCTAGGTGCATCTCCGATGCACCTAATTATAGGTGTAGCCCCGACTATGTGATTAGTCAAAAATAGACTAAGCATATAGTCAAGAACTATATAAAAAAATTACTCTCATGTAGATGCCTAGCTCATGCTAAAGCAATCATAGAAATCTCATTACTCATCAAGTTCATACTCAACCGAGTGAATTTGCCCGAGTCATCTCGAACGAATAATTCAATCATCCCTCATGGGTAAAAACACTCGGTAAACTCTTGCTCAACCGAGTGGATTCGCCCGAGTAATCCCGGAATAATAACTCAATCAACCCTAGCGGGTAAAAAGCACTCGGTAAGCTCATGCTTATCCGAGTAGATCTGCCAAGTCATCTCGGAACAAATATTTCAATCATCCCTCATGGGTAAGAAATCAATTCGCTCGGTAAGCTCATGCTTATCCGAGCTGATCCTCCCGAGTCATCCCGGAAATTTGCCCGAGTCATCTCGGAACAAATAATTCTCTTATAAATGCTTAGCTCAAGCTAAAGCGGTTATAAAAATCACATCACTCGGCAAGCTCATGCTTATCCGAGTAAGTTCGCCCGAGTCGTCTCGGAACAAACAATTTAATCAACCCTTGTAGGTAAGAAGTCAATTCACTCGGCAAACTCATGCTTATCCGAGTTGATTTGCCCGAGTCATCTCGGAACAAATAGCTTAATTGACCCTCGTGGGCAAAAAACACTCGGCAAGCTTACGCTTATCCAAGTAAACTTGTCCGAGTCATCTCGGACAAATAATCTAATCAACCCTCATGGGTAAAAACATTCGGCAAGCTCATGCTCATCCGAGTTAACTTGCCCGAGTCATCTCGGAACAAATAATTTAATCAACCCTCATGGGTAAAAATCACTCGGCAAGCTCATGCTCGTCCGAGTTAACTTGTCCGAGTCATCTCGGGACAAATAATTTAATCAACCCTCATGGGTAAACAAATTTTTCAGTCATCGAAAAATACGACCAAATATTAAATAGCTCCGCCATAATATTGGTCTTAATCTAAAAAGATCTTCACCAAGGTGGAATAAATAGCATTGATATAATCATTTAATCAAAATGCTTTAAAACCAAATAGTTCGTCATCGGACAGCCATGAAAAGCTTAACTATTTGTCACCTTTCAAATTGCATCGTGCCAACTTCTCATGAAGTTAAGCAAACCGCGGTATGAAAGGATTTTAAAGGTATTGGGCTATATGACACGTGCATATTGTCGTGGCAAATCTGCTTAAGTTCATCCACTTAAGTCCCTAAGGACACGTGTCAAGCCACACCTTAGCCGGGCCGCAAGTCTCTCATGGGCTCGGCCCAATCGCGAGATAACTTGGCAAAACCCTCAAGTCTTTTCGAAGCCTCGAGGTCATCCTCGACACTTCATCTAATCATCTTGGTCTCTTTATGCCTCCGATGTAAACTTGTAGGTATCTAGCTTATTTATGTTAATGCCTTGACCCGAGTCTTCATAGAAAATTTCTTAAGTAATTTTCATCCGACTGTCACCAAGCCTAAAACTTGATTAGATCATCAAAAAATTCTCAGTCCTTATCTATTGAACTCGAATCAAAACAATAAACAATGATAAACTAAATATAAACAAGTTATCAAAGAAAACCATGCTTTATTGACACGTATGCGCCCGACCGTCAACTCAAGAAGTCATCTTGCTTGAGGTTGACAGTCAAGAACAACATAAAACTTACGGCAATTTAAGCATAGTATCGTCGAAGATGTTCAATATTCCAGGAGTTCTCCACCATAGATCCATCTTCACGCTTTAGTCGAAATGCTCTTGGCCGAGTCACCTCAGCGATTATGTATGGTCCTTCCCATAGTGGAGATAATTTGTGATGGTCCTTGATGGTCTGGATCTTGCGTAGAACCAAATCATCAACAATGAAAGCTCGCGTCCGAACATTGCAACTCTAGTATCTTCTAAGTCCTTGAAGATATCTTGCCGACTGGATCAAGAAAGATTTTCTTCGTTTTGGCGTTGCCTTGTCCCGACTTGGCTATCCTCTTTGTAGAAATTTCACCCTCTTCGATGTTGATGTAGCTAGTCGGATTTCTTCCCGGCCACGTGATCTCTCACAAGATTGGGCCATATCGCAGCTTTCTTCGTCGCAGGTGAAGGCTTGTTTGATGTCGCTGCGCAGGGTGATGACGCCGTTAGGGCCAGGCGTCTTCATGCAGAGGTAAACGTAGTGTGGTATCGCCATGAATTTGGCGAGTGCAAGCCTTCCGATGATCGCGTGGTAGGCCGTCTTGAAGTCGACCACCCCGAAGGTGGTATTCTCCGTTCAGAAATTCTCGCGAACTCCTGAGGTGACTGGAAGGGCGACGTGCCCGAGTGGTGTGGGCGACAGCCCCGGGATCACTCCGTGGAAGGGGGTGAGCTTGTCTTCAACTTAGTTCTCGGGATTTGTATCTCATCCGGGTCTTGACGAATAGGAGATTGAGGACACTGCCCCCATAGATGAGGACGCGCTTCAGCTCGATGTTCTGAACCACCAGGTCAAGTACCAAGGGATACTGCCCTGGGTGAACCACTCGGTCAGGATGATCCGAGCGATTAAACGTGATGGCCACCTCCGACCATCGTAGATGTTGTGGGACTTCGGGTTGTGTCGCATTGACCTCGCGGTCCATCGGCTTTTGCTTCCTCTTGGACTCATAAGCCTGCGCCCCGAAGATGTGATTCGGCTCGCCCACGTGGTCTTGAAAAGGCTCCGAATTTCCGGTCGGGTTGTTCTTCTTGGTTCCCGATGGACCGGTTTCATTAGTCGGCTCCTTGTTTAACCGTGCCGCATATTGCTCTGTGAATTGCTTGTAGATGATGCGTGCACTGAGCGTTCACGATCGTTCATGATCGTGTCGTAAGCCTCAACTCGGCGACGGTGTTGAGAATCAGATGTTGTGGCAACCAGGTCTTCGTGCCGGCGCTTGCGATCTTTCTGAGCCTGATTGCTGCTGCCGTTATCCTTCCTCGGATGCCGGCTTCCTTCCGAGTGCTTGTCATCCCTTTTGTCAGGCCGGTCTTGGCGTGCCGCCTTGATTGCATCGTTGGACTTGGCGTAGGAGTTCGCCGTCTCGAACATTTGCTTCACCGTCTTCGGTGGTTTGCGCCGAACTTCCCGATGAGCAGCTCATCACGGACTCCCCTCGGAAGGCGGCGATGATGATGTCATCGGTGATGTTCGGGATCTTGTTGCGCTTCTCGGAGAAACGACGAATATAATCCTTCAGGGGCTCGTCCGGCTTCTGGATGACGTTGTAAAGGTCAAAGTGTGTGCCGGGCCTCTCGAAGGTTCCTTGGAAGTTGGCGATGAAGTGGTCCCTCAGCTCGCTCCACGAGCCGATTGAGCCTCTTGGCAGGCTCGTGAGCCAATTTCTGGCTGAGTTTGCGAGGGCCACAGGCAGGTAATTGGCCATAGCCTTGTTGTCGCCACCTGCAGCGCGGATGGCGAGGGTGTATACAGTTAGCCAAGATTCAGGGTCGGTCTTACCGTCGTACCTTTCAATCCCTGTAGGCTTGAAGCCACTCGGCCAGTGCACTCGGCGAAGTTCCCGAGTGAAGGCCGGTACTCCGTCGTCGCCGTTATCGGGTGATCCCCTCCGATCTTCCCGAGTGCGTCGGTCGCGCTCCCGACGGCGATCGAGGACTTCCCGCAGATCACTCGGCGGGGTCTTCGGTTGGCTGGTTGGATAGCCGGAACCGTTGCGACGGCTCGGTGGTGGACGGGTGGACGTCCGTGTCGTTTGTCGCGGGAGTCGGCCGTCGCTCCGGTACTTCGCGTGGACTCGCGAGGTGGGCCTCTTGGCACAGTCGTCGACCGAGCGGCTCGGGCCTCCTATAGTCTCCGACTTCGAGGTGGAAGCGGCTCTTGTCCGGCGTTTCGGCCACGATTCGGTCGGTCTTCGTGCCGAAGTGGTGAGATGGCCGTTCGCGGGCGCGCGACGATAGTCTTGATCTTGTCGAGTATTGGAGTCACGTTGGCGGAGCCGTCTCTATGACGGTGTCCAAGAGCGTGAGTGCGGCGACGCGTTCGCCGTGGTGTCCGGAAGATATTGGTGTTGCGAACCCATGTTTGGAGTATGGCCTCTGGCGATCGTCCGCCGCACGTAGATCCCGCTTCCTCTTGTCGCCTCGTCCTTGCGTTGTTTCTCCTCTTCGGCTGTCTTGCGCTCGAGCTCCACCCCGCTCGCTCTTCTTCAAGAAGCCTTCGGCCATGGCTGAGTCGGACTCGTCCGGCTCGGCCATGAGGACGTCAAGCACTTCGGCTCGTAGTCCATGCGGCGGTCGGAGTTGTTGGCTTCGTCGAAGGGATGCCGTAGAGGTTGTCGGCGGCGGAGCCGAGGTATCCGTTGAGCTCTGAAGATGAACAAGAGCCAAAGGACGGGAGGATGACAGCGACCTCCCTTGAACCTGGGTAACCCGGATCTGGATCGTTCCAGTCCGAGTCGGAGCTTGGGGGATCAGGCTCTTCCGAGTGGTTCCTCGCCAACTCGGGGAGAGCAATTGATCGTAGATCTTGGCGACGTTTGGTAACCCAAACGGCACCGAAAGGTCTTTCGCGAGTAGATTGCTTCCGTCGGGGAGGCAAGAAGATTGGCGCAGATCTCGGCGGCATTCGGTAATCCGAATGGCGCCGAGTGAAGTCCGTCGTCGGAGAAGGTGGATCGCATCTTGGTCTTCAAGATGTTGTCGAAGATCTCGGCGCTGTTGGAGAGCCCGAACGGCGCCGAGTAGGTTGTTCCCTCCGATTGGTTCGAATCCGAGTCGAGGGAGGAGTCGCCGCGGTTGGCGGCGAAGTCGCCGAGTCTTGAAGGAGATCCCATCACGCTTGTCGGCGAGATTGTTGAAGAAGTCTCGACGCGCGGCCCCTACCCGCGCGCCAACCGCCGAAACTCGGTTTCGGCAATATATTTTCGGGGTCGCAATCGAGATCGCCAAGCACAATGGGTTAGAAGAAGAAGAAGATTTAGACAGGTTCAGCCCTCTCGAGAGGTAATACCCTACTCCTGTTTCGGTGGATTCGATCCGCCGAGTGTCTTTATTGATCTCGTGATCTAAGCTAAGGGCTAAAAGCTGAACTCCTCTTGGAATATCCCTCAAGGGACGCCCCTTACCCCCCTTATATAGTCTTGGGAGGAAGGGTTTACAAGTCGGAAACCCTATCTTATTCTAAGTTGGTTTCCTCAATCTTACCAAACCGTGACTATAGGCCGATTGCCTTATCTCTATCGGCAACCGTAACACCTAAGTCAAGTTCGGCTTACAGATATAGCAGGCACAATCTATCCCTACCTCCAGTCGGATAAGCTTGCTAAGTAGATACCCGATTGCCACAATCTCCACAAGTATTGACACAACGCTCACGAGCTGGAGGGGTGATCCATCGAATGTCAGATGGACGGTATCGCTCGCTGGACTACAGGTTGGGGGCCTGCAGTCCGGCTATACAGGATTTTTTCCTAAATTTTCGATGATGGGAAGGCCTACTCGGCATTGTTTGGTGCGAGAGTCTGGTGAGGAGACCATGCATTCTATGAAGGAGGAGGGTAGCCGAGTGGAGTGGTGGCTGGGGAGAAGGGAGTAGGGTGATATGATGCTCGAACTAACTAAATGAGAGCAGACACAATATAACGTGGCAATAGTGAAAATTTTCTTATGCTGCATGTTAAGCTTAAAATTAACCATATAAAATAAATAATTATTTCTTCTGTCCTTTATTTTCTCTCTCCTAACATCAATGGAAGGAATTGGCAGCCACCTCATATTTTATTTTATAGTAGGTCCATGTTACAACGTACTAAAACAACATTGTATAGCATATCACAACAAAGTCTAACTATTTATGAATCTGTATGAGCTTTAAACATTGACCATCCCTGACCTCCCACGCTTTGTCGTGAAATGTATGGATATATATATATATATATATATATATATATATATATATATATATATATATATGTTACAGAATATATAGGATATATGTTAAGTATTGTAATATATAAATGAATATCGATTAAATATTACTTAAATGTCACCTTTAAAAACATAAAATAACATATTCCGCTGAGAAAGACCTAAATTCAATTAGCTAAGGCACCGTTCGTGAGTGAATACTCTTTACATTATTTTCTTTTTCTTTGTTTTTCGTTAGCACGTTTTTTAAACTGTTAAATAGTATGTTTTTTCGAAAACTTTTTATATGAAAGTTGCTTAAAAATCTAACAAATTTATTTATTAATTTTTTATATATTAATATTTAATTAATCATATGCCGTGCCGTTTGTTTTAGGTACGATAGCGCGCGTTGTCACTGCACGGGAACTTTTCAATCATGTAAGTTAACGGAAGCTATTCAGTCAATTATGCTCACCCACTCACTTGTATACACGAGACAAAGTAGTTTTCTTCTCCCCAACTTGCAGGTGATTGCAATCATGCCAATTAATAAAATTATTAAACGAAAGATAATTTGAATTTATTAGATGTTTTTTTTTCTAAGGATTAAGGGCGCGTTCGTAACCGATTATCAAAACACTATTTTCCTCGTTTTCGTTAGCACGTTTTTCAAAATGGTACGTTTCGTACGAAATTTTTTATATAAAAGTTGCTTAAAAATCTAATAAAATTATTTATTAATTTTATATATATTAATATTTAATTAATTATATGCTAATCACGTTTCTCGTTTTACGTGCGGTTAATCATAACCGAAAATCACTTGCGATCGCAGCCTAAAAAAATAGGAGTAGAGAAGAAAAAACAAAAAATTCCGAAATCCCCTTGATGTGAAGAAAATGGTGATTCTAACATCTTCATAATTGGGTTTCACACTTATACCATCGCGCAAAGTGGTTTCGCTCCTATACCACTCTCAAACCATGGCACACAGTTGAAATCTTAGGGTCCCTCTTTTTAGTATTTTTTCTCTCAATTTTATTATGAATGGACAGATTTGCCCCTGCCATCTCTCTCGAATCCAAATCGGACCCCTCTCTCCCGATTCTAAATCGTTGCACGCTCTCTCTCAAAAATTGCCGCCGCCGCACTCGACCGAATCCACCGCACGCTTCCGCCTGGCGTCGCCGTCAGCCGCCCTCCGCCGCACGCCGTCCACCTCCCCCCTCTCCCCAAATCCACCCTCTTTCCGCCCGCCGCACGACGCCGCCCGCCGCCGCCATCCACGCCTCCCTCTCCCTCCCTGCCGCCGTCCCCCTCTCCCCAACCGCACCGCCCTGCATCCCGCTGCCTCCCTCCTCAAAAAATCGAGTCTCAAAAAAACCCTAACCCTAGCTATAACTTTCATGCCATCGTCTATGCTGCCACTAATGCACATATGAGGATGTCGTCGCCGATGCCCCATGGTGAGGGAGATTGGTCACCCATGGACTGCAATTGGAATGAGCTCGATCTGGGGTAAGCACTATTTTCACCTACTCTTGGAGTTCTTGTCGGTGAGTTCTTATATTAGTTTCCATCTGAAATTTGGAAACTAATTTTATGTGCTATTTTCTTTTGATTCAGGCTTGGAGAGCCTGAGCTTAGTCTAGAAGTTGTGGATCCGGCCGAGGGTGCCGGTGTTGAAAAAACTAGTGTTGGACCAATTGTTCAACCTGGTAGTAGTATTGTGCTTGATGTTTGTCCTCATCCACCACAAGCACCAGTTGTCGATTGGGATGCCCTACTAATTCAACAAGTAAATGATGATGGTAGGTTGGATATTGTTGATGAGAACCAAGTGTATGAGATGTTGGGGCTGAGGGCTGAGGATGAGAGGGTTGAGAATGCTAGAAAATCATCTATTGGTGGAAATGTAGATGCAAATCGTGGTAAAGGAAAGGTAACTGATGTGGATGATACTACTGGTGCTGCCATTCTTGTTGATGATAGCATACCAGGGGAGAGGTTGATGATTCATGACCCAAATAAACCCACCATGCTTCTTTGGCAGTGTGTACCCCAACATGAAGGAGTTTAGGTTGGCTATGAGACAATTTGCCATAAATAGTGAGTTTGAACTTGATCTTGTGGCGACTAACCAAAGTAGGTATATAGGAGATTGTAAAGTGAAGGGTTGTCCTTGACATATTGTTGGTCGTAGGCAGCCGGATGGGAAGACAGTAAAGGTATTCCCTTCCTGCAGCAAGGGCATATAGACGTGAGGTGTACGAGCATCACATGGAATCCATTGTCAGTGCTTGTCCTGATGTGCTTGATTGGCTTGAATCTCACCATAATTTAAAGTGGATGAGATGTGCATTTAACCCTACAATTAAGTGTGATTACATCACTAACAACCTTGCAGAAAGTTTCAACAATTGGATCGGTGATATCAAGGATTTGCATGTTACTGAACTTGCAGACAAGTATAGGGAGATGGTTATGCTATTGTGGGACAAGAGAAGAAGGATTGGGGAAAAGCTTTCCGGGCATATCCTCCCTGCAATCATACAACAATTGAAGACAAGCACAAGAGGATTAGGGCACTTATCAGTTTTCAAAGCTGATAGCTTAGCAGCAGAGATATGGGACAGTAGCAGCGACAAAAGACATGTTGTTAAAGCATATATGCAGTACTGTTCATGTCATGAGTGGCACCACACCGAGAGGCCTTGCCAACATGCCTTAGCCTTGATTACCTCACAACAGAATAGGGATGTCAATTTGGAAGATTTTGTGCATCCCTACTACTCTGTGGAGATGTACAGGAATACATACAAGAGAATAATTGAGCCATTGCCTGACAAATCACTTTGGCCAAATGTTGAGTTGCCTTTTCAAGTGGGTGCACCACTCCCTAAGAAAGCAGCGGGGAGGTATAGGAAACTAAGGTACAAGGGCTACATGAAAGGCGGGGGTGGAAAGCCAAATCTGCTAGCAATGAAGCCGAAAAAGGAAAAAAAAACAAATGATTAGAGGTAAAAGGAAGTGCAAGGGATGTGGAGAATTGGGTCACGACAAAAGTAGCTCCAAGTGTCATCTTAATGGAACAAAGAAAAGGCAAGGCTGCATTTTATTTGCTTTCTTAACCTTTTTACATTACCTCTTGTGTTATTTATGTTGTCTTTTTAATTGACTTGTAGGGTTAGAAAGCCAAGGAAAAATACTACCAAGTATGGTACAAGTTCTCATATCCCTAGCCCAAAGAGGCCTAATGCTGAAACAGTCATATTAGACTCTCCAGGGAGAGTGACAAGGAGGTGAGCATAATATGTTCCATTCTTGTGTAATCTCATTTGCTCTCTTTTTACAACTGTCATTTTGATTTTTTTTCTCTTTTTTTAGCCGACTTGCTATGTTGATGGAAGAAGGTACAAGTCCTCAGCCCACCATGGTACCATCACCATCCATGGTGTTGCCAAGTATATCCAAAAGAACCTCACCAAGGAAGATGACACCTAAGAAGAAGCTCAAATTAGGCTAAAACATATGGACATCCTGTCTTGAGATGTACCCTTATGTAATGATGTGAACTAAGGATGTTATTTTGCTAATAAGGATGGCATGAAATTTTGTGGATTGATATAATTTTTTTGTGTAGAACAGTGATATATGTGTTTTTATATATATTTTGATGTTAAACTGAAATTACAACTAAGACATTGCATTAACATGCACTAGTGGAGAATTAATGGGTCCAAATCTTCTTTCTGCCAATTCTAAAGGCAAATGTGTCCATTCATCTAGTAAAAAGGGCTACATAATTCAATAAGTTACAGCTGTATGTCATGATTTAAGAGTGGTATAGGAACGAAATTATTTTGTGTGATGGTATAAATGTGAAACTACGATGTTAGACCATTTTCTCATGCGCCTCTCTTTATTACTCCGCCGCGTAACGGTCGTCTCCTCCCAAATCCCAATCCTCTCGTCCTTCTCCGCCTCGTCTCCTCCTCCCGTTTCCAAATTTCAAAATCCATCCATGGCCGGCGGCGGCCGTGGGCGCCGCGCGAGGGCGGACTCGCCGGCGAGGGATAGCGTCAAGGGCGCCCAGGCGGAGTGGCTGCGCATCTACGACCGGATCGTGGCGATGCTGCGCAAGACCCAGGCGCAGGCGGAGGACCTCGCCGCCGAGCGCGACCACCTCGCGGCCTTCGTCAAGATCCAACATGAGTTCTTGGTCTCTCGCATCTGCCGCCTCCAGTCCTCCCTTCAGCAAGTATACCCCAATCCCATCCATCGTCTTTCCTTCTAGGGTTTCCTCCGCTGATCCCGGTTAGGGTTTGGGGGATCCAGGCGCGGAAGACGGAGGCCATCAGAAGGAGGTACGAGGAGGCCAACATTGAGCTGCTTCTTGGGGACAAGGAGCGGGAGGCGCGCTGCTACCAGAAGATCTCCGGTAAGGGGGAATCGCCCCGCCCTCGTCTCCTTAATCGATTCTTTTCGGTGATTTTTGGAGCAAGATCTCCCCTTTCTTTGGAGCCGGTGCTCGTTTTTTCCGCTTGAAGTGGACAAGTTGGAGTCTTTGCCCCTCTGGGCATCGGCTTGCACTGTTCTCGCTTCTCTGGGGATCCCCCGAGGCTCAATCAGGAAACTTGGGGGCTGGTGTGATGCATTATCTGTCAGTCTGTCCTTTTCTTTGTGGTTTGAGGTGCTTCCAGTCGGTGGAAAAGTTTGTGCCTTTTTTAGGTGCAATTGCATAATATGTTTAATTTAATGTTGTCTTAACTTGCACTGCTCTTAGGGGAACATGTGATGGTTATGGTTTTTTTAGGAAATATGTGATGGTTATGTTCTCGTGGGACAATATTGTATTTAGGTTCTTGATTCTGCTCTGTGTTATTCCTGTTCTATCGTACTCTTGTTATTTGCATTATTCATTTTTGTACCGTTGCGACCTTTCTGGTGCTTATTTTGGTTGCCACCAGTTTGAAATACTTGATCTTTATTCTCCTCGTGCAATGCTTGGTGAATCTGTCCTAAGTCTCTATGAATTGATATGTTAGTCTACTCTGATAGTGTTAAAGAAATACTGCAGTGCATCAAATTATTCCTGTTCTATTATAGTCTTGTTATTTCCATGGTTCTTTTTTCTCCTCGTGCAATGCTGGGTGAATCTGTCCTAAGTCTCTATGAATTGATATGTTAGCCTACTCTGATAGTGTTAAAAAAATACTTGAGTGCATCAAATTATTCCTGTTATATTCTAGTCTTGTTATTTTCGTGGTTCATTGTTGTGCCATTGTGGCCTTCCTGAGGCTTTTTGTGAATTTATGTTGTAACTGATTACTGATGCAATTTCCTTCTGTTATCAGAACTCACGGAGAATGATTTGGAGGACTTCAGAACTTCTATAGCTGCTTTGGCTGCAGAAAACTATGAACTGAAGGTACATACAAAAACGAAAGCTGCATGTGGCCCTTTGTAGCTGCTGTAACTAATGAGCATGAGTTCCGCTTGTGCATACCACTAATTTTCCTGATCTTTGCTTGTTTCTATTACTACTAGGAAAAACTGAAGGAAGTGGAAAGGCATGCAGAGCTTGCTGAAAACACTGTTGATAGCATTCAAAGTCCAAGAGATTTAAGAGCAGAGTTAAAAAAACTGAAGCACGCCTACAAGACTTTGAGCTCTGAAAAGGAAAAGGAAGTTTCTGCGTTACGTGCAGAAAAAGATTTTGTGTGGAACCAGTTGAGGACAATGGAGAATGATTATACTGATCTCCTTAAGAAGAAAAAAATAGAGGCAGCACAAGCTACTGAAGCTGCACAAAAGCTTCAGAAAAATTTAGAAGAGCTGCAAGATCAAAATAAGGGCAATGAGATCAGCAGATTACAAGCAGAAGCTGTTGGTGCCAAAAAGAAGATATCGATTCTTGAGGATAAGATACAGGAAATGCTTTCCTTGGTGAAGGAGAAAGACTTGGAAATTGAACAACTCAAACATGGTCAGCCTATGACCAGTCAGACCGACAAAAAGGATACCAATCAGAAGAACAGAAAATGTAGGTCCCAAGACCCTCCTTCAAGGGACAAATCAAAAAATTTGCAGGCCACACCGTCTGGGAGAAAAGTGAAGACTTCCAGACAGTATGCATCAAGTTCAAAACAGAAGCAAGTCCAATCAAGGAATAATTCTCATAGGCAAAAATTAGAAGGTGATAAATCCGAGGTTGGTGAAAAGCGGAAGCGGGCCTTGTCATCATCCAGTGTAAGTATTCCTGTTTCAAATACATGGTCAGCTCTCGGTGTACCTTATTTACTTTATGTATATATTTTTGTTTATTGACTCTACTTACTGTTCACAATTCCATATTTGATGTATAATATGTATAATATTGTGCTTTAAAGCAAAGTTGTTTGATCTATCGTTGTTTTTTATCCAAATTAACTACTTTATATGTATGTACCTTTGTTATGACACTAGTACGTTGTTGTCATATGTCGTAGTGTCCTAATTCTTGGCAAGTCGCATGAGTTGCACCTTGCTGTAAATATGGACAAAAAGTAAGGTAGATGGAATTTAAATGAGTATTATGTGAGTCATTGGTGCTCATAAAGGACCATCACACATTTGCTCTATACACTATTAAGAACCTGGCAAAATAATTTTTTCTGCTACCAGTTTTGTTTTGGTAGCGCAACACTTTTTGCTCATTAATTACAGTGTCCTAATTCTTGGTAGGATTCATGAGTTGTCTCCTGCTGTAAATATGGACAAAGAGTAAAGTTGATGGAATTTAGGTGGGCATTATGCTAGTTGTAGATGCTCATAAAGGACCATCACACATGCACTTTGGGTACTATGTAATACATGGAAGAACATGTCTTTTGACTACTAGTTCTTCATCAGTGTTGTATGCATAGGCCAAAATAACACAATGATGGAGCATAGCATCTTTATCTGTGGTGCTTGTACTTATTTTGCAACACTCATTCCAATGCCCTAATTCTTGGTGGGCTGCATTAGTTGCATCTTGCTGTAAATATGGGCAAATACTAAAGTTGATGGAAAGTAAGTGGGTGTTCTTCAAGTCCAGAATTCTCACAAAAGTGCTGTCGCATAGTCTTTTTTGGGGAGACTATTTAGGTTACTTGGTTAGACCGTTGGGCTCTGTGATATCTGGTATCCTTTTGTGTTAAATTATTCCGTTCCTCTTATATATTGGTGCTTGTATGTTCAAAGTGTCCTTTTTGTCAGTCAAGTTAACTTCTGCAGATTGGTTTTGTAATTGTTCTTTGTTGCAATTCATGGGAAGATGGTGGGAATGTTTGAGCAAGTATTTTGTGTCTTCAAAAGGCTACGATGGGAATGTCAGAGCCTTCGCTATTTGCTATTATTTGCACCTTTGCCTTTTTATGATCTGTTTTTCAAAGTACCATAATAAAAGTAAACATGCATTTATTTATTGTATACATTGTAATAGAAAAACAAGGTCAAAGATATATTTTGTAGTCCGTGTCATTGTCCAAAACGTAAGACTTATGGAACCGCAGGGAGTAAGCCCTTATCTTGTGATTATCACAGAGCACTTTATTCTTGAATATTATCTGCTCTGTTAAATGAACCTATGCATTGGTCTTTATTGTCTTAGGTCTTCAGTCTGATTCCTTAATCCTGATTTGTGTCCAATTGAGGTGCTAATTGTAAGATTGTTTTTTTCTTCATGAATTTCATACGGAAGTTTTATATGTGCTGACAACATGTCCACCATGCAGGGTCTGCAACGATGTTCCACAAGGCAGCAAGCGAAAGCCTCCGCGTCTCCAGCAGTTCAGCCATTGCTCTTCTCCCCAATATTCCGGGTTCCAAAGGTGAAGACCCCAACTCCTCCATAGCCAGAAGCAGCCAGTTGCTCCCAGAACCAGGAGCTAGCCACAGTAGGTCTGATATCCTGACTTATGCAGCTGTTGATAGGAATTGTGGCACTCACAGTTGATGAGGCTAACCTTATTTCCCAGGAACTGCATCTGCATTGCTCCCTGTTGATGCAGCTCGTGAACAAAAAATTTTAGGCTCTGCTAGAACGAATTTTCTTTTCCTTTTTTTTCTTGTGCAATGAGGTGTGTATTGTTCGTGCACACGCTCTGCTGGTGAAATTATGTGAATTCTGCATATATTTTTTTCCCATTGGTCGATGTATGAATTCTGAACGCCAGGAGATGGTTATGTATGTTGTTGTAAGAGTATACTCTTACGATTATGGGCGGATGATATATATATATGTAATGTACGTGTATCTACATTGTTAGCAACATCCATAAATTTTTCTTGTTTGATTGATGTTAGTCGTGCCTGATGATGGATTATGTGAGAAATTTTCTTGGTGCAAATGATAGGCTCCGGTTGTTTGATCTCTAACTACTGATAATCCTTGGAAAAATGAATTAAGAAATAAAAGAATAAATAATCCGTGGACACAAATTTTAACTTCTCTCCGTGTTGTTGCATTTCTTTTTTTAAAGCCATCTGAATTTTAATTTCAACCTATATAATTAGAATCGTCAGCTCTTTTAAGATCAAAAATAGATCTAGTGTCTTTCTCTTCTGTTCTTGCGGCACGCAAAAGTATAGGACTTTTTTTTTGAAACTAAAGTATAGGGCTCTTGACTCTCGAAGAATACGCTCACTAACGCAACGCATAGGACTATCCGATACTTGTTCGTTCCGAATCAATATACACAATCATTTTTATTTTTCGAAGGCAGAAACTATCCTCTTTATTTTATCCCTACTATTTTAATAACGGCACGGATTCTCCGACTAAATTGACTAAAGTCAGGTGATTTTGGGTTCCATCTCTCGACGGATCCACTTGTCAGTGACCCAAAGATCCACTTGTCAGTGATCCAAAGTCAATTGACTTAAGTTAGAGAATCCTCACCGCTTTATAATTCAGTATGATTTTTTTAAAAGCTGTATTTACTTTTTCTTACTAAATTCTTACGTGCGTCATAACGTTCTTATTGTCATAATTATAACTGTATCTAGGTTTTTTTATAAATTTTAACCACCTAAATCAAACCGCTAAGATGATTGTTAATAAAAATTTAGTAAAAAAAAATTAATACGTGTAGCAGTAATTTTTTTTAACTTCAATCTATACTACAATGGGCATATATATCTCCGGCCGATTTATATCTATAATCTATAACTTTTCCACCCAAATTTTGTTTTGTATGGCTATTTTACAGAAAACCCCTTAAGTTTTTTCGAAATTAACCCACAGTCTGCCTGGCTATTTTAAAAAAACCCAGTTAAAAAAGAAAAGGGGTTATTTTGTAGAAAACAACTTTAAGTGTTTATAAAATTAACCTGCAGTCTCAATCCTCAAAAGAAAGAAAGGGCTTGGATGAAAAAAGACCTCCTACATCCCTCTCTTTCGTCCCTATCTGCGCCGCGCCCCACGCCGCGGCTGCACTCCTTCCTCCCGTCGCCGCTCGGAGCTCCTACGCCGCCACCTGAACCTTCGCCCTTCGCGTGCTTCTCTCCCTGCGTCGTCGTCCCGTTGCAACGCATGGGCATTTTGCTAGTCTATCTATAAAGCAAGTAATGTTTCCATCCAAAATTTTGTTCTGCCTGGCTATTTTGCAAAAAACCCTTGAGTTTTTTCAAAATTAATATGCAGTCCTAATTTTGAAAAGAAAGGGAGCGCTTGGATAAAAAAAAGACTTCGTGCGCCCCTTCCTCCCATCCCCATCCGCGCCGCGCCTGCGCTCCTCTCTCCCATCGCTGCTCGGAGGTCCCACGCCACGCCTACGCCTCTTCCTCTCGTCCCCATCCATGCCACGCCTTGACTTCATCCGTTGTAACGTACGAGCCCTCTAGAACCTTATAAAAGAAAGAAAGTGTAGTCCCTCCTCGTTTTGTTTCTTGCGGCAGGTAGAAGTAGAGACCGGACTCCCGGAGACAACGCTCACTGACGAGTGGGACCCATCCCAACCGGCCCACGACTGGCGGCCCAGGTAGATCGAGACTGGGCCCAACACGACAGGAGCCCAGCCCGCTTCCTCCTCTTATTAATTCGGCTATTTTTCCTTCTCCACCCCCACACGACGCGACGCCCTCCTCTCGCTCTCGCCGCAATCCCTCAAACCCTCGCCGCCGCCGCCGTCATGCCGTTCACCCCGGGGCCCTACTCAGGCGTCAGCACCCTCGCCCTCGTAAGGACATCATGGCCTTCCTCCCTCCGTACCTCCCGCGGCCGCCTGCTGGGGCGGCGGCGGCTGTTTCCAGATCGGATCTGACTTACTTTGTCTCGCGATTCGTCGCGTTTGGTTGGTTGGTTGGTTGATGATGCAGGTGGCTAGGGCGTCCGCCCTCGGCGTCGGCGTCGTCTACGGCGCCGTCAAGCTCTCCATCCTCAAGGTAACCTCTCTCTCTCTCCCCCCCCTCCGACCCACCCGGCCCGTTTTGCTTCTTGTCCTGCTGATGATGGTGATGCTAGGTCGATCGTGTGCCGATTGTGCTACCTAGTTGAATATTAGTTTGTATTGGGTTTAGATTGGATTGTGAGGTCTCTTTTCTTTACTATTGGGTTAGATTGGATTAGATGGAACGGTGTGAGGTTAGATTGGATTGAATGGAACGGTGTGAGGCTATATTGGATTGGATGGAGCTATGTGGTGCTGGAATTAATATCACCCAGGGTTCCCGTGCGTCTACTCTCACTTGAGAATGCGGCTATGATTAGAGTTTTTTTTATATATGATAAAAGAAAAGAAAATTTCTGCTGTTTGTTCGATCTGTCAATTTATTTTGTTTCCACATTTATATTGTTGTCTGTAATGTAGTAGTATCGATTAGCCATGATCAGTTTATTTTGTTTCCATGTTTAATATTGTCTGTAATGTAGTACTATTGATTACCCATCTGAATGATAGATCAGTTGTTCTAAAGTACATAAGCTGAGAACTCCACTGTCGGGCTCAAGAATACATATTTATCTAGTTTCGTTGTGAGTTAGCAATTTTAATTTCACCTTTTCAAACCCTTGTGGTAATGGATCGAGACATTGAGAGACATTGAGAGACAGTTCTGGTCTTGTGTGAAGTGTTATCTTATCTGTAGTTTGCGTGGTGTTATTTGAATGTTGTGGTAATTTGTTATGTAATCATCTGGGGCTGAGCTGAATTAGTGGTTACACCTAACATGGAGACTGCTTAATTTATTGTGGCGTTTTTGTATGTGGTTAGCATTTGCTTTGATAATCTCATGATAAACGTGCCAGGTTTATTGGTGCTCAAGAGTTAAACTCTTTATATCCTTAGTTCCATTCAGTACTCGGTAGCTCCTGATACAGTGTTTTACATTGAACTAGCCTTTGCTTCTGTCATCATGTGCTTGTTTTGTCCTATATGTTACTCTAGCAAACCTGTTCCTGACGTGAGTATGAATTGTTCTTGCCACTCTGTGACCATGGTAACGTGGCTGATTTTGTTTGCCATTGCTTTAATCTGTTGTATTAGTTGCTATCTTAGTCCTTACCACAGCAGTTCTAGTAATAGAATGATCAATGAGATGTTTCTTTTGTCGGTCATCTTTTCTTATGTTGTGTACGTGTTTGTTCTCCAGGCGACAAAACCTCACAAAAAGGATGAAGCACATGCACATCACTGAGGACAGGAACGCTTGACGGTAGCTCCAATGGAAGGATGTCATAAATTCTCAATGTACCCCATCGTCTATACGTTCACTTGGTTTATGATTTGTGGACCTCTTGTCTGAGACCCAGCTTCTGGGAGGTACAGTTAATCTTAGTTTTGCTTGCTAATAATTTGTCGATCAAATGACTTGAAACGAAGAAGGGAAAAAAGGTGATTCAATTTTCCAATTTTGTTTTGAACTGAGTGTTAAAATTTAGGCCTCTGGAAGTTATCTTGCAGTTGAGGTGAAATTTAGCCTTGTTATTATTGTGTTGATCCAGTTTTGTCGCAGCATTGTGTCGTACGTGTTTCTTGAATACGTTGCTCCCCGAGCTAGCATAGCGCTAAGGTGGCCTTTTGTGAATGTGCTAATTCTTCAGGTCATCAGTTGGATCATGCCAATATACATCCATGGTGAAGTTACATGCCACAGTTTGGAAACTATGTGTGTCGTCTCTGCGAAATTTAGATTGAACACATTCTAATGTACTACCTCATTTATTCACAAATTTCATATAAAATTTATATGTAAAATTATAAGTTAAAGATTATATTTTATTTTATTTATAAAACTCACAACAAATAAATAATATTTTTTTAATAATCAAACATTATGTAAAATGTTAACGGCGTTTGAAATAAAGGTACGGAGAGTAGACGCATTCTAGTTCCGGATAGGCTCGAGCACCAAACGCAACTGAAATTAAACCAAAACACCTTTGGGACGGGAGTTTGGCTTAAGGCTCTGGCACTGCGCCGTGGGCTAGACAACTTGCCCTAGACGTGTTTTGGCTTAATGATCTTCATTTGATCTTTAGAGTTCTTTTAAGGTGTACTCCATCTTATTAACTATACAAGATGACTCATAGTGATCTTGGCCAGGCCATTGCTTATGCATGATTCATTATCTTGAACAAAATATTATGTTCTCCTTTCATTAAGTAATAGTGGGCACAATTGGCCCTTTCACTTCTTATACAGATCTTATGTTAGCACATTTTTCAAACTATTAAGGTTTTTAAAATATCAAATAAATTCAGTTTTCAAGTTTGTAATAATTAAAATTTAATTAATAATTCAATACTGTTTTTTTATGTCTTAACTTTGTCTTCATCGACATCTACTAAAAAGTGAGGCTTACATGTTAACTGAACAACTGAATATATTATTTTTGGCACTTAATTCAAACATTGAATATTGTATGGAATATATTCAAATCATGTAATAGTAACCAAAAAATTTTTATACTCCCGCTGAAAATATTTATAGTTTAATCTGAACCTCAAATTACTGTTGTGATAAAATAAAAAATATGATTTAAAAATTTCAAAATATTTCAAGAGTTTCTAAACTAATGATTGAGATTGATTCATTGGAAGTGACAAGGACGGTTGGTTTAAAGGGAAGTTAACAGATCGATTTTAGGGACTTTGGTCCAAGACCCGAAGATGAAGTTGAGTCTTTTTGATAGCGTTAGTGTCGTTTTGGTTAGGAGATCAGTGAATAAAGCTGTTCATAGAATAGCTCAAGGAGTGTCTTCGACTAGTTTTATTATCTGGCTCTCTGGTGCTTCAGGTTTTATTACTTTCAGTTTGGCTGATGATTGTAAGCATCACAGTCCAGATTGAGATGATATGACCATGGCTACTATAGATACAACCGTTGCTCATATCATATGTATCAAACAATTTGAGTGTTGAAATCCAATTCGGCCAGCTACAATGCTGACTTCAAACGGCCGTCAAATATGCATACGAGTTTCGTTTGAGGCCCATGAGTACTTGATGAAAAGCTCTCGGAGTTCTCTTTCCAACGAATTTAGCCTCATCTATAAATTTCATGTCAGTTGGTCGCAATCACAAAAACAAAGTGCTATATAACCTATAATGGACCTATGGGCTTGTAACTTCATCTTGGACTTCAGCCCAAGTGAGCTCCATGTGAGATGCGTCCCAACCTGGTGGAGCACGACCCTAGGGACCTCTAGGTCATTCTTCCACCTCCTTAAATAGCTAACATCCTCTTAGGGTTTCTCAGATTTTGTTTAGATTTATGTTTAGCCATTGCTATTTTAGCTTGTACTTATGCATGTCGGCTAGACCGCCTAATTACTCGTCTTCGGAACCCCACCTTATCATGAGCTTTAATTCCTAGTTGCAATTCAGATTGTTTTTATCTTGTTCTTGCTTGTTTCTTCGATTTGCTTACAGGAATAAGGTTGATCTGCATCGGCAAGATCAACAACCCACAGAGAGGTGTATCGACTGCTAAGGCATAACACAACAACATCTTGTACGGTTGTAGTCGGGTCGTCAACGTTTCTCCTAAATCGTAGTTATCATTAACTCACCGAAAGATCAGACCAATCAAAGCAGTGAGCTTTCAAGTGGAGCTTAGGGATTATCAAGTGGTACCCGAGCTTGCTCGGTGAGTTTTTATCTATCTATAACCAAAAAAGCCTCCCCAAAATAAGTTGCACTCATTAGCTAGCCATATTTGTGTCATTACATTGTTTTTTTTCAATTTTTGCTTTGTTGAGTTTTGTGTTGCATCATCGCGTCGAGTTGCTGGTCTTAGCGTCTAGTTCGTTAGAGTTTTCGAGTTCTTGTCACGTCTTGTACCACCACCATCACCACCGTCGTCGTCGTTGCCAGCACTGCAAGTCACATCTTTGCCACTGCCTCTACCATCAATATCATACTGCCATCCACACTTTGGACGAGTTCTGGTCGTTCTCCTTTGTTTAAATAGGAGTTTTGACGAAGTTCTACTCGGATTGGCAAGTTATAACCGACTAGGATTTGGAGTCAATTTAAGCAGTCTTAGTAAAATCAATGTTTCTCCTCCATACAGACTCCGATTTGGCCATTTAAATACTTGTTAGAAAGCTATCGAAACAATCTACAACTATGCTTTTGAGCACACTTGCATATTTTCTATTCTTGGATGTGCTTAGATAGCAACAAAGTTTGACAGTTTCCATAGTCTTATATTATTCCTACTATTCGTCCATATTTCCATTGCTAAGTTTGTGTTGACGGGTGGTCAATTAGTTCTCCATGGGGGATGCCAGAGGAGGTGAAAGAGTGGTTGGGGCGTCCAATCGATGGGTCTGATAGTCGACTCGAGAACAATGCGAGCCAAAATTTTAGACAGGTTTGACCCTCCCGGAGGATAACAAGCCTACGTCCTATGTTCTTTGTTGGGGTGGTGTATGAACAAGATTTGTGTACAAGTGAGAGTTCGGGGTTAGATGGCCTCCCCCTCGCCCACGCGACCTGTCATCCCTTTTATAGTTCAAGGGGACAATTACAAAGGGGCTGTTGATGAGAAATTTCTCTCACGCGCTGGCCTGCGAGATCTGCTTAACTCCAGTGCAGGTCCTTCTCGGCTGTCTGTGAAATATAGGGCATGCCAGTTAGTTTGATCTGTTAACCAACAAGAAAAACAAAGATGTATGCGTTAAGGGTTAGGTTAGATCCTACTGGATCGGCTGAGGGAATAAATTAACATATATATATGCTATCCCAAAGCACATTTAAACTAAGTGATTGGGATAAATCGGCTATGCCGAGACAGTATTAACCACTTAATCTAAATATACAAAAGGATAATAAATATATGCTTTAATAGCCTAGCCGATACCGTAGGACTAACTATGGATCGGCTAGTACTCCGATACATCTTATGAAAAGATATTGATCTAAGCTAAATGCGCTAAGTCTAGATCGTTGGCAAGCTACCGTGGTCGATGTGCCGATTTCGCTTAGGGCATTTAACCTGAGTAAGATCTTAATATAAGAGGCGACTTTAATAAATCTAATAGTAAACATACTAAAATAATATTAAAATAGATAAGGCCGGCTGAAACCCCAGCGCTGTCTCTAAGCATATACATCTAGCCGAATAGATCATAAGAGCTCTAAGAACGACTTAATAGGTCAAACTGATGCAACATTAAGTATAAAAAGAACAATCAGATCTATTATAGCTGATGTAAACCCCTCGAGACGGTGGATACCGCATATAACCTAGGCCAACCCCTAGATCTAGCTCTATCGGCTGCTGGTTCTTGACAGAAACATGCCGATGTCAAGATAGATCTAGACATTGTTCTAGATTATATGCGATATATAATAACTAGCGCAGTGTAAATCATTGAATCTAGAGTATCATAGTGATGAAAGCACTAAATTCGACGAGATACACCACTAATGACAAACATTTACCTTAATCGGGGATCGAAACGATGCAGCCCGAAGCAGGATCAAGTGTTTGTCTGAAGAAAATAGGAGGCGATGCGCCGAAAGTTGATTGATTGTGTATTAGATTGTTGATTTACAGGGGTCTCAGGGTCCTATTTATACCCAAGTACAACACAGTCCGTGCCGAACACGGTTGCTAGCTAATCTACTGTACACGGTACGACAATATCCCGGGACGTGGTCCCATGCCGTATTACAATAGGAGATCTAAACAAATTTCTAGTTTACAGATACACTTGCCGTTACAGGACTCTATCCATAGATGACAATATCTTTAACGCGCAATTTGAGAACCGAATCTTCTATTTATCTTTAGGCACCTTTACCGAAAATGGTTCCATCTTCTTCTTTGACTCAGAATCGGCTATCGGCTGTCCTTGTCCGACTCAACCTCAGCCGACTGGCCTCGTAGCCGATCGCATCGCAGCTGACTCGATCTCTGTTTCTCCGCCAATCTTCCGATCCGATTCCGCTTCAATCTCAGCTGGGACTTAGGGATTCGATTACCAAACTTAGTCGTTAACACATGCCCCCCAAGTCCGTGATAAGATAAAATCGCGGATTTGCTGCTTTTTCAAATTCACGCTCTTTTCGACCTAAACTGTTTCGGCTGCCAAAAAATACTCTTCAAATACCCCTCGTCCAAGATCGAAACAGCCACGCCGTCACTTTCGCGCACTCAACCCCAAGCAACAAACCCTTTCTTCTCCTCCGGCGACCTCCCCGGCGATCTCAGCGACCCGAAGCTCGCATCCTCTCCCGTGAACCCCAAGAGGCGGCAATCCCCAGCAATGGCTTCCTCAAGCACTCCGCGACGCGTCGTAGCAGCCATTGTACCCCGAGGTAAGTTCATCGGCTTCATCCCCTTTTCCTTTCTGCAATTTAGTTTCTGCCTCTTGATGATTCCCTGTTCCTTTCCTCGTTCGTAGCACTTAGCCCACCAAATCGCAATCCCCAACTTAGTCCATCGAACCAATATTTCCTAGGGCCGATCGGCAATTTGGATCCAAGCAAAATGATAAACATAGAAACCGATCGGATCCCCTTTAGGTTTTCAACCCCTAATCTGTCATATTGACTCGGCGCCTTCAAGTCGTGGCCGTCAACCGACAAATCCTGCCACGGTATCTAAGGATGTCGTCTAGGAAAAGGACGCACTGGACCGAGCTTGGAATAGATCAGTGCTTAGGATTGACGATAGCCGACATGCCCAAGAACGAGTCCCTTCTATCGGCTGCTCACTACTTCTGGTCCGATACACTTAACGCCTTCCTGTTTAGACAAGGGCCGATGACCCCCACTCTGATGGATGTGGTGATGATGACCAGCCTGGACATCACTTCCATGGTCCGCCCAAGCGATCTTCAGCGCAAGTGCCAACACGTCTTCAAGACCAAAAGCATTGGCGGCTGGAGCGGCTTTGTCTCTATGAACATGAAGGATGGGCCGATTTCGGACAGGGAGCACACCGCCTTCCTCCTCATGTGGTTGGAGAATTTTGTGTTTTGTGGATCTAGCTGCGGTCCAACCAGCAACTGGCAGCATGCAGCCGAAGCCCTAGTGGAGAAAAAGAAAATCCCCTTAGGCAAGTACCTATTGGGTTATCTATACCAAGTCCTGGGTTCGGCTTTGGCTCGGCTGGCCTCCAAGCAGTCCGTCGGCACCGGAGGCCCATGGTGGCTATTACAGCTCTGGCTTAACCTGCATTTGTACAAGATAGCCGAACAACCTGCCCCCCTTCAAGCCGATTTCCCGTTGATAGAGCCGAGGATTGTGGACGATGAGGAAAAAACCACTCGGCGGCCGATATCGTATGGTGAGGCTGCTTCGACCTATCCGGGCTCAAGACTGACAGCCAAAGATTTCATGGAGTGGTTTGATCGGCTGTACAACGGCTTTCCAAACGCCTCCAAGATCTTGTTTGCATACGAAGACTTCATCGAATTTGAGCAGCCAGACAGTCTTCGGCTAGATGAGCTCGATTCAGTAGAATACACAGCGCCGAGGGAAATCTTTGTCACCGCTATCACCCTCTGCATCCTCCCCGTCGGCATCCATCAAGGCCGCAACGTCACCAAGACTTATGAGTTCTATCATCCAATGGTGGTGGCGAGGCAGTTCGGAATGAGCCAGCTGCCGATCGGCTTGTGGTTTGCTGATAAGATCCAGCCGAGGGAAAAAATCGAAGGCAATGTGATGATGCTTCGGCTACTTCAACTCCCAACTCCTCCTTTTGGCAGCATGGACAGAATCGACCTGGCGGTAACCAAGTCGCCGATCTTCAACCGGTGGTGGGGCGAGTGGAAACAACACTTGTTTCACCAATCGGCTACAATGTATCTGACCATCGTCGACCCGGACAGAGTTCCGTCGGTAAGCACGTCTTCCAGCTCTTGTTTATTCATCGGGTATTACTTGTATCGTCGGCTAACCATAATTCTTTTTTGTTGTAGACAATCGACGATTCCCCTCCTCCAGTGAGCCGAAGCAGAGTGGTGATCAATTACGTGCTCGGCATCCTGCCGAATGGGTGCGGGCTGGCGCCATCTCCAATCGGCTTCAACGCGCTGAAGGTGGGCACGCTGCTTCACGGCCAAACCCACGAGCCGCTCCATTGGACGAAGAGGGCCCAGCCGTCGGCTGCTGCTACTCCGGCTGCCGAAGCAAGGAAGAGGGCGGCCAAGAAGGCAAAGCGAGCCCCAGCCGACGACAACTTGTCTCCAATCGACCTAGCTGTGGAGGCCTTCTTGAATCAAGAAGTGGAGGATGAAGAGGCTGCAGATGCTGTTGATGAAGCCGCGGCCGATTCTAGCTCAGAGAAGTACACCGCAACTCCATCAGCCGACGAGAGCAGCGTCCAAAAAACTCCAAGTCCTCCGAGGTGCCTTGCTCGGCCGGTAACGGTAAGTGATTTCACACTTCGCCCCTTTTTAAACCACTCATCTGCATTTATTCATGCCTTCACTGTATCTTTGAATCGGCAGAGAACAAAGCGCATGACCAGGAAGAAATCGGCTCTCCTGCGATCAGTAAGTTCCTATCACCATACTCCTTTTATTGCTTAGCCGATTCTCAACTAACTCTTTCTGCAGCCACCACGCGCGTCGACGCTTCCCCCCAGGTGTCAAGTGAGCACACCCAATCGGCTGCGGGCAGTGGCCATGTTGACGAGGAAGTCACCTCGACTGCGGTCGGTCACCAAGCCGACGCGGAACCCACTCCGGCTTCGATGCCCATAGTAAGCCTCATTCATCTTCGTCAACCGGCTTGATAAGTTTGTTAATTTTCTAACTGTTGCTTTCTTTTTGCAGAACATAGCCGATCTCTTGGGCTTTGACTTGTCAGAGTTTGAAGACCCTGATGAAGGAGGCGAGAGGGCGCTGGTGCCGCTCGATGCAGGCCTCAGAGCGGCTCTGGCCAATATCGGCAATCGGCTAGAGAGTTCTCTAGACACGCTGGTAGCCGACTGCGGCCCAATCCGCTCTCGGTTTAAGGAAATCCAGAGCCAGCTGCCAGACGCCGTGGTCGACGCGATCGTCCCGACCACTTTCCTGGAGGTGCACCAGGTGAAGTACGAGCGAGCCCAGCAGCGCCTTGCCGATCGCTGGGTGAACCAGTCGCTGACGGCCGTGATCAAATCAAACCAGGAAGAGATCAAGGCCAAGAAAGCCGATTTCGACGTCCTGAAGATGGAGCCAGCCGCCAGACTTGAGCAACTTCGCACGCGAAGGGATCAAATGGTAGCCGACCTTGTCCAAATCACCACAGAGATCCAGATGCAAGAAGAATACATGGCCGGCCTGCCTAAAGAGACTGAAGATAAGCGATCAAGCATCAAGGGGTCGTGTCTTATCTGAAAGATCTGACCAAGGCGGTGAGGCCGGTGACTGGGTCCGATGCCGATGACGCTAGGGCCATTGAAGAAGTGGATCAAATCAAGCGCAAGGCGTTGTCGGCCATAGCTGGCTTCCTAAAACAGTGAGCCGATTGTAATAGCTTAGGCCAAACTCAAACTTTTGTAATCGGCTTCGGCCTTTTGTAATTAACTATCCTGTAATCGGCTTATACTTGCATTCAATATCATGATTGCTGATTCTGAAACTTGAAAATCTTGTCTAATGTTATGATCGCCGACTCCGAGGCGTGAAATTTTTTTTGATGTCTACCTTTCTGTACCACCTTTCTGTAATTGGCTTAGGTCTGTATTTTTTGATGTCTACCTTTCTGTACCATCTTTTTGTAATCGGCTTAGGTCTTGTGTATGTATATGCCCCCCTAATTTTGTTGATGTCTTCGATGTCGACAAAATTATGAACTTAGCACAATTGCGCTTCGTTGTCGTCACGGTCGGCCAACACTAGCCGATTGTAGAAAACTAGGAGAAAAACTTTGCGTAAAAATGACCTAAAGGCGATGCTCGCTCAATACAAGACATCGGCTAACACGGATCGGCTGAATAAACAGAGCCGAATCATGAGTTGATCCAAACGCTTGGGTAGTATTTTTCAAATATTTGCCGTTTAGAGCACTTCCAAATACCTCTCCGTCCAAACCTTCTAACATGTAAGCTCCTTTAGAGACGCTTTGTGGATCTTGAAAGGCTCTTCCCAATTTGGTGACCACTTGCCGAATTTATTGTCTCTTGTTCCAATCGGCAGTATTAATTTCCAAACGAGTTCGCCCTCCTCAAAAGATTTAGGAACAACTTTCTTGTTATAATTGCGAGCTGCTCGTTCCTTATCCCTTGTGACTTTCTCCAAGGCCCTCATCCTTGAAAGAACTAGGTCTTCCGATTCATCCATCATTAGGTGATAGTAATAATCGGCTGTGAGCTGAGCTTGTAGTTGAATCCGTCTTGAGCCGATGATGTTCTCCCACGGCAGTACTGCTTCGTGGCCATAGACCAACTTGTATGGAGGGACTTGGATAGATCCATGGCATGCCATCCGATATGCCCAAAGTGATTCGGCTAATCGGTTGTGCCATTGCTTTGGGTACTCAGAAATCTTCCTCTTAATCAGCTTAATCAAACTTTTATTTGAAGCTTCTGCTTGCCCGTTGGCCAGTGCGTAGTACGGCGAAGAATTAAGTAACTTGATCCCCATGCCGTCGGCAAACTGAACAAACTCATCTGATATGAAGATAGATCCTTGGTTTGTTGTAATTGTTTGTGGGACGCCAAATCGGTAGTGATATGCTCTTTAACAAACTCGATTGCGTCCCTAGAATCAACTTTCTTCAAAGGAATTGCCTCCACCCACTTTGTAAAATAATCTGTTGCCACCAGAATGAATTTATGTCCTTTGCTTGAGGGTGGATTGATTTGGCCGATCATGTCGATGCCCCATCCTCTGAACGGCCAAGGCTTTATGATTAGGTTCATAGCCGATGCTGGTGCTCTTTGTATGGCGTCGAATTTCTGACAATCCTGGCAACCCTTATAATATTTGAAACAGTCCTCCAGTATTGTCGGCCAGAAATACCCTGCTCTCCGAAGTAACCACTTCATCTTATGAGCCGATTGATGCGTGCCGCAAATCCCTTCATGAACTTCTCCGATAGCCACTTTGGCTTGATCGACTCCCAAACACTTGAGCAGCACCCCATCAATCATCCGATAATAAATATCTTCATCAAGCTAGACATATCATAAAACCTTGTATCACAATTTCCTTGAAGTCGATTGAGAAGGATTCTGTAGATAGCTGCAGACTTCAAACCTCCAATCGTCGGCTGTGATGTCAACAATTTCTATTTCAATTTATTTTATCATCGGCCTGTAGCCCAATGCTCGTTGAGCTAAATCGTTGGCTTTTGTGTTCTGCTCCCTGGGGACATGTTTTAGAGTAACTAGCCGAAAACCATCCATCAATTCCCTGCATTGTTGATAGTAGACCATCAGCGCGTCATTTTTGCATTCATATTCTCCTGACAACTGGCTGATGACCAACAGTGAATCTCCCATTATTTCGATGGCGTCGACTTCAACTTCTTTGAGAAGATGTAACCCTTTGAGCACGGCCTCGTACTCGGCTTGGTTGTTTGTAGCATGGGGCTTGATAGAAAAAGCAAATTCAAAGCTTGGCCCCCCAGGCGAAATAATGACCAATCCGATACTGCAGCCATTGGTGCACACCGAGCCATCAAATGTCAATGTCCAAGGCATAATTTCAACTGAGCCGATTGAGTCATCTCTGTGTTCCACGATAAAATCGGCTATAGCTTATCCTTTAACTGCCCTGGGTGCCTGATACCTTAGATCAAACTCTGTCAAAGCAAAAATCCATTTTCCAATTCGCCCTTTTAACACTGGAGCTGATAGCATGTATTTGACTACATCGGCTTTACATATTATTGTGCACTCATTGGATAGCAGATAATGCCTTAACTTTGTACATGAAAAATATAGGCACAGGCATAGATTCTTCACTGGTAAATACCTTGTTTTTGCATCCAACAGCCGTCGGTTGAGATAAAAGATAGTTTTTTCCTTGCCCTCAACCTCTTGGATTAGGACTGAGCCGATTGACTTGTCGTCGGCTGACAAGTACAGCTTGAACGGTATCCCTTTTTGTGGAGACATTAAAACTGGAGACGAGCTTAAATAATCCTTGATGTTGTCCAAAGCCTTCTGCTGCTCTGCCCCCCATGTGAATGCTTGATCGGCTTTCAGCCGAAGCAGTGGTGTGAACGGCTCCATCTTCTCTGAAAGATTGGCTATAAACCTCCTGACGAAGTTGATTTTGCCGATCAACGATTGAAGTTGCTTCTTGTCCTTCGGAGGCTGTATCGTCTTGATAGCGTTGATGCTCCTTGGTGTAACCTTAATTCCTCTTTCATGAACAAGAAACCCCAGAAACTGCTCGGCCGACACGCCGAACGCACACTTCAACGGATTCATCTTCAGGCCATATTTTCTTGTCCGCTCCAAAACTTGCTTCAGATCGGCTATGTGGTTCTCTATCTCCCTGGTTTGACAACAACATCATCAATGTAGATCTCCACCAGAGAGCCGATCATGTCATGGAAGATATAATTCATGGCCCGTTGATATGTTGCCCCAGCATCCTTCAGCCCAAATGTCATAACAACCCATTCATATAAGCCGATTGCAACGGAAAACAGTCTTGTGAATGTCTTCTTCGGACATAAAGATTTGATTGTAACCTGCATTGCCATCCATAAAACTGATGATCTTGTGGCATGAAGCAGCATCTACGAGCAAATCGGCTATAGGCATCGGGTATTCGTCTTTGGGGGTAGCCTTATTTAGGTCTCTGAAATCGATGCACACCCTAAGTTTACCATTCTTTTTCAATACTGGGACAATATTTGAGACCCACTCGGCGTATCGGCAAGGCCGAATGAATCCAGCATCGTATAGCCGAGTGATTTCGGCTTTGATCGCATCATACATGTCGGCCTTGAACCTCCTGGGAGGCTGTTTGAATGGCCGATAGCCTGCCTTGATCGGCAGTTGATGAACAACGATAGATTGGCTAAGACCAGGCATCTCAAAATACTCCCAAGCAAAATAATCCTTATATTCCTTTAACAAAGCAATGAGCTGGGATCTACAATGAGAAGATAAATTCTTGCTAATATAAGTCGGCCTAGGCCTGTCTCCAGAGCCTATGTCTATTTCCTCTAATTCGTCGGCCGCCGTAAAACCTTGCCCAAGCTTGCCATCATCTTCGTCCGCGGTGTTCATGCCGTAGACGCTTGAGCCCTCCATAACGTCTTGTTCAAAGCAGCAGCTGCAGCTTGTCATCTCCAATCGGCTGTATGGCAGAATTGGACACTTTTAGAAAATTGGCTTGCTAGATTTTCCCGGACAAACAATCAATGCCATCGATTTCCCAGAGTGGCAAATTAGCATTGGCGATGCTTACTAACTTGTCAGCTGGTACAATCTCTATCTTGTCGTCGTCCCATTGAAGCAGACATTGGTGCATGGTGGAAGGGACACAACAGTTGGCATGTATCCAGTCCCTCCTGAGCAGCAGGCTGTAAGACCCCTTCCCGTCAATGACAAAAAAGGTCGTGGGCATGGTCTTGTTGCCGACGGTCAGCTTGACGTTTAACACCCCCTTGGCCTGTGATGGGTTGCCGCCGAAGTCCTTGAGTACCATGTTAGTCTTGATTAGGTCTTCAGCTCCCTTGCCCAATTTTCTGAACGTTGCATAGGGCATCAGGTTGACTACGGCTCCCCCATCTACCAACATCTTCGACATCGGCTTGCCGTTGACAAAGCCTTTTACGTACAACGGCTTAAGGTGCCGATTTTCGATCCCCTCTGGCTTGTCGAAAATGGCTTGATCCGGGGACAGTGCTAGCTTGGCCAAGGCGTCTTCGACATTGTCTGCATCGGCCTCGGGATTGCTGAATTCGGCTGGCAATATGAACACCATATTGACCGATGCAGAAGCTTTTCCTTTCCCTTTGGCCGCCCTCCCGGCTTGATCGCCGAGCTCTCTCGGCTTGTTCCTCGTCGGCCGTGGCGCTTTTCTTTTTGGGCCTCCATTGTCTTTTGCTTTTACCCAGCCGACGACGTTGTTCTTGGATCATCTGCTGAACTTCTTCTTCCCTTCCTTCACGCTTCAGCCTCTGAATTCTTCATTTCTGTGTCTTCGTGAAGAGGTCAGAAGGGCACCATTGGGGGTTGGCCAATTCTTCATCGTCGGCCTCTTCTTCGTTGTAGTAGTCGTTGTTTTTGTCTTCATCGTCGAAGAAGTCTTCATGGATCGGCCCTAGCTGATCGTGGACGGACTGCCGACGCTGGTTGAGCTGTACGGCCCTCAGGGCGAACTGAGTTGGGCTCCTATATTCCTCCTCGCGGTAATCACCGCAGTGGCAATTGTCCGGTCGGCAGCCTCATCCCGCTCTCGTCACATCCCGAGTTTTTCCCTAATTCATTTAAAATAATTTACCTTAAATAATCGGAATTTCGAAATTAACCTCGGAGTCAACCTATAATTTTAAAATGCAATTAATAAATGGAAATGACATGATAGGATTTTTCTTGAATTCTTCATGTCAAAATACGCTAACAGATTTTTACCGGAATTTTTAGAGCACTCTAAGTATTTTTAATCAATTAAATAAGAAAACAGGAATTTAATTAAGTCCCTAAATCCCTTTTTCTTTTTCTTTTTTTTTTTTCCTTTTTCCGTACGCCCATACGGTTTTTCCCGCCTCTCCCGTGCGGCCGTCGGCCCGACACTGTTCCGCCCGAGCCGCACCCGCGCGCACGCCGCTCTCCCGGCGTGGGCCGAGGCCCACGGTCCCGCCGCGCCGCGCAAGTCCGGCGCCTCCTTGCGCGCGGCGGCCACCGACAGTGGGCCCCACTGCCTGAGCGCCTCCCTTGCGCCCGGCCGCCCAACCGCCGCCGCCGCCATAGCCGCGCCGCCCGCCCTTCTCGCGTCGCTTCGTGCGCTCGCGCCGCGTGGCCCCACGCCGGCTCCGCCCGCGCCGCCGCACCCGTGCCCGCTTTCCGCGCCGAACGGCCGTCGCCGCCCGAAACGGCCGCCGAATATCTCGCTCTTCTCTCTCCGGTCCGAAACCGACGGCGAGGGATTCGCGCTCATCCCGTGCGCAATCCGCCTCTTTCCGCCCCTATAAAGTCCCTCATGCGCCACCGCGTTTCCCTTTGTTTCCCGTTCGCCTAGCCCCAAAATCGTCACCGCCGTCGCCGTCTTCCCCATCTCCGTGAGTTCGCCGCTTCTCCCTTCGGCTTCCGTGTTGCCGTTGCCCCGAGCCGTTGTCTCGAGCCGCGCACTCTCCGCCGTCGTTTCCCGTGCATCGCGCCGCCCGCCGTCATTGTTCCCGTGCCGACGAAGTCTGGCCGGCCGCCGCGCGGCCATGGCCGGCGAGCGAGCTTGAGCCGCCGCCACCGCGTCCTAACCCTAACCCTAACCCTAGCGCGCCTCGTGCCGTCCGATCTTGCGGATCGGACGGATCCGCGCGTCCGATCGCGACGGATCGCGCGCCCGATCGCCGCTGCCCGGCCGCTCTGATCGCGCCACGCCGCGCAATCCGCCGCCGGATCGCGCCACGTGGCGGCAATCCGGCCGCCGCGCCCGCTCCCGCGTGTGAGCTGCTGCGCCGACGCCGCCCTAGGGCCGACGCGCCGCCGACGTCATGCCGACGTCAGCCCCGAGCCGCGCGTGGATGACGTCACCAGGGACTTAATTGCGCAATAAATAATTTAATCTTTTCTCGTTTAGTTTAAAAATCGCAATTAAACTTCTAAAATTCATATCTTTTGAATCCGAGCTCCGTTTTAGTCCATTCAAATTTCATTAAATCCAGAAAATGTCAAGAATCCATTAAAAATACTTTTCAGTGCTGTTTTAGTAGACTTTTTAGGGTGTTTGTTGAGTGCTTTGTTTGTCATGTAGATCCCGAGTTTTCCGGCGAGCCCGTTCTCTTCAAGTAGTCGCCGAGTTTCCTCGCCCCGAGCAAGGCAAGTCATACCTTACATTGGCCATATTGTACCTATTTTATGTAAATACCTCTTTTTCATTCAAATACTGCATATGTTTTAGAATGTCATTTCATGGGATGTTTTATACCTAGTGTACTCAACCATAGGATTGTTTACCTTATACCATTGATAGCTTGGGATCCAATGTGACTAGATGATAGTTTAAGGTTACTTAGTCATGCTTAGCGCAACTAGCTCACTTAAGGGAATCACACTAAGTTTATTACTAAAGTTGACCTCCCGGTGATATTAAGATATGACCTTGTTCTTAATAATATTGAATTATCAGAAAGGTGGGTCGTGAGCACATGGTTGGATTGTGGTTAGCGTGCTCATGACGATTAAGGACCGGTTCTCGGGAAACCCTGGAAGAAATGCCGTGCATACCACAAGCCATGGGTAATGGCTGGGCCCGTAGCATAGCTGTCTCTAGTTAACGTATCCCAGAGAGGGTGAGCGTGATGGAGTTGGGTCGGCCCCGGTTTTAAGGGTTGATCAGCTTCCGGATTCACCGCGGCACTAGAGGGGGCTGCCCATTGCCCGATGGGAATGGGGGCGAAACCTTGGTGTGGTACGATTGATTAGAGGGGGTTGTGTGAAGGGTCCTATCACAATTCCTTTCCGGGGCATCGTGGTGGTGCACCGGCGCACGGTAACGTGTTGTGGGATTGTGCCTTGTGGGTACAGCTTGTACACCTCTCGATCGAGTAAAAACTATTCGAATAGCCGTGCCCACGGTTACGGCGATCGACCGATTCACCTTGATTAGTCTCATTTATTTTATTCGAATGAAATGTTGGAATATGGCTAGTGCAGGTGGATGGATGGGCCTGTTGCAACGTGGTTTGAGCGTTGGACAGCGTTTATTTAATATTGCTTAAATATTACTACTGTTTTACCGTCTTCAAATATTATTATTATATACCGCAAATGCCGTTTATGCAAATTGAGCCCCTTGACCCTTCCTTGCTATTTTATCTTGCATCATGTCCCCTTTCCCGCAGTGTGACTTGTTGAGTACGGTGGTTGTACTCGCCTTGCTTCTTTTTCCCCCTTCAAGCGCGAGGTTGAGATCGAGGTCTCCGAGGAGGTGTAGGCTTGTTCTCGTAAAGGTTTAGCCGTGGAGTTGGTGTTCCTCTTCGCTCGTGTCAAGTTTAGCTTAAGTCGCTTTATTTTCCTTTCCGCTGCATTTGTGTAACTCTTTTATATTGTTTCTAAGACGAGGATTCGTATTATCAATAACGTCGGTTTGTGTACCTCGGCGATTCCCGGACGAGGATGTAATGCACAAATTAGCCGCAGTAAATTCTCGGTGTGAATTTCGGGCGTGATGCCTCCCAGAAGTGCTCGAAAAATTCGTAATGCCAATGAGGATCGGCACCGTCGTGATCCTCGTCGTATCGTCGGCCTCGCATCTCCGTCTCCCGTCGACGCAATCCTTCGAACCGAGCCTCTTCTTCCCGCCAAGATTGCTGTTGAAAGCGGCGTCGGCCGTCTGTGTTGATCGGCCGCCAATCAGCCGATCGGGCAACGGGGCACACCATGTTGATTGGCGTGGCTTGATCTTCGCCGGCTCGCTCTCTCGCCTTGACTCCTCTTAACGTTTCGGCTAAGCCGTACGTCATTCTGCGCCGCGATCGCTCGCCTGGGCCGGCTTGAACCATGTTGACCGGGAAAGGGTTGCCGTCTACTTTCATCGGCCGAGTGGAATCGGCAAACATAAGCTTTCTGGCATCTATTGCCGACTGGATCTGCTGTCTGAAGACTTTATAATCATTAGTTGCATGGGATGTAGAGTTGTGCCACTTACAGTACTTCTTCTTCTTCAACTCTTCGCGACGGGATGGTGTGGTTGGCGGGAAGCTGAATTTGCTTCTTCTTCAGCAAGAAGTCAAAGATCTTGTCGACCTTTGTGATGTCGACGTCGTACCACTCCTCTTTGGAAGTCTTCAGCAGCCATTGGCAGACGATGACTTTCTTGTTCTTTGTCCATTCGGCTGCAGCCACCTCTGCATCATCATCGCTAGAATCGGAGGCTGATTCGATGATGACTTGAGCTACGTTCTTGACGGCCTTCCTGGTGTCTTGAAACCTCTGCTCATGGGCCGTCACCCTCTGTGCAAGATGTGCCAAGCTGTCAAAGTCTTGAGCGGAGAAGCGCTCGTGGATCGGCGCGATCAGGCCATGGAAGGCCAAATCGGCTAGCTGGGCGTCCGACAGCACCAGGCTATAGCATCGGTTCCTCATTTCTCTGAACCGTTGGATGTAGTCTTGAACCGATTCGTTGTTGTCGACCCCCATTTTTGAGAACGGGAATCATTCGTGTTCATATTACCATATCCCTGGATCGAGTAGTTTGGTACCCACGAATACAGTTCTGAATTACCAGGTGCAAAGTGCACGAATAGTCTTACAACTACTTATTACAATAATAGGCCCGAAGGCAATATCCAACACATAAAGGACCTATGGGTCCGAATTCAACCAAATCAGAGTTTAGATGAGATAAATAGATGGAAAGCAGCGGCATGTCGATTGCCACAGGCAATGACTGAGGACTAAGACCTAGCGTGCTCCATTGTCTTCATTCCTCCTGGTAGTAAGCATAGGGGTCCTCCAGTTCTTCGTTTCCTTCATCTGAAGTTTGTGCGTATAGCAAGGGTGAGTACCCAATGTACTCAGCAAGCCGACACGGAATAGTGCACATGACAGGGTCATTCAAAGGATGGCTGAGGTTCATTTGCACAAAGCCAATTTTCACAAATTATTTCACAAGCCTAACATCTAGCCAGTCAAGTTTTAGTTCCAGAATATGTTAAATCAGCGACGGTTCTGTCTGCCATCCATCGTGATACCAAGGATGGTTTCCCGTCTCCGGTTCGTCATGGTTTTCTGGAGAGTCTATGCCTTCTCGCAGGTCGAGAAGTTAAGTTCGCCAGCATACAAAATCATTATGCATACCAACCCATCATTTTAAAGTTTAAGAGTCTAGCCACGGGAGAAACTTGTCACGTAGCTCATTAACCGCGAGCACGGCTATTCGAATAGATTGATTGACTCACACTGCAGTGGATGTACACTTTACCCATACTCCTCAACTGCTCATTGAATGAGCTTACATCCCTCTATACGGGACGATCACGGCAAAGCCTTTCGATAACCTCACTTTGGCAGTACCCGCTCCGTGAACTTAAGTCCTCATGCACTCTAGCCGTCATTTCCTAGCAGTGAGAGGAGTTCTGGCATTCCCGAGGTAAGAGAGAAAACTCACTTCATCTTTAAGTCATCGTTAGGTTCAGGTTACTATTCACATAAAGGCCTTTCATCTCATCACAATCATGGGCACACTACCCTTGGTAGGTCCCTAACTCAACACTTACACCTGAACCACTATGCAGGGATACTGCCTCGCTTGGCTATCTACTCTGCTAGGTCTATATCCATTTGAGAAGTACGGTTGTACTGATTCGCTCTAAGTTATAAGTCTCATGGCTCGGTCCTTAATTGACCAGTGGACGGTACTAGCCTTTTCCGGAAAACCACCCAAATCCATCCATCCGCCCCACCAAAACATTGGTTTGTATTTTCATTTTTCATCAAAGCTATTTCCATCATGATCAAGGCAACGTGGCGCTCATGTCTCCACTTGCCGTGTCTCAACTATCTTCCCAAAGGCAGTTGCCCAAGCACGAGGCTTATTTGTAAAATCATGAGTATGCAAGAATCAAGTATAAGCGTGGCTAAGCATTTTTCCGAAGTTAGCCTCCGGTCATATCACATCGAAGGTTACAAAGAATATTTCTAAGGGTATCCAATATCAAGGTAGGGTACATCAAGTATAGGTACTCATTTGTGTTTAGCATGCAATTTGTAATTGAAATCAATATCATTTCGCAAAGTAGGATCAATATGCTCCAAGGGATGTGTAGACTTGCCTTGCTCGCACACTTGTTGGTCGGGGTCTTCAACGTAGTCAGTGCTCGCTTCCTCGGTTGCTATCCGTACGTGCGAAAGATCAATTGAATTCGATCAGAATTCAATAAAATACCAAGAGATCGAAAAGAACCATAAGAACAACTCCAAACGTTTAGCCTAGAATTCTACTCGAGTTCGGACAAGGGTTGTAAGGGTAAAATCCGAGTTTGAAAACGAGTTGATGCCCTAGGGTTTTCGCAAAACAATGATCGCATTTATTTGAGAAAATAGATTTAGAAATATCAACGGAGGGGTTTTGTACTCGAGGTTTTGAAGGTTCAAGCACTAAAAGAAACATATTTCAAAGGACGGGAAAGAAATAAACAAAATCCGAATTAAAACGACGCGAAACAAAATCTCCGAAAAGTCCGATTTAAATTTTCCAAATTTGCTCCAAGAAAATATACAAGAAAACAATATATTTTTGCCCAAATATTTTCTCAAATCCTTTCAAAACATTTTTCCTATTTTTCCAAAATTTTTCCCCATTTTTTTCTATTTTTCTTTTCCCTTTTCTTCTCTTTTTCTTTTCCTCTGTTCACTATTCATCGCCCGCTGTGTGTTCGACCCCGCTCTCTCTCTTCTCTCTCGCCATGGCCGGGCAACCGGCGCAAGCGAGGAGGGAAAGGATGGCGGTTCGGCTTTACCGGCGACAACGGCGCTTGGGAAGGGCGGTGGAGCTCCGGCGCACGGCGGTAGGGCTCGCGGCGACGGCGACGTTTGGTGGCTAGGGTTGCGGCGGGAACGGCGCGGGGAAACGACGATGGGCAGCGGCGGTGTGGGGGAAACAGAGGGGGAGAGGAGGTCTTATATAGGCGCGACGGGAAGGGGAACGAACGGGGAAAAAGGTGGGGGTCCGGCGCGTACGGCGGGCGCACGCGGCGCGCGGTGGCGGGCCGTGCGCGACGAATGCGGTGACGCGCGGGCCGGGCGTGGGACGCATGGCGCGTGGCGAGGTCGCGGACGAGGCCGGGTAAGGCGGCGACGGTGGCGGCGCGGCGCGGGTCCGGACGCGGCGGCGACAAGTGACGGAGCGGGCGAGGGGCCGACGGCGGGCAAACGCATGGCGGCGACGCGGCTGCCGGGCGGGGCCGGGCGTGGCGTGGGCGGCGCGTGCGGGCGAGCCGGGCCGGGCGCGTGGCGCGCGTGGGAGCGGGCGCGGTACGGCGGCGACACGCTGCGGTGCGAGGCGGGGCACGGCGCCGAGCACCTCGTGACCAATGAACGAGCCGATTTTGATTTTCCCGATTTTTCAAATCTATTTTCCATTTCCAATTTTCCTTCACTCTAAGAATTCCCAATAAAAATATAGTATTCCCAAAATAATTAAAAATATATTTTCAAACTTTTCATCACCTTTTATTTATTTAAAAATATATATCACCATATTTAATTTAATCCCTTTTTACTAAATTCATAAATCACCATTTTTAATTCCAACTAATTTTCTAGATTTTATCTAAATCCCTTAAAATATTCTATTGCCCATTTTATTTCCTAATTAATTATGCCACAATCACCAATTTATATTTTATTTTTCCAAACACATATTTTTATGAATCTACCCCACTTCCTATTTTATTTAAAATTCCTAACCTTAGACTTCGAGATTTTTCCTCCCCAACAAATCCCAATCATTCGGTTTTTCACAAACACCGAGATGAATCGTTCACATATAAATTCATGCAACCAAGCCGGCAAATAAGAAGCAATAAACACGAGCAAGAAGCAACAAGCAAAAGCTTTTGTAAGTTCCAATTTTTAATTTCGGTTTTTAAATTCTTCGATTTTTAGGGCGTTACAGTTGTGCTTCTGCCTAATGCTGGTGAGGTCCGACAACTTCATTTCATGGTTGCTGGTGTAGAAGTAGCTGTGAAATTGTTTTTTGAGATCGGCCCAGCTCTGAATTGAGTTGTAGGGCAATGAAGAGAACCAGGTAAAGGCCGATCCCGAAAGTGACAAGGGAAATATACGAACCCTCAAGGCGTCTATAGCCGATGCTTCGCCGCATGCGCCAAAAATCGGCTGACATGCTCGTAGGTTGACACGTTGTCCTGCCCTGAGAATTTCAAAAAGTCTGGGACTTTGTATCGGTTGGGCAGTGGAACCCGCTCGAAGTACTCCGGATAGGGGTACCGATGCATGTTTCCCGAGTCCTTCGGCTTGAGGCCGAATTGATTGCACATGACGTCCGCAATCAAATCGGCCCACGTCCAGTTGTCCTGCTGTATCGGCTCATATTGATCATATGGCGCGAGTGCTTGCCGATACAGAGGTGGCGGTGTCTGGGGCCTGTAGTGTAGATCTTGATGGCCTCCCTGGTACTGGTACTGGTGCGGATGGCCATCGGGAGGCGACCAATTCGCCGGCGGTGGCGTCGGCGGATCCGGGAACAGCTGTCAGCCATCGGCATTGTACTGTCCTCCCAGGACGATCTGGGCAACCGGCTCTAATTGTCGATTGTTGTTGAACATGTTGGCGATCTGGTCCTAGGGGAGTGGTTTTTGTCGGTTCAGCATGGTTATCGTCGGTCTCGAAGCCGATCCAGACGAATTCGGCTGATTGAGGATCCCTCCTGACCGCCCTGGCTGTGCTGGTGGTGGGATCGGCCGATTCTGGGTGGCCAATGTCCTGTAACCAGGAAACTGGCCATCTGTGAAGTACGTCGGCCCCCGCTGTAGTTGGTCGGCTATCTTGGCATCGACCACAGTGACAATCGTATTGTTGAGGGTGTTGACAAGAATGCCACTTTGGTTGACCAGTGCATGGTGCACGGCCGAATCAATTCGGTTTTTCAAAGTATGCAAACCCGAATCACCTTGCTCCTGAGTCGGCTCCTCCGCCTTCTGTTTGTCTTTTGATCCGCTGGAGGACGCCTTGAATTCGTCCATGCTGAATTTATATTTCGGTGCATGCCCCTGCACTCGCCCGAGTGAACGATCGTAGGTAGTTGGCTTGGAGCTCTTCTACCATCCTCTTGTAGTCGGCTTGTTGTTCAGCCGACAGTTGTTCCATCTTCACAGGCATGATGTTTTCTTGAGAAACATCGGGGCTCTTGATGTCGACCATCTTGTCAGTTGCGTCGATGCGTCCTAGCCGAGTTGACAGAGATAGTCCCACTGGGCGTGCCAAGAAGCGTGTTGATGAAAAATTTCTCTCACGCGCTGGCCTGGGAGATCTGCTTAACTCCAGTGCAGGTCCTTCTCGGCTAGTACTCCGATACATCTTATGAAAAGATATTGATCTAAGCTAAATGCGCTAAGCCTAGATCGCCGGCCAGCCTTGTGGTCGAAGCCGATTCGGCTTAGGGCATTTAACCAGAGTAAGATCTTAATATAAGAGACGGCTTTAATAAATCTAATAGTAAACATACTAAAAAACATTAAAACAGATAAGGCCGGCTGAAACCCCAGCGCTGTCTCTAAGCATATACATCTAGCCGAATAGATTATAAGAGCTCTAAGAACGACTTAATAGGTCAAATTGATGCAACATTAAGTATAAAAAGAACAATCAGATCTATTATCAGTGTAGTTTCAGATTTTTCATAGCACAACTATTTGGACCAATGCAAGGGAGTAGGAGTACATGGATTATTAATACTGCAAGGGAGAAAAACAGTGTTTGTTTAATCTGATACAGAAATGAGCTAGTTGTTCACAATGCAAACACTAATCTTCTCACAAAATTAAATTAGGCTGCCCAACTAATAATTCTTATCTTACTGTATGTACCCTATTTAATCCCTTTCCTGGGATTCAACGTGCTCAATTCATTTGCATCATACTCCATTGAACATCATGCATGACACCATGATTCATGTATCCATTCAATTTTAGAGACCATAAAAATCAAGCACTCAATGAAAAGACAACAGAATAGCCTACCAAACTTGCAATCCAAACTTTGTTTTCCAAAACAAACTTTAGAACATATGTTGTGCATGACAATAAACCATAAAACAACACCAGAGTTACTCCCTTACATCAATATTTGTACTTTCCTATAGTTTCCTTCCTTATATCAACAGTATTTGCAACTTTTCTCCTATACATTAGTATTTGTAACTTTTCTATACTCCATCACAATAGTGTCCTAAGCCATTACTCTAACCAACTTGTTCTAGATAGTCCAACGCCTTCTCGTAGACTCTAGCATCACATGATAACCAAGATGGTAGCCTTCCTTCTCTTTCCAAAGCTTGCTTATTCATATGCGGGATTTTGTACCTATTTCCTCCATTGACTTTCATCACTTCCAGCATGCACAGCTGTAGAGTAAGGAACACTATTTATTTTTGAAGCTTCATAACCATCAAATTCTTCTTGGGCAGCATGAATTAGTTCTTGAATAGTTTTTGGACTTGAGCAATTAGTTAATGATTGTATGGAGCTAAAGAATCCTAAATTTAACACATTCATATCTGGTGAAGTTGAGAGTTGTTGCTTGAGCTGAATGTTTAGTCCGATTGCAGCCACTGCTTGTAAGAAGTGTGGGTCATTTGGAGAGACATGTGTTCTAGCATTGTCCTGTTGGACATAAATTGTCTCACCAATGTCCTCTTCTGGCCACAATGATTGAATAGCTAGAATTACTTTTTCAATCAAGAATTGCCTCATGACTTCCCTGTTGACTATGATAGATTTGGTCTCTAAAGTCCCTCTTGCTCTGTTACGGCTCTTTCTATAGCAGGAACCTGAAACCAATTCATAACGAGTAACATTATAAAGAGTTCATATGAGAATATAGATTAAGTCATTTGAAATGATGAACTCAAACTCACCTCTTTAACAAATGGCCACGTGCCAATTTTGCCAGAAAAAGTCGCATTCCCTTCCTCATCAAATCTAGGCCTGGCTATTGCAGTTAGGAACATAACTTTACCAATGCTATTCTTATCTTGAACATTCCGCAAAGGATCTTCTTCTTCTGGTAGGAGGTAGTATGTCTTCTTCTTTTTAGTCATATCAAACCACTTTTCATCAATATGGACTATGTTTTGCATGCTCATGAATCTTGGCTCAACATCACCAAGATCTAACATTGAAATGCAGATTGCACCCTTTCTCTCTTATTTTCCTCCCTCAAGTATGGCTTCAATGTATTGGAGTGGCGTCTTATCTTACCCATCTTGAATTTTCTGTGCACTGTCGCAATACTCACGCCCAAAGAGTTTGCAAGTGATCTTAAATTGGATCTTCTATTCAATGGAATTGTAGCACTTTTTGAGAGATCAATTTCCATTTTGTTGGGGCCACATCATCCAGTTTTTCTATTTGACACATCAACCTCAAGCCCGAGTGCAACCTATTCCCTTGCACACTTCCAAATCCTTTGAATAATTCGAATATCTACATTTAAATATTCAGCAACCTTTTTTGTGGCGTCCTTCTCTAATCTTCCACCTTTACTTTTACTCTATAATGCTATGTAAACAACATATCTTTGTTTATTTGATAACCATTTCCTTGACTTTCTCTCTTGTGGTTGAACACCTAAAAGGGCAAGAATGAAACATGACAAATATATTAAATCAAATCAACAACATTCAAAATAATATGGATAAGCAACTGTACTAGGACTAGGAATACTAGAATTAATATAGGTAATCAAAACATGAATTACAGATCAACATGTACTACTGTCAACATGTTACTAGGAGTGGGAGAGTAGGAGTATTCTGGAGTTGATGGACAATTAATATGGATGGACAATTAACTTTTTTCCCTTTTTATTTCAGTTCAAGAACTTTAGGCACATGGAAATAAACAAATGGCAGCATGAATATGTGAACAACAGTACAAGAATTCAAGTGTACAGGCACATCAGAAGGAAACTCTAGTTGTTTGCACTAGTACAACATGTATAGATTAGCTTGTCTACCAACGTCAACTATGTGTAGGCTTCTCAATGTAGCTTGTCAATGAGTAGGAGGCTTCCATCATCACAATTTGATAATGCAATTTGTATCTTCCTTTTGTAAATGCAGTTTGTAACTTCTTTTTAAGACTGTAACATGTTGGTTCAGAACATGGTGTACTTTTTTTGCAAGGAAAATTTTTTGTATATACTCGTACACTCCTATATTATACTCCCATGTTGGGACATGATATTGTACTTACTCAATACAGTTGGTGAATTAATGGGAGCAGAATGAATGAATGAATCGATCTGACAGTGTATCTATTTCACAAATTGAGTCATGAGCTTCTCCTGGTTACATCACTGAACCTACAAACTGAACAAGCATGAGTACTCCAGATTTCAGAGGGAAGAGTACAACATCTACTCCATTTCAGAGGGAAGAGTACACATCTAGGAATTGCAGAATTTCAGGGGTTCTCCAACCATACCAAAACAAAAGTAGCATCAAAAAGATTTTAGTCAAGCTTTCAGGGTTTTTACTCCATGATTTTTGGAAATTTCAAAGACCACTCCATGATTTCTGAAGTGGAGTGGAATGATCAAGATGTACTCATACATTTACGGTATTCTACAGAGTAAAAATTTTAGTACTCTACAACGATTTCATGAAGTGATCTACAAACATTTAGGAATAGTACTCTGAAAATTTCAGTATAGACATTTACTCTGAAGTGGAGTACAAACATCTACTCTGAAAATCTTAGTATATTAACATGATGTTTGGTTGATGATTCTTAACATGGCGTTTGATTGACATCATCAGTTAAGACATTTTAGAGTGAAGAATACAGTACATCACCTACAACATCTTTAGTACTCTTGAGTACTCCATTTCAGGCCTTTCAGAAGTTCAGAACTTCATAAAAATAAAATGTGAACTTTGAATAATTTCAGACATTTTAAAACTTCAAAAAAACTGAAATACTCCAACATCCTTAGCGAGATGAATCACCTTCATCTGAAGCAATGTTGCCTGCATCCTGAGCTATTTCCTCGTCAGCTACAACACCTCCTCCACCTTCATCCCCAACAATGTCAAGTCCAGCCTCGTCGTCAGGTACGGCTTCGCCTCCTCCAAGTTCATCGCCGTCTTCGGGAGGAGGAGCCTTGAGGTCAAAGATACGTATCGCCGCCATGGAAGCTTGAAGTGATGATGCACACGACTTGTCTCCGATGGTCCAGGGAAGCAAAAACTTGTGGAAAGGGAACTCTGAAACTTGGGGGAGGTCACTGCTGGTCTTGACGAGCTCGAACTAGTCGACGTGGACACGCGTTGAGAAGCGAAGCTCGAAGCGCGCCGGAGTTTGGGAGCCTGAAGAGGGTGCGCTGTGAGGCGAGGCGTCCCGTGGCATGTCGCGTCACTGGAGTGCTGCGAGGCGAGGCATCCTGCACCGTGTCTCCGGAGTACGCGTCGAGGAGTGCTGCGTTGGCCGTCGGAGTACGAGCCAGGGAGTTTGGTGTTGGTGAAGACTCCGGACAAGCCCGCCGAGGTGCGTGGCCGCCGGCGACGACGACGCGGCCCCTGCGTGTCTGCAAGCTACTGCCTCTGAGCAATGGAGAGGAGAAGAAAGGGACATTGGTGGTATAAAGGGGAATTCATCCCTTCCTTAATTTGAATTTCAAATCCCAGGACGTCTTATAACCTGTAAGAGAGGGAGTATGTATCAAGTTGTCCAAGTGCTGAAATCCAATTCGTCCACCTACTACAGTGCTGTTTTTAAATGACAGTCAAATATGCATATGTGTTCCGTTTGGGACCCACACATACTTAATGGAAAACTCTCGGAGTCCTCTTTTCAACATATCCAGCCTCATCTCCAAATTCTATCTTAATTAGTCGCAATAACAAAAACAAAGTGCTATGTTACCTATAATAGGCCTATGGACCTATAACTCCATTTGGACCCCAGCCCAAGTGGGTCCCATGTGGGGTGCGTCCCAACCTGATGGAGCACGATGCTAAGGACCCCTAGGTCATCCTCTCACCTCCTTAAATAGCTAGCTACCCCTCAGGGTTTCTCAGGTTTTGTTTAGATTAAAGTTCAGCTATTACTACTTTACCTTGTACTTACGCGTGTCGGCTAGACCGCTAATTTCTCGTCTTCAGAATCTCACCTTATCATAAGCTTTAATTCCTAGTTGCAATTCAGATTGCTTTTATCTTGTTCTTGCTTGTTTCTATGATTTGCTTGTAGGAATAAGATTGATCTGTATCGGCAAGATCAATAATCCACAGAGAGGTGTATCGATCGCTAAGGCACAACACAACAACATCTTGTACGGTTCGGATCGTCAACATTTCTCCTAAATCGTAGTTATCATCAACTTATCAAAAGATCGGGCCAATCAAAACCGTGAGCTTATCAAGTGAAGCTCAAGGTTTATCATTGAGTGCAAGTAGCATCTTCTAAAAATATATGTATTTCAAGAATTCTCTATTATAAACTGAAAACAAAACCTGTTTTAGTTTAAGTTCACTGCTTCAATTATAAACTGGAAACTAAACCTCCCTGCCTCCTTTTTTCCATCGTCGCCATGGGCATTGTCGCTGTCCTTTCCAATGCGAGTTCCCCCACTATGCCTCCTCCACTGTCTCTCGCAGGCTTACATTGCCGGATTCACTACCCCTGTCCTTGCCTCCTAACCACGCTAACAAATTATCCTAGCTTATGACACCGACCCAGCACCCTCCTCTCCGGTGGCAAAGCGATGCATCGTGGCTCCACTGTGGCCATCGCCAACCGCTATAGCAGGACAAACGGGCCGCCCGGCATGACACGGCCCAGGCACGCCGACGGCAAGGCTGTTAGGGCATGACCCGTTAGGCACACTCCTGTAGTGAGTTGTGCCATGTCGGCCCACGTGCCATCCCCTCGTCCCAAGCATGATCCAAGGGGAGGCCGTGCAGTGTCGTGCTGGCACAGCCCACATGGTGGTGTGCTAGGCCATGTCGGGTCGAGCTACAGTACACCCGTGCTCGGACCAGCCCGGCTAGGCATGAACCATTTGGCCAACACTACTCACCGCCATGCTTTCACTCTATATAACCACTAGTACATAATGCCTAATAGGTGGCAGTTCGGAACCCCCAATAGGTGTCGGTTTCGTACCCGACACCTATTGGTCGGCACCAATGACCAAAGTCATTGGTGCCGGTTCTTCACCCGGCACCTATTAGGCCCAATAGGTGCCGGTTTTGTATTGAGAACCGACACCTATTCGGCCTAATAAGTGCCGGCCACGAGTAAAAACCGACACCTATTACGACTAATAGGTATCGGTTCTCAATACAAAACCGGTACTTATTATGACTAATAGGTGCCGGTTCTAACTTCGAACCGACACGTATTAGTCGTAATAGGTGCCGGTTTTTGTTTGAGACCGAAACCTATTGGTCGTAATAGGTGCCGGTTTTTGTTTGAGACCGATACCTATTAGTCTAATAGGTGCCGGTTTTTGTTAAAAACCGGTATGTATTTTCCTGAACGTACAAAAAATATATATTTAGCATAAATATTCCTCCATACAGCCACACAACATTTATTCCATACAGCAGTCACACAACATTTGCAATGGTTCATACATCAGATCTGACAATATCCACAACTCATACAAAAACCACACGGTCAAAAGTAAGGATCAATCAGATATATATCCACAGCTCATACAATATCCACAGTTCATACATCAGATATATATAGATTCTTCTTCACTGCTTTGTTATAGTCACTGCTCAGAAACATCCCAAATGAATCAAAATTGTGTAGCACATCAAAGCTAAGTATGGAATGACAATCCTTCTTGCTATCTGGCATAATATATATAGTTCAACAACCACCTTTCATGATAACTATTTTCACTAATGAACTCCAGGATCTTGTAACACTTAACAACAAAGCCACTACTCAAGATTTTCTAATAAAGGATTTAAACCAAGTTTATTAGTCAAGGTTACCAGGGCTCAATCCCAATCATCACCTTGAAGAACCCGCAAAAGGTGAACACGAATTATTAGGAAATAAATCATCAAATATCTTACTGGATGAGAACTATTGACAACTTAATGCGTGAGAACTGATAAATCGTCAACAGTACTGAAGCCAAACGGATGCAAGTAGTAATGAGATTTTGGCATAATGAAATTTCTCGATTCAATGGTTGAAAAAACAGAAAACAGAAGAAGGCCATATTTCAACTCTCCAACCATACTATGCTACTGGCATAACTAGAAAATGAAACTAGAATTCAGGGCTCTGAGCAGTAGAAAAGTTTGAAAGACATCAGGTTATAATTTATAAGTAAAGTCCTGAGCGACTAAAAAAATACTATATTGATATAATATACCAGAATCAAATTAAAATTAAAATTTAGCATATTTCTGGTACCCCCTTGGCAATGAGGCTCTAGTTCGCTCCTCTCTTAGATCGATCCATTAATAATACATAGGGTTTTAATTTCTTTTGGTTAGGTTTTTACATGGTTGTGATGATCAAAAGGATCATGCATGGGTTGAGTTGAGTAGCCTGCATGTGCAGATCTGTCATGCAGCAGGTTGTTCTGTTCATCCTTGTAGGACTCTCTTCTAGTTAACTTAGATTGTGATGAAGATGATGATGATGATGAAAAATGGAGATCGAAGGATCTCTTCAATCAAAAGATGCTTCCTTTGTCTTTTGTGTTACTCCATGATAAAATTGAGTTTGAAGTTAAGATTTGATGAGAAACATATAATGATAAAATACTAATAGGATCACTCTTGAAGAAAACCAATGATGTAACCGACTCATGAAACGTGATATGCGCGATATCGAGATGACATGTTCGAAGATGAACCCGCAGAGTTGTTCGAGGGCGAAGCAAACATGTGGCAACAACTTACTTGTTGGGAGCTTTATTTTCTGCAGATGGAAGGATTGAATATGTGAAAACGCACTATGAGTTTAGAAATGCGTATTTCCGTCTTAAAAAAATTGACGAACCTCAGCATCCGTAATGTTCCAGTTGTCGATCTCCATGAAAGTCCACATAAATTTCATCGTGTAGAACCCACATGTGCTCGTTCCTTGATCTTGACGTTGGCACCAAGGGTGGCAGGTTACCCGGAATGTATTTGAACAGGAGCGTGTCGAATGCACTTCTTCTTGTACTTCACTAGTGTCTTATTGAGGATGTCAATTACGGATTGGAAATCTTCTCGCGGTTTCCTCAATCCATCCAGAACGAGGATTTTGGAATCATTTAAATGGATCACAAGAAGAATCCAGTGGTTCCTACATACAAAGGGACAGGGCAATTAACACCGAGTAAGGACAAATGGTAGGTGGAACGATAACTGCCTCACTTACTTAAAGTTGTAGGGCAGAAGAATCGTATTCATGTCCTGAAGCTTGACAAATGAGCTGTACAGGTAGTCCAGCACCATTTTTTGGGACGTTGGGCCTCCTTCAATCTGATTGGCATTGACAATCGCAGGATCGAGGAATGCTAGTTTGTTACAAGTCGCTCTACATTCAAGCGCCCCCATTCTGCATAAGGAAACAAGTTAGACAACTTACAAAGTCTAATAAGGGTATGAACTTAGAAATACTAGCTAGGGGTTTGAGTATGCTTACAATGCCCATATTTGAAGTATCGATACGTCTAGCTCGCTCAGATTGTATAGCTGAAATAGTTCATCAAATGGGACCCAGATTACACCATCGTCGTGATGAAAGTCCTCGTTCTTGTAAAAGACACCGAACGTCTCCTTACTCTCCTTTGCCATCTGTAGGTACTACTCTTCTACCCTTCTCATCTGAGTGCAATTTCCAATGACGTTGCGATATTCGTCGGTGGTCAAAGGACCACCTAACTTGAACTTAGCTGCCAAAGGTGCCTTCGCAATATTGTCCACATTAGACAAACTCTTCAGCCCTGCACTTTGCAGAAATTCTTTCTCATTCTTCTTGGTGTCTTTCGTGAATTGAGCCTTGGAAAATTCTTGCAATTTCTTTTTCCGGATCGTGCGCTGAAAGTCCGAAATAGGTTGCGTCGGGGCTGGTGGCCTTGCCATGCGAATGAAGTGGTCCTGTACTTGAATTGACACTTTCGGGGATGGCTCCGACTTTGTAGAAATAGTCGCTTTCTTGCCCTTCTTAACAGTAGATGGTTCAGACATATCTGTAGATTTGCACAGTCGACCCCTCTTTTTGGGCTTGTCATCAGGAGCTCGTTGTGACGGCGGAGGAGACGGGCTCTTACGTGGCAACGGTGGTGGAGTTGGCATTCTTTGGGGGGAGACAGCAGGCCCGCTAGAGCTAGACCCGCCATCGCTTGGCTCGTCATCACCATCTCCTGAAGGAAAGACAATGAACCTCTTGCGCCACACGATGACGTTGTGGATAGCTTCTCCAAGAGTGTTCACCCCTTCCTCCGGAGGAAATTCAAGCTGGATGGCCCTGTATCCGCTCGACACGTCCTCCACTTCAACCCTTGAGTAGCCGTTGGTATTGGATTACCGTGTATCCTTCCTCCCTCCACTACAGATGTGCCATACCGCGTGCCACCTCTATAGTGAGGTTTTGACTCTGCAGTGGCACATGCAACCTGCATGTAGTACGTACTGTAATTGCGTCCACAGGGTGACGAGTCGTCTCTGGTTCTTGAGGAACCTCAGTTGAAGCGCAACTGCTTTTGCTCCCTGTTGGACTTGCTAAACGGCCAGCATCGCCGCCAATCCCCGCCTCCATTAGCGGTGCCTCCATCTTTTGAACTTTTTCCATTAGGACTCTCATCTGTTCTAATTGGTCTCATGGAATTTTTATTACTTCGAGACCGGTATCTATGTCTGTCCTCAGAAAACCTTCCCTCCATGGTACGAGGCCTACTCCCCTTGTGTGTCCCGGATGCTCAGCGTTATGTAATGCAAGTGTGAGCTCATCTTTCTCCCTGCTTGGAACAAAAGAGCCCTCAGAAGACTGCTGATGCGCATCATGTAGCCTTCGGGACACTTCTTGTGAAGTTGGACACTTGTGTACCAACTCGCCTGTATCAGAGAGTGATGCCCCTCGGGCGTATTGGTAATTCTTTCCTCGTTCGCACCAGTCCTTTGTCTCAATCTCGATCCCCTTTTCCAACATCTCTTCCTCCCTCGCTCGCCATTTCTCTACGTTCTTGGCATAACCGCTACGGCTGAGACGATGAGGGAACAAGTTTTTGGCCGCATTGGCTTGATTCCTTTTGCTAACCTCCTTCGCCTCATCTGATGTTCTGTACGCCACAAATTTATCCCAGAAAATGTGGCACCTACGATAATTGGGATCTTCAAAATTTGGTGTCAGCCTCCGCTTCACAAACTTCCTGGTAAGGTCCGTCTTGAACTTTCGAAAGCTGACGCTCATCCTCTCATGGGCCCTCTGCTTTGCGAGTTCTTCTGATCCCGTGGGAAACTGGAATGTCCGCTTCAACTTGTCCCAAGCAAGGTCCTTGTCTCTTTCTCGGTACCGTCCACTCCAATAGATCGGATCACTGCTCTTCCAAAGACGTACTTGATTGGGATGTCATCCTTCACGATGACACATATAGCATTTGAGTATGGGGTGAGTACCGACGTAGGAGCTGTAGGGTTCCCGTCTGGATCTAATGCTGTTATAGTGTAAAGGCCCGAGGGCATCCTGGTTGGACCTCTCCCCTTTTTGTCGATGAGGTCCCGGTATCACCGAGTTCACAATGGCCGAAGGGGTAGCCTCCTCCACGCTTTCGTGGTTCAAGTTTAGAAAGCCACTTGGGCTACCAGACCACCGTCGTTTTCTCCGGAAATTGCAAGCCTACCGTTATCTTGTTCCCGGGACATATTCTATACTATAATGATCAAAAGTTTGAGAGAGTTAATCCAAAAATGATTTTGAACATTCGTGTAAATTGGACTTTTTTAACAGAGAAAAGGAATTTCTAAAAACCTATATATATAACTTATATATATATATATAATATGTATATGTGTGTGTGAAAATATTACTCCACATCTGCTCATGTTTTTTTTTAAAAAAAATGCAGAAGGAAAGAAGAGGGGGGGACACAAGAAGGAAAGAAGGAACGCCGCTTGGACTATAAACAATACTGCTGCTTCAAACCTTTGTATCTTGAAATATAAAAAGGATATGACTGCAAATAAATACATTTTAGAAATCTACAAAACAAGACCTAGATCTTTTATGTAGAAAGTACATTTTTGTTCTGCCATTTAAATTGTCTAATTCACACTTGAAAACAGGCTTCAGAATCTGTCCAGAATTTCAGAGGGTACATACTAAAACAACTATATCCGGAGTTCTACTCATCCGATCAAAGTGTACTTTACCAAGGAAAGTCTCAGAAAAAACTCTACAACTTTGTCTTAAGGCAGCCGAACTGATTCTGTGGCTTAACCCCTCCAAAAACATTTCAATCTACTACTATCCAGATTTTGACAAAAAAAGCAAACAGTCATACTCAAAAATTCATATCGCCTAAACCACTTGAGCAAGGCTTATTATACCATCCAATAAAAAGACATGAAAATTGGCTGAGAGCTAGATTACATCATTATCTATGGATGGGGTTGATTCTACACTTACAACTAGATGGGCAGTTTGGGCTGATTCATCAATCTATGTATCTATCTATGCAGTCGATTAAGCAGCTTGGGCTGATTCATGGTTAGACAAGTGTTGGTAAAATTTACATTAGATTGTGTGGAGATTGTGGCAATCGGGTATCTACATGGCAAGCTTATCCGACTGGAGGTAGGGATAGATTGCGCCTGCCATATCTGTAAGCCGAACTTGACTTGGGTGTTACGGTTGCCGATAGAGATAAGGCAATCGGCCTATAGTCACGGTTTGGTAAGATTGAGGAAACCAACTTAGAATAAGATAGGGTTTCCGACTTGTAAACCCTTCCTCCCAAGACTATATAAGGGGGGTAAGGGGTGTCCCTTGAGGGATATTCCGATAGGAGATCAGATATCCAACACTAGATCTGAGATACGACTTCATAAGCGAGAGCTTTAGATCACGAGATCAATAAAGACACTCGGCGGATCGAATCCACCGAAACAGGAGTAGGGTATTACCTCGCGAGAGGGCCTGAACCTGTCTAAATCTTCTTCTTCTTCTAACCCATTGTGCTTGGCGATCTTGACTGCGACCCCAGAAAATATATTGCCGAAACCAAGTTTCGACAGTTGGCGCGCCAGGTAGGGGACCACGCGTCGAGACTTCTTCAACAATCTCGCCGACAAGCGTGATGGGATCTCCTTCAGATTCGGCGACTTCGCCGCCAACTCCTTCGACGACTCCTCCTTCGACTCGGATTCGAACCGCCGAAGGGAAAGACCCACTCGGCGCCGTTCGGGCTCCCCAGCGCCGAGATCTTCAACAACATCTTGAAGACCAAGATGCGATCCACCTTCTCCGACGACGGACTTCACTAGGCGCCATTCGGATTACCGGATTCCGCCGAGATCCGCGCCAATCTTCTTGCCTCCCGACGGAAGCAATCTACTCACCAAGACCTCTCGGTGCCGTTTGGGTTACCAAACGTCGCCAAGATCTACAATCAACTCGCTCTCCCCGAGTTGGCGGCGATCCACTCGGAGGAGCCTAATCCCCAAGCTCCGACTCGGACGGAGCGATCCAGATCCGAATTTCCCAGATCAAGGGAGGTTGCCGTCATCCTCCCGTCCTTCGGCTCCGCTCATCTTCGAACTCAACGGATACCTCAGCTCCGCCGGCCGACAATCTCTACGGCATCCCTTCCGACGAAGCCGACAACTCCGACCGCCATATGGATCAGCGAGCCGAAGTGCTTGACGTCCTCATGGCCGAGCCGGATGAGTCCGACTCAGCCATGGCCGAAGGCTTGCCGAAGAGGAGCGAGCTAGAGTGGAGCTTGAGCGCAAGACAGCCGAGGAAGACAAACAACGCAAAGACGAGGCCGACAAAAGGAAGCGGGATCTACGTGCATGGACGATCCGCCGGAGGCCATCCTCCAAACACGGGTTCGCAACACCAACGTCTTCCGGACGCCACGCAGTAACGCCGTCGCCGCACTCACGCTCTTGGACACCGTCATGGAGACGGCTCCGCCAACGTGACTCCTATACTTGATAAGATCAAGACCATCGTCGCCGCCACTCGCTAACGGCCCCCACCACTTCAACGCGAAGGCCGACCGAATCCGTGGCCGAAACGCCGACAAGAGCCGGCTCCCACCTCTAAAGTCGGAGACTATAGGAGGCCCGAGCCGGCTCGGCCGACAACCAGCCAAGAGGCCCACCTCGCGAGTCCACGCCGAGGCACCAAGAGCAGACGGCCGACTCCCGCGACAAGCGACATGGACGTCCACCCGTCCACCACCGAGTCCGCCGTAACAGTTCCAGCCTACCCAACCAGCCAACGTAAGACCCCGCCGAGTGATCGCGGAAGTCCTCGATCGCCGCTACCAAGAGCGCGACCGTCGTACTCGGAAGATCGGAGGGGATCACCCGATAGCGGCGACGATGGAGTACCGGCCTTCACTCGGGAACTCCGCCGAGTGCATTGGCCGAGTGGCTTTAAGCCAACAGGGGATAGAAAGGTACGATGGCAAAACCGACCCCGAATCTTGGTTAACCGTATATACTCTTGCCATCCGAGCCGCAGTGGCGACAACAAAGCCATGGCCAACTACTCCGCCCGTGGCCCTCGTAAACTCGCCGAAATTGGCTCACGAGCTCCGCCAAGAGGCTCAATCGGCTCGTGGAGCGAGCCGAGGGACCACTTCATCGCCAACTTCCAAGGCACCTTCGAGAGGCCCGCACGCACTTCGACCTTTACAACGTCATCCGAAGCCGGACGAGCCTCGAAGGATTACATTCGTCGCTTCTCCGAGAAGCGCAACAAGATCCCGAACATCACCGATGACATCATCATCGCCGCCTTCCGAAGGGAGTCCGTGATGAGCCGCTTATCGGCAAGTTCGGACGCAAGCCACCGAAGACGGTGAAGCGATGTTTGAGACGGCGAACTCATACGCCAAATCAAACGACGCCATTAAAGCCGCCCGTCAAGACCGGCCCGACGGAAGAGAGGACAAGCAAGCGGAGGAAGTCGAAATCCTAAGAAGGATGGCGGCAACAACAACAACCAAGGCCGAAAGATCGCAAGCGCCGATCGAAGACCTAGTGGCTACGACCTCCAATACTCAACGCCGTCCCCGAGTCGCCGCCTACGACGCCATCATGAACGCCCTGCACCCACCATCCGAATCATAAGCACGCGGCGAAGGATCTTTATCTACAAGCAGCAACAAGCACACGCGCAGCTCAACAAGAAGCCGATCGACGAGGCCGGCCGTCCGGCGCCAAGAAGAACAATGCGGCTGAAAATGCCGAACCTTTTCAAGACCCAGTGGGGGAGCTCAACCACATCTTCGGAGGCCCGCTAGCTTATGAATCCAAGAGGAAACAAAAGCTAATTGACCGGGAGGTCAACGCGGCTCAACCCGAAGTCCCCTATATGCGATGGTCGAAGTGGCCATCACCTTTGACCGCTCGGATCATCCCGACCGAGTGGTCCATCCGGACGCTATCCACTCGTCCCGGACCCCGTGGTCCGCAACATCAGGCTTAAGCGCGTCCTCATCGATGGGGGCAGCGCCTCAACATCCTGTTTGCCAAGACCATGGATGAAATGCGATCCCGAGGGCCGAACTCAAAGCAAGCTCGCCCCTTCCACGGAGTTATCCGGGCTATCTTCAACACCACTCGGGCACATCTCCTCCCAGTCACCTTCGGAGCCCGAGAGAACTTCCGAACGGAGAACGTCACCTTCGAGGTGGCCGACTTCAACAAGCATATCATGCCATCATCGGAAGGCTGCGCTTGCCAAGTTCATGGCGATCCCTCACTACACTTACCTCTCGCATGAAGATTTGGGTCCCAACGGCGTCATCACTCTTCGCAACGACGTGAAGCAAGCCTTCACTCGCGACAAGGAGAGCTGCGACATGGCCCAATCTCGCGAGAGATTACGTGGCCAACAAGAAGTCCGATTGGCTGCATCAACTCGGCAGAGGGCGAAGTCCCCGCGAAGAAGATAGCCAAATCGGGATCCGGCGATGCCAAGACCAAGAAGATCTCCCTTGATTCGTCCGATCCCTCCAAAACCGCCGTAATCGGCGCCGACCTAGATCCTAAATAGGAAAGCGCGCTCGTCACCTTCCTCCAAAATAATAAAGATGTTTTTGCTTGGAAACCATCCGATATGCCCGGAATTCCTAGGGAGGTGATCGAGCACTCTTTGAACGTCAAAGATGACGCCAAACCAATAAAACAACGATTACGCAGTTCGCACAGATCGAAAAGACGCGATCAAAGAAGAACTTGCAAAGCTCTTGGCCGCCGGCTTCATTAAAGAAGTCCTCCATCCCGACCGGTTAGCCAACCCAGCCCTGGGTCGGTCCCCGGTCCGCAAGAAGACGGGGCAATGGCGCATGTGTGTCGATTACACCGACCTCAATAAAGCCCGCCCAAAGATCCATTCGGCTGCCTCGCATCGACCAAGTCGTCGACTCCACGCCCGGCTGCGAACTCCTAAGTTTCTTGGATTGTTACTCGGGCTATCACCGATCGTTTGAAAGAATCCGACCGCTTGAAGACATCTTTCATCACGCCGTTCGGGGCCTATCTACATCACCATGCCTTTCGGCCGAAGAACGCCGAGCTACATACCAACGCATGATCCAAAGATGCTTCCGCATACGATCGGCAAAAACGTTGAAGCTTACGTCGACGATGTTGTCATCAAGACCAAGCGAAAGAAGACCTGATCGCCGACTTAGAAGAAACCTTCGCAAACATCCGGGCCTTCGAATGAAGTTGAACCCGGAGAAGTGCACCTTCGGCGTCCCATCGTGCAACCTGCTCGGCTTCATGGTATCACACCGCGGCATTGAAGCAAATCGAGAAGATCAACGCAATCTTAAACATGAAACCCCGAGTAACCGAAGGACGTCCAAAAGCTCACTGGCTGCATGGCGGCACTAAGCCGCTTCATATCCCGACTCGGCGAACGAGGCATGCCCTTCTTCAGGTTGCGAAGAAGACGACGACTTCCGTGGACCACGTAAGCCGACAAGGCCTTTGAAGATTTCAAAGAATTCCTTACCACGCCCGTCCCGGCTTCACCTCGCCCAGGGAACCCCGTTGCCGTACGTTTCAGCCACTCATCAAGTGGTTAGCACGGTCCTTGTGGTTGAACGAGAAGAAGAAGGACGGGCCCAGAAGATTCAAAGGCCAATTTACTTTGTCAGCGAAGTATTGGCAGGAGCCAAAACCCGATACCCCCAGGTACAAAAATTGCTTTATGGTGTTCTAATAACCGCGAGGAAATTGGCACACTACTTTCAGGGTCACTCGGTCACCGTCATCACCTCTTTTCCACTCGGCGACGTCATCCACAACCGTGAGGCAACCGGGCGCATCACCAAGTGGGCCCTAGAACCGATGCCGCTGGACTTAACTTTTAAGCCCAGGACGTCCATTAAGTCGCAGGCCTTAGCGGACTTCCTGGCCGAGTGGACCGAGCAGCAAGAGCATGTACCTCGAGAAGACCTCCAACACCGGACCATGCACTTCGACGGATCCAAGAGGATCACCGGCCCGGGAGCAGGAGTTGTCCGGTCTCCCGATCGGGGAAAGGCTAAGATATGCCCTTCACCTCCACTTCTCCGCCTCACACAACGTCGCCGAATACGAAGCTCTTCTACATGGATCGCGCCTCGCAGCCTCACTCGGATTCGTCGGCTTATTGTGAAAGGTGACTCCCACTGGTCGTCAATCAAATGATGAAGGATTGGTCCTGCTTAAACGACACTATGGAGGCCTACCGACAAGAGGTCCGCAAGCTTGAGGACAAGTTTGATGGGCTAGAACTCTCACATGTCCCGAGACATAACAACGAAGCGCCGACGAACTAGCGCAGTTCGGATCTAAGCGAGAAGCGCTCCAACAGACGTCTTCGTCGAGCATCTCTACGAACCAACCGTCATGGCAAAGACAGCTCCCAACGAGCAAACCACGAACGAAGTCATCATGATCGATACCGACCGGAGGACGCCGCTCATCAAATTCTTAACTCAAGCAAGAGCCGCTGGATGACCGGGATGAAGCGAACGCGTCCGGCGTCGTTGCCAAACGTACGTCATGGTCGACTCCGATCTATACAAGAGAAGCCCCTCCGGAATTCTAATGAGGTACATCACACCCGAAGAAGGGAAACAATTACTCCAAGATATCCACTCGGGCATATGCGGAAGCCACGCGGCAAGCACGCACTGGTCGGCAAAGCTTACAGCAAGGATTCTTCGGCTCACCGCGGTCTCCGACGCAGACAAAGTCGTAAGAACCGCGAAGGCCGCCGTTTTGCCCGACAAAGCCATGTCCCGGCCCAGAGCTTCAAACAATCCCACTTTCCCGGCCGTTCGTGGTATGAATTGGACATGGTTGGGCCTTTCAAGAAAGCTCCAGGAGGTTTCACACACCTCTTCGTCGCAATCGACAAGTTCTCCAAGTGGATTGAGGCCAAGCCGGTTGCCACAATCACTGCTGACAAAGCACGGGATTTTTTCCTCAACATCGTGCACCGCTTCGGCGTCCCAAGCAGAATCATAACCGATAATGGGACCCAATTCACGGGAGGCATCTTCAAGGAATTCTGCGAAGACTTCGGGATCAAGATCTGCTACGCATCAGTAGCTCACCCCAAAAGCAATGGGCAAGTCGAGCGAGCCAACGGGATGGTCCTTCAAGGTATCAAGGCTCGCGTTTTTGACCGACTAAGCCCTTACGCCGGCAAGTGGGTCCAGGAGCTTTCCTCGGTTCTATGGTCGCTGTGAACCACACCCAGTCGGGCCACCGGCCAAACTCCTTTCTTTTTGGTCTATGGCGCAGAAGCCATGTTACCAAACGAGATGGAATATGAGTCCCTCCGGGTCCGCAGCTTCAACGATGAACGCTACGACATCGACCGAGTGGATGACCTCACCCGATTGGAAGAGGCCCGCGAGGCAGCCCTCATCCAGTCGGCCAAATACCTTCAAGGACTCAGAAGATACCACAGTCGCAACGTGCGAGCACGAGCTTTCATTGTTGGCGACCTGGTCCTACGCAAGATCCAGACCACCAAAGACCGACACAAGTTATCTCCCTTATGGGAAGGACCGTATATAATCGCCGAAGTGACTCGGCCCGGTGCTTACCGGCTAAAGCGCGAAGACGGGTCCATGGTGGAGAACTCCTGGAACATCGAGCACCTTCGACGTTTTTATGCCTAATTTGGCTAAGGTCTCATGTTTTTCTTTGACTGCCAACCTCAAGCAAGATGACTTCTTGAGCTAGCAGTCGGGGGCTGATACACATATCAATAAAGCTCAAATTTTCCTCATCAACTTTTGTGCATAATTTGGTTTATTATTGTTTAATGTCCTTCGACTCGAGCTCAGTGTCTAAGGACTGAGAGTTTTCCGATGACCTAATCGAGCCTAGGCTTGATGACAGCCAGACGAAAACTACTTAAGAAATTTCACGCAAAAGCTCAAATCAAGGCATTGACATAAATAAACTAAAAACAGTCACAAAGTTCCACGTCAAAGTGTTATAATTACATGATATCTACAAAGCAAAGTTAGAATACAGATCAGAGCTTGAAATTGTTCACTACATCCAAAGATATCTTCTTCGCCGCCTCTTGCGCCTCGCTCGCATATCTAAGGCCCGCTCATCGGTTGTCCCCTCAAGCCCTCCCGACCGAACGGATATCCACTCGGGGATAGAGGGACTTGGTCTCTGCAAGAGCCGACCGCCCCCATGTTGGCCGCTTCGGTGATATTCTTCGTGCATCTGTTCGGGAGCGCCGAAGCTTGTCGAAGATCTCGATCGGCTCCGAGCCGGCCCCAACTCCTTGATCAAACAAGGATGCCAAGATCGGCATGGCGGCGTTGGCGACTTCTTCCCGTATCTCGTCGCTGGATTTGATCCGCCCAAGTAAGACGTCATATTGGGCTCGGTCTTCATCTTATAAGCGCCAAAATCCCGGATCATCAATGCACTCGGATATAAAGAAGCATACGAAATTTGACTTCAAAGAAGATTACCTTCAAATTCGGCCTCCATCTCGGCCTTGTCAAGGTTGACCGCTTCCAGCTGGACTTGAAGCGAGTGGACCTCCGAAGAATTTTCTACAACGAAAGAAGGTTATTAATAGCCAAGATCAACATAAGAATCATAATGAAGCCGGGAGAGGCGGACTTACTTCCAATTGAACCGCGGAGGTCGAGGTTCGCTTCCCGAAGCTCCGAGATCTCCCTCCTTAAAGCGGCCTCCCTTGATGCGGCCTCCTCCCGAGTGATCTTCAGCTGTCGCTGAACGTCCTCCAAGGAGTTTAAGTGAGGCACCAGCTTCTCCAGCACTTCAGATTTTGCCATTGAGCGGCAATATTCTTTCTGCACACGAAGGCAGTGCGGTGATCGACTGAAAGATAACAATGATGTAATCAAAGGGAAAGACAAAGGCTTACGTTGAGCAGTCGGGTTGCCTCATTCAGGCTCTCGACAAGGGCATCCCTTTCATCTCTTTCGGCTTGCCGGTCTAGGATGATGCCCTGTCTCTCGCCTTTCGAATCCCGCCACTCGATTCTGATCGGGGGAACCCAGGTCTCAGAAGACTGCAACCTGGGAATCTCTTCTACCGTGGCTGGCAAACAAGGAAGACAAATGAAGACACGAAGGATTCAAAATTGAAAAAACGAAGGAATGTTTCGAAGCAAGTCTTACCGGCTTCGGTGGCTGCCTGCCTAGGTGGGGTCGCCGGGCTCTTCCTCTTCTTCGGGCTCTCCACCGAGTGACCCCCAGTCGGGGGCGCTTGGGCCGCAGCCGTGGGCTGCCCGGCAGCCGGCTGGTTTCCAGTCGGGATATCCCGACTGGCAGTCGGGGGCTCCTCCCTTGGGGCGCTCTCCTTCGAGGTGAAGGATTTTCTCCGAACGCCGCACTCGGTTGCGGGCTCCGGATTTGGCTCGATGGCCTTGGCACTTCGGGAGCGCGCCGTGGTTTGTCCTTCACCCCTCCGCTGGATCTATGTCCTGGGGCCTCCTGCGAAAGTGAATACAGCGAAGATAAAGAAAAGTTTTCCGCGAAAGAGTTCAAGACTTCGGTTTCAGAGCATACCTGGACGACCGGCGGATCTTTGGCGCCGTCCGCGGTGATCGCCTTAGAGGCGGGGTCTCGACCGGAGGAGCGGGACGTCGTCATCCGAATCCTCGATGATCAGCCGCCTTTTGCTCGCGCGCTTGTTCGAGTCCTCACTCGGCGCTGCCCGCTTCCCGACTGGATCAGCTTGGATTTTGATCCCGCCAGTCGGCTTCTTGGCGGGGCGACGCGGCGCGTCGTCATGAGCCACCTTATATGGCACGGAGGTGATAGAGGCGTTTTCCTGCAGAAGAGAGAAAGTGCAACATTGAGAGACAAGATGTCAAGATTGAAAGATACTATGAAGCATCCAGTCGGCTTACCGGAGGAGGAGGTCGGTGGATGCTGAATGGAAGGACTGGCAGAATGAGGGCCCGCTCGACTGCAATCCCGGATGAAAAAAGTTTGTACATCCGAATCTTCAGGATCTCGTATGTGAGTGGATCCGGGTCTTCCCGATTGGGGTCCGTCCCGCCTTCATACTCGAAGGCCGGCTTCGACCGTTCCTTGATCGGTGCCAGTCGGCACCTGATGAAGTGCCGAGTGATTTGTTCCCCGCGAAGATTCCTCTTCTTCATCGCCAGGATCTTCGCGAGCAGATCGTTGGCTTCGTCCCAATCTTGGGCTACGGGACGGTGCTCCAAGATGGCTTGGGGACAGGAGGAAGACCGACAAAGGCGGGCGTGGCTGGGTTCGAGATTGCGATGTAGAACCACCTGCGTGCCGCCTTTGTTGGAAGATTTCAAAGGGAGAGAAAAGTAGTCTTTGCGGAGAGATCCGCGAAGCTGGAAGCCTGCCCCACCAACAACGCAAGGTTGGTCCTTGTTCGGATGGGGTTTCAGATAGAACATACGACGGAAGAGATTGAAGTGAGGAAGAATGCCGAGAAAGGCTTCACACACATGAATAAAGAGGGCTATGTGAAGCATTGAGTTGGGGTTCAGATGATAAAGATGAAGCCCATAATAGTCTAGAAGCCCCCGAAAGAACTCGGAGGTGGGAAGGCTGAACCCGCAATAGAAGAAGGAAGTGAAGACAACGAGCTCACCGGTGTTTGGGGTCGAGAAGTCCTCCCCCGCCGCCGGGCGCCATCCCACAAGTTCCTTTGGCGGAAGCATGCCGTGCTTCATCATCTCCTTGAGAGTGGATTCCTTCACATCCGAGGCGGCCCATTGGTCGAACGGAATCCTTTTTTCGTCCGCCATGAGAATGGGTTGATGGGAAGTGGATCTGGCTGGAAAAAGTTGGATCTTTGGCAATGGAACGTGGGAGATTTGGCTGTGGAGGCTGGTTGTTGCAGAGAGCGAGCTCTTAGATGGATGGATTTGGGAGCGCGCAAGTCTAGGGTTCTCCGCGGTGAACTGTTGAACAGTGCCGCGAGAAGGGGAATCGTTTGGGAGACGAAGAGGCGGGGATGACCTCGCATCTTTATAGAAAGATTTGAGGGTTGCGCTAGGTTTTCTGGTGAGTGGGCTGAGCCCATAAGAAAATCTACAGCCCAGCTAAGGTGTGGTTTGATACGTGTCCTTAGGGACTTAAGCGGATGAGCTTAAGCAGATTTGCCTTGGCAATATGCGCGTGTCCGAGTGCCCTATACCTTTAAAAGATCCTTCCATACCGCGGTTTGCCTGACTTCATGAGAAGCTGGCACGATGCAATTTGGAAGGTGACCAACAGCAGAGTTTTTATAACCGCCTTGGTGAACAAGGGCTGTTTGGTTTTTCGGCATTTGGTCGGGTAATCTTACCGATGCTGTTTATTTTCCACCTTGGTGAAGATCTTTATAAGATTGAGACCAGTATTATGGCAAAAGCTATTTAATAACTTGGTCATATTTTTCATATGATTGAAAAATCTTGTTTTCCCATGAGGGATGAATGAAATGTTTATTCGGGATTACTCGGGCAAATCCACTCGGTTGAGCAAGAGCTTACCGAGTGCTTTTTACCCATGAGGGATGATTGAATTATCTGTTCTGAGATGACTCGGGCAAATTTACTCGGATAAGTATGAACTTGCCGAGTAATGAGATTTCAAGTGATTGCTTTAGCATGAGCTAGGCATCTACATGAGAATGATTTTTTATGGTTCTTGACTATATGCTTAGCCTATTTTTGACTAACCACATAGTCGGGGGCTACACCTAATTAGGTGCATCAGAGATGCACCTAGATATTTATTTTTGAGAAATTTTTTAGATATTTTCAGCCCTTCACAGTCTTTGGAGCCACTCGGGAAGATTCAGGCAGAGATGATGGAATCACTCGGCGCCAAAAGCACTCGGTCAAAAGATTTTTGGTTGAGTGCCGCTTTGGTCTGGCCGAGTTGTCTCGTCGACCGAAAAGGACTCGGGGCTACTTGTGGAGATTGTGGCAATCGGGTATCTACATGGCAAGCTTATCCGACCGGAGGTAGGGATAGATTGCGCCCGCCATATCGTAGCCGAACTTGACTTGGGTGTTACGGTTGCCGATAGAGATAAGGCAATCGGCCTATAGTCACGGTTTGGTAAGATTGAGGAAACCAACTTAGAATAAGATAGGGTTTCCGACTTGTAAACCCTTCCTCCCAAGACTATATAAGGGGGGTAAGGGGTGTCCCTTGAGGGATATTCCGATAGGAGATCAGATATCCAACACTAGATCTGAGATACGACTTCATAAGCGAGAGCTTTAGATCACGAGATCAATAAAGACACTCGGCGGATCGAATCCACCGAAACAGGAGTAGGGTATTACCTCGCGAGAGGGCCTGAACCTGTCTAAATCTTCTTCTTCTTCTAACCCATTGTGCTTGGCGATCTTGACTGCGACCCCAGAAAATATATTGCCGAAACCAAGTTTCGACAGATTGTAACTAAAATTACATGGTAGTTACTTAGCAATTACACAGTAGTTACATCGTAGTTACATAGCAATTACTTGGTAGTTACATTGTCGTAGTAAAAGTGACTAGCATGTAGTGTAAAAAAATTATAGTAGATGCAATAGATTGTGCCTGTTTAAACTGTACAGAGATTGAATACATGCATGTAGAAAGTTGAGAGTTGAGTCTAAAAATTACAGTAGTCATAACCTAAAATTATATAAAATAGTTCAATGTAAATTTTGTTGATCTCACATGAACGAAGAGCAAAATTGGCTCTCTCCGAGTCAGTCATGGAGGAAAAGATCAACAGTAGAGTTAGCGATGCAACTGTATCACACAAGAGGGGCAGTGCAAGCTTCAAACTAGTTTTATCGGGTACCAAAGAAAATAAGGCACAAATCCCAAAGACATCCAATAGCTACCAAATCTACTGTAATCCCACCAAAATTGTGGCGATATAAGTATAGCAATTCTGAATGAAAAATCAAATTTTCATTGGACTGCAGTAATAGTTTTTCTCTTATGGCTCAAAAGAATAGCAATACCTTTCGGGGCTTGTATGGAGTCCTTGTATGGAGCCGGCTTTCGGGGCTTTCTCGACCTCAAACTAAATGCCTTCGTGATGTTCTCCCCTAGGCTTCGAGTTTTTTATTGTAATATTTCCAAGCACTGTTAACTTCTTGATGTTGAAGAAGCTTGCCCCCCCCCCATGTTGACTGCAGAGTTCATCACGAGCTTGCTGTTAGCACTGAATAAGTGGATTACCAGTTACCACCTGATGCATTCCTTCTTTACAACCATTTTTTGTATGACATATCGAAAGCATCATGCGTTGCATTATGATTATTCTTCATTGTAGCATGTTCTAATCGAAACACATGTTGTGTGGTACATACAGATTGGAGTGAATCCTTGTCACCCGAACTCAAGGTGCTTCATTGTACAAAGGAGTGACGATACTACTGCAGACTTCTCTTACAACAAGTGTGTCCTTGGTGCTGCAAATTCTATTTCACCTGAACTTGGAAGTTATATTGAGAAGATACTATCTAATAGAGCAATTCGATCACACCAATTCTATTATCAGTTTTGCTGAAATTCTATCTAATAGAGCTCTTAAAACTTGGAAGTTTTGCTGAAACAAAACCCTAAAGAAAAATGTGCTAAAGGAACTTACATTGGTCCGGGTTGACTATGCCGAAGTGCTTCGCAGCGGGCTATGGGGGCGGCCGGCGTTGGAGGGATGATGTCGACCGGCGCTGGAGGCGGGCCGGAGATCACCGGGCGGCGGAGGCAGCCCGGAGGAGGGCGAGGACACTGGACGATGACGGAGGGCGAAGGACGACGGCGGGCGGACAGTGGATGTCGCTGGAGGACGGCGGCGCTGGACAGGTCGGAGGCGGTCGACGGTGGTCGGAGGGTGGGGTGGCGCCGGGAGACGGAGGACGGGCGGGCAGCGTGGACGGCGGGCGGCCGGCGCCGTGTTTGACGGAGGTGGGCGATGGCGGGCGACGAAGGGCGGGTGGGCGGTGCTGGACGGCTGGCCTGGCGGTGGATCTAGACGACACCGAGGAGGCGGCGGATCCGGAAATATATATATATATATACTAACTTTATAGGTGCCGGGTCCAAATAAAAACCGGTCCCTATTAGGAGAAATAGGTGCCGGTTTTTCCAAATAACCGGCACCTATTAGGAGAAATAGGTGTCGGTTTTTATTGATAACCGACACCTATTAGGAGAAATAGGTGTCGGTTTTTAGTTGGATCCGGCACCTATTCTCCAAAACCCTAATTCATCAGTTCCATTTATCTTCTCCTCTAACATTACATACGCATGCAACTTAGGCTGCCAATGGGCCTGATATGTATGCATCAATTGATATATTATCATCCAGCAAATTAAATCCAACCATTGATTGTTACAACGGGACTACATGCGAATATATTCATTCAGTTCCAAAATTACAGATTCATGTTTGTTACAATCAAATTCCAACTTATAAGTCGATCACTATTACTCCTTCTTCATGATCACTGCGAACATATGGGGCTTTCTCCTCTTCTTCGTCTTCTTCTTCGTCTTCTTGACTTTCTTCACCTTCGTCTACATCTGTTGCAAAAGGTGGTAACTCGTCAATTTGATCGTAGCCTTCCTCATCGGTGATATTCTCAACTTCAACAATGTTTCGCTTTCCATTGAGAACTACGTGGCGATCAGTCACCGATGAAGGGTCCTTGACATGGAATACTTGTGTTACAGAGTTTGCGAGCACAAAAGGTTCATCTTGATAACCCACATTGTTTAGGTCCACGATGAACATCCCGTACTTGTCAATTTTCAAACCACTTGGAATTTTGACCCATTGACACTGGAAAAGTGGTACCTTCAGCGGTCCATACTCAAGCTCCCAGATTGCCTCTATATAGCCATGGTATATTTGTTTTACACCATTACCATCGAAGGCATCTATACGGACACCACTATTCTGATATTTGCTCTTGGCATCCTGCGTTCTCGTGTAAAATGTATACCCATTAATATCATACTCTTGGAATGAATGAATAGTGCTCGCAGGCCCTCGAGACAAAACGTATAACTGGTCACTATCAGGATTCGCAGCCATGATATGCTTCTGTAACCAATCACCAAAATGCAGTCTATGCTGCTTAGCGATCCATGCTTCTGATTTTCCTAGGTTCTCGGTTCGGAGTGAGTTGTAATGCACATCAACAAATGGAGCCACCAAGGCCGACTGCTCGAGCACTGCGAAATGTGCTTGTCGTAGTGTTTCAAGGCTAGGAGCGAATATTGCTTTATGCCCCAAAGTCCCTTTCCCAAGTAGCCTACCCTCGTGTCGGGACATTGGCACACCAATGGGACGTAGATACATATAGTTGATGCAAAACTCAACCACCTCCTATGTTGCATAACCCTCTACGATACTCCCTTCCGGTCGAGCTCTGTTACGCACATACTTTTTGATGATCCCTATGAATCTCTCGAAAGCCCACATGTTATGAAGATAAACTGGGCCGAGAATCTTTATCTCTTTCACGATATGTATCACTAGGTGAACCATTATATCAAAAAATGATGGTGGAAAACACATCTCGAGTTGGCAAATGGTCACGATTACATCTGCCTGGAGCTTGTCTAGTGTGGTTGGATCGATCACCTTCTGATATATAGCATTGAAGAACGAGCACAACTTTATGAATGGGTTTCGCACCCTGTATGGCAAGATGCCTCTAATCGCAACAGGGAGTAGTTGTGTCATCAGCACGTGACAATCATGTGACTTCATGCCCACTATTTTCTTCTCTCTAATGTTGACAAGTCTTTTAACGTTAGCGGAGTAACCAGACGGGACTTGGACACTCTGCAGGCACTCCAACAGGCTGATTTTCTCGATGGCACTGAGGGTTTAGCACGCGGGAGGGAGGTATTGTCGGCCATTGGGACGTTCTTGAGGATGTAGCTCGGACCTGATGTTCATGTCTACGAGGTCTCTCCGGGATTTCAACGTATCCTTTGTCTTGCCAGGTATGTTCAGCAGTACTCCCATCAAACTCTCACATACATTTTTCTCAACATGCATCACGTCGATTGCATGACGGACATCCAAATCTTTCCAATACGGTAGTTCCCAGAAGATAGATTTCTTCTTCCAAAGAGGCTTCTCACCACCCTTGCCCGTCGCACGTGTATTGCCATGCCCCTTACCAAATACCTGTTCAATATCTTTTACCTCTTCAAAAATATCTCTGCCTGTACGATGTATCGGAGCTGTCCCCTTCTCCACTGTGCCATCGAAATCTCTTCTATTGCTACGGTACTGGTGACCGACAGGAAGAAACCTCCGGTGGCACATGTACACAATCTTTCCAGAGTACCTCAGCCACCTGCTTGCTATGTCCCGCATGCACTGCACACATGCACAACCACCTTTCACTGTTTGTCCAGATGTGTTGCCAGTCGTAGGGTAATCTTGAATGGTAACTAACAATATTGCCCTTAAGGTGAAGTACTCTCTTTTGTAAGCATCCCACATCTGCACCCCATGAACCCATAGTAACTGAAGATCATCTACTACTAGCCTGAAGTAGACATCGATATCGTTGCCAGGTTGCTTGGGCCCTTGGATTAGTAGTGGCATCATGATATACTTGCGCTTCATGCACAACCATGACGGAAGGTTGTACATAACAAGTGCCACTGGCCATGTGCTATGCCGACTGCTCATGTCACCGAATGGATTCATCCCGTCTGTGCTCAGTCCAAACCTAACATTCCTTATCTCGTGTGCAAAATTTTTTGTACTTTCTATCTATCTTTCTCCATTGAGACCCGTCGGCAGGGTGCCTTATCATCCCATCCTTCTTACGTTCTTCGGCGTGCCACCGCATCATCTTTGCATGCTTTTTGTTTGCATACAGGCGCTCAATCCGAGGGATTATAGGAAAATACCATACAACTTTAATGGGCACTTTCCTCTTCTTTAGGACGGGCCACCGCTGTCATCATCGGCATCATCGTCGTTACCTCCACCCTTATACCGTGGTGCTCCGCAAACTGGACATGCATCGAAGGTCTTCATAGTCACCCCGGTATAGGATACAGTCATTTCGACATGCGTGAATTTTTTGCACCTCCAGCACGAGTGGACAAACAACCTTCTTTGCTTGGTATGTCGTTTCTGGCAGTACATGACCCGCTGGAAGGAGGTCTCTGATCAGCTGTAGAATCTCTGTGAAGCTCTTGTCGCTCCAGCCGTTAGTTGATTTCATCTGCAACAACGAGAGGACGACGTGTAATTTGGTGTGCTCCTCGTTGCAACCTGGATAAATCGGTGTTTTTGAGTCCTCCACCATGGCTTTAAACTTCTCGTATTGTCTGTCATCGCTGTAGGCTGTCTCTCCATCCCGCAACATCTGATCCAACCCATCCGATTCATCATTATCGTATTCACCTTCGTCAGCAGGTAACTCCACATTGTCTTCATGCATTGCATCACCATGATTGTCCACACTGTCATTCTCATCTTCACCGTGATTGTCTTGACATGTGTGATTATGCATAAAACCTCTTGTTAGCAGATGCTCGTGAACTTGTTTTGCGGGAAACTGTCTCTCCTTCTGGCAATCAGAACATGGACAATGCAAATATTCTGTCATGCTCAACGACCAGGAACTCGTGGCCCCGATCACGAACTTGGTTACTCCCCTGGCATACTCCAAGGTACCCCGCTTCGCATCGTTCATCCCTCCTTCATCCATCGGTCCTACGGGAATTTTTAAAAAATGTGACGTCTTCATATAAATAACATTATTTTATTTTGGTTACATTACTCTACGGTGATAGTCTCTTCAAATTTGACAATCCGAAATACTTTAATTAAAGAGACACAAATGACATAAATGGTGTCATGCATCTACTAGCATATACACACAAATGACAAAAGAATATCATAAAGTCACGTACACAAATAGTAAACAACTAAAATATACTAACCTTTAATTTTTCTGACAATTTTCGGCAAAACCTTCCCCCCTCCGTTTCGTTGTACACATGAAGACCGAATAGAAATGAGCTAAGTGGCTGAAAGGTGGCATTTATAGATGGTCGGAATATAAGTGTCGGTTTTTAACAACAACCGACACCTATTTACGAAGCTTACAGCATAAGGAACCTTATAGGTGTCGGGTAAAGAGCAAAATCGGCACCTATAGTATAGGTGTCGGTTTTTACTATTGACCCGACACCTATTTAGGAAGAATAGGTGCCGGTTCCAATTAGTAACCGCCACCTATACTATAGGTGTCGGTTTTACTGTTCACCCGACACCTATTTGGCACTATAGGTGGCGGTTCTTAACAAAAACCGGCACATATTCTTTACATGCTATCTTTATGTATTATAGGTGCCGGATTTGTTTTAACCGGCACCTTTTTGAGCGACACCAATGAGCCTTTTTGTAGTAGTGAACCTTCCTGAAAGGCTGCCCCCAACCCATCTCCCGCCCTCACCCAACCCCAATAACCTAATTCGGCATGCTTGTCGAAGTTCAGGCCATCATCTTTGGAAGAAGTCGTCACCGGTGAGTTCTTCCTTATGTTGCTCCTCTACCCCTGTATATTGGTGTGGGAGGATGGAGTTTGAAGATGATTGATCCCTGGCCTGATCTTAATCCAATAGCGAGAGCAGGTGAGTGAGATTTGGGCAAATCCCAGTCACTTGATGAATAGCAACTTAGCAAGCCCGATAGAGTATTTATGGACACCATGTGGGAGGATTGATGATCTAATGGGCTCCATGAGTCAAGTGTGTGAGCACCGCCGCTGGAAAATTACCAAGATGAAAAATTAATCCACGCCTAGCTGGATGCCTTTTAAATTTCCATTCAAAATTATACAAGAAGTATATTATGATATAGCTTCCTGGCTAGCTATCATGTAAGTTGAAGCTAGTGTACATGTATTGGTAACCCGTCCCTCTCTCTTATCACGTCCATAATACGTCGCCTATATATTTGAAACTATACACACATCGTCGTCTATGTCAGAAGAAGCTAGCTGCATGGAGATGCATGCATCTGTACACAAGTGTCGGATATATATATATATATATATATATATATATATATATATATATATATATATATATATAAGAGAGAGAGAGAGAGAGAGAGAGAGAGAGAGATTAGCTAGCTACTGATCGTCGGGGTCGATCAGGACCGTTCACCTGCAAACACTGCAGCGACGAAAAAAAAGGTAGAAAATGGAGGAATATTACAGTGAAGTGGACGCGAAGCAACGAACCCACATGCATTATATCTCTCAGCTGGCCAGCTGATGCATATGCTGAGATATCTAGTACTAGTATATATATGTACAATAGAAAGCTAACAACATAATCTCCAGATCGTCGTCGTCTCCAACTACATTCCCACTTGGTATCGATCGAGATCTTGTAGCGCGATCTCGTAGCTTGTTGGTGTTTTGTCTTGTCTCCAGTAGTTATAACAGCTTAGCTACTTGCTTAATCACTAGCTTGCTTCTCGACCAATACTCCACTTGTGATCTATCACATCATAGCATCATCATATCCATCCATCTCCATGTGTATCTAGTATATATATATATACATATGTGTGTCATATTTGATTCATTAGATATCCATCAATCCATCCATGCTTATTATTTTCTCAAGAATGTATGCATGAAGATTGATCGATCGAGTTATAGCTAGCTAGCCAGATTATAATATATTGATTCAAGCTAGCTATATATCGATCATCTGATCATAGCTTAGCTAGCTAGATCAAACGGAGAGAACACTGCAAGTCAGCAATGGCCGCCGGCGGCAGCGGGGTGACGGTGGTGGGGCGGGCGGAGATCGACACGAGGGCGCCGTTCCGGTCGGTGAAGGAGGCCGTCGTCCTCTTTGGCGAGAAGGTGCTCGCCGGCGAGCTCCACGCCGGAGCCGGACGGCGGCTACTCGCCACACACGACCAGCTGCAGCAGGTATATATGTTGCATTATTGCTAATTTGTTGCGTTTTCGTAAATCAGATGATTTTTGTTTAATTTAATTTGTTAGTAACATGTATTTGATTTTGGCTTGAATTTTTTTAAATTATGGAAATGACTCCTCTGCCTTTAATTCAGATTAATTGGTTATCTCTTGCGCTGATTAAAAACAAATCCATACGGACCAACTGATCGCGGATTTGTGCCGCTCGATCATAATTGCAATGGATCTGAGGATTTGTGCTCTGTCTTGCCCAGTTGCACCCAACTATGGAGTACCAAATCCCAAATCTATTGCTCATAAGGTCGCGTTCCAAATTATATAATTAATTTTCACGAGCATCAGAGTTAATTAATTATTTATTGCATTTCTTGACCAAGTTGATGCTAGCTAGATAGCTGTTTGTTGCTTTGCCACTGTGTTTGCATATGTTCCAGGTACTAATATAATGGCAATTTGCTTAATTTATAGTTTTGTAGTGCACTTAATGTATTTAAATAGTCACATGCATGTCTTTACCAGTTCCTCAGTTGATGGATGTTACTGTCAAATGAGAAGTGATGTTAGCTAGCTAGCTGTTCCTTTCTTCTGAACCAAGTTAAAAAGATGTGGCAAACAGCTACTAGAAGCTTTATTAATTCTTTGCCAATGTCTACGTGTCTTCCTTGTAAACATGCAAATTAACTCTACTAGCTGTTGGCGGTGATCTCTACTATACCAACCCACGCACTACAAAATCAAAGCGGGCAAATAATTAATCATTAATACTTTATTTCCATCCAAGACTTAAATGATCTTCTTTGAAAAAATCTCTGTTCTTAACACATAAAGTGCTACTAGTAAATAAGATAGTTACATTGGGGAACATGGAATCAAATTGGAAAGTGTTTGCACTAGCTAGGACTGACTTGTTCCTTCCACCTGAATTAAGGAACCTAAAAAAGGTGTAGCGAAGCTGCCTAGAGACTTAATTTGATAATGGCATTACTACTGCCATTAGGCGCCCAATGATCGCTTAATTTCGACATAATGTATGCACTAGGCTTTAACTTATATTTAAATCATAATATAGAACTATATCATTCACCATTTTACAAAAAATTAATTACAAATTTAATTGAGTAAATATCATAAATCTAATATTTTGACCAAACAATTACAAAACTACAAAATTAACACCAAAATTTATCCCAAAGATACAAATTTAAGGTTAAGTGTTACAACAGTACATATTCAAACACTTAAGTTGTCACAAAACTTGATATGTTAAAGTTTAAATCCCAAACACTTGTTATATTGGAGCTATAAATATTATTGTTCCGTGATTAAATTGACAATAAATCTATAGTTCTATGATACTTTGCTTTAATTTTGTAATTTTATGATAAATCTGATAATAAATCTATAGTTTTATATCTTAAATTTTAGTTTTTCTTTAGTATGGTCAAAGTATATGTAAGTTTATGAAATTTACTCAGATTAATTTATTTGTGGATCACTTACTTGTGCTAAGAAAACAAGAAACAACAAAATAAACTTTGTGGATATATAGTACGAATGTGCAAGTTATTATAATATATGAACACATTGTTAAAAATTAATGAACCCAAAAGGGTATAGGAAAAAATCGAACGTAACGAAGTGAGAAGAAGATGTTGCTTTAATTTGTTTTTTATTTTTAGATCCTTGTTTTGAGTTGTATATCTGCCTAATGAAAACGTTTAATTTTCATTTCCCATATACGTGTGTATATATATATCTTGGTCCAACAGAATCGTGCTGCCACAACGCCGCCGGCAAGATGGCCAACAGTTAACCAAGTAAAACAAGTCGCTGGCGCGGTGGCGGCGGCGACACGCCACGCGCCGGCGATGGCGGAGCTGAACGAGGCGAAGCAAGAGCTGGAGAAGGAGCGGTCGGAGAAGCAGAAGATGGCCGGCTGCATCCTTTCCCTGCAGGAGGAGCTCGGCAACGCCATGAGGGAGCTCAAGAAGCTCAAGGAACGCGACAACGACGACGACGACGGCGGCGAGGCGGCCGCCAAGGTGATCGACCTCCAGGTGGAGGACCTCAAGTTCGTCGAGATCGACGACAACAAGCCGCAGCCGCAGCCGCCGTTGACGGTGACGGCGGAGGGGAGCGCGTCCCCCGGCGAGTTCCAGAAGAGGAGGTACGTGACGTTCGCCGACCCACCGACCGTGGCATCAGCGGCGTACCGCGCGCCACCGTTGCCGGACGTGGTGGTAATGGAGCCGCATCATCATCGTCCCGCGCCGCCGCAGTACCGCGAGGTGCGGTTCCAGAGACAGATGTCGGCAGGGCACGAGGCGGTGAAGGCGGCGGCGGCGGCGGCGGAGCAGGAGGCGAGGAAGAAGAAGAAGAAGCCGCTGATCCCGCTGGTTGGCGCGCTCTTCATGAGGAAGAAGAAGAGCAGCAGCAGCAGAAGCTCCCATGACGACTCGGCGCTCAACTCGCGCTCCGCCTTTTGATCTGATCCCTTCATGAATGCATGTGAGAGCTCATTGCAGCCGTTTGATCTTGGTGTACACTACGGTATTTGTACGTACCTCATACGTAAGCAATAGATACTTGCTATAGGTTGATAATCATGGTACATATGACAAATATTAGGAATGTGTTTCCCCTTGATGGAAAAATGTGGCAGCACAAAATATATGAATATACTCGTCAAAGAAATAAAAATGGTGGCTCTTGCTCGTTCATATGTTTTTAAGTGTTACCGGAGTTAGTCAGTTAGCCTTGTGCATGGTTACGCTCGTCTGCTCTTATTACCTGTAGCAATTTAATATGGAGCTTCTCATTCTATAAAATAGATAACTTTCAAAAAAAAGAAAAGGTTTATAACAGCTTTGCTATTTTATAAAGTCAGGTATAAAGTTTTTATAATTAACTTTAAATAGCCAATGAAAGCCAAGGGATAGCCAGCTTGCTATTTTACAAAATCAGATAGCCAAGATGTTGAAGATTACTTTTTTGTTATACAAGTTCTAAAAATGACCTCCACAACAAGAATAACCAAGCTGCTGAAGTTGCGCTCTTAGCTTTTATATTTCTCACTCTTGTGACAACAGTACCATAGTCTGTTCTCTTATGTAAGCCTCTGTTAGGAGAGTTCAAAATTCTAATAAGCAACCGGTTAGTATACCTTCTAAAAAACTGAAAAAATTAGCTAGGTTTTTTAGCTTCTCGTTTTTTGTTTATTTTTGAATTATACAACTACAAATTCTTACAATGTGAACTGTTAGGAGACCTGAAAATTCTGGAAGAATTAAGTTACCCCTGTTAGAAGCTCTTCAAAACTTTTACAGACTTGGCCCTCTTTCGTAAAAAAATGGTAAAGAAAGATGATAGGATGGGAGTATCAATTTTGGATGGAAGTTCATTGCAACACAAGCCTTTTCTAGGGAATCCTTTTCCGTTCTTGTTGTTTTAAGATCAATTGTGAATGGGCGGGGGTGACAACAGAAATGTACGAATTTTTAGCATTTTTAATTTTATTTTTTAAGATTTAGAAAAATAATTTTCCAATTTGTAAAATTAGTCGCCTCCCGTCCTTTGGGAGGACGAGATATAAAAATCGCCCTCCCGAGGGCGTTTTAGCTGACATGGCGACGACCGTTGGGCGCCGTCGTCGCGTCGTTGGTTTTTTACGAAAAAGCCCTTTCCTCCTCTCGAAAGGGCGTTTTTAACTGTAACACGGCTTTTTTGCGGGCGGCCCCTTTCCGCCCTTCCGAGAGCGTTTTTAAGCGTAGCATCAAGGAGGCCGTCGCAAAAACCGTGCGGCCACCCTTTGCGGGCGGCCTCCTGGTGCTACTAGTTAAAAAAGCCCTTCCAGAGTGGGAAGGGCTTTTTTGAAAAAACCAACGATGCGGCAGACGGCGCCCAATAGCCGTCTACCACGTTGGCTAAAACCGCCCTCCCGAGGGCGGGAGACGACTAATTTTGCAAATTTTTAAATTGAAAAATTATTTTTGTAATTCTTACAAAGATAAAATTAAAAATGCTAAAAATTCATAAATGTATTATGGGTCTAAGCAGGCATGGCCCAGAATAACCTGGCCCAACCCAAAATCAGCAGCCTGAAAAAAAGAATTTTCTTTGATGCACCAGATCCCAACCTAGCCCTTTCTTTGATGCACCAGATCCCAACCTAGCCCATTCATTGGGTGCACACTATAAGAGTTTTTGGTATTTTTAATTTAATTTTTTAAAGATTTGCAAAACTAATTTTTCGTTTCAAACAATTGCAAAAATGATCCCCGACCTCCGAGAGGGCGAATTTTGTGACGGTGTTGACCTCCGTCGACGTTTTGGACGTTTTTGAATTTGCAGAAAATCGAAGGGTCTAAGTGCAAAAATTTTGTCATGTGTTGCTTCCGTGCGCGCTCCGCTGCCAGGCTGCCTTCGCGTGATTTTGCACTTAGACCCTCGGATTTTTGCAAATTCAAAAATGTCCCAAACATCGGCGAGGCCAATGGCCTCATGGCAGTCACAAAAATCGCTCTCGAGAGGAGGCGGGAGACCATTTTGCAATTATTTGAAACAGAAATTAGTTTTGCAAATCTTTTAAAAATAAAATTAAAAATGCAAAAAAATTCACATAATAAGGCATCCAAGTATTTTTCGAGAACGCTCTGGATCAATCGACTGATCCAAAAAGTATTATCGGGCACTCCAACTCTAGTATAAAAATTAGATCGACCCAACGATTAAATCGAGAAAAACCGAAACCAGGTCTCTCATCGGATCAGTTTAGTAGAAAGACCGTTCATGCATTTGACCCAACAAGAAACGGATGGACCAGATGGTTTTTGGAGAAAATCGATGAACCGGGCTAGTAAGAACCAATAATTCATTGTCAGTTCGCCAACACTTGGGCTAGCCTTGTAAGGCCCATCATCCTGTTCAATGGCCGTTGGAGAAATGGGAACCAAGGTCCCCATAACAAGTTACTTGGGGGCACATCCGGCCTTAGCACACGATCCCTCGTGTCATGTGCTCAAGGCACATCCTGGTCTCTAGGCATGCCTCCCTCTTAGGCTATGCTCGGGACACATCCTGGCCTTCGGGCGTGGTCTCTCTTAGGCTGTGTCGGGGCACTTCTTTCCCCAGACTCCGCCCCTCATGAGCTATGCTCAAGGCACTTCTTTCCTTGGGCACGACCCCCCTATGGGCTATGCTTAGAGTACTTCTCTCCTCGGGAGCGCCCCTCGTGGACTGTGCTCAGAGCAGCCAACTCTTGCATGCTTAGACTTCCTCACAACTCTTACAAGCTCAGACTTCCTCACAACTCTTGCAAGCTTAGACTTACTCACCAACTCTTACAAGCTTAGCCTTCCTCACCCTCGCAAGCTTAGAGACAGCTAAGACAAAATCAAAGATTACATAACCCATCGTCTTTGGGTCTTGGAAAGGGGCCCAAGCACTCTTCGTGCCTCGGGTGGGCCCCAATCGTGCCTCTTGCCCCGGGCTCTCAACAACAAGCGTAGTCACATCAAGAAAATGTTGACTAGGCAAGGGAGTCGCTCAACCACTCCCCCTCATTAATGGCGATATGATGCATGCCTTCCATCCGTCCCGTCGAGAACATGGGGAGCGTGGTGAGTTCTGCACCACGCGTCAGCAGGTGTGCCCATGAACAGTGGATTGAAGGCGCCTTTTGACTTCGGCCCATCTTGTCTGTCAGCCAACAGGGTAGAACATCCCTCTACATCCAGTTCGAAAGACTTCAACAAGATCAACCATACTGAATTTAATAGAGTGGGCTTCACTTCTACATCAATGTATTGATACTATGGACTCCACTTGAACTATAAAAGGAGGATTCAGGCCAATAGATAAAGGGTTGGAGGGCTAGCAACTAAGCATACATCCTAGAGCTCAAGATCCCCAGATTGTAACTCATTCTCAATCATCCATCCATAGTCCACACATACGAGTAGGGTACACATCCATGCGGCCCGATCCTGTATAATTCCCTATGTTCACCTCCCTTCACGATTCAAACTCAAACTTGAAACTCGCTCCTGATCGAATCTCCAATGAGGAGTACTCGGTACTCTGCTAGAGGAGTTCCATACTCTGCGATGACCATCCGACGCAGCGATGGCGCGGGGTGCAGCGGAAGTAGATGGGGAGGGGGAATGGGGTGCTTACCAAGGGAACAACGACGACGGTCGGCGGCGCGGTGAGGCTTAGCAGTGGAGAGGATTTTGTGGCGGAGGACCAGGATGCCAGCGAAGATGGTAGTCCTGTGGCCTTGCGCGAGGAAGAAGTGGCAATCGAGGTTCGCCATGACCTGGGGAAAATGAGGGAGGGCTTAGATTGGGCTAATGGTCTCCCGGATGATGGTGAAAGGCGACTAGAGAGGGTTTGGAGAAGCCGAGCTCACCTTGAGTGACGGGATTAGAGCTCAGGCAATGTTCGGTGGAGACGAGGAGGCAAACGGGCTTATAGTCAATGGGGTGAAGCCGAAGGGGGGAAACACACAGCTAGGCGCGGGTGTAGGCACCAGTGGCGAGTGGCTGGAGGGACCACGGCGAGGGCATCTCGGGTTGGCGGTTGGGGCAGAACCCTAGTGGCAAATTGAGGAAGAGAGCGGTGGCTAGGATTCCTCACGAGCTGACGAATTTGGTGGTGGTGGTGGCACGGTGCGGCAGTTCCTAGAGCAGTGGAGACGCATTGCTGGAGGGTGGTGGTGAGCAGTGGAGAGAGGGTTTGGTGCGGGGAACGCGGTTTCCAGGCTCGATGAGCTTGGGTAAGCGGGGAAAAAGAGAGAAGGGACCTGAGGAAGCTTTATATAGGCTCGGGAGGCACATCTCGAGGCCGGGAGATGCGGAAAGGGCCACAGAGTGGTGCAACAACGTGGACAGGGTGACGGCTTGATTCAGCGCCGATTTCACTGTGAATTGGGAAAAAAGGTGGACGGATGGGAGATGATTGCGGGATTTTGATCAATGGAGGCACGGGAGTTGTCGCTTTTGGTGGCGGCGTGTGTGACAGCATGCTTGGCAGTTGCCGGCCAGAGGTAGGGGATAGAACTGATAGGTAGGCCCTTAGTCCCACCTATCGACGAGAAGAGGAGAGGGTAAGCTGGGTCCCGGCCCAAGCGAAGGCAGGCCGCGCGGGGAGGAGCGGGCCGAGGTGGCCTTCGAGCTAGGAAGTTGGGAGGAGGGGGTGACGACCCGTGAGGGAGAGTGTCACATCCTGAGTTTTTCCCTAATTCATTTAAATAATTTACCCCGAAATAATCGGAATTTCGAAATTAACTCGAGTCAACCTATAATTTTAAAATGCAATTAATAAATGGAAATGACATGATAGGATTTTTCTTGAATTCTTCATGTCAAAATACGCTAACAGATTTTTACGGAATTTTTAGAGCACTCTAAGTATTTTTAATCAATTAAATAAGAAAACAGGAATTAATTAAGCCCCAAAAATCCTTTTTTTCCCTTTTTCTTTTTCTTTTCCGTACGGGCTGCACAGTACTCCCGCCCTTTCCTTGGGCCGTCGGCCCGGTCCTCTCCCCGCGCGCGCCCGGTCGTGGGCCGAGGCCCGCAACGCCGCCGCCGCACGCAAGTCCGCGGGGCGTCCCTCGCCCGCGAGACGCCGACGGGTGGGCCCCGCCTATCGGCTTCCCGCCCCGCGCCCGGCCGGTCCGGCCGCCGTCCGCCATGCGCGCCGCCTTTCCGCTCCTTCCCGTTTGAATCCGAGCCACGTCGGCCCCGTGCCGGGCTCAATCTCGCGGCGCCGTTTCCATCCCCGCAAACCTCGCGCCCGTTGGAAACCCTATCCACGCAAAATCCGTCGCCGATTGTTTCCCCTCTCTCCGAGTCCGTGAACAACGGCGAGGAATCCGCGCCGTTTCCGTGGTTGTTTCGGCCCGTGGTACCCCTATAAAAATCCTTGTTCGCCGCCGCGCTTTTCCCTTTGGTTCCCGTGCGCTAGCCCCAAAACCCGCCGTCGCCATCGCCGTCGTCTCCGTCGCCGGTGAGTGCACCGCCGCCCTCCTCCTTTCGGTTTTTCGGGTCTCCTCCCGAACCGCTCCCGCGCGCACCGTTCCGCCCTTCCCCGTGGTCCCCCGCGCCCGCAGCACCCTTCGCCGCCGTCGCCGGTGCCGCCGGAGTTCCGGCCGGCCGCCGCGCGGCCATGGCCGGCGGGCGAGCTCGAGCCGCCGCCACCCGAACCCTAACCCTAGCGCCGCTTCCCCCTGAACCGTCCGATCCTTCGGATCGGGCGGATCCGCGCCGTCCGATCGCGATCGATCCGTCGTCGTTCGATCCGGCCGCCGCACGCCGGATGGCTGCCGCGTGTCCGCCTGTCGCCGACCCAAACCCTAACCCTAGCCGCAATCCGCGCCGTTCGATCCTTCGGATCGGGCGGATCGGACCGTCCTCGCGCGCAAGGCCGCCGCCGTCCGATCGCCGCCACCCCTCCCCGATGCGCGCCACGTGCCCCGCCTCCCGCCGCCGCCGTGGACTCGGTCCACCGTGGACCGCGCCCGCGCCGCTTGCGTCGGCCGCTTGCGCCGACGTCGCCCTACCGCTTGCGCCATGCTTGCGTCATCCAGGGGGCTTAATTGCGCAATAAATCGTTTAATCTTTTCTGTTTAGTTTAAAAATTGCAATTAAACTTCTAAAATTCATATCTTTTGAATCCGAGCTCCGTTTTAGTCCATTCAAATTTCATTAAATCCAGAAAAATGTCAAGAATCCATTAAAAATACTTTTCAGTGCTGTCTCAGTAGACTTTTTAGGGTGTTTGTTGAGTGCTTTGTTTGTCGTGTAGATCCCGAGTTTTCCGGCGAGCCCGTTCTCTTCGAAGTAGTCGCCGAGGTTCCTCAGTCTCCAGAGCAAGGCAAGTCATACCTTACATTGACCATATTGTACCTATTTTATGTAAATATCTCTTTTTCGTTCAAATACTGCATATGTTTTAGAATGTCATTTCATGGGATGTTTTATACCTATTGTACTCAACCACAGGATTGTTTACCTTATACCTTTGATAACTTGGGATCCAATGTGACTAGATGATAGTTTAAGGTTGCTTAGTCATGCTTAGTGCAACTAGCTCACTTAAGGGAATCACACTAAACAAGGTTATTTCTAAAGTGGTCCTTCCGATGATATTAAGATATGACTTTGGTTCTTAATAATACTGAATTATAAGGAAGGTGGGTCGTGAGCACATGGTTGGTCTTTGGTTAGCGTGCTCATGACGATTAAGGACCGGTTCACGGGAAACCCTGGAAGAAATGCCGTGCATACCACAAGCCAGCATGGGTAATGGCTGGGCTTGTAGCATAGCTGTCTCTAGTTAACGTATCCCGAGAGGGTGAGCGTGATGGAGTTGGGTCGGCCCCGGTTTTAAGGGTTGATCGCTTCCGATTCACCGCGGCACTAGAGGGGGCTGCCCATTGCCCGATGGGAATGGGGGCGAAACCTTGGTGTGGTACGATTGATTAGAGGGAGTTATGTGAAGGGTCCTGTCACAATTCCTTTCCGGGCACCGTGGTGGTGCACCGGCGCACTGTAATGTGTTGTGGGATTGTGTCTTGTGGGTACAGCTTGTACACCTCGATCGAGTAAAAACTATTCGAATAGCCGTGCCCACGGTTACGGGCGATCGACCGATTCACCTTGATTAGTCTCATTTTATTTTTATTCGCATGAAATGTTGGATTATGACTAGTGCGGTGGATGGATGGGCCGTTGCAACGTGGTTTGAGCGTTGGACAGTGTTTATTTAATACCGCTTAAATGTTACTACTGTTTTCTGTCTCCAAATATCATTACCGTATTCTCGCAAATGTTGTTTATGCAAATTGAGCCCTTGACCTTTCCTTGTTATTTATCTTGCATCATGTCCCCTTTTCCGGTGTGACTTGTTGAGTACGGTGGTTGTACTCGGTCTTGCTTCTTTTTCCCCTTCATGCCGAGGTTGAGAGCGAGGTCTCCGAGGAGGTGTAGGCTTGTTCTCGTCAAGGTTTAGCCGTGGTGTTGGTGTTCCGCTTCGCTCGTCTCAAGTTTAGCTTAAGTCGGTTTTACTTTCTTTTCCGCTGCATTTTTGTAACTCTTTTATATTGTTTCTAAGACGAGGATTCTCGTATTATCAATAACGTCGATTTGTGTACCTCTACGATTCCCGGACGAGGATGTAATGCACAAATTAGCCGCGAAATTCGGTGTGAATTTCTGGGCGTGACAGAGAGAGGGGACGATAAGTTGACTTGGGCCTAAGGGAGCAGTGGGCCAAGCAGGGAAACGAGGCCCACGATGGGAAAAGGAGGAGATGGGGGAATTGACCTAGAGCCAAAAAAATTAATTTGTTTTTCAATTTAAATAATGTCCGAAATGATGTTTGTATTATTAAAATTATTTTTGTGCTCCAACAATTCAAGTGAAATTCCATAGATATTTTAGGATACAGAGAATATTAGAAAATATTTTCAGTAGTGATTCTTAAGGAAAATTTTATTTCCATTTCTAGAAATAAATTTTCAATTGATTTTTAATTTCGAAAGAAAATCGGGACGTGAAAGAGGTGGTTTGAGCCCATGACTTGTGGGTTGATAGGCCTTGTCCAACATACCATTTTGCTAGCTAGCTTCTAAGAGAAAACATATAATAAATATATGCCCTAAGTTCAACACTTGAACCGATCGACCCGGCGATCCGACCGGTGAACCAGCTTGAGGCTACAGATAAGACATATCTCCTATACATGGTTTGTGTTGTATGAAAATACCACATACCTAATGTTATACAAGAAGATATACTGAGATACGGTAATAAGATTGAGTCAGGAAGGAAATTGTCTTCGATGAGTAAAAGGGTCAGAGTGCTACTTGGAGAGGACAAGGTTTCCTCGGCTCGTTTCCTATCCAAGATATCCAAGTTCTACTTGAAGAAAAAGACAATTGCTAGTATAAATACAAGGGCCCCCATGAGGGTAAGGATCATCGAATTACAAGCCATAGCCAAAGACACACATAGACACAATCCGAAGGAAATCAAAACCCTAGTCACCAATAAGTTCTCGCTAGGTCGTACTTGGCGAGTTCTAGTCGACGAGTCCAAGAAGCCAGTCGGTTGTCCTATAATAATCTATGTGATATTCTTCCTAATATACATATAAATTGGATTAGGACTATTACTCTTTTCGAGAGCTTGAACCAGTCTGAACCTTTATCTTTTGTTTTCTAGATCCAATCTCACGTACATCCTAGTATCAACGTCTCCTATACTTTTCAAATACTGTAAACTAGTATAGCCCGTCTGAAAGTGCATCTAGCCCCCTAAGTGAGTTTTGGTGGTTAATGACAAAATTGGTTAAGGGACTAATGAGTTTAATTGAGATTAGTATAGGTGATTAGTCCCAAATGTGTAGGTGTGCTAAGTGTGCTCAAAAGAAACCCCCCAACAACAAATTCAAGGGGAGAGAAGTTTTTTCGGGTTATTTGCTTTTTATTTTTGAGTTTTAGGAAAAACCGTACTATTAAGAGGGGTTTCAAATCATGACCCGAGAAGATCTAAGTGCTCAAAGTCTAAATCCTTTCAAGAAATTTTTTAGTCAAACTTTAGGGTTTTTGCCCCTTTCAAGACAAAGAGTCCTGACCAGATGTTTCTGGGTTCTTGTTCGGAACATTCGGGTGCCCTCGCCAACAATTTCCTAAGGGTTGACCGGAAGTTCCTGATGTCCCTGACCGGAACTTCCAGACACTTATCCAGTTCAAATGTGAGTAACGGACACATGATATCAGCATGTGCTTATTTATACATTTTTCCCTCCACAGCGCAGCTCAAGCTATTCACTTTCGTTTTTCTAATTCATAGCCTCTCTTTTAGTGTTCTAAGCCTCCTCCACCTAGATCTTGAGCCTATCAAGTGAGATTGAGAGAGATTTGAGTGTGTGGGAGAGTTTTTGTGTGTGTGAGAGAGAGGGCTAGCACTTGGTGATTCTTGTGGGCTGTGATTTTGATGCTTATTACTCTTGGACAGTGACCTCCTAGATGGCTAGGTGTCTTCCACAAGTATATGGTGAATTGTGGATTGACCCAGGAAGGTTTGTGAAGGTTGTCCACACCTCCGAAAGGAAACGAGATATGATTAGTGAAATTCTAAGCTGAGCCTTCGGAGGAGGTCTTGGTAGAGCAATCCTCGTTTGTGGTGCTTGCTAGAGAGTTAAGTTGTGAATCTTTGTGGTCACTTGATCTCGAGGGAAGAACCTATAAACGTTGGGTTGAAAACTGGAGACCTCTTCCTAGGGTTTTGCTTGATGAGGCAAGGGGTTAATCTAGACCCAGCTCTTAGGAGTTCCTCAACGGAGAGTAGGATTCTTTGAATCCGAACTTCTGGAAAAGAATCCTTGTCTCTCGTGTGCTTGTCCTTTACTTTCTATTTGTGTATCTTTATTTCCACGTTATTCCATCCTGTTGTGTATGCATAGGCTAGTTTAGAAATTCCATGAGACTCGAGATCAGGACCTTGAGGTGTCAGAACACTGAAAGTTCCGGAGCAGAACACGGAAAGTTTCGATCAGCTTTAGCTGTTCAAAAGTTCCGGAGTTCTCAACCGGAAGTTTCGATGTCTGGAGAACTTAACCGCTATGATTTTCAAGTGATTTTTAGGAACGCCTATTCACCCCCTCTCCAGGCGACATCTACGGGCTTTCACCATCGACACTACTTAACCGACGAGATCATCGGGTCAACCATCGGTCCAGCTTTTTACTGTGCATCAAACTTCCTGGCCTCCTATCTTTCTCTTTTCGCTCCACCATACATGCATATTTCAATCTTTAAAATAAATTTTCTTCTAAACTACTTTACTTATTCAATCTATAATCCAATTACACCATTATATTTTTTTATAATTAAATCTTTATAATAAGATATCAAATGATTATATTCTGCTGAAAGAAAAATATATGATAATCATACGCTATAGAGACATGTTTCAGCGTGTGTTTTACTGTGTTTCACAAAATTTACACAACTACTTGCTCTATCTCCTCTCTGTCCATACATGCATGCATGTGGTGATCTTCAAAATATTTTTTCTAAACTACTTATCGATCTACGATCTGATCACACCGTTGTATTGTTGCAATTAAATTTTTGCAACAAAATATCATATGATTATATTCCAATGAAAGAAATATATATGTTTCAAGCTATTAAAACTCATTGTTTTGTATGTGATAGCCACATGATTCAACGAGTGTTTTCACTATGTTTTATAATTTTTTTAAATGTTTCAATTACTGATTGTTTTGTTTCACCCTTTATAATTTAATGTTTCATTCAATGGTTAATTGAAACATTTGACTGCCTAATTTATTTGGAGGGAGTCTGGCACCCGATTTGTAGTTTGCATGTATTTTAAAATTGTTAGCATTAACAATTGAGAAGACATGAGAAATATTAAGTACTTTAGTGCCATATATAAGCGGCAACGATGTATTATATTTGATAGTATTTTTATATGATGTTAATAGTGTAGTTGTTGACTAAGGATAATTAATCATAATGCTATGTTATACTCCCTCTGGTTCCATAACTCTTATGTTTTGGATAACAGCATATGACCTCCAAAAATATTTTTAACTATAATTTTTTCATAAAATATAAAAATAAATGTTTAATTTCATTAAAGTTTTTTAAAGACTAATCTATCATCCTATTCTAGGTATTCAAACTAAATATTTTAAAATTACTAATAATCAAAATTCTAATTAATTATTTCAGATTAACCATATTTAAAACATGAAGAATTATGAAACCCTCTAAAGGAGTATTGTTTAAGTTTTCATGCAAAAGAAATCACTATGCAAAACCTTTACTCTGTAGATTTATTGTAATTTTTAGAAGTAGTTTTATTTCAATCGATCTCTTAACAAAAAGTACGATGAGCGTCATGGATCTGTATAGTGGTTTGTCCTTGAGCTTCGTTATTATCATTCTCGATTATTTATTTTCACCGTAATTTTGAAACGAGCACAGATCAAGCGAAATCAACTCAATACCCATCCCAAAACCTAATAAATCGATCAGTACCTTTCTTAAGATATAAGATTTTTCTGAGTTTTTTTCTCATAGTGTAATTTGTAGGAACAATTCCACCGTGGAGAATATCACATCCATATGTATGGTTTTATTCTCTTTTGAAAATCCATCACATAAATTAATATTTGAATAGTTTGGGACACGAGGAGTTCTATAGTCGTAGCACGTGGCACGACACATACCGGCCACAAAATACAACAATGGTGATGCACATCCAATTGAATACACTGGGCAAACAATTGCCTGGTCAACGTACAACGTACGGTTTGTCGGGTTTCGGCGGGAGTTTGCCGAGTGCCTTGCCACCGAGGCACTCGGCAAAGCAAAGAATTTCTTTTTTTTGCCGTAGTCTTTCTTTTCTTATTTCAGGGGCCGTTAGCCGAGAGCCGTTGCATAGAGACACTCGGCGAAAGCTTTGCCGAGTGCCAAAACAAGGGCACTCGACAAACATTTTCTTGCCGTTTTTTCTCTTTTTGGGCGAGGTCTTATTAATTATTTTGGGCGGGAGTTCTTGTGTGTGTGAGAGAGAGGGCTAGAACTTGGTGATTCTTGTGGGCTGTGATTTTGATGCTTATTACTCTTGGACAGTGACCTCCTAGATGGCTAGGTGTCTTCCGCAAGTATCTGGTGAATTGTGGATTGACCCAGGAAGGTTTGTGAAGGTTTTCCACACCTCCGAAAGGAAACGAGATATGATTAGTGAAATTCTAAGCTGAGCCTTCGGAGGTGGTCTTGGTAGAGCAATCCTCGTTTCTGGTGCTTGCTAGAGAGTTAAGTTGTGAATCTTTGTGGTCACTTGATCTCTAGGGAAGAACCTATAAACGTTGGGTTGAAAACTGGAGACCTCTTCCTAGGGTTTTGCTTGATAAGGCAAGGGGTTAATCTAGACCCAGCTCTTAGGAGTTCTTCAACGGAGAGTAGGATTCTTTGAATCCAAACTTCTGGAAAAAATTCTTGTCTCTTGTGTGCTTGTTCTTTACTTTCTATTTGTGTATCTTTATTTCCACGTTATTCCATCATGTTGTCTATGCATAGGCTAGTTTAGAAATTTCATGAGACTCGAGATCAGGACCTCGAGGTGTCAGAACACTGGAAGTTCCGGAGCATAACACCGAAAGTTCCGATCAGCTTTAGCTGTTCGGAAGTTCCGGAGTTCTCAACCGGAAGTTTCGGTGTCTCGAGAATTTAACCGCTGTGATTTTCAAGTGATTTTCAGGAACGCCTATTCACCCCCTCCAGGCGATATCTACGGGCTTTCACCATCGACACTACTTAACCGACGAGATCATCGGGTCAACCATCGGTCTAGTTTTTTACTGTGCATCAAACTTCCTGGCCTCCTATCTTTCTCTTTTCACTCCATCCATACATGCATATTTCAATCTTTAAAATAAATTTTCTTCTAAACTACTTTACTTATTCGATCTATAATCCAATTACATCATTATATTTTTTATAATTAAATCTGTATAATAAGATATCAAATGATTATATTTTGCTGGAAGAAAAATATATGATAATCATACGCCATAGAGACATGTTTCAGCGTGTGTTTTACTGTGTTTCACAAAATTTACACAACTACCTGCTATATCTCCTCTCTGTCCTACATGCATGCATGTGGTGATCTTCAAAATATTTTTTCTAAACTACTTATCTGATCTACGATCTGATCACACCGTTGTATTGTTGCAATTAAATTTTTGCAACAAGATATCATATGATTATATTCCAATGAAACAAATACATATGTTTCAAGCTATTAAAACTTATTGTTTCGTATGTGATAGCCACATGATTCAACGAGTGTTTTCACTATGTTTTATAAGTTTTTTAAATGTTTCAATTACTGATTGTTTTGTTTCACCCTGTATAATTTCATTTGATAGTATTATATTGATAGTATTTTTATATGATGTTAATATTGTAGTTGTTGACTAAGGATAATTAATCATAATGCTATGTTACACTCCCTCTACTTCCATAACTCTTATATTTTGGACAACAGCATATGACCTCCAAAATATATTTTTAACTATAATTTTTATCATAAAATATAAACATAAATGTTTAATTTCATTAAAGTTTTTTAAAGACTAATCTATCATCCTATTCTAGGTATTCAAACTAAATATTTTAAAATTACTAATAATCAAAATTCTAATTAATTATTTCAGATTAACCATATTTAAAACATGAAGAATTATGAAACCCTCTAAAGGAGTATTGTTTAAGTTTTCATGCAAAAGAAATCACTATGCAAAACCATTACTCTGTAGGTTTATTGTAATTTTTAAAAGTAGTTTTATTTCAATCGATCTCTTAACAAAAAGTATGATGAGCGTCATGGATCTGTATAGTGGTTTGTCCTTGAGCTTCGTTATTATCATTCTCGATTATTTATTTTCACCGTAATTTTAAAACGAGCACAGATCAAGCGAAATCAACTCAATACCCATCCCAAAACCTAATAGATCGATCGGTACCTTTCTTAAGATATAAGATTTTTCTGAGTTTTTTTCTCATAGTGTAATTTGTAGGAACAATTCCACCGTGGAGAATATCACATCCATATGTACGTATTTATTCTCTTTTGAAAATCCATCACATAAATTAATATTTGAATAGTTTGGGCACGACACATACCGGCCACAAAATTCAACAATGGTGATGCACATCCAATTGAATACACTGGGAACACTTATGTCAACGGTTGAACCACGCATGCATCATGACCCATTTCTATACATGCATGTGATGAATTAATGATGAGAACCTCTAAATTCTGTAATTTAGATATGCATACATGACTAGGAAAGAAAAAATACAACAAAATCCACATATATATGAATATGAAAACTAACATAAAAACATCCCAGATTTATCCATACTAAAATTTTTACTCATATTTAAAAAAATACTTATTATGATGACGTGAATAAATATCAGACATCCATTTTTACATCTTATAATTTTCATTCTATGATTTGCATACATAATGAGCACGATCAACTTCTGAAACATACATACATCGATTAACAATGCACACACAACCATGTTTAAACATGAATATCAGGATTATTTAAATTCTGATAGATAGAGTAATACACGTATATAGACTTTATCGTCACACTAAATATATATACTTAAAACCGTTAATATGTATGTAACTGTATGTGCAAGAAGAAAAATGAAACACATATGTTTAGTTGAGGTTCCAGAGGATGGCCCGGTGCTGCAGGTGCTTTCGGAGGCGGTACCAGTTGTGCGCGAAGTCCGGCACGAAGGCGGCGAGGAACCACTGCAGCTGCTGGCCGGCGTCGGGGACGGCGATGCGGCCGTGGCCGATCCACCGCGCCGCCGCTCGCGTGTAGTCGTCGGCCGTCGCCACGAACGCCGGCAGCAGCATCCTGTCCTTGATGGCGGTGGAGAGCATGTTGGTGTGGACGTAGAAAGGCACCTGCAGCTGCACGTCGATCCCCTTGCTCTTGTACTCCACGTACAGGTTCTTTGACAGCTGCTGCACATACCTGCAGTAGTTACCATCGACATATATATCCATTCATGTATTTCAGGGAAAGATTTACCCATTATCTTACAAAAAATTGACGCCAAACTGGGCAAGATCTTGTGAGCTAATTAACATGCCCTACATTGCGGGGAGATGGATTTTTATCTCCCGAGAATGACATTCTCTCGTTTCTTACAAGTCACATAAATAATCATAATCATTTTTTCAAAAAAATATGGTAAATTCATATAAGATATATAAGTTCAAAAAGGTCAAAGTCAATTTTTAGAAGTTGTACAAAGAGAATAAATTAAACTGAAACTAACATACATAATATTTATGCATCTATATATCTCATATTTATCTATCATACTAAAATTTTTTAATAATTATTTAGGTGACTCGCAAGAAATAAAGGATATCCTCTTGGGAGATGAAAACATTTTCCCTACATTGCTTTTGCTAGTTGTCGGTTGCCTGAAACTTATTTATTTGAATAATTTTATCAGCTTTAAGAAAATATCTGGAGTACTATATTTTCTAATATAAAATTTGACAACTCAAAGGTATAAAAATTTCAGTGTAAAATTTAAGTATCTCGAGGTATATTTTCTCAAAGTAACCTAAAATTTCTCTATTTATTTATCCTTGGTATCAGTAACTACGTGTGTGTTGTGTGTATATATATATATATATATATATATATATATATATATATATATGGATGCATGCATACCACATGGTTCTATATATATATATATATATATTGGTTTGCACATTTATTTTGAGGCTTGAAATTTTAGAATCTTCGCGGTATTTTGGCCCGAGAAAGAAAAAGGAAATTTGAAAAAATTGATTGAGTTTGAACCATTTTTGCTATATTACGAAAATTAAAATTTTTTGGATAAATAGTTTTCCAGCTGGTGGTGTTGTGAAATTCCTGAAATTTCAGAAATTTAGTTCGAAATATTGAACCCCGCGTGCGGCACCGGCTACGCGTGGCGGCGGGACGGGCGTGTGCGCGGCGCAAGCGACACGGGGCGTTGGCGGCGGGGCGTGGGTGGCCGGCCGGAAGCCGGCCGGTGGCGGGCCGGGGTGGCGCCGCCGGCGTGGCGGCGGACGGGGGTGGCACTGAGTGAGGTGGTAGCTAGCGCTAGTGTGCGGTGAAAGATTTTTCTAAGTCTTGCGCTGGGTTTGTCGAGTGCCCCGCCTCCATGCCACTCGGCAAAGTGTTTGCCGAGTGCCGGATCACGGCACTCGGCAAACAATTGCCTAGTCAACGTACACCGTACGATTTGTCTGGTTTTGGCGGGAGTTTGCCGAGTGCCTTGCCACCGAGGCACTCGGCAAAGCAAAGAATTTCTTTTTTTTGCCGTAGTCTTTCTTTTCTTATTTCAGGGGCCGTTAGCCGAGAGCCGTTGCATAGAGTCACTCGGCGAAAGCTTTGCCGAGTGCCAAAACAAGGGAACTCGATAAACATTTTCTTGCCGTTTTTCTCTTTTTGGCCGAGGTCTTATTAATTATTTCGGGCGGGAGTTCGCCGAGTGCCTTGCCACGGGGCACTCGGCATAGGGTTTGCCGAGTGCCATTTCTGAGGCACTCGGCGAAGTATCGACTTTTCCGAGTGCAAAAATTCGGGCACTCGGCAAAGGTTTAGTTTGCCTAGTACTATAATTTTCCCAAGCGCTACACTAGGCAAAGTAATTGTATACTAAATGAAAAAAATTTAAAAAATTTAAATCGATGTAGGAAAATCTCAAAACTTAGCATGGTGCCATGTATGTTATATATTGCATCCACAAAAAGTTTTGGAGCCAAATTTTAAGTTTGACTGTCATTTTGGCTATAACTTGGGAGATCACTAAGAACTCTATTCGGAGATGCTTCGTTTGTAAGCGTCGTACGTGACAAAATGTTCAAAACCTTGCAAAAAATTTTTCCACAGCTTCAATGTCTAATTTCATGATACTCTGACAAATCTAGTGATTTTCAAACTTTATTTGTTTTTCTTATAATTTAAAAACCGACCAAACTTTATTTGACTCACGGTCACAAACGTACTTCCTAAATAAGATCTTTGAAATTATTTTTTATTTCATAGATATAACCTCAAAATGGACTCAATAACATGAGTATTATTTTTAACACATTTTATTCAATTATTCGAATCACTTATAGTTCAAATTTGGCATTAGTAAAGAAATTCTTAAAAATACAAAAAAATTAAATATAGCGAATAATTAAAAAAATACACCAAATTTTAACATATACAAATTCATGTTGTATATGGAAGCGAAAAAAAGTTTGAAGGGTATTGTATGGAACAAGATCTTAAAATTTTGCCGAGTGTATATTTGTGCCTAGGATTGCACTAGGCAAAAGTGAAAATTTTGCCTAGTGTCCTTGTTTTGCCTAGTGCCAATCTTTGCCGAGTGACACTCGGCAAATAACCTATTTGTCTTTGTCCGAGGTTATGCACTCGGCAAACTCCTCGGCACTAGGTAAACTTTAAATTTTCGGTAGTGATATATCGGTTTGCACATTTATTTTGAGGCTTCGAAATTTCAGAATCTTCGCAGTATTTTGGCCCGAGAATGAAAAAGAAAAAAATTGACTGAGTTTGAATCATTTTTGCTATATTACGAAAATTAAAATTTTCTGGATAAATAGTTTTCCGGCTGGTGGTGTTGCCAAATTCCTGAAATTTCAGAAATTTAGTTCCGAAATATTGAACCCTCGCATGCATAGTGCATTTGTACCGTTTGGACGAGCTGTAGACAGTGTACAAGGGAAAAGACGGGACGGCGACGGTGGAGCCGGAGCCGACGTTGACGATGGCTCCACGGCCTCGCCTCGCCATCGCCGGCAGCACGGCCGCGATCACCTCCGTCAGCGCCATGGCGTTCACCCGTATCATCGTCACCAGCCTCTCGACGTCGGCCTCGTGGAAGTAGAGCGCCCCCGGCTTCGCCACGGCGGCGTTGTTCACCAACATCCCGACCTCCACCCCGTCCACGGCCTCCCGGAGCCGCCGCATCGCCTCGTCACCTTCCCCGGTGCCGACGAGCGACAGGTCGAACACGACGGTCCTTGTCACCACGCCGGCGTGGGCCTTGCGTATCGTCTCCGACACCTCACGGAGGTTGTCCCGGTTGAGGTCGAGGAGGACGAGGTTGAAGCCGCGGCGAGCGAGCTCCATGGCCATGGATCGCCCGAGCCCCGTCGTCGGGCCGGTGATGACGGCCCACTCGCCGTAGCAGCGGCGGAGGTCCTTGGGCTGGCGGAGGTAGAGGGTGAGGTAAGGGAGGAGGCGGAGGAAGACGACGGTGAGGTAGACAACGCCGAGGCCGGCCAGCGAGGTGAACCAGAGAGGCGCCGCCGCCGTAGCCATTGTCGCTTGCTAGGTACGTAGCTATAGCTGCTCTTGCTGCTGAGTTAATGTACATAAGTGTTGCTACATGTTTGTTTGTTTATATATATATATATATATATATATATACTAGCAAAATATCCGTGCGTTGCAACGGGACGACGACGCAGAGAGGGAAACAGACGAAGGGCGAAGGTTCAGGCGGCGGCGTGGGAGCTCCGAGCGGCGATGTGAGGGAGGGGCGCAGGCGCCGTGCGGATGGGGACGGAAGAGAGAGATGCAGGAGATCTTCTTTTCATCCAAGCCCTCCCTTTCTTTTCAGCATTGGGACTGCGGAATAATTTTATAAATACTCAAGGGGTTTTCTGCAAAATAACCCCTTTTTCTTTTTTAACTGGATTTTTTTTTAAAATAGTCAGGCGGACTGCAGGTTAATTTCGGAAAAACTCAAGAGGTTTTCTGCAAAATAGCCAGGCAAAACAAAATTTGGGTGAAAACACTACTTGCTTTATAGATAGTTATAGGTATAGATATAGATATAGAGATATATATATATATATGTATATGTATATATATGTATATGTATATGTATATATGTATATATATATGTATAAGTATATATATATGTATATATATACTAGCAATTGTGTCCGTGCGTTGCAATGGGTGAAGTCGAGGCGCGGCGCGGATGGGGACGTGAGGAAGGGACGCAGGCGCGGCGTAGGAGCTCCGAGCAGTGATGGGAGGGAGGAGCACACACGTGACGTGGGTGCGGCGTGGATAGGGACAGGAGGGAGGAGCGCATGGAGGGAGGGGTGCAGGAGGTCTTTTTTTATCCAAGTCCTTCTTTCTTTTCAGCATTGAGACTATGGATAATTTTGAAAAAACTCAAGGGGTTTTCTGCAAAATAGTCAGGCAAAACAAAATTTTGGGTAGAAACACTACTTGTTTTATAGATAGTTATATATATATAGTTGGGCTACTCTGCGGCGCCGCATAGCCCCATCCCATGTGGCATGGCCGAATATATAATTTAAAAACTCAAATTGAAAATCCAAACCGTTCAAATTGTTCTACATATTAATATCGCCTTGTATACCAAATTTTATATTTTTTTGAATTTTTTTAATATTTTATCGGATAGGTCAAACATGTAGTAAAATAGATACTCTAGAAGTAGTTAGATTAATGCATCTTTGACTTATCCGATAAAATAGTAAAAAGTTTAAAAAAAATGTAAAATTTGGTCTACAAGATGATATTAATATATAGAACAATTTGAACGGTTCGATTTTTAATTTGAGTTTTCAAATTATAGATTCGACCATGCCGTATGGGATGGGCCGGCGCCACACAGACAACTAATATATATATATATATATATATATATATATATATATATATATATATATATATATATATATATATATATATATATATATGGCTACTTTGTGGCGCGCGCACAGTCATCCGTGTGGCGTGGCGAATCTCTAATTTGAAAACTCAAATTGGAAATACAAACCGTTCAAATTATTCTACATATTAATATTGTCTTGTATACCAAATTTTATATTTTTGAATTTTTTTACTATTTTATCATATAGGTAAAAAATGCAATAATCCAACGATTTCGGAGTATCTATTTTATTGCATTTTTGACCTATCGATAAAATAGTAAAAAAATTTAAAAATGTAAAATTTGGTATACAAGGTAATATTAATATATAGAACAATTTGAACGGTTCGGATTTCTAATTTGAGTTTTTAAATTAGAGATTCGGCCACGTCACACGGATGGGCTATGCGGCGCGCCACATAGTAGCCCATCTATATATATATATATGAAAACTCAAATTATAAATTCGAATCGTTCAAATTGTTCTGCATATTAATATTTTTTGTGGACTAAATTTTATTTTTAAACTTTTTTACTTTTTTATCGTATAAGTCAAAAATTCATTAATTCAACGATTTCTGAAGTATCTATTTTATTATATCTTGGACTTATATATATAAAATAGTAAAAAAATTTAAAAAATATAAAATTTGATATAAAAAGTTATTAAAATGTAGAATAATTTGAACGGTTTGGATTTTTAATTTAAGTTTTCAAATTAAAGATTTGACCATGTCACACGGAATAAAAAATTAGCCATTGGGCTAGGTTTTAGGTTGCCCGATTGACTTTTGGCTAAATTATTTATTTGGTGCCCACATTATAGGTAGACGCCGTACATATATGCCTGCATCACAGCGGCGAGGAAGAACTTTTTTAACCAATCATCCAAGTAGACCTACACGCGTTTACTACATATCAACTAATTAAATAATTATATATTTTGTCTAAAAACTAGTAAAATCAATTAATATTGAAATTTTGAAATATATCAATTCATAAACTACAAATTCAACCTTTACTTATTATAACAAAAAATACCATAAATATACTTATACTAGTGAATTTAACATTTTTACAATTTATAGATTTTGAATTTAAAATTAAATGTTTGATATGTAAATATTACCTATTAATCTATCTGATTATTATTAGTTTTATTTAGTTGATAGATAATAAATAAATAAATAAATAAATAAATAAATAAATAAATAAATAAATAAATAAATAAATAGAAGTCGATTAGATAGAATCCCTATCCCTGCAGCGAGGAATATTACGCCCTTTTTTAATGTATAACCCTATTAATTTTTCAATAATATTTAATTATTTGTTTTATTTAAAATTATAATATAAATATGTAAAAATATTAGGTAAGATTATAATTTTTATGATAAAATAAATCATAATAAAATAAGTAATATTTATATTTTCTTTGGTAAAACAAATGATCGAACATGACATAAAAATCGTATATTAAAAATCGAAGACAACAGTACATTACCATTATGTTATACATTACTCGTGGTACGGTACCAGTACTAGGTTGTGGGTGATATAGCAGATCAACTAATCAAAACATATATGACCTGATAATTATTTTTTGGCATGCATTTAAGTGCGTGATAGCAGTATAGCTTGTAACGAGTAACGACCAACCAACTTAAAAAGACGTACTACCTCCGTCCACAATAGTTTCGTTAATTCATAGGTTGAAGATTTTTCTCTCAATAGTTATTAACTTACACTACTACTTGTCTCATGCAACCATCTCACATTTAAAGTTATCTTTATCCTACCATAACCATCCTCCTATTCTCACTCAAATTAAAATAAGAGACGCTACGATATTTTCTTCTTAAACCTAAACAACAAACATGTATTTCGAAACAGAGAGAGAGAATAGGTACAAATGGAGATATAATAGGTCAGGGTGTATAGGTCTTTTCACAACCCACTTCAGCCCTTAAATATTTTATATTTTAAAAATCTATTAAATTTTAACTCAATCCTCTTTTAGCCCAACACTAAAATTTTAAATTTTGTGTGTTAAAAAAGGTTAGATTCATTACCGAAGATGGGCTACATTTCTTTTGAGCCATATCTGTGGCGGTGATTACATTTCTTCTCTTGGCATTGTTCAAGGTGATGTACAAACTGAAGCTGACGTATAGGAACCAAATGAAGCTGTTCCAGTTCCACTTCTATTTTCTTAACAAATCAAAACAACAAAAAATAAGCTTTCACTTCAGCTTATGAACTACTTTTGCTGGCTGGTAATGAATTTCAGTGGCCAACTGGCCGGACCAACAGATATCCTACTTTGAGTCACTCAGGTTAATCCTAATAAAAAATTTTATATTGATGTTTTCAAAACAACCACATAAACATAAATAAAATAAAATATTGTTTGAAACTATCATCCCAAATGCATAATTTCATGGTGTGGTTTCATAGCATTAAAATTACATTTAATTTCATGACTTATGCAAAGTTGGTATTTGTATACATAGGGTTTCATCCAGATGAAACTAGTTCTCTCTCTTTTCTTTAATTTCATGTCATATCATCAAAAAATCCTACATGGCATGTTAATTAATATGTATGAAACCTCACGAAACTCCCCATTGGGTTAGCCTTATACCACTAGTACACAAACCCTCATAGGTGTCAGTTGGAAACCAGCAATATGTGTCGGTTTTCCAACCAGCACCTATTAGTCGGTACCTTTATGGTTTTCTCAAAGATGTCGGTTTAGGAACCATCACCTTTGAGGTTCCACGACAAAAAAATGGCTCGATGCATCGGCTCGAATCAAGTCGATGCATCGAGTAGCTCCCCTTCAACCTGTGAACATCAACAACATGCAAGAACAAATGAACAAGTTAACATACACGACGATGACGATGACTACTGCTCGACGATGAAACACATGGCGTCGACGTCCTACTCCTTCCCTCTGACTGCTGCCGCTGTCGTCGCCGAAGGCCGCCACCTCCCCTCCCACCGGATCTGACGAAAGGGAGCACGCCGCCCGCCGCCCGTCACCCGTCGCTGCTCCTCGGGCACCGTCGCCTACCGCTCGACACCTCCCCTCGGGCATCGGCCCCATCCCCTGGATCTAGCGAAGGGGAGGGTGTCGTCGCCGCCACCGGGCCACCGTCGCCGAGAGAGGGGAGAGCGAGAGAGGGGAGAGATCGAGAGAGAGCGAGAGAGAGAGGGGGAGAGAGGGGACCGAGATGGACTTATCTCCTTGTGGTTGCCAGCGCCGGGCCACTGTCGCCGAGAGAGGGCTCGATCAAGAGAGAGGGAAGAGATCGAGAGAGATCGGGAGAGAGCGAGAGAGAGAGAGGGGGGATAGGGGACCGAGAGAGACTTATCTCCTCGTGGTCGTCGGCGGCGGGCCGCCGTCGCCGAGAGGGCACGATCGAGAGATCGAGAGAGAGCGAGAGAGAGGAGGGGAGAGAGAAGAGACCGAGATATACTTATCCCTCGTGGTCGTCGGCTTGGTTTACTTAATACGCTACGTCGAATCACAAATAAAGTGACGTGTGTTATTGAATGATGACACAAATCACCTAATACTAGTTTGATTATTACTTATTAGGGGGCATATCTCGTGAAAAAACCATCAAATAAATGAAAACCCATGAAAAATCGGACCTAAAAGTTTTGTAAATTCATAAAAAATTACTAGAGATAGGTGTAGGCATGAAAAACATTTTCACCAAATCTCAAGTTCAAACTTAACTTTATTATGGAGTAAAAAACTTTGAATAAATAGTAACAAAACACTATTCATCTAAATTTTGTCTCTTCCTCTCAAATTAGGTTGAGTTTGGACTTAAGATTTGGTATAAATGGATTTTATATCTATACCTGTTTCTAGTATTTTTTATAAATTTATAGAACTTTTAGATATGGTTTGGTTTTCATGGGTCTTTTACTGGATATTTTCCATACTTATTACTATATTAACTTACAAAAACATAGCAAAGTTACCACTGCTACCACCGCCGGATCTGGAGGAGGAGAAGAGGGGATGGCAAATGTAGAGGAGGAGGGGCGGTGGATGTAGAGGAGGAGGAGGATGGAGAGGAGGAGGAGAGGAGAGGTGGATGAAGAGGAGTGCGAGAGAGAGATGGGGCAATGGGGTGGGTGAGGGAAGTGGATAAGGTCGTATTGGCTCAGCTCAGATTTCGTGGGTTATCAATTTTTTAAAAAAACCAACATCTATAATATATTATTGATACCGGTTTTGGGGTTGTTAACGCCAAAATTTGGTAAACCCCGAAGTCCTTATCGGCTAAGGGTTAGTATCGGCTCGAAGCAGAATCGGCCGAGAGTTTTGTGACAGCCGATGGAGGGTCCATATTTTCAGCAGTCGGGTTTTTGTTAGATTCGGTTTGAGAAGATCTTATCCAGAAGAAACCGAGTCCAGGGAGGATACGGCTTGTATCTATTTTATCTTTAGGGAAGTTTGTTTTGTAATCTGTTAGGATCTTTGTCACCCCACGGGTATAAATATGTAAGCCCGAGGTTCATGTAAATCATCTCTCGATCAATACAACCTTGGCGCATCGCCACATTTTACTTTTCTACTTTGTTCTTCATCCGTCGAGACTTGGCACCTGACGCGGGGCTGCATCGGCTTCGATCTCCAGTGAAGGGGTAAGTCCATGGTCCCGCCGGTTCAGGCAATTGTATTGGCTACATTGGCGTCGTCCAAGGCTGCATCAGTACATTCGACCTCTTGGATTGCATTGATTCGGTTGATATCTTTGCTTGATCATTTACCATATGTCTCTGATTGAATCTAATTTTAGTATCTCGATTTGGTTCTATCGGTTGTCTCTTGTTTTAGGGTTTCTGTCGATACCGGTTAAATCGTTTTACTAGATTAGATTGGTTTAGGCATCTACCACCCTGAAAATCAGCCAAGGGCTTGATTGTTTTCATATTGCTTTTTTTTTCATACTTAGTGCTGCATCAGTTTGATCTACTAAGTCGTGATTAGAACCGTAATCTCTAGCCTGCCTGTTGGCTGCCACTAAGGGTTTCATCGGGGTTTCAGCCGATAAGTTATCTGGATATTGCATCGGCTTACAAGGATTGTATACAAGTTGGATCTAGCCGATTGTAGCAGAGGCTTTATTGAACATTTGATCATTTGGATTTTATGACATCGGATTCCCAGCCGATGTGTGCTTTAATCTTTAAATCAATATTTATTTTACCATGTGATTGGTTCGTGCAATGTTATATATATCGTGTTATTGTCAGCCGATCGCCTTTATATATAAATGTTTGTTCAACACACAGCCGATGGATTCAAACCCTAACACCATCGGCTGGCATTGGCATCGACTGGAATTACACCATTAGCTTATCAGCCGATCAGTTAGTTTTTGGGTATCGGTCTATCGACCGATATGATTTATGTTCTGCTATTTTGCATAACTTGTCAGTGGCAGGATCAAACTTACTGGCACGCCCGCGCTTCATCTATTCTAGGACCTGCACTGGAGCTAAGCAGATCTCCTAGGCCGGCGTGTTAATTTTTCTCATCAACAGGGGTTGAAACCGATACCTATACTTTCCTTCGTATAGGTGTTGGTTTTTTCTAAATAACCTGCATCTATGTTATAGGTGCCGATTTTTTCGTAAACACCATATATATGTATGTATGTATGTATATATGCATGCTTGTATGTATGTATATATATCATTTTCAAAAGTTGAATCAAAATATACTACTACATAACCCTCTATAGGTGACGTCTCACATGTGTTGGTTTACGAAAAAAACCGACACCTATACTATAGGTGTCGAGTATTTAGAAAAAAAAACAAACACCTATACAGATAGGAAAGTATAGGTACCAGTTTCAACTCCAAAACCGGTACCTATAATATATTGCAGGTGTTGGTTACACCCCATGAAAACTGAGCCGAGAATGTGACCTTATCCACTTCCCTCACCCGCCCCATTGCCCCATATCTCTCTCTCGCACTCCTCTTCATCCACCGCTCCTCTCCTCCTCTCCGTCCTCCTCCTCTGCATACGCCATCCCCCCTTCTCCTCCTCTAGATCCGGTGGCGACGGCGACGGCGGTGGTGGAGGAGGAGGCTCACATCCTCTCTTTCCCAGTGGTCGTCTGCCTCCTCCTTCTCCTTCTTCTCTCAGTCCTCCTCTTCGTCCTCCTACTCCTCTGCATCCGCCCGCCCTCTACGGATGGGTCGACAGTCCCCCAAGGGGTTTCCCGAGGAGGTGAAAGAGAGAGGGTGGTAGAGAAGCTGCCCTCCGACGGATCCAATGGTCGACTCGAATCTAACGATGAGCCAAGAAACAAGACATAGAGAATTACACTGGTTTAGCCCTCCCGAAGGATAATAGGCCTATGTCCAATGTGCGGTGTTCTTCCTTGGGGTGGATGATGAACAAAAGTTATAAAGGAGTGTGCTAGGATGTTGAAGTTGGATTTGGAATCCTCTCCCTTGGCCCCGTTGCCCTGCCCTCCCTTTTATAGTTCAAGGGGGGCAGGTAGAGATGAGCTTGGGGGCCAAGAAAGCTAAGACAAGAGAAACAAAAGGTAGGGTACAAGGAACATCTGAAAAAGTACATGTTGGTCTGCTAGGTCCTATACACCGTGGACTTCTTGTACTCCTGTTAGCCTTGGAATCCTGCCTCTGTGCCACCAGGTGGTGTCAGATGCTGTCGGGCTATCTCCCCCCTCTTCTTTCGTTCCTGCCAAGTTTCTTCCCGAGGATGCTTGAGGTCGGGCAACGAGTCGGGGTCGAGAGAAGGGGCCAAGGTCGGACTCGGGGAAAGGCCTGAATGCCCGACTCCTGGGAGGTCAGGCTCTCGATCACATCCCGAGGATACTCGGTTTGACTTCTGTTGGGGTTTAATCCGGGTTTTTGAGGCACCCCGGGATGACACCTCCCACAGTAGCCCTCGAGCCTAAGGAGGGATGAAGCATCCATCCTTAGGGTCAGAGTTCTTTCGGAGTGTTGTCTTCAATGGATTCTCGGAACTTTGAGCCAAGGTTTTGGTAGGTGCACCGCCTAGTCAGAGTAATCGCGCTGGCCGCCAAGTCGACCGCTGAGGCTGTAGCTGGTCTGCTGGGGGGTGGTCAAAACTCCTTCGACATCAGTTGGGGCCGGTTCGGTAACATCGTCGAGGACGAGATCGTCACCGAGCTACCCATCGAGGGTCCTGCCGCTCCACCCACGATCGACGTCGAGGAGCTCCATGACGCCAGGGTCGAGAGGACCAGCACCATCGAGGTCGTCGACGCCGGGTGCACCAGAGGTGAGCTGGAAGTCGGGTAAGGCTCCGGATCCCAAGCCGATGACCATTCGGAGTTCGACCGCCATTTCGCCAGCATCCGGGGCTTGTTCATGGTAAGGCTCAGATTTTTGCCTTCGTTGCATGACTCTTGTCTGACTTTCTGTCATTCCAGAGGCGCACTCATCCATCCGGGCCATCGAAGGCCGAGCGGGCACAGGAGGAGAGGCTCACGTAGGCTTGTCGCCGTAAGTTCGCATACCTTTGCCCCTCTTCTTCCTCCCATCCTAAAATGGTTATGAAAGTCTTCGCAGGGGCTAGGGACGTCCTCGAGCAGGCCGAGGTCCTCCGAGCCGAGCGGAACAGCGCTCGGGAGGACCTCAAGCTTTCCGAGGATTCTCGGAAGGCGGCCGAGGACGCCCAAGGCACCTTGGAGGTGCAGCTCGGGAAGGCTCGGGCCGAGATGGAGGGGTTGGTTGTAGCCAAGGCCGAGGCCGAGAAGGCCAGGTCTGAGGCCGAGTCCGCTAAGGCCGAGGCCGAGGTGGCAAAGGCCGAGGTCGAATCGGCTCGAGCCGTGGCCGAGCAGGCCAAAGCCTCGGCCGAGTCGGCCAAAGCTGAGGCGGAGGTGGCCAAGGCTGAGGTGGAGGCGTCATTGGCCAAGGTGGATGAGGAGCTCTCTGCCACGGAGAGCGCAATGGCCAAGCTGGCCAAAGAGCTGAGTCATGCCAAGGCTTCCGTGGAAGGTAAGCGTTAATTCCTGCATTCATCCCCAACTCATGGTTTTTGTTTCTGACCTTGATTTTCACCTCTCGGCATCGTTCCCGCACAGAGCGCGTGGGGATTTCCTGCCAGCAGATTGGTCACATCAAGGGGCTCCTGGAGGTGGCTGAAGCTCGGTTGGCCAAGGTTCAAGACGACGCTCTCGCCATTCTGAACCGGGCCGACAACGACCTTCCGCCCACCTAGGAAACCCGCGATGAATTCCTCAGCCGCCTATAGGATGGTCCTCGTCACCTCGACGTCTTCATGAAGGACGCTGTGAAGGCCGCTGTGGGAGTGGCCCTCGGCATCCTCAGCCGTCGGTTCTCGGAGGTGTCGGTCGCCGACATCGGCCTGGGGTGGTCGGAAGGCCTCGAAGCCGACGAGCCTCAGGCCATCGTCGCCGAATTCGACGAGACTGTCGACCGGGTTGTTGACCTCATAGAATTTTGATTACTCCTTGTTGTAATAGCCCTGAGTAGGAAAGACAGAATATTTTTTATGTTAATGTTAGGTCTCATGCCCTATCCTTTTGCATTGCCGTGCCGAAGGGTGTTCGACTGGGGCATGCAAAGGTTCAACTTTACCAACTCGTATTATTCTCGATGTTTAGGCCTTAGAAAATGATCTTTGCCTAGAATAGCAAGGATTCTCTAACCAGACTTCGACAGGTTTCGAATCAGCATTTAGTGTAACTATCGTTCATTTTACGAGCTAGACGAAGTGAGAAAGGTCTTGGAAGACCGAATTTCCCGAGTAGTTTGATCATACGTCGGGCCATTCTCGCGTTTCAACTTCAACCCAAGTTTGACTCCGGGAGGGAAAATCCGACTCTGACCGGAGGGGGGATGAGATTGAAGCAAACACATTAGGCAAAGTCGTATTTCTCTAATACTCGGGAAAGAAGCCGTATTGGCAAGTAGTCACTAACTCGATCGATAATATTCTGTCCCGAGAGCCCGGAGCACATGGGTCGGGCCGCGAAACTCGAGCTGGTCATGAGCACTTGCGTAGAAGTTATAGCACTTGCGCAGAAGTTATTGAATCGTTTGGTCGTTACTTGTCAATCAGGAAGCATCGCTAAGCCCCTGAGCGACAAAGGCAAGCTCGACAAGCAACCTACCAGAGAACCCCGACCAGGGCAGGTCGGGGCCGCGTAGCTCACGGTTGACCATAAGCAATGCGTCGGAGCTGTCGAGGGTGTGTTGCCAGCTCGACAGGTGAGCGAAACTAAGATAGAGAATGCAGGAACATGCAAGGATTATGCTTTTTGGAAACTAAAAGAGAAGGGAAAGAAAACATATTTGTTCGAAGACTTTGATGAAAAAGGTAGATCTCCATCGGATCGCTCCAGATGAAGAATAGCTCCCCCTACCTGGTGCGCCAACTATTGATGGATGGGTCGGCAGTCCTCCAAGGGGGATTCCCTAGGAGGTGAAAGAGAGAGGGTGGTAGAGAAGCTACCCTCCGACGGATCTGATGGTCGACTCGAATCTAAGGATGAGCCAAGAAACAAGACATAGAGAGTTATACTAGTTCAGCCCTCCCGAAGGATAATAGGTCTATGTCCAATGTGTAGTGTTCTTTCTTGGGTTTGATGATGAACAAAAGTTACGAAGAAGTGTGCTAGGATGTTGAAGTTGGATCTGGAATCCTCTCCCTTGGCCCCGGCGCCCTACCCTCTCTTTTATAGTTCAAGGGGGACAGGTACAAATGAGCTTGGGGACCAAGAAAGTTAAGACTAAGAGAGACAAAAGGTAAGGTATAAGGAACATCTGAAAAAGTACATGTTGGTCTGCTAGGTCTTGTACACCGCGGGCATCTTGTACTCCTGTTAGCCTTGGGATCCTGCTTCTGTGCTGCCAAGTGGTGTTAGATGCTGCCGGCTGTCTCCCCCTCTTTCTCCGTGCCTGCGAAGTTTCTTCCCGAGGATGCTTGAGGTCGGGCAACGAGTCGGGGTCGAGAGAAGGGGCCGAGGTCGGACTCGAGGGAAGGCCGGAATGCCCGACTCCCGGGAGGTCGGGCTCTCGGTCACATCCCGAGGACACTCAGTTTGACTTCTGTTGAGGTTCAATCCAGGTTTTGGAGGCACCCCGGGATGATACCTCCCACAGTCCTCCTCTTCATCCCACATCGGCGGTGGTGGTGGAGAAGGTCGACGCGGAGGGCAAGGTGGTGGCCGGCGCCGAGAAAGAGGTGGAAGTGGAGGCCGTTGCACTCCTTCCCTCGCTGAGTTCCTCCCCGACCTCGCCAAGCGCCTCGCCGCCGGCCACCGGATAGAGTAGCATGGACCATGGCGGCCACCCAAATCCGGCGACGGTGATTCTATTGAGCTTTATTCGGCTTTTTTTGATTCATTGAATACTATAGGTGTCGATTGTGGGATAAGAATCAGCATCTATAATTTCTATATGTGTCAGTTTTAGAACCGACAACTATGACCGGGAGCAAAGGTGCCAACGAATTGGTGGTGGTTAGCAAATTGGCACCTATGTTTAGCTCCTAAACAACATCTAAGGGGTTCCTGTACTCTAGTGATAAAAGATATATTGATGGTTAAAGTTTTTTTTGGAGGAAATTGATGGTAAAAGTTTAAACATGTTAACCGTAAGTTTAGTGTATAGCATTACAAAGTTTCTGACTGGTGGAGCGATGACAAAGCTGGATATGAATGGCATGACAGGAAGGATTGATAAACAGATTAGATGTTCTTTTTCCTGTGTACTCTATTAGTGAAGATGATGGCTGTTTTATTGTCTGTAGGACGCTGTGGGGTGAAGCGTAGTACTTTATTGGCTTGGCAAAAGGATTTTGTTACAGAGTAATATGTACTATGAATACGACAATTCTCATATGCTGAATGTGTCATGGAGTATGGGTAAATAATTAAAGTATACATTCACTGCACCGTTAGTAAATAAGGTTATTCGAATAGTTTTGGGCGAGAGATATATCAAGACTTTATATATATATATACCAGCAAATGTGCCCGTACGTTGTAATGGGTGAAGTCGGGGCGTGGCGTGGATGGGGATGGGAGGGAGGGGCATAGGCGCAGCGACGGGAGGGAGGGCGCAAGCGCGGCACGGGCGCGACGCGGATGGGGAGGGGCGCAGGAGGACTTTTTCATCCAAGCCCTCCCTTTCTTTTAGCATTGGACTGCGCGTTAATTTTATAAACATTCAAGGGGTTTTCTGCAAAATAGTCAAGCGGACGAAAATTTTGAGTAGAAGCACTACTTGCTTTATAGATAGTTATATATATATATATATATAAGCAACAGTGCCCGTGCGTTGCAACGGGTGAAGTCAAGGCGCGGTGCGGATGGGTACGGGAGGGAGGGGCGCAGACGCAGTGTGGGAGCTCCAAGGAGTGATGGAAGAGAGGGGCGTAGGCGCGGCGCGGGGCACGACGCTGATGGGGACAGGCGAGAGGGGCGTAGGAGGTCTTTTTTATCCAAGCCCTCCCTTTCTTTTCAGCATTTGGGACTGTGGGTTAATTTTATAAACACTCAAGGGGTTTTCTACAAAATATTCACACGAACGAAAATTTTGAGTGGAAACACTACTTGCTTTGTAGTAGTTACAGATATATATAATAACTATCTATAAAGCAAGTAGTGTTTTCACCCAAAATTTTCGTCCGCCTGACTATTTTGTAGGAAAAACCCTTGAGTGTTTATAAAATTAACCCATAGTCTGTCTGGCTATTTTGCAGAAAACCCCTTGAGTGTTTATAAAATTAATTCGTAGTCCCAATGCTGAAAAGAAAGGGAGGGCTTGGATGAAAAAAGACCTCATGCGCCCCTCCTTCCTTACGTCCCTCCCTCCCGTCCCCATTCACGCCGCCCGCTCCCCGTGCCCCTCCTCCCGTCGCCGCTCGGAGCTCCCACGCCGCGCGTGCGCCTTCCCTCCCGTCCCCATCCGCGCGCACGTCTCGCCGCGCCCCTTTCTCCCGTCGCTGCTCGGAGCTCCCGTGTCGTGCCCCGCGCCGCGCGTACGCCTCTTCCTCTCGTCCCCATCCGCGCCGCGCCCCTCCCTCCCATCGCCGCTCGGAGCTCCCATGCCGCCACCTGGACCTTCGCCCTCCGCCTCATTTCCTCCCTGCATCGTCGTCCCTGCCGTCGACTCGCCGCTCGGTCGACCCAGAGACGGACGCCTGGGGCCACGTGAAGACATAAAGAAAAAATATAAATTAAAATTATATGAGACTTCAACTTTAGAATAATTATGATAAAATAAAATGGCATCCATTGCAACGTACGGGCAGATTTACTAATATCTATAACTTTCTATAAAGCACGTAGTGTTTTCATCAAAAATTTTGTTCTGCCTGCTATTTTGCAGAAAACCCTTTGAATGTTTATAAAATTAACCCACAGTCACTTTCATTTTCGGCTCATTGGTTGGTTTGGGAATTTTCTTTTCGGCCACTTGTGCGATCAATTCGACCCGTTACCAAATTTGGTTGCACGTTTTCAGACTTTCTCTTTTGTATTTTTATGGGCTTCATTATTTAGCAGGCCGGCCAAATTCGTTCACACACACCAAATCAGGCTTTTTAGCAAGCCTACTATTCAACCTATGTGTATACACTTTGTATAGGTACGTACGTATACAAAGTATATATATTTATATCTATATCTATAACTATCTATAAAGCAAATAGTGTTTCTATCCAAAATTTTCGTCCGCCTGACTATTTTGCAGAAAACCCCTTGAGTGTTTATAAAATTAACCCGCAGTCACAATGCTGAAAAGAAAGAGAGGGCTTGAATGAAAAAGGCCTCCTGCGTCCCTCCCGCCCGTCCTCATCCGCGCGCCGTGCCCCGCGCCGCGCCGCGCGCCCTCCCTCTTGTCGCTGTTCGGAGCTCCCGCGCTGCGCCTGCACCCCTCCCTCCCGTCCCCATCCACGCCGCGCCCGACATGACCCTGTGGAGATTGTGGCAATCGGGTATCCACATGGCAAGCTTATCCGACTGGAGGTAGGGATAGATTGCGCCTGCTATATCTGTAAGCCGAACTTGACTTAGGTGTTACGGTTGCCGATAGAGATAAGGCAATCGGCCTATAGTCACGGTTTGGTAAGATTGAGGAAACCAACTTAGAATAAGATAGGGTTTCCGACTTGTAGACCCTTCCTCCCAAGACTATATAAGGGGGGTAAGGGGCGTCCCTTGAGGGATATCTTAGACTTCATAAGCGAGAGCTTTAGATTCACGAGATCACAAGATCAATAAAAACACTCGGCGGATCGAATCCACCGAAACAGGAGTAGGGTATTACCTCTCGAGAGGGCCTGAACCTGTCTAAATCTTCTTCTCCTTCTAACCCATTGTGCTTGGCGATCTCGATTGCGACCCCATTAAATATATTGCCGAAACCAAGTTTCGACGGTTGGCGCGCGTAGGGGCCGCGCGTCGAGACTTCTTCAACAATCTCGCCGACAAGCGTGATGGGATCTCCTTCAAGACTCGGCGACTTCGCCGCCAACTTCGTCAGCGACTCCTCCCTCGACTCGGATTCGAACCAGTCGGAGGGAACAACCCACTCGGCGCCGTTCGGGCTCTCCAACAGCGCCGAGATCTTCGACAACATCTTGAAGACCAAGATGCGATCCACCTTTTCCGATGACGGACTTCACTCGGCGCCATTCGGATTACCGAATACCGCCGAGATCTGCGCCAATCTTCTTGCCTCCCGACGGAAGCAATCCACTCGGTGAAGACCTTTCGGTGCCGTTTGGGTTACCAAACGTCGCCAAGATCTACATCAATCGCTCTCCCACGAGTTGGCGAGATCCACTCGGAAGAGCCCGATCCCCCAAGCTCCGACTCGGACCGGAACGATCCGATCCGGGTTACCCAGATCAAGGGAGGTCGTGTCATCCTCCCGTCCTTTGGCTCCTGTTCATCTTCGAGCTCAACGGATACCTCAGCTCCGCCGGCTTCGACAATCTCTACGGCATCCCTTCGACGAAGCCGACAACTCCGACGCCATATGGATGCGAGCCGAAGTGCTTGACGTCCTCATGGCCGAGCCGGATGAGTCCGACTCAGCCATGGCCGAAGGCTTGCCGAAGAGGAGCGAGCGAGTGGAGCTCGAACGCAAGACAGCCAAGAAGACAAACAACGCAAAGACGAGGCCGATAAAAGGAAGCGGATCGCGTGCACTGGACGATCCGCCGGGAGGCCATCCTCCAAACACGGGTTCGCAACACCAATGTCTTCCGGACGCCACGCGTAACGCCGTCGCCGCACTCACGCTCTTGGATACCGTCATGGAGACGGCTCCGCCAACGTAACTCCTATACTTGATAAGATCAAGACCATCGTTGCCGCCACGGCCAACGGACCTCCCACCACTTCGGCGCGAAGGCCGACTGAATCCGTGGCCGAAACGCCAGACAAGAGCCGGCTCCCACCCCTAAGGTCAGGAGACTACAGGAGGCCCGAACCGGCTCGGTCGTCAACCAGGCCAAGAGGCCCACCTCCCGAGTCCACGCCGAGGCACCAAGAGCAGACGGTCGACTCCCGCCGCAAACGACATGGACGTCCACCCGTCCACCACCGAGTCCGCCGCAATGGTTCCAGCTACCCAACCAGCCAACGAAGACCCCGCCGAGTGATCTCGCGGGAAGTCCTCGACCGCCGCTACCAAGAGCGCGACCGTCGCACTCAGAAGATCGGAGGGGATCACCCGATAGCGGCGACGATGGAGTACCGGCCTTCACTGGGAGCTCCGCCGAGTGCATTGGCCGAGTGGCTTTAAGCCCACCGGGATAGAAAGGTACGATGGCAAAACCGACCCCGAATCTTGGTTAACGTATATACCCTTGCCATCCGAGCTGCAGGTGGCGACAACAAAGCCATGGCGAACTACCTGCCCGTGGCCCTCGCAAACTCGGCCAGAAATTGGCTCACCAGCCTGCCAAGAGGCTCAATCGGCTCGTGGAGCGAGCCGAGGGACCACTTCGTCGCCAACTTCCAAGGCACCTTCGAGAGGCCCGGCACGCACTTCGACCTTTACAATGTCATCCGAAGCCGGACGAGCCTCGAAGGATTACATTCGTCGCTTCTCCGAGAAGCGCAACAAGATCCCGAACATCACCGATGACATCATCATCGCCGCCTTCCAGAAGGGAGTCCGTGATGAGCTGCTTATCGGCAAGTTCGGACGCAAGCCACCGAAGACGGTGAAGCAGATGTTTGAGACGGCGAATTCATACGCCAAATCAAACGACGCCATCAAGGCCGCCCGTCAAGATCGGCCCGACAGAAGAGAGGACAAGCAAGCAGGAGGAAGCCGAAATCCTAAGAAGGATGGCGGCAACAACAGCAACCAAGGCCCGAAAGATCGCAAGCGCCGATCTGAAGACCTGGTGGCCGCAACCTCCAATACTCAACGCCGTCCCCGAGTCGCCGCCTACGACGCCATCATGAACGCCCAATGTACCCACCATCCGAATCACAAGCACGCGGCAAAGGATCGCTTTATCTACAAGCGTTATTGAGCAAAGACGCGGCGCAGCTCAACAAGAAGCCGATCGACGAGGCTGGCCCGTCCGCGCCAAGAAGAACAATGCGGCGAGAATGCCGAACCTTTTCAAGATCGTGGGGAGCTCAACCACATCTTCGGGGCCCGTTAGCTTATGAATCCAAGAGGAAACGAAGCTAACCGACGGAGGTCAACGCGGCTCAACTCGAAGTCCCTCAATATCTCGCGATGGTCGGAGGTGGCCATCACCTTTGACCGCTCGGATCATCCCGACCGAGTGGTCCATCCGGGACGCTATCCACTCGTCCCGGACCCCGTAGTCCGCAACATCGGCTTAAGCGCGTCCTCATCGACGGGGCGGCGCCTCAACATCCCGTTTGCCAAGACTATGGACGAAATGCGATCCCGAGGGCCGAACTCAAAGCAAGCTCAGCCCCTTCCACGGAGTTATCCCGGGGCTATCTTCAACACCACTCGGGCATATCTCTCTCCCAGTCACTTTCGGAGCCCGAGAGAATTTCCGAACGGAGAACGTCACCTTCGAGGTGGCCGACTTCGAAACGGCATATCATGCCATCATCGGAAGGCCTGCGCTTGCCAAGTTCATGGCGATCCCACACTACACTTATCTTTGCATGAAGATGCCGGGTCCCAACGGCGTCATCACTCTTCGCAGCGATGTGAAGCAAGCCTTCACCTGCGACAAGGAAAGCTGCGACATGGCCCAATCTCGAGAGAGATTACGTGGCCAACAAGAAGTCCGATTGGCTGCATCTACTTCGGCAGAGGGCGAAGTCCCCGCGAAGAAGATAGCCAAATCAGGATCCGGCGACGCCAAGACCAAAAAGATCTCGCTTGATTCGTCTGATCCCTCCAAAACTGCTGTAATCGGCGCCGACCTAGATCCTAAATAGGAAAGCGCGCTCGTCACCTTCCTCCAAAATAATAAAGATGTTTTTGCTTGGAAACCATCTGATATGCCTGGAATTCCTAGGGAGGTGATCGAGCACTCTCTGAACGTCAAAGATGACGCCAAACCAATTAAACAACGATTACGCGAGTTCGCACGGATCGAAAAGACGCGATCAAAGAAGAACTCGCAAAGCTCTTGGTGCCGGCTTCATTAAAGAAGTCCTTCATCCCGACCGGCTAGCCAATCCAGTCTTGGTCCGCAAGAAGACGGGCAGTGGCGCATGTGCGTCGATTACACCGACCTCAACAAAGCCTCGCCCCAAAGATCCATTCGGCTACCTCGTATCGACCAAGTTGTCGACTCAACAAGTGCGAACTCCCGAGCTTCTTGGATTGTTACTCGGGCTATCACCGATCCTGAAAGAATCCGACCGCTTGAAGACATCTTTCATCACGCCGTTCGGGCCTCTCGCTACATCACCATGCCTTTCGGCCGAAGAACGCCGGAGCTACATACCAACGCATGATCCAAAGATGCTTCCACGCAGATCGGCAAAAACGTTGAAGCTTATGTCGACGATGTTGTCATCAAGACCAAGCAGAAAGAAGACCCGATCGCCGACTTAGAAGAAACCTTTGCAAACATCCGGGCCTTCGAATGAAGTGAACCCGGAGAAGTGCACCTTCGGCGTCCCATCGGCAAACCGCTCGGCTTCATGGTATCACATCGCGGCATCGAAGCAAACCCTGAAAAGATCAATGCCATCTTAAACATGAAGCCCCGAGTAATCGAAAGACGTCCAAAAGCTCACTGGCTGCATGGCGGCGCTAAGCCGTTTCATATCCCGACTCGGCGAACGAGGCATGCCCTTCTTCGATCGTGAAAAGACAGATGACTTCCAAGTGGACCACGTAAGCGACAAGGCCTTTGAAGATTTCAAAGAATTCCTTACCACGCCACCCGTCCCGGCTTCACCTCGCCCGGGAACCCCTCTTGCGTACGTCTCGGCCACTCACCAAGTGGTCAAGCACGGTACTTGTGGTTGAACGAGAAGAAGAAGGACGGGCACGTAAGATTCAAAGACCAATTTACTTTGTCAAGTATTGGCGGAGCCAAAATCCGATACCCCTGTGTACAAAAATTTCTTTATGGTGTTCTAATAACCGCGAGGAAATTGGCACACTACTTTGTGGTCACTCGGTCACCGTCATCACCTCTTTTCCACTCGGCGACGTCGTCCACAACCGCGAGGCAACCGGGCGCATCGCCAAGTGGGCCTTGGAACCGATGCCGCCGGACTTAACTTTTAAGCCCGGACGTCCATTAAGTCACAAGCCTTAGCGGACTTCCCGGCCGAGTGGATCGAACAGAAGAACACGTACCTCGGGAAGACCTCCAACACTTGGACCATGCACTTCGACGGATCCAAGAGGATCACCGGCTTGGGAGCGGGAGTTGTGCGATCTCCCGACCGGGGAAAGGCTAAGATATGCCCTTCACCTCCACTTCTCCGCCTCACACAACGTCGCCGAATACGAAGCTCTCTTACATGGATCGCGCCTTGCGCCTCACTCGGGATTCGTCGACTTATTGTGAAAGGCGACTCCCACTGGTCGTCAATCAAGTGATGAAAGACTGGTCTTGCTTAAACGACACTATGGAGGCCTACCGACAAGAGGTCCGCAAGCTTGAGGACAAGTTTGATGGGCTAGAACTCTCACATGTCCCGAGACATAACAACGAAGCCGCCGATGAGCTAGCGCAGTTCGGATCTAAGCGCGAAGCGCTCCAACGATGTCTTTGTCGAACATCTTTACGAGCCAACCGTCACGCAAAGACAGCTCCCAACGAGCAAACCACGAACGAAGTCACCATGGTCGATACCGACCGGAGGACGCCGCTCATCAAATTCTTAACTCAAGAAGAGCCGGATGACCGGGATGAAGCGAACGCGTCCGGCGTCGTTGCCAAGCGTACGTCATGGTCGACTCCGATCTATACAAGAGAAGCCCCTCGGAATTCTAATGAGGTGCATCACACCCGAAGAAGGGAAACAATTGCTCCAAGATATCCACTCGGGCATATGCGGAAGCCACGCGGCCGCACGCACTCTAGTCGGCAAAGCTTACGGGCAAGGATTCTTCGGCTTACCGCGGTCTCCGACGCGGAAAAGTCATAAGAACCCGCGAAGGCCCGTTTTCGCCCGACAAACCCATGTCCCGGCCCAGGAGCTTCAAACAATCCCACTTTCCCGGCCGTTCGCGGTATGGGGGTGGACATGGTTGGCCCCTTCAAAAAGGCTCCGGGAGGTTTCACGCACCTCTTCGTCGCAATCGACAAGTTCTCCAAGTGGATTGAAGCCAAGCCGGTTGCCACAATCACCGCCGACAAAGCACGGGATTTTTCCTCAACATCGTGCACCGCTTCGGCGTCCCAAACAGAATCATAACCGATAATGGGACTCAATTCACGGAGGCATCTTCAAGGAATTCTGCGAAGACTTCGGAATCAAGATCGCTACGCATCGCAGCTCATCCCAAAAGCAATGGGCAAGTCGAGCGAGCAAACGGCATGGTTCTTCAAGGCATCAAGGCTCGCGTCTTCGACCGGCTAAGCCCTTACGCCGGCAAGTGGGTCCAAGAACTTCCCTCGGTTCTATGGTCGCCGCGAACTACACCCGCCGGGCCACCGCCAAACTCCTTTCTTCCTGGTCTATGGCGCGAAGCCATGTTGCCAAATGAGATGGAGTTTGAGTCCCTCCGGTCCGCAGCCTTCAACGATGAACGTTACGACATCGACCGAGTGGATGACCTCACCCGATTGGAAGAGGCCCGCGAGGCGCCCTCATCCGTCGGCCAAATACCTTCAAGGGCTCGAAGATACCACGCCGCAACGTGCGAGCACGAGCTTTCATTGTTGGCGACTGGTCCTACGCAAGATCCGACCACCAAAGACCGACACAAGTTATCTCCCTTATGGGAAGGACCCTATATAATCGCCGAAGTGACTCGGCCTGGTGCCTACGGCTAAAGCGCGAGGACGGGTCTATGATGGAGAACTCCCTGGAACATTGAACATCTTCGGCGGTTTTACGCCTAATCGGCTAAGGCCTCATGTTTTCCTTGACCGCCAACCTCAAGCAAGATGACTTCTTGAGCTAGCAATGGGGCGATACACATATCAATAAAGCTCGAATTTTCCTCGTCAAATTTTTGTGCATAATTCGGTTTATCATTGTTTAATGTCCTTCGACTCGAGCTCGGTGTCTAAGGACCGAGAGTTTTCCGATGACCTAATCAAGCCTAGGCTTGGTGACGATGACGAAAACTACTTAAGAAATTTCACGCAAAGGCTCGAATCAAGGCATTAACATAAATAAACTAAAAATAGGCACAGAGATTTCATGACAAGAGTGTTACGATTACATGACATTCATGAAGCAAAGTCAAAATACGTTCGAGTTTAAAATTGTTTACTACATCTAAAGAGATCTTCTTCGCCGCCTCGCCTCGCCTCGCCGAGCATATCTAAGGCCCGCTCGTCTGTTGTCCCCTCAGCGAAGCCCTCCCCGATTGAATGAATATCCACTCGGGGGTAGAGGGACTTGGTCTGTGCAAGAGCCAGACCAGCCCCCATGTTGGCTGCTTCGGTGATGTTCTTCAGATACTGCTCGGGAGCCAGCCGGAGCTTGTCGAAGATCTCGATTGGCTCCAGCGAGCTGGCCCCAACCCCTTGATCAAACAAGGCTGCCAAGATTGGTGCGGCGGCATTGGCGACCTCTTCCCGTATCTCGTCGCTGGATTTGATCCGCCCGAGTAAGACGTCATACTGGGCTCGGGTCTTCATCTTATAAGCTGCAAGGAGTCCTAGATCAGTCAAGGCACTCGGGAATGAAGCAGCACATGAAATTCAACTTCAAAGAAGGTTACCTTCAAATTCGGCCTCCATTTCGGCCTTGTCAAGGTTGACCGCTTCCAGCTGGACTTGAAGCGAGTGGACCTCTGAAGAATTTTCTACAACGAAAGAGGATTATCAATAGACAAGATCAACAAAAGAATCATGATGAAGCTGGGAGAGGCAGGCTTACTTCCGATTGATCCGCGGAGGTCGAGGTTCGCTTCCCGAAGCTCCGAGATCTCCCTCCTTAAAGCGGCCTCCCTTGAAGCGGCCTCTTCCCGAGTGACCTTCACTGCCGCCGAACGTCCTCCAAGGAGTTTAAGTGAGGCACCGCTTTTCCAAGACCCTCGGATTTTGCCATTGAGCGGCAATATTCTTTCTGCATGCGAAGGCAGAAGGATGATCGACTGAAGGATAACGAAGATATAATCAAAAAGAAAGATGAAGGCTTACGTTGAGCAGTCGGGTCGCCTCGTTCAGGCTCTCGACGAGGGCATCCCTTTCATCCTTTCAGCCGCCGGCCGAGGATGATGCCCCGTCTCTCGCCTTCCGAGTCCCGCCACTCGATTCGACGGAGGAACCCGTGTCTCGAAGACCGTAACCTAGGGATCTCTTCTACCGTGGTCGGCAAACAAGAAAGACCAATGAAGACATGAAAGATTCAAAATTGAAAGAACAAAGGAAAGTTTCAAGCAAATCTCACCGGTTTACTGCCGCCCGCCTAGGTGGGGCAGCGGGCCCTTCTTCTTCTTCGGGCTCGTGCCGAGTGACCCTCGCCGGGGCGCTCGGGCCGCATCGTGGGCTTCCGGCAGCTGACGGTTTCCGGTCGGGATATCCCGCGGCGTCGGGGCTCTTCCCCGGGGCGCTCTCCTTCGAGGAGAAGGGTGCTTCTCCGGGACGCTCGCACTTGGTTGCGGGCTCCGGGGTTTTGGCTCTGACGGCCTTGGCGCTTCAGGAGCAGCGGCCGGGGTCGGCCCTTCATCCCCTCCGACAGGATCTATATCCTGGGGCTTCCTGCACAAGTAAATACAGCGAAGATAAAGAAAAGTTTTCTATGAAAGAGCTCAGGACTTTGGTTTCAGAGTTTACCTGGTTGATCGGCGGATCTTCGGTGCAGTCCGCGGCGATCGCCTTAGAGGCGGGGTCTCGACCGGAGGAGCCGGGACGTCGTCATCCGAGTCCTCGATGATTAGCCGCCTTTTGCTTGCGCGCTTGTTCGAGTCTTCACTCGGCGCCGCCCGCTTCCCGACTGGATCAGCTTGGATTTTTATCCCGCCAGTCGGCTTCTTAGCGGGCGACGCTGCGCGTCATCATGAGCCATCTTATACGGCTTGGAAATGATAGAGGCGTTCTCCTGCAGAAGAAGGAAGGCGCAACGTTAAGCGACAAGACATCAAGATCGAAAGATACTATAAAGCAATCAATCGGCTTACCGGAGGAGGAGGTCGATGTATGCTGAATGGAAGGATCGGTAGTATGAGGGCTCGCTCGACCGAGATCCCGATGAGAAGAGCTTGTACATCCGGATCTTCGGATCTCGTATGTGAGCGGATCCGGGTCCTCCCGATTGGGTCCGTTCCGCCTTCGTATTCGAAGGGCCGCTTCGATCGCTCCCGATTGGCGCCGCCGCACCCGATGAAATGCCAAGTGATTTGTTCCCCGCGAAGGTTCCTCTTCTTTATCGCCGGGATCTTCGCGAGCGATCGTTGGCTTCATCCCATTCTTGGGCTACGGGACGGTGCTCCAAGATGGTTTGGGGACAGGAGGAAGACCGACAAAGGAAGGAAGGCTAGGTTCAAGATTGCCGATGTAGAACCGGTTCGAGTGCCGCCTTTGTTCGAGGATTTCAAGGGGAGAGAGAAGTAGTCTTTGCGGAGAGATCCGTGAAGCCGGAAGCTCGCCCGCCAACGACACAAGGATGGTCCTTGTTCGGATGGGGTTTCGGTAGAACATACGACTAAGCATTGAAGTGAGGAAGAATGCCAAGGAAGGCTTCACACACATGAATAAAGAGTGCGATGTGAAGCATCGAGTTGGGGTTCAGATGGTAGATGTGAAGACCATAGTAATCCAAGAGCCCCGAAAGAATTCGGAGGTGGGAAGACTGAATCCGCAATAGAAAAAGGAGGTAAAGACAACAAGCTCACCGGTGTTAGGGGTCGGAAGTCCTCCCCCGCCGGGCGCCATCCCACAAGTTCCTTGGGCGGAAGCACGCCGTGCTTCACCATCTCCTTGAGGGTGTATTCCCTCACATCCGAGGTGGCCCATTGGTCGAACGGAATATTCTTCTCCTCCGCCATGAGATCGAGGTTGATGAGGAGCGGATCTGGCTGAGAAAGGTTGGATCTTGGGCGAAAGATGTGGGAGTTTTGGTTGCAGGAGCTAGTTGTCGCGGCAAGCGAGCTTCTTGGCGGATGGACTGAGGAGTGCGCAAGCCTAGGGTTCTCCGCGATGTACCGATGAGCAGATTGCGAGAAGGGGAATTTTTGGAAGATGAAGAGGCGGGGACGACCTCGTGTCTTTATAAAGAAAGATTTGAGGGTTGCGCTAGGTTTTCTGGTGAGTGGGCCGAGCCCATAAGAAAATCTACGACCCAGCTAAGGTGTGGTCCGATACGTGTCCTTAGGGACTTAAGCGGATGAGCTTAAGCAAATTTGCCCTGGCAATATGCGCGTGTCCGAGTGCCCTATACCTTAAAAGATCCTTCCATACCGCGGTTTGCTTGACTTCATGAGAAGCTGGCACGATGCAATTTGGAAGGTGACCAAAGAGAGTTTTTATAGCCGCCTTGGTGAACAAGGGCTGTTTGGTTTTTCGGCATTTGGTCGGTAATCTTACCGATGCTTGTTTGTTTTCCACCTTGGTGAAGATCTTTATAAGATTGAGACCAGATTATGGCAAAAGTCTGTTTAATAACTTGGTCATATTTTTCATATGATTGAAAGAACTTATTTTCCCATGAGGGATGATTAAAGTATTTGTTCCGGGATGACTCGGGCAGATTTACTCGGATAAGCATGAGCTTACCGAGTGCTTTTTACCCGCTAGGGTTGATTGAGTTATTATTCCGGATTACTCGGGCGAATCTACTCGGTTGAGCAAGAGTTTACCGAGTGTTTTTTACCCATGAGGGATGATTGAATTATTTGTTCGAGATGACTCGGGCAAATTCACTCGGTTGAGTATGAACTTGCGAGTAATAAGATTTCTATGATTGCTTTAGCATGAGCTAGGCATCTACATGAGAATAATTTTTTATAGTTCTTGACTATATGCTTAGTCTATTTTTGACTAACCACATAGTCGGGGGCTACACCTATAATTAGGTGCATCAGGAGATGCACCTAGATATTTATTTTTGAGAATTTTTTATATATTTTTCCAGCCCTTCACAGTCTTTGGAGCCACTCGGGAAGATTCAGCAGAGATGATGGAATCACTCGGCACCAAAAGCACTCGGTCAAAGAGATTTTTTGGTTGAGTGCCGCTTTGGTCTCGAAGCTGAGTTGTCTTGTCGATCGTAAAGGACTCGGGGCTACTGTGGAGATTGTGGCAATCGGGTATCCACATGGCAAGCTTATCCGACTGGAGGTAGGGATAGATTGCGCCTGCTATATCTGTAAGCCGAACTTGACTTAGGTGTTATGGTTGCCGATAGAGATAAGGCAATCGGCCTATAGTCACGGTTTGGTAAGATTGAGGAAACCAACTTAGAATAAGATAGGGTTTCCGACTTGTAGACCCTTCCTCCCAAGACTATATAAGGGGGGTAAGGGGCGTCCCTTGAGGGATATCTTAGACTTCATAAGCGAGAGCTTTAGATTCACGAGATCACGAGATCAATAAAGACACTCGGCGGATCGAATCCACCGAAACAGGAGTAGGGTATTACCTCTCGAGAGGGCCTGAACCTGTCTAAATCTTCTTTTCCTTCTAACCCATTGTGCTTGGCGATCTCGACTGCGACCCCATTAAATATATTGCCGAAACCAAGTTTCGACAGACCCTTGCAACACACGGGCACAATTGCTATTATATATAAAGCAAGTAGTGTTTTCACCCAGAATTTTTGTTCATCTGACTATTTTGCAAAAAATCCTTCAGTGTTTATAAAATTAACTCGCAGTCCGCCTGGCTATTTTGCAAAAAACCATTTGAGTGTTTATAAAATTAACCTGCAGTCCTCGTGGTAAACCCCTTGAGTGTTTATAAAATTAACCCGTAGTCCGCCTGGCTATTTTGCAGAAAACTCATTGAGTGTTTATAAAATTAACCCGTAGTCCCCATGCTGAAAAGAAAGGGAAGGCTTGGATTAAAAAAATCTCGAACGCCCCTCCCTTTCGTCTCCATCCGCGTCGCGCCTCGACTTCATCCGTTACAACGTACGAACACAATTGCTAGTATATATATAACTCTTTAATTGTACTTATAACCTTTTAAACTGGCATAGATAGAATATTGTGGGAGTATTGGATAATCGTGGTGTCGGCGATGTGTTCGGGTATGTTGGGTTCATATGAATATGGAAATTGGACGCGAGGATAAACTAACCCAATGGTGAAAGCTAGGATGGGTCTGTTGGATATATATGAACGTGGAAATTGGACACGGGGATAAACTAATCCAATGGTGGAAGTTGGATATATCCCACGTTGAATAGTTAAACAAAATGAACACAACTAATTGATTTAAGTGAAAATGGCTAGGTCTTAATATAAAAATTGTAAAAATGATCATGCAAACTTATTACCTAGCGCAAATAAAATAAAGCCATCCTTGAAACCCGTGTGCACTTAAGTGTTGTCTTGATGAGAAATTTTATACTTATAAGAGCAAGTTTAATAGTATAATAATATAGTCAAACTATTAACTCCTTTAGCCAAATCATATAATACTTATATATAAATATATAATACATCATTAATATATCTCATACACACATAATGTCTTAGAGTTCATGCTGCAGCTGGCTACAAATATGTAGCATGCCTCTTTTTTCTCTCATCTATTATCTCATCCATGTATGTTTCTAGCTGGCTTGTATTCTGCCGTTGTACTTGCTCGATTGTTACTTCCTCCGATTTCATAATTCTACGTTTTGAACAATGACACGGTCTAAAAAAATATTTTTGACATTATTTTTCTATTATAATATATACAATAAATAAATGCATATTTACTTTTACATACTATATATGTTGTTCTAGTTTTTAAAATTAAATATTTTTAAATGTAAAATTATTGATAGTTAAGTTATAAAAGTCTGAAAAAACCTTGTTCAAAACGTCAAGGATTATAAAATCAAAAAAATTAAATATATTTTTTTAGCAGAATAACATGGTAGAAGAGAAGACTTTGCTAGTGAATTAGCATGTCTAGCATGAAGATCGAGTAGTTAGTATGAACCTAGTTCGCAGCCTTGCTCGATTGACTGCCGACATGTTATCTAAACCATAATACTACTACTTCGATTTCTATTGATATTCCTCTCATTGGCGATGGCCAAAGCGGCCCTGTTCAAGGTACATACATTAATTTAGCCTTTATTCAATAGGTTATATGCTATATATCAGTTATGTTTGTGTGTATAACTGCTGATCTAGGAATTAGTATTATAATTTTGGTTTTCAATACCCGGTGTTGATAGTAAGCTACTCCCCTCGGTTTCATAACTCTTGACGTTTTAGATAATTACATGGTTTCCAAAATATATCTTCGAGTATGTTTTTCTATTATTGTCGGTATCAAAGATAAGGCATACCTCCTATATACAGGTTATGGAATACGATAATACCATATACCCAATCGAATACGAAAAGGTATCCTCTAATTAAGGAAATAAAAAATATAAGAAAATTATCTTTCTGAAAGAAGGTGTGAGAGTCCTAATCAGAGAAGATAAGGTTTTTTAGGCCTGTATCCTCTTGTGTTTCCTCGAGTTCTACTTAAAAAGGAAGGTAATCTTTGCTATATATACAAGGTCCCTGTGTTCATGGAGGGAATCGAGTTATAAGCCATAACCAAAACAAGGCCCAGAAACAATCCGAAGGAAGTTAGCATCTGTCACGCTCTAAAAATCGCTTTAATCAATAATTTATCTCTTTAATGCATTTTAAAAATTGAATTAAAATCCTAGAAGAAAAGAATTAATTTCTCTCAATAAATTCCAATATAAAAATATGCAAGATAAAATTACATTAAATACTTTACCTTCTTAAATATTTTCTGGATTTTTTGGGAATTATTTGAGCTAAGAAAGTATTTTTGATAAATAAAATATCAGTTCACTGCTTAATAAAAAGAAAAAAGTTTTAAAAGTCTGTTTTAGCCCCTCGGGCCAAAACCAGCTGAGCCGGCCCGTTACTATGCAGCCCAGCTGAGCGCGCGCTCTCTCTTGCTCGGTCGCTGATAGGTGGGACCCGCATGTCAAGCATCGTCGTCTTCGTCACGCCCGGAAATTTATCCCAAATTTCTTGACTATTTATGTATTAAATCCCTATCCAGGAATCAACTAGGGTACATAAAATGACAAATTAATACACAGGTCCAAACGTAAAAGAACAAAGCGTAAAAATAAAAATACTTACTGAAGAGGCACTTAGTCCTCACACCCAGAAACTGCAGCGGAAAAGAAAGACGACACTAGCGGGGCTTTAGCTCCACTCCACACGCAAACTCAACTGGGGTCTGAGCCTTGGTCTTCTAACTCCAACTTCACATCAGAAGCACTACACTTCTGAAAAGGGGAAAAATCGCAAGACTGAGTACAACCACCGTACTCAACAAGCCACACCGAGAAATGCAGACGTGCAAGGGAAGACAAGAGTGGCTTGGGCTATTTTGCATAAATGCGGTTTACAAACATTTAAGGTTTAAAAATAGTAAAACAGTTGAGTAATTAAGGCAATATTAATCTTCCACTGAACAACGTTATCCCCACGTTGAACAGGCCCAACCATTCCACCTGAACTAAACCAGTTTCATTAAATCAAATTATTCAGTAGTGGGACTAATCATAGTGAATCTGGTCAATCGCCCATAACCGCGGGCACGGCTATTCGAATAGTTTTACTCTAATCAGAGGTGCGCAACTTTACCCACAAGACATGATTCCACACATGTTACCATGCCCCGAAGTACCACCATGATACTGCAAAGGGGGAAATCGTGACAAGACCTTTCGCATAACTCCTCTAACCAAGCGATACCACACCAAGGTTTCGCCCCATCCCGCAGGCGCGGGCAGCCCCTCTCGTGCCACGGTGAATCCGGCAGCCGATCAACCCGTAAACCGGGGCCGACCCAACTCCATCACGCCCACCCTCACTAGGGTACGTCGGCGAGGAAAGCTATACTATGGATCCACCGTTGCCCATTCCGCTTGTGGTTTGCACGGTATGTCTTCCAGGGTTTCCCATGAACCGGTCCTTAATTGCCATGGGTGCGACCATCCAAAACCATGCACCCACACCCACCATTAAGTCATATTTTAGTTGAGATAATTATGACCAATAAGACATGGCCAGTATATCGAACTTGCACTCATCGTAGACTCGAAATAAATAGTGTAATTATCCCATTTAGTGAGCTAGTGGTAATTAAGCATGGCTAAGCATATAATTCTAGCTAGAATCAACATCGTGACTAAAGCTAGTCAAATTAACACCCAAGGTTAACAAAGGACGGATAACAAGTAAATAAGGCACAAACAAGCAGATAGGTAATCCATCATTCCATGTAATTAGCAAAGCAATGCAATTTTATTTGCAAACGTAAAACATTTATAAAAATAGGATCAATATGCTTCAAGGGAAGTGTGACTTGCCTTGCGTCTTCAAGCAAACTTCTGGGCTCTTTCCCTCGCGAGCGCAAACTCCGGAAACGGCGGAATCTACACGCTCACACGCAAAACGAGGAAAAAACCTAATAAAAACCAAATAACAATACAAAAAAAGTAAACAAACATGTAGAGCTTAATTTTAGATAAATTTTGCAATTTGAATGGCCCAATTTGAAGTTTGTATGGATTAGATATGAATTTTAGAAGTTTTGGACCATTTAAATGAATCGGAAATTAAAATGATTTATTACGTAATTATTAATTAATTTTGAGCTGGAAAAGGAATAATATGACGTCAGCCGGAGAGAGGATGTGCTGACATAAGACGCCACATCGCGCCACGGAAGGACAGGGAGGACGGACATGGCGCCGACGGGGATGCCACGAGGGTTGCCACGTAGGCACGCCGACCTGGCGGCTCGGGATGGCTCCGGCGACGGCGAACGACGCGCGCGGCGACGAGAACCGAGGGCACCAAAAGAGAGAGGAGGTTGCGGTGATTCTTACCAACGCAAAAACGACGACGAACAACGAACGGAGATGGCCGGCGACGAGAAGGAATCGGCGGCGGGGCTCGGGTTGACGGCGACAACGGCTTTCCGGTGGCTTTCGGTGGAGGAGAGGTGGAGGACGGGCTTCGGCTTGCTGCTATGATGCCGACGGTGAAGACGGCATCGATAACCAGCGACGGGAACGGCGACGAGGCACGGCCGAAGTACGAACGAAGGCGGCGACGCACGTGTCCACGGCGACGGGGGCCTTCCGGTGATGTTTGGCGCAAGGGAGATGGATGCCGGGCTTCCTTGAGTCCTTGCGGTGCCGAGGGAGGCGACGGCGCTGTCCGGGGACGGCCGAGACGGCGGCTAGGGGCGGCTGAAAAGATGGCCGGCGACGGATAGACATTGATCTCGAGGGGGAGGTGGCTAGAGCACGGGAAAAACTCGGGAAAAAAATGAGGAAACCGAGGAGGAGATCATGGGGGTTCTATTTATAGGCTTGGGAGGGAGAGTCCCACACCGGGAAGAGATGATTTGGCGCCGGATTTTTAGGGTTTATCCCGAGTTCGTCGGGATAAGAACGGGGCCGAAATTCGCGCGATTTAGCACGGGATTGAGGGGGTTTTTATGGGGGAAACGTAGAGGAGATCGAGAGGAATCCGTTTCCGCAACTAATTTTTGATTTGGGCAAAGGATTAGACCGGATTTGGTGGAGGAAACAAAGCCACAGTTTTCGGGTACTGTTCGGCACTGTAGCAACAGCTGGAGGTTGAAGACGCTACTGTAGCAGGGAGGGAAAACAGACTTTTCGGTCCAAACATCCTTTAATTCTTATAAATAATTACAATGCCCAAATAATTCTAAGAAAAATCCTGAAAATATAAGAACACCCAAAGTATTTAATAAAAATATCTCCAGCTCATTTAAAGTTTAATTTATTTATTTAAATAATTATTGAATTGTTCTTTGTTTTATTAAAATTATTTCTCGAGCTCCAAAATTTCACGAAAAATTTCAGAGAGTACTTTAGGGCATGGAGAATATTTCAAAAATATTTCCAGCCATTATTTTTAATGGAAAATTTAATTTCCTTAATAGTTTCACTTGATTTACTTTGTTTTTCTTTTTATTTAATTTCTAGAAAATAATTTATTAAATGATTTTTATTCCCGAACGAAAATCGGGTTGTGACATCTTCCTCCCCACACCCAGCTTTCCTTCGCCGGCGTCATCCCCTTTCCAATCTCGGCGGTCCTTTCCTTCCCGACCAAATTGATAGAGAGGAATTGTTCCTCTATCCTTCCTTTGTGTTTTCTCTTTTGGAAGTCTCACGGTTTTGTTTGGAAAGAGGGAGAAAAGAAAGATCGAATCAGACCTAAACCCTAGAACTTTTCTTTGCTAATGATGTCCGGTTTAGGCTTGGTCCTGCCCAATCTGCCACTATAAATAGTGTTTTCCGTCGCCCTCTTGCAATCTCGACCCAAACCCTAGCTCGTAGTAGCCTGTAGCGCTGTTGCCATGCAAAGTTTTGAGCTCTGCCGCCGTCTCTTCTTCGGTCATGTCGCCAGCCATCGTCGGTCGTCGCCATGGGTCGCTGCTGCTTCTGTTGGGATCGTGTGAAGGAGGAGAAGCCCGTCCGCTTCTCGGTTTCCACCGGAGAACGCCGGAGCACCGTCGTCGTCAACAACCCGAATGTCTCCGCTGCTTCGAGCTCGTCGCCGTCACCGTCATTCGTCGTCTATCATCGCTAAGTCCTCAGGTGAGTTCCTTTCATCGGGTTGAACCCAGTAGTGCTTTCCATTGCCGCCGCCACGTAGCAGATCGCCATCGACCATAGGGAGCAGAGCTGCTCGCAGCCGGTGAGCCACGTCGATGCCACGTCAGAGCCACGTCAGTGCCAGGTCGTCTGCCAGTGCTTGTGTGTCATCCATGTGTCGTCCGCATAATCAATATGATCTGATCTGATCTGAGTTGTCTGATGTAGGTAGGGTTAATCTTGGTCGTTCGTTTCTCTGTGGACCCGTAGACCTATCGATGGACAGAGTCTACGGTGGACCAAGTCAGGGCTGATGCAATAATCCCAAGTTTTCTTTTCAAAATAATTCCTTATTGCGTCATCAATCCTAAAAATTCTAGAAAATGTTTTAAATAGGTTTAAACTTCTAAAATTCATAACTAATTAATCTTAGCTCGGTTTTAAGTGGTTAAAATTTCTAAATTTATCTAAAATCAAGATGTATACATTAAAAATATCCACATGTACTATTTATGTGTGTTTTGTGCTTTTTTGTTGATTTTATCATTTTTCCTTAGTTTGTGACGTTTTCGAAGAGGCCATTTTTCCTACAGGAGATTCTGAAGATTTTGAAGCTCAGCAAGGCAAGTCACACATAACCCATACACAATTTCTTTGAGCATTTTGATCCTATATTTAAATTCTCAATTTATTTCAAATTTGCATTTATTTTTGAATGACATTGGGTGATATAAATTTATTCCTTTGTTATGGCCAATTTGGATTGATTACCTTATTCCTCGATATCTTGGGTTAAAAATTTTACTAGTTAAACTTTATATAATGGTTTAACTAGAGATCAAGGATAATTTGCTTAGCTATACTTAGAAACTGTAGTGTTATTTTATGTGAATAGTTAATGATTCACTTATATCACTATTATGGATAATTAACCATAGCTCATGATGGTCAACCATGATTGGTTAATTAATTAATTGCCAATTAAAATTTCTTTAATGGTGGGTTGTGAGCATATAGTTTGATGTTTTGATGGGAGTGCTCATGACAATTAAGGACCGATTCACGAGCTACTGTTGTGAAGCATTAACCATACTAACCATAAGCCAGAATGGGCAATGACTGAATCTGTAGTGTAGCATGTTCAGTAGGAGACACCATGGTGATACGTTTTTTTATCATGACAGACAACTAAGTCCACAAGTGGCAGACAACTAAGTCCACATGAGGTTTTGGGCACTAAGTAGTCTCCCTGTTAGGTAACTGGTCATTTCCTGCCGGAGACAATGCTTAGTGGGTGTCATTTTGTTAGATGTATTACGTGAAGGGTCTTGTCATAATTCCTTTCCGAGGTACCATGGCGGTATTGAGGCTCATGGCAACATGTTCTGGGATTGTGTCTTGTGGGTAAATTTGTACACCTCTGATCAGAGTAAAACTATTAAATAGCCGTACCCATGGTTATGGGTTAGGCTAACAATGTTTTTCGTGATTAGTCTCACTGATTATTAATACTTGTGTTAAGCTAATAATAATTATGAGTTGGAATGGTACAGCCAAAGTGGATTGTTTGGATTATATTTGGGCATGATCAACATAGGGTTGCTGTTCAGTGTTGTATATTTTCCTTTCAGTGCGTGGCAAAGGCTGACGAAGAAGATATTTCTATGATAATGAAGATATTTCTATGATAATGAAACATACATAAGGAAAAAAGTATTGTTCGTTACAGTTTTTGCAATATCCATAGAGAACAATCGCTGGGAGGGCAGTCGTCTGTTAGTCCCCCGAGTCTTGAAGGATGTTGGTCAATTTTTAATTTTCTTTTTTCCCGTCAATGGAAACATAATTTATCCATTTCAAATTACTTTTATCATTGTAGTTTTTCTCTAAGCTAAGTCAAATATTTGTACCTTTAACAATGAATTTTAGAAATTCTTACAGTTTAACACGATTGTGGGCGGTATACCCCCGAGATAACCCATGGAGCAGTCAAAAATAGCTGAAGTCAGACTGATAGTCTTCAGGAGGAGATCAAATGCCCGACCTTTTCCTGAGGTCGGGAGCCCCGACCTCCCGACTGTCCTGACTCAGTGTCCTACCCCGACTACGGCTCCTTAGCCCGACCTCCGATCTCCTTGGGTTAGGAGGCTTGCATCGTAAGGATCGCAGAAAACATAAGTAGGGGACAACCAGACAGAAGATGACGTCACCCAATATGACTGTGCAGAAGGTACCTACGGAGAGCGGATCCCAAGACAAGGTGGAGCACAAGATACCCATGGAGCGTAGAACCCATGGATCTCTATGTACTTTTCATATGTTGTTTGTACTTGCTTTTTAGCTTTTAGTCTTAACTTCCTTGGCTCCCAAGTCTTTTTGTAACTAGGCCCCTTGACCTATAAAAGGGAGGACAGGACCGCGGAGGAGGGGATCGATTCTTTGGGAGCTAGGTCTAATCTCTAAAACCCCAAGAACTCTGATCCATTGTACTCGGTTTTCATACACCATCCAACAAAGAACATAGGACGTAGGCTTGTTATCCTCCGGGAGGGCCGAACTTATCTAAAATCTCTTTGGCTCATCTTTTATCTTGAGTCGACCATCACACCCTTTCGATAGATATTCTCGACCACTCTTTCACCTCCTTGGGTAGCCCCTTGAAGGACTGCCGATCTACCCGTCGACAACGATAGATTTTATGTGTTTTTATATTCACTATGACAAAAACGTAATATATTTTTATGGTAAAAATATGTACTATATAATTCATATGTTGTTAAATTGCATGAATTTGTACAAATTAAATTGATGGTTCACGACAACAAAAGTGTTGATTGAGGACAAAATTAAAACAACATGTAATTTACCATGTAATTTAAAACGGATGGAGTAAGTAAATTTTATAGATCTTCGGTCTCTTTACAAGATTTTCTTATTCTGTTGTGTATTGGGGCATTGGGCCTGTTTATCAATCATGCATAGTAATTTACAAGCTAGATAGGTGTCAAATTAGTATCTAGTTGAATTGTCTCATAGATCAGGCTGATCGATCGATCTCATTAGCTCCAAGCGAGCCATAGGAGGTTGGACCGCTTCACTAATACAAATTATTTCATCTATAATTATCTCTCACATGTCTAGGTTTTATGGGCCGTCACAACGAAGTCATCTCAAACAGACCTAAAAAGAGACCGATAAAAATATACTCGTATAGACATGTTAGATGTGCATAAAACTCGAGCTTATCATGGATTATACCTATCGATGATGGGCTCAAATCATGGCCCGACAAAAATAACCTACAATATCTTTGTCGGGTCTTAACAGAAACCCATCACCGATGACACCATCGGTGATGGGCTTCAACCTGAGGCCTGATTGAGATAAAAATTAGGCATGTCACCGATGATTTGAGCTAATGTCATCTCTATCAAACTTAAACTTAAGCCCGTCATGGATATGTTTCGAAATCATTTAACCTAGCCCGAGCGCCGATTTAGATCTACACATGAGCACAAAAATTTTCTAAATCCTCACATATAGCACCACCGACGCCTTCCCTCACGCCCTCCCGAGCTCGGCGTCGTCGTTCTCCCTCACCACCATCGAGCGCCACCGTCCCCGAGCCCGGCCACCGAGCACCACCATGCTCCAGGTAGGTTCATCTCCCTCATGTGTAGCCGTGCTCCCTCATGTATATATCTGAGATGAATGTCATGCCATGTATTGAATCTGAGATGAATGTCATGCCATGTATTGGTTGTATATTGGTCACTATTAATGGGACATGTATAGATCTGAGATAATGTCACTTTTGTTTTGGTTGTATAATAGGACATGTATATATTCTCCTCCATTTCAAAAATAAATTGTATATATGAATGGATGTGTGAAATATGTGAATGTCATATGTGAGTTCTGAATTGAGTTTCCTGTAAATAATTGTATATATGAATGGGGATGTTGGAAATGAGAATATATATCTCTATTTCTCTAATTTTTCAGCGGGTATGGCTAGCAAAGGCCTAAAGCTAGCCAAAAAACAGAATTTATATTTTTTAGGAAACACTCATCGGTGACATAATTTAACTTAAACCCGTCACAGATGACACCATCTGTGACGAACTTAAGTTAAAGCCCGTCACAGATGTTAGTCATCCGTGACTGGCATTAATTGAGACCCGTTTAAAATTATTTCATTGATGATAGACCCTTAATTGACTGAGCTTTGGGTCAAACCTATCGGTGACGGGTTTTAATTTAGGTCCGACAAAGATAAGTGTATTGGTGATGGGTTTTTAGCCGATAGAGATGACTTATCACATTAATGTGTCGTGACGGATGCTGTACCCGATACTAATGAGGGTTACCGTTCGATTGAGAGGAGGGTTCCGTTGTAGTGTTTGCATTATATCGTCGAGGTCAGAAATTAATTCTGGGGTTATATATTATACGATGTAAAGCTGTGCATTAAACCTTTTGGACCCGACATTTGTCACTGTGAGTACGTGGAAGCTTCTAGCGCTTTCGTATATATAATTAAGTGCTGAGCACACGTGAGGAAATTACTCATTGGTAGCTACCTACCTAGTTAATCAAATTGCTAATGGGCGTTCGGCCATGAATTGATTTTTATTACTTTTATGGGTCTTTCATCATTTTAGTTGCCGAGCTCTATTTTATATTTTCTTTCATGATTTCTAGATAAGTTAGAAAATCTACTTAAAATTATTCCCAAGCATTAACATTTAATATTGTTTTAATCATAATTCAAATCACAATCAAGCACGCTAGCTTCCCCAGCACCTAAACATTATGATCTCTGCAAAAGCTTTGTCCATCGACATTGCTTGGAATACTTTTGAAATTAAAATTATCAAATTTCTAATATCTAATTGATTTGTATATGACCTCAAATAATTTTCATAAACTCGGTTTCATCCGTCATGAAGCCGTATATATTTTAGATATACAAATGTTATAAATAACTAAAAAAAATCCCACACAGATACGTGGATATCTTAATTATTTTTATAACTAAGAGAATATTTTTATAACTAAGAGAATTATGTCATATCTTATCATATACATATAATAAATTATAGATGAGACAAAAGTTATAATATCTTATCACGACAAAAGTTATAGATTCTGTCTCATAATAACAAAAATCTAAGAATATGTTGTGAAATAGATCATAGATTTTAATATAAATAATAAAAATGTCTCTTAGATTCAAACAAAAATTATTTTTATCAAGATTATTATGTAAACTCACCTATTATCACTATTATTTATTATCATTGTTATTAAAAGTTAGATATATTTTTAATAAATGGAACTTTATTTGTACCACCAAAATAAACCTAATATATTATTAATACATAAAACATTCTTTTTCATCACATACCTAAATGTTTATGTCAATATTTATTTCTAACTCTACGAATAAATATTACAAAACTATCACTTCTATTGGTTAATATGATAACACCATTAAAAAATAGACATGAATGCCCTTTAATGGATGGAACCATCAAAGACTTTATTTCCTGTTGCCTTCAAACATGGATTGACATTGTCGTGCCTCTCACAGCTAGTGTGAAGGAAGTTGAGCACTATCAGCCTTAACTCAACCATATGTGTGCCCGTGCTATACTTGTGTGGTATAATAGCAGGCTCTGTTATTCATGCTCGGTGTGACATTAATTATTATATGTCACCTAAATTATTTGAAAAAATATTATGATATTAATTACTATATAAATCAGTTTCATGTGTTGTATTATATTTAGCACTATAATAGTTAGATAAGTCATCTACATTTAAATACACCGATTATAAGTTGACTATATAATATAAAAATAATTTTAAAAATGAGCATTTAAACACATTTAATTTTTTATATTGATGTAGTTTAACTTGTATATTTTTAGAGTAATAAATTTTATTTTATAGTATAGAAAATTCTATTTCAAAGACCGTCTATATTTTTTATGGTTCTACCGACTTATATACGTATTTTTGGGATTTATAGCTTTATTATTGTATGTACGTATGTTTATTTCTTTTTTAATCAAACATCCGGTAAATAGTTTCTCTCATACACACAAGAGATTAACAGAAACGGGCTAATCTAATGATTAAAATAATGGATTTATCATTTTAAATGAAAATTAACAAATTATCGAGTGCGCCACGTAACGGTGAACGAGTATTTTGTAGAAGCACCGTATGACCATATCTGTGGAGTAATAAATTTTATTTTATAGAAAATTCTATTTTAAAAAGACGTCTATTTTTTTTACCGATGTACAGTTTTATAGTTTTTTTACTCGTGCGTACGTAAGTATTTTTGAGCGAACATTTTCTAAAGTTTCTTCTGTTTTATATTTTTGTCGTACGTACGTTTGTTTATTTAAATGAACAGTACGTAAAGATTTAGCTTTTTCCATACGTGTGTACGTAGATCTAATCTAATGATTTAAAATAACGGTTTTATCAATTTAAATAAAAATCGATAGTGAAATTATAAAATACCACGTTACATGACGTCTTAAAAGTACTTTTAATAGGAAGATTATGGTAAATGGTTTCACTCATTTGCAGAGGATATTAAGATCAAAATGTATTGGTCACCTACCATGCATCTATAATCACATTAAACAACAAAAATAATAGACTTCTCGTCATAAATGTTTATGACAATGTTGTACCGTCATTAGTTTTATAACAACAAAGGAACCCATTTGTCTTCATTTTCTTTTGTTGCGTCAATTTATTTTCTAAATTCCACTGCTCCTATTTCCCCGTCTCAAATTTAGCATCAAGCTCTTGTACACGTTGATTACATTTATACAATTAATTTAAACCATAATTAGTTGCTATTTGCAATGGTACGAAATTTGTTTGCCTTGTACAGAGGATATAAAATCACTGGTCTATGTAGTGTACACATGCATCTCGCGTGTAATATAAAAAAGGACCTACCATGCTTATGGTGTCATCTGCCAGTCCCCTCCCGAGTCTCAAAAGGTCTTGGTTAATGTCTTGATATTTTTCTTGTCACAACAAATTAAATTTAATTGATCTCCAGTTTCACTACAAGATTTTTTACGATGTTGCTTATTGGGCTTATAAATCATGCTCTCTTCAGGTTGAAAATAATTATTGTTTCGAACGAGAAAATGGTCTTGACAACTATTCTGTTTGTTATAGTGTATATAAATATCAATAAAAATATGATTTTAAATATATGATTTTATTTAAGTATATTTTAAAATGAATCCATACCTATAGTTTCATGTATCTAAGAAAAATATTTTAGTTTAGAATTGTGTATAGTCGGTTTTTTAAATTTAATATCCATTCAAAAACGATAATTATTTTTAATCTGAAGGGAGTAATTTATAAGATAACTAACAGTACGTGTGAAGGATCAAATTAGTGTCTACTAGAAATTAGTTAAAGAGATTGGTTTGGCTAATAGATCCGGCGGATCATCAGCTGCAATCATGGACCATTTGCTTTTTGTCGAGGTCAGAAATTAATTCTGGCATATCTATACGTACTCCTATAGTTATATATATCTGTCTGTATATTAAAGCCTTCTCGATCAGGGATTGTGGTAGTAGTTAATTGTAGGACCTCAGCTACGTACGTAGTTAATTGCGGTGACCACACCCCTTTTTCGTTGAGTGCAGTAGTTAATCCTAGCAAGAATAGAAAAAAATGGGCCTCTTGCATATTTATTTTTATTTTTCTTATTTTGTATTAAATTTATGTTTTTTTACTTTGTGAATTTACTCATGTGTTTTCAAAATGAAGCAGCACATTGCCCCTATTCTTCCTATTCCGTTATTCTATTGTAATGATGTTAACTTTTTAAAAAACCATTGTAATTTTATCTTTGGTTTGAAATTAGATATTTATATTTTATTTTTGTTTGGAATTAGATATTTATATTTTATTTTCATAAAAATGATTACATTTGGTCCAATATATTTGGGACAGTTGCAATTATTTCTGTTTATATGTAATTTTGAAGAAATATTTAAAATTTTGGCATTATGACAACAATATAAAACACATAAAAACATGACCACAATCATGGAGAAAAAACATAATAATATATTCATATCACATTTCAATGTTTTCCATGCACATGGCAACATGTCTACAAAAGTTTTCCATGCACATGGCAACCGTCACCTAGAGACTTAACAAACTAGCAAGCTTTCCCGTTGTCTCTTTAGTTTGTCCTCCTCTTCCCCTCCCTCCTCCTTTTCTAGTTGTTTCTATGTTTGTTACTCCTTCTATTTCGATAAAGCTTGGACCGGTAAGTACTAAACATGTTGATTAGTAATGATTAAATCGATAAAAAATACATAAATAGAACCATGACTTACTTTGGATCATTGTTGTCTTCTCTTGATTCTATTCCTCTTCCCCTTGTCCTTGTCCTTCCCCTTTCCCTTCCTCTCATCCTCCCTCTCTCGCAGTGTCACTTGCACTTAAAAAGAAGCAACATAATTTATAAATGTGATTAGATTCAAAAATAAATACAAACGAGCACCAATACATCTATAACTTACATTGGGTCATTGTTGTCCTCTACTGACAACACTCTTTCCCTTCCCCTTCCTCTCATCCTCCCCCTCCCAGTAGGGCTAGCACTAAATATGATTTCAAAAATTAGTGAGTAGATCCAAAAATGAGTACTAATATAGCTATGACTTACTTTGGTTTGGTGTTGTCCTCTTGTGATCCATGTTGTGAAGAGTTAAGCCTTTTCTTTTGAGAAGGAGTGAGACCTCCTTGACATGTCTTGGCTAGATGCCCTGGTTCATGGCACTCAGTACATGCTTTTCTTTTTTTACTACTACTAACCTCATCATATGCCTTGAACTTAGACTTTCTAGGCCTCCCAGGTTTCCTTCTGAATTTAGGCTTATGGGTTTTGTAACCTAAGTCAACATGTAGCCACAGGTCTTTGGATGTCATTGGAATAAAAGTACTTGCATATGCCTTTCTTAATCTTTCAACAGAGAAGTATTCATGGACAAAGTCATCCATTTGTACCTCTGTTTTAAGCTTTGCAATGGAAGCAAGAGCATGGCTACAAGGCTTTCCAGTCACTTGCAAAGCCCTACAAGTACATGTCCTCAATTTCAAGTTAACTGCATGCCTAAATCTGTTCACTGTCACTTCTGCTTTTCCAGACCCACAAATTAAAACATCATGGTCCTTAATAGCCTTGGATTTAGCGTTCAAATCTTTGATGATATATGGAATTATGATTCTACACATGTTACTGGCACTCTTGGATCTCAAAACAAATTTCTCAATAATCATCTGTCTTGTCATGCATTTTCACAATTTGATATTCTTTTGTTTTTGACACCCACTATTGAAATTTTCAGAAAGGTTATTATTGATGTAATCTATCTTACAGTCTTCTAAAAATTTGCTTCTACTCCATACAAATGGATGATTCTCATCCAACCATTCAAGTGTCGTTGGATCCTTCTCTTCTATATTCTTAATGAAGAAGTTAAACTTGTCAATTGTGAAGCTCTTGGTAGCTACCCACATATTCATCCCATAGAGAGTATCACTGTAACTTTTCTTCATCTTTTTCCACAAGTGCCTCATGCACTCTCTATCCTCAACTCCTGGATATACATCTTTAACAACAAATTCAATTCCCTTGCCAGCATCTATACTGATGACCAAACCTGTGCGGCAAAAATAACCATAAGTTAGGTAACAACAACATGAACTTGAAGTGAAAGAGGCAAATAGTAGCCATATGTACACACTTGGAGGAGCACCAATTGCTTTTTCAAGTTTTCAATAAACCAACTCCAGCTTTCCTTAGACTCTAACTCAATAACCTCATATGCCACTGGAAATAACCGATTAAGACCATCTACTGCAACAACCGATGCCAATTGACCTCTTGACCTGCCTGTCAAGTGAGATGCATCCATGGCAATATATGGTCTACATCCTTGTAAAAACCCATCAATGCATGACTATGTCACCGTTGACATGGGCACCGTCAACACATCTAGTGCTAGTTTTGAAAGCATGGGCTATGTCATCTTGTGATCATTCATCACCTGAGGACGTTAAAGTCTTGTACTTCATGCCTGATGGTGTCGCTGTCCAAATAGTTGGACAACTCTTCGGCTGGACCATACAATCCAACGTCTCCACTTGCCGCCAACGAACTGCTACCACCATGGTTTGAAGATGAGTCACCCCAAATTCTGCCCCACTATTGCTTCTTCTTACCTGCTGCAGGGGCAGGTGGGGGTCTGTGCTGGCGAATTCCCTGAAACTTTAGTTCATACTTTGCAAATACTTTATATAATTTAGATCTAACCTCATCATAATAGGGACTATAATCTACCCCTATAGTATCTCCAATGAGTGATATAATATTGGAGAATCCCCTTAATTTTCCTTTAGGATCTAGTATAAATGCAAAAGCATACAACATAGGGATACTTTTCTAATATTTTAAATATTTTTGTTTCATGTTAAAGACATCTTGCATTAAAAGATTATCATTTTCATATTATTTTAACAAAATTGCAATTTCAAGAATATTAAGCAAAATTAAATTAGCAGTTGGATAATAAACTAGCAACAAAATAAGAATGCAGTCATAAAAGGTTTCAAGAAATTAGTGAAACCTTTCAACAATTTTTAGGTTTGCTCAGTCAGTATTGGCTAAGCGTCACTGTTTCTTTGGCCATTACGTGACTGAAGGAAAATAGTTAGTAATTCGCTATAAGGTAAAACAACCTTTGACATTAAATAAGTTGCATTCCACTGATGCTTCGCGTCGGTTAAAAACTTACGTGCTTTCTTACCGGATGCATGACAAAACCTCTTCCATGTAACAATTCGTGTGTTAGAATCAGTTAACCACGTGATTGCTTGACAAATAATGTCGATGTGAGCACTCACTCTTTTTAACCCAGACTTAACATAAATTAATTATATAGCATACACAACGGTGATGTAGAAGAAAAGACTCAACATAAACACAAAATAAAGGCTACAAAATTTTCATTGCCCTAGAATTAGCAGATGCATTATCTAATGTGACAACAAATATTTTATCAGCAAGATTAAACTCGTTAATAACCTTCCTAATTCTCTCACACTATATTTTCACCGGTGTGTGAAACATCAATTAACCTAAGGCCTATAACTCTTTTTTTATCTGCCAATCATCATCAATAAAATAAACAACTACACTAAGGTAATCCTCCCTAGTTCTACTACTCTATATGTCCGGGGTGACACTAACAAAAAAGATTCATGTACTAAATAATTCCTTGAGTGAACTACAACTCTTCTCATAGACATTTTGTAAATCACGAGTTATGGTTTGCCTACTAACACTTTAAACATAGGATTATACAAAATTTGAATGTAATTTTTAAAAGCAGGACTTTCACCAAAGTTCAAAGGTAATCTTGTCTAGCGATTAACCGGACAAGAGATTCACGACCTACCATAGGATCGTACTCCCAACTACGTATCGTACCATCTGGATTTAGAAGAAGTTGTTGCTGCCGGAGTTGGATTCCTTGCTTCCTCGCACAAGTGTTCTGTACCACCAGATGATTTTGCAGATAATATACTTCTACATATTCTATAACATGCTACTGTTACCTTCCTTCCATCAAGGCCAGTCACAACCACCTCATCAAAATGTTGCCAAACACCAGAAGTTCTCGATCTCTTCGAGCCAGTGTTCGTTGAAGCACTCCCTCTCACAGTGTCGGAATATCCTTCTGAAGCCGCCACCGCCACCTGAACCGGTACATCCTCCACAACCAGTGGTGTTGGAGTTGATCCAGAGGCATCGTAATCACCAGTTGGGAATGACCCTGACATGTAATTTGGGTCGAAATCACCCAACGTGAATGACCGCGACCGATATGGATAGTTCGGATCCATTTCGAAATGTTCAAATTAAATAAACAAATTTCAAATTATTTATTCACTTCACATAAAAATATAAATAATACATTACATATGAATATATCACTTACATACTTTCCTACCGCATTGTCTTCACACTTCTGCTTTGCACTATTTTCAACACCGAAACTATTTTTCATTTTTGATAAAATTTGAGCAAATTTTGTCTAAATCAAAAATTTAAACTACTAGAGAGCACAAGAGAACACTTAAGAGGACAAGATAAGATGTTTGGGGTGAGGAGAAGTGGCTGGGGTGGGTGCCTTATTTATAGGATGAAATTTCACTTTTTTTGATTTTTTCGAATTTTTATGAATTTTTTTGAGCTGTAACGACTAATTTGAAAAAACTAGCCGTTAGGGACAGGTGTAAGAACTAGCCGTTAGGGACAGGTGTAAGCGTCTGATTTGTCGTGAAGCTAGCCGTTAACGGTGCCTGACGGCCGACCTGTGCCCCTCTGCCATGTGTCGTTGCCTATTGCCCCCCTCCCGCGCATCGTGCCAGTCCGTGGGTCGTGCCCGGACCGGCACAATACAGTAACTGTGTCGTGTCGTGTTGGCTCACGTGCTCGGGCAGCGGTCCAGGCATGGCACGTCTTACCGGGCCGTGCTATAGTGCTCACGTGGCCAGGCCAACACGGGACGGCCTGGCCCATCTGACCAGCCCTAGCTATAGGTAGCATGTATGTTCACTATTGAAGATCTTGTTGCATTTTTCAACCATCTGAGCACTAATTGGATAACATAATGACTTCTACTTACAGACATGATAGTTATATGCAATTAGTTTACTTTTATCCAATAACTTAACCCAATTTTTCGCCAACAGTTCAGTTTGGGAGCTGATCAGAAGAAGAATCATTGTTCAACACAGACTGAGAACTTGCATTTGGGGATGATAATCTATGTCACCGTTGATGTTATAGTCAAGCAGACTATTTTTAGGAGTATGATGTAGCTAACCTTTGGTATATGGACTGTTATGGGCTAAGCCATCTGCCTCACCAGGGCTAACACATGAACGGGCCCTTCTCACTTGGATCCAATAAAGCTTGGGACGGATGCGCGGCATGGGTCCTTATCTGATGGTCAGAAATTTGAGTGCAATCACATTTTTTCTTACACTAGTGACACATAGACATCTTTTTATAGTATTGAGGAAAAACTATTTTGAGTCCTAATGTTTTCTCGTTTGCTTAAATACCATTCAAATGATTATAGAAAATTTTAAAAAAATTTGACAACAATCATATAACATATCTATACAACTTCATAAAATCTTAGATCCAAACTCAACTCATACGTCGAGATATAAAAGACAAATTCAACGTTTGAATATGAATAGTAGTGTATTATTGATGCTGAATTTGTGTTTTTTTAGATATGTAGGTCAAATTGAACTAAATTTTTGATGGACCTATAAATATCACTATTCTATACATTGTCAATTTTTATCGGTCGACGTACGGCGGAATGATCTGGACCGTTCACCTGATGCAACATCGATCGAGATGACCTCGAGAGAATGAGTATGCATTGCTTCTTGCACATATGCATATATGCATGCATACCGCGAATATTCCAGTGAAGTGGACGCGAAGAAACGAATCCCACACCTCCACATGCATTATATATATATTCGTTAGCTTGTAAACTCTAGCTATACATATATATCATTTCATTTGGTGCTTTATCGATCTTCTCCTACCTAGCTAGCTAGATATAGATAGCTCAGATCGAAAGACACAAATGGGGGGCAATGGCGGCGGCGGCGGCGACGGCGTGACGGTGGTTGGGCGGGCGGAGATCGACATGAGGGCGCCGTTCCGGTCGGTGAAGGAGGCCGTCGTCCTCTTCGGCGAGAGGGAGAGGCCTATGCTCGCCGGGGATGTTCATGGACCTGGACTACGCCGCCTCGGATTAATGGTAACTGTTAATTTGTTTCCTTCTTCGAGAAAAAGATTTGGTAAAAATGTGGGTTATATTTATATATGTTTTCACAAGATAAATGTAGTGTACTACACCGTTCAAATTCACTCTACTGCAGAGAAGTCCTCCACAGTTAATATATTAAAACAAAAGGTTATTTTCACCACTTTTCTGGTGTGCAAACTGCAAAATCCTCCTCGAATTTTTTTAAAGTACTTGTGTAGCAAGTGTAGGTACATGCTGCTGGAATGGAAATCCTGTTGATAATTATTCGGTATATTCCTGATTATTATTCGGTATTTGCAAGGTAATTCTGGTGTGCAAACTGGAAAATCCTTTTTTTAATTAAGAATAAAAACACCCAAAATTGCCTCAACAAAAACTTGAGCTTGCTTACGCCGTCGACCAACTAAACTACGCTCATTTCATAGTTAGTTACGTTATTGATTTAAGATTACGACATGCTTAATTAGTTGTCAAGATGCTTTGATATTCCTTTCTTCCGAGCCAAGAAAAAACAGGTGACAAAAAAAGTACAGCCTTTCTTTCGCCAATGTACAGAGGTGTCCTGGCCTCTTGTGGTAAAATCAACATGACAAAGTACTCCCTCCGGTTGTTAACGGTTGACGTCATTGACCGTTGACTATTGATTATTAGACTTACCTTTCATCATTTAATTTGTTTTATATTCAATCCTTAATGTAAAATGTAGAAGTATATCCAATCATTTATGTAAAATGTAGAAGTATAAGATATGATTAATGTACCTTTAATAGAATAAAACAAATCGTAACAAAATAAATAATAATAATGTATCATTTTAGTAATTAGCTTCCTTTGCTAGCTAACTTGTTAATTACCCATAAATGACAATTAACAAATATACAATATGCGTAAATATCTATACTAGACATTATTAGTGGTGGTGGCACTACTTTTACAATTTTTACAAATTAATTCTTAGTACTCTTTAATATTATGCGATAGTTTTATATTAGTTTAAATTAAGTAAATACCATTTAGATAAGTAAACGAGTAAAAAAACATATTCCATTAAAGATATATATTTTGTGTATGACATATTATTATTATAAATATTTTTACTATAACAAAGTATTGGCAATTTGATATTCTCTCTGTTTTGTGTTATAGGTTACTTTGATTTTTTAAAGTCAAGTTTCATGAAAATTTTATCTAATTTATAAAAAACTTAACAACACTTATACTACCAAATTAGTTTTATTATATCTAATATTAAATATATTTCGATAGTTTTTTATATTGAAAATATTGATATGTTTTAATAAATTTGATTAAGGTTAAAGAAGTTTGATTTTAAAAAAATCAGAATGACTTATAATATAAAATAAAAAGATCAATACTTAGATTTACAAATTACTGTCAAACAATGTATATATATCTTGGTCCGACAGAATCGTGTTGCCACAACACCGCCCGCAATATGGCCAACTGTTAAGCAACAACAAGTCGCCGGCGCAGTCGCGGCGGCAACACGCCACATGCCGCTGCCAGAGACGGAGGAGCTGGAGGAGGCGAAGCAGGAGCTGGAGAAGGAGCGGTCGGAGAAGCAGAAGATGGCCGGCTGCATCCTGTCCCTGCAGGAGGAGCTCAGCAACGCCATGAGGGAACTCAAGAAGCTCAAGGCACACGATGATGACGGTGACGGCGGCGAGGCGGCCGCCAAGGTGATCGACCTGCAGGTGGAGGACCTCAAGTTCATCGAGATCGACGACAAAAGCCGCAGTCGCCGTCGACTGTGACGGCAGCGGGGAGCGCGTCCCTGGCGAGTTCCAGAAGAGGAGGTACGTGACGTTCGCCGAACCGCCGACGGCATCAGCGTACGACCGCGCGCCACCGCAGGCACCATTGCCGGACGTGGTGATCGAGCTGCGTCATCGTCACAATCACAACGCCCCCTCGCCGCCGCAGCTCCGCGAGGTGCGGTTCCTGAGGCAGATGTCGGCCGGTCACGGTATGATGAAGGCGGCGGCGGCAGCGGCGGCCGATCAGGACGGGAGAAAGAAGAAGAAATCGCTAATTCCTCTGGTGGGAGCACTGTTCATGAGGAAGAAGAAGAGCAGCAGCAGCAGCTGCAGCTGCCACGACGACGACTCGGCGCTCAACCCGCGCACCTCCTTTTGATCCTACCCGTCCGATTGTTTCATCGGACACTTCTCCACCGTTGGATATTGAATTACAAAATATATACAGTATATACAAGTACAGTATAGTACTCGTATCGTATATAAGCCAACAGTACACGTAAACACCTTGCATGCTTATTTTGGATCATTAATAAACTTGAGATATAATATACAATGGATGTGATTTGTTTGTAATTAACTTTGTACACGAGTACATGCGATGCACCGATCAATAAAGAGAACGCGTAATGGAGCGTTAATGATCGGTATATATGATTAATTAAGTAGGCATGCAGTTGCAATTAATTCATAATCAACAAGATTGACGACGACGATGGACGACATGTATCTATGCGATTGGAGGCGAGAGGCGAGGCGATCGACCGATCAAAACTGCGGCCGCGACCGGACGTCGACCACCCTGCAGGTCGCCGGTGCCGCCGACTTGTTGAAGAACTCGACGCAGTCGGCGATGGCCTCGTCGTAGTGCGCGTTCAGCGGGTGCAGGTTCGAGCTGCACGACCGCTTCGGCGCATCCCCGCCGCCGCCTCCACCTCCACGGTGGTGGTGATGGTCGTCGACGGAGGAGAAGGTGACCGTCGGCGGCCGCGGCGGGAAGGAGAAGAGCCCGACGAGCATCCTCCGGAAGCCGTCCATGATCCTGGACGGCCACCTCATCTTGGCCTTGCTGTGATGAGAATGGGATGCTTTCCTCCTAAAGCTCTTTGCTTGAAGCCTAGACATGATTCCTTCCTTCCTTGATGCTAGCTAGCTATGATCTACACCTGCCTAATTGATGATGGTGTGGCTTAATTTGTGGTGACCTCTGATCAGCTTGCAAAATTATTTTTGTTGCAAGTTATGCATGTACTACTTCTGCAAGTGTGCTCACTGATGGTCCTATGTATAAGTGCCTACTGGTGCTTAATTTATACATATGCAATGTTAAGGTGCTTAATTTATACAAATGTAATGTAAATTGTTGATGGGGTGCTGGGCCAGCAGAAGAATTTTGGTGGGGATGGGGATGCCTTTTGGAAATTTTAAGGCTTGAAGGTACAAGGATCCATGTGCACTAATCATCACTTAAGGACCCCTAATTTCTTTTGTAATTAAGATGTCCTTCAATATTTTTGCATAGAGAAAAGGGCGAAAGGTTTGGTTTTGAAGTAGTAATTATGACCTGACAATCATCAATTTCAGTATGTGTTTTTTTAGATATGCTAAGATTTATATATTCAGATCAACTAATTATAAAATGATCTACTGTGAATACAATTTGGGGAGATTTTTGACATTTAGCCGTAAACACAGGTCCCGCACAAATAATATGGGAATGAGCTATTTATACGCCTAGACATAATAAGACAAACTAATTAGGTGTGTAGGCTAGTAAGTGGATAATAATTAATGCAATTGCTAGGCACATAGAAAAAATATTAGTAAATGGTAAAAGTTAGAAATTAGTGTTGGTTAATCTCATTTTTTGTTATAAAGTACATAAAACACTGCTAATTGCGTACGTCTAGATGGTGACTCATCTTGCTGGGATCTTTGGAAACATCTAACATGAAGATGAAGTAAACAAACATATGTAAAAGAAAAATATTACTGCCAATGTTAATTAATTTATTAGCTATAAAGGGGCGCGCAAGTTGCGCTTGGATGTAGCGAGGTGACTTTTGTCCTGGATAATGTTCTGTAATCCTGGTTGTTATTGTTAAATTTCGCTATGCGACAGATGTTTAGCTTAGCTTATAATTGCATAAGAAAAATAATCGTGGTTAATAAACTAATGTGAAACTTTACCAGTATATATAATTCAGCCTTTTCAGTTAACTCAGGAAATGATCGAGTACATTGTTAGGAACAATAGATGGTTCTACCACTCACTTTCGGTTGTGCGTTAATTAGTGAAGCAACAAAATATGTAAGAAAATTAATTACCACAAACATTAATCACTTGGTCCATGGATGAAGACATTGATTTTCTGTCTTACAAATTCATATATATTTTTATGTGCCAGCCTTGATCATTTGGTCTAATTACCAAAGATTTAAAACACATGATTCTTTATGATCAAGGATGAGCTAATTTAGATTAACTAGATTGGTACCCCACACGCTGCTGCGGGAGAATTATATGATAAAACAGTCTTTATATATTTTGTACATTGATAAATCACTAGACCAGGTTCGATTATCTCTAACAGGCTTAAAGCACCATCTCTATCGGGCAGGGCCCCCGTCCCTGACCAAAGGTCAGTGATGTGAGAAAATATCTCAATCGGACATCCGCCCGTCACGGATGACTCTCATCTCTGACGGACCTAGATTATAGCTCATCATGGATGAATCTCATCTCCGACGGGCCTAGATTACAGCCCGTCACGGATGACTCTCATCTCTCGACTAGCCTAGATTATAGGCCCGTCACGGATGAGTATAATAAAAAAATAAATTTCATTTTTTGGTTAGCCTCTGGCCTTTAGCCCTCACTCGTGTGCCTTCCCAATAGGTCACCCATCCTGTGAATGCCCTCACTCGTGTGCCTTCCCGATAGGTCACCCATCTTGAAATTGCACAAGAACTAGCACAATTAACCTCTTTGGAGATTGGCTTTCAAGAAAGAAATTGTAGTTTGTTGGTATAAGTATTCTGTTAACCCTATTAACTTCAAAATGTTGTTTTGAAGTTGTCATATTTTCAAATTCAAATTCAAATTGTTCAAAAAATACGTTATATAGAAAAATAACCAAAATAAAAGTTGTAAATCTTCGTAAGTTATATAACTTTGTTGTTGATAATTTTTCCATTTGAAATCATTTAGTATGTAAAAATGTTGTTTGAATTTGTCATATTTAAAAAAGTCATCCGTGACGGGCTATAATCTAGGCCCGTCAGAGATGAGATGAGAGTCATCCGTGACGGACTATAATCTAGGCCCGTCAGAGATGAGATGAGAGTCATCCGTGATGGGCTATAATCTAGGTCCGTCAGAGATGAGTGTCATCCATGACAGACGCTAACTTGGTGCCCGATTGAGATATGTAATGTTATCTCAATCGGACCTAAACAACCGCTCGTCACCGATAGGTGTCATCCGTGACGGGCCTGAGTTTTATACTCATCCGATATGTCGTGTGACCATATTTCAATCGGATGATTTTTCGGCCTGTCACAGATGACTCATCCGTGACGGCCCACTAATTCTAGCATGTTACATGCCGTTACGAAGAAAGGTTATGTACTAGTGAATTATTTAAAGATTATAAATGGTTGAGTTGTATGTGGTTTTTGGAGATAGGAGATATAATTTGCACTCTTGATAAATCATCTAAAGGCTCAATTAAAATGATTGAGGTGATATGGCTTTAGGAGAGAAGAGAATTAGCATTAATTGACTATATTTGGTGGGATGAAATTTATAAATATGTAGGATTACCATAATTCATCCTGTGATTTCTAAGCTGTCTCCCACTCTCTAAAAAGAAAAATAAGAAAAAATGTTTAATTGAAAAATTGAGATGAGGCTGGTCCACACTTAACAGTGACGAACACACGTATGATTAGTAGCTCTTGCGGATATTAATTTGGTGGGTACTGAACTCCATTGCTTCTGCCCAACACATATCTTAACTAATTGCGAGCTTTTAGGATTAATCAAATCGATACGTACGTTACTCCATCCATCCTAAAACGTCACAACTATCGCTAACATAAAAAATATAGAATTATTAATCCACCTTCTCGTTTAAATTACCAATAAATACAATGTATGCACTTATGATATCTTGAAAATAGAGGATAAAAAGATAAATTTAAAGGATGGAAGTTACCGGCTACATATGCATTCACGCCTTATATTAGAAAATATTGAAAAAAATAGTTTGCGTATTTTTTGGGGACGGACAGAGTAACAGCTAGTCTGTTTAGACCCACACAAATATATATCAGCGCTAACTTAACAAATTAATTAATTAGTGTTCTTTTAGATGAGGAATGTAAGGACGGTTGAAACATCTGTCTGTGAGTACATAGATAGATTCTCTTTTGGATAAAGGAAAAAAACAAATATGCATCTCTGACTTATTGAGAAACAACGGTTAGAAAACGGGAAACAGGAAGCACCCACAATAATTAATACTCACAGAAGTAACCATTTTAGGCTTTCTTGGTTTTGGGCAGGATTCAAGATTAATTATACGTTTTTTTACCTCCGCACAGTAATGAATCTACGATATTTTAGCTTAGAGTTTGTTGTAAAAAAAATTCAACACAATATTTTGATAATAATTATAAAATTAACAATGTGATTAGGTATATATGTACTAAGTAACATGATAAAGTTTTAATTCTTAGATTAAATAGAAATGATTTACTAAATACAAATGTAAATACAATGTAAATAGTTCAAACACCATACGATAATTGAAAATATATTTATAAAAGAGTATTAGAGACTTTCATTGAAGGGACATGAATGTCTTCATTATATCATCTTCATCAACTTGAAAAAAATATCTCGCTCAATGAAACTAACTAGATAATCATTCAAAAGACTATTTCTTATCTTATTTCGTAATTTTGTTTTCAATAAAACATTGTAGAAAATGCTCTTTCAACACTTTTCGTTGCCACATATAGAAACAATACCAATTTGAGAAGCTCATAGACCATATCATACATTTTGTGTCTTTTTGTTTCAACAAGCTTAATTGAGAGATCAATAGTATTTTCTAAACTTTTGAAACTATTATGTTGTGTCATGTCATCAATATAATTATGCATCTACAATTCAAGTTCGAGCAAATTATTATTTGAAAACTCCTTTGGGGTAGAACTCAGCTAGTATGTGCGTGCATCAAAAAAATTAAATGAATTAGAAAGATTGAAGGCGGACATACAAGACAATAACTCCGTATTAATCTCATCAAAAACCGATTATAAAGTTCTTAACTTATTTGATCAATGACACCAATATATATTTGTCTTCTAAAGTGGTCATCATTGGTTTGCTTTCGGGCACGAGTTCTCCTTGTTGATTCTCCATAAGGGACATAATCACCATCCATTGTAAAAACATCAACACCATGTTTATCACAAAATGAAGTGACCCTCTCAATAAAATTATCCCAAATCATCAGATCTCAATTCTAGCATTCTTTTCTTTGCCACATTAACAAGTGATATTGCGCTGGAGACAAGATTCACGCTGAAGAGAAGATATGTTGCCATACATTTTTAAATTTTTTAATATATATATATAATACCCCCTCACGTGTGGACCCTAGGCTATGCCGGGGCCTACCCAGCATACCCTGTAGATCCGCCCCTGCCTCCACATATGTATAGGCAGGGGTAAAAGGAATGAAATACAATTTGAACAGAGTAATAACAGTGGGCACCTGGTGGGTTATAATAACTCATCAAGCATGCCCTAATATAAAGCAGTTTATGGCGATCGACCTTGAATGAATTGCCTTCCTAGGCGATCAAGGCGAAGAAATACGGAGGTTTCTCTGCTTTACCCATCCGCATCAGAATTCAGAAACCTCCATCTGGTGGATCTGGCTGCGATGAACCCAGCCCAATCGACCATGGGTGCCTGGCAGTGATAGGAAAAAGCTCGGTCATATCCTTGGCAATGGACGACTACTATCTGGCATCCTAGCTAGTTCCTATGTCATGTGTCATGTCATTAATATTTTCTAAACTTTTAAAACTATCATCCTGTGTTATGTCATCAATATAATTATGTAGCTGCAATTCAAGATTGAGCAAATTCTTATTTGAGAACTCCTTTGGGTAGAACTCAGCTAGTCTGCGTAGCTTCTATGCATCAAAAGAATTAAATGAATTAGAAGGATTGAAGGCCGTCATACAAGACAATAACTCCGTATTAATCTCATCAAACCGATTATCAAGTTCACTTATTTGATCAATGACACCAATATATATTTCTCTTCTGAAGTGGTCATCATTGGTTTGCTTTCAGGCACGAGCTCTTCTTGTTGATTTTCCATAAAAAACATAATCACCATCCGTTGTAGGAACATCAACACCATGTTTATCACAAAATTAAGATATGTTGTCGTATATTTTTAATTTTTTAACACATAAATATTTATATATATATAATACCCCCTTATGCATGGACCCCAGGGTATGCCGGGCCCCCTGGCATACCATGTAGATCCACCCGTCACTGCGATATCAGTGGCGGTAACCGCTTATTTAGCAAAAAAAGATGCGGCTAAAAAAATAGAAAAACCACTTAAATGTGTGGAGAAATTAGGGATACTTAGAAAAATATATAGGATACTTGGAAACCTAAATTGTGGATGTAGAATACAAAAATTCAACATGACCTTTTCTATATTATGGACTTCAAAGCAATTCAATAATTCATATTACAACAATTCAACAAATCTCATATTTTAATGCATCATGAATTCCACATGTAGCTGAAATAATAGTGTCCACAATATAATGTCCACATCTACAAAGACGATAGCTCATATGGCAAGCGAGACAAATAAAGAAGTTATAGTTGTTTCACTGACAGAGAGCATAGTTAGTTGTTCCACTAATTATATGTTATGTTGGACTCCTTTGTTGACATGAGAATCAATCCATATGAGTGAAGCAACCCAGCCTTGTATTCCTGCCAACTTTGACCCGTCCATGAGGCTGTTGATTGCCACTGATGATACAATTGAACATACCACTGAGGCTCTCGCCACTCATACACCCATGTAGGAGGAGGATAATCAAAAGCAGTGGGACGGTTGTACACGTATGTTGGATATCCACTTTCAATGCTGGAGGCACTGAATGAGCTGTAGCTATCTTATGGTGTGTCAAAATGTTGTTGTTGTTAACCTTCCAGAGTACTGGTAGTTCGTTGAGAGCTTGTAACACCATGATCTTGGTCCTAGGTAGCAGGAGCGAAATCGGCCTCATCTGCAAATCAAAACATAGAAAGAAAATTAATCAGTCGTGAAAATTGCATGGTGAGGGTTGAAATAGTAAGTAAACTATATCATACCAGTGAATTGAATCTGGCTGTGCTGATTTGACTATGATGTGTGACCTGTAGAAGGCACAGCAGTGGTCCTTGGCCTCCTTGACCCCCTTTGCCTCCGTCATCTGTATTAGTTTGTGAGGTACTCTCATTGGACCCTTGGTAGTCCGGGCTTCCTTCAGTCTCATCATCGCTATCAGCACTCTTCGCCCGTGTTGCTAGACCTTTTTTGGATGGAGGTTGTTTTGGCAGCTGTCGAGTCTTCCTTTTTCCAATATGAATCTCTGTTGATGAGGAATTTCTCTCACGCGCTGGCCTGGGATATCTGCTTAGCTCCAGTGCAGGTCCGTCCTTGGCTACCTGTGATGAACTAGGCGTGCCAATTGGTTTTATCTGTTAACCAATAAGAAATAATAAATAGATACATACGTTAAGGTTAAAGTTAGATCCTACCAAATCGGCTCAGGGAATCAATTTACATATATTGGCTCTCCCGAGGCATATTTAAACTAAGTGACTGGGATAGATCGACTATGCCGAGATAGTATAAATCACATAATCTAAATATACATCAAGGCAACAAATATATGTATTTATAACCTAGCCGATGCTGCAGATCTAATGTGTATCGGCTATTACTCCGATGTATCTTATGAAAAGATATCAATCAAACCTAAATGCGTTAAACCTAGATCAATTGGCTATCGGCTAATGCCAACAGACTGATACTGGCTTAAGGCATTTAACCAGATTGAGATCTTAATATAATAGGCAGCTTTAATATATCTAATAGCAAATAATGCTAAAAGATTATTAAAACAGGTAAGGCTTGCTAAAACCCCAGCACTGTCTCTACAAGTAGGCATCTAATCGAATAGTTCTAAATACTTCTAAAAGCGACTTAACAGATCACAGATGATGCAGCATTAAGTACAAAAATATAGTATTAGATCTATATAGGCCGATGTAAACCCCTCAAGATGGTAGATACAACATATAACTTAGTCCAACATCTAGATCTAGCTCTATAGACTGCTGTCTCCCAAGATAAACGAGCCGACGGCGAGATAGATCTAGACATTGTTCTAGATTATATGCCGTATATGATAACTTGCGCAGTCTACAACATCAAACCTAGAGTATCATGATGATGTAAGCACTAGATTCGACGGAATAAACCACTAATGACGAGAATTTACCTTATTTGGGGTTCGAATTGATGCAGCCCGAAGCTAGATCAAGAACTCATCTAAAAGAAAATAGGAGACGATGCGCCAAAGTTGTATTGAAGTGACTGATTGATTGTACAGGGGGTCTTGGGTCCTATTTATACCCAAGTACAACAAAGCCCATGTAGAACATGGTTTCTATCTAATCTACTATTTAAAATACGACAATATCTCGGGATACAGTCTCATGTCGCATTACAAAAGGAAATATCTAAACAAAACCCTATTTTATAGATACAATTGCCATTACAGGACTTTATCCATAGATGGCAATATCTTAACGAACATTTGGGAACCGAATCTTCCTTTTATCTTCAATCTTCTTTATCGGAAACGGTTCCATCTTCTCTGAATCGGAATCGGCCATCGGCTGTCCATGTCTAATTCGGCCTTAGCCGACTGGCTTCCCAGCCGATTGAATCGTAGTCGACATGGCCTCAGCTTCCACGCAGACCACTATCCCGATCCGATTCCGCTTCAATCTCGGCTTGACCTTAGGGATTTGGTTACCAAATTTGGTTGTTAACACATGCTCCCAAGTCCGTGATAAGATAATATCGTGGATTTGTTGATTTTTTCAAATTCCCGTGCACTTTTCGCCCAAATCCATTTTGGCTGCCAAAAACTCTTTAAATACTGCCCGCCCGGCGTTGAAACAAGCCACGCTGTCACTTCTCCGGACTGAAACCTTAGCCATCAAATCCTTCTTCTTCCTCTCTCCTCGGCGACTTCGCGGCGACCTCATCGGAACTGTTCCAAATGCTGCCGACGCGCACCCCGGAGCAACATCCTTCCGGCATCGATGGCCTCTTCAAGCGCTCCATCCGACACGATCCCCGCTGAGTACCCCGAGGTAAGCTCCCATCGGCTCAAACCTGCTCTTTTATCGCAATCTGGTTCTTTTTTCCCCTTTTCTGATTTCATCATTCCTTCTCTACGATCTGTAGCACCTTACCCACCAAATCGTGATTCCCAGCCTCCTTCACCCCGACCAACTGCTGTTAGGGCCGATCGGCAACGTAGACCCCATTGAGTTCATTAATGCCGAAACCGATCGGATCCCATTTAGGTTTTCAACTCCAGATCTAGCTTATTGGACGGGAGCCTTCAAATCCTGGCCATCCACGGATGAATCCTGGCCGTCTTCGTATGCTAGGATGGCTGCTAGCAAGCAAACCTTCTGGGACGAGATAGGAATCAACCAATGGATAGCGCTAACCCTTGCTGATATGCCTAAGGACGAACCCCTTCTATCGGCTACCAGCTATTTCTGGTCGGACACAATAAACGCTTTCCTATTCAGGCAAGGGCCGATGACGTCAACTCTGACGGATATAGTGATTCTAACTGGTTTAGATATAACATCGGATGCCAACCCTTCCGATCTAAACATCAAATGCCAACACATCTTCAAGACTAAGAGCATAGGCGGCTGGAGCGGCTATATTTCGATGAACATGAGGGACGGCCCAGTCTCCAGCAGGGAACACATAGCTTTTCTGATGATGTGGCTAGAGAAATTTCTATTTTGCGGATCAAGCTACAGGCCAACCACCAACTGGCAACACGTAGCCGAGGCGTTAGTGGAGAAAAAGCAAATCCCTTTAGGGACATACCTGCTCGGCTATTTGTATCATATGCTTAGCAATGTACCGGCCAAGCTAGCTTTGAAACAATCCATCGGCACTGGAGGCCCCTGGTGGCTGCTGCAGATATGGCTCAATCTATACACTCACAAGGTCGCCAATCGGGCGAGTTTGCTTGACGCCGATTTCCCACGAGCCAAGCCGATTTACCGTGATGATGAAGAAATAACGACTCGGCGATGCGCATCATACGGGGAAGTTGCCTCCACCTAGCCAGGCTCCAAGCTATCGGCTGAATACTTCAAAGATTGGTTTAACAACTTCTAGAACGGATTCTCAGCCGATTCCAGGATTTGGTTTGCCTATGATAAGTTTAGCCATTTTGAGCGGCCAGACGACCTTCAGCTCGATGAGATCAACAATCCAAAATTTGAGAAGCCGAGGGAAATCCTCATAACTACCATATCCCCATGCATCCTGCCGGTTGGCATCCACCAAGGCCGAAACATCCAGAAGACCTACGAGTTTTACCATCCGTCGCTGCAAGACAGCGCTTGGATTGGGCCGACCGCCGATTGGGCTGTTCTTTCGAGACAAGATTCAAACCCAGAGGCATGATTGATGGCAGAATAATGATGCATCGGCCGATGAGTCTTCCCGGTCCTCCTCTCGACCACATTGGAGTCATTGAGCTGGCAATCACCAGGACGAGTGCTTTTAGCCGATGGTGGGCCGAATGGAAATCACATCTCTTCCATCAATCGGCTTCCATGTACCTAACGACCATCGATCCTGAGATGATTCCACCGGTAAGATTTTTCCTTCATAGCTCCTCCTTTCTTTATCAGCTCATTATATGCACATCTTGTTACTCATGCTTTTACCCTTGCAGACAAACGACTCCTCTCCTCCCCGGGTCAGCCGATCAGGAGTAGCCGTTAGCTACGGCCAAGGTATATTGCCGAACGGCTGTGGGTTGGCGCCATCGATCATCGGCTTCAATGCGCCGAAAGTGGGCACACTCCTCCATTGGCCAAACTCGCGAGCCGCTCCGTCGGACGAAGCGAAGCAAGCCATCGGCTACCACCATGTCGGTTGCGCCGAAGAAAAAGCCTGCTAAGAAGCAAAAGCCGAGCACAGCCGACAACCTGTCCCCAATCGACCCAGCAATCAACGCGGCGCTCGATGAAGAAGTGGAGAACGAGGAGGTCGAAGATGCGGTCGATGAAGCTGCAGCTGAATCGAGCTCTTCTGAAAGATACGTGCGGACCCCATCGGCCAACGAGGCATTTGTCCAAAAAACTCCAAGTCCTCCAAGACGTCCCATCCGTCCGACGCCGATAAGCAACTTTCAACACTTGGTCTTCTAATGTCTTCATTTGAAATTTTCTCACTTTATTTTTTATATCGGCAGAGGAAGAAGCTAGCCACAAAGAAGAAGACAGCTCCCCTTCGTTCAGTAAGTTTTTTGACTCCACATATTTTTTATTTAGCTGATTCTTGAACTAACTTCTTTTTTGAGCCTCCTCACGCTCCGACACCTGCACCCCAGGTGTCAAGTGAACATACTTCATCGGCTGCAGGTGGCGGCCATGCCGATGATGAAGTCACTTTGGCTCTAGCGATCCCAGTAAGTTTTGTTTACCCCTTACAATCGGCTTGATGACCCCTGCTAACCTTCCACCTGTTCCTTTTCTTGTAGAGCGTAGCCGATCTACTAGGCTTCGACTTGTCAGAGTTCGTGGAGCCGGACGAAGGAGCCGACAAAGCTTTGGCGCCGCTGGATGAGGACCTACGATCTACACCGCCGATATCGGCAATGGCTGGAAGCTTCCCCTGGATACGTTGGTGGCCGATTGTGGTCCCTGTCCGAGCTCGGTTTGAAGAAATTCAAACTAGACTCTCGGACGACCTGGCCGACGCAATCATGCCAACAACTTTCCTTGAGGCGCACCGGCTGAAATATGAGCGAGCCAAGTAGCGCATTGCCGATCGCCAAGCAAATCAATCGCCGACGGCTGCCATTAAGTCCAATCGAGGGGATCAAGGCGAAGAAGGCCAAATTTGACGCCTTGAAGATGGAGCCGGCTGCCAAACTTGAGCGGCTTCGCACACGCAGGGATGAAGTGATAGCCGACCTTATCCAAATCACCACTAAAATCCACATACAAGAGGAATACATGGCCGGCTCGCCCAAGGAAATCGAAGACAAGCAATCGAGCATCAAAGCGGCCGTGTCTTATCTCACGACCGACAAAGGCGATGAAGCCGGTGGCGGGACAGACGCGGCCGACGTGTGGACCCCCATTTTTGGAACGGGAATCTTTCGTGTTCATAGTACCATTTCCCTGGATCGAGTAGTTTGGTACCCACGAAATACAGTACTGAATAATCAGGTGCAAATGCACGAATAGTCTTACATTGAATTTATTACAATAATGGGCCCAAAGGCAATGTCTAACACATAGGACCTCATGGTCCGTAAACAACCCAAAAGTAGAAATTAGATAAGGCAATGGAATGAAGGCAGCGGCTTGTCAATTGCCACGAGCAACGACCGGAGACTAAGACCTAGCAAGCGCCATCAGCTTCTTCGCCCTCCTGGTAGTAGGCATATGGATCCTCCAAGTCTTCATTACCACCATCTGAAGGTTTGTGCGTATAGCAAGGGTGAGTACCAACCGTACTCAGCAAGCCAACACGGAAGTGATGCATATGATAGGGTCTTTCAAAGAATGGCTGGTGTTCTTTTGCATAAAGCTAATTTTCACTACTCTTTTCACAAGCCTAACAACTAGCCAAGTCAAGTTTTAGTTCCATAGTTCATTAAGTCAGCGACGGTTCTGTCTACCATCCATCGTGATTCCAAGGATGGCTTCCCGCCTCCGGTTCGTCATGGTTTTCTGGGGAGTCCACCCCTTCTCGCATCTCGAGAAGTTGATCCACCAGTGAATAAAAATCATCATGCGAACCCATCCCATCATTTTAAAGTTTAAAGTCTAGCCAAGCGAAAGTCTTGTCACGATGCTCAATATCCGCGAGCACGGCTATTCAAATAGATTGATTCATTCACACTGCAGTGGATGTACACTTTACCCGTACTCCGCGACTGCCCAACAAATGAGCCTACGTCCCAACACATGAGACGGTCACGGCAAAGCCTTTCGATAACCTTACTTTGGCAGTACCCGCTCCATGAACTTAAGCCCTCATGCACTCTAGCCATCATTTCCTAGCAGTGAGAGGAGTTCTGGTGCACCCGGGGTAAGGGAAGGCTTCATTCATCAAGTTATAATAAATTTGAATTTCTCATCATCCCTTTCAAATCTCATCTCATCCGTAAGAACCACTATGCAAGGGTACCGCCTCCGCTCGGCTATCTACACCGCTAGGTCTATACCCATTCGAGAAGTACGGTTGTACTGGCTCGTTTCCCTGCTATCTCATGGCTCGGTCCTTAGTTGACCAGGGTCGGCACTTGCCTTTTCCGGAATCCACCCAAGTCATCCAGCCGCCCCAGTCTAAAACATTAGTTTAGTACTTTCAATTTTCATCAAAACTCATTTCATCATTCTCATGGCCATGTGGCGCTCATGTCTCCACATGTCGTATCTCAACTACCTTCCCTAAGGTAGTTGCCCAAGCATAAAGCTCTTCATAAAATCGTGAGATCTAAGAATAGCATGGCTAAGCAGTTTACCGAAGATATTCTCCGGTTGTATGTATTACATCGAGGGTAACAAGGAATAATTCTAAAGGTAATCAATAACAAGATATGGCATAACAAGTATAGGTAGTTCTTTGTGTATAGCATGCATGTTTAAAGTTTAAAACAACATCATTTCGCAAATGGGATCAATATGTTCAAAGAGTGTGATGACTTGCCTTGCTCGCACGCTTGTTGAGCGGGGTCTTCAACGGAGTCGGTGCCTCGCTTCTTCGGTGCTATCCGTACGTGTGAAAGATCAATTGAATTCAATTAGAATTCAATAAAATACCGAGAGATCAAAAAGAACCATAAAAATCACGAAAACTACTCCAAACGTTTAGCCTAGAATTCTACTTGAGTTCGGATGAGTATTGCTAGGAAAAATCCGAGTTCGAACTCGAGTCGATGCCCTAGGGTTTTCGCAAAACGACGATTGCAATTATTTGAGACAAATAGATTTGGAAATATCGGCGGAGGGATTTGTACTCGAGGTTTTGAAGGTTCGAGCACAAAAGAGAAACATATTTAATTGGCGAGAAAGAATTAAACGAAATCCGGATTTAAAAACGACGCGAAACGAAATCTCGGAGAAAGTCCGATTTTGATTTTTTTAATTTTGCTCCGGGAAAATATATAAGAAAATAATTTATTTTTGCCAAAAAATTCACTCAAATCCTTTCAAAATATTTTCCCAAATTTTCCATAGTTTTTCCTATTTTTCTATTTTTTTTCTTTTTCTCTTTTCTCTCCTTTCTTTTTCTTTTTCTTTTCTTTTTCTCTGCACACTGTTCATCGGCCCACAAGGTGTTCGACCGGCGCCCTCTCCCTCTGCTCTCTCTACTGCGGTCGGTGCTGGCGCTAGCGCGAGGAAAAAAGGGCGGCAGCTCGGGCTTACCGGTGATGGCGATGCTCGGGAGGGCGGTAGGGCTCCGGTGATGGCGGCGCATGGTGGCTAGGGCGCTTGGCGGCTCGCGGCGCTTGCGGCGGCGGCGGTGCTCTGGAGAGGGAAGGGAGACCGGCGAGAGAGGGGAGGCTAGAGGTGGCGAGGTGGGGGAAAAGTGGGGGTTTTGCCCCTTTTATAATCTGCGGCCGAGAGTGGGAGAAGAGGGAGGAGGGGACCCGCGCGGCGGGCGGCGGACGGCGCGCGCGCGGGTGGCGGGGGCGGCGCGGCGAACGCGGCGACGCGTGGGGCCGAGCGCGGGCGGGCGACGCGCGGCACGAGTGCGGGCGGGGCCGAGTACGGCGGCGGCGCGTGGCGCGTGGTGAGCGGGGTCCGCGTAGGCGGGCGACGCGCGGCGCGAGTGCGGCGGGGCCGTGTGCGGCGACGGCGCGTGGTGGCGAGGGCGCGGGCGCGGCGGGGCTGTGGCGCGGGTCGCGTGCGGCCGGGCCGGCGCGGGCTCGGGCGCGCGCGGGATGTCCCCTAATTTTGTTGATTATGTCCTTCAGCATTAACAAAATTATTTAATCCACTAACTCTGCCGCTGTCGGCCAAACATAGCCGATTGTAGAAAATTAGGGAAAAAAACTTAGCGTAAAAATTTTCTAAAGGCGATGCTTGTACGACACAAACATCGGCTGGCATGAATCGGCAGAAACATAGCCGAATCATGAATTTATCCAAACACTTGGGTAGTATTTTTTCAAATACTTGCCGATTAGAGCCCTTCCAAACACTTCTCCATCCAATCCTTCCAGCATGTAGGCTCCTTTAGAGACGCATTGGTGGATCTTGAAAGACCCTTCCCAATTTGGCGACCACTTGCCGAATTTATTGTCTCTTGATCCAATCGGCAATATCAGCTTCCAAACGAGTTCGCCCTCTTCAAACAATTTAGGGACAACTTTCTTGTTATAATGATGGGCTACTCGTTCCTTATCCTTAGTTATTTTCTCCAAGGCCCTCATCTGTGACAGAACTAGGTCTTCCGATTCGTCTACCATCATATTATAGTAATCATCGCTGTAAGCTGATCTTGTAACCGAATCCTTCCGGAGCCGATGATGTTTTCCCATGGCAGACCGCTTCATGCCCGTAGACCAATTGATATGGAGGGACTTGGATAGATCCATGGCAAGCCATCCGATAGGCCCATAGTGACTCGGCTAGTCGGCTATGCCACTGCTTGGGATATTCAGAGATCTTTCTCTTTATCAGCTTAATTAAACTCTTGTTTGAAGCTTCTGCTTGTCCGTTGGACTGAGTATAATACGGCGAAGAATTGATTAATTTAATTCCCATGCCGTCGGGAAACTGAACAAATTCGTCTGATACGAAGATAGATCCCTGATCTATTGTTATTGTTTGCGGGACACCAAATCGGTAGATGATACGCTTTTTAACAAACTCGAAGTCATATTTCTCTTCCTTAGCCGTTTTCAGCAGCCATTGGCAGACGATGGCCTTTTTGTTTTTGGTCCATTCGGCTGCAGCAACTTCTGCGTCATCGTCACTTGTTTCTGAATCAAATTCGACGATGACGTGGGCAACCTTCTTGATGGCCTTCCTTGATTCCTGAAATCGTTGCTCGTGGGCCATCACCTTCTACGCTAGGTGGGCTAGGCTGTCAAAGTCTTGAGCCAAAAACCTTTCAAGAATCGGCGGCAGCAGTCCATGGAAAGCCAAATCGGCTAACTGGGAATCGGACAACACCAGGTTGTAGCATCAGTTCCTCATCTCCCTAAACCGTTGAATGTAGTCCTGAACCGATTCTTCATGCTTCTGCCTGATGCTTGTCAGGTCCGACAATTTCATCTCGTGATTGCTGGTGTAGAAATAGCTGTGAAATTGCTTCTCGAGATTGGCCTAGCTTTGGATGGAATTGAAGGGCAATGAAGAAAACCATGTAAAGGCTGATCCCGATAGCGAGAGTGGGAACAAGCGAACCCTCAGTGCGTCTGTAGCCGATGCCTCTCCGCATTGCGCCAGGAATTGGCTGACGTGCTCGTATGTTGAAGTGTTGTCCCGAGAATTTGGAGAAGTCTGGGACCTTGTACCGGTTGGGCAATGGTACCCTCTCAAAGTGCTCTGGGTATGGATACCGATACATGTTCCCAGAATCTTTTGGCTTAAGGCCGAATTGATCACGTATAACGTCGGCAATCAAATCGGCCCAAGTCCTGTTGTCTTGAACCTGTTGTATCGGCTCGTACTGATCATCCTGCATGGGTGCTTGCCGATACTGAGGCGGCGTCTGAGGCCGATAATGCTGGTCTTGATGGCCTCCCTAGTACTGATACTGAAGTGGGTTGCCAGCGGGAGGCGGCCGATTCGCCGGGGGTGTCGGGGGATCTGGGAAGAGCTGTCGACCACCAGCATTGTACTGTACCCCTTGAATGATATTGGCAACCGGTTCTTGCTGCCGATTGAAGTTGAACATACCGGCTAGCTGCTCCTGGGAAGGAGGTTGTTGCCGGTTCAGAACGATGGGCGGTGGTCTTGAAGCCGATGCGGCTGCTCTCGGCTGATTGAGGACTCCTCCCGGTGGTCCCGGCGTATCGGAGGCGGGATCGGCCGGTTCGGGTTGCCAAGACCCTATAATTGGGAACCGGCCGTCGTGAAGTAGGTTGGCCCCGCCGCACTGATCGGCAATCTTGGAATCAACCATGGTGGCAATCATATTATTCAGAGTGTTGACCAAGATGCCACTTTGATTGATGAGTGCATGATGCACAGCCGAATCGATCCGGTCTTGCAAAGTATGCAGTTCCGAATCGTCTTGTTCATGCTTCGGCTCCTCCATCTTGCATTTTCCTTTTGTATCGTCTGTGGAGGACGCCTTGAAGTCGTCTATGCTGAATTTGTACTTCTGGTGGACGGCCCCAGACCTGGTTTGGGCGAAAGATTGCAGATAGTTGGCCTGCAGTTCCACCACTATCTTCTTGTAGTCGGCCAAATCTTCAGCCAACAGCTGTTCCATCTTGACAGGAACCGTGTTTTCCTCATCAATTTCGGGGCTCTTAACGTTAACCATCACGTCGACTTTGTTGCTACTTTCTACCCGAGCTGATGGTCCCACTGGGCGTGCCAAGAAGCGTGTTGATGAGGAATTTCTCTCACGCGCTGGCCTGGGAGATCTGCTTAGCTCCAGTGCAGGTTCGTCCTTGGCTACCTGTGATGAACTAGGCGTGCCAATTGGTTTGATCTGCTAACCAATAAGAAATAATATACAGATACATGCGTTAAGGTTAAAGTTAGATCCTACCGAATCGGCCCAGGGAATCAATTTACATATATTGGCTATCCCGAGGCATATTTAAATTAAGTTACTGGGATAGATCGGCTATGCCGAGACAATATAAATCACTTAATCTAAATATACATCAAGGCAACAAATATATGTATTTATAACCTAGCCGATGCTGCAGATCTAATGTGTATCGGCTATTACTACGATGTATCTTATGAAAAGATATCAATCTAACCTAAATGAGTTAAACCTAGATCAATCGGCTATCAGCTGATGCCAACAGAGTAATACTGGCTTAAGGCATTTAACCAGATTGAGATCTTAATATAAGAGGCAGCTTTAATATATCTAATAGTAAATAATGCTAAAAGATTATTAAAACAGGTAAGGCTGGCTGAAACCCCAGCACTGTCTCTACAAGTAGGCATCTAATCGAATAGTTCTAAATACTTCTAAAAGCGACTTAATAGATCACAGATGATGCAACATTAAGTATAAAAAGATAGTATTATATCTATATAGACCGATGTAAACCCCTCAAGACGGTAGATACAACATATAACTTAGTCCAACATCTAGATCTAGCTCTATCGGCTGCTGTCTCCCAAGAGAAACGAGCCGACGGCGAGATAGATCTAGACATTGTTCTAGATTATATGTCGTATATGATAACTTGCGCAGTCTACAACATCAAACCTAGAGTATCATGATGATGTAAGCACTAGATTCGACGAACTAAACCACTAATGACGAGAATTTACCTTCTATCGGCTGCTGTCTCCCAAGAGAAACGAGCCGACGGCGAGATATATCGATGCAGCCCGAAGCCGGATCAAGAACTCGTCTAAAAGAAAATAGGAGGCGATGCGCCGAAGTTGTATTGAAGTGACTGGTTGATTGTACAGGGGGTCTCCGGTCCTATTTATACCCAAGTACAACAAAGTCCGTGTAGAACACGGTTTTTATCTAATCAACAATGTCCATGTAGAACACAGTTTCTATCTAATCTACTATTTAAAATACGACAATATCTCGGGATACAGTCCCATGTCGCATAACAAAAGGAAATATCTACAAAACCCTATTTTATAGATACAATTGTCGTTACAGGACTTTATCCATAGATGGCAATATCTTAACGAATATTTGGAAACCGAATCTTCCTTTTATCTTCAAGCTTCTTTATCGGAAACGGTTCCATCTTCTCTGAATCGGAATCGGCCATCGGCTGTCCATGTCTGATTCGTCCTTAGCCGACTGGCTTCCCAGCCAATTGAATCATAGCTGACTTGGCCTCAGCTTCCACGCAGACCACTTTCTCGATCCGATTCTGCTTCAATCTCAGCTTGGACTTAGGAATTTGGTTTCCAAATTTGGTCGTTAGCAATCTCATAGTCTTATCAGCCTACTCGGCAACACTAGAAGCTCCCGTTCTCTTGCACATGTAAGTTGAGTCTACCAGGTTGGCTACAAGTGAGGTAGTGTTAAAGCCAGAATTTGGTAAGCCCCGGAGCCCGAATCGGCTAAGGTGTCCATTGGCTAATATAAAATCGGACAAGGCAAGCCGATGTAGCCGATTTCGCTACGACAACATTGGAAACACCATCAAATAAAGATGATGTGCTTCATGAGGATTACCATATAAGGATAGAGTCCTAAAAAAGTAATTGTATCTATTAATTAGGAAAAGTTTGTTAGTTTCCTATTTTATCTTTAGGGAAGTGTATTAGTGTCCAATAAGGACTCGGTTTGTTTCCTTTTTATCTTTAGAAAAGTTCAGATTGTAATCTCTTAGGATCTTTGTTAGCCCGTGGGTATAAATATGTAAGCACGGGGTTCATGTATAATATCTCTCGATCAATACAACTCGACGCATCGCCACCTTTTTACTTTTGGCTACTTTGTTCATCATCTGGCGAGACTTGACACCCGACGTGGGGCTGCATCGGCTTCGATCTCCGGCGAAGGGGTAAGTCCAAGGTCCCGCCGGCCCAGGTATATCGTATCTATCTTTAGTTTCGTTACCGTTTATAGATACATCGGCTTAGTGAGGACTTTCTCGGTTAGGTCCGATATTCTGATCAAGTCGATGTTTCTGTAAACGTGATGTTGCTTTAGGTAGATTTGTTATATCCATCACATTAGATAGATCTATTTGCTCCTCAAGTATTAGATTATCATATACAATCTCATGCTGCATCGGTTAGGTCCGACCTACTAGATTGTTATCGATAATCTAAGTCTTGTTAAGCCGATAGGTTCATACTAATGTTTCACTGGAGGGTTAGCTGGTCTTATTATATGATTCTGTTGAATCTAGTCTTACTATCTCAATTTAGGTCTATCGGTTGTCTTTCGTTTTAGGGTTTCTGCCGATATCGGCTAAATCGTTATATTAGATTAGATTAGCTTAGGCATCTACCACCCTGAAAATTAGCCAAGAGCTTGATTGTCTAGATATTGTGTTTCTTTTCATACTTAGTGTTGCATCAGTTCAGTTTGATCTACTAAGTCGTGATTAAAACCATGATCTCTAGCCTACCTGATGGGTACCAATAAGGGTTTCATCGGGGTTTCAGCCGACGAGTTATCTGGACATTGGCATTGGTTGGAATCACACAATCGGCTGTCAACAGATCGGCTGTTTTGATTATCGGCCTATCGGCTGATATGATTTATGCTTTGCTGTTTTGCATATCTTGTCAGTGGCAGGATCAAATTGACGGGCATGCCTACGATCCATCAATTTTAGGGCCTACACTGGAGCTAAGCAAATCTCCCAGGCCAGCGTGTGATTCGACATCAACACATTTTTTTGCACACCAGCGGCGATACAAATTTGGCATTAACACATTTTTGGCACGCCCGGTGGGACCGTGTTTTGGACAGCATATCTTTTTACACCGCTTGATGGACCCATAATTGCCGCAAGATGTCTGATAAAGAAGTCAAGGCCGAGGAAGAACAATCTCCCAAGATGATGAATGAAGATAGGGAAGAATCTATTGAGCCGATAGATGACGAGACACTTCAAGAGATGGTTGATAACATCATTCATCATGCTGTGTTCGATCAATCTAGAGTTTTGATGAGTACATTGCATGGTTTGATCGAGGAAACAGTTCCCAGGGTGATTGCCTTAAGAAATCAGCATGGGGGGCAAATTGGCGAGCAATCCCAGCATCATTGGCAACAACAATATTGGCTCGGGGGCAAGTTGATCAATATAAGTATGAAGAGCCACATATCCCGAGTGGTTTGATAGGGTTTCACTTCCAAGCCAGTACAAGGTTCCATTTTTCTATATTTTAGGGCAGGATGGTGTCTCTACAATGGAGCATATTTGCCGATTCTTAGCTCAATGTGAGGAGGCATCGGCTGAAGAAGCTCGAAAGTTAGATTTTTCCCGATGTCTTTGACTGGATCGGCCTTCACATGGTTTTCGTCATTACCACCAAATTCTATCGAAGTTGGGCCGATCTTGAGAAGCAGTTTCATATGTACTTTTTTGCTGGGATTGGTGAATTGAAGCTTGCAGACTTGGTATCGGTTAGATAGCAAGAAGAGGAATCGGCTAAGGAATACATTCAGATGTTTCGTAATGTTCGCAGCCGATGTTATGGTTTGAGTCTAAGTGATGAGCAGCTAGCAGAACTCGCATTCCAAGGGTTGTCAATACCAATCAAAAATAGATTTTTCTTCCATGAGTTTGACAGCCTGGCTCATCTAATGCAAAAGGTATCGGCTTACGAGAGCCAATGTCAAGAAGAAAGGAAGAATCGGTTTTGGGGTGATCAAGACAACAATAATTTTGAAGCATGACTTCTCATACACCAAAACTGGGGGGCATGTGTTAATGCCAGAATTTGGTAAGCCCCGCAGCCCGAATCGGCTAAGGTGTCTATCGGCTGATACCAAATCGGACAAGGCAACCCGATGTAGCCGATTCGGTACGACAACATTGGAAACACCGTCGGATCAAGATGATGTGCTTCATGAGGATTACCACATAAGGATAGAGTCCTAAAAATGCAATTGTATCTATTAATTAGGAAGAGTTTGTTAGTTTCCTATTTTATCTTTAGGGAAGTGTATTAGTGTCCAATAAGGACTCGATTTGTTTTTTTTATCATTAGGAAAGTTCGGATTGTAATCTGTTGGGATCTTTGTTAGCCCATGGGTATAAATATGTAAGTCCGGGGTTCATGTATGATATCTCTCGATGAATACAACTCGACGCATCGCCACCTTTTTACTTTTGGCTACTTTGTTCATCATGCGACGAGACTTGGCACCCGACGTGGGGCTGCATCGGCTTCGATCTCCAGTGAAGGGGTAAGTCCAAGGTCCACCGGCCCAGGTATATCGTATCTATCTTTAGTTTCATTACCGTTTATAGATACATCGGCTTAGTTAGGACTTTCTCGGTTAGGTCTGATATTTTGATCAAGTCGATGTTTCTATAAACGTAATGTTGCTTTAGGTAGATTTGTTAAATCCATCACATTAGACAGATCTATCGGCTCCTCGAGTATTAGATTATCATATACAATCTCGTGCTGCATCGGTTAGGTCTGACCTACTAAATTGTTATCGATAATCTAAGTCTTGTTAAGCCGATAAGTTCATACTAATGTTTCACCGGAGGGTTAGCTGGTCTTATTATATGTTTCTGTTGAATCTAGTCCTAGTATCTCGATTTAGCTCTATTTGTTGTCTCTCCTTTTAGGGTTTCTGCCGATATCGGCTAAATCGTTATATTAGATTAGATTAGCTTAGGCATCTACCACCCTGAAAATTAGCCAAGAGCTTGATTGTCTAGATATTGCGTTTCTTTTCATACTTAGTGTTGCATCGTTCAGTTTGATCTACTAAGTCGTGATTAAAACCATGATCTCTAGCCTACCCGATGGGTACCAATAAGGGTTTCATCGGGGTTTCACCGACGAGTTATCCGGACATTGGCATTGGTTGGAATCACACAATCGGCATGTCAACAGATCGATTGTTTTGATTATCACCTATCGGCGATATGATTTATGCTTTGCTATTTTGAATATCTTGTCAGTGGCAGGATCAAACTGACTGGCATGCCTACGATCCATCAATTTTTGGGCCTACACTGGAGCTAAGCAGATCTCCCAGGCCAGCGTGTGATTCGACATTAACACATTTTTTTGCACACCAGCGGCGATACAAATTTGGCGTCAACACATTTTTGGCACGCCCGGTGGGACCGTGTTTTGGACAGCATATCTTTTTACACGGCTCGACGGACCCATAATTGCCGCAAGATGTCTGATAAAGAAGTCAAGGCCGAGGAAGAACAATCTCCCAAGATGATGAATGAAGATAGGGAACAATCTATTGAGCCGATAGATGACGAGACACTTCAAGAGATGGTTGATAACATCATTCATCATGCTGTGTTCGATCAATCTAGAGTTTTGATGAGTACATTGCATGGTTTGATCGAGGAAACAGTTCCCAGGGTGATTGCCTTAAGAAATCAGCATGGGGGGCAAATTGGCGAGCAATCCCAGCATCATTGGCAACAACAATATTGGCTCGGGGGCAAGTTGATCAATATCAGTATGAAGAGCCACATTAGCAATATCGGCCAGAGGAAACTCAAAGATATCTATCCAAAGAGGATTGGGCTGAAATAATTGCAAATGTGATGGAGGAGCAGTTTGGAATTAAACTCAAAGATCAAATTTCTGTGTATCGACTCCCATATCCTGAGTGGTTTGATAGGGTTTCACTTCCAAGCCGGTACAAGGTTCCAGATTTTTCTATATTTTAGGGCAGGATGGTGTCTCTACAATGGAGCATATTTGCCGATTCTTAGCTCAATGTGAGGAGGCATCGGCTGAAGAAGCTCTGAAAGTTAGATTTTTCCCGATGTCTTTGACTGGATCGGCCTTCACATGGTTTTCGTCATTACCACCAAATTCTATCAGAAGTTGGGCCGATCTTGAGAAGCAGTTTCATATGTACTTTTTTGCTGGGATTGGTGAATTGAAGCTTGCAGACTTGGTATCGGTTAGATAGCAAGAAGAGGAATCGGCTAAGGAATACATTCAGATGTTTCGTAATGTTCGCAGCCGATGTTATGGTTTGAGTCTAAGTGATGAGCAGCTAGCAGAACTCGCATTCCAAGGGTTGTCAATACCAATCAAAAATAGATTTTTCTTCCATGAGTTTGACAGCCTGGCTCATCTAATGCAAAAGGTATCGGCTTACGAGAGCCGATGTCAAGAAGAAAGGAAGAATCGGTTTTGGGGTGATCAAGACAACAATAATTTTGAAGCATGACTTCTCATACACCAAAACCGGGGGCATGTGTTAATGCCGAATTTGGTAAGCCCCGCAGCTCGAATCGGCTAAAGTGTCTATCTACGATACCAAATCGGACAAGGCAACCCGATGTAGCCGATTCCGGTACAACAACATTGGAAACACCGTCGGATCAAGATGATGTGCTTCATGAGGATTACCACATAAGGATAGAGTCCTAAAAATGCAATTGTATCTATTAATTAGGAAGAGTTTGTTAGTTTCCTATTTTATCTTTAGAGAAGTGTATTAGTGTCCAATAAGGACTCGATTTTTTTTTATCATTAGGAAAGTTCGGATTGTAACTGTTGGGATCTTTGTTAGCCCATGGGTATAAATATGTAAGTCCGGGGTTCATGTATGATATCTCTCGATGAATACAACTCGACGCATCGCCACCTTTTTACTTTTGGCTACTTTGTTCATCATGCGGCGAGACTTGGCACCCGACGCGGGGCTGCATCGGCTTCGATCTCCGGTGAAGGGGTATGTCCAAGGTCCACCGGCCCAGGTATATCATATCTATCTTTAGTTTCGTTACCGTTTATAGATACATCGGCTTAGTTAGGACTTTCTCGGTTAGGTCTGATATTTTGATCAAGTCGATGTTTCTATAAACGTAATATTGCTTTAGGTAGATTTGTTAAATCCATCACATTAGACAGATCTATCGGCTCCTCGAGTATTAGATTATCATATACAATCTCGTGCTGCATCGGTTAGGTCTGACCTACTAGATTGTTATCGATAATCTAAGTCTTGTTAAGCCGATAAGTTCATACTAATGTTTCACCGGAGGGTTAGCTGGTCTTATTATATGTTTCTGTTGAATCTAGTCCTAGTATCTTGATTTAGCTCTATTTGCTGTCTCTCCTTTTAGGGTTTCTGCCGATATCGGCTAAATCGTTATATTAGATTAGATTAGCTTAGGCATCTACTACCCTGAAAATTAGTCAAGGAATTGATTGTCTAGATATTGCGTTTCTTTTCATACTTACTGTTGCATCAGTTCAGTTTGATCTACTAAGTCGTGATTAGAACCATTATCTCTAGCCTGCCTGATGGCTACAAGTAAGGGTTTCGTCGGGGTTTCAGCTGACGAGTTATCTGGACATTGGCATCGGCTGAAATCACACAATCAGCTGTCAACAGATCGGCTGTTTTGATTATCGGCCTATGATCGGCCGATATGATTTATGCTCTGCTGTTTTGCATATCTTGTCAGTGGCATGATCAAACTGACTGGCACGCCTACGATCCATCAATTTTAGGACCTGTACTAGAGCTAAGCAGATCTCCTAGGCCAGCATGTGTTTCGATGTCAACACATTTTTTTCACACCAACGGCGATATGAATTTGGTGTCAACAGGTAGGCACGGGGGCGTCACTCTCTGTTGAGTCCTCATCTAGCTCAGCAAACATTGGACCTAGCATTGTCCATTCAATCTCCAATCTTATTGTTAGTGTTGTAGAATGATTGCTCTGCTAGTCTTTGAAGGGGATTGTCATCCTCCTTCCGTAGTTGGGCATTTGCTTGCTGAATTCGAAGGTGAAGGTTGTATTTGACATAAACAAGCTTGTTGAGCTTCTTGTGTGTAAGTTTATTACAGACCTTGGTATATATGAATGTGAACATGCTCCAATTCCGTTCACATCCACTTGAAGAGCAACACTGACCAACCAAGTGCAACACAAGCTTCTTCAAATTCGGCGTGTCTGAAGCAAACATAGACCACCATTTGTTGCAAATGACGAGTTACATGTCATTTTATAACTATAGAATATAAATATGTCAAAACCATTTGGAGTTTTCATAGTTGGATCATGAGAACCATACCAGGGGAAGTTTTCCCATCAATCGCCATTTTCTTGCAAGCGGCCTCCCAAATTCGCCACCCTTACATGTAACATCCTAAAAATCGGAGAATCAAAATCGGAACGTAAAAATCGGAACTTTCAAAAACTTTCGTTGGTTGCTTCTTTCGGGTTTGTCGCTTCTTATTTGCCACTCGGTTGCATAAATTGTTACGTGATCAATTCCCTTTTCGGAGTTTTTGGAGGTTTCGGAGTTGTCAAAACGGTGATGCGAAAGCCGCATCGATTTTAAAAAGGAATTCGAGGAAAGTGCGGATTCGTGAAAACGTGTTCAGGACATATAAAATAAAATTTTTGGTTGGGAAAAGATGAATTAAGACACATGATGAACAATAAAATTCTCGGCGAAGTTCTCGAAATTTGGGAAATTTTTGAAAATAAAATGGGTGAATTATGAAAATTTGGAAAAAGAAATTTAAATAAATATGAAAAATAATTATGGAAAATAAAAGTCAAGAAAAAGTTTAAAATATAATGTTAAAAATTATTTTTGGGATATTAGGATTTATTTTGGAATTTTTAGAAGGAAAGAAAATAGAAAATGAGAAAAGAAAATGGAAAATCGGGAAATTAAAAAGCCGCACTGTTCATTGGTCGCCACTTGTTCGACGTCGTCCCGGCCCGGCCTCGCGCCCGCCGCGCGTCGCCCGCCGTACGCGCGCGCACCCGCGTGCGCCACGCGTCGCGTGAGCGCGCCCGCGCCCGCACTCGCCCGGACAACCCCGCGCGCGCGCCGCCCGCCGCGCCAAGCGCCGTTGCCGCCACGCGCCCGCCCGCCGACCGACCCGCGCCGCGCCGCGCCGCCGTCGCCGTCTTGCCCGCCCGCGCCGCGCCTCGCGCTGTCGTTGCCGCGCGCCGCCGACCCGCGCGGCCCGCCGCCCGCGCGCGCGCGCACGACGCCGTACGTGGCCCGCGTTTGTGCCGCGCCCTTCCGCCACGCCGCGCGCGCCGAGCCGGCCAAACGCGAGCGCGCCGCGTGGCACCAGCTGCGCCGGTCCCCCTCCTCCATTCCCTCGCCCCACCCATGCCTATAAGAAGGCCGCGCCCCGCTCTTTTCGCCGCACCGCCGCCGCTTCCTCTCCCCGTTCCCGAGCACCGCCGTCGAGGGCCGCCGCCGTTAGCCGTCGCCGCAGTGCGCAAAGCGTCCCCCGTGCCTCCCTTGCTCCTCCCCGAGCCGCCGTCGCCGGTAAGCCCCTTTGCGCCGCCGTTTTGTCGCGCTGCCGCTGCCTCTTTCGGCCGGTCACCGGCGAGTTGGCGGCAAATGAAAAGACGCCGAGAAAAAGGAAAAAAAAAGAAAAAGAAAAATAGGGAAAAATTTTGGAAAATTTGGAAAATATTTTGGGATAACTTGAGTAAAATTTTGGGCAAAAATAAATTATTTTCTCGAATGTTTTCTCAGTGCAATGTTTGAAATTCGGAATCGGACGTTTTCCGAAATTTCCATTCGCATCGTTTTTCAATCCGGATTCCGTTTAATTCTTTTCCGCCATCGAAATAGGTTTCGCCTTTGTGCTCAAACCCTCAAATTTCGAGCACAAATTTTCTTCGCTAATATTTTCAAACGTAACTCCCAAATTTAATTGCGATCGCCGACTTTGCGAAAACCCTAAGTCATCGGCTCGATTCCAAAACCCGGATTTTCCTCGCAACCCTTGTCCTAACTCGAGTAGAATTTTCGGCAAGACTTTTGGAGTTGTTTTCATGGCTTTTGTGGTTCTTTTCGATCTCTCGGTGTTTTGTTGAATTCTAACTGAATTCAATTGATCTTCGCACGTACGGGTAGCGCCTGAAGAAACCGGCATCGACACCGCGGAAGATCCCACCCCTCAAGTGTGCGAGCAAGGCAAGTCTTCACACCCTTTGAACATATCGAACCCAGTTGTGAAATGATGTTATTTTAAACTCTAAACATGCATGCTTCACGAGTACCTATACTTGTTATGCCATTCCTTGTTGTTGATTACCTTTAGAATTACTCCTTGTAACTCGCTATGTGATACAAACAACCGAAGAATAACTTGTAAAGCGCTTAGCCATGCTATACTTAGATTTATGCATACTCATGACTTTATGAAAAAGCTTTGTGCTTGGGCAACTACCTTAGGGAAGGTAGTTGAGATTCGGCATGTGGAGACATGAGCGCCACATGACCATGATGAATTAAGTTTGATGAAAATTGAAAGTACTATACAAATGTTTTAGACTGGGCGGCCGGATGATTTGGGTGGATTCCGGAAAAGGCAAGTGCCGACCCTGGTCAATTAAGGACCGAGCCATGAGATAGCCGGAAACGAGCCGATAACCGTACTTCTCGAATGGGTATAGACCTAGCTGACTAGATAGCCGAGCGGAGGCAGTATCCTTGCATAGATGGTTCTCTATGATGTGGTTATAATGAGGCTGCGGCCTTTGTTAAGAATGGTGGGATTAAACTGACGTTAATTAAACTTAAAAGATTGGAAAATCTTCCCTACCCCGGGTGCGCCAGAACTCCTCTCACTGCTAGAAAAGGACGGCTAGAGTGCATGAGGGCTTAAGTTCATGGAGCGGGTACTGCCAAAGCAAGGTTATCAAAAGGCTTTGCCGTGACCGTCTCATGTGTTGAGGCGTAGGCTCATTTGTTGGGCTGTCGCGGAGTACGGGTAAAGTGTACATCCACTGCAGTGTGAATGAATCAATCTATTCGAATAGCCGTGCTCGCGGATATTGAGCATCGTGACAAGACTTTCGCTTGGCTAGATTTTAAACTTAAAACTGCTGGGATGGGTATGCATGATGGTTTCATTCGCTGGCGGATCAACTTTTCGAGAAGCGAGAAGGGGTAGATTCCCCAGAAAATCATGACGAACCGGAGGCGGGAAGCCATCCTTGGAATCACAATGGATGGTGGACAGAACCGTCATCGGATTAATGAACGGTGAAATTAAAACTTGATTGGCTAGTCGATAGGCTTGTGAAAAGAATTGTGAAAACTGGCTTTATGCAAAAGAACCCCAGCCATGTTCTTTGAATAACCCTATCATATGCATCAATTCTGTGTTGGCTTGCTGAGTACGGTTGGTACTCACCCTTGCTATACGCACAAACCTCCCGGTGATGGAAATGAAGAGCCGAAGACCCGTACGCGTACTACCCGGAGGGCGAAGAAACCGACGGCGCATACTAGACCTTAGCCTGCCGTTGCTCGTGGCAATTGACGAGCCGCCGCCTCTTTCCGCCGCCTTATCTAAACTCGTTTTTATATTGTATTCGGACCATAAGGTCCTTGGGACGAACAATGCCTTCGGGCCTATTTATGTAATAATGGTATTGTAAGACTATTCGTGCATGCGCACTTGATTATCCAAGATCGCATTCGTGGGTACCAACTACTTGATCCAGGAAATGGTACTATGAACACGAAAGATTTCCGACTCAAAATCGGGGTCCACGAGCTGGTATCGAGCCATGCGACCGTAGGCTAAGACCAAATGGCGCCCTACCCCTAACTAGATGGCTAAAGGGAAATATCCCTACGGTAGGATCAGTTTTAAACTATTACTTCCGAAAATGCAAATATATCTTTTCTACATCTGTATTTCTTTTTACCAAATGATTATGATAGCTCTCTCCCGCTAACCCTAAGTTGCCTATACAAGCAGATGTCAAACCACGACGGAACCGGGAAGTCACTATCCCGCGAGACGAGGGGTTCGTGGTACAACTTCGTCTCTACTATGGTGTTTGAGGTACCCGGAACCGCCCACTTATCACACCAAAAGACATGGCTCCGAGATGTATCCAGCCTGGGAGGCAGCCGTATCCATAGAAGCCCGCATGGGGAGTGAGACATCCTACGCTTCCACACTCGCTACCACCGGGATCTAGCGAAGCGGCTATTCGGGATGCCGCTCGCGAGGCCTTCCTTCGCCTTAATGCGGAACACCGTGCCGAACTCACAATGACAGAGTTCGTGCATCATCCTTACCGCGAAGAGGGCAACCCGGTCGCACCGTGGAGGCTACCCCCGCTGCTACAACCCGATGGTCACGCGTTTATCGCGTTGGGCGGAGACACGACGATCATTACGAGGAGGCCCCGCTCGAGATCAACGATCAGCACGCCTCAATGATCCGGTCGACAGCCACCAAGGTGTGGGGACCAGATAAGCATCATGCCTGCACTCACCGCAGCCAATGGTGCTCGTATGAGCAACTCTCGGACCGCTACATGGCCCGAGGGAGGCTCGTAGAGCTGGAAGAGCAGCTCAGAAGAGCAAGCAACGAGATCAACCGGCTAGAGGAACATGCGCACTCGTCCCGTCTACGCCGCAGTACTTCCACCGAGCCTGTACCATCACATCCTGCCCCTGTGCCCGACCACTATTACCATATGACTCCAGCAAGCTTAGATACTTTTCAAGCTATGATGGAGCAAGCTTTCATGTTGAGCACAGAGCCTGCACCGTACCTGGTTGACCCCACTGCTGCTACATCCATGGGACCCACCCGGAGCTCCATACCAGTACCCTCCGAGCCGGGATCAGGAGAGGGTAACCCCATCCAGATCTACACCGACACGGAGTCCGAGGCGGAGCCCATGGAGATCAAATGGGAGTCTAGCGACACCGACCCAATGGAGGAGGAAGCTCCCCCTCGTCGCCTGACTCACACGGGAGGCCCCCTCACCCGCCAGACCGCCCGCAAGAGTACGCGGCCACCGAGTCAGAAGATTCGGCGTAACTCCGAGGCCACCACCTCCGAGCCGTGGGGACTTCGGTTTGCTTCAGCAGCGGACCACCCACTTCCGGCGCCTGGCTCTTGCGGATGGTTGGACGACTAGGCGGGAAGACCTTCCCCGCTCGGCGGCACGAACCACTTCCTATTCCCCCTTAATTAGTTGATGTAGTTGGACGATATAATTATTATTGCTATCCTGGCATGGAGGACTGTGTATGTACAGTCCGTGTACCCCCTTATGTAATATGATGAACCTGAGCACCGCTTTGCGGTGTCTTAATTCGTAAGCTTATTATTAGTTCACCCTGTCTGTTGTTTAAAGATCATTCAAAAGAACTTGAGGAAAAATCTCCCCGGGAACTATAACCTAAACTAGTCCGATCTCTTAATTCATCTACCTTCTTCGATGGCACATCGCCGCAGAGCCGCAAGAACCAACGAGAACCCGCGAACCCAACCCCTCCACCCGGCGGAGGTCATGGCTTTGCAGACCCAGCTACTCCAAGCGATTGCTAATAATCAAGGAGGTCGAGGAGGATCGAGTCTGGGCGAATTCATGAGAGCTAAGCCACCCACTTTTTCCACGGCCGAAGAACCTATGGACGCTGAAGATTGGCTAAGAGTGATAGAGAAGAAGCTAACCCTCGTCGAGTCCGAGAAGCCGATAGGGTTGTCTTCGCTACTAACCACTGGAGGGTCCCGCAAGTGACGGTGGGATACCTACAAGGAAACACGAGCCGAAGACGCCGGCGAACCAACATGGGAGGAATTCACGGCTGCGTTCCGTGAGAATTTCGTGCCACGTGCAGTTATGAGGATGAAGAAAAACGAGTTCCGTAGGCTGCGTCAAGGGAACACCTCAGTACAAGAATATCTGAACAAGTTCACCCAGCTTGCCCGTTACGCCACCAGTGACCTGGCCGACGAAGAAGAAAAGATAGACAAATTCATTGAGGGACTAAATGACGAACCGAGGGGACCAATGATCGGGCAGGATCACACCGTTCCAAAGCCTCATCAACAAGGTCGTTCGACTTGAGCATGACCAAAGGGTGGTGGACAATAACCGCAAGAGGAGGCTCGCTATGGCTCGCCCATTTCGTGGAACGCCACAACGCCCCAAGGGAGCCACCCGTCGGATGGAAGCCAAACGTCCCGGCAAGCGGACGTTCTCTCGCTTCCGACCATGTCAACAGTCGGCTACACCACGCTTCGTACACCCACACCAACCCTAGTCGCTCCGGGAAGAAGGAATGTGAGCCGTTTCAATGCGGAGAATTCGGGCACTACTCCAATAGCTGCCCAAAACCACGCAACACCCCTGTGCGCACTGGCGCCAATGCAACACCCGTCCGAGGAACCCCCACCCCTGCGGCAGGACGAGGTCTGCTCAGACCCCGCTACCCAACGAGGCTGCCACCGGGTTTCGACGTGGCCAGTGAATCATGTGCGGGCGAAGAAGCACGGGAGGACCAGAGCGTATTGATGGGTATGTTCTCTATCAACTCTACACCGCTTAAAGTTTTATTCGATTCGGAGCCTCGCATTCATTCATATCTTCCCAAGTAAGCAAACAACACCACCTACACCAAGTAGCACTTAAGAGGCCTATGTTGGTACACTCACCGGGGAGACATAACCGTACCCCATGCTCGCATTAATGTGCCCATACGGATTAGAGACGTGGTGTTTCTCTCAAACCTTATGGTGCTATCACCCTGGACCATAGATGTCATACTCGGAATGGATTGGTTGACCAAAAATAATGGAATCATAGACTGCAATCGAAGGGAAGTCACGTATCCACCCCTTGGGATCACCGATGAGCATAACTATGGATCAAAACCCAAGGCTATGTGAACAAGCTGCGGGAGTGTTTACCATGCTACCTCTAGGCGGAATGCCGTAGTACAAGAATACCCGGACGTGTTTCCGAGGAATTGCCCGGAATGCCCCCGGATCGCGACATAGAGTTTATCATCGATCTAATGCCTGGTACTGCCCCCATATCCAAGAGGCCTTATCGAATGCCGGCCAACGAGTTAGAGGAACTCAAGAAGCAAATAAGAGAACTACAAGAGAAGGGATTTGTACGCCCCGGCTCTTCTTCTCCCGGGAGCCCCAGTACTCTTCGTCAAAAGAAGGATGGGAGTATGAGAATGTGTGTGGACTACCGTTCTTGAATGAAGTAACTATCAAGAACAAGTACCCGCTGCCCTGGATCGATGACCTATTCGATCAACTTAAGGGTGCACAGTGTTCTCAAAGGTTGATCTACGGTCGGGATACCATCGCTTGGAGATTAGAGCCGGAGATATTCCTAAGACGGCGTTCTCTACACGTTATGGCTTATACGAGTTCAAGTGATGTCCTTTGGATTGACCAATGCCCCGGCATATTTTATGAACTCGATGAACAAGGTATTCATGGAATACCTGGACAAATTCGTAGTGGTATTCATCGACGATATACTTATCTACTCCAAGAACGATGAGGAACACGCGGAGCATCTACGACTAGTATCTTGGAAAAGCTACGAGAGCACCGGCTGTATGCAAAGTTCAGCAAATGCGAGTTACGGCTCAAGGAAGTCGCTTTTCTCGGCCACGTGGTTTCAGCGGAGGAGTAGCAGTGAGACCCCGCCAAGGTCGAAGCCGTTACGGAATGGAAGGCACCCAAATCGTGACGAAGTTCGGAGTTTCTTGGGCTTGGCCGGTTATTACCGACGGTTTATCGAAGGGTTTTCCACTTGTAGCCCGACCTATGACTCAACTTCGAAGAAGGAAAAGAAGTTTGAATGGAATGAGAAGTGCCAAAAAGCCTTCGACCAATGAAAAGAAAAGTTAACCACGCCCCAATCTTGACCTTACCCGACAACCGGAAGGACTTCGTAATGTCTTGCGATGCATCCCGGCAAGGATTGGGAGGAGTATTGATGCGGATGGGAAGGTCATAGCGTATGCCTCTCGGCGACGACCCCACGAAGAGAATTATCCCACACACGACACTGGAATTAGCCGCGGTTGTACACGCATTGAAGATCTGGAGACACTATCTCGATCGGAAACCACCGTGATGTGTATACCGATCACAAGAGCCTAAAATATTTCTTTACTCAGCCTGATCTCAATCTACGACAGAGGCGATGGCTGGAGTTGATCAAGGATTACAGTCTAGGAATCCATTATCATCCCGGCAAGGCAAATGTAGTGGCCGATGCGCTGAGCCGCAAAGCCCAATGCAACCACATGGGATTGGGAGGTATGGCCGCGAACTTCAAGAAGAAATGGCCAGACTCAATCGCACCCGATTCCTCACGGAGAGGTGAACTCACTGGAAATCCAACCCCTACCGAGAACTCAAATAGAGGAAGCCCAAAAAGGGAATGGGAAACCCAAGAAATCAAGGAACGCATGGCCCTGGACGCGCTAAGGAGTTTTCGTAGATGACAAGGGAATCTTGTGGTACAAGAAAAGAATCGTGTGCTCGAACGAGGCGGTTTGAGAGGATTGATTTTAAAGGAAGCCCACGAATCGGCCTATTCGTTACACCCGGAAGCACGAAAATGTACCAGATTTGAAAGGAGAATACCGGTGGCCCAATATGAAGAGAGATGTAGCCGAATACGTAGCCATGTGCGATGTGTGCCAAAGGGTGAAGGCTGAGCATCAACGCCCAGCTGGCTTGCTGCAGCCACTCAAGATTCCCGAATGGAAATGGGACGAGATAGGCATGGATTTCATAGTAGGACTACCTAAGACCGCGATCGGTTACGATTCCATTTGGGTAATAGTGGATCGGCTCACCAAGACTCCCGATTTATACCGGTGAAAACTAACTACAACAGCGCCAAGCTAGCCGAACTATATATGAGTAGGATTGTATGTCTTCACGGTGTACCAAAGAGGATCATATCGGATCGTGGTACCCAATTCACATCTCATTTTTGGAGCAAGGTCCACGAGGCACTCGGCAGTCACCTCGCCTTGCATCGCTTACCACCCGCATCGACGGGCGGGCGAGAGGACGAATCAAGTGCTAGAAGACATGCCGAGAGCCTGTGCGTTGGATTTCACCAAGGATTGGGAGAAATGTCTGCCGTACGCCGAATTCTCTTACAACAATAGCTATCAAGCCATCGAAGATGACGCCAAACGAAGCTTTATTTGGTCGCCGATGTCGAACCCCATTAATGTGGTCGAAACCGGTGAACGAACCGTATTCGGGCCCGACATAATCAAGGAGGCCGAGGAAAGGTTCGCCCGATCCGGGACCGACTACAAGCCGCTCAATCACGACGGAAGAGCTACGCGGACACTCGTCGAAGAGAATTGGAATTCAAAGAAGGTGACTACGTGTATCTAAAGGTCTCACCACTACGGGGAACTCAGAGATTCAAGGTCAAAGGGAAACTCGCACCACGATACGTGGGCCCATTCTTGATAAACGCTAGGAGAGGAGAAGTGGCTTACCAATTGAACGCCCGAGAATCTCTCCGATGTCCACCAGTGTTCCACGTGTCACAATTGAAGAAATGTTTGCGGGTACCGAAGAGCAATCTCCTTTAGAAGCCATCCATGTCCACAGTGATCTTACTTACCCGGAGCATCCAATCAAGATACTAGACGAGGCAGAAAAGAAGACACGGACCAAGTCATGGCGCATGTACAAGGTACAATGGAGCAATCACACGGAAGAAGAGGCTACCTGGGATAGCGAAGAGTTCCTAAAGACAGAATACCCACACCTACTCCGACCGTAAAAAATCTCGGGACGAGATTTTTTGTTAGGGGTAGGTTTGTAACATCCTAAAAATCGGAGAATCAAAATCGGAACGTAAAAATCGGAACTTTCAAAAACTTTCGTTGGTTGCTTCTTCTCGGGTTTGTCGCTTCTTATTTGCCACTCGGTTGCATAAATTGTTACGTGATCAATTCCCTTTTCGGAGTTTTTGGAGGTTTCGGAGTTGTCAAAACGGTGATGCGAAAGCCGCATCGGATTTTAAAAAGGAATTCGAGGGAAAGTGCGGATTCGTGAAAACGTGTTTGGGACATATAAAATAAAATTTTTGGTTGGGAAAAGATGAATTAAGACACATGATGAACAATAAAATTCTCGGCGAAGTTCTCGAAATTTGGGAAATTTTTGAAAATAAAATGGGTAAATTATGAAAATTTGGAAAAAGAAATTTAAATAAATATGAAAAATAATTATGGAAAATAAAAGTCAAGAAAAAGTTTAAAATATAATGTTAAAAATTATTTTTGGGATATTAGGATTTATTTTGGAATTTTTAGAAGGAAAGAAAATAGAAAATGAGAAAAGAAAATGGAAAATCGGGAAATTAAAAAGCCGCACTGTTCATTGGTCGCCACTTGTTCGACGCCGTCCCGCCCCGCCTCGCGCCCGCCGTGGCGCGCCGCCGTATCCGCGCCGCACCAGCGTGCGCGACAGCCGCGTGAGCGCGCGCGCGCCGCACCCGCCCCGGACAACCCGCGCGCGCGCCGGCCCGCCCGCGCCAGCGCCGTTGCCGCCACGCGCCCGCCCGCCGACGGACCGCGCGCCGCCGCCCGGCCGTCGCCGTCTTGCCCGGCCCGCGCCCGCGCCCTGCGCTGCCGCGTTGCCGCGCGACCCGCGCGCCGCGCCCGCCGCGCTCGCGCCGCGCGCACGACGCCGTACGTGGCCCGCGTTTGCGCGCGCCCTTCCGCCACGCGCGCGCGCCGAGCCGCCCAAATCGCGCGCCGCCGCGTGGCACCAGCTGCGCCGGTCCCCCTCCTCCATTCCCTCGCCCCCAGCCATGCCTATAAGAAGGCCGCGCCCGCCTCTTTCACCGCACCGCCGCCGCTTCCTCTCCCCGTTCCCGAGCACCGCCGCCGGGGCCGCCGCCGCTTAGCCGTCGCCGCAGTGCGCAAAGCGTCCCCGTGCCTCCCTTGCTCCTCCCGAGCCGCCGTCGCGGTAAGCCCCTTTGCGCTGCCGTTTTGTCGTGCCGCCGCTGCCTCTTTGGCCGGTCACCGGTCGAGCAGTTGGCGGCAAATGAACAAGTGCGCCGAGAAAAAGGAAAAAAAGAAAAAGAAAAATAGGAAAAATTTTGGAAAAATTTTGGAAAATTTGGAAAATATTTTGGGATAACTTGAGTAAAATTTTGGGCAAAAGTAAATTATTTTCTCGCATGTTTTCTCGGTGCAATGTTTGAAAATCGGAATCGGACGTTTTCCGAAATTTCCTTTCGCATCGTTTTTCAATCCGGATTCCGTTTAATTCTTTTCCGCCATCGAAATAGGTTTCGCCTTTGTGCTCAAACCCTCAAATTTCGAGCACGAATTTTCTTCGCTAATATTTTCAAACGTAACTCCCAAATTTAATTGCGATCGCCGACTTTGCGAAAACCCTAAGTCATCAGCTCGATTCCAAAAACCCGGATTTTCCTCGCAACCCTTGTCCTAACTCGAGTAGAATTTTCGGCAAGACTTTTGGAGTTGTTTTCATGGCTTTTGTGGTTCTTTTCGATCTCTCGGTGTTTTGTTGAATTCTAACTGAATTCAATTGATCTTCGCACGTACGGGTAGCGCCTGAAGAAACCGGCATCGACACCGCGGAAGATCCCACCCCTCAAGTGTGCGAGCAAGGCAAGTCTTCACACCCTTTGAACATATCGAACCCAGTTGTGAAATGATGTTATTTTAAACTCTAAACATGCATGCTTTACAGAGTACCTATACTTGTTATGCCATTCCTTGTTGTTGATTACCTTTAGAATTACTCCTTGTAACTCGCTATGTGATACAAACAACCGAAGAATAACTTCGGTAAACTGCTTAGCCATGCTATACTTAGATTTATGCATACTCATGACTTTATGAAAAAGCTTTGTGCTTGGGCAACTACCTTAGGGAAGGTAGTTGAGATTCGGCATGTGGAGACATGAGCGCCACATGACCATGATGAATTAAGTTTGATGAAAATTGAAAGTACTATACAAATGTTTTAGACTGGGGCGGCCGGATGATTTGGGTGGATTCCGGAAAAGGCAAGTGCCGACCCTGGTCAATTAAGGACCGAGCCATGAGATAGCCGGGAAACGAGCCAGTACAACCGTACTTCTCGAATGGGTATAGACCTAGCTGACTAGATAGCCGAGCGGAGGCAGTATCCTTGCATAGATGGTTCTCTATGATGTGGTTATAATGAGGCTGCGGCCTTTGTTAAGAATGGTGGGATTAAACTGACGTTAATTAAACTTAAAAGATTGGAAAATCTTCCCTACCCCGGGTGCGCCAGAACTCCTCTCACTGCTAGAAAAGGACGGCTAGAGTGCATGAGGGCTTAAGTTCATGGAGCGGGTACTGCCAAAGCAAGGTTATCAAAAGGCTTTGCCGTGACCGTCTCATGTGTTGAGGCGTAGGCTCATTTGTTGGGCTGTCGCGGAGTACGGGTAAAGTGTACATCCACTGCAGTGTGAATGAATCAATCTATTCGAATAGCCGTGCTTGCGGATATTGAGCATCGTGACAAGACTTTCGCTTGGCTAGATTTTAAACTTAAAACTGCTGGGATGGGTATGCATGATGGTTTCATTCGTGGCGGATCAACTTCTCGAGAAGCGAGAAGGGGTAGATTCCCAGAAAATCATGACGAACCGGAGGCGGGAAGCCATCCTTGGAATCACAATGGATGGTGGACAGAACCGTCATCGGATTAATGAACGGTGAAATTAAAACTTGATTGGCTAGTCGATAGGCTTGTGAAAAGAATTGTGAAAACTGGCTTTATGCAAAAGAACCCCAGCCATGTTCTTTGAATAACCCTATCATATGCATCAATTCTGTGTTGGCTTGCTGAGTACGGTTGGTACTCACCCTTGCTATACGCACAAACCTCCAGCTGATGGAAATGAAGAGCCAGAAGACCCGTACGCGTACTACCCGGAGGGCGAAGGAACTGACGGCGCATACTAGACCTTAGCCCCGGTCGTTGCCTGTGGCAATTGACGAGCCGCTGCCTCTTTCCGCTGCCTTATCTAAACTCTGTTTTTATATTGTATTCGGACCATAAGGTCCTTGGGACGAACAATGCCTTCGGGCCTATTTATGTAATAATGGTATTGTAAGACTATTCGTGCATGCGCACTTGATTATCCAGTACTGCATTCGTGGGTACCAACTACTTGATCCAGGGAAATGGTACTATGAACACGAAAGATTTCCGACTCAAAATCGGGGGTCCACATTACACCGATACAACTCAACCTCCAGCAAAGCGGCACCAGCCATGTTGATGTCTGTCATCCACTCAAAGGCATGACGGAGATCTTGGAAGGCGGTCGCGCTTGCATTGTATGCATAGTGCGTCCGAGGGTTCAATGCAGCTACAAAAACAAGGCACAAAATAGATGAAGAGTCATTTACTACGACTTAACCATATTGTTAAGAACATAAATTCTAGCTACTTACTAGCATTGATGAGTGTATCATTTGTCAGGTCGTGCATCCTTTGGCAACAATTTCCATGTAAGTCGCATACTTATCCCTTTGATGATTGAACAAACTGTCGTACTCCATTTTTCAACAACTGATATCTAAGAAGAACCTCACTCAAGTTGGGGTTCTTTTCCTCGTCGGCAAAGCGAAGGAAGGAGTACATTGGTTGGACCGAATTCACCACTGACTCTAAGTTTTCCCACCAAGCAATGCCACTAAGGCACATATGCGCATATCTACCTTCCTCCGTGCCACTGAATTTGCTTTGCATGAAGCTTGAGGAAGTCATCCACTACATAAATTGTTCTAGCTTCCTAAGGAAACTTCGAAGGAACATGTAGTTCATGCCAAACAGCGTAGCATCCCACTTAATCAATTCACCACCTATAGCAGTTGTCATCATAGCATGCAACTTGGAATGATTGTATAACCATCTGCAAATTTTCTTACCACTCGCAATCACCATTGCATGGTTTGGCATTTTTTAACATCCTTAAGCATCAAGTTAATTGTGTAAGCCACGCAAGGTTGCCACACAATAGTTGGGTACTCTTGCCATAGGAGTCTACAAACCTTCTTGTAGTTTGACCCATTGTCAATGATAATCTACACAAAATGTTTAGGGCCTACTTCGTGTACCACCTTCCGAATCTCCTACATTAGTACATAACAAAATAAAAATTAGCCTGTCATCCTACAGTTGTTAATAACATATAAGTGTAATGTGTACCATCAAAGTTGTCACCTTCAGTACGAAGTTAGCATCTTGGCTATAGCCCGTCGCATCAGTGGACTTGTGGAAAAACATTATTCCATTGCAATATATCAAAAAATTGATGACAGCCATACCTGTCGGTTCAGTCCAGGAATCACACATAAGAGTAACATCGTACTCATCCCAATTGCGCTTGAACCTATCGAATTGCTTCATTACATCCCTCTCTGTAGAATCAAGGTACTTGCCATCTATTTCTTTACCAGTTGGAGAGGGTATGTTTTCACCTACAACTAAAAGATTCTAAAATTAATCTATAAGCTTTGCGTAAAATATGAAACCCGTATTAACTGAATACGTACCCCACTTATGTGTCTCTCTCATGGCGTCGACAAAGTAAGGATTATCGGCATTTGTTGCAGGGATACTTGAGGTGAAGAAGAACCTTGCCCATGACTCACCAATCATCTCCCTAGCTTGATGTCTCTTCTTTGTGAAGAATCATGTGTCAATGCGTGTCTGCACAGGGGACTTCACGCTTGCTAGGTTGTAATCTCTCACAACAGATGACTCCCATTGAGATGTAGCCCTTCCGAGCAATCTGGCAATTGGGTTACTTTTACCTCTCCATGCCTCAAGCTGAGCGGATCCACTGCCACCACTATGCTCGTATGTGCCACTTAGCTCCTCCACATCCCTTCTAAAATCTTCATCTTGCCTTGAGGCTTGCAAGGCCACTTCCATTTGTTCCTCCTCGTCGGCATCACCTGTTAGGTTTAATAGTTCATCATTGCTGCTTCAACTGTTTTTGCCCTATCACTCTTATGCTTGGCACCTGAATCTTTAATCTTGTCTAGCTCGCACCTGAAGTAATCACAAACATTGAGAGGCACTGAATTGCAATATGTTGTCCCATTCCCTTTTCCAACCAAGTGAACTTTAAGTCGGGTTGCCCCACCGCCGCTCTTTTTCTGCGCGGTACTTGCGGTGAAATCGGTGGTATGTTCTCCCGATACTCCCACACAACATCCCTACTATCTGCCATCTGCACCCTAAAAATCATACGGCAAAAATACGACATTATGAAATAAATCACAAGGGCAACATAGCGCAACATAATAACAAATAACACATACCATTTTCCACAACACTAGTTCACTACAAAACCAATACTTGATCTATTTTGCACACTTCATTCCCAATAGATCTACTCTACAACTTTAAAAATTAAAAGTTGCACATCATTCCCAATAGAAGTTCTCTAAAACATGGACAATTATTACTTGCAAAACATTCAACATTTGCCTAACATTCAACATTCATTCCCATGACAATTCCACATCATAAAACTAGTCAAACCACAGGTTAGGCGACGGTAACCGCGGTTGCATGCACGATTACCGTGTGGTTCCTTGCGGTTATCGCATGGCTAATCAACGTGCACAACACCTAGTACATCGCGATGACCACAGATAATACCGTGGTTACTGCGGTAAACCGCGCGGTAACCGTGAAGGCGGAGGGGATTACCTTTGGTGCTGCTCCCAGGCGGTTATCGCCACTTACCGCGCAGTTACAACCAGCCACCGTGCGGTTATAGCAGTCACCGGCAAGGAAATCACGGATCTGGCGCCGCCGTCGCCTCCTACCCGCAAACTCTCCTCTTCCAGCTTTGCTAACCCCATGACGAGTGAGAGAGATGAAGGGGAATGTGCATGAGATATTTTCTCCCAAGTTGGGTCGTATTGGGTCTAATGAACATGGAAACTTTAGGCCCGGCCAATCCCTATTTTTCAATTTTCTAACCTAATCTCGGTTTAAATCTAAAAAGTAATTTTATCTTGTTTGTTTTCAAAAAAATTTCTTCACCATCTGGCACTAAAATTCAAGAACTGCCTCCACAATTTTTTTTATTTTTTCAAAATTTTTCCAAAAATTTGAATTTGGATGAAATTTGGGGAAGCCTTGGCGGTAACCCTTACTGTACCCCTCCAGCGGTAATGACGGATACCGCGGTAACTACGCAGTTTCCGACGACAAGGGAAACCCTGCCACCGAGTCGTCGGTGGCTTTGATGCCTTAACTAATTAGGCACAATTAATTATTAGTTCGGACCGAAGCTATGTTGGCCCAAAGGAACAATAAATAGAAAAACCAAGATATTGGCCCATGTACAGTATAGCCTAGCGGTGGAATTGAGCCCAAATATGACTTGTAGGATATAGGTTACACCAACAAATTGAAGATTTGGATATATGCATGGGTTAGACAATCGAATGACAAAATTTATATAGAAAAATATATAGAATGATCATTTGAATAAAAAACGAGAGAAACATATTAAAAGTAGAGGGAAGTAGAAGACGCAAAAGAAAATTTCCATCTTATGTAAAAATTCCATACAATTATACCGTATCCTTAGTTCCAAGGGTCATCTAAGAAAATTTTATAGAAGATTTAAATCCAAAGAAAATCATCTATTAATTTCTCTTTTCTTCCAGACACTACAACGGTCATCCTCACCAGAGGAGGACGCCTTGGTATCGTTGATGCTAAACTTATACTTCTGATGCACGGCCCCAGATCTTGTTTGGGTGAAAGACTGCAAATAGTTGGCCTGGAGTTCTTCCACCATCTTATTATACTCGGCTTGCTGTTCAGCCGATAACTGTTCTATCTTTACAGGCACGATGTTGTCCTGTGTAATGCTGGGGCTGTTGGAGTCGACCATCTTGCCGGCTGAATCTATGCGTCCGTGTCGAGCCGACAAAGAAAGTCCCACCGGCGTGCCAAGAAGCGTGTTGATGAGAAATTTCTCTCACGCGCGGCTTGGGAGATCTGCTTGACTCCAGTGCAGGTCCTTCTTGGCTGCCTGTGCGGTGCAGGGTGTGCCAGTTGATTTGATCTGTTAATCAACAAGAAAAACAAGAGAATAGGCGTTAAGTGTTAAGTTAGATCCCCATTGGATCGGTTGAGGGAATCCATAGACATATATATGTTATTCTAAACCGTGTTTAAGCCGAGTGACTAGAATGGATCGGCTATACCAAGACAAGATCGCCGCTTAACCCAAATACGGTAAAGAATAATAAATATATGGATCGATAACCTAGCCGATACTTGGAAAACTAACAAGGAATCGACTAGTACTCCGATGAATCTTATAGAAAGATATCACTCCTGAATCGAATGCATAGCTGGAAATCGGCCATCGTTGTCGATGGTAGGCCGATTTCGGTGGCAACGCCCGACAGAATGCGATCTCAACATAAGAGGCAATCCTAATATAAATCTAATAATAAATATACTAAAAGAAACATATTAGGGCAGATAAGGCCGACTGAAACCCCGGCACTATCTCTAAACAATATAAATCCATCCGAACAGATCATTGATAGCTCTAAGAACGACTTAATAGTTCAAACATGATGCAGCATTAAGTATAAAAAGAACAACCCGATCTGTTGTAGCCGATTTATATCTCTCGAGACAGTGGATACCGCATATAAACCAGCCAACCTTTAGATCTAGCCCTATTGGTGCAAGTTCTTGATGAACTCGCCAATGGCGGGATAGATCTAAACATTGATCTAATTTATATGCGCTATATGATAAATAGCGAAGTACAAACTCCTAATTCTAATGTGTCATTACGATAGAAGCACTAGAAACAGTAGATCATACCACTAAGGACAAGCATTTACCTAGATCTGGGGATCGAAACGATGCAGCCCGTAGACAAACAAAGTGCTCGTCTGAAAAAAAGGTTAGCGATGCACCGAAAGATTGATTGTGATTGAACTGAATTGAATTGTCTTTACAGGGGGTCTCGGGTCCTATTTATACCCAAGATACAATTATCTGTACAAACCGTGGACTCTATCTAAACTATTATTTAAAACACAACATTATCCCAAGCGGGACCCATGTCGTGTTACGACTAACAGCTTAAACAAACCCCTAAATTACAGATACAATTGTCATTACAGGACTCTATTCATAAGTGGCAATATCGTTTAACGTGCAATTAATAACCGAATCTTCTATTTATCTTCAGTCTGCTGCATCAGAAACGGTTTCATCTCTTTTGGACCTGGAATCGGCTATCGGCTGCCTCTGTCCGATTCATCCTTAGCCGATTGGCCTCGCAGCCGATCACTCCTTAGCCGATGCGACTCCTATCTCCAGCCGATCCGACTCTGCTTTGTCTTTGCAGACTTAGAAACTCAATTACCAAATTTCAGTGTTAACACATGCCCCACAAGTCCGTGATACAAAGTGCTGCGGATTTGCTTTCCTGTTCAAACTCCCAATTCTTTCTTGACCTAGACCGCTTCGGCTTCTCCCCAAGTGCTCTTTGAATACCCACTCCCCTCGGCCGAGCCACCTACGCCTTCAAAGCGCACTCGGCCTCCCCGCCTTCTCTCTCTTCCTGGCGATTTCATCGGCGCCCGTCGAACTCCGTCGCCTTCTTCGATCCATCTTCACCCCGATCATTCCGATGGCCTCCACCATCGCCGCCTTGAGCACCTCTGCTGCGCCAGCCACCGTTGCCGCGCCATCCGTAATCGCTGCTGTTCTGGCCGCCGCCATGGCCGAGTCCTCTGAGGTACTCCTTTTAGATCTACAACTTTCTTTTTTTCTCAAATTTGCTCCTCCGAACACATTGTATCAATGTTTTGTTCGATCATTTTTTAGTAGCACTTTCCTTTATTTTCACCAATTAGTACTTTTCCCTCTTTGAACGTAATGTGCAACCGTTCTTGATTAGCGTCCCCTTTTCTTTTACCTGTAGCGCCTGTCACACCAAGTATTTATCCCCAACCTGACACAAACGAAAAGGTACTTTCTCGGCCCCATCGGCAACACAGATCCAGCCGATATAATCATAGCCGAAACTAACCGGATCCCTTTCAATACCGCCAAGCCGTCCCTCACACATTGGAACGAAACACTCAAATCCTGGCCGACCACCGACGCAGCCTGGGTCGAGTGGTATAAGAGGATGCGATCGGCCAAGTACACTCATTGGGAGGAAACCGGGATCGCTCAGTGCCTGGAACTGTCCATTGCCGGTATGGAAAAAGATGAGCCGCCGACGCTCCAATCAACACGGGCGGCCCCTGGTGGTTTCTTCAGATCTGGCTTGCACTGGTGACCCAAAAGATAGTTGGTCGGCCCCCTCTGACAGAAGCTGAATATCCAAGGCTGGAGCCGATTGAAGATGACGATGGCAACCAGATCACCACCAGGAGGTGCATGAGCTACGGAGAAGCAGCAGCCGCCCACGCAGGCTCAAAACAATTGGCCGAACTGCTGGTCGAATGGTTCATAGCCCTCTACAATGGGCTATATCACGAAAACCGCACGTGGTATTTTTAGGGACCGGAGGTCGTTCGAGTTGTCGGTGACTTCAATTGGGAAGACATCAACTCAGCCGACAACCCGAGATGCAGGGAGCTGTTCATCGCCACTCTATTCCCTTGCATCCTACGACGGGGTCCATCGGGCCGATCGGTGCCAACGTTACAAGTTTTATTACCCGGTGTCGGCAGCAAGGCGGTTCGGCCTCGAGCGGTGCCTGTTGGCTTCTTCTATGCCAATAAATCGAAACGAGGGGAGTGGTCAGCCAGGATCTGATAATGGATCGGCTGCTGAATATAGCCGGCCCTCCCCTCGGCGACGTCGGCGTGATGACATTGGCGCTGAAGAAAAGCGTCGCTTACGACCGCTGGTGGGCTGAAATCAAGCGCCACATCTTCCATCAGCGGTCGTCCCATTATGTCAACCTTCTCCTGCCCGAGGAGATCCCCTCGGTAAGCTCTAAGTTCCAAATCATTTTCTTCTTCCCATCATCGGCTGACATAGCCGATTAACATTTACTCTTTAGTCTGCAGGAGACGGAGACGGAGCGGCCGACGGTCAGCAACTCCGGGCGCCCCATCGAATATATCTTAGGCATCTTGGAAGGGGCGGCCTCGCTCGTCGGCCATCGGTTGGGAGGCGCCGGCCGGCGTCGCTGCTGCGGGCAGGTGCGTCATCCGATCGCACGAAGACAAAAGCTGCACCACCTCCACGGCCGTCGGCCGCGCCTGCCTCCAAGAGGCTGAAGAAGACGAAACCGGCGGCGCCAGCCGATAGCCTCCCCCCTTGGATCCGGCCGTCGTGCAATTCCTCGATACCGTCGCCAGCGAGGAAGTACCGGCGGCTGTTGGGGCGGCGACCGAACCCGGGGTTTCGAGCCCTGAGTCGGTCAATGCCCTCCGACGTCTCGCCGGTCCCAAGTCCCCCAACGAAACATCGGCGGTAAGCCTTTACTTCACCAGATTTAGCTTTGTGATAATCCCTTGCATCCGATCGAACCGTTCTTTTCGGGTCAAGAAATTGGCCGGCCGCACTCCACGCCCGCGCCATCGGTAATCATCCTCCGCTATTTGACTTGTAGTAATCAATCGACCTGTCCGCTAACCCTTTCTTTTGCAGCCCCGTGGTCTCCATTGGCTGCCCCCCAGGCGTCCAGTGAGCATGCCGCGCTTGTCGGGGGCGGTGGCGACAATGCCGACGAAGAGGCCCCGACGGCCGCGGGCAACGATCCAGCCGAGCCAACTGCTCCGACCCCGGTACCAATGGTAAGCCGACTAAATTTGATGATCGGTTTTGTCAGCTTAATATCTTCTTGATCATCTTCTTCTTTGTTGCAGAACATAGCCGACCTCCACAACTTTGACTTGTCAGAGTTCGAAGAGTCCGGTGACATCGGCGAGGAGGCGTTGGTGATGCCGGTTGAGGACCTGAGGGCCACCTTAGCTGACATCGGCAATCGGCTGGAGGCCTCGCCGGACGCGCCGGTGGTCGGACGGCTCGATACGCGCACGATTCAGATATATCCAAGACCAGCTGCTGAAGCCCTAGCTGAAGCCATTGTGCCGGCGACCTTCATGGAAGCCCATCAGTTCAAGTATGAGCGATCACGGCAGCAAATATCGATCGCCGCGAGAGCCAAGCGCGGTCAGCCACCATCTAGTCAACCAAGGGCGCCATCGAGAGCCGGAAGGCCGCCTTCGACCGCTGAAAACCGAGCCGCAGCCAAGCTCGAGCAGCTCCTCGTACGTCAAGATCAGTGATGGCCGATCTCGTTCAAGTCATGAACGAGATCGATGTCCACAAGGAGTACATGGCTGGCTTGCCGGCCGAGATCGAAGCTGAATGCCAGGGCATCAAGGCGGCCGTGGCGCATCTGTGCAACCTGGTGAAGAGCGTCCGGCCGGTGGCGGGGTCTGAGGCCAATGACGTCAGGGCCATTGAAGAAATAGACCAAATTAGGCGGAAGGCATTGTCGGACATAGCCAATTTTTTGAAAAAATGAAATTGTAATATTCCGATCTTCTGAAATCGGCTAACGCTTCTGTATTATACTTGTCACACTTTTGTGCTAGGATTGGACAATCGTTTTAGTTGTTCTTGAAATTGGCTTTGCATTGTGCAATGTAATTTATCGATCTTACGCCTTGCTCGTAGATAAGACCGTGCGCTTGTAGATAAGATCGTCTTTCGGCGTGGGCGGTGTCTCGAATTGCTTATGTTGAAATCGGCTCCGGCCGCTCGTATCGCTTCGCGTTGCCGATTCCAAGACTACGCCATGACCGTTAGTGTTAGCGCCTGAACATTATTCACATTGGCTATCGGCCGATAATACCTGAGTGCACCGTCGATTTGGCTTCATAGTCTGAGTCATCCGAATCTGTATTTCAAGGACCCGTGAGTTCTGAACAATAGGTATCCAGTCTTGAGTAGTCACCAACCATTCAACGATTCCCAATGCCTTTAATGATGGCCCCTTCGACTTTCATATTGGCAGTGATCTTTCGCATCCGAAACCGCATCTTTTCTTTCTATAAATAGACCTCTTCAGGCCTTCCTGAGCACATCACAGCCGAAAAAGAAAATCCCTTTCTCCAGGTGTACACATTTCAGGTTTCCAAGCTTTCGGCAGGACGCCTCATGGCATCCTCAAGCTCGTCGGTGAACCGGTGATTCTCCAACCCATCCATCCTCACCATTTCTTTTCTCTAAGTACTCAAGAGTTATTCTTCTCGCAGCCGCTCCATCCCCTACGAGTGATTCTGGCGATCATGGACACCCCGTATGAACTGACGGCTAGCCAAGTCCGACAAGTGAGGATCAACTTGCAGCGCTTCAGGGAACAAGATGCCCGTCATCCGGCAGCCAGGCCTCCAATCAATCTCGGTAGTGTTCCGGCTGCTATTCCTCTGGCGTCTTCAATGCTCATGTGTCTCGACAGGATGGTAGCAAGGCAAACACGACTTGCCAACGAACTGTTAATCACAACCACCGAAGTAAGGGTCACTAGGCTAGAGTATTTGATCTTGGATGCTTTAGAGATAGAATCTCCAGAGGCGGTCAACCGGGCCCTGGCGACCATCAGAGATTACCTAGGAGATATGTAATTAAAAATGGCTTTACGCCGATTATGAATAAAATCGGTGATTGTCACACCGACTCAACCATCGACCCAAATACTGGGGTAATATTTCTTCAGATATTTGCAATCGGCCCGATTTTGCGATCGGCTTGTGTACGTATATGCCCCCCAAGTTTTGTTGATAGTTTCGGTGTCGACAAAATTCGGGTTCGAGCCGTTCGTGCATCTTTGCCGTTCCCATCGGCCAATCGTGAGCCGATCGTAGAAGACGAAGCAAAAATGCTGCATAAAAATGCCTAAAGGCGATGCCTTGTTAATGTAAGACATCGGCTGTCGTAAATCGGCTGGAGTAACCATAGCCGAATCACGAGTTGATCCATACGCTTGGGTAATATTTCTTTAAACATTTTCCATTAAGAGCCCTTTCAAATATTTCTCCATCCAGTCCTTTTAGCATGTAAGCTCCTTTAGAGACGCATTTGTGGATCTTGAAAGGCCCTTCCCAATTTGGTGACCATTTGCCAAACTTGTTGTCTCTAGATCCGATCAACAGTATAAGTTTCCAAACGAGCTCGCCCTCCTCAAAAGATTTAGGCACCACCTTCTTATTATAATGTATGGCTACTCGTTCCTTATCTTTTGTGACTTTTTCCAAGGCCCTCATCCTGGATAAAACTAGATCTTCCGATTCGTCCACCATCAGGTGATAATAATCGTCGGCTGTGAGTTGGTCCTATAGCTGAATGCACCTTGAGCCGACGACACTTTCTCATGGCAGCACTGCTTCATGTCCATAGACCAATTTGTACGGAGGGACTTGGATTGACCCGTGGCATGCCATCCGATACGCCCACAGTGACTCGGCTAATCGGCTGTGCCATTGCTTAGGATACTCAGAGATCTTTCTTTTAATCAACTTGATCAAACTTTTGTTTGAGGCCTCGGCTTGCCCGTTGGCTTGTGCGTAGTACGGTGAAGAATTAAGTAGCTTAATCCCCATGCCGTCGGCAAACTGAACGAATTCGTCCGATACAAAGATAGATCCCTGGTCTGTTGTTATTATTTGTGGGACGCCAAATCGGTAGATGATGTGTTCTTTGACAAACTCGATCACGTCCTTAGAATCCACTTTTCTGAGAGGAATCGTCTCCACCCATTTGTGAAATAATCCGTTGCCACCAGGATAAACCTATGCCCTTTGCTTGAGGGTGGATTGATCTGGTCGATCATATCAATGCCCCATCCTCTGAACGGCCACGGCTTGATGATTGGGTTCATAGCCGATGCTGGTGCTCGTTGTATGGCGCCAAACTTCTGGCAATCCTGGCACCCCTTGTAATATCTGAAACAATCCTCCAGCATCGTCGGCCAGAAATACCCTGCTCGGCGAAGTAGCCACTTCATTTTGTGGGCCGATTGGTGCGTGCCACAGATTCCTTCATGTACTTCCCCGATGGCCACTGTAGCCTGATTGGCTCCCAAACACTTGAGCAGCACGCCGTCAATCGTCCGACAGTACAGGTCTTCATCGAGCAACACATATCGTAATGCCTTGTATCGTAGTTTCCTTGTGGCCGATTGAGAGGGGTTTTTGAGATAGTTGTAAACTTCAAACCTCCAATCATCGGCCGTAATGGTGGCCACGTCTATGTCTACTTCTTTCATCATCGGCCGATAGCCTGATGCCCCTTGAGCCAAGTCATTGGCCTCTCTCTTCTACTCTCTGGGGATATGCTTCAAAGTGACTAGCCGAAAACCATCCATTAATTCCCGGCATTGCCGATAATAGACCATCAGCGCGTCGTTTTTGCATTCATATTCTCCTAATAATGGGCTGATGACCAATAATGAATCCCCCATTATTTCGATGGCGTCGGCTTCAACTTCCTTGAGTAGGTGCAATCCTTTAAGGACTGCTTCGTATTCGGCTTGGTTGTTTGTAGCGTGGGGGTTGATGGCAAAAGCAAACTCGAAGCTTGCCCCCTGGGCGAAATAATGACCAAGCCGATGCCACAGCCGTTGGTGCAAACCGAGCCATCGAACGTCAGAGTCCAAGGCATAATTTCCACTGAGCCGATTGAGTCGTTCCTGTGCTCCACAATGAAGTCGGCTATGGCTTGCCCTTTGACTGCCCTTGGTGCCTGGTACCTCAGGTCGAACTCTGTTAGTGCGAAGATCCACTTCCCGATTCTTCCTTTGAGCACTGGAGCCGATAGTATATACTTAACTACATCGGCCTTGCAAATTACCGTGCACTCGTTGGACAACAGATAGTGCCTTAAATTTGTACATGAACAATATAGGCACGGACATAACTTCTCCACAGGTGAATACCTTGTCTCTGCGTCTAGCAACCATCGACTGAGATAGAAAATGGCTTTTCTTTTGCCGTCGACCTCTTGGATTAATCTTGAGCCGATTGATTTGTCGTCGGTGACAAGTACAGCTTGAACAGTATCCCCTTTTGTGGAGGCATTAAAACTGGAGGGAGCTTAGATAATCTTTTATGTTGTCTAACGCCTTTTGCTGCTCTGCCCCCTATGTGAATGCCTGATCGGCCTTCAGCCGAAGCAGTGGTGTGAACTATGAACCGTCTGATGAAGTTTATCTTGTCGATCAATGACTAGAGTTGCTTTTTATCTTTCGCAGGTTGAATTGTCTTGATAGCATTTATGCTCCTTGGTGTAACTTCAATCCCTCTTTCATGGACGAGAAATCCCAAGAATTGCCCGGCCGATACGCCGAACGCGCACTTAAGCGGATTCATCTTTAGACCGTATTTCCTCATCCGTTCTAACACTTGTCTCAGATCGGCTATGTGGCCTTCTATCTCCCTTGACTTGACAACCACGTCGTCAATGTATATCTCTACCAGCGAGGCGATCATATCATGAAAGATGTAATTCATGGCTCGTTGATATGTTGCCCCAGCATTCTTCAAGCCGAATGTCATTACTACCCATTCGTACAGGTCGATTGCGTCGGGACACCGAAAAGCGGTTTTGTGGATGTCCTCGTCGGCCATGAATATTTGGTTATACCCTGCATTGTCATCCATGAAACTGATAATCTTGTGGCCTGAAGCAGCATCGACAAGCAGATCGGCTATCGGCATTGGGTATTCGTCTTTAGGGGTTGCCTTGTTTAGGTCTCTAAAATCGATGCACACCCTAAGTTTACCATTTTTTTTAACACTGGGATGATGTTTGAGACCCACTCGGCGTATCGGCAAGGCCGAATGAATCCCGCGTCGTATAGCCGAGTGATTTCGGCTTTAATTGTATCGTACATATCGGCCTTAAACCTCCTGGGAGGCTGTTTGAACGGCCGATAGCCTGCCTTAATTGGCAGCTGATGGACCACTATTGATCGACTGAGACTGGGCATCTCGAAGTACTCCCAAGCAAAACAATCTTTATATTCTTTTAACAATTCAATTAGCTAGGATCTACAATGAGGAGACAGATTTTTGCTAATGTACGTCGGCCTCGGCTTATCACCGAGCCGATGTCGATTTCCTCTAATTCGTCGACCGACGTAAAACCTTGCCCTAACTTGCCATCATCTTCGTCCGCGGTGGCTACGCGAGAACGCTCGAGCCCTCCACCATGTCTTGTTCAAAGTAGCATGCGGCTCGTCATTTCCAATCGGTGTATTGTGGAATTGGAAACATTGAAAATCGGCTTGCCAGATTTTCCCGGATAAACAATCAATGCCTTCGATTTCCCAAAGCGGCAAATCGGCATTGACGATACTAACTGACCTGTCGGCTGGCACGATCTCGATCTTGTCGTCGTCCCATTGGATCAGGCTCTGATGCATTGTAGAAGGGATGCAACGGTTGGCGTGTATCCAGTCCCTTCCGAGGAAATGTAAGACCCCTTCCCGTCGATGACAAAGAATGTTGTGGGCACGGTCTTGTTGCCGACGGTCAGCTCAACGTTGAGGACGCCCTTGGTTTCCGATGGGTTGCTGCCGAAGTCTTTGAGCACCATGTTTGTTTTTATCAGATCTTCGACTCCCTTGCCTAGTTTTCTGAATGTCGCGTAAGGCATGAGGTTGACTGCAGCTCCCCCATCAACTAGCATTTTGGAAATCGGCTTGCCGTTGATGAATCCTTTAACGTACAACGGCTTTAAGTGCCGATTTTCGGTTTCCTTGGGTTTGTCGAAGACAGCCTGATCTGGTGAGATTGCTAGTTTTGCCAGGTCGTCTTCAATGGTGTCTGCATCGGCTTCAGGGGCGCCGAACTCGGCTGACAACACGAATACCATGTTAACCGATGCAGAAATTTTGTCTTTCCCTTTGGCTGCCCTTCTGGCTTGATCGGCTGGGCTTTCCTCGGTTTGTTCTTCGTCATATGTGGCAGCTTTCTTTTTGGGTACCCACCACCTTTTGATTTTGCCCAACCGACGGCGTTGCTCGTGGATCATTTGCTGCACTTCGTCTTCCCTCCCTTCGCGCATAAGCCGTTGAACCCTTCTTTTCTGCGTCTTCGTGAAGAGATCGGACGGGCACCATTGGGGGTTGGCCGATTCCTCATCGTTGGCCTCTCCATCGTCGTGGTTGTTCCCATCGCGATTTTCGTCGATGAAGAAGTCCTGGTGGATCGGGCCGAGCCGATCATGGACAGACCGCCGCCTCTGGTTTAACTGAACGGCTCGGGGGACGAACCGGGTTGGACTTGTAGACGGTGATCTCCTGTGCTCGTCGCTGCGACGATCGTTGCAGGTTGGGCAATCGTCCAATGTTGGCAGTCTCATGCTGGATTCCCAGCAGTACCTGAAAAAATCACAATACCAATGTGGGTCGGCATTGTCATGATGTACCTCGTATCGTCGGCTTTGGGTGTCCGGCTCGCGCCGACGAGGTGCTTCATTGTAAGCTTCTTCCTGCCGAGACCGGTACTGATGGCGGTATCGGCTAAGTTCATGGATCGGCCATCGGTCGGCCGATCTGATGACTAGGCGCACCATATTAATTGGTGCGGCGTGACATTCAATTTGATCGCCTTCTGCCTTGGTCCCGATCGATGTATTGATGCATCGTAACATAGAAAAGGTTCTGTACTAGTAAGAGGAGGCCAAAAATGCAACAAGATTATAAGAATGATCTCTTTCAACCTTCTTGTAAATTGCCCCCATAGCTCTTTCCAGTTCATTGCTACTCTTATAACACATTATCAACGGAATGCAATATTCCTCTATTATTATTTGTTGCCGTTGCATGATACGATGTAAAACTGTTTGTTAATAACCACATGATGTATCACAACACAAATTAATGGATTCTCACATATCTAGGCACCACCAAATATAATGCGCAACTATACATGTTGCAATATCATTCTCAAGTTGTTTTTCGAGTATATATATTGTGGATTTGGACAATATGTTCAGCTACCAGCTGCATATGTATAACTAAGCTATAGACTGTTTTTATTCTGCATATGTTTAGTTAGAGACTTACCTTAATTATGCTTAATTAATTGGGTGGTCGGCCTTATATATAATTGGGGGCGGGGGGTCAAATTAAGATGAGGAATCAAATCCTCCGAATATGGGCAGTGGTTGCTCACTGATTTGGCCCTCTTGCACCACATGGTGATCTTGCATTCAAAACAAATATTGCACACTAGTGTACATATATACTCTTGTAGGGTGTAGATCTAAATACGTGGCCTATTGGTTGTATGCATCATATCTTCTAGAAAGGCACCAGCTAACCATAATCTATGTTCACATGTGGGAAAATGCCCTTTGCTTGTTTCCATGTGGAAAATTAATACGGGAAATTAAAGTGTTCATTTGCTTGTCACTTGTTATAATTAATATTTGTAATTAAACTCAAACGGTGTATTTAATTTCATAGGAAATATAACATACTGGATAATTATGAACTTCCTTAATATAGTAAAAAACTAGTATTGGACTAGGTACAATTGGGAAAACTATTTTGATCCCTTATCATTTAGTTAAAAACCATCCAAACAGTTATGAAAAATTCAAAAAAATTGACAACAGTCATATAATATATCTATGCAACTCAAAAAAAATTTTAGGTTCAAAATCAACTCGCATGTTAAGATATAAAAAGACAAATCCAATATATAAATAGTAATGTATTGTTCATATATGAATTTGTCTTTTTTCTCGATGCATAGATCAAATTTAAACTTAATTTTTGATGAACCGATAGATATCGCTATACTATATATTGTTTTTTTATAAAATTTTTATAACTATTTATATGGAATTTGGAAAAAAATATACGAGAGGATATCCTCTAGAGATATTAGAATCCCCTCCCCTAAACCTGGGTGTTAGAATACGTTGAGTTATGTGAATATTGTTATATTGTTACACACACTAATTAACTTATTCCAGGTTCAAAATTTTTGCGGCACAATTTTTTTTAAACGAACCTTTAGATACGTGCGAATGGAGTGAGCACTTTTTCTGGATGTGACAAATGAGGACAAGTTTGACTAGGTGTCACATTGCTGGTCTTCCCTGGAATAAGGGTATGCTTGCTGCATGGAGCATGTGAATCAGCAAACATATATGCGAGAATATGTTCTCCTTAATTTCATAATTTTGTTTTTTTGGCCAAAAGGAATCAACATTTTCTCATAAAAAAAGTCCAGTGCTGACCAGTAGTAGACAAAGAAGAAGAATGAAGATCACCAAATTGCTCTCTGCCTCTTGTTTGTATATAAACCTGATTAGTTGCTTAAGTGAGACAGCCATCACAAGTTAGTTAGATTAGCAGCTAACTAGACACTGAGAGCTAAGCCATCTTCTTAGCAGGAGAGAGAGCTCGAGAGGATACTAATGGAGGAGAGGTTCTTGGTGGCCGAGCCTCTCAAGGCAACCACGGTGACATGCATCCCAAGGCTGCGCGGCGGCGCGAGGCGGCATCGCCGCGCTGCTTCCTCCGGCGGCGCGGCGCCGGTGTCCGTGCTGGACCGTGTCCGGGACGTCGTGCTCAGGCTGGCGATGCTGTCGGCCGCGTCGACGAAGCAGGGCGCCCTTCCGCAGCAGCAGACGACGGCGATCAGGACGTCGCCGGGACGGTCGGCGGCGACTTCGAGACGCGCCGCGGCGGTGCGGATGAGCCCGTCGTCGGCGTACTCCGACTCGTACCGGAGCGAGGCGGTCGACGAGTGCATCGAGTTCTTGAAGAGGTCGGCTGCCGGAGTCGGCGTCGGCGTTCGCAACAGCTCGGCGGCGGCCACCGTGGGAGTAATAAACTCGCCGTCACCTTTGCATGCATGTGCCATGTGATCCAAGTACTATCACTGTTAGCTGTACATAATTAAAAAATAAATAAAATGTTGTCGTCTTTGCCATTGTGTTCTTTTTGGGGGGCAATGGATGGATTCTCCTACCTCAGTACGTTTGTTTTGGTGGAGATTCTGATCCAAGTTCATGTATGTTAAAGTGCATATGAGTTGGTAGATTAGTAGTGGGTGTGATGAGTAATTTGTGTTAGATGCGGTGTCATGGAGTAAAAATTGATTTGCATCACTGTTGTTGTTCTTTATTAAGTGGCACATCACATGCATTATTGGTAGTTGCTTGGAATATATACGCATCAGAATTGTTACTACGGGTGTGTTTCTGGTTTCTGCTGATGATCAAGTGCACATACTACGATACTATGTACGGTCGTTTCCATATATACAGCTAATTAATCGAATCGAAACAATATGGCTCCTGTGAATTAAAAAATATAATAATTTTGCTATCAAATATGCCCCTATATTTTTGTTCTGATTACAATAGGTTATAGGTACGCGCATGGTCAATGTTGGGTAAACCCATAATATCCTGGTTTATAACTCTTTTTTCCGATTATAAAATCGAGATAACGAAAGCAGGACTAAATATCGGCATGTTTAGTCCCAGTTAAAATAATCGGGACTAAAGATCCATCTTTAGTCTCGGTTGGTAACATCAACCAGAACTAAAAATGACGGTGTCACATGGCTGGTTCCGTCTTCTTTAGTCCTGGTTGGTGTTACCAACCGGGACTAAGTTTTTTTCTTTTTTAATTTTACTCCTTGCTCCTTGTTAATTATATATATGTGCAATATATATATATATATGCATACATATTTTACACATATTTTTATTTATACATATATTTTCAACATGCATATATATATGTATAAATATATATTTAACACACATAAAAATGCACTTAATTATGGAAAGATATACATATATTATCAAATATGTACACTCATATGTACACATATTACATTCTTTTACTGTTCTATATCGTATGTCAAAAAAATTTCTACGTTGTGGATCCAGGGTCTATGGTGCTCAAACTAAAGTAGAACTCTCCCGCAATCAATAACCTGCTCGTTGATAAATCCCATCAGTCCTTCTTGAGCAGCCTGTATGAAACTCGCGTGGGGGAGATTGTCCCTTACGTGCATAAGCTGTCATTCGAATAAACGAGAAATAAATATATGAAATCAATAAGAAATCAAGACGTAATGTATGAATGGTTGTTATACATACATCTAGATCCTGAACAGATGCTTCAGCCGTGGTATTATAGGAAAATACCACATCACCTTAGCAGGAACTCTTTTCTTCGAAGGCTGTCCGTCAACTTCCCGTGAATCATCTCGTCTGATCTTGTATCGATGTGCTTTACAAAACGGACATGCTTCTAGGTTCTCGTACTCCTCACCGCGGTAGAGGATACAATCGTTAGGACATGCGTGAATCTTCTGTAACTCTAGTCCTAGAGGGCAGACTAACTTTTTAGCCTCGTACATTGATTTCGGCAATTTGTTTCCCTCTGGAAGAATGTTCTTCACGAGTTTTAGTAACTCGCCAAATGCCTTGTCACTGACACCATTTTTGGCCTTCCAATGCAAGAATTCCAGCATGGTACCCAAATTTTACAAGGACATTTTATGGTCTGCCAACATATGCTTCAATTTTTGCTTCTCCTTTTTACCTTCGTAGTCCTCCTTTATGTCGCGTAACATCTGACCAAGGTTATCAGCATCGTCGTTTTCTTCAGCATCCCTGCCCGCCTCGCCTGTTGTATTCTCTTCAAACCCACTATATTGACCATAGTCTGGAATGTTGTCGTCGTCTTCTTCATCTTCTTCCATTGCAACCCTCACCTCTCCGTGTGATGTTGTTGATGTGAAAAACACACACTGGTCTGAGAGATCTGTTTAACTCTAGTGCAGGACCTAAATCTTGCTTTTGGGTTTCAAAGGCGTGTCAGTTGGTTTGATCCTGCAACCAACAAGAAACAAAGAGAGAAAACAAAGTCAAATCTATAAACGATAGCTGATCGGCTAATGGCTGATGACGTATCGTTTAATATTGAGCCGATGCAATATACATAGGATCGGCAATAAAGGATAACGCAAAGGTAAAATTAGATCAACTAGATCGGCTGTAGATATCAATAATATATCATCTATGTCTCAAAAAATTTTTAAACCAAGTGATTGGGATAGATCAGACAGTGTGCCGAGACAGTATAAATCACTTGTGTCTAAAAGTACTTTAAGACAGAGATTATATGTACTTATAGCATAGCCGATGTAATAAATCTAACATGTATCGGCTAATACTCCGATACCACTTTATACTAAGATATCAATATAGATTAAATATATTAAACAAGAATTAATCAAGTGTTAAGATGACCTAACAGATTAATAACAAGCTTAATATATTACCACAATGATATCTTAATATAAAGGGAAGATTTAGCATATCAAGTAAATATGTAGGAAACAAGATAACTAAACCAAGTAAGATCGACTGAAACCCCGAAGCTATCTCTAAGAGCTATCATATAACAAGATAGATCTTATGATTCTAGATAATACTTAATAGGTCGGACCTAACCGATGCATTACTAAGTATAAAGAGAAGCATAAGGTCTAAAAAAATCGATGAAAGCCTTTCGAGATGGTGGATATACTATATAATCTAGGTCAACGTTGATATCTAACCCTATCGGCTGTTGTCTAGTAACAGATGCTAGCCTATTGGGGTTACATAGCAATAGATTTAGATTATATAGAATATATGATAACTCGGCGATTTACGTAAACAAGATTAGAGTGTCATAAAGATGTAAGCACTAATCCTGAGAACGCAAGCCACCATAACAAGTTTTACCTCTTGTCGAAGATCGAACCCGATGCAGCCCAACTCGAAAGCAAGAACTCATCGAAACAAATGAAAGTAGAAAAGGTGGCGATGCGCCGAAGGTGTTATTGAACTGATTGTTGTTTGATTACATAGTCTTGGGGTATATTTATACCCAAATACATAATATGTTCTTGTCAGACACGACTCTTATCTCTATTACAACTCAAAATACAAATAAGTCCCTTAGGCGGACTCTTACTAGCATAATCTATAAGGAAATTACTTAAAATAACATAATTAATAGATACAATTGCCTTTTTCGGACTCTATCCATATATGGAAATCCTCATGAAGCACATCAACCTGATCCGACAATGATTCCAATGTTATCTTACCGGAATCAAAAGATACTGGAAATTAATATTGTCTCCCATGTGGTATTGAGGAGATTGATGCACCATATGAGTCTGCTGATCAGGAACAATTTTGCTACAGATTGGTTTTCCTCTTCGTGCTTCGCTTTTCTCTAGTGTAGCATCTTTCCAAACAAGTTGCAATTCCTAGTCTTGTCCATTCAAACCAATTTTTCTTGGGACCAATCGGCAACACAGAACCTACTGAGTTCATCAATGCCGAGACCAATAGTGTTCCCTTCAGGTTGACAAACCCTAGCTTAGCTCACTGGTGGAACCTTAAAATCTTGGCCATCTTGACAAAACTTGGCCGATTGGTACAACAAAATATTGGCTAGTAAGCAGACCCATTGGGAAGAGCTTGGAATAGCACAACGCTTAGCTTTGACTATAGCTTATATGACCAAGGATGAACCCATGCTATCGATCGCAACTTACTTTTGGTACAACACCCTGAACGCCTTCTTGTTTAATCAAGGACCAATGACACCAACCCTTTTGGACATAGTCATGTTCATAGGCTTGTATATCACCTCATCGGCTAACTCGGTTAGCTTGAATACCAAGAACCAATTTGTTTTCAAAACCTGGACCATCGGTGGTTGGAGTGGATTGATCACTCAGAACATGGGAACTGATCCAGTAACCCCCAAAGAACATGCAGCTTTTCTGTTGATCTGGTTGAAGAAATTCTTGTTCTGCGGTCTGAGTTGTGGCCCTACCACCAATTGGCAACATGTGGCCGAAGCCCTAGCAGATAAGAAGCAATTTCCTTTGGGCAAGTATCTGTTAGGACATCTCTACCAAACCTTGAACTCTGCATCAACTCGAATTGCCACAAACTCTACCATCGGAATGGGTGGCCCTTGGTGGTTCTTGCAAACATGGCTCAACCTGCACACCCTCAAAGATGCTAAGAGATCAGCATTAACAGAAACCAATTTCCCATCAACACAGCCGACCACAAACGATGATGGCAATGAGGTTAAGACTCGCCGATACATGTCTTTAGAGAGGCAGCATCTACATATACTAGATCAAAGCTATCAGTTGATCTCTTTATAAATTGGTTTGGCAACTTCTATGAGGGATTTCCAAGGGATTCGAGAATTTGGTTTGCTTATGAACATTCTGAAGACTTTGAGCTCCCAGCCGATTTCAGATTTGACGAAATCAACTCTGAAAAATTTGAAAAATCCAGAGAAGTTTTTAAAAGTGCCATATCCCCTTGCATACTCCCCGTTGGCATCCATCAAGGCAGAAACGTTCAAGTCTCATATGAGTTTTATCATCCGATAAGTGCTGCTAGACAACTGGGAATGGGTCAGCTACCAATCGGCTTATATTTCGTGGACAAAATCCAAACCAGAGGAGAAATCACCTCGGCCCTCATGATGGACAGGCTGCTAAATATTCCAGGACTGGCAGTATTGATAACATCGAGTTAGCCCTAATGAGGAGTGCAACTTTTGACCAATGATGGATAGAATGAAAGAAGCATCTTTTTTATCAATCAGCTTCAATGTACTTGACTACTATTTACCAAGAGTTGGTTCCATAAGTAAGCAATCTTCCTTTTGTCAGATTCTTCATTGCCAGCTAACATCTTTCAATATTTAACCACTTCTTTTTCCTTGTTTGCAAACCACAGACTCCTCACCTCCTCATGCTAGTCAACGTGGAGAAATTATCTGTTATGATATAGGAATTCTTCCAAATGGTGGTGGATTAGCTCCTTCGATAATAGGCTATAATGCCCCCAAGACAGCTTCCTTACTTCATGGCCAAACTTGCAAACCAATCCCTTCTGAAGCTGGTAGAAGAAAAAGAGACACAATCGGCTGCTGCACCATCGGCTACAAAGAAAAAGACCTCAAAGAGACTAAAACTACTGCAGCCGATGATCTGCCAACTCTAGATCCAGATGTAGAAGAATTTTTAGATCAAGAAAAAATGGAAGAAGCCATCGATGACGCTGCTGCCGATGTGAGCGAAACAAGAAAAACCATGCAAACACCGCCAGCCAATGTACCAGCCCCTCAAAAGACTCCAATTACTCCAAAATGTCGAACTCGTCTTCCTTCGGTATGTATTTTTCTGGAGTTTATTTCCTTTAAATATTCATATTCCAATTTAGACTAAACTCTTTTACTTTCAGAAAAATAAACTGGCTACCAAGAAGAAACCAGCACCACCTCCATCGGTAACTCTGAACTCAAAGTTCTTCTTAACTTTCAATCAACCGATGCTGAACCAAACCTGTCTTTCTCTTCTTTTCTTTTATTAAGCCTCTTCGCTCTCCAACACCTGCCTGTCATGAATCCAGCGAACACACTCCATTGGCTGTGGGCAGCCACCATGTCGAAGAAGAAGAATTAGCTCCTGTCATCCCTGTAAGTATTTCTTCTAAAATTGCATATCGGTTGTTCTGAATTTTCCAACACTTAACAATCTCAACATTCTCTTTTTCAGGTTCTAGCCGATATGTTCTCTTTTGACATAAGGCAGTTCATGGATGAAGAATAAGAAAGTACACGCAAAGCCCTAGCTCCCCTTGCAGATGATCTGAAAGCTACACTGTTAGATATTGCACATCGGCTAGAGAGCTCTTTGGACACCCTAGTCGTTGATTGCGAGCCGATCAAAGCAAGGTTTGGTGAAATCCAAGACCAAATCTCGAAAGACCTGACACATATCATATCTCAAGCAGTATTTCTTGAACGATACCAATTCAAACTGAAGAAAGCAAGGCAAAAAATTGTCGATCAGCGAGAAAGAAAAGATCGTGAAGCCACTATTCAAGCTAATCGGCTATCAATCAACGCAGACAAAGCCAAACTTGATGAGATGATCACTGGGCCAAACTCTACGCAGGCCAACATTGATCGGCTAAAAAATCGCAAGGCAGAGCTACTAGCCGAACTAGAGAAGTGCAATGCCAAATTAGCATCTGAAGAGCAAAAGCTTGCCAATTTCTCCTAGGCCATCGAAGAGCAAAAATCCAAGTTAAAGACATCTGTTAAACATCTGTCGGATCTAACCAAGTCTTTGAAGATGATCCCAGAAACCGATGCAATTGATGCCCAAACCATTGATTAAGTAGAACAAATTAGGCAAAGGGCCATATTGCTATAAACAGGCTTGTATCTGGATGAACCGATTTTTTAATAGGAGCTTAAAACTTCTGTGCTATTTTGTAAACTTCTGTGCACAACTTTTGTGACTATTGGTTTAAAGTCCACATATTTTTGTATGCATATATGCCCCGTAATTTTACAATGTTAAACAAACATTGATAAAATTATGGCTTGACTAAGTGAAATATCACAAATACCGGCCATCACACATCGGCATAACACAACGATTATGATAAATTAAAAACACTAAGGGCGATATAACTTAGATCGGCCATCTAAAGATGATGTTAACACATCGGCTACCATGTATCGGCATAACATAGCCGAATCATGAATTGATCCAAACACTTGGATAATATTTCTTCAAATATTTCCCATTGAGAGCTCTTCCAAAAACTTCTCCATCAAGCTCTTGCAACATATAAGCTCCCTTAGAAACAGACTTGTAGATCCGAAAAGTCCCTACCCAATTCGGTGACCACTTGCCGAATTTATTATCACGAGTTCCAGTCAGTAGAATCAATTGCCAAACCAACTCATCCTCTGAAAAAGATTCCGGCATAACTTTCTCTTATTATAATGACAATCAACTCTCTCCTTATCTCTTGTTACTTTCTCCAAAGCACGCATCCCAAATTGAACCAACTCTTTCGATTCATCTACCATGAGATTATGATAATCATCGGCTGTCAACTCATCTTGTAAATTAATCCTTCTTGATCCCATGACACTTTCCCATGGTAACACAGCTTCATGCCCATAAACTAGCTTATAAGGAGGAACTTGGATCGATCCATGACAAGCCATCCGATAATACCACAATGCTTCAGCCAGTTGGCTATGCCATTGCTTTGGAAATTTTCAGAAATCTTTCTCTTAATCAACTTAATCAAACTTTTGTTAGATGATTCTGCCTGTCCATTGGCTTGTGCATAATATGGTGAAGAATTCAACAACTTAATCCCTATGTTTTTTGTAAATTAGACAAACTCATCTGATACAAAGATAGATCCCTGATCGGTTGTGACAGTCTGAGGAAAACCAAATCGGTATATAATATGCTCTTTAACAAACTAAATTGCATCCCCAGAATCAACCTTCTTCAATGATATTGCCTCCACCCACTTTGTGAAATAATCGGTTGCCACCAATATAAACTTATGTCCTTTGCTCGAAGATGGATTGATTTGGCCGATCATATCAATTCTCCAACCTCTGAACGGCCATGGCTTGATTATAGGATTCATAGCCGATGCTGGCTCTCTTTGAATTGCTCTAAACTTCTGGCAATCTTGACAACCTTTATAATATCTGAAACAATCTTCTAACATTGTCGACCAAAAATACCCAGCTCGCCAAAGCAACCACTTCATCTTGTGGATCGATTGATGAGTACCACATATAATTACATGTACTTCTCCCATCATAACCTTTACTTGATCGGCACTCAAACACTTTAGCAACACCCCATCAATCGTCGAATAATATAGCTCATCATCCAACAAGACATATCTCAAAGCTTTATATCGTAATTTTCTTGAAGCCGATATAGAGGGATTCTTCAAATAATTAAACACATCAACCTCCAATCATCGGCTACGATTGTAGTGATTTCTACCTCAACATCTTTCACCATCGGCTTGTATCCCGATGCCCCCTGAGCCAAATCATTAGCTTCAACGTTCTGCTCTCGAGGAATATGCCTCAAAGTCACCAACCGAAAACTATCCATTAATTCTCAGCACTTTTCATTGTAGATCATCAATGTATCATTCTTGCACTCATATTCCCCAGCTAACTAGTTGATGACCAACAAAGAATCACCCATGATTTCAACAGCATCGGCCTCAACTTCCTTTAAGAGTTGTAATCCCATGAGAATTGCCTCATACTTAGCTTGATTATTGGTGGCATAAGGCTTAATAGTATAAGCAAATTCAAAACTTGCCTCCTTAGGTGATATTATGACCAAGCGATACCACTATCATGAGTACAAATCGATCCATACAAAGTCAACGTCCAAGGCACTATGTCAACTGAGCCGATCGAGTCATCACGATGTTCGACAATAAAATCGGCTACGGCTTGCCCCTTAACTGCTTTGGGCGATTTATATCTGAGATCAAACTTTGTTAAGGCATAGATCCACTTTCCAACTCTCCCTTTTAACACTGGAGCCGAAAGCATGTACTTAACGACATCGGCTTTGCAAATTATAGTGCATTCATTGGATAACAAGTAATGCCTTAATTTTGTGCAAGAGAACTATAAACACAAGCACAATTTCTCCACCAGAGAATACCTTATCTCTGCATCCAGAAGCCTTCTGCTTAAAATAAAAGATTGCTCTGTACTTGTCCTCAAATTCCTGGAACAAGACCGAGCCGATTGACTTCTCATCGGCTGACAAGTACAACTTGAAAGGTACTCCTTTTTGTGGAGGAATCAGAACTGGAGAGGAACTCAAATATTCCTTAATATTATCCAAGGCCTTTTGTTGCTCTGCTCCCCAAGTAAACCCCTGATCGGCTCTCAATCTGAGTAAAGGTGTGAAGGGCTCCATCTTCCCAAATAAGTTAAAAATAAATCTCCTGATAAAATTCTCCTTGCCGACCAAAGATTGCAGTTGTTTCTTGTCTTCTGGAGGTTGAATATTCTTGATTGCATTAATACTCCTCTGTGTTACCTCAATCCCCCTCTCATGAACAACAAAATCCAAAAATTGTACAGCCGATACACCCAAAGCAACTTTGGGGGATTCATCTTCAAGCCATAGTTCCTTGTTCTTTCAAAAATTTTCCTCAAATCGGCCATATGACCATCAATCTCCTTTGACTTCACTACCACATCATCAATATAGATCTCAACCAACAAGCCGATCATATCATGAAATATGTAATTCATAGCACTTTGATATGTAGCTCCAGCATTCTTCAAGCCAAAAGTCATCACAACCCACTCATACAAGCCGATTACACCAGGACATGTAAAAGCAGTCTTATGAATGTTTTTTTCTGCCATAAAAATCTGATTGTATCTAGCATTGACATCCATAAAACTTATAATCTTATGCCCTGAAGCAGCATCAACCAATTGATCGGCAATCAGCACTGGGTACTCATCCTTAGGGGTAGCCTTGTTTAGATCTCGAAAATCAATGCAAACCCTAAGTTTACCGTTCTTCTTGATAACTGGAACTATATTAGAAACCCACTCAACATATCGGCATGGCCGAATAAAACCAACATCATATAATCGAGTAATTTCAGCTTTAATAGCATCATAAATATCGGCTTTACATCTTCTAGGTGGTTGTTTATATGGCCGATATCCTAGTTTGATAGGAAGCCGGTGTTCTACAATCGATCGGCTAAGTCCTGGCATCTCAAAATATTCCCAAGAAAAGCAATCTCTGTATTCTTTCAAAAGTTCTATCAACTTGGTTCTAAAATCAGAAGATAAATTTTTACTGATAAAAGTCAGCCTACGCCTATCCCCGGACCTATATCAACTTCTTCCAAATCATCGGCCGACATAAAACCTTGTCCCAATTTGCCATCGAGATAATCTACAGTATCTTTGGTGTAGAAATTTGATCCCTCCACAACGCTCTCAAAGTAATAATTGGGGCCCTTCATCTCCAACTGGCTGTATATCACAATCGAACACTTTTAGATAATCTCCTTCCCAAACTTTTCCAAACAAGCAATCAATTTCATCCATCTCCCAAATAGTTAAATCGACATTAGCAACATTGACTAACCCGTCGGCTTGCACGATTTCTATCTTGTCACCTTGCTATTGGATCAAATTCTGATGCATGGTCGAAGGAATACAACAATTTGCATGAATCCAATCCCGTCCAAGCAACAGACTATATGAACCCTTCCCATCGATGACAAAAAATGTGGTAGGAATAGTTTTGCTGCCAATTATCAACTCCACATTTAACACTCCTTTGGTCTCTAAAGGATTGCCACCAAAATCTTTAAGAATCATGTTGGTCTTGATGAGACCATCTGAATTCTTGTCCAACTTCTTGAATGTAGCGTACGACATAAAATTCATAGCAGCTCCACCATCAACCAACATTTTAGACATCGGCTTGCCATTGAAAAATCCCTTGACATATAATAGCTTGAGGTGCCGATACCCTGTTCCTTCGGCTTCTCAAAAATAGCTTGTTCTGGTGATAAAACCAACTTGGCTAAAGATTCTTCCATGACATCTGCATCGGTTTGGTTAGCCTCATACTCTGCTGGTAGTACAAAAACCATATTAACCGATGCAGAAGCAACAGCCTTCCCCTTAGCTAGCCTTTTTGCCTTATCGGCTTCAATCTCATCGGCTGAAAGCACCTTACTCTTGAGACGCTACTCTTGCTTTTTCCTCTTTAGCCGATGATTCATCTTCTCTTGAACCTCTTGGAAACACTCCCTGTTCCTCATCCTTTGAACCCTCCTCTTCTGGTTCTTAGTGAAAATACCAGAAGGACACCATTGTGGGTTCTGGTTTCATCTTTATCCTCATCAAAATCCTCATGTTGAAAATCCTGACGAATTGGACCCAATCTCGATGAGCATGACAATTTCCTCTGTCTTAGCATATTTCCCCTAGGACAAGATCGGCTTGAACCTCCAGCATAGCCCTTATCATAGTTGTTGCATCCTGGACAATCTTCTATTGACAATAGTCTCATCCCTTCATTCCAGCAAAACCTGAAGAATTCACAACTCCAATGGGGATCAAAATTGTCACCTTCCTCATAGTATTTGTCTTCCTGCCTATCATACTTCCTTTGGTATTTATTGATGATTCTGACAGAGTTAAGCCGCGTGGACCGATAATCTTTTCTATAGGCTACCCTCCCACTCGTATAAACCATATTAATAAGAAAAGAGTTACCATCAACCTTCATCGGCCTTTTTGAATCATCAAATTTTATCTTCCCTTGCTCAATAGCTGATTGGATATGTTGCCTGAAAACCTTGCAATCATTAGTGCCATGAGATCAAGTATTATGCCACTTACAATACTTCCTCTTTCCCAACTCATCAGCCGATGGAATTACATGACCAACACGTAGTTGAATTTATTTCTCCCGAAATAGTAAATCAAAGATCTTGTCAGCCTTAGTAATATCAAAGTCATATTTTCCTTTCTTTGTAGAACTTCTGACCCACTCACATGTGACAACTTTCTTGTTCCTTGCCCACTCAGTCGCTGCTACTTCGGAGTCATCTTCTTCTTCAGATTCAGAAGCATATGTATTGATGTGGTTAACCATTTTAAATGCTTTCTTAGCTTCTTGAAACCTTTGCTCATGTGTTATCACCTTCTGAGCCAAATGAGCCAAGATCTCAAAGTCTTGAGCTGAAAATATTTCCATAATTGGTGTCAACAAACCTTGGAAAGCAAGATCGACTAATTGAGAATCTGTCAAAACCACTGTAACATCTGTTTCTCATATCTCTAAACCTCTGAATATAATCTTGAACAGATTCATCATGTTTCTATTTGATTGTTGTCAGATCAAACAATTTCATCTCATGGATTCCACTGTAGAAGTACTTATGAAACTGCTTTTCCAGATTGGCCTAACTTTGAACGGAATTATATGGCAAAGATGAAAACCATGTAAAAGTCGATCCAGATAAAGATAAAGGAAATAATCTAAAATCCTCGGATCATTAGTAGCCGATGCCTCACCACACTGCGCCAAAAATCAGCTGACATGCTTATAGGTTGACACATTATCTTGCCCTGAGAACTTTGAAAAATCTGGGACCTTGTATCGGTTTGGTAATGGCATCCTCTCAAAGTATTCTGGGTATGGATGCCGATACATATCACCAGTATCCTTAGGCTTAAGACCAAATTGTTCCCTCATCACATCGGCTATCGTATCAGCCAAGGCTTTTGCTGAGGTGCTCCTTGAAACTGCTGCTGTGTCGGATCAAACTGATTAAATTGAGGCAAATACTGGGGTTGAGGTAATGCCCCTGGCCGATACTGCACTTCTGCTGAATGAGGCTAATACTAGAAATTAATATTGCCTCCCATGTGATGTTGAGGAGATTAATGCACCATATGGGCTTGTTGATCAGGAACAAATTGGGTACCAATAGGCTGATGTTGTTGTGGAATCGGTGTCTGCTGCCTTATCGGTATCTATGGAATCGGCTCAACAATCGGTATCTATGAACATAGCTACAACTTGTTCTTGAGTAACGTGAGGGATGTTTTGTCCTATGTGTTGAGGTCGCTGTTTGATCAAAAGAAGAGGATTGAACCCTGGTTGTTTCTGTGCCGATGATGATGCAATATGCTTTCCAGGAGCCGATGCTGATGCCATCGGCTGTTCTGGGGCCATACCTGAAACAAGTTGTTGTTTATTAGTAACCAGAGTCCTATATCGTGGAAAATTGCCCTCAGGAAGAAACACTAGCCCCTTGGCTTGATGCTTAGCAATTCTACCATAAACCACAGAATTGATCATATTGTTTAAAGTGTTAACAAGAACTCCTGACTGGTTGATTAAAGCATGATGCACAGCATAATCAATCTGATCTTGTAGATTGTTGAATTCTGTAGGGTCTTCCTCTTGCTTGACATCCTGAGGTTTACCATCCTTGCTAGAACTTGTTTCGGGCTCATCGTTGCTTGGCAAAGCTATTTTGTACCTCTAAATCCCCGTGCCTGAGCGAGTCTGAACAAATGAATGCAAAAATTGGCTCTGCAGGTTATTCATCATCTCTTCAAACTCCGCCTTGTATTCTGGCGTCAATTTGTCCATTGCTACAGGAATGATGTTCTCTGGGTCAACATCGGTTGACTTGAGGTCCACCATGATGTCTGACTTCTAATCAGGTCCCACCAGGTGTGCCAAAAGCGTTTTGATGCGAAAAACACACACTGGCCTGAGAGATCTGCTTAACTCTAGTGCAGTACCTAAATCTTGCTTTTGGGTTTCAAAGGCTTGTTAGTTGGTTTGATCCTGCAACCAACAAGAAACAAAAAATAAAACAAAGTCAAATCTATAAATGATAGCCGATCGGCTAATGGCCGATGACGTATCGTTTAATATTGAGCCGATGCAATATGCATAGAATCGGCAATAAAGGATAACGCAAAGGGAAAATTAGATCAACTAGATCGGCTGTAGATATCAATAATATATAATCTATGTCTCAAAAAAATTTTAAACCAAGTGATTGGGATAGATCAGACAGTGTGCCGAGATAGTATAAATCACTTGTATCCAAAAGTACTTTAAGACAGAGATTATATGTACTTATAGCATAGCCGATGTAATAAATATAACACGTATCGGCTAATACTCCGATACCACTTTATACTAATATATCAATATAGATTAAATGTATTAAACAAGAATTAATCAAGTGTTAAGATGACCTAACAGATTAATAACAAGCTTAATATATTTTACCACAATGATATCTTAATATAAAGGGAAGATTTAGCATATCAAGTAAATATATAGGAAACAAGATAACTAAACCAAGAAAGATCGGCTGAAACCCCGAAGCTATCTCTAAGAGCTATCATATAACAAGATAGATCTTATGATTCTGGATAATACTTAATAGGTCGGACCTAACCGATGCATCACTAAGTATAAAGAGAAGCATAAGGTCTAAAAAATCGATGAAAGCCTTTCGAGATGGTGGATATACTGTATAATCTCGGTCAACGTTGATATCTAACCCTATCGGCTGTTGTCTAGTAACAGATGCTAGCTGATTAGGGTTACATAGCAATATTGATTTAGATTATATAGAATATATGATAACTCGGCGATTTACGTAAACAAGATTAGAGTGTCATAAAGATGTAAGCACTAATCTCTAGAACGCAAGCCGCTGTAACATCCTGAAAATCGAAGGAATGGAATTCGGAACGTAAAAATCGGAACTCACAAAAACTTTTTGGAATCATTGCTTCTTATCGTGTTCTTCGATCTTAATTGCCAGTTCCGCGGTATAAGATTTTCCTCTAGAATTACTTTGAGGTAAAATGGGATAAAACCCTAAGCTTTGCAATCCCAGCCGGTGAAAACAATTTCAAGATATACTTGTGCGTACCCGAAAAGAGCATATAGATATATATAATTTGGTGCATTACAAAAGGATATATTAATGTTTAAACCCTAATTGATAAGGGAAATATAATGAATAATTAGAATTGGATGGCAAAAATATTTTTGAAAAAGGAGAAATGAAATTAGGAACTTATCTCTAATCAAAATCCTATTTTCTTGAAATTCAAAGAAGAAACAAAATAAATAGGAAAAATATATTTTGAAAAGTAGGAAGAAGTGTAAAATATAATTTTAGGGATTGTTTTGGGAATACAAAAATTTATTTGGGATTTTTAGGAATAAAGGAAATGGAAATGGGGAAATAGGTTTTTAATTCGGGAAAAATAGGAAAGGGCACTATTCATTGATCGCAGTGTTCGACCGGTTCCACCACCCCGTTCGCAGCCGCCGCGCGCCCGCCGTACCAGAGATCTCGCGCGTGCACGTTCCCATCGTCATCGGCTCCGGTCACGCACAGGAATCGCCGCACAGCCACGCCATGCCGTTGCTCCCCAAAAGTTGTCGCCGTACACGCTAGCCATGCCGCCCGCGTTAGCGCGCGCATGCACATCCCGCGCCACGCCGTCCTTGCCACGGCGCCGCACTCCTGCCCACGCGCACTGCCCTCACCGCGCTCGCCGTACGCGCGTTGGCTGCGTTGCCGCACGTCGCCGCGACGTGCGCGCGCTCGTCGACCTACCGCCGCACTAGGTCGCCCGAACCATCTCACCGTCGACCGCCTATAAATCGGCCTCCCTGCACTCCAGCTGGCCACATAGCAAATCTTCCCGGTGCTCACTCGTGCTTTTCCCCGATTTTCCCCAAAAGTTAGCCATCGCATTGCTTGAATTTTTGGAAGAATCGAAGCTCGCGGAAGAACCCTAACTCGACCGCCCGTGCAACACTTTGAAATTCGTCACCCTCGGCCGATTTCTTCCCGAATTGAAGGTACCATCATTATCCCCGTGCTCTAAGTGTTGTTTCCACTAAGCTCCCGAGCCAAATGGTCGCCGGAAAATCGCCGCGACGAGCCCCTTGAATTCCCCTGTCTCGCCGCCGCCACCCCGCCGTCGCCACGCCTGCAGCCTCCCGGCCGAACCAACCCCCCTTTAGTATCCCTAGGGCTCACCGATGCTCGTAGACCCCTTACTTTGGCCGAACCTCGCCGGAGTTTGCTGCCGACGAGCGCCACCGCCGCCGAACCACCTCGCCGTCGCCACCCTCTTCGCCGCTCGCCGGTCTCGGCCGAGTGGAGAAATGGAACCCCCGTGGTCCCAAGATGGTGAAAAGCCCCTCTTTTCCCTAGCTCCGCCCTCCTCACCGTCGGCGCCTCCCCTCACCGTCGGCCGCCGGTGGTAGCAGAGCGAGAGGAAGAAGGGAAGAAAACAGAGGAAATGGAAAAGGAAAAAGAAAAGTAAAAAAGGGAAAAGAAAAATAGTAAAGGAATAAGGGAAAATGTATAACTTATTTTGGAAATATTTTAGGATAAAACTAGGTTTTTGAAATATTATTATTTAGGAATAAGTATAATATTCCTCTCCCTTCTAAAAAGAAATACTTTGTGAAAATGATTTATAGATTAAATTTTTCTTTTTATGAATTCAAATATGGTCCAACCTTTAAATTATTATCGAAGTTCACATGAGACTTTTTTTAGTTAAACATGGATGACATTATCCTGTCGTTAGAATTTCAAAAACCCCGATAAATATAATTGCAACCTTAAAGATCAATGATTGGAAATATAAAAATTAGAAACCTAATTATTCTAGGATATCTTCAAATTTAAGTGCAAAATACATATTAACTACAAGATGGTTCACTCGGTTTAACCGAAATCCTTTTCGTTGATTCAACCTTTAAGATTCCCGAAGTTTGAGGTTGTGTTTGGAATCCGCTTTCCGCGATCATTTTGAGATCTCTTTCTTTTCGTTGATGTTGTTGAATTCTAATTGGATTCAACCCTTCTTTCGCACGTACGGAAAGTGTCCGAAGAGGTGAACACCGACTACGCGGAAGACCCCACTCAACCCGTGCGAGCAAGGCAAGTCTTCACACCCTTTGAACATATCGAACCCAATTGCGAAATGCTGTTATTTTAAACTCTAAACATGCATGCTTTACAGAATTACCTACACTTGCTATGCCATACCTTGCTATTGATTACCTTTAGAATTACTCCTTGTAACTCGCGATGTGATACAAACAACCGAAGCATAACTTCGGTAAACTGCTTAGCCATGCTAAGATTATGCATACTCATGACTTTATGAAAAAGCTTCGTGCTTGGGCAACTACCTTAGGGAAGGTAGTTGAGATACGGCATGTGGAGACATGAGCGCCACATGGCCATGAGAATGATGAACTAAGTTTGATGAAAATTGAAAGTACTATACAAATGTTTAGACTGGGCGGCTGGATGATTCGGGTGGATTCCGGAAAAGGCAAGTGCCGACCACAGTCAATTAAGGACCGAGCCATGAGATAGCCGGGAAACGAGCCAGTACAACCGTACTTCTCGAATGGGTATAGACCTAGCTGACTAGATAGCCGAGCGGAGGCAGTATCCTTGCATAGATGGTTCTCTATGATGTGGTTATGGGATGAGAATGAGGCTGCGGCCTTTGTTATGAATGGTGGGATTAAACCGATGTTAATTAAACTTAAAGATTTGGAAAGTCTTCCCTTACCCCGGTGCGCTGAACTCCTCTCACCGCTAGAAAAGGACGGCTAGAGTGCATGAGGGCTTAAGTTCATGGAGCGGAGTCGCCAAAGTGAGGTTATCGAAAGGCTTTGCCGTGACCGTCTCATGTGTTGAGGCGTAGGCTCATTTGTTGGGTGTCGCGGAGTACGGGTAAAGTGTACATCCACTGCAGTGTGAATGAATCAATCTATTCGAATAGCCGTGCTCGCGGATATTGAGCATCGTGACAAGACTTTCGCTTGGCTAGACTTTGAACTTAAAAATGCTTGGGATGGGTTTGCATGATGATTTTATTCATTGGTGGATCAACTTCTCGAGATGCGAGAAGGGGTGGACTCCCAGAAAATTCATAACGAGCCGGAGGCGGGAAGCCATCCTTGGAATCACGATGGATGGTAGACAGAACCGTCGCCGGATTAATGAACTATGAAATTAAAACTTGATTTGGCTAGTCGATAGGTTTGTGAAAAGAATTGTGAAAACTGGCTTTACGCAAAGATAACCCTAGCCCTGTTCTTTGAATAATCCTATCATATGCATCAATTCTGTGTTGACTTGTTGAGTACGGTGGTACTCACCCTTGCTATATGCACAAACCTCCAGCTGATGGAATTGAAGAACCAGAAGACCCATACGTGTATCACCAGGTGGGAGAAGGAATTGATGGCGCATACTAGACCTTAGCTCCGGTCGTTGCCTGTGGCAATTGACAAGCCGCTGCCTCTTTCCGCTGCCTTATCTAAATTCTGTTTTTATGTTGTATTCGGACCATAAGGTCCTGTGGGATGAACATTGCCTTCGGGCTTACTAATGTAATAATGGTAATGTAAGACTATTCGTGCATGTGCACTTGATTATCCAGTACTGTATTCGTGGGTACCAACTACTCGATCCAGGGAAATGGTACTATAAACACGAAAGATTCCCGTCTCAAAAACGGGGGTCCACAGCCGCCATAACAAGTTTTACCTCTTGTCGGAGATCGAACCCGATGCAGCCCAACTCGAAAGCAAGAACTCGTCGAAACAAACGAAAGTAGAAAAGGTGGCGATGCGCCGAAGGTGTTATTGGACTGATTATTGTTTGCTTATACAGTCTTGGGGTATATTTATACCCAAATATATAATATGTCCTTGTCGGACACAACTCTTATCTCTATTACAACTCAAAATACAAACAAGTCCCTTAGGCGGACTCTTACTAGCACAATCTATAAGGAAATTACTTAAAATAACATAATTAATAGATACAATTGCCTTTTTCAGACTCTATCCATATATGGCAATCCTCATGAAGCACATCAACCTGATCCAACAATGATTCTAATGTCATCTTACCGGAATGAAAAGATACTGGAAATTAATATTACCTCCCATGTGATGTTGAGGAGATTGATGCACCATATGGGCTTGCTGATCAGGAACAAATTGGGTACCAATAGGCTGATGTTGCTGTGGAATCGGTGTCTGCTGCCTTATTAGTATCTATGGAATTGGCTCAACAATCGGCTGGTTTCTTCTGAACATAGCTGCAACTTGTTCTTGAGTAACGTGAGGATGTTTTGTCCTATGTGTTGAGGTCGCTGTTTGATCAAAAGAAGAGGATTGAACTCTGGTTGCTTCTGTGTCGATGATGGTTCAATCTGCTTTCCAAGAGCCGATGCTGATGCCATCGGTTGTTCTGGGGCCATACCTGAAACAGGTTGTTGTTTATCAGTAACCAGAGTTCTATACCGTGGAAAATTGCCCTCAGGAAGAAACACTGGCCCCTTGGCTTGATGCTCAGCAATTCTACCATAAACCACAGAATTGATCATATTGTTTAAGGTGTTAACAAGAACTCCTGACTGGTTGATTAAAGCATGATGCACAACATAATCAATCCAATCTTGTAGATTGTTGAATTCTATAGGGTCTTCCCTCTTGCTTGACATCCTGAGGTTTACCATCCTTGCCAGAACTTATTTCGGGCTATCGTTGCTTGGCAAAGCTATTTTGTACCTCTAAATCCCTGTGCCTGAGTGAGTCTTACTTAGGTATTGTTGCGAAATATTTTTAATATGTGATTTTACTACAATTAACTTTACATTGGTGAAGTGGTTTATATTCTAAGACTAACCCAACTAGTTTCATATTTTTTAAAGTTTGTATGAATTTCTTATGCATTTCACAAATTACAAATTATAGTGTGATCTATGTTGATAATTTCCTATACATAATTTTAGAGATTTATTTTACACAGAATGTATTACTTTTTTGTTAGATGAAGAGAATAATTTTCTCAACATAATCAAACTGAGTTAACAATTTTTTGTGCTAGTATGAAAATATTATATGTTTTTGGCTCATCTTATCCTAATGATTAACTATATAAATGTTTAGAGGGGTTTCTTATACTGCATGGTCCATGTTTTAGTTCACAGAATTAGAGAGCACTTTTTTGGATCTAACAATTTTTATTCAATTCATTTGGAGTTAGGATGTATTTACTATGAATTTTATAAGTTGATAAGCATGTATGATGATTATTTTACTATACAAAATACTAGTGTTGTTTCTGGTACAGAAAGTGTAAAATTTTATTTTTACTAAATTAAAGTTCACATCCTGCTGAATAATATAGAAATTTGGTTCATCCCATTGGAGTTAAAATAGATTTTCTATGAATTAAAAAATTTGAGCATGTTTTATGTCAACTATTTTATATATGAAATATTAGAGATAAATATTATAGTGTAAGTGCCAGGTTTTAATTCACAATATTAAATTCACCATTTTTTGAACCTATAGAAATTTGATTCACCTCAAAATGAGTTATATTTATTTTTATATGGATTTTTACTCGCTTGAATAAATTTTCAGTTGATTAATAAAGGTTTTAGCTATTTTGTTTTATATTTTTGAATTTTAAACAGATGGATCTACAAGTCGGTGACTGGTCAATATGCAAAAAGGCCCCTGGGGTTTCAGGGATTAGATTCCGTGGTCCAAACACGTGTTGAATAGAAAATTCATTAAGAGTCCACAAGTTTTAGCGTATTTACATACAAATCCATGACCGTACATGTCAGTCTAGCATATTTTACATTTAGAACCTTGCAAGTTTTAAACATTCCTAAGTAGAATCCTTGTGCGCTAACGATATGGAGCCCGCATGTCAGTGTGTCGACGGCTAGGAGCAGAGCAGAGGCGGCTTGGCAAGTTTCTCGTTGGCGCCGACAACGAACTAATGGGTTTTAGTTGATGCGGTCAAAAGGAGAAATGCAGAGGGGTTCATGGCAAAGCTAATGATGGTCCTCTTGCGAGCAGTGGCGGCCAGAATCGATGGGGACGACGGTGCGAGCGGTGGTGGCTCTCGGCATGCACATGCATGTCGAGTTGGAGGTTGTTTCCATGTGAAGGTGATGTATGCATGTGATCCTATGGGCTCTGGGGTGCTCACTGAACCGTTAGAGAGGAATGGCGAATCTTCATCGTCGGCGGCGACTCGCGAAACGTCTTGGCAGTGGCACTCCTCCTCAGGTGAATGGCGACGGTTCGATCTACCAAACAAACTAGCATGCATGTGGTCACACGTTGTTAGTGAGGTCTCTAGGATGGTGCATGTGCAAGGAAACGCGGCGGGCTCACCGAAATGGCCGGAATCGAAGGTTGACGCTGGCGGCCGGAGTTGGGGGAGAATGCATGCTCGATATACTAGCTCTAGGCTTCCTAGCTTTGGGTGATTGGGCTCTTGAGCTTCTTGGGATGGCGAAGATGATGCACGGCAGCTTGGCTCGAACTCCACCGGAGGTTGTAAAGACAACTAGTTGGTCCTCCTATGAATGCTTTTCTTTCAAAAGAATGGTGGTTTTTGATAGCGTTTAAGCTGTATAATAGACTTGCTGCAGTAAAACAGCAAGAAATCTTTGTTGTGCAAGGTTCGGCTGAGGGTTTGACGTACGGTTTCTATTCGGTTATGGGGGCATGGTTTGTGGAATTTGCAATTGATGAAATGCGACTCTAAAAGTGATACATCAAGGGTATGGTAAGGTACAAGATTTCAAAAATTATGGTCATAATCTAACCCTGCTGAGCTCACATTTGACAAATCTTAATTTCATGACAGCAAGCATAGCAATTGGGAAAATAAGGATAAATGAGTCCCTAATTACTATTACATTTATCCAACATGTCCTTATCTAGATCTTTGGTAGAAAATTTTAGGATTTTTATTTATAAAAAGCACTCTCAATATTTTTAGATGCAAAATTTGAAATTCAAAGATTTTGGGTATGTTCCAGTGGAATAATGTTTGAAATTTTGTAATTTCTGTTACCCCGAAATTTTTATGCATTATGAGACAGTTAACCCTACGTATACAGGGTATCATATTCTAACCTTGGGGAAACAGGACACAGTTGTTTTTTATCCCTGGATTGACCGAAGACGTACCAAAATAAATAGACAACGTACATATCCCTTTCGCTTTATCTTTAGCTTTATGCACTTTAATTAAGGAGGCCAAGCAAAGAAGCTGATTATCAGATGGTGCGTACAGGTACAGCTTAATTAGGACATACATATGTAGCATATCGAATTGCGGCTTTGCAGTAAAGCAAGAAATACTAAAGCAAACACGTCGATGGTACGTAAGAAATATTAGACCAAGCATGTTATTCATAGTCAAAGTTTTTACAACGCTTCTGCTAGCTCTAGTCTCCAGATCCCCAAGTGACAAGAACATCGATCGTATTGCATCCAGTTTGATCGTTTCAATTTATGCTCGCACTCGCACGAATATGGCTTGGCTAATCCACGTACTCTCCGTCGGCAAACATCGCGATTAAGGCCCTGTTTATTTCTTCTAAAATTATGTAAAATTTTGGATTTTAGGCACTTTTATGAATTTTGAAACTAAACAGTCATGTGTAAAGTTGGGTTGTAACCTTTTGGGTGTTAGGAGGTTTGAGACCAAAACTCTGTAAAATTTTCTTGGTAGACGAGCTTGACACACTTTACCCCGTGCCCCACTCTTCCCAAATCGCGCAAAACCAAAAAAATATATCTCCTTCTCTCATCTGCATCAACCACGCCAGCCCCATCCCTCATCCGTCGCGCGCCCACCGCAACCCTCATCCGCCGCCAGCCATCGCCATCTTCTTCTCAAGTTCCGTCAGCAGCCATCCCCATCCCATTCTCCAGACGCCGCCATCCATCCCCATCCCCTTCTCAAGTTCCGTCGCTAGCCATCCCCATCCCTTTCTCAAGTTCCGTCGCCACCATCCTCATCTCCTTCTCAAGTTTCACCGCTAGCCATCCCTATCCTGAGTTCACCACCAGCCATCCCCATCCCTCATCCGCCACTTGGAGTCCCCATCCCCTTCTCCAGATCCACCGCTAGCCATCCCCATCCCCTTTCTCTCCTTGTCCAGATCCACGGCGTGGAGGATGTCCGTCTACGACAACGACGACCAGTACGGCTATGACTCCAGGAACTTCAACGAGGACGGCTACGGCGACGGCGAGTGCACCAGGGATTTCCTATCGCAACCAAGTCCCTATTCCACTGTCAGCCGGTACGAGTCCTTTCCCAATGCTGCTATCCACGTTTCCAGCGCTCCTCGGTCGGGGATGGAGGTGCTGGACCTCAACGGCTTCGAAGGGTGGCCTGGAATGGGGACCTATGAGGGCATCCTTCACTCCGGACCTCAAGATGGAGGCAGGGGCACCAGCACGGTTCCCCCTCCTGTTCGCGTCCCTCCCCGGAGCGGTAGTCGTACCCTCGGCTTCCGTGGGGCTCGCAGCACCATTGGAGGAGGCCCCACGGTCAATCAATTCGGCGACCGTCACCTTGCTCGTGGCCAAGCCGGAGGTCAAGTGATGTGTGGATCTGTATCAAGTGCGTCAGCAGGATCCAGGGGTCGCGCTGCATGTTCAGCTGCGGCTTCAGACAACTTCAACTTCGGAACGACAAATGACGACAACATCAACGACGCTCAGGTTCCGGTAAAATTTCATCCCCATTTCATTGTAAATGGTTGTATTTGTTATTTGAGCTTGCGGAGCTAATATATCTCTTGAAACAAGCACAATCATGGTTGTATTTGTTATTTGAAAATATCTATTGATTCCAAAGTTGCAAGTGACCTCGAAATGAATATATACTCATTTCTCATCTTTCTGCCTGGATTATATTAAGGACATACAAACATGAATTTTTATGGCCATACTATCTGCCAGTTATGAATTTTTATGGACATAGAAACATGACAAGAGAATAATGCTCTATTATGTAACCCTTGGAAACATAGTAAAAAAACACTACTTGTGTGTGAGTGTGACAGTACTTGCTACTGTTCCTGTGTCCTGGATTTCCAGTTGTGTGACAGTACTTGTTTACTCTTGAAAAGGAACAAAAAGATTGGGACCAGAAACAATATGTTTTGTTGTCCAACTCCCAACTGCCCTTTTTTTCCAGGTTGTTGTTTCTCTATGCCTATCCCGTTCGGTCTAGAACCTTATCATTCCCATCCTGAATTTTAGCTATGCCTATGCCCCGTGCCTGTACCCTGATACAACTCATACAATGCTTTTGCTATTCCTAGTGCCAGTACCCTGATGGGTTTTCTATTCTGTCTCTTCCTTCCAATGCCTATTCCAACTAACTGCACCTAAGATTTTGCCATGTCTGTTCCCTCATGCATATTGCTATGCCTAGGCGCCAATCCCAAATTCTAAGTCTATTAAATTCTCTATGCCTAGGCCAATCTCGAATTTGCTATGCCTAATTCTATTGTTTTTATCTATGCCTATCCCATACATTGTATTATAAAAAAAACTAAGATATGACTGATTTTATATGTGCTCATTTTATTTCTTACAGTTATATAAATTCTATCTTGTATTGATTGATTTTATATGTGCTCATTTTATTTCTTATTTCGTTATATTGTGATGCATCGTTTAGGCTAAAATCGACAGGACACAATGGTCAGATGATACAAATTGAAAAATGAAATTGTATAAGGGTACCATGAACAAGCAAGGGTGGAAGGAGGTGGTAGAAATGTACTATTTGATCACCAATTTGGTTCATGATAAAGAATAATTTTAAAATAGGATTAGACAATTAAAGAGACTTTGGACACTGTAATAAATTGTGAGGTGAACTAGATTAATGGAACCGTTGTTGCTACAACATTTCCATGCATGTTGTATCAACATGCATATGCATATGTATGTACAAAATCATCTCAGTTATAAGCTTTCGTTTTAATTAGATATATAGCTATGTAAGTTTCGGTTTCCGACGAGAGCCAGCTATATAGGGTCTAGGGATGTTCACATATATATGAAATGCATGTTGTTGTATATGAAAAGATTATCATAATTTAGTTTATTATAACATGTAAACGCTTTTCCATTATCCTAAAAAAAATCCTTAGGGAGAAAGAAAATATATATGCATCCGTGTAGTATATCATCGTCGTCGTTGATTATTAATCAAATTAAAATACACTTGGATTATACTGCTTTCACTTGTGTCCATTTGAAACCCGAGCGCAGGTTGAGACAGCCATTAGTAGAGAATCATGTACAGTAACTAATTTATTATGTTTTACATGCATACATGAACCACTGTATCTATAATGTGCAGTCTGGAGCGAGTAATTAATTAATCAGGTGACCATTAATTACGTGTGGAGTGGGCTGGAGAAATCGATCATGGATTAGTTACAGGGCTTGCTTCCACGTATGTATTCTGTGCTGTCGATCCATTTCTAGTTAAGGAGAGTTCTTTTTTTACTCTGTTCTCTCCTTCATTTATGTCCATGTCTCGATGGTGCTTGGCCTTTAAGCTTAAGTGATCAAAGCCATAGACAAGAATCGTCGCGTTTTTCTGTGAACGGGCATGGACTTAGTCCATGGGGACAATGTCGAGTATCCTGGGTGAATGTCTGTCACCCCAAAGAGCTCGGCGGCCTGGGTGTTTCTGACCTTAGGTTGGCTGGGTGCCCTGCGAGTTCGTTGGCTTTGGCTGCAATGTTCAGGGCATCGATCCTTACTGGGAGGGTCTGAGAGCTTCAGTGGAGCGAGCCGTGTCAGATATGTTCACGGCCTCCACCTTCTTTGAGGTCGGTGACGGTGAGACAACCTTTTTCTGGTCTGATCGTTGGATCGGTGGCCTCCTTGGCACCAGATCTCCTCTCCGTTGTGCCCCAGCGTCTCTGGCGGTCGCGCTCGGTGGCTTCGGGCTTGGCGAATCACACCTGGGTCTCAGACATTCGTGGCGTGCTTATAGTCCCGGCTATCTCGTAGCTTCTCCTTGTTTGGGATGCGGTGTTTCACATCCAGCTGTCTCCGGGTGTTGAGGATCGTCCTGTTTGGTGTTGGACAGGTGACCAATGCTACACAGCATGCTTGGTCTATCAGGCTTTCTTTCTTGGTCAGCAGTCCTTTGCCTGCGTAGATCTTCTCTGGCAGGCCAAGGGACCTGTCAAATGCAAGTTCTTTCTCTGGCTGGCTTTTTGTCGGCGCTATTGGACTGGCGATCTTCTCCAGAAGCGCGACATCGCCGCCACTCGGTCTGCCCCTTCTGTGCTCAGGATCTGGAAACGATGAACCACATTCTCTTGGATTGTGTGTTTGCGCGACAAGTCTGGCTCCGGGTACTCTCGTCCTCTGGCTGGTCGGCCCTCTCCCCTTCCCGTGGGAGCTGCCTCCAGGACTGGTGGCCTTCCTCTAGGGCTTGTCTACCACAGCACCTCCGCGCATGTTTCGACTCTCTGGTGCTCTTGGTCTCTTGGTAGCTTTGAAAAGAGCAGAATTCCGGGGTTTTCGACTCGATGCTCTCGTCGGTGTCAGTGGTCCTAGAGTTTGTCCTCTCTGAGGGTAGGTTATGGTCAGTTGCGGGAATTGCTGCTTTTGGGGGTCAGTGGGGAGTATAGTCGCTCTCGGTCTTCGTACTCCTTAGCTGTCGTGTTTTTTCTGTTCTGCTTTGTTCTTTCTATTGTTCCCTGGCCTTGGTTGGGTTTGTACATATTTTATCGTTTCCTCTAATATATTAACGTATAATTCTTTTGTGCGTTCGTGAAAAATCGATGGAGCTGCTCGCCTAGCTAGTACATTGCAATTCAACGACCAATCATCTGAACATTTACTGTTATTTAGACTTCCAATTTGGACGTACGCAATTTCTTGAAACACATTTTCATTGTCATATTTGGCTCTAGAAGTGTCGTATTTTTATTTTCTAATACGAGGAAACCTTTTCTGTTCGTGGAAAAGAGATACGATAAAACAGTAGTTTTATCAGGTACCGTGTAAATTTTGATATCATCAGGTATTATTACGTATCTTGAGATATTAAAATTTTTAATATAAAATTTTAATAATTAAAAGTATCTTCTGAAGAGCCGGAAAATTTCTCCCGTAAAAAAACCCAATTATAACAAGAACTATAGCTGGGACATTAAAGACACTCGGGCCATCTGTTCAAAATTCAAATGCTATATGTTTGGCTAGTTGTATATATTTATATCAATAAATATTTTCATCCAAAATTTCGTTTTGCCTGGCCATTTTACAGAAAACCCCTTAAGTTTTTTAAAATTAACCCACATCCGTCTGTTTATTTTGCACAAAACTCCTTGAATATTTATAAAATTAACCCGTTGCATAATGATGATAAAATAAAATGACGCTCGTTGCAGCGCACAGTAATATTTGCTAGTAGTATAATAAATTCTATTCGTTATGTATGGTTTATATGCCGGCTTGCAATCGACCTTATGTGGTCTATTATATATACTTTATTCCATTCTAATTAATAAACACACCTTAGAAAATAATTGATGTCGTACCACTTGGTCTGTCCCTAAAAGAATAAGAGTGTTTTTTTAGCTATGATCAACTTGTTTCATTCTTTTAGGGACGGATGGAAAATACTAATTTTGAAAATGTTGAAACTAAATTCGTCCGCTTTGCCTGTACTGATCGCAAAATCAACGAGCTCTCTAATCCTAGGACGGGTTTGAATTTAATCAGTAGTATTAATGATTAATTATTGCAGTGGCCCGAGATCAATGCAAACAGCATCGATGAAGCAGCAGGCAGGGTAATTGCATTTGCTGGAGGATACAAGCACGGGAAATGTGATGTATTTCGATGGCTCGTTTGGACGCTGATGTCCATGTTCGAGCAGCACGACGAGGACGATGATTTCAGTGGCGTGTATTGAAATTCAGAGGTGCAGAAGATTGCAGATGAGGGAACGCCGGCCAGCTAATGCTGTGCGCGACGGATGTGTGTTGATTGAGCCTAAAAGCGGCGAATAGTTTTACAGGATATATAAATAAGATCGCATGTACCAGCTTTCCCTATTACATTAGCAACAGTCTCTCTAACTAAAGCCGGTGCATGTTTATCTCTATCTATACAAGTTACAATCAATAACAGAATATCTAACACTCTCCCTCAATCTCATCTTACTAGATTAAGATTGTTCTTGAACATCTCAAATGATCTCACCGCAAGAGCCTTGGTAAAACCATCTGCTACCTGATCTTTAGTTGAGATAAACTCAATTTCTAATAGCTTTCTTGCTACTCTTTCTCTGACAAAGTGATAATCTACTTCTATATGCTTTGTTCGTGCATGACACACTGGATTTGCTAACATATACTTAGCTCCAATATTATCACACCAAATCTTAATTGTCACAGGCACTTGTACCTCTAACTTCTTTAATAAGATATGTAACCACATAATTTCAGCAGTTGCATTTGCCAGGGCCTTATACTCAGCCTTTGTACTGGAACGTGACACAGTGGTTTGTTTCCTAGCACTCCAAGATACAAGATTAGAACCCAAAAATATAGCAAATCCTCCTGTAGACCTTCTGTCATCTAGACTACCAGCCCAGTCTGCATCTGAAAAACCACTCACAAGAAGCGATGAAGATCTACATATTTTAAGTCCCAATTTAACAGTATGCTTTAAATATCTCAAAATTCTCTTCACAGCAGCCCAATGTTCTGTTGTTGGAGAATGCAAGAACTAACACACCTTATTTACTGGAAAGGAAATATCAGGTGTTGTCAGTGTTAAATATTGTAGAGCACCAATAATACTTTTATATTGTGTGGCATCACTTGGTCCTAATGGACTCCTCTCATTTACTGACAATTTTTCAGAGGTAGACAAAGGAGTAGTAACTGGTTTATAGTCACTCATTCCTACTTTTCGCAACACATCTGTTGCATATTTTTCTTGACTTAATAAAATACCATTAGTCACCTTTTTTACCTCAATACCAAGAAAGTAGTGGAGTTCACCTAAGTCCTTCAGAGCAAACTCCTTTCCAAGATCGTGTAATAAAGCTGAGGTTACACTAGGCACAGAACTAGCTATAATAATATCATCAACATAGATAAGCAGAAAGATTGTCACTCCTCCTTTGTTATAGAAAAATAGAGATGTATCTGCTTTAGAGGCTTTAAAACCTAACTCCTGTAGCTAGTGCTCAACCTTGCATACCAGGCTCTAGGAGCCTGTTTCAGTCCATACAATGTTTTATCTAACTTGCAAACATAATCAGGTAAAGAAGATTTCTCATACCCTGGGGGTTGTCTCATATAGACTTCTTCTTCTAATACTCCATGAAGAAATGCATTTTGGACATCTAGTTGTCTCAGATTTCAGCCTCTGGATATAGCAATAGACAGAACTGTTCTAATAGTAACAGCTTTAACAACAGGACTAAAGGTGTCCTCATAGTCTATGCCATACCTTTGCTTGAAGCCTTTAGCCACCAAACGAGCCTTGTATCTATCCAATGTTCCATCCGCCTTTCTCTTGACTTTATATACCCACTTGTTGTCGATCACATTTCTCCCTTTCTGAGGTGGGACCAAGTGCCATGTTTTGTTTTTCATCAGTGCCATATACTCTGCATCCATTGCTTGGCTCCAATTTTTGTCGCCCAAAGCCTCTTCTATGCTTTGAGGTTCACCTGTAAAAGTACAACATTTATATTTAATTGTACTGTTAGTGTATACCTTTCCTTCTGTATACCACTTCGCAGTCGTGTGTGAGGACGAGCTGGTGCAGAGGGTTCAACTTCCAAAGTGTACGTCGTGTCAGTCACATCAGCAGCTCCCCCTATCGCATCACCGTCCGAGGCTACAGCTCATTGGTGCGCATGGGACCCGCCTTGGTCCAGCGAGGTGTCACCACCAGAGTGGCCTTGCGACGCAGTCCGAGCGGGAGAGCGTGCGCGCCATTCCTCCGTGTCAGCGCCGGTTGGCTGCCCGTAGCACGCGCGGGAGAGGACGTCGCAGCTGTCTCGGGCGCAGCAGTCGTAAGTTGTTGGCGCTGATTCGATGGAAGCGTGTGCTGCTCCTGCGGAAAAATTAGCTCATCCAATTCTACTGCGTCCACCCGATCAGTTGCACCTGAAGAAATATTTTCTCATGCATCTGAAGTATCTGAAATATTTTTGTGGAGATTATGGCAATCGGGTATCTACATGGCAAGTTTATCCGACTGGAGGTAGGGATAGATTGCGCCTGCCATATCTGTAAACCAGATATGACTTGGGTGTTACGTTGCCGATTGAGATAAGGCAACGGTCCATAGTCACGGTTTGGTAAGATTGAGGAAACCGACTTAGAGTAAGATAGGGTTTCCGATCTGTAAGCCTGCCTCCCAAGACTATATAAGTGGGGTAAGGGGCGTCCCTTGAGGGATATCAGATGTGATAGCAGATTTCATAAGCAAGAGCTTTAGATACACAAGATCACGAGATCAATAAAGACACTCGGCGGATCGAATCCCCGAAACAGAGTAGGGTATTACCTCACGAGAGGGCCGAACTGTCTAAACCTTGTTCTCCATCCAACCCATTGTGCTTGGCAATCTTGATCGCACCCCCAAAATTCTATTGCTTGAAACCAAGTTTCGACGGTTGGCGCGCAGTAGGGGCGCGCGTCAAGAACTCTTCGACAATCTCGCCGATAAGCGTGATGGGATCTTCTTCAGGATTCTGTGACTTCGCCGCCAACGACTTCAACAAATTATCCTCCTTCGACTCGGACTCGAACCAGTCGGAAGGAGAAACCCACTCGGCGCTGTTCGGGCTCCCGAACAGCGCCAAGATCTACGACGACATCTTGGAGTCCAAGATGCAGTCCACCCTCTCAGGACTTCACTCGGCACCGTTCGGATTGCCGAACGCCACCGAAATCTGCACCGATCTTCTCGTCCCCCCACGGAGACGATCTACTCGGAAGAAGACCTCTCGGCGCCATTTGGATTACCAAACGCCGCTGAGATCTACGGCAAGCTCCTCTCCGCCGAGTCGAGGTCGACCCACTCGGAGGAGTCCGCATCCTCAAGCTCTGACTCGGACTGGAACGATCCAGATCCGAGCAACCCACGGTCGAGGGAGGTCGTTGTCATCCTCCAGCCATTCGGCTCATGCTCATCTTCGGAACTCAACGAGTATCTCAGCTCCACAGGCTTTGACGACCTCCACAACATCCCCTCGGACGAAGCCGACGACTCCGACTGCAATAAGAACTACAAGCCAAAGTGCTTCGATGTCCTCATGGCTGAGGTGGCCGAGTCCGACTGAGCCAGGATCGAGCAAGAGCGCAAGCTGGCGGAAGAGGAGAAGAAACGCAAAGAAGAAGCCGACAAGAGAAAGCAAGATCTACGGGCGGCGGACGGTCCGCTCAAGAGGCTATTCTTCAAACGCGGGTCCGCAACACCAATATCTTCCAGACGCCACGAACGCCGTTGCTGCCCTCATGCTCTTGGACACCGTCATCGAGACGGCACCCCCCGACGTGACTCCAATATTAGACAAGATCAAGACCATCGTCGCAGCCACAGCCAACGGTCATCCCTCCACGTCGGCACGAAGGCCGACTGAGTCTGTGGCTGAAACGCCCGACAAAAGCCCGAGCCAGACCAGTCGACAACTAGGCCAAGAGGCCCACGCCACGAGTCCACGCAGAAGCATTAGGAGCAAACGGCCGACTCCCGTGACAAGCGGCATGGACGTCCACCCGTCCACCACCGCGTCCGCCGCAATAACAGCTCCAGCTACCAAACCAGCCAACCGAGGACCCCGCCGAGCGATCTGCGGGAAGTCCTCGATCGCCGCTACCAAGAGCGAGATCAACGCATTCGGGAAGATCGGAGGGGATCACCCGATAGCAATGATGATGGAGTGCCAGCGTTCACTCGGGAGCTTCGCCGAGTGCACTGGCCGAATGGATTCAAGCCAACCGGAATAGAGAAGTATGACGGCAAGACCGACCCCGAGTCATGGCTTACCGTGTACACTCTCGCCATCCGCGCAGCAGGCGGTGACAACAAGGCTATGGCCAATTACTTGCCTGTGGCCCTCGCCAACTCAGCCAGGAACTGGCTCACGAGCCTGCCAAGAGGCTCAATCGGCTCGTGGAGTGAGCTGAGGGACCACTTCATCGCCAACTATCAGGGCACCTTCGAGAGGCCCGGCACCCACTTCGACTTATACAACGTCATCCAGAAGCCGGACGAGCCTCTGAAGGATTACATTCGACGCTTCTCCGAAAAGCGCAACAAGATCCCCAACATCACCGATGACATCATCATCGCCGCCTTCCAGAAGGGAGTCCGTGATGAGCTGTTAATCGGGAAGTTCGGGCGCAAGCCACCGAAGACGGTGAAGCAGATGTTCGAGACGGTGAACTCTTACGCCAAATCCAATGATGCCATCAAGGCGGCTCACCAAGACCGGCCCAACAGGAGGGAAGATAAGCAGGCGGGAGGAAGCCGGAATCCTAAGAAGGATAACGGTAACAACAACAACCAGGGCCAAAAGGACAGCAAGCGTCGATCCGAAGATCTGGTCGCCGCCACCTCCAACTCTCAACGCCGCCCCCGAGTCACGACCTACGACGCCATCATGAACGCTCAATGCACACATCATCCCAATCACAAGCACGTGGCTAAGCGCTTCATTTATAAACAGTTCGCCGAGCAATATGCGGCGCAACTCAACAAGAAACCGGCGATGAAGCCAATCCATCGGGTGCCAAGAAAAACAACACGGCTGAGAATGCTGAGCCTTTCCAAGACCCCGTGGGCAAGCTCAATCACATCTTTGGGGGGCCGCTAGCCTATGAATCCAAGAGGAAACAGAAGCTAACCGACCGAGAGATCAACGCGGCTCAACCCGAAGTCCCTCAGTACCTGCGATGGTCGGAGGTGGCCATCACTTTTGACCGCTCGAATCACCCCGACCGAGTGGTTCACCCGGGGCGCTACCCACTCGTCTTGGACCCGGTGGTCCGCAACATCAGGCTCAAGCGCGTCCTCATTGATGGGGGCAGCGCCAAGTTTTCTATTGCCGAAACTAAGTTTCGGCCGGTTGGCGCGCCAAGTAGGGGACCGCGCGTCAAGACTTCTTCGACAATCTCGCCGGCAAGCGTGATGGAATCTTCTTCGGGATTTGGCGACTTTGCGCCAACGACTTCAACAAGTTCTCCTCTTTCGACTCGGATTCGAACCGTCGAAAGGAGAGACCCACTAAGTGTCGTTCGGCCTCCCGAACAGCGCCGAGTTCTACGACGACATCTTGGAGTCCAGGATGCAGTCCACCCTCTCCGACGAAGGACTTCACTCGGCACCGTTCGGACTGCCGAACGCCGCAAAAATCTGCACCGATCTCCTCATCTCCCCAACAGAGACGATCTACTCGGGAGAGGACCTCTCGGCGCCGTTTGGATTACCAAACGCCGGTGAGATCTACGGCAAAATCCTCTCCCCTGAGTCAAGGCCGACCCACTCAGAGGAGCCCCCGTCCTCAAGCTCTGACTCGGACTGGAATGATCCAGATCCGAGCAACCCAGGATCGAGGGAGGTCACCGTCATCCTCCAGCCCTTCGGCTCATGCTCATCTTCGGAGCTCAACGAATATCTCAGCTCCACCGGCTTTGACGACCTCTATGGCATCCCCTCGGACGAAGCCGACGACTCCGACTGCAACAAGGACTACGAGCCGAAGTGCTTCGATGTCCTCATGGCTGAGGTGCCCGAGTCTGACTCAGCCATGGTCCATCGGCTTGCAGAGGAAGAGCGAGCCAGGATCGAGCAACAGCGCAAGCTGGCGGAGGAGGAGAAGAAACGCAAAGAAGAAGCCGACAAGAGAAAACAAGATCTATGGGCAGCCGGACGGTCCGCACAGGAGGCTATTCTTCAAACACGGGTCCGCAACACCAATATCTTCCAGACGCCACAGCAGAACGCTGTTGCTGCCCTCACACTCTTGGACACCGTCATCGAGACGGCACCCCCCGACGTGACCCCAATACTAGACAAAATCAAGACCATCGTCGCAGCCACAGCCAACGGTCATCCCTCCACCTCGGCACGAAGGCCGACTGAGTCTGTGGCCGAAACGCCCGACAAAAGCCGGCTCCCACCGCTAAGGTCAGGAGACTACAAGAGGCCCGAGCCAGACCGGTCGACAACTAGGCCAAGAGGCCCACGCCATGAGTCCACGCAGAAGCATCAGGAGCAAACGGCCAACTCCCGCGACAAGCGACATGGACATCCTCCCGTCCACCACCGCGTCCGCCGCAACAACAGCTCTAGCTACCGAACCAGCCAACCGAAGACCCCGCCGAGTGATCTGCGGGAAGTCCTCGATCGCCGCTACCAAGAGCGAGACCAACGCACTCGGGAAGATCGGAGGGGATCACCCGACAGCAACGACGACGGAGTGCCAGCTTTCACTCGGGAGCTTCGCCGAGTGCACTGGCCGAATGGATTCAAGCCAACAGGAATAGAGAAGTATGACGGCAAGACCGACCCCGAGTCATGGCTTACCGTGTACACTCTCGTCATCCACGCGCGAGCGGCGACAACAAGGCTATGGCCAACTACTTGCCCGTGGCCCTCGCCAACTCGGCCGGGGCGGCTCACGAGCTCGCCGAGAGGCTCAATCGGCTCGTGGAGTGAGCTGAGGGACCACTTCATCGCCAACTTTCAAGGCACCTTCGAGAGGCCCGGCACCCACTTCGACTTATACAACGTCATCCGAAGCCGGACGAACCTCGAAGGACTATATCGACGCTTCTCCGAAAAGTGCAACAAGATCCCCAACATCACCGATGACATCATCATCGCCGCCTTCCAGAAGGGAGTCCGTGATGAGCTGTTGATCTGGAAGTTCGGGCGCAAGCCACCGAAGACGGTGAAGCAGATGTTCGAAACGGCGAACTCTTACACTAAATCCAACGATGCCATCAAGGCGGCGTGCCAAGACCGCCCCGACGGGAGGGGAAGATAAGCAGGCGGGAGGAAGCCGGAATCCTAAGAAGGATAACGACAACAACAACCAGGGCCAGAAGGACCGCAAGCGCCGAAGACCTAGTCGCCGCAACCTCCAACACCCAACGCCGCCCCCGAGTCGCGGCCTACGACGCCATAATGAACGCTTAGTGCATGCATCACCCAAATCACAAGCACGCAGCTAAGGACTATTTTATTTATAAACAGTTCGCCGAGCAGTATGCAGCGCAACTCAACAAGAAGCCGACTGATGAGGCCGGTCCATCGGACGCCAAGAAAAACAACACGGCTGAGAACGCCGAACCTTTTCAAGACCTCATGGGCGAGCTCAATCACATCTTCGGGGGGCCACTAGCCTATGAATCCAAGAGGAAACAGAAGCTAACCGACCGAGAGGTCAACGCGGCGCAACCCGAAGTCCCTCAGTACCTGCGATGGTCGGAGGTGGCCATCACTTTTGACCGCTCGGATCACCCCGACCGAGTGGTTCACCCGGGGCGCTATCCACTCGTCTTGGACCCAGTGGACCGCAACATCAGACTCAAGCGCGTCCTCATTGATGGGGGCAGCGCCCTCAATATTTTGTTCGCCAAGACCATGGACGAGATGCAGATCCCGAGGGCCGAATTGAAGGCAAGCTCAGCCCCTTCCATTGAGTCATCCCGAGGCTATCATCTACACCACTCGGGCACATCACCCTCCCGGTCACCTTCGGAGCTCGAGAGAACTTCCGAACGGAGAACGTCACTTTCGAGGTGGCCAACTTCGAAATGGCCTACCACGCCATCATCGGAAGGCCTGCGCTCGCCAAATTCATGGCGATCCCCAATTACACCTACCTCTGTATGAAGATGTCGGGTCCCAACGGCGTCATCACTCTTCGCAGCGACGTGAAGCAAGCCTTCACCTGCGACAAGGAGAGCTGCGACTTGGCCCAATCTCGCGAGAGATCACGTGGCCAGCAAGAAATCCGATTGGCTGCATCGACTTCGGCAGAGGGTGCAATCCCGGCGAAGAAGATAGCCAAATCAGGATCCGGCGATGCCAAGACCAAGAAGATCTCCCTTGATCCATCGGATCCTTCGAAAACTGCTGTAATCAGCGCTGAACTAGATTCCAAATAGGAAAGCGCGCTCGTCACCTTCCTCCAAAATAATAAAGATGTTTTTGCTTGGAAACCATTTGATATGCCTGGAATTCCTAGGGAGGTGATCGAGCACTCTTTGCACGTCAAAGATGACGCCAAACCGATAAAACAACGATTACGCAGATTCGCGTAGGATCGAAAAGATGCCATCAAGGAAGAGCTCACAAAGCTCTTGGCTGCCGGCTTTATCAAAGAAGTCCTACATCCCGACTGGTTAGCCAACCCAGTTCTGGTCCGCAAGAAGACGGGGCAATGGCGCATGTGCGTTGACTATACCGACCTCAACAAAGCCTGCCCCAAAGATCCATTCGGGCTGCCTCGCATCGACCAAGTCATAGATTCAACAGCCGGCTGCCAACTCCTGAGCTTTTTAGATTGTTATTCGGGCTATCACCAGATTAGCTTGAAAGAATCCAACTGCCTGAAGACATCGTTTATCACGCCGTTTGGGGCCTATTGCTACATCACCATGCCTTTCGGCCTGAAGAACGCCGGCGCCACATACCAACGCATGATCCAGAGGTGTTTTCAGACACAGATCGGCAAGAACATGGAAGCTTATGTCGACGATGTCGTCATCAAGACCAAGCAGAAAGAAGACCTGATCGCTGACCTAGAAGAAACCTTCGCGAATATCCGGGCCTTCAGAATGAAGTTGAACCCGGAGAAGTGCACTTTCGGCGTCCCATCAGGCAAACTGCTCGGCTTCATGGTGTCACATCGCGGCATTGAAGCCAATCCAGAGAAGATCAATGCTATCTTGAGCATGAAGCCCTCGAGTAACCAGAAGGATGTCCAGAAGCTCACTGGCTGCATGGCAGCGCTAAGCCGCTTCATCTCCCGACTCGGCGAATGAGGCATGCCCTTCTTCGATTGCTAAAGAAAACGGACGACTTCCAATGGACCACGGAAGCCCACAAGGCCTTTGAAGATTTTAAAGACTTCCTTACGACGCCGCCCGTCCTAGCCTCACCCCGACGCGGAGCCCCCTGCGTTGTACATGTCGCCACTCACCAAGTGGTTAGTACGGTCCTCGTGGTCGATCGCGAAGAAGAAGGGCGGGTCCAGAAGATTCAGAGGCCGATCTACTTTGTTAGCGAAGTGCGGGCAGGAGCCAAAACTCGCTACCCGCAAGTACAAAAATTGCTTTATGGTGTCCCGATAACCGCAAGGAAATTGGCGCACTATTTTTAGGGTCACTCGGTCACCGTCGTCACCTCCTTTCCACTCGGCGATGTCATCCACAACCGGGAGGCAACCGGGCGCATCGCGAAGTGGGCTCGAGCGATGCCGCTAGACTTAACGTTTAAGGCGAGGACGTCTGTCAAGTCACAGTCCGGCGGACTTCTTGGCCGAGTGGACCGAACAACAAGAAGATGTACCTCGCAAAGACCTTCAATATTGGACCATGCACTTCGACGGATCCAAGAGGATCACCGGCTTGGGAGCAGAAGTTGTGCTAATCTCCCCGACTGGGAAAAAGCTAAGATACGTCCTCCACCTCCACTTCTCCGCCTCACATAACGTCGCCGAGTACGAAGCTCTGCTGCATGGACTGCGGCTCGCAATTTCACTCGGGATACGTCGGCTCGTCGTGAAGGGGGACTCCCAGCTGGTCGTAAACCAAGTGATGAAAGACTGGTCCTGTCTAAACGACACCATGGAGGCCTACCGACAAGAGGTCCGCAAACTTGAAGACAAGTTTGACGGACTCAAACTGTCACATGTCCTAAGGCACAACAATGAAGTAGCTGACGAGTTGGCACAATTCGGGTCTAAACGCGAAGCCGCCCCAACAGACGTTTTTGTCGAGCACCTCTATGAACCAACTGTTGCAGCAAGGCCAACCCCTGACAAACAGGCTACAAACGAAGTCACCATGATTGACGCCGACTGGAGGACGCCACTCATCAAATTTTTAACACAGCAAGAGCTGCCGAAAGACCGGGATGAGGCAGAACATATCTGACGTCATTGCCAAGCTTACGTCATGGTTGACTCCGACCTGTACAAGAGAAGCCCCTCCGGAGTCCTGATGAGATGCATCACACCCAAGGAAGGAAGGCAGCTGCTCCAAGACATCCACTCGGGCATATGCGGAAGCCACGCGGCAGCATGCACCTTGGTGGGCAAAGCCTACGGACGGGTTTTTTCGGCTTACCGCGGTCTCCGACGCGAACAAAGTGGTACGAACTCGTGAAGGCTGCCAATTTTTCGCCGACGAGCCATGTCCCGCCCAAGAGCTACAAACAATCCCACTATCCCGGCCGTTTGCGGTATGGGGCTTAGACATGGTCGGCCCTTTCAAGAAGGCTCCAGGAGGATTCACACACTTATTCGTCGCAATCAACAAGTTCTCCAAGTGGATTGAAGCTAAGCCGGTTGCCACCATCACCGCCGACAAAGCACGGGACTTCATCCTCAACATCGTGCACCGCTTCGGCGTCCCAAACAGAATCATAACCGACAATGGGACTCAATTCACGGAGGCATCTTCAAGGAATTGCGAAGACTTCGGAATCAAGATTTGCTATGCGCCGTTGCCCACCCCAAAAGCAACGGACAAGTCGAGCGTGCCAACGGCATGGTCCTTCAAGGCATCAAGGCCCGCGTTTTTGGCCGCCTAAATCCTTACGCTGGCAAGTGGGTTCAAGAGCTCCCCTCGGTCTTATGGTCTCTGCGGACCACACCCAGTCGGGCTACCGGTCAAACTCCTTTCTTTTTGGTCTACGGCGCAGAAGCCATGTTGCCAAATGAGATGAAGTATGAATCCCTCCAAGTCCGCAGCTTCAACGATGAACGCTATGACCCCGACCGAGTAGACGACCTCACCCGACTGGAGGAGGCCCGTGAGGCAGCCCTCATCCAGTCGGCGAAATATCTTCAAGGGCTCAGACGATATCACAGTCGCAACATTCGAGCACGAGCTTTCATCGTTGGCGATCTGGTTCTACACAAGGTTCAGACAAGAAGGACCGTATATAATTGCCGAGATGACTCGGCCAGGTGCATATCGATTAAAGCGTGAAGACGGATCTATGGTGGAGAACTCCTGGAACATCGAGCATCTTCGGCGATTCTATGCCTAAATTGACTTGAGTTTCATGTTTTTTCATGACTGCCAACTTCAAGCAAGATGACTTCTTGAGTTAGCAGTCAGGGGTTGTACATACGTCAATAAAGCATAGTTTTCCTCATCAACTTTTGCGCTTAATTCGGTTTATCATTGTTTAATGTTCCCTGATTCGAGTTCAGTGTCTAAGGACTGAGAATTTTTTGATGACCTAATCGAGCTTAGGCTCGGTGACGGACGAAAATTACTTAAGAAATTTCACATAAAAACTCGAATCGAGGCATTAACATAAATAAACTAAATATTCACAAGCCTACATCGAATGTCACAAGCATCCAATGTTTACAAGACAATGTTTACAAGGCAAGTCAAGGCCGGAAATGGTTTACTACATCGGCAGCCACCTTTTTGGCCGACTCCTGTGCCTCGCTAATCCAATCAAGAGCCCGCTCATCCGAAGTTCCTCGCCGAAGCCCTCCCGATCGAATCCACGTCCACCCGAGGGTAGAGTGACTTCGTTTGTGCAAGGGCAAAGCCCGCTCCCATCACAGCCGCCTCAGAAATGTTGGCTAGATACTGGTCAGGGGCTCGCCTAAGCTTGTCGAAGACTTCAACTGGGTCCATCGAGCTGGTCCCGACTCCATTGTGGAATAATGACAACAGGATTGGTGTCGCTGCGTTGGCAACCTCTTCCCGGACTTGTCCGGCTCGTTTGACCCTCTCAAGTAAGACGTCATATTGAGCTCGGGTCTTGACTTTATAAGCTGCCAAAAGAGCATGATCACGCAAAGTACTCAAAGACGAAGCAGCACACAGGATGTTACTTCAAAGAGGCCCACCTTCGAACTCGGCCTCCAACTCAGTCTTGCCGAGGCTGACTGCCTCCAGCTGGACCTGGAGCGAGTGGACCTCCGACGAATTTTCTACAAACAAAGAAGGCTATCAGTAACCAGGATCAACATGGAAACCATAAAAAGAATGGGAGGGATAAGCTTACTCCCGACTGATCCCCGGAGGTCGAGGTTTTCCTCCCGGAGTTCAGCTATCTCCCTCCTCAGGGCTGCCTCCCTCGACGCGGCCTCTTCCCGAGTGGTCTTCAGCTTTTGCTGGACATCCTCCAGAGAGTTTAAATGCGGGACCAACTTCTCCAGCGCCTCGGACTTGGCCATGGATCGACAGTACTCCTTCTGCACGCAAGATCCAAAGTTGACCGACTGAAAAGAAATGATGATGCAACAATGAAAAAGGACTAAGGCTTACGTTGAGTAGCCGAGTTGCCTCATTCAGGCTGTTGACAAGGGCATCCCTTTCTTCGTTTTCTGCTTGCTTGTCTAGGATGATGCCCTGCCTTTGGCCTTCCGAGTCTCGCCACTCAATTTTAATCAGGGGAACCCAGGTTTCAGAAGACTGTAACCTGGGGATCTCCTCTACTGTGGCTGACAAATCAGGAAGAATGGATGAAGATATGAAAGAGTCAAACTAAAGATTGAAGATGGAATGTCAACTCAAGACTCTTACGCTCTGGCGGTGAGCTCTTGACTGGAGCGGCTGACCGGTCTTTTCCTTCGGCTTTTCACCGACCGGTCTTCACGGGGCCCTCGAGCCGTAGCCCTGGGCTTCTCCGCGGCCCGACCGGTTTTCGGTCGGGACGTCCCGCGGGTCGGGGCTCCTTCCTCGGGATATCCTTCTTTGGAGGCGAGGGCCTTCTGCCCGGAGCGCTCTCGCTTGGGAGAGGGCTTCGGGGTCTTTGTTCCGCAGGTTTGGATGCCTCGGGTGCAGCAGCTGGAGTTGGCCCTTCGCTCTTCCCGGCCGGGTCTATATCTTGGGGCCTCCTGCCAAATCAACGACGAATGCAGTTGGAATAAAGACAGAGAAACTTTTGAAGAGCTTAACTTCAGTCATGAGGCGTACCTAGACGACCGGCGGATCTTCGGCGCGCGCTTTCGGCGACGGCCTTGGAGGGGTTGCTTCTACTTGGAGGAGCCGGGACATCGTCGTCCGAGTCGTGGATGACGAGCCTCCTTTTGCTCGCCCGTTTGTTGGTGTCCTCACTCGGGGCCGCCCGTTTCCGACCGGATCACTTTGGATTTTCACTCCACCACGGCTTCTTGGCAGGGCGAGCGCACGTCATCATGAGGAACCTTGTACGGTTTTGAAATAATGGAAGCATTTTCCTGCAAGAGAAATTCTTACAATACTAAGAGGCATGACATCAAGATTGCAAGACGGTACAAAGAGGTCAGTCGGCTTACCGGAGGAGGAGGCCGATAGAGGCTGAAGGGAAGAACCGGCAGCACGAGGGCGCGCTCGACTGCAACTCCAGTCGAGAAGATCTTGTACATCCGGATCTTCAGGATCTCGAAACTGAGGGGATCTTGGTCTTCCCGATTGGGGTCCTTCCCGCCTTCGTACTCGAAGGCTGGCTTCGATCGCTCTTTGATTGGTGCCAGTCGGCTCCTGATGAAGTGTCGAGTGATCTGTTCACCGCGAAGACCTTTCTGCTTCATCGCCAGGATCTTCGCTAGCAGTTTGTTGGCTTTATCCCACTCCTAGGCTACCGGCACAGTGCTCCAAGTGGACCTTGGCACAGGGGGAAGACCAACGAAGTTCGGCAGGCTGGGTTCGAGATTAGAAATATAGAACCAGCCCGCGTGCCATCCCTTGTTGGAAGATTTTAAAGGGAGAGAGAAATACTCCTTGCGGAGGGATCCGCGGAGTTGGAAGCCTGCCCCACCAACAACGCAGGGCTGGTCCTTATTGGGATGCGGCTTAAGGTAGAACATGCGACGAAAGAGTTGGAAGTGGGGGAGGATGCCAAGGAAGGCTTCACATACATGAATGAAGAGGGCGATGTGAAGCATAGAGTTGGGGTTCAGATGATAGAGTCGAAGACCATAATAATCCAGAAGTCCCCTAAAGAACTCGGAAGTAGGGAGGCTGAACCCACAGTAAAAGAAAGATGTGAACACAACAAGCTCACCAGTGTTTGGTGTCGGGAAATATTCGCCCGCCGCCGGGCGCCAACCCATGATTTCCTTTGGGGGAAGCACGCCGTGCTTCACCATCTCCTTGAGGGTGGACTCCCTCACATCCGAAGTGGCCCACTGCTCCAAGGGGATTTTCTTCTCATCCACCATGAATGGTGGTTTGGGTGGGAAGTGGATCTGGCCAAAAGGATGGGGATTTGAGCAAGGGATCTTGGGAGCTGGATGCGGAGGCTAGTTTGTGGCGAAGGGCGAGCTCCTAGATTGATGGATTCGGGTGCGCGCGAGTCTAGGGTTTTCCGCAAGGAGCTGGTGAACAGTATTGCGAAAAGAGGAAATTTTTGGGAAGACGAAGTGGTGGGGATGACCTCGAGGCTTTGTGGAGAGATTTGAGGGTTCTGTTAGGTTTTCTCATGATTGGGCCGAGCCCATGAGAGATCTGCGACCCAGCTAAGGTGTGGCCCGACGCGTGTCCTTAGGGACTTAAGTGGATGAGCTTAAGCAGATTTGCCTTGGCAATATGCACGTGTCCGAATGCCCTATACCTTTGGAAATCCTTTCATACCGCGGTTTGCTGGACTTCATGAGAAGCTAGCACGATGCAATTTGAAAGGTGACCAACAACTAAGCTTTTTATAGCTGTCTTGATGACAAGGGTTGTTTGGTTCTTTAGCATTTGATTAAGTGACTATATCAATGCTATTTTTTCCACTTTGGTGAAGATCTTTATAGATTGAAACCAGTATTATGGCGAGAGCTGTTTATTAATTTGGTCATATTTTTCAGACGACTGAAAAAACTTGTTTACCCATGAGGGATGATTAAAATATTTGTTCCGAGATGACTCGGGCAGATCTACTCCGATAAGCATGAGCTTACTGAGTGCTTTTTTACCCACAAGGGTTGATTGAGTTATTTGTTCTGAGATGACTCGGGCAAATTCACTCGGACGAGCATGAGCTTGCCGAGTGATGAGATTTTTTATAATTGCTTTAGCATGAGCTAAGCGTTTATGAGAGTATGATTCTTTTTAGTCCTTGGCTATGTGTTTAATCATATAGTCGGGGGCTACATCTAGTTAGATACATCAAGAGATGTGCTTAGATATTTGTTTTTGTGAATTTTTTAGATATTTTCCAGCCCTTCACAGTCTTTGGAGCCACTCGGGAAATTCAGGCAGAGATGATGGAATCATTCGGCGCCAGAAGCACTCGGCCAAAGAAGTTTTTGGCTGTGTACTGTCTTGGTTTGAAGCTGAGTTGTCTCGTCGACTGAAAAGGACTCAGGGGCTACTGTGGAGATTATGGCAATCGGGTATCTACATGGCAAGTTTATCCGACTAGAGGTAGGGATAGATTGCGCCTGCCATATCTGTAAACCAGATATGACTTGGGTGTTACGTTGCCGATTGAGATAAGGCAACGGCCCATAGTCACGGTTTGGTAAGATTGAGGAAACCGACTTAGAGTAAGATAGGGTTTCCGATCTGTAAGCCTGCCTCCCAAGACTATATAAGGGGGTAAGGGGCGTCCCTTGAGGGATATCAGATGTGATAGCAGATTTCATAAGCAAGAGCTTTAGATACACAAGATCACGAGATCAATAAAGACACTCGGCGAATCGAATCCCCGAAACAGGAGTAGGGTATTACCTCACGAGAGGGCCTGAACCTGTCTAAACCTTGTTCCCCATCCAACCCATTGTGCTTGGCAATCTTGACTGCACCCCCAAAATTCTATTGCCAAAACCAAGTTTCGACAATTTTCTTCTAGACTGAAATCATTAGAAGCATCACTAGCAACAGTAGAAGTATTAGGCATATGATTATTCTGTATTTCTCCCCCTTGATCATAGCCGTGAGGTAGGAGGGCAGATGGCAAGAGAGAAATTTCTGAACGAAGGCGAGCACCCACATTAGAATGTTATGTTGAAAAAGGAAAAACAGTCTCATCAAAAGTTACATCACGAGAGATATAAACCCTGCCAGTGGGAGGATCAAGGCACTTGAAGCCTTTGTGTATGGTACTATACCCTAGAAAGACACATTGTTTTGATCTAAACTGGAGCTTGTGAGTGTTGTAGGGATGGAGGTTTGGCCAACATGCGCATCCAAAAACGCAAAGAGAAGTATAATTTGGCTGTTGTTTAAATAGACTCTCTAGAGGAGTATCAAAGTTTATAACTTTGCTAGGAATACGATTAATGAGATATGTAGCGGCAAGAAAAGCTTCATCCCAGAATTTAAGTGGCATGGAGGCATGTGCAAGCAAAGCTAGGCCAACCTCTACAATATGGTGATGTTTTCGCTCAGCTGATCCATTTTGTTGGTGGACATAGGGAAAGGATACATGATGGGATATAACAATTTTGTCAAAGAAGGAGTTGAGTTTTTGATACTCACCACCCAGTCAGTTTGGACAGCTATAATTTTGCGATTGAAGAGTCTCTCAACCAGATTTTGAAATTCATGGAACTTGTCAAATACTTCAGATTTATTCTTAAGAAGATAAATCCAGACAAACTTACTGTAATCATCAATAAAGCTAACATAGCTAACATAGTATTTCTTTCCATTGATAGAACTAGGAGCATTGCCCAAACATCTGAAAAAATAAGTTCCAAAGGATGATGAGACACACTTGATGACTTTGGATAAGGTAGCTGATGGCTTTTAGCCTTTTGACAAGCATCACAAACAGACTCTTTATTTAACTCAGAAAGACATGGAAAATTATTTGAACTAAGAACGCGGGTAACACTGGAGTGGAAGGATGACCCAGGCGACTATGCCATCTTGAAAAAGATGGTGTGACTGAAAAAACTTGCTTCACCGATGAGGATGGGGACGGGAAAACATATAGTCCCTGTTTGCGGCATCCTTTAAGAATCGTGTTCCTCATGGCTCAATCCTTAACCAAAAAATATTTAGAGTGAACTTCCAGGAAGACAAAATTATCATCAACAAGACGATGTGCAGATATGAGGTTCTTTTTAGCTTGTGGAACATGAAGAATATTATTGACATGTAGATTTCGGCTAGGGGTAGAAATAATAGAACGACCAATATGCTTAATACTCATACCTGCGCCATTTGTTGTATGGATTTGGTCATTCCCCTTGTACTTCTCCTGAATAGAAAGTTTGTCTAATTCACTGGTGATGTGGTCTGTTGCGTCTGTGTCAAGATACCAGTTTGTATCTACTCCATAGGTGGCATGAGTGGCAGCAGCAGCGTGCCTTTCATCAAGCACATAGGAGTCATCAAAGCGGTGCAAGCATTCAGAGGCGACATGGCCTCTTTTGTAGCAAACTTGGCACATGGGTCAATTTTCGACGCGCTGCTGGTTGTTGATGCCCCTGTCGCGCCCTCCATTGCCGCCACCGCGAGAAGCTGAACCACCAGCAGTCCCACGCCCGCGCCTTGCGCCACCACGGCTCAGGAATGGCACACTTGCGCCACCATGGCTCAGCAATGACGCATGGCCACGGTTGGCATCATTTGCGAAGGAGTTTTGCCGAAGATTTTGCCTGCTCTCATAATTCAACAAAATAGAGTATAGGTCTGCGACAGTGACCGGTTCCACCCTTGTCACCAATCCAGAGATTGCAGGTTCATATTCATCATCTAATCCATTTAATATAAAGGCTATTAGATCTTCTTCATCCATGGTTTTACCACATGCAACAACTTCATCTCCTAGGGATTTCATTTTGCCGAAGTACTCGGAGATTGACATGTTACCTTTCTGCATTGTGCAGAGGGACAGCTTCACGTTGAGGGAGCGAGCTCGTGTCTGTGACATGAACATGCTCTCTATGGAGTGCCACGCCTCGCGAGCAGTCTTGGACATAGCGACTTGAGTGAGAACATCGCACGACAGGGATGAGAAGAGGAAGCCGAGGACTTGTTGATCCGCGGCAAACCACTCCTGATACACCGGATTGGGAATCACCTCCATCTTGTCGCTCTTGTCGCTCTCCTTCCGCTCAATCTGAGTCGGGGGAGCGACGGTCGTGCCGTTGATGTAGTCGTCAAGTCTTGCGTCGCGTATAGCAGCGAGAATCTGCGCACTCCATAGCGCGTGATTCTGTTTCCCCAGTTTCTCAGAGATTTGGAAACCGAAGAGTGGATTGGAAACGGTTGAGGAAGAGTTGGCCATGATTGCCGATCAATCTGAGATTGCCAATCAATCTAATCTAGGCCAAGATTGGCTCTAATACCATATTGAAATTCAAAGGTGCGGAAGATTGCAGATGAGGGAACGCCGGCCAGCTAATGCTGTGCGTGACGGATGCGTGTTGATGTTAATAGCCTAGGATCACTAGGCACCGAAGCTAATAGGGTTCCTTCGGGTAGATCAACAGTGGCGCATTAGAGAGAAAGAGGGGATTAGGGTTACCGGTGGAGTGTGAGCTCGAAGATTGCCCGTCGGCCATGGTGGTCGTCGCCGCGCCGTGTGTTGATGTCGTGGGGCGTGGCGGTGGCGCTTCCCGTCGCTACTGCGCCCCCGCTGTTAGATCGGCTAGGGTTTATGGGTGAGGCCCTGCGGCAGCAGCGATCCTCGTGTCGTGAGCCGCCCCGGCCCTCACCCCCTTTTATAAGGCGCAGGCGACAGGGGCCCACCAGCCATAGGAGGCTGGGCGCCCCGATCAGGCGCGGTCAAGGATCCCCGTTGGGCCGTTGGGCCCAACGGGAGGAGATCAATTCTAACATTCTCCCCCTTGATCTCTTTACTATTACTTTTAACCTTTGTCTGTTTCATCACAAATTAACGTATAGAGCATATCTCATCATCACGGTCAATCGCCGATAGATTCAATAGCCACTATACACATCTCTGTTCAGAAACAGATACTTTATACTTTAACTTTGGGCCCTAAGTCCAGAATCATAAGGCTTCCCTTAAACCCATGCCGGCTACATGTTCCTTGAACAAGTTGGGTGGTAGGCCTTTCGTTAGCGGATCCGCGAGCATCTTTTCAGTCTTTATGTGCTCGAGACTTATTGTTTGATCCCGGACTTTATCCTTCACAACATAATACTTTATGTCAATGTGTTTGGCAGCACCACTTGACTGATTGTTGTGAGAGTACAGTACTGCAGGTTCATTGTCGCAGTATAACTTTAGTGGTTTCTCAATACAGTCAACCACTCTCAAACCGGGTATGAACTTCTTTAGCCAGTTCACCTGCCCCGTGGCCTCATAACATGCTATAAATTCGGCATACATTGTAGACCCTGCAGTGATGGTCTGTTTAGAGCTTTTCCATGAAATAGCTCCCCCTGCAAGAGTGAACACGTATCCGGATGTTGACTTTGTTTTATCTGTGGCAAAATCAGAGTCTGAATAACCCACTATTTGGAGTGAGTCAGATCTTCTGTATGTCAACATAAGGCCTTTCGTTCCTTGCGCATATCGCAGGACTTTCTTTACCAATTTCCAGTGCTCTGGGCCTGGATTGTTTTGAAATCTGCCAAGTAACCCGGTGACAAAAGATAGGTCGGGCGTGTGCACACTTGTGCATACCGTAGGCTTCCTACGCCCGAAGTATATGGCTTTGACTTCATTTCATCGAGCTCGAATTTATTTCGGGGCATTGCCATTCCCCATATCTTTCGCCCTTCACTATAGGAGCAAGCGTAGCACCGCATTTCGACGTGTTGAATTTCTTCAGTACTTTTTCTATATATCCCTTTTGAGACAATCCCAGTGCATATTTTCTTCTATCTCGGTGAATTTCTATGCCCAAAACATATGATGCTTCACCAAGATCTTTCATATCAAAGTTTGAGGACAAGAACTCTTTTGTTCCCCGTAGAAGACTAACATCACTACTTGCCGGTAGAATGTCATCCACATACGTAATCAAGAATATGAATTTCCCATTCTTGAACTTTGTATAAATGCGGTTGTCCTCAACGTTTTCTTGGAAACCAAATTTCTTTATGGTTCCATCAAACTTCAAGTACCACTGTCTCGAAGCTTGCTTTAATCCATAAATGGATCTCTTTAATCGACATCCCATATTCTCTTTTCCTTTCATGACAAAACCTTTCGGTTGTGCCATATAGACTCTTTCTTCTAAATCTCCATTTAGAAATGCCGTTTTTACATCCATTTGATGTAATTCCAAGTCGTAATGTGCCACTAGTGCCATTATTATTCGAAAGAATCTTTACAAGAGACTCGGAGAAAACGTCTCATTGTAATCAATTCCTTCTCTTTGTGTGAATCCTTTTGCCACAAGTCGCGCCTTAAACTTTTCTATATTCCCTCCGAGTCACATTTTGTTTTGTAGACCCATTTACGACCCTCTTGTTTTGGCTCCTTTAGGAATTTCCTCCAAATCCCAAACGTCATTTAATTTCATGGATTTCATTTCATCTTCCATGGCTTCCACCATTTGGATGAGCGGGCGCTTCTCATGGCCTCTTCATATGAGGCGGGATCATCCTCTATATGAGACTCTTCGTGTTATACACGACAATCATCGGTATAGCTTTTCTTCTTACTCTTTCGGACCTTCTAGGGGCCTCAACATTTGGCACATTTTCTGTTTGAGACTCTTGTGAAGTCTCCTGATTTGGCACATCTTCTATTTGAGGCTGTTGATGCTCCTCCTCTTGTGTGGTAGTGTTTTCTGATGGATCCTGAAGGACAGGTTCCTCATTTCTATTTGCTTCCACCACGGAGAGCGAACAACAGTGTTGGAGCCGCAACGTCGTATTGCGGGCGCAACATCAACAGTAGTGAGAAGAAAGGTTCCCGAATCGTCGAAGTGGGTATAGATTCCCGCTTCTCCTCAAGATCAATCACTCGAGCTACCATGCTCCCCCGATCATTTCGTCTTCCAAGAAGACGCATGTCTCGTTTCCACAAACTTTGTATAACTGTTCGGACGTAGAAACGATAACCTTTCGATCTGTTAGGATAGCCAATGAAATGGCAACTGACTGTTTTGGGATCCAGTTTCCCGATGTTTGGGTTAAATACTTTAGCCTCCGCATGACTCCCCCACACACGGAGGTGAGCTAGCGAGGGTACTCTTCCGGTCCACAGCTCGTACGGTGTTTTGGGCACCGATTTGCTAGGTACTCTGTTGAGAATATGAACGGCGGTTTTTAACGCCTCCATCCATAAACCCAACGGTAGGGTGGAGTAGCTCATCATGCTGCGCACCATATCCATTAAGGTACGGTTACGCCGTTCAGCCACCCCATTCTTGGGGCTCGCCCGTGTAGAATATTGGGCGACTATGCCATTTTCCATTAGAAACTTCGCAAAGGTCCCGGGACTTGTCCATAAGGAGTATGCCGACCGTAGTACTCCCCACGATCGGATCTTACTATTTTAATCCTTTTATCGTGTTGATTTTCAACTTCAGCTTTGAATACTTTGAATTTATCCAAAGCTTCCGATCTTTCTTTAATTGGATAAATATAACCATATCGGGAGTAATCATCCGTGAATGTTATGAAAGAGTCATAACCATCCACACTTTTAACAGAAATGGACCACAAATATCCGTGTGAATGATCTCCAATGTTCTGTGCTTCTATTTGCACCTTTTTTAATGTGCTTTGTATATTTTCCTTTGATGCATTCTATGCATTGTTCTAAATCTGAGAACTCCAGTGGAGGAAGAATTTCATTCTTAACTAGTCTCTCTATTCTCCCCTCGAAATGTGGCCTAAACGACGGTGCCACAATTTCGATGAGACATTAGGAGTTCTCTTTCTTTTCTTATTTTCTTTTGTCAACGAGGACCCATCATTCACATCATTTGCATCATTGCATAGAACATTCACACTTTCATGTATAGGCGCATATAAAGTTTGTCTCGTCGGAAAGCGAGACCCACACATTCATTATTATGAATTATGCAACATTGTACTTTGTCAAAATAACAATAATAGTCATCTTCGCCAAACATGGCACACTAATCAAGTTTCTATGCAAAGATGGGACATAAAAGACATCTCGGAGTGGAAGGACAAAGCCGTTATCAAGTTTGAGATTGAGATTTCCGACGGCTTCAACTTTCACTTCAACTCCATTTGCGACTTTAACGTTGCTTTCGCTTCTTTGCGTAGTCCTCGTCAAATGGAATCCCTGTAAGGAGTTGGAGGCATGAATAGTTGCTCAGAATCGATCCACCATGTGGATTTCGAATAACTAGCATACAAGGATTCATTTACAAAAGTGATAAAATTCTCACCTTTCTTTGCCATTATCATCTTTAAAAAATCAGGACAATCTTTCTTGAAATGTCCTTCCTTCTTACAAGATGACCGGTTTGTCCCCACCGTAAATTGTTTTTGTTGAGGTTGGTGCTGACCTTGGGGCTTTTGAGGCTGTTTGTCCTTTGATTGGGACGGTCTATAGTTTCTTTTCTTTGGGCTACCAACGTAGTTGATAACGCCACCATTTTTGGGCCTAATCCTCTCCTCCTCTTGTACACATTGTGCAAGAAGAGTATCAAAGGTCCAGATTCTCCGGTGCACATTGTAGTTGAGAATGAAAGGATCAAACTCCTTTGGCAATCGAGACATGATCGGGTGAACCAAAAAGTCCTCCTTTAGATCCAAGTCCCATTGCTTTAGTCTTGCATTTTGTGCACTCTTCTGTAGGATAAAATCCCTAATGCCACCTCCAAGTGTACTGTCCGTGACAAGGTCCTTTATGAGTTACGTGGCATGTGTCTTTGAAGAACCAGTGAACCGAGTCTTTATTCTTTCAAGATACTCGGAGACATTGTCGGTCTCGGAATTGAGCCTACAATAGCTCGCTCAATTGTGTTCTTTACCACGATCATACATTTCTTGTTGGTCGAGGCCCACTTTGCCTTTTCAACTATATATAGTTGTCTAAGGTCGCATTTTCTTTTTCTCTTTTTCAAAGTCGCGTTTGACTCGTGTTGCCTCGACTAATGCGGCGAGGCTCTATAGGACGGTGTGGTTAGCACCTAGTCCACCTCTCCCAAGATGAAAGCAAGGTCAAGCTTCCTTTTCCATTCACTTGTAGTTATCTCCTTGTAGGGTCGGGATATCTTTTATGCATCCCATCAAGGAATAACCTCCTGAAAATTGATCATGAAAAGTGAGAAAAAAGATATCACGTAACCTTCCTATGCATTAAGCCTATATCACCGTTGGGCAGAAATTAGGCATAATACATAGCATGATATTACAATTAACAACGTTGGTCAGAAAATAGCAACATCATATACCATAAATGAAATTCCTAAAATTAAAATTCTCCCGTTGGTTCGAAATTCAATTTTAGAAACGTCGTTTCAACAATATTCGTCAATTTTGCGGCGAAAACTTTAAATTAAATAAAACATTTAACTATCCAAAACAATAAAAACAATAAACCCCTTTTTTTCTTCCTTTTTTTCTTCCTTTTTCCCGGCCCACTTGATTTAGGCCTGCTCGGGCACTTGTACTCGCGTGGGCTCGGGGCCCGGCGGCCAATGGATGGGCCGCCGAAACGCCCAAAAGTGGCGCGCGCCCCGCCTCGATCTCGGCCGTCGGATGGATCCGACGGCGGCGACTCTTGCGGAAAGGATAAGGGGAGCCATCGGCTGAAACCCTAATTAGGTTAGGGTTCCTCTCGTCCACCCCCCGCCGCCGCACTGTCGCCGAAAACTAGGGTTAGGGTTAGCCGATTTTCCGCGGCCGGCCGAAAACCTAGGGTTAGGGTTTCCTCCCGAATCCCCGCCGCCGCAGCTCGTCTCCTTTCTCCCTTTCGCCGCCGGCGCCATGGCGGCGAGCCATGGCCGGCGGCCATCTTTTACTCACTTCTTTCTCCTCCTTTCTCTAGGTGACCTGGCGCAAGGCTCCGCGACGGCACGAGGTGTGGAGGATTTTGGCGCCACCGCGGGCCCCTGCCGCCGGCGTGCGCGTGCCCTCGGGTGCGCGCGCCGCCGTCGACCCCCATGGCGGTGCCCTTTGCCCGCGGCGAAAACCGACGAGGTAAACATCCCTTTCTTTGATCCGGTTCCTTCTTTTTATTTCCTTTTCCGATCCGATTGGATCGGTTTCTCTTGCCGGATTTTGCAACCCTAAAAGGATCGATGCACTAGGACGCTCCGATACCAATGTTAATAGCCTAGGATCACTAGGCACCGAAGCTAATAGGGTTCCTTCGGGTAGATCAACAGTGGTGCATTAGAGAGAAAGAGGGGATTAGGGTTACCGGTGGAGTGTGAGCTCGAAGATTGCCCGTCGGCCATGGTGGTCGTCGCCGCGCCGTGTGTTGATATCGTGGGGCGTGGCGGTGGCGCTTCCCGTCGCTACTGCGCCCCCGCTGTTAGATCGGCTAGGGTTTGTGGGTGAGGCTTGGCGGCGGCAGCGATCCTCGTGTCGTGTGCCGCCCCGGCCCTCACCCCCTTTTATATGGCGCAGGCGACAGAGGCCCACCAGCCATAGGAGGCTGGGCGCCCCGATCAGGCGCGGTCAAGGATCCCCGTTGGGCCGTTGGGCCCAACGGGAGGAGATCAATTCTAACAGTTGATTGAGCCTAAAAGCGAGTGATATATAGATGAGATCGCATGTACCAGCTTTCCCTATTACATTGGCAACAATCTCTTTAACTAGAGCCGGTGCATGTTTATCTCTCTCTATACAAGTTACAATCAATAACAGAATATCTAACAGTGTGGAGCACAGTGCTAGAGGGGTAATACCAAAAATCAGTTGGGCAATATATAGCATTTCTTGGCAACCCTACATTCCTGGTGATCTTCCACGATGGGGAGCAATGGCTACATTGATCTTAGTAGAGTGTGTGGTGTCCCTGTAATAACGTGGGCTGAGTGATGTCGCTGTATATGTGCTTCTCGAATTGAAGACAACCGAGAAGATTTTGACAAGTTGTTTGGAATGCTGATGCATGAAGAGGCAGGCAGAGGAGGTTGCCAGGTACACTGGTGTCCCTCGATCCGCTGGCATGAGCACCGATCTTGTCAAGAATTGCATCATATGTATCAGTTGATGCTTAAGGCTACAACACGTGGACTACACCCAACACTGGGATACCCATGCAGCTAAACCATTGGTTTTGTAGTGGCATCATACAAACCTCAGACAGTAGTAGCACTTGTCATAGCTGGTCGGCATGGGACAACATCTTGATCTTGGATTTTCTGACCACGGACGATTACAGCAGCTTCTAATCATATTTTGCATAATTGATACATAAAACCCTAGGAGTCATCCTTCTTCTGGACATGTGATGAGCTGGACTCAACGTTGACAACAACAACTGATACTAGAGATGTTATTAGAGCATGTTTCCGGAAGCTATGGGCGCTGGACCTGAGTTACACAGACTGGTATTGGCTATTATCGGCAGAGGCCCTCGATTTAATGGTTGACCTTAGGGAGCTGAATGTGAAGGGAATCAAGCATTGGATCTGCGTCGTGATGATAATAATTCTAGTAATTGTGTTAGAAGCAGTACCAAGCCCCCTGGGCTGCTCAAACTTGTCAAGCTCCAAGTCAGAACCAACCCACCAATAACTGAAGATCAACATCAGTCACCACCAGAGCATGATATGCTACAAGCAACAGTATTCCCAAACCTGCCTAGCTGCGAAACCCTCAAGACAATCATTCTTGATGGTTGTTTTGAGTTGAACGCGAATTGGCCCTGCTGACCAGCTGCCGCCATCACTCGAGTCATTTAGCTTCTCTAGCAGCAGCAATGATAATGTCCAAGTGAAGTCTCGGCCAAGATAGAGAGCATCTCCTTCCAGGGATGCACCAAGTTGAAGTGTGTTTGCCTGATAGCTAGGTTTGTTCGAGAGCCTCACGCAGCTGGACATTTCGATCAGGAACTTGTATTAAAACCCTTCAACTACATGCAATGCGAGGCAACTGGTCTCGTGCAATACTATGGCCAACAGAAGACCATGCATCATTGGAGGTTCTACAAATCGACACTAGTAGCACTATTAAACTTGGCCATGCTGCAGGTGTCACCTGTTGGCTTTAAAATGGTACATTTCAGTGAGGTATGGAAGGCTCCTTCGCTAGCTAAACTGATAGACATGATTCCTGCTAGTGTTGCTACTGCTAGTGCTGATGGTTGTGAATCGGAGGCGGTGAACAACCTTGGATGTCAGCTTCAACGTCCAGCATGCAACACCTGCAACCGCAAGCAAGCATGCACGGGAGTCCCATCTGCTTACAAGATGAGATGAGAGGATGCCACATTTGCCAGGTCCCATCTGTGACAAGCCATTCGAATCATGCACGGGAAATTTCTCATATTTCCAGTTGTTAACCTAGAGCAGTGCAGAGTGGAGAGATGCCCAAACATTGAAGCCGTTGTTCTCACTCCACCTAATACTGCCTTTGGCAGCATTTTCTATCTATTATCTGAGGATATTTTTGCTCTGCACTCCACACTCCACACATGATATGCCTGTGCAGTGATATGATACTCTGTTTTGCAGTGAAACCTTCTGCAATATTGCAGTGGAGAGTGGCATGCAGTAAGATTTGGGGGTTTATCCCTGGTGTTAGTGTTATGCTGGGCCTGTATGAATACACACATTAGGCCCATTTTGGCAGACAGCTGCACCTATTAAAAATACAATCCATAACCAGCAAAACACAAGAGCAAAAATACAGACCTTTTTCCAATTCATTGCTTACTGGACAAAATCTCTAACTAGATTTTCAGTCTTCATTTTTTTCCTCATTTATCCAAATTTTTGTAGCTACAATTAATTCAAGATACAGGGAATTAAAGAACTTGGACTTAACCACACTAACAATAGCAACCTTAATTCTGCTACGACACTGATATTTAAAAAATAATGGTGACACAATAGCACCTTAATTTCCTTCTACTTTCAGAAGGCCAATTTCCTTTGATTCAACTAGGCTTCAAATTACATCCAGTTCTGCATACTTGCTTTGTAGGAAACATGGATCTTGCTAGAGAAGCCATTAATTATACGAGTAGATGAAGCAGGTCAAGAGGCTTGGCAACATGTACAGCATATGGCTGCATGCAAGCCTGGCCACACTCTGCATTTTCTTTCATAAGTGATGGTTGATGCAATGCAAATCCCAGTCTTGCTACGAGATTACAGGAAAGCTAGGTGATCTGGTTTGAGCAAAATACGGACAGTTTTGCCAGCCATTTGTTGCATTAGTTTGGGATCGATATGATCCATATACGCATTACGATTAATTGTGTTAGATTACAGAACGGATTTAAAAATGCTGATCGATGCATGTGTCCTACTGAATCTCCAATCTCCATGACAGTACATATGCATGCAGGATCTAACAGTAATGAGTTGGACAAGGAGCAGGTGAACCGACATTATTATTTCCTTTTTCTTTGCGGGTGGGCCCCACGCAGCAGCCTCTGTTGCTCGCTGAGCTATTAATTTTCCATTGGGTGTCCAATGCCATTGTTAAACGGCTACTTCTTTCGTAAAAAAAACAATTTTCATACATGTATGTTCAGATTCATGCATATAAGTTTGTTTTAGTTTGGAAAGGATTACCTTCAAGAAAGTTTGGAAAGTATTGAGAATGAGAAGATCGCTAGAGTAAAATGCAAATTAAAACATGAGAGTGCAGCGAGACTATACAAGGACATATTGTGGTACTGTTGAATAATATTGAATAAAGTTTTTTTGCAATTGTTAAACTTCCATGTGGAACTAAAGATTGCTTTGGTTCTAGATAAATGCAAAAATGTATGAAACAAGCTACTTTTATGTTTTCTAAAGAAGAGAGGAATATCATATCATTGGTTAAAGAAAATGTTGAAGAGATACAAAGAAAAATAAATAAGGCGTGTTTGGCAGGGCTCCAGATCCTAGATCTTGGTGTAGTGAAGTTGAAGTCTCGTCAAACGCTCGAACTTTAAACGATTTGGATGAAGCACTCAAGTAAAATAAATTAGCAAGATGAAGCTACCTTTTCACTGACTTCAAACTCCAACTCCATTTGAAGCTTGGAGTTAAAGTCCTATTAAACACTCCGAGTCTAGCTAGAATCGGAATAATAACAGATCATAATTATAGCTCTATTTTAGAAGAGAGAATTAAGGAACTTTACGCTATTGTGTAACAACGGTAAAAAATCGCAAGCCCCCTTGAGTAATATTTAACAAATACAGCATGTATACCGATTGTGTATAATTAATATAACATGATATATATAGTTCAAGACGTAACCATCAGAAATGCTAAGCCTAAGCCTAGATATATACTATACTCTAGCTAGGCTCTAGCTCATATATATCAATTAATATAAACATATTATATTAAAGAGATATAGTTAATTTGCATGCATATGCATCACGCAAATGGCACATTTAATTAATATTATTTGTCAAAACTGCATCAAGTGGAAACAATAGCGCGCACGATTCCATTTGAAACTTAACCATCCCTATATTGTTTTTCATGTATAATATGTGGTCTGGGCTTCCAGTTCACATAATATATATGTCTTCATGTTTGGCAGTGCTAACTCAGACCACAACATGCATCTTCTACATTATTCCACCGAGTAGTTAACACACAGACAACTTCATGGAAGCTTTTCACCGAAAATATTTTTGAGATCACGTAAGTGTCACAGGCCGGCTCGATCGATCAACATGGTACACTTAGATTGGAGTATAATTAAAATGGGCATAGCTAGGAAGACAACAGCTTAGACAACATAATGATCATGTTCTAAGGCAATTGACCCACTCTGGCAAAATCCAGTCTAATTAAAAAAACTCACAAGGTGAGGACATTCAGAGATGGATCTCGTCATGTCCTGATGGTATATAGTTGTAAATGCAGGTCGCTTTAGTCATACAAGGATGGATTTTTTTTATTTTTAACCTTTTTAATTTTTTAATTTTAAAAATAAACTCTTTCAAAACATATTACATGGCAATACAACAATACCATGCCAACCGATCATGGTGTGGCAATGTTGAAGGAAATGAGTCATTTATTTTTTTAAAAGAAAACAAATAAAAAATATGAAAGGGTGTTATAAATTTAGGAAAGAATTGAAAAGGCAAAGATGACTTGTTTTGTTAGCAACTACACTATAGCTCTAGGTGAACTGGAGAGGTAGTTAGGGATCTTTGACTTTTGCCTTCTGTTTGGTTTCAACTTTCAAGTATCATTGCGGGACGTTGACTTTCTGATCCGAGTGAGCAATCAAACTTGGTTATCGTGTCACGTTAACTAAATGAGCCCCATTTAAGTGTAACAAATCAATTGCTGATTATCAATGGCAACCCCTTCTCATGTACATCCACGATTTTTGGGGCTCAAGGATTTGTCTCAGCCGTTTCAAACAACACGCACACCATGATGATCAACAGAACAAACAAGTTAGCTTGTGCTTTGTTCGAGCTGTAATTAATTAGTTATTCCTTCAGTTCCACATTATAAGCTTTATAAGTCATTTTGTGTATGTTTGGTTTGTTGTAACTCAAATTTTAAAATAGTTTGACCAAATTTATAAGAAAAAAATATAACATTATTTTTAACCAAAAATAAATATACTATAAAAATATATTCAGGATGCATTTAACAAAACTAACTTGATTACTTGATTAACTTGATACAGTAGATGTTGTTATATTTTTTATATCAAACATGAAGAAAGCATTTTTACTGGGGAAACTTAAAGTAGTTTGATTTAGTACAAACCAAAGGGCTTATTCAGAACGAAGGAATGCAAAATCATAGTACCAATTCCTCCAAACTGAATGAGTGAATAGTAATCAAATCCAATAGGAATTGAACCCTCAAATTTTTCTCTAAAGTTCCTACAATATTCGAAGAAGCCCTAAAATAACTTAGTATGAAAGAGGGAGTATGAACTAACCGAACAAGTAAATTTGCAAGTCACCACAAAAATTAACCTGTAGCAATCATTGATCTGATCCAACATGGAAAAGGTGAAGACAACCATGTGTGGTTGACTTTTAAACATATGACAGATGATAAAATTTGGTCAAACGTACCCACATCCATATATGCATGCATGCATCACATCTTGCAAAAGTGAGATTCTATCTGTCTCTCGATCTGCATGAATCCATGCATCAGAGTTGAGAACAAGCTAAGCTTGGTCCACCAATACTGTTAACTAACTAGTTAAGCAAACAAGTTGTTGATGTGCATTGCCCAACTAATGCAATCACAAGAAATTTCATGCACACATGAATATATGATGCCAACGTTATACCTTCACCAAATAATACGTTCTTATCATATTCTCATACATACATATATACATATATACATATATGTGTGTGTCAAATGGCACTCCTCTTTTTAAAATATAAGATATATTTTATTTTGTTATGATAAGGCTTTGATCTACTAAGATAGTATCATTTACGTGATATAAAAGCATAATTGTAAGCAAATACATTTGAGTATGAATATAATACATTTAATTTTGTGTTAATAAATCATATCCTAATATGTACATGATGTGTCAAATGGTAATGGATTATACGTACGTACACCTTTAGAAAACAACTTCTGACTTTTTTTGTATTTTTGAAGAGAGAGAGAGTACATGTCTTAACAAATAATTGTTGCAAATTGGATGATACGACGACATATTATGAGTCTATGATGAAACGTACATCGAATGAAGAAGCATCAACATGAATGATTAGTTGAAGCGTGTAGATCGAAGATTTGTCTAATCAAGTGGCTTAATTTGTCCATATATACAAATACAATACAAACAGATACTACTGAAACAACAACTAGACAAAATCAAAAGTTGAACAGATCGATCCATCTCTCCCTCAAAATGCATTAATTAATTTATACATTTCGTAAGCAGCAACTCGTAATACTATTACATATATGATCGATGTCGAAATCATTGGACGATTATATTAATACAAATGGTTGATACAATTAATTTTAGTTGCTTCACTCGGCGACACGGTAGATGACGACGAAGCACGGCAGTATGGCCCTCGGGTTCGCCACGAACAGCTCCTCCAGGTTGCCGTACACGCTGCTCGCCGCCTCGTCGCCGGCCACCGAGTCGAACGCTCCCTCCTCCGCCGTCGTCGCGGCACCGTCGTCGTTCCGGCGGACGCGGCCGGCGATGACACGGCACACCAGCATTGCCCGGCACCCCTGCTGCGCCGCCGCCGACGTCGCGGAACCGCAGTCGTGCGCGCGGCCGCTGCTCGCCGTGGTGCGCACGCCGAGCGGGTGCGCGCCCACCCACGGCGCGAACCCGTGCCGGATCGCCGCGCACACGCCGCAGGCGTCGGCGGCGCCGGCGTCCGCCGTCGTGGGCGTCGAGGAGGAGGACGAGTCGGTGGCTGCGCAGAGCGAGGTGGCGCCGTTGAGGCCGAGCGCGCAGGCGAGGCCGGCGGGGTGGAAGCGGAGCAGCTCGTTGCCGTCGGCGGCGGCGCGGGCGGCGGTGGCGCGGCAGCGGGTGCGGACGGCGTCGCGGTAGGCCTCGAAGCGCGCCACGGTGCGCGGCGCGTTGTGCACCTTGAGGATGCGGTCGATCTGGCAGATCGGACGGTCACGCTTCTGCCAGCTCGACTTGAAGATGATCTCCACGATGTTTCGCCCCGAGTCCTCCGGCCCCAGCTCCGACACTGCATATGCACTCCAAACAAAAAAAAACAACTTAACTCACTACTATTTAACTACTAATTGCGTGCATTAACCATTAATCCTCCAGGGAGCAAGCTAATTAATTGGATCTACCGTAATGGAGAGATTAACCACGTACAGTACAGCTAGCTAAGTGCATTAAATGCAGTGAGTGAATCTGCATGTGCAAGCTGAGCCATCAAGCCTCTACTACTGTCGTAGCAGACAGTGTGCAATCAAGGCACTGAAATTCAGGAGATCAGTATTACTTCATCTCGACATCATCAACAACAATAATGACACTGCAATAAGGCAAATTAGTGTAGCGCTGTCCTGTGATAGGACACTTCAATTGACCTAAACAGTTCAAGAGGATGATGTACATGTTCATGCAAACACATAACTTAACTAACCTTAATTAGTGGCTGCCATGGCCCATGGCAGTTTAAAGCTGTATAATCAGCTATGCATATTCTGTATCTACTTGGAAGAGATTATGATAAGTAGCTTATGAGTACGTCCTGCGTCTCAAAAATATCAGTTTCTAGACAAATTGTTTCCATAAGTTGTTTTTTTCTTACGAAAAGAGTAGCGTTATTGAGAATCTGGAAAGTTCGATTCCTGACTTTTTAGTGTTTAGTTTATTTTCTAAATTCTATAACTATATATTTTGAAGCTTGGATGAGAATCTAAACTGCAAACTATTTCGAAAGCTGAGAAATTCTATAAGCAGCTGTAGCCGCTAGAAACTTTTAAAAAAAAGCATCAAAGGACAAGCAAGTAAATGACACTTGAACAATCTGAAACTTTCACATTGTGCTCCTTTTAAAAGACTAATTTCACAAATTGTAAGTGTGTTCGTGTTTCCCTTTTAGAGGGTACACAAAGTGCATGCAGATCCTGTGTGCTACCAACCAATATAATAAATTGGCAGATCGGATGGATACTTTGCCCAACTACTGTTGTTGTAGAAGCACTGGGATCTCACTCTGCAGTTCTTTCTAGTACTCCTCATTGATTCTCTAGCTTCTGGTGTATTGTCTTAATCAAGCATTGTACTGCCATTGCTATTAATTAATGATCTTTATAACAACTAATCATGTGCATGCAGTATACCCTACATGCATTGAGATGCCATCAGTAGTCAGAAAGCTTCTACCCTTCTACATTCATCAAATGGAGATGCAGATGCAACTAAGCATGCAAAAGATGGCTAGACATAGATACCTTTTGATTTATTTTTGCCATCTAATATCAACTAAAATTAACCAAAGATGATTAATGTGCACAAGACAGTAGGTTCCTTGTAACCCACAAAAGACAAAGGAAAAAAGGAAAAGGAAGATGGTGTTAATAGCTTTGATGGGCAGCATCTTCCTTCTCCTTTCTGTTTGTCTCCTCTCTTCTCATCTCACATGGTTTGATATGCCAAGAAACTAGTAAACTAATAACACTGTTACTCCACTAAGATTATAATAATAATATTGATGTCTGTGGAAATATCCAACATCATTTTGTCATGAGTAAACCAATCATATTGACTGGGCAATATATAGTACCCACACACGCAGATCTCAATGCCTCATTAGCGTCACTAACTAGGATTAGGATTACTATCTTAACTTGTTCTACACCCCCAAAAGCATTGACTACTACTATTCACACGACATGCATAAACCTATAACGATAATTAATTTGTCATTTTTCATTTAGTTACGAGGCCGTATCTGTGTTTATAACGATAATTAATTGCACCGTAACGAAACGAAGATGATTGCTATCAATCGTTTATGGTCTATGTGAAGTTCATAAATTTCATGAAATTTGTAGAAATTTCATCGTAATTTTACCAGCATGGCGAATGGCTTGGTGGTGCTCCAAGCTGTCGGCCTTGGTGAACACCTCTCCACACTGCGAGCATGCGCACAGCTCCCGTGGCCTCGGATACCTCCTAATTAATCGCTAAATCTAATTAATTGTGCGGTTAATTAAGTAATTAGTCCAGCAGTAATTAATGGCGGTGATTAGGAGGAGACCTTGACATGGGCTCGACGTTAATGGCGCGGCACTCGTAGCAGCCGGAGAGGCCACGGAGGGAGGCGTGGTGGCCGCCGCCGCCACCGGAGGTGGAAGAGGAGGCGGCGGCGCGGTGCGCGCGGCGGGAGGAGCGGGTGAGCGGGGTGGTGTCGCGGTCGACGGACACGGCGGCGGTGGACGCCGCGGAGCTGGCGGCGTCGACCACGTCGCGGATGGCGCAGAGCGACGCGCCGCAAGCGCCGGCGCCGTGGCTGCGGAGGCGCGACAGCGCGGACGGCGCCGCGGGGTCGTGCACGCGCGCCGCCGCCGTCGCGCTCCGGCAGCTCAGCAGGCTCTTCAGCTGCTCCCACGACGACACCGACGGCGCCGGTGCGCAACCACGAGACGGCGTCGCCGCCGCCCCGGCCTTCTTGGGGTGGTGTCCGCTCTTAGCCGCGACGACGACCTGCTTGCTGCTCTTCTTGGACGACGCGGTCACCGGCGTGGCCATGGCGCGGTGGCTTCCACTCCCAGGCGGCGGCGTTCTTGGCGACGGTGGCGGCTTCTTCTTGCGCTTGGTGTGGTTCTGCTGGTGATGGTGGCGCCGGCGGTCGGAGGTGTCGGTGGCAGTGGCCGTCTTGGCGGAGGAAGAGGAGGAGGGACGGAGGAGAGTGGAGAGCGCCATGGGAGGGAGAGGGAGACTTGGTAAGCGAGGTGGTACTAATAAATTTTCTTCTCTTCTCCTTCTCTCCTAGTTAATGCAACATGGGAGAAGGTGTGATATATATCAAGGCCTAGCTCTCTACCATATACTGTACTAATCCTCTTAAACATTTTTTTGAGAAAAAAAAGAGGAAAAGAAATTAAGATGTCAATGGATATTGTGTGAGAAATTTGGATCTGGAAAAAAAAAGGAGAAGTGGGCATTAATGCAACCTCAGGACCAGGGTAGTGGGGTTGGATGCATTTATTAAAATACCCTGGACCATAGTGTGAAATGTTGAGTTCATGCTACTCTCATTCAGCAAAGTACAGTGTAATGACTGTTGAAATGCGTGTTGTGGCAAATAACAGGGACAATGAAAAATATACAACGCATTGTACTGTACATGGGGTGGCATCTCATTCGACTTGGGAAGACATAGGTGTAGATCATAGATGTTCGTATATCTATTGCCAACTTCAATAGTCATACAACCAATATAACAAAACCCAAATATCGGTTTATATTAGTTCATTTTTCAAGTTTTTCACTAATAATTGATTAATTATACACTAATCATTTACTTCGTTTTGTGTGTCAAGAAGAAAGGGTTTACAACCTCTTTAAAAAAACACAACTAACAGAGTCATGCAACAAAGATTGCTAAATCCCATAGTACATGGACTAGAATATATGCTCTAACATTGAAATCATGGTAAGTTTGTATATGGTCTGTGTTACGTTGGGTGCATATGCCAGTGATAAAGTCAAACGAGAAGACCTGATAACTTCTCTTAACCCTAACCAATATATACTAATTAGCCCGTTGAAGAATAAAATCTTATTTAAAGTTGTAAGTCATGCAATGTGTAGATTTCAAATGCAAACAATGTATTTACAGCACCTATAAAACCATGTAAAGTAGACATCGAAAGAATAGATGAGTCAAATATTCAGCAATTGTTGCTTGCTAATCAATGTAGTAAATGTTTCTTTTATTGCTTTGAAACACATAGTTATTAGGCCAAACTACCGTTAATATGATCATGGGTACCAGACCAATTGTCAAGTAACTTGTCAACGTTTATAATTGTCACGGTATATTCTCACACAGAAATGAAAAAAAATGATTTGCACATATCTTTTCAAAGAAGAAATGTCGATGAACTGGTTTGTCCTCTCCAGCAAAGATTGCCCCTATTGACATTACCTTGTTGGTACAAGCTAGCTTGCATCAGACATCCTAACATAATAGTTAGATTAGCCACCAACAGGTGAGAAAACAGTACTGCTTTCTCTGAAACCAACATGTGAGAAATAAGGTACATATATAGTGCATTGTATATTGTCAATAACTGCAAATAAATTGAGAAGACATTGTATTTTGAATGATTGGTACTTCTACTTCAGCAATGAGAGCCATCTAGGTCCACAAAATTTGACCACCAAAAATGCCGAAAAAAGCAACCATCAACAGAGATAGTTTTCGAGCTGAATGATGAATGCCATATCTTGTGTTCTTGATGATTTCTGTCTTCTTGATCCAATTTTTGCAAGTGGCAGGATTTGGGACAGTTGTTTGTATGGCCTCCAATCTTGTGTTGTGGAGTAGCTAGTACCAGAATGGGTAGAGACCCCCTTCTCTTGGTTGCTTCCTGAAATTGTGTGTTTCATGATAAGAACAATGTGATCAATTGGAGCCTGGTAAGGGGACATTTGCACGGAATGGTACCACAATGTTCCTGAGTACAATGGGAGAGTTGCTTGCAGATGAGCTGTGTCCAACTATGTTTTTTCTTTGGTAGAATAACCATTTTTCCTCTGTTTCGCATGAATTAACCATAATTTAGAAATATTTCAAAAACATACTGCAATTACTGGGGAATTGAAAAGATATAATTCCTTAAGACAGATATTAGTTTGTTGGTGAGAAATTTGTCGATGAGACAAGGCCTCAACAGCTAGAGTGTCGAATGTTTGCCTAAGAAATTAAAATAACGCTTCTGGTAGCTATTGGAAGATCAGGATCAATTGGTGAACAAAGTGATGCATAAGCTAGCCATGATTGTAATTATTATTGTTTTTACAATCTGAGAGTAATATGATCATTTTAGAACTGAAACTTAATCTCTCGAAAAAGAGGAAAAACAGAGGGGAGAGGTTGAGCTTCTCCATCACACCACAGGATGAGGGAGTTGCTAAGTACTAAATTAATATGCTATTCTCAGTTGCTTACCTGCCTCTAAGTAGGTTAACTGCCCTCTAACTTCATCCATGTCCTGATGTCCCTTTCTCTTCCTTGCTATAATCTCTCTCTGCAATCAGTTAATGTCAGGATTATCTACTATATGCGTGTCTTATCTCTCAAATTTGGAATTATTGGATGCAATATTAGAGTTACTTGGCAATAATTTGGATTGAAAAGATTCAGATGTTAGCAACACACATGGAAACAAAGTGCCAGGACTCCTTGTGACCTTGTCCATTAGCACAAGCATACTATATTTGCAAAAAGTAAACTATTTAAATAAGATATGGTGTCTTCAAAATTCACAAGAGCAAGGAAAATGTCCTATGTAGATTTCTCCCATAATCAGACTTAGATTTTTCAACCAAAGCAACCTAGCATCTTAATTATCAACTGAACCATAGGTAGTTACATCATATCTAGGCTCAAACTAGTAAAATGCTTGCTTGAAAAGAGAGTATACAAATTAATCTGAAATCTTTTTTGAAAAGTTAATTATTGCTGAAATGCTGGCATGCTAGTGACAAGCATGCTATGGTAACATGGGAGCTAATATAATGCTAGTGAGATAGTATTAAGGCGCTTGAGCTTTCTGGCCAACCATGCATGCAACCATTTTGTCAGGTTTTCCTTCTTTTTATGAGCTGAAAGCAACAGTGAGGAGGGAGGAGTCCGTGGTAGGTATGAGGCATCTTCAGGGTGAGCTAGCTGCTGGTTTGCATGGCACCAATTTTCTCACAACAAATCCCCAACCAAAATGCATCCATGGAAGAAAAGGGAAAAGAAATAAGGAAAGGAAAATTGTACAAATGGTTGTTGATTATCTGACCGATCAATATGCTAATCCCAAGTAGTGACATTTTTTTGATATGACAGATTTACAATGCCGTAGATCCAATTTATACCATTTCAACAGTTTGACAAATTCATGATCTTTTATCAACTCTCTAAATAATATGAGAAGGAAAAAAGACCATCTTCAATAATTTATCAAATTTTATTCTTTATTCATATTATTTTGCAAACAATTTGTGTTAATTTTTAAATTTCTATATCCCAAGACCTAACATTTGATCATAGAAATGCAAACATTATTATTATTATTATTATTATTATTATTATTATTATTATTATTATTATTATTATTATTATTATTTTATTTATTTGAAAGAAAAATTGTAGTATATAGGAAACTTGTCTTTATGTTTATTTTTATTTGAAATAAAACTTGCATATTATATTATATTATATTATATTATATTATATTATATTATATTATATTATATTATATTATATTATATTATATTATATATATAGATACAAAGTAAGAGTATAGTCAAACACGATAATAACCACATATATAAAAAATCAAATTATTCAAGGATGCACCTCTCTATCATTCTCATCATCCAGCATGCATAAATACACTCAATAGAGCCCATTTTGTCAAGTTCTCAAAAATAGATAATTTTTGTTGTTTTTCTCAAAAATTAAAAATTGAAAAACTATTTGTCAAACGGTTGAAAATGCGTAACCCTTAGGTCTGTTTAGAGGAGCTTCTAGGAGCTATAAGTTTTTCCAGATTTTCTAGCTACTACAAACAATTCCAAAACAATGTGGATTCTCGCCTAGATTTCAAGAATCCGTAATTATAAAATCTCAAAAATAAACTAGAAACCATACACTGAAAAATCTAGCTTTTCAGATTCTCAGAAGCTAGCTACTAACCAGTCATTTCTCAGAACCAGCTCTCTCAAACAGCTCCTAAGATTGTTTACAAGGAAAAAAAAATAATGACCTTCTCCAGATACAAGACAAGGAAAAACAAGCGGCGGTTTCGTTAATTGTTCAACTGTTCATACACTAAGCAAGCAACCAGCTACAGTTGAATAGTGCCCTAGAGGACAAGCTTTCTAGAAATTTTGGCAGGCAGTTACCAGATGCAAATCCCAGGTCTGAATTGAAAAGGTGCTAAATAAAAGCCAACACAATAATACAAAGGTGTCCCATGGGCTTTGTCTGAGCCCTTAGGACAGAATGTACGAACCAAAAATTCCATATTCAGCATGTGTAGTGGAAACTGAGTTACTCTTCCAATGTACCCTCGACTCCATACAATTAACATTTCAACGTTTGAGGTTCATATGAGAACGCAGGAGATGCCATCATCCACATCAGGATTGAAGAGCATGACAAGATCATGGCATGGCATGTTCCCAAAATTAGTTCTCTTCCACGGGACCCTTTCCTTCCGTGTAATCACTCTTGGGTGGGCAAATATCATGATTCTTCGTCACTTTCATTGCCAAAGACTGACGACATTTCTGTAGCAACCTTCGGTTTCTTGCTTACATTGCCAACTGGAGCCTGTCCATGCAAAGGAGTATCCAAGTTAACAAATAGATATAGATACTGCTGCGAAAACCGACCGACCAAAACAATGTATTCTTAGAACAACCTAACATTTTTGGAGCTCCCATGACACTACAGTATAATAGAGTTTAGTGGGGCACAAAGCCACAACGTCGACCGGTTGGCATGCCAAAAGGATAGTAGTATATGCCTTATATACTCATTTTAGGCCAAATAAGCTAATGTGTCAAAACTAGAGTAATGAAAAAAGAATAGAAAATATAGAAAATATAAAACAAATTCACGGAGTTTCATGCAAGCACGCAACTACTTTACTTCCATAAATGGTCATATCAGTTTAACAAAATATGTTGTTGAGATGTGGGGTACCTTGGAAGGAGCCATTTTGGAGAAGCCAAACTTCAAGGTTTTACGCTGATCCTGATTTGCAGGATTAGGCAAATTCTTCATTGTAATTCTCTCTGATGAGCTCTCTGATGGTTCTTGCTTCTGCTGCTGCTGCTTTCTATGAGCATCAGCCCTGAAGTCCCATTAAGGAAATTGCAAGTACAATAAACATTCAGCGCATTTGTTCATAGTTAGCACATCATTGAGTTATCATTGTCATCGACTAAAACATGGAATGGATACAGTTGAGCAAATTTTGCCAGCTCCTTCTCTTCTCGTTGCTGCTCACGTTTCTGCCTGTCATCACGGCTGCTGCTGCTGCTTTGCATCTCTCTCATTTCCTTAAACCTCTGTTTTAACCAGAGTGAACTTATCAGAAATATAGTCCTGAACAATTAATATGCTAGAGTGAAGGGGGCATGTATGTACGTGCACCCATACTTCACAAAAGAAAAGGCAGTACAAGAGAAGTTCACTGCACCAAGTAAACACATTACCTTCCTATGATTGTGATCGTATGAGCTCAAATGAGACTCAAATTCATGTGCCAATTTGTACTGCTTGTTACAGAGACTGCAAAAGAACACCTTCTGTATCTCCTTGACCTCACTACGTATTTTCTGCTCGCGTTCTGCTATGACCTGGATTGTCATGATTTGCACCAAGCAGGAAAAAGAACCACCAAATAAAAAGTGCCCAAAATGCTCAAGGTTCATGAGGGCTGATGCTAGCAACTCTTGCATGAAAAGGTGCAACAGCTTATCTATATGTAATGCCAACAGCTAGATATAGGTTTTGAAGTGCAAGCATCAACCCCGAAGAAATAGAAAATTAAGGAATCAGTGTTCAATTGCACACCTCGCGCTTCTTTATATGTTCTTCAGTCTCCTCAAGCTCTATATTTAATTTCTTTCTTTGCACATTATCTTCTGATGTGAAGAAGTCATCTTGCTCTTGCTTCCCCACCCCCAATTTTGCGTCTCTGATACCAGCTTTTATTGGCTCTGTTATACCTATATAACATTAAAAAAGGGCATTGTCATGAAGGTGCCAGAACTTTAGCAGAAAATATTGAAGTGACAACTGTTTTAAATCAATGATGGTAACTAGTTAGAAAAATAGAGAGATTTCAACAAAATGATAGTTCAAAATTTTGAATAAACATCAAGGGATAACTAACAACAGAAGTTAAATCATAAAGTTCAGTCAAGTTGTTGTGCCACTGACATGGTGGCTAGTCTTCTACTGCTCAAACAGAAAGTACACAGAGAAAGGGGGAATGTTCAGAGAAGAATGAGGAAGGAGCAATGATTAATCAACAAAACAAAATAGAGGAAAACAGAGTAAAGTAACATCACCAAGGACAAAAAGTTGCAGTCCAATGGAACTACAGCAAGTCATTGATTTGATAGATTTTCCTAGTTTACAGCTATACAAGCATAAAACTAGCCTCTTGAAAGACCAGTAATTCCAATCTAATGCCTCCCGACAGAGCAACCCTCACAACCAACAACGTGATAATTACAGAAAATGAAGCACGGCAGATTGGAAGTCAATCAGCTCATAAACTTGCTCAATTAACCTTAACCTAATGCTATAAGCCTAGAACACGAAGAAAGCAAGAAACCTACGGCCAGCATCCTTTTAAATCTCCTATCCCTTGCCAATTTAGTCATTCTCCATTCATAGCCATGCATACCACAATATGTTGTGCATGAAAAATTAAACCTGAACTTAGCCTAAGACAAGATTAGAGATGCATGCAATCTCTAGTGACAGTTACTACGCTGGCAAACCACAAGTACAAAACTAAGGAATTCAATCAGGATTGTGGAAACTGATAAGCTTAGATGGCAGAACCAAGTGTCAAAGAATTAAGCTGTTGATGACAGTGCAGTTTGAAAAGTTACGGGTGTACTGCAATGGAGGTAAACAAGATGAGGAAAGCAAGTAAGCAGTAGAGAAGATGAAGTGAAAACCTTGCTCGTTCTTGCCGAGCCCCTTGCCCTTCCACCCCATCTTTTGGAGCAGCCTGAATCCGACGTTGGAGGAGGTGAGCTGCGTGTCGACGGACGCCTGCTCCAGCCCCTCCGTGTCGAGGTTCTCCGTGGGGCGGTGGCTCATTGGCAGCCGGAATTCAAAATCATCCTCCAGGCCGTACACCTCCTCCTCCTCCTCCTCCTCCACCACCGGAGCTCCATGAGGATTCCTGCTGCTTCCGCCGCGATGACGCCCCTCCTGAACAGCAGAAATCAGTCAGATGGATCCGGAGCCGACGAAGCAAGTACCCCGAACGGGCGGAGGCGAAAACGAACGGAGGGATCGGAGCGGGAAGGTCGGAGTGGTTGCTACTCACCATTGCTTGGAAGACGCGAGGGGGGAGAGAGGGAGGAGATGCTAGGGTTTTCGCCGGAGACGCCGGGCCGCCGAGCGGAGGTGGTGGTCGTACGGTCAGTCTCTCTCTTGTCTCAACTCTCAACTAGTTGGGCCTGAACGGGCTTATATTGTTATCCGTGTGGCCCAGTAATATTGGGCCGTAACTCGACTTTGATGATGGACTTCCATATAAAAAGAAAAACTCAAAATGGGAAAAGAAAAGGAAAAAAGAAGAGTTCTTGTCCGAGTCGGATCATCGATCGATCAAGCAGCAGTAGCACCGATATAATATCATAAATGCTGGTGATTTCGGCCAAGTTCGCATTGGTCGATGGATTCATCGATCACGTAGGTAGAGGAGTAATTTCTTGGCTAAGAGAAGGTTAAGAAGAGCTTAATGAACTTCTGCCAGTTCGAGAGCTTCAGCCTGTTTAAGTGCTCGAAAGCATATGATGTTGTGTTGCCTCTTTCATCATTGAAAAAAATAACTTCAAAAAATTTGAGGTATATTTTTTTAAAAAATCTTCGGAATGGCTACGGACGACTAATTTTACAATATTTAAAAACAAAAATTATTTTTAAATCTTTTAATAAAAATTAAAAATTCCAAAAAATTCTTGATTTTCTTTCACGAATCGTGATACTTGCATACATGACTTTATGAAGTCTGTCACGAAGTTCCTGACACGTTCGTTCATCGTGCCTTCTTGATTTCATCTTCGTCATTTCACATTCTTGATTGTTCCGGACCTTAACCTCTCCCTGACTTTAGTCTCAATCTGCTGTTGACTCAAGTTGACTATCAAGGATCCTGACGTCAGTCCACCTTGTCATCGGCATCCCGGCCGCCAGACCTCTGCTCCTCCCAAAGCATAGTCCCGGTCTTTGCTATTGACTTTGATTAACGTCGATCACTGCATACACGTAAACAAACAACCGTTGTCCAGGGCAAAGACATCGCAACCTGACCCGCACTATTGAACGTACATATTTTCGTACTTTCGGCACTTGTCAATTTTTCATTACAAATAGAATCAAAACCACACATGTTTTCACACGCTTATTCAATTCCCTTGTCGATCGATGCAATGGAACTATACATATATGTGCTAGTACTTCGTGTAGGTAAAAAAACTAGTGCAGCTGCCGTCGTCGATCGACAAACGAAGCCATCGCATCCTGAAAGGCCTGGCCGTTATTCATATTGCTCCTCGTCAGTCTTTTTCTGCTGGTGATGTACGTTACTTGTGCGTTCACCGGCGACCACTACTACGTATGTACTATCTCCAACTCCGTGCCAAGAATCGATCGCCTTCCATCCCCAACGGCTCGGCTGCGCCATCGCCCGTCGCGCTCTCCTTGTTGTTGGTGTTATTGTGGGCGTGGCACATCGGGCGATGGCTGCCTTGCTTGGGCGGCAGTGATGTCCTCGTCGTAGGCATCAATAGTTGTGGCAAGAAGAACAATGGGTCGACCTGTACGAACGTGGTGGCCCTTGTGCTCTCCATTAGCGTCGGCCGCCTTGCGTTTGTCACACCACCGTGGTGGCCCGCAGCACACTGCTGGGGATAGTCACCTTATTCTCGATTGGCAACCTATTTTATGTTAGTGATATGCCCTAAAGGTAACATGGAGATGTTGGATATCATGATCAATGTTTATGTATAAATGAATAAAGTGTTATTCAGTTTTATAAAATAGACATTTTGTATTGATCAATAAGTACGTGACTTATTTATAAGACTCTTTATGTATGAATCTATTTCTAAATGATCCCTGATCATATGCCATATTGTTGGAATAAATATGATTTTAAGATCGACATGTTTATTGATTGATGATCATGTCTCATAGATCATGGGTATGAAGATACTAAATCAATAAACGTGGACATATGTTAGAGAACATGTTGTTGGATAGACCCACCATGAGACACTACAGGAATTAATGTGTCATTAGTTGGTATCGAGTAATGTTGGTGCAGAGTCTTTAGACCTGAGATCATCATGGATTTCAACATGTGTAATAGCCTACTTTGGGATTACAAAACACTATTCCGTAACTTGGTAGATATAAAAGTATTTTTCGGGTTTACTATGAAACATATAGTGGGATGTGAATGATCAAGATGGAATTTGTCCCTCCTTTGGGAGAGATATCTCTGGCCCCTCGAGGTAATGGATTATGCAAGTGCATAGCCATGCCGAGTTGATTGAGAAGTCAATCAACAGACAGATAATCCAATACGGTTTGAGTGAATGATTAAGCTATTGAAGTGAATCGGCGAATCGGTGAATCGGATGTGGTCGGATCGGCTGTGGTGTCGGCGAATCGGCTGTAGTCGGATCGGCTACGGTCAAACGATTCAAAGAATCGGCTGTGGTCAGGAATCGGCTGTGGTCAGCAAATCAACTATGGTCGGGCGAGCGGCGCGGTTGGCGAGAGGTTGGACGGTCAAGCTCGGGATCTCACGATACTATTCCGGATCGGATAGCTCTGATTGGCTATTTCAGTTGCACTCTACTCCAATCGGTAATGATCTATCGACCCTTACTTGCAAGGTTCTTGGTTTGCACGGTAGAATTTTTTGTTATTAGCTATCGTAACTTTCGCGTAACCCTACATTTTAGTCCCTGCTGTGCAACTGGTACGCATAATCCCAAACTAAAGATGGGTATTTTTAGTCTCGGTTACATAAACCAAGACTAAAAATCATCTTTAGTATCGGTTAGTAATACCAATCGGTACTAAAAATTATAATGTCACGTGGTTTGGTGCAACCATCTTTAATACACATATTGTCGGTGATATGGGCCCGAGGGTATGTCGGAGGTATGATATCTCGAGAAAAGAAGGCGCCCTTGCCCATCAAGGCGCGCCAAAGATATGTCCTGAATGACCCCAGTGAGTCTCGGTCACGGGCGCCCACGTGGCCGCCCCAAGAGGGCCTAGCCGGAGGTTGCCGGAGGCCGCCGTGCTCCCAGCGGCGGGTCGGGATCACCGGACCCCGGATGGCGGTCCGGGTTACCCACCCCATCCTCACCCCGCACCTCTACGAGAGGGACGAGCCCAAGCGCCAACCACCTCATTTAATGCCTAAAAGAGAGAGGTGAGCGCACCTTGCCCGCCGCATTCAATGCGATGTGAGGCGCGTGCGTCGAGCCGCTCTCATCATCACCCTTTTGCACATCACGAGGCAAAGGGGCCTAAAGTCTTTGACTGCGACCGCGGTATGGTAGCGCACCCACTCCGTGCACGCCTCCCTCACGCCCCGTCTAGTCGCGTTTAATGCATTGGGCGGCCGCATGGGAGAGAGAATACGAGCGCAGGAGGTGTTGTGTCAGCATCTACCCACGAGATGGGCCGCTGACCAGTGGGTCCCATAGGAGTAGGTAGGTTGGCCACCACCGCGTCAGCAGCATGGCTGGCCACGACGCCCGCCTTTTTTTGCCTACTCCCGTGACGCGGCAACAGGAACAAAGATGGGGTGGCTTCTCCGATAAGACAAGGCAAGAGCCGCTCCATCACGTGGAGTGAAGTAGAAGAAATCAGAACTACTGTGGTGTCCCCTTACACTATAAAAGGAGACCCAAGTCCATCATAAAGGGGTTCTGTCGGTTCCCTGTTCTGGTTTCGTGTTTCGTGTTTCGTCTGTTCTATCTCTGAGGCTGGGTTCTGACTCTGTTCTGCTAGCCCTTAGCAACGCTTGATCCGTCATTTGTTGGGAGAGAGGAATACCATCACTGGTCTTTGTAATTCATCTACCATATTACACAAGAACAGGAGTAGGGTATTACACCTCGTAGGTGGCCCGAACACTTATAAACCCTTGCGTCCTCGCAGTCTTGTTTTTTCCCGGTTAATCGGCGTCATCTCATCTTCACCGCGAGTTTAAGCCAAGGTTCACCGCTCCCCGTGCCGAACCAAAAAGGGGTCCCTCGGATTCCCGCATGTCGATCTCCGACATCGACACATATATATACCTATATATATGTATAATATATACATGTATATATAAATTCAAATACATATATAAGTAAATACATACACATATGATTAATATATATTTGTATTTAGCATCACGTATACATAATTGCTGGCATATATTACTTATGTACCATGGAAATTAAATATATTTTTGATATATGTACAATCGTTGTTAATTTCTAATGTTCTATCATATATTACAAAAGCTAAGAGGTGAACTATTCGTAAAGCAAAAGGCAAATACAGACTAAAGCTTAAAAGCAAAACGGAATCGTCTTGGGATCCGCTCGTCGTGGGCGTCTTGCATGTAGTCTTGCCTTGGGATCCGCTCACTGCAAGCATCTTGTACGCAGTCTTACCGGGTGACACCATCCTCTGTCGGCTTGTCCTCCCTTGTCTTATCTGAGACTTGTCAAATAAGCCTCCTTCTCAAGGGAGAAGGCCTATCCTTTTCAGGTCGGAGCCGCGCGTAGAGTCGAGCCAAAGGACGGAGGTTGGGCTAAGCTGTTCTCGTCCAGGGTCGACTTCCGACCCTAGCACGAGGACTCCGATCCGACCTACCCGACCTCCTTTCCTTCTACGGTAGTTGCAAGCTAGCTTGCAAACATATATGGAATTAATCATGGATTTCAGATTTCTCATCGATCAACGTGCATATATGGAATCATGGATGGATTTGAGATGGCGGCCAAAAAGGAGTGGATTAAGAGCGAATTTAGGCCAGTATTGAAGGACGATTTAATTATTTCATTGCCACAAAGATTTTCCCCCAAAATATTTTACCCTTTTTATTTTCTTGTCATATGTAGTTTAACTCAATATATATGATCCATCGGATCAAAATGAATGATGGACGTTTTTACACTGGTGGATGGGGGAGAGCTTTCTACCTGAGTCTTTTGTTAGAACCAACATCTTTTTAAGACTACGAGAGTGAAGCAAATAGAACCAACATTTTATTAGAACCAACATTTTTTTAAGACTACGTCATGGTGGTGATTCCCGAGAGCGAAGCAAATAGAAGATGCCATGATGATATAATCCTAAGAGGTTGCAATGTACCTATGTTCTTCATACTGCTTATATATGTTTGGTTGGATTCCCAGCGCCTGGCTGAATGAGATTGCCATTGGGCACTCGAGGCAGATGTGAGTTGTTTCTTGCGCACTGTTTGCAAAGCTCACATGTAGGCGAGGGGGCTATATATTCCATTTTCTTTGTGTAGGTTGCATGCTTCTTATGGGCAATATTTTTCCTTAGCCATTAACCGTGCAAAAAAATGGGCTTTAGGTGACGCCTTGCTGTTTCATATGAATTCCTAGTTAGGGCAGTTATCCTCCATTTTCTTGTTCATCTCATACGGTTCTTTGATCTATAGAATGGACATTGTCTTGTGGCTATCTATGTTGATTCTGCAATCTATAGTTCATCCGTAGGCTATAATCCTTCAAGTTCAACCTGTTTTGTTTGTAATGATGTGAGCTGCATGCTACTCTGCAACCACATATAGCGTAGGAACAAATTAAGTTAGAATGCACGAGGCGATTCGTTTGTTGTCAACCGTGTGTCCCCTACAGGTGTTGTCATCGACATCAATGCTCGAGCAAGTGGTGGCCGTCACTGGCACGTCCTAGATCCCTAATAAAAAAGCTCCAAGAAAATGTCTTTCAAGTGAGTAGAGGACCGTGAACGGAAACGGGCCGGCCTCATCTTCATGACATCGCCTTCTCCGACAGCCTTTGAGACAGCTTCCGGTGACTCTGGCTTTACACGACGACATGTCTTTGCAACAAATGAGGTCATCTTCGCTGCAACAACACACAAAACCAAGAAACATCAAAATAATATGCATCCTTCTTACATACAAAACGATCAAACAAGAGAAATTGTGTGAAATTGTGTTGCTTTAATCAAGACTCTTAAGAGAAAGGATAAATTTGTATTTTTACCATGGATTGAACGTTATCAAGATGCTCCTAACAAAGTTGCGCTCTTTTATATTCCACATATCAAAGCCTACGTGGTTTTGTGTAACTTGAATTGCAGTAGCTGAGCTTATGTACAATTTACTCATTTTTAAAAGCCCTTGACAAACACATAGGGTTCGTTGAATGCATGATTTTAAAAACATAGGATAAAATGTCATGCCTTATGAATTCCTATCGAAAATAGAAACACATAATTATGAGAGAAATCCCTATGCATCCCTCAAATTTTACCCAATCCCTTCTATACTCTCAAGTTTTGCTTATTCCCTCATGTATTTCGAATTTTAGTTTGGATCCCTTGCCTTTTTATTAGTTGACTGTTATTTTTTATCAAAAAGTCCATTTTCCCTTGATACGAAGAAACATATCTATTTATGGAGTATATTGTTAGACGGTAAAAATTTGTTGTATGAGACTATTATAATTAGAGCTTGTTATATGAGATATTATTTATGAAAAAATTTATTTATAGACATGACGTAAAAAATTAATATTTATTTGATAGAAATTAAAAATTATTTATATAGCATATAAATAGATTTGTCTTATACAACAAATATGTTATACTACAATAAAAAATGCTACTCATACAATTTTTAATAATTAAAATAAATATTATCATTTTATGTCATATATAAAAACAAATTTTATCGTAAATAATATCTTGTATAGCAAACTCATAAATATAAAAGCCTCATATAATATAAATTTATATAGTCCAATAATATACTCCATAATTTGTATGTCTTTTCATACCAAAGCACAAAATATACTTTTTACTAACAATTTAACGGTCAACTAGTGAAAAGGGTATGAAAGAGATCCAAATTAAAATTCGAATTCGAAGATATACAAGGTAACGAGCAAAACTCATACACATACAAGGGATTGGACGAAGTTTCTAGGAGACACAAGGAATTTTCTTCATAATTATGGATTTCCAAAGAAATTTTGTGAGTGCAATCATTTGTTAAAATTTTATTTATATGGTTCAAATCTCTTAAAAAATCCTTCAATTTTTTTAAGAATAAATTCATTAGAGAGCCGTACTAGTCAGACTTACATTCTAGAGCTCTGTTTAGAACTTCTCTCCTCACGTACGTAATAGAATATGATTAATTAAATATTAGCTTAAAATAATTTTTAAAGTCATTTTTCTATAGAAAACTTATAGAAAAATATATACTTTTCTCGTCTCCTAAGCAACCTTAGGTCCTGCTGGTTTAGATTGCACATGGACATAGTATTATTTAGTATTTTTGAAAATGTGCGTGTGAAGTAGAAGCCGTAATGCTCATTGGAAGTTTGGATTTTGGAACACGGTAGTCTTGCGGTTTTTTGATTTCGTCGGAGCTGGGTTTTTGATTTCATCGGGCTTGCCGTACCGCTCCTGGCGGTAGCATGGTTTTCGCACGAAAATCGCGAAAACCGTTAAAATCACGGAGAAATAAATAGTAAATGGATTTGAATTTGAATTAATTTGCCGTGTTGCGGTTATTGTCCAAACCGCACGAAAACCACGTCAAAACCACGGTTTTCGCTCAAACCGCGTAAAAACCGTGACAAGATGAACAGTGACAAAATTTAAATTTGAATCAAATTTGTGTCGCGGTTTTCGCTCAACCCGCGAGAAAACCGCGCCACATACCGCGGTTTTCACGGAGAGAAAAATTTGTTTTTGTGAATTAGTGATAAATATTTTTTTTTGATAAAATAATTTTTTTTCAAAATTTTTGAATTCATACGAAATTATTCAAACGAATCCGTGAGGATATGGTGTCGCAAACCTTGTCTTCTCACCAATGGTGGCCAAATGGGCCGGGTCGGAAGTGGCCGAGCACGGGCACGCGTGTGTCTTGTATACGGCACGACACGAAGGGGAACGATTCGGGCCGGCATGGCACGACTAGCCATGCCGTGCTTGAGCTACTGGCCGAGCCCGTGGGCTGGCACGACACGGAGGAGGGAAGGGTTAGGGTTAGGGTTTAGCCGTGTGGGGGGCGGCGGTGGCATGGAGGTCCGCGGCGGTGCGGCGCACAGCGTGGAGATCGACGGTAGCGTGGCGCGGAGGTCCTTGATGGCGCGGAGGTTGTGAAGGGTTACGCGGAAGCTACGCTAGCCGAAAACAAAAATTTTCTACCGCGCAAACCAGGGAACACTTGCAAGTAAGGCCGATAGATCGTTCTGGAATTGGAGTAGAGCGGAACGATGTAGCCTATTCCGGAGACAGCCGGATTCGCCAATCACCGGATTCGGAGTCGTCCGCCGCGTTCTCACGCCTCGCTCCGATGCGCCCGACCGCAGATCAAGAGCGCGCAACGTGCGAGCGCCTACCGGTATCCACACGTCCCAGGGGACGAACGCCGTACACCCGTGTGCTAGCACGCGATGCAAGGCTAGGGTTTGGCTCGAAAGTGGGGAGGGTTTCCGTGGAGATTGATCTCGGCGACTTTTGTTGCACGCGATGCAATTGACGTCTCTAGCTCTCCACCCCTCCCTCCTTTATATAGAGTTGGCCGGCGGGACTAGTGGCCGATTAGGACTCTATTTTGAATCGGATCTCATCCAGTATCTCATAGAGTTGGCCGCCCCACACGTCGTAAGCCCATAGGACTCTATCCGATCGGATCCCTATCCGATCGAGCCGTATCCGAGTCCAACTCGAATATCTATTCTATCCCCTTAAGCGTGCGACAGTAGGTTCGGTATACTCGGTTTCGACTATAGTCTAACTTAGCCGATCGTCGGCTCGAGTCCAACTCCCGATCATCAACGGCGGCGCCTAGCGGCACATATTGACACCATAGTATACAAGAATATAATATCGGCTACGAACCTGTAATGTGTACACAAATCCCTTTGCCTCACGATACCGGTTAAGCTATAGGCAAGATGTGTGCCATCCCTTCAATAGCAACCATTCACTCGAACCGTATTGGATTATACGTCGTTGATTGACTCCTCAATCAACTTAGCATGGCCATGCATTTCCATAATCCATTACCTCGAGGGCCAGAGATATCTCTCCAAAGGAGGGACAAATTCCATCTTGATCACTCACATCCCACTCCATGTTTCATAGCAAACCCGAAAACTACCTTTATAACTACCCGATTACGGAATAGCGTTTGGTAGTCCCAAAGTAGGCTACTACACATGTTGGAATCCATGGTGATCTCGGGTCTAAGGACTTTGTACCAACACTACGAGACCAACTAATGGCACATTAATTCTGTAGTGTCTCATGGTGGGTCTATCCAACAATGTGTTCTCCAACACATATGTCCATGTTTATTGATTTGGTATCTTCATACCCATGATCTATGAGACATGATCATCAATCAATAAACATGCCGATCTTAGAATCATATTTGTTCAACAATATGACATATGATCGAGGATCGTTTAGAAATAGATTCATACATATCGAGTCTCATAAATAAGTCACGTACTTATTGATCAATACAAGATGTCTATTTCATGGGCCGAATAACACTTTATTCATAAATACATAAACATTGACGTGATATCCAACATCTCCATGTTGCCTCTAGGGCATATCACTAACAGGTTGGCGGCGGTGGCAGCGTGAAGGTTGGTGGCGGCGCGGCGCGACGCGGAGGTCACGGCGGCGGGCGCGGCGCGCCGGCGTCGGCGCGGTCGGTACGCGGCGGCCCGGCGCAGAGAGAGAGAGGAGAGAGGAAAGGCGGGTCATGTGACGGCGCCGACGAGTGTATTAGGGTTAGGGTTTTTTTCCTTTTATAGTGTGTCGCCAGGTTGGTTTTGGCCCGTGGGCCCAAGCGTGCGTCTTGGCACCGGCCACGACCCCACCTCCCGTGGGCCATGCTTGGGCCGGAGGCGGGGCACACGGACCGGCACGGCATGACCCGTCACAGTAGCCGTGTCTAACGGGCCGTGCCTCGAGCGTACCCGTGCCGGGCCGCCCGTTTGATCTGCACTACTTCCCACTTTTGGACGGCATTGGGCGCAACCTGTAGTAGTATAGTACAGTAGGGTGTGTGGAATCCGGTTACCTCCTAAAACCCTTCCTTCCCCTCCCTCTCCGCTGCTTCTCCCTCTGCTCCAATGGCGGCGATTCCCCGGGAGGCATGGGAGGGCTGCAGCGTCCTCCTCGACATCAACGACGGCGACCGCCTCGCCTTCTTCCGCCTCACGCCCGCCGCGTCCGTACCCCACCTACTCCTCCTCGACTGCTTCTCCTACCCAGAGGGCTCGCGTCTCCAAATCCACCCAAAACCCTAGAGCTGATTCCCCCTCCCCCTCCTCCTCCTCCTCTCTTCTGATTGTGCAGGACGGTGAAGGTGGGGAACAGGACATGCTCGCTGCAGCCGCTCGTGGGTCGCCCCTTCGGCTCACTCTTCAGCGTCGGCCCCTCCGGTCTCGTCCCCTGTGCCGACGCACCATCTTCTCGCGGTAAGCAATGGCCAATGGGGGTTTTCCTTTTTACTGGTTGGTTGCTCGTACATTCACTGTGGACTAGACCGCCCAGAACTCAACTACTCAGTTCCTGTTTATTTTAGACTTAGTTGTTACGAGTAATTGCCAGTGAATACTTGAAGCAGGGGATTATGATTTGAGTTGATGTCGTGTTGTTCACTAGTTTAGTTTAGTTATTTCTTTGTCTGCAATCAGCCGAACTTGTATCGGTTTATAGCTTATACAGGAGTTAGATTTGGTGAAACGTTATGTAAATTGTGAGTACATTTGTAGTTTGCACTCTTCTTTAGTTCTTTTCCTTTTTTTCCTTTTCATGTCACCTTTCATCCAGCTTCACCCTATATAGGATGGTGAGTTCTTAATTGGACTTTAGTTGTTTCAGAATCTCAGGGCTAGTGTGCATGTGTTGGACGGTGACGTGTCAATTGTCATTGCTTATGTTCTGTTAAGATTTCAACTTAATGTTGGAGTGTAACGGTTCTAGTTACCAAATGTGGACCTTAACTGTAACACATGCACTGTAGTTACCAAGGCATGATTTCACAATAATATGCTATTTGTAGCTTTTGTTCAGTTCTGTCTTTTGGCAGCAGGTAGCACATAGAGTTTGTTGGGTTGCTTCACAAGGAATTTCATAACTCTGATGGAAAAAAAATTAACATATATATTTGCAAGGTGACAGCCATGTGCAGGTGTATCTAATAAAGCCACCTTTTCCATAACGCAAGCAATATCTGCAAAATAGTAGAACCCAAGCATTTAAATTTATTATGTCAAACCATTTTCTAAGAAAACTAAAGTATGAAATAAAACATGCATTGTTTCATCAGGACACATTCCCTCTCACCAGGACAACACCTTGTTTCAAATTGTAATCAAGTTCTGTTCCCTTCCACATTTTCCCTCTCTTCTTACTTCCACTGTTCCACATTTAGGACGACTGGTGGTGGTGGTGCAATTGAGAAAAAGTACTTTCAAAGTGAATTAGCTTATCCTTTTAAAAAATTCTCCTGCTACAAATATTGTTCTTGTTGAGTTATCTTACAAATGTTTTTCGATCAGTTCGTGTACTCATCAAAATACTTCATACTTTGTACTATTTCTTGTTTGTAACAATAGTTCCCATTTACACATAGATGATACAACACAAGATGCTGCTGATGGTCCTGCGCAGGATGAAACTAGGGACAATAGGTCTCTGGTCGATAATAATACAGCACAGAATTTATCTAGCGATGACATAGAGGCAATGAAGAGGTGAGGGTTCAGTTATCTTTGAGTAAGCTATGCTTGATTGTTCTGTGTAAATGATTCCAAATCATGATTTATGTACTGTTTGATTGTCCAAAACAGGGATGGTGTAAGTGGTGATGAGATTGTGGAAGCTTTGATAGCAAATAGCTCCACATTTGGGAAGAAGACTGTTTTTTCCCAAGTTAGTATAGTTTGTTGTCTAGTTGCGTCATGACTTTTTTTGTAAGAACACTGAGGATTGAATTGGTTCAATAATTCTGATTACAGGAGAAATACAAACTAAAGAAACAGAAGAAATACGCACCCAAAGTGCTTTTACGGCGCCCCTCTACCCGAAGGTATCTTTCTGTCGTTTCCTTGTAGTTGGGAAATATGCTATATCATTCTAGAAATGAATATCATAATTCACGTTTTATCATTTAGAAAATTATCTTTTACCCTCTTAATCTAACTGCAAGATTGCATATCCACTTTAAACCCTATTTGGAATACAGGAGTTTCACAAGGTTTTTGCAGAAATTTCATTGGAAACAGTTTGAATAGCAGGAACAGGATTTTTCCGGGTTGGCAAATAAGCCCCTATGCTGAATATGGAAGATTGCTTCAGATTAGGAGTATAGCACAACTAGGAAAACATTCTTTGTTTTACTTATAAATTCTCCACCTGATTAAATGAAATATGCTCTCCTCCCAGTCTGTTTAGTAATTAGTACTTTTGTTGTTTGAATGTCACTGTAGCCTCTAACATACAACACAAGGTGCTAATCAGTTCTTCTCTTTATGACCTATTTACCCCTCTTTAATGTAGCTCCAACAAGAGGCACCAAGTCCACCCACTCATTCAATTTTAGTTCCTAGTGCCAGTAACTTCTAATAAGCACATACGAAGGGGAAAAAGACTACCTCGAAGGCCTAGAAAAAATCTAGTTGAGAACAAGACCAAGTTTTTTAACATAATCTTAAAGATAATGGGAGTATGGTGCTTGTTGGCTTTTAGATATTCTTTGTCTCATTACCAATGCAAAATATTATATCAAATGAAGTGATCTTTCAAGAAAGTTGCCCTGAATGCCTGATCTTGAATTACTTACATCTGATCCATGAAATGCGTTGCACATTACAATTTAATTGCCAGATGCTTATCTATAACGTGTGCATATTTATCTGACCCTTTTTTTCCTTTCCATGCTGCAGCATTTGTGAGACATATTTCAAGAAAAGCCCAGCTCGAACAGGGTAAATATTTTGCTAGTTCATTTGCAATCCCTTTTTGGCATTGCCATTATACTCCATTTCAGGATTACTTTTGGCTCATATGCATATACCTTGCTTTTCTAAAACAAGCAAAGTACACATAGCACAACCCTTAGTTACTTTATTCTTACCTTTCTGTGGCTCCTAGGTTTATGCGAGTTGATGCACTCTCCCTCTTGTTGTCTATGGCAAATGTTGGTCCATATTCGGATGTCCTTGTGGTTGATATGGTTGGAGGTTTAGTAGTTGGAGCTGTAGCTGAACGCTTAGGAGGTAACATATTCCTACTTTCTTATTTTACTGATACCAGTCGATTAAATTACATGTACATTAACAAATTTAATACAATTCAATTGTATGCATGTATATGCTCCATGTAATAGCTTTTGCTGAAAATGCATTACTCTTTACCTGCTTGTTTTTGAGAATGCTAGATTGCTAGTAACTTACCATGACTTCAGTCACAGGACGTATCTATGTCATTTATTTTAGTTGGTGTGTTCAATAACAAGTGATATGCATGTAGTTATCTATTCCTTAAGAGTCACACTGCCTGTTGCCACAAGCGCTCAATGCATATTCACTATGTACAGAAGCTACAGGCACCCATGAACTTGAAACGTGTTCATATAAATTCATATACGAATTAGAACTGTTTTTCAGGTTTTTCTAAGCATCTCTATTATAATGCATCTATCTGTTAGTTGTCACTATCATAGTGCCTGCTATTGTGAGGGATGTTGAATAAATATTTTAGAAGATCTTAAATTAAAATGCCAAATGATTATTTTCGAATAAAAAATTGAAATTGTATACACATGATTGTATGAGATCAATCAGACACCTATATATATGTGTGCAGATAATTCAATTTTATTTATAAATCCTTCACAACACACCTGTACATGTATTCAGCCACAAAATGTCTTCTGGAGTGGGGATGGCTGTACTCTTGTAGAGTACACCATGACCCCCAAAGCTGCTTTTATGAGTGAAGATTATTTTTAGTGATTTTCTCTGTATTACAGGTACTGGGTACGTTTGCAGCACATATCTTGGATCTGCTCCTAGCTCCATAGACATTATAAGAATTTATAATTTGAGCAGTGAGATGACTACCAGGTAATTTCTTTGTTTAGCATTATGTGGATTTTCTGATGATAAAAGAAGTTTTAATTAGAGGGCTCTTGAAATAAATATGTGCTAGTTTTACATCTATACTGGATGACAGTATGTTAAGGAAATAGTAAAAAGTGCAAATGGTTATATGTTTTTCTAGCTATACAGTTCTTGCACAACTATTGCTTATTGAATCGTGGTTGCATTTCTCAGATATAATACAACACACTGTCTTTGTCTTCTTGTATCATGAAATAATCTTTGTACTTGAGCAATTAGTGCGAACCATAATATTACTTTTATGTTCAGCTAATTTTTATACCATGATTGGTGCGATGTAGAACTATTATATTCTCATTTGAAGTTATAGAGGTCCATGTGAAGCCTTTGAAGTTATTACTAAAGTAGGAAACACCGATTATATTGTTGAAGTGGTGCTTAAGAGCTGGCTATAGCAGACAACATTTTGATAAGCTTACCTTTCAGGATTGTTCAGGCACCACTAAGTGACCTCTGCTCCTTGCAAAATTCTGGCAATGTATCTTCTGTTCTTAATCATAGCATTCAGGGTGAGGAACAGGAGCCCGCTGCAGTACCGGTGGAGAATACTCAGCCATCTGTATCACAACCAACTGATACAGCAGTATCAGATGAGAAAGCGCAGTCATCTAAAGAACAATCCATTGATATGGATATCCCTGAGCCCTTATTGGATGAGCACATTAATCAGGATGGCAATTCTTCTTTAGGTAAGCAACTGATAGCACTAACATGAATAAATTATACATTTGTGACTTATTGATGCTGTGTTGGTCTGTAGATTGTAAAGGCAATGAGGATGGAAGTTCAATAGCTCCCAAATCACTCAAGGCAGGAAAGGCACCATCACCAGAGAGGATGAAATATTGGAGTGAACATGGATTTAGCAGGTAGTACTATAAGTTGTTATTGAAGAAAACTGCACTAAATAGTTACATAATTCTCATTGATAAACTGATTTCATGTTGATGCAGTTTGATTGTTGCTGCTCCGGGGCATGATGTTGAAAGTTTTGTTGCTGACCTGCTTCCCCTCTTGTCTTATTCAGCTCCATTTGCTATCTATCACCAATACCTTCAGGTAAATCTTTCTTAGCTTCATTTTTTTGTAATCATGATTTCTGCTTCCTATTTAAAATGTGTGTGTGTATATGTGGCTTTTTTTGCTGTTGCCTACATGCAGCCTCTTGCAGCATGCATGCACAGCTTGCAAGTATCAAAAATGGCTCTCGGATTACAGATTTCTGAACCCTGGCTTCGTGAATACCAGGTCAGTGCTCTGCTCGGTACATTAACAATGAGGAAGTTAGACTTGAAATTGTTTTTCTGCTGAGTTTTGGCATAATTTTTCTTTACCAATGTGCTATTGCACATAACCAAAGACTATTTCACAAGTTATGTTTAGCTGGCAGCTAAATTGCAAACAGTAAATTGAATATTTGAAAGTACATTACGGAATTGTCAAGGCTATTCTAATAGGGCTGGTTACGATGCAAATTCCTTTTGTCATTCTACTTATATAACATTAGGATGCATGATATGCCCACTAACTTTGCTTATAACAATAGTATCAACATATTTAGAAACGGATTTTATTTACCGTTATTACGAGAGACAAGAAAGATAGATTATTGCTCTGGCATGATGACATCCAACAAATCCTTTAGTGCTTTTCCAGTGTTTGCACAACCTTTTATTTTACCGCTGTCCGCAACTTCTAAGAAATAGCTGTTGGAACTTATGACGGTATTCCCTTTCCTTGTTACAGGTCCTTCCATCACGAACTCATCCACACATGCAAATGAATGCATTTGGTGGTTATATTTTGAGTGGCATTAGGATACACAATGGCGATGCATGTAACGGAAGCAAGTGAATGGCCAAGCACGTCAATGCGTGCTTCTATCCGTGGAGTTAAAATAGGGTCACCATTTTACACGGTAACCTGAAACAATAGACACAATTTTGTAGTCCAGAGAAGCCAACTTGTATGTTAAAGCGATTTATGTCATTAGTAGAAATTGGTGTGCATATAGAGTTACTAATGCGAGTTCTAGAAGAACATGACATGAGCATGTACACCAAATCCATGTAGCGCTTACATAACAATGTTGTGTTTGTTTATCAACCAAATTAAACACTTAAGGACTTTGAGATATTTGTTAAGGTGTGCTATTTATTTGTTAACTAACTGGTGTGCTTCAGAATCTTGTTCTGTTGACTACTCAAATAAGGGGAAATGGAAGGTTATGGTATATCCCCTAATGCCCTCGTTTTCCTTGTTTCTGATCTTTGTATTGAGAAAGGCCTAGCTTAGGTCATAATAAATTTGTTTGGCAACTTGCCTGGGACATCATAAGTTTGGTTAGATTTACGTGAGTTACTAGAAAAATTGCCAAACTGTTCCATTATTCTGGTTGCCCACGATGGAAATGTAACGTTTCTTTCATCTTTTTTTTTGGCCTTAGCTATATTTTGGCAAATTAAGTCTTCTAAAAATTACTTTATTCAAAAATTTAGTAAAAATACATAAAACTATAAGTTAATTATAGATTCTTTGTAACAAAACAAGACACAACAAATAAATGATATTTATTATTTTTTTGAATAAGGCGAAGTATATTATTTTAAATAAATAATATTTATATGATTTTTTTGAATAAGATAAAGTATATTATTTTGAGATTGAAGAAGTAGCGAAGTTCTGTTTGGAATGAGAATTGAAAATGGTTGTCGTGAAATTACCCGAGTGGAGCGCGCTTAGCCTGGAACAAATAATTGTAGGGTAACCAGGACAGGAGGTAGCGTTTGGCAGGCCGACCCAACGCGGCCGGCAGCCGTCGTCTCGTGCCGGCTGACGTGTGTTGACTAGGACTGATAGCATGACATGTGGGCCAGTGTTGTTCGGGCCCCACCCCACGACACGGCAGGGAAAAAGGATGCGCTGCAAGGCAGTGACACGTGGGCCCTCGTCTCGGTGGTGGGCCCGCACAGCCAGCGTGTGGTGAACGGCCCAAACCCAGGGCCTTGCTTGATTCCTTCTCTCTTCCCGCTTCCCCAGCTAGAGATAGACGCTGCTTACCTAGACCCTGCTTACGTGGACCGGTGACTGCGGTACAGGGTGGGGTCCACGGGACAGAAAAGCAGACGTCCACCGTGCACCGACGCGGCAAACGTGCGGGGTCATAGGATCCGTTTCCGCGCGCTCCCCGCGCTACTCCATCTTAGCGCGTGTGCGTGTGCGTGCGGGTTTTTCCTGTTTCTTTGATCCATCCATGGTTTTTCGCAATGACACCAACCAAACCCCCCAACACACACACACACACACCCTCCAAAAAAAACACTGATTATACAGAATCTTTAATTCCTGCTGCATCGGCCGTGTCTGCAGTTTTAGCATGAGTAGTTAAAAATTCCTTTTTGTTCTGTTGATATTTTCTTGCCATTTCTCTATACAAATGGATAATGCATTCTGTTATACATGTGTTCATGAGTTTATAGGATTCAATCTTATCTTTGGTCAATATTAGATATATTCTCAAGAGTTATTATTCGTTTTTCAAATAGTATGTGTGAAACAAATATGACAATGAGCTATGCCTTACAACATACTCGGCTAATAGTTGACACCGTAATAACGAGATATTTTCTACTACAACATATTGATATAGCAATTAGAACTATCCCAAAACAAGAAAATTGATGCGTTTTCCCTACATTTTTTTACCATTGCAATGTCCAGCTGGAGTTAGACGTTGGCTCTAATGCTATCTCTCGAACCAAATAAAGTAGGTAATTCTGTGAGCAATAAGCATGAATACTTACGACAAATACGTGGTGTGTAGCTGGCTTGCTATGTTTGCTTAATAAATAGATAACCACTCATCCGAAGACCAACACTGACATATGGACCCTCACATTAAGCGAGATCAACACGAGCGACCACTGACTTGTAACCTCTTGAATAAGACATACATCAACGTCTATCATATCACGTACATTCATGGGAACCCGTTCTTGTGTATACATGATAATCCACGAATAATTACATACCAAAACCTTTCATAGGTAAAATCGATAAATATCCCTCATGAATCCCAATGAATGAATAACACGCTGGCAAGAAAGAGGGTGAAGGAAGAGAGTTAGAGAGAGAAAACAAAAACAGAAGACGAGAGAGAGAGAGAGAAAGAAGTTGTTGAGTTGTTTTCCCTCTCGTCCCCTTCCCTCCCTCTTCTCCCTTTTTTTTCCCTCCGCTTCTCCTCTTCTTCCCCAAGCGGCGCGCTCTCTCGCTTCCTCCCCTCGCCGACTCGTCGAGCGGCGAAACCCTACCTCGCGCCCGCGCGCTCCCTTCATGGACGGATCCACCAGCATCCCACTCCCGCAGCCGCCCCGGCCCTCGCCGCCCGCGCCCGCGCCGCCGCAGGTCTTCCTCCGCCGCTCCGTGCTGCCGCCGCCGCCGCCGCCACCGGGCCCGCACCGCGGGGCGGCCGCGCCTCCGCCCCCTGGGGCTCACGTCCACTACTTCCGCGCCGCCTCTCCCATCCCCATCTTCCGTGCCGCGGCCTCCTCCAGGCCCCGAGGCCGCCGCCGCCAACTCCTGCTCCTCCTCCTCCCGCCGCCCCCGCGGTGACGCCTGCTCGGCCGCCTCCACAGCAGCCCGCGGTCGCCGTGGCGCCGCCGCCTCCGGCTACGACTACGGCTACGGTTACCGAAGAGGTGGCTGCGCCGGCGACGGGAATCCGATGGCCAACGTGGCGGTGAGTCAATGGAATGCCCACCAAGTTAATCCGTCTACACCTTGCCATTACTGTTTCAATCGATTGATAGCTTATTGCTGTGCTTGTATGCTGCCTTCTACTGTTTGGTTGCATCATTCGATCATTCAATTTTCGATGGTATGAATTGGTGGATGTGTCTGGGACTATTAATCTGGGTGGGAGTTGGCTATAACTTTAGGGATCCTGGAAGATGGCTTTAGTAGAAATTTTGGCACGCATGTATGAATCGATTGAGCTCTGCCTGCTACAAATCTTCCTGTGGGCAATGGTACTGTATTCAGTCACCGTCTCAGCACTAAGGGCAACAATCTGTAATGTTGCAATCGACATTTGTAGCTTGTAAAATCGATACGCTTAAGCTCTGTTTGGTGCTTCTCATGTTAGACAAATCTGCACTGTCCACTGCAGACACCATATTAATATGCATCCACAGTTGCTTTTATGTAAAGCTTACCAGGTTCTTCTACTTGGAGCAGCTCTTTGGAACGTATTCGGTAGGAGTATGCATAAGCAACTGGTTTTTTATGATGTGCTAGAATTTGGAGTTATAGCATATATAATTTAGATAGATGGTTTGGATCTTTGTTACCTGGCCTTAGGAGTTAGGAGGCTGTCCTGGTACTAGGAGCTTATAGTACAAGTCAATCCCTACCCTTTGTTTTGAGAAATCTTGCAACTATGGTTCATAACATGGTGGAATGAGGGTTTCATACTTGCAGTAATAGCACCTTCTCTTTCATTCTTTTGAGGAGACCATTTTTCAGGCCCATGGATGTTATACTTGATCTTCATAATGGAGTGTAGCATTCCAAGATAGTTGCTGGATCAGTTACACTCTGTTAATGTATTGTTATAGTTTGATAATTGACAATGTTGTGTTGTGAATGGTGCATATGTTTTAGGACAATGAGGAGAAAAATGAAAGAGAAACTGTACAGTCTGAAGTCGCCAAAGGAGAGACTGTGCAAGGGACTGATAAAGAATGTACAACTAGGACAGTAAAAGGCATCAAGCGGCCAAGAAAACCAAAAGGTTTTAAAAAGGTAGACTTCGATCAAATGAAGGTGCGGTCCCTGCTTATATTCTATCCAGTTTACATAATGTGCATTGCTCTGATAATTTCACTCTAAAAGTTTCGCACTAGCATTTGCTTATCATTTATTGTTCATTCTAATTTTCTTTTCAGGAGATGCTGGGCCTTCTTTATTTTCTCCAAACAACTGTCGCTATGACAGCTCACTAGGTAAAGTATGACGCATTTCGCCCAATGAAAGAAAATGCTTCGTGTTTCTTATTAATTGTTACCCTTTTGCCAGGTCTTCTAACAAAGAAGTTCATCAACCTTCTTGAAGGAGCAGAAGATGGAACCCTTGATTTAAATAAAGCGGCTGAGACATTGGAGGTCTGGTTTAGTATTATCACTAAAAAATGCTTTCCACGCTTGTCAGACATTCAATCTTTTTAATTGTCTTGAGTGAAGTGCCCTGATGTATCATAGTTTAATAAATTTCTGTAGGTGCAAAAGAGGAGGATATATGATATAACAAATGTTTTAGAAGGAGTAGATTTAATCGAAAAGACGTTGAAGAATATGATTCGTTGGAAGTAAGTGTAATCTGTTTATGTTTCTTCACACATTCCACAGGTTAATTTTAGCTTCTTGCTGACAAAAATAAATATATTCAAAGGGTTTTGATATGTCAAAGCCTAAGGAGAGAGAACGTCAAATCTCAGCATTGAAGGTATGTAGTGTACTGTATGATCTTCACTCTGTACATATTTTATGCTTTTAACTATTCTAAAGCTATAGATAGGTAAATTATGCATACATTATTATGAGTTCCATTCTCTTTCTTTAATCTTCATAGATTGAGGTAGATTGTGCTCATTTTACTTCTATTGTATTTCAAGTCAAAAATTGGAATAATTTAAATTGAACCATGAACTATCAGTAGATTATATGCTTATGCTCTTTCCCAGAACTGGTGCCTATTTTTAAAATTACATTAGGCTACTTTATGGATCACAACTGAGCATTAGGGCCTCTCCTATAGTGTTTCACTTAACTATTGGAGCATATGTCTAGATATTAAAAGACTACTGTATTCATCCTTGTAACATTTTACTACATGAAGACAGAATGAATGATACATATTATCCCAATTGAACTAAATTGAACCAAGATAAAATTTATTTTGCTGCTTTTGAACCAATTATACTTTGGCCTACATTTGCTTTTCAATGATGTTAAGTAAAATAATATTGGTAACGGCTGTTGGAATCGAACTCAGTCACCATGACTGTTATGGTACCATTTTATGTACCATCCAAGGATACTATGGTTTATGTTTCCTGGTACTTTGTGATGCCATATCTGTATGAATGCAGATTGTAGGACAAGTTGACCATAACCGGTATTTTAATAGTAGAAAAATGCTTCCACAGTGGTAGGTTAGAGCGAAGCTTTAGTGGATCTGGCATGTTGGGCTATGCCTGTAAAAATAAAACGTAATAATTCAGTCCTAAGTTAATGTGCAAACTATTCAAGCTAATATGTATGTGTGTGTGTGTGTGTGTGTGTGTGTGTGTGTGTGTGTATACATACATATATATGCATATATATAATCTATGATGAATCTATTCTTCTTTATTTGGAGGCTTTCTTAAAGTTTCAAGTGCTGGCAATGCAACAAACAAATCTATTCTCTGACAATTTGCATGCCATTCCATTTGAATGTTAAAATTTTTGTCCTGCATTTTCTCTACATTTTCTTATCTAATCGCACATTATAAATTTCCTGTTGGATTTTGATATTTTGCAGGAAGAAATTGAGTCTCTTTATGATGAAGAATCCAGGTTGGATGATGAAATAATGTAAGTACTTCCTGAAAGTAATACATATATCTGATTTCTCTTGTCCCCCTCCCTCTCTTTTGATAGATAATTGCTAATTCTGCAGGGAAGCACAAGAGAAACTGAATGCCCTTAGAGTCGATGAGGACAGAAGAAAGTAAGATTCTCATTTGCAATCATGGTAGTTTTTATATTTTATATAGTCAACTGAGTCATTGTGTTTTTTCTTTTAGGTTGTTGTATGTTTCGAAGGAAGATATCAATGCGATTCCTTGCTTTCAGGTCAGGAGTCTTCTGGTCTCTTGTTTATTTATTCTTCCTGCAATTGTAAAGTTATACCAACAAGTTCCTTGTTGATAGCAGGGATCCACTCTCATTGCAGTAAACGCTCCTCGAGGAACCTATATTGAAGTTCCAGACCCTAATTTGGTATGCGATCTTTAGCTACGTGGACAGAGATGATGAATCTGTGTGGTGCGGTTGTTGACATTTTTCTTCCTTCACCAGGATTTGGACATTTATAAGGATCTGGATAATCAAGAGAAGCACTACCAGATTGTATTTAGAAGTGCAATGGGTCCTGTTGATTGCTTTTTAATAAGGTAAAGTCTCACCAACATGACTTTCTGGAATTCATTCTACTGGTCTATGTCTTCTGTGTTAATCATTTACCACTGTTATTTTTCTCACCAGTAACCATCAGGAGACATTCAACACAGACCAGCAGATGGCAGACAATTTGGATGCTGCGGTCACTAGTGGAAGTTCTCAAGCTCTGCAGCAGATGGATTATGTTCAGGCACCGGAAAGTGGGGAGAGCAATGGTGTAAGAGAGCATACATCAGAGCCATCCAAAAGAGATGATACAGTGCCTGGCATTGTGAAAATTGTACCATCAGATGATGATGTGAGAAAATCCCTTCTAAACCACAGAAGAAATCAAATTATTCGATGCTGTTTGATATTGATTGTTATTGGTTTTGCAGGCTGCCGCTGATTACTGGCTCAGTTCTGACGCCGACGTTAGTATGACTGATACATGGGGCACTTAATTGATGGCTCTGCAGACTTCTAGTCTCTTAGATAGAGAAAATAGCAATGACAACACAACACAGCAATTTGCATTGATGGAGGAGTTGGATCCGCCGTCCACCTTCAACTGAAGTCCTGCGTTGGTAACTGCAGAGATTTTGCCTGGTGCATGCTCTGGTCCCATTAACCGGCAAATCACAGAGAATACAATTGTAGGCAGTAGATCTTGTAAATTGGCAAACCCATTTTAGTAGTTGGTGCTCAGCCACAAGCATACTTTATGATAGGCTGCAGTAGGTTTTCTGCTCTTAATTATATTAGCCTTCGATTAGAGGGACTGCGTGTGTGCATACCAAGTTAGAAGGCAACACAGTCCAGAAGGCGATGCTTATCTGGTCTTCTCCCCTTAAAAGGGGGATTATTGTTGTACATTCTGGCCTAGCAATCTGGAATGCTCAATGACTGATAGCATATCAATAAAGATTATTTTTTTATTTTCGATTCATGTTTGAGTCTTATGTGCTTGCTAATATGTTCCATAACTGGGTAACTTTTGTTACTCATGTAATTGGCAAAGCAGCTCTTTTGTTTTTTTTTTTGACATCTTGCAAGCACATGACAGTTGCAGAGGTACTACTACAACACTGCTTTATTTGTCAATGATTGCAGATCTGCATATAAAGTGTGTTAGTTTTACACCTTTCTGTTGCAAATCGATGATTGTGTGCAGATAATGTTGAACTGATCATTGTGTTCGCAAAGGTTAATGTCTCTTGGAATTGTAGTGCAGAATGTGGCAATCTGAAGGTTTCGCTTGCTGGATTTGGGTTCATCTGTTGGGCTCCTGGCCTGACCCTTCCACCTGAGCTTATTCTAGGCCAGGGATTAGTTAATCAACCAATAAGCTGATGAGTATGAGTTCACTCTTCTGGTCTAATTCCAAATTGACTCGAGTTGAGCTCCTTCAGTTCACTCTCCTGGTCTAAGGCCTCCTCGTTTGCTTAAATACAAATACAACATTTAACATATTAACAAAATAATAATAATTTATAGGTAATATATATTTATATATATAATATTATTAGTGATTTAAATGTCAATGTTTAAAAATAAACTTCGATGAAAAATCTTCAAAATCAATTTTAAAATTGAGTTTGAAAATTCAAATTTTAGTAACGGCTGATGTTGCTCGAAGAAACGACAGAGACCTAATTCTCTCAAACTCGAATCTTTTGCGGTCCAAATGTCCAAGCCCCAATACTCTTGAGGCTTCATTTTGGTCTTTAATTGCTACATATACTTGGTCACTACTTGCTACTCCGTCACTGAATTCAACTTTTCACCAAGTCGTTTATGTAGGTGCGGCCTCAGAGTTGTGATGTAGGACTTCATCACTTGTTTATTTATATAATTCTTAAAACATGATTAAATATGTGATGTTTATGTTGTATTTTTGTGATTATACAAGAAGTAACAATTAATATCACTATTTCAATGGCCATCTTCTCAAATTTTGAGCTAGTCTTCAAAGCATCCAAGGAATATATGTAACTCCTCTTCTTTGAAGCCTGGTTTTTAAATTTTGTATGTTCCAAAGTGCGAGATATGAATCTTTTTTTTGAGAGGAGCGAGATATGAATCTTAAACTCTCTATTCTGCAATTTCCAGAAACTGCCAGCAGCAATAAAAAGGTTCCAGTAAATATAAACCTTAAAAAACATGGGGATAATTTTAACAAACAGCAGGATAATTCTTGAGGCAATACAAAAAGTTTAGAGAGAGAGAGATGGAGGATGTTTTTAATATATATTTGCTAATTAGCATGTGACCTCTTAAAAACAACTTCGAAGTTCTCTGTACCTTGGCCCAAGCCCAGCAAGCATTACTGTGATCGATATATCCCCGAACAACATTCCTCATATGTTCGGCCTTAAAGGAGATCAGTGTGGTGCTGAGCTAATATTGGTAGTGTAGGCTGTTTTATATGCTATGTTTGGCACAGTTTATGATCCAAAATTTCTTAGGAGCCTAGGTATTTCTAGCTCTAGATATTTATGAATATGGATATTTGATTACATCGATAACATTTGGATAAAACATTTTGTTCATATTTTATACTTCTTTTTTCTCAAAATATAACAAATGTTAGTATTTAAGATTTGTCACAAATATAACAATTTTTTCATCTACATTCTTTTTTAACCAATCATAATATTTCATTATTTAAATTTTCACATATTTTTCCTTCGCAACCAATCATAATTTTTTATTTAATTTTATATACTTTTTTAATATCTGTGTCCAAGTCTAAAACTTTTTATATTTTTGGACGGATGTAGTAGAAAACTTAAAATCTCAAATCACTGCAATTAAACTTATAAATTCTAAGTCCAATGAGGATACGAGATTTGGAAGGCTGTAGTATTACGCACATTGGTTAAATATACAATGATATTATTTTTCCCTAATAAATACATTTGTAACCCTTCACAGGTGATTTTTATATGTACTTTGTGGCTACACTTAAAGTAACAAGATAACCGATGGTTGCTGCGTAAGTCACTAGTTGGCCAGAGACGATAGAGATGTTCAACGGTTATGACTGAAATATAGTAATAGGATATATTGAAATTTTGTGTTTCTATTAAATATTTATAGAATTTGCTATGTATTTATCTATTCAAAGTGTCTGTAATTATTGTAATGAGTGATTATAGTTTATGCATATTAGATATAGCGGCTTGTTTATCCATTATGTAAACACAATACGCTAGTTCCTCCGTTATCAAGGGACTATTTAATGTTTGGCATATAATGATATAAACAACGTATTACGTATATAAGGGATAATGTAAACACAACTCCTCTGTTTCTTCTGGTATATTACGTATCCATGTGAGCACGAACCGTCGGCGGGACCAACGATGCCGACGAGGGTTGAAGATGCGCCGGTTGAATCGGAGTCTGCGGAGAAGATGAAGCTGACGCCGGAAACCATCTGCTCGCCGGCGGGAGAGACGCCGGTGGGCGATACAAGCGCAGGCGCGGGAACATTTTCGCCTTCCGCGCGAGAAGGAGAGGAGAGAGGCGGAACGCGAGATTGGGAGTGGGAAAGGAGCGTGCGGGGCCAAATGGATCGTATGGCACGGCACGGCCCGAGCCCGGCATCGGTACGGCCTATGATGGCACGACCCGTTAAGCATAACTCCTGTAGCGAGCCATGTCGGCGGCCACATGTCAACACCCCGGCCCAAACATGTCCCATGGTTGTCGGGTCATGTCGTGTTGGTACGGGCATGATTAAGGTCCACAGGACAAAACCACCCATGGACCAAGGTAGACCAATGAAGTACTATTACTCATAAAAAATAAAAATAAAAATAAAACTATTTCTCTTCCAAAAATTTATAAAAAATATTTCTTATCTAAAAATCCATAAAAATATTTTTTATTAAAAAATATTTCTTATCAAAAATTTTTTTAATCCAAACATGGTTCGTGGGCCGTGTCGTGCCAGGTCGACACGGTACGTGGCCAGGTGTCGTGCTTGCGGTCTACGGGCTCGGGCGGACGACACAAGCACATGCCTCAACAAGTCGTGCCGGTGAATAGTACAGCCATGCTCAGGTCGGCCCACAATAACACGACCCATTTAGCCATCTCTACTCACCCTCATATGCCCAAAGCGAGAATTAAGGGAATGAGAACTTCAAAAGTTAGCGGAGTAGAGAGCCTGTTGGAACAAAATTTTGGGCTAAAAAACTCCAAAAATTAAATTGGGAATAGATTAGGGGACTGTTGGTGATGCTATAACAAGTGGTTACTGTAGCAAGCAATGACTCAATATTGTCCCAATCTAATTAAGTATCCCTTGCGTTCCTGAATAAATCAATTTTGGACAACGATTTTAGACATAGACATATCGAGGTCCGTTTTACTATCGCTTAATCTTTCTCTCAGCAATCCCTAAAAACACTATAAATATGCCACACCTTTTAAATCGGACAAATTAAAAAAATCCAGAATTGACGAATAATTCGAACCGACCCAATAATCTGGGGGTAATTCGAATTTTTCTGTTCGTAAAACTGTCGCAAATTATGAAGAAGACAAGGCAACGAAAGAATCAGATGTATCATGTGCAAAAATCCAAAACAAAAAAGGTGCCCAAAAGGAAGGAGATGGCATCTTGGCTCTTGCTCCAAAATGAAACCTCACCTCTCATTCATATTTCATCCTGGCTGCTATGTCAACAATATGTCATGCCAAATCTATCTATCTCCGTTTCTGCTGTGCTACTTTAGCCGCCACAAACAATATGGAAGGCTCCCAATTTTCAAGCATCCTAACAACGGGATGAATGAAACCATATATTCCATATCAATATCATTGCTCGCTTTTTCCACGGCGATTCGTGGACGTGAAACGTACATGATGACGGCCGTGCGTTTGGAATCGGAATCACTACCCATTATCTGTGCTCGGTGACTTCACTTTCTGAAATGATGGATGCTTAAGAGAAAGAGAACCACTTTTTATGGACTAAGTAAAAAACTCCCGTAAGTTTGTTTACTGAAAAACTTTCAAATTTAACTATAATGCATATAATTATACTATAACTACAATATAATTTATATATAAATATTAAAAAATATATGTGCAACTTGTTATACCTAAATTATACAGAGGTTATAATATATTTACTATAAATTATAATTATTGTAACTACATTTATCGAAGATATGAGAACAGAGTCCCCATCTTCCTCGAGTCACCGGGACGCTGTGGAATACGACAAGTGTACAAGATATGCGCATTCAACTCACTAAGGTCAAGACACCTAAAGAGGGCTGTCTGCGTGTCCAGACGTGCCTTAAACATAGTCAGAGCCCTGGGCTCAGGGGCGCACCCGGGCACGGTGGCCACCCAGAGACAAAGCCAACCATCTTTGAACCTTGGATAGAGGCCCGAGCATGACCTTTACCTTGAGCACCCTGTGAGAGGCGTAGCAACATCGAAGAAAAGCTGATAGGAAAGGGTTGCTTTAACCACTCGCCCGCATTAATGGTGACGTGCAACATGTCGCGTACACGTTTCGTCGTGAATGTGGGAGCATGAGGAGGCATGTATTGCACGTCACCAAGGTGGGCCCGTGAACAGTGGAGGTGAAGGCGTCTTTTGACTTCGGCGAACCTCCTCCGTCAGCCAACAGGGAAAACATTCCTCTCCGTCCGGTTCAAAAGACTTCGACAAGACCAACCATACTAAGTTTAATGGGGTGGGCCCTACTCTCTTGTCAATGTGTTGGTAGCGTGGACTCTTCTTAGGCTATAAAAAGAGGATCCAGGTCAAACGGACAGAGGGTTAACGATCCTACAAACTTGCATACTCCCTTAGACTTTGGGCTTCCGATGTTGTAATGAGTCATACCTTTCATTCCTAGTCCATATACATATGAGTAGGATATTACGTATCTGTGAGACCCGAACCTGTATAATCCCCGATTCTCGATTCCTTGTGCGCAATATGAACAAGAGCTCTCTGTCCCCTGGCCAAATCTCCCAGGAAGAGTACTCGCTTCACAGCTAGAGGAGTTTCATACTCCGATAACATTGTAACTATAATATACTTTATATATAACTAGTGTAGCACGAATCTTGACCGCAGCATGACATGACCAAAAATTCAAAAAACTAGGGGACTAAAAAATTGCCCCAAATGAAATAACAAAAATGTTTTTTATTATTTTCAATGGCTTGGACAAAGAAATTAAAACCTTGAATGTTATCTATGATTAAACCAAATTTTAAGATATTTATATGTAATGATGGTGACAACGACGTTGTCAAACTAGGACAACGAAGAGCATCTTTCTAGTTGTCACTAACTTTTTACGAGCATTTTTGGTAATAACTGCTTGATCAGCCCCGAAACCCGAAAGTTGTCTGATATCTATAAGGAATTTTCTTTCAAAATATTTACATATAAAAGATTTGTATCAAATTCTCTGGCTCCTAATGCCAAAGTTACTCTTGAGATGCATCCATATGAATCAACAAGCTGTATCATTCCTGAAATTCCTGAAAGATATGAACGATAATAATCAATAAGACCAGTCTCAATAGATAAATTTTAGACTATGAAACGAAACATGAAACATGTCTCTCTCAGTTTGTTTCATTGGTTATATTAGTTTTTATTGGTCTCATAGTTTTATAAAATGATAAAGAAGAAGCGGTGATGAAACGAAGGAAGACACTCAATGTGGGTTTTACCTCGATTTTCGACGTTTTGAAAACAACGCTATATCGTTTTATCCTCATAAAACGTTTTCCTATCTCTTATCCTCGTTTCATAAAAATATAAATATACTGATATCACAACTTATTTAATATGCGTGAAACACTTCATGAAACCTAAACCCATTGAGACAAACAGTATCTTGGCATGACATAATTGCATACGTAGGAATAAGATATTATTACAACAAAAAAAATGTGTAAGATGTGGTCAACGAGTAAAACCATGAGAGGGTGTCACGTCAAATGTCATCCCCATTCCCCAATGCTATATAAAATGAGGAAATCACGAGCGATTCCAGGAACAAGGGCGAGCAAACGGCAAACCAATTAACAAAGAAAACAATTAACTCCGCGCCGCCACGCCACGCCACGCCACGCCATCCGTCCCGTCGGTCGAACACCTCGCGCGCGCCCCACCCATGGCCACCACCACCCACCTCCCCATCCCTCCCCGCCTCCACCACGCCTCGGCCTCCCCCGCTCCGGCCGCGCGCCTCCGCCCCTCCGCCTCGCTCGCCCACCCACTCCTCCTCTCCCGCCTCCGCCTCGCCGCACCCCGCCCGCGCACCGGCCGCCGCGGCATGTCCGTCACCGTCCGGAGCTCCTCATCGACCCTGACGGCGGCGCGCTCGTCGACCTCGTGGCCGCGCCGGACCGCCGCGTGGCGCTGCGGGCGGAGGCGGAGGCGCTCCCGCGCGTCCGCCTCGCCCCCGTCGACGTCGAGTGGGCGCACGTGCTCGCCGAGGGGTGGGCGAGCCCGCTCCGCGGCTTCATGCGGGAGCACGAGTACCTCCAGTCGCTGCACTTCAACTGCATCCGCCTCCCCGACGGCGCGGGCGTCGTCAACATGTCGCTCCCCATCGTCCTCGCCATCGGCGACCGGGAGAAGGAGGAGATCAGGGACAAGCCCGACGTCGCGCTCCAGGGCCCCGATGGCGGCATCCTCGCCATCCTACGCAGGTGACCTCTTTCTCCTCTCCCCTCTTTTTCTTGCTCAATTTTGTTCCTTTGATTGCTCGCGATTCCCCATTTCATCTCTGTTTATCTGCATTTAATTACTGTTGGATGGAGCACAAATTTTGTAGCTTTCGTATAGAAATGACTCCCACATGGTAAAAATCTGTTCAATTTTATCGCGTATTGGGTTTGAAAATACTTGTTTCTGATGGTAATTTACAATCTGCTGAAATTTCAAGGCAAATTTTGGGCTGTTTTTTGGACTTTCATATTGATTCAATCAAAAAATTTAGTAACAGAATCTGATCCCCTTCCTAAAACAAAACAAAGAAAGAAACTACAGCAACATAACCATTGCATCACTTACAGGCTATCTTTAGTTGTGAGAAAATCTATGTGCAAGCATCCTAGCCTGTGATGCTCTGTTCTTTCTAGTCCACATTTTCGCAGGCAGGTTTGGGGACCATAGCAGAGCAGTAGCAGTGTAGCACCATTAGTAAGTTCAATGGACGAGATTTTTTTGTTGGAATAAGTTGTTGTTTCTTGACTGTGCTGTTGCTTTTCAGCCATGTCGCTCTCGTTGTTATCACGTAAGGATTCCCTACTGAACCATTCTTGGCCATGTGAGCAACAATTAAATTTCTTTTTAGCTGCTTAATTCGCGTGGTATTAAGATTGAAGTCCGCATGTACTGTTTCTGTGTTGACGATTGAGACAGACAGATACTACTACAATTTCTTATAGAAGGAAAAAGGTAGTAGTACTGATCTAAAAAGAACATATCTTTAGGTTAATGTTTACAGATCTTACTGACTAATTCCGGGATGTAGATCGATGATGCTGTTTCTGTGGGTATGCATACTAGCATGGTGACATCACATCAACTTGCATGTGACAAATCTTTTCATACCATATTCTTTCCCATCTCATGGGAATCCACCCATATCACTAGTGTCCTCTCTTTTTGGAAATACAAACTATTTTTAATTCCAAACAACCCAAACATATTTAAAAATGTTAACTCCATCTGTATTAAGATTTTCAACAAGATTCCCCATTTCGCACCTGCTTTTTGAAATGGTCAGCAAATAGTCCAAAGGACAAATTACTTTATGTGAAATGCTTAAGAGGAAAAAACAAGAGACAGTTATATTTTGTAATTGGGTAAGTTGTTGGTTTCTTCACTTTTCTTGATTAACTGTGAATCTGTCATGTACTAAAACGTTTGGTTGACTAAAAATATTGGAAGATATGATCTCAAAAGGCTAGGGATTGTTTGGAATAAAGAAATTCTGTAGGAATCTAATCCTATGGAAAAAGAAATGCATCCACTGGATTCCTGTAAAATTCCTATTGAGCTCATTTTAGGGAATTTTGGAGGAAAAATAATTATGAGGGTCCAACCTATTGGAAATTTTCCTTGTCACTTGACAAGGTCATCTCTATCTGAATTCTTGTGTTCATTCCTGTGAAAATCCAAACAGCCATCTGGATTAATTCCTGTGTTTTGAAGGCCATCTCTATCTGAATTCTTGTCTTCGTTCCTGTGAAAATCCAAACAAACATCTGTATCAATTCCTGTGTTTTGAATTTATGTAGGAATTTACTGTACATGGCACCCAATTCATGTGTTTTTCAATTTCTGAATTCCAAATGAGCCCTATTTTTTTCTTTTGGAGCTAGAATTTGTGCTAGGGAACACGAATACATTTTTCTGCACCCTATTCTCACTATTTTTGCATATGTTAACTGGTGCACATGAAAATAGGGCGCAGAAAAATGGCAGTTAACTCCTAGGGACTCAAATGTTCTATTTTTGCATATGAAAATTTTTCTGTTGTGATACTTTATTAATTTTATGTGGCTGAAATTCATGGAAAAATTTATTAGACTACTAAAACATGTTAATTTCTTAGCGTCAATTTGAGTCCTGTTCCTAATAGAATATTGGATCCTCATATGTACCTTTTTGTATTTCTTAGGGTGGAAATATACCCTCACAACAAAGAAGAAAGAATCGCAAGAACGTGGGGAACAACTGCACCTGGTTTACCTTATGTGGATGAGGCAATAGCCCAAGCTGGGAACTGGCTAATTGGTGGTGATCTGGAAGTGATCGAACCCATCAAATATAACGATGGTCTTGATCACTACAGGCTCTCACCCCAGCAACTTAGGAATGAATTTGAAAAGCGAGGGCTGATGCTGTGTTTGCCTTCCAGTTGAGAAATCCAGTTCATAATGGGCATGCGCTGTTGATGAACGATACTAGAAGGCGCCTCTTGGAAATGGGCTTCAAGAATCCCATTCTACTGCTGCACCCTTTAGGTGGCTTCACGAAAGCTGATGATGTCCCGTTGCCTGTGAGAATGGAACAACACAGCAAGGTAGTCATTTGTTTATGCAGTTATTATTTGCTAGTTCAAATAGTGCAAATTACTAAAGGTGATCATATGTCAGGTCTTAGAAGATAGGGTCCTTGATCCTGAGACTACTATAGTGTCTATTTTCCCTCTCCAATGCATTATGCTGGTCCAACAGAAGTGCAGTGGCATGCAAAAGCGCGGATTAACGCCGGTGCCAATTTTTACATTGTGGGTCGTGATCCTGCTGGAATGGGCCATCCAACAGAGAAGAGGGATCTGTACAACCCAGATCATGGAAAGAAGGTCCTTAGCATGGCTCCAGGTTTAGAGAAACTCAACATATTGCCCTTCAAGGTATTCGATGCACACAAAAAGCATTAGCATTTAATGAGTTGTTATTTGTTTTGAGAAAACATGTGGTATTTGATGTCCTGTCTTTCTGCTAGATTTTTATATGTTTAACCAACTATGAATCTATAAACTATTTGTTCCAGGTAGCAGCATATGATACAGTGGCGAAGAAGATGGCCTTCTTTGATCCTTCACGGAGTAAAGATTTCTTGTTCATCTCAGGAACCAAGGTACAGATAATTTTTCACGTAATTGCTTTGCAGCAGAGACAATTTTGTTCTGTTAAAAACTAAGTTTACAAATCAAAACCAGATGCGGGCTTTTGCGAAAAGTGGAGAGAACCCTCCTGACGGTTTCATGTGCCCTGGTGGGTGGAAAGTTCTTGTGGACTACTACAATAGTTTGCAAACTGAAGAAGCGGCTGTGGCACCTGTATGAGAAAAACCTACTGGTTTGCTGAGATTGTTCGGTCGCGGCAGGCACAAAATCTTCAGAACTAGAGTTTTTTTACTCTTTTTAGGTTGATATTGATTGATGCGATGAAATTGTTCTTCCAATTCATCATTTTTTGTAATGTGGTATCATGAAGCTTGACATTGAAAATCACTGTGCTGGGTAAATTGAGCTGAAATTCCATTGTCGTTGTTCTGCAACTGATCCGGTTCACCTATACAACAAATAAAGTATTTTTTTCTATTATTGTTGTCTAGCAGATATGAGCAATGATCAATTAACATACTGAATTATGTTCAGCGCCATTGGAAAGCACCTTTGATATTAAGGAAATTTGGTCGGCCTACTCTTTGGCCGGCCCGGCAAAAAATTCAGTTATCTAGAAATGCATAGTGCCACCGTGCAATTTTCAAGTAAGGATGCTGAGGTTACTACAATATATAAGCAAGAACAAGTGTGTCCCAAAGTAAGCAAACTGTACAATACCTTAGAACCATCAGAGAACCAGCAGCAATGCTTACATTGAAACATAGTACAATTTAAGCACAACTATCAAATCAGATGCTGTTGTAACTTGAACAATCTTGGTGCCTCAGCTGCCACGTCATCACTCAAAACACATCCAAGATTCTCAACAACACAATATTACATAACAAAATATAATATATGCCCCAAATACTGGTATTGGACTGAAGTAACACAGTAAGCCTGAAATGCACAAAGAGTAATTTCTAGGGACAAGATGGAAAATCTTTTCACCGGTACATGAGCGATCTTTTGCCATCTCCAGCCTTCTGGCAGCTCCTCATGAACAATTCATGGCAATCCTCAACCTCAAAAGACTGCAGAGCACACAATTGGAAACGGTGAGAGCACACAATTTTGGATGGATAATTGGACTGGGAGAGGTTGCCCGCCCAGCATGGCGATGACCTGCTCTGTTTTCATTCGTCGAAAAAAGCAGACTAACAGTTCGCGCAGCCGTCAATAACAACACCTGGGTACGGAGATTGTAGGGTGCTCTATCCAACGACACCTTAAGTGAATTCTTCCAGCTTTGGGATGAAACGAGGGTGATTTCACTACAACGAGCGAGAAGACAAGATCGGATGCAAGCTTTTGACGACGGCGCGTTTACGATCTCATCGGCTTACAACATGTTCTTCCTGGCGACAAAGACCTACGACTATGGAGAACTTATATGGAAATCCAAGGCGTCATTGAGGGTTCGATTCTTTATGTGGCTGGCACTCAAGGGTCGATGCCTTATAGCTGACAACCTAGCCAAGAGGAACCGGCCGCACGTGAACCCGTACTTGCTGCCGGCGCGAAGAGGAGACCCGCCAACATTTGCTCACAACCTATGATTACTCGTCAATAGTTTGGCGAAACTAAGAACGTGGTGCGGCATCGGCTTTACAACTCCGGTGGAAAGTGGAATGCCTCGAATGAGTGGTGGATTGAGACATGGCAAAATTTTCGGATGAGCTACGGGACTACATTCGACACCTATTTATGCTTATCGGTTGGCATATTTGGAAAGAGAGAAACACACGGGTTTTCCAACGGAAGACTAAAATGGTGAACGAGTTGGCGGCGGAGATAAACGATGAAATCATGATCCGGAGAGCTGCCGACATTTTTGAGCAAGTGCGATGATTGAATTTTGTCGGCACAAGAAGGGAACCCGAGGCTATGGTGTAAGTTCAAGTGCCTTAATTTGGTTTTGGTGATTAATGACAAATCTAATTACGTGAGACTAACGTTTTTATGAGCTTATCTTTGACTAGTCTCATTTGGATACGAAAATAAAAATGATGAGAGGTTATTTCCGATAATAAGATGTGGTAGACAAGCGTCCTTTTGCGATGGATCTCAATCATGACGAGGATGAAATGCATGGAGATAAAACGATATGTATCACTTCTTATCTCCTACTTTTTAATAGGTTCATATATATGATTTCCATGTTATTGTTATAAAGTATGAGACTAATGATTACTTGAGCCTTATCTTATTTAGTCTCCTTTACTTTGAGAACATGGAGATCATGAAGGTATGTATTTTTGTTTGTCTTTATCATTGCTACATGTCTTCTCCATGTGTATAGGATAAACCACCTTGGTTTTTCTTTACTTATGCATACACTTGCCTCTCTTGTATATTTCTTTGTATGCATATACTTAGGGGAGCAAATCCTATATATTTATTATGCATGTTCTAGATACATGTTGTTTACCTATTATTGATATCGGATCTTTACACTTGAGTTTGCATACGAGTATATGATACTTGTGGTGTTAATGAATACTCAACAAACATATCCATATTTTTCATATGCACCGGTTGATCATCAAGTGAAGGATGACAACCAATTTATTGAGACTAATGTTTTTCTTTGAGTTGTACAAATAAATATGTCAAATTGTGATGAGGCAAATGGATGACGCCATTGGTTGATGGTCACCAAACTAAGGACATCGCCATGTTGACAAGAATTAAGTCAAGCTTGTAATGAGAAGAAAGTCATGATAAAGAATGGACGAAGACCTCAAGCATAAACATGGTTCAGCCGAATGGTCACAAGTGTTGATCTCGGCTCAAGCTTGACCCCAAGTTGGATGGCGCAAGGCAAAGGTATAATGAAGCTAAGAATGTTTTCTTAGTCTTTTCCGGTCTTGGTGTTTAGTGTAGACCGGATTTGCTAGATAGACGCCGTACTATCAAGAGGGGTCTATGAAGCGAGCATGTGGATGATCTTGTGCCATACTAGTTCATATGCATATAGGTGCATTTTGTGGGCTTGTCTAGCCAAGTGTGATGAGTTTTCTCAAGTCCCAAACAAAAAGAGAAGTGGATATATCCTATAGGTTTGGGTAGCCTCATGTGGTTTTATCCAGGTGAAGTATCCCTTGGAGTGTGAGCCCTTTATCCCTGTTTTAAGTTGTGTTTCTTGGATGTATTGTTTATGTGTTGGATAGACCTTTGAATAATCTTTTCATAGAGTCCAAGAACGTCAAATTCCGATACCCGAGTCAAGAGATATCGTCGTTTTACTAACGGTGTGCTGTGCTGAAAAGTGACCTGCGGTCTGACCGGGGCTATAGGGAGGTCTGACCGGCCGTTACCCACCGGTCTGACCGGTCGGGTGGATGCCGTTTGTGCACTTGATCCAGAGCCGCCTGAGCCGAGGCCGGTATGACCGAGCCCCTGACGGTCTGACCGAGCCGAGGCCGGTCTGACCGGCCGCTACATTGCGGTCTGACCGGCCAGGCTGAGTGGGCTCAATGATTGCCCTGTAACGACTAGTTTTCTAGCCGTTACAAAGTAGTCTGGTCTGACCGGCCACCCTATGGAGGTCTGACCGGCGGTGCACAGAGTTGTGGTATTTCGCCTCCAACGGCTAGTTTTTGTGAGTTGGGGTATAAATAACCCCTCATTGGCTGCAAGGGGGAACTCTTGGCACTCACTTCATTTGCATACACCCCTTACATCTCTCCCACACTCACTTGAGCTAGTGTTCATCCATTTGTTGTGGTTGAGGGTTGATTTAGCCAAGAGCCAAGTGCATTGCTTCATTGTAGAGCTAGTGTGGCACTTGATCATCTCCGAGCCGCGTCATTGCCTTTTACTCTTGGAGGTTGCCGCCTCCTAGACGACTTGTGGAGGAGTTGCTCGGTGACCTCTCCGAGAAGATTGTGGAGGAGGCCCGACGCCGATTTTGTGAATGGTTTGGAGTTCACCACCCTCGGAGCGAAGGAAGAACTACCCCTAGTGATCGAGGCTTGGGTAGTCCTCTCCGTGGGTCGGCTCCCACCTTGCCCACCCCTTGACGAAGGGGGCGTGCAGTGGCTTCGTGGTTGAGCGGTGAAGTTGGGCTCGCCTCAACAGGGATTAGGAAACCGGCGAGTTTCTGAACCTCGGGTGAAAAATTCCTTGTCTCTTGTCTCATTTACTTATTGCAATTACTTTTGTATAATTTATTTTTGTAGAGACATATTTGAGCCATTATCACCCTAGGTTTACAAAACATAACTTAGTTGCTTAGTTAGACTTGTTCCTCATGAAGCCTAGCAACTTAGGTTAGTTTTGATTTAGTGCCACTTAGTTTTAAATCGCCTATTCACCCCCCTCTAGTCGACATCTCGATCCTACATGTGGTTGCGGCGTTGCCTGAGTTCTTTTTTTCTTCCCTGTTCCTTTTGTAGCTTATGCTAGTCTTGTGATTACAAGATTTGCGCGACACCCTTAGTGTGGTTTTTAAAAGCTTTTGTAACTTTTTCTCCCCTGTCATAATAAAAAATTGGTTGGCCTTCTGTGGCCTTCTCGGCAAAAGACTACAAGAAAAATTGGTTGGTGGGCCGGTTTTCGATGGCGGCGTAGATAGGAGGTGAGGCGTGCAGCTCCGGCTCGGCGAACAGAGGAAGCGGTGCGGCATGCTTGGGCCAAGGAGAGGAGGCAAGTAGAAAGAGCGACAAAGAGGAAGAAGGGGATTGATCTGGTTTTCTTGACCATTGTTTGACTGTTTTTTTGGCTGCAAAGGAAGCCGGTCCAGTTTTTTGGAGAAAAAAACCGGTTCGGTCCAGCTGGTTTAGTTGGTGGGTCAACAGTCAGGGCAGATCAATTTGACCAAGGCGACAGTCAGTTGAGTTGTTTATCATCGAGGGCGGCGATGATGGCTTCCAAATTTGAGGTGGTGAAGTTCGATGACACTGAAAATTTTGTTCTCTGGCAAATAAGGGTGAAAGATCTGTTGACACAACAAGGGATATCCAAGGCTCTTGGTGAGACGAAACTGGAGAAGATGAATGATGCCAAGTGGGAGGAAATTAGGCGCTTGCGATGATCCGATTGTGTCTCTCGGATTCGGTCATGTACCATGTCATGGAGGAAGATTCACCGAAGATAATTTGGGACAAGTTGGCAACCCAAGATATGTCTAAGTCGCCGACAAGTAAATTGTATCTGAAACAACAACTGTATGGTTTGCAGATGCAAGAGAAGTCAGACCTTAGAGGGCACGTGGACATCTTCAATTAGTTGGTCACAGATCTAAGTAAGTTAGATGTGAAACTAGAGGATGAAGACAATGCTATGATTCTTCTGAGCTCTTTGTCGTTGTCTTAGGAACTTGTGGTAACTACTCTGACGTATGGTAAGGATACCATCAAGACCGAGGAGGTAATTTCGGCATTGCTTGTGCAAGATTTGAGAAGATCAAATAAAAACGATGCAACCGAGGCTTCTCATGGTGAAGATTTGCTGGTCAGGTTAAAGAATGATAATGAGGCGGGCTCGTTGAAGAGCAAAGGGAAGAGGGTCATACGTTGCTTTAAGTGTAATGACGTTGGGCATATTAAGTAGGATTGTCCGTTGCTTGAAGAAAAGATAAGTGCAATTGCAAGATTAGCCTCATAGTGATGACTCGGATAGTAGCAAGTCATGAGCTTCTCATGGTGTCTAACAGGAAGTCTAGTGAAGATTGGCTATTGGACTCGAGTAGTTCCTATCATGTGACATCGAAGTGGGAGTGGTTCTCTTCATACAAATCTGGTGAGTTTGGTGTTGTTCACTTGGGCGATGCCACGAGGTATCGTGATGTTGGAGTGGGTGATGTCAAATTCAAGATGTATGATGGAAACGAGATGCTACTTCGGGATGTGAGACACGTGCCAGAGCTAAGGAGGAGTCTAATTTCGCTTGGGAGCCTACATGAGACAGGGTGGTTGTATCAAGTGGATTCTGATAGAAAGACCATGAATATCATGAAGGACGGAAAGACAGTTATGACCAGTGAGAGGACAAGCTCATGTTTATACAAGTTACAAGGGAGTGTTGTTGCAGGTGGAGTCATGGAATATGGATATGCTGGTATTGTTGTGCACAATTCTGAAAATGGCAAGCTTTGTGTAGGCTCATCGGGCAACTCGGCGTGAGCGGCGGAAGAACCAACTCAAGTCCTGGTACACGGAGGTTCGAGCAAGTAATAATTCAGGTTGGCGTGACATATTCGTCAAGGTGGAGTTTGTTAGAGTTTGTGTCGAATATGTGTATAAAGTCGGTTACAGTTTAGGACTTGAGTTATACTAGGTTTTAGGAATAAAATAAGAGTCAAACTCTATCCTAAGTTCCCTCTTAAATAGAGAGGCACACCGGTTGTAACCGCAAGACAACAATAGCATAAGATTGGGTACGACTGGTTGGTGGCCTAGCCGGTGGAGGGTTGTGGATATCTGGATACACTGTAATATGCTGAATCGGGGAGGAGCACCCGTAATCAGTGCCCCGGGAATGTAGGTTTCGACTGAACCTTGTTAACAAATATCGTGCCTCAGTGTTGTCATTGTGTTTGGATTTCCTATGACGTTTCTTCGGTATTTGGTTCTCGATGTGTTATCGGGGCCGGTTTCGTAACATATTGGGTGATGACTTCTCTCATTTTTAAGTCGTGCTCCGTCATCATTAGTTACCTATGTAAGACTAAACCTAACAAATTGAATAGTAGCAATGAAGTACTTTTACTCCATCGATCAAACCAAGAAGGCAGTAAGGAATCTCATATAGGAAACGTATATGGACATCAGACGACGGTCCCAGATAAAATACGGAAAACATCAAGATGCATGATTCAGTGAAAGAAACGTTGATCATCGATGGATATGTGGCATGCACCTTGACCTTAGTCCCTCACAATCGAGGAGCAGGACTCTGGACTCTGGACTCTGGTTAATAGCAAAGCAGGATTCTTATTACTTTTTCTCTCTCTTGCGTTTTGGTTCTTTGTGTTTTTTTTTCTTGCGGGGGCACCAAAGGCCAGAACGTCCACTGGCTTACGCTATTCAATAGAGCGTCCATATCTGGACGCTACCCAACTCAGCGTCCATCTAAATAGTAGTGTCGTTGTGGAAGGATTTGCTAAATTATCGCCTCGTTTTCGCCAGCTCAGACTAGGGCCGATCTGCTCATAATGTGCTGCAGTTGGTAAGGAAATCTCCCATCTAAATTGAATGAACAAACCTAATCAAGACCAAGGATGAGTTGACCTAATTATTGGCATTACTACGTAGGCATGATTTGAGTTTGACTTACCGTAATAAAAAAATAGAGAGTGTTTAACCGTGCTTCAACTTCAAACTCTACTATGAAATTTGTGGAATGTAGCTTCATCTTACTAATTTATTTTATCGAAGTGTTGAAGTGTTTCATCTAGATTTAGTTGTGGAGTGAAGCGTTTAGGCTTCAGCTTCACTCAAGACCTTGCCAAATACCCCGTAATTGAGCATCAATATCAACACCCATTGTCCCCATCTTCCTCATTTCCGCTTGCATCTCTCACAAGAACGCGCAGAAGGTGATCATGGCGGAGCTGTAATAACTCTAGGATCACTAGGCACCGATGCTAATAGGGTTTATGCGGTAGATCGATAGTAGCACAATCGAGAGAAAGAGGGAATTAGGTTACCGGTGGAGTGAGAACTTGAGGGCTGTCCGTCGGCCATGGTGGTCGCGCCGACGTCGAGTGTTGGTGTGGATGTCGTGGGGCGCGGTGGTGGCGCTTCCCGTCGCCATCGCGCCCCGCTGTTAGATCGGCTAGGGTTTGTGGGTGAGGCTTGGCGGCGGCAGCGATTCTCGTGTCGTGTGCCGCCCGCCCTCACCCCTTTTATATGGCGCAGCGACAGGGCCCACCACCACAAGAGGCCGGGCGCCCGATCAGCGCGGTCAAGGATCCCCGTTGGGCCGTTGGGCCCAACGGGAGGAGATCAATTCTAACATTCTCCCCTTGATCTATTTACTATTACTTTTAACCTTTTTCTGTTTCATCACAAATTAACGCATAGAGCATATCTCATCGTCATGGTCAATCGTCGTTAGATTCAATAGCCACTATACACATCTCTGTTCATAAACAGATACTTTATACTTTAACTTTTGGGCCCTGAGTCCAGAATCATAAGGCTTCCCTTAAACCCATGCCGGCTACATGTTCCTTGAACAAATTGGGTGGTAGACCTTTCGTTAGCGGATCTGCGAGCATTTTTTCCGTCTTTATATGCTCGAGACTTATTGTTTGATCCCAGACTTTATCCTTCACAACATAACATTTTATGTCAATGTGTTTGGCAGCACCACTTGACTGATTGTTGTGAGAGTACAGTACTGCAGGTTCATTGTCGCAGTATAACTTTAGTGGTTTCTCATACTGTCAACCACTCTCAAACCAGGTATGAACTTCTTTAGCCAGTTCACCTGCCCCGTGGCCTCATAACATGCTATAAATTCGGCATACATTGTAGACCCTACAGTGATGGTCTGTTTAGAGCTTTTCCATGAAATAGCTCCCCTTGCAAGAGTAAACACGTATCCGGATGTTGACTTTGTTTTATCTGTGGCAAAATCAGAGTCTGAATAACCCACTATTTGGAGTGAGTCAGATCTTCTGTATGTCAACATAAGGCCTTTCGTTCCTTGCGCATATCGCAGGACTTTCTTTACCAATTTTCAGTGCTCTGGGCCTGTTTTGAAATCTGCCAAGTAACCCGGTGACAAAAGATAAGTCAGGGCGTGTGCACACTTGTGCATACCGTAGGCTTCCTACACCAAGTATATGGCTTTGACTTCATTTCATCGAGCTCAAATTTATTTCGGGGCATTGCCATTCCCCATATCTTTCGCCCTTCACTATAGGAGCGGCGTAGTAATCGCATTTCGACATGTTGAATTTCTTCAATACTTTTCTATATATCCCTTTTGAGACAATCCCAGTGCGTACTTTCTTCTATCTCGATGAATTTCTATACCCAAAACATATGACGCTTCACCAAGATCTTTCATGTCAAAGTTTAAGGACAAGAAATCTTTTGTTCCCTGTAGAAGACTAACATCACTACTTGCCGTAGGATGTCATCCACATACGTAATCAAGAATATGAATTTCCCATTCTTGAACTTTGTATAAATGCGCTTGTCCTTAACGTTTTCTTGAAACCAAATTTCTTTATGGTTCCATCAAACTTCAAGTACCACTGTCTCGAAGCTTGCTTTAATCCATAAATGGATCTCTTTAATCGACATCCCATATTCTCTTTTTCTTTCATGACAAAACCTTTCGGTTGTGCCATATAGACTCTTTCTTCTAAATCTCCATTTAGAAATGCCGTTTTTACATCCATTTGATGTAATTCCAAGTCGTAATGTGCCACTAGTGCCATTATTATTCGAAAGAATCTTTACAAGAGACTGGAGAAAACGTCTCATTGTAATCAATTCCTTCTCTTTGTGTGAATCCTTTTGCCACAAGTCGCGCCTTAAACTTTTCTATATTCCCTCCGGAGTCACATTTTGTTTTGTAGACCCATTTACAAAGATATCTGTTTTGGCTCCTTCAGAATTTCCTCCAAATCCCAAACGTCATTTAATTTCATGGATTTCATTTCATCTTCCATGGCTTCCACCATTTGGATGAGCGGGCGCTTCTCATGGCCTCTTCATATGAGGCGGGATCATCCTCTATATGAGATTCTTCGTGTTATACACCCGATAATCATCGTGTATAGCTTTTCTTCTTACTCTTTCGGACCTTCTAGGGCCTCAACATTTGGCACATTTTCTCGTTTGAGACTCTTGTGAAGTCTCCCGATTTGACACATCTTCTATTTGAGGCCGTTGTTGCTCCTCCTCATGTGTGGTAGTGTTTTCTGATGGATCCTGAAAGACAGGTTCCTCATTTCTATTCGTTTCCACCACAGGAGAGCTAACATCAGGTGTTGGAGCCGCAACGTCAGGCATTGCAGGCGCAACATCAACAGTAGTGAGAAGAAAGGTTCCCGAATCGTCGAAGTGGGTATAGATTCCCGCTTCTCCTCAAGATCAATCACTCGAGCTACCGTGCTCCCCTTATCATTTCGTCTTCCAGAGAAGACATGTCTCGTTTCCACAAACTTTGTATAACTGTTCGGACAAGAGAAACGATAACCTTTCGATCCGTCAGGATAGCCAATGAAATGACAACTGACTGTTTTGGGATCCAATTTCCCGATGTTTGGGTTAAATACTTTAGCCTCCGCAGGACTCTCCCACACACGGAGGTGAGCTAGCGAGGGTACTCTTCCGGTCCACAGCTCATACGGTGTTTTGGGCACCGATTTGCTAGGTACTCTGTTGAGAATATGAACGGCGGTTTTTAACGCCTCCATCCATAAACCCAATGGTAGGGTGGAGTAGCTCATCATGCTGCGCACCATATCCATTAAGGTACGGTTACGCCGTTCAGCCACCCCATTCTGTTGAGGCTCACCCGGTGTAGAATATTGGGCGACTATGCCATTTTCCATTAGAAACTTTGCAAAAGGTCCTGGGACTTGTCCATAAGGAGTATGCCGACCGTAGTACTCCCCCCACGATCGGATCTTACTATTTTAATCTTTTTATCATGTTGATTTTCAACTTCAGCTTTGAATACTTTGAATTTATCCAAAGCTTCCGATCTTTCTTTAATTGGATAAATATAACCATATCGGGAGTAATCATCTGTGAATGTTATGAAAGAGTCATAACCATCCACACTTTTTACAGGAAATGGACCACAAATATCTGTGTGAATGATCTCTAATGTTCCTGCACTTCTATTTGCACCTTTTTTAATGTGCTTTGTATATTTTCCTTTGATGCATTCTATGCATTGTTCTAAATCTGAGGACTCCAGTGGAGGAAGAATTTCATTCTTAACTAGTCTGTCTATTCTCCCCCTCGAAATGTGGCCTAAATGACAGTGCCACAATTTCGATGAGACATTAGGAGTTTTCTTTCTTTTCTTATTTTCTTTTGTCAACGAGGACTCATCATTCACATCATTTGCATCATTGCATAGAACATTCACACTTTCATGCATAGGCAGCATGTAAAGTTTGTCTCGTCGGAAAGCGAGACCCACACATTCATTATTATGAATTATGCGACATTGTACTTTATCAAAATAACAATAATAGTCATCTTCTGCCAAACATGGCACACTAATTAAGTTTCTATGCAAAGATGGGACATAAAAAACATCTCAGAGTGGAAGGATAAAGCCGTTATCAAGTTTGAGATTGAGATTTCCGACGGCTTCAACTTTCACTTCAACTCCATTTGCGACTTTAACGTTGCTTTCGCTTCTTTGCGTAGTCCTCGTCAAATGGAATCCCCGTAAGGAATTGGAGGCATGAATAGTTGCTCCGAATCGATCCACCATGTGGATTTGGAATAACTAGCATACAAGGATTCATTTACAAAAGTGATAAAATTCTCACCTTTCTTTGCCATTATCATCTTTAAAAAATCAGGACAATCTTTCTTGAAATGCCCTTCCTTCTTACAAGATGCATAATCGGTTTGTCCCCACCGTAAATTGCGGGAGCTTGCGGCGGTTGGGTGGGCGATTTCCATCGTGGGGTGGCTGGCATCTCCCATCACAACAAGGCTCTTCAACCATGGCTTCTCCCTCCTGGCCGACAAGTCCGAGAAGCCGAGGGACCCGGAGGCCCGGATTGTGCCGCGGCCGGCGCCGGCTGGAGCACGCAGAGAGGATCCCTCCTGAGAAGCAGCAGCTAAGGGCAGACCTGGAGCAGTGGGCATGCAGCCTTCGCTCCGCCTTCTACGATGTCAAGGACATCCTGGACGTCGCTGATTACAGCCGCCTAAAGAACAAGGTTGTTTAGGAGATGAGATGGTCCAACCCTGGTACCATCGAATAGTAAGGATGCTTTGTGGTACCAGGGTTGGACCCAAGCCCTGGATCAACTGGGCCATGACCTATGGCCTGGGCCTAAAGGACTATGGGCTTAGACTAATTTTCACAATGCTAAGTCTAATATGGGCCAAAATGGGCTGGGCCATCACTGGACTTGGCCCAAGGCTGGATCCAACCCACCATGAAGCAATAGGTGATTGTGAACAAAGCAAGTGTTATTCAGTGATTAGCATCTACGGCATTGCTGGTTCTGGGAAGACAACGTTAGCCCAACATGTCTGCAGTTATGAAAAGACGGACAACTACTTTTTCCCCGTCATGTGGATTTATGTTTCACCAGGTTTCAGTGTGGACAAAATTTATCAAAAGATGCTCGAGGCAGCTACAGGGAAGCCATCCGGTGAGTTCAGTAATCTTGACACCCTACTGATGAAGTTAGAGGCAGAACTAACTGGCAAAAGATTCTTACTTGTATTAGATGACATATGGCATGAGAAGGATGCAAGTGCACAGGACAAACTAAATCAACTACTTTCTCCATTGAAGGTAGGGAAGAAAGGGAGTAAGGTACTGGTCACAACTCGATTCAGAGATGTAGCAATGTCTCTTGGTTCTCAGAGAATTATTCCAGTACCTAACTTCAACGAGGATGATTTCTTCAAACTTTTCATGCACTATGCACTTGATGCTGTGAGTCTTGATGTCCAGAAACATTTCATACCATTGGAAGGGAGATTGTGAAAAAGCTTAAGGGGTCGCCATTAGCAGCAAGAATTGTAGGATCTCGACTACGCAAACATTTAGATGCTACTGTTTGGACAAGAGTAGGAGATCAGCACCTGTTGACTGATACCATGGGAGCTCTGTGGTGGAGCTACCAACACCTGAATGTACAGGTTAGGCGATGCTTTGCATATTGCAGCATGTTTCCCCAAGGATACAAGTTCAAACGTGATGAGCTAGTTGACTTATGGATGGCAGAAGGCTTTATAAAGACCACCGATTCGGCTGAGCAAATGGAAGTTGTAAGTCAGAGCTACTTCAATGAACTGGTGTCATGCTCATTCCTGCAACCAAAGGACATTTTTGGCAGTAAGAATAAGTGGTTCACTATGCATGATTTGTTGCATGAATCAGCCGTGATGGTTGGCGGAACTGATTGCTTTCGAGTTGAAAGTAGTGACATGAAAGAAATCCCCCTGATGTCCGCCATCTTTTGTCTGCTCTAATGATCAAACGAAGTTTACGGAAAATATTTACAAATTGAAAAATTGCGCACGCTGATACTAATTACAACTTTTGGTGAACTGGGGATAACCATAGAAGAACTTGAGGGCATGCTGAAGAAATTAAAGAAGCTGCGAGTGGTGCATGTAGATGTCCAAGGACAAATGGTGACAATCCCGGGATGCATTTGTGAGTTGAAGCATCTACGATTTCTTACAATCCACAGCCCCTGGTCAGAGAAGGTACATTTGCCCAAAAATTGGACACAACTTATCATCTGCAAATCCTAGAGCTCTGTGGTGCAGGTGTCTTAGACTTCTCCAACGTCCAAAACATGAGCCACCTGATTAGTTTGCGTGACATTAGGAACTCTGGTTTTGTATTTCCAAACTCTAATGTTCCAGGCTTTCCTAGCATTGGGGAACTGAAATCACTTCGAGAATTGAGTGACTTTAGAGTGAGAAAGGACGAGAGGTATCAGCTGAAGCAGCTCAAGAGCATAAATCACCTTCGCGGCAGGCTGAGAATCAGTGGCCTTGAAAGTGTAGAAAGCAAGGAGGAAGCTCTAGAAGCGAAGCTTACTGACAAGAAGTTCCTCTCCTCATTGTCATTTGAATGGTCACAGTCTAGTCCAGAGCAGCATAGTTGCGCTAGAGACCTGCAACGGCAAGTAGAGATATTTGAAGGCCTATGTCCACCGTCACAGCTCACAGAACTGGAAATACAACAGTACAATGGACTGAGATGCCCAAGTTGGTTGTCGTCTGAAAATCAGAATGGTTTACTTAGGAACCTGCAAGATCTCCAACTCTGTCGATGTTACAATCTCGAACATCTTCCAGAAATAGGCGAGCTTTTCGTTTGCCTTCGCCGCCTCAAACTCGTTGGTTTTCCCAAACTGAAAAGAATGCCAAGACTCCCGAGCACACTGGAGAACCTGCACATTCAACAGTGTAAGGCCCTTGTGATGACATGTAGCGAAGATGTGAACATGATAAGATCACTCTTTGTTGAGATAGCAACTCAAATTGTGCCATCTCTGAATATTTCTGCAACTGAAGTAGTAGAAATTGACAGGTTTGCTGGTTAGCAGCCTGACAGGTTTGACAAAATCTTATGTGACATTTTCGGCAGATGTGGTAGCTTGCCTGGTGAGCTTATCCGTGGCCATATAAGAGAGCAAGATTACTCCGATCTTACAGTTGCTGCAACAGTTCTTGATAGGCTCATTATCTCATACTGCTTTGTCACAAACACAGTCCTGCACCATTGCTTGAGAGGCTCTACAAACCTGGTTAGCTTGAACCTCAGGTGTCTTCCCTTTCTGATAGCAATCCCTTGTGAGGTGATGGAGTCCATGGCTAAGCTCTCTGACCTCTCCATTGAAGACTGCCTTCAGTTTACTCACTTGGAAGGCCTGAACAATCTCAGTAGACTGCAAAGCCTCACCATTGCCATGTGCCCCAACCTTAGGGCCCTTGGAGAAGATGAAAAAGTGAGAAGTCTACATGTTCTTGCCATTGATGACATACCCCTTGTGCCACAGCTTCTGTCAAGAGAAGGCTGCTCATCACTATGGAGCATTAGAATCGACCAATCGGAGGAGCTGAGGAGAGAAGATATCTTGGAGCAGCTTACTTCACTGACATCCCTTGATTTCAGTTGCTGCAATTGGAACAGATTGCCAGAGAATTTGGCGAACCTGACATCTCTTGAGAATTTGCGTTTGGATTACTGCAAAAAGATCCAATCACTTCCAGAACTGCCTACGTCTCTAAGGTCTTTTGAGGTCGAGGATTGCGATGCATTGTTCATGAAGAGCTGCCAGAAGGCTGGAGATCCAAATTGTCAAAAGATCTCTCATGTTCCGGTGAAAAGATTTTCATCTTCTCCCTAGAAATTATTATGTGTGCACTTCAGGCTTACTGTTTTACTTCAGTCCAATACAAGTGTTTGGGTCAAGTACTTCCAATGTATGATGTCAATCTTGCAGTTGTTCATAATGTATTATGAAATAAACTAATGGTTGAAGTTGTAAGTTAAAGATCATGTAAAAAACTTATATCATCGGCCGAGCTTTTCCTCGGTGTGAGAGGTGTTGTTTTCTTTTTGTTCTCTTGTATATGTTTTGCTCTCTTCTTAATGAAATGACAAGGGTCGTTAGTGATTTCAATTGTTGCAGGATCTCTTCTCCTCTTAGCTCCACCGAATTATGAATTCTAAGCCACATAATTGATGAACGTGCTAAATCGCAGTTTGTTAGCCTCTTGTACGGTCGTAATGGAGCAATTTATAATGGAGACGTATTCCAGGCTACAGAGATCATTTAGGCCTTGTGAGTTAAGTGGAGGCAATCCGCAATCTTGATTCTGCCAAGCCTACTTAGAGGCTTTGTCACCTCGGATGATGTCATGTCTACAAATTCACGAACTTGAATTTCAAATTGAATGTGTATTAAACCTCTATCCAAGACTGACCAGGATAGACAGATGACAAAATTGACATACAGATCCACATCTTATAAAACATGATAAAAGTTTTACAAATGCAGCAGAAAGTAAAAGTGAGCTAAATTAGACAACTTGACAAACGCAGCATGGCGATTCCACTCTACGACATCCTCGATAGCAATGACAAAGCCTACTCCTCTCGAGTAACCTCTACCCGAGTAGTACTCCAGCTCGGTGTGAGAAATATAAAGTAAGACCGAGTACTACCTGTACTCGTAAGTCATACCAAGAGAAGGTATGATGCAAGTAATTCCAAAGAAGGCTAGCGGTTCTTTTGCATAAAATAGACATTTAAAAGCGTAGTTGAAAGTAGTAAAAACGGTTCAATTTAATTAAGCAATATTAAACATCACTGTCCAACGCTACATCACGTTGTGACAGATCCAACCATCTACCTGAACTATGTCAGTTTCATTAAGTCAAATTATTAACGGTGTGACTAATCATGGTGAATCTAGTTGATCGCCCATAACTGTGGGTATGACTATTCGAATAGTTTTACTCTGATCAGAGGTATACAACTGTACCCATAAGACATAGTCCCACGACACGTTTTCATGCGCCGACATGCCACCATGATTTACCGGAAAGGAACTGTGACAGGACCCTTCACATAACCCTCCCTAACCAAGCATAACACACTCCAGGTTTCGCCCCTACCCTTAAAACCAAGGTAGCCAACCCCTCTTATGCCTAGGTGAATCCACAAGCCACGTAGACCGTCGTAGGACCTATCCAAACTCTATCATGCTCACCTTGCCTAGGTACGTAAAAACATTACACATATTTTAGTTGAATTAATACCGGGATAGTACATATCCATAATTGTCATTATTGATCAAAGATGTATAATGTTGGTGTCATTCCCATAGTAAGCTAGTTAATCTAAGCATGGCGAACCATTTTCTAACCCAATCATCTAGTCATATTAATTTTCAATTTATCAATGACACAGGGTAACCAAGATATACATCTAATTCACCTATATACATGTTTGTCAGGGTAATATATGATTGAATAATCTATATTGTCAAGAAAGTGCACCAGCCAAACTGTGAAAAAGGAGGAAGGCAACCCCTTGGTGAAGATGTAAACATACTGCAAGATGGTTGGAACATGAAGAACCCGATCAATCCCAAGTGACACCTTCTCACGAACAAAATGCAAATCGATCTCAATGTGCTTGGTGCGCTGATGTTGCACCGGGTTCAATGAGAGGAAGATAGCATTGACGTTATCACAATAGACGACGGTAGCCTTGGAGGGGGAATGTAACGCATGAAGGAGTCGAAGCTAGAAAGACTTAGCAACAACATTAGCGACGGTATCCATCCTCTGCATTGGATCGGGAGGCGGTATTTTGGCGCTTGGATGACCAGGAGATGAGATTGACACCCAAAAACATGGCATAACCCGAGGTGGATTTGAGTGTATCGGGACAACCTACCCAGTCGGTGTCAGAGTAAGAAAGAAGATCCAAAGCCAAAGAGCAACTGAGATGGAGACTGTGATCCAAAGTGCCGAGGATGTAGTGCAGGATGTGCTTGATCGCAGCAAGGTGAGGTTTGCGTGGATCGTGCATATGAAGGCACACTTGCTGAACTGCATAAGCAATGTCTATACAAGTAAAGGTGAGGTACTGTAGTGCACCAGCCAAACTGTGATAGTTAGTTTGTTGACGTGAAATTTGTCGTTTACGCGATGTCCTGAAAGATTTGCTTCACTTCAGTGTAGGTCCTATTAATTTTGGGTTCAGGGTGTACCAGTTAGTTTGATCCTACAACTAACAAGATATGCAAATACAATGTTAGATAGCGATGGCTGATCGGCCAATAGGCTGATAAGATATCGTATTGCCAACCGATGCTACAAGAATCGGCTATGATTGGTGGAGTTTAGAATATAAGAAAATAATGTGCATTGGCATGACTTAGATTAAATATAATTACTACCAATATTCCTTTAATAAAGTCAACCTTGATAGATCAAACCCAATCGAGACAGTATAAGATTGAAGATAACAAATGTATCTGCTATGTGATTATATGGTCTAAGAAACTAGCCGATGAACCATGATTTGATCAAAACCTTATATTATCGGCTTGAAAAGGTTAAGTTTTTCTATAAAGCAATCAAAGCAACTTATATCGGCTTATAGGCAAATAACATGCAATCAATAACTTAACCTTTTCTTTATTACAATCAATTTTGATAGATCGACTCAACCGAGATAGTATAAAATTGCTAGTAACAAAAATTAGATAAGTTAGAGATTAAATATATTTGAGCAATAGCCGATAAAGCACTTTTATCGGTAAGTAGATAACGTATCGGCTAGAACTCCAATACAACCTTATACAAAAATATCAAACTTAATTAAATCTATTAAACAAGCCACGTTCTTATTAGATCAAACCTAATCGAGGTAGTGTAAGATCGATAACAAGCTTGGTAGATTTAAATGATTGACATATTTTTGTATAAGATGATTGATATAATAGATCAAGCAAAGAAAGCAAGCAATCTATACCATAACCGATATATCGATAGGCAACGTGAGTAAAAACCAACCAAGATGTCGGACCTAATCGATGAAGTACTAACTTGGCCGATACAAGCAAAGTTTATGGAACTTACTTTCTTGCCATAGATCAAACTTAACCGATACAACCCAAACTAGAAAACTAAGAACTCGTCGAAAGTAAAACTAAGGTAAAAATGTGCCGAAAGTTATGTATTGAATCGTTGTTAGATTACAAAAGGCTCGGATGTACATATTTATACTCATAGGTTATACTAAGTCCGACTCTATTACGATCAGATCAATACAGGACTCTTATCTCTAATCAAAGAAACTATTATTATAACTCCGACTCAGACACGACTCCGATCGGCTAACAAACAAAGGAAACTATCCGAGTCCGATTCTAACACAACTCGATCGGCTCAGAACTCTATAACAAATATAAAAACTAAGATATGCCTTCGATACCATGAAAGTTTGATGCAAATCCAAACAAACTTGCCAACCGAATCTTCGTAATCACGACAAGAATTCCATCCTTGACCCAATCTTGACTGACAGTAAATTACCCAATTTTGCCATTAGCACAGCTGGATCACCCACAAGACGACCATCGGTACCAGAGAGCTTGGCAGAAGTATCAACTAGAGTGGACCATGGTTTGCAGTCAACCATGCCTGCACACTTAAGGATATGCAAATTGTACTGCCACTGACAGAGGAAGAGGCCAGATGACTAACGATTGACTGTGATGCCCAAGAATGATGTAGGTCACCCAAGTCTTTCATGGAGGACTTTGACTAGAGGGCCATCATGCCAATATAGCACTTCACCTTATAATATTTCAAGGGTATCGAATCTCAGGGAACGTGTGTGTATATCTAGGAATAAGATTCTATCCTAGGACAACAAGAGAGGGTAGGCTTAGGCTAAAGAGGATTTCTTTGGATTAATTAACTAAACGTAAGTTAAAGTTAAAACTTTATCGATTGCTTCGGGCACCGGTTCACCCCTGGTCTGCCAAGAAACTCTGGCTTGTAGCTTTATGATGCCCGAACATGGAGGGATACAAAAAACGGATAGGACTGTCACCACCTACCACCTACCTCACTTTCCATGGAACACACAACAAATGAAGGTAAGCGCTAACCTAGATATAATGCCTAAGCTATTGATTACTACTCTAGCCTTCCTTCTTTATCTAGAGTCCTAGGACTAAAGCACTTAATATAAATACTAAGTGACGAACCCGCAACGATGAGAATATATCTTACTTATGTAAGCTAATTAAATACCAAAAAAATCTTGAATACTTACTTTATTAGAAGAAGCATCAGTGGAGGTACAAGCGAGGAGAGAGTGACGACAACTTCGGCACTCCTCCAGAACTTCTCCTCACTCTCTACCTATTTTCTCCACTACTAAAGTGATGTCTAAAATATAAAAGTGAGATGTACTCCACTTTGTTGTGCATTCGAGAATGAATTGAGCTCCTCCTTTTATACCTTGCTTATGACGGTTGGAATAATGGTTGTGGAGGTCGGTTCACCCACAACTGCCATCACCATTCAATGAGCAGCTACCACGTGCAAGGAGGTGGCCGCGGGCGCCAAGGGTGGTTCCGCCGAAATAGCCCACCGCCTTCAGTCACTGACCTTCTTCAGGGGAGGCTGACAGGTGGGCCCTTATGACGGTGTATCGTGGATTAGCCCAAATTAAGTTGGTTTTGATCGTCATGGGGGCCCTCCAATCCTTGTGTTCGCATATGATTGGATGGAGGTACATTTCATCACGTGGCAGGTGTAAATTCATCCAAAATTTCCTACATACAAATATTGACCAATAGTAGTGGAAAAGGTTAGTAATAAACCCCTATTACTATATTTGATGTTATATTTTGCATTCCTTTATGCAGGAGTTGATGGTCAAAGTTAGTACTTAACGATCATTAACAATGACCACATTGTTTTCAAAGGATTTCAACAAGCTACTCCCTCCATAAAAACAAACCTAGGATTGGATGTGACATATCCTAGTACGATAAATTTGGACAGTAGCCTATCCATATTTGTTATATTAGGTTACGTCCTTCCCAATGTTATATTTATTTTTTTGGACGGAGGGAGTAAACTTTACAATGATAGGACAACCAGATAACTTCCACATCATTCCACCGTGCCATAAGACCACATTACAACCGAGTTCAAAAGACCGTAAAGACATGGCAGGGTTGGAAGTGACCGAGATATTTTTAGAGCGATCCAACACCAACTCCCGGAGGCATGTCAGGTTTTCAAATTCTCCATGAATCGCTCTCCATTTGCAGGAAGAAATGATAAGGGTTGTTTGTGATGTCAAGATTGCTTCCCTCTTAGATCATCTCCAACATCTTCAACCGTCTCTATAAATCCGACTCTCCAAATGTCCATTTAACCACTTGCCAACCGCTGAATAGAGAGCCAATTTTGTTTTTCACTCCACCACCCTCTCTATTTGCACTCTCCAACCTGAGTATGGGTTCCACATATCAGTTTCTCTATACTTCTTCTTCCTCTAATCTTCTCTCCCCATCGTCGGTTGTCCACGAATACTACAAAACGTCGTTCTCTCCCCCGCCTCCTCGCCCAAGCGGCGGCGTAGCCGACGACCCGCGCGCGCCGCCCAAGGCTGCCACCGCCGCAACCAAGGAGGGCAAGAAGTGAGGCGAGATGGGGAAGCGGGATGACGGGGAGGAGGAATGGGGTGAGGCGATGGCAGCCCGGGTTGGCAATGTTGACGCCGACGGCGGCGGCGACGGGGCCGGGTGGCCACCGCATTGTTGCGTCGGATGGGGAGGCGGTGACGATAGCTGCTTGAGGCAAGGGGACTTGCAACGGCGCTGCTACTCGCGGGCGGGGGCTGACGGCGGCGACAGCGTGACGATACTGCTGCCATGGTCTCCTGCGAGGCGGATCCAGTCGATGACAGTGTACAGCAGTGCTAGAGGCCTCTTTCTTCACTGGCAGCAACAAGGGATGTAGGGGAGGGGGCGACGTTGGATGATGGGTATGGAGACGGCGGCGCCGGATGGTCGAGGACGAAGGCGGCGACACCGGATGGCTGGGGACAGAGGCGGATGTGGCCGGGGATAGAGGCGGCGGTGCCAGATGGCCGAGGCGGAGGCAATAGCTACAGCTGATGCGGGAGGCGAAGCAAAGAAAGAGAAGGGAGACGTGTGGGAAGGGGGATAGCACATGGGGCCCATAGTTGGCCAACGAGTGTGGCTGGCTAGATTTGGCCAGTTACTGGGCATGTTTGGCTAACCGGATGGCTTGACCAGTAGTTAGAGCATCTATGCATCTCCAACAGTATCTCTAAATTTTACTCTTCAAATGTCTATTTGTCCAGTTTGCTAAACCAAATGGATAGTCTAATTTGTATTTTACTCCAATAGCCTCTCTATTATACTATCCAATCAAAATATAGGTCCCACCTGTCAGGCTCTTAATTATTTCACCTTTCTCCTTCTCCTTCACTCTCTTCTCTATAGGAGGTGGTGGGACCCACGAATGGCACGTGAAGTAGACTGGCCAAGTTTGACTACTGAGGGAAGAAGTTTGGTCATCCGGATGGCTTGGAGAGTGGGAGGAGAGGCGGTTAGAGTGCATTTTTTAAAGTTGCTAAATTTTGACTTGAAAAATAAGATGAAGAGGCGAAGAGATTGTTGGAGATGTTCTGTTGGAGGGTATTTTTTCTATGTTGGCTATAATTTGGCATGGAGAGCCATTTGGCCACTATGTGTACACCGAATTGTATGAATTTCAATCCACACGTAAGGGATGATGAGCCTTCTCTTGACAGCAGCTGTAGCACGTAAGGATACATGATGTCCCATATGCAGTTATAAAAGGTGAGCAACTTTAGTGAAGTCAACTGCTCCAGGATCTCTTCCCCTCTTAGCTCCGTCGAGTCAAGAACTATAAGCTCTGAAAGGGATGAGCAGGCTTTTCTTGATAGCAGCTGTGGGACAAGGGTTATGTCACCAACGCTGAGAGAATAAAGGGCTTGCACTCTGTCGGAGTCTTGAAGGGTCTCAAGGTTGGGGCAATTTCTGATTGAAAGGTATCTCAGGTTATTGAGATCAGCTAAGCCTTGCAAGCGAGTAAAGTGGGCACAATTGGTGACATGGAGTTCTACAAGAGGCTTCAACACGTCACAAGGGATTGCTTTGCAAAAGGGAACTCCTTCTAACTCCACAACAGTAAGGCAGGTACAGCCACGCAAGCAGTTCTGCAGGACAGTATCTGTAATGATGCATTCTCTAAGACGGAGACTCTCGAGTGATGCAGGAAACAATAACCGAGGATAATCTTCTGGTTCTATCTGACAACAAATAAAAGGCATGATGCTCGCCAACATATTTTCACTGTTTTCAGGCACTGGAGAAGATAGGCCGATGATGTCGGAAAGCATTGCATTGAACATGTCAGGCTGCTCACTAGCGAACCTACTGATTTCCTCATGATGTGCGATCTTCATGGGCAGGTCAGTTTGAGAAACCCGCTCAATAAGCATTGACCTTATCATCTCCACATCTTCCACACATGTCACCACCAGGGCTTTACACGCAGCTATCTGTAGCCTCTTCAACCTATCTGGAAGTCTTGGCAACTTTCTTAGCCTGGGAAGATTGAAGACTTTAAGTTCACGAAGATTACCAAAAAGATCAGCAATATCTGGAAGAGCTTCCAGGTTAAAGCAATTCCAGAGATGAAGAAGTTGAAGGCTCGTAAATGGACAGTTCTGATTTTGTGACAACCAGGTTGGATATTTCCATCCATGGTAGCCATATATTCCCAGGTGTGTGATCTGTGATGGTGGACACAGGCCCTCAATTATCTCCACATCGAGGTCTGTGTTGTTACAGCTCTGCTCCCGGACCATGCAAGTGACAATTCTGTGAGGTGCTTCTTATCACTTAGTTTGGCTTCTAAAGCTCTTTCCTTGCTTCCAACATTTTGAAGGCCACAAATGCTTAGAGTGCCATGAAGATTATTTAGGCTCTTTAGCTGCCGCAACTCATGCCCCTTCTCGTTCATCACTGCGAAGTGACTTAATTCTCGAAGTGATTTCAGCTCCCCAATCCCAGGAAAGGCCAAAACAGAAGACTCGGAAAATGACCGAGGATTATGGTATCTAACATGTCGTAAACTGATCAGGTTGGCCATGCTTTTCACATTGCGACAGCACAAAACACCTGTATTAGGGATCTCTAGAATCTGCAAATGATAAAGTTTGTCAAAGTTTCTTGGCAAGTAAACCGTAGTCCATCCAAACCTATGAACAATGAGACATCGTAGATGTTTTAAGCTGCAGATACTGGCTGGAATCATCATCTTATCACCATCTAGGCATACTTGCACCACACGCAGCTTTCTTAATTTCTTTAACATGCCCTCGAGTGCTTCTATGGTTATTGCCGATCCAAAAAAAGCTGTAGTGAATATTAGTGTGCGTAACTTTTTCAGTTTGCAAATCTGTTCTGTAGACTTCACTGGGTCGTACAAATTGATAAAAAGATGACGTGCTTCCGGAGGAAATTCTTTGTTCTCGCCTTCTTCTACTCGAAAGCAATCATTTCCAGAAACCATCGCTGCCAATTCATGAAGGAGGTCGTGCATAGTAAACCGCTCATTCTCACTACCATCAGCTGTTTCTGTTGTTTGCAGAAATGAGCATGACACTAGTTCATCAAAGTAGTTCTGGCCTACATCTTCCATTTGCTCATCAAAATTGGTTGTCTTTATAAAACCTTCTGCCATCCATAACTCAACTAACTCATTACGTGCAAACATATGCCCTGGGGGAAACATGCTACAGTAAGCAAAACAACGCTGAACCTGCCCATCCAGCTGCCGGTAGCTCCACCACAGAGTTCCCATGGTATGAGTCAGCAGGTCCTGCTTTCCAACCCTTCTCCAATACATAGCATTTAATTGTTTGCGTAATCGGGCTCCTACTACTCTCGCTGCTAAGGGTGATCCCTTCAATTTTTTCACAATCTCTCCTCCAATCATTTGTAATGATTCTAGTTCTTGGCTGTCAAGGCTCACACCATCAAGCGCATAATGCATAAAGAGCTGGAGGAAATCCTTCTCATTAAAGTCAGGTACTTTCAGAGGGTTCAGAGCACCTAGAGACATAGCAGCATCTGCGAATCGAGTTGTGACTAGGACCTTACTCCCTCTCTTCCCTACCTTCAATGGTGAAAATAGTTGATCCAGCTTGTCCTGTGCACTCACACCCTTCTCAGGCCAAATATCATCTAGTACTAGCAAAAATCTTTTGCCACTCAATTCTGCCTCTAACTTCATTTGCAGGGTGTCAAGATTACTGAACTCATGACAAGGTTCTCCTGAAGCTGCCTCGAGCATCTCTCGATAAATTTTGCTTACACTGAAACTTTGGGAAACATGAACCCACATGACACAGGAAAAGTAATTGTTTGTCCGTTCGTAACTACAGACATGTTGTGCTAGTGTTGTCTTCCCAGAACCCCCAATACCATAGATGGCAATCACTGAATAACACTTGTTGTTCGAGGAATTTGGCTCAAAATCACTTGATGTTTCATGGAGCATCTTTACTATCTCATCACGTTCCTTGTCTCTGCCAATTATCACTTGCGTTAGAGCTGAGGAAGTTGTGATAATCCCAGTAATTTTGTTAGCAGAGTTTGATATGTCAGTGCCATTTGTAACATTGCTACTGGTGCCCAACAGAGATGACAAAAACTGAGACCCTTCTTCAATTATGCTTTCTAACTTCTTTAGGATTTTCTTCAACTTGCTAGTTCTTCTGGAGATGATATGTTTCGTGAAATCTAGTGTCAGCCTGGCACCTGATCGAGAAATGACCTGCATAAAAGTTGCACATTTGCTAGTTTTAGGGGGCATTTGGATGGGGTGTTGTGACATATTACATGCATTTACTTAAATGCGTGTGGGTTTCACAAAATCCATGTAATATGTAACATGATACTTGAAAGTAATGGAGTTTTGTGAAACCTTAGGATCATAATATACAGGGTTATGTGCCACAAGTCAATATACATGTGGTTTTCTGCGACTTAATTTTACCATAAAACTAAAACATTGTGGTTTTCTGAAATTTATTTATTTTTTTCTTTAGTCTTACTGTGTCGGTCTTACTCAACTATAGACAAGTAAACTGCCCAATTTTGTAAGATGACTCTGGTGAATATGGCAAGAAGCATTTAGCCCTGTCAATGGATCCCCTTGTTGTGAGTATGTCGTCCGCTAGAAAACTCATGGATTCAAGTTACAGGCTAAAAGTCTATGGCTATATAGAGCATAAGAAACAACAAAATTTTTTTCCTATTAATGCAAGAATTTTATCAGAGTGGTATCGATACAAAGAAAACAAAACCAAATAATCTCGTACATGTATTCCTCCTATGTGCTCCTCAATTGTAGGTTCGGTGCATTGTATTTGATTTAGTAAGTAATGTAAATAAATCATGGGAAGAATTAATTGAAATATCGGTACCCAAAGCCAGAAATCCCCAATATAATATGTACAATAGAGTAGACATATATAATTTGCACTAAACAGGATCTACAAATCAGAGGTTGAGGTAACCTGCTTCTCTAGGCGGTGGTAATCGGCGACGTCCAAGATGTCCTCCGCATCATAGAAGGCAGATCTGAGCTTGTTCGCCCACTGCTCCAGGTGAGCCCTCTGTCCAGGAGGGATCCTCTCTGCCTGCTCCATCAACTGCGCCATCCGGGGAGAATCCAGGTCTCCAGATCGCGGAGCCCCTCGGATTCGTCAAAGCCAAGGAAGGCGAAACCATCATTGAGGAGCCTGGTGATGACCGGCGACGCGATCCACCGTAGCGTCGAGATGGCCCATCCAACCGCGGCAACCTCCGCCATGATTGATGTCTTGCTTCTGCTTTCCTCTGTGAGAAATGGAAGCTAGGGAAAATGGAAGCTTAACTCCTTATCACAAGTCAAGTCGTCTTTACATTATTTATCCATTTGGTTTATTTATTCATCTCCACCCCCTTACGATTCACCTTATTAACCAACGGTTAAGATACATCCTCTTTCTTTTACTCCCTCATCAATAGAATGGACGAAATTATCTCATCGCGCCCGCCATCCCCGCACGAACGAAATCATCCCCTCGCGCACGCCATCCCCGCATCCCCGCTCTCGGCATCGCGCCGTCCCCATCCCCCATCCGCCGCCGCACTACCGCCCCTATCTGCCGCCTCGCACCTCTAGGCGACGCCTCCAGAACTTGCCGACAAGACCCTGACCCCTCACCCCACTCGGTGGCGAGCTCCCAGTCATTCCCAGCGAAGAACACAACGCATCCCCGCCAGAGGAGAGAACTGGGCGATGTGCACAAAGCAGCCTTTTGACGAGTTTTTTTGACAAAATAAAAGTCACGCTTTGACAAAATAACACACTTAACATTTAATCTGATTAAATAACAATCTTAACCATATGACTTTGATTTTCTTATGTTTTTATTATTTTTATTTTTTAGAAATTTTTTAGGACTGTTTTGCCCTCATGTATTTTGGAAACAAATGAGACAATTCGTTTCCGATCTCCTTCCCTCTCCGACAGACAACGAGCACATCGCCATCTTCATCTAATTTCTTCGTTCCGGTATACGTACGAACCGGTACCAATGAAACAGAAAAAAGAAAAAAAACTAAATTAGAGACCGGTCAATCCTTCTACACAATTCGTCTCTTCTTTCGAGATGATTTCATACCTACAAATAGATGTTCGGTATTTAATTGTCGGATCAAGTTCGAAAATTTTTTCATCTTAACTTCAAACTAAACCGCATATAATTTCTTCCAATTTCATATTTCAGAAAATATCCAGCATTCCACATACGATCATTCCCAACTAAAACAAATGTCAACAGAATCTATTGTCTACCAATCATCATTCCAGATGATTAACTTTTAACATCCAATTGAATAGTACTAAAAACCTGAAAACAGAAAATAAACGAAAAGTTGTAACCAATTCAGGAGATGAGATGTGCGAAGAAAGACGAGATAAGTTCGTCTGAGGAGAGGGAAGGAGATATGAAACAAATCGTCTCTTTGATTTGTTCCAAAATACATGAGGGCAAAACAGTCCTAAAAGAATAAAAATAATAAAAACTGAAGAAAGAAAGAAAAAACATAAGAAACCAAACTCACACGGTTAAGAGTGTTATTTAATCAGATTAAATGTTAAGAGTATTATTTTGTAAAAAAACTCGCCTTTTGACAGGCCCACATCGCTGTTTTGCTCTTCTGCCGCCCGCCGACGTCGTGACCACGCCGAGGCATAGCGCCGCGCCCTTCGCCGTGACCACACAGCGCCATTGCCCTCGGCCACACACACGCCGCCGCGCCTCTACTAACTAATTTTGTTTTGGATGTTACAGATTTTATACCAGAAGTCCAGAACAACATCCACCGGCATGAAGACGAGTTGTTTCAGGTTGTTGAATTGCTTGCCAATCCCCTTCGATTTTCCATATGAAATATACTCAGATCTTACATTCATCCCTTCATGTTGGTTCCTGTGTGATTCTCTATTGCAGAGCATACCTTCATCAAGCCAAATATAATGTTTTCTCTTTTTTTCCCGTTTAGTCTTACGTGATATTACTTGTAGCAGCTAAATAAAGATGATGTGGCTTGGGTAGTTTCACACATAATACAGGATTGTTGCAAAAATATTAATTAACTTTTGCATGATGCCTTTGGTTTTCAGGCTGTGCTTTTGTGCAACCAAAAGTTGCCAGGCTGCATTACTAGGTAAGGTGGCGTGATGTTTGCTTTTTGCAGTATCATTATTGTGTATGAATCATATCTTAATTTGGTACCTTAAAATTCTTAATTTGATACCATTAAAAATTAGTCATTCTTAATGTTTTTCAAGTTCACTGCCATGATTTCTGTCAAGAAGAACAGAGATACATTGAATAGCCATGTGAGGGAGCTCTTGCCATCATATTTTGATGTTCCATTTGATCATCATAAATTTGGTTTTCCAAGAAGTGCAACAGGTGACACTATTTATGCGGCTACCTTTGGTGGTGTTCTCTGTTCAACATGAATTGCAGGAGTAATTGGTTTGCTAACAGAGACCTGGTCTTAAGGTGCCGTGCAACTCGCTGACTCCACAAGCTTATGAGTGAGTAGCAGGTGAACATTTTGTCCTTCCATTATCTGTAATCTACCTGTGCAACTCTTTGCTTCCCAAATTTGATTGCATGTGTTGCATATTTTTACTGATGCAGAAATCGAATGTTTTTAATGTTGTATGTGCAGACACTTGGCAACAAATCTATCCCGAGTATCTCACGGTTTTATTTCATTTGCACTTTAAATGAACATGAGGAATTTAAACCAATTACAAATGCAGCTGTCTATCTGATTTACCTTTGTACATGATTCAAGATTTAAGTGCAGCAGTTGAAAATTTTCTTCCCTAGATCAGAAAGAATGAATCTTAATGATGAGATATAATCCTAAGATTCTAGATTATACCTCAGTTTCTTACCATAAAACTGAAATGATGTTTGATATAATTCACAGATTGTTCTAAAAGTTTTGTTTCGTAGATTGGTAAAATTCATTCAGAATCCTAAGTGGAAGAATGGCATCGTTGGTCTTTCTGAAGCAAAGGATTCAATTCCCTCTTAATTTGCCTCAATATTTCTCCATCCATGACTCTATTCATGCTAGGAGGTTAGGTGTAGTTTTATGTTTTTATATCGGCCTACATTAGGATGAGCGACAATTAGTCTGTTGGTAGTTTCTTAGTGTCCTCGGCATATGACTTGTTTTTTTGGTCAAATTAAAATCAAGTTGTCACAAACAGATTTTTTGTCACGCCATGCAACAGCGTGGGAGAGCTGATCGATGAGCACACATAAGTACATATATATATATATATAAGTAGCCTAATGTACTATATATATTTGCTTGGTTCTCATATTTGATCACCTACTTTAATTTTCTCAGATTGCCGAGTCCACCATCCTCTGTGCCTTGCAACCTAGACTTAATTTGGACCCTACAGACATGAAAGACTTCAGAATTCTGTTAAGAAGGTACCCCCGATTAACTTTTCTGTTTCTAGATTCCAGCAAAATCTTTTGCCCAGTTTGAAAATACTACAATCTGCCTTGTACTTTTACCAATTTGGTTGCAAAACAGATTGATTTAGGTCTAAATAAAGGGAGGTAGAAAATTAGAGCTACACCTATTGACAGTACATCTCCTGATCCTCCTGAAAATTGCAAACCCAAGGAATTCATCACCTGTGAAGGAGCCATTGTATGCATCGAAAATGAAGCTCCAGAAGGCTTGCCACGTGGAATATTGAACGACTTATCTACAGACTGTCCACTCGCTCTCCAAATTCAGAAGGAGCAATCAGTTGCAGGATCTGATCCTGATAATGCTATTCAATACTCTTCTACCCTTATGAATAGCTCTGCCTTGTGTAACATTAAGCAAAGTGCATTTTGTACTTCTGGTCCTGACCTTTTGCTTCAGAGTCAGCAGGCGCAGGTAGCAATTTTGCAGGTTGATCATGAAAACGAACAATCACAAAGGGAGACAGTTCAACTACAGAACAGAAAGGAGCATTCAAATCTTCCATGTGAACTACATGAGTGCCAAATCTGCAGGCCTTCAAACAAACATTCATAGGCTTATCTACAGACTGTCCACGTGGAATATGATTTATTTCGTTTTAGCTGGCTTTGAGTCACATATTTTTCCCTGGCCATATATAAAATCTATATATGTGAATAAAAGCAGCTAGATCTTGTTAATTTTCAGGTTTATCAAAAATTATGGGACACACATAATTGTTAAAATGGCAGTTGGGGGTCAAGATGTCATTTGTGTTAAGCAAAATCCTTCTTCAACCATTTCATCAGCTGACCTAAAGCTACACCTGGAAGATCTTGGTGATTTCCTGTTTTCTGATGGGAAAAACCTCTCCTCGATACATCGTCAGACCAGGGATGGCAAGAGCAAGGTACACGATATTTCTATCCCCAATTCATGTAGTGACATGTTGGAAGCAAACTTACCTAATCCGATTCATTTCAATGTAGGTGCCTGATGCTTTTGTCAGGATGGTACAACAGCCTAATAACCTGCATCATTCTAGCTACTCAGAATCATCAACCAAAGATGTGAGTATATTTCTTAGTTTACTGTGTCGGTTCTCTAGCTGCTCTTTGCATACTGAAAGATGACTGCTTTTCCAAACAGGGTCTGACAATTACATGCTTGAAAAGAGGTGGAGATGCCTCTATAGCCAGCCATTCCATATGGCTACAAACTGTTCCAAGGTTCCTGATGCTATAATGATCTGTCAGCATAGTGGTGTGTGTTCATGCTCGTCTTCTGTGTAAACTCGAGGTTCCGTCTGTTTACATGTCCTTGTGTTGGGTCCAGGTATCTGTTTACATGTTTATTTTCGTCTGTTTACATTATGATGCAAATGTTTTATAGTAAGCTCTTGCACAAGGAGGTGGTTGTCTGGATCCCGGTGTGAACAATATCTCTTTTGATTCAGTTTTGTTTGCAGGTCCAACAGGTGGATATAAACTTGAGACTGTTTTTCTCTAAATAAGGCAAGTGCTTATTCTTCTGTCAATGCCTTTGAGCAAGAGAAATTATGAGGAGGTCAGTACCTTGTCCTATGCCTTCGATCTAGCTATAGTATTTTAACTTTTTAACATCGTTTTTATTTCAGTAGAATAATCATGTGCATGCTTGAATGTATCATTTTCCTCTAGAGTGCTTCACGTATGCTCTATATGTACATCACTTGATGAGCAGGAGCTATGGTTGCAGAAAGAAAAAAAAACAGCATGAAGTTACATGGTTAATTTGTCTTTTTTCCGCAATTGTGACAGTATGAGCCTGCACTTAATCTATATTTTGATTATGAGCTCCAAATTCTAAATTTATATGTTTTTTACCAACTGCTTTGGGATAAAGACATCATTTTTTGTTCTTATTATTGTTGTTGTTGTGAATAACTGAGATGTATCTTTACTTAATAATAGTTGAGGAAAAGCAAAAGAAGCTAGTGACCAGTTTAGTAGATAAGTTGTTCACTGCTCAGGCAAGAGCAGTTTTTTATTAGGGCATGCATTCTGTAGCATAAACCTGTTACATGAACTTGGAGTATGCAGAGGTAAAGGCATAAAGGTCAGGGATCAAGAAAAATTTGTAATAAGTGGATATATCTTCTTTGAAGCAAAGGCCGGATGATATTTTATTATCTAAAGAAATCAAGATGAATTTGTTGTTGATAGATCATAATTGCTTCATATAAAATTATGTGGTTAATATTTTTACATGAGGTCCAAGTAAATAATCCTAAATATAAGGTGATGCTCAACAAAAGTGCAATATGTCCGGTTTAATTTGTATTTAGAAGAATTTCTTAAATATATCAGGAATTGCAAGGAATTGGAAAATTTTTGAATATATAAAAGTTGCAATGTTATTTTACACACATGGCTATGTAATTTTTGTTGATAATAACTATATCGTGTCCTTTCTATGTGAATATTAATGGATCTATTATTATTGAAAAAAATTTATAGACATCATATTTTGGTCATTTGGTTTATATAGCTAAATATTTCTGTAGGTTAGGACGTGCATATTACTAGTCATTTGGTAAAGTTTCCTGCCAACTACATCAGATAACGAACAGGTTGGCCCTACTCCAAAATGGATAAAATTAGGTGATAAGTCTAGGTTGTGCGGTCACTGTTTAACAGAGATGTATCATGATTAAATACATCCAGTGGAAGCTTAAAGTCTTGCTGTGCATGTTGTTTAACTATTATTTGATATTTTTTCTCACAGACTTATAGAAATATTACTGATAGTAAAACAAAACATCACATAAAATGAAACTATGGTTTTGTGATGCATAGAATGTTAGTTTAGGAAGACTCAACGCGATGAACTTTATTAACTATGGGCATGATTACATATAGACCGAAAACCTTTCATATCAACTCAATCGATTTATAAAAACAGAATTAGGAGGATAAAGAAAGAAAATCAATCAGAGATAATTACATGAACCAAGCCCTCGCGGAGGAGCCTAGTGGTGACCGGCGATGTGATCCACCCTAGCGCTGGCGCAACCTCCGCCATGGTCGACCGCTTTCTTCCCCCGCGCAGAGAGAGCATACACGGAAGGGAATACAAATCAAATGGTTGGAACACGTAGAAAGTCAAGTTATCATTGCATTATTTCAATATTTGGGATACTCCGTCTCCCTACCATTTTAGGATACTCTTACCATCGCACGATAAAAAAACTCTTTTGATCTTGCTCAGTTAATTCAAATTAGGGAGGGATTAAGATGAGGTAATTAATTCCACATCTCTCAAGAAGTGATTGAGGAAATTAATTCCTACCAAAAAACTGAATTATTTTTTTCCAAATCCCTTAGTCCTTTTGTGAGTGAGATTAACCGAATAAAACCTTAGATCAGATTGTGTTAGCATTGATGGTACTACTTCCTCCACTCTAAAATATACGGCCTAACTTAGGCCCTGTTTGTTTACCTCAGCTTTTAGCTTTTCCTCCTATAGTAGACAGTGTGAAACAAACAGTGAGTATTTTTATGTTCAGCTTCTCAAAAGCCATCTGGCTTTTATGAACTAGAGAAGCCAAAAGCTGGAAGCCCATCGAGATGAGCTTTTCTGGCTTCTGAGAAAGAAAATTACCCACCATGCCACCGGTTACACATACCGATTCGCCCGTTGACCAGTCCTTTCTCCTCCCACCGCGCGAGGCCGACTCGCGCCCTTCTCGTGAGAGCTCACGGCGCTAGGGTTTGCCGCGCTCCCGCTGCCGTTGACCCTACGGCAGCCGTGGTCCTCTCGTGCCATCTCCGTCGTCGGTCCTCGGGTGCACCGCTCCTCTCGTTCCCACCCCATCATGCCGCGCCGCCCCATGCTAGCGCCACGTCGACATGAATGCATTTCGTAATAGCATTGCGACGTTTTGATGGCGATGAGAGAATGATGTACAAAATATTGTTTATTTTGCCACGAAAACATTGTATGACGCTACTTTTTAAATTATTATCACTATCGTCATCTCAATCCGATTTCTCATGAATTAAAAAAACTAGGGTCGTTTTTGAACATTCGATTCGTCGAGTCAAAAGGTAATCCTGAAGCAAGTTGCCAAACAGGCATAGCTTCTACGTTGCGGCTCGTAGGTGATAGCGAAGCCAAAAGCCGAAGCTAATTTCTACGAGAAGCTGAAACAAACGGACCTTAGCACATCCTCTCCTTTAAAATATTAATTTTAAATTCTACACTAAATATCTCTAATTTTATTGGGTGCATGTATTGTATTAGTTGGAATGATTCAAACGATGTGATGATAATAATTGTTTTTTCTGATAAAGGATGATTATGTCTTATATTTTATTTTAGAATGAAGGGAGTAATTTCCATGCATGTAAAACGAAGCTACTCATTAGCGCATGATTAGTTAATATTAGCTTAAAAACTTTAAAAATAAATTAATATAATTTTTTAAAATAACTTTTATATTTTTAAAAAATATACCATTTAGTAACTCAGCACGCATGAAAAACACTGATAGAAGTTGAGAAAAGGAAGTGCCGAACATATCTTGTGACCAAGAAAAAGCTAACACAAAAGGATTCCTTATTGAAAAGAAAATATTGTTTGACTGAGCATAGCTAAAATAAATTAAAAAATAAATTTATTTTAAGACAAAATTTACAAATTATCTTAGGACAAAGCGAATATTTTTTTAAGAAGCACGCTACATATATGTAGGTCTCATATTCACATAATACCTTATGCGAATACACACTATATATTATAAATATAGACGTGATCCTTACGAATATATATCCTATCCTTATAAATACTTCATGTTCGAGAGACTAGACCAATATATCTTATATATATTAAGATTGACTAGTAATATACCCGTGCACTGTTGGAGAACCCCACAATAGTCCCGGTTTTCAAACCGGGACTATAAAAGCGGGACTAAAGATCAGCATCTTTAGTTCCAGTGAAATAACCGGGACTAAAGATGGCGACGCCACGTGGCCGACTCCGTCATCTTTAGTCCGGTTGGTGTTACCAACCGGGACTAAGGGTTTTTTATTTTTTATTTTTTTCGCTAGCCGCTAGCTTGCTGCTTGTTAATTATATATTATGCATACATATTTTACACACATATAAATGAACTTAATAAAGTATATATATATTACCAAAATATGTACACATATACAATATCCACATATATTTCGTATGTTAAAAAATTATCTACTTTGTGGATTCAGTGGTAAAGTTACTCAAACTAAAGTAAAACTCTCTCGCGGGATCAATTATCTGCTCGTTTATAAATCTCATCAATTCTTCTTGAGCAGCCTGTATGAAAGTCGTTTGGGGGAGGTTGTCTCTTACTTGCATAAGCTGTCATTAATTCAAATAAACGAGAAATAAATATATAAAATGAATAAGAAATCAAGATGTAATGTATGAATGGCTATTATACGTACATCTATATCGTCAAGACTTGTGACTTCGGTAACAAAGCGGTGAAGATAGTCGCAGACGTAGTAGCCGTATAAGTTGATGCCCTGCGCCTGTTTTGCACACTAAAGGAGAAACGACGACAGATTGAATATACATTTCATATTTTACAATAAATTAATGATTCAATACAACTTTGGAGCATGTTACTCACTGAAAAGTTCATCATCGTTGTCGATGCGTGTGCTCGACACGTGGGGACCCGAGGGACCCCCTTTTTGGTTCGGCACAGGGGAGCGGTGAATCAGGGTTCGAACTCGAGGTGGGTAGTAGGAAAGTAGGAAGGCGCATGAAAGACGCAATCGCAAAGACACCAAGAGTTTATATTCGGGCCGTCGGGGAGACGTAATACCCTACTCATGTTCTTGTACTATGTGGAGAATGAATTACAAGGATTGGCGTGGTTGTTCTTCCCTGGGGAAGCTGGAGCTGATGACTGAGGTGAAAAATCCTCAAAGCCCAAGGTTGAAGAGGCTGAGCAAAAGACCAATTCAAGAACCTCCTTTATCATGGACTTGGGCCTCCTTTTATAGTGCAAGAGGACACCACAGTAGTCCTAGCTTTCTCTACTCCGCTCCACGTGATGGAGCGGCTCGGCTCTTGTCCTGTCTTGTCGGGGGGCTACCCCTATTCATGTTCCTGTTGCCATGTTGCGGGAGTTGGTGGAGAAAAACGGGCGTCGTGGCTGTCATGCTGTTGACGTGAGGAGGGGTCAACTTACCTACTCCAGTGGGGCCTACTGATCAGTGACTCTCCGCCTGGAGTGGGGTCGACGTGATGCCCCCAGCGCTCATATCCTCCCTCCCACGCGGCCGCCCAGCGTATTTAATGCGACTGGACGGCGCGTGGAGGGAGGCGTGCGTGGAATGACCGTGCAGCCATACTGCGGTCGCCGTCAAAGACTTTCTCCTCTCTCTCCCTCGTGATGGGCAAAAAGGGGTAATGATGAGCGGCTGACAGACATGCCTCACATCATAATAAATGCGACGACGCTGGCGTCTGGCCTCTCTCTAGGTATTAAATGCGGTGGTTGGCAGTTGGCGGTTGATCTCGCTCCTCTCTCGGAGAGGTGCGGGGTGATGGACGGTGGTTCGGGTGATCCCGAACCCTGCCATTTGGGAAAGCGGCGGCCTCCGGGCAGCCCCCGAGCCAAGTTCCCTTTGGGATGGCCATGTGGCCACCCGTGGCCCGAACCCGCATGAGCCGTTCAGAACGTGTCTTTGGGGCGCCCTGGTAAGCGAAGGCGTCTTCCTTCTTCAGATATCATATTCTCGTTATACCTCCGGGCCCATATCATCGACAGTAGCCCCCGGCGTTGACCAGGACCAAAGTCGGGTTCGGGCGCGGTTAACGCCATATTCCTGAGTGGATGGGCCTGGATACCGGATGTGCCGCGTCGCAGCAAGAGATAGGCGTTCGGTAACTGACACCACGCTTGATTAAGCCTTTCCATACGGGGGGCGTGTTATTTGGGCCGCGTACACGGGGGGCCCATCTAACCGCCTACCTCCCTCCGTTCTGTGTAGTGCGCCTGGTGGGCACGAAATCCCAGACGGCGCAAAACCCAAGCGGCGCGAAAACCGAAGAGGCGTGAAAAACGAAGGGGCGCGGAGCCGAAGAGGCGCGCCGCACGGTAGTGGAGTGAAATTAATGCCGTAGAATTCGAGAGGGCTATGGTTGCCTATAAAAACGGATCCGCGACTGGGGGGATCAGTTTCTACACATTCCTCAGCCATCGCCTCTTATCCTTCTAGCGCTTTTGCCCCTTCGACTCCTTCCTCTCCGCCACCAGTTTCTCTCCGCATTCCGACGCCTTCCTCGAAGATGACCCGCGATGCGCCCGGAGCCCGGGAGCGTGCTCCCAAGTCCACTGGTTCGCTCGCGGAGGCTCGGAGATTGTTCAACAAGTATGCGCGCGGCGCGCGTAGCGGCGATATTCGGCGGAGCGGCCCCCACGAAGATGGTGTTCTTCGTCTCCTTTGCCATGGTCGGGTTGGTGTCGCCCTTCTCCCAGTTCTTCTTTGACGTGCTGGAGTTCTATGACCTTCAACTGCATCACATCACCCCCAACACAGTCTTCTACCTCGCCATCTTCGCCTACATCTGCGAGATGTTCGTGGGGGTGATGCCCTCACTGCATCTCTTCCAGCAGTTCTTTCGCGTGTGCCGGGCGGGATCCCTCGGTGCGGTCGGATACGTTGCGATCCAGCCGCGCAATGACAGGGCCATCGACACCGCCTTCATCGACATCTACCCTCGCTCCAGATGGGAGAACTGGAGGGCCTACTGGTTCTACACCAGTTTGGGCAACCACCCCCGCCTTTCCCTTCCGACGGGGATTCCGGCAAATCATGGGAGCTGGGGGCGTGGCCGCGCGCTGGGAGAGAGCTGGACGGAGTACTGGAGCAGATCAGCTATCTCCGGAAGGGGGGCCTGTCCAGCCACGCCGTCTTCCGGGATTTCCAGACACGGCGCATCTCGCCGTTGCAGGAGAGGCCGCGCCCAGCCTACATGTACACGAACTTCAACGACGACATGCACACCCATGTGGGCACTCCCTTCGACTGGAATGAGAATGACCTCGCGATCCTGGTCCACCGCACCCTCGGCGTCACTGCGATGGACCTGACGCAGCTCCCTCCGGGGCTGGTCCCGTTGTGCCAGGATCCAGCGCACCCGGAGATCCTGCATGCTCTGCAGGTGGTGGGCGATAGCACGGGTTCGTCATCAGCAGCGCCAAGCGCCGCCCCGGGGGGTGGCGACGACGACTACGACGACGCCGACGACCAGTGCCGATTGGGCGGGCCGCCGAGGGTCGGCAGAGCGGACTGGGGGCCCGGACCGAAGGGGAAGAGGAAGATGCCGGAGCATGACCCCACGCCTCCCCATCGCCACCACGCGGCGGCGCGCGAGCGCACCGCTCCCCACCGCAAGTCCGGAGGCCCGCAGCGGCGGGCCCGCCTGAGGGCCACCTCGACGAGGGCCAACACGACCACAGCGACGATGCCTTCGGCGGTGGCCAGGGGTGCATCCACGGCGAGCGCACCATCGACGGAGGCCGGCCGCGACACTTACTGCGACGGCGGGGTCCGCGGGCCGCAACCCGGCGAGCCCTCCACGGTGGCCCGCGAAGAAGAATCGGGCCATCTCTCGGGTCTCATGGAGCTTCAACGCCGCCCGCAGTAATGCCTTGTAGATGCATACATTTCTTGTGAGCCCTGTGTCTTATTTCAGGCTATTTGTGTTTTGATCTCTCGTTGCGTTTAATTTTGTTCCCAGCGGCGAGCATCAGCATTTTCGTCCCAAGGTTATACCTAAGGGCGGTTCTGCTTCCAGCTCAACGGGGGAAGCGCAGGGAAGGTCCGGGGTGGTGGAGCCCACCGGGTCCGGGTCACCTCCTGCGGGTTCGGCCTCGGGTTTGGTGCGTCCTGAGGAGGGGGCCCTCCCAAATGCTGGGGCGCCGATCACCCACCAGGAACAAGCTGGGGGGCCTCCGTCGGCAACAGATTCGGGGTGAGCTGGCCCCGACGCGGAGGTGGAGGCTGCGGCGGGCAGTGAAGAGCAACCCCTGGGGTCTCCACCGCGGCAACAATCGCCGCCACCGTGCCATCCATCGCCCGTGCCACGCCATTCGACACCGTCGCCCCACTGGCCGACTCCAACACCATTGGCGACCACGGCGAGGGTGGAGGGCCTTATTCGGAAGCAGGAGCTGGCGGACCTCGAGCGTCGTCGGGGTGAACTCAATAAGGGGTTCGAGGACACCGTCATTAAGCGGTACACCACTGACTTCCACGAGCAGGCAGCCGCTGCCGCAGAGGAGAGGGTCCGCACCATCGCCAGGGAGTTCATCCGCGACCTCAACGAGCGCGCCCAGGAATTCGACCGCGCGAGCTCGTCCCGCACGATGCCGAGGCCACCGCCGCCGATCGACATCGAGCTCCAGGCCCGCGAGGATGGCCTGACAGAGCGTAAAAAGGCTCTGGAGGCGGCGCGATAGGCGGTCGGGGACCGGGAGGCCGCCGTGGCCAAGGCCGAGGAGGACTCCGCCGCGCGGAAGGAGAACGTGGTGGCCCAGGAGAAGGCCATCGCCGAGCGCGAGGCCACCGTGGAGGGGCGCGAGGTGGCCGTACTACAGGCCCAGGAGGAGGTGTCCTGGTGCCTGAAGGCCATTTGGGAGCGCAAGCAACAGCTCGCAGCCGCCTCGTGCCATCGGCAGGAGGAGCTGGAGCGGTGGGAGCGGGACCTCGCCGCCCGAGAGCAGGCGGTCGGCGACGTGGAGGCGCGGGTGCAGGCGTCGGAGCAGCGGGAGCGGGTTCTACCGGCCCAGCCGGCCCCTCGCTCCAGCGAAGCGACACCAGATTTAGAGGAGGCGCGCCGCCGGATCGCGGAGCTGGAGCACGCCCTTGGATTTAGGGCTCTGGACCGTGACCTCATCTATCGCGCGCCTTCGGAAGGCAGCCCGTGAGGTGGGGGCTGTACGCCCCCGCGCCGCCAGCTCTACCTCGGGGGGATTGGCCACCCAAATAGACGAGCTGGCCGAGGGGATTAAAAAGGTGCCAGAGGAGGTCGACGAAGTGGCGAAGGAGTTGTCGTACGACCTGTCCCGCCAGGTTGCGACGTTGATCCTGGCGAGCTATCAGGCCCACGACCCCGGCTTCAACCCGTACATCCCCACCGAGGACTTCCCCGAGGGCACAGAGGAGGCTGCTCGACGTCGCATCAAGGATGCCGTCAACTCCATCATGATCGGCTTTGACGGAACTCCGGCAACATTTCAGCTTGCCTACCGCAAGGACCCACCGGACGAGGATGACCCGGAGAATGCCCCCAGCGACCCGCCGGCCGCCTAGGACTCCCCTGCTTTTTGCTTCTATCCTGTACTTGTAAAAACATTGTAATACTATTTATGTTATCAATGCACTTGCCTTTCTTATACTGGATTCGCATTGTAGCAGCCCATCGTGGCCGACTCTGTAGACGATGATTCATATATACATGTATATATATTGGGAGCCCCCGTCCAACTTGGCGCACACACGGTGGCGGTTAGTTGGCCCAAGCTCTTGCCTGTTCGTTTTCCTGTAGCCCTCGAGCCAAGTTCCCTTTGGGATGGCCATGTGGCCACCCATGGCCGGACCCGCATGAGCCGTTCAGGACGTGTCTTTGGGGCGCCCTGGTAAGTGAAGGCGTCTTCCTTCTTCAGATATCATATTCTCGTTATACCCCCGGGCCCATATCACCGACAATCGTAGTGAGCTTATCTTTCCAATTTCTGCGAACATTCACCCGGAGTCGTGCCCATGCCCTACGTGCAGTTGAAAGTTAGCTAGTAATTATCCGAGAACCGCATATATGCAATAGCAAGTAAGATGGCATTACCTGTTTAACAGTTCAAAGATCTTTGCGTGCGTGGACTCTGGTTTATCTATTGAGTCAAAGACATGGATCTGCGAGTGATCCATGTCAATTACGAACAGAGCCCAGCGGAATCTGCAAATTGCGTGAGATGACACATATGAAACTTTATATATGCACGGGATTGAAATTGGTACGAAAGGTAGAAAAAACTTACGGTGTGTCAACGCATCATCCTTGCATGCTCCTTGTTCCTGAACATACGCTTCAGCCATGGTATTATAGGAAAATACCACAAACCGGACAAGCTTCTAGGTTCTTGTACTCCTCATCGCGGTCGAGGATACAATCGTTAGGACATGCGTGTATCTTCTGTACCTCTAGTCCTAGAGGACAGACTAACTTCTTAGCCTCGTACGTTGATTCCGACAATTCGTTTTCCTCTGGAAGAATGTTCTTCACAAGTTTTACTAACTCGCCAAATGCCTTATCACTAACACCATTTTTGGTCTTCCATTGCAAGAATTTCAACGTAGTACCCAACTTTTTGTGTCCCTGTTCACAACCTTAGTACAAGGACGTTTTGTGGTCCACCAACATACGCTCCAATTTCTGCACCTCCTTTTCATCTTCATAGTCTCTATGTACGTCACGCAACATCTGACCAAGGTCATCGGCACCGTCGTTTTCTTAAGCATCCCCGCCCGCCTTGACTGCTGTATTCTCTTCAAACCCACCGTATTGACCACAGTCCGGAATGTTGTCGTCGTCGTCTTCTTCATCTTCTTCCATTACAACCCCTACCTCTCTGTATGATGTTCAGCAATTGTAGTGAGGCATGAATCCCTACTAAAACAACTGGGCATGCATAATTCTTGAAGTAGAATACTCCTTCTCGTTTTTGCACTTTTTGCATGGACCATGTATGAAACCCTTCTGCTTGTTGGTATTGGCCACACTTAAAAAATAATACACGCCTTAAATAAACTCTGTCGATCGTTGACCTGCGTTGTACATCCATTGCCAATGCATCTACATGGTATGCATAAAAATCGTAAGAAAAATCCACAAAAGTCAAACCATTTAAATAATATTATAATAATATATATATATATGTAATCGACAATAATTACATACTAATCCAACATAAGTAATGTGTTGTACTTAAAAATTAGAATTATTTTTAAAAATTCTTTTAAAGTTGTAAAGATAAAATTAATTAATTATTTTAAAAGTTTTTTTAATGTACGTAATGTACATATTTCTAACTATTTTAACGATATTTAAGTTACCTTATTTTTCTAAACTACTATCAAATTTTTTATATTTTTCCTTTGTAATCTATTTTATAACTTTTTTCCAAAAGTTTCTTTCTCATCATTTTTTATAAATATTTTTTGAGATAAAATTGTACATAATAAATTTCTACAAATGTAACGTGCTAAGCATACTTTTGTTCCTCTTCATTTTCCCAAACATTTTTCTCAACACAATGTAATGTGCTTAGTAAAATAATTAGTCCCAAACAAATTTTCTCTCTTCATTTTTGCATAAAAATATGGATATAAAAATGTATAGAAAACAACCATAAAAAGCAAAATGCGAAGCATAGATAATAAGAGGAAGAAGTTGCTAACCTTGTAGATAATAAAGATTTACGTATTATCGCCAAACAAAATCATAAAAAATTTTGGCAGCACCTCCCCTTTAGCTAGAGCAAAAGTTTGAAGACAAATGCAGCTGGTTTGGGCTGGAGAAGGAAGAAGAAGTATAAAAAAGAATTTCATCTTTAGTCCCGGTTGGTGTTACCAACCGTACTAAAGATCAAAATAATCTTTACTAACATCAACCGGGACAAAAATAGGATCTTTAGTCCCGATTCGAACCGGGACTAAAAACGCCCGACACCCGGACAGATTCTGATTCGAACCGGGACTAAAGGTCCTAGAGAGCAGTTGTCTTTTTAAACGAGGACTAAAAATATTTTTTAGTTTCAGGTACAACTCCAACCGAGACTATTGTGAATTTTGACGTTTCAACGAAAGATCGTTTCTCTAGTAGTGGTGCTAACGCAATGGAGATATTTTGTAATGCACATAAAAAGGATACATTTTTCTGATCAAGCATAGAATGAGATATAATTAAGATTAATAAAAAATAGACGAGTTATTGTATTGTTAATTACATAGACCCGTGGCTAAAACAAGCAACTTTTTTATCTTTAAGCCCGGTTCTTTTCAGCAATTTCAACCTACAACTTCCTCTATACTTCCTCTATTTTTGTTAACATGTTTTTTAAACTGATAAACAATGTATATATCACCTACAACTGAAAAAATAATAAACCGTAAATATTCATGTCAAAGTTTAGTGCTTAAATCGAGATAAACAGATGCACCACGAGTAATATTCGAACCGGTTAAGTCAACTTCACTTTGTGGAGGGAGTACTTTCTTCCTATACTACAGTAATAGCAACTAGCATTAAATTATATTGACGTGCTTTGTTTGTGGAAGCGAATGCCGAGCCGGTAGCATTGGCTGCCGCTATCCGATCAATCCTAAACACTAGTACAACATAGAGGTTTTATCTGACGGCTAAAACAGATTTATTTTTCCAATGGCCAAACGTTTCGCCAGCAATTAAAGGTCAATAAAAATCAATAATCTTCGCTAACATCATCCAACCGTCAGTGAAAATCAATTTTCATATTTTCATTTGATTTTTTTGTGCGAAAATAAAATAAAAAATATTTTGATTTTTACCGGACAACCATAACACAACTATGCATCATAATTAACAATTTAGGCAATTTTTTTGATTAAATTCATAAGTGTGTAATTTGTAGTATTCCTCCGTCTTTTTCATACATGTATTACATTTCCGTCTTACTATGAAGCATTTGTTATTTAGATTTAGAATGCTATTGTTGTTTATTTTCATTGTTGCAAACTTAAATACTTATTTGCTTGTCTAAATGGTTTCAAATAAAAAAGTCATGAACTACAGAGTTTGTAGATCTCGCAGAGCTCTATAACATCATATGTCCATTAGATGTTATTTGAATTATATATCTGAAATTTTGTAAAATAGAGATTTGAACCCTAAATGGTCTCAAATGAAAAAGTTTTCAACTAAAAAGTTATAGATCTCGGTTGAGATCTACAAGTTTGGTATAAATTTTATTTTGATCTAACTTTTTATAAAAAGTTAGATACAAATTAATACATATTTTATAAAATTGATTTTCACTGGCAGATGTCTTAACCGCTTGCCGATTTTCACTAGGGGATGATCACTGGCAGAGACGTCTTAAGCGTCCGCTAGAAAATCAATTTTAATGGCGGATGTTTATGTTATTCGTTAGTACAAATAAAATAGTCCGCCTAAAAAATAAAACGGAAGTGCCATAAAAATTGTTTTTAGTAGTGAAAATTCTTTTGAATGGCATGTATACAAATCCATATCTTTTGCAACCCAAGCTTAACATACAAATATATCACATCAACACCCATTAATAATTATTACATCTTAACATGCAAATCTATAATCAATATACAATCATACCAAATTATCCTCTTATTTTCACAATATTTCAACATATATCTATCCAACCCTATATTTCTTCCGATTCATTTAGTTTGATTTTGTATTTGCATTTTTCAAATTGAGAAAATTGAATTGAATTAGTTCTCCCATTGTATTATATGCTATAATGTTTGCTAGTTTATTTTTCCGTATTATAAATATTGTCCTATATTAATTTTCCGATGAGATTATATGATTATTAACCCTTCATTACTTCTACTAATCTTAAAAAATTGAAAAAAATATTTTTCTATCTTCCGTATTTTATCATATAAATATATGCTAATCTATACCATACTAAAATAAAATCTAACATATATATCTATAATCTATAATAATAACTATAAAGCAGATAGTGTTTCTACTGAAAATTTTTGTCTGTCTGGCTATTTTACAGAAAACCCCTTGAGTGTTTATAAAATTAACCTGCAGTCCTAATGCTGAAAAGAAAGGGAGGGTTTAGATAAAAAAAATCTCCTACGCCCCTTCCTCCCGTCCCCATCCACGCTGCGCCTATGCTCCTCCCTCCCATCGCTGCTCCGAGCTCTCGTGTCGCGCCGTGCCTGCGTCCCTCTCTCCCGTCCCATCCGCGCCACGCCCCGACTTCACCCGTTGCAACGCACGGACGTAATTAGTGTATATATATATATATATATATCCTAGTTGTCTAATTTAATCTACGAAATCGCGCAACAATACATAGAATCAACTGGTTAATATATTATCCAACCCCAAAAAGAAGGAAATGCTGGTATGATCCATATGCCTGCCAATAGCAACGTATAATTCCTGCCTGCCAGTAGCGTAGCCACGTAAGCTGTAAGCTGTAGAGTCGGCCTTTTCATTATCACCTTAACGAGTCTTGAAAATCCAATAAATTTTACACAAATAACCCCACTAAAATAACAAATAATCATAATTGATTCTACCAGATAAAATTGCTAGCTTCGTCACTGATTAATGCTAATAGAAATACTAAGCTTTTAAGCCGCGTGGGTTTGCCGCGCTGGGAGCGCGTCGTACAATGTTTTTTCGCGCGGGGGACCTCCTGTCTTCGCTGAATTGCGGCCTGCCCCACGGGTTGTGCGGCCACGGTGCAGCGGTGCCTAGTGTATACTGAAGGGAGACGAATCGAAAGGCTGTCAAATGTATGAGCTTCCTTCCTTCTTATCGCACAACTCGCAAGAGTCAAGTCGTCCTTGCATTATTTCAACATTTGGGGAATTTCCTTACCATTAACAGCACTGTTCAGGTTATTAGTGATTTTTGTTGATTATTCAACTGCACACCAGAACTAGAAGAGAAAAAGTCCGTGGCACACGTTATCCAACTATATATAGTTACTCTGAATATATATATATATATATATATATATATATATATAATAATATATGGTTATATGTGGCGTGCCATATATTCCCATCCCGTGTGGTACGGTCAAATCTCTAATTTGAAAACTTAAATTGAAAATTCAAACTATTCAAATTGTTTTACATGTTAATATCACCTTGTATACCAAATTTTATATTTTTTAAAATTTTTTTAATATTTTATCGGATAGGTTAAAGATGCATTAATCCAACGATTTTTGAGTATCTATTTTATTGCATCTATTTTATTGCAAGCAAGTAGCGAATATAAGACAACAACCAAGATTGTGGATTGATCATTGGCCTCTGTCTTTACACCAGTTGATGTTAGAGATTTAGGACTGTTTTGGTATATTTTAATTTTAGAATTAATCATGTAAACAAGCAATATTAACTATAATGAGTGAAACAAATAATGTGTATATGTTTATTTTTTAAAGTAATTTACACATGAACAATATGCAACAGTAAAAAAATATACCCTGTTGAGGGGCTAGTGCCGGGGGTTGCACTCGTACTGCCGGCGGCATTAGTCGTACTGACAGTGTTGTTACCGCTCGTGTTAGACATTCTTGATGTCTTGTTGATCTAGTCATACAAACGGTGACGCAGTGACGAGTTGTTGCAGTGCAGTTGGCCACCAGGATGTAGTCGATGTAGGCGTCCACCACGAACGACATCCGGGAAGTAGTCGATGTAGGCGTACAGTACGAACGGCCATCGGGAAGTAGTCGACGTAGGCGTACAGCACGAACGGTCACTGGGAAGTAGACGAGTAGTCGCGTTGATCACTCCCAAAAACTTTATCGCCTGTCTATCCCGAGCAGGATCGTAGCGACAGACGTGATTCCGGAGACTGCTCTTGCCAGCAAAGTGTGTGCAGTGCTACGATGGAAATGAAAAGCAGAAGGTAACATAAGAGAGGAGAGGGTTGTGCGCTCTGGTGTGTGTTGAGAAGGAGGGAGGCTCCTTTTATAGGTGTGCAAGAGAGGATAAACGTGGACACCATGAAGTACATCAATGGCCATTATCCTGCTGGTGTTAACACAGGCATCAATGGCCATGATCCTACTGGTGTTAACACAAGCATCAATTATGCCATTGCTATCTACGTTTATCACAGGTATGATTCTTCAATCAAACTGCACATCACAGGAATGAATACTAGTTACTGTCATTCAACTATCGCAAAAACGAAACGACAAAACTAGGATTCCAGGCTAGGCTTCCCAAGAACCATGGACCACGGACCACGGCCACGGCCTCGGCCTCGCCACGCCACACCACGCCTCGGCTCGGCGAGTGAGCGTGTGTGGCCTCCTGTGACTCCTTCCTTAACCTCTCAACAGGTCCACAATCAATCCACATATTTAAGTTGGTATAAATCCCTCTTAACTCTCCATGTGATATTAATTGTTTTCCACCTCCAATAAGCGTGGGCATCAGGATTTAATGGGCCAAGCCCAACAATCCCCACCAAATTTCGAGCTACACGTAAATTGCTCTCATTACATTGTTGCTTTTATATACCAGTGTTTGACAGAGACTGTTAAGTTGAACTTCCATCTAGAGCTGAGGCTACACTTATTCACAACTGTTCAATGGACTATGCCTTGAATTGATAGTCTTGTGTGAACAAGTTTGACCAGAACCCTTCACTGATACTAGGCTGCAAAAGCATCTCCGCGGGTTGGAGCTTATAAGTCATACTCCAAGCCTTTCATGAGTATCTAAAGATCACTCACATCTCATAGACTATGACTAGCAGTTGAACCCATATAGGTGTAATCCTCAAAAGATGTTCTGTAAGATAACATCTCTGCTTAGTAAAGTCACTCGGATCACATTAAGGCAAAAGTCATCCTGCCTTACAATTTTAAAGAGAAATGCACTTTCACAGGAATGAGCCTAGTTAAAGGTTCTCTTCGCTTAGTCATTCAATGGCTTGTTTCGCTGTCCATATTTACGGGATCTCCGATCATAAAGGACATGTTACCACCAAAGTATGACTCACATGATGGGTCTCAGGCCCAATTCCCTGGATGCATTGTCTATCACATTCCGTGAAAGACCCTTTGTAAATTGATCTGCCAGGTTTTTAGCCGTCTGGACATAATCCAAGGCTATCACTCCAGAGCTTCTCAATTTTCTGATAGATTTCAATCGCCGCTTTACATGTCTGGATGACTTCATGTTGTCCTTCGAACTGTTCACTTGGACAATCACTGTTTGACTATCACAGTTCATCAGGATAAATCCATTAGGAGTTCACGAAGCCATTCAACCTCAATAGTGACGGTATCCAATGTTGTGAGTTCTTCTTTCATAGTTGACCTAGTTAGAATGATCTGCTTGCAAGACTTCCAGGAAACAGCACCACCTCCGAGCGTGAACACATATCCGCTCGTGGCTTTTAACTCATCAGCATCAGATATCCAATTTGAATCACTATATCCCTCTAATACCCTTGGATACCCGGTATAGTGTATTCCATAGTTCACGGTACGCTTTAGATAGTGCATTACTCTTTCCAGAGCATGTCAATGATCATCTCCCGGGTAAGACATAAACCGACTTAGTTTGGTCACAGCAAAAGAGTATCTCAGTTGATATCTCATTAACCGTTTATTTTTTCTTAATATTATACTAGCATTATAAGGTGTTGAAACAGGTTTACAGTCACTGTAGCTAAAGTGACTTAGAACCTTTTTCACATAATGGGATTGCAAAAGTGTAACCCCACCATCACCTTCTCTTACTAGTTTTATATTAAGGATAACATCGGCCTCTCCCAAGTCTTTCATCTCAATGTTTTGAGACAAAAACTCTTTGACTTCCTTAATCACATTAAGGCTTGTCCCAAAAATTAGTATGTCATTGACATATAAACACAGTATCACTCCTTCACCCCCACCATAGCGATAGTACATACATTTGTCAGCTTCGTTCATAACAAAGCCGATGGATGTCAGAGTTTTGTCGAACTTCTCATGCCATTGCTTAGGTGTTTGCTTGAGGCCGTATAAAGATTTCAACAACTTACACACCATTCCTTCTTGACCTTTTGCTACAAATCCATGTGGCTGATCTATATAGATCTCCTCTTCCAACTCTCCATTTAGGAAAGTTGTCTTAACGTACATCTGATGAACGAGAAGACCATGAGAGGCTGTCAAAGAAAGTAACACTCGAATTGTGGTCAATCTAGCAACTGGTGAATAAGTATCAAAGAAATCTTCACCTTTCTTTTGGATATAACCCTTAGCCACAAGCCTGGCCTCGTACTTTTCAATAGTACCATCAGGCCTAAGCTTTTTCTTGAACACCCACTTGTATCCTACGGGTTTGCACCCGTAAGGACGTTCAACAACTTCCTAAGTACTATTAGACATAACAGAATCCATCTCACTTCTCACTGCTTCCTTCCAATAGTCAGCATCAGGAGATGAAATGGTTCTAGGAGTGTCATCTACGAGGTATACAATGAAATCATCACCAAAGTACTTTGCAATCCTTTGTCTCTTGCTCTGTTTAGGAGCTTCATTGTTATCCTCCTCAGGATTTTCCACAAGTGTGGGTTCACTGTGTTCTATCAGTTTGGTAGAGGTATCCTTCTCGATAAACTCTTGCCTAGATGAACTTGTTTCATCTCTCATGGGGAAATGTTCTCAAAAAATGTAGCATCTCTGGACTCCATTATTGTACCAACATGTAAGTCAGGTACTCCAGATTTTATTACCAAAAATCCATAACCAATGCTGTTAATAGCATAACCTAGGAAGATACAATCCACAGTTTTAGGTCCAAGCTTACGTTTCTTTATGATTGGCACACTAACTTTTGCCAAACAACCCCAAGTACGTAAGTAAGAAAGTGTTAGCCTCTTCTTCTCCCATTCCTCGAATGGAGTTATTTCTTTATTCTTTGTAGAAACACGGTTTAGGACATGACACGCGGTCAATATAGCCTCACCCTACCATGCCTTGGAAAGTCCCGCTGTTTCTAACATGGTGATAACCAGATCAGTTAGAGAGTGGTTCTTTCTTTTGGCAACCCCATTTGACTGAGGTGAATAGGGAGGCGTCCTCTCATGAATAATACCGTGTTCCTCGCAGAATAAAGTAAAAAAATATTTGAGAAGTACTCGCCACCACGATCTGACCTAATTCGTTTGATCTTTCTCTCAAGTTGGTTTTCTACTTCAGCTTTATAGATTTTAAAGTAATGCAATGCTTCATTCTTTAATTTTAACAAATATATGTAACAAAATCTAGTGTAATCATCTATCAAAGTCATGAAATATTTTTTACCTCCTTTTGTCAATACACCATTCATTTCGCTCAAATCGGAATGAACTAATTCTAACGGTGCCAAGTTCCTCGCCTCCGCGGCCTTGTGAGGCTTGCGAGTTTATTTTGATTCAACACAAACTTGACGCTTCGAATTTTTGACATAGGTAAATTTTGGAATTACACTCAAATTAGCGAAGCACGTCATGCAACCAAATTAATGTGACAGAGCCTCGAATGCCAAACATTTGATTTATCAATATTAATAATCATTGGACAAAGAAAAAAGGAACAAGCCTCTGCTGTCATAATCTTTTTCAATAAAAGTACCAAACTTGGATAAGATACATTTATTGGACTCAAATACTATTTTGAAACCATCTCTACACCGTAGAGACCCGCTTACTAGATTCTTCTTGATAGTGGGGATATACTGCACGTTCTTCAGCTGCACGATCTTTCCCGAAGTAAGCTTCAAATTGACCGTACCAGCACCAAGAACACGCGCGTGTGACCCGTTTCCCATCAACAAGGAGCCAGTCCCTCCGACATGGTAAGAAGAAAACAAGGAGATATCAGCACACACATGGATATTAGCCCCAGTGTCAATCCACCATTCCGGTGAGTGACATACTGAAAGAACTGTAGGTAATAAATTACCGTACCCCGAAGTTCATCCAGTCTCGCTAACGACCAACTTTACGGACTTCTTGCCCTTGCGATTCGGACATTGTGAAGCAAAGTGATCCGGACTCTCGCACACAAAGCAAACTCCCTTCTTCTTCTTTTTAGGTGGTACGGTTGTTTGTTTAGTCTTTGCTTGGTTCTGCGGTGGCTTCTTCCTCTTCTTTTGGGAGTTGGAATCGTTCATCTAAACGAAGTTAGCGCTAGAAGCTCCAACAATTCCTTTTCCCCGTGTGTCTTTTGCTCTCGCCTTCTCCTCAACATCAAGAGTCCCAATGAGATCGGTGATACCGTAACACCCCGAGGTGTTTTTCCCGTTAAAAATTCAAAAGAAAATCATTGGTATTAACTGGAGAGAATAAATAATTTTAAAAGTTAAATGCTAAATGAAAATGGCATGGTAGGATTTTTCTTAAATTCTACATGTCAAAATACACTAACAGGATTTTTAGTGAAAGTTTCATAGCACAAGAAATAATTTTTAACCAATTAAAATCAAAATCGGAATAAATAAATCTCGGGAAAAATCGGCTTTCTCTCTCTATCCTTTCCCGTCCATTTTTTTCGGCCGTGGGCCGTCGGCCCGAGCCGACGGCCCATCCTCTCCCGCGCGCGCCAGCCGATCCGGCCGACGGCCCAGCCGTTTCCCGCCCGCGCGCCTCTCTCCTCTCTCCTTCACGGGCCGACCGAAAGGCCACGGCCCGCCGACCCTTTGCGCCGTGGGAAAAAGTTCACCCTACCTCCCCTTCGCACCGGGACGCCGACAGGTGGGGCCCACCTATCAGGCCATCGTCCCCGACCCCAGCCGCTCGGCGCCATTTTTGGTCGCCGCGCCCACGCGGATCTCGCGCCACCAACCACCCCGCGCCCCCAAACCACGCCGCCTTTACTCTACTCGCCCCGCCGGCCGGTGACGCCCGCCGCCTCCTTCGCGCCCTTAATGGCCAGATTTAATCACCGGCCATTATTTCCCCCAAAATCCCGCCGGCGAGCAATTGCGCTCTTATCCGGTCGCCGTCGACCTCCCCATTCACTATAAAAACATCCCCGCGCGCCTCCCCGAGCTCCCCACACCTTCACCCGAGCTAATCCTCCTCCTGTCGCCCCCGCACCGTACGCCCTCATTTCGAAACTCGCCGCTGGACTTCGGCCGTGATATCCCGACGCCCTGAGCCGTCCCGAATCTCGCCGCCGTCTCCTTCCTTCTTCCTAGCACCCGCGCCACCTCGGCCACCCTCCCCGCGAGCTCTCGTCGTCTCCTCACCGCCGTCGTCATCATCTCCCTCAACTCCGGCAACTCCGCGGTGAGCCGTCCCTCTCCTCCGCTCTTGGTCGTTCGTGCCGCCTCTCGGGTGCGCGCGGTTCCATCCGCGCATAATCCACAACACCCCGCCGCCCCGCGCCACCGCCCGAATGGCACCGGCCGGCCTCCGCCGGCCGCCGCCGGGCCGACCGCGCTGCGTCTCATCCTCTCGGCCGTCCGATTAGCGGCCGATCGGCGCCGCCACCCGCCCGCCCACGTGGCAAGCCACGTGGTCGCCACCTCGGCACCACGTGTGCGCCACATGGTACACCGCCCGGTCCGGCCGTGGACCCGATCCACCGTGGCTCGGCGCTCCCGTGGACCGCTGACGTCAGCCCTCGGCCGCTGACGTCAGCCCTCGACCGCTGACGCCTCCCCCGGGATTTATTGCGCAATAAATCAATTAAGGATTTTTCTGTTTAGTAAATAAACCCAGAAACTTCTAAAAATTATATTTTTTCAATCCGACCTCCGTTTTAGCCCATTCAAATTTCATTAAATTCATAAAAATGCCAAGAATCCATTAAAAATGGTTTTATTCCCTGTTTTAGTAGCTTTTTAGCCTGTTTTATTGAAGTGCTTGTTGGCCGTGTAGATCCCGGTAGTCCCTTCGTCCCGGTTTACTTTGAAGTCATCGCTGAAGTCCCCCAAGCCGAAGAGCAAGGCAAGTCATACTATATTATTGATCATATTGCTCCCATTTTGCTAAAACACATGTTTTATTCCATGAAATTGCATGTATTTTATACTATCATTTCATGGGGAATAGTACACGTTGTGCTTAGTTTATACCTTAGGTTTTGACACCCCAAACCCTTTGATTAAACTTGAGAAAATAATATGATTAGATTTAGGACTAGGTTATGCTTAGCCTGGCTTAGACTCACTAGCTCACTAAATGGGTCTTTCTTACTTAATATGCCTCTCCTGGACATTTGTTCGGAGGATTAATAATTAGTTTTAGGTGAACCGGACTAATAACTAAAATATGACAAATGGTGGGCTGTGGGCGCTATGGTTTTGGTTAGCGGCGCCCATGGCAATTAAGGACCGGTTCACGGGACCCCTCGGGCGAATGACCGTGCAAACCACAAGCCGAAATGGGTAAGGTAGGTCCCGTAGTGTAACCTCTCCTAGCTGACGGACCCATCGGCAAGGGTGAGCGGGATGGAGTTTCAGTCGGCCCCGGTATAAGGGTTGCTGGGCTGTCGGATTCACCGAGGCACTCGGGGGGGCTGCCCATTCCCAGGGTCCGGAAGTGGGGGCGAAACCTTAGTGGGGTTCACTTGGTTAGTGGGGGGTTATACGAAAGGTCCTATCACAGTTTCCTTTCCAGGATACCATGGTGGTATTTCGGCGCACGGGAGACCGTGTCGTGGGACTGTGTCTTGTGGGTACAGTTGTACACCTCTGATCAGAGTAAAGCTATTCGAATAGTCGTGCCCGCGGTAATGGGGCGATCAACCGAGCTCACCGTGATTAGTCTCACCCTATTTCACCCTGTTTAAAGGAACATGACTAGTATAGGTGGATGGGTAGGGCCTGTCGCAACGTGGGGATAACGTTGGACAGTGTTGGTTTTCAAAAGGCTTAAATTATTTAATTTATTATTGTGTTGTTTGTGTTCAAAATTTTCCTTTGATTGGAAAACCCCTGCTGTTTGCACAAAAGCAAACCTTAGCCAGACCCTTGTCTCCCCTGCATTCATTCCTCTCCTCTTCCGGTGTGACTTGCTGAGTACATGGAAGTACTCATCCTTGCCTCTTCACCAGAACCTGAGCCAGAAGCTGAAGAAGAAGACGAAGTGGAGTAGACTTGTTCTACACTCTGGAAGCTGCCTTTGGAGTGATAGAAGCCCATGGCCAGCATCAAGGCTTTGGCTTAGGCCCTTTTCCTTTTTCCATTGCTCTTTTGTAATCTTTTTGTATTGTTTCTAAGACGTAGAACTGTAATATCAACAATTGTCATATGTGTACCTTGGCTGGTCCTGGACAGGGATTTTAATACACATATAGCTTTGGAAATTCGGGTCTGAATTTCTGGGTGTGACAAGTTGGTATCAGAGCCAATTTCAAGACCGTAGAAAAAGCCAAACGGAAAAACCCTAGGAGCCCTCTGAATCTTTTCATATGCATAAGCCCTGGCTTTTGAAGTAGTTTCGGGAAAATGGGTCTTGTTTCCTCGGGATTGGGAAAAATTTTAAGTCTCTCTCAAAACATTTTGAAAACTCGGTCAAGTCTAAGTGATAGGATTTTAGAGTTAAAATTTGGAAAAATCATTTGATCTCTTATTCAGCCGCCAAGTTGGGATTTTCTAAGGGATCAAAGTCCTAAGTCGAGATAGGAGGGAATGGTCGCCAATTTTATATCATAACTAAGCATCTATTTTTCAGCATCATCTAGGGGATGTCCTTAGAAGTTTTACTTAGCCTCATAAAATGTTTTTCAAAAACCCTCTTTTTCTCATTTACTTTACTTGAGTCTTTTATCGTTTATCTAACTTGGGTTTGAGCATGCATTGATCCCCTACCTTGTCTTCTCTAGATGGCAGGCCGTCCAGTCACCCACAACGGTCAGGGATTGAAGGGTTTCGTCATAGAGCTGGCGAGGATGGCCTTGACAGTAGGCTATCCGGATACACCTGAGTACACTGTCGTCTCACCATTCGGTAGTGAGTTACCTCACCAAGTCCGCCTTGAGGTGCACGGGTTCGTCAGCACCAACATCCCGAACATGGTGGTCACTGCGTCGGGAGGAATAGATGAGCATGCCTGCTAAGAAGCTGCTTATCTGATGCTGGCTCGGATGAGGGAGATGCATGACTACCATCTCCGCTACTCAGCATACCGGTACCATCCTCGGCGGGGAACTTCGTCAGCAATCAACACTTTCCAATGTGCTGAAGGGGAGAACGACGCCACCTTCTCCCACATGAGGACGATGATTGAAGGGCTGGATAAGATGCATGCAGATCTCCACATGGCGGCAAAGGCTCTGAATGACCAGAAGATCCTAAGGATCAAGAGTTTGAAGGATGAGGTGGATCATCTCAAGAGAGAGATCGCCAGTCTAAAGGGACTTCCACCTCCCAACATCCTTCGGATCAGGATCACGGCGTGGAAGAACACCAAGGCTCCGGTGCGGATGCAGCTGGCGCCCAGGGTTCCACCTCCTGCACCGCCACCTTCCTCAGTCCTCGCCCCAGTGCCAGATCCTGCTCTTGCTCTGGTCCTTGCCCCAAGCGGAGGAGGAGGATGGATCTCGGTGTCCAGTAGCAGCAAGGGCAGTGGCAGCGGCAGCTCCAAGAGCCCCGGACGGAAAGAAGAGTTAGCAAGCTCTCGAAGCCGCTCAAAGGAAAAGAAAGATGGGAACTCCCTTGGGAGTGGGTTCGACTCCTCCGACCGCGGAAGCCGCTCCGATCCTTAGATCGTCACCACCCTTAGTTTACCGTTTCCCTAGTTTTCCTGTTTGTTTAGTTGCTGTGTGTTAGGAGTGTTGTGTGTGGGTAGTGGTCAACTTGTATCAAGTGTGGATACGGGTTGTCCAATTAAGGATGTTGAGTGTGTTTCAAGTGTTTTAAATAAAGAACAGATCAAAACAAGTAATAAAGATCAGCTTCTCTGTCCAATCTGTTTTACTCCTTCTCTCCACCTTGGTTGTTCTGCTTCTTCAGATGGTGAACACCAGGAATGACAGCACCAGCACTGAGTCAGCCGAGAACAACACCCGTGCTAATGCCAGCAACCCACCTCCTCCACCTAAGAACATCACTTTGGCACAAGTCCTAGCCAACCAGACCTAGATGATGGCTGCAATGATGCAGCAAATGCAACAGCAACATCAGCAGATGCAGTTGCAAATGATGCAACAGTTTCAGCAGCAGAACCAGCATCAGCACGATCATTTTGGCACCACCACCTCCCCAAACAAACCGCCGAATTCCTTCGAGTCCGACCCCCTACTTTCTCCAAGACCACCAACCCCATGGAGGCTAATGACTGGATCATCGCCATAGAAAAGAAGTTGGACCTTCTCCAGTGCACGGACCAGGAAAAGGTGTCTTTCACCACCCACCAACTCCAAGGCCTCGCCTCAGCCTGGTGAGACAACTTCTTGGTTACCCGTCAAGCGGACGCACCTACAGTTACTTGGACAGAGTTTTGTCACCAATTTAAGAAGGCACACATCCCCGGAGGGATAGTGGCCTAGAAAAAGAGGGAGTTCAGATCCCTGGAGCAAGGCACTCGGACTGTCACAAGAGTATCTGCACGAGTTCAATCGCTTAGCTCGATATGCTCGGAGGACGTACGCACCGACGCCGAGCGTCAAGAAAGTTCTTGGCCGGGTGGACGATGAGTTAACAGACAAACTCATTTCCGGTGAATACGCCGACTTCGAGAAGTTAGTCGACAAAGCCATCCATCAAGAAGATCAACACAATAAAATGCTTAGAAAATGGAAGGCTACTCAATTTAGGCCACAACCTCAGCAAGGTAATTCCCACGGCCACATTTCACTCTGGGTGGTCAGAGTGGACCTACCACTATGATCGTTTGTCAACATCGCTCGTACCATCCCGGGAATTTCCAACCCAGCGGAAGCCGTCCCGGACAGCCGCAGCGGAATCCGGCCCGCCAACAGCACAGCCACCACCGCAGTCCAAGCCAATGCCACCAAAGAAGGACTCGGGACTCAAAGGGTAATTGTTTCAACTGTGGAGAACCTGGACATTTCGCTGACAAGTCTCCAAGACCAAAACGCGTGCCTGTGTTCATCCAAGCAAGAGTGAATCATGCTTCGAGAGGAGGCACGGGACGCACCGGATGTCATACTCGGGTATGTTCCTGTGAACTCCTTTAATGCATCAGTCCTGTTTAATTCGGGTGCAACCCATTCTTTCATATCAAAAGCATTTGTGGGAACACATGGGTTGTCGGTGTTAAAACTTAAGATACCCATGCAGGTCCAAACTCCCGGGAACCATTTAAACACTGCCCACTTTTGCCCTTCAGTGGCAATAAAAATCCAAGGATCCCCCTTTCTAGCCAATCTTATCCTTCTAGAATCAAAAGACTTGGATGTCATCCTTGGGATAGACTGGTTGACCCGTCATAAAGGGATGATCGATTGTGCAACCCGCACGATCTCCTTGACCAATGACGAAGGGAAGAAAGTGATTTACCGCTCCCCTAAACCATTGAGGGTAGTGGCAAGTTTGAATCGGATCTCGGCTAAGGAGAAGCCCGAAGAGAAAGGAAAGGATCAGGCGAAGTTAGAAAATATTCCTGTGGTTTGTGAGTACCCGGAAGTCTTCTCGGAAGACCTAATCACAATGCCACCTAAAAGGGAAATAGAGTTTTGGATTGACCTAGTCCCTAGCACTGCCCCGATTCACAAGAGGCCCTATAGAATGGGAGCCAATGAGTTGGTAGAGGTCAAGAAGCAAGTAGATGAACAGTTGCAGAAAGGTTATATCCGCCCGAGCACATCGCCCTGGGGTGCGCCAGTCATTTTTGTGGAGAAAAAGGATAAGACCAAAAGGATGTGCGTCGACTATCGTGCACTCAACGAGGTCACTATTAAGAATAAATACCTTCTTCCTAGGATTGACGACCTGTTCGATCAATTAAAGGGAGCAAAGGTGTTCTCAAAGATAGACCTACGGTCAGGCTATCACCAGCTAAAAATTTGAGAAGAAGATATTCCCAAGACCGCCTTCATCACTCGGTACGGTCTGTACGAGTGCACGGTCATGTCCTTCGGACTTACAAATGCCCCAGCCTATTTTATGAATTTGATGAACAAAGTGTTCATTCCTAGACAAGTTCATCGTAGTGTTCATCGACGACATCTTGATCTACTCACAGTCGAAAGAGGAACATGAGCACCATCTCCTGTTGGTACTTGAAAAGTTAAGAAACCACCAGCTCTATGCTAAGTTTAGCAAATGTGCTTTCTAGTTGAAGAAAGTGCAATTCCTCGGCCATATCGTGAATGCCCAAGGAGTCGCAGTGGACCCTTCCAACATGGAGGCAGTAACCAAATGGACTCCACCCAAAACCGTCACCCAGGTCAGAAGTTTTCTAGGACTTGCGGGGTATTACCGTCGGTTCATCGAAAACTTCTCAAGGATTGCCAAGCCATTGACGCAGTTGTTAAAGAATGATGAAAAGTTTATATGGACTGCCGAGCACAACCAAAGTTTTGAAACACTTAAGAGAAAACTGGTGTCCGCACCCGTATTGATCTTGCCGGATCAAACCAAGGATTTCTAAGTCTATTGCGACGCATCTTACCAAGGGTTAGGCTGTGTGTTGATGCAAGATGGAGAAGTGGTCGTTTATGCTTCCCGCCAGTTGAGACCTCATGAGTCTAATTACCCAACACATGACTTGGAACTAGCAGCAGTCGTCCATGCTCTGAAAATATGGCGACATTACCTCGTCGGTAATCGCTGTGAAATATATACGGATCATAAGAGCCTGAAATACATCTTCACCCAACCAGATTTGAACCTCCGTCAGTGACGATGGTTGGAGTTGATCAAGGATTATGATCTCAGTACACTACCACCCTGGCAAAGCTAACGTGGTAGCTGATGCCTTGAGCCGAAAGAGTTACTGTAACTCTATTCACATAGAAGGGAGATGTGAACAGTTACTACAAGATCTAGAGCACCTAAACCTCAGAACTGTTGAACCCGGATTTGTGGCCGCTCTTGAAGCCCAACCTACACTCTTAGATCAAATTCGCATAGCTCAAGCCTCGGATCCTGACATAGCTGAGCTTAAGAAGAATATGAGAGAGGGAAAAACTCATGACTTCACGGAAAACGAACATGGAACCATATGGATGAGCAACAGGATATGTGTGCCAGAAGATAAGGAATTGAAAAAGTTAATCCTTACTGAAGCACATCAGAGTTAGTACTCTATCCATCCGGGAAGTACTAAAATGTACCAGGACCTTAAGGAGAAATTCTGGTGGGTTAGCATGAAAAGAGAAATAGCAAAGTTCGTGGCACTATGCGATGTATGCCAGCGAGTAAAGGCAGAACACCGAGGTCTGCTGGATTATTACAGCCACTTCAAATCCCAGAATGGAAGTGGGAAGAAATTGGGATGGATTTCATCACCGGTTTACCCCGGACATCGTCGAGACACGATTCTATCTGGGTTATAATCGACCGCCTCACTAAAGTGGCTCATTTTATCCAAGTGCTTACCACTTATACGGGAGAAGGTTAGCAGAATTATGCCTGGCAAGGATTGTGTGTCTTTATGGGGTACCCAAGAAGATAGTATCTGATCGTGGTAGTCAGTTCACCTCCAAGTTTTGACAAAAACTACAAGAGGAACTTGGCACCCGGTTGAATTTTAGCATGGCCTATCACCCACAAACCGATGGTCAAACGGAGCGTGTAAACCAGGTTTTGGAAGATATGTTGCGAGCTTGTGCTCTGGATTTCGGAGGAGCTTGGGATAAGAGCATGCCCTATGCAGAGTTCTCCTATAACAACAGTTATCAAGCCATTTTACAGATGGCACCTTTCGAAGCACTTTATGGACAAAAGTGTCGTACCCCTTTTTCTAGGATCAGACCGGCGAACGTCAGTTGTTCGGGATTGAAGTGTTAAGTGATGCAGAAGAGAAGGTCAGAATCATAAGAGAAATGCTGAAAGTTGCACAGTCTCGTCAAAAGAGTTATGCAGACAACCGCCGCAGAGAGCTAGTTTTCAAAGTCGGAGACTATGTGTATCTTCGTGTCACCCCACTTCGGGGAGTGCACAGATTCCAAATCAAAGGAAAGTTGGCACCACGCTATGTGGGACAATATCGGATTCAAGAGCGACGAGGTGAAGTGGCATACCAACTCGAACTACCACCCACCATGGCGGGAATCCATGACGTTTTCCACGTCTCCCAACTCAAGAAGTGTTTGAGAGTTCCAGAAGAACAAGCCAGTCCAGAACAGATCGAAATCCAGGAAGATCAGGCTTACGTAGAGAAACCAGCACGAATCCTCGAAACCAGTGAATGGAGGACCCGGAACAAGGTTATCAGGTTCTGCCGAGTTCAATGGACTCATCACTCCGAAGAAGAAGCAACCTGAGAGAGGAAAGATGAGCTAAAGGCCGCCCATCCCTATCTATTCGCCAGTACCTCCGAATCTCAGGGTCGAGATTCCGTTTAACGGGGGTAGGTTTGTAACACCCTGAGGTGTTTTTCCCTGATAAAAATCCAAAACAAAATCGTTGGGATTAACTAGAGAGAATAAATAATTTTAAAAGCCAAATACTAAATGGAAATGGCATGGTAAGATTTTTCTTAAATTCTACATGTCAAAATACACTAACATGATTTTTAGTGGAATTTTCAGAGCACAAGAAATAATTTTTAACCAATTAAAATCAAAATCAGAATAAATAAATCCCGAAAAAATCGGCTTTCTCTCTCTGTCCTTTCCCGCCCATTTTTTTTGACCGTGGGCCACCGGCCCGAGCCGACGGCCCATCCTCTCCCGCGCGCGCCAGCCGATCGGCCTAGCCGATCCAGCCGACGGCCCAGCCGTTTCTCGCCCACGCGCCTCTCTCCTCTCTCCTTCGCGGGCCGGCCGAAAGGCCACGGCCCGCCAGCCTTTTGCACCGTGGGAAAAAGTCCACCCTGCCTCCCCTTCGCCCCGGGATGCCGATAGGTGGGGCCCACTGTCGGCCGTCGTCCCCGATCCCGCCCGCCCGTGCCATTTCTTAATTTATTATTGTGTTGTTTGTGTTCAAAATTTTCCTTTGATTGGAAAACCCCCGCTGTTTGCGCAAAAGCAAACCTTAGCCGACCCTTGTCTCCCCTGCATTCATTCCTCTCCTCTTTCGGTGTGACTTGCCGAGTACATGGAAGTACTTATCCTTGCCTCTTCACCAGAACCTGAGCCAGAAGCTGAAGAAGAAGACGAAGTGGAGTAGGCTTGTTCTACACTCTGGAAGCTGCCTGTGGAGTGGTCGAAGCCTGTGGCCGGCGTCAAGGCTTAGGTTTAGGCCCTTTTCCTTTTTCCGCTGCTCTTTTGTAATCTTTTTGTATTGTTTCTAAGACGTGGAACTGTAATATCAACAATTGTCGTATGTGTACCCTGGCTGGTCCTGGACAGGGACTTTAATACACATATAGCTTCGGAAATTCAGGTCTGAATTTCTGAGCGTGACAGATACTGAACTCTTGCCTCTTATTTTTCTAAGTAGTAGCAAAATCCCTCCAAGAAAGTGGTGGCTTAGAGATAATAGCTCCGGCCATGAACTTGTTGGGCAACACACATGGGGTCTCTTTGCTATAGTCTTTGAATATTTTACTAGCGCCTGAATCTCATGAGCTTGTTCCACTACAGGACGGTCTACCACCATCTTGTAGTCAAGGAACTGCTCCATGACATACAGCTCACTGCCAGCATCGGACACTCCATACTGAGCCTCAATAGTATCCCAGTAACTTTGCCATTTGGCAGTGAGAGGTACGTGTCTATAATGTTTTTGGCTAGAACGCTTATGATGGCGCCTTGGAAAAAACTATCAGCCCGATCGAAGTTATTCTCCTCCTCTGGAGTAATACCTTCAGGCTCTCCATTTGCGACATGCATAACATTCATCGCCGTTTACCACAACGAAAGCCTCTCATGCCAACGCTTGTAATTGGAACCGTCAAACACATTTGATTTTATTGACACAACAAAGCTAGTTCTGAAAGCCTATTATCATCATAAGGTTTTTGGATTGTTAGAAATTTAGGCCTATTTCGATATATTTTAATTTCAGAATTAATCAGGTAAACAAGCAATATTTCTATGACTATAGTGAGTGAAACAAATAATGTGCATGTATTCATTTTTAAAACTAATTTAAACATGAATAATATGCAAGAGTAAAAGATATACCATGTTGAGGGGCTAGTGCCAAGGGTTGCACTCGTACTGCCGGTGGCATTAGTCGTGCTGGCAGTGTTGTTACCGCTCGTATTAGACATTCTTGTGTCTTGTTGATGTAGTCGTACAAAGGATGACGCAGTGACGAGTCGTTGCAGTGCAGTTGGCCACCAGGATGTAGTTGACATAGGCATCCACCACGAACGGTCACCGAGAAGTAGTCGACGTAGGCGTACAGCACGAATGGCCACTGGGAAGTAGACAAGCAGTCGCATTGATCGCTCCCCAAAAGCCTTATTGTCTGTCTATCCCGAGCAGGATCACGGCAACAGACGTGGTTCTGGAGGCTCTGCTCTCACCAGCAAAGTGCGTGCAGTGCTAGCAATGGAAATGCAAGCAAAAGCAGCAAGCAACAGAAGAGAGGAGAGGGTTGTGTGCTCTGGTGTGTGTTGAGAAGGAGGAGGGAGGCTCCTTTTATAGGTGTGTAGGAGAGGATGAACCTGGACACCATGAAGGGCATCAATGGTTGTGCATCAATGGCCATTGTCCTGCTGGTGTTAACACAGACATCAATGGCCATTTATCCTGCTGGTGTTAACACATGCATCAATTCTGCCATTGTTGTTGCGTTTATCACAGATATGATTCTCCAATCAAACTGCACATCACAGGAATGAATACTAGTTACTGCCATTCAACTGTCGCAAAAACGAAATGGCAAAACTAGGATTCCAAGCTAGGCCTTTCCACGGGCCACGGCTCGACTCGGCGAGCAAGTGAGCGCGTGCGTGTGGCGTCCTGTGACTCCTTCCTTAACCTCTCAATAGGTCCACAATCAATCCACATATTTAAGTTGGTATAAATCTCTCTTAACTCTCTATGTGGTATTAATTGTTTTCCACCTCTAATAAACGTGAGCCTCGGGATTTAATGGGCCAAGCCCAACAGTTGACATCCTCGCTTTGCTGTAAAATGCATAGATAATTATATGTTACATATTATGTAAACGATGGATAAATATATTAAAATATTATGAAAATAATATGGGGAAGATAATTTGACATGTTTGCATGTTGATATGTCATGTTTGTAGTGGCGGATCTATCACGGAAACGGCGGGGTCTCGAGCCCTCATTACCGACACCATGGAAGTCTCCATTAAGCCCCTACTAAAACTTCCTATCATATATCCATTAGAAGAGTAGGCTATAGATTTACACCAGCATTGTGGCGGTCCTGGACAAGACAACAATGGCGTGGCAGCCGGGAGACCCGCGCGCACTTGTTGCATGCTCGCTACGGAAGCAGGCGGGGTGCCACAGGGTGCCGCATATGGTCGAGGCCGACTCAGGGCTGAATGAACCATCAAGGTCAGCCGCCTTCAGACGAAATCCATGGCTATATTGTTTAATCAATTAAGATGACACTAGGAACTAAAAAAGATTAGTGTATTCTGACCCTGGTGACACCATGGCTATATTGTTTAGTCAATTAAGATGACACTAGGAATTAAACAATATTAGTGTATTCTGACCCTGGTGACACCGATGAACTACTTTTCTAGCTCCGCCCACTAAAATTTGGTAAGCCGTGAAATCGTCATAGGCCTAAAGTTAGTATCAGCTTCAAAATCTGTCAATGCGAAAACACGGCGGCCTGGAAGTTCCGCTTAGCTCCGGTGCATGTCCAAAAAACGCTGGTAAAAACACGGGCGTGCCAGTTGGTTTGATCCTGCAACTAAGAAGACATGGTAAATGTTAGAAGACAATGGTCGATCGACCGATAGACCGATGATGTATCATAATGACCTAGCCGATGCGATCAAGTCGAATCGGTTGTAAGGTAAAGGATATTGTTTATGAACTAGATTTAAATTACATATAACCATAAACAACTTTCCCTTAACAAAATCAATTCTATAGATCGAACCCAATCAATGAAGCATAAGATTAATATTGTTAAAGTCAATTGACATACAATTATATGATTTAAATAACAAGCCAATGGACAAATATTGAAGACTAGTCCCAAAACAATTATAATCGGCTATAGATTCAAATAACACGTAATCACTAATTTAGTCTTTCTCTTAGATACAAGCAATTATAATAGATCGGACCTAACCGAGACAATATTAATTGCTTATAATCAAGATTAAACTAACTAATAATTAAATGGATTTAGATCATAGTCGATAAAATAGTTTGGACGATTAGATAAAATATCAGCTAAAGACTCCGATATAGCCTTATATAAGATTATCAACTTAGATTGAATCTATTAAACAAGTTATCATCTCAATAAATCGACCTAACCGAAATAGTGTGAGGCCGATAACAAGCTTAGTAGATTTAAAGGGTTGATAAACCTAAATAAGATGATAGATATAACTAGCTAATTAAAGTAAATCATATACCTTAAAGTAAAACAGTTATATCAGGTAAGATTGGCTGAAACCCCGATACTACCCTTATTGGCAATCCAAGGCAGGTTGGCTTTTATGATTTTAAGCATGACTTAGTAGGTCAAACTTAATTGATGCTACACTAAGTATGAAAAGAAGCATAAAGTCTAAACAATCAAGCCTTTGACTAATTTTCAGAGTAGTGGATACCTTAGCTAATCTAGATCGATAAAACAATTTAATTGAATTAGCGAAACCGTAAAGAAGGCTTAGCCGATACGGATAAACAGAGCTATCAGTCTGGATTAATCAAGATATATGATAAATAGGCAAATACATAAGTTAGATTAAAGTGTTGAAACAATGTAAGCACTAATCCCGCCAATACAAACTACCATGACAAGCCTTACACCTTGTCGAAGATCGAAGCCAATGCAGCCCAACTCGAAACAAGAACTTGTCGAGATGAAAACCTAAAAAAACTAGGGTAGCGATGCACCGAAAGTGTGTATTGAACCATTGTTGTTTTTAAAGACCTTGGGCATCTATTTATACCAAAATATACAAACTTGTCTAGGCTGGACACGACTCAAACTCCTAAATTACAAAAACATATGAGTAAGTCCCTTAGTCGGATTCCTATTAAGATATCTCTAATGAATACAACTCATTAATATTCCTAATTAATAGGTGCAATTACATGTAATGGACTCTATCCCTGTCTGGCAATAATTTCAAATCCTTAATCCGAGCCCAACTTGAACCCAAAACTAGTTGTATCGACTGCCCTGTCCATATCTGCTGGTCGAGTCCGATTCTGTATCGGCCAATATAACCCTTCAGTCGATGTGGCCTTAAACCGATGCGTAGTTAAATTTGGAAACAACTCTTTCTCCCACCAAATTCGCCTCGATCTGTTCTTCGACTCTGAGTATCTTGCCAAATTTTACCGTTAACAGAGTTCTAGAATTGACCAATGGAAATTATCACTCGCCAGTAGTTGGATTCTTAGTATATTTGGTTAATCAATTAAAGGAAGTTTATCTAGAAGAGGTCGAGTTCAAGAAGGATGCGACATAACAAGTTATCTATTAATTAGGTAGAGCCAGTTAGTTTTCTTTTTATTTTTAGGAAAGATTATTTAGAATCCGATCAGGACTTGTACCTTTTACTTTATCTTTAGGAAAGGTTATGTCGTGTTTAATAAGAACTAGTATCTATCCATGGGTATAAGTATGTACACCCAGAGTCTTTGTAAATCATCTGCACAGATCAATACACCTCTACTTTTGACGCATCGCCATCCTCTTATGAGGTTTTATTTCGACGAGTTCTTATTTTCTTGCATAGGCTGCATCAATTGAGTTCGACCTCCGGCAAGAAGTGAGTTTCGTCATCTTCGCTTGCGCTGGCGTGGCTAGGACTTCCTCTGTTGAGTCCAATATTCTAATCGGGACGACGCAAGTGTTGTCTATCTGATATATCATCTCTATCTTTAATTCCATTATTGTTTATAGTCACATCGGCTTAGTTAGGACTTTCTCGGTTAGGTCCGATATTCTGATCAAGTTGATGTTTATTTAAACAGTGTCGCTTTAGATCGATGTGTTATATCCATCACATTAGACAGATTTATCAACTCATTGAGTATTAGATTATCATATACAATCTCGTGATACATCGGTTATTTTCGACCGACTAGATTGTTATTGATAATCTGTCTCTTGTTAAGCCGAAAGGTTTATGCTAATGTTTTATTAGAGGGTTAGCTGATCTTATCTGATGTGTTAAATTTCTCTTTGATGGTTTTACTGTCTTGATTAAATTTAATAAATGACCACTTTGACCGGTGTCATATCAGCTAGTTTAAATCTATCAAGCAATTATCAACCTTATGCTGCATCGATTAGGTCCGACCTATGAGGTTGTGCTTATAAGTTAGATTTATTTAAGTCAGTAGGCATCAATCATTGTTTCATCGGGGTTTCAGCCGATGAGTTATCTAGATATTGTTTAAATGTTGCATCGACTTGTAAGGATTATATACGTGTTGATTTTAGTCGATCGCAACAAAATTTTCATTGATCACTTAATCATTTGGATTTAATGACATCAAATTACTAGCCGATGTGTTCTTTAATCATCGGATCAATATTTATTCTATCATACCATTATCGACATTTCTATTGGATTACATTATCATTAATCAATTGTCTTTATATTATTATTTCTAAGTGTCAGAATCTATGTCGGACATATAGCCGATCGTTCAAACATCGGCTAGTATCGATACATGAGCTATCGGCTAGACTCAACAACTATTGGATATCGACTATCACATTATCAGCTGATTCTACGTCAAGCTATCAGCTATCGGTTGATACATATCTTTTAGAGCACTCAACGGGATCTAAACTTCATTTTATCGACATTGACCTCTTGGCTTATCAGTTTTACTTGTTAGTTGCAGGATCAAACTGACTGGCACGCTCGTATCTCATCAATATTTTAAGACTTGTACTAGAGATTAATAGATCTCCTAAACCATTGTACTTGTCGACATAGTTCATGCCAACATAGATTTGGCATCATCAACCGGACGCGATTTTTTTGTCTACACGCCCCTGGTCACTGCCATGTCCCTTTTCGCTTGCCTCCCCTTTCGCGGCTGCACTATGTTAGGATTTTGCGTATTACTACAGAAAAGATTTTTCTGTACGAGGACTCTACAAACTTTGTAGGTAGACCGTAATTGGGCGTGCCTGCAACAATCAACCAACATTTTCGCATATGCCTCTTTAAGAGACCCGCATGCAAAAAAATCAATGTTCTTAGCCGAACCTCTTAACATACCCATATAAAGAATGAGCTTATTTTCACAGGCAAGCCTCTTAAGGGGCCGCATGCGAACAAAAGAGGGAGCAAGTGGGCCCCACACAATTGTTTCTCACGTATTTTTTCTCCTCCTCTCCGCCGTACCTTTCCTCGCTCTTCTTATCCACTTCGCAACTTCTCTTCTCCCTTCATCGAGTAGCTAGTGCATAGTACAACAATGTGATGTACGTATCCGATTGAAAGGTGAGGAGCTGTGGGATTCTGATGCATATTGCATCATAAAGGCATGAAACAAATTAATGTAGGTGACAAATGGAGGTGCACCATTTATGAGAATTCAGATTAGCATTCTGAGTATTATACACAACAAAAGTCCAAACAATGCAGTTCTAATCAAACAGTGCACCATTTTTGAGAATTACATGGGAGGCGCGGCAGTGAAGTTGAGGATGAGCACCTAGTTCAGTGAAGTTGCGGGCTATCTCTTCAACCCTTCAATCTAGGGGTGGGCATTTGGTTAAAACCGACACTTCGGTTCGGTTTTTTTCTACGCAAAATTCGGTTTAACACAAAGCAAAAACCGATCGGCTCTCGTAAAGGCTAGAAACCGCAAGATTCGGGTTCGGTTTTGGTTTACCAAAAAAGGGCGAAAAATCGGCGGGGGAGAAGGCGCCTGGCGGGTCGGAGGTGGCACGGCGACGGTCGGGCGGTCGAGCGCGGCGCGGCGACGGTCGGGCTGGTCGGAGGGCGGCGGCGGCGGCCGGGCGGGTCGGAGGCGGCACGGCGACGGCTGGGACGGGTCCGAGCGGCGCAGCCGCGGAGGCGGAGCGGAGCGCGCGCGGCGGCGGCGGCGGGGCCAGCGCGCGGTGGGACGCGCACGCGCACGCACCGACCCACGCACACCGCGCACGCGCACGTAGACTGGTTTGGTTTCTGAGTTCGGTTTTTCTTCGATGTTCGGTTCTTAGGCGTAAAAAACCGAACCCGAACCGATTTAGTCGGTTTACGTAACACCACGAATCGAACCCGAAACAAAACCAAAAAACCACAGATTTCAGTGCGGTTCGGTTTTTCGTTTTAAAAGTGCCCAGCCCTACTTCAATCCAATTCCAAGCTTCATCAAATCAGCCAAACTTATGAATCCAACCAAATAAAAAAATCAATCAAATCATCTTTGTCATATCTGCTCATGATCCGGTACTTCAATCCAATTCCAAGCTTCATCAAATCAGCCAAACTTATGAATCCAACCAAATAAAAAAATCAATCAAATCATCTTTGTCATATCTGCTCATGATCCGGACAAGGACACCGCTCCCATCAACAGCACAGTTATTGTGGATGGTGGGTGGGGCTTCAAACAAGATCCTCTTCAGTACATCAGCTTACATTATATTATCGACATGTGGATTCATTCTCTTTGTGTCATTATGAGTCCATAGAAATATGAACCCATATATCAATGACACAAAGTTAGCTGATATTACCGTAGGGGATCCACTTTCTTGGAGCTTAGTCAGCGCGGTGGTGAGTTGCCGATATTTACATGTAAAGTGTCAAACATAGAAGAGATCAGTACCATAAAAAGATTATAATTGTGAAAAATAGGTTACTGTACAACTAAGAGCTTATGTTTTAGTAGAACGCATCTTTAGGACTACTAGTGTTTCTATCTTTTGCTGCAAAACAGCTTGGAAAATTGATAGAATTAGCACTATTCTACTTTTTAGATTATTAAGTAAGCAGAAATATTGATCAGCAAACTAACAATAACAAGTACATCTGTTAGTAACTATGTTCCTAATTTTTTTAACCGGGCCAACTGTGTTTCTAATTAATTTATGAAGTTACTGGAACATTGATTTGACAACACTTTGTATGGGAGAGTTCATCAGAATCTAAAATTTACCTGATATTTATTGTTCCCTTAGGTTTGTTCAGCACAATACTGTGGTACTGGAGGAAGTCATTGGCATTACAGTGGCGAACTCATGTAGTTCAGGACTCGATCAAAACAATATTGAATTATTGATCTTTGAGCATCTCATGAAGAAGGAATTCTGCCAGGATGCCCGTCTTAGTCTTTACTGAAGATGGTAAAATTAAAGACCTCGGTATAAATCAAACTATGCCATTTACAATGCATATTGAAGGGGTGTGGGAGAGAGAGGGAGAGAGTAGTAGTAAGAGAGTGACATGTGACTTTGGATCTTAGTCACCGGGAACGCCCGTTTCAGGTTTCGGGGACGGCGTCCCTAATCGAGGTACGAGGACGAAGCGGGACAAAGCCAGGGCCAAAGTGGAAACGACGGTCGGAGCGATGTTCCTGTGCTCGGCGGAATGCAAGAGGCATGGTGTTATAACTTCTACGCTCCTCTTCATCTGCCTCAGATTCTGATCAAGGTCGCCGTCCGCTGTACGTGGTTCGCTACACGCTCAGCGGCGAGCCGACGAAGCTTGGAGCCTGTTGTTGGATAGGAAGGTAGATACAGGCATACAGCAGCACCAGAGCACCTGTTGTTGATTCTTTTTCCTCATCCAGATTCTAGAGCTCGTCCATGGCTGTATCGTCCCGAAATATCGTCCCAAACTATCATGGTTCGCGTCCCATGTAAGTAAAAAACGTGTTGATCCTGTATACCCCCTCGTTCTAGGTTTTTCAAAATTAGCATACCTCGTTCCTCATCTTCGTTCCTTGTCCTCGTCGTCCCGGGAACACGGTGACTATGCTTTGGATCTAAACGAGATGACCTTGATCGTTTTATAAAATATAAATGTCGTGAACTGCTGCTGATAAATTATATGATAGATAGATATAGGGCCTGTTTAGATTCATCGCCAAAATTCTACACCCTATCACATCGAAAGTTTGGACACATAAATGAAGTATTAAATATAGACTTAAAAAAATAACTAATTGCATAGTTTGCATGTAATTTACGAGACGAATATTTTAAGCCTAATTAGACTATGATTTGACAATAAAGTGCTACAGTAAACTTGGGCTAATGACGGATTAATTAGTCTTAATAAATTCGTCTCGTCGTTTACAGATGGATTATGTAATTTATTTTTTTATTAGTTTATGTTTAATACTTCAAATGTGTGTCCAAAGTATTGACGTGATATTTTGCCAAAAATTTTTACTGTATCTAAACACAACCATAGGGTGTTTGTGTTGGTGATAACGACACCTCAAAATGGTTTCTATGTGGCAAGGTTTGGTAAACCACGAATGACTAATTTATTGTATAATGATTTTAACATCAAAGTTTTTAAGTGAAAACTACACATGTGTTCTTATATTTTATATCATAATAAGTCACTTCAGGTTTATTCTAAATCAAACCTCTTCAAGTTTTAAATTTGATTGAGTTCTAAAGCATTAAAGCCCACGTCTGAGTTCCAGCCCCGAAAGCCCACAGATACCTACAGAAAGAAAAAAACAAAATGACCAAAAAAACGACGATATAAAACTAAACTAAATGAAATTTGATTAAAAAAAGAAAAGGAGGAGAAATTTAAACCCTAGGGCAGCTAAATATCCGAATATACCCTCCTGACCTGCGCGTAGATCCTCCCCCTTCCCCTTCCTCCCAAATCAAAATCCCCAAACCAAATCCCTCATTTCCACCTTCGGAATCTCTGCGATGGCTGGAGGCGGCGGCGCGGGCTCCTCCACGGGCGGCTCTGGCAGCGGCGGAGGGGGGCGGGAGGGCGACTGGGACTGCGGCGGCTGCGGCAACCGCAACTACGCGTTCCGCTCGCTGTGCAACCGGTGCAAGCAGCCCCGCCTCCTGGTCGACCCCAACACCCCGCCGGACTCCAAGTGGCTACCCCGCGCCGGCGACTGGATCTGCACCGGTAACACCTGCTCCGCCGCGCCTACTAGTCTCCGCACCCCCCTACCCCTACTGCTCTAATTAATCACTCGTAATTAAAACTTGTGAATTGATCTCCTACACTGGTGTGGGTGCTCTCATGATCTCGTATTTCTTCCTGAAATATATATGGTGAAAGGGGGATATCAATGGTAGATGCTGGAAATAATGGCCTGTGGCTTAGTTTCATGTTGTATTATTGTCCGCATAGCATTTCGTAGGAACGCAGGATATGTGATATTGAGATGGGCATCTTGCCTTCTCTTCCTTGGGGAAATCAGCTTCAGGCTCTTGGCTTTCCTGTGCACACTGCATCAGGATTCTGCACTTCTCTTTTGTAGGCTTAGTTTTTAGGCTAGTTAGAAACTAAGACGACCGCAGTGCTCGCTCATATTTATAGTTGAGTTGTTAATCATACTTTAAAGGGTTAGGAGTTTTAATGAATAATAACAGTGGAAATAGAGAGACAACCAAAGGGCTAAATGTGGAATGTTTGGGTTTCTTTTGTCATTCCAACCAAGCTCTGCATCTCGCAGTAAAAATTTACAGTTATCCTGATAGAGTTTTTGGATGATTTTGTTAGCAGTTTTACGTTCCGAGTGCAATTTATCATCAAGAAAAATGACATCTTCGGAAAGTCCAGGACCAGCTATTAATTATTTGCCTTTCCTGTTGGAGTTTATTTATTTCAGCTGCTATTTATTATATTTATTGAGTATTTGATATCCATATATGAAATTGGAAAATTACCATTAAGCGTGCTGAGTAAATGACTAGTGTGTGTGTCTTTATTCCTTTCATTGGGTTTGTGCGGGATGGCTGGTTGGTGTGCGTGTGCTTCGGTGCGTTGTCTCCCTGCTGTGCTGGTTGGTTTATGCGCCAAATGGATGAATAGGTTGCAGTAACAATAATTATGCATCCAGAAAGAACTGCAAAAAGTGTGGCCTGCCGAAGGAGGAAGCAGCAATGCCGGCATTATCAATGGCAGGAATGGCTATGCCAGCTTATGCAAATTATATTGCTAGGATGCAAGGCCTTGCTGGCTTTAAGATGAACATGAACTTTGGGATGGCTGGCAATTCAGCTTTGCAGCAGCAGCTACTTGCAAATGCAAACTGGCCTTATGCGTTGGCTGGTAGATATGGGATGCAAGCTGCTGGCTGGCCATTTGGCGGCAACAACGCAAATCAGTTTTCAGCAGCTCCAAAAGACTGGCGCAGCGGTGACTGGCTTTGTGGCTGTGGATTTCATAACTACTCATCCCGCACACAGGTAATTATATATATTCTGCTTTAAGTGATTTCTTGATTCACACCCGTAATCATTATTGGTGTAGTTTTGTCCTGCCTAGACTACGCATACACCCATAATCATCCTGCACAATGCCTTCTGAACCGTAATGCATTGTTGTTCACATTTGTTTTTCTTGTCAAACATGTTGATGTGATCTGCTTTTTGAATATACTATTTCCTAGACCATGCATACAGCTATTTGTTGCTAACTTAATTTTGGTCTGACATTTGATTAATAAATTACATCACCTGCTCTCAGGTCAACATTAGAGTTTTATGTAAGATGTAGTACCTTGTTGCTTTTCCCACCTTCTAAGGTTCTGCACTTGTGTTTCCTTGCTACTATTCCTAAAAATGTGATTGACTAGCTTGCTATTACCAGAAACATATCCCATGCTCTTTATTCGTGATATAATGTGAACTCATGTTCTAGATTCTCAGCATTGTACATTTTAACTATCAAGCGCATAGAGTGACTGGATATCTTCTTTTTATTCTCATTTCCAGTGTAAACAGTGTAGTGCTCCTGTACCATCAGGCATTCCCTCCACAACAATGAAAACCGCAGTACCAGATACTTCTTCCAGTAAGACAATTATTTTTCTTACTTCCAAAATATTTTCTTTACCTCGTGCTCCTAGCCAGTGAAATAAAAAAATCTCTTCTGCTGGGTTAAAAACTATATTCTCTATCTCAAAAGGGCACTTCAACTTTGCCTCTTTAATAAGGCAAATGACCCTTAATAGTAAATGCAAATTCGGAAGTCAGAACTACTATTTTCAGATGTGTCATCTGTGGTAATGTGGGGTGATGCTTCTTTTTGATGCCATATCTCCATGATCAAAATAAGTTGATTATAAAGAGGACCCATTTCCAGTTTGCTAATTTGAGCATATTGCTATTGTAGTGAATCTTATATTATAGTTTCAGCGATCTTGTTACATTTTATAATTGGTGCCAGCAAATAATCAAATTTGCTTATTTCAGCATTAGGCACTAAGCGATTGGCGTCAGAAGAACTTGCCAATGAATGGGATAACAAAAGGCTTAATCCAGGAAATACAAGCTATCCACTTTCAGTATGTGTTAATGATCCTTTTTATTTGTTGTCATAGGTGGATTCCCTAAGTTTTACATGGCATTGATTTATTTCCATTCTAATTGAAGACAGCAGGCACAGATAATTTATTTGGGGGTATTGAGCAAGGAGCTGGAAGCAGCAATGGCCAGGCACCTTATTCCAAGTTTGACAATGGAAACTCAATAGCGTTACCTTCTGGGCAGATCTCGGCAATGCCTGGTCTTATTGGAAAAGGGTAAGGCATATCCTTAACGGCTAAAAGTGTTTGTTTGGCAAGGCCCAAATCCTGGATAGGACGGGCTGGAATTTGTGGCTACCCAAATGAGGCCTAATTGAATATTCTTGAATTTTCAAACCAGAACGCATTGTATTAGTTGTACTGTTTTAGAAACTTGCTGCTTTGGGGGGCGTGGATGTATTATGATTTAAAACTAAGCAGTTCCGATAACTTTGTTGAATATTCAATTAATTAGACCGCTCAGTTGACCTTTTCCTCGTATTGTTTTTGCCTGTGGCTATCTGTCTAAAATGTAATCACTGGATGCATGATAGGTATAGAACTCAGTGACAACCGAAATTTAACATTAGTGGCAAAAATATATTTCCTCAGATTAATATTTGCGAGGCAGCGATCAACATAGAAAAACAAAATTAATAGTTATATTAGAGCAGTGTCGCTGATATGGAGGTGGCTTGTGTTAATTGTCATAACAACCTCCGATGGACTAACAGATGGAGGGATAGTTGAAGTATGGTTCATTACCACTATAAGCAAAGTCAAGCACATAAGATTGGGAGGTCTGAATTCTGAATAATTCTTGATAGAAGTATCTACTTAGAGATTAAACAGGAGATTATGATCCATGTTTGTTAGAGGATCAATAATAGATAGGTGCAGGGAAGAAGGAAATTGTACCAGCGCAAATCTGGTGGAAATTTTGTGGAAACAATAGATGGTGATGAACAGGTTGGGTTTAACTGTAGTATATTAGCATCTATTTTGTATTTTTAGCTCTTTTGTGATCATTTGCATGGTCATTTTGTTGGTAAAACAGTATAGCAAAATGTATGGATTACTGGATACACCATAGTTCTGTACAATCTCTTGACTCTTGAAGTCATGTGACCCATTACTATTAAGTAAGATTCGTAGAATCGCTGCTTTACACATATATGTATTGCTAATGTAATTCATGCTTCACTTGAATAATCTACTTCCATTTACACAAGAGGTTGATGGCTAATGGATTACGCATGTTTTTGCATCTTTCTAGAGCAAAATGGCGTGAAGGAGACTGGATGTGCAGCAACTGCAACAATCACAATTATGCATCTCGAGCCTTTTGCAACAGGTATTATTCTTTGGCCTATTTTGGTACTTCTGTTCAACTTAATTAGTTAAGCCTTCAGCTCTGGTTTGGTTTTGAATCTTTTGAACTAAACTTGTCAATACTTTGGCTATAGATCACTCTATCACACCTCTTCTGTTGAAATGTTGTATGCAGAAGTCATATTTTGCTTGTATGAAATTGCTGTTTAAACTCACTCTAGTCATGGTTGAACCACTTGTGCCTAGCTGAACTTGATCCTGGGCCGTTTTAATGATGACTACATGATGTGTATAGAGGCCAGGTCATTTCAAGTCTTTAAAATGGAAAATTGTGCTTTGTGCCTTTGATAATTGAAAAGAAAATTGTCATGTTTTTTCCTTGAACATATGTTATTCTTGTAGGTGGCCACATATATGAATCTTCTGTCCTGTTCTTGATGGCTTAGTGTTTTGAATTGTTTTGGTGGTCTGTGCTTCTTGAATGATTGTCTGAAATTATAATGTGAAGTAGTCCGTGCTTGAATTGTTATATTCCTTGATGATTCTGAGAAATCCACCAATTAGCACCATGCTCGCGTAGAAATTTTCTTTTAACATTTCATGTATGGAGCATTCTTGTGGTAACTCCTATAGCGTGATATGCGTTTCATAGATAACATCAACAAAAACTCCGCACATAAGGCTTGAGTATGTCGGTCCATTCTCATTGCTTACTGTTTCCTATATGTTTTTTTTTCCCTTTCATTGTAACTAAGAATCGCATGTGCAGGTGCAAAACTCAGAAAGAGGCGTCGGTCCATCCCGGTGTGTTATAGCTTGCTTGAGAGTCTTTGGTATGTAGCTTGAAGTTTCCTGGATCTGTTGTTGGTGATTACTACCTGGGCGGCCAGGATTTGTTCCCTTTGGGGTTTCGATTCCTCAGTGCTTCAGCTGCTGTTAAATGTTTGCCCCTCAGTGTTTTACCAGCGCGTTCTGTTGAAGTTTGCTATTTATTTTTGTCCGAAGCTTGAATAAAATGGTTCCGCAATGCACCAGCCTGCCATCTGGTTCTTTGGGAATAATTGAATTAGTTCTTTAGTAATTGGACGGTGAACTAGACTGTAATGTTGGGGATTTTTATTGCCTTGTGAATCAAGTGTACCTCCGTGAAGTCTTTTGTAATCCTGTTTCAGTATTGTTGTATTGAACAGAAAATTGTATGCTGTAATGCACATTCATTTCATTCGCAACCTTCCTTTTGCAGTTTTATTCCCTGAGTTTTATATGGATTACCTTGTCATTATACTGTTAAGTATCGTTTGCAAGTGCGTGCAGAAGCATGATGCTCTCAATCGTGTGAAGCCAGAGTTCAGGGAAATTGTGAAGCCAGATTGTACACGTAGGTACGTCTGGGGTTCTGTAGACTGTGAAATGACATGAAAATGGATAGATGTTCAGAGTACTGGATTTTTTACTTTTTAGCCTTTTTTAAAAGATTTTTACAAATAGGTCTCTTTGACGGTTTGAATTTGGAATATGGACCCCAACCTCGGCGCCGTCTATATTGGCATCGAGGTTTCATGTCTCGGTGACAACATAATTGGCGCCGAGCTCGGGGCGTCACGTCGGCGCCGAGGATGATGCGATGGAGCTCGACGTCAATTATAATGGTGTCGAACTTGACGCCGTAGATCTTGACGTTGAGCCTACCTTACAAGTGGGTTCCGTCTCCTTCCTCTGTCTCTTTCACTCTATTTCTATCTCTTTTTTCTCTCTCTTCGAGCCGCCCCCGACACTGACGCCCGCGTCTGACCCCGCCGCCGCTGCCCTCGCCCGACCCCTTCCCCGACACCGCAGCATGCGCCCACCTCGGCCGGCCCCGCCCTGGCCGGCCCCTTCCCGGCCCGTATGTGAAATTTATAATTTAAATTTTTGTAATGTATGTAGAATTTGAAATTTAAATTTTAGCAATGTTACCCAAGGTGCTGTCTTGTGCGAAATCTTATATCTAGTTCAATGTAGTTCCTAACGCTGTTTCTGTTTTACTATCCTCTCCATGTAAGGTACTCCATATGATATGTACATAATAACATTTTCTCTTCGTGTGAAATATGTTACCCAAGGGCATAAGAACGAGCACTAAACTATTCATGCGTGTAGTGTTCTTCCCTTGGGAATGTGAATATAACTTGACGATAAATGTATATTCAACCGATGATTTCTCCTGTTCTCCTGCCGCAAGAACATTGCAATCCCACGAGTTTATCGGTTTCTCTTGTTACAAACTACAATTGAGAATTGCAGTCCCGGTGTATCACTAAAATAAGCTCATGTTCTGTGTCCCGCGAGTTTCAGAATTCAGACCATTCTCTTCAAAATAATTCAGACCATAGAACAGACCGTACTGAATTGCTCATGCTATTCTCTTACCAACGTTGCAAAGCATATTAGCATTTACATTGCAAAAGTTTGGCTTTTTTATGCCCCAAAAAGAAACAAGTTTAGCATTCATCCTTGCAAGTTTGTCTTCTGGGCATGGTTGTCTTCTGGGCAATGCATGAACCAACTCACACTCAAGAAACAACTCAACATATTTTTTTCTTCAGATTCAGGCCAACAAATGCTGCTACTGCTACTATCATACATAGTACGTATCTGAACTGTGCGGGGTTAACTGAGTGGTAGGCCAAGAAAACGCATGTGTGATGGTTTTTAGATGGACTGGATTTCCTTGTTACAGTTTGAAAATGCTAGTTGAATTCATGTCAGGTAATTCCCTTAAACTGTTTCAAGAAACAAGATGGTTCCAGAAACAGGGGAGGAGAAAAGAACATGAATTTTCAGAGGCTAAAAAACTGCAGCGAATGATTCTTGCAGAGTTTTGTTTAATGAATAAGGAAGAAAAATAAATTTCATTCCAGTGTTTATGCCTGAATTTGACATCTCTGCCTGTATCTTGGATGTGTGTTAAGGATAATCATAGCAGAATACTAACAGAATACATGCAATGTAGGTTATTTTTTGAATAGGTAAAATTTAAATTTTTGAACATTTATTTTTTGCAGGATGACGATATTTCATCTTCTAGATCCGGCGTATGACGTGACCCACCGAGCACGTCTTGTAGCGGAGGGACAGATACTATACAGCAGTGTTGCCTCATATAGGCCCTCCTTTTTGGGTTTTTGGGATTGTGGGCTACCCGTGGATCTTGTATGTGCTAGTTGTTGTTTCCTCGTGTATGTAACAGAGATGTTGCCCCATTTGGATATTGTACCATGCATAATTTATCTTGTATAATGTTGCAATTATACCATCTCTTCATGTGCCTTTTGAGGACTGTGATGGTGCCCCGATCTGCAGCCATGCTTGAGGATTGTGATGTAGCTTGTTAGAATGAAAACAATCACTAGCCAAAGAAGTTTTGCAAATTCATTGTGTGCCAGTTGAAAAGAAGTTTTGCCCCAAGTTTTCAAGAAAAAAAATCATGTCATATTCATTTTTATACTTTTTTCACCACTTGAAAGAAATAGTGGCTGTACGTGCCAGAATCAAAGTGTCTTTATTCACTACAACCGGTTAAATTTTTTACATGTAGGACCTTCCGCTCCTCCATCCTAGAGCCCATGGAGGGTTCTTGGACATGTGGTATGACGATAGGTATACAACTTTTCTAGAAAGAGCTGGTCTAGACGTCATCTCATTTCAGGTTCGTCGGGGCCTTCCGACATTCAACTCACCGGCCTTGACTACGCTGGTTGACAGGTATTATCTCGAAACGTTCCCTGCTTTCTTAAGCATTTGTGCAGGCGCTTCCCTTTTTGTCTCTATTAATATTATGGTGTAAAAAATGCAGGTGGCGGCCTGAGACGCACACCTTTCACTTATCTTTTGGGGAGATGACAGTTACGCTACAGGACTGTCAGAAGATTCTTGGCTTGAGGGTTCGCGGTCGTGCGGTGATAGGGTCGTGCAGGTCAGATGGTTGGCAAGCTCGGGTAGAGGCCTTCCTAGGGCATCAGCTTGGTGAGCACGGGGCACACACTCTCGGAGTATTAATTTCCCGGCTCGGGCGAGTTCGTGCATTGCCCCGAGGGGCGACGAGCGGCGTTGCACACTACCGTCGGACGTGGATCCTCCACCTCTTCGCTGCGTGCTCTTCCCCGATGCAACGGGTGACCGTGCTTCCTGGATGTGGATCCACTGCCTTACTGATTGGGACCAGGCATGTCAGTACAGTTGGGGATCAGCAGTGTTGGCTTTCCTTTACCGTCAGCTGTGCGAGGCGTGTTGTCGGTCTTCATCGTCAGCCTCACTGGGTGGATGCGTCTACCTGCTCCAGCTGTGGATGTCGTCGCGGCTTCCAGTTGGTCGGCCACAGGTTCTGCCTCGTCACGACTGGTTCGCAGGTCAGGACGCACGTCGGCAGCCGACGTGGGCCTACCTTTGGGACCAAGTGACAATCCCTCACGCGAGGATGCAGCGGGTGTACAAGGAGTACACAAATGAGTTGGACAACATCACGACATCTAGTGTAAGTCCAGACTACTAGTTCTATTCGTCTTCACAAACTTTGTAATGTAACATGATGTTTCGACATGTTGCAGGTGACGTGGGAGTCGTACGCCGGAGAGGCGGCGCTGCCATTTTTTGGTGAGCAACTTGTGTTCTAGCGACATCAATCTATACAGGATGAGGTGTCCCCTCATCTACTTCTACGCTGTCGAGTTCCACCTGCCGCATAGAGTTGCACGCCAGTTTGGAGTACGACAGTTGTGTCCACCTAAGCTGGTTTCGACTGGATATGACCTACACAAGTAAGTGCGATGTTCTTTGTAATTGTTTCCAGCATTTCGTATTAACTGATTTAAAAATTACCTAACTTTGCAATACGTGGCTTGCAGGTTGGATCGTCGGAAGAACAAGAAGATCTTCGATTGGGACTAGTTCCACTTCAACTACATTAACCAGTGGGAACTGTTCGACGTCAACGTGGACGTCAACGACAAGCCGCACTCGAACGCGGCGTTCAGGCAGTACCAGGCTTGGTACCACGGCGTGACGCGTATCCGGCTCAGACTCTAGTGGTTGCTGGCTGACTACGCCAACATTGAGTCATCCGACGATGAAGACACAGCCTACGACCAAAGTACGCGGCTAGGGAGCCAGGTGGAGGCAGGGCCTATCTTGGACAGAGTGGTATGTCATCTGACTTGGTTTTCCAGATTTAGTTACATAAATGTATGTTCTAATTTTGAAATTTGTTTTAGGGCAACACACTCCGAACGACAGTTGAGGAGATGACACAATTTCGCGGGAGAGTTAGAGACGACGAGAAACGCAACTTCCTCGACGTAAGATTTTCAAAGCTCTTTCAAGTATACATCTAATACATTCTTTGAATTAAGTACTGAATTTTGTGTAACAGAGAGTAGTACATCGGCTACGTCGTGCGGCTGCTCGTTGTGGATGTAGGACAACCACGACGCAAGACGTGCACGTGCCTTCTGCATCCACAGGAGGTGGTGGGTCGTCTAGCCAGGCACGTACGGACTCCAAAGACACTGCCTTTGACGAGGAGGAGGATGATGACGACGAGGAAGAGGCGTTCCGGGGACACGATGAGATTGGGTCATCTCAGCTGCACGACACTCCAGGCAGTGACGCTCTTGGACACAAGGGCAAGGATAGGGCTAGGAGACAGTAAAACCTGCTGTATAGATTATGGTAGATGATAGCTTCCACTTGTGATTGTATGGACTATTCTTGAAGTAAGTCTCTTGAAGTATTTCAAACTTACCAGGATGAAATTGGAGTGTAAACTACAAATATGAATGCTTCAATCAATATTGACAAAATAAAAAACATGGTACTATTCACAGTCTAAAAACAGAAACAACGAATGCATAAATGATTTGTGAGGAAGGGCGAAGGGGCAAGAGAACAAACACGAGGAAGGTAAAGAGATTCAGTTCTAGAGCCATAAAGATCATAGTTCTCGAACAAGCACTTGAAAAGATTCTGGAGGATCCTCGTGATTAGGTACTCGTTTTCCCATATTGTACCGTTAAGTATTTCTTGGCGAGCTATAAGATGTTATAAGTATCTCTTTGTAAAATATGAGCAACACCAAATCCTTCTAAAGCCCAAACTTCCATTTCTCCTATTCTTGTCCCTCTTGCTCAGCTCTAAGTAGGGCACTGAGACCTTGGCGCCAATGATTTTGGCGCCGACCCTTGCGCAAGAGCAACTAGCGCCGACCTTGGCACCACAGCAACTGGCGCCGAGCTCGACGCCAAGATCCATGGCGCGGAGCTCTCGCCACGTCTGTGCTATGTCAGCCTTGGCGCCGAGGTGGGCGCGCCGAGCTCGACGCCAATAGTGGTGGCGCCGAGGCGTGTAATCTCAGTGCCAATGTTGACGGCGTCGAGCTCGTGGTCCATTTTCCAAATTAAAACTGCCAGGAGCCTATTTGTGATAATCTTTCCAAAAAAGACCAAAAAGTAAAAAAGACGGGTTCAGAGTATGAGATGGTTGGTAGCTTAAGAATGTACGGTGAGATTTCTGCAAAATTATCGGGAACATCGAAATCTTGCTATTCGATATCAACTATACTCTCCGTTACGTATATTATAAGATGATTTGATTTTTTTTATTTAAATTTTTTAAAGTTTAATTAAGTTTATAGAAAAAATAATAACATCTAAACACTAAATTATTTTAATTAAATCGAACATTGAGTATGTATTATATTTTAATAATATATCTATTTATTAAAATATTTTTTTATATTTTTAATAGATTTAGTTAAATTTAAAGAAGATTGACTAAGGAAAAAAATCAAATTGTAATATGAAATGGAGGAGCAAAATGACTTCTCCTTTTTGAAAAACAAAACTAGACTAGCGGTTTATGATTGAAACACTAATAATTACAAGGAAGAAGGTCATAACTAGGCATCGAACTATAATCATCCAACTAGAAAATCGGATATCCTACACCTCCAAATATCAAAACCATCTATCTTCGACCATCCGACCCGATTTTGTAAAAATCCCATGCCATGCCGACGCGAGGGTTGAGTTAAAGGTGATGAGTCAACATTACCCGTTAAACATCCTTTCTTTTTCTTTCCTTCTTTTTCCCTTCTTCTCTTCCTCTGATGCCGATGCCTGTCATCTACGGCCGGCATGGCGGCACGCTCGGTGCGACATGACCATGGCGGCGGCTCGGCACATAGGCAGCGGCTCGGCGCAACCGCGGGCGTGGATGCTCGGTGGCCTGCGAGGGCAGCAGCCGAGACGACGCAGGCGTGGACGCGGGCGTGGACGCTCGGCGGCACAGACGCAGGCGTGGACGCTCGGTGACGCCACGGCGAGGCCCGTGCGACGGCGGCGGCGAGGGGACGTAGACTGTGCAACAGAGGCCGCGGCGTGTGGCGCGGGGCCAACGCACCACACGCAGGCAACCGTGCTGATCCAAATCCACGTCTCCTCCTCCTCCTCCTCCAAACAGCGTGCCCCGCGTCTCGCGTGCCCCCGCGAGGAAGCAACCCTGTGCGCGTGAGTAGCAGCATCACACAGCGAGGCCAACACGCGCGCACGCACACACAAACACGAGGAGATGGGCCACCATGGTCATGTAGGTGACGAAGCCGGCGCAGACGCTGGGCAACATCGTCGTCTCCATCGTCGACACCGGCGTGCTCAGCCTCCCCTACGCCTTCCGCACCTTCGGTTGGCTCGCCAGAGCTCTCGGCGTCGCCGGCGCCGGCGCCGCCACCTACTACTGCATGCTCCTCCTTGTCAGTAATTACACATGCTTCCTCTCTTTGCTTATTAAGTTGCTTATTTGTCAGTAATCACCCCCAAATTTCTATTTCCGAAACCAAGTTTCGACAGTTGGCGCGTCAGGTAGGGGACCGCGCGTAAAGATTTCTTCTTCAATCTTGCCGGCAAGTGTGATGGGATCTTCATCAGATATCGACGACTTTGCCGCCAAAAGACTCGACAAGATCTCCCTCCTCGACTCGGACTCGGACCAGTCGAGAGGGGGAACCCGTTCGGCGTCGTTCGGATTACCGAACAACGCTGAGATCTATGACAAAGTTCTGACTTTCGAGTTGGAGTCCATCCACTTGGAATTAGGAATCCACTTGGCGCCGTTCGGATTACCAAACGTCGCTGAGATCTACAACCACCTTCTGACCTCCACGTCGGAATTCATCCACTCAGGAGGCGAAACCCTCTTGGCACCGTTTGGGTTACCAAACGCCGCTGAGATCTACTGCAATCTCCTCTCTTCCGAGTTGAAATCAACTCACTCGGTAGAATCGTCGTCATCAAGTTACGACCAGGACTGGAACGATCCAGATTCAAGCGATCCGGGCTCAAGGGAAGTCGCCGTCATCCTTCAACCGTTTGGATCATGTTCATCCACGGAGCTCGATGAGTACCTCAGCTCTTCAGATTTCGATGACCTCTACGGCATCTCCACGGACGAGGCCAACGACTCCGACTTCGACAAGGATTACGATCCAAGGTGCTTCAACGTTCTCATGGCTGAGCTGGTGTAGACCCCCGTTTTTGGAACGGGAATCTTTCGTGTTCATAGTACCATTTCCCTGGATCGAGTAGTTTGGTACCCACGAAATACAGTACTGAGTAATCAGGTGCAAATGCACGAATAGTCTTACATCGAAATTATTACAATAATAGGCCCGAAGACAATATCCAACATATAGGACCTCATGGTCTAGATACAACCAAAAGTAGAATTAGGTAAGGCAGCGGAATGAAAGCAGCGGCTTGTCAATTGCCACAGGCAACGACCGGAGACTAAGACCTAGCAAGCGCCATCAGCTTCTTCGCCCTCCTTGTAGTAGGCATATGGATCCTCCAAGTCTTCATTTCCACCATCTGAAGGTTTGTGCGTATAGCAAGGGTGAGTACCAACCGTACTCAGCAAGCCAACACGGAAGTGATACACATGATAGGGTCATTCAAAGAATGGCTGGGGTCTTTTGCATAAAGCCAATTTTCACAACTCTTTTCACAAGCCTAACAACTAGCCAAGTCAAGTTTTAGTTCCACAATTCATTAAGTCGACGACGGTTCTGTCTACCATCCATCGTGATTCCAAGGATGGCTTCCCACCTTTGGTTCGTCATGGTTTTTCTGGGGAGTCCACCCCTTCTCGCATCTCGAGAAGTTGATCCACCAGTGAATAAGACTCATGATGCAAACCCATCCCATCATTTTGAAGTTTAAAGTCTAGCCAAGCGAAAGTCTTGTCACGATGCTCAATGTCCGCGAGCACGGCTATTCAAATAGATTAATTCATTCACACTGCAGTGGATGTACACTTTACCTGTACTCCGCGACTGCCCAACAAATGAGCCTACGTCCCAACACATGAGACGGTCACGACAAAGCCTTTCGATAACCTCACTTTGGCAGTACCCGCTCCATGAACTTAAGCCCTTATGCACTCTAGCCGTCATTTTCTAGTAGTGAGAGGAGTTCTGGCGCACCCGGGATAAGGGAAGACTTCATCTACCGAGAATTCCTTCGCGTGCCCAGCGGCCATGCACTCTTTGATCGCTTGTGTTTCTTCATTACCCTTTTGAGCTTCTTCTATTTGAGTCCTCAGAAGAGGTTGGATTTATAGTGAGTTCACTTCTCCGTGAAGAATCAAGTGTAAGTTAAGTCGAGCCATCTCTTCTTGGAGCTCACTGGCCATGCCTTCCAGTCTCATGTGGTTGCATTGGGCTTTGCGGCTTAACGCATCGGCCACTACATTTGCCTTGCCAGGGTGGTAATGGATTCCTAGATCATAGTCCTTGATCAATTCCAGCCACCGTCTCTGACGTAGATTGAGATCGGACTGGGTAAAGAAGTATTTCAGACTCTTGTGATCAGTGTATACATCACAGTGATTCCCGATCAGATAGTGCCTCCAGATTTTTAATGCATGAACAACTACTGCTAATTCTAAGTCATGTGTGGGGTAGTTTTCCTCGTGGGTCGTAACTGTCTCGAGGCATATGCTACGACCTTTCCATCCTGCATCAATACACCTTCCAGTCCTTGTCGAGACGCATCACAGTATATCACGAAATCCTTCCGGTTGTCAGGTAGGGTTAAGATTGGGGCAGTGGTTAACTTTTCTTTTAGTTGGTCAAAGGCCTCCTGACACTTCTCGTTCCATACGAATTTCTTCTCCTTCTTCAAAAGTTGAGTCATGGGTCGGGCTATCATGGAAAACCCTTCGATGAACCTCCGGTAATATCCGGCCAATCCCAAGAAACTCCGAACCTCTGTTACTGACTTGGGGGCCTTCCATTCTGTAACAGCTTCGACCTTGGCAGGGTCCACCGCTACTCCTTCGGCTGAGACTACATGGCCAAGAAAAGTGACTTCCTTAAGCCAGAACTCGCATTTACTAAATTTCGCATACAACTAGTGCTCTCGTAGCTTCTCCAGTATCAGTCGTAGGTGCTCTACATGTTCCTAATCGTCTTTGGAGTATATAAGTATATCGTCGATAAACACCACCACGAATTTATCCAGATACTCCATGAATACCTTGTTCATCAGATTCATGAAATACGTCGGGGCATTGGTCAACCCAAAAGACATTACGGTGAACTCGTACAAGCCATAACGCGTAGAGAATGTTGTTTTTGGAATATCTCCGGCTCTAATCTTTAGCTGATGGTATCCTGACCGAAGATCAATCTCCGAGAACACTTGTGCACCCTTGAGTTGATCAAATAAGTCATCAATTTGAGGTAGTGGGTACTTGTTTTTAATGGTCACTTCATTCAACGATCGGTAATCTATACACATTCTCATACTTCCATCCTTCTTTTTGACGAAGAGTACTGGGGCTCCCCAGGGAGAAGAACTAGGGCGTACAAATCCTTTTTCTTGTAGCTCTCTGATTTGCTTCTTGAGTTCTTCTAGTTCGTTAGCCGGCATTCGGTAGGGTCTCTTGGATATGGGGGCAGTACCAAGCATTAGGTCGATGATAAATTCTATGTCACGATCAGGGGGCATTCCGGGCAATTCCTCAGGGAATACGTCCGGGTAATCTTGCGCTACTGGCATCCCGTTCAAAGGTAGCATGGTAAATACTCCTGCAGCTTGCTCACATAGCATCGGGTTTTGGTCCATGGTTATGTTCATTGGTGGTCCCCATGGGGTGGATAATGTGACTTCCCTTCGGCTACAGTCTATGACTCCATTGTTCTTAGTCAACCAATCCATTCCAAGTATGATATCAAGAGTTTGTGGTGGTAGTACCATAAGGTTCAAAAGGAATACCACGTCTCTAGTCCGTATGGGCACATTGATGCAAGCATGGGGTACGATTATGTTTCCCCCAGGCGAGTGTACGAACATGGGTCTCTTAAGTTCTACCTGGTGTAGGCGGTGTTGTTTGCTTACTTGTGAAAATATGAATGAATGCGATGCTCCGAAATCAAATAAGACTTTAACTGGGGTAGAGTTGATAGAGAACATACCCATCAGCACGTTTTGATCCTCCTGCGCTTCTTCGGCACGCACATGATTCACTTGTCCACGCCGGAATCCGGTAGCAGTCTCATTGGGTTGCAGCGTCCTAAACAGATCGCGTCCCGCAGCAGGAGTAGTAGTTTCTCGTACAACCATTGTATTGGCGCCGGTACGTATGGGAGTGCTGCGTGGCTTGGGGCAACTGTTGGAGTAGTGCCCAAACTCTCCACAGTTGAAGCAATTCACATTTCTTCTTCCCGGAGCGGCTAGAGTCGGTGTTGGGTACGGAACTGGGGCGCAGTCGGCCTGCTGACGTGGTCGGGTGCAGGGGGACGACTGGTTGCCACGACGGTTGGCTTCCATCCGGACGGGGTGGCTCCCTTGGGACGCTGAGACGCTCCCTGAAGTGGGCGGGCCATAGCAAGCCTCCTCTTGCGGTTGTTTTCCACCATCTTCTGGTCGCGCTCCAATCGTACAACCTTATTGATAAGGCTTTGGAAGCTGACGTGATCTTGACCGATCATTGGCCCTCTCAGCTCATCACTCAATCCTTTGATAAATTTATCGATTTTCTCCTCTTCGTTTGCCAGGTCACCGGTGGCATATCAAGCGAGTTGCGTGAACTTGTTCGGGTATTCTGTCTTGTGGTGTTGCCTTGGCGCAACCTTGAGTCGTTCTTCTTCATTCTCATGACTCGCAATGGTACGAAATTTTCACGAAAGGCGGCCGTGAACTCCCCGGTTGGTTCTCCGGCGTTTTACGCCCGTGTCTCTTTGTAGGTGTCCCACCAATCACTTGCGGGGCCTTCCAATTGATTGGTGGCAAAAATGACTCTGTCGGCTTCTCGCACCCTGAGGAGGGTCAACTTCTTCTCCATTACTCTTAACCAGTCTTCGGCATCCATTGGTTCGTCGGCCATGGAAAATGTAGGCGGCTTAGCTCGCATAAATTCTCCCAAGCTTGATCCTCTGCGATACCTTGGTTGTTGGCGATAGCTTGAAGCAACTGGGTTTGCAAAGCCATGACCTCCGCTAGGGTGGAGGGATTAGGCTCTGGCGGGTTCTCGTTGAATGTTGAAGCTCTACGACGATGCGTCATCTGAAGGAGGTAGATGAGTTAAGAGATTGGACCCACTAAGGTCATGGTTTCTAAGTGATTTCTCTTCAAGTTGTTTTTAAGTGATCTTTTGAACAGAGCAAGCATGGTGGAATAAACTCATTAATAACATACCATAAAACATTACATAGGTCCATAGTGATTACATTAATGGGGATACAATGGACTGTACATACGCAGTCCCACATAACACAATGCAAGAGCTAACATCGCACTACTACCGTTGGCTACTAGGGGGAGGGTGTGATCCTTGCTGCCAAAAAGAACCATCCAAAGCGAGGTCAAAGCCGGTGTGGTCCTCTCATCTAGTCATCCAACCAACCGCAGGAACCAGGTGCAGGAAAGGGGTGGTCCTTAGCTGAAGCAAATTGAAGTCTCCATGGCTCAGAGGTAGTGGCCTCGGAGTCATGCTTGATCTTCCTGCTTGGTGGTCGGGTACTCTTCCGGCGTCCTGAGGGTGAGGGGACCTCCGGTGTGAGTCAGGCGACGAGTAGGAGCTGCCTCCTCCGCTGGATCAGTATCACTGGACTCCCACTTGATTTCCATAGGCTCTGTCTCGGACTCGGAGTCGGTGCTGATCTCGATGAGGTTTTCCTCTACCGAACCAGGCTCAGATGGTATAGCCATGGAGTTCGAGGTAGGTTCCATTGAGGTAGCAGCAGTGGGGTCTATCAGGTATGGTGTCGACTCTGTGCTCAACATAAAGGCCTGCTCCATCATGGCTTGAAAAGTGTTCAGGCATGCTGGAGTCATGAGGTAGTAGTGGTCGGGCACGGGGGCAGGGGGTGTTGGTGCAACTTCAGTGGAAGTACCTGCAGCAAGGACAGGGTGGGAGCGAAGTTGTTCTTTTAGCTGGTTGACCTGTTGTTTGCTCTTCCTGAGCTATTCTTCCAGCTCCACCAAGGCTTCTCCACGGGCCATGTAACGGTCAGAGAGCTACTCGTACTGGGCACCGTTAGCCTGTAGCTGGGTCTGTAGCAAGTTGATCTGATCCCCACAGTTTTGGTGTTCCTCGACCAGATCATTGAGGCGTCGCTGCTGGTCGTCGATTTTGAGCAACGCCTCTTCATAGGATCATCCATTGTTTCGCTGGCGGATAGACGGGTGACCATAGGATTGTAGCACAGGGGGTGGCCTCCACGGTGCGGACCGGATTGCCTTCCTCGCAGTAGGGGTGGTGTACAAACTCAGTCACGGTGAGCTCAGCACGGTGAATAGCGTTGAGGCGGAGGAATGCTTCACGGGCCACGTCCTGAAGAACTGCTTCTACCAAATCTCGGTGGTAACGGGTGTGGAAGCAATAAGGTGTCTCACTCCCCATGCGGGCCTCAACTGAACCTGCTGCCTCCCATACTGGGTATCCTTCGGTGCCATGCCTTCTAATCTGGTAGGTGGGTGCCTCTGGCTACCTTAGGCACCACAGCAATAACTGGAGTTGCGCCACGAATCCTTCATCCCGTGGAACGGAGATCTCCCAAACTCCGACATGGTCCGACATCTGCTTTTGAAAGCAACTTAGGGTCAGAGAGAGATAATATCAAAACAATTTGAGTAAAAGAAATGGGGATGGAGGCATAGGAAAAAGTATGTTTGTCTTTCAAAAATAATAGTTTGCGAAATGATCCTACGTAGGGATACTTCCCTTTAGCCAGCTAGTCAGGGGTAGGGCGCCAGTTGGTCTTATCCTATAGTCGTATTGCTCTGATACCAGCTCTGTAGACCCTCGTTTTTGGAACGGGATTCTTTCGTGTTCATAGTACCATTTCCCTGGATCGAGTAGTTTGGTACCCACGAAATACAGTACTGAGTAATCAGGTGCAAATGCACGAATAGTCTTACATCGAAATTATTGCAATAATAGGCCCGAAGGCAATATCCAACATATAGGACCTCATGGTCCAGATACAACCAAAAGTAGAAATTAGGTAAGGCAGCGGAATGAAGGCAGCGGCTTGTCAATTGCCACAGGCAACGACCGAAGACTAAGACCTAGCAAGCGCCATCAGCTTCTTCGCCCTCCTGGTAGTAGGCATATGGATCCTCCAAGTCTTCATTTCCACCATCTGAAGGTTTGTGCGTATAGCAAGGGTGAGTACCAACCGTACTCAGCAAGCCAACATGGAAGTGATACACATGATAGGGTCATTCAAAGAATGGCTGGGGTCTTTTGCATAAAGCCAATTTTCACAACTCTTTTCACAAGCCTAACAACTAGCCAAGTTAAGTTTTAGTTCCACAATTCATTAAGTCGGCGACGGTTCTGTCTACCATCCATCGTGATTCCAAGGATGGCTTCCTGCCTCCGGTTCGTCATGGTTTTTCTGGGGAGTCCACCCCTTCTCGCATCTCGAGAAGTTGATCCACTAGTGAATAAGACTCATCATGCAAACCCATCCCATCATTTTAAAGTTTAAAGTCTAGCCAAGCGAAAGTCTTGTCACGATGCTCAATGTCCGCGAGCACGGCTATTCGAATAGATTAATTCATTCACCTTTGCGGTGGATGTACACTTTACCGTACTTGCGGCCCAACAAATGAGCCTACGTCCCAACACATGAGACGGTCACGGCAAAGCCTTTTGATAACCTCACTTTGGCAGTACCCGCTCCATGAACTTAAGCCCTCATGCACTCTAGCCGTCATTTTCTAGCAGTGAGAGGAGTTCTGGCGCACCCGGGATAAGGGAAGACTTCATTCATCAAGTTATATTAATTTCAAATTTTCAATCATCCTTTCTCAATCTCATCTCATACATAAGAACCACTACGCAAGGGTACCGCCTCCGCTCGACTATCTACTCCGCTAGGTCTATACCCATTCGAGAAGTACGGTTGTACTGGCTCGTTTCCCGGCTATCTCATGGCTCGGTCCTTAATTGACCAGGGTCGGCACTTGCCTTTTCCGAAATCCACCCAAATCATCCAGCCGCCCCAGTCCAAAACATTTGTTTAGTACTTTTAGTTTTCATCAAAACTCATTTTATCATTCTCATGGCAATGTGGCGCTCATGTCTCCACATTCCGTAATCTCAACTACCTTCCCTAAGGTAGTTGCCCATGCATAAAGCTCTTTATAAAATCATGAGTATGCATGAATCTACTAATAGCATGGCTAAGCATTTTGCGGAAGTTATCCTTCGGTTGTATGTATCACATCGAGGGTTGCAAGGAATAATTCTAAAGGTAATCAATAACAAGGCATGTCATAACAAGTATAGGTAATTCGTTGTGTATAGCATGCATGTTTACAGTTTAAAACAACATCATTTCGCAATTGGGATCAATATGTTCAAAGAGTGTGATGACTTGCCTTGCTCGCACGCTTGTTGAGCGGGGTCATCAACGGAGTCGGTGCTGCTTCTTCGGGTGCTATCCGTACGTGCGAAAGATCAATTGAATTCAATTAGAATTCAATAAAATATCGAGAGATTGAAAAGAACCACAAAAATCACGAAAACGACTCCAAACGTTTAGCCTAGAATTCTACTTGAGTTCGGACGAGGATTGCTAGGGGAAAATCCGTGTTTGAACTCGAGTCAATGCCCTAGGTTTTTCGCAAAACGACAATCGTAATTATTTGAGAAAATAGATTTAGAACATCGACGGATGGATTTGTGCTCGAGGTTTTGAAGGTTCGAGCACAAAAGAGAAACATATTTAAATGACGAAAAAGAATTTAAAAAATCCAGTTAAAATAATGCGAAACGAAATTCTCTAAAAAAAGTCCGATTTCGATTTTCCGAAATTGCTCCGAAAAAATATACAAGAAAATAATTTATTTTTGCCCAAAATTTCACTCAAATCATCCCAAAATATTTTTCCTAATTTTCTATAATTTTTCCCTATTTTTCTCTATTTTTCTTTTCCCTTTTTTTCCTTTTTTTCTTTTCTTTTCTGTTTATTATTCATCGCTACCCAAGGTGTTCAACCGACTTTCGCCCTCTCTCTTCTCTCTGTTGCGGCCGACGGCCGGTGCAAACGAAGGGGGAGAGGGTGGCGGCTCGGCTTACCAGGGATGGTGGCGCCCGGGGAGTGCGGTGGGGCTCCGGCGCACAACGGCGACGGCGCTAGCGGCGCGGCGGCGCAAGGCGGCTAGGGTTGCGGCGACGGCGCTCGGGAAATCGGCGAGGAACGGCGGTGGGCGGCGGTGGTGTGGGGCAACAGAGGGGAAGAGGAGGCCTTAAATAGGCGCGGCGGGGATAGGGAACGAGGGAAAGGGGGGGCCGGCGCGGCGGCGGTGCGGCATCGCACACGTGGCGCTGGGGTGGCCGGGCCGGCGCACGGAGCGCGGGCGCGCACGGGGCCGGGTTTGGGGTGCGACGCGGCGCGAGCGCAAGCGGGGTCGGGGTACCGTGGCGACGCGTGGCGCGCACGGGCGCGGGTCGACACAGCGGCTTGGCGTGTGGCGGAAGCGGCGTGTCACGCCCAGAAATTCACACCAGAATTTCTGCAGCTAATTTGTGCATTACATCCTCGTCCAGGCATCAGCCGAGATACACAAATCGACGTTATTGATAATACAGAATCCTCGTCTTAGAAACAATATAAAAGAGTTACACAAATGCAGCGGAAAGGAAAATAAAACTTGACTTAAGCTAAACTTGACACGAGCGAAGCAGAACGCCAACACCACAGCTAAACCTTGACGAGAACAAGCCTACACCTCCTCGGAGACCTCGACCTCAACCTCGGGCACTGAAGGGGGAAAAAGAAGCAAAGCTGAGTACAACCACCGTACTCAACAAGTCACACCGGAAAAGGGGACATGATGCAAGATAAATAACAAGGAAAGGTTAAGGGCTCAATTTGCATAAACAGCATTTGCAGAATATAATAACAATATTTGAAGACAGTAAAACAGTAGTAATATTTAAGCAGTATTAAATAAACACTGTCCAACGCTCAAACCACGTTGCAACAGGCCCATCCATCCACCTGCACTAGCCATACTTCAACATTTCATTCAAATAAATAAGTGAGACTAATCAAGGTGAATCTGGTAGATCGCCCGTAACCGTGGGCACGGCTATTCGAATAGTTTTTACTCTGATCAGAGGTGTACAACTGTACCCACAAGACACAATCCCACAACACGTTACCGTGCGCCGGTGCACCACCATGGTGCCCCGGAAAGGAACTGTGACAGGACCCTTCACATAACCCCCTCTAATCAATCGTACCACACCAAGGTTTCGCCCCCATTCCCATCGGGCAATGGGCAGCCCCCTCTAGTGCCGCGGTGAATCCGGAAGCCGATCAACCCTTAAAACCGGGGTCGACCAACTCCATCACGCCCACCCTCTCGGGATACGTCAACTAGAGACGGCTACGCTACGGACCCACCATTACCCATGTTGGCTTGTGGTATGCACGACATTTCTTCCAGGGTTTCCCGAGAACCCGGAAAACCAAAGAGAAAAAGGATCGGCGGCGCACTCACCAGCGTTGGAGAAGACAACGATGGCGACGGCGGATTTAGGGCTAGCGCTAGGGGGAAACAAAGGGAAAACGCGCGGCGGCGAAGGCGGAATTTTATAGGGGCGCAACGAGACCGGAACGAGCACGGAAACGGCGCGGATTTGTCGCCGTTGTTCACGGATTCGGAGAGAGAGGGGGAAACAAAGGCAACGGATTTCTCGCGGATAGGATTTCCATCGGGCGCGAGGGTTGCGGAGATGGATGCGGCGTTGCGAGATTGGGCCCGGCATGGGTCCGACGTGGCTCGGGTTCAAGCGGAAAGGAGCGGAGTGGCGGCGCGCATGGCGGGCGGGCGGCCGGGCCCGGCCGGGCGCGGGACGGGGACCCGACGGCGGGACCCACTGCTCGGTGCCTCGCGGGCGAGGAGGCTCCGCGGACTTGCGCGGACGCGGGTGGCGTCGCGGGCCTCGGCCCACGACCAGGGGCGCGCGCGGCGGCTTGGGCGGGGAGGGAATCGGGCGGCGGCCCAAGAGGGGAGAGCGGGAACACGTGCGGCCTGAACGAAAAGAAAAGAAAAAAAGGAAAAAGGATTTTTGGGGCTTAATTAATTCGATTTCTTATTTAATTGATTAAAAATACTTAGAGTGCTCTAAAAATTCCAAAAAAATCCTGTTAGTGCATTTTGACATGCGAGAATTCAAGAAAAATCCTACCATGTCGTTTCCATTTATTAATTGCATTTTAAAATTACTTGGTTGGCTCGAGTTAATTTCGAAATTCGATTATTTCATGGTAAATCATTTAAATAAATTAGGGAAAAACCCGGGTGTGACAACCTACCCCCTTAAACGGAATCTCGACCCGAGATTCGGAGGTACTGGCGAAAAGGTGCGGGTGCGCGGCTGTGGACCCCCGTTTTTTGAGATGGGAATCTTTCGTGTTCATAGTACCATTTCCCTGGATCGAGTAGTTGGTACCCACGAATACGATCTTGGATAATCTGGTGCACATGCACGAATAGTCTTACATCAACATTATTACATCGGTAGGCCCGAAGGCAATGTTCAACCCACAGGACCTTATGGTCCGAATACAACACAAAAACGAATTTAGATACGGTAGCGGAATAGAGGCGGCGGCTTGTCATTCGCCAGGCAACGACCGGAGCTAAGATCTAGAATGCGCCGTCGTTCCTTCACCCTCCACGGTAATACGCGTATGGGTCCTCCGGCTCTTCATTTCCATCGTTGAAGGTTTGTGCGTATAGCAAGGGTGAGTACCAACCGTACTCAGCAAGCCAACACGGAATTGATGCATATGATAGGGTTATTCAAAGAATGGTGGGGTTCTTTTGCATAAAGCCAATTTTCACAATTCTTTTCACAAGCCTATCAACTAGCCAAATCAAGTTTTAATTTCACAGTTCATTAATCCGGTGACGGTTCTGTCTACCATCCATCGTGATTCCAAGGATGGCTTCCGTCTCCAGATTCGTCATGATTTTCTAGGGAATCTACCCCTTCTCGCATCTCGAGAAGTTGATCCACCAAGAATGAAATCATCATGCAAACCCATCCACAGTTTTAAGTTTAAAGTCTAGCCAAGCGAAAGTCTTGTCACGATGCTCATTATCCGCGAGAACGGCTATTCGAATAGATTGATTCACTCACCTTTGCGGTGGATGTACACTTTACCCGTACTCGTGACGCCCAACAAATGAGCCTACGCCTCAACATATGAGACGGTCACGGCAAAGCCTTTCGATAACCTTGCTTTGCGTACCCGCTCCATGAACTTAAGCCCTCATGCACTCTAGCCGTCCTTTTCTAGCGGTGAGAGGAGTTACGTGCACCGGGTAAGGGAAACTTTCTCAATCTTTAAGTTTATTTAATATCGGTTTAATTCCACCATTCACAACAAAGGCCGCAGCCTCATTCTCATCCCATAACCACATCATAGAGAACCATCTATGCAAGGATACGCCTCCGCTCATGTCTAGTCGGCTAGGTCTATACCCATTCGAGAAGTACGGTTGTACTAGCTCGTTTCCGACTATCTCATGGCTCGGTCCTTAATTGACCGTGGTCGGCACTTGCCTTTTCCGGAATCCACCCAATTCATCCCCGCCCCGAGTCTAAAACATTTGTATAGCATTTTCAATTTTCATCGAGCCTAGTTCAACATTCTCATGGCCATGTGGTGCTCATGTCTCCACAGCCGTATTTCAACTACCTCCCCAAAGGTAGTTACCCGAGCACAAACCTTTCTTGCAAAATCATGAGTATGCTGGGATCTAGTGTAAGCAGGGCTAAGCATTTATACCAAAGTTATCCTCCGGTCATATCACATCGAAGGTTACAAAGAATAAATTCTAATGGTGATCAATATCAAAGCGGGTATATCAAGCATAGGTACTTGTTTGTATAATGCGTGCAATTTGTAATCGAAGTCAACATCATTTCACAAAGTAGGATCAATATGTTCAAAGAGTGTGATGACTTGCCTTGCTCGCACGCTTGAGGGGTGGTGCCTTCAGCGGGGTCGATGTCGGTTCCTTCAGGTGCTACCCGTACGTGCGAAAGGTCAGTTGAATTCAATTAGAATTCAATAAAATACCGAGAGATTGAAAAGAACCATAAAGGCCATGAAAACGACTCCAAATGTTTTGCCTAAAATTCTACTTGAGTCGGGACAAAGGTCGCTTTTAGGAAAAATCCGAGTTTTGAAATCGAGTCGACTTCCTAGGGTTTTCGCAAAGACGGCGATCGTAATAATTTTGGGAATTTAGGTTTGAAAATATTAGCGGAGGAAATTCGTGCTCGATGTTTGAGGGTTTGATCACAAAAGAGAAGCCTTTTTAAATGGCGAGAAAGAATTAAACGGAGTCCGGATTTAAAAACGGCGCGAAACGAAATTCCGCAAAACGTTCGATTAGATTTTTTAAACTTTGCACCGAGAAAACATGCGAGAAAATAATTTATTTTTGCCCAAAATTTTACTCAAGTCATCCCAAAATATTTTCCAAAATTTCCAAAATTTTTCCCAAATTTTTCCTATTTTTCTTTTTCTTTTTTCTTTTTTTTTTTTTTTCGCGCCTTGTTCATTTGCACCCTAGGTGTTCGGCCGGGCGCTTCAAAACGAGGCGGCGGCGGTGCGGCAAAAAGGGCGGGCGCAAGGGGGCTTACCGGACGGCGGGCTCGGGAGGAGAGTGGGGCACGGAGGAGTTTGCGCACGGCGGCGACGGCTCCGGTGGTTAGGCGGCGCGGCGCGCCGGGAGAGGGGAAACGGCGGTGTGCGGCGAAAAGGGGCGAGGCGCCGCCTTTTATAGGCGCGGCGGCGGCGCTCGGCGCGGGCACGGGGTGGAAGGGGAGGGCGGCTCGCGCGGCGCGGGGTGGAGACACGCGGGCTGCGCGGCAGGAGGGCCGGTGCGGCGGTCTCCATGCGGCGGCGGAAGGCGGGCCGGGCGCGCGGGCTGGCGGCGCGCGCGCGAGGGGCGCGCAGCGCGAACGGGGCCGCGTACGGCATCGAACGCGTGGGCGAGCGCACGGGTGCGGGCGGGGTCCGGCGGGCGCGGCGCGCGCGAGGCGCGAATCGCGTGCGGGGTCCGGCGTGGCGGCGGGCGGGCGTGGCGCGCGGCGGCGCGGGCGCGGGCGTGACGGCGCGCGGCTGCGGGCGCGCGGGCGCGGCGGGTCCGCGGCAGGCGCGCGCGCTTGCGCGACGCGTCGCGCTGCGGCGCGGCGCGATCTTCGCGGGCGACGCGCGGGCGCGCTCCGGCCGAGTACGGCGTCGAGCACCTCATGCGCAATGAACGGTGCGAGTTTTATATTTTCCCGATTTTTTATTTTTAATTCCTATTTCTATTTTTCTTTCTTCTAAAAATTCCAAAATAAATTCCCTAATTCGAAAATAATTTTTAACACAATATTTTCAACTTTTCTCCACTTTTATTTTCCCACAATATTTTTCATATTTATTTATTTTAAAAATCTCTTTTCTTCTTTTTTTCCAAATTTTAATATCCTCTCCTATATTTTTCCAAAACTTTCCGGATTTGAGTATGACTCGAGAATTTTATTATTTATTTTGTGTCTTAATTTATTTTCTCCCAATCAAAATTTTGTTTTATATTTCCCAAAATGCGTTTTCATAAATCCGCGCTTTTCCCGATTTCCTTTTTTAAAAAACCCTGATGCGGCTTCCGCACCTCCATTTGACAACACCAAATTATCCAAAAACACCGAAAGGGAAATTAATCACGTCAAAATTTATGCAACCGAGTGGCAAATAAGAAGCAACAAACCCAAGAAGAAGCAACAAGCGAAGGTTTTTGAAAGTTCCGATTTTTACGTTCCGATTTCGGTTCTTCGATTTTCAGGATGTTACAGCGGCCTTTAGCTCATCTTCTCTTTCCCAAGTAGCTTCTTCCTCGGAGTGATGAGTCCATTGAACCTTGCAAAACCTGATAACCTTGTTCCGAGTCCTTCTCTCGCTGACCTCAAGAATATGTGCTGGTCTCTCTACATAGGTTAAGTCCTCTTGGATTTCGATCTGGTCTGGACTCGCCTGTTCTTCTGGTACCCTCAAACACTTCTTTAACTGGGACACATGAAACACGTCGTGAATACCAGTCATGTTGGAGGGAAGCTCAAGCTGATAGGCCACTTCTCCTCGACGTTCCCGAATCCTGTATGGTCCCACGAAACGTGGTGCCAACTTGCCTTTGGTTTGGAACCGGTGTACTCCTCGGAGTGGTGTAACGCGAAGATACACAAAATCCCCGCTTCAAAAGCGAGATCTCTTCGACGATTATACGTGTAGCTCTTCCGTCGGGGCTGCGCAATCTTCAACCTTTCCCGAATCGTTCGGACCTTTGCCTCTACTTCACTTATTACTTCGTGCCAAACAAGCGGCGTTCACCGGTCGATCCCGAAAAGGGGTGTGCAGCATTTCCGTCCATACAGTGCTTCATACGGTGCCATTTGAATGCTAGCCTGATAGCTGTTGTTGTAAGAGAATTCTGCATAGGGCAAGCTTTTGTCCCACGCTTTTCCAAAATCGAGCGCACATGCTCTTAGCATGTCTTCCAAAATCTGATTCACTCTCTCGGTTTGACCGTCTGTTTGCGGATGATAGTCCGTACTAAAATTCAAACGGGTACCGAGCTCTTCTTGCAACTTCTTCCAGAACTTGGAAGTAAACTGACTTCCCCTATCGGACAAGATCTTCTTAGGCACGCCATGCAAACACATGATCCTTGCGAGATAAAGCTCTGCTAGCTTCTTTCCTGACTAGGTAGTATGCACTGGTATGAAGTGGGCCACCTTGGTGAGTCGGTCCACCACGACCCAAATTGAGTCATATCCGGACGTTGTGCGGGGTAAACCCGTGATGAAATTCATTCCAATTTCTTCCCATTTCCACTCTGGAATGGAGTGGTTGCAACGATCCGGCGGGCCGTTGATGTTCGCCTTAACCCGCCGACAAACATCACAAAGTGCAACAAACTCAGCTATCTCCCTCCTCATCGACCCACCAAAACTTTTCTTTAAGATCTTGATACATCTTTGTACTTGCCGGGTGAATTGAGTATTGGGTTTGGTGAACTTCCGTAAGGATCATTTTTCAAATCCTTGTCTTCCGGCACACACAATCTCTCTCCCATCCAGTTGTGCTGTGTTCGTCTTCCATAAAACCACGAGCTTTTCCGACTCTCATGTTCTTCTTGAGTTCAGCCATCTCGGGATCTGATGCCTGAGCAGCCCGAATTTGATCAATGAGAGTGGGTTGGGCTTCCGAGCAGCCACAAAACCAAAATCCACCACTCGTAGATTTAGATACTCGAATTCTCGCCGCAACGGTCGCACATTCCTTCGACACGAGGGTGGTGCAAGTAACTCTTTCGCTTAGTGCATCCGCAACCACATTAGCTTTGCCGGGATGGTAATGTATCCCTAAATCATAATCTTTGATCAGTTCCAACCATCTTCGCCGTCGGAGGTTTAAATCCGGTTGGGTGAAAATATACTTGAGACTTTTATGATCCGTATACACTTCACAACGGTTACCAATTAGGTAATGTCGCCAGATCTTCAGTGCATGAACCACTGCGGATAACTCCAGATCATGAGTGGGGTAGTTGTTTTCGTGTGGGCGCAATTGACTAGATGCATATGCGACCACTTTGCCTTCTTGCATCAACACACATCCCAACCCTTGGCGAGATGCATCGCAATAAACTTGGAAGTCCTTTGTTGGGTCTGGCAGTATCAACACTGGTGCAGACACCAACTTCCTCTTAAGCTCTTCAAAACTCTTGTTGCATTCTGCCGACCAGTTAAATTTCTCATCTTTCTTCAACAGTTGAGTCATCGGCTTGGCGATTTTGGAGAAGTTCTCAATGAAGCGGCGGTAGTAACCTGCAAGTCCAAGGAAACTTCGGATCTGCGTAACCGTTTTAGGCGGGGTCCACTTGGTAACTGATTCCACATTTGCTGGATCCACGGCTACTCCTTGGGCATTCACAATGTGACCGAGGAATTGTACCTCCTTTAACCAGAAAGCACACTTGCTAAACTTGGCGTAGAGTTGATGATCTCTCAACTTCTCGAGTACTATCCGAAGATGTTGCTCATGATCTTCCTCCGACTTAGAGTAGACCAAAAGTCGTCAATGAACACCACCACAAATTTATCCAAAAACTCCATAAACACCTTGTTCATCAGATTCATAAAGAAGGCCGGTGCGTTGGTTAACCCAAAAGAAATGACCGTACACTCGTACAGGCCATACCTGGTGGTGAAAGCGGTCTTGGGAATGTCCTCTTCCCAAATTCTCAACTAGTGATAGCCCGATCGCAGGTCTATCTTGGAAAACACCTTGGCCCCTTTGAGTTGATCGAATAAATCATCAATCCATGGTAGGGGATACTTGTTCTTGATAGTAACCTCATTGAGTGCGCGATAATCGACACACATTCTCTTGGTCTTGTCTTTCTTTTCCACGAAAATCACCGGAGCACCCCAAGGCGACGTGCTCGGACGAATATACCCTTTTTGCAACTGTTCATCCACTTGCTTCTTTACTTCGGCCAACTCGTTGGCTCCCATCCTATACGGCCTCTTGTGTATTGGGGCGGTCCGGTACTAGATCAATCCGGAATTCAATTTCCCTTTCGGCGGCATCGAGTTAAGTCTCGGGGAAAACTTGGGTATTCTCGACGATGGGGATATCCTCTAACTTCACGGGGTCTTTGCCGCCATTTCGGACGATTCCCGGTGGAAATATGATTCAAACTTGCTACGGGCTTGACTTGCATGGGAGAGCGAAAAACAATTCTTTCTCCTTTCGTATTGATTAAAGTAATGGTGCGTCTAGCACAGTCAATTACTCCCTTATGTCCGGACAACCAATCCATCCCAAGAATGACATCTATGCCTTTGGGTGAAGGAGGATGAGGTTGGCTAGAAACATAGATCCTTGGATTTCTATAGTCACCGAGGGACAATGCGAGTAGTCTCCAAGTGGTTTCCGGGGTTTGAACCCGCATAGGTATCTTAAGTTCCACTACGACAACCCATGTGCCCCAACAAATTGCTTTGAGATAAATGAATGTGTAGCCCCGAATCAAATAATACTGTGGCGGGAGTAAAGTTTACGGAAACATACCCAGTATAACTTCGGGAGCGGTCGCGCTTCCTTGGCGGACGCATGGTTGACTCGAGCTGGATGAACCTTGGCCCAGCGCGTCTTGGCTTTGGACGTTATCCGCAAAATGCCCGGGTCACCACGGTTGAAACAGACCCGGCTTGCCCCCGCAGTCCTTCCTTGGAGGTGGTGGAGATTGGTGCTGGGATGGCGCCGTTGGAGGGTGCGGGGCTGGAGTACGCTGTTGTTGACCACTGCCACTACTGCCAGTTTGGAAATTCCCTGGGTGATAAGGTCGATGCTGACGAACAATCATGGTGGTAGGTCCACTCTGACTTCTAGGCATGAACCGCGGCCTCTGCGATTTCCCTGCTGTTGAGGAGGTTGGGACTGGAATACTTTTCTCTTCTTGATCATCTTGTTGCGCCGATCTTCCTATCGAATGGCCTTGTCAACCACTTCTCAAAGTTAGCATACTCTCCGGAGATAAGCTTGTCCGTGAGTTCATCATCCAAACCAGCCAAAAACTTTTACGCCTTTGCATCGGTGCGCACGTCTTACGGGCGTAACGGGCAAGACGGTTGAACTCATGCGGATACTCGAATGCGATCGTTACCTGCTCAAGAGAACGGAACTCACTTTTTTCGAGCAACTATTCCTGCGCAGGAATGTGTGCGGTCCCGCTGCGACGAAACTCTTCCCAGTAGCTGCTTGCTCCCGCCGGCGAGTAACCAAGTAGTTGTCCCACCAAGCTTAAGCGGGACCACATGGCGATGAGTGGCAAACGAGACTTTCTCGATCCGTGCACTGCAGCAGATCTAACTTCTTCTCTATGGCATGAAGCCAATCATTAGCCTCCATGGGATTAGTGGTACTGGAGAAGGTTGGCGGTCGGACACGAAGGAACTCGGCAACTTGGGTGGGGTGGTGGGGCGGCAAGGCGATTGTTCTGCTCTTTTTTGCATTTGCTGCGCATCTCGCATTGCATCCGATGGTGTTGTTGTTGCATCTCGTTGCATCATTGCCGCCATCATCGTATCGTGAAGCGAGCACTTGAGCGATGGTGGGGTTCTCGGGTAGCGGTGGAGGAGCATTGCCATTGGCGTCATGAGCCTCGTTGTTGTTGGCACCTGACTACCCATTGTTGATGTTCGCCCCGCTGGTCCTGGTGTTCACCATCTGAAGGAGATGACCGACCGAATAGAGAGAAAAGAAGAAAAACAGACAGACTTAGAACTAATCTTTATTATTAGAATTCAAATGCATTGTTCTGATCTTGACTAAAACAAGGAAAAGCACCAAACATCCTTAATTGGTCAGTCATATCACACTTGATATCGACTGCCAGCTATCCCACACACAGCAGCCTAACACACAGCAACTACCAAGAAGACAAACTAAGTTAAACGGTAAAACTAAGGAGGGCAACTAGAACGATCCACAAGACGAGGAGTCGAAGTTGCTTCCTTCGGAAGATCCCCATTCTTCCGAACGGCTCCTAGAGTCCTCGGGCGTCACCTCAGACTTGGACTCTTCTGAATCGGTTGCCGTAGCCCAACCGATCCTGCCTCTTCCCTCCGTGGAATCTCGAATCTCTTCGGAGTCCATGTCTTCAGCCGAACTCTCTGAGCTTGAGTTCGGAGACGGAGATCCAACCATTACGCCACCTCCGCCTTGATTCGCCGGCCGAGCAAAGGTGAGAGCAGAGCTGCAGCGGGAGGAACTGAACCGGCGCCGGAACTGGAGCGGGTGGAGCCGGAGAAGGCGGTGGAATCCGAGGTGCCCTGGATACGGACAGGCGCGGTGGTGGTCTTCCGAGGCGTAGTGCGGAGTCTAACCCCAACTGGTGGCGGGAGTCCCTTTAACTCAGCTACCTCCTTCTTCAGACGAACCACTTCGTCCTGCAGTCGCACGATCCTTAGCATCTTCTTGTTGTTCGGCTCTTTGGTTGCCTTGTGTAGGTCGAGTGCATCGATCCAGTCCTTTGAGCACGGTGCACATGTGACCGAAGGTAGAGTCATTCTCCTCTCGCCATAGACTTGAATGCACCGACCTCGAGGAACTACCTCGACGGGGATGGTAGCGGTAGGAGGAGGTGCGAAGGTCGGCGTCATGCAGCTCCCTCATCCGGCCAACATCGGGTAGGCGGCTTCTTGACAAGCGTGATCGACGTGCCTCGGAAGGCCGTGACCTCCATGTTGGGAAGACACGTTCCCATGAACCCGTGAACCTCCAACCGAACACGGTAGGGCAACTCGCCACCGAGAGGCGCAAGCCGTTGTATACTCGGGTGCTTCAGGATATCCGATTGCAAGGGCCATACGCGCCGCCCCGCAACACGGCTGTCATCCCTTTTCCGCGTGCGTGTGGGAACTGCCATCTATAGAAACAAAGGAGTGGGAAAATCAAAACATGCTCAAAACCCACGACCAACATCCCATTTTCGCAATTCCTAAACCCTAGACTGACTCCACTTTTCAAACACCCTCTTTTTTTTAAAACATATGCACATGAAAAGAATTAGAGGGCTCTTAAGGTTTCCAGTTGGCTTGTCCTACAGTCACAGGAAGGCTCTGATACCAACTTGTCACGCCCAGAAATTCACACCAGAATTTCTGCAACTAATTTGTGCATTTCACCCTCGTCCAGGCATCAGCCGAGGTACACAAACCGACGTTATTGATAATACCGAATCCTCGTCTTAGAAACAATATAAAAGAGTTACACAAATGCAGCGGAAAGGAAAAAACAACTGACTTAAGCTAAACTTGACACGAGCGAAGCAGAACGCCAACACCACAGCTAAACCTTGACGAGAACAAGCCTACACCTCCTCGGAGACCTCGATCTCAACCTGCGGCGAAGGGGAAAAAGAAGCAAGGCTGAGTACAACCACCGTACTCAACAAGTCACAGGAAAAGGGGACATGATGCAAGATAAATAACAAAGGAAAGGTTAAGAGGTTCAATTTTGCATAAACAGCATTTGCAGAATATAATAACAATATTTGAAGATAGTAAAACAGTAGTAATATTTAAGCAGTATTAAATAAACACTGTCCAACGCTCAAACCACGTTGCAACAGGCCCATCCATCCACCTGCACTAGTCATGCTTCAACATTTCATTCAAATAAATAAATGAGTGAGACTAATCAAGGTGAATCTGGTTGATCGCCCGTAACCGTGGGCACGGCTATTCGAATAGTTTTTACTCTGATCAGAGGTGTACAACTGTACCCACAAGACACAATCCCACAACACGTTACCATGCGCCGGTACACCACCATGGTTCCCCGGAAAGGAACTGTGACAGGACCCTTCACATAACCCCCTCTAGTCAATCGTACCACACCAAGGTTTCGCCCCCATTCCCATCGGGCAATGGGCAGCCCCCTCTAGTGCCGCGGTGAATCCGGAAGTTGATCAACCCTTAAAATCGGGGCCAACCCAACTCCATCACGCCCACCCTCCCTGGGATACGTCAACTAGAGACAGCTACGTTACAGACCCAGCCATTACCCATGTTGGCTTGTGGTATGCACGGCATTTCTTCCAGGGTTTCCCGAGAACCGGTCCTTAGCCGTCATGAGCATGCTAACCAAAGTCCAACCATATGCTCACGACCCACCTTTTTCATAATTCAATATTATTAGAAACGGGATCACAACTTAACATCATCTGAGAGTTAACTTTTAGTAATAAACTTGATTAGTGTGATTCCCTTAAGTGAGCTAGTTGCACTAAGCATAACTAAGCAAACCTTAAGCTATCATCTAGTCACAATGAACCCCAAGTTATCAATGGTATAAGGTAAACAATCCTATGATCGAGTACAATAGGTATAAACATCCCATGAAATGACATTCTAAAACATATGCAGTATTTGAAAGAAAAAGAGATATTTACATAAAATAGGTATAATATGGTCAATGTAAGGTATGACTTGCCTTGCTCTGGAGACTGAGGAACCTCGGCGACTACTTCGAAGAGAACGGGCTCGCCGGAAAACTCGGGATCTACACGACAAACAAAGCACTCAACAAACACCCTAAAAAGTCTACTGAAACAGCACTGAAAAGTATTTTTAATGGATTCTTGACATTTTTCTGGGTTTAATGAAATTTGAATGGGCTAAAACAGAGCTCGGATTCAAAAGATATGAATTTTAGAAGTTTAATTGCGATTTTTAAACTAAACTGAAAAGATTAAAATATTTATTGCGCAATTAAGCCCCCGGGTGACGCAAGCATGGCACAAGCGGTAGGGCTTACGTCAGCTAGCGCAAGCGGCTGACGCAAGCGGCGCGGGCGCGGTCCACGGTGGACCAAGTCCACGGCGGCGGCGGAGAGAGCGGGGCACGTGGCGCGCATCGGGGAGGGGCGGCGGCGATCGGACGGCGACGGCTTGCACGCGAGAGAACGGTCCGGATCCGCCCGATCCAAAGGATCGGACGGTGCGGATCGCGGTTAGGGTTAGGGTTCGGGCGCGGCGAGGCGGCACTGCGGCGGCCATCCGGCGTGCGGTGACCGGATCGAACGGTGACGGATCGGGCGCGATCGGACGGCGCGGATTCTCCCGATCCGACCGATCGGACGGCCCAGAGGAAGCGGCGCTAGGGTTAGGGTTTTGGGCGGCAGCGGCTCGAGCTCGCCGCGCGGCCATGGCCGCGCGGCGGCCGGCCGATCTCGGCGGCACCGGCGATGGCGAAGGAGGGTGTTGCGGGCGCGGGAGTCCACGGCGGAGAGCGGAAACGATGCGCGCGAGAGCTGCTCGGGAGGCAACCCGAAAAACCAAAAGAAAAAGGACGGCGGCGCACTCACCGGCGTTGGAGAAGACGACGCAGCGACGGCGGATTTAGGGCTAGCGCTAGGGGGAAACAAAGGGGAAACGCGCGGCGGCGAAGGGGGAGTTTTATAGGGGCACAACGCGACCGAAACGAGCACGGAAACGGCGCGGATTTGTTGCCGTTGTTCACGGACTCGGAGAGAGAGGGGGAAACAACGGCAACGGATTTCTCGCGGATAGGGTTACCATCGGGTGCGAGGTTGCGGAGATGGATGCGGCGTTGCGAGATTGGGCCCGGCACGGGTCCGGCATGGCTCGGATTCAAACGGAAAGGAGCGGAGCGGCGGCGCGCATGGCGGGCGGCGGCGGCCGGCCGGGCGCGGGGACGGGGACTGACGGGCGGGACCCACTGTCGGTGTCTCGCGGGCGAGGAGGCTCCGTGAACTAGCGCGACGCGGCGGGCGTCGCGGGCCTCGGCCCACGACCAGAAGGCGCGCACGCGGGCGACTTGGGCGGGGAGGGGACCGGGCCGACGGCCCAAGGGGAGAGCGGGAACACTGTGTGGCCTTTACGGAAAAGAAAAGAAAAAGGAAAAAGGATTTTTGGGGGCTTAATTAATTCCTGATTTCTTATTTAATTGATTAAAAATACTTAGAGTGCTCTAAAAATTCCAGTAAAAATCATGTTAGCGTATTTTGACATGTAGAATTCAAGAAAAATCCTACCATGTCGTTTCCATTTATTAATTGCATTTTAAAATTATTGGTTGGCTCCAGGTTAATTTCAGAAATTCCGATTATTTCAGGGTAAATTATTTAAATAAATTTGGGAAAAACCCAGGGTGTGACAGCCGGCATCCTAAGAAGGATAATGGCAACAACAATCAGGGCCAAAAAGGTCACAAGCGCCGGCCCGAGGACCTGGTTGCCACAACGTCCAACTCTCAACGTCGTCCCCGGGTTGCGGCCTACGACACAATCATGAATGCTCAGTGCATGCATCATCCAAATCACAAGCGTGCGGCCAATGACTGCTTCATTTACAAGTAGTTCGCCGAGCAATATGCGGCACAACTAAACAAGAAGCCGACTGAGGAAGTCGGTCCATCGGGAACCAAGAAGAACAACCCGACTGGCAACTCAGAGCCTTTTCAAGACCCCGTGGGCGAGCTGAATCACATCTTCGGGGGGCCGCAGGCTTATGAGTCTAAGAGGAAGCAAAAGTTGACTGACCGCGAGGTCAACGCGGCACAACCCGAAGTCCCACAATACCTACGGTGGTCGGAGGTGGCCATCACGTTCAACCGCTTGGATCACCCTGACCGAGTGGTTCACCCGGGGCGGTATCCCATGGTACTAGACCCGGTGGTTCGAAACATAAAGCTGAAGCACGTCCTCATTGATGGGGCCAGCGCCCTCAATATCCTGTTCACCAAGACCCTGGACGAGATGTAGATTCCAAGATCCGAGTTGAAGGCAAGCTCAGCTCCTTTCCACGGAGTTATCCCGAAGATGTCATCTATGCCACTCGGGCACATCGCCCTTCCACTCACCTTCGGAGTTCGGGAGAACTTCCGGACGGAGAACATCACCTTTGAGGTAGCCGACTTCGAGACGGCCTACCACGCAATCATTGGAAGGCCTGCGCTCGCCAAGTTCATGACGATACCACACTACACCTACCTCTGCATGAAGATGTCTGGCCCCAACGGCGTCATCACCCTACGCAGCGACGTCAAACAAGCCTTCACCTGCGAGAAAGAAAGCTGCAATATGACCCAATCTCGTGAGAGATCACGTGACCAGGAAGAAATCCGACTGGCTGCATCAACATCTAAAGAGGGTGAAATTCCTATGAAGAAGATAGCCAAGTCGGGACAAGGCGACGCCAAAACGAAGAAAATCTCCCTTGATCCATCGGATCCTTCCAAAACCGCTGTAATCGGCGCTGAGCTAGATCCTAAATAGGAAAGCGCGCTCGTCACCTTCCTCCAAAACAATAAAGATGTTTTTGCTTGGAAACCATCTGATATGCCTGGACTTCCTAGAGAGGTGATCGAGCACTCTTTGCACGTCAAAGATGACGCGAAACCTATCAAACAACGATTACACCGTTTTGCTTAGGATCGAAAAGATGCCATCAAGGAAGAACTCACAAAACTCTTAGCCGCCGGTTTCATCAAACAAGTCCTCCATCCCGACTGGCTGGCTAACCCGGTCCTGGTCTGGAAGAAGACAGGGCAATGGCGCATGTGCGTTGACTACACCGACCTCAACAAAGCCTGCCCTAAAGATACATTCGGATTGCCTCGCATCGACCAAGTCATAGATTCAACAGCCGGCTGCTAGCTCTTGAGTTTTTTGGACTGTTACTCGGGCTTCCATCAGATCAGCTTAAAGGAATCCGACTACTTGAAGACATCATTCATCACGCCGTTTGGAGCTTACTGCTACATCACGATGCCCTTCGGTCTAAAGAACGCCGGAGCCACGTACCAGCGCATGATCCAGAGATGCTTTCAGACGCAGATTGGGAAAAATGTGGAAGCTTATGTCGACGATGTCGTCATCAAGACCAAGCAGAAGGAAGACCTGATTGCTGACTTAGAAGAAACCTTCGCAAACATTCGGGCCTTCAGAATAAAGTTGAACCCGAAGAAGTGCACGTTCGGCATGCCATCAGGCAAACTGCTCGGCTTCATGGTGTCCCATCGCTGCATTGAAGCTAACCCAGAGAAAATCAACGCTATTTTAAATATGAAGCCCCCGAGTAACCAGAAAGATATCCAGAAGCTCACTGGCTACATGGCGGCGCTAAGCCGATTCATCTCCCGACTCAGCGAGCGAGGCATGCCTTTTTTCAGGCTACTGAAGAAAACCAATGACTTCCAATGGACCACGGAAGCCCACAAAGCCTTTGAAGATTTCAAAGAGTTTCTCACGACGCCACCCGTCCTAGCCTCACCTCAGCCTCTGGAACCCCTGCTACTGTATGTCTCAACAACTTACCAGGTGGTCAGCACAGTTCTCGTCGTTGAGCACGAGGAAGAAGGACGAGTCCAGAAGATTCAAAAGCCAATCTACTTTGTTAGAGAAGTGTTGGCAGGAGCCAAAATTTGCTACCCCCAGGTACAAAAATTGTTATACGGTGTTCTGATAACCGCAAGGAAATTGACGCACTATTTTCAGGGTCACTCGGTCACCGTCGTCACTTCCTTTCCACTCGGCGATGTCATCCATAACCGGGAGGCGACTGGGCGCATCGCAAAGTGGGCTTTGGAACTGATGCCGCTAGACTTAACTTTCAAGGTGAGGACATCTATAAAGTCACAAGCCTTGGCGGATTTCCTGGCCGAGTGGACCGAACAACAAGAAGACGTACCTAGGGAAGACCTACAATACTGGACCATGCACTTTGACAGATCCAAGAGGATCACCGGCTTGGGAGCGGGAGTCGTGCTGATCTCCCCGACTGAAGAAAGGCTACGATATGTTCTTCACATTCATTTCTCTGCCTCACACAACGTCGCCGAGTACGAAGCCCTGCTGCATGGCCTGCGACTTGCTGTTTCACTCGGGATACGACGGTTGGTTGTGAAAGGAGATTCCCAGCTGGTCGTCAACCAAGTGATGAAAGACTGGTCCTGTTTAAACGATACCATGGAAGCCTATCGGCAAGAAGTTCGCAAACTTGAAGACAGGTTTGATGGTGGAGCTATCCCATGTCTTGAGACACAACAATGAGGCGGTGACGAGTTGGCGCAGTTCGGGTCCAAGCGAGAAACCGCCCCAACAGATGTTTTCGTAGAGCATCTCTATGAGCTGACTGTTGTAGCAAAGCCAACTCCCAACGAGCAAGCTGCAAATCAAGTCGCCATGCTCGACGCCGACTGGAGGGCACCGCTCATCAAATTTTTAACTCAAGCAAGAGCGCCCGAAGACCGGGAGGAGGCGGAACGAGTCCGACGTCGTTGTCAAGGCTATGTCATGGTCGACTCCATTATACAAGAGAAGCCCTTCTGGAGTCCTAATGAGATGTATCACGCCTAAGGAAGGACGGCAACTACTCCAAGATATCCACTCGGGTGTATGCGGAAGTCACGCGGCGGCACGAACCTTGGTAGGCAAAGCCTATAGACAAGGCTTCTTCTGGCTTACGGCGGTCTCTGACGCCGACAAAGTGGTTCGCACGTGTGAGGGCTGCCAGTTCTTCGCTCGGCAAAGCCATGTTCCAGCCCAAGAGCTACAAACGATTCCATTATCATGGCCGTTCGCGGTATGGGGCTTGGATATGGTCGGCCCTTTCAAGAAGGCTCCAGGAGGATTTACACATCTGTTCGTCGCAATCGATAAATTTTCCAAGTGGATCGAGGCTAAGCCGGTTGCTACAATCACCGCTGACAAGGCACGAGACTTTATCCTCAACATCGTGCACCGGTTTGGCGTCCCAAACAGAATTATAACCGACAATGGAACTCAATTCACTGGAGGCATTTTTCAAGGAATTCTATGAAGATTTCGGCATCAAAATCTGCTATGCATTAGTCGTGCACCCCAAAAGCAATGGACAGGTTGAGCACGCCAATGGCATGGTTCTTCAAGGCATCAAGGTCCGAGTGTTTGACCGGCTAAATCCTTATGCCGGCAAATGGGTTCAAGAGTTGCCCTCGGTTCTATGGTCTATACGGACTACGCCCAGTCGGGCCACCGGCCAAACTCCTTTCTTCCTGGTTTACGGGGCAGAAGCCATGTTGCCGAATGAAATGGAGTACGAATCTCTTCGAGTCCACAGCTTCAACGAGGAGCGCTATGATCAAGACCGAGTGGACGACCTGACCCGACTAGAGGAGGCCCGTGAGGCAGCCTTGATCCAGTCGGCAAGATATCTTCAAGGACTTAGACGATACTATAGTCGCAATGTTCGGACGCGAGCCTTCATTGTCGGCGATTTGGTTCTACGCAAGATTCAGACCACCAAGGATCATCACAAATTATCTCCACTATGGGAAAGACCATATATAATCGCCGAGGTGACTCGGCCAGGAGCATATCGACTAAAGCGTGAAGATGGATCCATGGTGGAGAACTCTTGGAACATCGAACATCTTCGATGATACTATGCTTAAATTGCCTTAAGTTTCATGTTATTCTCGACTGCCAACCTCAAGTAAGATGACTTCTTGAGTTGACAGTCAGGGGCTGCACATGTATCAATAAAGCATGGTTTTCTTTGATAACTTGTGTGTATTTGGTTTATCATTGTTCAAGGTTTTGATTCGAGTTCAATAGATAAGGACTGAGAATTTTTTGATGACCTAATCAAGCTTAGGCTTGATGACAGTCGGATGAAAATTACTTAAAAATCTTCTATAAAGACTCGGGTCAAGGCGTTAACATAAATAAGCCAGATATTTACAAGTTTACATCAGAGTTTATAAACAACACTCACAAAGCCATCAAGATCAAAAGTTGTTAACTACATCAGCAGCGACCTTTTTAGCCAACTATTGTGCTTCACTAATCAGCTCTAAGGCCTGCTCATCCGAAGTGCCATCGGCGAAGCCCTCCCCGACTGAGTCAACATCTATCCGAGGATAGAGCGACTTGGCCTGCGCAAGAGCGAAGCCTGCTCCCATGGTGGCTGCTTCTGAGATATTGGCTATGTATTGATCTGGGACCCTCCTGAGCTTGTCGAAGACCTCGACGGCATCCAATGAACTAGTCCCGATCCCATGATGGAACAGCGAGAAGAGAATCGGTGTGGCCGCGTTAGCAACATCGTCCCTTACGCCTTCGGCCCTTCGGACCCTTCCAACGAAGACATCAAATTGTGCTCGGGTTTTGACCTTATAAGCTGCCAAAGACATATGATTACACAGACACTCGAAGATGAAGCAAAATGAAGAAAGCTATCTTAAGAGAATTCACCTTCGAACTCAGACTCCAGCTCCGCTTTGTTGACGTTAGCTTCTTCCAGCTGGGTTTGGAGCATGTGGACTTCTAACGAGTTCTCTGCAACAAGAAAATTTGCTGACGCCAAGATCAAAACAGACTATGAATAAAGGCATAAAGAGATCGAGAGGATTAAACTTACTCCCGACTGAACCCCGGAGGTCAAGATTCTCCTCCTGGAGCGCGGCTATTTCTCTCCGCAAAGCAACTTCTCTTGATGAAGCCTCTTCCCGAGTGGCCTTCAGCTCCTGCTGGATGTTCTCCAGGAAATTCAAGTGTGGGACCAGCTTCTCGAGTGCATCAGATTTAGCCATCGACCGGAAATATACCCTCTGCACGCGAGTTCAGAGTTAACCGACTAAAAGAAATCATAAGGCTAAAATAGGGAAGAGCGATGCATACATTTAGCAGCCGGGTAGCTTCATTCAGGCGGTCAACGAGCATGTCTCTTTCTTCATTTTCTTTCTGCTTGTTCAAGACAATGCCCTGTTTCAAGCCCTCGGAGTCGCGCCACTCTATTGGAGGAACCCAGGTCTCTGAAGATTGCAGCCTGAGAATCTCCTGTTCTTTTGCTGATCGATTTAAAGAAGATAAATGAAGACAAAGAAAAGACAGATTGAAGACTAAAGTCGAAGAGTGCTTCAAAGCTTACCGGCATCGGTGGTCGAACCCTTGACGGTACTTCCCTGCCTTTTTCTTCTTGGTTCACGCCCGCGGCTCTCAATCGGGACACCTTGGGCGGCGGTTGGGATGTCTTCTTCATGGCGGTTTCGAAGGGCTTCTGGTGCGATCGGGGCTCCTCCGCTGGGACATCTTCATTGGGAGGTGGGGGCTTCTCACTCGGAGCGCTCTCACTCGGGAGAGGGCCCCGGGATTCTTGTTCTGTAGGCCTTGTCGCTCCAGCCGCTGCAGATGACTTTGGGCCTTCACTCTGCCCAGTGGGGTCTATGTTCTGAGGCCTCCTGCAAGGAAAAATATGGAAGCAATCGGGACCAATGCAGAAAGGTTTTCAACAAGGACATGATTTCAGTTATGAGACATACCTGGTTGATCGGCGAATCTTGGGTGCGGATTTGGGGGATGGCCTTGGAGGGGTCACTTCAGCTTGAGGAGCTGGGACATCATCGTCCAAGTCATCAATCACCAGCCTCCTTTTACTCGCTCGCCTGCTAATATTCTCGTCGGCAGCAGCCCTTTTGCCGACTGGATCACTCTTGATTTTGACGCCGCCGGCTGGTTTCTTGGCAGGCCGAGCTGGCACATCATCATGATGCACTTTGTACGGCTTTGAAATGATGAAAGCATTTTCCTACAAGGAAGATTTTATATACACTGAGAGGTGTAATATTAAGATTGAAAGACATTAAAGAAGTTAAGTCAGCTTACCGAAGGAGGAGGACGGTACAAGCTGAATAGGAGAACAGGCAACATGAGGCTGCGCTCGACTGCGATCCCAGAAGAAAAGATCTTGTACATACGAGTCTTCAGGGTCTCATAGCTCAGGGAGTCGCGGTCCTCCCGATTGGGATCCCTTTTGCCCTCATACTCGAATGCGGGCTTGGATCTTTCTTTGATGGGCGCCAATCGGTTCTTAATGAAGTGTCGAGTGATTTGTTCTCCCCGTAGGCCCATTTTCTTCATCTCCAGGATACTGGCCAAGAGCTTGTTGACTTCATCCCAATCTTGGGCTACCGGAACGGTGCTCCAGTTAGGCCTTGGAACCGGAGGAAGGCCGACAAAGTTGGGCAGACTGGGTTCAAGATTTGAGATGTAGAACCAGTTTGCGTGCCAACCTTTGTTGGAGGATTTCAAGGAAAGAGAGAAATAATCTCTGCGGAGGGATCCGCGGAGCTGAAAGCCGGCCCCACCAACGACGCAGGGCTCATCCTTGTTTGGATGTGGCTTAAGATAGAATATGCGGCGGAAAAGCTGGAAGTGGGAAAGGATGCCAAGAAAAGCTTCGCAGACATGGATGAAGAGTGCAATGTGAAGCATGAAGTTGGGGTTCAAATGGTAGAGCTGAAGACCGTAATAATCAAGAAGACCCCGAAAGAACTCAGAAGTAGGAAGGCCGAAGCCACAGTAGAAAAAGGAGGTGAAAACGACGATCTCACCGGTGTTCGGAGTGGGAAACTCCTCACCGGCCGCCGGACGCCAGCCGATGATCTCTTTAGGCGGAAGAACTCCGTTCATCACCATCTCCCGAAGAGTCGATTCCTTGACATCTGAAGTCGCCCATTGCTTGAAGGGGACTTCCTTCTCTCCCGTCATGGATGCGGTTTGGGGGAAGCAGATCTGGCTCGAGAAATGGGGATTTGAGAAGGGGATCTTGGGGGCTGGATGCGGAGGCTAGCTTGTGGTGAAATGCGAGCTCCTAGATCGATGAATTTGGGCGCGCGCGAGCTTAGGGTTTTTCGCGGAGAGCTGGTGAACAGTGCTGCGAAAGAGAAAATTTTTGGGGAAGACGAAGTGGCGGGGATGACCTCGAGGCTTCATATAAAGACTTGAGGGTTTTGCTAAGTCATCTCGCGATTGGGCCGAGCCCATGAGAGACTTGCGGACCAGCTAACGTGTGGTTTGACGCGTGTCCTTAGGGACTTAAGTGGACGACTTAAGCAGATTTGTCCTGGCAATATGCACGTGTCACATAGCCTAATACCTTTAAAATCCTTTCATGCCGTGGTTTGCACAACTTCATGAGAGGTTGGCACGATGCAATTTGGAAGGTGACAAATAGTTAAGTTTTTCATGGCTGTCCTGATGACAGGGACTATTTGGTTTTTAAGCATTTGATTAAATGATTATATCAATGCTATTTTTTCACCTTGGTGAAGATCTTTTTAGATTAAGACTGATATTATGGCAGGAGCTATTTAATATTTTGGTCGTATTTTTAGATGACTGAAAAATTTGTTTACCCATGAGGGTCGATTAAATTATTTGTTCCGAGATAACTCGGGCAAGTTAACTCGAATAAACATGAGCTTACTGAGTGTTTTTTCCCATGAGGGTTGATTGAGCTATTTGTTCTGAGATGACTCGGGCAAATTTACTAGGATAAGCATGAGCTTGCCGAGTGATGAGATTTTTTATGATTGCTTTAGCTTAAGCTAAGCATTTATATGAGAATAATTTTTTATAGTTCTTGACTATATGCTTAGTCTGTTTTTGACTAATCACATAGTCGGGGGCTGCACTTAATTAAGTGCATCAGGAGATACACCTAGATATTTATTTTTTGAGAATTTTTGGGATGTTTTTAGCCCTTCACAGTCTTTTTATCAAATGATAAAGCACTCGGGAGATTCAGACAGAGATGATGGAACCACTCGGTACCAGAAGCACTCGCCCATGGAGTTGTTTGGCCGAGTGTTATTTTGGTCCGAGGCAAAGTTATCTCGTCGACTGCGAAGGACTCGGGGGCTACTGTGGAGATTATGGCAATCGGATACCCTCATGGCAAGCTTGTCCGACTGGTAATAGGGATAGGTTACGCCTACTAATTATGTAAACCGGCTATGACTTGGGTGTTACGTTGCCGATCAGATAAGGCAACGACTCATAGTCATAACTTGGTAAGATTGAGAAAACTGACTTAGAGTATGATAGGGTTTCCGACTTGTAAGCCCGCCCCCAAGACTATATAAGGGGGGTAAGGGGCGTCCCTTCAGGGATCTCAGATTCATGAGCAACATATCTTGAGATCAATAAATACTCAGCGGATCGAATCCCCGAAACAGGAGTAGGTGTTACCTCACGAGAGGGCCTGAACCTGTCTGAATCTTGTTTTCCACTTAACCCATTGTGCTTGGCGATCTTGACTGCACCCCCAAATTTCTATTGCCGAAATCAAGTTTCGACAGCGACTCTGTCGCCTATCTCGTCTTCATCGACCAGAACATCTGCTCCCTTTTCCCCACCGTAGTCCTCGCGGTGCTCCTGCCGGCCGAGGCCGTGCTCTTCTTCATCCACTCGCTATCGTCGCTGGCGCCGTTCAGCATCCTCGCCAACGCGTGCACTATCCTGGCCGTGGCCACCGTCATCAAGGAGGACCTCCAGAGACATCATCACTCTCAATCTTCCCAACAACTTAGCACGTTGCAGAGCAACGAGGGGTTGTCAAGCACGGTGGCGCGGCGAAGGACTCGGCGGCGGCGTTGACTCGGCCCTCGATGCCGGCGTGACATGAGATTTCTGCAAAACCAGATCGGATGACCGAAGATGCATGGTTTTGATAGTTGGGATTATAGTATACTTGATTTTTTAGTTGGATGGTCAAATACAAAACTTCATGATAGTTCGATTGCCGATTATAAACTTCTTCCTAATTACAATAATTACAGTTTCACATGAAGGATGATTTGCTACTCGTAGGGAAAAAAAAGAGAGAAAAGATACCGGAAAGAAGAAAGACAAGTGGGCCAAAGGCCCAAAAAAAAAACACCACACGCACGTCTTCTTCGTCGGCGTCGGCGTCGGCGCGCCGCCTGCACCTCCACCACGTAGCCCCTCTCCGCCGCGGCCGCGGGGAGGAGGGAGAAGGTTCAGTCTCACCAGGTCGTGGAGATTTTCATCTCGGCTGTCTGTCTGATGCATCTCCCATGCACCCACTCACTCTCTCCTCCACCGCCCTCCTCCGTCTCATCAAGTCGCTCTCGCCGGCGGTGCCTGGGGCCCACTTGTCGGCATTGTCCATCCACTGCCTCCTCCTCAAAGCCGGCCTCCTCCACATCGGCGCGCACCTGCCGACGGCGCTCCTCCTCAGCTTACTCCGCGCTCGGCAGCCCGGACCACGCGCGCAGGCTGTTCGACGAAATGCCCGAGCCAGGCCTTGTCCCGCGAACCGCCATGGCCCGGGCACACGTCGCGTCTGGGCAGGCAGCTCAAGCGATTGCCGTATTTGGGGACATGGTTGTGAATGGTGTCTTCCCGGACAATGTCGCTGTGGCAGTCGTGCTCGGGGCATGCCATGGCGCTGGCTCTTGGACGGCTAAGAGGAATCCAGGCAAGATGATCCATGCTCTTATTGTGACCAGCGGCATCGTGCCAGATGTGTTTGTCTCCACCGAACTGATAAGGGCCTACGGGGGGTGCGGTGAACTGGCGGTTTCTAGAAGGGTGTTTGACGACATGCCGTCGAGGAGCACCGTCACTTGGAATGCCATGTTGCATCAGTATGCCAGGCATGGGAAAGTTGACACGGCTTATGAGCTGTTCCTCGCAATGCCAAGGAGAGATGTAGTGTCCTGGAACACAGTCATGGCTGGGTACTGTGTTGCTGGCCGGTGCAGGGAGGCACTTGGCTTGTTCCGTCAGATGGTGTCACCATCGTCGTGTGCTGTGCATCCAAATGTGCCTACAATGAGCACTATCCTTGGTGCTTGTGCCGGCGCAGGGTGTTTGGAGACCGGGATATGGATCCATGCATACATCGAGCGGAACAGGATGAATGATGATGGTTATCTGGATTGGTGCCTGATAGACATGTACTGCAAATGCGGAAGCATCGATAATGCATTACAGGTGTTCGACAAGGCACCTAGGAAGAGGGATCTGTTCTCATGGACAGCGGTGATCTGTGGGCTGGCTATGCACGGCCGGGCCTCTGATGCTTTGAGGATGTTTGACATGATGCAGGATAATGGTATATGCCCGGATGATGTCACGCTTGTTGGGGTCCTGAATGCTTGTGCACATGGAGGTTTGGTAGACGAAGGTCTTGGCTACTTCTTCTCCATGGAGTCAAAATTCAGAATCACACCCAAGATTGAACACTATGGTTGCATGATCGATCTTCTTGGCCGTGTTGGGCGACTACAGGAAGCATATAGCATGATAAGAACGATGGCAATGGATCCCAACACAGTAATATGGGGCGCATTCTTGAGCGCGTGCAAAGTTCATGGCAATATGGAACTCGGCAGGATTGCGGCAGAAGAGGTCACCAGGTTGGATCCAGATGACCCTTGGGGGAGAGTGATGCTGTCCAGCATGTACGCGAAAGCACAGGATTGGGTTGGTCTTGCCCGGGAGAGGAGGGAGATGAACAGCATGCAGGTGAAGAAGACTCCTGGGTGCAGCTCGATCGAGCTCAAAGGCGAGGTGCATGAGTTTATTGCTGGTGGCAGTCAGCATCCTCAACATACTGAGATTTGCAGTGTACTGCAAGATGTTGAAGCTCAAACAAATGGAGGTTGAGGCATGTGGATTTCTTCTGCTGAGCTTCTTGTGCTACCAGGATTTCGGCCAGCAGGTGCTGTTCTCTTTGAGCCTTCACGAGAACACTCCTTGCTTTGCACATTAGGGTTTGTTGGCATGTGGAGAACCGAAGAGAAGATAGCTGATTAGTCAGTTAACAACTGATAATTTTGCTCTGAGTCCAATATAAACTTCAATATGGGCTAGGGTTCATGGAGGGTAAACACCGCCTAGAGGTTGGTGTCAGCTTGATGCCTTGATTTGTATAAGAGGAGATTATTTATTCGGATAAAGACCTTTGAGGGAGATAGACTAGATTAAAATGTCTTCATCGCTTGATTGCTGATAGATGCAACCCTTTTATGGGGCATGGCTTGAATAGTAATCTCTGCTCATAACATCTGATAAAATTTCTTTGGTCAATTTGAAGCAAGAAAAGGATGTTGAAGCCAATTTACACATACATTCAGCCTTTTACCGTAAATGCATACTGAGCTTCGCACTCAGGAAGTTCTTTCAGATTTTTTTTAGTGTATAATTTCCCCTTTTATATGTGCTTTTCATGCCTTCATGTTTGTCAGAATGCAGATGGCATGGCCGCAAGCGCTTTTATTTTCCCATATAAGAGTGACTAGTACTATTCTATACATATGTTATCACAAAACTATAAAAAAAACTATTATTTGATATAGAGTATTGTTATGATGAGTCCAATGATATCAAATCCAAGTAATCGGGTGATAAATAGTTCTTGAATTTTGCAAAGATGAGATATGTATATACGAAATGATACTAAAACTCAGATTTCAAAAATATTTGACCGAATATTTTATCCAAAACGGCATGAATTTGTAGCCGAGTGTGGTAACAGAAAATAGCATATAAACAACAAATCATGGGTATGTCATGATCAAATTTGTTGGGAATAGTACCAAGATACCATTACAAATGCTACTCGGCTATACTTCAATCAACTAGAACAATCTTTTCCTCTGTAATGTACAACATGTGAGTTAAATCGTTCATTATTGTACAGTGAATTCCCCGGTAGATCTGCTCTTGTACAATGATCTACACACTACAACGAAATATTTGAAAGAATGATGGTGTTTGTCTTTCACTCTGCAACTACGAAACCCGACAGTGTTAGTGATGCTATAGCATGGAACCTCTAGATGAGTTAAATTTTAAATAGGCTTCGGCCAACATGTTACCAAGCTGGAGTTGAGCTTCAGTGGAGAGGTGTAACTGATCATCTCTGAGTGGTAAGCCCATAGCATCGACAAGAAGAACGTTCGGAAGATTGATATTTTTCTGAGCTTCCCTGACAATGTCAGTGTAATTTCCTTCTCCTGATGCAAGACCAACCTGAAAGCAGGAAACTTCCATATAAATTTCTTATTTACCACACAAGATAGACATGAAAAGAGTAAATCATATCTTTATTTTTACTATTTCTTCTCTAAAAAAAACACTGCTCAAGAGTGCAGATGTGTAAAACTGCAAATCGGAGATAGCTAGGTTTTTGTAAAGACTAAATGCAGCAGGTACAGAATTTGCATCAATGATGTCCCTTCAACTTTATTGGTATAAAAATCACTTCCCAACGATTGCATGAACCACTTATCATATATTCATATCTCTAGTCCTAGAAAGACAACAGCAACTCAAATGGAATTTTGTAATTATTCTCTATTTTCTTTTATCATATTCGCCAAGTTAATATTGAATCATAATAATCAACTGAACAATGATCCAGACTCTACCGAAACCCGAGAGTCACAAACTACATAAGTAGTCCATGTAATAACAATAGTACTGTTGAGATATCTCTGCAAAAAAAAATACCGTGAAGATGTGAGGCAATTGGGTTAGGGAGATAATAAGATATTTTCTCATGGTATTGATCAGAACCACGCTGAATTGGTCAGCAGTCATCTGCCTGATGATATCCACATGGAGTCGACAGCAAGAAAAATGATACTGATATAAAAGACCGGTTGGTATAATGGTACTAGGTGATATGCTGCTTAGAGGGCACAAATTCTAAAAACAGTTCGGCGCACGTTTGAAGTCATGACCATTCTTCCTTACATGAATGTTGGAGTAGACTACTGGAGTACCGCTGGAGGGTTACAAGACACATGTCATACTGGTCCAAAATCCTAGTACAACTTTAACCATTTATTGGACAGAAATGGTCCATAGCAAACATCAAAGGATGAATAATCCCTAACACCAGGGGATCTGGGCCTCATCATTCCTCTACGCTAAGATTAGTAGATTACCCCACTACATGCTGATGTTACCACAGAATATTGTTACGGTGATCGAGTCATTACTCATTACATCCTCACGAGGAAGTTACCGCTGAACTTCAGTGATGTTTAACCTCAACATTCTGTCTCTAGTCAATGATCCACCAGTTAATTCACATAAAAATTTAAGGTATGATGTACTTCAAACTTCATGCTTCCGAATTTGATTTGCACACCATATAGCGGCTAAAAGCAGCTATGGATGACCAATGTTAGAAGACTGATTGTCAACAAGATGGGCATTTCATGGAAGAATTATCGAAAGAGTTACTTTCGTGGATCATACACCTCTTAACATCTGCTAATAAACTTTCCTGGGGATTAGTTTCTCTATATAGTAGCAAGATGCAATTTACTACTTCTGCCAAGTGGTGTTTGATAATAATGTAGGAAAGGAATACAAAGTAAGAATCTCATGAGACCGACTTGCAAGCAAAATACTCCATTGAGTAGTGCCTTAGTGGCGTTAGACATAATAAAGGAGTTAGCTTTGAAGCTCAATTAGACCAAAATTCAAGCAAGTGACAATGAACCAACCAATCACATGGTGAGTGATTGAGGAGAGAGAGAGAGAGATTGACCTGGATGACTAGCAGATTGGGCAACTGGAGATCGACCCTGAGATCGGCGACGAGGCGCTCCATCTTGCCGCCGTAGGACTGCGCGTCGTCCATCTCGATGGTGTCGCTCTCCCCCTGGAACCACAACACGGCGCCGATCGCCCCGCCGCCGTCGGACACCGCGGCGTGCGCCCTAGCGACGGCGGCCTCGTACAGCGGCTGCCCCCTTGCCCACATCCAGATCCTGGTGCCGCCCACCGCGCAGGGGACAAGCCCGAGCACCACCGGCGGATCATCTCCGCCTCCGGCGCCGCCTCCGCCGGTGGCCTCGAGGAGGCGGTGCGCGAAGGGCATGGCGGGGCCGAGGCCGCAGGTCTTGTGGGTGTCGATGTCAGCGTGGAGCGGCGGCGCGGCGGGAACCCAGCGGCGGGAGGCGGCGAGGCGGAGGACGCGCGGGTGGGGAGGTAGGGAGCCGGGAGCGGGTGGGCGAGGGCGCCGCGGCCGGCCATGTTGGATTGGCCGGCGAGGAGGAAGAGGAGCTTGGGGCGGTGGGCGTAGGGCGAGTAGGAGGAGGAGAGGAAGGAGGAGAATGGGGTGAGGAGGGCGTCCGGCGGCGGGAGTAGGAGGAGGAAGGAGAGCATCGCGGCGGCGGCGACGGCCGCGAGCAGCAGCCGCAGCGGCTGCCGCGCCATTTGCTTCATCCTGTGACCATTCACTGGCGGCTGCTACGGCGCAAGGGAGAAGAGGGGTGCCTGCTTCTGCTTCCTTCACTTGGACGTGTCACTGCCGATTGCTTGGCTTCAAGCTCAGAGTTTCATACCACGGTTCAAATTTTCAGAATTCTGAATTTTTGAAATCTCAGGAAAATTTAAGTTTGCCCCGTGTTTATCTGAATTTCTAAAAGAAAGTGTTGGTTTGATGTACATACTTTTATCCAAGGGAAAATTGTAAAAACCGTCTCAAATGGTACTTTGAGTTTGAAATTCCCCCAATAAAATATTCTATTGCAAATACCCCTCTTAAGCCAGTTCGTTGTAGAGTTTCGGATTGGCTGGTTAGCCACGCGTAAAACGGAAATATGATTAACATATGATTAATTAAATATTAATACATAAAAAATTAATAAATAAATTTATTAGATTTTTAAGCAACTTTATATAAAAAGTATTCGTACAAAACAAACACACACCATTTAGTAGTTTGAAAAGCGTGCTAACGAAAAACGAGAAGAATATAATCGGAATAGCTACAAAGAAGATTCCAAAGAAGGGGGCCTTAATTTATCGGTTTGACATTCCTCCCCGATTAGCAATTATTGTTGTTCGCATGTTTTTTCTTATATTTTTTAATGTGTTATATGACTTAGCACATCTCTTGATGATCATATATATATATATACACACACATATACATATACATATATATATACACGACAGGCGCTCAAACCATATCATCACGCGCGCACTTCAATCAGACAAAAAAACATCAAATCCTATTAAAACTCTAAAGTTAAATGTGCTTGGACAAGATTAGTACTAGAACGGGTGACCTCATGGGAAATCCAGTTGCAACTTTATTTACACACAAATTATAATTATTGTTTTGTTACACCAGTTGCAACACACTAATATCATCAACCGTCCAGTTGCAACTAGTTGCAACTTACACACTAATATCATCTAAACACCAGTTGCAACTTCAGCCACAGCTGGTTGTAACTTTATCTAGTTGCAACTTGTGTTTAGACCAATATCACCAACCGTTCAGTTGCAACGGGTTGCAACTTTCATCTAAACATCAGTTACAGCACACTAACATCACTGACCGTCCAGTTACAACTTCATCTAAACACCAGTTATAAAACTTCATCTAAACACCAGTTGCAACTTCATCTAGTTACACTTGTGTTTAGAGGTTGCAATTGGCGTGCGTTCTAGTGGTTGATCAGTTATAATACACTTGGTATGCTGGTTGCAACCTAATCTAAACACCAGTTGCAACTCAGTTACAACACACTTGGTATGCTGGTTACAACCTAATCTAAATACTAGTTATAACTCCCCAGTTACAACTCAGTTACTAACACAATTGGTATCCTAGTTGCAACATGATCTAAACACCAGTTGCAACTCCGTCAAATGCAGCATAACATGAGGACTTCTCAGAAGGTCACCCCTCCTAGTACTACTTTCATCCAAACACGCTTAACTTCAGAGTTCTAATAGGATCTAGTGCTTTAGTGTCGGTCGCGACGAATCAGCCGATGGATTTATATGCGAAGTGACGCGCCTAATTGGTTGGATCAGTTGGCCTGGGTGTATTATATACATGGAATGCACCAAAGTTTATGTGTGCGTGCGTGTGTGTATATATTCTCAACAACACATTGACACTAAGCTCCTCTTTCTCATCTTAAATTTGCCAACGAAACAAGCCACTCCTGAATCCCATGAGACAAGCATAACAGCTTCATTTTCTAGTAACCTTGATGTCTATGAGCGAACACTCGTGACACCATGAGTTAGGAATTCCACAGTCATGTCATGGTATCTGACCGACATAAGTGACAACCACGTCTTCACATCCATGTCATCCTATGGGGTTGCGGCCATGATAATGGGCGAGTAACGGCGATTGGCAAGAATCTCAAACCAAAATGAATTAGTACAAGTGATATTTACAACAAATCATCTTATAGGAAAATATCAAACTCAGGGTGATATTTGGAATTATTTTTGTTGAAACAAAACCGGCAGGAGATATATCAAATTATATTTCAATAAGCAGTTTGATGTACATGATATTCATCGCAGAGCAGGGTTCAAAATTTCCGAATTCTAGAATTGGGGAAGTCCCAAGTCTGCGCCGTCGTTGTGCGAAATTTATCAAACTTTGTTGTTTTATTGTACATAATTGCTTCATGGTGTGTACTTCTAAGACAACAAATGCATTTGAGTTTAGTACAAAGAAAAGCAAATGAAATTGGTTGGTTTGGATACTTTGGTACTCTTGGTGTGCCAAGGATAAACATGTTTATCATTCCAACGTGATAAACATGTTTTGATGCACATGTTGTGCAACATCAATCGTTGTTAGACGCAACTAAGCACGATTGCATTCCTTTGCTTCTTCGCCACATTAACTAGCTAGTGCTACTAATTTTTACCTAATCTAACCAGAACCACTGAAAAAAAAAAACAAGTTACTTCAAAAAATCACGGTGGTTCATCTTCCTAAGGAAAAACGTACCCCACTGAACCACTATCCATCAGTTCTTTGAGAACACAAGTACTACTTACTAGATATGAGCCATGAGAAATCAAATTAGTGTGGAGGAAGAAAGATCAAAGTATCTATTATCAATAGAAAAGTAGTATTAGTGGGTTGCTAGGTAATGGATAAAATCCGTTTTGTGGATCGATGGTATGCAAGAGGATAAAAACGAAAAATAGAGGCCACAAATGAAGTTATTTTGGGATAAAAGAAACACCATATACGCAGCTTGGCATTATGCTGCATGCAAGTTGCCGTGGGAATTCTGAAAGCATAAAATTGGCATTGCAGAATGCAGAGGAGAAGCACAGGGCGACAGGAGCACCAAGCCTAGATCTTGAAACCATTATAATACATACTACATTTAGGTGACAGCAGTTCTACACTACCAGGGGCTAACTAAAAGCTAGGTGAGGCAGTAATATTACACTATGCACAGTATTAAGTCTGTAACATACTAACATGGGATATTGGTACATTGCACATGGTGGATTAGCACAACTACTACAAAAGCCAGAACTACAGCCTATCATCTATAATTCTTGGAAGGTGGACATAAGGTCATCAGCACATGAGAAGTAGGCCTCAAGATCGCCTCAGATGCTGATTCACACCATACCCTACTGGCAATCTGCTCCCAGGAATCCCAGGCTGGTGGTTTGGTCTGGGTGGCATTGCCGCCATCCGAGAAGTGATTATGGCGCTCCTCTCCATCAGAAGCTTCTTCCGCGTTTTCCCGGTATGTTCTCTCGCTCGCAGGACCAAATTCTCTACTTCAGAGAAAACTAACATTTTCGCTTGCATCTTGTGGAACTGCACGAAATATGATCTTGATTACATGAGGAAAAAGAACAGAGGTAATGCATATTTTTATGGTCATATAAACACGCATATCACAGGAGGTATATGTTACTTGTATGTATGGAAACATTGTAGTCATTGGTTATAAAATAGTACCTGCTTATCAATCACAAGTGCAGCTAGTCGCTGGATTTGATATTCCTCATGCTTTGCAAGGAGCTTAGCCTTCACAGCAGCTGCTGAAATAGCAGTGGCTGCTGCCCGCTGTAGCCTTTGTATGGAAACATCATCGGCAACTATGTCTTTGATACTGTTGGGATCTGTGAAGTGACAAATATGGGACCAAAACTTATCTCCATGGCACATGAAAAAGGCAAAGCAAACTACACAAGTACACATCCAGACATAATAAAGAAGCAGAAGGCTCAGCAGTATTTCTTTCATGTCAAACTTTTTAATAATTGAGAAATTTTGAACTTGGAAAAAATCTACTCCCTAGTATTGGATTAGACACAATGTAATATTACGAATGTGGACAGTACTAGGTTGCTATATTTTGAGACGGAGGGAGTAATAAGTATGCTACACCAAAATCAGGAACAAAAAAAGAACTTTGGATTTTTTTTAAATTTTTTTTATGAAGTTCAAGGTATTTGTATCCTCCACCTTGGATGATCAACGGTGTCCAACATCCCTCAAAATAGCATATCGCAGCAACTCATACTAGATAGCTTTTCCTAATCCTGGTTGGGTCCAGGAAATCTGGTGATATTTGAACAAAAACAATTAACAGGAACTAGTCGGTAACCCATGCAGCTTGGATTTTACTTTTAGAGTTTTAACAATTTTAAAATCCAGAATTAATAAATAGGAAGCTGTATCCGTCTTGGACTCTCAATTTAGTCTCTTATTAATTAATTCCAGATTACAAAACAAATATTGGCATGTTGTATTTAATCTAAGGCGTTATAATTCAGTTCACCTAGATGGATGGCCAGACAGACTTAATTCACTCTTTATCTGATTAATACGGAAATTTCCTCGGAATGCCAATTAGTCTATGTATATATAGATAGATTTGTAACCATGCCTGACATTCAGGGCTGATTCTTGATGGGTCTTAGAAAACATTGAAGACAGAAGCTAAACAAGTTACCTTGTATGTTGCCATTTCTCAAACTTGTTTGGATGGACTCATGTTGCTGTACAGTAGATAAGTCAGTGACTTCATGTTCGATCTTATTCAACTCTACCTTTCCTTGTGCTGGTGGATCCTCATAAAGTAGTTCATCTCCTTCTATGGGTCCCGGATCACTTGTGTCCTTTGTGTTTCCTGCACTGGCCTTTCGGGAAGATATGGAACAAGGTTCATCTGTATTATTCAGACTGACAGGAAGCGAAGTGGAACTGTGTCCTCTTATATTATAAGATGCACTTTTTGCCACCTGAGAAATTGGATTGTCACAGTCGTTAGCATTAGTGGGTTTGGGATCCATTTGGGAAGATTTGTCCTTAGATTCCTTTCTGTTTGATAATTCCCTGGTGTTTTTTGATGATGTGGATGTAGTATTTTGCTCTTCCACAGATAAAGCAGACTCTTCTTTTAGATTGCCGTCCTTGTCAGTAACATTTGGATTTGAAGTAGCGTCCTTGTCTTTTTGTTGCCCACCATCTGCAAAGCTACAAGTTCCAATTTCCCAATCAGTGAGATTTGTGCTAACAATAGCAACTCTATTCTAAAAGCAAGACTCATGGTATGATCAACATTACCTTATACTGACCGGCAGATCTTTGAGGTCATTTGGTGGATCCTGAAGAATAAAACAATGCCTTGTTGCTAGTTGAAGAGCAGGAGACATATCAGATATAGCTTTCAGTGAACTACAGCACAACGTAGTAGCATCGTCATGATCCACAAGGCCAGATAGAAATGCCGCCTGCACTTTTTTTAAAAAAACATCAAAGGGCATTCCTGTTTTTTTAACTTCATAAGTACAAAATGATATTCCCTCCGGGTCAATATTACTTATAATTTTGGATAAGGCTGTTGTCAAACTTTAAAAACTTTGACTATGAATAACATCTAAAATATTTGTCCTTAGAAATATGAAGACCATATATATATGTTACACTTACAAAATACTACAATAAAATCATATATTTATTGATATTTATATATATATTATAATAAAAAGTAGTGGTCAAAGTTGTTTTTTGGAGACTGTGTCCTTGTCAGAGAAAGGACAAGTATTATCAACTCGGAGGAAGTATTATCAACTCGGAGGGAGTAAAACCAGAAGAATATTTACCAGTGCCATGACAGGATTTCCTGCTTCAGTAAATGAACCCAAGTCCTCTTTGTTTGGAATGTGACCAACAGCTTCAAAAGCATATTTCAGGACATTATTAACAATATTTGATGCATTTTCCCCAGAAGTTTCCTTCTTTGTAGGTTCAGTATCTGACGATCTATTTAATACACCAGTATTGCTACATGCATCCACATTGATATGACCTGAATCCTTGGTATCGTTATTTGCGACAACATTATCGTCTAGGTTTCCTTCTGTTTCTGTCAAGTTCAATTTTGGTTTTGCAGCAGTCTTTCCATCAATAGTTTTTATTTCTTCTGCTTTGTCTTCAACTTCCATTTTCTCAGCTACAGGAGAAGTACCTTGTTCTGCTGAGACCTGCTCTACAGTTTCTTGAAATGTTTCATTAGCATCTCCATCATGCAGAAACGAGTCCATAATTGGCATTTGAAGGAAGTGTAGCATGCACTGTGCTTTGGTTTTTGTAGCAACATGCTCAGCAATGTCACCCCATTTTGCTTGGAAAATTTCTAAAGCTTCCAAAAGAAGCAAGGTCTCCTGGTCGGTCCAGCTAGTACCACCAAAACCTGGAATTTCCGCAGATTCCATAAGGATGAAATCAGTTTGTGACATGCCTGCATCCAACTTTCCTTCATCATAGCAGTCACAACACAAGTCGAAGTCTGCCTGCAAAGGTTTAGGACGAAACAATCAGCATTCAGCTAAATAACCAGCAGACTTCAGAATTATGCTTCATACTTCTGTTAGGTAAAAAGTAGAAAAAGAACCATAGAAGTATCGTCAGCCCTACAATGGTAGGAGTGCTACTTCTATATGGGCCCTAATGGGCTGCACATGTCAATAGCAGAAACAAGCATGAGAATTGAGGCAGTTGTGTATTAATTAGCCAGAAAATATTTTTGGATAGGATTAATGCAAGCACCACTGCCCCAGCAACAATTACATAAATATGGTACTCGACTAATTGTACATAAGTATCTATCGGCAACAAATATGTAAAGTTGCAATTAAACCCATCCCATCAAGCCCCACTAGTCCTTGATGCCACCTTCTATGGTTCTAGCACCTATCTACCAGGCTTGAGATAGCAACCCAGATAGTGGAAATGCGAGGGAAAGAAGGGAAGCAGAGGTGCCACCTAGCAGTCCCTTCTGCCATCACCTTCATATGAACTTACCATGAAGCCAGCTAAGCAAGAAACCAGGTGGGATCGGGCCAAGGGATGTGAATTAAACGGTTTTGCAGTTGAGGGTTGTTTTCTAGAGTCAGGTATAGACTAGTAGAGTGTTGTAAATGAATTTATTCTTCTTCTATTTGTACAATACTCCAATTTTACTGTTTAGGAACAGAAGATAAGGTATAACACGGTACTCTGTAATCTATTATCCACGTGAGTGAAAAAAAAAACATCTAACAAGATGATAAGAAGCTATGCAGGTTCACAGAAGCTATTCTACTGCCACTCTATAGATCTATTCTATAAAAGATACTTAAGTCTGCGAAATCAACCAGTCGGGTTGCTACATAGGAACAAAACAGAGAGATACATAAGCAAGCACACAACATTTATCAGGAGTTTATGAGCGCCTATCTTCTTGAAAATAACACATAATACTGAAAATGACCACTATGAACAACCTATATCTCAGTTACTTGATTATGGAATTATGAAACAACCATGGTCAAAAACTCAAAATGATAGAGCACAATGAAGTGAGGATTCTTTTTGTTTAAGTGATGAGTTATAATGAACTTCTCATCATAATGAACTAACCTGAGTTCTGCAATGGTAGCGCTTTCTTGAGCAATCAACTGAGCAAGAGTTGCAGTGATACTCAACAGAAGACTCAGCTTGTGCAATCGAATCTTCAGCTAGAGTAGGCTCAGAAAGCAAGCTCGGGGTGTGAATCGGAGCTGCCACCTCTGCTTGGTGAGGAGCAGGAATGAGACATGATTGCACTGTTTCAAACTGAAATAATTTCTCCACTACAGAAATTTTCTCCTCTGTATCAGCATTTGTTATGCTCTCAACCAGTTGACTCACCCCACGTCCAGCTGGTGGAAAAGGGTGGAAATTGATCAAACCCCAGTGTGACAAGAACTCCAAGACTTCCAACCGAGCCTCCATCTCCCCATCTGACAACTCAGACAAATCTTTGAACTCCAAATGCATTTGAGGATTAGCATGAAATTTCTTCATAATAAAATTTCTAATTTCCAGATATATCTCAGGTGTCTTCCGTAAAGATACCCCATCAAAAAACGAAGGCAATGCTTGCTTTTCAATTTGGTGGATTTCCTTCCATGAAAACCAGCCTATAAGGAGTAACAGAAAAAAAAAAAGAAAATTCATACAGTTTGACTGTTAAATTGAAGGGTAACACAAACACATAAATAAGCAGAAGTATAGACAACACATATTGAAGAATAATCAACTCACAAAATGATTAATCACAATTCAAAATAACTGACAAGCGCAGTTAATAAAAGGAAAAGTATTTTGTAAATTTGTAGTGCTTTACAGCTGAATTGTTCTCCTCTGTAAGTCAGACATACCCATTACAATGAAATAAATATGGAACTGTTAAACAAAAGCTATTGTGTTATACAGCTGGTATTGGTGCCTGATCTGTTATGGTGACTGATCTGTACCAGACGTAGTCACAGGAAAGACATACATGGTTTTTTCATTATCACAAAAAAAAGAAAACTCCTCTTTAGGGAACAACTAACACTATTTTGAATGGTTGCAGCATTATATTTCTAATGTTATATCAATAGCTAAATCCATGCAGGGGTATGTGTGGCTGCAGTTGTATTTTTGTCAAGTTCCATTAATCAGCTTTATCAGGAAAAAAAATCTAGCTTTAAAAAATGTTATTGGCCTATCTCTTTGAATATATTGTTATGCCCAAAAAACAAAAGAACAGTTGTTTACAAGAATGATACATGACATTGAATTTTATAAGAGAAATGTATGGACCATATAGTATATAAAAAAAGGGTCAATTGGATCCATGCCATTATAAATTTGCTCGTTTTGTAAAAGACTATTACTATTTGTATAATTGGAACGATGCCACTGTAACACTGTAAAAATTGGATCCATGCCATGCTATACACCTGATACGCGATATGAATCGTTTTTGTCTACTGTATTTTTGTATGGACCAAAATACCTTGGCTTACCTTCTTAACCCTAGCCCCAGATCGGTTCCCCAATCCTGCCTGATGCACCGCAGCTGAGCAAGCTGCAGCAGCAGCGCCGGCGACAAAGAAAGGGCGGCGGGCGGCAGCTGCCAGGGGTCTATGGCGGCCGTGAGATCGGGTCTGGCAGAAGCGATGTGCGGCCCTACAGCGGTGGCGAACTCAGCGCCAGCTCACGCGTGGTGTGAACAGATCCAGTGATGGCGCCAAGATTCCGGCCTGGGGGGGTTTGCTGATGTAGCGAGCATGAAGTCGGGGCCGGCAGTGGCGGCGGCGAAGTCGGGGACGTGGTGTCTGGCAGCTGCGAGGCGTGGTCCGGTGGCGGCAACGAGCTCCATGCTGCTTGTGCCGGTGGAAGCTGCCGGTGCCGGCGACGGAGGGGATGGGCTGCAGCTGGCAGACTCGAGCTGTCGTCATGGACAGCGACCCCTCCACGTCGGCTCCATCCGCCGTCATGGTTGAGCTCAGCGTGGTCGAGTAAGGTGGATCCAATGGTGTGGAGGGAGCAAACCCGGAGGGCAACGATGAGGGCAGTGGCTGCCGGTGGTCATTTACGACGACAGCTCCTCCACCGCCCTCTGTTCTTCTTTTCCCAACCTTTTTCTCTTTTTTCCTTTTCTCTCTGTAATTTTTGTACACCAGATTTAACCAATTATTGGAGTGGCCGACGGCAGCAATTTGTTGCAGCAGCAATTTCAAACTTCAGATTAAAATTTTGATTGTATCTGAAGCATCAGGTTGTGGAGTTGACAAGAGGAAGGATAGTGTTGCTGTTCAGTACTTGGGTTGTAAGAGGCAGGGGTATTTTGGTCCATACAAAAATACAGTAGCCAGAAAACGATTCAAAATGTGTTTCAAACGTCCAAAGTGGCATAAGATCTGATTTTGGACGTTTTCCAGTGGCATGGTTCTAATCATATGAATAGTAATGGTACTTTTCAAAACCATCAAATTTATAACAGTATGGATCCAATTAACCCACAAAAAAACAAGGAAGTCCAGGTTTACCTGTCCAGCATGTACCGTTAAATTAATTTGTATAGGTTGTATATTCACCATATATTACAGAACAATTCCAGTTGTGGAATGGTCAGTGGAGACAGCTCTGTAATCTCCGTCTTGCTGTGCCTAAAATTCACCATGGGTCCTCCAATGAGTGGGTTGGGTCATTCTTTGCCGCTAGATCCAGTGGTTTTTCACCTTCCAGTCATTTATTCTGGGCAGATCATCAAAGCCACCAGTCCACGTTTTCTCGGATCCAACCAGTGATATGGTCTGCTTTTTTACACCATGTTACGAATGTATAGTAATATGGTGCTCGATTCTTGTTTCGTCAAAAAAAATTCTTTAACTAAAGGGTTCATGGTCAAAACAACTTACAAGCAGAATTGGCACATCAATTTAATACTTGGCATTAGATTTCTGGATAAAACTCACTACCAGACAGTATAACAATCACACCCATGAAGTCATTGTTTAACAAAAGCCCTAAATTTCTTAGTACACCTTGTAAGAAGAGAGCAAAAGACCCCCATTCTAGTTCATTCCGGAGTCAGGGCTTACCGGCGAAGGTGGGGACGACGTGGACGCCGGCTCCGCGAGACAGGACGGCCTCGACTTCCTCGCTCACCGGCGGCAGCTTTACAGCTACCTGAGCGCGCAGAGACGGCTCGCGCTCCTCGTCGTCGAGCTGGGCTGCATCCTCCGGCGCGGGGCCGGGGTTGAGTGGCGAGTGGCAGGCGGCGCGGGTGAGTGGCCCCGCGTGCGGGGGCGGGGGCGGCAGGTCGTCCCGGGCCTGGCGCTTGGGCGGCGGGGACGGCGAGGAAGCCTTGGAGACCTTGCGCTTGTGGTTGTGCTTGGGCTTGCCGCGGCGGCGGTAGGTGGCGGGGGCGGCGGCGGTGGCGGGCGGCGGCGAGGGTTTGGGATCCATTATGTTCAGTCAGCGAGGCGCTGCTCTAGTCAACTCAACTCTTCTAGTAGTAGTAGTCGACTGTTGACCAGGGTCATCGTATCCGTATCACTTACAGGTGGGACCTAGTTTAGTATATGTTCTACTACTAGTACTACTCCACGCGGTAACTTTCTTTTCGTTTCTTTATTTGCAAAGGAAGACGCGCCCGTACACTGTTAGAGCATATACAAAGGACTCTTCATGTTCTTCGTATATACTCTTCATTTTTTTAATGTTAAAAATAGATATTTTAGTGATAAATTATCTTTCAACAGCTTTCTTAAATGACCTATTTTCTATTTTATATTTTTCGCTAACAAAAATAGAATAAAAAATGACTCTTTAGAATGCACATGAGATATAGAAAAACTGTTGAAAGTGAAAAATTTATAAAATGCAATTTTTACGTAAATAACTCATCAAATGATAATTTTATCATTTAGATAGTGAAATTTAGTAAGGCTTTTAGAAATGCTTTTATGTTTTGTTTTAAGGCTATGTTCTACGTTCCCAACTTCATCTTACTCATTTTACACGTGAAAAGGTAAAAGTTTTTAATTCCATCTTCTAAATAGAAGTGGGCATAAAACCCGAGCCCAAAGCTCGACAAAAAAATCGAACAGAAAAACCCAAAGCACAGAGCCGAAGCCCAAAACATTTTCGGGTAGTGACTTTATTTCGCATCCGTGCCGAACAACCCAAAATACTGAACATGTTGTTGCGGCGTGGTTGCGGTCGGGTCTCGGCCTCGGTTGCTTTGTTGCCCGGCGCCCCGTACCGAATGCCCACTGGTCGCCCGCCCGCCGCGTACACATCTTGGTCACCGTGTAGCCCGTCCCGTCAACCCTTCTCAACACGGCGCCTCGTCCGCTGCGACGTGCCTGGCTGTCCACGCCGCGCGCTAACACATCTCGTGCGCGCCGTCAAATCTCAACGCGTCACCTCATCCCGTTAGCGGTGCACGGCTCCGTCTGCCGTCTGGCGCCGCCGCGCCTCCATCCCGTCGGCTCCGTCTTGCTCGCGTCGGCTTATCTCGGCCACCGCGCCGCCTTGTCCTATTCTCGTGCGACGCCACCAAATCTCTAATCCTAACTCCCTAGCTGAATGCCTTGTCGCCTCGCCCGCTCGCGCACACATCTTGGTCGCTCGCGCAGCCCCGTCCGTCGACCCTTCTCAACACGGCGTCCCCGTCCCGCTCACGACGTGCCGCCCCGTCTCCATCGCCCGTGCCAACACATCTCGGCGCGCCGGCAAATCTCAACGTGTCGCCTCGTCCCACCGGCGGTGCACGGCTCCGTCCTGCCCGCGCCGGTTTATCTCGGCTGCCCGCGCCGCCTTGTCCTATTCTCAGCCGACAGCCACCAAATCTCTAACCCTAACTCCCCAGGACCCCAGCTGCTGCCGCCGTCGCCGGATCAGGCGACGCTCGGCACTCCCCTCGCCCCCTTGGCCCTCGACCCGTCACGGCGTCGCGCCTTTCCGCCAGCCTGCCACCGCGCCCACACCGGTCGCCAACTCACCGCCACCACACCAAGGCCGTCGCGGAGGCGTCGACCCAACATGAACCCGTCGCCGACCGCGTGCGACGCGCCCGGCGCGGCGCCCATGCCCCTTGTGCGACTCACAAGATAATACGGGTAATTCGAATTACCCGAAACCTCCCGAAATTTCAGGTAACATTTATATTTCGAGTGTCATTTCTGAAAACCCAAATTTTGAAAAACCCAAAATATCCGACCCGAAATTTGGGTTAACCCGAACGCCCCGTCCTACTTTTAAACGTATAGTTATTCATGTGTTCTAGTTTTACACGATACACGCATACTTGATTGTGCGATAAACGCACATCTGCACTCGTCCCAATTTATAATCCCGATGAAATCTGTTTCAAATTTTACAAAATTAGATTATATTTGGACTGGGTGAATACACAAACCACTCGTTCTTTTTACTGCAAAAAATTTCAAACTGAACTTTAACCAGATTTTATCGGTTTATCAATGTTCTTTTTAATGAAAACTGACAACATTGCTCATGAGCGTCTTTTTACTCGGTGTCAGTATTGTGAACCTGCCCGTGGGTGTATCTCTTGCCACACACTACAAAAAAATGCATACCAACAGCAACTCATTACTTTATCGAGTTTTTATTGTGAGCTCACCCACATATATGATAATATTCATTGATACTGGGATCTGAACTCAACCTCGTTCATGACTATGACGCCGTTTAAAAGCTCGTTTAGCTTTTACTTTTTCCGCATGTGAAACCAGAGATGTCGTTAGCGTATGATTACTTTTTTACAAGAAATATATGATTAATGACTATTATAAAATTGAAGAAATGGGTTTATTTGATCTTTTAAAGAAACTTTATCATAATTTTTGTTAAAAAATTTATCGGTTTAAGAAATATGTTTACAGTAAACGAGGGAGTTGTAGAAGGTAATTGAGCTTTCGAACGTAGCAGAGGTAATTACTGGCCGACCAACAATTGTTTTCTATATTCAGTGGCGATTTTAAGGTAGGCTCTATCAAGCTCTAGCTTACCCTCCAATTTAATTTTTGCAAAGAAAGCTCAACCTTCAAATAAATCATGGTGGTCTTCTTCTGTGGAAGAAGATGAATAGTGGCAGCGACACAGAGGCGTCGAAAGAAAAAGCTGCGTGAAGCGGTCATACGCAAGAAAAATATTAGCCCAAATGCCTAATTGTGGCCCGGTCCAATTAAGGAAAAAGTCCATATATGACCATCCAACTATGGCCGAAGTTTAATTTTGGCCATCCAATTGTAAAACCGGGTATTGGACACCCTGAACTATGCAAACCGGTTTTGTTCGGAGCGGTCAGGCGGTTTTCACTGTTTGAGATCACACGTGGCAGCTAGGGCTGAGTCAGCACTTGTTGACTCAGCAGTCACCGTTACAAACCCGCGCTTCTCAGCCACTCTCTCGCTCACGCTTTGGTCTCTCTCTCGTGCTTCGTCCTCTCAGTGGCGGCGCTAGGGTTAGGGCTTGGAAGCCGTCAGTGGCCATGGCGATCTCGGCGACATCGAGCAGCGGGAGGACGCGGACGAGGGCTCGTGGTGTTGTTCCAAGCTCGGCCCCCATCCCCTATCGGGAAGGGCCACTGGATTACTGGCCGGCGGTGACATGCAAGTGCGGGAGCAAGGCTCTTCGGCTTGTGTCATGGAGTGATGAAAATCCAGGGCGACGGTTCATGAAGTGTGCCAATGGAAGAGTGAGTTTTGGATTTTGATTGATGTTTGATTTGATTGATTTCGTATGGTGAACCGGGGTTTTTTATTTGAATCATCCCTGTTTTTTCAATTTCTACCCCTTTCATTTAGCTCGGCACTAGAGGATGTGATTTTTGGATGTGGGTGGATCCGTTGCCGTCGACATTCGTGCGGGAGTTGCTCGTGGACTTGCGCGATGTGGTTAGGGAGGCGAGGAGGGAGAACCGGATGCTAGCGGGGTGGATGATGATGCAGCTCATGTGGATTGGAATGGGGATCGGCAAGTTGAAGAAAAGTTGAGAGGAAGACTAGCACGATTAGAGAAACAACTTAATTTTCGAAGTGGTTGCTTGCATTAGCTGTTTTAGTCTTGACGATTTGGTAGATAAAAATGTAGTAATGTAGTGAAGAATGTAGTGTGTTGGGTGATATAATTGGGTTTGTGAAATGTGAAATGTGGAACTTGTGTTGTTTGCAATGGAAATGTGAAATGTGGAATTTGTCTTTGTTTGCAATGGAAATGTGAAATGTGGAGCTTTGTCATTACGGCATAGGGTCTACGAAATGCAAGTTTGTGAAATGTGGAACTTGTCTTTGTTTGCAATGAAAATGGGGTTTTGTGATGTCATGACAGTACTACAAGTTTGTGAAATGTGGAACTTGTGCTGTGTGCAATGGACATGGGCATTTTTTGTGAATGGAAATGTTTGTGAATGGAAATGTGCAACGAAAATATGATGTCAAGGCACATTTTGCAATCCAGCAATCAAGGCATAATTTCCATTCCGTTCTAGCACTAGCATCAAATTTGCCGGTTTCATTACATTCAAGCACTAAATGCAAAATGGCAACACTTTGCTTCATTCATAACGGCAACTTCACCATTTTGGCAACTTCACCATAGTTCAAAGCACACTCTGGCCAGCAAGTTCAATGGTTCTCAAACTGACAGAACATTGGCAATGGTTCTCAAACACACAGAACTTAGAAACATATTACAATGTGACACAGTTTGATACACAGAACTTAGAAGTTGCTGGATACACAGAACACAATTTTCAAATCTAGTTGTCTCCAAGGCCCTTCAGAAGCAGGATGTTGTTGCTGGTGGTTGTTGTTGCGATTTCCTCCTCACTTGTAGCTTTCCTCTCTTGGGCTCCACGGGCACTAACCTTGGCAAAAGCTTTACCAGAGGAAATATTGATTGTCACACTTGATCCTGCACGGGACATTGGTACATTTGCATTTAAGTTCACTTGTGCGAGTCCTTGAACATTGACATTTGCAGTGGCAGTGGCCCTAATCAAGTTGTCCTGAAAATATTAGAAAGCAAATGTGAAGTTTGTTGAAGTAAAGTAGGCCTGATGCAAATGTATATTCTAAGCCTTACATTGGGAATTGAAGATGCACTATGTTGAGACATGTCAGTAGACAATCTGCTCCTCTTCGATGGTCTGATGCTTTCTCTTGATACTGCTTGTGCACTTACATTTCCAGTGGATGGTCCTGCTCCTACTTGTGGACTTACACTTTCGATTCTTGGTCTGATCCAGTTGAGCCCTCTTGCGAAGTACCCTGCCCATTTCTTTTGGCACAAGTGGACTGTTGTGGCCAATTGCTTTACAAATTACGCATCGATCACGGTATCTACTTTTGAGATTCTTGTAGCTTTTGGGCCTTCGGTTGGTTTCCTTCTCCTTTCTTTCTTAGGCCTACCGGGCATTTTCACATAAGAAGGAGCTCTAAGGCTAGGTTGATCACTCTCTCGGCGGCAACTGGTCCATCCAATGGTATCAAACGGAAAGAATATGTCTTCTTGAATTACGAGACATAATAGCAGCTAGCAATGTAGTTTTCTAGGTTCCTGCTACTAAAGTAGATGCTAGAAATTGCATGAGCACATGGTAATCCACTAAGTTGCCAATATCTACGGAACACTCCATTCTAGCAATATCAGCGTGAACCTATTGTTCATATGTGTCACTTCAAACTTCGATCCCCATTTGCAATTGCATGGCAAAATCGACAAAGTTATAATAGCATTCATTTTTTTCATAATATTTGGGCAAATGATACCAGTCCATCTCTCGGCCTTAGCTATGTTTTCTGTATCCTCACCATGACCTTCCTTCTAATTGCCTCTAGCATTGTTAGAATTGGAAAATACCTAGCATCAATTATCCACTTATTGAATGATTCACACATGTTGTTATCTACCTTTGTCACGACAAGACCCTAACCTGAACCAAGCCCTACTCCGGTGGCATGGATCGTATTCATCGGTGCTTGTGCACCTTCAGGCATTACTGTGCCAATTTAGCCTTCTTGAGGTTGAAAAGACTTGGTGAAGATGCATTGGCACAATTCCAAAATAGCTTACGCCACTCTTTGTTCTTGTACCTCTTCCTCCGGTTGGCATATATATGCCTTGCACAATTCTTGTGCTCGGCAAAGAGAGCCCACTTCTCAACGGCGGCAAGTATTCCCGAAACCATGAACATAAGTCACATAATGCAATTGTTAAAGAACGAAGGAACAATGTACTAAAAACCTCACCTTTTGCTGATGCGAGATGAAAACCCGTCGGACCCATCTCCAACTCCTATGTCTCGCATAACAAGTCACAAAACCGGTCCATGAATCATTTGTCTCCCTCTCAACTATTGCCCAAGCAATTGGGTACATCGATTATTGGCATCCCTTCCTAAAGCACATAGCGGCTCCCATTAGTTGCTCCTTTGAAAAACATCCATCCAAACCAACCACCTTCCCGCAACCTGACCATGAACCCCTTCTTCAATGCATCTAGGCATATGTATATTCTTTGGAACACTTGGTGGCTCCACATTTGGTTGCTTAACAACTATGTGTGCTCCCGGATTACTTCTCAAGATCTCAAGGCGATACTGTACAACATTTGATCTTGCCCTTGGTTGCATCCGGGGCCTTCGCATCACAATGGACTTAGCTCTTTTCAGCTTGGAGATGCGACATTTGCAAACATCTCCTCCTGGATTGTTGACCTCATAGCTTGTAGCTTCCGGGTTGGATTGACCGTATGAACTTCTCATACTTTTCACCACCCTACTTGCGAGTTATCATTTTGTTATCTCTTCTTGGAGGGCGGTATGAACACTATTGAATGAAGCAATTTGCCAACTATTTGTCCTTGAGTTAGTTGATAATAAACACCTCCAAGGGCGGGTGGCCCACTCACATTCAACTATCATCCTCTTGGCCTCATTTTTCACAAACTTTATGAATTTCCTCTCGGCCAAGCCATATTTTACAAGCTTGCTTTCTTAAAGCGATCCTTGCAGAGAATTTCATTCCCAACTCAAATTTTGGTATTGGGTCCTTTCTACTAAATTTACTATCTTGACTAGTCCTAACAGTCACATCCCCATCATTCGAAATCATCACTATTAGCTTCATCTTCACTTCTTTGTCGGCATAGGGTGTACAATAACCATCATTCTCATTGTCATTTGGTCTTTCTCCTTGTACACAACTTGAAACTTCTAAAGTTTACGTTTATCTCTTGACTTCCTCATCCTCTTCGGATGAACTTTCATCTCTGGTAAAAATTCACTTGTCGGTACAATCATCCTCTTGACATGCAACTAACAATGTCTTGCCCTTGTCCTTCTCAATATTTTCCATATTTTCCCTGTTCTCATTGTTTCCCTCACTACAATGGATGTGCGGTACCAACTACTTCCATCTCGGCATCGAATCCTCTTCGAATCCGATTACGAGTCAACTTCCATCTCATCTTCATAGTCACTTGCCACTAGATTGAATAACTCTTGGATTTTCAACATATATATCCACTACTCCACCATCAACTATATAATTGGACATTGTCAAACAAGATGTGTCATCTACTAACACCCTCAACCCATCTACTAGTTCTGCTCCAGGACACAACCAGTGCATCAATGCTCCTGGCTCCACATTGCAATGGTCAGCTAGATGACCCTTTATCTCTGGCAGAGAGACTTTGTCTCGCTCAACCCAACTCAAACCCTCAGATCCACCAACATATTCTAACCTCCTATTACCTCTTACAAATTCCCCATTGTAATGAAACCTAATAGTCAACATATCTAGTGGATCCATGACTACAAATTTAAGAAGGACAACAAATCAAAAACTTTCTTCAACACATCATCTATAGAACAAAAACACCTATTGAGCTTGCGTTCTTAATGAGCTAGGGTTCATACCTTACTATCCTTGTTGCGGCGCAATCTCAAGCGCCGCACCACCTGCTCCTGCCCCTTGCGTGCATTGCCGATTTCCTCCGCACCACCGTTTATTTCCTCGAGGCCCCCTTCGATTTCAGCAACCCGCCGCAGATCTGGACACCGCCGCCCGAGCCGCCTACTTGGTCGCCGCCGCTTTCGAGAGGAGGATGTGTGAGAGAACGGAGCGTGTGTGTGAGAGAGAGCGCGAACGAACGTGAACTACGGGTAACGGTGGCTGCGAGTCGGCAAGTGCTGACTCAGCCCTAGCTGCCACGTGTGATCTCAAACAGTGAAAACCGCCTGGCCGCTCCGAACAAAACCGGTTTGCATAGTTCAGGGTGTCCAATACCCGGTTTTATAATTGGATGGCCAAAATTAAACTTCGGCCATAGTTGGATGGTCAAATATGGACTTTTTCCTCCAATTAATTACTTCATGGCCTATGTCCTCCTCCTCCAAGACCTCCCCGATTCAATCACCATTCTTTCATATGTCAACGGGGAATTCCTGTCCACGAATGCCTTCCCATCATCGTCTCTACGAGGAGAAAAATTCCCCGTCCTGCTTCCACGGCAGAGATTTTTTTCCCATTCCCATCTCCGATGGAAAATTGGTACCTGACGGAGAAACTCATTCCCACGAAGGATTTTATTATTGGTCACCACTAGTAGGTACCAGTAGATAATCTATAACTATCTATAAAGTAAATAGTGTTTTCACCAAAATTTTGTTTTGCACGACTATTTTGCAAAAAACCTTGAATTTTTCAAAATTAACCCGCAACCCACTTTGGCTATTTTTTAAAGAAGAAAAATGGGTTATTTTGCAGAAAACCTCTTTAGTATTTATAAAATTAATTCGCAGTCCCAATGCTGAAAAGAAAGGGAGGGCTTGGACGAAAAAAAATCTTCTGCGTCCCTCTCTTCCATCCCCATTCGCGTTGCGTCTCGCGCCGTGCCGACGCCTCTCCCTCCCATCGCCGCTCGGAGCTTCCGCGCCACCGCCTGCTTCTCTCCCTGCGTCGTCGTCCCGTTGCAACGCACATGCATTTTACTAACCCAGTTAAAGAAGAAAAATAGATTATTTTAAAAAACCCTTGAGTGTTTATAAAATTAACCCGTAGTCTCAATCTTTGAAAAGAAAGGGAGGGCTTGGATGAAAAAAACCTTCTACGTCCCTCTCTTCCGTCCCTATCTGCGCCGCGCCCCGCGTCGCGCCTGCGCCCCTCCCTCCTGTCGCCGCTCGGAGCTCCTACGCCGCCGCCTCGACCTTCGCCCTCCGCTTGCTTTCCTCCTACGTCGTCGTCTGTTGCAACACACGGGCATTTTGCTAGTAGCAATAACACAAGCAAATGAAAAGAGGATTTATAATCATACTATCAAATTTAAACATAACATCAAACATTTATTCATTAACACTTGTCCAATAACTTACAAATAAAAAATGGAACAGCGTGGGGTGGACGCCTGGACTAGGACGTCAATTTCCTTTCGGCAACGTGTGAGGTTGAGGGAGAGTCGGGTATGCGGGTTCACGGGGATGTGGAATGGTCACCGTACCCGCCCCTGCGATACGATTGGGATCAAAATTTGTCCATTTTAATCCTCTATGATAATGAATTTTCCTCCATCCTATTTTCTAATGGGTGAATTCCTCGCGGAAATCGGGGATCTGGTCTCGGTTGCCCAAAGCCCCTAAATCCCAGCGGCCGCGGCGTGACCGGTGACGGCATTAACCGAGCGGGCGAGCTGCGAGCAGCAAGGCGGGCTCGGGAAGCGTCGTAGCGCTGAGCCGGCAAGCAACAGGAGCAAACAAGCAAACATGCCATGGATGATGCGAATTGTTTCATTCTGTGCCAGCGCCACTCCGTTCCTCCGGCCGTGCGCTGGTCCGTCCATGTCGTGCCGTCCATCTGCGCTCATCTAGCCGCCGTCGGCAAGCTTCTCCTCCCCATGCCGATGAGTTTCGAAAGCATCGAGTAGGAAAGAAGAAGCCATCGCCGCCGTCGTCCAGTCCACCGCCACCCGCGGCCCGTCGACCCCGCCATTGTTAGTCCATGCTGTTGTCGGTCCGCGCCCTCGCGTCGTGCAATGGCGTCGTCGTAGTTGTCGTCCGTCGTCGAGCACACGACATGGTCGCGCTCCAAGCTACCGCCACCGATATTGCCGATACCTTCATATTTTCGATTGAGCAGTTCCGTTTCCGATTTTCCGATATTGCCGATATCGTTTCTGTTTTCAGTAAATGGTTCAGGGTGTTCTCTGACCGTTTTCACCGGTAACCACACATTTGTTAGAAATTTACGACGTTATATTTGAAAGTTCTCATTTTTTTCACAGAAGGTCGACGGTTTGTACACAAAATTACAAGCGCACGGCAGTTGAAGTAATACACAACACAAAATTAAATGACGAGTAATCTACTTTTAAGAATCAAAAGGATGAAGCACGGCTTTGGGTTTGACGGAAGCAAAGCATATGCCACCATCGTATAGTCGTAAAGTTTTTAAAGCGTATATTTTTCTTAGGGCTATAATTTTCTTTCACTATCTATACCTATATATAAAGCAAGTAGTGTTTCTACCTAAATTTTGTTTTGTCGGCTATTTTACGGAAAACCCTTTGAGTTTTTTCAAAATTAACCGCTTGATCCGTCGGCTATTTTAAAAAACCCAATTAAAGAAGAAAAAAAATGTTATTTTACGAAAACCCTTATTTGTTTATAAAATTAACTCGTAGTCTCAATGTTGAAAAGATAGAGAAGGCTTGGATGAAAAAAGACCTCCTACGTCCCTCTCTTCGCTCCCATCCGCGCTGCGCTTGCGCCCCTCCCTCCCGTCGCCGCTTCTCTCCCTGTATCATCATCCCGTTGCAACGTACGGACATTTTGCTAGCTATCTATAAAGCAAGTAGTGTTTATATCCAAAATTTTATTCTGCCTACCTATTTTCCAAAATTAACCCGCAGTTAGGGGTGGATACCGGCTCGGCTCGGTAGAGAGCCGAGCCAGGAGGCTCGGCTCTCGGCTTGGCTCGGTTTGGCCGGCTCGGTAGAGAGCCGAGCTAGGAGGCTCGGCTCGTTTAGCTCGCGAGCCACTTTAATACAGTGCAATTTATGTACAAATTATATTTTATTTTTTTAGTCTATTAAACATGCAAATATACAATTTAAAAAAATAAAAAGTGATACATTAAGTCCATAATTAACGTAATAACACTTGTCCATCGACAATTATCCATGCAAATGTAATGATGCAACTAGATTAGATATTATTACTATTATAATCTAAAGCATTAGATCCATATTGACCATCACAAAATTATAAAAATTATTGATTTATTGTCACATCAACAACAAAACAAGCAAAAAATAGCAAAACAATCAAAACATTAGGCCCTACTTTGTACATTACATCTCGCTCGTTGAGCTCACGAGGAGCTTGCGAGCTGATTCGAGCTGGCTCATTATAGCTAATGAGCTAAACCCTTGGCGCAGCTCGTTAGCATTTCTCAACGAGCCGAGCCGAGCCATCCACGAGCCAAACGAGCTAGCGAGCCATGAGTATTTCGTCAGCCCTACCCGCAATCCCAATGCTGAAAAGAAAAGGAGGGCTTGGATGAAAAAAAGACCCTCCTTCGCTCCTCCCTCTCGTCCCCATCTGCACCGCGCCCAGCATCGCGACTGCGCTCCTTCCTCCCATCGCTGCTCGAAGCTCCCGCGCCCCTCTGTGCCGTCTCCATCCGTGTCGCGCCTCGACTTTACCCGTTACAACGCACGAGCACAATTGCTAGTAATTAATAAAAAGACATAACCTTGCTATTTTCCTTTTAAAAAATACACAACACAAAATAGCAGGGGTGACTGCTATTATGTAGTACTCTGCTTTGTGTGATTGTGATGGTACATTCAGACGTGCAATTCCTCAACTACTACCCAACAAATGGAAATGGTCAATGTGTGCACATGGATGAAGCTGATGAGCAAATCGATCCCAATGAAATGATTCCCTGAATGAATCTGCAATCTACCAATTTCTTCAAACCTACTCTTTCTCACCACTTTTTACAAACAAAAACAACAAGGATCCAATAATGTCCATCGCCGCTAGATATGACATCGGATAGTATAAACTTCAGTGTCAGAAATCAACCATCTCATTCTCATCCTCTCATCTGACCAAGAAATCAAAGACATGTACATTCCATGCAAAATCAAAACTGAAAAAGTAATTAATTTACTGAGTAATCATCAACCGATGATGGATCATCAAGGCAGGTAGTGCGTGAGCGCGTAGGCGACGGTGGCGCCGTAGAAGACGAGACCAGCGACGACGAGCGCGGCGAGGGCGAAGGTGGTGCCGACGGCGAGCGGGATGTTGCAGGAGACGAGGCCGAACTTGAGCTGGATGGCGTCCACCATGGACAGCAGCAGGAAGAAGGTGCCCATGATGGAGCACCCCGCCGCCAGCAGCATCATCGGCCGCGCGAACCTCAGCACGGCGCGGCGCCGCTCCCTGGGCGCCGCGGCGCGCCACGCGGGCATCTCCTCGCAGTCGTCGGACGGCGGGGGCTTCTGCTCGCCGTCACCGTAGAAGTCGTCGGTGGCCAGGAGGGTGACGGCCAGCTTCATGCCCTGCGCCACCAGGCTGGACAGCAGGTAGAAGCCGAAGGAGAGGATCTCGAAGAGGAAGAAGTTGCGGGCGATGTCGTCGCCGGCGACGCAGCCCGGAGGGATCGACGACGACGGCGTGATGGTGCCCGTGATGCCGATGAACACCGCCACCGTGAAGAAGGTGTTGGCCGACACGATGCCCTCCAGCGCCTTCACGTGCACGTCCGGGTGACGCCGCCGCACCGTCGGCATTGCTCCGGCTTCTGTTGATTGCGCCGCGAGCGCGCGAGGAAGAAGACGGTGAGCTAGCTTGGTTAGCTGGTGCTTCAGTGAAGTGATCCACGCACTAAGTGTACGAATGAGAAAGCACACTTGTTAATTAAGGATAGGAGAGCTTAGCCACCTACCTATCCACATTTTTATTATACTTTTCTTTACAACTGTATTATACTTTTTTCTGGCTCCTTTCCTGTTTTTCAAGGTTATTTTTCTCCATTGAATTCTTTTTTTGCAGGAGTTCGGAATTACCAAAAGTTGGGATATTGTACTGATTTTGGTCTAAATATTCAAACTGAATTTGAATGTTTGTCAATGTTTTGTAAAATATAACATAAAAGTAAATAAGATTTTTGGCATAACAACGAAGATTGATGATTAGGTCAAACACTAAAAAAAAAGGGATAAACACGCAAACACTCTGAACTTTCAAATATACCTAAATATCTGAGTGCAAGCGTCTTTCTTGAAGGATTTCAGACGAAAAAAAGTTTCCCAGATGTGCTTTGCATAAAATTATTTTAATAAAAGTTTGGAACCTTTTGGACAGGTCAGGGAAACTAGGATGCAAAAATGAACTCACACATGTTGTTACTCACACCGTTTCAGACAAGATACATATGGTCTTTCTGAATGAAATCGCCATTATATATCTTAAAAAGAACGTTTCAGACAAAGGTAAGCAGCGACATGTTCCTACCCAAAATATTTTAGTTGCTTCACCATGTAGTACTAACACATAGTTTTGGGGGTTTGCAAACCTGAAAGGTGCAAACAATTAATTTCCCTGTTCTGGAATAATCATATATATTTGGGCACGCCCAACATTTGCACAACCACTCATGCATATTTGATAGATGCATCCCAACTACCGGTGGTTGCTTCTGTTTTGAGTGTTGGATAACAGGAACATGAAAGCTGCAGCAGCTGCTTGTCCATGGGTGATTGTCCGATTAGTAGCTAGGCACATATTCTGACTTGGGACAGCAAAATGGAAAATTGAACTGTTTTTCCAATTAGGACACAATTAATTGAAATTGTTTTGGCAAGAATCAGTACTGGTTTAGAAGCGTTGAATTTTAACGTCGCACGGGGATGGGGAGAGAGGGAAGTAGGTTTTGGATTTTTCTTTTTTAAAAGATCTAATAAAGATCTAAAATAATATATCCATCATTCAAGTAGAAACCAACGTTAGATCTTTTTTCATAGATTTTCTTGGATTTGCTTTAATTTAAGAGTGTCAAATAGCAGTTTAAAAATATTTATAGGATATTTAATAGACTTTAAAGCCTCAATGGGGCGGGGAGAGAGGTTTGGTATTTAGAAAAGATAGGTCTAACGACCTAAAATAATAAAATAATATGTATATTGATTTAAGTAGAAATGGATGGTCGAATGTTTTTTATTTAGTAGAAACTGATGGTCGAATTTTTTTGGCTTTTCTATAATTTAAGAGTGTCATGTAGAATTTTTTTGGCTTTTCTATAATTTAAGAGTGTCATGTAGCGATTTAGAAATATTTGTACTAGTTTAATAGACTATAAAAGAATAAATTGTCACGTAGCGATTTAGAAAAATTTATACGAGTTTAATGGACTTAATGGACTATAAAAGTATAAAAGGATAGAGGGAGAGTTGGCTAGATATAGTAGGCCAAGATCTATTTGTGGACTTTTTCTTAAATAATTTTAGTTTTAGTTATCATGATGATGAAAAAAGCGGAGGATGAACAGAGGAGGTGGGAACGGAGAGAGGCTTTGTTTCCTTTTAACACACATAGATCTATTAGATGGTCATCGATTTAAATAAAAATTGATGGTTAGATTTTTTCTATTTTATTATAATATTATACTATGTAGTTATATCGAAGCGTTCGTTGTGGTGGTACGGAAGCGTTTATAAAAAGTTTAATGAATTTTTAGTACTATAATCTATCGATTAGAGTGTTGATATGAGAACGTTTACAGGGTGCTATGTGACGGTATAAAGTGTTTATATGAAGCTTACTGGATTTTTACTGCTATAATACTCCATGGCTATGCATATATGGTGTGCACTGTATATTGTTGGAGTCTAAATTTACAAGAACTTAATGATTTAGCCTAATCACCTCTTATAAAAATCGGAAACATTAATCTCCCTGACTTGTTTGACTGACTTGTTTGAGAAGCCGTCGGTCTTCAACTTTTCTGGTTTCTTTCTTTTTTTTCTTCTTCTTCGGTTTCTCTTTTTCCTTTTTTCACTGACAAGAGCTCTAGAGTTAAGCCAATCGGACAATTTAGAGTTTAGGGCTTTGACAGAGAATACGACATCCCTTCTCCTCTGCATTAACTTCTATTTATAAGTGTTGGTGGGGTTGAGAGATATCTCCAATAATAATTTTATCAAGCACAAAACCAAATCTTTCTCTCTTAATTTAATTTTGTTAGGATAAGTAAGATTTATCTTTTCTTTAATTAACCGTATTTAGTCGATAAAATCAACCAACATATATGCCTTAAAACTTAAACCACCTTTGAATAATATCTCAGTAATTAATTAAATAAAATAATTACTAGATGATTGGGCCGTTAATTACTATCCAAATCTTAATTTCCTGGTCCATTTTTACTACAAGCTAGTATGACTAATCATGTAAATCTGCGTAATCTAACCTACAGATAGACAAGTGTTATATTTGCTGGTGTCTACACGTTCTGCTGCGTGCTGCTTAATTAAAACCGTGCATGGATTACTGCTCCTTGTTTGTGTGTTTGCAACAAGCGATTCATCTGATCTCGAGTGAGACTACTATGCTTGCCGTTTGAGTGTTAGTATTTTGCAACAAGAGATTGATCTGAGGAAGAAAGAATAATTAAGGCGCTGTTTGTTTGCGTATATAATTTATTTGTGTGTAAGAAAAACAATATAAACATTTTGTGTGTGCTGTGCGCTTGCATTAAGTGTTCTGGATGAGTTTGATTTCGGTTGGTTTATGTGTGGAATAAGGTTGTTGCCCATATTACCTAATAAATCAAAACGGTTTATTAAAAAATATAAATTTTTTAGCAACTTAAAAACCCATGCTAAAAACTATATTAAAAATATTTTAAAATCAACTTCAAAATTACATTTGAAAATTTAAATTTTGTTTTTGGCTTTGATTTGTGAGGGCAACCGATAGGGCTTTGAGACGGCCGGTTGCTGTTTCTGCGTGTCACAGTCACAGTGCCCTCGCGTGAATGTTGATTGATTGCCAAAGGCTACTCAAGGAGACAAGAGATTGATTTGATTTGTGTGTAATAGAACTCAATCGACATATAAATGAGCGCTTGTTTCTAAATTAGTTTGCTTGCTACTGTGTTTGTTCTTCTGATGGATGACTGCAAGGAAAACAGAGTTTCTTTTTCTTCCAAATTAAGTTAACAATATGAAAATACACCCACTAGCTACTTTCAAGTATTACTTTGGACATTGCACTATATTTTGAAGGTGATATGACTAATTGCACTATATGACTAGTTGGGACCTCCGCGATGGAGGTTGAAGCTACCTTGGCCAAACAAGCAAACCACAGTCGCCCCTTGGAGGTCCAACGCCGATGCCCAAGGAAAAGAACATTGTTTTTGTCTGTCCAGTCATCGGAAAAGAGCAAAACGGTCGACGCAACCTCTTCGCATATGGATTTAAAAAACTCCGAGTTATAGATACATAAGAGTAGGGCATTGGTAACTAACTCGATGATCTTCAACCAAACGGCATATGGTAGAGCAAGCGGTAAAATCATCCATGGACGGACACCTCCCAGACGAAGAAGGAAGACGTCAACATCTCCTTCGATCTGCACAGAAAAAGAAAAAGGAAAGATCTATAACGAAATTAACCCGAATACGAGACAAGCCCAACCGTCCCTCGGACTCTCCTCTCGCCGGCAGCCTACGGCCACCGGAGATAGAGAGGAGAGGGGATCATGCATTTACTAGTTAGTTGGTAAGTAGAGATAAAAATAAAAGTCTAAATTACCAACTAGTTATGAATTAGATCATCCATTCAAATTATACAGAGCCGTATACGTACGAACCTGGACAAATCAAAAGCCATGTGAACTTAGTTCATGTTCAACGATGACATACTAGCTAGCTTTGATTAGCCCACCATGGTTAATTAATTAGTGGTGAAACCACGGAAAAAGCGAATCAATTTCTCAAGGCCATCCAATGCAAAGCAGGTTGGGCGTTACTGCTATCTTTTAATGGTTGACTCTCCCATATGTTCTCTGAAACGTAAGCTTTTCCTCTGCTTTTAAGTTTTAATCAACGAGGGATAAAATAATCAATTCTTACCCATTTGACTAGTCAGTCTCTACCAAGCTTAGCTAGTTTGACCAATCTTAGCTTTGAGACGCTGACTTTTCCTACTGCAAGTTTGACCTCTGCACTTATCTGCATCCCAACCTCAGCTACAAATGAACGCTTCTCCCATTTTCTTATCCATCACAAATTCGCGAACTATATATAATCTCTCTATAATCTGTGCAAGATGATGCTAGTCGTTCTGGCTCTTCTCGGCGTCGCGACGGCGGCGGCGGCGGCGGCCGGCGACGTTGTGTCGTACAGCTACCCAGCCTTCAACGCGACGACGACACACGACGACAGCCTCGTCGCCGCCACCAACACGTCCATCCTCGGCCCGCCTCCTCTTCGACCCCGATTTTCCCCACGACTTCAATGTCTCCGAGGGGTTCCTGCTCCTCTCCGACACCATCGACGTCTGGCGCGACGGCGTCGGCTCCGCCGGGGCGCCCGCCCGCGAGGCCTCCTTCAACACGACCTTCACCGTCGCCTCTCCTGGTCCTCCCGTCGCGTTCGTCCTTCTCCTCGACTGGTATCCATCGCTCTATGACCGGAGTGGCCTCCGTGGGAACAACGTCTCATCGGCCGATGCCGACGACGGCAACGCCACCAACAGCCTCGTCGCCGTCGAGGTCGGCACGGTGAAGTCCTACGCCAGGGAGTCCCCCGACGTCGGCCTCAACGTCACCGTCACGCCTAACCGTACGGTGCCGAGAGGCAGCGGCAGCACGGTGTGGATCCGGTACAACGCCGTCGAGCACCGCCTGTCGTTGTACGTCGCTGCCGCCGGCGAGCCACGGCCTGCTAAAGCCCTCCTCGACGTGCCGTTATATCTCGCTGGCGGCCGCACCACCCAGACCGCGCTCGTCGGTTTCTTTGCCGCGACGATCAGGGATATCATCGTCGGCGTCCGTGACTGGGAGCTGACCGTAGAGAGGTTGCGCGGCGAGGACGGCGGGAAGAAGAGCACGTCGTGGCTGGTGATACTGCTGGCGGTGGTCGGGTCGGTGGCAGCCATGGTGTCTGTGCTGGTGTGTTGCTTTGTGCTCAAGCGACGACACGTGGAACCTAAGCAGTAGTCATATTCCCTATACGTGTATAAGCTTTTATCTTAACTAGTTTGTTTCGTTTTCAGCATTTCCTGATTTTTCTACGGATTTTGTTAGATTTCTTGACACAGAAAATTGGATAGGCAACTTTCGAATTTTAGGCCGTTGATTCAGACTTTGATCCATTTCCCACACGCAGTTGTTTTGTGCTCCGAAACGGAGACCCATTCCCGATCTCTCCCTAAAGCTGGAGGTCATCGACAACGAGCAATGGCGACACAACCTCTCTCAGAGTGAGGTGACAAGGAACGAATTTTATTTACAAGAGATCGCTGATGCCATGGGATGGGCCTAACCATGTCACATCACAGTCAAGGCATTGCCAATTTAACTTATTTTTTTGCTAAGGAAAAAAAATTCATTTTGCATCCCTTAACTATGACCTCTTTTTTAACCATATAAAACTAGCTACTAAAACCAGCTCATTTCGCCTCCATCGACGGTTTAGGGAGTCGAGAGATCGATCAGGGTAGGAACGCAGATCAAACAAAGGGTCAGGGTGAGAGGACACAGGGGATGAGGAACAAAGGTGCTTGAAATTCTGATTGATCCTCAAATGAAATGCTGGATTAATTCTCTTAATTAGAAACCAACTTAAATTTGAAGCACAATCTGTATGGTGGTAAAATAATGGGTGCATGACTCTACTTGACAAATATATAACTGTGTACATTCTCAATTAGTTGGTCCACACATGCCACAAGTTATATTCCTTTGTTATAAAAAAGTCAAATATGAAGTTAAAAAAGGGGAAGGAAAACAGACATTGTGGAAATTTGCAGGGCCCAGAGTTAAAGCTTTGGAAAATATACGAGTATAAGACAAATAACATACTTAAGGAGAAAAGTAAGAGGATGCAAGAATTAGGCACACCCTATTTGTGATATGAAGGAGTGGGCAAGGGCGTGCATATTCAATAACTTAGACCCTATTTGGTTCACCTTTTCAAAAGTCAAAAACTAACTTTTAGCTTTTGAACTTATTTAAATTTTTGTAACGATGACAGACAGGTAATTACTTTCAACTCTCCCTTCCGAAGTCTGAAAAACTGTTCAAATTAAGCTTCTGGCTTGTCTTTTCTAGTTCAATTTTGATTTTTTGGTTTTTTAAAGGTCATATAAAAAAGCCAGCTGTTTGGTTCAGTTTCTGGTTTCTCAATCTGAAAAGTCACCATGAAGCTTAACCAAATAGGCCCTTAGACAACATCCATACATCTATAAGCCAATGCCAAATATCTAGGGAGAGCCTTAGGATATTTAATGTATTTCTAGTATATAATCCCTCCGTTCCGTATTATAAATCGTTTGTTTTTTAATTAAAGTTTTTTAGGTTTGATCAATTTTATAGAAAAAATTAGCAACATCTCTACAACACTAAATTAGTTTTATTAAATTTAAAATTGAATAGATTTTGATAGTATGTTCGTTTTGTATTGAAAATGTTTGTATATTTTTCTCTCCAAGGCCATGCCACTACGTATCTCAGCATCGCTGGTTGAACAAGCCTCACAAACGGTGTGGGGTGCTATACGGATTCCCTCCATGTGCATGGTAACTATTCATGACCTCTGCAGTTAATCCAAAAACAAGTAAGAAATATTTTTCTTCCAGCTGGAGATGCACAAAGTTGGGAGCGAGTCTTTGGCTCTTTGCATCCTTCACGGTTCGAGATGCTAGAGACCATTTTGGCGGCTCATCTCCTCGCAGCCACCTGCATCTGGAGCAGAGGAATCATAGAAATGTACAACAAGGGCGGCTTCAAAATGCATACGTATCTGCTTCTGCCTTGTGCTCCCCGTATCAGAAAATACGTTGAAATGCCAAAGCCCGGAGGTCCTCCATGTCGTTTCCTGCAGAAGTGACCTCAACCACATCTTCCCTTGGGAGAAAACCCTAGAGACGTAGTTCCGATGCTGCAGCAGGTAATAGGTATGCGAGTTCAGGATGCTCCCTTCCCCGCTTATCCTCCCTGCCTCCACTGCATCTGCGTACTACGTACACTTGCAGCTATCTTTCTGTCTGTCTAATTTCTTCCGTACCTCTGCTCTTTACTCTTTAATTGTTCAATCTTGCATTTTTCATTTAATTAATCATGGACCTAGCTCTGTACATACTACTAGCTAGTAGTACGCATCTATATATGTTCACAAACAAGATCGTGATCGCTACTCGTGCATTATATGTTATGTTTCTCAATTTTGCCTGCCTGCAGGTACTGTATCTTTCAACCATTTTGCTGGATCGATGCTTGTGCTGGATGCCTGAGACTACTGCATTGCTGTTTAATTGTGTGTTTGCAGCAACAACAACAAGAAGAAGAAGAAGAAGAAGAAGAAGATACAGTTCACTGTTTGTTTGCGAGTTTAATTTATTTATGTGTGAGAACAAGATACAGTATAATCTACATTCGGTGTACGCTACCTGCTTGCATTAATTGGCGTGGATGAGTTTGATTTCGGTTGGTTTATGCATGTATACGTGGAATAAGAATGCCTGTCTGTCTGTTGCCTGTGTGTGACACAACCACAGTACCCTCACGCCGAGATAAAAATAGAGCGGATAGTTTCCGTCCGCTTCGGATATCCGGTTTGATTTTCAAAGGCTAGTCAAGGATGCACAGTTTGACTGATTTATCCGTACTATAACTCAATCGACATATATGCACGCTTGAGCCTAAATTGGTTTGCCTGCTACTATATTTTATGTTTGTTACAAGGAAAAAAAGGTACATCTGCGACTCGCCTAGGCGGTCGCCGGGAGATATATACAATGGGGAACAAATGCGGAAAAGGCTATTACAGACAAAAAAAACTCCTAGATAACATGAAAAAACCATTAAATATGTGATCATGTCTTTTTCTATTATGTTTTATTCCTTTTATCTTCTAAATATATTGATTGTTTTGTAAGCAGTATTAAAAGGGATAACATTTTAATTATTATTTTTTATATTTATAATTAACTTTTCAATAATGATCATTGTCGGTCAGCATTCATAATTTTTTTTATAAAGGTTCACGTGTATCTATTTTCATATAGCAACCGAAAAGGACTTTGACGTTGAACAGAACTCCTAACGGGCTAGTGCTTGTTTCCAACCGCTGTCGACCCTCGTGGATAAACCGATCGATTACTTGCGGCACTTGAGAGAACCCATCGCTTGTCCTCGCTGTGCTCTAGGGTGGCTTTACTATTCATGTGCTTTTAATAGTCATTCTCTCTCGATCTCTTGGCACCCAACGTAGGCATGATAACTATTTCAGCGGACGAAGAGAGTGGGGTTAAGGTTATAAAACACTTGACAAATCTCAGAGCAATCTAGACTATTTAGAATAATAACTGATATTTAACGGGGAAAAACAATTGACTGGCGAATAACTAGATCTTTTTTCCCCTTCCGCTGTTTTTATTTTCTATTTTAAAAATGAACATGTTGCAGATTTTTTTTCTCGCTGCTATTCCTTAAAAGATAGATGGGTATAGTGATGGCCCAGAACAAGTATATGTCCACGGAAATTTCACACGTATCAGCTCCGATTTTCCAGATGACGACCCAGGAAAGTATTGCAAGTTCCATGTGCGTAAACAACCCTTGAGGCCTTGTTTGTTTGGGCCGGATTGCGGCCTAATCCCAGGGGAGAACCCGGACGGGGCCATTTTCCCTTCCCGACCTGTGCGCGCGTTCGGGTGGTGGGGATTTTTCTCGCCCAATCCACTCCAACCCACCGGGATGAAGAAAATTCTCCTCCGAGATGTGTGTTTTGTTCCCCTCTCTGTCTCGTCGTCTCGCGTCGCTCGCGCACGACGGCGCCGCCTCCCTTGCGGCGGAGAAGGTGACGAGGTTATCACAGGTTCTTCTCGTCCTCATTTCATTCTAGGGTTTCATCCTTACTACGTTGGTGATGACATGTAATTTGGGCGATGTCGTTTGCTACTGCAATTTCACCCAGTGATTATGATTATGCTACCTTTTTATTTTTTCTAATGACCCATGTATCTATTTAGTTACGGCTTATTTGGTTGGGAGGAGTTTGAGAGAGGGAACGGAAGTCTAAACATTGTAATCTTAATTTTAATTAGAGGATATCAAAATTTTAGAAGGATAGGGATAGAAAATTATTGAAAATTGTGTTTTAAGTGAAAGATAAATACATCTCAACTGTTTATTATTAATTGACATAAATTCTCTGCTAAGCATCCTCTCTTATTTCTCTCTAACAACCAAATGAATTATGATTAAAAATTAAATTCTCACATTAATTTTCTCCATTAACTCCCACTACTAATTTTCATGCCCTCTCCTAATTGTTGCCAAACGAGCCGTTATAGTCTTGATTTTGATTTTCAGTTTGTGTGAAAACTTAGATGCATACGTGAGTTTTACTTTTGGTTTGTCCAGCTATCGATGCAGTATTTGATATTGTTTACGGAAATGTAATTAATTAAGTACCTGCATGTGTCATGTTGTCTTTGAGATAAGACGTGAGTTTTACTTTTGGTTTGTCCAGCTACCGATGCAGTATTTGATATTGTTTACGGAAATGTAATTAATTAAGTACCTGCATGTGTCATGTTGTCTTTGAGATAAGAGACTTTTCATTTGCTTAGGGTATATTCATAACGGTTATCATGCATATAATTTGATACTGTAGTTTTTCTCGAGGGTAATCTTACCATTTTGTGAAATCGGAAGGTATCACATTTTTTATGTAAATTTTGACACCAAGTATCTCGAGGTATGAAAAATTTTAGTGTAAAATTTAGATACCTCAAGATACTTTGTCAAGAACCATAAAATTTCTTTTTTTCTTGATTTTTTTCTCAAATTCTGATTTTTTTTCCAATTTTCTGTATTGCTTTCATATTTTTCTTGAATTTTATCTTAGCTTTTCGGGTTGCCTTTGTTTTTCTCCCTTGTTTCCTCGTTTTAAATATGAAATAAGAGCAACTTCAATGAAATGCCAAATGACATTTGGAGCTATATTTGGCCAGTCAAGACTAAGAGCAACTCCAACAGAATCATTAGTTTTGAGCCTCCAAATAGATCTCTATTTGCACCCTCACTAAAAATAGATAACCTGAAACATGTGTGTCTTCAGTGGAAGCCCAATAATAAAAGATCTTTATTTTTTGAATTGGGCCATGTCAACCCATTTTGTTTTGGCTCCCAACCGAGAGTCCACCGCAGAGAGTCGCAAGCTCGTTTCTCATCTGTGCACCGACGCAAGATCGTCCCTTCTCCCGATGGTGGTCGATCGTGCTTGTTATTATCATTGCCGCCGCGTCGTCCGGTGATGCATGACTTGGTGAGCTGCCGCAAGGGAACACATGCCCAGTGCTCCTCCTTGTTCTACCGTTGTCATCTCCAATCTGGCCAGGTTAATTGCATAGCCAAAACTACTGGTGCTTTCCCTGTCAAGGAGCCCGCCCATGCATCTGTATGCTTGAATCTCCGACCATCTCTCGGTGCCATATTGTCGAGTTGTCATCCGGCCATCATGAGTCGATCTGTTCTTCATTTAATATCGGATTCGTTGTCGTCATCCGATGATGATGATGAAGAATTTATTTTGAACACCATACATGCGATCTACGATGAACCTCGCATCGTGGATTTGTCAAAGGATATCGGATTCTTAATCGCAAAAGATTGTTGGGACATTATAGACTTTATCAAGATTATTTTGCGAGAAGAACCTATGTATTGTGCAAGTTATTTCAGACGCGGGTTCGTACTTTGTAACCTGCAAGTGGTTTTAGTTTTTATGTAAAAATTTGTGTGTGATTAGTCTATTGTTTTAACAGGTTTCGAATGCTACGTTCCCTGTATTTACGTATACTGAATGCCATAGAAGCGAACGATGAGTATTTTGTGCATAAAAGAGATGCAATTGGTCTCCTTGCACTCTCTTGTTTGCAAAAGGTTACCACATCTTTCTGGATATTAGCTTATGTAATGGCAACTGATGCTACGGATGAATACGTCCGTATTGGAGAAACTACTGCTATTGAAAGTTTGAGAAATTTTGTAAAAGCTGTTGTGCATGTCTTTGGAGAAGAGTATTAGAGGTCCCCTAATGAAGAGGACATGACAAGATTGCTTGCAATCGGTGAGAGTAAAGGTTTTTGGTATGCTTGGTTCCATTGATTGCATGCATTGGATGTGGAAAAATTGTCCAACAAAATGGCATAGTATGTACCACGACCATACGCATGCTACAATAACTCTAGAAGATGTTGCTTTTAAAGATCTGTGGATTTGGCATGATAATGCTCCAAATGTGAATTATAATATGAATGACCAAGACTACACTATGGGCTATTACCTTGTAGACAAGATTTATCCTTTATGGGCAACATTTGTTAGGAATATACCTCAACCACAGGGTAATAAGAAGAAATATTTTGCAAATGCGCAAGAAGCTTGCAGGAAGGATGTGGAACATGCTTTTGGGGTTCTACAAGCTCGTTTTTCTATTGTTCGTGGACCGGCTCGTTTTTGGGATGAAGAAACTATTGGAAATATCATGAACAATTGTGTCATTTTGCACAATATGATAGTAGAGGACTAATGTGCCGATAAAGAAGATTACAATTATGATGATGTGGTAGATCAAGTGACACCTTTTCATGAGTCTGCACCTGTGTTTGATGAGTTCATAAAATTTTTTCTGAATATTAAAGACCAGGAAACTCATTATCAGCTTCAAGCTGATCTTGTGGAGCACCTATGGCAGTTTCACGGAGATCAGTACAAGTAGATAACCATTTCAATGATTTTGTCCTTTTTCTTTGTTAAAAAAAATAAGAATAGATGAAATAATATTATACGGACATCTGTTTTTCTTTGTTAACAAATAAGAATAGATGCAAATTTCATTGATCCATGTATGATATTGTTTCTCCATAGTTATATATGAGCATTTTCATGAAGGGCTAGTACAAGATGTTGAGAAACATCAATCAAGCCAAGACAGGAAAGGAAAACTGTAGAAACCGATATACTAATGTGTTATAGACCTGCATTGCATTCTATATTTTATATGAACCTATATTCAAGCAAATGTAAAGTATTTCCCTTATATGAATCTCTTCAAATATTCAAATGTGTCGTTTTATGTCACCAAGAAGAACAAAAGGGCAGTTAAGAGCAGGATGTCTAGTTCTTCATCTAGTCATAGGATGCAGCATGAGCAGGCTTGAGAGGGAAAGATATCAGTGATTACATTTTCATTATACTGTTGCACTGAAAATTTAAAAACAGTTGACTGAAACTGTTCAGAAACCTAGAAATGCAAATGCACTTATTTAGAAACCTGCAAAACACCATGTGACATCATTTCTAAAGAAGCCTTCCTATCTGGAGTCTGCATCCTAGCTGACCTGTATCTGGACCTTGGATAGGCAACAGTGGCAGTGGCAGTGCCAATTGTCAACAAAAGTCCACCTCACATTTCATAAATAAATCCATCTCATATTTTAGAAACAGAATAGCAACATAGCTAAATTCAATATTAATAGGCTACTATAAATCTAAATTACATATCTGAAATAACAAAGTAATATAAATCTGAATTGGAACAAACAAATCACACATTTTGAGCGAGAATCCGTTGCTTCAGTTTCTTGTAGAATTCCTGTTGAGGACTAGACATCCTTGAAATATCTAGATTAATAATTCGCTCCTCCTCTAGCATCTTTGATAGCTCAAATTTGGATTTATCAAGAGCAGCGTATCATCTTCTTGCTTCTTTGCTACCTCCAATTTTGCTTCTCTAAAGCAATCTGCCATCTTCTTGCTTTTTGTAACCTTAAACTTATCTTTCTCAATGCCATTCTTTGTTCTTCCAATTTCAATACCTTGTTTGTCCTCTCCTTATTTTTGCCGCTTCATTACTTCTATTTCAGCATCGGCTAATTTTCTTGTCCCATGCACGATCTAGGGCTTCAAGTCTGTCGTTTGGTCGAAGTTTGCCTTTCTCCTTTTTCCTTCATGCATGCCTTTCTTGTGTTGGTGTAACATTCTTCTGTCATCCATCATCATTGTCATCAACATTAATAGGGGACACACCAACCACATGAGAAGTAGAGGTAGTTGTCTTTTGTTTCTTTTTGGAAGGTTGTTGTCATGCTAATGTTTCGTCTTTCAATCCACTTTGGCTCATGCTTCAAAATCTTGTAGCAGTGCAAGTATGAAAATGATCGATTATCCTAATCTTCAGACTTGAACAAACGTAATGCCTGCATTTGATGGTTAACAAACATATATAATCAATTAATGATGGGTAGGGGTTGACAGAACAATTTATACAAGACAAAGGATTATTCTGTTACCTTGTCTTGGATGGTGTGACCACTCAGATTACTAAGATCAATCTGAGATACAATCCTGCAAACTTGTTGACATCTAATTGAATACCAGACCATCAATTCGAAAGAGAACCTTGGGTTCGATTTGATTCGAATGTCTTATTCGTGTGGAAGTACTCAGTTATCCTGCCCCAATATGTACTTTTGGATTGGTCTGCACCATTAACTACATCCAGGCTGACATTTAGCCAAGCCGAGACAAGTAGGATGTCTTCTTCCTCGCTGAAATTCCTGGACCTCTTTTAGGTTTGCCTAGCTTGAGAAGCATTTGGAGCCGTTGGTGAATCATTTTGATCTTCTATTTGGGTGGAGGAAATGTTCTGACCAATCTGATCAGAATCATCAAACATTAGGTCCATGAAAGAACACCCTCCATTCATGCTTCATGTTGACAACATACAGGATAAAACTGAGTGTTCCAAATGGGCTATGCACAAACTTGAAGAAATTTACAGATCATGTCATTATAATACAAGTTCATGCAAAACACAGTTCAAAGTTGAAATAAAAATAAAATTGTCCCACTTTCCTCCCAAAGAAATAAAGAAACTTCCTATAAAGTATAGACATCTATGCCTAAATCTACAATATTAATCCAGTTGTTTTACTTCTAGTAAGAAAACATGTTTTCTTCTAATAAAATTCTATCATTAAGCTTCTTAAACATAAGCCTTATCTAGTTTGTTCTTGAGTTTGCAAGGTTACATATGTAAAGTTCATCATAGAATAAAGTAAAAGTTGTTTACATAATGTACTAAAGAAACAGTGCAAGCACATTGACTTGTTGTGCTAGCATTGTTTCTTTAGTACATTATGTAACAACTTTTACTTTATTATGTGATTATGTGATGAACTTTACATATGTAACCTTGCAAACTCAAGAACAAAGTATATAAGGATTATGTTTAGGAAGCTTACTTATGGAATTTTAGTAGAAGAAACATGTTTTTGATGAAGTAAAACAACTGGATTAATATTGCGATTTAGACATAGATGTCTATACTTTATGGGAAGTTTTTATTTCTTTGGGAGGAAAGTGGGACAATTTTATTTTTATTTCAACTTTGAACCGTGTTTTGCATGAACTTGTATTATAATGGCATGGTCTGTAAATTTCTTCAACTCTGTGCATAGCCCATTTAGAACACTTAGTTTTATCATGTATGTTGTCAATAGGAAGCATGAATTGAGAGGGTTCTTTCACGGACCTAATGTTTGATGATTCGATCAGATTGGTCCGAACATTTCATCCACCCAAACGAAGATCAAAATGATTCACCAACGACCGCAAATGCTTCTAAAGCTAGGCAAACCCAAAAGAGGTCCAGAATTTCAGCGAGGAAGAAGACATCCTACTTGTCTTGGCTTGGCTAAATGTTAGCCTGGATGTAGTTAATGGTGCGTAACAATCCAAAAGTACATATTGGGGCAGATAACCGAGTACTTCCATGCGAATAAGACATTCAAATCAAATCGAACCCAAGGTTCTCTTTCGAATCGATGGTCTGGTATTCAATTAGATGTCAACAAGTTTGCAGGATGTGTATCTTGGATTGATCTTAGTAATTTGAGTGGTCACACCATCCAAGACAAGGTAACAGAATAATCCTTTGTCTTGTATAAATTGTTCTGTCAATTCCTACCCATCATTAATTGATTATATATGTTTGTTAACCAGCAAATGCAGACATTACGTTTGTTCAAGTCTGAAGATAAGGATAATCGATCATTTCCGTACTTGCACCGCTACGAGATTTTGAAGCATGAGCCAAAGTGGATTGAAAGACGGAAACAATTAGCAGACAACAACCTTCCAAAAAGAAACAAAAGACAACCGCCTTACTTCTCATATGGTTGGTGTGTCCCCTATTAATGTTGATGACAGTGATGATGGATCACAGAAGAATGTTACACCAACATAGAAAATGCCTGCAGAAAGGAACAAGGAAAAAGACAAACTTCAGCAAAATGGCAGACTTGAAGCCCTAGATCGTGCATGGGACAAGAATAAATTAGCTAATGCTGAAATAGAAGCAATGAAGGTGCTAAGGAGGAGAGGACAAACAAGGTATTGAAATTGGAAGAAGTAAGAATTGCATTTGAGGAAGATAAGTTTGAGGTTAAAAAAAGCAAGAAGATGAAGGATTGCTTTAGAGAAGGAAAAATTGGAGGTAGCAAGGAAGCAAGAAGATGATAGGCTTGCTCTTGATAAATCAAAATTTGAGCTAACAAAGACGCTAGAGGAGGAGCGAATTATTAATCTAGATATTTCATGGATATCTAGTCCTCAACAGGAATTCTACAAGAAACCGAAGCAATGGGTTCTTGCTCAAAATCTATGATATGTTTGTTCCAATTCAGATTTATATTATTCTATTATTTTAGCTATGTAATTAATATTTATAGTTGTCTATTAATATTGAACTTAGCTATGTTGCTATTCTATTTCTGAAATGTGAGATGAATTTCTTTATTAAATGTGAGCTGGACTTTTGTTGACAATTGGCACTGCCACTGCCACTGCTGCTGTTGCCTATCCAAGGTCCAAATACATGTTAGCTAGGATGCAGACTCCAGATAGGAAGGCTTCTTTAGAAATGATGTCACATTTTTTTGCAGGTTTCTGAATAAGTGCATTTGCATTGGCAGGTTTCTGAACAGTTTCAATCAATTGTTTTTAAATTTTAAGTGCAATAGTATAATGAAAATGTAATCACTTATATCTTTTCCTCTCAGCCTGCTCATGCCGCATCTCGTGGCTAGATGAAGAACTGGACATCCCGCATTGAACTCGCCCTTTTGTTCTTCTTGGTGATATATCACGCCACATATGAATATTTGAAGAGATTTATACAAGGGAAATACTTTACCTTTGCTTGAATATAGGTTCATACAAAATATAGAATGCAATGCAGGTCTGTAACATATTAGTATATCAGTTTCTATAGTTTCCGTTTCCTATCTTGGCTTGATTGATGTTTCTCAACATCCTGTACTAGCCCTTCATGAAGAATGCTCATATATAACTATAGTGAAACAATATCATACATGAATCAATGAAATTTGCATCTATTCTTATTTTTTAACAAAGAAAAAAGATATGTTCGTAAAATATTATTTCATCTGTTATAATTTTTTAACAAAGAAAAAAGGACAAAATCATTGAAATGTTGATCTACTTGTACTGATCTCCGTGAAACTACGAGAGGTTCTCCACAAGATCAGCTTGAAGCTGATAATGAGTTTCTTGGTCTTTAATATTCAGATAATTTTTTATGAACTCATCAAACGCAGGTCCAGTCTCATGAGAAGGTGTCACTTGATCTGTCACATCATCATAATTGTAATCTTCTTCATCGGCACGTTTGTGCTCTACTATCATATTGTGCAAAAAGACACAAGTGTTCCCGATATTTCCAATAGTTTCTTCGTCCCAAAATGAGTCGGTCCATGAACAATAGCAAAACGAGCTTGTGGAACCCAAAAGCTCGTTCCACAGCCTTCCTGCAAGCTTCTTGCGCATTTGCAAAATATTTCTTCTTATTACCTTGTGGTTGCGATATAGTGTTAATAAATGCTGCCCATGAAGGATAAATCTTGTGTGCAAGGTAATAGCCCATAGTGTAGTCATGGCCATTGATACTATTCACATTTGGAGCATTACCATCAGCAAGCCTTGCAAACACGGGAGAACGTTGAAGGACGTTGATGTTGTTATATGATCCAGTCATCCAAAAATGCATGTCAAATCCACAAAATGCATGTCAAATCCACGATCTTTAAAAGCAACAACTTCTAGAATTATTGTAGCTCGCTCCGTGTGGCGTGGTACATACCATGCTATTTTGTTGGATAATTTTTTCACGTCCAGTGCATGCAATCAATGGAACCAAGCATACCCCGAAAACCTTTACTCTCACCGATTGCAAGCAATGTTGTCGTGTCCTCTTCATAAGGGGACCTCAAATACTCTTCTCCAAAGACATGCACAACATGCTTTTACAAATTTCCTCAAACTTTTAGTAGCGTAGTTTCTCCAATATGGATGTATTCATCCGTAGCATCAGCTGCCATTCCATAAACTAATATCCGGAAAGCTGCGGTAACATTTTGCAAACAAGAGAGTCCATGGAGACTAGCTGCATCTCTTTTCTACAAAAAATACTCATCATTCGCTTCTACGACATTCAGTATATGTAAATACAAGGAATGCAACATTCAAAACCTGTTAAAACATTAGACTAATCATGCACACATTTATATAGAAAAACTAAAACCACTTGCAGGTTACAAAGTACAAACGTGCATCTGAAATAACTTGCGCCATACGTAGGTTCTTCTGCAAAATAATCTTGATAAAGTCTCTGATATCTCAACAGTCTTTCACAATTAAGAACCTGATGTCCTTTGACGGATCCACGATGCAGAGGTTCATCGTAGATCGCATGTATAGTGTTCAAAATAAATTCTTCATCTTCATCGTCGGATGATGACGATGAATCCGATATTAAATGAAGAACAGATCGACTCATGGTGGCCGGATGATAACCTTACAATACGGCACCAAGAGATGGTCAGAAATTCAAGCATACAAAGGCACGGGCAGGCTCCTGGACAAGGGAAGCACCGACAGTTTAGGCTACGCAATTGACCTGTCTAGATCGGAGATGACAATGATTGAACAAGGAGGAGGACCTGGGCATGTGTTCCCCTTGCGGCTGGCTCACCAGGTCGTGCATCACCAGGACCGACGCAGCGGCGACGGACAACGACGAGCGTGATCGACCAGCCATTGCGGGAGAAGGGGCGATCTTGCATCAACGCACAGATGAGAAACGGGCTTGCGATTCTCTGCAGTGGACTCTCGGCTGGGAGCCAAAACAAAATGGGCTGACGTGGCCCAATTCAAAAAATAGAGATCTTCTATTTTTTGTGAGGGTGCAAACAGAGATCCATATGGAGGCTCAAAATTGGTGATTCCGTTGGAGTTGCCCTAATGACAAGAATTCCTTCCAATCCGCTCTCTATCCAACAATCCAAACAAGCAAAGGGTTAGGAGGGGATTGGGCATGTGGGGAGGCGGATTAACCTAATCCCGAATAAGGCCTGAATGTTGAAATAGACCCCAACAAGTAGGGGTGAAAATGGTACGGATAATATCCGGATTCCGTCCAAAAAATCGGATACGGATAGTGTCAGCCGGATAATTTTCAGATAATTTCAGACTTCGAAACGAAATGGATAATTTTTCTCGGATACGGATATGAATACGGTAGAGGTATTATCCGTCGAGATAGCCGATACGGTTGGATAATATCCGGATACCTCATCGGATAATATCCGGACCCTAGGTGTGGAGCCTTTGGCCCAGCCGGCCCATGACCTCCATAAGCCCAACAAAAAAGCTTATTTTGTGATAAACTACTTAAATTATGGTATATACTTATGTAAGTGAATTATTTTTTATTATGGATGTCTAAAATTACTATGCTTGATTTATAATGATATTTGATATGAAAGATGATATGGTTGTGAAATTAGTAAAACAATGTTGATATGGACATTTAAAATTTATTATATGTGTTGCTTAGCTGAAAAATTATAAATATTGATTAGTTTGAGAGGGTTTAATATTCGATCAATATCCGTTACCGTATTTGTTTCGATTTGTATTCGTTCCGTATTTGTTTTCGATAGTATTTGTTTTCGTTTTCGTATCCAAGGCTTCCGATTCCGAATCCAATTCCCAAAAAAATATGAAAACAAATACGATATAGTTAGTTTCCGACCATATCCGATCCGTTTTCACCCCTACCAACGAGGTATGGGAGGGGATTTGAAACCCTAGATCGTCATATCGGAGTTAAGTCCAACTAGAGGCTCTTGGATGATTGATCGACTTGGGGAAGAAGCTGATCATTCATTCATTCTGATGGAAGGCGAGTAAGTAGTCAATTAATTTTCTGTTGTTAATTTTCCTCTTAACCATGTGCATGTTCTATCTGTGGTCTATCTGATGGACAAACAAACAAACAAACAGATTATTGGAGGACTCATCATCAGAAGATGTTTAATTTAGGGGAAGTCTGCGGATGGAAAAGGTTGCTGCCATTCAATGGTTCTGTTGATTGGTCCAACTATATCAATTACCTCCAGGAGTATTACCATCGTAATGTTCTTGCCTTCTTAGCCGGAGCTGTTGGTCTGCCTTTGCATCCTCCTCCTCCTGCTGCTGCTGCCAAATTTGTAAGTACTCTATTTATTACTGTACCATGAATTCAATGAATGGTAACTCCAAATTGCATGTGAAATGGCCGACAATCCAATCTTGTTGGCTTTGTTAGTGTAACAAGTTGGAGGAGGAGCTTGTGTCGGAGTAGAAGAGCCGGGTGACACCCTTCCCGGAGGATATCTTACCCGTCGACACCATTGTTCAGAGTAGCCTGATCAAGCATCGTGCACTTTCACCCATAGCCGCTCCTTCTTCTTCTTCTTCTTCTTCTTCTTCTTCTTCTTCTTCTTCTTCTTCTTCTTCTTCTTCTTCTTCTTCTTTTGCAGGGGTGAAAAAATGCCTCCTGGTTCTTCTGCAGTAGTAGTTTTTCTGGTATGTAATCCTTTCGGTAGCAAGCTAGATCTAGATAGATTATTTTAAAGTAAACATGTGACATAAAGGTAGGCCAAAGCTCTAGAAAACCACAGGTATTATGGCTCGTGACATACAACCCTAGGTATCATGGTTTTAAAATTTCAGAAAACACCACCTTTGTGTATGTTGAGGACAAATTTGCTTAAAATTCTAAAGAGTAAACTGCACTACCAGTACACAAAGTTATATAGAAAGTGGAATAGATGTCTCACCCGACGTGGGAAGATGATCTCTCATATATATAGCTGAGTTACAATCAATGCTAGTGAGTTACATAAGACCAAAGGTCTAGTGCTAGTGAGTTACACAAGACCAAAGGTCTAGGAGATAAACAACGACCAAAGGTCTAGGAGATAAACAACCTATAGATTAATAAATAATCCTAATACCCGCGTGTAGTCGCAGCGGGAGGATCACGAACACAAAGACTAGACCAAAAATCAGTAAATAACTGAATCGGTAAGCCTTTGGTCATAATGTCTGCCGAACTGGTGCGATGAAGGGACGTGAAGCACCCACACTTGTCCCAAAGCCACCTTTCACGGTCAAAGTGGATTTCAATCTTGATATGCTTTGACCAACGATGATGCACATTTCGCTATCATGTAGACATCGCTCACATTGTCACAATATATGATAGTAGCCGAAGCAATCAGGAGATGAAGTTCCTGAAGCAATTGCCGCAACCAGTAGCACTCGACGATAGCATGTGCAATGACATGGTACTCTACCTCGGCACTGGAACATGATATAGTTGTCTGGCGCTTGGAGGACCAAGAAACCAGATTGTCTCCAAGGAAGACACAATAGCTAGACATAGAGCAACAAGAATTGGGACAACCAACCCAATCTGCATCAGAGTATGCCATTAGGGATGAATCGCACCGGAGCCAATGTGGAGGCTGGTGGAGACACTGCCCTTCATGTACCTAAGGATACACACTACTACGAAAATAGTTTTTCATGGCGGCCATTTTGGGTCTTCGCCGGCGGCAATTGGGACCGCCACAAAGCAAAGGCCGGTGAAGATCAAGATCTTCGCTAGCGGTTTTCCAAACGCCAGAGAAAAAAAATTTCGGCGGCCGACCAAAGCCAGACCACCGGCAAAAATATCTCTTTGCTGGCGGTTGGGTTAAGACGGCCACCCCGAAAAAAAAAAATCAAAAAAATTTTGCCGTCGTCGCCGTGGTCGCCGCCGGCGTCGTCACACCGTCGTCTCGCCGTCGACGGCGGCGTCGCCCTCCGCCGTCGTCGCGTCGCCGTAGCCGTGCCGTCGCCTGCGCCGTCGCCGCCGTCCGCCGTCGTGGGCCTCGTCGTGTCGCCAGATCTGGGGACGCCGCATCTAGATCCAGCGATCCCAGGCCCCCCGGCCACGCCCCTCCCATATCTGGGAGAGGGGAAAGGAGGGGATGTCGTCGCCGCCCCTCGCCGTCGCGTCGCCCTCCCGGCCACGCATGGTCGCCGCCTCCCCTCGCCGTGGTCGCCGCAGCCCCTCGCGCCGTGGTCGCCGTCAGCCCTCGCGCCATGGTCGTCGCCGGCCCTCGCCGTCCTCGCCCTCCCGGCCACTCGTGGTTGCCGCCGCCCCTCGCCGTGGTCGCCGCAGCCCCTCGCGCCGTGGTCACCGTCGCCCTCGCGCCGTGGTCGCCACGGCCCTCGCCGTCCTCGCCCTCCCGGCCACGGGAGGAGGAGGAGGCCGGGGCGCCGTGGGGAGGAGGAGGGAGGCGGGAGAGAGGTGAGCTAGGAGGAGGAAGGAGAGGATAAGGATAAGAATAAAGAGAGGAGAGAGGGAAAAGGGAATTTTTTCCCTTTCCTGCGCGCACGCCCAAATTTTCAGCGTGTCCTCTCTTTTTCGTTGGCGGATCTTTTAGTAAACCGCCAGCGAAAATTGATTTTTGCTAGTGGATATTTGGGAGGACCGCCTCAAAAATAGAGTATTTTTGTGGCGGACGTCTTAACGTGACCGCCGCGAAAATCGATTTTTGTGGCGGGTCTTAACGTGACCGCCGAAAATCGATTTTCGGCGGGCCTATACCCTCCACCCTTCTTATGTTTGTCTTTGGAGGATTTTTCTCTTAGCTGCCATAAAAAATATTTTTCAAACGTCATGAAAAATGGTTTTTGTAGTAGTGACACTTGACCAAAGCGAGATGGGGCTCAGGTGGATCATGCATGAAGAGGTAGATCCGCCGAACAACGTATGCCAAATCTGGTCGAGTTAGTGTGAGGTATTGTAGGGCGCCAACGATGCTCCTGTACTCCAAAGGGTCAGCGATGGGCAGGCCGTCTATGGCGGAGAGCTTGGCACGAGTGTCCACTGGTGTCGAGGTAGAGAGACACTCGGCCATGCTGGCCTACCGAAGAAGATCCACAGTGTACTGGCGCTACGAGAGGAAGAGGCCGTCGGAGGAGCACGTCACGGAGATGCCGAGGAAGAAATGGAAGTCACCAAGGTTTGTTATGTATTCGAGACATGCACACGGATCTCGAGATGCATGCGTAGCTATAGCTAATTAATAAGCGTTGACTTCCATTATTATGGGGTCTTAGATGCTACCATCTCCTGGATCGGTGCTGGCGACTTTGCTAGTTAGTTGGTACTCCCTCCATTTTCTAAAGTATAACCACATATTCTAAAATATCGCAATTTAGATTGATCTTGTATTATACAATATGGCGCGCCAACTGTCGGCGGGGTCACCATGGCGTCCTTCAAGGGCGACCCAAGGAAGGTAGAAGAGTTCGGTTAGAGCGTCTCACCGATGGGTCTGATGGTCGACTTGGAATCACAACGAGCCAAGAGATAAGGAGTTATATTGGTTCGAGTCCTCTGAAGGATAATAGGCCTACGTCTAGTGTGTGTGTGTGTTCTTTGATGGGATGGATGATGCATAAGGATTACAATGAGCAGATGAACAAGCTCAGGATGATGCATAAATGCGAGGGAAGGCAAGGTGAGGCTTGGGGCTACTTTGCGGAAAGGCGGTTGCAAAACACTTTATTTCAGAAACTGGAAAAACTGTTGAGTAGTTAAGTCAATTTAATCCTTCACTGAACAATGTTATCCCCACGTTGAACAGGCCCAACCATCCATCTATACTAGTCATGTTCCATTAATCAGGGTTTTAAAGGTGTGAGACTAATCGCGGTGAACTCAGTTGATCGCCCCATTACCACAGGCACGACAATTCGAATAGTTTTACTCTGATCAGAGGTGTACAATTGTACCCACAAGACATAGCCCCACGACACGGTCTCCCGTGCGCCAGAATATCACCATGGTACCCCAGAAAGGAAAACTGTGATAGGACCTTTCGTATAACCCCCCACTAACCAAGCGAACCCCACCAAGGTTTCGCCCCACTCCGGACCACAGGATGTGGGCGCCCCGAGTGCCTCGGTGAATTCGGCCGCCCGGCAACCCTTATACGGGGCCGGCGAAACTCCATCCCGCTCACCCTTGCCGATGGGTTCGTCAGCTAGGAGAGACTATACTGTGGGACCCACCTTACCCATTTCGGTTTGTGGTTTGCATGGTCATTCTCCTGAGGGGTCCCGTGAACCGGTCCTTAATTGCCATGGGTGCGACAAGCCAAAACCATGCACCCACAGCCCACCATTTAGTCATATTTTAGTTAGGATAATTATGACCAAAAGATATGGCCAGGTGTTCCGAGCTTGCAGCTCATCTGAACTAAGTTTAGATAGTGTGATTATCCCATTTAATGAGCTAGGGGTAATTAAGCATAGCTAAGCATATAATTCTAGCGAAAGTCACGTAAGTGACTAAAGCTAGTCAAATTATCACCCAATTTTTGACAAAGGACTGTTATCAAGAGGTATGGCACAAGCAAACAGATAGGTAATCCCATCATTTCATGTAATTAACAAAACAATATAATTTTATTTGCAAATAGTAAAACGTTTATGAAAATGGATTCAATATGCTTCAAGGGAAGTGTGACTTGCCTTACTTCTTCCACCAACTTCCGAACTCTTCGCGAGCGCGAACTCTGAAACGACGGAAACTACATGCTGGCACACAAAATGAGGGAAAAACCCTAATAAAAACCAAATTACAGTACATGAAAAGTAAATCAACACGTAGAGCTCAATTTTAGATAAATTTTGCAATTTGAATGGCCCAATTTGGAGTTCGTATGAATTAGATATGAATTTTAGAAGTTTTGGACCATTTAAATAAATTCTGGAAATTAATTAAATTCATTGCACAATTTTTATTTATTTTTCAAAGGAAAAAGGCTGATGCGGCGTCGTCGGCCGAGGTGATGTCGGCGAGCACGGGCGTGGCATGACGTCGGCAAGCCGGATGCTAACGTCGGCGGCTAGGGCGACGTCGGCGACTAGGGCCCGGCGTCGGCGGGCGGCGGCGCGATCCAAGGCCGGTCCATCATGGACCAAGTCCACGACGGTCCACGGGCGGGCGCGCCACGTGGCACAAGCCAGCAGCGACCACGCGGCAGCCGGATGGACGGCCACGATGCGCCACGAGGCGGATCGGGCGCTGGAAGGCTGCGGCGGCACACGCGGCCCGATGGTCGCCGGCGGCGCCATCGGCGCAGCGGCAAGTAGCGGAGGGCGCGCAAAGGAGAAGAGGAGCGGCTCACCGGCGCGGCGGGAGAAGCGCGCGGGCGGACGGCGGCGAGCGGCGCGCGGAGGCGGCGCTTCGGGATGACGGCGCGGCGGTGGTCCGGCACGGAGACGGCGGCGGGGCTCGGGAAGACGCGACGGAGCCGATGAAGGGGATGGCGCGGCTCGGGGATCGGCGAGGTGGCGGGAAGCGGCTGCCAGAGGTGGCTAAGGCGGCGACGGCTCGGGTCGCACGGTGGCAAGGCGCTCCGGCGGTGATCGGGGCCGGGAGACGGCGGACGGGGTGCGCGGCACGGCGGCGAAGCGCGGTGGCGGGCTTGGCGCTCGGTGACGAGGTCGGAATGGCGGTGGCATGCGGCGAGGAGAGCGGCGGCGGCGGAGCGAGGAGACGCGCGGAGAGGCGGTGAGCGCGGCGGGCTCGGGAAGATTGGGGAAATGGGAGAGGGAGCTCGGCTGGGGCGTTTTATAGGCTCGAGGAGAGGTGGTGGTGACCGAGGGCGACGAAAATCGCACGGAGAGGCGGTGGCCGGTGGCGGCAATGGCACGGGAGTTAACCGACGATTAATGGCGGTGGGATTAGGAGAAATTAAGCGGGGAACGCGGCGGTGTGATGGCGGCATTAAGGGCGAGCGCGGGATGAGAGGGGGTGGCGGGAACCGCGGCGGCGAGGTCGCGGCAGCGACGGCAATGGCGGTGCGGCCGGAGGTCGGGGATGACAGGTGGGCCCGCTGTCATCGGCTCGGAGAAAGGAGGACATGGTTTAGACTTTGCGGCGCGACGCAGGAGGCGGGCGCGGCCACCGGGCGGCAGGGAAGCGAGAGAGAAAAGGGCGCGCGTGGGCGGGAGAAAACGCGGACTACAAGGGGAATGGGCCGAAAACCGGCCCGAGAACGAGAGGATTTTAATTTGTTTTCATTTAAATTAATCACATAAATGGTTTTGGAATTTTTATAAATACTTTCGGTGCTCAAATAATTTCAAGAAAATTCTTGAAAATAGATGGACACTCAAAGTATTTAATAAAAATATAACCAGATTCATTTAGTGATTAATTTATTTATTAAATAATTACTAGAATGCTCTTTGTAGCATTAAAAATTATTCTGGAGCTCCAAAATTTCATGGAAAATTTCAGAGAATACTTTAGGGCATGAAGAATATTTCAAAAATATTTCCAGCCACAATTTTTCAAGGAAATTTTAATTTCCTTCTTTATTTCACTTGAGAGATTATTTTACCTTTTTATTTAATTTACGGAAAATGATTTATTTAATGATTTCTTGTCCCGACGAAAATCGGGTTGTGACAAATCTACCCCTTACAGGAATCTCGTCCAGAGATTCGGGGCTAGAAAGAAAAAGGGTATGGTTGGATTGGGTTGGCCGGCTGACTTCTATGGTTTTCTTCTCGCTCACTTGACAGGAACTGATCGAACTTGGACAGCTGAACCTGCCGGCACCAAACTTGGTGCTTTTCTGCCTTTGCCAAAACTCGCACTAGCGGTCATGAACACTCGACCTTGATCGCTACGAGAGGCGGTAAGATCTTTCTTCCCTTAGTTTGCACACTTAACAACAACCTCTTCTGCATTCTAGGGATCCACTTTGGCTCGAGACCAGTGAAGTTGTTCTTGAAACCTTGGAATTGACTTTTATGAACCACAGACTCTGAGTTCTGCTTCGAACTACTCTTGAGCTGGACGACAGGCTTTTCAAAGAGCTGCTTGATCTGCCCTTAAATTGCGGGTGCCTTGTGTTATCGTTTCTTTTGGCTGAACTGCGGCCATGACTGCTTGGCGTGTGCCTTAGATTCGACCTTGTTAACTTAGGATTGATGTAACTCTGCTAACGGCTCGCAACTGGACTCCTTTGATTACAACCCTGCCTGCTTCATAGGGTTGAACCTCTGAGCAAAACAGTTACGGGGTAAATCGAATTTGACTTCAAGCTCCCTTCACCAGGGTAGATGGGCTTTCATCTGACTACGGCTGATGAGGCTACTGCCCTTGAGAATAATTGACTTATCTGATTTATAGGGAACTTGGAGGTAAAACTGATTCTTCGTCATTCCCTCGAAATGAAGTACCGACAAATCTCTTTTATTCCGGGAAGGCTTAGAATATATGTTTCAATTGGCGATAGGAAGTTCTGGTAAAAGTGATTAGGTTCACCTTTACAACAGTATCCATGCTTTCACGACCACGAACAAACACACTACCATCTTTGGGTTTGTCCCTCATCTCTCGATTTACTAAGAACCTTGACTTTACCAATGGGACCCTCCCTTGGTCGATTGAAAAGAGGCAAAGGCGTGCACTTTTATTCCGGGGACTTTTGGAACTCAACACTCAGCGATGATTGGGAATCCTTCCGAAAGGGTGACTCTCATACCACTATCGAGCATCCCGACTCTTGATTGACTTTCCCAACGGTTGTAGCTACGACATGACTCTTACGCTTCGGCTTGGCGAGGCAATCAACCTTCTGCCAGGTTGTTCAGCGGTGGCTTGTGGAACGAACACGGCCACTTTACCAAACCACATCAAAATGGTACTCTAGCAAATTCTTATTTCGTTGGTTCCCGTATCATTTTCTAACTTTGAATGCTGACAGTCCCCAAACTTTGATGAAACCGATGAACCGTCGGAGCCGCTTTGAAACAACCAAGGGTTCCGTTGTCGGTTTCACAAGTTCACTTTCAACCCTTGAGTAGAGGTGGCTTGCCGAAACGAATTCTCCATAGCATACTTGGGTGTCTGGATGTTCTGGCCTGACATTTGGATCCATTCGCTTCTGTGCAGGGTGACGGGGAATTTTACTGATGTCTTCTAGGAAACATCGAGGTGGTTTCAAGAACTGGAAGGGTTGCCTTGAACTAAGGATAGCCATTCCGATCCATATTCACCGCTAGGGTGCGGCTACCCTTCATGCTTTCTAGTGAAACTTACAAGATTGAGAGTGCGGGCATTTCTCCCATGATGTCATTACCAAACTTTCGTCATTCTTCTTATTTCCTTGAGATGCTACTAATTGTGACTTTTAAGGAGGTCGCATCAGCTGAATATTACTGTGGGCTGAACATTCACATTTCCTTGATCCGTGTTCACACCACTAAGGTTCTATTGCCAATCACCACGTCCTTACGACTTTAAACGTTATGGGATTCCAATAATCCTTATATAATGTTCCACTCGAACACTTTGTGCACCTTCCCATACTCTTCAGGTATCCATTATACGACCCTTTTGATGTATCTCCTGAGGTTAAAGGTTTCAATGGTCTAACCATTCACACTTCCTTGATCGACTGTTTATGTTTTGCGGTTAGCAATTATGTCTTGAGGCCTAACCAAAACTGGAATCGGCGCGAAGAGTGAAACTCTAGGTTTCATATAACATTGGCAGTCACACAAGCTAACTTGCTTTTGGGATGTTTGAGATGAATCATAACATGAGAGAGACTGCACATCTCAGTCTTTATTCCATAATCCCTTCTTATTACATAACTTGCCATGAAACTTCTATGTACAAGCGTAAACTTCCTTAAGGATTACACACTTATAGACTGTTGCCGGCTTGACTAGCAGACGTCTTGACCAGTGTGACCTTTACTCCTGTGATTCTGGCCGAGTTGACTTGGTTTCTCCTTGCTCACATTCAGGTGTTCCAACAGGAACACTGCTTCACATGCAAGACACTTCTACCTCCTTAGTTGCTGCAGTAGGTAGGACCTTCTTGCTTGAGGTGTCGCTCTTGATCGGTGGATTGCTAAGCATCTGGGATGAGGCAACACGGGGCGCCATGCTGGTCTTCACGGTAACCTCATGACTTGGTGCTGGCGACAATCGCTGCGGTTTCTGCTGAAGGAGAGTATCGTTCCTTCTCGGCTGTGGTGAATCACTGCTTCCTTGGCACCGCTTGCCCTGCTGCTGATTCTGTAGCTTGGGGATAGGTTGGCGGGTGAATCTTAGAGCCTTTACTGATGCCATTAACGACAACATGCCGTGGTGGAGATTTCATGCACAGGCGATGACTGATATCCTTGGGCTGACGGGCGCCTTTTGGTTGGATTGGACCTGCAGGTGGGAACCGAAATAGCTTGCAGTGCGGCGTTGCGGGCAGCGTTGGTACTTAGAGGATGGTGGCGCTTGGGCACTTGGACATCTTTCGTGTACATGTCATGTTTCCCCACAGTTGAAGCAACGACGAGCCTCTTTTGCTGGCCTTGAAAATGGACATTTGTTGAAATAATGTCCTGGATTGCGACAGTTGAAACAAATCAGACCTGTTTTATCACGGTGTGCACTCGTTTGGGTCTGCAAACTCATAACTGGAATTGAAATATACACTGGCTTGCGAGCCTTGTTTTCCATGCCTTTGTTACTACTGGTGGGCTTCATAGGGGCTGGAGTTGGTTGATGACCAGGAGCATCATCACCATTGATGGTACCAACCACAAGTGGACAGACAGATTGTCGGGTTGTCCCATGGTCTTCCTCGTCTTTGGTTAGAACCAAATTCAACCGACAGCTCTTGGGCACATGATCTGTTCCCTCACACAAGAAACATGTGACCTTGCTCATGGGACATTCTTCTGGTACATGGGTGTCATCATCACAAAGGCAGGTGTGGTTGCACATGCTCACAGTGTGTCCAATTTCTCCACAGCGAGTACATGCTTTGAGCCTCATTTCTTTTTCACTGACGTTTTCAAGGATTGCTCCCTCCTCGTCAGAGGATACCTCTTTTGACTCATCATCCTCTGGCTTGGGTGGTCCATAAAGCCTAAGATGACGGGTTAGCTGACGTGCACCACGAAAAGTCTTCCTTCTTAGGCGTCGGGGAATCTTCTCCATCTTCGGGAGTAAACTCTGTATCAGTGACGATCATCTTGCTGGCACATCTTGTATTCCATTCCGGTGCCTTTCTCTTCTTTGAGTTGGACGGTGGTGTACCAAAATCTTGGTTGTTTAGCTGACCAGGTACTTTCTTCCTTCTGAGACACTGCATCTCATTACAGTCGGTGTCCTGGTGTACATTTCCCGCGAACCGTTCCTTGCATTACGATCTTGCTCCTTATAACCATAACAGAGGTCATGTGTTTCCCTTTGGCTTGATGGCGGGGTTGGTGCCTTCATCTCCTGAAAACTTGACGACAAACTCGTGGGAGTCACCAGGGCTAACATCTGCTGCTGCTGTTGATACTGCCATTGCATCAGTTGCATCATCCTGGCCACTAACTGCATCTGATTGGCCACTACCTGGGCTAGGGTTGGATTCCGGGGAGAAAGAAGTGGAGTGCTCGCAGGGTTGCTCTGAGTTGATCCATAGGACTGCTGTGATCTTGATTTACTGACACTACCCCGGACTTTACCCATCTGTTGCCGGAGAAGAAGGGAGAGGGGAAAGAAGAGGTTAAACTAAAGATGAGACCTTAGTCCGCTTGATTACTGATCTGATGTGGGTGTACTTTTATTTTTCAAGTTGATTAAGCAAAAAACCTAGTATGGTCACATCCCCACCACGATGTAAACCATACACCGAACTGACAAACACCACACGACCTAGAAACTACCGAAACTACTCTTCCAGGAAGGATTGGGTTTAGGCAAACTCCGGAAAAACTTTGCTTGAAACCTCGGGAAGCGCTGACTCGAAGCTGCTCGGCTGGAACTGCTTGCTTGAAACTTAGGCTTGACTTGGCTTTCAGATGGCGCTCCAGGATTAACACTAGAGAGTTGGAGGGGAAAGGAGAGAAATTTGACAAAACATTTTGCAAAGACTCCAGAGGGAGAGAAAAGATATTTTTGCAAATAAAGTTTTTACAAAACTAGTCCTTAAGGGTTTTGACCATTTGGCTCAACCTACAGTCAAGATGGCTCTGATACCAACTTGTCACGCCCAGAAATTCAAACTTGAATTTCCAGACTATTTTGTGTATTTAATCCCTATCCAACATCAACCAGGGTACATAATATGACAAATCAATACACAGATCCAAACGTATAAATAAAGTGTATAAATACTTACAAAAGAGGCACTTAGTCCTCACACCCAAAAGGAGACAACAACGGAAAAGGAGGACGATCCTAGCGGGGCTTCAGCTCCACTCCACAGGCAAACTCAACTGGGGTCTGAGCCTTGGTCCTCAAACACCGTCTTCAACTCGAAGCACTACACTTCGAAGGGGAAGAATTTGCAAGGCTAAGTACAACCAACGTACTCAACAAGCCACACCAAGGAATGCGAAATGCGAGGGAGGGAGAGGCTTGGGGCTACTTTGCGGAAAGACGGTTGCAAAACACTTTATTTCGAAAACTGAGAAAACTATTGAGTAGTTAAGTCAATATTAATCCTCCACTGAACAACGTTATCCCCACGTTGAACAGGCCCAACCATCCACCTATACTAGTCATGTTCCATTAATAAGGGTTTTAAAGGTGTGAGACTAATCACGGTGAGCTCGGTTGATCGCCCCATTATCGCGGGCACGGCTATTCGAATAGTTTTACTCTGATCAGAGGTGTACAACTGTACCCACAAGACACAGCCCCACGACACGGTCTCCGTGTGTCGAATACCACCATGGTACCCCGAAAAGGAAGCGTGATAGGACCTTTCGTATAACCCCCACTAACCAAGCGAACTCCACCAAGGTTTTGCACCCACTCCCGGACCACAGGATGTGGGCGGCCCCGAGTGCCTCGGCGAATCCGGCGACTCGGCAACCCTTATACGGGGGCCGGCGAAACTCCATCCCGCTCACCCTTGCCGATGGGTTTGTCAGCTAGGAGAGACTATACTACAGGACCCACCTTACCCATTTCGGCTTGTGGTTTGCACGGTCATTCTCCCGAGGGGTCCCGTGAACCGGTCCTTAATTGCCATGGGTGCGACAAGCAAAAACCATGCACCCACAGCCCACCATTTAGTCATATTTTAGTTGGGATAATTATGACCAAAAGATATGGCCAGGTGTTCCGAGCTTGCAGCTCATCTGAACTAAGTTTAGATAGTGTGATTATCCCATTTAATGAGATAGTGGTAATTAAGCATGGCTAACCATATAATTCTAGCGAAAGTCGCGTAAGTGACTAAAGCTAGTCAAATTATCACCCAATGTTTGACAAAGGACGGTTATCAAGAGGTATGGCACAAGCAAACAGATAGGTAATCCCATCATTTCATGTAATTAGCAAAACGATGCAATTTTATTTGCAAACAGTAAAACGTTTATGAAAACGGGTTCAATATGCTTCGAGGGAAGTGTGACTTGCCTTGCTTCTTCCAACCAACTTCCAAACTCTTCGCGAGCGCGAACTCCAAAACGATGGAAACTACACGCTGGCATGCAAAACGAGGGGAAAACCCTAATAAAAACCAAATAACAGTACATGAAAAGTAAATAAACACGTAGAGCTCAATTTTAGATAAATTTTACAATTTGAATGACCCAATTTAGAGTTCGTATGAATTAGATATGAATTTTAGAAGTTTTGGACGATTTAAATAAATTTTGGAAATTAATTTAATTTATTGCGTAATTTTTCTTTATTTTTCAAAGGAAAAAGGATGGTGCGACGTCGCGAGCACAGGGCGCGGCATGACGTTAGCGAACCGGATGCCGACGTCGGCTAGGGTGGCGTCGCGGCCAAGGCGACGTGGCGGGCGCAGCGCGATCAAGGCCGGTCCACCGTGGACCAAGTCCATGACGGTCCACGGGCGGGTGCGCCACGTGGGAGCCACGTGGGCGGCGGATGGGCGACAACGATCGCCACGAGGCGGATCGGGCGGCAGAGGCGATGACGACGCACGCGCCCGATGGTCGCCGGCGGCGGCCTCCGCCGGCACGGCGCAGCGGCGGAGGGCGACGGAGGAGGCGGAAAGGCGAAGAGGGGAGGTGGCTCACCGAGCGTGGCGGGAGAGGCGGCGCGGGCAAACGGTGGCGGCGGCGTGGGCGGCGCTCGCGGCGGCCGCGCGGCGGTGGTCCAGCGCGGGAGACGTTGGCCGAAGGGCGTCGGGGCTCGGGAAGACACGGCGGAGCCGATGAAGGGATGGCGCGGCTCGGGGATCGGTGAGGCGGCGGGAAGTGGCGGCGGAGCGCGGCTGCTTGGGTCGCACGGCGGCAAGGCGCTCGCGGCGATCCGGGAGGAGAGCGGCGGACGGGTGCGTGGCACGGCGGCGAACATGTTGGCGGGCTTGGCGCTCTTCGGCGAGGTCGGAACGGTGGTGGCACGCGGCGGAGAGCGACGGAGCGAGGGGAGACGCGGGAGAGGCGGTGAGAGTACGGCGGGCTCGAGAAGATTGGGGAAATGGGAGAGGGAGCTCGGCGGGGGCATTTTATAGGCTCGGGGAGAGGCGGTGGTGACCGAGGGCGGCGGAAATCGCGGGGAGAGGCGGTGAGAGCGCGGCTGGCTCGGGAAGATTGGGGAAATGGGAGAGGGAGCTCAGCGGGGGTGTTTTATAGGCTCGGGGAGAGGCGGTGGTGACCGAGGGCGGCGGAAATCGCGAGGAAAGGCGGTGGCCGGTGGCGGCAATGGCGCGGGAGTTAACTGGCGATTAATGGCGGCGAGATTTGGGAAAATTAAGGGGAAAAAGCGGCGGCGTGATGGCGGCGTTAAGGGCGAGCGCGGGATAAGCGGGGCCGGTGGGAATCACGTCGGTGAGGTCGCGGCAGTGGCGGCAATGGCGGTGCGGCCGGAGGTCGGGGATGACAGGTGAGCCCCACCTGTCATTGGCTCGGAGAAAAGAGGACACGGTTTAGACTTTGCGGTGTGGCGCAAGGAGGCGGCCGTGGCCAGCTGGCCGGCAGGGAGGAGAGAGAGAGAAAAGAGCGCGCGCGGCGGGGTGGAAAAGCGGACTTCAAGGGGAATGGGCGCAAACCGCCCGAGAACGAGGGGATTTTTAATTTGTTTTTCCATTTAAATTAATCGCATAATGGTTTTGGAATTTTTATAAATACTTCCGGTGCTCAAATAATTCCAAGAAAATTCTTGACAATAGATGGACACTCAAAGTATTTAATAAAAATATAACCAGACCATTTAGTGATTAATTTATTTATTAAATAATTCTGGAATGCTCTTTGTAGCATTAAAAATTATTTCGGAGCTCCAAAATTTCACGAAAAATTTCAGAGAATACTTTAGGGCATGGAGAATATTCCAAAAATATTTCCAGCCATAATTTTTAAAGGAAATTTTAATTTCCTTCTTTATTTCACTTGAGAGAATATTTTGCCTTTTTATTTAATTTCGGAAAATGATTTATTTAATGATTTCTAATCCCGAACGAAAATCGGGTTGTGACAAGATCTGAGGTCGGGCTTCATGAGTTGAGGTCGAGAACGGACAGCAAGGTCGGACCAGGGGGGAGGTTGGGGCAGTCGACCCCAAGAGGAGGTCGGGCCTCAGGCCCTTCTCGAGGACTCCCGTCAGACTTCAACCATCCTTAAATCCTCTTCATGGGCTACCCTGGGGTGACACCCCCATAAAGACCAAACCAAAATCTTCCCCAAGTCTGCTCCTACATTACCATGTCACTTTTGGTCCGTAAAAGGTAAGAGATCAAGTTCTGTATGTTTTGGATTTGGAATTGGGCCTCATGATAACATAACTTCAAATGGACCTAGCTACTGAGGTAGAAGAAATCTTAGGGCCAATGAGTACTTGTTGGAAATCTTATGGAGCCTACTTCCAGATGGTTTGGTCCCATATCAAAATTCCTCCTAGGCTATCGGGAATCTGCAAAACAAGCCACGTACTTCATCCAGTCTGAGATTACTTTGGGCCTTGGGCCATGTAATTGTGTTGTGGGCTAAGCCTAAGGGGGTGTGCGCCTGAGGGCAACCCTAGGATGTCCCTAATCATATTTATTTAGTACCCGTCATAGTTTAGAGTTGGGTTTTTCATAGATTATTTCTGTCATTGCAGTTTCACTGCTAGTTCGGTTTTTGGAACCCCAAGTTCGAGTGCTTAATCATTTATTTGCATTTGAGTTGTAATCTACCATGTTCTTGCTTGTGTTCTTCGATTCACATGTAGGGATTAGCCTTCTCAACGAGGTCAATCGAGCAATACACGGTTGATAACCAGAGGAGACATGGTGCTGCGACTGCAGGGTTCAGATCATGTTGATCGAAAGCCAGATCCTGTGTGTCAAGCTTCTGCCAAATCGAGAGTTATCAACCCTATCGAAAGATCGAGTCCTAGTTCCTCATCGGTTGGTATCAAAGCACCGGATTATTTGTTAGGTAATTTATCTACCTATAACCGAAAATTGTCACACAAAAATATTTATCCTTTACCTAGACAATTTGAGCCATTGCATTGTTATGTTAGATTTTTGCCTCGAGTGCTGGTTTAGTTTTAGGTTTAATTTTTAGTTTTGAGTATTGCATCTGTTTGTCACTTTGGGTCTAGTCACGTCCGCTAGTTTAGGTCCAGTTTTGCATATCACCCATTTTTGGAGGGACCTTGAAAAATTGAACCCTAGCGTTAACATGTTTCCTTTTTCTAGTTTCTGCAAGTTTTTATTGGTTAGGTTGGGACTTACATCATCTTCCTAGGGTTTCTATAGCCATAAGCATGCATGTGGTTTGTCGTGTGAGTGTGAGGTTGTCGTGTGTGTGTGAGGGAAGAGAGCAGATCAAATCTATTAGGTCTCGTCGTCTCCCAGAAAATAGCACATACAGGGAGAGATATAGATAGAATTGTGGGTAAGTCAAAGGGTGACCGAGTTCCAACATTTAGGCCGGTGCTCTCCACCTCCGGGTACCGAGGTCGAGTCCATAGTTTCCCCTTTAACAAGTATTTGTTCAAAGTAAATTGTTATGTCACATATTCGAGATATTTTTGCAAAAAATGAATTGTTGACGTGAAATTCGTCGCGACACACGAAGGCCTGGGAGATTTGCTTAGATCTAGTATAGGTCATATCAATCGGGTTCAGGACGTACCAATTAGTTTGATCCTACAACTAACAAGACGGAAGCCGATCATTAACTTAGAAAGTTGATTATCAACTTAGGAAGCCAATCATCAATTTAGGGTATGGTTTTGCTTAGATTTTTTCTGCCATTGTAGTTTCGTCGCTAGTTCGATTTGTGGATCCCCAAATATGAGTGCTTAGTCATTTATTTGCATTTGAGTTGCAATCTATCTTGTTCTTGCTTGTGTTCTTCGATTCGCATGCAGGGATTAGCCTTCTTGGTGAGGTCAACCTGGAAGCACATGGTTGATTACCAGAGGAGACATGGTGCTGTGATTGCAGGGTTCAGATCGTGTTGATGAGAAGCCAGATCTTGTGTGTCAAGTTTTTGCAAAATCGAGTTATCAATAACTATCAAAAGTTCGGGACCTACTTCCTTATCAACTTGCCCCATCAATTTCATATTACAAAATGCTTTGACTTCTTTTTAGTCAAACTTATTTATGTTTAACCAAGTTAATAGAAAAATGTAGCAACATTTATAGCATCAAATTAGTTTCATGAGATCTATTGTTGAATATATTTCGATAATATGTTTGTTTTGTGTTAGAAATGTTGCTATGTTTTTCTATAATCTAGGTTGAACTTACATAAGTTTAACTTCAAAAAATTGAAAACATCTTACTTACGATATGAAATGTAGGGAGTATTAGTCTATCTTGTCTATCTTTTTTCATGATTTTTCATCATTATTTAGATCATATGTAAGTAATGTCATCCCCATGATAGTGTTAAAAAATATTTCCTTTATACTTATATACTATGCATGGATTCTTATAGTAGCTGGAAGTGACCTCGTAGAATACTTGTTAAAGGTTTTTCTCGTCATATTAAAACCACTTTTCTTAGAATTCTATGTGAACACTGCATTTCAATAGGAAGGCGCTAATTCATACGAGGATACTAGGTCGATGCCTAGTACCCACGGATCTACAAGGAAAAGAGGGACAACGACCAACCCAAGCATTCACAAGCATATCACAACCACTGAATCAATAAATAAAAAATGGAGTAGCAAAATTGTATTGATTGAGCTCTAGAGAGAGAAAGGAGGAGTTATTCGAGTGCTCAACTTAAGGGTGCCTTGAGGTGGTAATGGGTAAGGGCCCATGGGTCATTTCACAACCCATCTCTCTCCTTACATATTTTTAGAAAAAAAACTACTAAATTTCAGTTGGATTCATTTTGTGCTCCCCACGTACCCCAGCCTTTGTGGGGGATACTACCCCGGGGTAGCTCACACGAGGGAAAGAAAACTAGCTGGGTTGTACTAAGAGATCTTGGGCTACGGTTAGTGGCCCAACCTCATTCGGGGTCGGCCGCCCCCACTTCATTTGGGTTCGGCCACCCTGACCCCACTCGAGGTCGACCGTCCCGACCCCTACCTCCTAGTCCGACCTCAACCCTCTAACTCGACCTCTATGATGGCCCCGACCCGAAAAGGGCAAGCTTTCCTTCTCGGGGAGGAGGCTTCCTTCGTAAGGATCAGAAAATATAAAGAGGGAACAACCCGACAGAAGATGACGCCACCCGACGAACTACGCACAAGGTACCTTGGAGGACGGATCCCAAGGCAAGACTGCACACGAGATACCCATGACGATTAGAGTCCAAAGGATCTGTGTGTACTTTTCAAATTATGTTTGTACTTGCCTTTTACTTTAGGACTTAGCTTTTTTGACCCCCAAGTCCCCTTGTAACTGCCCCTTGAGCTATAAAAGGGATGACAAGTCACGCGGGCGAGGGGGAGGCCAGATCCAAACTCTAGAGCTCTCACCATTGTGCTCAAACTTTGTTCATACACCACCCCAATAAAGAACACAGGACGTATGCTTGTTATCCTCCGGAAGGACCGAACCTATCTAAAAACCTTGACTCATATTGTTCTCGAGTCGACCATCTGACCCTTTCGGTAGACGACCCGACCATTCTTTCACCTCCTCGGGTAGCCCCTAGGAGGACTGATCGACCACCCATCGACTGCCTTGAATAGAGGTCTAGAGCCACCAGCAGGGATTGCAATTTCGGTAATTTTGCCACCCCCCATCGGGAAGCACATATATCTCCCGATTTTTTATTTTTTGTGAATTTGATCAAAATTTGTTCAAATTCATTCAAAATTTGTTATATTTTAAAATAATTTTGGACAAAAAAGTACCAAAATTTTGGTTGCCGATGAAATAACAAAATGTTCACTGAAAATGAAAGTGTAAACCCTGGGCACCAGTCAGCGACATAGTGCAACGGTAGTGAAGGCAGCAACACTAGTAGGAGCAACAGCAAGCGGCGGAAGTGCAATTCTACGTGCCAAACAGAAGAAGAGAGAATAGGAAAGGAGATGACGGTGGTAGTGTGATAGACAGCTCACAAGCCAGCCAAGCGGCGGCGTGCGTCATCTCCCTACACTACTAAAAAGCATTTTTTTCATGCGGCCAAAACCTATTTTTCCATGCGGTTGGGCTGCCCGTCTTCCCTGAAAGGTCTATGAAAATAATGATTTTTCACGGGGCCGACGGCGGTGGATCCGACCATCGCGAGGCCACTGCCACCCACCTCGTTGTTGTCGGTGGTGAAGGAGGTGGGGGCGAACGTGAGTGCGAGCACAAGGGGTAGCAGGAGCAAGAACAATCGACACACTTGGAGAGGAGCAGGTAAGAGGTCGTGGTGACGGCGACGGAGCTCCCACGGCTATCGGCGTGGCTGTCGCCCGCCGTCGCTAGTCGCTCGAGGTCGCCGAGTCGAGTGACGCCCGCTGTCGCTCGCCGTCAGTCGCTTCCGCTCGAGCCGAGGATATGAGGTGAAAAATAATATGAGAAGAGGAAGTAAGAGAGATGGAGAGGAGATACGGATGATGACTTAAAAAAAATTAAAGTGCTAAGAGAGAAATGAGAAGGTAGCTCAGACTTTTAGGTGGACCTTTAAAAGGCCCGTCTACTGAAATATATTTTTTATACATGTTTTTAGGCTCATCTAGATAAATGGGCTTATTTTTATATGCGAATTTTTTTTAAAGAAGTTGTATGCGAAAACACATATCCATTTTTGCAGACATGATCCGTTGCAGTCCGGTCATGGCCCACATGCATGTGGGCAGGAAACGGAGCCTTTGGACCATAACGTCCTATAGCATTAATTCCTCCGATTGTTAGATGCCGTCAAAGAAAATAAAACAGTTTAAATAGTTTAAGACATAACAAGATAGGAGAAACCCCTTGTCTCCTGTAAACCTAAAGAAGAAGCCTAATTAGTTCGCATGACACAAATCAAAATCGTTAGCAGTAGAAAATCTTTCAAGCAAAACTCAGATTAATGTGCAATGGTTGAAGAGAGTAGCATCAATCCATATTATATATGTGTGGCTAGCCCTCTCCGATCCAGACATGTACACGTGATATATATGGAATTGATTTCTAGCTAGCTAGTCAACTGGGGTAAGTGTACTACATCTGCATGAGTTCCTTAATCGGCAAATCAGGACGGCGACGGTGGGGGCGGTGGTGGAACCCCGCCGGCCGGCCGGCCGGAAAGTGGTAGAGTCGCCGCGGTCGCCGTCTGTGGTTGGTATGTAGCGCTAGCCTAGCTTTGTTATTGAGACCTCGAGTTGCCAAATTGCCTACGAATTAATCCACAACGCCGATGGGGCAATGGGTCGGATATGCTGACGCTGGCAGCTCGTATGTGCCAGCGTGGCCATGCAGGCGAGCCCAAATGTTGACACGTAGTGGCACTGACTCCAACATCTAATTTTCCGCTGCTTTCCAGCTTGTCACTTTAATTTCGTCAACACCCCACTCCACCAAGGTATTCCCGTCGGATGTGATCATCATCTCACTGTTTAGTGTTTGGACTGTGACGTTGGATCCAGCCCAACCATGGAACTATATATGGATGCATTCATTCAGCAAATTGGCTTACTACTCTTTTCATTTTATAATACATCACACCGTTAATTTTTCTACGTACTTGTCTATTTGTTTTACTACGTTTATCCCTGAATATAACAATGGTTAACCAAATATTTAGACATATCTCTATTGAGATATATAGCTAAAAATTATTATATATTGAAAAAAATAGTACTTTAGAAAACTTACATAATTATAGTTTATTTTGTTGCGACCAGAAAGACTACTTTTGTTTATTTGCATGAACGGATCTAGAAAACACCATTCAAGAAGAAGAGCTAATTAATAAAGAATTACTCGGACTTATGCAGTAGAGGCTATGTTGGGCTAAACGTCAAAAATTTTTATGGGTTGCAATAGACCTGTTTGTAGGAAATTTGGACTGCGTCCCGCGCTGCAGTCCTCCAAGCCCGGGGCCTGATCTGCCCCTGAATTATTTGTACAACACGTTATAATAAAACAATGATCTATAAAGTTAACAGCGTCCTATATAAAATAGCGAAGAGTTTGCGTCCTATATAAAATAGCGAAGAGTTTTACTATTTGGTAGCATTAGCCACCAAGATAGGCCACTATTTGACAATGCTAGCAACCTAACGCACTCATGCATGCATTAGCGTTTTCACCTGCAGGTTGACATTTTTTATCACCTATAAGTTAAGTTCCGTACGCCGCCCGCCGGATGTTGCATACTTGCATGCAACAATCAAAACTCACCGGCCGGCCGGCTAGCTTACCAGTGGCTATGGAACTTCTCGTCCTGCTGCTCGCCATCTCCTGCTCGCCGGCGATGGCCGACGTCGTCTCCTACAGTGCGGCGTCGAACGGCCTTGTGGTGGCCACCAACTCGTCCATCCTGTCTCCCTCCACGTTCCTCTTCGACGCCCAGTTGTTCCCCGTCTTCAATGAGTCCGACGGCTTCCTCCTCCTCGCCGACACGGTCGAGCTCTGGCGCGCCGCCGCTAGCTCAGCCGGGCTGCCTGTCCTCGAGGCCTCGTTCAACACGACCTTCACGGTGGACAACGCCTTCCTCTCCTCTGCCGTCACATTCGTCGTCCTCCTCGACAGCTTCCCGCCGCTGGCAAGCCCGCGCGGCCACCGCGGCGTTTCAGCCCCGACAGCCGGCGCCATGACCAACCCAAACGCCACCAGCAGCCTCGCCACCGTCGAGGTCGGCACGGTGAACTCGTACGGTCGGCGATCCCCTGACGTCGGCCTCAACATCACCGTGGTCTCCAACCGCACCGCCGCGCCGCATGGCCTCACCGTGTGGATCGAGTACAGCGCCGTCAAGCACCACTTGTGGGTGTACGTCGCCACCGCCGGCGAGGCAAGGCCGGCTAAATCCGTCATCGACCTGCCACTTAATCTCCCCGGCCGACAGATCACCCAGAGCGCGTTCATCGGCTTCTTCACTGACACGGTCCGGGACGCCGTCCTCGGCATCCGTGACTGGAACCTCACGGTGGACAGGTTCCCGGGCGACGGGCGGTTCCAAGGAGAAGACGTTGATGAACAGGTGAAGAAGAACACGCCGCCGTCGTCATGGTTGGTGGCGCTGCTCGCCGTGCTCGGCGCCGTTGCGGCGGTGGTCACCGTGGCATCAGTGGTGGTGTGCTACATGGTGTCACGGAGACGGGCGTTGGAGACGGAGCGAATTAGGCAATACACCAAGTACTATTTTCCGGCAGGAGGAAGGCCCGGAAGCAACTGAATCTGAATGAAATGATCGTACGTACGTATTAATAATTCATTAACTACATAATGCTACAGAAAATATATTCGTAGTCGTAGTTTTTTTTTTGCATGCAGGGATGCAACTAGCTAGTCACTTTCTGTGTGTTTTAGATGTGAGTTTGAATAGGCCATTAATTGGGAGATGGTTCTTCATCCCTCGCCCTCCGCTGCCCTCGTCCTCGTCGTCAGCCTGCTATAGAATATATATCAACTATTCTAGTATACAACGAGTCAGTAAAAATCATTGTAAATTAAACACCTCGATGACTAAAAAGACCAGTGGAAAGACTTGCTGGTCAGCATTTGGACCGACGTTGCAGTACATGCATGTGCACGTAGTACGTACGTACGTACATACATACGTACGTACGTATAGACACATACTAACAACTGTGTTCTACATTGCAACGGGTGAAGTCGGAGCATGGTTTGGGAGCTTCGATCAGCGACGGGAGGAGGGACGCATGCGCGGATGGGGACGAGAGGGAGGGGCGCAGGAGGTCTTTTTTTTATCAAAGCCCTCCTTTTCTTTTTAGCATTGGGACTATCGGTTAATTTTATAAACACTCAATGAGTTTTCTATAAAATAGCCAGACGAATGAAAATTTTGAGTAGAAACACTACTTGCTTTATAGATAGTTATGTCTATACCTATCTATAAAGCAAGTAGTGTTCCCATCCAAATTTTGTTTTGTCTGGCTATTTTGCAGAAAACCCTTTGAGTTTTTCGAAATTAACCCGCAGTCCCAATACTAAAAGAAAGGGAGGGCTTGGATGAAAAAGACCTCTGCGCCTCTCCTCCCGTCTCCATCCACGCTGCGCCCTATGTCGCGCCTGCGCTCCTCCTCCCATCGTGCTCGAGCTCCGCGCCGCTGCGCCCTCCCTCCCATCCCCATCGCGTCGCGTCTCGGCTTTACCCATTGCAACGTACGGGCACAATTGTTAGTATATCTATAATCTATATCTATAACTATTTATAAAGCAAGTAGTGTTTTCACTCAAAATTTTGTTCTACACGACTATTTTGCGGACCTCTTGAGTTTTTTCAAAATTAACCATGATCCCAATGCTGAAAAAAAGGAAAGGCTTGGATGAAAAAAAGACCTCATGCGCCCCTCCCTCCCTACGCCCCCTCCCGTCTCCATCCGCGCCACCCCTTCCTCCTGTCCCCATCCGCGCATGCGCTCCTCCCTCCCATCGCTGCTCGGAGCTCTGCGCGCGCTGCGCCTCCTCCCTCCCGTCCGCGCCACGCCTCGACTTGTTGCAACGCACGGGCACAATTGCTAGTATATATATATATATATATATATATATATATATATATATATATATATATATATATATATATATATATATACATACATACTAGCAAAGTGCATGCGTTGCACAACAGTCAGCCGACGTGGATGGGACGGAGGAGAGCGAGAGGGAGGACGCGCAGGAGGTCTTTTTCATCCAAACCCCTTTCTTTTCGGCATTGGGACTGTGAGTTAATTTTATAAACACTCAAGGGGTTTTCTGCAAAATAGCAAGGCGAGACGAAATTTTTTCATCCAAGCCCTCCCTTTCTTTTTAGCACTAGGACTGCGGGTTAATTTTATAAACACTCAAGGGGTTTTCTGGAAAATAGTAGGCAGACGAAAATTTTGAGTAGAAACACTACTTACTTTATAGATAGTTATATAGTTATATATATATATATAGTAAATATGCTCGTGCGTTGCAAGAGGCGTCATTTTATTTTATCATAATTATTCTAAAGTTGAAGTCTTATGTAATTCCAATTTATATTTTTCTTTATGTCTTCACGAGACCTATTTAAGCGTTAGACTGGGTTAATTTTATAAATACTCAAGGGTTTTTTTTGCAAAATAGCCAGGCGAACTACGGGTTAATTTTATAAACATTCAAGGGGTTTTCTACAAAATAGCTAGGCGGACTGCGGTTAATTTTATAAACACTCAAGGGTTTTCTTCAAAATAGCCAAGTGGATAAAAATTTTAGGTGAAAACACTACTTGCTTTATAACTATTAGTAAATATGCTCGTGCGTTGCAACGGGCGTCATTTTATTTTATCATAATAATTTCAAAGTTGGACGAGAGGGAGGGGCGCAGGCACGGCGCGGGAGCTCCGGCAGCGATGGGAGGGAGGGCGCGGAGCACGACGCGGGATTATAAAACAACTTGTACATTGCAATAAAAAACTGTTTATTCAATTAGGATTATGACACGTCTTGCATGCACACGTAATGTTGGTAGTTTCATATTATGACGTTGGTTCGTGTGGCATGTGTAGACTCACTTCATCTTGACCGAAAAAACGTTTCACACTAAATAGTGGAAAAAAAACCATACACTAAAATTTTTGAAGTAGTTGAATTGGATGTCGGATAATGATATAATAAAATTTGATTTGTCATGTAACATAATAGACCTTAAATTATTAGGTGAGATTGTGATAAGATAAAACATAATAGAATTCTAAATTAGCAAATAATAGCACTAATCTGAACATAACCAATGGGCCAAGACCACGCGACAGGAAACTTATCATGACCAATGGGATTGTGATAAAAGAAAGTATAATAGAATTTTAAATTGGCAAATGATAGCACTAACCTGAACACGAATGAATAAGACCGTGTTAATGCTAAAATTTGGTAAGCCCCAAAGTCCTTATCGGCTAAGGATAGGATCGGCTCAGAGTCAGTATCGGCTTGGAGTTCTGCATTAGCCGATGGGGGTTTTCTGTTATTCATATCTCCAGCAGTCGGATTCTTGATAGATTCGGTTTGAGAAGATCTTATCCGGAAGAAACCGAGTCCAGGAGGATACGGTTTGTATCTATTAATTAGGAAGAGATTGTTAGTTTCCTATTTTATCTTTAGGAAAGTCTGTTTAGTGTCCGATAAGGACTTTATCTATTTCCTTTTATCTTTAGGAAAGTTTGGATTGTAATCTGTTAGGATCTTTGTCACCCTACGGGTATAAATATGTAAGCCCAGGGTTCATGTAACATATCTCTCGATCAATACAATTTGGCGCATCGCCACTCTTTTATTCTTCATCTTTGTTCAACATCCGACGAAACTTGGCATCCAATGCTGGGCTGCATCGGTTAGGTTTGACCTCCAGCAAAGGAATAAGTTCAACGTTCTGCTGGATCAGGCGATCATATTTACTACATCGAAGTTGTCCAAGGCTGCATCAGTACGTTCGATCTCTTGGATTGCTCCGGTTTAGTTAGCATGCTTGTCTGACTATTTATCATATGTCCCTATTAATTTAATCTTAGTATTTCAGTTTAGCCCTATCGGCTGTCTCTCGTTTTAGGGTCTCTGTCGTTATTGGCTAAACTGTTTACTAGATTAGATCTGTTTAGGCATCTACCACCCTGAAAATCAGCCAAGGGCTTGATTGTCTAGATATTGTTTTTCTTTTCATACTTAGTGCTGCATCAGTTTGATCTACTAAGTCATGATTAGAACCATAATATCTAGCTTGCCTATTTGCCACTAAGGGTTTTATCGAGGTTTGTCGATAAGTTATCCGGGTATTGCATTGGCTTGCAAGGATTGTATACAAGTTGGATCTAGCCGATTGCGGCGGAGGCGTCATTGAATATTCGATCATTTGGATTTTATGATATCGGACTTCAGTACGATATGTGCTTTAATCTTTAAATCAATGTCTATTTCATCATGTGATTGGTTCATGCAATGTTATATATCATCATGTTATTGTCAGCCGATCACCTTTATATAGATGTCTGTTAAGTACACGGTGATGGATCAAGACTCTTAACTACATTGGTTGATATCACATCATTTGTGGACCAATCGACTGTTCGGATATTAGCCGATCCCGATACGTTTTATAGTCGGTTGCTTTACATGACTTATCGGTGGCAGGATCAAGCCGGCGGCACGCCGTGCTTCGTCGATTCTAGGACCCTGCTTGGAGCTAAGCAGATCTCCCGAGCCGATGTTTTGATTTTCTCGTCAACAGACCGTGAGACATGAAACTTGCATGCATACTGAGAAGTGCATGCATACTGATCATGGGTATTGTTTCCATGGTCGCTCAACCTTGTGGACTAGTCAGATCGACTAACGATGAAAAGCCACGTGCATGCGGACCATGGAGCGTGCAACGATGGACGAACGGACCATGGAGTCCGACAGGACTCCATATCGATATGGCACATATGAGCTGATTGGCATCAAGAAAATGTGGGCCGCTTAAGCTACCCGCACGAAAAGATAATCTTTTCGTGCGGGCACTTAAGTCGTCCACACACGATGATCATTACCGTCTATATAGGTGCGCATGGGTTCCGAAATTTTCTAACTCTCAACGAAATTTTCTAACGTCGTGGCTTCCTCCACCGCCGAGGGCCTCCTCCTCCTCCGCCGGCCTCTTCCACCGCCCCTCCTCCTCTGTCGGCCTTCTCCATCGCCGTCGCCTCCTTCTCCTCCTCCGTCGCCGCCTCCACCAACCCCAGCCGGCCTCGTCCACCACCGCCTCCATCGACCGCGGCCGGCCTCATCCATCGCCGCCTCCACCGACTGACCGCGGCCGGCCTCGTCCACCACCGCCTCCATCGACTGTGGCTGCCTCCTCCACCGCCGCTACCACCGACCACGGTCGCCGCCTCCTCCTCCACCGCCGGCCTCCACGGCCGCCACCACCGACCGCGGCCGCCTCCTCCACCGCCGCCTCCTTCGACCGTGGCCGCCTCCTCCACTGCGGCTCCACCGTCGCCGGCAACACTGACCGCCGCCTCTACCGCCGCCGCCGTCGCATCGCCATCGTCATTGTAAACTTTTTTGTAAAACATGTGAAATTTGTGGTAATAAAATTGTGATGATGTGAAATTATTTTTGTGCAATTTGTAATGTGATATTAGTTATCGATTTAATTCAATAATTCAACAATTCAACAATTCAATAATTCAATATGTAATATAGGACGGATGTATCTTCCTGTGCGAGCCACTTAATTCGTCCGCACGGAAAGATCTATTATCACGTACGAACGGCTTAAGTGGCCCGCACGGGATAATATATTTTCCCATGCGGGCCTCTTAAACCGTGCACGGGATAATAGATTTTACCGTGTGGTTAGGCCGCCGCACGCGAAAATTTAATTTTCCCTGACCATCTCGCGCGTGCGAGCGGGCCTTCCGCACGGAAAGATGCCTTTCGGCCCGCATACAAAAATCGATTCTCCAATAGTATGGTTGTCATAGGGGATGTTTGAATGGAGGGACTAAACTTTAATCCGTGTGGACATCAATTTAAATAACTAAACGTGAACTAATTATAAAAATAATTGCAGAATCAGAGGATAATTCACAAGATGAATCTATTAAGCCTAATTAATTCATGATTAGCAAATGTTTACTATAGCATCACATCGTAAAATCATGACGTAATTAGGCTCATTAGATTCGTCTCGGGAATAATCTACCGATTATGAATATGTTTTATAAATAGTCTACATTTAATATTTCAAAATAGTATAGACATTCAATGTGACATAGACTAAATATTAGTCCAAGGATCCAAACAGACCCATAGTTACAGTGAGATGCAAACAGACCTATAGTTACAGTGAGATGCAAACTTATCCAGTGAATATATATTCATAGAGTTCAATAGATATATAACTCCGGTAATTCTGGTAGTTGATCTCGCTGCTACCAACCAGCCCATCAGTATCGGTTCCAAACTGCCATTAGCGCCGGTTTCAGAACCAAGGGATGAGGGGTGCTTATAAGTTCTGGATTTGAGGAGTTTGTCCGATTAAAAAAAGTGGCGGCATGGCTCGATTCGAGCCAAACCGATGCATCCCGAAACCGGATTCAATCTCAAGATTAAGTAAAGAATCATTCTCTTAATACAAGATTCATCACAAAACAATCACAAAGCCATATTCAACAATTCATCACAAGAACATAGAATACTCATAAGAAGAGGAAAAAATTATGGGAGAACCCCACAATCACTGCTGCTCACTGGAGGCCGAGGCGGCAGCCGCCGCTCATCGTGGATCTGCCGCAGCTCGCTGTGGATCCACCACCGCCACTGCTCATCGGAGATTGAGGTGGCCGTCGCTGCTCAACATGGATCCGTTGTTGCTGCTACTCGACGTGGATCTGCCGTTGCCGCTTGCCTATGGGCTTCTAGGCTCGCCGCTAACTTTCACCAGGCTGGCTACTAACCGCCGTCCCCTAGGCCAATGATCTACTTGGTGAGCCGAGAGAAGTCAGAGAGGAATGGAAAAGAGGGAGACCTAAGAGGAATGTAACACCCTAAAATTCGAAGGCTTAAAAATCAAAATATAAAATTCAAACTTATAAAAATTTTTGGATTGTTACATCTTGTCATATTTATTTGTTTCCTATTTGCGAGTCTTGTTGCCAAGTTATAAATGAGGGTATTTATTTAAAAGATGGAAAAGTCGAAAAGGTTTGAAATCCTAAAACAAAAAGAAATTGCAAAATAAATATTAAAAATAAAAATTATTAAAAAATATAATTGGGAAAAGCTAAGGTTGATAAAAACTTACTTTTTATCAAAATTTTATTTTTGGGAAAATACAAAATATATATACTAATTATAAATAAAAAGGAAATTATAAAAGAAAAATAAAGTTGGGCAAAATTTAAAATTAAATTAAATTTTTATTTGGGGCCAAAACTATATTTTTAAATTTATGGGGAAATGCAAAAGGAATATATATATATATAAGAAAAGAGAAAATAGAGAAAAAGAAAAGGTCACTGTTCACGAGCCGCAGTGTTCGACGCCACGCCCAGGCCCCCACCTGCGTGCGCGCCGCCGCACCTCGCGCCCCACGCGCCCACACCGCGCCGCCCACACGTCCTTCCCTTCGCCGCCGCCTCCTATAAAAGGCGCACCGCTCCCTTAACCCCCGCGCCATTTTCCCTCCTCTCTCTCCTCGCCGTGCCGCGCCGCTCCATCGTCGCGCGCCCGCGCCGCCTCGTCGTCGTCGTGCCCCACCATCGGGAAGCCACCCTTTCCTCCCCCTAGCCGCCGCCTCGCGCGCCGCCTCGCGGAAGGAAGAAGGGAGAAGCGAGAGAAAGGGAACAAGAAGGAGGAGAAGAAGGAAAGAAGGGAGGAGGAAGATGAACAGGAAAGAGAGGGGAAAAGAAAGAAAGGAGAAAAAGGAAGAAAAGAAAAGGAGAAAAGAAAAATAAAAGAAAGGAAAATAGGGAAAAATAATTTGGGAAAAATATTTAGGAAGTTTTGGGGTAAATATATATTTTTTCCTTTCTCGGAATAAAATTTTAGGGATAATTATAGGCTAAATATTGAATAATATTAAGAGTTTAATTGTCGCATAAATTTAATTTAGAAATTAATTATAATCTAATTTATTAATAAATATTGATTTTATCATATGAAATTCTTTCTAAAATTTAAATTTAAAATTTCAAAGTTAAAATAGAGTCAAGCTTTAGGGTAGTTTGTTTTGGATTTATTTGACTTTTAACCCTAGGGCTTGTCGGCTGATAAAGCTTGGAATAAAATTGGAGGCTAATAATTTCTCCGCTGTTAAAATTTTTAATTATTGACCACCATAAATTAAATTAGAGTAACTTAGATTGAAATATTGTCACCGTATAATTAATTAAATCGGTATAAACATGAAACTTCAAATTATTATAACTCGCTCGTTTTAACCCGGATTTTAGCGAAACATGAACCTAAAATTCGTCTAAAATTGTAGTCTAGTTTTTAGGAGCCGCTTTTACGATTTATTTGGCATTCTGATGTTTTTTTAATTCTAATCGAATTCAATCGAATCTTTCGCGCGTATGTATAGAGTCCGAGGGAGCACCTGAGTGCGTTGAAGACCCAAGTTAACAAGGTTGCGAGCAAGACAAGTCATCGCTACCTTTGAACATGTTGAACCCATTTGCAAATTTATGTTTGTTTAAAATCAAATATGCATGCTATATATATATTTATATATATATATATGAACTCCCATACTTGTTATATGCCCTGCCTTGATATTGAATACTCGTTTATTCTTTGTGTCCTACGGTATCATGCATTCAAAGTCATTCTTCGACAATGCTTAGCCCATGCTATTTTAGATTCATGCACAAACATATTTATCAAATGCTATATGCTTGGGCAACTACCTTAGGAAAGGTAGTTGATGTACGGCATGTGAAGACATGAGCGCCACATTGCCATGACAATGATGAAATGATTCTTCGATGAAAACTAATACAAACAAATGTTTTAGATTGGGGCGGCTGGATGATTTGGATGGATTCCGAAAATGGCAAGTGTCGTCCTTGGTCAATTAAGGACCGAGCCATGAGATAAACATGAAACGAGCTAGTACAACCGTACTTCTCGAATGGGTATAAACCTAGCGAAGTAAATAACCGAACGGAGGCGGTACCCCTGCATAGTGGTTCATTTGTGTGTGAGAATAGGCGGGAAGCCTACAGGTGGAACATTGGACTGAAATTTGATTTAATTACAACTTAAAGAAATGAGTGAGTCTTTCCCTTCCCGGGAGCACCAGACCTCCTCTCACTGCTAGAAACTATGTATGGCTAGAGTGCATGAGGGCTCAAGTTCATGGAGGGGGTACTGCCAAAGTGATGTTATTGAAAGGCTTTGCCATGACACGTCTCATGTGTTGGGACTTCGGCTCATGTGTTGGGCAAGTCACAGAGTACGGGTAAAGTATATATCCATTGCAGTGTGAGTAAAACAATCTATTCAAATACCCATGCTCGCGGATATGAAGCGGTGGGACAAGTTTTTGCTTAGCTAGACTCTAAATTTTGAAATAATGGGATGTGCATGCATAATGATTTTTATGTCTTTGGTGGATCAACTTCTCAAAAGACGAGAAGGGTAGACCCTAGAAAATCATGACGATCCGTGACGGGAAGCTATCCTTGGGATCACAATGAATGGTGAACAGAACTGTCGTTGATTAAATGAACTATGGAATTAAAACTTAATCAGTCTTAGGTCTTAGGCTTGTGAAACGAATTACAAAACTGGCTTTATGCAAAAGAACCACAACCATTCCTTGATTATCCCCTATCATATGCATCGTTGTTATTTTGGCTTGCTGAGTATGGTTGGTACTCACTCTTGCTATACGCACAAACATTCAGGTGTGGGCGATGAAGACCCTGAAGACCCGTACGCGTACTACCAGGAGGGTGTGGAGGATGATGGTGCCCAGTAGGTCTTAGCTCCGGTCGTTGCCTGTGGCAATGGCGTGTCGCTGCCTTATCTCCGCTGCCTTATCTATTTTCTACTTTTGGTTGTATTCCGGACCGTTCGGTCCTATGTTCTAGACTTTGTCTTCGGGCTCTATATTGTAATATTTGCATAAGGCGATTGATGTATCGTGCACTCGATAATTCAGCAATGTATTCGTGGGTACCAAACTACTCGATCCAGGAAATGGTACTATAAACATGATTAATTCATGTTAAAAACAGGGTCCACAAGGAGATAGAGGCAAAACAGGGTCCACAAGGAGATAGAGGCAAATGGAGACGGTTACAAGGGGATATAAAAGGCAGATGGTGTGAACAAGACTTAATTGAAGGGGCAGATGGGGAGATCGACCAGCTTGGCTTGGCTGGAGAGAATACCGCCGGTTTATCTAAAAGCACAACACACATAATGAACCACTCATAGGATCTTTGTTCTATCAGTGCCAATTTGTATTAGAACCAGCAGTAACGAGTAAGCATTAGCATCGTTCTTTCAATGTATTTTTGGGAACATAGGTAGGTGGGTGGGTGAAAAACCCTATCAGTGACGTTTTTATCTAACCGATACTGATATGGCGGTACGTTTGAGTTGTTCTATAGTAGCGGCTACAACAAGATCAAGTTCGGAGAAGAAAAACAACTAACTTTATTGAATCAGGATTGCTCTGAAAAATTCATGCCCTAAAATAATAAATACTGTGGTAGGAGGGAGTGCCAAATTCGAGGCTGGAGGGTCGCGGTGCAACGCTGCACGTTTAAGAAAAGGATTCTGGATGTAATTGGCACGGCAATGCCGCTGGCCTCCGTCAATTGCATCAGTTACTGCTATCTACTTCCATTCCTGAGTTCCACCTTCTAGATCATCTTTCGTTACTACTTTGGACGGTGATCTATCTTTGCCATGGTATCTTTATGTTCTATCAGTTGTAATCTCGTTGTAGCTACGAAGCTACAAAGTTGTACCACTCATGCTGTATCACTACTACATAACCCCTCATAGGTGATGGCTCACCTATTCTATTTATAGGTACTGACTTATATAAAAACCGACACCTATACTATAGGTGCTGGTTCTTAAATTAAAACCGACACCTATAGTTGGGAATAGGTGCTAGTTATTTAAAGAGAACCGACACCTATACGGAGGGAAGTATAGGTGTAGGTTTTAGCCAAAAACCCGACACCTATAATATATTACAGGTATCGATTTTTGAAAACCGACACCCAACATCAAGATCGAACCGAGCTGTGCAACCATCCTTATATCCAACTAGCCGCGTGCGCCACCCACCATCATCCTTATCCATCTCCCGACCCATCTCTATCCATCTCCCTCTCTCTCTCTCTCTCGCCATCTCCCTCTTTGCTCCTCCTCTCATCGAGCTGCCTTCTCCCCTCCGTCCGCCGCCCTTCCTTCTCCTCCTCCTCCCCCGACGACGATGGCGAGAGAGGCTCGTCGTTGTCCGGCGATCAGATCTAGCGGCGTGGACCACGAGAGGCTGCTATAGCGGCCGGATCCGGTGATGATGGTGGCGGTGGAGAAGGCCAGCGAGGAGGTCAAGCAAGGTGGCGGCGACGGCGGCGGCGGTGGAGAAGGAGGCTCGTCGGCCCCCTCTCTCTTCCGGGGGCCCTCCCTCCTCCTCTTCGCCTGCCCTCCAACTTCTCCTCCTCCAGATCCTATGATGGCGGCGGTGGTGGTGGAGGAGGCTCGCCGCCCCCTCTCTCCCGGGCCCTCCTTCCTCCTCTTCGTCGCCCTCCCTCTCCTCCTCCTCCGGATCCCGTGATGGCGGTGGCGGTGGAGAAGGCTAGCGCGGGCGAGGTGGTGGCTGTCGGTGGTCGCTGGATTCGGCAATGACGACTCCATCGGCTCTTTTTTATTGAATATTATAGGTGTCGGTTGTGGGTTAAGAACCGACACCTATAATATTTATAGGTGTCAGTTCTGGAACCAGCACCTATGCCTAAGAGTATAGGTGTCGGCTAGGAAACCAACACCTATTGCCGGTTTCGAACCGGCACATATGAAAATTTGTGTATTAGTGTATATGCTTAAACGGTTTTTATGAATAAATTGCATGAATTTTTTAAAAATATAATTTGGAAACCAACACCTATTGCCGGTTTCGAACCGGCACATATGAAAATTTGTGTATTAGTGTATATGCTTAAACTGCTTTTATGAATAAATTGCATGAATTTTTTTAAAAAATAATTGCTTGGACTGTCAAAGGAAAAAAAACACTTTGGATTGAGTTAGGTATTATTCGTTCGATTCGAAAAGTTTTTGGTGGAGAATATATGGTTTTATACATTTTAGGGTGTAATTTAGACTGTCACATGAGTTCGAGTAGTAATTAGCCCTTTTGCTCTAATTTAAAAGGGACAACTGGGAAAGACTTGCTGGTCGACATTTGGACCGAGACTGACGTAGGTATAGGAGTACATGTGCAGGCAGTTTAAGTGCTTGCTATCCCGTCCCCTCCACGGGCTTAATATTACTTGGTACTCCATTTGCATATGTATGTAAGTACCACCATTATTTGCATATTTAAATTTGGCCAGGAGCTGAGTAGCTAGCAGTGTACATGTTGTTATCAAGCTAGCTAGGTAGCCTTGCATTGTGTAGATCCATGGTTTGTCCAAATATGTTGAGGTTGCTGTTCCTCGCCTGCTGCTCGTTTGCGGCATCATCAGCAGCAGCAGCGTCGTCCTCGTCAGGATCTGCATGCAGCTGCGACGGGACGAGCTACAGCTTCCCCTCCGCCCGTAGCGAGGACACCTTGGCGCTGCTCGAGGACGCAGAGATCAGCAACAATGGCACCGGCCTCCACCTCACGCCGGCCTCTTGGAACAAGTCCGGCACCGCGCTCCTGCCAGCTCCGGTCACGCTATGGCGACGCCTCGACTCCCAGACGGCCCAGCCGGGGAACTATTCAAGCAAGATGCGTCCTTGAATACCTCCTTCATCATGAGAATTCAGTATGCGAAGCATTCGGCAGCCGACGAGGCAGCAGCAGGGCACAACAACGGCCTCGCGTTCGTCATCGTCCCCACCATCAACGGCCGGCCACCACCGGGCAGCGCCGCCAGCTTCGCTGTCGAGTTCGACATGCGGAGGCAGCCCGATGACAACCGCATCACCGTCAACATCAAAACAGGCGGCAACACCAGCATCATCGCCGCTGCAACGACGGCGACGACGACGACGACGAACCAGACGAACAGCCGCTACGCGGTGTGGATTGACTACGACGGCGACAAGCACCGTTTGTCGATATACATGGATTTGCAAGACCGACGGAAACCGCAGAAACCCTGCCTCGACGTGCCCCTCAACCTAAGCAGCTTCGTCCCCGAGAGAGCTTTCATCGGATTCTCGGCGTCGACGACGACAGGAACATCGGACATGGAGCTCCTCCTCCGTTACTCCATCTTGAGCTGGAGCCTGACAGTGAACCTAGCTCCTCCTCCACACGGCATAGATTTCGAGTGGAAGGTGATACTTCCTGCGGTTGTTGGCACCGTCGCCATTACGGCCATCATGAACGTCACGGTGGCCGCCTTGTACTTGAACTCCAAGTACAAGAAGCTCAAGATGGAGCTGGTGCTGACGGAGGCGCTCCGGCGACTCCCCGGCACTCCGAGGGAGTTCAAGCACGCCACCATGAGGAAGGCCACCAACAACTTCGACGAGGGCAGGAAGCTCGGCAGTGGCGGCTTCGGCGCCGTGTACAGGGGCACGCTACGGTCGTCATCGGCCGGGAAGGTCGTCGTCGACGGCGGCGGCAAGACCACCACCGTATCGTCGTCCGTCGAGGTTGCCGTCAAGAGGTTCACCCGCGACGAGAACCGGTGCTACGACGACTTCCTCTCCGAGGTCGACATCATCAACAGGTTGCGCCACCGAAACGTCGTGCCACTTGTCGGTAAGCATCTCATCTACTTCATTCAACAAGACCTACTCGATCGATCGTACCAAGATTATAAAAATTTCAACATTGTCGTGTTCCGGTCAAAAACAGGGGAAATCGCTGTTCCTTATCGTCAATTACATGCTACTAGTCAAAGCTAGGAAGTAATTTTGTGGAGCAGAATTATATAGAGACTATATCATGCATGCATGCATCAATTACATCCTATTCTTGACACTTGACACACTCCATCGCCAGCTAACATGTATGTATCCATGCTTGTCTCCCTCATGGGACACTATCATGGATTGAAAACCTGCAGATTATCTACTATTATTACAGTCAAGTTCTCTCTAAATAAGATAAACAGTTTATTCTCGCAATACAGAAGATCATGTAAAATGGTCATAGTTACTCCAGATAACAATTATTGAAAATATATGTGAATAAAATAAAAATATCCAAGTGGAGATAAAAATGTGTAAACATCTATATATTTTAAATTGGGACAATTTTCAATTCTATTACTTGTGCAATGCACGATGACTAATCCCTCCACAAATTAATAATACATGTTGTTTTGAAAGAGTATGATGTCAAGCTTTTTAAAATCTTTGACTATAAATAAATTGTATTTATTTTTGGAATATAAAGATCATATGTATTGATTAGTCTTAAAATATTTCAATAAAATTGTATATTTGTTGAATATATATATATATATAAATACTTGGAAAATACTGGTCAAAATTGTTTTTTTAACCATGTTCTTGTTCAAAATGATAGATATTATCAACGTGAAGGGAGCATATATTAAACCCCCATATTTCAATAGTTCAGTGTACCTAGGCCTGATATTAACTTTTATTACAGTCCATGGACGTATTTGTTAAAGGAATAGAAATTATTGTTCGACATGCATGGAAAAAATGTGTTACGAAATATAATAAATCTACAGTACCTACTTTGTCTATGTGATATGTTTGTCGACTGGATATACATGACAACGGTATCTGTAGAGTATAGGGGACCTTGATACTAGGATATGCACGAGATCAGATCTTAGAGAACGGGAGACAAAAGTTTAAATTGGTTTAGGCACTTGATAGAAGTAATAGTCCTAATTCAGTTTATATATGTATATCTGGAAAAAACACCACACGGTTTACAATAGAAGAACAACATACTAGCTACTTGGGCTCGTCAACTAGAACTCGCCGAATACGACCCAACGAGATTTTATCGGCAACTAGGGTTTCAACTTCCTTTGGATTGTGCCTCTATGTGGCTTTGGCTATGGCTTGTGTTTCCATGATCCTTCCCAGCATGAGGCCTTGTATTTATATCAACAACCGTCTTCTTCTTAAGTAAAACTCGAAGATCCTAAATAGGAAACCAGCCGAGAAAATTTTATCTTCTTCGAGTAGAAACTCTGAAATTTCAACATTGTCATTGTATCAAGACTATAAAATTTCAACATGAAATCAAATTTTTGTTACCTATCGTGTGTTGTTGTTCTTTTTAAAATTTCACTTATAGCAATCATTTTAGGGCACTCTCATTTTATTTGGACTTTTTCACGCTTATTTGGTGTCACAACCAAAGCTAGATCGCATGCAACACACCCTAAAATTTTTGGACCTTTCCATGATCTCATTGCACCAAAGTAATATGAGAAGATATACTTTGTGTAAATTGTCATATGTTTGTTATAGACTCGGTTATACATATAATTAACATATAGTTCAGGCGGAATATACATACTTAATGCAGTAGTAATTTATTTCTGATATTTTGAACATCAAATGTGATTTTCCAATTCTAAGTTACAAAGCTTTACTCTCTCGTATTAAACATGTATGAATGAAAATCATTTATTATTAATTGCTTTACATAACTTAATTATACACTGAAATAATCTTTGTCACTATCATTTCCATATACAAGCACGTTAGACCAAACAGAGGGGTCTTAGAATTGTTTAGTCGTTTCTGTCCTTTCCCAATCTTCAACGAGGTGCTTTTCAGGGATGAGAAAAACTTGCATGTTATAAATCAGTCAAAATATGTTAGTCAATTCTTCAATTCCAAAATAAAACTAGTCCACTCCTCTAAAAGACAATATGAGCTAATTTAATTCACTTCACTGTACAGAAGACATTTTGTATGATGCAAGCATGACATTACTTGTTAATTCATCCAAAGTAGAATTAATTGTTAGCTAACATGATGCTATTTGATTTTTATCTGTAACACGAACAAAAAATGATGTAATCCACTATTAATGTTCCTTAATACACGCAAAGCCAATTTAAAATTTTAACCCTACTACATCTACAAAATTATGTTTGAAATTTTCATAAATCATTTCCTTATTTTGGAAAAATAATAAAATCTATTTCTCGATGCGCGAAAAAAAGTATTTTTGAAGGGAAACAAAAAGTTTTTTGATTTCTAGAAAACCGTGGGGAGTTCCACTTTTTTAACGGAAATATGGTATGATGGTGCATTTTCATTGAATTACAACCCTAAGGCAAAGAAAAAAAGGAAAGACAAAATTGTGATATGTACTGCCAAAAAGTCGTTACACAAGGTATGGTAAAAGCTCTCAGAGGTGTTTTGCTCCTGCCATGATCTAGAGCCTAGCCTCTTCCTTAATCTGATGTAGCAGGTAACTTGTTGTTGCTCCTTTATGCTCAAAGTTCTTTGATTCCTTTCTTTCCAAATTTCCAACACCACTAAAAGGATTAGGGACCTCAGGCCTTTCCTCGGCATGCCCTCCTTGCTTCCTAGGCTCTCTACCATTGCTGAACCGAGGATGCTTGGTCCCATTGATTTGGTTCAACGCTTTGGTAGCCTATCCACAACGCTACTTGTTGCCAGATTCACCTACTATATCGACATTGTGCGACCATATGCAAGACCGTCTCAGGGACTCTTCGACATAAAGCGCAATGACCATCATTCCGCCAACCCCTCGCTTCCAGTCGGTCTAAAGTCCAGACCCTATTTTGTATAAGTAGCCATGCATGCATTTTGCACTTCCCTGGTGCCCATGCTTTCCAGATTAGAGCGTTGAACACTGCGTTGGTCGTCCCAAGCATTGTGCTCGATAAGCCGAAGCTGTCGTGTATTCTCCATGATTTGTGAGTTTCCATCAAATCTGATCTGCCTCGCTATTGTTTATCTGGACATCTCTGACAACTTCCCATAGTGCCACTAGCTGGGCGACGAGTTCGATCGTTACTTCAACATTTTCCTGGAGGGCTAGGTCGTGTATCCAGGCATCGTTTTCCTTCCCTTGTCACAGGGATTTCTTTTTATTTTTGGAAATTGCATAAACGAGAGGCATTGCATCCTTTGGCCTTCTACCTCCATCCAGCCATGCTGCGTCCCAGAAACTTGCAATGTTTCCATCCCCAATGGTTATACTCATTGCTGCCACGAATAGTTTTTTATCGTCTTCATCACATGGTGTTTCTAGCCCCACCCACGGCTTTGACGTCTGTTTCCATTCCTGCCACAGCCAACGTAGTCTCAAAGCTCTTGAGAATTTTTGCAGGTCTAGGATCCCTAGCCCCTTTGCCCGCGGTAGGCACATCCTTGTCCAGATTAACTTTGCATTTCCCCCAGTGATGTCTCCTGTGCTGCCCAAAGGAAACGGCGATGCTTGTCAATTTGTTCCAAAGATTCTTTTGAGACGCGCAGAGCGGTCGGAAGGTAAATTGGCTATGCCGTGAGCACCGATTTTACTAAAGTCGACCTTCCTGCCGAGTCCCATATGCTTCCCTCTCCATCCCATGATTTTTCCTGTGATCTTGTCAAAGACCAGTGGAGGTCCGTTCTTCGCATTCTCCCGAGTACAAGCGGGAGGCCTAGGTATTTGATCGGGAAGTTTGCCCTTCGTAGGGACTCCTTCGAGGACCTCATCCAGTCTATGGATTCACATCGATTGATGCAACCTGTGATTTTTGGAGGTTTGTGACTAAACCTGTGGCCTCACCAAAACGGTCCAGTATGGCTGTAAAAGCGGTTACATCTTGCCTAGATGGGTTGAGGAAGACAACTGCATCATCCGCATACATGGAGATACGCAAAGTTGTGGTCCGTCCTCTTAGTTTGGAGATTAAGCCCAACTCGTTGCTTTCGTCAGAATTCTTTGCAAAGGATCTATTGCCAAGATGAACAGGAGGGGTGATAGTGGATCCCCCTACCTGAGTCCTCTTCCATGAATAATTTGCTTTCCTGGGAGGCCTTTGAGGAGCACTTTGGAGGTGGAGGTTGAGAGGAGGCTTCCCACCCAGGCTATCCATCAGGTGGGGAATCCCCTTCGTTGCAGTAGGTCGATGAGGTAATCCCAGCGCACGGAGTCAAAAGCTTTTGTTATGTCGAGCTTGAAGAATAAAATCGCGCGCCGCAAGTGGTGATATCTTCTAGATAGATTTCTCACTAGGATAAAGTTATCATGAATGCTTCTTCCTTCTATAAAAGCACTTTGGTTTGCTGAAATCAGTTCCCCATATGTGGCCTTAGTCTCAAGGCGAGCATCTTTGAAAAGATTTTTGCAATGCTATGGATGAGGCTGATCGGCCTGTAGTCCGCTACTCCCTCAGCTTCCTCTTTTTTGGGAAGAAGGACCACGTTCGTTGTGTTAATCATATTGAGGTGGGAGAATCTTAGGTTATGCATCGAGTTGAAAACCGAAAAAATGTCTGCTTTAATAATCTCCCAATATTTCTTGAAAAACAGCCCACTGAAACCGTCCAGCCTCGGCGCCTTATCCATCGGCATTTCCTTTATCGCCTTCCAGATCTCCTGCTCGCTAAAAGGCTCTGCCAGGGATGATAAGTCGGTCTGTTGGATCTCCAGTGCTTCCCAGTTAAGGTCAGCCTCTTGTGACCTTGGTCTTCCCATGACTTGCGAGAAGTGGTCGTGAATCGTGTCCTCCTTCTCTTGGTGTGTGACCGTCCAACCATTTTGCTTCCTAAGCCTTTGAATAACATCCTTTCTCCTTCGCGAATTTATTGTTAGGTGAAAAAATTGTGTGTTTGCTTCACCTTCTCTGATGTTAGATACCCTGGAGGCTTGTTTTTTCCTTGCCCGTTCAATTGAGGCGAGTGCAATTATCTTGCGTTTGAGAGCAGCTCTCAACGTGGCCTCTTGTGTCGTGAGGTCTCTGCTTTCTTGTGCTATCTCGAGCCTTAGAATGACGTCTAGCGTCATATGGAATTGTATTTTTGCCTCTGTGCAAATAATTTTTGCCCAATCTTTGAGGCTTGTTGCCGTTCAAGGCAGTTTGTGGTTTAGCCGATGTATTGGCTCAGTATGCACAGAGGGTTCGCTCCAGGCCGCTTTTACCCTGTCCATGAATCCAGGCAGCCTGGTCCAGAAATTCTCGAACTTAAAACTCCGTGGTTTCACGGGGCCATTAATGCAAGATAGGGCTAGTGGGGTGTGATCCGAGGGCCCTGTAGGGAGAGTTTGCAAGACATGATCAGGGAAAGCCAAATCTCAAACTTCATTGAAGAAGCAGCGGTATAATTTGATCATTGTGGGTGTTTTGCGTTCATTGCTCCACGTGTATTTCCTGTTTTGTAGTGTAATCTCATGCAAATCACACCTATTGATAGTGGAGCGGAAACGCCGCATTTGCGAGAGGTTTATGTTGTTATTGCTTTTATCCCTTGCATGGTAAATCATGTTGAAATCCCCTAAAAGCAGCCACCCTTCTCCCGTGATGGGTTTTAGGGATCCGATGTGTCTCGGGAAGGTATTTTGAGGCGGGCCCTTGTGGGGCCGTATACCTGACAGTGGACTACTATGTCTCTATTGTACAGTAATATACCTAATATTTTATCATTACTTACTCATATCCTTTTTCAATATATATATATATATTATAAAATATAAAATATAACTATATGAGAGGGTTTTTATGACAAACTGCTAATATAATATTTTTACATTCTAAATTCTAATATTTTGATTCTATTAATAATTTCAAATTTTGAGATTCCGTTGCATGTATTGTAAGACGCCATTATTTTCAGAACAAAGGCAATAACATGTATCTCCTCTAATAAATACATCCTATTTATAATATCAAGAAAGGAGAGCACCAGAAAGGGATCTCGACATAGCTAATAGCCTCCTCTTGCTCCTCGATCCGTCGCCTTGTTGCCGGAGGAAAGAAGAGGGAAAGGAAAGAAGAAACAAGAGGAAGCTAGGGAGAGCTAGCTACGCGAATAAGAGACGAGGTGAGGGAAGGAGAGAAAGAAGAGTTAGAGAGTGAGAGACGTGGATTGGGTGGCGATGTCGCTGTCCTCATAATTTTCATGTGAAAACTAATACTCACTGGCGGTAGCAGCCCTTTTTTTCATGTTCCTAACTTTTCTCCTATAAGTTGTTTATAGTAAAGTTGTTTTAAAAATCATATTATCTTTTTTAAGTTTTTAAAAGTAATATTTAATTAATCATGCGTTAATGAAAGACTTCGTCTTTCGTGCTGGATAGAAAGGTTCCCAACACTCATGTTCAAACTTAGCCTAAGAGACTGTTGTATGAAAATAATTTTCAGAGACGGTTTTAGAACTCATGACCATCTCAGCGTTATTGCAAGTGTATTTTCATACGTCTCGCTTATAAAAATAAAACCAAAGTGTTTGTGAAAATATTTTTAGTGTGTTCTAAGCTAACTTTTAAGTCTACTTTTTAAAACATTTAATTTATTTTTATATATAATCGAGTACCTAGATAATCGATAGCAATAATCTATCAAATGATTAATTTGTTTCAAACACTACCTCTGCACATAACCAACTACACCATTGTAGTTCATAATTTAGATTTCAAATATTTTGTAGGATGGTCTTATGAGAAGGGAGAACTGCTGCTGATATACGAGTACATGCCCAACGGCAGCCTCGAGCAGCAACTGTTTGCAAAGGAAAAACCCGGACGCATCCTGGGCTGGACGACGCGCTACGGCATCGTGACGGACATAGCCGCGGGGCTCCACTACGTCCACCACGAGCACGAGCACATGGTGCTCCACCGCGACATCAAGGCCAGCAACATCCTGCTCGACGCCGCCTTCCGCGGCCGCCTCGGCGACTTCGGCCTCGCCCGCATCGTTGTCGGCCTCGACAAGAACTCCTACACCGACGTCGGCGTCGCCGGGACGTGGGGATTCATCGCGCCGGAGTACTCCGTCAGCCATAAGGCCACCCGCAAGACGGACGTCTACGCCTTCGGTGTGCTGGTGCTCGAGATCGTCACCGGTAGACGAGCTCTCTGCAAGTTCCAGGAGACGTTCCAGCTGCTCGTCGATTGGGTGTGGAGGCTTCACCGGGAAGGGAGGCTGCTTGACGCCGTCGACAATGGCCTCGCTTCTTCTTCTTCTTCTACCGAAGAGTTTGATGCAGACGATGCCACTAGGTTGCTGCTGCTTGGGTTGGCATGCAGCAACCCGAACCCGTCGGACCGGCCGAGCATGACGGAGGTGGTGCAGGTGGTCGCCAGGTCCGCGCCGCCGCCGGATGTGCCACTCGTGAAGCCGGCGTTCGTGTGGCCGCCGGAAGGTGGGGTGGAGGTGGACTCTGATGACGTTGACTCGACGGCGAGCGGTGTTGATGCGAGCGTGTGTCAATGGGAGGAAGAGGAGACGTCGAGCAGCGATGCCCTTGCGGCGAGAGTTTCATCAAATGTCACGAGGCCGAGCAACGCGTGGGTCCTTGTTTAATTCCTTAATTAATCAGTTCAGCTCAGTTATGTTAATAAGGGTACGTAGCTAGCAGATGTGTATTCTTTTTAATTTTTGCATATCGATTAACCAATATCTCATACATGTATGCTGTAATGTCAGTATCTATTAAATTCAGAGAATAGTCAATCTTTCTGATTTTCACTATAAAAACATTGATCAAGGAAATGAAAGATAGTTTGATTTTATCATCACATTGATTTTGATTTGAATCAAGTGTCACGATAGCAAGGACAATGTCACGGACGTGGGCCGGTCGAGTGGGCTGTTACGTTGGGGTGACAGATGGGCCTGTTTGAGGCTCAGCGTAGGCTAGTGTGACACTTAGAAATTAAGGAAGCAAGCAACAGCCGTATAGGGTGTTAGAAAACAATATACAACTGAGCAGAACAGTAACATTTGGATCTTCTCTCTTCCAAGCTAGTTGAAAGTTCATCTAAACTCAATAATGCTTAGAGTCATATAAGCATGATTTAAGTTTGTAAGTTTTAAAGAGTTTCTCCTCAAAGCCAAGGGGACCACCTTTTGTTCCAAAATCATAAGTCAGTTCAATCATGTCTTTTTACAATGCATGCATGCAACCGTTTGTTGTCGAGGTGATGGTGACGAGTAGTGGATGTATGCGTTAGTACGATTCATGTTTAGGAGTATCATGTAAACTCGAGCTTCAAAAGGTATGAAGCAAATTTCACACTCCAGCGAGTCGTGGTTAATGGAGTAGGTCATCTTGGTCGTCTTGTCGGTAACCGCACTGCATCCCACTGCAGGTCCGTGAAGGGGCCTCGACGCCTTCTTCGCCTACCTCGGTCTCGTCTTATTTAAAATGATGCGGTGTAATGTCTAGGATTATCATGTAAACTCGAGCTTCAAAATGCGAAAGCAAATGCTACGATCGAGCGAGCCGTGGTCGATGAAATCTTGATTATTCACTCGTCATTTCTATACTAGTGTTCAAAGCATCTTTTTGCAAGATAATACAAGTATTTGTCGAGTAACAATGAAACATCATGTATTCAAGCAAGTATACGGTAGAAAGCTTTGAAAGTTTACGTATTTTTACCTATCAATGCGGACAAGCTTTACACCATCTTCGACGAAGATATCCTGAGCATTTATGGTAACATGGAAGAAAGAGCCTATCACAAGGACGACAAAGATAACGGCGAGAATGGGACGAAGTTGGAGGATGAGAAGACCATGGGGCTACAAGGGTATTGACCTACTATTTTTAAATTTTCTTGGAAAAAAGACAAAAATCCGCCCCTTTCTCCTCCCTCCCAAGCGTGGGATAACTGAGAACAATGGGTGATGAGGATATTTATGGATATTTATCGGTGACGGGCTTACATATAGGAGCTAGAGCAAAGATAACGTTTGTTATCTTTGTATGTTATTTTGTCGGGCTTTTTATTGTGCTCGTCACCGATAATTGTCATCCGTAATGGGTCTGAGTTTTATGCACATTTAAAATGTGATGACGGCCTCCTTTTAGATCCATTTGAGATGATTTCGTTATGACGGCCCGTAAATCTCAGGCATGTGATGACCTGTCACAAAGAAACTAGTGTGTGTGCACATATGTTGTGTAATAAAAAATCACATTTCAAAGCAAGTATTTTCACAAAATATTATTTTATAGATATTATGAGTGTATTATAGGATAAAAATAATGATCAAAGTTTATATTTAATATGTTTTTAAAAATAAAGTATGCCCTATAAAAAAATCTATTGAAAGGTAGTAATTTATAGTTTATAATTTAAAAAATCATGTATTTTTCATAAATCTAAAATAAATTATATATATATGGTTAATTATTTTTTTAGTAGTAGATGATGTATTGTTTGACAGTGAGATATCTATAGTAACTTCATAAATTATAGTTTTTAAAGCTGCTTATATATTGAAGATGGAGTTGCTGATCGAAAGGCGACGATGTCCATAAACTCGTTGTCAACCGCTCCAGCGGCGCCGGTCGTCAAAGCGCTTTACCCTGTGCGACGAATGGAAGCCGCACGTCGCTGCTGCCATCGTAGTGGCTTGTTGCACTAGTCGGCGACATGGGTGAGGATGGAGTGGACAATCATCAGAAACGGACGCGGGACTAATCTGCACTAAACAAACGACCGATGAAGAAATATTGTGTTTATTCGTCACATTTGAGCATGACCCACGACAGATATCAATGCAAAGTCTTCATGTTTCGATCAATATGACCGAGCTCTACCTTGAATTTTGGTGTTTGATTTACTGATAACATTTTGATAAGTGTCTGGTGAAAGGAATCCTAATTGGCGCAACTGTGCCGCCAATGCAATGCGCAAACGATCGTGCGACGTCTTAGGTTTAGAGTTAGGTTTTTTTTTTGCTGGGAAGAAGAAAGTGGGGGATCGAGCTTAGAGGAATTGCCTGGGAGGCGGCAAACCAGTGGTAGACAACAGCGGCCGGTGGTCCGGTGATGGTGGTGGAGACAAAACGAGGCGAAGGAAAGGGGGAGAAGGCCAGGCGGGCAGAGGCGCACTAGCATGTTGACGCCTTTCAGCGCAGCAAGGCCAGTGCAACGGCTTGGTTCGAGGGTGATGGTGGAAAAAGAGCTAACCTAGAAGGGGTGACAATAGAGAAAGAGCTATTCTAGATGGGGTGGCGCTGGAGAAGAAGGGGCTCATCGGAGGGTTGTCGTTCTCGCTCAACTGTGTCCTCTCTTCTCCATCGGAGGAGTTCGACGAAGGGAGAAGGAGGAGGCGTCGCGGCTTCCATCGCTAGATGGGGGCAGTGGAGAGTTGTCATCGTCGGAGAGGGGCCGCTATCATCGTCGCTCTGCAAGTGGAGAGTAGGAAAGAGAGAAGAGATAAAGTAGAGAGTAGAGAGGGAGCAGCTTGAGGGTAAGAGCGCTGGTGGGGAGAGAGACGAGGGGGAGGATGGGCGTATTATGTCGGATAGCAATCTCTATCTCAGCTTGAAACAATTTAATGGTGAAATTTGAGTAATGTGAAGTATCTTTTTTTAAAAAAACTAAATAATCATCTACTCCTATTTTAATTATCAATTCTTTTTGCTAGTTGTGCAGTTGTTTGGTTTGTTGCCTAATACCCCTTCCAAATTTAATTTGGTAAGGTGTGTAAAGTATGTCTGATTTGTTGTCATTGTCAACTTGTTTGCTCATCATCTCACTTCCGGACAAGGACGGACGTTGTATTAGTAGACACTAATCTATAACTATTTATAAAGCAAGTAGTGTTTTAACTCAAATTTTGTTCTGTTTGACTATTTTGCGAAAAACCCCTTGAGTTTTTCGAAATTAACTCTGATCCGTCGACTATTTTTTTAAAAAATAATTATACGTATGATAGAGCTTATCTTAACTACTTAAAAATCTTTAATTTTTCGATCATCAAATCATTTTTCGTCCAAATCTATAAAATTTTCGATCCGTATAACCTCTCGCTCCATTGTTGCCTCGCTTTCCTCACCTCAGCAAGCGAGCCCGACTCACACCTCTCCTGCCTCGTCGTGCATTGCCCCGAGCGGCGGCGAGCACACGTTACACGTGTGAGCTAGCGCGCAGTCCAAGTGGTACACAAAGTTGAAGACACCATTGCTTTCAAAGTTATATATCTATATCTATATCTATAACTATCTATAAAACAAATAGTATTTTCATCCAAATTTTGTTTTGTCTGGCTATTTTGTAGAAAACCCCTTGAGTTTTTCTGAAATTAACCCACAGTCTGTCTGACTATTTTAAAAAAACCAGTTATACGTACAATAGAGCTTATCTTAACTACTTAAAAAATCTATAACTTTTCGATCATCAAATCGTTTTTTCGTCCAAACCTATAAAACTTCCGATCCGTATAACCTCTCGCTCCATTGTTGTCTCGCTTTCCTCACCTCCAGCAGGTGAGCCCGACTCACGCGCCTCCTGCCTCGCCATGCATTGCCCTGAGCGATGGCCAAGCACACGCTGCACGCGTGAGCTAGCGCGCAGGTCCAGTGGTACACAAAGTTGAAGACACTCTTGCTTTCAAAGTTATATATATGTATATATATAACTATCTATAAAGCAAGTAGTGTTTCTATCCAAAATTTTCGTCCATCTTATTGTTTTGCAGAAAACCCCTTGAGTGTTTATGAAATTAACCCATGGTCTCAATGCTGAAAACAAAGGAGGGTTTGGATGAAAAAAGACCTCTGCGTTCCTCTCTTCCGTCCCCATCCACGTCGCGCCCGTGCCACGTCTCGCGCGCCCCTTCCTCCCGTCACCGCTCGAAGCTCCGCGCCACCGCCCGGACCTTCGCTCTCGCTGCTTCCCTCTCGCATCGTCGTCCCGTTACAACGCACGAGCATTTTGCTAGTACTGCAAAAGTGCATTCCAAAGAATTGACTAAGTCTCTGTTTGTTCCAGCGGCTAAAATTTTAGTCTTTGTCACATCAAATGTTTAGATGTTATTTTAGAGTATTAAATATAACTATTTACAAAACCCTTTATAATCGATGGCTAATTCGCGAGACGAATCTAATGAGCCTAATTACACGATGATTTAACGATGTAATACTACAATAAACATTTGCTAATCGTTGCTTAATTAGGCTTAATAAATTCGTCTCACGAATTAGCCACCGATTCTATAATTATTTTTATAATTAATTCTCCTTTGAATTAATATCGTCTCTCTATCCAAACACCCTTTAAAGTAAACAATGAAGACGACATAGGAAACTCATATCCTTATCATTTCAGATATGAGCAAGAACCATATCGGGTACTACTGTATCTACGATAACGGGCAAGTCTTTTCTGCACCTAGGTGCAGCCGCACCTAGGCTGAACACCACACGATGTGCTTTAAGATTAGCACGTACACAATACTCAGTTGTAGTATTTCATCTGCTATCCCCTTTACCTCCATTTACTTCAGGTGACATTGAAATACATAAGGTGAGTCCCACCGTATAACAGATCAGTCTCACTCACATGCTACACCGTATTGGAAACTGCCTTATCACATCTCGAACTGATAAGAAGATTGATTTCATTTTAAATCATATTATTATTTGATAAAATTAAAAATATGATTATGTTTTGTTTGTGGTCAAACATTAATAATACATTAGAAATTTTAACAACAACATATTAATCTTATCTTATTAAAATTTGATAATATGGTTAATTTGTCAAAATTTTGACATTATCAAATTTTGAAAAAAATATTTCAACAGTAATCTGAACAACCCTCTATTCTTCCATACTATCCCAGTTATCACAACTATCTCTTTTTCACTCTTTCATATGTATACTCCTTATAAAAAATCTCAGTTTCATAACTATCTCTTTTTCACTCTTTCGTATGTATATTTCTTATAAAATAGAGTAGTAATAGAGTAGTGGTGCTAGTGGATCTCTCATCGCTCCATCTCAACTTTCAACTTTTTTAAAGAAAAAATATCATGTAAGATTAAAGGAGGATCCACCAACTGCTCGTACCAACTTTCTATTTTTTCTATGAAGAAAAAAATACTGTGAACCCCGTATGTCAGAACAATTAAAAGAGATGACAATAACAAACTAATGATAATTTTTTTAGTTAAAATACCGTTGCGACGCACAAATTCATCCAAAGGAACTTTCTTATTCAATCCTCTTTTAATCACACCTTTTTCTACTGTTCTTTCGCCAACTCAAGCCAGTGTTATTCATCCAACAAATTTCATTGGCATGCGGCAACCGGATGAATCTTCACCAAGATCACTAGTGTGGACGAGGTAGGGGAACGCGTCGAGACTTCTTCAACAATCTCGCCGACAAGTGTGATGGGATTCTCTTCAGGATTCGACGACTTCACCATCAACTTCTTCGACGACTCCTCCTTCGACTCGGACTCAGACCAGTCGGAAGGATAGACCCACTCGGCGACGTTCGGGCTCCCCAATGGCGCCGAGATCTACAACAACGTCTTGAAGGCCAAGATGCGATCTACCTTCTCCGACAACGGACTTCACTCGGCACCATTCGGATTACCGAATACCGCCGAGATCTGCGCCAATCTTCTCGCCTCCCCGACGGAAGCGATCTATTCGACGAAGACCTCTCGGTGCCGTTTGGGTTACCAAATGCCGCCGAGATCTACAACAAACTTCTCTCCCGAGTCGGCGGTGACCCACTCGGAGGAGTCCACACCCCAAGTTCTGACTCGGACTGGAACGATCCAGATCCGGGTTACCCAGGATCAAGGGAGGTTGCCGTCATCCTCCCGTCACTCGGCTCCTGGTCATCTTCGGAGCTCAATGGATACCTCAGCTCCGTCGGCTTCGACAACCTCTACGGCATCCCTTCGATGAAGCCAACAACTCCGACCGCCGCATGGACTATGAGCCGAAGTGCTGACGTCCTCATGGCCGAGCCGGACGAGTCCGACTCAGCCATGGCCGAAGGCTTGCCGAAGAAGAGCGAGCAAGGGTGGAGCTCGAGCGCAAGACAGCCGAAGATGAAAAACAACGCAAGGACGAGGGCGACAAGAGGAAGCGGGATCTACGTGCGGCGGACGATCCGCCCAGGAGGCCATACTCCAAACACGGGTTCGCAACACCAACATCTTCCAGACGCCACAGCAGAACGCCGTCGCCGCACTCACGCTCTTGGACACCGTCATGGAGACGGCTCCGGCCAACGTGACTCCGATACTTGACAAGATCAAGACCATCGCTCGCCGCCACGGCTAACGGCCATCCCACCACTTGGCGCGAAGGCCGACCGAATCTCGTGGCCGAAACGCCGGACAAAAGCCGGCTTTCACTTCTAAAGTCGGGAGACTATAGGAGGCTCGAGCCGGCTCGGTCGACGACCAGGCCAAAAGGCCCACCTCGCGAGTCCACGCTGAAATACCAGGAGCAGACGGCCGACTCCCGCGACAAACGACTCGGACGTCCACCCGTCCACCACCGAGTCCGCCGCAAGTTCCGGCTACCCAACCAGCCAACCGAAGACCCCGCCGAGTGATCTGCGGGAAGTCCTCGATCGCCGCTACAGAGCGTGACCGACGCACTCGGGAAGATCGGAGGGGATCACCCGATAGCGGCGACGACGGAGTACCGGCCTTCACTCGGGAACTTCGCCGAGTGCACGCCGAGCGGCTTCAAGCCTACGGGGATTGAAAGGTATGATGGCAAGACCGACCACCGAATCTTGGCTAACCGTGTATACCCTTGCCATCCGAGCTGCAGGTGGCGACAACAAAGCCATGGCCAATTACTTGCCCGTGGCCCTCGCAAACTCAGCCAGAAATTGGCTCACGAGCCTGCCAAGAGGCTCAATCGGCTCATGGAGCGAGCCGGGATCATTTCATCGCCAACTTCCAAGGTACCTTTGAGAGGCCCGACACACACTTCGACCTTTACAACGTCATCCGAAGCGGACGAGCCCCTGAAGGATTATATTCGTCGTTTCTCCGAGAAGCGCAACAAGATCCCGAACATCACCGATGACATCATCATCGCCGCCTTCCGAAGGAGTCCGTGATGAGCCGCGATCGGCAAGTTCGGACGCAAACCACCGAAGACGGTGAAGCAAATGTTCGAGACGGCGAACTCATACGCCAAATTCAATGACGCCATTAAAGCCGCCCGCCAAGACCGGCCCGACGAAGGGAGGACAAGCAAGCGAGAGGAAGCCGAAATCCTAAGAAGGATGGCGGCAACAACGGCAACCAAGGCCGAAAGATCGCAAGCGTCGATCGAAGACACAGTGGCCGCAACCTCCAACGATCAACGCCGTCCCGAGTCGCCGCCTACGACGCCATCATGAACTCCCGGTGCACTCACCACCCGAATCATAAGCACGCGGCGAAGGACTGTTTTATCTACAAGCGGTTCGCCGAACAATACGCGGCGCACTCAACAAGAAGCCGGTGACGAGGCTGGCCCGTCGGCGCCAAAAGAACAACGCGGTTGAAAATACCGAACCTTTCCAAGACCCAGGGGGAGCTCAACCACATCTTCGGAGGTCCGCTAGCCTATGAGTCCAAGAGGAAACGAGTAAGCTCCGGCGAGGAGGTCAATGCGGCTCAACCCAAAGTCCCTCGATATCTGCGATGGTCGGAAGTGGCTATCACCTTTGACCGCTCGGATCATCCCGACCGAGTGGTCCACCGGCGCTATCCACTCGTCCCGGACCCCGTGGTCCGCAACATCGAGCTTAAGCGCGTCCTCATCGATGGGGCAGCACCCTCAACATCCTATTTGCTAAGACCATGGATGAGATGCGGATCCCCAGGGCCGAACTAAAGGCAAGCTCGGCCCCTTCCACGGAGTCATCCAGGGCTATCTTCAACACCACTCGGGCATATCTCCCTCCCGGTCACCTTCGGAGCCCGAGAGAACTTCCGAACGGAGAACGTCACCTTTTGAGGTGGCCGACTTCGAAACAGCATATCACGCCATCATCGGAAGGCCTGCGCTTGCCAAGTTTATGGCAATCCCTCACTACACCTATCTTTGCATGAAGATGCGGGTCCCAACGGCGTCATCACTCTTCGCGCGACGTGAAGCAAGCCTTCACCTGCGATAAGGAGAGCTGCGACATGGCCCAATCTCGCGAGAGATTACGTGGCCAACAAGAAGTCCGATTGGCTGCATCGACTTCGGCGAGGGCGAAGTCCCGCGAAGAAGATAGCCAAATCGGGATCCGGCGACGCCAAGACCAAGAAGATCTCCCTTGATCCGTCGGATCCCTCGAAACCGCCTGTAATCGGCGCCGACCTAGATCCCAAATAGGAAAGCGCGCTCGTCACCTTCCTCCAAAATAATAAAGATGTTTTTGCTTGGAAACCATCGATATGCCCGAATTCCTAGGGAGGTGATCGAGCACTCTTTGAACGTCAAAGATGACGCTAAACCGATAAAACAACGATTACGCAGATTCGCACGGGATCGAAAAGACGCTATCAAAGAAGAACTCACAAAGCTCTTGGCTGCGGCTTCATTAAAGAAGTCCTTCATCCCAAGCTGGTTAGCCAACCAGTCGGTCCGCAAGAAGACGGGCGGTGGCGCATGTGCGTTGATTACACCGACCTCAATAAAGCCTGCCCCAAAGATCCATTCGGGCTACCTCGTATCGACCAAGTCGTCGACTACACATGCATGTGCCAACTCTTGAGTTTTCTAGGATTACTCGGGCTACCACCGAGATCGCTTAAAAGAATCCATTGCTGAAGACGTCGTTCATCACGCCGTTCGAGGCCTCTGCTACATCACCATGCCTTTTGGCTTGAAGAACGCTGGAGCCACATACCAACGCATGATCCAAAGATGTTTTCGACGCAGATCGGCAAGAACGTTGAAGCTTATGTCGACGATGTTGTCATCAAGACCAAGCAGAAAGAAGACCTGATCGCCGATTTAGAAGAAACCTTTGCGAACATCCGGGCCTTCGAATGAAGTTAAACCCGGAGAAGTGCACTTTCGGCGTTCCATCGAAAACCGCTCGGCTTTATGGTGTCACATCGCGGCATTGAAGCAAATCCAGAGAAGATCAACGCCATCTTAAACATGAAGCCCCGAGTAACCGGAAAGACGTCCGGAAGCTCACTTGCATGGCGCACTAAGCCGTTTCATATCCCGACTCGGCGAACGAGGCATGCCCTTCTTCGAGACTACTAAAGAAGACGGCACTTCCGGTGGACCACGAAGCCAACAAGGCCTTTGAAGATTTCAAAAATTTCCTTACCACGCCGCCGTCCGGCCTCGCCTCGGCCCGGAACCTCTGCTGGCATGACGTCTCGGCCACTCACCAAGTGGTCGACGGTCCTTGTGGTCGAACGCGAAGAAGAAGGATGGGCCCGGAAGATTCAAAGGCCAATCTACTTTGTCGAAGTATTGGCGGGAGCCAAAATCTGCTACCCTCGGTACAAAAATTACTCTATGGTGTTCTAATAACCGCGAGGAAATTGGCACACTATTTTCGGGTCACTCGGTCACCGTCGTCACCTCTTTCCCACTCGGCGACGTCATCCACAACCGCGAGGCAACCGGCGCATCGCCAAGTGGGCCCTAGAAGCGATGCCACTTGGACCGACCTTTAAGGCAAGGACGTCCATAAAGTCACAAGCCTTAGCGGACTTCCTGGCCGAGTGGACCGAAGCAAGAAAACGTGCCTCGGGAAGACCTCCATCTTGGACCATGCACTTCGACGGATCCAAGAGGATCACCGGCTTGGGAGCGGGAGTTGTGCCGATCTCCCGACGGGAACGGCTAAGATATGTCCTTCACCTCCACTTCTCCGCCTCACACAACGTTGCCGAGTACGAAGCTCTTCTACATGGACTGCGCCGCAGTCTCACTCGAGATACGTCGGCTTATTGTGAAAGGCGACTCTCGGTGGTCGTCAATCAAGTGATGAAAGGCGGGTCTGCCTAAACGACACTATGGAGGCCTACGGCAAGAGGTCCGCAAGCTTGAAGACAAGTTTGACGGGCTCGAACTCTCACATGTCCTGAGACATAACAACGAAGCCGCCGATGAGCGCAGGTTCGGATCTAAGCGCGAAGCCGCCCCAACGACGTCTTTGTCGAACATCTCTACGAACCAACCATCACGGCAAAGACAACCCTCACCGAGCAAACCACGAACGAAGTCGCCATGACCGATGCCGCGGAGGACGCCGCTCATCAAATTCTTAACCCAGAAGAGGCTGGGATGGCCGGGATGAAGCGAACGCGTCCGGCGTCGTTGCCAAGCATACGTCATGGTTGACTCCGATCTATACAAGAGAAGCCCCTCCGGAATTTTAATGAGGTGCATCTCACCCGAAGAAGGAAACATTTGCTTCAAGACATCCACTCGGGCATATGCGGAAGCCACGCGCAGCACGCACTCTAGTCGGCAAAGCTTACGAGCAAGGTTTCTTCGGCTTACCGCGGTCTCCGACGCGGATAAAGTCGTACGAACTGCGAAGGCGCGTTTTCGCCGACAAAGCCATGTCCCGCCCAAGAGCTTCAAACAATCCCACTCTCCGGCCGTTCGCGGTATGGGGGTGGACATGGTTGGCCCTTTCAAAAGGCTCCGGGAGGATTCACACACCTCTTCGTCGCAATCGACAAGTTCTCCAAGTGGATTGAAGCCAAGCCGGTCGCCACAATTACTGGCGACAAAGCACGAGACTTTTTCTCAACATCGTGCACCGCTTCGGCGTCCCAAACAGAATCATAACCGACAATGGACTCAATTCACGAGAGGCATCTTCAAGGAATTCTGCGAAGACTTCGGGATCAAGATCGCTACGCATCGGTAGCTCACCCCAAAAGCAACGGACAAGTCGAGCGGGCCAACGGCATGGTCCTCCAAGGCATCAAAGCCGCGTTTTCGACCGCCTAAATCCTTACGCCGGCAAGTGGGTCCAAGAACTTCCCCGGTTTTATGGTCATGCGAACCACACCCGGTCGGGCTACCGGTCAAACTCCTTTCTTTTTGGTCTATGGCGCGAAGCCATGTTGCCAAACGAGATGGAGTATGAGTCCCTCCGGGTCCGCAGCTTCAACGATGAACGCTACGACCCTGACCGAGTGGATGACCTCACCCGATTGGAAGAGGCCCGCGAGGCGCCCTCATCCGTCGGCCAAATACCTTCAAGGGCTTAGAAGATACCACGGTCGCAACGTGCGAGCACGAGCTTTCATTGTTGGCGACTGGTCCTACGCAAGATCCGGACCACCAAAGACCGACACAAGTTATCTCCCTTATGGGAAGGACCATACATAATCGCTGAAGTGACTCGGCCAGTGCATACCGGCTAAAGCGTGAAGACGGGTCTATGGTGGAGAACTCTGGAACATCGAGCATCTTCGACGATTTTATGCCTAATTTGGCTAAGGCCTCATGTTCTCCTTGACTGCCAACCTCAAGCAAGATGACTTCTTGAGTTAGCAGTCGGGGGCTGTACACATATCAATAAAGCTCAAGTTTTCCTCATCAACTTTTGTGCATAATTTGGTTTATCATTGTTTAATGTCCTTTGACTCGAGCTCGGTGTCTAAGGACGAGAGTTTTCCGATGACCTAATCGAGCCTAGGCTTGATGACAAATGACGAAAACTACTTAAGAAATTTCACGCAAAAGCTCGAATCAAGGCATTGACATAAATAAACTAAAAATATCACAAGTTTTTACATCGAATGTTACACATATGCGACATTTACAAGACAAAGTCAGAAAGACAAATCAAATCTTGAAATTGTTCACTACATCGAGAGATATTTTCTTCGCCGCCTCCTGTGCCTCACTTAGCATGTCCAAGGCCTGCTCGTCCGTCGTCCCGTCAGCAAAGCCTTCCCCGACTGAATGGATATCCACTCGGGGGTAAAGGGACTTGGTCTGAGCAAGAGCCAGACCGGCCCCCATGCTGGTTGCTTCAGTGATGTTGGCCAGGTATCGGTCGGGAGCCAGCCGCAGCTTGTCGAATATCTCGATCGGCTCCAGCGAGCTGGTCCCAACTCCTTGATCGAACAAGGACAACAAGATCGGCATGGTGGCGTTGGCGACCTCTTCCCGCATCTCGTCGCTGGATTTGATCCGCCCAAGCAGAACGTCGTATTGGGCACGGGTCTTTATCTTGTAAGCTGCCAAAAGTCCCGGATCATTCAAAGTACTCGGGAATCAAGCAGTACAGGAAATTTGGCTTCAAAAAAGATTACCTTCAAACTCGGCCTCCATCTCGGCCTTGTCAAGGTTGACCGCTTCCAGCTGGACTTGAAGCGAGTGGACCTCCGAAGAATTTTCTACAACGAAAGAAGATCGTCAACAGCCAAGATCAACATGAGAATCATGATGAAGCTGGGAGAGGCGGGCTTACTCCCGATTGATCCGCGGAGGTCCAGGTTCGCTTCTCGGAGCTCCGCAATCTCCCTCCTTAAAGCCGCCTCTCTTGACGCGGCCTCCTCCCGAGTGGCCTTCAGCTGTCGCTGAACGTCCTCCAAGGAGTTTAAGTGGGGGACTAGCTTCTCCAGCGCTTCAGATTTTGCCATAGAGCGGCAATACTCCTTCTGCGCACGAAGGCAGAGGAGTGATCGACTGAAAGGTAATGATGATATAATTTAAGAGAGAGACGAAGGCTTACGTTGAGCAGCCGGGTCGCCTCGTTCAAGCTCAACTGCAATCCTAGACGAGAAAAGTTTGTACATCCGGATCTTCAGGATCTCGTACTTGAGTGGATCTGGATCTTCCCGATTGGGGTCCGTCCCGCCTTCATACTCGAAGGCCGGCTTCGAACGTTCCTTGATCGGCGCCAGTCGGCACCGGATGAAGTGCCGAGTGATTTGTTCCCCGCGAAGACCCCTCTGCTTCATCGCCAGGATCTTCGCAAGTAGCTCGTTGGCCTCGACCCAATCTTGGGCTACCGGGACGGTGCTCCAAGATGGCTTGGGGACAGGGGGAAGACCGACGAAGGGCAGGCAGGTGGTTCGAGGTTGCGATGTAGAACCGGCCGCGTGTGCCATCCCTTGTTGGAAGACTTCAAAGGGAGAGAAAAGTAATCTTTGCGGAGAGATCCGCGAAGGCTGGAAACCTTCCCGCCAACGACGCAAGGTTGATCTTTGTTCGGATGCGGCTTGAGATAGAACATGCGCCGGAAGAGTTGGAAGTGGGGGAGAATGCCAAGGAAGGCTTCACACACATGAATGAAGAGAGCTATGTGAAGCATTGAGTTGGGGTTCAGATGATAGAGATGAAGCCCATAGTAATCAAGAAGCCCCGGAAGAACTCGGAGGTAGGAAGGCTGAACCCGTAATAGAAAAAGGAAGTGAAAACGACGAGCTCACCGGTGTTTGGGGTCGGGAAGTCCTCCCCCGCCGCCGGGCGCCATCCCACAAGTTTCTTTGGCGGAAGCACGCCGTGCTTCACCATCTCCTTGAGGGTGGATTCCCTCACGTCCGAGGCGGCCCATTGGTCGAACGAAATCCTCTTTTCCTCCGCCATGAGAGTGGAGTTGGTGGGAAGTGGATCTGGTTGGAAAAGGTCGGATTTTGGCAAAGAACGTGGGAGATTTGGTGCGAAGTGGTTGTCACAAAAGCGAGTTCCTAGATGGATGGATTGGGGAGCGCGCGAGTCTAGGGTTCCCGCAATGAACCGGTGAACAGTCTTTGCGAAAAGGGAATCTTTTGAAGACGAAGAGGCGGGGATGACCTCGCATCTTTATAGAAAGATTTGAGGGTTGCGTTAGGTTTTCGGTAATTGGGCCGAGCCCATAGGAAAATTTACGGCCCAGCTAAGGTGTGGCCTGACGCGTGTCCTTAGGGACTTAAGCGGATGAGCTTAAGCAGATTTGCTCTGGCAATATGCGCGTGTCCGAGTGCCCTGTACCTTTGAAAATCCTTCCATACCGCGGTTTGCTTGACTTCATCAGAAGCTGACACGATGCAACTTGGAAGGTGACCAACAGTTAAGTTTTTATAGCTGCCTTGATGACAAGGGCTGTTTGGTTTTTTGGCATTTGATTAAGTAATTTTATCAATGCCTATTTATTTTTCCACCTTGGTGAAGATCTTTATAGATTGAGACCAGTATTATGGCAAAAGCTATTTAATAATTTGGTCATATCTTTCATATGATTGAAAAAACTTGTTTTCCCATGAGGGACGATTGAAATATTTGTTTCGGGATGACTCGGGCATATCCACTCGGATGAGCATGAGTTCACCGAGTGCTTTTTACCCATATGGGTTGATTGAATTATTTGTTCTTAGACGACTCGGGCAAAATCACTCGGATAAGTATGAACTTGCCGAGTAATGAGATTTCTATGATTGCTTTAGCATGAATTATGCATTTACATGAAGATGATCTTTTATAAGTTCTTGACTATATGCTTAGCCTATTTTTGACTAACCACATAGTCGGGGGCTACACCTAATTAGGTGCATCAGGAGATGCACCTAGATATTTATTTTTGAGAAATTTTTCCAGCCCTTCACAGTCTTTGGAGCCACTTGGGAAGATTCAGGCAGAGATGATGGAATCACTCGGCGCCAAAAGTACTCGGTCAAAGAAGTTTTTTGGTTGAGTGCTGCTTTGGTTTGAAGCTGAGTTGTCTCGTCGACTGAAAAGGACTCGGGGGCTACTGTAGAGATTGTGGCAATCGGGTATCTACATGGCAAGCTTATCCGACTGGAGGTAGGGATAGATTGCACCTGCCATATCTGTAAGCCGAACTTGACTTGGGTGTTACGATTGCCGATAGAGATAAGACAATCGGCCTATAGTTACGGTTTGGTAAGATTGAGGAAACTAACTTAGAATAAGATAGGGTTTCCGATCTGTAAGCCCTCCTCCCAAGACTATATAAGAGGGGTAAGGGACGTCCCTTGAGGGATATCCTATGTTAGATTAGCTTTGAAGCTTTGAGCCTTTAGATCACGAGATCAATAAAGACACTCGGCGGATCGAATCCACCGAAACAGGAGTAGGGTATTACCTCTTGAGAGGGTCTGAACCTGTCTAAATCTTCTTCTTCTTCTAACCCATCGTGCTTGACGATCTTGATTGCGACCCCAGAAATCATATTGCCGAAACCAAGTTTCGACAACTAGTGAGCGTAGTTTTAATGGCCAAATATTTGTCTGCTTGGTTTCGGTCAGTGGCCGTTTCCTCTCTTTCTTTCCCTCCTCCGGAATGTTGCAAATTATCTCTTCCATCTCTTCCTCAGTTCTTAGTTTTGTTTTAGAAGATTTCTTTGTACTACTTTTTTTTACCAAAGTTTTGTTTTAGAAGATATCTTCCGGAATGGCCGCAGCAATTACGAAATGCTCCGCCTCGGCACCCTGATGCTCCTAGGCAGCCGAGCCCCGCCGGAGTTGGCAGCGGCGACGCCGGAGATCGCGTGGCCGCCGACGCTGCATACGAACAAAGGGAGAGATGACGGGATAAGAAGAAAACAAATTTTTAAGTAGGACCCATTTGTCAAAAGTATTCATGTCAACGGACACATCGCGAAGAGATGTGACAATCTTGAACCAAAATAACACACTGTAACCAGTCATGAGATTTTGAGAACTTTGAGACAGATGAAGGGCACGTATTAGCAGATACTAGTAATACTGAATTTACAAAACTAAATAAAGACGGCATATTAACCTCATCATAGAGCAGTAATACTGTTACTGTCTCAGCGATGACTTACATGCAATACAAGCTGGCAACACGAGTAGAGTTAATTAACCCAAACGCGACACATATATCTTCTTGGACTAGCGTTCGACACGCAGAAACCAACCATGCATGCATCTTGACCAACCTCAGTTTGGACATGCAGTAATTCAGTCCACCTCCTCCATCTTGCTCTCCTCGGCGGCGGCGTCATCGAGCGCGGGCATGTCGGCGTCGTCGTCGCCCGCGGCAGAGGCGTCGTCGTCGATGTTAAGGCCGAGCTTGAGCATGCGGTGGATCCTTGCGGCGAAGGTGTTGGGGTCGTCGAGGCTGAAGCCGGAGGTGAGCAGCGCCGTCTCGAAGAGGAGGAGGACGAGGTCCTTGACGGACTTGTCGTTGGGGTCGGCGCCGGCGCGCTTCCGGAGCTCCTCCATGATCCCGTTCTCCGGGTTGATCTCCATCGTCTTCTTGCTCGACATGTACGCGCCCATGCTGCTGTCACGCAGCGCCTGCGCCTTCATGATCCGCTCCATGTTCGCCGTCCACCCGTACTCGCCGGTAACGAGGCAGCACGGCGAGTCCACGATCCGGTCGGAGACGACCACCTTCTCCACGCGATCCCCCAGGATGTCCTTGATCACCTTACAGAGCGGCTCGAACGACTTCTTCCTCTCCTCGCGCCGCCGCTTCTCCTCCTCGGAGTCTTCGTCCAGCTTCAGCCCTTCCTTGGTGGCGGACACCAGCTTCTTGCCGTCGTACTCCTTGAGCTGCCCGACGGCGTACTCGTCGATGGCGTCCACCATGAACAGCACCTCGTACCCCTTCTTCTTCAGCTTCTCCAGGAACGGCGAGTTCTCCACGGCCTTGCGGCTCTCGCCGGTGATGTAGTAGATGTCCTTCTGCCCCTCCTTCATCCGGGTCACGTAGTCCTTGAGGCTGGTGAGCTCGTCGCCGGACTTGGTGGAGTGGTACTGGAGCAGGTCGGCGAGCTTGGCGCGGTTCTGCGAGTCCTCATGGATGCCCAGCTTGAGGTTCTTGGAGAAGGCCTCGTAGAACTTGGTGTAATCCTCCTTGTTCTCGGCGATCTCGAAGAACATCTCAATGCATTTCTTGACGAGGTTCTTGCGGATCACCTTAAGGATCTTGTTCTGCTGCAGCATCTCCCGGGAGATGTTGAGCGGGAGGTCGTCGGAGTCGACGACGCCCTTGACGAAGCCGAGCCACTCCGGGATGAGCTCCTCGCAGTTGTCCATGATGAAGACGCGGCGCACGTAGAGCTTGATGTTGTTCATCTTCTTGCGGGTGTCGAACAGGTCGAAGGGGGCGCGGCGTGGGACGAAGAGGATGGCCTTGAACTCCAGCTGGCCCTCGACGGAGAAGTGCTTCACGGCGAGGTGGTCCTCCCAGTCGTTGGTGAGGCTCTTGTAGAAGGACGCGTACTCCTCCCGGCTGATCTCCTCCGGCTTCCGGAGCCAGATCGGCTTCTGCTTGTTGATCTGCACCCACTCATGGCTCACCTCCTTCACCTTCTTCTTCTTCTTTTTATCTTTCTTGGAGGAGGAGGAGGAGCCCTCGTCGTCGTCGTCGACCTCCTCGATGTCGCCTTCCTTCTCCTTGCCTTTGGATTCGTCCATGTCCTCTTCGTCGTCGCTGATCTCCTTCTCGGTGGTCTTCTCGGTCCAGAGGTAGATGGGGTAGCTGATGAATTCGGAGTGCTTCCTGACGAGGTCCTTGAGGCGGCGCTCCTCAAGGTACTCGAGCTGGTCGTCCTTGAGGAAGAGGGTGATCTTGGTGCCGCGGCCGAGGCGCTCGCCGGCGGTGTCGAGGGTGACGGTGAAGGAGCCGCCCGCCTGCGACTCCCAGACGTACTGCTCGTCGTCGTTGTGCTTTGTGGTGACGACCACCTTCTCGGCGACGAGGTAGGCGGAGTAGAAGCCGACGCCGAACTGGCCGATCATGCTGACGTCGGCGCCGGCCTGCAGCGCCTCCATGAACTCCTTTGTGCCGGACCGCGCGATGGTGCCCAAATTGTTCACGAGATCTTGAAGAAATTTGAAGAGCATTTGTGTCAGTGGCTCTAACGCCGGCGAGGTATGTGCAACATTTATCGAAAGAAGAATGCTCTACTGACCGGACTTGGTCATGCCGACGCCGCTGTCGATGATGGAGAGCGTCTTGGAGGGCTTGTCGGGGACGAGGCGGATGAAGAGCTCCGGCTGGGCGTCGAGCTTGCTCTTGTCGGTGAGGCTCTCGAAGCGGATCTTGTCAAGCGCCTGCATTTGCATTCGCCATTGCAGCAGCATTGTTTGTTGTTACACACTTGGGCGGTCACAGGCTCCAAGCAGAGTAAAAACAGAGGAAACGAAGCAGAGCATGCACGTACATCAGATGCGTTGGAGATGAGCTCGCGGAGGAAGATCTCCTTGTTGGAGTAGAAGGTGTTGATGATGAGGGAGAGCAGCTGGTTGATCTCCGCCTGGAAGGCGAAGGTCTCCGTCTCCGCCGCCATTCGCTTCCGCTTCACAACAATGTCGATCGCTCGCTCGCTGCTGGAATGGAAAGATTGCTTCTTGTCACTGGCAGGAATGCAGAGATTGATGATCGATTGGATTGACGAGTAGGATGGACAGACAAGTGGGATTTATATTTATATTCAAAGTCTTCGAGGGGACGGAGGAGGAAGACGATGGATGGATCGCAGGTGTTCCAGAGGCTTCTCAACATCTCGTGCATCCCTCAAGACCATAGGAGCGGCTTCCAGAGCCTTCCTCCCACAGTTTGTTGGAGCGGCAGCAACGTCTGTATCCGGAAGCTTCGGAAATCATCTGGTGGACTGTGATGCCGTACATGGGCTGGGCTTTTCTCCAAGTGTCATTACTACCGGGCCCATACATAACACTCTTCAGCAAGTCTAGAGCTGGGACTTGGGCCGTGCCGGGCTAGAATGGCATGGCCCAGTGTGCTTCGTGCCAAAACGAGTCGTGCCAGCCCGACACGGCCCACACGTCGTGCCGTGCCGTGCCAGCATGACCTCTTCAGTGACGCAGCCCAGGCACGACCCAATAGCCCGATGGGTCTATTCGTGCCGGGCCGGCACATGCACGACCCACAACTAGCGTTGACGGCAACAGGTGGGTAGGTGCCAGGTGGGCGGCGGCATTTACGACGATGGAGGTTCGAGGCGGGTTGGTGGGTGGCGCTGTGGTGGCATTCACGGCGATGGAGGAGGGTAGGCGTGGCAATGGCGTCGTGCGGCTTCATCACCTCCTGGTCCTCAACGGCTCTGCGCCCATCCTGCTCCTCCTCGCCCTGCGCCTCCTCCCGCCCAAGACGCTGTCGGCCATCCCTGACGTCGATGAGACCGACGACCTTGCCCTCTTCCGTCGTGCCGTCCTCCTCTCCTCCGCCTCGGCGATCCTCATCTCCGATGCTGCTCGCCTGCGCGTGGAGTTGGGCTCTGCTTCGCGCCGCTTTGGGTACTCAACGTCACCGCGATGAACAACCGGGACGAGGCCGTCGGCGACGCAGTTGGAGCGGCGGGGGTGACGCTCTGTGCGCTCGGCCTCCTCTACGGCGTGTACTCCACGTGGAGTCTACGACGGATTTGTTAATTTTTGTTAATTTTTCTGAAGATTTGAGTGTAGATTTGTTAATTGAGCATTTGACAGTCACAAGTTTGTTATTTTTTCTGAAGAATTTATGTCCCTTTCCATTCTTCTGCCTCATGGTTTCTTGGGTTCCTTCAACCTTTGGTCCTTTGTTGAACTCCTGAACCGTTCTATTGTCGGCCGGGTAAGCATCTCCTTCCGTAGTCCACAGCGCATCAGGTTCGCAGCGCATCAGAGCAATGGAATCGTAATAGGACTAGACTAGGTAGTAAGGACTGGGAAGGCTGGGTACCTGGGATTCCATTGCTCGGTTGCTCTCCTGTCCTGCTCGCCGGTGTTGTGTGGCCACCTCATCGCACGACGCCACGGCCGCACAACGCCGCGTAGAAAGGCTGGTGCCTACCTCGGACTGAGACGGAGATGGGATGACTCGGTGTGGAGTAGCAGTGAAGTACTAGAGCACGACTCGGTATGGAGTAGCACGGCATGGAGTAGCAGTGAAGTACTGGAGCAAAACAATATAGGTGCTCCGTGACTGTACTCTTCCTGTGCCTCCCTAGAGCCAGCAATTTGTTTTATAAATTCCTCCTCCTCTTCTTCTTCGCAGCAACAATATATAGCAACATAGTTATTTCCCTCCCAAAGCAAAAATGTGGGGTGATACTCGTTGAAGGTTGACCTCGTCGAGACCCCCGCAAAGGCGCCACCAATGCTCGTCTGGTCCTTCCCATAGGTCGGTCGATGCCAGCCAACTATCCCCGGGTATGGACTACGGGATGGATGACCGCCATATGGATGGTCTGGATGGAGACGGGGATGATCCCTCGCAACAGTTCATCCCTGAGGACAATGACGACACGAGCTTGCCAATGCCAAGAGTTGAGGCCGAGCCATCTGCACCGTCTGCAGGGAGAGCAGAGTGTTGGCGGCACTTCGAAAAAAATCAGGGTAATGGTAGACGGTCAACTAGTAACACGTGCTACATATAAACATTGTGGAAAAACTTTATCAACATCTTCTAGTTCAAGAACATGAAATCTCAACCGGCATTTTTTGACACACCTCAAGGATAAAGCACCCGCAGGAGCAAGACAAACATAATTGAGCTTCGGACCTGACGGTTATGTGTCACGCCCAGAAATTCACACCAGAATTTCCGCAGCTAACTTATGCATTAAACCCTCGTCCAGGCATCAGCCAAGGTACACAAATCGACATTATTGATAATACAGAAACCACGTCTTAGAAATAATATAAAAGAGTTACACAGATGCAGCGAAAAAGAAAAACAAACTGACTTAAGCTAAACTTGACTCGAGCGAAGCGAAACACCAACACCACAGCTAACCCTTGACGGCGAACAAGCCTACACTTCTTCGGAGACCTCCTCGACCTCAACCTTTGGCACTGAAGGGGAAATAGAGCAAGACTGAGTACAACCACCGTACTTAACAAGTCATACCGGAAGAGGAGAAATGATACAGGATAGATATCAAGGAAAGGGATAAAGGCTCAATTGCATAAATAGCATTGCAGAAACAGTAATAATAGTTGAAAACAGTAAAACAGTAGTAATAATTAAGCAATATTAAATAAACACTATCCAACGTTAAAACCACATTGCAACAGGCCCATCCATCCATCTGTACTAAACAAGTCTCAATAGTTCATTCGTGTACATAAGTGAGACTAATCAAGGTGAATCTGGTTGATCGGCCATAACCGTGGGCACGACTATTCGAATAGTTTTACTCTGATCAGAGGTGTACAACTGTACCCACAAGACATAATTCCACGACACTTTACCGTGTGCTGGAGTACCACCACGATACCCCAAAAAGGAACTGTGACAGGACCCTTCACATAACCCCCTCTAACCAATCGTACCACACCAAGGTTTTGCCCTCACTCCCATCAGGGTAATGGGCAGCCCCCTCTCGTGCCACAGTGAATGTGGAAGCCGATCAACCCTTAAAACTGGGGCCGACCCAACTCCATCACGGCCCACCCTCACTAGGGTACGTCGGCTAGAGACAGCTACGCTACAGACCCAGCCATTACCCATGTTGGCTTGCGGTATGCACAGTAATTCTTCTAGGGTTTCCCAAGAACCGGTCCTTAATTGTCATGAGCACGCTATCCAATATCCAACCATGTGCTCACAACCCACCGTTATCATTATCCAATATTATTAGAGTAGGATCACATACTTGACTTTATCTGAGAATTAATCTCTAATATAATAATTGATTAATGTGGTTCCCTTAAGTGAGCTAGTTGAGCTAAGCATGGCTAAGCATGTTCTAAACTAACATCTAGTCATATTGAACCCAAGTTATCAATGGTATAAGGTATACAATCCCTATGGTTGAGTACAATAGGTATAATAGTCTTATGAAGTGACATTGTAAAACATATGTAATATTTAAGAGAAAAGATATATTTAAATAAAATAGGTACAATATGATCAATGTAAAGTATGACTTGCGTTGCTCTGGAAACTGGGGAACCTCGGCGACTACTCCGAGGTAGACGGACTCGCTGGAAAGCTCGGAATCTACACGACAAACAAAGCACTCAACAATACATCCTAAAAGTATACTGAAACAGCACTGAAAAATATTTTTAAAGGATTCCTAACATTTTTCTGGATTTAATGAAATTTGAATGGACTAAAACGGAGCTTGGATTAACAAGATATGAATTTTAGAAGTTTAATTATGATTTTCAAACTAAAGAGAAAAGACTAAATTAATTATTGCACAATTAAGTCCCGGAATGACGTCGGCTTGCGCGGGGCGGGAAGGGCTAATGTCATGCTGACGTCAGCATGAAGAGGCGCGGTCAGGCCGACGTCAGTGCTGACGTCAGCATCTGCTGACGCAAGCAACGCGGCCGGCTCGGTCTATGGTGGACCGAGTCCACGGCGGCGGGGATGTTTGGTGCCCATCGAGCGGTGAGGGCCGATCGGACGGCGGGCGAGGCTGCGGGATCGGGCGGCTCGGATGCGCCCGTCCAGCCCGTCGGATGGCGCGGGAGGGACGACGGCTAGGGTTAGGGTTTGCGCGGGAGCGGGCACGACGGCTTGAGCTCGCCGGCCATGGCCGGGCGGCGGCTGTCCGTGCTTCGGCGATGCGGGAAACGGTGGCGGCGGGCGGCGTGGAACTCGGGAGACGACACGATGAAGAGCGTCGCAGCTCGGGACGGCTCAGGATGGCTCAGGACAACGACAATATGGGAAAATCGAAGGGAAGGAACGATGGCGAACTCACTGGAGATGGGGAAGACGATGACGGCGGCGATGATTTTGGGGCTAAAAGACACGAGAGCAAAAGGGGAAACACGCGGCGGCAAAGAGGGGATTTTATAGGGGACGAAAAGAGTTTGGATTGCGCACGGGACGGCCGGGAATTCCTCGTCGTTGCAACCGACTCGGAGAGGGAGTTGCGAGATCGGCAGTAGCGGCTTCGGGGCGGATAGGGCCGCCTCGGCGTGCGCGAGATGCGGGTGCGACGGCTCGGGCTCGGGCCCGTCGTGGGTCCGACGTGGCGCGGGGGCCCGCGGAGGATGCGGGGGCGACGACGCGCATGGCGGCGGTGGCGGCTTGGGCCGGCCGGGCACGGGGAAGGCGGCCCGACAGGTGGGGCCCACCTGTCGGTGCCCGCGGGCGCGAAGGAGGCCCGGCGGACTTGGCGCGCAGCCGGGTACTTGGGCCACTCGGCCCAAGGCCAGAGGGAGAGGGAAGGCCGGTAGGGAGGCAGCTAGGCCGGAAGGAGCTGGGTCGACGGCCCGATTGGGAAAATGGGCGGGAGCCGTGCAAGGGCCGTATGGGGGTGAATAATAAAATGGGAAAAAGGATTTGGGACTTAATTAATTTCCGATTTTCTCATTTAATTGGTTTAAAATATTTCTAGTGCTATGAAAATTCCCGTAAAAATCCTGTTAGTGTATTTTGACATGTAGAATTTTTTAAAAATCCTACCATGCCATTTTCATTTATTAAATGCATTTTAAAATTAATTGTTGACTCAGTTAATTCTAGAAATTTCGATTATTTTAGTGTAAATTATTTAAACGATTTAGGGCAAAACTCGGGGTGCGACAAACCTACCCTCTTAAACGCAATCTCGACCCCGAGATTCGGAGGCACTGACGAAGGGGTGCGGGTGCGTGGCCTTCAACTCATTTTCTCTTTCCCAAGTAGCTTCTTCTTCTGAGTGATGAGTCCATTGAACTTTGCAAAACCTGATAACCTTGTTTCGAGTCCTTCTCTCACTGGTATCGAGGATACGAGCGGTCTCTCCACATAGGTCAAGTCCTCTTGTATTTCAATCAGTCCGGACTCGCTTGCTCTTCGGTACCCTCAAACATTTGTTTAACTGAGACACATGGAACACGTCGTGAATACCAGCCATGTTGGATGGAAGTTCAAGCTGATAGGCTACTTCTCCTCGACGTTCCCGAATTCTGTATGGTCCCACAAAACGTGGTGCTAACTTGCCTTTTGGTTTGGAAGCGGTGTACTCTCCGGAGCGGTGTAACACGAAGATACACAAAATCCCCTGCTTCAAAAGTGAGATCCCTTCGACGATTGTCTGCATAGCTCTTCTGCCGAGACTGAGCAATTCTCAATCTTTCCCGAATTGTTCGGACTTTTGCTTCTGCTTCACTTATCACTTCTCTGCCAAACAACTAACATTCACCAGTCTGATCGGGTGTGCGGCACTTGTGTCCATACAATGCCTCATAGAGTGCCATTTGAATGCTCGCTTGATAACTGTTGTTATAGGAGAATTCTGCATAAGGCAAACTCTTGTCCCACGCTTTACCAAATTCAAGCGCACATGCTCTCAACATGTCTTCTAGAATTTGATTCACTCTCTCAGTTTGACTATCTATTTATGGATGATAGGCCATACAGAACTTCAAACGGGTACCAAGTTCTTCTTGCAACTTCTTCCAGAACTTAGAAGTAAACTGACTTCCTCGGTCAGACACGATCTTCTTAGGTACATCATGTAAACACATGATTCTAGCAAGGTATAGCTCTGCTAGCTTCTTTCCCGAGTAGGTAGTATGCACTAGTATGCACGAAAAACAATCTCTTCTCCTTTTCCATTGATCAGAGTAATTGTGCGACTAGCGCAGTCAATCACTCCCTTATGTCTTGACAACCAATCCACCCAAGAATGACATCTAGGTCTTTGGATTGAAGAAGGATAAGGTTGGCTAGAAATTGGGACCCTTGGATCTCTATTGCCACGGAGGGACAGTACTGAGCTGTGTCCAAATGGTTTCCAGGGGTTTGAACTCACATAGGTATCTTAAGTTTTACTACTGATAACCCATGTGCCCCAACAAACTGCTTTGAAATAAATGAATGCGTAGCACCAGAATCAAATAATACTGTAGCAGTAGTGAGATTCATAGAAAACGTACCCAGTATAACTTCGGAAGCTGCCTGTGTTTCCTCTGCAGACGCATGATTGACACGGGCCTGGATGAACCTGGGTCCAGCGCACCTTGGCTTCGGACACTTGTCTGCAAAGTGCCCAGGGTCACCACAGTTGAAGCAGACTCCTGGCTTCCCTCCGGAGTCCTTTCTTGGTGGTGGTGGCTTGGACTGCTGCTGGGGTGGAGCTGTTGGAAGATGCGGGGCTGAAGTGCGTTGCTGTTGTCCACTGCCAATGCCACTACTGCCAGCTTGAAAATTCCCTAGGTGATAAGGCCGATGCTGACGAACAATCATGGTGGTAGGTCCACCCTGGCTTCCGGACATGAAACGCGACCTCTGCTGATTTCCCTGCTGTTGAGGAGGTTGAACTGTACTGCCTTTCTTTTCTTGATCATCTTGTTGCGCTGGTCTTCCTGTCGAATGGCCTTGTCAACCAGTTTCTCAAAGTTAGCATACTCCCTTGAGATCAGCTTGTTAGTGAGTTCATCATCCAAACCAGCCAAGAACTTTTTTTGTCTTTCTGCATCGGTACGCACATCCTCTGGGCCGTAACGTGCAAGACGGTTGAACTCATGCAGGTACTCAGTAACTGACCTGTTGCCTTGCTCAAGAGAACAGAACTCACGCTTCTTCAACGCAACTATGCCTGCAAGGATATGTGTTGTCCTGAAACTGCGACAGAACTCTTCCCATGTGACTGCTGCTCCAGCTAGGCTAATAACCAAGTAGTTGTCCCACCAAGCAGAAGCGGGGCCTTGCAACTGATCTGTAGTAAAAGAGACTTTCTCCTGGTCCGTGCACTGCAGTAGGTCTAACTTCTTCTCAATAGCATGAAGCCAGTCATTTGCCTCCATAGGTTTGGTGGTGCTGGAGAAGGTCGACGGTCGGACACGAAGAAACTCTGGCAACTTAGACTGGGGTGGTTGAGGAGCAAATTGGTTATTCTGCCGTCGCTATTCTTTGCATTTGTTGCAACATCCGCCGTTGCATCTACGGTGCCGTTGTTGCATCTGTGCATCATCGCAGCCATCATCTGTGTCTGCGAAGCAAGCACTTGAGCAATAGTGGGATTCTCATGTGGCGGCGGGGGAGCATTGCCGTTGACATCATGATTCTTGTTGTTGTTGTCGCTTGACTGCTCGTTGTTGCTGTTTGCTCCGCTGGTCCTGGTGTTCACCATCTGAGAAGACGACCGAACCAAAAAGAGAAAAGAAGAAAAACAAACTAACTTAGAAACTAATCTTTATTATTGGAATTCAAATGCATTGTTCTGATCTTGATTAAAACAAGGAAAAGCACGAAATATCCTTAATTGGTCAGCCATACCACACTCGGTATAGACTGCCAGCTAACCCACACACAACAGCCTAACACACAGCAACTACCAAGAAGACAAACTAAACAAAACGATAAAACTAGGGAGGGTGACTAGAACGATCCGCGAGTCGTGGAGTCGAAATTTCTTCCTTCAGAAGATCCCCATCCTTCAGAACGGCTCCTGTAGTCCTCTGTCTTCATCTCAGACTTCGACTCTTCTGAATCGGTGGTCGTATCCCAACCAATCCTGCCTCTTTCCTCAGAAGAACTCTGAGTCTCTTCTGAATCCATGTCTTTAGTTGAATCCTCAGAGCTTGAATCACTGGAGATGGAGATCCAACCGTTGTTGCCACCTCCGCCTTGGTACGCCGAAGCCAGGGCGGAAGCGAGAGCAGAACATGCAGCAGGAAGAACTGGGACAGGCGCCGGAACTGGAGCTAGTGGAGTGGGAGGAGCTGGAGGAGGCGCAGGAGGGGACGGTGGAGGAATCCGAGGCGCTAGCTGGATACGGACAGGTGCAGTGGTGGTCTTCCGAGGCGTAGTGCAAATCCTGACACCACATGGTGCTGAAAGTCCTTCAACTCAGCAACTTCCTTCTTGAGACGAACCACTTCGTCTTGCAGACTTACGATCCTCATCATCTTCCTATCGTTCAACTCCTTGGCTGCCTTGTGCAAGTCTGAGTGCATCTTGTCCAGACACCAGATCACCGTGCACATGCGGCCGAAAGTAGAGTCGTTCTCATCTGCTGTAGACTTGAAAGCACTGACGTCGGAGGAACTGCCACGGCGGGGATGGTAGCGATATGCGGAGGTGCGAAGGTCACCATCGTGCAGCTCCCTCATCCTGGCCATCATCAGGTAAGCGACTTCTTGACAAGCGTGGTCCGACGTGCCTCCTGAAGCTGTGATCTCCATGTTGGGAAGACAAGTTCCCACAAACCCGTGAACCTCCAGGCAGACACGATGAGGCAACTCGTCACTGAGAGGTGCGACTGTGGTATACTCCGGCGCTCCAGGATACCCAACTGCAAGGGCCATGTGTGCCAGCTCTGCGATGAAGCCCACCATTCCTTGACCACAGTGCGTAGCTAGGGAACCTGCCATCTATAGAAACAAAGGAGTGAGAATCAAAGCATTCTCAAAACCAAAAGACCAAAGACCCCTTTTCACAAATTCTAAAACCCAAGACTAACTTCACTTTTAAAAACACCCCTTTTTTCAAACTCATGCAAATAAAAAGATTAGAGGGCTCTTAAGGTTTCCAGTTGGCTTGTCCTACAGTCAAAGGCCGGTGATACCAACTTGTCACGTCCAGAAATTCACACCAGAATTTCCGCAACTAACTTGTGCATTAAACCCTCGTCCAGGCATCAGCCGAGGTACACAAATCGACATTATTGATAATACAGAAACCACGTCTTAGAAACAATATAAAAGAGTTACACAAATGCAGCAGAAAAGAAAAACAAACTGACTTAAGCTAAACTTGACTCGAGTGAAGCGAAACACCAACACCACAGCTAACCCTTGACGGCGAACAAGCCTACACTTCTTCGGAGACCTCCTCGACCTCAACCTCTGGCACTGAAGGGGGAAATAGAGCAAGACTGAGTATAACCACCGTACTCAACAAGTCATATCGGAAGAGTAGGTATGATGCAGGATAGATATCAAGGGAAGGGATAAAGGCTCAATTTCATAAATAGCATTGCAGAAAAAATAATAATAGTTGAAAACAGTAAAACAGTAGTAATAATTAAGCAATATTAAATAAACACTGTCCAACGTTAAAACTACGTTGCAACAGGCACATCCATCCATCTGTACTAAACAAGTCCCAACTGTTCATTCATGTACATAAGTGAGACTAATCAAGGTGAATCTGGTCGATCGCCCATAACCGTGGGCACGACTATTGGAATAGTTTTACTCTAATCAGAGGTATACAACTATACCCACAAGACACAATCCCACAACACGTTACTGTGTGCCGGAGTACCACCATGATACCCCGGAAAGGAACTGTGACAGGACTCTTCACATAACCCCATCTAACCAATCGTACCACACCAAGGTTTCGCCCCCCACTCCCATCGGGGTAATGGGCAGCCCCCTCTCGTGCCGCGATGAATCCGAAAGTCGATCAACCCATAAAACCGGGGTCGACCCAACTCCATCACGCCCACCCTCACTAGGGTACGTCGGCTAGAGACAACTACGCTACAGACCTAGCCATTACCCATGCTGGCTTGTGGTATGCACGGTAATTCTTTCAGGGTTTCCCGAGAACCTGTCCTTAATTATCATGAGCACGCTATCCAATATCCAACCATGTGCTCACAACCCACCGTTATCATTATCCAATATTATTAGAGTAGGATCACATACTTGACATTATCTGAATTAGTCTCCAATATAATAATTGATTAATATGGTTCCCTTAAGTGAGCTATTTGAGCTAAGCATGGCTAAGCATGTTCTAAACTAATATCTAGTCATATTGAACCCAAGTTATCAATGGTATAAGGTATACAATCCCTATGATTGAGTACAATAGGTATAATAGTCCCATGAAGTGACATTCCAAAACATATGCAATATTTGAGAGAAAAGAGATATTTAAATAAAATAGGTACAATATGATCAATGTAAAGTATGACTTTCCTTGCTCGGAGGCGGGGAACCTCGGCGACTACATCGAGGTAGACGGACTCGCGGAAAGCTCGGAATCTACATGACAAACAAAACACTCAACAATACACCCTAAAAGTCTACTGAAACAGCACTAAAAAGTATTTTTAATTAATTCTTAACATTTTTATGGATTTAATGAAATTTGAATGGACTAAAACGGAGCTCGGATTAAAAAGATATGAATTTTAGAAGTTTAATTGTGATTTTTAAACTAAACAAAAAAGACTAAATTAATTATTACGCAAATAAGTCCCGGGATGACGTTGGCTTGCGCGGGGCGGCAAGGGCTAACGTCAGCATGAAGCGACGCGGTCAGGCTGACGTCAGCATCTGTTGACGCAAGCGGCGTGGCCGGCTCGGTCCATGGTGTACCGAGTCCACGGCGGGAGGCGACGGGGACGCGTGGCGCCCATCGAGCGGCGAGGGCCGATCGGACGGCGGGCGAGGCTGCGGGATCGAGCGGCTCAAATGCGCCCGATCCGGCCGATCGGACGGCGCGGGAGGGCGGCGGCTAGGGTTAGGGTTGCCGGGAGCGGCGGCTTGAGCTCGCGGCCATGGCTGCATAGTGACGCACCGGGCTTCGACGATGCGGGAAACGGTGGCGGCGGGCAGCGCGACGAAGAGTGTTGCGGCTCGGGATGGCTCGGGATGGTTCGGGACAACGGCAACACGGGAAAACTGAAGGGGAGGAGCGATGGCGAACTCACTGAAGATGGGGAAGATGACGATGGCGGCGACGACGATTTTGGGGCTAAGAGACACGGGAGCAAAAGGGGAAACTCGCGGCGGCGGCGAGGGAATTTTATAAGGGGCGGAAAGAGTTTGTATTGTGCACGGGACGGCCGGGAATTCCTCGCCGTTGCAACCGACTCGGAGAAGGAGTCGCGAGATCGGCGGCGGCGGTTTCGGGGCGGATAGGGCTGCCTCGACGTGCGCGAGATACAGGGGCGGGTGCGGCGGCTCGGGCTCAGGCCCGGAGTGGGTCTAACGTGGCGCGGGGGCGCGCGGAGGATGCGGGGATGGCGGCGCACATGGCGGCGGCTTGGGCCGGCCGGGCACAGGGAAGACGACCCGACAGGTGGGACCCACCTGTCGGTGCCCGCGGGTGCAAAGGAGGCCCGACGGACTTGGCGCGCGGCGGCCGGTACTTGGGTCGCTCGGCCCAAGGCCGGGAGGGAGAGGGAGGCGGCGAGGAGGCACTGGGGCGGGAAGGAGCTAGGCCGACGGCCCGATTGGGAAAATGGGCTGGAGCCGTACAGGGGCCGTACGGGGGTGAATAGGAAAATCGGAAAAAGGATTTGGGACTTAATTAATTGCCGATTTTCTCATTTAATTGGTTAAAAATATTTCTAGTGCTCTCAAAATTTTCGTAAAAATCCTGTTGGTGTATTTTGACATGTAGAATTTTAGGAAAATCCTACCAGGCCATTTTCATTTATTAAATGCATTTTAAAATTAATTGTTGACTCCAGATTAATTCTAGAAATTTTGATTATTTCAGGGTAAATTATTTAAATGATTTAGGGCAAAACTCGGGGTGCGACATTATGTAAGTACATGGACCTATGAGCCACAAGTAGCTCGAGATGAAATTGCATGTTACATAGTTTCGGAGGACCTACCGATTAGGATGGGTGAAAGCAAAAATTTTGAAAGGATGATCCAAACCGCCTTTTGTCCACAGTACACCCATGTTTCAAGGAAAACAACCAAGAACGATATTGTTGCGTTATATCGTTTTAGGTTGGATGAGTTGAAACGGTCATTCAGTACTGTTAGCTTTTCATTTGCTGTGACATCTGACATTTGGACATCCAAGCACCAAAGAACCTCTTATCTTAGTGTTGTCGTGCATTATCTCGACAACAATCGCACACTAAATAAGAGGGTTATAGGGTTTAAACGATGTCGTCACATACTGGACAAGACATTGCTACCACAGTGCTAGATGTACTACAAGAATTCAATTTACAATCTAGGGTGGTTTCTATTACTCTTGACAATGCATCAGCAAATACAACGGCCATGACGATTTTGGAGCCAAATCTTCAAAGCTATGTTGGAGGTTATGTTATCCATCAAAGATGCATCTGCCACATCATCAACCTGATAGCGAAAGCAGGTATTATTGTCATTGAGAATTTAATGGTTTTTTATGCAAATAATTTATCGATTTTACAAAGAATTTAATGATTTTTTGTGCAAGCAGGCATGGGCGTTATTACTACTGTACTAAAAAAATCGTCAAGCTATTTCTATCATCGGGGGTCAGACAGTTATGAAGGAGAGGTTCTGAGACTATTGCCGAGCAAAGAATAAACATGTGAGGATATTTGGCATTGATGTGAAACATAGGTGGAACACAACATACCTCATGCTGCGTCAACTGAAAGGGTATGAGGAAATAATTTCTGTTTTCATCAATTCATTGCACTTTAAAAGTAATGATACTAATAAGGATGGTGATGGTGAGATTTTGCTTCTTACTGTGGAAGAATGGGACATAGCAACATGTCTGTGTATATTCCTAAAGCCTTTTTATAAAGCTACAATGTTGCTATCTGGAATTTACTATCCTACTTCTTGTAAGGTGCTTTAATGCCTTTGGAAATTAGCACTTGTGTTTCAAGAAAACTGACATGATAGAATTTTAGCTTTCATTGTTCAACCCATGCAAGAAAAATTTCTCAAATACTTCACTGCTATTCCACACCTATATTGCTTTGCCCTGGTACTTGATCCTCGTAAAAAGTTGGAGGTCGTGAAGGCTGCTTTCATGTCAATAGGTGATGCAATGGGTCTTGATTATTCTGTAGCTTATCAACATGCTAAAGATTAGTTGTTCAGGGTTTTCCATCTGTACCAAACTAAGCTAAGTGTTGCACGCCGGGTGCCTGAGGAAACCCCACAAAAAAAGCAAAGCAAATCAAGTGCAATGAATTTGTGGAAGAATATCTGGGGTAAGGAACAAGCCTCCTCATCAGGGAACAGGTCAAATTGGAACCCAGATGCAGAGCTTAACCATTACCTCAACACCAATCACCCAGAACATGATCGAACACTTGATGGCGAAAATGTTGATCTCCTTGAGTGGTGGAGAGAGAAACAACAGACTCCTGTGCTAGCTCACTTTGCACGGGACATTCTTTTGGTTCTGGCGTCCTCTGTCTCTTCGGAGCATGCATTTAGCGAGGTTGGAAGAATTATTGAAGAACGGATGTCATGCCTTGCACCTGAGACAGTTGAGGCAATCTTTTGCCTTAAATACTTGATGGATGCAGATGCAAGGACTCAACATTGGCCAGAGGATCCAAAGATTGCAGATGCAGCGGCAGACGCGTTGGCGGAATTTGGCATCAACATTGATGGCGACGGTGCCAATCAAAATTAATAATATAATTTATGTAATAGTGTAATCGTATGGAGTTTTTAACGAGGCAATAACTTTGTATCCCTATTATGAATAAATTTGTTTTCCCAATTATGTCTCAAGTTATTTGCAGTCAGAGCGAGAAAAATATACGCATATTTTTAAGATGAGGTAAATCAAATCTCGTATTTAACTTTTTTATTCCTTCGAAATAGATAAAAATTAGTTTGGTGAATCGGAAACTTTTTTTAATTTTATAAAAAATTGAAGTAAAATTTTCAAGTAAAATTGTAATTTTTCTTATGGAACATACAACATACATATCAGTATGCATGGGTAATCCCTATTCTATTTCCATCAAAAAATCCCCCCTATTTTAGCTTGCAGGCTGCACAGTGCACTGCATGCAGCTAGCAGGCACGACCCAAGCATGAATTTGTAAGCAGCTAGCTAGCCATGGCCCAAACAACGGCAGCCCATCATGCAAGCACCTAGCAGCAAGTGAGCCATCGGGTCGTCACCGTGCTTACGGACCATTTACGTGCCAAGCCGGCCCAAACACGACCCACTAGTTATGTCGTATCGTGCCGCTCATCGAGCACGACCCACTAGTCGTGCTGTATCGTGCCGTCCGTCGTGCCCGATGTCCAGGCCAGTGCCGGCAGCTCATTTATGGGCCGTGTCGAACTGTGCTTTTTATCGTACCGGGCCGTCATGCCTTGGGCTAGCCCAATAAAACACGGCCCAAGTCCCAGGTCCGAGCAAGTCCATAAAAACAGCCATGTACATCGTCGATCCCTTTCTTTTTTTTTCTTTGCATATAATGGTAATTTTTATTAAGCAAATGAATAAATTAATTTAAGTTTAACAGATAAAGGTTTATGTAATGCGATAAAAAATATTTGAACATACGCAGATGCTCACAGCGTTCACGCGCTCCCTATAGTCATGTATATAATAAAAGTGTACTACCATAAAATATGAACGTGTACACGATGAAAGAAACTCGTACAAACACATCCAACATCGACTGTCATGTTGTTCTTATTTTTGATGCGTGTTATTTGTTTTTAATAGCACCTAATCTTAGAAGAGTACGTATGTAGGTCCATAAAAAAGATAATACTAATTAGGGATAGTGTTTATGTTGATCAATTTGCATAATAAAAAAATTATAATAGTAAACAATTATATGACACTATGCATTTTATCTTTATGTCTATGCATTTTATCTTCATGTGTTATTGATTACACTTTTAATTTACAATGCTATCCTATACTTTTTGAAATTGGTAGCCAGCAGGAGCTGGGATTTTCAGCATATGTTTGTCTTCTTTCCTTACTGTACCGACAATAAAACTTAAGAATGCTAAAAAGTGGATGATGAATCAAACATGCTGAAATTAACTGCATAACAAGGGCTAGTCTCGGCCTGCTTAAGCCCATGTGACTGCTGCTCCAATCACAACTGGCGGCACATATGTTCGTAGTCGCTGATTTAACTACGTGGGCCCGCCCGGGACACGATTAAAATAAAAGAAAGAACATTAATTAAGGTTACGTTGGTTTAGCTTTTCAAAGTTTTTCAAAAGCAAGAAGGGTTTTTGGTTTTTCTCCATAAGTCACAAGTTAGAAGAGTTGGTTTATTTAGAAACGATGATAGATATGTAATTACTTTCAACTTTTCTCTTAGGAAACCGGAAAAGCTGTTCAAAATGAGCTTCTACCTTCTGGGTTTTTCTAGTTTAATTCTGACTTTTGATTTTTCAAAAGACAAATTAAAAAGTCAATTGTTTGGTTCAACTTCTGTCTTCTCAGGCTGAAAAGTCACCAAGAAACTGAACCAAACATGCCCTAAAGGTGCCCGAAGGGGCGGATGTTAAGCTATGCCACGCTGAATAAAAACATTAGATTTTTTCTTCATTTACCTCTAGCTGGATAAAAAATCCCTACCAAAACCCTAACCCCATGTCGCTCCCTCTCCCTCTCCCTATCCCGCCTTCGCCTTCCCCTCACGTCGTCGCCATCGTCGTCCTTGTCGCCGAGCGCTTCAGTCTCCTACTATGAAAATAAATGCACAACGAAAACACAAATTTTACGTGAAAAACCCTTGCGAGAAAAAACCACAGGCGCCGACTAGCAATGATCACTATTGAGGAGTTGATTATAAATGTAGGAAAATAACAATGGAAACATCTCTCTTCCCATACGGCTTACAAGAGTATATATAGGAGATAAAAGGAAAGACACATAATATAAAAAGACATGAAGTCCTACTAATAAACTAATCTGAATTCGGATCACATATTTAACAATCTTCACATTGAGATGAATTTACTCTTGTAGCATAAAAATTATCAATCATCAAAAATACCTTATGTAGATAAAATCATCGCGCGTCAAATAGTCTCTAAGACTATGGGGGTGTTTGGCAGGGCTCCAGATCCTGGATCCTGGTGGAGTGGAGCTGGAGCCCTGCCAAACGCTCCAGCTCCAAACAGATCTGGATGAAACACTCCAGTAAAATGAATTAGCAAGGTGGAGCTACCTTCCAACTCCAACTCCGGCTCAGGTTGGAGCCGAAGCTTGGAGTTGGAACCCTATCAAACACCCCCTATAGTGTAACACCAATCAAGCTTGAGCAAAACTCAAACTTAGTAGTAGAATCTGACTTTGTCATTATATCAGCTGGATTATCATGAGTACTTATCTTGCATACCTTGACATCACCTTCAGCAATCACACCTCGAATAAAGTGATATCTCACATCAATGTGCTTTGTTCTCTTATAAAACATCTGATCCTTTATAAGACATATTGCACTTTGACTATCACAAAAAATATCAATGCAAGACGTAACTTCACAAAGCTTGGTGTACAAACATCTAAGCTAAATAGCTTCTTTACAAGCTTCAAAAATAACCATATACTCTACTTCAATAGTAGATAAGACAACAGTTGCTTGCAAACTTGCCTTCCAACTAACAACACATCCTCCAATAGTGAAAACATATCTTGTGAGCAATTTTCTTTTATCCAAATCTCCAGCAAAATCTAAATCTACATAACCAACAAGTCTATCTCTAGACTCCCAAACTGCAAACAAGCACTAAAAGTACCACGCAGATATATGAAAATCCACTGAACTACTTTTCAATTATCTTTGCCAGGATTAGTCATGTATCTACTGACAACACTCAATGTATATTATAAATCAGGATAAGAACATACCATGGTATACATAAATAAACCAACTATACTTGAATATGGAATTCTAGATATGTACTCAACATCATAATCGAATTGTGGACATAAATATGAAGATAATCCGAAATGTGCGGCTAAAGAAGTACTCACGATTTTGCATCATGCATATTGAAACGACGAATGACCTTTTCAATATAACCTTTCGACAAAGATATAACTTGTTAGATTGTCTTTCGTAGTTATTTTCATATCAATAATTTTTTCGATGCACCCAAATCATTCATCTCAAACTCACTACTCAATTGTGCCTTCAAGTTTGCTATCTTTGATTTATCTTTTGTAGCAATCAGCATATCATCAACATAAAAAAGCAAATATATAGTTAAACCGTCAACAACTTTGAGATAAACACAACTATTAAAATTGAATCTTCTAAACTTTTGAGAAAGCATAAAAGAGTCAAACCTCTTATATCATTGTTTAGGTGACTGCTTCAACCCTTAAAGAGATTTATTCAACCTACAGACTAGGTTCTCTTTTTTAGGAACAACAAAACTTTCAGGTTGCTCCTTATAAATGTCCTCTTCTAACTCTCCATGTAAAAATGCAGTTTTAACATTCATTTGCTCTGGAATCTGGCTATAACCTTTAGCAACTAACCTTGCTTTGTACCTTGACTCATCACTTGGATATATACCTTTCTTTCTTTTAAAGATCCACTTGCAACGGATAGGTTTCTTCTCCTTCGGCAATTGCACCAATTCCCAAGTACGATTCTTTTCAAGCGACTCCATCTCATCATTCATAGCAGTTATCCATCTATTATAATCACTAGAAACAATAGCCTTAGGATACGAAGAAGGTTCTGCAATACCTTTAAATTCTTCTACCACACTCAAAGGATAAGCAACTATATTTGCTTCTTCAATACATCTTTAAGGTCATTTAATATTTCTTTTGGGCCTATCTTGCGCAAGAGAATATTTTGGCGACTGCTCAACATTAGAAGAATAAGAATATTAAATAACAAGTGCATCTTGGTTAATAGCAACATGTTCTTTTTCTGGTGGGTGTCCTAAATTGATCAAGTGCTCCACCTGCACACTTGCTTTCTGTTTACTCTTAATAGAAACATTATTAGAAGGTTTGTCATGTAACATAACTAATTCATTAAAGACAACATTTCTACTAATCACAACCTTTCTAGTTTTAGGACACTATAACAACTTATAGCCTTTCACACTAGACAGATAACCAAGAAAAATGCACTTAATAGCTTTAGGCTCCAATTTACCATTATCAACATGAGCATAAGTAGTACAACCAAATACTCTTAAGTATGAATAACTTGCTGTGAAATCAGACCATACGTCAATTGAAGTATTCTTGTCAATGGCATAACTAGGTGACCCATTAGTAAGATAACAAGCTATGGAAGCGGCTTTCCCCAAAAACTGTTTAGACAAACCTGCATTAGACAACATACAACGAGTCTTTGATATAATTGTCCTGTTCATACGCTCAGCTACGTCGTTTTGTTGGGTGTATGAGGAATGATAGTGACGCATAATGTCTTCAAACTTGCAATATGATTTGAATATCTTAGAACAGAATTTCATCCCATTGTCAATACGAAGTATTTTCACCTTTCTTTCGGTTTGTCTTTCAACCGTAGTCTTCCACTCTTTAAACACACCAAAAGCTTGATTTTTGTGTGTTAAGAAATAAGGCTAAACTTTTTGCGAATAATCATCAACGATAATCATCATATAACGAGCACCTCCAAAAGATGTCTTACAAGCGGGGCCCCATAAATCGAATGCACATAATCAAGAATATCTTCTATAGTATGTGTAGATGTGTTGAACTTTACTCTCTTATGTTTGCCAAAGATGCAATGCTCACAAAATTTCAACTTCCCTATGCCTTGTCCATCTAGCAATCCTCGCTTGCTCAATTCTGCCAAATCAATTTCACTCATATGACTAAGACGCATATGCCAAAGATTAGTCGCATCAGAATTAGATAATGAATCTGAAACTGCAGCAACATTACCTAATATAATTGTACCTTGTAGATGGTACAGGTCGACAGTTTTAAGTATCAGCTTTTATCACAACAAGAGAGCCTTTTGTTACCTTCAAAATTCCGTCTCCATCAGAATATTTGTACCCTTTGCGATCAAGAGTACATAAAGAGATGAGGTTTCTCTTCAAATTTCGAATATGCCGCACATCTGACAATGTTCAGATACAACCGTCAAACATCTTGATCTAAATTGTTCAAATACTTGTAGCCTTGCATGGCGTATTTTCACCCATCAAAATAGTACCACCTTTGTCGTACTTGATCACTCGTAGAGTTGGTGAGAGAATCGCTATAACACTGGTCAAGAACCAAGTGTTGTAGTCGTACTTGCCATTCACAAAGGTGGTGGGAAGATCGCTACAACGTTGGTTGAGGACCAGGTGTGTATACATACTCGACCACTCACAGAGGTGGTGGGAGAATCGCTACAACGCTGGTCGAGAACCAGGTGTGTAGTCGTACTCGACCACTCGTAGAGGTGATGGGAGGATCGCTACAACATTGGTCGAGGACCAGTTTATAGCCGTACTCAACCACTCCCAGAGGTGATGAGAGAATCACTACAACTCTGATCGAGAACAACCACTCCCAGAGGTGATGAGAGAATCACTACAACTCTGATCGAGAACCAGGTGTGTAGTCATACTTGACCACTCGTAAAGGTGGTAGGAGAATCGCTACAATGCTGGTCGAGAATCAGATGTGTAGTCATACTAGACCACTCGTAGAGGTGGTGGGAGGAGAGCTACAATGATGGTCGAGAACCAGGTGTGTAGTCCTACTCGACCACTCGCAGAGGTGATGGGAGATCACTACAACGCTGGTCGAGAACCATGTGTGTAGTCGTACTCGACCACTCGTAGATTTGGTGGGAGAATCGCTACAATGTTGGTCGAGAACCAAGTGTGTAGCCGTACTCGACCGCTCGCAGAGGTGGTGGGAGGATCTCTACAACGCTGGTCGAGGACCAGGTGTATAGTCATACTCGACCACTCGTAGGGTTGGTGGGAGAATCACTACAACACTGATGGGGGACCAGGTGTGTAGTCGTACTGGACCACTCGTAGAGGTGTTGGGAGAATCGCTACAACGTTGATTGAGCATCAGGTGTGTAGTCGTACTCGACCACTCCTAGAGTTGGTGAGAGGATTGCCACAACGCTGGTTGTGAACCAGGTGTGTAGTTGTATCCGACCACTCATAGAGGTGGTGGAAGAATCGCTACAACAACTGGTCAAGGACCAGGTGCACTCATACATCGACCACTCATTGGGATGGTGGGAGGATCGCTACAACTGCTGGCCGAGGACCAGATGTAATCGTATCACAACCACTCGTAAGTGCTTGAGTTGGTTATTACATATGCATCTCAATTGGCTAGCATAACTTCACATACCCAACTTATAAACATATTGGACATCTGTTCGCAATCATGCCTGGTGATCAAGCAAACAATGTTTGCGAGGAGATTGTACGTAGCAACCTTTTCACAAATATACCAGGTCGTGACCGTACTAGATGTGAGATAGGCCACTGGTCTTTGCTGGTAGGTTTGGTCCGAAAACTCCTTGTTTGTCCGAGAACGTTCTGGACAATAGGTTGTACTTGACCTCTGCCCACTAGACTACTCGACTATTCCTGTGTAGATATATGCTGGATATATCTACGAAATTAGTAGATTAATTTAAAAAATCAATCTACTAATAACCTGAATTAGTGCATGTCCTGATGAATTAAGATTGAGGCACCCACTTGAGTTCTTGATTACTAGTGATGTCAGCTTGCTCCGGAGGTAGTGATGGTGCCTAAATGCCATAAATAATAAGTACATCCATGTACGTGTCTAGATAAATGACAAGGCAAGCAGTCGGTCAGAGTCAAGCCGTGTTCTATGCGAGGTCGGAGCTAGTCAGCCCAATTGACGTCTCCCTATTCTATCCAAGGAGCGACCAATTGGCTTTGTGGGGGAAGTCCTGGTATACTCGCAATCGGAATCTCTTAATAGATTGACATTATTACAGTGCAAACTTGGTCGACCTATTTGATCAAGTCGGTTTTTGGCGGCGAACATCTTGAAGCTTTTACGATGTCGATAGATGGAATTGTTGGCAGCGACATACTCTGGTAGGGTATATTATAGAGCCAAATTCGTTGAAGTATCCATGTGTTGATGTCCTTTTCGATAAATTTCTTTATCGGCATCTAGTTCTCGGCAGGAGCCGAGAGATTAGCCGTTTAAGGAAGCTTGCCGGTAGATTTGGTTGTCGGCACCTTGTTCTTGGCATTCGCTGGAGTGATGGTCGTTGCAGGAATCATGTTCGCCTGTTCCATCGTCATGGCCTCATTCTTAGCGTAAGCCCAGAGGGGCCGAGATCGGGATGGCAACGAACAGGGAAGACGTAATGACTTCAAAAAATCCATACTTTTAAAAACCTATAAATTAACGTAGAAAATTTTTGCGAAGAAAGTTTATTATGTATTCTAGTTTAAAGTATTCAAAATCCCCAAAAAAATTATTATTAGCATTCTTTATTTATTATTTCCATTTTAATGTTAAAAACTCAAATTTATAAATTCTTACTTTATTTTTGAAAAGTCCCAATTTAATCCTTAATGTAAGAAAATCCCCACTTAAATTTAAATTAATTTTAAACTTTAAATTAAATTATTTTATTTCTAAAATTTTCCTAATTCCTAATTTAAAAATCAACATCCTTATTTTCTAAAATCCTAATTTAAGAAAAATTCTCAAAATTGAGTTAAATTGATTTTTAAACTTTAGATTAAATATTTTCCAAATTCTCCTCAAAACGTTATTTTTATTTTTATTTCCTCTTTTCTTTTTCTCTTATTTTCTTTCCCCTTTATTTTTTCTCTTTTCTTCTTCTTCTTCTTCTTTTTCTTTCCTTCTTTCTTTCCCTCCTTTCTTCTCCTTCCTCTGGTTCAAGTTGAACCACGACCGCCATGGCTTTTCTCTATTAAGGCCGTGGGCGCCGTCCGCCCATCGGAGTCCAGCATCCACATCAGCTGTCTTCATCTCATTGCAGATGGTAGTGTTTGATAGAGCACCATGGTCATCGTAATCGATTCTTCCCAAACCGACATTCGGCCGCCGCCATTGCCGTCGAAAGAAACCGACATCCACCCCTATAAAACAAACACTACGAGCAAAATTTTAAAATCAAATCTCTTCCATAACCTCTTCTCTACTCTCCTCTCGGGATTTTCCCCAATTTCCCCATCTCAAGTCTCCTAATTTTCAAGAAAACGGTGAACCCCTAGCTCAAGCCGTTGAGTGCAATTTCTTAAAATCCGTCATCTACGATCAATCTTCTACCAAATTAAAGATCACGACGTTGAGTTCGTAAAAGAGATCAAACTCGACCGTATCATCGACATGAACACCCTTGCTACTATTCAAGAAGAAGAAGAATTTGAGACCGCTGGTTCTGAAGGCAAGTCAAACTATCATTGATCATTTATAGTATTGAAAATAATAAATTCTATGTTATTAAAGTATATTAAGTTAGAAATATTCCGGGGATGGGTTAGATAGTTAGAGACTATTATTTCATATAGATTTAGATGTTCTCTAAAATCATGCATGTTAATATTTTTAGTTTATATACGTTAGTAATGCATGCACTAAGTATACCCTATTATTTCACGTATAGGGAAGGAGTTCATTATTTCATGATATTAGATATATTCTCCTCCTTAAAAACACCTTGATAATTTAAATTAGATGTAAAAACTATCCATATGTTAGAATAAATGTTAGTTCATGTATTAGTATTTTATTCATGCTTATAGGAAGATATTTCATGTAATACAATCTATTATTCTATATGATAGTAAGATATAAATCCTATCATTTCATGTAGTATGAGAATGGACATATAGAATTATATTTTATGTAATAGAATGGAAAAATGATCCATTATTTTATGTGATAGGCAAATATAAGTCCTATCATCTCATGTGATATAAGGATAATTTTACCAGAAATATAATTCATATGACCTGAACGGTTTTGGCTATATGTCATAAAACTATAAGAATTCTTGTGCCAGAATAAGGACATATTTCGTCCATCCGATGGACCAGTTAAACCGACATGACATTTATATATTTCTCTCCGATCTCTCTGGGGACTCAGGAGATTTATAATGCGCATAACAGCATTTCGAGATTGTAGTGTTGATAAAGTTTTATTGGTGGGCAACTATGTAAACAGCGGATAAAACGCCAATACTAACCAGATCGGTACCGTCTGTTAAGATAGAATCCAGGTTTTACCAAGCTGGGGCAAGTGTGTGACGAACAACTATTAAATAGGGGATGATATGTATCCACCAATTCGGTTAGAATTGGTGCCCCTATTAAGATAGTCCACCGGTCTTGTTCACATATTAAAAAGGTTAGAACTATATAAATGCCATGTTACCCTTTAGTTTGGCTAACTAAGGTTAATCCTTGGGTAAAGCGGGCGACGCCTTGCAGTCGATTTGTATTCGAATACGTCGTACTCCCGTTAACGGAGTTATGTCTATGGGTGAATCCAATTTAATGGCATGAGTAAATTTTCTAAAATGTCATCCCTAAAAATTTGAGATTCATATATAAGAAACTAAAAGAAAGGATAGGATCTAGATTCATGTTTAAGTTAGGCCTAGTTTATTTTCTTTTAGACATCATGTATATCTATGTATAATATGGAATCATCTTAAGGTTGGGCTTATATCATATCTATATGGCATAAGATCATACTAAGACTAGGATTATATTATTCTTTTTAAATATCTTGCATATTTATAGGAAAGGGTAGAGTATAGGATTAAGCTAAAGTTAAGTTTATAATTCATGTTCTTAAATGTTCATATATAATATTTTAGAAAGAAAAATACGATATATCTTTATGTTAGAAACATATTTATAATTTATTTCTCTTGTCGACATAGCATGCATATTTAAAATAGAATTATATTCAGTTTGGCTTGCTGAGTACCATTGGTACTCACCCTTGCATACATAACATCTTCAGGAAATCCCGAAGCCAAGGAAGAACACGAACTCTAGGTCGACTTTACACTTGGGCTATCCCTGTAGAAGTGTCGCGTCTTTTTGTATTGTATAACTTGTACCTGTACATTATTAATTTGTAAAAGCATACGAAGTTTCTGTATCTGTACTGTTTCTCGCATAACCAGACTCCTGGGAGGTTATGTGATATTTGTGAGAGTTGACCTCTTTGAGGAGACCCCACAAAGACGATGGTTCCAACTTAGACATAAGTAAACGTCGACTGGGTTGGATCTCCCAGGCCAGGACGGTCGTAGAAGCCATCGTCGAAAAATTCAGCTCTTGAACTCATCTCGTCGAAACCTTGAAGCACCAAATCCTCTACCTGGCGTGTCACTGTCGACGGGCTATACTCGCATATGGTATTTGTAGAGTATGGAGATCGTTGAAACCAGGGTATACGCGAGATTGAGATAAAAGAGACCAGAGACATGGATTTTTATACAGGTTTGGGCCCCTTAACTGGCAGGTAATAGCCATACTTCTTTTGGTTGAAGCCAGTGTTGTTTTTATATATCAGTATCACACGAGTATAATATTTGGGATGACCTAATCTAGTCTTTATCGGCTTGGCGGCATGGAGCTTTCGTGCATAGTCGATGGCTAGTGTAGTCTTCTTCCTCGAATATAAACTCGATGAGATTGGATGTAGCTCTAGATCTTTCATGTAGGTCTCTATGGATCCTACATTGGGTTTGTCGAGATTGGCTTGTCTTCCATTGGTGTGTCATCTCTCCTCCTAGAAGGTCTTGTATTTATATCCTCGGATGTCCTCTTGTCTAAGTACAACTATAAAGATAAGTATGGATATAATCTAAGTAGTCCTTATAGTGTTCAAGTAGGACTCCACTTTTCCTTTTTAATCCGGAACACCTTTTATTCCGAGAAAATAATTTTCTTCTTTATCCGTCATACTTCCGTAACCAAAGAATACATTCTTGTATATTATTAGATATATGATATTTTCATATACCATAAATTCATGTATAGAAGGTATGATTTGTCCTTAACACTAACAAAACTATGATCGATACTTTCTGTTTTTGAAAACACGTCCGAAAACCAAAAACTTCATGAACCGTTTTCATCCCTACGTCCGTATAAGGCTAATTACACACACTGCTGGGAAAGTGCACTATAATCCCGGTTTGCAACCCTTTTTAATCTCGGGTTACAAACCGGAAAAATAAAAGCAAGACTATTTTTTGTCCCAGTTGAAATAACTGGGACTAAACTAACCGGGACTAAAGATGGAAGTGTGTCACGTGACTGCCACCTTTTTTTCTTTTTTATTTTTTTTGCTTGCATATCGTCCACAACAACAAAATCGTCCACAAATTTTTTAAAAAAACATCTAAGAAGTCTACAATAGATTCATTCACAGATTCGCATTCCCATTCACGATTCATTCACAAATTCGAGACATTAACAAACTTTTTACAAGAGGATCAAATCCCCAAAACACAGTTGAACAAAACTTAAACAAGAAACGGGAGGGGAGAAGGAGGAGGACGGCCGCCGGTGCAGTGCTGCGTCGCCCCCCGTCGCCGCCGCGAGGAGGAGGAGTAGGATGGCCGCCGCCCGCGAGGAGGGAGGAGGACGACCGTCGCTCGCTCCCATTGTCGTGCACCCGCTGCCGTGCTGCCGCCACACCATGCTGCAGGGGGCCGAAGGGGAGAAGGCCAAGGACGGAGGGGGGATGGAGGCCAAAGGGGAGCAGGCCGGGGGATGGAGGCCGGAGGGAAGGATGCCGAGGGGATGGAGGCCGGAGGTGATGCCGATCTAGATCGAGCTCGCATGTAGCCGCCGCGTCGGCCGCCATGCGGTAGAGAGAGGAGAGGGAGAGGGAGGGAGTACTACTTGCGCCTAATGAGAGAGGGAGAGAGCTAGGGAGAGGGAGAGAAATTAAAAAATCACTGTTTGAGCGCGGGAGATGAGGAGAGAAGATCGATTTTTTCTCTAATCCTTTGATATAAAAAACCAAGATAAATGTTAATTTTTAGTCTTGGTTGGTTACACCAATCGGGACTAAAAATAATGGGGTCTGGCACAGCCTGTAGGTTTTTTTAACCGGAACTAAAAATAAATTTTTGTCTCGATGGTTGTTATCAACCGGAATTAAAGATTTAACCAGGACTTAAAAATATTTTTAGTTTTGGTTTTTATTCAAATCAAAACTATTGTAGATACTATTGTATATTTTGACAGATGACCATTTCTCCGGTACTGACAGAATTGTTTCTAGAGTAGTGACAGGATTGTGAGCTCACACATGAATCGCGTGGGGAGTTGTTTATTTGGGAACGAGCAACAGCGGGACATTCGGGCGTCCGTGGTTGGTGTTTTTTAGTGGCATGGGCGTAAATTGGATTCTTTTCAGCGTGCCCTACAATTGATTATGACTTAGCATAGCTGCACAGTAAGGGGTGCACATAATATAATCACCCTTACCTTTTAGGCAGAATTGGTTTCATAAGACGAAAGATCGCGATTTTAGTATTGTAGCACCCAGTTTATTTTCACAGCACGGAAAATTATTTAAGCGTTCCGGAAAATAACAGCTAACTCTTACTCTGCTCTAGTTCATTTCATCCTCCTCCCTCTTCCCTTTGCAGTTGCACGCACTAGCATCAGAGATATAATTTACAAGATATATTTATATGTGACTTTTCCTTTCACTAGGATACAGGTTATAATTTGACCTGTTCAAATAAAAAATACTTTGACGGTCAATAGTATGCTCTATTCACATTCACTCCCTCCATTTGATTTTATAAGATAAAACGTGCACGCATTTCAATATTTAATTTAAAAACATTTAATAATATAAATTAAATTTTATTTAATGAAAATAATATTGAATTGATATTGATAATATAAATATGGTTATAATTTTGTGACAACAAACTTTGTAGTATACGAGAAATTATAAGTTAAAAAATAGTTTTAGAGATCGTACTGATTTTGACTATATCTTATATTATAAAATAGAGGGAGTATTTTTTCTACTTATCTAGGTCCAATTTGATCCTATATGTCTGTTGAGTAATATATCATATATATTAATTTATCTTGTCTATTTTTTAAAAAAATCATGACTATCAAAGTGACATATATCACATAAGAGGATGACCTTAGGGAGAAAAAAATCTACCGCCCATATAAACAAAAAATATATAGAAAATTATTGTAAGCGGACCTATGTACTACTATAAATAGCATGCATATATATAAGTACCACAGCACCGGGCTAATTAACTAGCAGTAACAGACAGCTGCCAGCGATGGCTTCCTCCTCTTTTCTTCTACCTCTCGCCATTGCGCTCCTGCTCGCAATCATATGCGGTCTTTGGGCTTCTCCTAGTAGTTGCCATGCCGACGATTTCACCGCCATGATGACAAATGAGCACGAGAAAGAGCAGCAGCTGATGATGATGACGGACAGGTTCCATCGGTGGATGGCGACGCACAACCGGTCGTACGCCTCCGCCGACGAGAAGCTGCGGCGATTCGAGGTATACCGGAGCAACATGGAGTTCATCGAGGCGACCAACCGCAACGGCAGCCTCACCTTCAAGCTCGGTGAAACGCCGTTCACCGACCTCACCCACGATGAGTTCCTCGCGAGCTACACGGGCGGCGTACGGCTTCCGTCGGAGCGGCGGCGCATGCAAGAGGCCTCCGACGAGGAGGAGGAGGATGCAGTGATTACAACTAGTGCTGGGTACGTCGCCGGCGCCGGCACGCGTATGGCTGCGGTGCCGGAGTCCGTCGACTGGAGAAAGGAGGGCGCGGTGACTCCGGCCAAGTATCAAGGCCAGTGCGGTGCGTGCATTTAAAATAGTTTTACTATACTATTTATCAGTTAATTACCTCATTCTTCCTTAACTGCATGCAGCTTTTTCTCTTTTTTTTCTCTTTTTTTTGCGGGCAACTGCATGCAACTTCTTGTTAGCTTTAAATATTTTTATTGATTTAAATTAATCTATATGCACTCTTATGTTTATATAGGTAAACCTTTTCATTTCAATGAGGATAAAAAATACGACCTTACTTGAAAAGGATGTGTTCTATAGGCTCGTACCGTTGAATCCTTTACCATTAAGGAGACAAGCTCTCAAGTCTGGTTGATGAGACATGACCTCTGGCCAGAGCGTGATTAGCAGTTAGGATGTCGCTCTCAATGGAGGTGAGGTGATCCGATGGCTGTAGAGGATCGTTCATGCCTGGTTCTTTCCAGGCCAGGGTGGCCAAGAGGTTGTCTTGACAGACTCAATTTTTAAATGAACACTAAAATAGTCGACCAACGAGTGCATCTCCTCGACTCTGGGCCAACTCCTATATGGCTCCAAGGGTAAGTTTGCTCCGGGCCTCCAACCCCCCTCGACGACGACTCTGCCGGCAGCGTACGAGGCCTCCACCAGCGCCCTGCTCTCGCCCCATCCCCGTCTCGCCAGACACCGCTTCGCTCTCCTTACGTGGCTTCCTGGCCCCCGACCAGAGCACCCACGCCCACGCACCATCACCTTTACTCCTGCCCGACAGCTGATGCTGCACCAGGGCACGTCGGAGCGGGTCGGCCCTCTGCTTTGCACCTTGGTCTTGGGCTTTCCTTTGTAGATCCGGGGAGGCGCCGCTCCTATGCGGAGGTCGCGAAAGTGCGGCAACCCAATTTTTCAAAATTTGGCCTTCCGTCCCAACCCCCTCCACCGAATTCAAGTGAGGCTGTCCGGCACACCTACCTCCATGTGGCCACAGTAACTCCGCCGCGGGGAGAGAGGGGAAGTTCTGAGGCGGCTAGGCCTAAGCGTCTCAACTGGTAGGATGGACGAGATCCGGGCTGGATCCGCGTTCAGTCCAGACATGAGAAGAGGCGTGTCGCGATGGGAAGAAAAGTACACTCGCCGCATTCATTCACCGGCCACTGACTCCCCTCAAGGCGACAAGACGGCACGACCGTATGCCAGCTTGCCCTCACCAAGTTCCGAGACCGGGCACAAGGTAGATGTTTCAATTGCCTCGCGAGGGGACACTGCGCTATCCACTGCCATGACCCGGTGCGCTGCCTCCTCTGCCGTCAAGGGCACCGTGCGCGACACTGCCGACGACGCACGCCTTTAAGAGTGCCTCTACCGCTACGCGTATACTCGACGACCTTGCCCACAGATCTGCACCGGCGGCATCCCACCCAACCATCAACTCCCAAGCGCCTAGATCTGCTCCAGCAACCCAAGCCTCTACCAACCAAGTCTGTCGTCCCGCACCAGCCAAATTTCGGGCGGCGAGCGAACATGTCGCAGCTAGGCGACCCGGCTACACGCCCGGAGGAAGACTCCGTCTTCATCCAAACCTCCTTCGCCAATGATGGAGAACTCAAAGAGTGGGGCGAGATAGCTCTTGTCTCATGGGTCGCGCGCGCTCCGCCGTCCACACAGCCTTCCGATGTCGAGCGTATCTTCCGCGAAGAGCTCAGGCTGAACCATGGCTAAGTGGCGGTCTCCCTGCACCATCTGTAGGTTTTCTTGGTGAAGTTCCAGCATAGCCGCCATTGCGACGAAGCCTTGGCCAGAGGCTTCATCAAGCGTCGCGGGATTGAGATACACTTCGTCAAGTGGAGGAGTCTTCATAGCACGCTAGGCGTCGCACTTCTCTTCCGCGTCAAATTGTGCCTAGAAGGCGTGCCTATGCACGCGTGGGCGCCCGACATCGCCGAGCGCATCATTGGGCGGACGTGTGCGCTGGAGAAAATTGACACCGATTTGATGCATCCGGTGGAATCGAGTAGCACAAGAACTATAATCTTGTGGGCCTAGACGTCCAACCGTCACATCCCGATTTTCGTTTGGGATTAAAAATTATTAAATAAATCATTTTCCAGAAATTAAATAAAAAGGCAAAATAAGTTATCAAGTGAAAGTATTAAGGAAATTCAAATTTCCTTTAAAAATCATGGCTGAAAATATTTTTAAATATTCTCCATGCCCTAAAGTATTCTCTCGAAATTTTCCGTGAAATTTTGAAGCTCCATAAATAATTTTTAATGCCACAAAGAGCATTCAGTAATTATTTAATAAATTAATTAATCACTAAATGGCATGGTTATATTTTTATTAAATACTTTGAGTGTTCTTATATTTTCAAGAATTTTCTTGGAATTATTTGAGCACTGAAAGTATTTATAAAAATTCCAAAACCATTTATGCGATTAATTTAAAAGAAAAACAAATTAAAAGTCCTTCTCCTGTTCCCGGGCCAGTTTCGGCCCAAACCCTTGAAAGTCCGCTTTTCCTCCCCGCTCGCGCACGCCTTCCTTCTCTCTCTTCCCCAGCCGGCCCCGTGGCCGAGGCCCGTTCCTCGCCGCGCGCGCCCGCAAGTCTACCCGGCCTACCTTCTTTCTCTCGGCCGATGACAGGTGGGGCCCACCTGTCATCCATGACCTCCGGCTCGACCGCCATTGCCGCCGACCTCGTGCTCCCTCACGCCATGTATCCCGCGGACCCCCGCCGCTCCCGCGCGTGTTTTAACGCCGCCATCACACCGCTGGTTTTTTCCCCTTTAATTTCCCCTAACCCCGCGCCGCTTTAACGTCGCCGCCACCGTCTCCCCGTGAATCCCGCGTGCACCGACCTTGCCGCTCTTCCCGGCCTATAAAATGCCCCCGCCGAGCTCCCTCTCCCTTTTCCCCAATTTTCCCGAGCTTGCCGAGCCCTCTCTTGCTCTTCCCGCGTCGCCCCTCTCTCCGCCGCTCACCGCCGCTTCTCCGGCCGTGCGCCACCGCCGTTCTCGAGCCCGTCGCCGAGCGCCAAGGCCGCCACCACCTTCCCCGCGTCACCCCGCACCCCGGCCGCTGCTTCCCGCGCCAGGATCGCCGCCGAGCGCCTTGCCGCCATGCGACCCGAGCCGCCGCCATAGCCGTCTCCGACCCACCGCGGCCGCCGCGCCGCCGACCTGCGCCGCCTCTCCTTCGGCTCCGCCTCGCCCTCCGAGCCTCGACATCCCCTCGGCCGTCGCCAATCGTGGCCGGACGCCGTCCGCGCGCGTCATCCCGAGCGCCGACCTCCGCCCCGCCGCCGCCGTTTGCCCGTGCCGCCATCTCGCCGCGCTCGGTGAGCTGCCTCCTCCTCCTATCCGCCCTCCTCCCGCCCTTCGCATCGCTCGCCGCGGCGCGCGATGGCCGCCGCGACGACCATCGGGCCGTGTGCGCCGCCGTCGCGCGCCGCCGACCGTCGTCGGTCATCGCCGCTCTCCGCCGCCCGACCGCCTCGTGGCAATCGTGGCCATCCATCCGCCGCCCGCGTGGGCTGCCGCGTCGGCGCCACATGGCGCGCCTCGCCCGTGGACCATCGTGGACTTGGTCCACGGTGGACCGCCCGTGGACCGCTGCTGCGCGCGGCTCACGCCACCCTTGGCCGCGACGTGAGCCCTAGCCACTAACGTCGCATCCGATTCGCCGACGTCATGCCGCGCCCGTGCCTCGACGCGAGTCCTTGGCCCGACATCAGCATCAGCCTTTTCCTTTGAAAAATAAATAAAAATTGTGTAATAAATTTAATTAATTTCCAAAATTCATTTAAATGGTCCAAAACTTCTAAATTTCATATCTAATTCATTCGAACTCCAAATTGGGCCATTCAAATTGCAAAATTTATCTAAAATTGAGCTCTACATGTTGGTTTACTTTTTATGTACTGTTATCTGGTTTTTATTAGGTTTTTCCCTCGTTTTGTGTGCTAGCGTGTAGTTTCCGTCGTTTTGGAATTCACGCTCGCGAAGAGTTCGAAGTTGGTTGGAAGAAGCAAAGCAAGTCACACTCCCCTTAAAGCATATTGAACCTATTTTACAAATGTTTTACTGTTTGCAAATAAAATTGCATGTTTTGCAAATTACATGAAATGATGGGATTACCTATCTGTTTGCTTGTGCCATACCCTTTTGATATCCGTCCTTTGTCAAACATTGAGTGATAATTTGACTAGCTTTAGTCACTTATGTAACTTTCGCTAGAATTATATGCTTAGCCATGCTTAATTACCACTAGCTCACTAAATGGGATAATCACACTATCTATAATTAGTTCAAATGAGCTGCAAGCTTGGAACACTCGGCCATGTTTTATTGGTCGTAATATCCCAAGTAAAATATGACTAAATGGTGGGCTGTGGGTGTATGGTTTTGGCTTGTCGCACCCATGGCAATTAAGGACCGGTTCACGGGACCCCTCGGGAGAATGACCGTGCAAACCACAAGCTGAAATGGGTAAGGTGGGTCTCGTAGTGTAGCCTCTCCTAGCTGACGAACCCATCGATAAGGGTGAGCTGGATGGAGTTTCAGTCGGCCCCGGTATAAGGGTTGCTGGGCTGCCGGATTCACCGAGGCACTCGGGAGGGCTGCCCACATCCCAGGTACGGGAGTGGGGACGAAACCTTGATGGAGTTCGCTTGGTTAGTGGGGGGTTATACGAAAGGTCCTATCACAGTTTCCTTTCCGAGTTACCATGGTGGTATTCCGGCGCACGGGAGACCATGTCGTGAGGCTGTGTCTTGTGAGTACAGTTGTACACCTCTGGTCAGAGTAAAACTATTCGAATAGCCGTGCCCGCGGTAATGGGGCGATCAACCGAGCTCACCGTGATTAGTCTCACACCTGTAAAACCCTGATTAATGGAACATGACTAGTATAGGTGGATGGTTGGGCCTGTTCAATGTGGGGATAACGTTGTTCAGTGGAGGATTAATATTGACTTAACTACTCAACAGTTTTCTCAGTTTCCAAAATAAAATATTTTGCAACCGCCTTTCCGCAAAGTAGCCACAAGCCTCTCCTTGCCTTCCTTCGCATTTCTGCATTTCTTGGTGTGGCTTGTTAAGTACGTTGGTAGTACTCAGCCTTGCAAATTCTTCCCCCTTTAGAAGTGTAGTGCTTCTGAGTTGAAGACGGTATTTGAGGACCAAGGCTTAGACCCTAGTTGAGTTTGCCTGTGGAGTGGAGCTGAAGCCCCGCTAGGATCGTCCTTCGTTTCCGCTGTTGTCCCCTTTTGGGTGTGAGGACTAAGTGTCTCTTTTGTAAGTATTTATACGCTTTATTTATACGTATGGACCTGTGTATTGATTTGTCATTTTGTGTATCCTGGTTGATGCCTAGACAGGGATTACATACACAAAATAGTCTGGAAATTCGGGTTTGAATTTCTGGGCGTGACACAACCCCAGTGCGATCCCGAAGAGGGTCTGGCTCAATTTCACTAGCCAACCCGAAGGAGGCGATGGGGTTGCTCCGATCGCGGCGGAGGGGATACCGCAAAGGTGGCAGAGGGGAGTTAGGCACCCTGTGCTCTTCCACCTTGAGGAAATCCATTCTCGGCTGCTACGATCAACTTTGATGAGCACGAAAGTTTCCAGCTGGCCATACGCAGGTTGCCGCCATGGCATTTGGGGGTCCTGGACGGGGACCAAGTCCCTGGGCGCATGTTCGATGAGTTCCCACACCACTCCCCGCCGATGCGAACATTTCATGATCGTTTGGGAGGACACCAACATGATGACGACGGCCGCGGGCAACAATTTGATGATGAAGGCGACCGGGCCCGTGGACGCCTCGGGCGCGATGCGCGTCGGCCACGTCGAGGTAGAGCGACGTGCGTCACACGCTCCTGAGAGCACCACAACAGAGGATCTGGTGCTGACAGCAAAGAGGAAGATCAAGAGCAGACCCAACGAGCTGGTCGTGGCCGTCGCGGACAAGGAAAGCAGAGAAGAGGGGGAAATGACCACCCGAGGCGCGGTGGGGGGCGATGGGACAAAGACGACGATGACGATGAAGGCGAGTATGATTACGGCCGTGACAGAGAGCGAAATAAGGTCACTAACAACGACTATCGGCGGGAACGCACGTGATCACCACGCCGCTGGGAAATGGGGGGCCGCAGCCACGGGAATGGAGGAAAGTGCCATGGCGTAAGCGGCGCGGCTGTTTTGCCTGCTTTAAGCCTCGAGGCGGGCCATGAAAAGGTACGTGAGTTTCGATTCCTCCATGCAATGCATACCTTCCCTCTTGTGTTGCAGGCGCCGCCGCTGGAGAAAAGCCCGAGCGGGATTTCCCAACTCCTCGACAGAGCTCTTCCTGAGGAGCCAAAACAGAGGAGGGGGAATGAATCCTGGTCTGCTCCGTCTAAGGCACTCTGGGACCCAATTCCGGCTGGCTGTGTTTTTGGGCGCATCACTTCAGCCCTCAGTCCCATGGTGCCACCGGCCCCGGCAGTCACGTGCCAAGAGGTGGAAGAAATGTTGCGCGGCCTCGTGGTGACAGGTGACGGTGGGGAATCCGCTCTACCGTCGACGATGGTGCATCACGACAAAGAGGCGGTGGACAACGCTGCCCACCTGCTACTAGAAGCAGGGGAGATCGGCACCGAGGCACACATCGCCCTACAAAACTCCCCCGTGGCGGCCCTGCAGCATGACAAAGAGGCGACAAACTTCGATGAGCTGAGGCTGGAGGGAGGGGAGCTTGATGCGGCTGTCCAAGAACAAGAGCACGCGCGTGTCGACAGCAAAGTGGATGCACTCTTCGCCTCTCCGCCGTCGCCAATTCTCTCCCAGCAGCCGTGTACCGCAGGTGGTCACTGTGCCAACGCTGCAAATGAGGGGGAAAGCGGCACGGTGCAGAGAAAGGAAGACCCCGATCCGGCACAGCACCCGCATAGCAAAACAGAGCGCCGGTCAGACGATGCAGCGCTGCCAACGGGTGTTGCTTAAACGCATGGGACTACTCAAGGATGATGATGCCGCCTCTGTTGAGCAAGTGTTGCAGCAATACATGGACATGTTCAACGGGCCGATGCCGCCGCAAGCCATTGCCACGCTGACGGTGGTTTTCGGGCTGGATGATGACGAACAGCAGGCAACCGATGCTGCGATGCTGTCTATGCTGGGAGAAGGTGTAGCGGAGGCAGAAGAAGAGATCGGGGAACATTTTGCTGGATGCTTGATCTGATCACTAGGCTTTTAGTGGGAGCTAGCACACCCTCAATGTTTCTTCCCTTTTGCTATAACACCTGGAGTGGCATGACCCTCCTACGTAGCTTGTTTAGCAGCACCATGGCAACTCTTCTAGGTCTGCGCATCACCGCCGCCATGTCTCCTGCATCTACATTCATCTTTTGTATTCATATGATTGAAGAACTAATCCCCTCTAAGTGGGTGGTGATGGAGAGCGGCTCATCTACTTTTATCTCCCCTGTCTTCGTGCTGAAACATTTCCTACTGGTGATGTTGATCGATGCCGACAGCCGAACCGAGGGCCACGGCCGCTCTAGCTTCCTAATGTTGAAAATGAATGAAACATACGAGCCTTTGAGCACAAAGCAGACACAACGAATGAGTTGTTGCTTGCTCTTGCTGCAAATTACCGACCCAACGATCTCCACACGCTGGCGCTGCTGCTTTTGGCCGTGGCAAAATTATGGGGCACGGTGTCCTCTGAATTGGCCCCTACGTTTTTGGAAAGGTATGCAACTAACTGTTTGCAATGGCGCTGTCCTGATGGAGAGACAATTAGAGAACGCGCCAGATCGAACAATTCTCGTGCATGTCATAGTGCTGGTATTCAGGGGCAGGTTATGGACCCCCCTTTTCCGGCACTCACGTTGGGCCGATCCACGAAGGTCTACGGCCGATGGCCTTTTGAATCACCCCTTCGCTTCCCATCTCGGGCCGGTGGCCAAAGTTTTTGGGCCAAAGGCCCGTCGTCGCTTCGACACGCTCTTTGCTTCGGTGGGTCAAGGGCTATGGGCCGTGCCCGGCGTGGACTGGCCGTGCCCCTCCAGACCAGTCCAATTGCCTGCCCATGAGTCCTCAAAATATATCTAATGGCGACAACCTTAACTTTATTTCCTGGAACATCAGGGGTTTAAATTCACTGACAAAATGCAGTGTTGTACACGAGCTCATGCCTGACATGTCATGCAATCTTGCTTGCTTTCAAGAGACAAAATTGCAAACAATTGATGGTGGCTTGGCAAATTTTTCGGGAAGATACAAACTTGATAAGTTTGCCTTCAAACCTTCAAGAGGTACGAGAGGGTAGCACTAGGCATTCGGGTTTACCGAAAGTTCAGTTATTTGAATTTTGGGTTTTCAAAAATGATACCCGAAATATTACCCGATACCTTATCACCCAAATTTTGGGTACCGTTATTTCGGGTTCGGGTTTTGGGTAAACCGAATAACCCGAACGGCGGGAGCGGTGCGCGCGGAGGCGCGAGCGACGGCGGCCAGCAGCGCGCGCCGGCGATGGTGCGAGGTGAGCGGAGCGGCGGCGCGGGGCGATGGCGGAGCGGTGACTCGCGCCGACCGATGACGGCGAAGGGGCGACTCGCGCCGACCGGCGAGGTGGTGAGGAGTGACGGCACGAGGGGCGACCGGCGGTGAGGCGCGAGGGACGACCGGGATCGGCGGCGAGGCGCGAGGGGCGACCGACGGTGAGGCGCGTGCAAAAGCGACGACAGCGTCGCCCTGAGGGGTGACCCGGGTTAGGGTTAGGGTTAGGTTTGAAACCGAAACCGCAAAAGCGGCAAAAGTGCGGGCAAAGCGAAACTTTAGCGATTTTGCACCGAAGCCCCTAGAAAACTCGGTAATTTACCATGACTTCTGGTGTTTCGGGTTATCGGGTACCGCGACTTACAATCGATTAACCCGAAATAATTTCGGGTTTTCAAGTTTTCTATCCGAAATCAGTGTTCGGGTTTCGGGTATTTTGGATTCGGGTTCAGTTTTTTTTGGGTCGGGTTTCGGGCTCGGGTTTTGTGCCCACTCCTACGAGAGGGGGTATTCTGCTACTCTGGAACAGTGCAGCTCTACAGATTCAAGACATTGTAATCGGTCGCTTCTCCATAACGGCACAGGTCCTTCCAGCTAACGGGCGTATATGGACCTACAAGGCACCATCAAAAAAGACTTTTCCTCAGGCATATTAGATCTCTGAAACCCGACCCAGGAATAGGCTGACTGATTCTTAGAGATTTTAATATGATCTACCGTGCACAGGACAAAAACAACAGCAATTTAAGCTTGCCAACAATGAGAAGGTTCCGCTCAACCATCAATAGGTGTGAAGTACGAGAAATTCCACTGCAAAACAGAAAATTCACTTGGAGTAACGAACGACGAAGGCCTACGCTAGTCAGGCTGGACCGCTTCTTCTGCAACCAAGAATGGGATCTGGCCTTCCCAAGCCACACCTTGCTTGCCCTGCCAACAGGTCCCTCTGACCACTGCCCACTGGTCCTCTCGGACCACAAGGGCCCACGTCGTCCAAGAAATTTTAAGTTTGAGAACTTCTGGACAAAACTGCCAGGGTTTAAGGAAAGGGTCCACGCAGCCTGGAGTGAGCCTTCCATGCACACTGAGCCTGTACATCGACTAAATCAAAAGCTTCGACACACAGCAGTCAGCTTAAGAGATTGGGAAAAGACCTTATGTTCAGAGGCTAAGATCCAATTCTTTATGGCATTAGATGTCATACAAAGATTAGAGATTGCCCAAGAACAACAGCCTTTGTCTACTCAGGAGGCCAACCTTAGAGGGGTCCTGAAGCGGAAGATAATCGTCCTAGCCTCCATTGAAAGGGCGAGAAAAAGGCAGGCCTCCAGGATAACCAATAGAAGAGAAGGAGAGGCAAATATAAACTTCTTCCACCTCAAGGTTAATGGGAGAAGAAGAAAAAACACCATCCAAAGCCTTAGAAAAGACAATGGTTGGGCAATTGCGCATCAAGAAAAAGAATCCTTAATCCATAACTACTTCGCTACGATGATGGACCAGCCAGCCCCCAGGATTGTGGACCTCAACTGGGAGGCCTTGGCTTTGCAACTAGCTGACTTACATAATATGGCCGAGCCTTTCACAGAGGAAGAAATTCCGAGCGCTATAAAGGAGATGCCAGGGGACAAAGCACCTAGGCCCAATGGCTTCACTAGCTTGTTTTTCAAGACATGCTGGGAAACTGTTAAGGCAGACATCATGGCTGTTTTTGACTCTTTCCATAGCCTTCGAAGCACACACTTCAACTTGTTAAACTCGGCAAACATTGCTCTGATCCCAAAGAAAGAAGGCGTAGAGGGAGTGTTAGATTTTAGGCCGATAAGTCTGATTCATAGTATTGCAAAGATTTTAACAAAGGTGCTCGCGATGCGCCTGAGTCCCTTCATGTCACATTTGATTTTGATCAATCAAAGTGCCTTCATCCAAGGCAGGAGCATCCACAACAATTTCCTCTTTGTAAGAAACGTGGCCAGGAGATACCACCGCTTGAGAAAAGCGATGTTACTCTTTAAGCTTGATATCACAAAGGCTTTTGATTCAGTGCAGTGGGACTACCTCCTTGACTTGCTCCAAAGGAGAGGATTCCCACAAAAATGGGTAGATTGGATGGCCGCACTATTCTGCACAGCCCATTCTTAAGTCCTGCTCAATGGCATCCCAGAGAATAAAATAAAGCATGGGAGCGGTCTCCAACAGGGGGACCCTTTATCACCACTACTTTTTATTATTGCAATCGATCCACTACAGCGCATACTCTCAAAGGCAACAGAGATGGGGGCTATCTCTAAGATAAAAGGTAGAACATCTCGACTGCGAACCTCCATGTATGCGGACGACGTAATTGTCTTCATAAATCCCAAAAGAGCTGATGTCATGGCCTTCACAGACATACTGCAATGTTTTGGTGCGGCTACAGGCCTCATCACCAACCTTCAGAAGTCCCAGGTTGCGGCAATACGATGCGATGGAGTGCATCTGGATGAAATCCTAGAGGGAGTGCCAGCAGTAAGGGCGAATTTCCCATTAAAGTATCTAGGACTCCCTCTCGTCCTGGGAAGATTGCGCAAAACAGACTTACAACTAGTTTTTGATAAAATTACAGGCAGGGTAATGAGCTGGGCAGGGAAAAACATGGGAGTATGAGGCAGAAAGACGCTAGTCAAATCAGTGATCACATCACAACTAATTTACCTGCTGACTGCACTGCGAGTTTCCAAAGAGGCCCTGGAACAGATTAACAAGCAGCGCCGACGGTTTCTATAGGCCGGGACTAGAGATATTTCGAGGGGGAAATGCAAAGTCAACTGGCAAAGAACCTGCATGCCCACAAGTCAAGGAGGGTTGGGGATCCTAAACCTAGAAAAATTTACAAAAGCCTTGCGGATGAGATGGCTTTGGCACGAATGGAAAGACCCATCCAAGCCATGGGTAGGGCTAGAAACGCCTTGTGATGAAATGGACAAGACCCTTTTCACGGCATCAACGAAAATAACGATTGGGGACGGAAGAACGGTGCGTTTTTGGGACTTCCCTTGGTTGAGCGGAGGCCTAAGGCCAAAGGACGCCATGCCTTTAGTTTTTGCTATCTCCAAGAATAGAAGAAAGACCCTACGATAGGGAAAGGAAAATGATGCCTGGGTGCAGGACCTAAATATATAGCATAATAGCCAAGTAACAATAGATCTTCTTAGCTAGCTGATTGCTCTCTGGGAGGCTGTGAGGGAGATTCAACTAGAGGCTGAGAAAGTAGACCAAATCTCGTGGAAGTTCACAGTCCATGGAAGTTACACGGCCTCCTCAGCATATCAGCTGCAATGCTGTGGAGCAAAAAACGCAAGCTATAATAACCTAATTTGGAAGGCCTGGGCTCGTGGAAAACATAAATTCCATACATGGCTCATTATACATAACAGAGTTTGGACGTCGGACAGATTGGCGAACAGGGGATGGAATAACAATGGATGTTGCCCCCTTTGTCGTCAACAACCGAAGACAACCCTGCACCTTGTGGAGGAATGCAGATTCACTAAAAGAGTATGGCAACTAGTAGTGTATGGCTAGGATTCATGCAGCTGGAGCCAGCTCAGTGGACCGAGACAACATCGGTACAGGGTTGGTGGGAAAGCATTGCGAGGACGTCGGGAGTGCCAAAGAAAGGGCTCAGATCCCTTATCATGCTAGTGGTTTGGGAAATTTGGAAAGAAAGAAACCAACGTATTTTCGACCATGCGGAAGAAGCGACTTCCTCCATCCTACGGAGGATCAAAGAGGAGGCAAACTTGTGGACTCTAGCGGGGGCTAGGCTTTGAGAGACTTCATACCACCTGAGTGACCGTATTTGTAAAAAGTTTTCCTAGCTCTTGTATAGCTTTGATCTCGTTTTGCCTTTAGGCTATATTTTTTCTCTCTCTATTCAATAAAAGCACGATCGTGCCGTTTTTCCTTAAAAATATATAATACATTTTTAAAAATAGGTTAAAATGTTGTTTGTTTCGTATCGAGAGAAGGAAAAAACATTAACTATGTGTTATCGGATAGTTATCCAGGGTTGAATAAAGTGATTAATATGTAAGAAAAAATATCAGTTAATTGACAAATGGACAACCTTGTGAAACAGACAACATATGCATGTATTTATGTAGGTTAATTTTATCATCATTAAGAAGTTGTATATACTTTTTAAGGACTGCAAAATTTTTCATTTATATGTAATCGCATGGATGCATGGGATATGGGGATGCAGCGGCGTGCTGGGCATTTTCAGCGGTGGCAGCCATAGAGAGCCTGCACAAGATAAACGGAGGAGATCTGATATCTCTGTCGGAGCAGGAGCTGGTGGACTGTGAAGAAAGTAAAAGCAACACCTGCTCAATGGGCTACCCCGACGAGGCCTTCCTGTGGGTGAGTAAGAACAAGGGGATCGCCAGCGACCTCATCTACCCGTACGCCGGGGAGAAAGGGAGCTGCAAGAAGGAGCTGCTCGGCGTGCACAACGCCACAGTAAGAGGCGTCATCACCTTACCTGAGAACAGGGAGGACCTGATCATGACGGCGGTGGCCAAGCAGCCGGTGACCGTCCTGTTCGACGCCAGTGATCCCTTGTTCCAAAGCTACAGGGGTAATGGTGTCTACAAGGGCGGCACGGCCTGCAACTCCTCTACGTTGAACCATGCCTTGACCATCGTCGGCTACGGGACGAACCATCCCGACACTGGAGGCAACTATTGGATTGCCAAAAACTCGTACGGCAACCTATGGGGCGACAATGGCTTCATCTACCTGGCCAAGGACACTCGTGACCGCAAGGGTGTGTGTGGGCTCGCCGTATGGCCAACCTTTCCCACCATTTGGTGAAACCACAGACGGGAAGTTCTTCCTTCTACTAGTTTACGCGACATATCTCGCTCTGTATCAACGAACATGCTTGTAATATTTGTAGCTTCATACGTGTGTATATGTATATTTCACTGGCCTATAGCTCCACCGTTTTTAAATTACTAGAATAAATAAAAGCCATGATGATCTCTCATCGTGGGTTGTTTACTCATGAAATCTGAAATAAAATTATAGAGAGAGTCGATATGTATTAGGGTTTGCTTTATTTTTGCAGTATTATTGTCCAAAACTCTTGACAATTCATGGCGCAGGGTTGTAATATATGAACGATTCTTAATTGGAATATGCACCGATAGGTCTGTAAATAATATCTATAAATTCATCAATTTTAATTTTGTTTTAGGTTGTTTTCAAGATTCTATTTTGGATTGAAATTCCTATTTTTTTGAGTGCCTATTGATCTTTCGACGGATATGGAGCTTCAAATATTACAAAATCTTTAACCAAAGGATACAGTTAGAAGTTATAAATCTAGAGAGACTAAAACAGTTGTAAAATCTAATTTTGGTGTATTATAATTGAGTATAAAAGCTCTATAACCAAGTAGAAATGCTAAGCTAGGTCTACAGAAACACGAATCTTGATACAAGATCCTACGAATAAAAAAATAAAAACATAGAAGTCCAAAAATCTATGACAAGTGAAATAAAAAACCATTTTTATTTTCGCAATATTGAACCATGGTTTTATTAGATCAAAAGCTCTGATAGCAAAAGCAAACTAGACAAGTGATCAATGATTGAACCCAAAACTGATTGTCATGAGTCATGGTTTAGCATTGATTTTGATCGACAACAGAAGGGCTATCCGTGTGATAGGAAAAAGCTATATACCACAAATCACAAAAAACCATAGTGGTTTTTCTACGTGTCAATGTATTTTTTACCAGTTTTATGAGTTTACGGATGAAAACTAAAAGTACGCATTTGAAATGGAGGGGCTAAAACATGGGCCAAGCCCATAATTGACCGACGATAAATGTAATGGATTTGATTTTTCACTGAAAGTGAAACTTTTTTTACTAGAACACTAATGCACCAAGTCTAAAGGCTTGTTCCTTTGTTAAAAATGGTAACAAAATGAACCCTAATGTCTAATTGGTCATAGCAATGGTGTCTAAAGGTTCTGTACCTGTCATAATTAGTTGGACGAAGATTTGAAGGCATAAGTCTACAATGTTTCTCGATGTGCTTGGTTATTCACTGATCTCTAAATGGTTTTTTGGTTCGTATATTTTTATATGGATATGTATTATTAATTGTCTGATTCCTATATAACTATATCTCCACTTAGCATAGTTAACGTCAATTTCGTCCTGTCCTGCAGCCACGTCATCACACTTATTTTCAGCCGTTGGATTTGCTTTGAAAGGATCAGATTTCGTCTAGAATGTCATCATCTCTTTTCAGCCCAAACGCTGAAGGGACCGGACCTATACATGTGCGTGTGGGTTGAAACTTGAAATGAAGCCCATCAGCCCATCCAGCCTTTGTATCTAATCTAAATCATGAAGCTGATTCGTCCAAAATCAAGCGTAACCCAGTTACAGCCATTGCTACAGTCCTTCGTCTTCGCCAGGCGACTACACGATGCTCGCCTGAAGCCATCCGCCCCGCCGCCATCAACTGGCGGCCGTTTTCCCAGCCATAAAAAGCCACTAAATCTGAGCAATTGCGCACCATAGAATACAACAAGTCCTTCAATCAGAGTTGCCGAGTGGACACCATTGGTGGATTTATACTCCATAATCTAGGATGTGCATCTCTTCCGAGCTAGACAATGGACATGCACTTCATAGACAATAGACATGCACTTCGGACAAAAGATGTGTGGTTTCAATCTCAATGTCCAGTGTTCAATTATCCACACGCTTATAATTTTTTTAAAAAAGAATACTGAGGGACATCTCTCCCTTCAAATCTTGTTTTTTTAAGCTACAATGCACTCGCTGCCTCCTTGACTGCCGCCTAGAGTATGTTGATGCAGGAAAGCACCACATGGAGTCTCACCCACCAAATTGCCGTAATTTCAACCTGCCATGCTCCAATTGAAGTCTGAAGATATAGCCAAGAACAGGAACAGTAGGCCCTCTTATTCTGCAAGTCTCTCTGTCCCTCAATCCAAGTGTTTGTTTATACAATCTGCATGATTCGGGCAGCTTTTTTGTTATTAATTTCCTTAATTGTTTATGTCTAGAGTATATTTATCACACGATTGGGCAATATCTTGCTGTGTTATTGCTGTTGGCATTGTTATCAACCGTGTGGCATATGCTCGAGCAAATGCCTCAATGATCGAGGTTGTCGTGTTGTATGATTTCTTCAGAGGTTGCAGATTCAGCTTACTAGCAAGCATGGATGTTTTTCAAAGAGAGATAAAAGCATGGGTCTTGACTCCACTTTTGATAAATACTCTCAAGTTTATGCTTGCAAGTTTGGTACTTTCTGATAGCATGCATGTACACCAAACATGTTTTGTGTTCCCCACTACGATCTTAATAGACCGATCATTTGTGTGTTCTATTTTTTTATTCTTTATTCTGAATGTTTCCAGATTTCCAATGGTCAACTAATAGATTTTTCACTGTATGACAATCCCACAGGCATTGCGAGATGCATGTAGTCCTTAAATGGTTCATTCGTCATGTTTCTGTATTTCTTTTTCATAGACATAAGTAATATATGGTTCCAATTGTTAACAAGTTCTCAAATATGTAGGAAGCAGAGCTGCTGCATTCTGTTTGAAAATTTACTCTATTCTAGATGCTCGCTTTTTCATAGGAAATGTTAAAATAATGTACAATGATATATTGCTGCACAAATAATAAATTATAAGATCTTAAATTAGTAGAAGATAGATCGCATGGTAATTTTTTCAACTCAATAGATCATACTAATATGCATATTTGAAATTATAAAAATTCTATAGACACGTCTTGCCATGTTGGATTTCCCAAAATCCAATAGAAATCGACGGTCATGAGAAAGAAGAAGCAGAGTCGAACAAGAAAATAGAGCCAAAGCAGAGCAAATCAAGAAACAGAGCAGACAATGCCATGATGCAGAATAAAAAACAGAGGAAACAGAGTAAGTGCATGTATATTTGATGATTCCCGGTATGATGCTCGCTAGATTTTTTTATACTACCATCTTTATTTACGATAGTTAAAATATGAGATGACACAATCGTCCCATGTAAGTGTGGATGTGAAAGAGTAAATTTATGATTTGCATATTAGTTGGAAAAAACCTAGAACTATTGAGCCGTGCTAGGCCGCGTGTGCGTATGGCGGTACAGTTGCAGAAGCTGGGGACGGAAGACGGCGCGCTAACGGGCAGTTGATCGGCTGCCGGTGGCGATCAATTACTTGACACCATGGCACAATAACAAAACATGCTGCCATTAATCATCTCTGTAGAATAGATTTGACTCAATGCAATAATGGACGATTACCAAAGCAGACAACATATAGGTGGACTCTTCCCTTGTCTCCTCAACTAACTTATAAAAACAGAATTACAAGAGATTTAGGAAGGATCGACACATACGAAAATAATGGAAAACATATTACTCTCACACCCCTGCAGTCTTAACGTCGGCCGGCCAGATGTTGAGACTGGATCGCAACTCCGAAAAACTGAGCTAGCAATACCTTTGATGGCAAAGATGCCAGCATATTGCGACGTCATAGGCACATGCAGAACACGAACGGCTACAGCAGCGATGAACAAAATAAAATTCTATCTCGATATTGTTGGTGCGTTGATGCTGAACTGAATTAACGGAAAGATAGACAACACTGACATTATCGTAGTAGACCAGCGTAGCTCGTGCGGGAGGTGGTGGCAGCTCGTAAAGTAACTCTCGAAGCCAATAGGCCACGGCATTAGCCACGACCCTGTACTCCGTTTCGGCATTTAAGTGGGATACAATATTCTGACGCTTGGATGACAAAGAGACGAGATTGTCACCAAGAAACATAGCATAGCCAGAAGTTGACTTCCTCTGACTTTCTCGTGTCTAGCGGTGGGCAAAAATTAACTGTAAACCATGGACCGAACCAAACCACACCGAACCGACCAAAGTGGTGGTTTTGCGGTCTTCGGTTGGCATACCACTTTTATTTTCTATCTCATTCAGTCATTGGTTTCAATCTTTTATGAACCGATCCCAAAATTTCCGAGCAGAGGGAGGGGAATTGACTTTTCTCCTGCAATGCCTCGTCTTCTGGCACTATGGCCCACACGGGATTCATGGGATGTGAGCAGGATGCTTTCCTTTGCATCATAGCATGTGGGCCCATGCGTGCAGTGGGTTGAGCTTGGCTCAAAATCAATGCCTGAGAGCATGGCGCTTGCGCTAGCCTGGTATGTTTATTGTGATCGATACAAACTGACCCCCGAAAAAACCATACCAATTTTTCTCGATTTATTATTTTCGGTTTTAACATTTTCTACATTGACTCCTACATTGGGTTTGTCAAGATGAGTATTGGCTTGTCTTCTGTGATAGTCCCTCCCCTCTTCTCCTTTTATACTTTTAGGTGCCCCTTGTCTAAGTAAAACTAAAGAGATAAATATGGATACAATCCGAGTAGTTAATATGAGGCTAGCCTAACACAAAAGTGTTAGGTATGTTTTATCCGTAATGCTGATAATAGCCTCAGACCTCAATGCAAATTATCAGATTAGCGTTCTCGACCATTTAACCCAAAGACCTATCCTTGTCAGAATCACATAGCCGTTCTCGGAAGACCTAGTAGGCATAGATTTCTCTTTAAGTCATCTTTCCTGGCCATGACAGAGAACATGGCCATTGTTTGAATTTGGATTGAGGTCAAAAAATATTATCTCAGCAGGTAAACCATTGCTTTGTCCAATCTTTCTTTCTCCTTTCATAGGTTCTTAGATCCATACAAGATATATGACCATGTTGCAGATTTGTCCTTCAAAGTTTCATGTAATCGGCACAAAGTACGACCACATGACTACTCTTCGACTTTGCTTTATCATGGGAGCTCTTCTTGTATATACCGAATTTTGCGTCACTAATCCGATGTCCATATAGTCGAATAAATTTGGATTACTATGTGCCTTGGGACCCGTATATGTCTTTTGTTCTATTATCTAATTTTTCTAAAATCAATTACTCGAACAGATTATTAGATAGAAATCCCCCAAGCAAGCACTCAGCAATAGCATGATATGAAATAAAAATATTGAAAATAAATAATATCTATGTATGATAATAAACGAGCACTCTTGCTAGAGGTTTTCTCAGTGAACAGAGTCATGTACCCTTCCTAGCCTCTAGCTAGATTTGTGGAAAGTTTCCCTTAAAAGCAGCTTGAATCTCACAACAAACTATGTTGAAGCAACGAATTTCTAGCCCTCATCCGTGAAGTTGGGAAATCCAATTCCCGTTTACACGGCTAGTGAATACGTTACATGGTTACTCAATCGACATGGCCTTTTGACTCCAGATTCGATTAATCCAATAGCGCCTGGTGTTCCTGGCCGAGGTTCTAAGACCTAGTGATTGGTAAGGCTAATGTAATAGGACAATAAGAAACAACTTCTACCAGTAGCGATATGAGAAAGAGGGATCAACAGACAAATATTGCACATTTGATATGTATAAAAATTTATATTAATGCATGGGGGTGATAGGATCGCTACACACTGGTCGATAGAGGACCAGGTGTGTAGTCGTATCTCGACCACTCATGGAGGTGCTGAGAGGACTGCTACCATACTGATCGAGGACCAAGTGTGTATACGTACCTCAACTACTCGTAGATAGGGCTAGGCAGATTTAAACCGAAAATAAAAAAACTGAACCACATCGAGCCGATCCGAAGTTAGCGGTTTTTCGGTTATCGGTTTCGGGTTCGGTTCATGATGTTGCAGAAACCGAATAGTTCGGTGCGGGTTCGGCTTTAGATGTATGAAAACCGAACCACCAAAAAAAACCGATGTGGACGAACCGACGCCATATCTCCCTTGCCGCCCTCGGTCAACCTAACCCTAGACTAGCGCGTGGTTCTTTTTCCCCCGATCCAAAATCGAGACGAGAGCGAGTCTGGGCTAACCCTAGCGAGCTGCCGCCTTCGCCTCCTCCTCGACTGGCACCGAGCCGGGTCTGTATCGACATGCCGCCTCCTCCACCTCTTCCTCGACGCGCTGCACCGCCGCCTCTAGCCTCCTCCCGCGTCGAGCCAACCTTCCTCCAGTTCCATCCGCGCCGCGAGCGAGCAAACCTTCCTCCAGTTCCATCCACACCGCCTGCCTGCCTCTCCTCCCTCCACGCAGCCTCGGTCGTCGGGCCCCCTCCTCGCTACCCCGGCCCAGCGGCCTCCGCGTTGCCCCTCCCTCCATGTCGTCTCGCCCCGGTGGCCTTCGTGCCACCCCGGTCGGCCGGCCCCCTCCCTCCGCGTCGCCCCGGCATGGCCCATTCCCTCCTCATCGACTGGGCGGCGCGCACCAGCGAAAGCGGCGCCGTGTCGGGAGGAGCTCTGCCACGAGAAAGGTGAGCGGATTTCTCCTCTTCTTCTTCTTGCCCGACGCCTGCCTCGGTGGGGTAGGATTTCTCCTCTTCTTCTTCTGCTTGCCATCGGTTTTTCGGTAAAAACCAAAAACCGAACCGAATAAATCAAACCCAAATTATGCGGTTTCCAGTATTTACGAGAACCGATCGGTTCTTCATTAATGCCAAATCAAACTTTACGTAGGAAAAAAAAGAACAGAACCTACGGTTTAAACCGATTGTGCAGCCCTACTCGTAGGGGTGGTGAGAGGATTGGTACCATGCTGATCGAGAATCAGGTGTGTAGTCATACCTCGACCACTCGTAGAGGTGGTGGGAGGACCGCTATCACGCTGGTCGAGTAGTCGTATCTCGATCACTCAGGTAGTGAGAGGACCGCTACCACGCTGGTCGAGGACCAGGTATGTAGTCGTACCTTGACCACTCATAGAGGTGGTGGGAGGATCACTACCACGCTTTATCGAGGACTAGGCATGTAGTAGTATCTTAACCACTCGTAGAGGTGGTGGGAGGATCGCTACCACGCTTATTGAGGACCACGCTGCAGAGGAGGATAGGAAAAAGAAAAAAATCGGTTACATGTGTTGTCCATGTGCAAGATTGCAAAAATAAGATTATGTTTCATAGTAGAGTGGACATACACGCTCATCTGATACAACGAGGATTCATGGAGGGGTACACATGTTGGGTGAAACATGGAGAGCAAGAATCAGGCAGTGGTGCAACTGCAGACAGAAGTGATGCACAAAATCAATAAGATGAAGATGAACATGACATATTTGTACCTTCTCCACTGGGCGGTGAAAGGGTTGATGTGGATCACGATATGCTACAAGACATGTTACGTGATGTTGGGGACCCAGCCTACAAAGAGAGAGATTTCATGAAGTTCAACAGGTTGGTCAGTGACTCGGAGAAGCTTCTATACGCCGGATGCAAGACAAAACATACCAAATTGTCAGCTACCTTGGAGCTAAGAAGCTTAAGGATACGATATCAACGGTTACATGTTTTACACCGTACAACAAGATGACAAAAGCACAGTGCAAAACAGCGGAGTCTGTATAGATGCATTCCAGGATCAAGTTGGGTCCAACACATACTACTGCCCGCATTGAACAGATCTGGGAGCTGAACTATGTGAGATTCAAAGTACCTCTGTTTCGATGTCGTTGGGTGAATATACGCACCGGTGTCAAAGTCGACAAAGAAGGTTTCACTTTAATAGATCTCTCCAAGGTTGGATACGTCGATGAACTATTCGTGCTTGCGAAACAAGTCGAGCAGATATTCTACATAAAAGACCCTGCAAACAAGAAGATGCACATCGTCAGAGATGGCAAGCGCCGAATTGTCGGGGTTGACAACGTTGTCGACGAAGAAGAATACAATCAGAATCTTCATGTCACACCTCACATCGACCTTGATGATGGTCCCCAAGAGGATGTGGCATATGCTCGGTTAGATCATACGGATGGCATAACCTTTTGACTGATGTCATTGTACTTTTGTTTTGCTATTTCTTGTAATGAATGAACTATTTTGTATTAGCAGCCCTTTGTGTCAATTATTTCGTAAATTACATGAAAATAGTAGTTTATATATTGAATTTAGTTAACATGGAGAATTATTTAGTGAATTAAATAATTTATTGAACATGCAGAATTATTTAGTGAATACTTTAGTGAAATAAATAGATTTTGTAATGGATAAAATATTTTGTATTAAATTTTATTGAACATGGAGAATTATTTAGTGAATTATTCAGTGAAATATATAAATTGTACAAGTGGAAAAATTATATCGTTGACGAGTTGTATATTAAAGACCGATAGGGAAGATGTCCGTTCCAAACGGGCTTAATCTTTGAGCCCGATAGAGATGATTAATGCACTAATCGGGTTTAAACTTTACACTCATCACCGATGAATCATCGGTGACGGGCCTTAATTGCATTCTGACAAAGATGATTAATTTACTAATTGGGCTTAAGCCCGTCATCGATGAAGTCATCCGTGATGGGTGTTATATCAAGCCTGTTACCAATATAATTTTTCCATCGACCATTGGGAGCTGAACTAGACATCATCTGTGACGGGCTCTATATTAAGCCCGATTTATTAAGCCCGATTGAGATGACTCATCTCAATCGGGCTTAATCTAAAGCCCATCACAGATATGATTCCATCTGTTCAGCTCTATACATTAGCGCGAAAAATTTCTAAGTCCTCACTCACTCAGAACCCTAGCACGTCGTCCCTGAGCACATACTCGTCGTCCCCGAGCCTTGCGTCGTCGTCCCCGAGCCCGTCGCCATCGTCCCCAAGCCCATCGCCATAATCCCCAAGGCCTGTGCCATCGTCCTCGAGCCTGGCGCCATCTTCTTCCCTCGTCTCCACCGAGCTCCAACAGGTTGGTCTCCATCTCATGTGCCCGCAATATAATGGTGTTGAATGTGAGATGTGCCATGCATGTATATGAATCCGAGATATTGCCATGCTATGAATTCGATGCTCTAAGATGCCATGATAATGTTGTATATGTGCATAATTGGCTCGGGATAATACCGTGTAATGTGTGTAGATTAATGTAGCTTTGTTATATTTTGATGTTGGCAGCAATATAATGCTGTAGTGACATATATAGTTTCCTGACACATTTTACAAATTCACAAATATCTAGTGAGAAATGAGCATATATTAGTGTTGTCTTATTATATTTGAGGTAGTCCTTTTCTTTCTCTTTTAAAAAATAAGGGAATATATATAAACCATGTGATCTTTATTTTTTTTGAAATGAAATGCATATATTAGTGATTATGCTAGGACTTATATTGATGTTAGTTGGTGACCAGCCTATTATCTGTATTATCTCCTACCTTTCAAAATTATATTCAAAGATTTATTCTCCTCTCTTTAAAAAATAAATTATGTATTTCCAATCCCTCTTCTTCTCGAGTAAATTATTTTTTTTATTTTATGATGTTGCAAGTTATTTAGAGGATGTCGTAGCACGACGGAACACCGTCGACGATTACTAGTGGGTCCACAAGGACACGGGCCCCTAGGAGCGACAATAGAATCCTAAGGGAGAGGTACACCATAACAGAGGTGGACCTCCTAGGAAAGCCGACCGCACCCAAGAACGTGTGCAGGAAATTTAGCTCCATATGCGGGATAATAGGGAGGCAAACCTTCACGATCTTGGTTGATAACGTCAAGGACGTGTCAGACGTCGAGAAGGGATCTGCATGGCTGAAGTTCAAGGAGAGCTTCGACTATCCTACAACCGACGAGGAAAGGCTAAAGACTATGGTCTTCAAGTCGTTTGGAACTGCTTGGAAGAACTTTAAGTCCAAGCTAGTCAATGAGTACATCAACAACCCCAGCACAGGGGAGCCTTTTGGGGAATGTCCCTGGCTCACGCAAGAGGTGTGTGAGCAGTTCGTCGAGAAGAAATCAACTGAGGAAGCCCGAGCCAAAGCCGAGGCTTTTAGGGCACTCCAGGCTCGGAATGTGCACCCGCACCGACTTGGCACCGGGGGATATGCCAGGAAGCTTCAGAAATGGCAGAAAGAGAATGAGGCGGCAGAGACATCCAACATGCCGTCTCCATTTGCTGATATCCCGTACCCAAGGGCAAGTGCAAGGGCTGTGAAGAACAACGATGGAAAAATCACTTTCCCAAAGGCCCAAGATCAACAAATTTACGAACATATTGTAAGTGTTTCACCTTAATATGTTTATTTTCTTTATATAAATGTCGATGCGTGTGCTCGACACGCGAGAATCCGCGGGACCCCCTTTTTGGTTCGGCACAGGGGAGCGATGAATAGGGGCTCAAACTCACGGTGAGAATGGGGAGAAGTCAGCAAAACGGAAAAACATCACAACTGCAATAGACACAAAAGATTTATACAGGTTCGGGCCGCTTGAGAGGCGTAATACCCTACTCCTGTTCTTTGTGTTATATGAGGGATGAATTACAGGGACTGGTGAGGGTGTTCTTCCTTAGGGATGCTGGAGCTGGTGATTGAGGTGGGGTGCTTGAAGCCCAAGGTCTCCAACAATGGCAAAACCTTAGACTCTTTTCTGGGGTCGCTAGGAACAGTTAGGAGAGGGAACCGTTTTCCAGGAACCGTTTTTATGATGGACTTGGGCCTCCTTTTATAGTGCAAGGGGACACCACAGTAGTCCTGGTTTCCTCGGCTCTGCTCCACGTGATGGGGCGGTTCTTACCTTGTCTTGTTGGGGAGGCTACCCCTATCTTGTCCCTGTTGCCGCTTCATGGGAGTTGGTGGAGAAAAAAGGGCATCGTGGATGCCATGTTGTTGACGTGAGGATGGGCCGGCCTACCTACTCCAGTGAGGCCTACTGGTCAGTGGCCCTTCACCTGGAGAGGTGTCGACGCAACACCCCCTGCGCTCGTGTTCTGTCACGCCCAGAAATTCACACCAGAATTTCTGCAGCTAATTTGTGCATTACATCCTCGTCCGGAGAATCGGCCGAGGTACACAAACCGACGTTATTGATAATACGAGAATCCTCGTCTTAGAAACAATATAAAAGAGTTATACAAATGCGCGGAAAGGAAAAACGACTTAAGCTAAACTTGACACGAGCGAAGCGGAACACCAACTCCACGGCTAAACCTTGACGAGAACAAGCCTACACCTCCTCGGAGACCTCGCTCTCAACCTCGGCACCGAAGGGGAAAAAGAAGCAAGCGAGTACAACCACCGTACTCAACAAGTCACAGGAAAAGGGTACATGATGCAAGATAAATAACAAGGAAGGGTCAAGGGGCTCAATTTGCATAAACAAGCATTTGCGGTATACAATAATAATATTTGAAGACAAAAAAAACAGTAATAATATTTAGCAAAGCTATTAAATAAACACTGTTCAACGCTCAAACCACGTTGCAACAGCCCATCCATCCACCCGCACTAGTCATATTCCAACATTTCATTCGAATAAAGTAAATGAGACTAATCAAGGTGAATCGGTCGATCGCCCGTAAGTGGGCACGGCTATTCGAATAGTTTTTACTCGATCGAGGTGTACAACGTACCCACAAGACACAATCCCACAACACGTTACCGTGCGCCGGTGCACCACCACGGTGCCCGGAAAGGAATTGTGACGGGACCCTTCACACAACCCCTCTAATCAATCGTACCACACCAAGGTTTCGCCCCATTCCCATCGGGCAATGGGCAGCCCCTCTAGTGCCGCGGTGAATCCGGAAGCGATCAACCCTTAAAACCGGGCCGACCCAACTCCATCACGCTCACCCTCTCGGGATACGTTAACTAGAGACGGCTATGCTACGGGCCCAGCCATTACCCATGCTGGCTTGTGGTATGCGCGGCATTTCTTCCAGGGTTTCCCGAGAACCGGTCCTTAATCGTCATGAGCACGCTAACCAAAATCCAACCATGTGCTCACGACCCACCTTTCTTATAAGTCAATATTATTAAAACCAAAGTCATATCTTAATATCGTCGGAAGATCCACTTTAGAAATGAACCTGATTAGTGTGACTCCCTTAAGTGAGCTAGTTGCGCTAAGCATGACTAAGCAACCTTAAACTATCATCTAGTCACATTGGATCCCAAGCTATCAATGGTATAAGGTAAACAATCCTATGGTTGGGTACAATAGGTATAAAACATCCCATGAAATGACATTCTAAAACATATGCAGTATTTGAATGAAAAAGAGGTATTTACATAAAATAGGTACAATATGGTCAATGTAAGGTATGACTTGCCTTGCTCTGGAGACTGAGGAACCTCGGCGACTACTTCGAAGAGAACGGGCTCGCCGGAAAACTCGGAATCTACACGACAAACAAAGCACTCAACAAACACCCTAAAAAGTCTACTGAAACAGCACTGAAAAGTATTTTTAATGGATTCTTGACATTTTTCTGGATTTAATGAAATTTGAATGGACTAAAACGGAGCTCGGATTCAAAAGATATGAATTTTAGAAGTTTAATTGCGATTTTTAAACTAAACAGAAAAGATTAAATTATTTATTGCGCAATTAAGTCCCTGGTGACGTCATCCACGCGCGGCATGTGGTGGCGTCGGCATGACGTCGGCGGGCGGTGTCGGCCCTAGGGGACGCCGCCGACGTCGGCCGCACGGCCGGGCGCGCGGGAGACGGGCGCGGCGGCGGATGCGGCCACGTGGCGCGATCCGAGCGGCTCGCGCGGCGACGTGGCGGCGGCGCGCGGATCCGTCGCGATCGGGCGGCGCGAGATCCGTCCGATCCGCAAGATCGGACCGCAGCGGGGAGGCGCGCTAGGGTTAGGGTTAGGGTTTGACGGGTGGTGGCGCGGCGGCCAGGACGGCGGCGACAACCCGGCGAGCGGCGCGGGACGGCGGCGACGACCCGGCGAGCGGCGGGGCGGCGGCGACGACCGACGAGCGGCGGCACGCGCGCGGAAAGAAAAGGAAGCAAACGAACACAAAAGAGACCGGGGACGGCGGCGAGCTCACCGCGGATGAAACGACGGAAAACGGCGGCGACACGGGCTAGAATCAACGAACAAAGGGGAAACGAGGCGGAGCTCGAGGGGTTTTAAAGGGGAGAGGAGAGATCGAATCGGGCACGGATACGACGGGGATAAGGTCGCGGCGTTTCGGACTGAGAGAGAGAGAGAAATATACGGCGACCGTTTGGGCGACGGCCGCTTTCGGCGTGCGGGAAAGCGGGCACGGGTGGGCGGCGCGGCCGGAGCCCGGCGTGGGCCCACGTGGCGCGAAGCGCGCGAAACGCCGAGAAAGAGGCGGGGTGGCGCGGCTATGGCGGCGGCGGCGGTTGGGCCGGCCGGCGCGAGGAGGCGGCTCCGACAGTGGGGCCCACTGTCGGTGGCTCGCGGCGCGAGGAGGAGCGCCGACTTGCGCGGCGTGGCGGGACCGTGGGCTTCGGCCACACGCGAGGAGGCGCGCGCGTGGGTGGGCCGACGGCCCGTTACGGCGACAAGGCGGGAAAGGGACCGTACGGGCGTACGGAAAAGGAAGAAAAAAAGAAAAAGAAAAAGAAAAAAGGAAAAAGAGACTTAATTAAATTCCTGTTTTCTTATTTAATTGATTAAAAATACTTAGAGTGCTCTAAAAATTCCAAGTAAAAATCTCGTTAGCGTATTTTGACATGAAGAATTCAAGAAAAATCCTATCATGTCATTTCCATTTATTAATTGCATTTTAAAATTATAGGTTGACTCGCGAGTTAATTTGAAATTCCGATTATTTTAGGGTAAATTATTTTAAATGAATTAGGGAAAAACCCAGGATGTGACATGTTCTCTCTCCCCACGCGGCCGCCCAACGCATTTAATGCGGCGGACGGGCGTGGAGGAGAGGCGTGTGTGGAGTGACCGTGCGGCCATACCGCGGTCACCGTCAAAGACTTTATACTCTCTTTACCTCGTGATGACAAAAGGGAAATGATGATGGGCGGGCGACGGACGTGCCTCACATCGCGATAAATGCGGCGGGGCGACGTCTAGCCTCTCTCTCGGGCATTAAATGTGGTAGTTGGCGGTTAGACTCGCCCCTCTCTGAGAGGTGCGGGGTGGAGGACGGGAGGTCGGGTGACCCCGGACCCCCGGCCGCCTGGAGAGCGGTGGCCTCCCGGCACCCCGAGCCAAGCCCCCTTCGTGGTGGCCACGTGGCCGCCCGTGGCCCGAACCGGCTTGAGCCATCTAGGACATGCTTTTGGCACGCCCGGTGGGCGAAGGCGCCTTCCTTCTTCGGATATCGCATCCTCGACATACCCCAGGGCCCATACCACCGACAAAATCATACTCTCGATTTATACCGAACTCACTTGTACTACAAAAAGAGTTGGTTGCCGTGAGACAGACCTCCCAAGAGGCCTGCTTCTTCTAGACGCGAGGATGACATTCTCACTCAAGCGTTAAGCAACACGAACACCATGGACGAAATAGGGGTGTTGGCACTTCCGTCTCTTGGAAATATGGTTTTCCGTAATACACGGGCAAGATACAAGAAGCGGGCCCTCTCAAAAGGCGAAAAAAGATGCACGTCCGGTCGAGACGATCCGAGAGCAGTCGAGCCGAGCTAAGATCTGAATTAGAGGAGAGGCTTCAAGAGGTGACTACCAAGATCGGAAGAGATGCGAGCACAACTTCCGACCGTCGAGCACGCCGTCGTTCCTGGCCCGAGATAGTCTCGACACAAAAGTGGAGCAATTGCGCGTCAACCGAGGTGGCGTAACATCCACAACCGATCCTATCCGTCGTCGATCAAATAACAAGAAACTCTCGGCCACAATGCGTAATGTCTTAACAAATCCTTATAATATAGTATTCTAAAATTATGGATGAATCTATCGCAGAACCGACTAAGCTGGTGCTAACGGTTAAGGTGATGCCGACCTTCATGGTTCCGTGGCGAGGGACTTGCCTTTAAGCCAACCCAGATACAAGAGTGCATGGGGCGCAGCGATGGCCGACCACCGAAAGTGTAAGTAGACATGGTGAAGAACGAATGGGCCTATTTGCCACTACAACATCCACCAAACAATGAGATCCTAACCCTAGGAGCTGCACGTGGAACCTTTATCCAATGGAAGAAGGACCTCATTGAAATCAAGTTGACTCCGAGGTCGCCCACTCCACCGAGCACTCGACCGCCGCCCCAACCGGCACTGTTCCTTCAGCCCTCCAACCTCTCCGCTCCGTTGTTTGACAAGGTGACATGGAGGCCGACAACATGGCCATTAATCCCCATCGCTCATGAAATCAAGGAATGTGTGTTCCTCTCCTCTACAAGTAACCAACGAAAAACCTGCGACAAGGGTGAGAAGAAGAGCCCAAGGCAAGGCGCAGCCCTCGCATCTAGCTCCGAAGAAGCTAGACATGACCAAGAATGTTCCTTCGGCGTTGTTCCAACTAGACACGTCTTTGGTTGGAGACGACGCCCTACGAACGATGGGCAAAGCTTGTAGGGAGCTCCACCTCTACTACATGGAGAGGACAAGCAAGAGGACGAATAAGGAGAATGACATCATAGGCTATCACGATGAAAAACCATTTTCGGGCACGAAAACTACATTGCCATAGACTTCAAGAATCTGTTTGACCTCTGGACTACGAGCGGTGGACACAAGTCTACTCAAGTGCTACTCCTTGTAAGTATTCTTGCATTTCTCAATTTTGGTAACAACAATCCTTATAACACGCTTATAAGTGACATTGTCTTGTGTGTAGGCTTAGTTGGAAGTGGTGCCGATATATGCACCGAAGTGGCCTTCCTAGATCCACAATTGGTCACGAACGCCAATCTTCATCATGACGGGAAGGCCATGGTGGACTACATAGTTGAGACCTTGTTGTTCAACCAAAACAAGGAGTAATTTCTGTGCACCTATAATCAATAGTAAGTGTGTACCCTAAATATATGCAATTGCATGACACGTAGTGCTTTAGAATTTAACTTTCACTATATTAATGCCGCAGTGTCCATTGGATCCTTCGGTCATTACGTCAAAGTGGAGTACATCTCATTACATAAATTCCAAAATCACTAAGACGTATGACCGGACCCCGATCCAAGAAGCAATCAACAAAGCGTGGGGAACATAGGTGGAGAAAGGAGGTGACATAACAATTACCAAAAAGCCTCATCCACAAAATGGACTTCCCATCAAACAACAAATAAGCGACCAATGTGGATTCCATGTGTGCTACAACATGCGAATTCAATACAACAACAAGTTCACGACTATGGTCGAATTTGAGGTTTGTGATCTCAATTGTGATATATACTACCTACTTTGAATTATATATATATATATATATATCGATCGACTCATTTCGAACTATGTACATGTAGGATACTATATCCAATTCTGGGCCTAAAAGCTTCAACGGGATTAGAGAAGAGATAGCGGAATTTATTGTCCGCGACATAATACATCCCAAAGGAATATGTAGATTACAGGGTTAAAGTCTGGGATAGGATGAACTTTTTAACATTTTGAAATTAATGTCAAAAATATTTAAATATGCAACTCTTATGATATTATTAAATTAGAATTGTCAAATGTGTTTTATACTTGCAATGTAAAATATGTGAATAATAGATATGTATGTGAATAATAGTTATCAGATGTATGTGAATGTGTGTGAATGCCAAATATAATATATCTTTGTTTCTATCATTTTTGTAGCGGGCATGGCTAGCAAAGGCCTGAGGCTAGCCAAAAAATAGAATAATTTTTTTGGGGGAGAAATTCATCGGTGACGGGCTTTAAATTAAGCCCCATGGAGATGTTAGTCATCAGTGACGGGCTTAAGTTAAAGCCCGATTGAGATGTTAGTCATTTGTGACGGGCACTAATTAAAGCCCGTTTCAGATTATATCATCGGTGTCAGGCCCTTGTTTGACTGGTCTTCTGGGTCAAACCTATCGGTGACTGGTGTAAGTTTAGGCCCGACAAAGATAATTAAATTCGGTGACGGGCTTTTGCCCGATAGAGATGACTTCTCACATCGATCACCTTTTCGTCATGACAGGCGCCATACCCGACACAGATGAGGGTTGTCTCCCGATTGAGATGGGGATGACCGTTGTAGTGGGTGACGGTACCGATCTAGAGAAGGAACGTACTCTGATCAGGTCATATCTCCAGGGACCAAAGTCGTCGAATTATCCCTCGTCAAAAAATCCACAGATGCAATGTCTTGATGAAGATTGAGATGACGAGGGTTCCGATCTAGAGAAGAAAGTACTCCGGTCAGTCATATCTCCCTGTGTCCGAAGTTGTCCAGATTTTGTCATCGAAATATCCGTTTCTTGAAACCCATCTCGTCAAAATCTTGAAGCACCAAATCACCTACCTGGCGCGCCATTGTCAACGGTCTATGCTCGTCTATGACATTTGTATAGTACGAGGATCGTTGGTGGCAGGGTATATGTGAGATTAAGGTATATGTAAGATTAAGGTAAAAGAGATGGGAGATTGAGATTTTTATATAGGTTCAGGCCCCTTAACTAACAAGTAATAGCCATGCTCCTGTTGGCCAAAGCCGGTATTACCTTCATATGTCAGTATCAAATCCTGTTGGCCAAAGTCGGTATACCTTCATATGTCAGTATCAAACGAGTACAATATTAGGGATGATCTAATCTAGTCTCTGTCGGCTTAGTGGCATGAAGCTCTCACATGTAGTCGACGACTAGTGTAGTCTTTTTCCTCGAATATGAACTCGGCGAGATTGGATATGCCTATAGATCCCTCATGTCGGCATTTTTAGCTTCTATATTGGGTTTGTCTAGATCTATATTGGCTTGTTTTCTGTGTTGGTCCCTCCTCTCTCCTCCTAGAGGGTCTTGTATTTATACCCTCGAGTATCCCCTTATCTAAGTAGAATTAGGGAGGCAAATATAGATACTATCTGAGTAGTCCCTCTAGTGTCCAAGTGGGACTCTCCTTTTTTCTTATCCAGAATACCTTCCATATATGAGGCTTAATTTTGTATAAGATTTGGTATATGGTGGACCCCGTCGAGCCTAACACAAAAATATTAGATATGTCTTACTCATAATACTGACATGTTTGGGGTGCGGAAGAGAGAAGGAATTTGATACCACGTAGAATAGATTGACTTAACACAGTAGTAGATTGATTAGTAGAGCAGAGTACATATAGATCGACCCTTTCATTTTCTCCTCAACCAACTTATAGAAACAGAACTGGAAGAGATTAGGGTGGATCGACGTATGCTAAAATAATGGAAAACATATTACTCCAACAATCTCTACTAGCTTGCTTGCATGTCCTCGTTCGGCACTGCACGTTGTCTTTGAGGAGCCACAGGGAAGCCGTTGAAGAGGACTGCCGCCGCATTTCGTTGGTGAGGTGAGGGCACTTGGAGGTCGCCAAGCAGAGCTCAGGCGGAGGCTGGTCATGGTTGCTTGTCGCGCCAGGAAAGAGGGGTCACGGCTGCTCGTGGGAGGGGGAAGCTAGCACATGGGTGGTGGGTTCGCCGAACCTCACGGCGGTGATGGCCTCGATGGAGAAGGAGGTAATGGGGTTTGGAGACAAACGCTGCTGATAGTGGTGGTCGAAGTGGGTGCTGTTGTGGTTGGAGTCAAGCGCACACGGAGCTACAACATGAAGCAGCAATGGGAATGGCGACACATGTTTTACAGTATGCCAGATCGAACGATTAAGGAAAATAAATAAATATCAAAATTACCCCTTAGTATAAAGTGGCAAAATACTACTATACCCTTATAAATCAATGCCTTAAGATTATTTCAGTATAGAGCACCGTAGATGAGCTCATATCTAATGCGTTGGAGATGAGATCATGGAGGAACATCTCCTTGGAGTAGAATGTGTTGATGATTAGGAGAGCGGCTGGTTGATCTCCGCTTGGAAGGCGATGGCCTCCATCTCAACCGTCGCAGCGGCTATGTTGACTACTATACTATTGTAAACCCCGTGCCTTATTTCTCTCCAAGTAATTGTAGATTTTCCCTTTCGTTCTATGGTTGTTAGGTGTTTGTTAAAATTCCCGTGTCTGGCTCTCGTTGTGCTGAGCACGTCATAGGTCAAGACATGTGATGATCACATCAGGCAAGTAGTGTGCATTCCGCGCCATGATCTGATGAGGGTGGGATGGTGCTCGTTGCGAATGGTGGAGCGGCCAAGTCGACTAAGTTTTTAGGTCACGTTATGTTCGCTTCTGAATAAAAGGCATAAAGAGAACTTGAAATGATGTAGCAACACTTACTAGTTAGGAACCGGGACCCTAAACCCTAACTTCACTGTCATTCATTAGGGTCGCCAGAGCTATAGGAGAAGGAATCGCCTGAGCTGGAGAAAGAGGAGATGGGTCGCCGCCTAAGCACGACTCGTGATGCAAATCCTAAGGACAGAAATCTGCAACAAATCCCCCAAATTTTCTATCGAATGTGATTTAGCAATTCCCTGCTATTTATTCGAGAATACAACACCAAGCTACTAGTATGATGCAGGCAAATATACAGTCATACAGACTGTGCTTCGTGTGCTCGTCCATGGAGGCATGAATCATGGTCGAGGCACCCTTATTTATATATCGATAAAGACTACTAATTAGCGCTTCTTAGCAAGCTTAAAAGGTGGTTTTCGGGGGCTTGTAATCGTTGAGGTAGGGCATGGTGGTCAGCCCTTTCTTCATCAGCGGCTCAACCATCGGCCACACACCATTGTCCGTTGCAACCTTCTCGATGACTTCGCTAATGTCGTTCTTCACGTCGTACCTCATTGTGCCGATGACCTCCTCCGCAGTTGGGCCGAGCTCAATGGAGACGATCTTGAAAGCGCCGGCGCCGGCGCTCTCCACGCGCACGAGCGTCGGGCCACTGAACAGGTTGTGCTTGCATGCCAGGGCCTCCTGGTACGCCCCCGACAGGAGCGCCGCCACGTAGTAGCCGCCGTGCTCCGCCGTGTCGAGCGGGTGCAGCGGCAGCGTCACGGCGTCGCGGATGAACTTCTCTATCTTGCCGTCGCTGTCGCAGGTGATGTCGACGAGCGTGCCGTTGATCGTCGGCTTCTCGTTCAGCCGGCTCACCGGCATCATCGGGAAGAGCTGGCCGATGCCCCAGAAATCCGGCACCAGGGAGAAGACGGACAGGTTCATGTGGTAGTTGTAGATTGGGCTGGCGTCGCCGGTGACCCTCTTGGACAGCTTCTTCGCCAGCTTGTACATCTCGATGCCGTGCTTCTTCAGCTCGACGGCGTGCGAGTGCACGACGTCCACGCCGCCGCCGCCATGAGCAGTTCTTGGCTGCTTCGAGGAGAGATCCTGGATCTTGCTGAGCAGCTGGTGATGGGTGTCCTCAACGTCCTGCGGCTCCGGGATCGCCGAGAGCGCCTCGAGGATGATCATGGAGTGATGCGACGCCATGGCGCGGCCGCTCTCGGTGCAGAGCACCGGGTGCGGGACGCCATTGTCGTCGCACGTGAGCCGCACCGCCTGCACGATGCTGGAGGCGTACTGCTCGAGTCCGTACGCCACCGACATGTCGGAGCTGCCCGACCGTGTCCCGTCGTAGTCGACGCCGAGCCCGCCGCCGCAGTCCAGCGTGGTCATCCCCGTCGCGCCGTGCTTCTTCACCAGATCGCAGTAGATTCCCGCGGCCTCGGTCGCCGCGTTGTACACTATGTCCGTCGTCGGGATCATGGAGCCGACATGGTAGTGCAGCAGCTTGAGCCAGTGCAGCTTGTCCATCTTCTTCAGCTTGTCGGCCACCTCGTAGATCTTGTCGGCGAGCATCCCGAACTTGCCGTGCTTGCCGGCCGTCGAGCCGAAGTGTCCCGGTATCTTGGTGAGAAGCTTAGCGCGAACGCCGATGACCGGCTCGACACCCAGCGTGGCGCTCTGCTCGATGATGATGTCGAGCTCCTCCTCCATCTCCAGCACGATGATGGCGTTGAGACCCATGGCGCGCGCCGAGAGCGCGAGCGCGACGTAGTCGGCGTCCTTGTAGCCATTGCACACCAGGTAAGCTCCCGGCTTGGCCTTGGTGAGGCAGCTCATGGCGATGAGCAGCTCCGGCTTGGAGCCAGCCTCGAGGCCGTAGCTGTAGCCATGGCCGAAGCCGACGAGGTCCTGGACGACGGCCTTGTTCTGGTTCACCTTGATGGGGAACACGCCCTGGTACCTGGACGCGTAGCCGGTGCTGACGATGGCGCCATGGAAGGCGGCGTGAAGGGAGTCGAGGCGGTTCTTGAGCACGTCGGGGAAGCGGAGGATCATCGGGAACTGGACGTTCTTGCCGTCGTTGGTGGCGAGAGCTTCGTGGATGACGGAGTGGACGTCGATGTCCTGGCCGGACATGGTGTCGCGGCCATGGGGCTTGACGGTGAGGTGGCCATGGGAGTTCACCGTGAAGTAGGGGTCGCCCCAGCCGAGGATGTTGTAGACTTGGCCGTAGTTCTTGTTGGCCATGGTGATGGTGGTGCTCCTTCGATCTGTCACCTCAGATGGACTTACTTATTAACCCTAGTGAGATCAAACGAGGAACGTGATGAGCCGAATTAATGGTTTATTTGTTACAACGTGATCAGTCGAGGCCGGTCTGAAATCACAATGTGTTACTCTAGCAGTGTGTATTAAAAATGACATGTGATGCATGCTTTGGAAGAAACCGACAGCTCAATAGTTAATTGCTGAGAAGATCATGTACTACTGTCAAAAAGCTTTTAGTTTTTCATTTTCTTAGGTTTCCCAGGCAATCTGAAGCGTGCCTTGGCTGTTGTTTCTCTCTCCCATCTGACCGGAGTGTGATCTTGCCTTTTGGCTTTTTATATAAGCCGGGCCCTCGTCACCTTTCGAGGAAACCCTTTCGATCATGTATTAACTACTACTCCTGTATAAGATCTGCATTAATGTCATTCACTGTGTTTAGATCTGTCACAGAGCACATTTATTATCGTAAGTTACTTTGGCACCCCTCTTGGCTCTTCCAAATGCAATCGCGGAAATGGATCAATCTTTAACATCACAAAATCTCTTATCATTACAAAATCTGCTTTAACAACTTTGTAGACTACAATTCCATCAAAAAATTATATATAACCACAAACTCTTTCTGTTAGGTGCAGTGCAAGACTCAGGTTATTAAAAGAAAGAGAAATTTTATGATCTTTGAAAAAATACCTAGAGATATTAATACCTTTCGATATCTTCTCAAAAATAATAAAGTTAAAAAACATGTGGACTTCTATTTGCAGCTCAAATTAATACAGGGCATCATGATATGTGGACAATATGTTTTCATCATGTAATAACTTTTTTTAAAAAAAGTGGGTCCTAAGTAGATTTCTCGATGGCATGTTGTAAATAGGTGGAGTAACTTGTAAATTACTCCTCTTGGTCCAATAACTTGTTTAAATCATGTGAACCAAGGTTAAAACAGTTGACTCAAGCAAAATAAGCTAACATCATTGTCGACCGGCGGGTCGGCAGTCCTCAAAGGGGTGTCCAAAGAGGTGAGTGAGTGTGGTCAGGAAGTTGTCTTCCGATGGATCTGATGGTCGACTCGAGTCTTAAGACGAGCTAAAAAAGCAAAGACAGAGAGATTTATACTGGTTCAGCCCTCCCGAAGAATAATAGGCCTATGTCTAGTGTTCTTTGTTGGGGTGAATGATGAACAAAGATTACAAGAGAGTGTTCTTTGGGCTTAGAACAACCTGGCCAAGAACAAAGAGTGAGAGTGCTGGAAATCGATCCGAATCCCCCTGGCCCCTCGCCCTGCCCTCCCTTTTATAGCTCAAGAGGGGGCAAGAACAGGAGAACTTAGGAGCCAAGAAAGCTACGACTAATGATCTAAAAGGTAAGTACAAACAACATCTGAAAAGGTACATGATGATATGTTGGGTCCTATACATCATGGGCATATTGTGATCTCTCTTGCCTTGAGATCCCTTCTTCGCATGAGATATCTGTACTGTGCTGTCGGGTGACGTCAGTCTTTGCCGGGCTGTCTCCTCCCTCCTCCTTCTTGCGCACCAAGTTTTGTCCCGAAGAGGCTTGAGATCGGGTCGTGGAGTCGAGGTCGAGAATGGAGAACCGAGGTCGGACTCGGGGAAAGGTCGAGACGTCCGACCCCATAAAAAGGGGGGTCGGTCTGTCGATCATGTCCCGAGGACTCTCGGTTTGACTTCAATTGGACTTTGACTCTAGCCCATGGGGTACCCCGGGGTGACATCCCCTACAGCAGCCCCCGAGCCTAAGGAGGAATGAAACATCCATCCTTAGGATCAGAGCTCTTCTTCGTCGTTGTCATTGATGGATCCTCAAAGCATCGAGCCAAGGTTTTAGCATGTGCACCGTCTAGGTGCACCTGCCAGGCGTAGCCCCCGAGTCTAAGGGAGAATGGTACATTCGGCTTTAGGGTCAAGCTTCTTCCAAGGTGTAAGTTTTCAGTAGGTTGTCGAAGTTTTGTAGCTCACATTCTTGTAGGTGCACCGCCTAGGTGCACCTGGCAGGTGTAGCCCCGAACCTAGGGTCGGATGGTACATTCGAGCCTAGGGTCAAATCTTCAGAAGTGCTTTTCATTCATCCTCCAATATGAACATTGCCCGGGGTCTAACGAAGATCCTTGAATTTCATAGGTCTATTGCCCGAAGGCTTATAATGGTCCCTTTGTTGTCTTCCCCCGGCAAAAAAAAGGAAGAGTCGAGAATTAGTGAAAAGAGTTGTTTGATTGGTAACAATGAATTAGAAACTGACTCGATTTAGCCCTCTGAACCCTATCAACATGTCAATAAGAGGGAGAGGCACAGAGAAGAAAGGACGCCTAAGTTTTGTCGCTAAACCCCAAACCATAAAAAGCCCGATTGATCAAATGCTGGAAGAGATTCATGTGGCTTTACCCGGGCAGATATTGTTGGCGCCTAAGAACAATTGCTTCATATATATACCATAAGAAACATGTGGCTCTCATGGCTTCAATTCACACCGAACATCATGTTTTAGGCCAAGTTGTTGCTAGATCATAATCCCACATAGGGCAACACAGGAAACAGCATACTTAGTGTCGAAACTTGGTTTTGGCAATAGAAATTTGGAGGTGCAGTCAAGATCGCCAAGCTCGATGAGTTAGGTGAAAAACAAGGTTTAGACAGGTTCATGCCCTCTCGTGAGTTAATACCCTACTCCTGTTTCGGGGATTCGATCCGCCGAGTGTTTATTGATCTCAAGATCTGTTGCTTCTAAAGTCTGATCTCTTGAATCTAAAGCTGATAGTTGATATCCCTCAAGGGACGCCCCTTACCCCCCTTATATAGTCTTGAGGGACAGGCTTACAAGTCGAAAACCCTATCTTACTCTAAGTCGGTTTTCTCAATTTTACCAAGTTATGACTATGAGCCGTTGCTTTATCTAATCGGCAACGTAACACCCAAGTCATAGCCGGTTTACATAATTAGCAGACGTAACCTATCTCTATTACCAGTCGGACAAGCTTGCCAGGAAGGTATTCGATTGCCATAATCTTCACACTTAGACTCGTTACTAGGACTTGAGACCAATAATTCTCAATCGTATCGAAGAGCACTGTTATGCCAATTTTGAATGAAAGTTTTAGTCTAATTAAATAGGATGTCATGTAAGCAGTTTTTAAGGATGTAAAAAAAATTAATAAATGAGAGATAAAATAAATTTTATTTAGATGAAATTATATCTATATATCGTCCTCAATACGATTTATCACCTGCCAATTAAATGTTTTTGTTATTTACGTGGTATCATTGAAAACATAAAAATGACACCTCTGAGAATGGTATTGAAGAGAGACACGTGGTTGCTTAAAAAAATATTTAGCGTGTGTCCCGCTCTAATACGCGGCGAATATGCACGTTTCTGTAGCATCGTAGGATCCTGTTTACATCACATTTCAGTACACCTTCAGAGAAACGTGGCAGACATCAATCGCATAATTTGGGTCTGTTTGACAAATGGATTTAAAAAAGATATTTCAACCATTAAAAAGTAAGATTTAATCCTAACCTTTTATTTCTTTCATCTCATTCAATCCTAACCATTCACTTTTTTTAATCTCACCTCCTATAACCCATTTGCCAAACAAAAGCCTTTATGTCCACACATGCACCGACTTCTGCTATGTTGAGCTTAACATCACATTCATTTAATCCCAATGCAGATCACGTTGTCATTATACTATGTTGTTACCACAAGCACGATTAATTTTCTGTCACCCTTTACTATACGATGCATGGTGGAGTAGAGTACTAGACTATATGATTAATTGTATGAAATCAATCGTACGTACGATAAGATCCTACATATATTGATTTGTGAACTGAAAGTACTGAAGGATCATCTTGTTAATTCGGCGTCTTCTCCAACAACATTAATTGCATGAGATTCTCGTTCTCTGACCTGACAATACTTGATTTTTTTATTCCTTCTAAATAGATATAATTTTAGCTAATAAAAATATATTAAACAAAAATTAAAAGACTACTATGCCCTTCATTAATATGAAAAGAAAACAAGAAAAAAACGAGATTACTATTGATCCAATGACTTAAAAACAATAAGAAAAAAGATGCAGCCGTATTAAAAGAGTCTAGTGTACTACTCTAAAACTAAAACAAATCTTAAGGTTACAACTATATCTATTTAGATTAGGGATGGAGGGAGGCCTCTTAATCTGAGTGCCAAAGAAAAATGAGAAAAGAAAATATCACGCGCTCCACAATTGTCTCGAGATTGTTCGTGAGCCTATTCCTGACGACAGGGGCAGGCCATATACATACATACATACATATATATATATATATATACATATATATACACACATATATATATACACACATATACACATGAGCACTTATTTCTATCTCTGAAATACTGTTCACTTTTACTATTCTTTTTATTATTCACTACTGTTTACTATTTATTATGACAATCGGGTATCCACATGGCAAGTTTATCTGGAGGTAGGGATAGATTGCGCCTATCAAATATATAAACCAAATATGACTTAGGTGTTACGTTGCCGATTGAGATAGGGCAACGGCCTATAGTCACGGTTTGGTAAGATTGAGTAAACCGACTTAAAGTAAGATAGGGTTTCCGATCAGTAAGCCCGCCTCCCAAGACTATATAAGGGGGTAATGGGCGTCCCTTGAGGGATATTGGCTTTAGATCATATGCTTTATGAGCTATTATTTTTCAGCTTTAGATCACGAGATCAATAAAGATACTCGGCGGATCGAATCCCCGAAACAGGAGTAGGGTATTACCTTACGAGAGGGCCTGAACCTGTCTAAATCCTTGTTTGTCATCCAACCCATCGAGTTTGGAGATCTTGACTGCACCCCCAATTTTCTATTGTCGAAACCAAGTTTGACGGTTGGCGCGCCAGTAGGGGACCGCGCGTCAAGACTTCTTCGACAATCTCGCCGGCAAGCGCGATGGGATCTTCTTCAAGCTTCGGCGATTTCGCCGCCAACAACTTCGATGAGCTCTCCTCCTACGACTCGGATTCGAACCGTCGGGAGGAGAAACCCACTCGCCGCCATTTGAGCTCCCGAACAACGCCAAGATCTACGACAAAATCTTGAAGACCAAGATGCAGTCCGTCCACTCCGACGAAAGAACTCACTCGGTACCGTTCGGACTACCGAACGCCGCCGAGATCTATAGCGAACTGCTCATCTCTCCAACGGAGCCAATCCACTCTGAAGAAGACCTCTTGGCACCATTTGGATTACCAAACACTGCTGAGATCTATTGCAAGCTCCTTCACTCCGAATCAAGATTGATCCACGCGGAGAGATCCACGTCCTCAAGCTCCAACTCGGGACGGAACGATCCAGATCCGAACTACCCGGCTCAAGGAAATCGCCGTCATCCTCCAACCACTCGACTCATGCTCATCCTCGGAGCTCGACGAATATCTCAGCTCTTCAGGCTTTGACGACCTTTATGGCATCCCCTCAGACGAAGCCGACGACTCCGACTATGACAAGGACTACGAGCCTAAGTGCTTTGACGTCCTCATGGCTGAGGTGGTCGAGACCGACTCACCATGGCTCGCAGGCTTGCGGAAGAAGAACGAGCGGAATTGAGCAAGAGCGCAAGCTGGCCGAAGAGGAGAAGAAACGCAAAGAGGAAGCCGACGAAGAAAGCGGGATCTAAGGGCGGCGGACGATCCGCTCAAGAGGCTATACTCCAAACGCGGGTCCGTAACACCAATATCTTCCAGACGCCACAGCAGAATGCTGTTGCCGCCCTCACACTCCTGGACACCGTCATTGAGACGGCGCCCCGACGTGACTCCAATCTTGGACAAAATCAAGACCATCGTCGCTGCTACGGCCAACGGTCATCCCTCCACCTCAGCACGAAGACCGACCGAGTCCGTGGCGTAAACGCCCGATGGGCGGCTCCCGCCGCTAAGGTCAAGGGATTACAAGAGGCCGGAGCCGGGCCGGTCGACAACCGAGCCAAGAGGCCCACGCCCGAGTCCACACACAAACATCGGGAGCAAACAGCCGACTCCCGCGAAAAGCAACACGGACGTCCACCCGTCCACCACCGCGTCCGCCGCAACAACAGCTCCAGCTACCGAAGCAGCTTTCCGAGGACCCCGCCGAGTGATCTGCGGGAGGTCCTCGATCGTCGCTACCAAGAACGAGATCAACGCACTCGGGAAGATCGAAGTGGATCACCCGACAGAACGACGATGGAGTACCGGCTTTCACTCGGGAGCTTCGTCGAGTGCATTGGCCGAATGGGTTCAAACCGATCGGAATCGAGAAGTACGACAGCAAGACCGACCCGAGTCGTGGTGGACCGTGTACACTCTCGCCGTCCGTGTGGCGGGAGGTGACAACAAGGCCATGGCCAATTACGCCCGCGGCCCTCGCCAACTCAGCCCAGAACTTGCTCACGAGCTTTCCAAGAGGCTCGATCGGCTCGTGGAGCGAACTAAGAGACCACTTCATCGCCAACTTCCAGGGCACCTTCGAGAGGCCTAGGACCCACTTCGACTTGTACAACGTCGTCCAGAAGCTGGACGAACCTCTGAAGGATTACATCCGGCGCTTCTCCGAAAAGCACAACAAGATCCCCAACATCACCGATGACATCATCATCGCCGCCTTTCAGAAGGAAGTCCGTGATGAGCTGTTGATCGAAAAGTTGGGGCGCAAGCCACCGAAGACGGTGAAGCAGATGTTTGAGACGACAAATTCTTACGCCAAATCCAACGATGCCATCAAAGCGACGCACCAAGACCGGCCCGACAGGAGGGATGACAAACACGGCGGGAGGAAGCCGGAATCCTAAGAAGGATAACGGCAACAACAACCAGGGCCAGAAGGACCGCAAGCACCAATCCGAAGATCTAGTTGCCGCAACTTCCAACTCCCAACGCCGCCCCGAGCCGCGCCTACGACGCCATCATGAACGCTCGGTGCACGCATCATCCCAACCACAAGCACGCGGCTAAAGACTGTTTCATCTATAAACAGTTCGCCGAGCAATATGCGGCCCAGCTCAACAAGAAGCCGACTGAGGAAGCCGGCCCATCGGGCGCCAAGAAGAACAACACGGCTGAGAATGCCGAGCCTTTTCAAGACCCCGTGGGCGAGCTAAATCACATCTTCGGGGGGCCGCTAGCCTATGAATCCAAGAGGAAACAGAAGCTAACTGACCGAGAGGTCAACAATGCGCAACCTGAGGTCCCACAGTACCTACGATGGTCTGAGGTGGCCATCACTTTTGACCGCTCGGATCACCCCGATCGAGTGGTTCACCCAGGGCGCTATCCACTCGTCCTGAACCCGGTGGTCCGCAACATCAAGCTTAAGCGCGTCCTCATCGATGGGGGCAGCGCCCTCAACATTTTGTTCGCCAAGACCTTGGACGAGATGCAGATCCCAAGGATCGAAGTGAAGGCAAGCTCAGCCCCCTTCCATGGAGTTATTCCGGGGTTATCATCTACGCCACTCGGGCACATCGCCCTTCCAGTCACCTTCGGAATTCGAGAGAATTTCCGGACAGAGAACGTTACTTTCGAGGTGGCCGACTTCGAAACGGCTTACCACGCCATCATCAGAAGGCCTGCACTCGCAAGTTCATGGCGATACCCCATTACACCTACCTCTGCATGAAGATGTCGGGTCCCAACGGCGTCATCACTCTTCGCAGTGACGTGAAGCAAGCCTTCACCTGCGACAAGGAGAGCTGCGACATGGCCCAATCTCGCGAGAGATCACGTGGCCAGCAAGAAATCAGACTGGCCGCATCGACTTCGGCAGAGGGTGAGATCCCCGCGAAGAGGATAGCCAAATCAGGAAACGGCGACACCAAGACCAAGAAGACTCCCTTGATCCATCGGATCCCTCGAAAACTGCTATAATCAGCGCTGAACTAGATCCCAAATAGGAAAGCGCGCTCGTCACCTTCCTCCAAAATAATAAAGATGTTTTTGCTTGGAAACCATCGATATGCCTGGAATTCCTAGGGAGGTGATCGAGCACTCTTTACACGTCAAAGATGATGCAAAGCCAATCAAACAACGATTACGCGATTCGCGCAGGATCGAAAAGATGCCATCAAGGAAGAGCTCACAAAGCTCTTAGCCGCCGGTTTATCAAAGAAGTTCTACATCCCGACCGGTTAGCCAACCGCCGGTCCGAAAAAGACAGGGCAATGGCGCATGTGCATTGACTACACCGACCTCAACAAAGCCTGCCCCAAAGATCCATTCGGGTGCCTCGTATCGACCAAGTCGTAGATTCAACGCTACTGCCACTTCCCGAGCTTTTGGACCGTTACTCGGGCTACCACTAGATCGCTTAAAAGAATCGACGCTGAAGACATCGTTCATCACGCCGTTTGGAGCCTCGCTACATCACCATGCCCTTCGGCTTGAAGAACGTCGGGGCCACATACCAACGCATGATCCAAAGATGTTTCCAGACGCAGATTGGGAAGAACGTAGAAGCTTATATCGACGATGTCGTCATCAAGACCAAGCAGAAAGAGGACCGATTGCCGACCTAGAAGAAACCTTCGCAAATATTCGGGCCTTCGAATGAAGCTAAACCTGGAGAAGTGCACTTTCGGCGTTCCATCGGCAACCGCTCAACTTTATGGTGTCACATCACGGCATTGAAGCCAATCCGTAAAAGATCAACGCTATCTTGAACATGAAGCCCCGAGTAACCGAAGGACGTCCGTAAGCTCACCGCTGCATGGCGGCGCTAAGCCGATTCATCTCTCGACTCGGCGAACGAGGCATGCCCTTCTTCAGGCTGCTGAAGAAAACAGACGATTTCCAATGGACCACGGAAGCCCACAAGGCCTTTGAAGATTTTAAAGAATTCCTCACGACGCCGCCCGTCCTTGCCTCACCTCAGCCCCAGGAGCCCCTTCTACTATACGTTTCACCACTCACCAAGTGGTTAGTACGATCCTCGTGGTCGAGCGCGAAGAAGAAGGGCGGGTCCGGAAGATTCAGAGGCCGATCTACTTTGTTAGCGAACTATTGGCGGGAGCCAAAATCCGCTACCCTCGAGTACAAAAATTGCTATATGGTGTTCGATAACCGCGAGGAAATTGGCGCACTATTTTCAGGGTCACTCGGTCACCGTCGTCACTTCCTTTCCACTCGGTGACATCATCCACATCCGGGAGGCGACTGGGCGCATCACGAAGTGGGCCCTAGAGCCGATGCCGCTGGACTTAACTTTTAAGGCGAGGACGTCGCAAAGTCACAAGCCCCGCGGACTTCTTGGCCGAGTGGACCGAGCAAGAAGAAGATGTACCTCGGGAAGACCTTCAATATTGGACCATACACTTCGACGGATCCAAAAGGATCACCGGCTTGGGAGCAGGAGTTGTGCTGATCTCCCCGACTAGGGAAAGGCTAAGATACGTCCTCCATCTCCACTTCTCCGCCTCGCATAATGTCGCCGAGTACGAAGCCCTGCTACATGGATGCGGCTCACGGTTTCACTCGGGATACATCGGCTCGTCGTGAAAGGGGATTCCAGTGGTCGTGAACCAAGTAATGAAGGGTGGTCTGTCTAAACGACACCATGGAGGCCTACCGACGGGAGGTTCGCAAACTTGAGGACAAGTTTTATGGACTCGAACTATCACATGTCCTAAGACACAACAACAAAGTAGGCGACGAGTTGGCGCAGTTCGGGTCCAAGCGAGAAGCCGCCCCAACGGACGTTTTTGTCGAGCACCTCTATGAGCCAACCGTCGCGGCAAAACCAACTCCCAACGAACAAGCTACAAACGAAGTCACCATGATTGACGCCGATTGGAGGACGCCACTCATCAAATTTTTAACACAATGCGAGAGCCGCCAAGACCGGGATGAGGCGAACGCGTCCGACGTCGTTGCCAAGCTTACGTCATGGTCGACTCGACTTATAAAAAGAAGTCCCTCCGAGTCCGATGAGATGCATCACACCGGAGGAAGGACGACAACTACTCCAAGACATCCACTCGGGCATATGCGGAAGCCACGTGGCAAGCGCACGCACCACGATGGGCAAAGCCTACGGACAAGGTTTTTTCGCTTACCGCGGTCTCCGATGCGGACGAAGTGGTACGAACTCGTGAAGGCTGCCAATTCTTCGTCCGACTGAGCCATGTCCCAGCCCAAGAGCTACAAACAATTCCATTATCCGGCCGTTCGCGGTATGGGGCTTAGACATGGTCGGCCCTTTCAAGAAGGCTCCAGGAGGATTCACCCACCTATTCGTCGCAATCGACAAGTTCTCTAAGTGGATCGAAGCCAAGCCGGTCGTCACAATTACCGGCCGACAAGGCGCGGGATTTCATCCTCAACATCGTGCACCGCTTCGGCGTCCCAAACGAGAATCATAACCGACAATGGGACTCAATTCACTTGGAGGCATCTTCAAAGAATTGCGAAGACTTCGGAATCAAAATTTGCTATGCGTCGGTTGCACACCCCAAAAGCAATGGTCAAGTTGAGCGTGCCAATGGCATGGTCCTTCAAGGCATTAAGGCCCGTGTATTCGATCGTTTAAGTCTTTATGCCGGCAAATGGGTGCAAGAGCTCCCCTCGGTTCTATGGTCTCTGCGGACCACGCCTAGTCGGGCTACCGGCCAAACTCCCTTCTTTTTAGTCTATGGCGCAGAAGCCATGTTGCCAAACGAGATGGAGTATGAATCCCTTCGAGTCCGCAGCTTCAACGATGAACGCTATGACCCAGACCGAGTGGATGACCTCACCTGATTGGAAGAGGCCCGTGAGGCAGCCCTCATCCAGTCGGCAAAATATCTTCAAGGGCTCAGACGATACCACAGTCGCAACGTTCAAGCACGAGCTTTTATCGTTGGCGATGCTGGTTTCTACGCAAGATTCGACCACCAAGGACCGGTCACAAGTTATCCCCCTTATGGGAAGGACCGTACATAATTGCTGAGGTGACTCGACCAGGTGTATATCGATTAAAGCGTGAAGACGGGTCTATGGTGGAGAATTCCTAGAACATCGAGCATCTTCGACTATTCTATGCTTAAATTGACTTAAGTTTCATGTTTCTTCTTGACTGCCAACCTCAAGCAAGACGACTTCTTGAGTTAGCAGTCGGGGGCTGTACATATGTCAATAAAGCATGGTTCTTTCGACAACCTGTGAGTTTTTGGTTTATCATTGTTTAATGTTCCTTGATTCGAGTTCAGTGTTCAAGGACTAGGAGTTTTTGATGACCTAATCGAGCTTAGGCTCGGTGATAGTCGGACAAAAATTACCTAAGAAATTTTACACAAAAACTCGGATCAGGGCATTAACATAAATAAACTGAATATTCACAAGTCTACACCAGAACGTCACAATCATACAATGTTTACAAGACAATTAAAGACGGAAGTTGTTTACTACATCAATAGCAATTTTCTTAGCCGACTCCTGCGCATCACTGACCATATCCAGGGCTTGCTCATCCGTGGTACCGTCGACGAAGCCTTCCCGACGAATTAATATCTACTCGGGGTAGAGGGACTTGGTCTGCAAGAGCAAGACCAGCCCCATAGTAGCGGCCTCGGTGATGTTGGCCGGTATTGGTCGGGACTCTCCAGACTTATCGAAGATCTCGACCGGGTCCAGTGAGCTAGCCCCGACTCACGATGAAACAAAGGCAGCAAGATCGGCGTTGCCGCGTTTGCAACATCTTCCCGAACCCTTCCGGCTTGTTTGACCCTCTCAAGTAAGACGTCATATTGAGCTCGGGTCTTGACTTCGTAAGCGCCAAAAGAACATGATCATGCAAAGCACTCGAAGATAACGCAAACAACGAATATCATCGAAAGAGCTCACCTTCAAACTCGGTCTCCAGCTCGACCTTGCTGAGGCTGACTGCCTCCAGATGGATTTGGAGCGAGTGAACCTCCGATGAGTTTTCTACAATAAAGAAGAGTCGTCAGCATCCAAAATTGACACGGAAGCCATAAAGAGATTGAGAGGATTAGACTTACTCCCGATTGAACCCCGGAGGTCGAGGTTTTCTTCCGGAGTTCGGCTACCTCCCTCCTCGAGGTGCTTCCCTCGACGCGGCCTCTTCTCGAGTGGTCTTCAACTTTTCTTGGATGTCCTCCTGGGGAGTTTAGATGCGGGACCAACTTCTCGAGCGCCTCGGACTTGGCCATTGACCGGCAATACTCCTTCTGCTCACAAGACCTAAAGTTGGCCGACCGAAAAGGAATAACAATGCTGCAACGGAAAAAGATCGAGACTTATGTTGAGTAGCCAAGTCGCCTCATTCAGGCTGTTGACAAGGGCATCCCTTTCTTCGCTTTCCGTTTGCTTATCCAAGATGATGCCCTGCCTTTGGCCTTTTGAATCTCGCCACTCGATCTTAATCGGAGGAACCCAGGTTGAAGGCGCAGCACAGGGATCTCTTCTACCGTGGCCGATAGATCGGGAGGAACGGATGAAGATACGAAAGAGTCAAATCGAAGATTAAAGATGAAATGTTAATCCAAGGCTTACGGATTCGGTGGCCGAATCCTTAAGCTGGAGCAGCCAGTGGCCTTTTCCCTCGACCTTTGACCGGCGGGTCTTCGGTCGGGGCCTTCGAGCTACGGCGGGGCTTCTCCGCGGCCGGGTTCCGTCGGGGTGTCCGGCGGCGGTCGGGGCTCCCTCCTTGGGATACTCTCGCTGGGAGGTGAGGGCCTTCCGCCCGAGAGAACTCTCGCTCGGGAGAGGGCTCAGGGGTTTGGGTTCCGCGAGCTTGGATGCCTCGCGCGGCGAGACGTTGGCCCCTCATTACGCCTTGCAGATCTATGTTTTGCGGTTTCTGCAAAGAGAACAACAGGAGCAGTTGGAATGAAGATGAAGAGACCTTCAACGATGAGCTCAAACTTTAGTCATGAGGCGTACCTGGACGATCGACGGATCTTCGGCGCCGCCTTCGGTGACGGCCTTAGAGGGTTGTTTGTTGGAGGGCCGGGACGTCATCATCCGAGTCATCGATAATGAGCCTCCTCTTGCTCGCCCGTTTGCTGATATCCTCACTCGGGGCCGCCTTTTCCCGCTGGATCACTCGGATCTTCACGCCGCCGGCGCTTCTTGTCGAGTCGGGTCGGCATGTCATCATGAGGAATTTTGTAAGGCTTCGAGATGATGGAGGCATTTTCCTGCGAGAAAGTTTATTATAACACTAAGAAGTGTGACATCAAGATTACAAGACAATGAAAGAGTTCAGTCGGCTTACCGGAGGAGGAGGTCGATAGAGGTGAAGGGAGAGGCGGCAAGACGAGGCTGCGTTCGCCGTGATTCCGATCGAGAAGACCTTGTACATCCGGATCTTCGGGATCTCAAAGCGAGGGAATCACGGTCTTCCCGATTGGGGTCTCTCTCGTCCTCATACTCGAGGCGGCTTCGATCGTTCTTTAATCGGCGCTAGTCGGCTTCGATGAAATGCCGAGTGATTTGCTCGCCGCGAAGACCTTTTGCTTCATCTCCAAGATCTTCGCTAGCAACTTTGTTGGCTTCATTCCAGTCTTGGGCTACCGGCACAGTGCTCCAAGTAGGCTGGGCACGGGGAAGGCCAACAAAGTTCGGCAAGTGGGCTCAAGATTGGAAATATAGAACCACTTGCGTGCCAACCCTTGTTGGAGGATTTCGGAGGAAGAGAGAAATACTCCTTGCGGAGGATCCGCGGAGTTGGAAAACCTGCCCCACCAACAACGCGGGGTTGGTCTTTATTTGGATGCGGCTTGAGGTAAAACATACGACGAAAGAGTTAGAAGTGGGGAAGAATGCCAAGGAAGGCTTCACATACGTGGATGAAAAGAGCGATGTGAAGCATGGAGTTGGGGTTCAAATGGTAGAGATGAAGACCATAATATTCAAGAAGTCCCTGAAGAACTCAAAGGTGGGGAGGTTGAAGCCGCGTAAAAGAAAGAGGTGAAGACGACAAGCTCACCGGTGTTTGGAGTGGGAATTCCTCACCAGTGCGGGCGCCGGCCACGATCTCCTTGGGAGGAAGCACTCCGTGCTTCACCATCTCCTTGAGGGTGGATTCCCTCACATCCGAAGTGGCCCATTGCTCAAAGGGATTTTCTTCTCACCCGCCATAAGTGTGGTTTGTGTGGGGAGTAGATCCGGCTTGAAGAATAGGGATTTGCGATGGAGGTGCGAGAAGATGGATGCGGAGGCTAGGCGTGGGCGAAGCACGGGCCTGGATCGATGGGTCGGCGTGCGCAAGAGTTTAGGGTTCTCCATTGCGCGTGCTAATGAACGAGTGTTGTGGTTGGGAATTTTTTCGGGAAGACAAAGTGGCGGGGATGACCTCGAGGCTTTGTAAAGAGATTTGAGGGTTGCGCTAGGTTTTCTCGTGATTGGGACGAGCCCATGAGAGACCTGCGGCCTAGCTAAGGAGTGGCCCGACGCGTGTCCTTAGGGACTTAAGTGGATGAGCTTAAGCGATTTGCCTTGACAATATGCATGTGTCGAGTGCCCTGTACCTTTGGAAATCCTTTCATATCGCGGTTTGCTTGACTTCATGAGAAGCTAGCACGATGCAATTTGAAAGGTGACAAACAGCTAAGCTTTTTATGGCTGCCTTGATGACAGGGGCTATTTGGTTTTTTAGCATTTGATTGAGTGATTATGTCAATGCTATTTTTCCATCTTGGTGAAGATCTTTTTAGATTGAGACCAATATTATGACAGGAGTTATTTAATATTTTGGTCATATTTTTCGGATGAGTGAAAAACTTGTTTACCCATGAGGGATGATTAAAATATTTGTTCGAAATAACTCGGCGGATCCACTCGGATAAGCATAAGTTTACCGAGTGCTTTTTACCCACGAGGGTTGATTGAGTTATTTGTTACGAGATGACTCGGGCAAATTCACTCGGATAAGCATGAGTTTGCCGAGTGATGAGGATGCTTTAGCTTGAGCTAAGCGTCTACAAGAGGATGATTTTTTATAGTTCTTGATTGTGTGTTTTGTCTATTTTTGGCTAAACACATGGTGGGGGCTACGCCTAATTAGGTGCATCTAGAGATGCGTCGAGTATTTATTTTTTGATATTTTCCAGCCCTTCACAGTCTTTGGAGCCACTTGAGAAATCCAGGCGAGAGATGATGGAATCACTCGGCACTAGAAGCACTCGGCCAAAAAGTTGTTTGGCCGTATATAGTCTTGATTTGATCTTGAGTTGTCTCGTCGGCCGAAAAGGACTCGGGGCTCTTGTGGAGATTATGGCAATCAGGTATCCACATGACAAGTTTATCCGATTGGAGGTAGGGATAGATTACGTCTATCAAATATGTAAACCAAATATGACTTAGGCGTTACATTGCCGATTGAGATAGGGCAACGGCCTAAGTCACGGTTTGGTAAGATTGAGGAAACCGACTTAGAGTAAGATAGGGTTTCCGATCGTAAGCCCACCTCCAAGACTATATAATGGGGGTAAGGGGCGTCCCTTGAGGGATATTGGCTTATCATATGCTTTATGAGCTATTAGTTTTCAGCTTTAGATCACGAGATCAATAAAGATACTCGGCGGATCGAATCCCCGAAACAGGAGTAGGGTATTACCTCACGAGAGGGCTCGAACTTGTCTAAATCCTTGTTTGTCGTCCAACCCATCAAGCTTGGCGATCTTGATTGCACCCTCAATTTTCTATTGCCGAAACCAAGTTTCGACACTTTTACTATTCAATTCAGTTTTACTATTCACTATTGTTCACTTTTACTTGTAGAATGGATCAATAGGATACAAGGAAGCAGATATTTTTCTAAATTTGACCTAAAAGCAGGATTTTGGCAAGTAAGGATGGCAGAAGAGTCTATAGAATGGACCGCATTCACATGTCCTCAAGGACATTATGAATGGCTTGTAATGTCATTAGGTCTAAAAATGCACGCCATATTCAAAGAAAAATGTAAAATATTTTTAATGAAAACCAAGAATTTATATTACTCTACATAGATGATTTGCTAGTCTTCTCAAAAACATATAAAGAACATATCGCGCATTTAGAGATATTTTTAGAAAGGTAGAACAAAATGGATTAATTTTATCCAAAAGAAAATGGAAATATGCAAAGAAAAGATCAATTTCCTTGGCCATGAAATAGGGAAGGCAAAATACATTTACAAGAACATATTGCTAAGAAAATTCTACAATTTCCTCATGCTATGAATGATAAAAAACAACTACAACAATTCTTGGGAATTGTAAATTATGCTAGGAATCATATTAATAGTTTAGCAAAATTAGCGGTCCCCTATATGCTAAATTGAGAAAAAATGATCAAAAATATTTTAATTCCGAAGACATTAAATTAGTAAGGCTAATAAAAGAAAGGGTGAAAGAGCTAAAGCCTCTAGAATTGTCCTTAGAAGATAATTATTTCATTATTGAAACAGATGCATCTTAACAAGGTTAGGGTCTGTATTAAAGCACATACCTACTAAATATTCACCTAAATCGGAAGAAAAAAATATGTAGGTATGCCTCGGAAGCTATAAATTAAAAACAGTAAATAACACGAGACAAAGAAATCTTAGCAATAATCAATGCTATAAATACCTTTAGGTTATATCTAGGGTTCAAAGAATTTACGGTTAGAACGGATTGCGAAGCAATATGTAGATATTATAATCAATTTAATAGAAAGAAAAGTTCTACTAGAAGGTGGATTTTATTTGAAGATATCATTACTTGGAAATGGATACAAAGTTATATTACGACATGCTCTTCCGTATACCTTTGTTGCGGGAATGAAGAAATCCATGAGCTACAATGGAGTTGAATTCTTTACATTTGGAGAAGATAACAAACTTAAAGTATTTCCACCAAATACTTATAAGTTTAAACCAAAGACTCATATAATATTAGATGAAGTCCAAGAATGCATCTTAGACAATTTAAGTACCAATATAATAATAAGAGAGAAGAGAAAGGTTACATGCTATCAATATTAAATAGTCTTGCTAAATATTTTCATCTAATAAATGAGCTAATGCCAACCTCGGAAAATAACGAAATAATACAACAAAAACCTATATATGTAGTGTTTGATGGAAAACTCTCGGGAGTTTACATATCTTTCGAAGAGATAGTAGCCCAAAAAATAGATGCAAAATTAATGGGGGCTTATCATGGAAAAAATATATAGATATAGACGAAGCATTAAGCCAAGCCGGGAAAATATTAGGAATAAACTACTATTTGGAGCCGGCCGCAAAAGAATATATACAAAAATGCAAAAGGGCCAAAAATAAGAAAGCACCGAAACTCCATATTATACAAATATTAAGAGTGAAGGGTCATCCAAAAAACCTACATATAAAGAATGCTTAATTAAGGGAGTTGATCCCTTAGATGGAGAATATATTGATTGGAAAATAATTGAAAAATCGAAGAAGCATCACCTCAATTAAAAAAGGAATTAAAAGAAGAAATACTTAAGGAATTAAAACAGAAATGAATAACAAATTTGAAGAAATGAAAAAGGCATATGATGAAAAATTTTGATGTTTCTTTCTCGATGTTGATACCATGAATATGGGTGGTCATGGGCAGCAAGACCAATGAAGCAATATAGCTAAAATGCTAAATTTAAATTTGATAATAATTATCAAATTTACGGAGGTAAGCCCAACCCCAACGTAATAAAAATAATTCGAATCAATCCAAAAATGCTTTTGGTGAAGAGACACTTCACCGTAAGAGAATATAATCTTTCGGTTGAAATGACATTTCTCGTAGAGAATATAACATCCGGCATAAAAGGAATGGCAAAGGTACAAAGGTGTCTCCACCTTAGGCAAAATAAAAGGCAAAGTGAAGAAAAAAGAAGCCTTTCTTCATGATGCGAGCCAGCTCGTGAATCAACAGTATCAAGAAGATGAGCTCGAAGCACCTCAGAGCATCCTTCTCCATCCCCTATAAAAGGAGGAGCCTGCCTAGTTGAGGAGGACACACACCGAAAGAAGAAGCTTCCCACTTAGAGCCTTCAAGCAACCCACCAGTCTCGTAGTAATATTTTAGAATCCACCTTGCCAGCATAGTTGAGCAAGGAGTGTAATATTTAATCAGTGTAAGGTAAGAAAAACTTGTTTGTATTCTCTTCGGGGTTCCCGAAAGGGAAAACCGTATGTAAGCTTACCTGTTTAATATGAAGTAATTTTTATTATGTATCACTGTCTGTTTGTTCTAGTCAAGCGTTTATGCTAGGGACCCTATAGGAGAAACCTCTTCGGTCGTTCTCGTTGTTAGTCTGCATCTTGCATAGGCGTCTGGAGAACCCTGTGTCCGTAGAGAAGTGTTCCCTATGGGTGGAACTGCCTGGGGAGACGATAAATTCTTAACTAGATCATTTGTGACTAGGGATGTATAGTTTTAAAGTTGCTTCTAAGAAGACAAGTAGGTGAGGTATACGGCGAGTACCGAGTAGGATTTTAAAACTTTTGAATCAAGCGTCAGCTGTTTAGGATTCGCCACCCTGCAAAGATCCAAAAATTTTTGAAAATTTCAGCGCGATGAACAGTAAAAGTGAACAGTAGTGAATAGTAAAATTGAATTGAATAGTAAAAGTGAATAGTAAAGGAATAGTAAAAGTGAACAGTATTTCGGAGATAGAAATAAGTGGTATCAGAGCTAGTCATCATAGAAAAACTAAATTCACAAGTTAATATTGGAAAAGTTATAACTACCAAAGAAAATATTAATATAAGGTGTAGACTAAATCATATTGAAGACCATAGTTGGCACTCTAATAATAGTCGGCTAAATTTAATTGTTGATCTAATCTAAAATTTTTATACAAATTGGGATAAAAGACAAGAGGACTTAGAGCAAAAAATTGAAGAAGTATATAAAGAAAGAAAACAGATTGAAGAACAATATTTTCTTGTTAACAACAAATTAAATCCTGCATTAAAATTACTAGAAGAATATAAGGCAAGGCAGATAAGGCAAGGCAGAATAAGATCTCGCAGAACAGCGACTATATTAGAGAATTGTTAGAAAAAATAAAATCTAGTGAAGGAAAGGAGATAGTTTTGGCTTCATCAGGTATAATTGCGTCCTCCCAAGCCATTAATTGGAAAAATGGACTTATCTAAAAGTCTCTTGAGGAAGAATAGCAAGCGAGATGATAGATCTTTAAGTTATACTAATAAGCAAAAGGTAAATATGAAGACATAGATGAAATTTGGAAGATATTGCGAAGTAGACAAACGGCTTGAAAGATATCAAAGAGATACTTTGAGGGCAATAAGACCTCAACAAGTATACTGCATGGGATTCTTTGAGAATAAAAATGAGTTATATAGAATATCTAGAGAAATAGAATTAAGTGTTCTAACCAAGCCAGTAGATTTAAAAATAGTGGCTAAAGAATTTGAAAATGGGTTAAAATATTCCGGGTATAAGTATATTCACCAAGGTATGTATATAATAGGAATCAAAGGAATGACAAGGAAAAATTAGGTGCTAAAGTTTTAATAACCTTACTAGATAAGAGATGGGACACAATAGATAAAGTCTCACTAGGTTATTTAGAAGGAGATATGAATGAGAACATGTTGATAACTTATATAGCTCCTGATTTAATGATGCTTGTAAAAGAATTTATTGATAAAATGAGTCTTGGTTTTCAAACAAAGGGATATGAAGAATTTAAAGGGACAAATATGATAGTAAGCATAGAATTTATAGGAAGATTAACTAATAGAAGTGTCTCTAAATACAAAATAAATGTAAATGATGTAATTGAAAAAATGCATTCGAAAGGAATAGTATTTATAAGCCCCATGACAATAGATTCGAAGAAAGAACGGAGAACAATGGTAAATTAGTGAATTTATAAAAAACAAAACTTTGAGTCACCGAAAACTACATAAGCTACCAAGATAGAAAAGGGAATGTTAGTATTAGACGTACAAACTATAAATCTAGAACCACGAGAAGACTTGGATGCAGAATCATCCAATAGAAATATAATAAATAATAATACCGGACATAGTATCTCGAATTTATGGAAAAATTAGATCAAGATAGTGAAATAAAATATTATGAAGATAAATTAAAGGAAATAAATGAAGAATACAATAATTCAATGAAAATAATTCAATGAAGAGTGAGTGGCCTAAAATAAGAGACAAAGAACTTTATTTCTATAGAGAATTATCTATAGTGGTAAAGGAAGCATAGTATTACTCATGTGAATGGTTCAATGTTTTGAAAGGCGGGGGCATTTAGGAAGATAAATTTGGCATGAAACTTGTGAGGTTCAATCACTTGTGTAACATCGGCAGTAATTTGAGTGATGAACCATTTCCTTTAGCATCTCAAGCTACACAAGTTTATTATGTTCAAGATCCTAAAGATAAAGATTGGTATATTGTGGAACAGTCAAAACCAAGAGATTATTATGATTTGGACATTAAAGATTGTGACTAAGAGGAGGATATACACCAGTTTGCACACCAACCTTATGAGTTGAATAGGATAATTGTAATTGATACTGATTGTGACTCTAATTTTCTCACGAGGAAAGATATAGATGGAGTACTCATTGATCTGACCGATGGATGTAAACGGTACAGTTTATTGATTAAGGTTTTACTCATATATTTCATTGTTGAATCTTCTTTTTACACCCATATATATTTGTATTGAGGATAAATCTTCACTTCATTGTTTCCTTTCACGGTGAATGTTTGCTTGTAGTTCCAAATAGCGATGCAAGGGGACCAAAGAAGAGGTGGAGGTCCAATTACAAGTGAGGTATTTTTCTTAGCTGCAATTAATAACTATCTTAGTAGAGAAGTTGGATGCTGTCTAGCCTGGGAGCATTGTCATATTAAGGTTCTTTCCAGAAAAAGGTTTAATAATGCTTAGTATGTGTAAAACTTTGGTACTTCAAGGGATATATGATACGCCTCTAAATTCCAACGTTATTTATGATTGTCATGTGTTAGGGGAAAAATAATTGAATTCTGGAAGTAAAGGCCCAATGTTTGTCAAGGATAAATGGATACCACTTGAGAACCTGCCAGTCTTCTTGCTCATTCAGATCGATTTTCCTTTCTTTTCTTTTCTTTTCTTTTCTTTTTTTCGCTTAGCAGCTCGATTATTTTGGGAAGATGCAGACATACATTTGCATTAACATTGAACCGTACACAAGAACTGGAGCTGCAATAGAGTAGTGATTGAGTTTACTGCGATCTGTGTTACATGCAACAAGATACAAGGCTGCTTGCAAATCAGTGAACACAACAAATATGTAATCCTCTCAGATTATATATGCTCCCAATTAATGTGTATATATAGTATTGGCTCAGATCGAAGTGACAGCATACATACATGAATAACAACTTTGTCTCTTGTTGTTCAGGTTTAGAATGCAAGTTCAGTTTCAGATAATTGTGTGTTGATTCAGAGCGGCACTGGGCTGATGAGAGGTTTACCGGAGAAGAAGGCGTCAAGGTTGGCCTTGACGACGTCGATCACGCCTCGGATGGACTCCGGCGTGGTCACCGCCCGGTGGTCCGACAGCACCACGTTGTCCATCCCGAACAACTCCGGCGGCACGTCCGGCTCGTTCTGGTACACGTCAAGCCCGGCGCCGCCGACCACCCCTTCCCGCAGGCACCTCACCAGCTCAGCCTCGTCCACCAGGCCGCCGCGCCCCACGTTCACCACCACACCCTCCTTCCCCAGCGCCTCCATCACCTCCCTGTTCACCATGTGCCGCGTCTCCTCCGTCAGCGCGCAGCACAGCACCAGCACGTCGCTCTCCGCGGCCAGCTCGCGCACCACCCGGTAGAACTTGTACGGCGCCGACGCCTTCTCCGACCTCGAGTTGTAGGCGATCACGCAACCGAACGCGGCCAGCCGCCGCGCCACCAGGCTGCCGATGCGCCCCAGCCCGACGATTCCCACCCGCTTGCCGCTCACCTGCGAGACAGAGATCGACTTTAGCATTTCGATTTAATATTGGAGGATCCGTTCCAACCAAACCAAGAACCTTTCTCGCGAGAGGGTAATCGCCGGCGGCCGCCCAGCCGCCGTGCCGGACGTACGCGTCGGCTGCGGCGACGCGGTGGAGCACGGCCACGAGGAGGCCGACGGCGTAGTCGGCGGCGAGGTCGATGTGGTCGACGCCCGCGGACGACGCCACCACCAGCTCCAGCTTGGGGAGCCTACCTACGAGATCTGCGGACACCGGCGCCAGAGCCGACACGAGCAGGGCCCTCGCCTCTGCTGCGGTACCCTCGTCGGCGTCGGCGACAAGCACTAAGCGGAAGTGGCCATATATTAGCCAAGTATTGAGGATTGTTATCACACACTTTTTTTTATGATAATTCCGTCTCAATTTTGAAAATAATTAACTACTCCAAAGCCATACATTTTAAACACTTTCTATGTATGGTTGAACTGATGTACTGTATTTTCATAGTTGCAAGCATAAGCATCATTTGGATTCAGCCAAACATTTCAAATAAACTTAAATTCAAAGAGTTTGTTTTTTCACTTCTTTCTAGATTACTCTATTCGTTCTATGTTGGTTCAAAACTTAATACTTCTTTATGTATTGTTATGTAAATGTGGGATCCATGCTCCTAAGAACATTCATTAATTCTATCTTCAATATTGTCAAGGTTGAGTTTTCATTTTTTTAACTTATTAATGTACTTCAACTCCTGGTTGACTCCCAATAAGTTCTAATGTCTAAAGAAAAAACAGCCCATGATAGGTTTCATTGCCAACTTCTATTGGTTGTATAAGACTATATAAATATTTATAGATATGCGAGGATATGCAATTTTCTTATGTTGCTTCTTCTTGCCTAAATTGATTTTTATGTTGGCATGATCCTTTTATTGTACCAATTCTTATACGCACTTTAATTGATGATTTTCTTTTCAAAAGGAAGATGCGGCATGACTATTCGAGACTTCATACCGCTTGCTAGATCTCAACTGGCTTCCCTTCTATTCGGTGGGATACTTCTAGTGACCCCTCTTGCCCCTGTTTTACCACACCCTTCGGATACTTAGGCATGAGGAGCCGGAGTTTTTATCCTATTGTTTTTATTTGAGGCCTCCACACAAGATGAGGAATGCATTTACTTTCTTCGGTACTTCACCTTTCTCCAGGTGCATTTAATTCATGCAACTTAGTAAAACTCTCCGCAAGTGATTTGGCGGTTTTAATTATCTATGCATACTTTCATTACTCATTTTGCATTCGCTAGTGCAATGTAACATGCATTAGTCCCTTTCTACTGTCATATTTCCTGACGTTTATCATCTAGGGGTTCATTCTTTCCTCTTGAAAGAGTGGAAACTTCTTATTTAGTAAAGAAATTTAGAGTTTAGGCTTCATAACCATCTTCGTTCAAAGTTTTCAACTTTCGGAGATAGCCTTTTGTAATGCACTATGATAATGGGATATACACATAAACCAAGTAAATACAATAGCATTAGTTGCATTGTTGACTGGATGTTCATGTCTATGGTCTAAATTTTCTTTTAGAATTCATTGCTTTCAAGGCTACATGTCTCTTCGTACAACGGACATTATAACAATGTTATAGCAAATATTTTAATTCATAGCTTGTACTTAGTCCGTTCATACGGATATTTGGTACTTGGTGCTGTCAATTCACCAATCATCAAATGCATTGTCCTCATAGGCTTCTAAAGATGATATGTGTTACAACAATAGACAATATTGCCGCAAACCCACTGCGCATGACGTAGACGTTGACGGTAGTGACTCGACGAAACACAACCACGAGAAGGCCGACAGCATCAACCAAGAACACACACATGGCATTGTGATCATGATCCCACGGCGGCGACAGGTGGCGAGGTCAATATGGTCGATGCTCGCGGACGCCGCCACCACCAGATCAAGCGCTGGGAGCACATCGATTTGTACGGCGGTCATAGTAGGGAGATCCATGGTGAGGAGCGTCCTCGCGGAGGTGGAGGTGACCTCATCAGTGTTCGGTGTGGGAAGGAGGCGGTAGCGAGGGTGCAAGTTCCTGCTCGAACTCCGAGATGAGAGGGTCGGCCAACAGCAGGATTGGTTTGGACGAAGAAGCGTCTTGGGCTTTCGATGGCATCATCTCCAAGCCTCTGGTGAAGGCTTGGTGCACGGTGGTGAGGGAGGAGGAGAAAGCTAGTGAGGGATGGATAAGTAGGCCTAGGGTGAAGAGGAGGAATTGAGGAAGGGGAAGAAAGGTGGGGCCAGTTAATGATGCTAAAATTTTAAATGTGAAACATAATTTAGAAGAGTGTTATTTTTATTACTCCCTTTATTTTTTAAAATAAATAGATAACGTCGTTAACTTCTAACATGACGTTTGACTATTTATTTTATTTTTTTAAAATAAACAAGTATCATTTATTTTATTGTGATATATTTTATTATTAAAGAAACTTGACTTATACTTTAAGATATTTTCATTAATTTTTAAATAAAATGTATGATAAAATGTTAATTTAAAAGTTAAATGCATCGTCTATTAAAATCAGAGCGAGCAAGTATTCATTGTTCGCTTAGCCACTAATAATGCAGGTTATTTTGTTTTACTTTGGATACTTCTTATGGTTGTAAATGACTGTTCTGTGAATTAAGGTATCCAAAAAGAATGGATCGCTCATCTAAAAAACGATAATTGGATCGCTCCTCCGATCCAATAATTGCTATCAGTCAGTACACCAACACATTGTTAGTTGATTAAATAATTACCTTGGTCGTGAGAGGGTAGTCGCCGTCCGTCGCCCACCTGCCTCGCCGGAGGTAGGCCTCGGCGGCTGCCACGCGGCGAAGCACGGCGACGACGAGCCCGACCGCGTAGTCCGCCACGTCGGCGGCGAACACCTCGCCGGCGTTGGTGACCCTGATCCCGCGGCGGCGGGCGCGTCGTGGTCGATGTGGTCAACGCCGACGGACGTGGCCACCACGATCTCCAGCTTGGGGAGCCTAGCCACGAGATCTGCGGACACCGGCGCCAGAGCCGGCACGAGCACGGCCCTCGCCTCTGCTGCGGTGCCCTCGTCGGCGTCGGCGGCAAGCACGAAGCGGAAGTGGCCGTCCAGCGCGGCAGCGAACTCCTCCGGGTAGAGTGGCCGCGTCAGGATCACCAGCGGCTTCCCGGCGTCAGCTCCGGCGGCGGCGTTGGGCAACGGCGCCATCTTCTCTGCTACTTTGGGAATTGTGAATTGGGATAGCTCACCTCACCAGCAGCAGGTAGGGGGTCGGTTGTTTTTGGAACACATTCGATGGGGCCTTCCACAAGCAGGATTTGGTAACTGTAGGCGACAAACTGACCATTACTCTAACTAATTACTACCGCCTCTGTGTTTTACTTTATACAAAACGTTTGACGGTAAAAAATGACAATTTGTTTCATCAAAGTTAGTATACATGATGAAGGATAGAAGTCATAAAGACAATAAAATAAACGAATACATAGGATGGGGCACACATTATAAGACCATTTTTCAAAAAAATTCATTATACAACAGAATGAACAATAAATTACGGCATTTTCAGCCATTTTTCAAAATAAAAAAATTACAATTTGTTATTCATCGTGCAACTGATTGTTTCCTTTTGGTTTCTACTGCCTTCATTTATAATTCATATTATAAGTTGTTTTGATTTTTTAATCAAACTTTATTAAGTTTGATTAAGGTTATAGAAAAATTTAGCAACATCTAACACATCAAATTAGTTTTATTAATTCTAACATTGAATATATTTTAATAATATATTTATTTTGTGTTGAAAATATAACTAGAAAAAGATCAAAATGATTTCTATTATAATATAAAGTAGAGAGTAAATATTAGGATACCTAAGAATATTTCACAATTCGTGCAAACCTCATAACCCACATATCTTCTTTTTCTCATTTTTATTCGGTGTTGCTCGATCAGTGCCCTCTAATTCGTCACCAAATGTGTCATCGCCCTCTAATTCGTCAGTGCCACATGGGCCGGCCGTATTCTCTCTCACGATTGCCTCGTCACGGTCACGGACATTGGCCCACCACCGATTTGCTGTCAATCTAGCCATCCCTCTATCATCCAAACCCTACTTTGATGACATCGCTACTACCTCTGTCGTTGAAGAAGACACCGGCAATAAGAAGACCGATGCACGAATCATGTCATAGACAATTAGTCAATTCAATTTTCACTCCCTAATGAATAGCAAAGTGAAATAAAATTTCACTATTGTGTAAATGAATAATAGATTAACCTTTTAATGGTCTTTTTAGAAAAGATAAATTAAGATAGTGGACACATCTAAGTAAAATTACATCTGTTCTTTGTATAGGTAGACCGTGCAGAATGAATAATGATTGAAAAAGTGAAGAAATAGGAATGCATATGACTCTCATCTTTTGGCCAATCAACATATGTCGATGCCAAAATTTTAATCTTAATTTTAATTTTAAATTGTTTTTGAGGTTTTTTATTGTAGTTTTTTATATTGGCATTTAAGCTTTAAATGTAAAAGTTTTAATCATAAATTATATTTTTAATACGCCATTTGACGTCTTCTATGTATATAGCCATCCGACGAGACTCTACGAGTGGATAGAAAATTTTCTATGCTTACTGTGCAACTTATAGGAAATAAAATTTTCGTTCAATTTTCTACACTTTCATTCATACAAAACGACGCTCATAAGAATTAATCTGGAGGAATCTAAATCCTTTGCTTCTCCTCCAAAACGAACTAAGCCCTAAAACATTTTATAGCAATAATGATGATAATAAGTCAATCGTTGTACTATAACAGCGGAAATGCGTGTCACTCCGACTCCGAGGCTGTCACTCGCGTAAGCAGCGGCTCGCCGGCGAAGAACGCGTCGAGGTTGGCGACGACGACGCGGCGCAGGTCGGCCATGGACTCTGGGGTGAAGATGGCCTGGTGCGGGGTGAGCACCACGTTGTCCATGGCCATCAGCTCCGGTGGCACGTTGGGCTCGTCCTCGAACACTTCCAACCCCGCGCCGGCGACCCTGCCCTCCGCCAGCGCACGCACCAGCTCCGCCTCGTCGACGTTGGCGCCGCGCGCCACGTTCACGACCAAGCCACGCTCCCCCAGCGCGTCCAGCACGCCCCGGTCCACAATGTGCCGTGTCTCCGTCGTCAGCGCGCACGCGACGACGAGCACGTCGGAGCTCGCGGCGAGGTCGCGGGCGCTGGGGAAGTAGGCGTAGGGGGCGTAATCTATGCGCCGGCGGTTGTGGTAGGAGACGACGCAGCCGAACGCCTCCAGTCTTCTCGCAATCGCCGACCCGATGTTGCCCAGGCCGATGATGCCGACGCGCTTCCCGCCGATCTTGGATCCGAGGGGAGGAAATCGCCGCGCTCCGGCCAGAGGCCGCGCCGGAAGTAGCGATCTCCGGCGGAGACGTGGCGGAGAACGTCAAACAGGAGGCCGACAGCGTAGTCGGCGACATCGGCGGAGTAGATCCCGCCGGCGTTCGCGACCTGTACGCCGCGGCGCGCGCACTCGGTGAGGTCGATGTGGTTGACCCCCGCGCTGACGGTGATGATGCAGCGGAGCGACGGGACGGCGTCCAGGAGCTCGGCGCCGAGGCGGATGGGCCCGCCGCCGAAGACGAGCGCGACGCGAGGTGGGTCGGCGTCCGCGGCCACCGCGGCGAGGAAGGCGTCGATGGGAAGCGCGGAGGTGTAGAAGTCGATGAGGCGGAATCGGTCGGCGAACTCCGCGAACGTGTCCGGCAACAGGCGGCAGAGCACGAGCACCGGCGGCGACATTTCTCTTCTCTAATTTTTACTATTATTTTCGTGAATTGTTGCTTTCTTGTGGTGGTTGGTTGCGATGCGAGATTTTTCTGTAGCGACCGCGACATGATAGCTGACATCCTCAAAAGAAAAAGTAAAAATTACATTTTTTCCTTAGGGAGTGGCGGCGATGACATCAGCCGCCGCCGCGCCGCCTGCCTCCGGCGGCAAGCGAACGGTCCTCCTGCTGCGCCGCACCAACGACCGCCTTGCGGCCGAGCTGCGCTCGCGCTTCCGCGTCCTCAACTTCTACGAATCAGGTGCTCCCCTCCTCGCCTACCTCGCCGCCGCCGCCGCGGAGCCCGATCCCCGCGCGCCGCCCTCGTCGTCGCCGGCGGAGCCATCCAGGTCAACGCCGCGTTCCTTGACGCGGTGCCCTCCCTCGGCTGCGTCGTCACCACCGGCGCAGGCGTCGACCACATCGACCTCGCCGAGTGCGCGCGCCGTGGGGTTGCGGTGGCCGGCGCCGGAACGGTCTTCTCCACCGACGTGGCGGACCACGCCGTCGGTCTCCTCGTCGACGTGCTCCGGCGCATCTCGGCGGCCGACCGGTACATCCGCCGCGGGCTCTGGGCGTCGCGTGGGGACTACCCGCTTGGATCCAAGGTTCGTTCTTGGTTTTAACTTACTTAATGCTGTAAATTGTGATCAGGTTACTGCTGTAATTTATGTCGAACCTAATAATTTTGGATTGTCGTCAACATTTTGTTTGTTTGGATGATCATTGTTTTGATCATAGTTCAATTTGGGTTAGTGTTCTTGTCCAATTTTGGAAGAACTGAAGGAGGAGTTGATCCTAATTTGGTCTTGCATCATTTCATCATTGCAACAAATGGCACTCTGTATCAGAAGTGGTCGTGGATAGCAAAGTTGAAATCTTTGTCACTTGAAGTTAAGGGCTCATTGCGTTATCGGTGCTACTATTTTCTAGTAATTGTCACACAATCTCTAACATCTGAACATTTTCAGCAAAATGTGAGTTCAGACCTACTCATGTCTGACTGGGAAATGTCTATTTGTTCCCCAGAAGTTATAATTGGCATCCAAGAAGTAGCACCATGTTGTGTTCCAGCCTAGTCATACATGCATTTTACAGTTCAATCTGAATATTTAACATCAGTTATCTCAATGGAATTGACATAAAAAATGATGCTGTTATCAGCTAAGTGGCAAGCATGTAGGTATCATCGGATTGGGCAGCATTGGATCACTGATTGCAAAGAGGCTCCAAGCATTCGGCTGCACCATCTCCTACAACTCCAGGAGGCCAAAGGACTCTGTATCCTACAACTACTTCCCCGACGTCACCGACCTCGCCGCTGCATCCGACGTGCTCATCGTCGCGTGCGCGTTGAACGATGAGACGTGGCACATTGTCGACGGTGGTGTGCTAGAGGCCCTCGGGAAGGACGGCGTCTTCGTGAACATCGCGCGCGGTGGAAATGTTGACGAGGCAGAGCTGATCAGGGCGCTCAAGGAAGGGAGGATTGCAGGTGCAGGTCTTGATGTGTTTGAGAAGGAGCCTGATGTGCCGGCAGAGCTCCTGTCCATGGACAATGTGGTGCTCACGGCGCATGAAGCTGTCTTCACCACTGAATCTAACTTGGACCTGGCCGACCTCATGATTGCAAACCTGGAGGCCTTCTTCTCCGGTGACCCATTGCTTACCCCTGTACTTCCCAATTAACTAGGTACTCCATAATTACATGGGTATTACAATAAATCCATGAACTGAAGTTTAGTGCAGGATCTGTAAAAACAACACTATTACTTGTTACTGCCAAAGGCAGCAAGTGATTGCTATTTGGTCGGTATTTGTTCCTGTTTGTAGATGATTAATTGCAGTTTTCATCTTAATCTTACTGAGAATGCAGTTCATGGTACAGAATGTTTGTTTGAGAAAAACGGAACAGTATAAATGCACTTTCATCGCAAATGGAAACTTCAGTTTCATTTATCAGAGTATATACCTACTTTGCATAATGAGGAATTAAAACTGGACGTTGGAGTTCATCCTAGAAACTTACAAGGATTGATTTGAGCAAAATTATCACCATAGTTAAGTCTTAGAGTTAAGAGTAGTAGATCATACCAGGATGAAAAAAAGTTTGGAACTGCGGTTAGAAAAGGAATTTTTGGCATTTTTAATTTTTTAAAAAAGATTTGCAAAAATAATTTTGTTTTCGAAATATTACAAAAATAATCTCCCATCGCCCTTGGGAGGGCGAGATTTAAAAATCGTCCTCCCGGAGGCGATTTTGCTGACATGGCGAGACGGCCGTTAGGCATCGTCCGCCGTGCGTGGCAAATTTGAAAAATCGTCCCTTGTCGCCTCGCAAGGCGATTTTTCACTGCATTGGGGGCCACCCGCAAAAGGGCTGGCAGCTACTGGTAATTTTGCGGCGGCCCCTGCCGCCCTTCTGTAGAGGCGATTTTTGCCAAATCTCGCCATAAGGGCGATTTTTGGCCGCCACCCCATATAAGCCCAATCCACCGAGGAAGCTGTCATTTGCACCACATGAGACTCCAGAGAAAAAAAAAGAGAGAGGGCTTACGAACAAGGAGAGCGGCGAAGCCTTGTCGGTGTGCGTACTCGATCGCAGGTAAATACAATATCTCACTGTATGTTTGTGTTAGTTAGTTTGTGTAGAATATTAGGAAAAATATTTTTTTAATATTTGAATAGTTATTTAATATTCGATCTAGATTAGAAATTAGGGCTTGATTTAATTTAGGGGGTTTGACCTAGGACAAACCGATTTAGATCAATGTACATATAATATATTCATCTATGTGTATATTATTTGAATAGATGTTTAGCACTATGATCTAGATTTAAAAATTAGGACATGATTTATTTTAGGCAATTTGACCCAGGACAAACCGATTTGGATGAACATATGTAGAATATATCTTTATCTATGTATACACTACTTTGTGTAGAATTTTGTTGAATATGTAAATATATGTGTAGCACTTAGTTCTTGATTTATAAATTACGACATGATTTATGATTTATTTGAGGTAATTTGACAAATTTGGATGAAAATATGTAGAAAATAAGTACGATTGACCGTAGATCTACATGATTAAATGATTCGGTATATTTTAAGATATAGAACGAGAGAACATAATGTGAAAGAATTTAACATAGGCACAAATTGATCTAGGCAACATATTCGTAGTATGAAATAAAATCAGTTTCAATCTGTTTATCGGGCATAATGGCAAGTAAGGTCATATTTCAGATAGTTCACGGTGAAGGCAACGTTAGATATAGTCCAAATGGTGTCGATCTGTCAGAATTTAGAATGAAATCGAAGGGCATCGATAAGCCAGCCAATAAAACATTTGAGTCAGTCTATAGTTGGTTGCTACGTGGATTTAAAGTGGATACAAGAGTGAACACAATGTCCCTATCCGTTGTAATCAGTTGTGCAACAGAAGAATATTATTGGGAACTAATGCCTATAGATAACACTGAGTCCTGAAGACGTTATGTATACATGGCTTTTGAAAGGTCCTGACCCTTGTTAATTTTGTGGCATTGCACGAAATCGATAGTAGTACTACAGTGCAAACGGAGTATGGTGAAGGTCCTAGTGCTCTCCAGGAGAATGTTGGATCATCGATGCGAACTAGGGGTAATGAAGCAAGGTTGGAGGAGGTGATTGGCGTGGTGGACGAGGGGGAGAAAATCGAAGCAATTGGTGACGAAATGGAGAGGGAAGATTCTGAAAATGAGTAGGTGGAGGGCGATGAATCATCGGACGAGTAAGAAGATGTAATGCCCGTCGATTGGACAAAAGTTGATTTCTCTCAACTTGTTATCTCAGAGGGGCAACATGTATCCTTTGAATACAAGGATAACGAGATAATCCAGGGTGCCAGGTATGCTCATAAACAAGACATGAAAGAGGCGGTGAAGCATTGGGCGGTCTCCTTGCATAGAGAGTTTAGGGTGGTGAAGTCTACCAACTATGTGTATGATGTGAAGTGCATGAAGGATGATTGTCCATGGCGTGGTCATGCATATAAGGGAAAATGGATTGACTATTGAAAAGTGAGCATTGTTGGTGAGCACACATGTTGGTTGCTAGTTGTTGATAAGTATCACCGCAACATCACCTCAGCGTTTGTTGCAAGTGAGATGTACAACGATGTTGTTTGTAACACAGACTTTGAACCGGGCTCCATTATTAGACACATTGAAAACAAATTCAAGTATACTATAAGCTATTCCAAGGCCTGGAGGACGAAACAAAAGATATTGGAGATGAGGTATAGCATATTTGAAGCATCCTATGACAATTTGCCTCGTCTTTTAGCCACCATTGCTCAGAGAAACCCCAATACCTACTACGACATTCACAAATTTCCGTCATCTAATAACCCGAGCAAGAGCATGCTACAAAGAGCCTTTTTCTCGCTGGGTGCTTGCATCAACGCATTTGTGCACTATCGCCCTGTGTTGTGCATAGATGAAACCTTTCTGATAGGCAAATACAGAGGTCAGATACTGACAACGATTGGAGCAAATGGGAACAACCAGGTGTTACCTATGGCGTTTGCATTTGTAGAGAGTGAGAACACCGAGAGTTGGTATTGGTTCTTGGAGAGAGTTCGCTGCCAAGTCGTGCATATGAGGCCCAATGTTTTGTCTCATTCATGATCGTCATGCGGGCATGTTGAAGCCAATTGACTACCTACAAAATGGTTGGCCGGAGAGGAGACTTCCAGCTAGGTGGCATGATGTTCGGAGTAGGTGGTGCATGCGTCATATGGAAGCCAATTTCTACAAGCAATTCAATAACAAACACATGATGGATCTTTTCAAGAGGCTATGTGGTCAGAATCAAGAGAAAAAATTCAATGAGTCGTGGAGAAGGTTGGATGAGCTGACAACGAAGCAAACAGACGAGCAATCTCGTCGGCCACAGGATGACGAGCCTTCAGTACCTCTTGGTCCACTACATGATGACCCGCCAACAATGAGAAGGAGGTCCGCATCATCAATATGTAATTTCTCGCACTGGATAGAGAATGAACCGAAAGAAAAGTGGTCTCTGTTGTATGACACTGATGGGTCTCGATATGGTATAATGACAACCAACCTGGCCGAGGTATACAACTGGGTTATGCACGGAGTGTGAGGGCTCACACTGGTCAGTATTGTGGAATTTATCCTTCATGGCACTTACGCATACTTCAGAACAGATACAAAAAAATTACCCCTTTGATGGTGATAACAACATTGTATTTGGGGATGTGATGACGAAGTATATACAAGATAAAATATCAAAGGCTTTGAAGCACAGAGTTATTCCCCAAGGTACCCAAGTTCATAGGTACGAGATCATGTGTGTCGACAGGAGAAGGCGCGGCATCAACCGCGTCCAAGCTGTGCAGGAATATGTGCTTCATGCGGAGGGCGGTTACTGATTGCGGTTGCATGAAGCCCAAGCTTAGACATCCGCCTTGCTCACACGTACTTGCAGCACTGGGATTGCTGCATACTTCCCGATATCTATGTGTCACCCTACTACAGGAAATAAACAATATTTCATACATGGAAGGAGGAGATATATGGGTTCGGGATATCTGGATCTTACACAACTCGAGGCCACAAGTGTTCTACATACCGATCCGTCAAAGTTAAGGCTCAAAAAGGGACGGCGTCGGTCGAGACGCATCGAAACGACATGGACGAGTCGGAGGTGGGGGAGGACTCTTACGGTGCAGCAAATGTGATGAGCGTGGGCATACTTACAAGAAATGCCCAAAGAAGTCAGAAGCTCCAACCGTCCCAGGTGCGGGCCTATCTGGACAGGCAACCGACGACATGCGTCCTTCGGGAGAAGGAACTACAACGAGGTGACCACGTCCTAGGCGTTCTCGTGTGGCGACTACATCGTCGGCCGGCGATGCAATGGCTTGATTATTTCTGCCAGCCTTTTAGTCTAGTGGTGCTCCAATTGATGTAATATTTATAATGTTGTTGTCATTTGTCATGTGTGTAATATTTATCGTTCTGAGACATGAACTATTGTAATGTTGTTGTCATTTGTGTAATGTGTATTTAGCAGTTTGAATTACCATTTTAATGAACAATTTGTGTAATGTTTGAACAATTCTTGAATGGCTAGTTCATGTTGTAATGTTTTCTGTTATCAATTGCTTATTTCTATTCACTCTTATAAATGCAGGTACGGCGGACGATACACCAACTCTCCTCAACAGGGGAGTGGACAAGAACCACATGTCCTACTTGTTGGCGATGCAGGGTGCGCACTTACCATCTTTCGTCCACGCCCATCACGCGAGTTGTTGCGTGTCGATCCGCGACACGTTCTGTGGTACGATCAAACTTATTTACTTCATGGCAATTTTTGGCTTCAATGCACATATGTGGTACTAACGTTAAACTTGACGATATGCAGGTTACGTAAGGCAGGCCTTATCGCGATATGCAGGCTTGTTGAGGCGCGGGCGGATGAGAACGACCCGGTGAAGCGCTGGGATGCGGACCGGTCCCTGCTAGCTGGTTTGGTAGATCGCTGGCGGCCGGAGGCGCACACCTTCCATATACCCTGCGGGGAGATGGCACCCACGCTGCAGGACGTTACGTACCGCTAGGGCTTTCACTAGCCGGAGAGACCGTTGGCCCCGTGGATGGTGCAGGGGGTGGAGGAGGATATCACGGAGCGATTCGCTCCCGTGATGAGGCTACCGGGGATCCCCACTGTTGGCGCGAACACGTACACCACCGTCGGGCCTACGAAGGCTTGGCCGCTACGGTTCAAGTAGTTAACTTTTACACTTTGTTATTTTTCAGATATGTTATGAGTGTTGACATCGTTTGCTTTTGTTGTAGACCGACAAGCTCCACCCCGACGCTGACGAGTACTCGTTGAGACGCTCGTTAGAGGCCTACCTACTATGGATGTTCGGCTGGGTGATGTTCACCAGCACGACAGGCCACGCAGTAGACAAGGGCATGATCCACTATGCCCGGGCGATCGCGGATGCGGACATAGGCCGTGTGTCTTTGCGTGGAGCCGGGTTCAACCAGCCCTCGCAGCCACTTACCGTGCGCCGTGCGAGGCTTGCGCAAGATGGATCCTGAGCGATATTCGCGGGCTACCCCCTCCTTATACAGCTATGGGCAGTTGAGCTGTTCGCGATCAGTCGAGCAATCGTGGACACCGGGACGTACGATTCAAGATCCGCAGTCGATGACCTATCTGACGGGCCGACGATGGGCACGTACTGGTGCCGTCGCAACGTAAGTACAAATTATCTTGATTTCAAATTTCATATCATGTTCGACTTATGTTCTGACCAGTTGGTTCTCTGTCCGTCGCAGCATCGTTACGCCCACGTCCAGGTCAGACGGAGCTACCCGGAGTTCGTCTTCGAGTTTGACCATCTGCAGCCTTCGAACGTCATCTGGGAGCCCTACACGCAGTAGGCGGTTGCGGCTAGAGCGCCTCTAGGCATGTCTTCCTTGTGCACGCGCGACGCGGCATATTGGTTGACGGTGGTGCCGATGGTGTTGACACATACGTCGAGCCTCACTGCCCTTACCGAGTTATGAGGCAGTTCGGCCTACGGTAGGGGTTTCTAGTGAACGTACCGCTTTCCGTTCTCCCCTAGGATCACCAGTGAGTATTTCTCTTTCAACTTTACTACTATTATGTCAAATTCTTTTGAACAATCGGTAACCATTATTTTTTTTGCAGGTTGACTCGAAGGGGCAGCAGGCAGGGACCCTGTGGGTACCTCGGATCAACCCGTACGTGGCGGCGATCGGTTGATAGCCACCAAGGAGGTGATTGCCGAGCTCTTCCTCCACACAGAGGAGAACTACACCGCTTATCTTCGGTGGTACTTGCCACGGACGCGTTCCGCGTGACCTTCACCCGGTCGCTCCGCACCATCACCGGGCAAAGCACGGACACCTACCTCACGCATCGAGACCAGGACTACTTCCTAGGGGTACATTAATCTTTCTCGGACTTCTTACCTTCGTAATAAGTGTTTGGTATATATTAGAGTGACGAACCTAATAATGATGATTTCCACAGCCGACCCCGCACACGCCATGAATGTCGACATCAACGCGATCATGCCGAGGTTGGACGCAGGATCGCACCGAACGACGTGGAACGAGAGGTTGACGTTCGAGCGGATGCAGACGAAGATGCGTTTGATCTTGTGCGTCTTCTCCTATCGTTCGGCCGTGGACACGATACCTTCGCCGGCTGCTGCAGTTCCACGTCCACGCGACTCGACACCAGGATCGACAGCGCACGGTGCTGGTCCCTCCACAGGTTAGTTCCGTAAAATTTCACTATGCAAAACCTTCACCGTGATATAACAAACTGAATGTCTCATAGGTCTGACGCTGTCGACAGGAGATTTTGCTGGAGCGAGTGGATCGTCGATCCCTCGGCCATTCGCGACTCAGCCGAGCACATCGGCCTTTGTTGGAGCGAGCGGTTTCTCCATCCCTCGTCCCTTCAGTCAGCCGCGAGGTGAGCAAGCATCGTCCGACGAGTACTACAAACTTATTATTTTTCATGACTGTTGCTTCACATTTGATATCTCCAGGAGGATTCTACTCGGCAAGGATTTTTCGTTCGGGGGAATCATCGTCGCAGGCGGGCCGGTCCGGTGCGGGCGACGTGGGGGGGAGGGTCCGATATGGGCGACGACTTCGACGACCTAGAGGACCCAGAGCAGGACATTATCGGCGCCTCTCAGCTTGGTGGAGCACCACTACCACAGAGCCAGGAGCAGCCACAGGAGACGCCCGCACCAGATGTTCGCACTGGTCGTGCCGTGCCCCCTGATAGGCTTACGTACTCTTAGGGGCACGTTAGGGCACAGGCTAGGAGGGGTAGGGGTAAGAGGCCTCGCCAGTAGGTTATGAGTGCTACATGTTTGTAATATTTATACTTATTAACTTTGTGTTGCCTATTTGTATATAACTCTGTTTGTTCGTAGCTTACCACATGTCACGAGAACCTTTCATGTCATTCGCTACAGGCTACTCATCGAAATGATGAAAAACTTTCGATGCATGACAGACATGTACGATTGGTCGCTATCAGCTTTTGTCCCATGACAAACGTATACGATATGTCGTTGTCATCTTTCGGTGCGTGAAGACATCGTCACTCAGCTTTTGTCGATGCTTTCGTAGACATATTCTTTCAATTTGCGCTGCCGCGTGAATGACATGTCAAATCCATGTAATAAGTAAACTCAAGTTACATGGAGATGAGCATCTGCTTCCTCCACTATATATTACGTAAGTCCGAATATGACCTCTTCATATCTTCCTTCTGTTTCCTACACTTCTACGTACAATGGAGCATCAATTTGCTGAGCGTCTCTACTAGCGACTCCATCCTTTAGGCGGTTTGATTCCACTATGGTGTAAGCGTCCGTTATGCCATTTTGGGATGCCTACATACTTACGTCGTCCCTCACCACAAAAACTCGGGAGGCGATTCTTCCAATGCGCCAACATGGATCGGGTATGGCTTATCTGCAATGCTTTCTAGTACAAATTCTGCACACACACACAACGCTAACTTCATCTACATCATGGTAACATGTTACGCAGACATATCGTCGGGTGTGCAACTTCGTTGAGTGGATAGATACGGAGAACCCATGAACCGACAGAACACGTTACTACCCACTTATCGAAACAAGGTCAGACTACCTTCGGTGGAAGGCTGAGTACCAACGTCGAATTGCTGCAGAAGCTTTGGATTGGCCTCTGGATCAGCTCGCACTTCCCACATGGCGAGAACGTTCAGAATGCCATTTTGGTCTCTATTGCCAGGTGATAAGGTCCATTAGACATGAAACTCGAGGACAAAGATGCTTCGTGTGTCCTGAGATTGTGGATGACGATTTTGTCGTGAGTATCATTTTTTCCTGGTAACATGAACCTAATCGTTTGTTTCATTTTCAAACCCCTTACGTCACAAATGTACAACCAGGAGGATGTACGTCAGTGTCGATTTGAAGAGTGGATCGATATGGTTAGACCTGCTTCGATCGGTCCACCTGTAACGTAACCTGAGTCACCTGAACAATTCATTCAAGCATGGATGGAGTACGAACGTCGGACTGAAATCGCAAGCTTAGATTGGATGAACAAGCCACTAGGTTTCCCTAAATGGTCGGAGCGTCCCAGGTGCGGTTGTAGGGGTCGTTGCAAGATGGCTACCTCCTTTGAACCACGAACATATGGCAGGAGATATTTCATTTGCCCCAACTTAGACAACGACTTCGTTGTACGTCTTTCGTTTTATCAATCCTGCTAACGTCTTCACTCTATTTCCACTCTAACTGATTACATGTGTTTCTTTACCACGGCATTCAAAGGAGGTGCGGATTCACTATGTGGATCGACAATGTTATTTCACAATATAACACCTAAAAGTAACTGAATGTGAAACACAAAAGGAGTACAACGCCGAGAAGGAAAGGGAAAATGGAAGACACGTAGAACGCCATAGAAAGGTTCCGTAGGAAAGCCAAGCCTCTACTCGTCGGGTCTGATTAATATGTATCATGTATGCATGGCATAGGTTCCACGGTTTAATTACGTGCAATAATTCTTATGAAACATATGCCATGTATTGTATCATCCATATATGATGAGTTATGCAATAATGTGACACACAGCTGCTTAACCATTACTTTCAAGTTAACTTGGTTACAACGATATATTATGAGTGTATATAGTGCTGAGCTACGAGGCGAAGTCTGAGTTATGTAGCTATTGTTGCACAAATTAGAATAATACTTAAGTCATACAAAACATGTTAAATTTTGTACGTGTTATCTCTACTTTATTTATAAATGACATGGCCAAACTTCCTTTTGATTTGGAATAATACATATTATGGACGAATTCTTAGGAAAAAATGATCCGTAGAGACCATTTAGGGTTTAGGGTTTCATGTGGTGGCTGCCAGGAATAAATCGCCCTTGCAGAGGCGAGATTTAGCAAAAATCGCCCTCTGCAAGGGCGGCAAGGGGGCTGCCTGCAAAATTGCCAGGGCGGTCGCCCTTTTGCAGGCGGCCCCCCAAATGCACAGTGAAAAATCGCTCGGGCGCAAGGAACGATTTTACAAATTTGTCGCGGTGCGGCAGATGACGCTCAACGATCGTCTGCCACGTCAGCAAAATCACCCTTTGGGAGGACGATTTTTAAATCTCGTCCTTTCAAAGAGCGATGGGAGATTACTTTTGTAATATTTCAAAACCAAAAATTATTTTTTAAATATTTTTTTAAAAAATAAAAAGGCCAAAAATTCGTCAGAAAAGATCTTCTTGCAGCCAACTGATCAGCTACAGAAGCACATTAGGCCCATCACTTGGATCAGGTGAGACCTGTACAACTGTTAGATGTATTGGTCTTTCGGCCATGGCTAAACTATCAGAGATACTGGAGCCCAGGTATGATCGTGGGCCTTACACAATGTCAAAGAGAGGGTGGATCCTCGTTCTCTTCGGCTCTGTTTAGTATGGAGTTTTTTTTTCCTCTCTTCGGCTCAAAGAAAAAAAATGAGGTAAAGCAGGAGCTGGTGGTATTGCGAGATTATCTATACTACTTAAAAATAGTCTAATGATGCTCTTGATTCCCAACGTAGGCAGACACGTGACATCCTAGCCATACGATTTCGAGATCCAACTGATCAGATAGCGTCTCCTCTGCATCAAACGCCTCCTCCCATCGCTCCGCACACACGCTTCCCCCTCTCATCGCCGCACCGATCACTTCCCTCCTTCCCCATACCTATCACCGTCACCACAACCCACCCCTTGCCCTCCCTCGATGCTCCACGCTGCCGTAAACCAATATTTTATTCAAAATTTAGTCTCACCCTATATTACTATATTAATGCTTTATTTTTATAACAATTTAATAAATTTTTAAGTCATGTCAAACAAGACCAAAGAAAATAAAAATAGTTGTTATGTTCTATGAAAAAATGCTCCTAGTACCTCATCAAAGCACCGGCTGCGCTGGTGTCTTTTTTCTAACTGTATAAGGCCTCATTTGGAAAAAAGAAGATTCTTGGTGTAATTTCATAGGATTTGAATCCTTTGGAGATTTTTTTGTGTGCATGGTTCTTTGAAACAAACGATTTGAACATCGATAAAATCCTATGCAATGCCATAACCTATGAGAGTTTGGGAGAAAATTTAACATAAGATACAACCTCAAAGGAACTATAATTTGAGTTTTTATCTCTTCTTGAATTACTTTGTTTTCCTTGTACTCTGTCTAAACAGTCATTGTACTGTGTTTTCTCTATGTATTTTATTGTTATTGTATTAATTTCTGTCGAAATTTTTGTTTTTCTATTCATGTGCTTCCCCATTCCCCTGTGGTCCAAAGGGGCCATAAATGAGCATTCCCTTGCAGTGAACACGCTGGTAATATCAGTAATCCAAATAGACTGGAGTAGTGTGGTAAATTTACTAGAGTAGATAGGTACAAAGGGAGAGTCGTTCAGTACGACCATCTCATTCAATTGGACAAGCAGCATATGGTACACTAGACGTCCTTTATTTTGTTTTGGTTGGCTTTCCTTGCTGCCCGTGTCTCCTCGTGTTTTCTAGCTAAGCTGCTTGCTTGCTTCCTTGTACTATACATATACATGTTGTTGGTTAGTTGTACGTATAGCTACTAGTTGTAGCTAGGTTTCGAATTTCAAAAAAGTACGGTCGATCGATCTGAGAATATATTGGCGATGACAAGCATGGTCGATCCGTACGTTCGTTCGTTCGTAATCGATCCGATCGCTCAGAGACCTGGAACCTTTATTTCTTCTCAGCTCTGCACATCACCGGCTGATGGGGCCCCCAGTTTTCCGGCTACCATTGCATAATTCAGATCGTGAAATTGTGAAATCGTGCATTTGAATGTAGCACTACTAGTACTACTGATGCATGTAGCACACTTATGGATTCAATTATTCATCATTTTTTGTGCTTTTTTTTTCTGATTACACCAAACATGAACGCCTACACTCCCACATTAGCCAAGACAGTTGCAAATCCTAGATCAAAAAGCGTACTCACGTGTGTGTAATATTTATAGGCACCATGGTATAAAAAAATATGTTATCGATCATTGTTGGTTCAGTAAGAGTATCTAGGGCTGTCAATAAGCCGAGCTCGAGCGACCTTCTCTGTCCTGCCTCAAGCTCGACACAAGAGCGAGCTGAGCCAAGCCTATTCCACCTGCGAGCATTTAAGCAAGCTCGATATGAGCTCGACTAAGCTTAAGCTCGGACATAAGTAGTATAACATAAATTTTATTGATAATCTGGTAATAACTTTTTATAATCAGACTAATAAAAGAGTAAAAAAGACTAGGATAAGTATATGCTTCTAATTTATTATGTAGATAAATATAGATGTATATTTATTTATTAACTTATCAAAAGTAACAAGATCAATAAACAATAAATTATATATCGTCAAGCTCTTAGAAGCTCAAGCTCAGCTAAGTAAAGATCGTAATCTTTTGGCTTAAGGTTGGGCTCAGCTCGTTTGAAGCTCGAGCCGGACGACAAGCCAAGCTTGAGTTGCTTGCGAGCCTCGAGATTTTTTGACATCCTAATAGTATCACTACTGATTAAAAAAACTAACAGTGATATACTATCATGATGTTTTTCTAAACCAACAGTGATGCGTTTGAACCAACAAATAGTTGGTCTAAAATGCGTCCACTTCATGCAAAGCCCCACGGCCACCCCACGCTAGTGCTGCCTTCTCTACCTTCCTCTGCAGCATGAATCACGAAATAAATCCTAAGTAAAAATTTATAAGATTTTGATTCTAATTTTCCATCAGCATTCCGCTACTAATATATAGTAACTTATGTATTCTCTTTCTACAAGTCTCGTCCCGTCACTACTACAGACAATGCCATGGGTGCCGGTTTGTAAACGACTATAGGTGCACCGATACATGCTACCTACACCTATGGGTAAAATAGAACCGGCACCTTTAGGTTTGCACGAGCCAAAACCTTTAGGTTTGCACGAGGAAAAAAAAAGAAAAAAACCGGCTCGAATCGTGCCGAACAGGCTTCAAGCCTTAAACCCCTGATCCCCGATCCCCCACATTCTCGCATCCAGAACAATATCCCTAAATCCCCATGAATCAAAAACCAAAGAATACATGAATAGCAACAACAATTCCTAGATCTTTAATTACAATATTCATTCAGATCCCCATATTCTCAGCACACACGAACAAAGAGAACAAGAGAGAAAACATTAATAATCAAAAAACAGAACGCACCAACCACGCCGCCACCATCGTCATCCTCCCAGATCCGTCGCCACTGTCTCCCTCTACCAGATTCAGTGGTGCTTTAGGCAGATCAACGGCCAAGAAACAAAGAGGCCAAGGGGGAGAGAGAGCCACCGTGCCCATCATTGTCGCACCAACCGCGTCGCTGATGTCGTCATCCTCCCTCGAGCCCCGCGTACCGTGGTGGGAAGAAAATGGCTACCGCGCCATGCCGAGGACGAGAAGGGAATGGCAAGGGGATGTCGTCGCACGCCAAGGAGGATGGGAGGAGAAAGTGGCGGGCGAGAGCAAAGAGAGAAAGGGGTGGTAGGGCGAGAGAGAAAGGGACCACGGGGCGCGAGAGAAACGAGCGATACAGACGAGAGAAAGGGGTGGCACGGGCGTTGAAGGGATAAAGATAATCGATGTTGACTCGGCTAAAAAATCTCTTGTCGTGTAGCGGCTCGGCTTGGTTTTTGTTGGTGCCGACTATTTATTTGATCTATATAATGTATTATAGAAGCTGTTTTTTTAAAAAAACAATATTTTTTTAGAACGGACACATACAGTATATTTTTTTTATTTTATGAAGATAAAAAGATTAATAGATATTGATTTTAAATGAACCGACATCCGCGCGCCAGTACGACAGGTTTTTCAGTAGTGCGGCCGGTAAAGCCCGAAACGAATTAATCATTATCGTTTCCCCGATCCCTCCATCTCCATGCGCGCACGGCTAACGATGTAGAAGTGGGCACAGTATGCAGAAGAGAGAGGAGCCCATGCATGGAGGAAACAGCTAGCGTGGCCTGTCCTTACTTGTCGTCGATGAGCGTCGTCTTCTTCCTCAGAACGAGGCCAGGCAGCGCCACTTACTCGTCGCCATCGTCGTCTTTCCTAGCTCCCGATCGAACCCGATCCATCCATCTGAAGATCTGCAGAGATCTCTGCTGCTCGATCTGGACTCATATATATTTCGGACTCTCACTGTTTCCGTATTTGGAGCTAGCCTGCGTATTGCCCTGCCTTGTTGCAGGCCCTCTCCCATATATACTGCCATCAAATCTACAGGAGTAACAGGTACTAGCAATATAAATAATGTCCTCCGATCCTAGCTAGCTACCTTGCTGCTGGATGATTGCAACTTATTTCTTCCTATATATCTTTGTTTCTGGGGTTCACAGATCAGTGCTAGTACATGCCTAATCTTGGCTTTTCTCTAATTTCAAAACCGATATATATTCGTTCACTACGTACGCATACATACATATACGACGTACATGGCAGTATACAATAACATGTAGTACAGTGTAGTTAATTAGTGGGTCGATCGATTTAACGCCAGAAGCGCTTTGTCCGTGACGACTGCCTGCCACTGTGTCGCCCTCTCTGAGTAGCTCTAGCTACTGTGCTCCCTCACTTGCAATTAATCTGTACCCCCCAGAAGCCAACCTCACTGCACTAGCACTACGTAAGAAAAATTAAAAGCTTGCAAAATGACCGTGCATATATATCGATCGATCGAGCAAGTACACATATGCAAGACGTTTCTTAACAGTAGATGTGAATTGATCGTCCTAGCTACTCCACAGCACATCGATCAGCGACGCCTCATCAGTGTCGATTAGTTAAACCCTGACATTGATATGGGATTTCCCACCTTCGGACCCGTGCGTGTCCTAGAAATGGAAAACGTGGCACTGCTATGGTGTTTAGGGCCGATTGTTTAGATGAACTGGTAAAAAAGAATAATAAGTACATTAGTGTCAGGTTTTTTTTTGTTGAACTGACAAGCCGACGAAGCCGACCTCCTTTCGAGGCGAGGCAAGTCTAACCGAGGGGAGTAAAGGTCATGTTTGGTAGTGATTTTTCTCTCGATTCTCAACAGAATCGGTAGAATTCTAGTCAAACAGGTTATTTTGTAATTGATTTTGAGAAAAATCACTTCAAGTGATTCAACAGTTTTACATAGGAAGTGAGAATCACATAAAAAACAGTTTCTTCACAGAATCACCTGAAACCAGTTTCTCTCAAGAATCACCTAAAAATCACCTAAAATATTGTTCTAATTATTACTTTATTATATCAATTCTGATTCTCTCCAGAATCTGATTCAGGAGAATCAGAATCTAGAATCAGAGAATCATAGAATCAGGAGCCCTACCAAACGGGCCCTAAAAATCACGTGATCCGCATCAGCTCCCACGACCAACATATGCCACTCCACCACATCACGTGTTCCCCTCCAGCTCTCACATGTCGCGACCGCCACTACTAGAGAAACGATTTTTACGCACGGGCCAAAAGACATCTTTTCATGCGGAAGGCTCGCGCACGCGCGAAAGGTGCAGGAAAAGATCATTTTCGCGTGCGGACGGTCCAACCATACGGGAAGATCAATTATCCCGTGCGGTCGGCTTAAGCGGCCCGCATGGAAGATCGATTATCCCGTGCATACCACTTTACACGACCGCACGAGATAATTGATCTTCCCGTGCGGTTCATTAAGTTGACCGCACGGAAAGATTGCATCCCGTGCGCATTATTTTATGTGTGCTATAGCTACATGTGTTTAGCTATAGGTCTAGCTCTCTCTGTCTGTGTCCTCTCTCCTCTCCTCTCCTCTCTCTCAGTAATATTATCGATCGATTGAAATGCATGCGTGTATATATATATATATTCATAGAAGAATTAAAAGACATTTATAATTATTTCCTCATAAAAAAGATAAATGTACACAACATGCATGCATGTTCATATACATATTAAGTTTCGTTTCGCAATTTACAATAGTTCAAAAGCACATATAAAAAATAGACTTAATTAGAAATGATTACAGATAGTCTTTTTTCCACTCTCTAGGTCGTTTGAATTTATCGTCCGTCATAAGCTCGCTCTCCGGATCGTAGAAATCGCCCAAATGGTTGCAGACATCGCGACGGATGAAGCGGCAAATATGTACAACCAAGTTGAGCATGGTTCGATTGTCGAGCTGGTTCGCTACAACTGGAATGGACTCGATCTGTTTCAGAAGGAATACACATAGATACGATTAGGAAAATTAGACAAGATCGATCTTAACATGTAGAAAGATATTTTCTTTGAACTTACTTTTTTAAACTTTGTAGTGTATCTCCCGTAGATTCTTAGCATCTCGCACATATAGTAGCCGCATAGGTTAGTGTCTGGTGGTTGCTTATAACACTGTGTTGAATAAAATTGTATACATATGTCAATATTTGAAATTAAACATAATATAAAATGTCGGCATATAGTGGACATGTAATTATCGGTCATTGTCTCTTCACAAGAAGCTTCTTCTTTTGTGGATCCTTGACCGGTCCACCGTGTCTTACGTAATGTGCGTGTGCTCTATGTAGACAAAATAATTATTTCAGTCAATTGTTTCTTCGAGAGTAACAACAGACAAAAATTATTAAATGGTGCATGATAGTACTTACAAATTTAACAAGACGAGGAACTCTTTCAATGTATCCTCCTTGTAGTGTGCCGGATCAAGCACTACGGCCATGTGGTCCCGCGGATATACCAGAAAAAGTATGTATTGATCGCTGCGAAGAAGATATGTTAATTATAGGTGATATCGTAGTAAACTATTGGTTGTACGGAAGAATATTACGTACCGTAGAGCATAAGGGACCATGAGGGCATTTTTGTCTTTGTGCTCGAGCATAGATTGGCCCAAGTACAGTGCTACCGCGACCATCTTCGCCTTGTGCATTTTTTTGATGGTCGCGTCTCTTTGGGCTTTGTTTTGCCTTTGAGCTCATCGCAATCTACACGAATATAAACCTCGTGTTCCGTCCAACATATCCTTGTTGGGTTAATGCATCCAACCGGATAGTTGGTCTTTGACGCATCGTGGAATTGCATCCTAAGTAATGCAAGCGGGTAATTTTTTAGAAGTTAGTTTGCAAATGAATTCATTTATGACATTAAGTGCGATTGATACCCTGTGCGGTCGCTTAAGTGGACTGCACGGGATAATGCATTTTCCCGTGCGGTCCGACAACCGGCCCCCTGGGGACCGGTTTTTTCAGGCGCGACCACTTATGGTCCATCTGGAACCTATTGGGGGCCTCGTCCAGAAAAACCAATTCTCCAGTAGTGTGCATCACCCTTTCTGCCCCTCGCCCTTCATCTCCTCTGACTTCGGCCACCGTGCCACTGCCATTGCCGCTGCCGCATCGACCAGCAAGAAGGCCGAGGGATGCCGATATGGTGACCTTAGCCTCCCTATCGGTGGATTCAGTTGGACGGAGTGAGTAGGAGCGAAAACAGATCGGATTCCGACGAATAGTGGTCGTATAATATACTAAACCATAATTTTTAAGCAGATTCGGAGCGGATGTGGAGTGGTTTGTTTCGAATGTCGGAAATCGTGCAGAGTCAGTGCGGACCCAGTTCGGAAACGGATTAAAATTGTCGAATGTTACGTGTATATATGTAATAAACATAACAACAACTGAGCCATGCAATAGACAACAATACAATAATCAAATAAACGATCCATCGTAATAATTATATGAACACATGACATCCATAACATAACAATGCAGCTATGCACATGCAAGATGAGACGGTGAGAGCCTCAGACTAAGTAGTCTAGGTTAATTGGTGAATTAGACTATTTTATGGGCTAGCTCATGTGATATTCAATAGATAAAGTGGTTACGTGGGTTGACAATTTCGGATTATCTGGCAAAAAACCTACCGTATAATTTGCATCCACCGGATTTTAGAGATACCACATCCGCATCCAAATCCACACAACACTATCCGCATCCATATCCGCCGGATTTCTATAAACCCATACCATATCCTCGTTTTGGATGGATTCAGAGCGGATCGGATTGAATATTATCTGATCTATTTTCACCCCCAAGGAGTGAGGGCCCAAGTGGGCTGCACCTCAAATGCTAGCGGCGCTCAACCGCTTGTCATAGCTTAGAAGCCGATGGTTCTCATCTCTAGGTTGTCTCCTCATCGTCAAGCCCTGCCTCTGCTTTGTCATCGTTCCTCTCAGGGTCGTGCCTCTCGTCCTTCAGTCTCCTTCTGTCCCGCACCCTCTTCCTCACTCCAACCATGACTGACAATGACTGTGTTGGAGGAGGTGGATCCAGTGAACCTAGGTCTGATAACCCCAAATCGACGATGGTCGTGGCTTGGTGACAATGGCGGACGTGGTAGTGAGTTTTCTCTGAGTTGTTGATTTCAATTTATGAGTTGTTGATTAGTGAACCGACTAAAAGAGTTCTAGACCTATGTATTATGACACTACTACAAATCGATTTTCGCATGTGGCCAAAATCGATTTTCGCAGGCGACTAGGCGGCCCTCGTGCATGAAAAGGTACGTGAAAATTGGATTTTTGTATGTGTGTAGAGCAACTGCATGTGAAAATCCAATTTTTCGCATGCGGATGCTTAAGCCATCCGATTGCAAAAATGGAAAATCACAAAAAAATTCGAAAATTGATTTCCCCAAACCCTATCCCTAAATCCTCATCATCGATGTCGTTGTCGTTGTTGCTCAAAGCCGGCGGAGCCGTTGTCGTCATCGTCATGCGCGTGGGGCCGAGAGGCGGCGGGATCCACACAAGACGGGGCGGGATCCGCTGCCGCCGAGCCCTACACCGCCAGATCCCCCGCCCCCGAGCTCCCCGTTGTTGGATACCCGCCATCCTCCCCAGCACTGGCCTCTCCCGCCCTTCCGCTCGCTTGCTACAGTCATCATCGTCGCGGCCGTCGCCACTGTCGCCATCCACTACCGTTGTCTCCCCTTGCCGCCTTTGATGCCGAGCACCGCTGCCTCCCCACCGAAGCCCGCCCGCGCTTGAGCCTGCCGACGCCTACGTGACCGCTGAGAGCCGCTCATTGCCGTCCCGCCGCCGGATCTAGGAGAGAGTAGGTGGCGGTGGCTAGTGGGAGGCGAGGGAGAGAGAAGGATGTGGTGGCTGGTGAGAGGGGATAAGGGAGTGGGAGGAGTGGGGAGAGTTAGTGGGAAAGAGAGAGAAGGGGATAAAAAAAGAGCGAGGGTATTTTCGCATGCTGTTTTTGAACCGTGAACGGGGATCGATTTTCGTATGCGGGAGCAATTATGGTATGCCTACAATCTAAAAGGGGTCTTGTCCAGAAAAATCGAAAAATTGATTATATAGTAATGTGATGATTATTGGTCGATCAAATTGAATCCAATTGGTCTAGTGTTATCTATTATTGGGATGGAGATTCCTTAGGATTTTTCTTGAGGAATTGCGTTTTTGATTGATTAGCATATGGATCTCCGAAGGTCAGCTCGAAGAATCGGCTCCCATTTTTTTGACTCCTGTAGGCACATCAGTGCTGGTCCTAAACCGACGCTAATAATGACCCCCTCATCAGTTCTAAATATTAGTTTCGATTCTATCACTAACACCGATACCGATGAGGATTATGAACTGGCACTAATGGCCTATTATGTTGTAGTGGAACAAAGTTTTAACTTTGGGCAAACACCTACCGATAAACATATGAATCTTGATGAAATGGCGGCAAGCAAATATGAGTACGTGTTAAAACAACAAAAGTAGGGGAATAGAAAATATATATGATTTTTTAAACTCCTTCTAATGAAATACCTGATATATATATATGTTAGTGTCACCGCCGCTGAAAAACATATCACTGCTGGTTCGGTGTGACCGTCATCGATAATAATGTACAACAGTCAGTTCACTTCCGTTTCGTCCAAACCAAAGTGAGAACCGATAGTTTTACTCGGTATCACTACCGCGGTTTAAGCCTTGAACATTTATTGGATCAATGCTAGCTAATGTCTATACAGTGTACAGTATAATTGATCAAAACATGATTAATTCGATCGATGGATAAACTGCTCCGATCCGTCGGTCGCATCCATCGCCCGCAGCGCTCATGTGAATGTGATCGATGTATCTGACATACGTCACCCGTATCGGAACAATCGTCACACAGTACTATTTATTGCGAGGATCGAGTTTAAGTTGTGGAGCTAAAATAAATTATGTTTGGTCGCTCTGTTTGAAAGGTTATTTGGCTTTTGCACTTTTTGTCATACGTGAAAAGAGAAATGATAGAAACATATAATTAATTAAATATTAACTATTATACAAATTTATTTGATATTTTTTAATAAGTTTTTATGTAAAAAGATTTTTTAAAAAACATCTCGGTTAATAGTTTAGGAAGCATTCTCGTGTATATGATACACGAGGGAATATATTTTAATTAGCTTGCCTTTTAAACCGTTCCATGTCATATTATTTTCAAAAATTATATATATAAAAATTGTTTAAAAAATCAAACAAATTTATTTTTTAGATTTATAATAGTTAATATTTAATTATGTACTAATAAGCTTTTTCGTTTCACGTACTTAGAAAATCTCTCTCTAACGTGTATGAACGAACGCAGCCTAAGACATAGTAGTATTTTGTAAACCACTCTCTCCATTCTAAAACATCCATTTTTAACTTTGTAAGTGCAAAACAAGGTGGATGAAAAAGACCAAAGCATCCCTCGTCATAAGGAAGTAGTACTAGTAAGAGGTATTAAAGAAATAAAACTTATCGAATTATGAACCGAGAGTACATAAAAATATATTTATTTTAGGATAAATGATGATAAAGACTAGAAATAAAGTTTTTTTGAGGAAGGTAGTACATTGCATAGCTCCGAGCCTTCAACTTACCGAATCTGCCACTACATAGAGTTTATATATAGATCAAACAAGAATCGCTCAATCCTCACTACGGGAAATCCCCTATTTGCTGAGTGCCTGGGACACTCGGTGAAGGCTATAAAACACTCGACGAACACTTCGTCGAGTGTTGCACTCAGCATAACTCACACGGTAAACTTTGGATCGGCAAAGAGCTCTTTGCCGAGTGTTTTCTATCGAGCATTCGGCAAAATCTTCGCTGAGTGTCCCCTCGACACTCGGCAAAAAAAGTACACGTTAGGTTGAGTGCACGGTGACAGAAAATTTTGCCGAGTGCCGGAAAAAACACTCGGCGAACTTTTCAATTTTGTCGAGTGCCGTCAAAAAACACTCGGTGAACTTTTTAATTTTTGCCGAGTGCCTAGCCCAGCACTCGGCAAGGTGGTATTTTGCCGAGTGCCTAGCCCCGGCACTCGGCAAAGATGTTGCCAAACGGTGTTCGTTGATGGTGGTTACTGTATTGCCGAGTGTCTCTTATTAACACTCGGCAAAATTGTACTTTCGCCGAGGGCCCTGTGAAGGCACTTGGCAAAAGGGATTTTTTGCCGAGTGTTTTTGTTCGCCGAGTGTAAATACTCGGCAAAGTGTCCTTTTTGCCGAGTGTTTTTTTGCCGAGAGCCCGCTTAGCAAATATATTGTTCGCCGAGTGTCCGATATAAAGCTCTCGGCAAACAATTTTACACTCGGCAAACATGGGCTTTCCCGTAGTGCCTCCTGGTTTTTACTAAAATATGAATAAAATGTCTCATCCTTATAACTGTGATATTCAATTTCAGACCATACTCCTCTTTTGTTAAATACAAATGTATCATCCTCAAATTATAATCACCAATGTTTTAAGTTTGAACTAGGGTAAGGGTAGGGTGGTTACTGCAGGATTGTTTCAAGATATGGTTAAGAAGGTGTGGTCTACAGTCGAACATGAGGGTACTCCAATGGAAAGGTGGCAAGCAAAAATTCTTAGGTTAAGGCAACATTTGAGGCGTTGGTCTAAAAATATCAGTGAAGCATATAAAAAAGAGAAAAAAGAATTATTAGATAAATTGACGTGTGTGGATAAAAAGGCTGAAAGCATCCTTTTATCACAAGAGGAGTTAGATGTTAAGCATTTTTTTAGCTTCGAGACTAGCTTACTTATTAAGGGAAGATGAAATCAAATGATATGAAAGGGCTAAGGTTAAAGATCTTTTAGAAGGTGACTCGAATATCAAATATTTTCATTTAGTGGCTAATGGTAAACATAGAAAAAATGATTTTCCAATTAGAGAGTTGGGATCAAGTAATAAGGGGTGATGCAAACTTAAGATCGCATATCACAACTTACTACAAAGGTCTCTTTGGACCATCGGAAGATACTAATCTTACTTTAGATGAGTATCAATAGGATTATATTCCTCAAGTATCTGGCTTGGAAAATGAGATGCTAATAGATGACTTTACCAAAAAGGAGGTTATGGAGGCAATTTTTTAGATGGAACACAATAAAGCTCCAAGTCCTATTGGATTCCCTATTGAATTCTATCAGGTTTTTTGAGAGGTTATCAAATCGAATCTTATGGAGTTATTTAAATAGTTTCATTTTGGTACTTTACCTCTATATTCATTGAATTTTGGTAATATCATTCTATTACCCAAATGTAAAGAAGCGGTTAAGATTCAACAATACAGACCGATATGTCTACTTAATGTAAGCTTTAACATTTTCACAAAGGGTTGCCACTAATAGACTAGTAGGGTTTACACTAAATGTGAGTAGTCCAACTCAAACGGTTTACCTGATAGGAATATAATGGAAGGAGTAGTTATTTTACATGAAACAATTCATGAGTGCATAGAAAGAAACAGAATGAGGTAAGTTTTAAGATTGATTTTGAAAAGGCCTATGACAAGGTAAATTGGTATTTTGTACAACAAACTAACTCTAAGGATGAAAGGCTTTTCTCCTAAGTGTGGTGTCAATGGATAGCTTCTTTCATCCAAGGAAGTCATGTGGGTATCAAAGTGAATGACCAATTTGGAAATCCTTTTCAAACAAAAAAGGCTTAAGGCAAGGTGATCCTCTATCTCCAATTCTTTTAATATTGTCTTAGACATGTTAGCTATCCTAATCAAGCGTGCAAAGGAGGATGGAGAAATTGCTAGAGTAGTGCCACATTTGTTGATGACGGTTTATCTATTCTGCAATATGCATATGATATATTGCTTTTATGGATCATGACTTTGAGAAAGCTAAGAATATGAAGTTAATACTTTCTATTTATGAAAAGCTCTATGGTCTTAAAATTAACTTTGATAAAAGTGAAATCTTCTACTTTGGACAAGCTAAAGGTAGTGAAGAATTATATTCTATTATGTCTGGGTGTCATTAGGGATCTTTTCAGGTTAAAAATTTTGGTATCCCAATGCAATTTAGGAAGCTAAGTAACAAGGATTGGAAATTTATAAAGGAAAGAATTGAGAAAAGGCTAAATAGTTGGAAAGGTAAATATATTTCTGTGGGTGGAATATTGGTTTTGATTTACTTTGTGTTAACTAGTCTAGTTATGTTTATGATTTCTTTCTTTGAGATTCCTAAAGGAGTACTTCAAAAGATTGATTATTACAGATCAAGGTTCTTTTGGCAAGGAGATGAACATAAGAAAAAAATATAGACTTACAAGATGGGATGTCATCTGTCAACCAAAAGAACAAGGTGGACTTGAAATTCATAACATAGATATTCAAAACCAATGTCTTCTAAGTAAATGGTTGTTTAAGTTAATAAATGAAGATGGGGTATGGCAAAAGATGCTTAGGAGGAAGTACCTTAATAATGAATCAATAACTCAAGTAGTGAAGAAACCAGGTGATTCACATTTCTGGACGGGTCTGATGAAAGCTAAAGACAAATTCTTAGGTTTGGGATCATTTATGATCAATGATGGCAAGCAAGTTAGATTATGGGAAGATAAATGGGTTGGAAATTCTTCTTTTAAGGAGCAGGATCCATCTTTGTACAATATTGTTCGTCAGAAAAGTGCATCAATTTCAACTTGTGATGAGTTATGTTCTTTTGAATGCTTCATTTCATAGGGCACTGGTGGGTTAGAATCTTGTTAACTTGCATAATTTAGTTGCTAGAATAGTACATATCCACCTTAATGATGATAAGAACACATTTAGGTCGAACCTTCATTAGAACAGTGTATTTTCTGTTCGATCGGTGTATTCGACGTTAATTTTTAATGGGCATGTGGGTGCCTATCAAATAAATTTTTTATGTGATATTTGCTTAAAGGGGTAGTGTTAACCAAAAATAATTTAGCATAAAGGAATTAAAATGGTAGTACAAAGTGTTGTTTTTCTTTGCATGAAGAGACTAAATTTCTTTGGGGAATCGTGTTGCTAAATTTCTTTGGGGAATCATATTTATTTCCTTTGGGTTGTAAACACCACATAATTTTTCTCGAATGTTTGGATATTGGCGGTAAGCATGAATTCTAAAACAAAGAAATATGTTTTTGATTGAAGCATTTGCCTTATGTTGGGCTCTATGACTTAGTAGGAATGATATGGATTTTAACAGGACTCCAACTAAATATTATATGCAGGTATTGTTCAGAGCAACTTACTAGCTTTGGTTTTGGGGCCAAATTCAAAGGTGTGAAGAGGACACAAAAGTCGTAAGGTGCGGCATGTCAAAACTCAGAGTCAATAGTCATGCAGGTTTTTGCCAACTTTGGATGAAGATTTAGCACTGGACTTGAACTTTGAATAAGTTGCCACTTTTCTTTTGTTGGTGTGGTTGTGTTGTCTTTTCATCTACCTTTGTTTATTTCTGTCGTGCTTGGGCTTCGAGCCAAAAACTTGTAAAGTGGTTCTAGCTTTAGTTGAAACAAAGGTCGGGCTTAATATCCATTGTTTGAAACTATGATCTACCAGCCACTCCAACTCCATCTCTAGGAATTTTTGCTGATAAAACCCGGTTGCGTCAAACATGGTATATAGAAAATATGTACTAGAAAAAAATTATATTTATGCAATATTATATAGTTTATTTACTTAATTACAACTTCCTTAATAGTTTTTGGGTTTGATTAGTTTTTTAAAATTAAAAACAATAGGTGACATGGTATTTGATTTTTCTATAAAAATTAACTAAATTTCATATCATTATAGAAGATTCCCATTGAAGAATTAATGAGCATTTAGAATCTAAACAAATTTGCCTAAAATAACATTTATTCATACCATGATGGCTTTTGTATCACTAAAGACTACTCTAATAGGCCAGGTTCGAAAATGGATGGTTTTAGTTGAAGGAGAAGATCCATATTTATCCCCTAAAGTTAATCCAATCCTTTTTCCCCATTCTCTCAATGATATGTAGGAAAAGGGTCCATATATCAGCGACTCGTTGTGGATAAATAATGTTCGCGTGAATTTTACAGGCCAAGTAAATAAGTAATTCAGAATTGAATGGTGAACCACGATTTAGAATTTTACTGTTATTTTATCATACTCTCTTACAAAATTTCAAGGTTGTAGGGTGGACTTCTTAATTTTTGAAATAGAAGATGCCAAGTGGCTAAGTGGAACCATATGATGGCCTCATTTAAAAAAGTCATTATGTGTTTTGATATAAATGAGACTCATTATGTGCTTTGATATAAATGACACAGTTGACTCCAATATTGAATATTTTTATCAATACTATATTCAAGTTATTTTATTAGGAAGAACAAAGGTATATAAACCATTGGGTTTGTAATTAGTACTCACGTAAAATTATTTGGGTATCCTTATTATTGATACTCTTCATCACCTTGTTAGTAGAGCATTTCCAACCTCTCAAAATATGGTTCTCCAACTGTCCATTTGGCTAGCTTACCAAAAAAATTAGAGAGCCCAATTTTCCCTTCACTCCAATAACCTATTCATTCCACTCCAATCTGACAATGGGGTCTCATATATCAGTCTTTGAGTTTTTTCTTCCTCCCTCTAGATCTTTCCTCAACCCATCTCCGTCGTCAGCTCCCCTACCCTGACCCTACCATTACTACAGAACTCATCTTTTATCCAATGCCCCAAACACACAAATATCTCGGATGGATTAAGAACCGGTACTAAATCTCTTTAGTACAGGTTATAAAAGCCCAAGTCCCTAGAAACATCTTTAGTCTCGGTTAGTGTTATCAACCGGTATTAAAAATATATTTTTAGTACCGGTTGGTGACACTAACCGAGACTAATGCTGGTGGATCTTTAGTCTCGATTGATTTACCAACCGGTACTAAAAATGCACTTTTAGTATCGATTGGTAACATCAACCCATACTAAAGATATCTGAGTTAGTTCAAAAGGAAAATATCTCTATTCAAGTTAGATGTGTAGAGTAGGTGGGATGGTAACGTGCGTGAGGCCTAAGATGAGAGATCTTGAGTTCGAATCCCACATATTTTTTGACTTGGTATGCATATTTGGTACTAAATATCGAGATCTTTAGTCATAATTTTATGATCACTGTTGCTATAACCGGGATTAATGGGGGGGTTTCAACCAGTATTAAAGATGATTTCTCTACTGGTGTATGGTAATGACCTCTCCCTGCTACCGCCCAAGCCGCTGCTGCATACGACCGTCTCGCCTCTGCCCAAGCCAGACCCTGCCAGAACCGATTGTCCAGAATGGTTAGCAGAGAGGTAAGAAAGAGGACGGGGAGGAGGAAGGGGTGTGCCACACTCCGGAACAGTAAAGAGATTGGTGCGGGACGGGGAGGAGATTCCTTACATGGGGCCCACAATCGGCAAGCCAAATAGCATGGCCAAAATTGGGCTGTGACCAGGGAAGTTTGGCTAACCAGTTGGCAAGGCTGTTGGAGTGCGTTTTGCATCCATAATTTTTAAATTTTGGTTTGGAGAATGGGATAGAGAGGTTGTTGGATATGCTCAAGATGGCCCCACCTTGCTAGCAGTAGTACTCTCCATAAGCTGGAATTTCCTTTTTGGATAAATTTCAAATGCTAGAATTGAACACATTATATAATGGAGGAAGTATATAGCTCGATGAATCTAGAATTATTGGTAAATAATACCTCATAGTGTTAATGCTATGAGATATTGCATATCTTAAAAGACATTATTTCATCTGTTTTAAATAACTTATCATTTTATATTTATTATAAGTCAAACTTTTATATTTTTTATCTTTTTTAAAAAATCATATAGTTTAACTTTATGTATTTAGATTCACCACAAGAAATACTTTCATAATATATAATTTACATATTGTTAAACTACATATTTTTTTAAAAAAAACTAATGGTTAAAGATAGATATGTTTATCTTAACATCAAAATTTGGTGGCAAGATTCCTTGACGGATTCAGTTAAGAGAAGGGATCAATCATCCGATAGAAATTTATCTAGAAGAGACCGAGTTCAAGAAGGAGACGTGGAGACCATGACATAGTAGCTTAATTTATCTATTAATTAGGCATGGTTTACTAATTTTTCTTTTTTATTTTTATGAAAGTGTGTTTAGTGTTCGATGAGGGCTTTGTGTTTTTCTTTTATCTTTTATAGAAAGTATGTGTCATGTCCAATTTGGACTCATATCGGCCAACGGATATAAATATGTACACCCGGGGTCTTTGTAATCTATTTGCACAGATCAATACAATTACTTTCGTGCATCGCCACCCTAGTCTTCTAGGTTTTATTTCGATGAGTTCTTGTTTTTGAGCATGGGCTACATCAATTGAGTTCGACCTTCAGCAAAAAGTGAGTTCCATTATCTTCGCTTGCGTTGGCATGGCTAGGACTTCCTCGGTTGAGTCCGATATTCTAGTTGGGCCGACGCAAGTGTTGCCTATCTTTAATTCCATTACTAAAGTTAAATATAAAGATGATATACGCAAGTGTATATCATCTTTATCTTTAGTTCCATTACTGTTTATAGTTACATCGGCTTAGTTAGGACTTTCTTGGTTAGGTCCGATATTCTGATCAAGTTGATGTTTTTTAAAACATAACGTCGTTTTAGATAGATTCACATTAGATAGATTTATCGGCTCATTAAGTATTATATTATCATATACAATCTCTTGCTGCATCGGTTAGGTCTGACCTACTAGATTATTATTATTAATCTAAGTCCTGTTAAGCCAATATGTTTATGCTAATGTTTCATCGGAGGGTTAGCCGATTTTATCTCATGTGTTAAATTTCTCTTTAATGATTTTACTGTCTTGGTTAAATTTAATACATGACCACTTTGGTCGGTGTCATATCGGCTGGTTTAAATCTGTTAGGCAATTATCAACCTTATTCTGCATCAGTTAGGTCCGACCTATTAGGTTGTGGTTGTAAGTTAGATTTATTTAAGTCAGTAGGCATCAATCATTGTTTCATCTGGGTTTCAACCGATGAGTTATCTAGTCGTTGCATCGGCTTACAAGGATTGTATACAAGTTAGTTTTTAGCCGATTGTAACAAATGTTTCATTGATCACTTAATTATTTGGATTTAATATCGGATTTATAGCCGATGTACACTTTAACCTTCGGATCAATATTTATTCTATCATACCATTATTGATCGATTGGTTTCTATTAGATTACATTATCATTAGCCAATTGTTTTTATATCACTATTTATCTAAGTGTCAGAATCTTCGTCGAACATATAGCCGATAGTTTTAAAACCCTATCAACATTGGTTAGTATCGGCTATCGACAACTATTGGGAATAGGCTGGCATTAACAACTTTTAGATATCAGCTATCACACTATCGGCCAATTCTACATCAGGCTATCGACTATCGGTTGACACATATCTTTTGGATCTCTCGGCAGGACCTAGGCTTCGTTTCATCGATATCAACCTATTGGCCGATCAGTCTTACATCTTGTTAGTTGCAGGATCAAACTGACTGTCACGTTCACATCTCATTAATATTTCAGGACTTGCACTAAAGCTGAGAAGATCCGTATCTCATCAATATTTCAAGACCTGGACTAGAGCTAAGAAGATCCATATCTCATCAATATTTTAGGACCTGTACAAGAGCTAAGAAGATCTCTTAGGTCATTGTGTGTATCGACACAGTTCGCGTCAACACAGACTTGGCTCCATCGAGTGGGGGCGAATGTTTGTCAATAGTTTAATTTAAGACAAACTTAAAACGATATCACAGGTAATTTGAAAACGGAGAGGATAAAAGATCACTACTAGTTTTATATATATATATATATGCAGGTAAATTGAAATTTAATTCATGGCTAGCTATTGTATATGCATTGATCCATCGATCCTTGGTCTGACGCCCATTAAGGCCAGATCAATTGAAAGGGTTCACACTTAAAAGCTTTGCATTTTTGAACGACCAAGTCGTACGTGAGTATTTCTATAACTAATTTTAAATTTCAAAATGATCGTATAGTAGTACGTGGTCGAATTCAAATCCAGGACGAGACGAAAGCTATGATGCGTGGATCTAGCTAGCTATAGCTTTCATGTGGTAGATCTACCTACACGGAATTAATTAATTTACCGTGCAGCTACGAGTTTGGTCGAGAGATTAATTATTAACCAGGCCCGGATCGGAGGCGCGTGTCTACTGACACAGCGGCCGGGGACGCATATACATATGCATTCTGCTCAGCTGCTAAGATATACTTGTTGCTAGTGTGCCACCAAGCAGGCAAATGCTCTTTGCATGCGTCCAAAACGTTATCTTAATTTTTTTTCATTATATTGTGCATGCTCCCCTACCCCCGCCTCAGCTGATCGAATTCAAAACTGAATACCATCATTTTATTAATTTGAATGTACCGGCATGTGCATTATTTTTGTTAAGAAAAAAAATTAGCTATGTACTTCCTTTGTAAAAAAAATTCAATTCTAGAGATAGAATCTGAAAAAACATCCTAGGACTAGGTTTATAGAGGGAGTGCACTCTAGTTAGGAAAAAAAGCATGTCCTTATATATATATATATATATGTCGACATGATCTATCCTCTATGAATAATGCAAGGATACTCACAGGTTATGATATGTTATATCGCACTAAACAATTTAACTATTTATTTTCTTCATTTAAAAATATAATAACTTATGACTATTTATCTAGCAAAAAAATTCATAGTCACATGTCATTGCTATGAATTTTGGGATGGGGTTGCAGTATGTAGTTGGATATTTGAAAAAGAATATTTGAATTAGGTCGAAGAAAAATAAAGTTGAGAATGAGATGGAGCATTAATTAAAGCTGAGGGTGATGGAGTAGAAAATAAAGAATGCAAAGAGAGGGATAAGGAAAAGAAGATGGTATTGTCACTCTTACTCTCCACACAGAGGGAGAGAGAGAGAGACTAGTAGAGACAGAGAGATTCCAAGTACTCCAGTGAAAGGAGGAGAGGATGATGATGGTGTGACGCGTGCCTCAATTTCAGTGCACTTGAACGGTTAAACCCCAACCAATGGGGGCTCAAAACGTCAGTCAGTCAAGTCACATTTTGATCCGTTTTTGTTATCCGCTGCTAATCCATGGTAATTAACCACGCCGGCATGGGGATTAACTACGGCATTAACTAAAGCACCGGTATTAGTACATCATCTCAGTCAGCACAGGAGTAGTAGCAAATTAATTAAGCAATGGGCCATGCCACAACGGTAGTGATGACGGATGAGAGTGTGCATTTTTGCATAGAGGTGTGTGCAATATAAGTATCATCTCATCTGTGTTTGGTTTGTGTTTTCTCGTTGGAATCGTCGTCGGTCCGTTCGTCATATCGTCATCTTTGCTCCTTCCAATGCAAAGCGAACCTTAATTATTGTGTTGCTAGTATCATGGGGCAGGCAGGTACTCCTTACACATTAATAAACTTTAGGTAGGACAGTCAGCAGCATATACTCTGCAGTATCACATCCCTTTCTCTTACTGCCATGCCCAACATTTTAACCGGTGGTACTAGTTTTATGTACTACGATTGGATGCCCGTGAAAATTGGAGTAAATTCAAATGTAACCCCCGGATTTTGCTTGGTTTCATGTTCTTGTCTTAGGGATTTTAATCAAAGTTTTTGCAATGTCAGATATGTCTTTCAGATAATAAAAAATTTGTTACGTCCCGTCCTCTGTGAATTTATACGTGATAAATTGTGGCCGTCAATCAAACATATTCTTAAAATGGACGGATGAAAAATAGGGTGGAACACAACATCACATATGGGGTGAGAGTAGCAAATTGAAGGATGGTGACCCCGCTCCCACGAGAGGGAGGGAGGCATAACCTGCAGTAGATTCAGATCTCTCTTCTTTTGAAAACACATGCAGTCGGTGTATGCAGATACAGGTAGAGAGGAGCATCTGCATTCTGCTATCTTCTGTTCTGAAAGAAGAGAAACAACAATTAAACGGAGTATATGCAATGCATGCTTGAGCATGATGATAACAACTTTCCCCTGTTTCTTTTCTTTTTTTTCCCCTGTGGTGGTAGTACAAGAACCAATGATAACGATTGTTGGTTCGTTTTGGATGGAACAATTGTGCCTGCATGCATTTCAGTCCATTCCAGATTGACACTGATTGATGAGATTGATTCCCTTTCCCGAATGCATCCCTGCACTGCGCTACTAGTTCATCTCTGTCTAGAGGCTATTCCAGATTCTACCGCTACCCCTCAATCTCATCAAGAGAGAGTTTCTCTTTCATGGCACCGTAAATTATTCAAGCAGAGGGAGGGATTCCGGGTTCATTGGTCCCCTGTCAACTACTCGTTACTCTTTTTTTTTCATAAAATTACGTTATGTCATCTCCGTCCTGTATTAAATATGATATTTTAAAAGAAAAGGAAAGAGGTAGATTTCACTAGTATTGGTATTGGACGGGAGAGATTGTCTCAGTTAAGTCAGGTGACTTTGGGTCACTGACATATATACTCATCTCGTGCAGAGCTCACATATTAGTTACCAAAGTCACTGTGATTTAAGTTAGAGAATCCACGCCAGATATTAGAGTAGGAGCTGCATATTTTGCATATTTGCAGTGTCACACTTCCCCAGCTTAACTCCTCCTGTCCTCTCCTCTTCTTCTTCTTCTTTCTTCTTCTCTCTCTTAGAGCAGGAGAGCAGGAGAGCAGGAGTACTGACTGAGACTAGGCTCTAGTAAAATGTTGAGGTAGGATAGGAGCAAATTTTGCATTGCTTGCAGCAGACACCAACACTAGCGACACAGCAACAACGGCATCAGAAATTCCTCTAGCCAAAATAGCTATAGGCTATAGGCGTATACTCCTACAGGAGACTAGAGGAGCTGCACACACACACACACTACGTAGTTGCAATTGCCATGAAGACTTCCAGACACCATTGGTTCTCCCGGAGCCGCTCCTCGTCGCCGGCGCCGGCGCCACCACCTCCTCCTCCTCCGGCATTCAGGAACGGGAGGCCAACGCCCGAGGCCCACCCGGGCTGCATGGCCATCATGAGCTACCTCATCTTCGCCCCCGGCGCCGGCTGCGTCGGCCGCCCGCCTAATCCCTCCTCCTCCTCGCACGCCGCCGTCGTCACCAGCACGTCTCCGCCGCCCGAGGCTGGACTCCAGGCGCCACGCAACAGCCTCGACCTCGATGCCGACCAGCTCCGCCGCGACATCCAGATCGGCGTCCAGATCGAGCCGGCCTTCGACGCGCTGGCGCGCCCCAGGCCGTCCGCGTCCGCGCCGCTCTCCGAGGCCGAGACGCCGCGCACCCCCAGCCTCGTCGCGCGCCTCATGGGCATCGACGGCCTCCCCGACTCGCCGGCTAGCTCGTCCACCGACCCGGCCAAGCCGCGCGAGAAGAAGAAGCGCGTCATCCCGGAATCCATCAGCCTCCGCCAGCCGCTCCGGGAGCTCTCGCACTCCCTCCCGGACACGCCGCGGGCGTCCACGTCGTCGGTGAGGCCGGCGGCGGCGGCGCCGACGTGGGACGTCGTCGACCACCCGCGCCTGTCCCTGCAGGTGCTCAAGGACAACGTGCTCGACCGGGCCAGGCAGTACATGTCCATGCCGACCTCGCCCACGTCCTTGTCCAAGAAGAAGAAGACCAGAAGCCGCCGCGACGCCGCAGAGGGCCGGTCCAACAAGGACAACGCGGTGCGCGAGATCGTCAGGCAGGCCAGGGAGACCGTCACCAGCCGCAAGTCCAAGAAGACCGCCGCCGCCGCCGCCGCCATTGGCAAGGAGAACGCGAGCCCCGTGCACCACCACCAGACCAGAAAGGAGGATGCACCACCTGCTGGCAAGCCTTCGGCCGCGCCGCCGATGAGAACACCTTTGGCTGAGCAGCAGCCGCACGCACCGAGGCTTCCGCTGCAACCGAGGCCTGCGCCGCCTCAGCAGCAGCGAGCGAAGCCGTCCCGGCCGCCACCTCCGCCTCCGCCGCTGGACCCGCCGCCGACAGCTGTGGCGCCACCCGCCGCCGCCGTCAAGTGCAAGCGACCAGACGGGTGCGAGCGGTTCGCGACGAGGATCAAGAAGCCCGCTCCGCCACCATTACAGGCGCAACCTGCGCCGGCGAGCACGACGGACAGGGACACCGTGGTCTCCGGCGAGCGCAAGATCACGTCGCCTGCGGTGGCGGCGCCAGCAACCGCAGGCGTGCCGGTGGATGAAGACCCCGAGTACGTGTACCTGCGGACGGTGCTGGAGCGCGGGGGGTTCATGCGCGCCAGAACGGCGGCGAGGCGGCCGTTCAAGGGGCACTCGGTGGAGACGCCGGTTGACCCGCTGGTGTTCCACCTCCTGGAGCTTGATCTGCCGGCGGACGAGGCGCGGCTGGGCCCCCTCCGGCACCGGTGGAACCGGAAGCTGCTGTTCCACCTGACGCAGGAGATGCTCGCGGAGCAGCTGCTGGGGCTGGACCCGACCTCGCCGTCGCATCATCAGCAGCAGCCGTCGTCGGGGGAGGCGCTGCTGGCGCGGCTGTGGAGGCGAGCACGGAGCTTCCCGGCGGCGGACTGCAGGGTGGTGGACGACATCCTGGCGCTGGTGGCGTCGGACGTGGAGGCTGCGGCGCGGGCGCGGCGGGTGGTGGAGCGGCGGCTGGTGGCGGAGGAGGGGGAGGACGTGGCGGATGAGGTGGCGGAGCGGGTGCTGGACGCGCTGCTGGAAGCGGAGATCGCGGCGGTGGCCGTTGCGGGTGGGGTGACGGGGGAGTGACGTCACCCACGCACACCAACCACCGTCTGATCACTGTTGCACGGTCCGGATCGCGACAGGTCACCTCGAAATGCGCGCAATTTGTCCTATGGATGACGATGAATTGGCGGATGATACTTGACCGAGTTGAGTAGACATGCCCCGTGTCCTCCTCACACTCACTTGCTCTCTCTGCTTTTTTTTCTTTTTCAATTTTCCTTTTTTTACTGTTATAAAATTTGTGATGTATATATTCCTACATAGTATTATTATTGATTCAACAGCTGAACAAAATGTCTATTGATAATTGCATTGAACAAGGTTACTCTCATATATATATATATATATATATATATATAAATATATATATACATATATATATATATATATATATACATATACACTAGCAATTGTGTCCGTGCGTTATAACGGGTGAAGTCGAGGCGCGACGCGGATGGGGACGGCACGGAGGGGCGCGGGAGCTCCGAGCCCACGATGGGAGGGAGGAGCGCAGACGCGACGCGGGGCGCAACACAGATGGGAACGGGAGGAGGGGGCGCAGGGAGGGAGGAGCGAAGGAGGTTTTTTTTTCATCCAAGTTCTCCCTTTCTTTTTAGCATTGGGACTGGGGGTAGGGCTGGACGAAATACTCGTGGCTCGTAGCTCGTTCGGCTCGTGATTGGCTCCGCTCGGCTCGGCTCGGCTCGTTGAGAAAAGCTAACGAGCTGCGCCAAGGGTTTAGCTCGTTAGCTATAACGAGCCAGCTCGCGACTACTCGTGAGCTCAACGAGCCAAATGCAATGTACAAAGCAGGGCCTAAATGTTTTGCTTGTTTTGTTGTTGATGTCGAAATAAATCAATAATTTTATGCTTTAGATGATAATAGTAATAATATTTAATCTAGTTGCAGCATTACATTTGCATGGATAATTATCGATGGACAAGTATTATTACGTTAATTATGGACTTAATATATCATTTTTTATTTTTTTTTTCAATTGTATATTTGTATGTTTAATAGACTCAGAAAAAAAAAGAAATGTAATCTGTACATAAATTATATTGTATTAAAGTGGCTCGCGAGCTAAACGAGCTGGCTCGAGACGGCTCACGAGTCGAGCCGAGCCGGCCTCCTGCCTCGGCTCTAGACCGAGCCGAACCGAGCCGGCTCGGTATCCACCCCTAAGTACGGGTTAATTTTGAAAAACTCAAGGGGTTTTTTGCAAAATAACCGAGACAAAACAAAATTTTGGGTAGAAACACTACTTGCTTTATATATAGTTATATATATATATATAAGCAACTATGCTCGTAAGTTGTAACGGGTGAAGTCTGGGCGTGACGTGGATGGAGACGGGAGGGAGGGGCGCAGGCGTGGCGCGGGGCGCGGCGCGGATGGGGACAGAAGGGAGGGGTGCAGGGAGGGAAGGGCGTAGAAGGTCTTTTTTTCCATCCAAGTCCTCCTTTTTTTAGCATTGGAACTGCGGTTAATTTTATAAACACTCAAGAGGTTTTCTGCAAAATAGCCAGGCGAACGAAAATTTTGGGTAGAAACACTAATTGCTTTATATATATAACTATCTATAAAGCAAGTAGTGTTTCTATTCAAAATTTTCATCCGTCGACTATTTTGCGAAAACCCATTGAGTGTTTATAAAATTAACCCGCGATCTATCTTGAAAGAAAGGAGGGCTTGGATGAAAAAGACCTCATGCGCCCGCCGCCCCCATCCGCGCGCGCTGCCTCTCCCTCCCGTCCTCATCCACGCCGCGCCCGACTTCACCCTGCAACGCAGGGCACAGTTCTTATATATATATATGCGCAAAATGTTCGTGCATTGCAACGGGACGACAACGCAGGGAGGAAAACAGACGGAGGGTGAAGGTCCAGGCGGCGGCGCGGGAGCTCCGAGCGGTGATAGAAGGAGGAGGGCGCGGGCGCGCGCGGTTGGGGACGAAAGAGAAGGACGCAGGAGGTCTTTTTTCATCCAAGCCCTTCCTTTTTAGCATTGAGACTACGGGTTAATTTTATAAACACTTAAGGGGTTTCTGCAAAATAACCTCTTTTTCTTCTTTAACTGGGTTAGCAAAATGTCCGTGCGTTGCAACGGGACGACGACGCAGGGATGAAAGCAGGCGGAGGGCGAAGGTGCAGCGGCGCGGGAGCTCCGAGCGGCGACGGGAGGGAGGGGCGTAGGCGCCGCGTGGATGGGGACGGAAGATAGGGACGCAGGAGTTTTTTTTTCATCCAAGCCATCCCTTTCTTTTCAGCATTGGGACTACGGGTTAATTTTATAAACACTCAAGGGGTTCTTTTTGCAAAATAATCTCTTTTTTCTTCTTTAACTGGTTTTTTAAATAGCCAGACGGACTACAGGTTAATTTCGGAAAAACTCAAAGGGTTTTTTTTTGCAAAATAGCCAGGCAAAATAAAATTTGGGTGGAAACATTACTTGCTTTATAGATAGTTTTATATATACTAGCAACTGTGCCCGTGCGTTGCAACGGGTGAAGTCGAGCCGTGGCACGGATGCGGATGGGAGGGAGGGCACGGGCACGGCGCGGGCGTGACGCGGGAACTCCCGGCGGCGATGGGAGGAGGGGCGTAGGCGCGACGCGGGACACGGTACGGATGGGGACGGGAGGGAGGGACGCAGGAGGTCTTTTTTTCCATTCAAGTCGTCCCTTTCTTTTCAGCATTGAGACTGTGGGTTAATTTTATAAACGTTCAAGGGGTTTTCTGCAAAATAGCTAGGTGGACAAAAATTATGGATAGAAACATTATAATAGTTATATATATATATGGGTGCGGCGCGCCGCACAGCTCCATCCCGTGTGGCATGGCCGAATCTCTAATTTTAAAACTCAAATTGAAAATCCGAACCGTTCAAATTGTTCTACATATTAATATCGCCTTGTATACCAAATTTTATATTTTTTTGAATTTTTTACTATTTTATCAGATAGGTCAAAGATGCATTAATCCAACAATTTCTGGAGTATCTATTTTATTGCATATTTGACCTATCTTATAAAATAGTAAAAAAATTCAAAAAAGTGTAAAATTTGGTATACAAGACGATATTAATATGTAGAAGAATTTGAACGGTTCGAATTTTTAATTTGAGTTTTTAAATTAGAGATTCGGTCACGTCACACGGGATGGGGTTGTGCAGCGCGCCACACAGTAGTCCATCTATATAGAGAGAGAGAGGGGGCTGACAAAGAATGAGGAGTGTGCACGTACAGTACGTAGAGATAATACCACTGTACTGTACTAGTAAATGAATCGCGGCATTTAATTATGGGTGCTCGAGATTTGAATACATGTACTTGCACTATAGTGATGAAAAATATTGAGGGGTGGGCATGTGTAGTGGTACCCTGGGGTAGGAACATTTTGCAGATCCATCCACTGTAAACAATTAGATTTGCATCTACCTCTGTTTCCGTTGATTGCTACCTTTTCAAAACTGCATCCATGCAGCCTCGGAAGCTGGCTACTATTTCCATTCCAAAATATATTGTCTTCGTTTCAAAATAATTTTATTTTTCATTCATCTATACATATAAATGTAACTACTTTATCAAATCACAATGTAACTATTTTTACTTTTATTTTTTCCCAACACAATTAATTTTTTTATTTTCACAGATTCCGAGGTAATGATTACTTTAAAAATAAATTTATTTTGAAACCAATGAAAGAAGCTAGAAATGAATTTAATATGGGACAAAGGTAGTAGCTGTTTAGTACTTCATTGGTCATAAAATATTATAATTTAAGAATTGGACATATGGTTGAGATGAGATTCGTTGTATCAGTATATATCCAATTTGATTCTAAATCACAATATTTTGGGACAGAGGGAGAGGGAGTATTGAATTTGACCACGTTTAGGAGGGAATTTGGATATTAGACTAAATAGCTACATTTTTAAGACGGAGAAAGTAACACTATAAAATTTTAAGTATCTTGTTAACAAACGGTCACAAGCATTAAGTACTAGTAGTAATGATAATTAGTGTAGTAGTATCTGCGAGAGTGGTTTTTGTTTTTATGAAAGAAAGAAAGAAGGAAAGTAGATAGCAAAAAGGTGATGATGAGATAAAGAGAGAATCTGATCCCATTTGTTTGGTTGCTGACATTGGCATCGGTTTCATCAAAGGGAATGTGATTGTCTGAAACAACGTTAATACTGAGAATTTTTTAGGCCGGCGATAGAGGAGATAGATGCTGTGTGGTTTGTACTGATTGATCCTCCTCTTCAATCTCACGGAATATATGTCTTTTCTCCTGCGGTGTTTTGGGATGTTTAGGGACTTGCAGCAGCAGAATCTCTGCATTTCTGCATTCTGCATTTCTGCATTCTGCAGCAGCATGCATGGACATGGTAGTACCAATTCCTTCAAATTGCAGGCTGCACTGCATCCGCAACCGAGACTAGTAGTACCAATTTGTTCTTGTTTTGCTCGTTTGTAACGTCTATCGATGTGTCTGCCTCTCCCCTCTCGCTCCCTGTTTGCGACGGAAAACGTACGTGCACCATTCCATCTGCCATATATTAATTACGCCAAGTGGCCACAAAATTCACACTAGTGAAGCTAGCTATAGTTCTGGTAGATTCATTCTCTTTTTCGATCCCCCATGATCATCAAAATTTCTCAACTTTCCTAAGGTCCATCAGTATTTTTCATCCTTGTTGTTGAGCCGACTGCCTACATATATAACCGGATAATGCACATACTTGGGGTGAAAACAAATCAAAAATACTAGTTTCCAGCCGGTTTGGACGATTATCGGAAACGGACTGTATCGGCTTTGTTAATATTGGATTAAGAAACAAATAGATTTTCTTAAATAGAAAAAATACGGTTTCTTTTTGTCCTGATGTCCGTTAAAAAAAAGGAGGGAATGCTTTCTATCAGTAGCCCGAAAGAAGAAAGAAAATCAGACGCCAGCTTAACTGCTGTTACTCCGTACCTGCCACACTAGTACTTATCACTTATGCATGTATGTGATTGTGTTTAAAATATTTTTTATTGTCAACTATTTATTCGAGTTTTGATTTGATCGTATCATTGTATTATTTATAATTAAATCTTTATAATAAGATATCAAATGATTATATTTTGATAGAAAAATATATGTTTCAACCCGTTAAAACTCAATATTTCATACGCTATAGCGACATGTTTCAGCGTATGTTTTACCATGTTTCACAAAATTCACACAACTACATGTCCTTCTCTCTTCACTCCATCTATCCATACATGTATACATTTAGCGAAAACGATTTGACCCGGGTGATAGACAGCTACAACGGCGGTGATGCAGATTTGGCGGAGTTTGTGCGACAACGGCCGCAACGCAACGTCGTGAGCAGATGTAGGAGTGGGTGGTGGTGGTGGTGGTTCGTGGGGCATCGTCGGGCATATCACCGTCTTTGGCAGCTGCATAGTATCGTCAGCCACAAAAATAGATCTAGCTAGTATTTTTTGGGGTGAATTTTTTGATATTTCAATCTATGTATATAGACGTTTAATCGGTCAAATCAAAGTAATTTTGATGGTTCTCTATTTTTTCTTTTATTTTTAATCGGATCTGGTTAATGTTTCGATGGCTTAAATCATTTGTTTCATATGTTGAAACAAATTGTTTCATCTGATGAGTCGATTGCGTTTCACTATTTTTAAGAACCGAAATATTCTATCGCTAAGTGTTAAAACATTGTTTCATAATAGATGATTTATAGCCGCTTCCCAAAAAAACCATCTAAATGGTATATTTCTTGTAACATTCTTTCCTCAATGTTTAAGAATATGGTTTAATTAATATCCGACGAAACTGAAAAACGATCGACTATCCAGATAATATATTTTTAAATAAAAGGTGTAACTTAGACTTGAAAGCGAAAATAGATATCAATACTCTTATAGTATTAATTAGCACTGTTGAAAGTGGATAAAAGAAACATATGCCAGCTGACATACTACTGTGTGTCGACGCTGTTACTATTTTTTTTGTCAAGACTGACTTCTCTACCTAGTCTTGTACTCTTGTTAGACATGTTCACGTTTTCCCCGTACACTTTTGTCACACTGCCTCGCGTGGGACCCACTACCATCAGCCAAGCCAGGTTGTAATCAGAACCAAATTACTAAGACCTTATCTGGAATGGAAGATTTTTGGAGGAATTTCACGAGATTTAAACTGATTCAGGTGAAGATTCAATAGAAAATTTCTAAGTTCCAATCTGTGGATAAAAGAGTCATCCAGTGCAAGCACAGTATAGGACTCATCTCTTTTCCTTATCTAATCTTATTCCTCGCTCATAAAACCAGATATAACGTATCCCCCAACATTAAAAAAACTGGTGCAAATCGACTCCTTCGATGGTTTGGAAAGTGGTTTTTCTGACGTGGCTAATTGACCGTGATCAAACATGCTGAGTCAGCGCATGGGCTCACATATAATCTTTTCTCCTTCTCTTACCTCTCTCTCTCCTTCTCTTCATCTCTCCTCGTAGGCAACAGTCACGTTGACTCGATCTCGATGTTGAAGAATGAAATCGGCTATAGCTTGACCCTTAACTGCCTTAGCGGATTCATATCGCAAATCAAACTCCATTAAAACAAAAATTCCCTTTCTAATTCTCCCTTTCAATACTAGAGCTGACAACATATATTTCAACACATCGACTTTTGCAAACCACAGTGCATTCATTGGACAATAGATAATGTCTTAACTTGATAGATAAAAAATATAAAACATAAACACAATTTTTTCACTAGGGTATACCTTATTCAGCATCCAAAAGCCTCCTACTGAGATAAAATATACTCCTCTTCGTACCTTTAAATTCCTAAATCAAGACTAATCCGATGGATTTCTCATCGACTAACAAATATAACTTGAATGAAACCACTTTTTTGCGGCATTAAAACTGGAGAAGAACTCAAATATTCCTTGATATTATCCAAAGTTTTTTGCTGTTTTTCTCCTCATATAAGGTCTTGATCGGCCTTCAATCTAACAATTGAGTAAATGGCTCAATTTTTCTCAATAAGTTTGATATAAACCTTTTGACAAAATTAATATTGTCAATCAAAGATTGTAACTTAATCTTATGCTTTGGAGGTTTTATATCCTTAATAGCCTTCATACTTCGCTGACTGATCTCAATCCCTCTTTCATGAACAATAAATCCCAAAAACAATCCAGCGATACACCAAAGGCACATTTATTCGGATTCATTTTTAAGCCATATTTCCTTTTTCTTTTTGATACCTCCCATAAATCGGCTAAATGTCCATAAACTTCCTTTCATTTCACAACCACATCATCTATATAAATTTCAACCAGCAATCCGATAAGATCATGAAATATATAATTCATATCTCTTTAATACCAACACTTTTCAAACCAAAAGTCATAAACAACCCACTCATATAAGCCGATTGCATCAGGACATCTAAAAGCATTCTTATAAATATCCTTTTTAGCTATAAAAATTTGATTATATGTTGCATTACAATCCATAAAACTTATAATCTTGTATCCAGAAGCTGCATCAACCAATAAATCAGCAATCGGCATTGGGTATTCATCCTTAGAAGTATCTTTGTTTAAATCTCTAAAATCAACACAAACCCTCAACTTCTCGTTCTTCTTCATTACTGGTACTATGTTAGAAATCCACTCAGCATATTGGCAAGGCCTAATAAAACTAGCATCATAGAGTCTTGTGATCTCTACCTTGATAGCATCATACATCTCAGGTTTGAATCGTGGTGACTGTTTGTATGGTCGATATCCTGGTTTATTAGGCAGCCGATGTTCAACAATTGATTGGCTAAGTCCTGACATCTCATGATATTCTCAAGCAAAATAATCTCTATATTCTTTTAATACAATATACCAACTCACTTTTAAACTCATCTGACAATTTAGCACTTACAAATGTCGGCCTTGGCCTATCACCAGTTTCAATATCTACTTCTAACTCATCGGCCGACATAAAACCTTGTTCTAACTTGCCTTCAAAATTATCCACAGTGTCCTTAGAGTAAAAGTTAGGGTCCTCCATCATAGACTGGTTGTATATCATTATCGAAAACTTTTAAGAAATCACCTTCTGTTGATGAGAAATTTCTCTCACGCGCTGCTGGGAGATCGCAACTCCGGTGCGAGGTCCTTCTCATTTTGTCTTTGTGCGAGTGTGCCGATTGATTTGATCTGTTAATCAACAAGAAAAACAAGGGAATATGCATTAAGTGTTAGGTTAGATCCCCACTGGATCGGCTAAGGGAATCCATAAACATATATATGCTATTCTAAACTATATTTAAGCCAAGCGACTGGAATGGATCGGCTACACCGAGACAGCATCAGCCGCTTAACCCAAATACAGTAAAGAATAATAAGTTTGAACCCGATGCAACATTAAGTATAAAAAAACCTAATCTTTTGTGGCCGATTTATATCTCTCGAGATGGTGGATACCGCATATACACCAGCCAACCTTTAGATCTAGCCCTATCGGCGGTAAGTTCTTGATAGAACTAGCCAATGACAGGATAGATCTAAACATTGATCTAATTTATATGCGCTACATGATAACTAGCGTAGTATAAACTCCTGAATCTAATATGTCATTACGATGGAAGCACTAGAAACAATAGGTCATGCCACTAATAACAAGCATTTACCTAGATCTGGGGATCGAAACGATGCAGCCCGTAGCTAAACAAAGTGCTCCTCTGAAGAAAAAGGTTGGCGATGCGCCGAAGGTTTGATTGATTGTGATTGATGTCTTTTTACAGAGGATCTCGGGTCCTATTTATACCCAAGATATAAATATCTATACAAACCCTGGACTCTATCTAAACTACTATTTAAAACACAACATTATCCCAAAAAGGACCCATGTCGTGTTACAACTAACAGTATAAACAAACCCCTAGATTACAGATACAATTGCCGTTACAGGACTCTATCCATAAGTGGAAATATCATTTAACGCGCTACTAACAACCCAATCTTCTATTTATCTTCAAACTGCTGCATCAGAAACGGTTTCACCTCTCCTGAACCTGAAATCGGCTATCGGCTGCCTTTGTCCGATCCAACCTCAGCCGATTGGTTTCACAGCCGAACTCCTCAGCCGATGCAATCCAGCTGATCCGATTCTGCTTCGCCTTTGCAGACTTAGGGACTTAAATACCAAATTTCAGTGTTAACACATGCCCCCTAAGTCCGTGATACGAAGTGTTACGGATTTGCTGGCCTGTTCAAACTCCTGCTCTTTTCTTGACCTAAACCGCTTCGGCTTCTCCCTAAATGCCCTTTAAATATCCACTCTCCTCGCCCGAGACGCTTACGCCTTCAAAGCATACTCGGCCTCCTTTGCACACAAGCTTCTTGCCTTCTCTCTCCTCTCCGGCGATCTCACCGCGTTCATCAAACCTCGTCGCGCCCCACGGACCAGACGCATCTTCTTCCCTAAGCACTCCGATGGCCTCCACCGTCGCCGCATCGAGCACCTCCGTCGCGCCACCCACCGCCGCCACGCCAACCGTAGCCGCCTGCGCCAACCACCGTTGCCGTTCCGCCGCCGCCATGGCCGAGTTCCCCGAGGTACTCCTTTTGATCCATAACTTTCTTTTACTTTTGAATCTGCTCCTTTAAACACATTGAATTAATATTAAGTTCAGCCATTTTTGAGTAGCACTTTCCTTCATTTTTATCAATTAGTACTTTTTCCTTCTTCGAACCGTAATATGCAACCGTTCTTGATTAGCGCCCCTCTTTTCTTTTTCTGAACTGTAGCACCTGTCGCGTCAAGTGCTTATCCCAAACCTGACACAAGCAGAATGGTACTTTCTCGGCCCATCGACAACAAAGATCCAGCCGATGTGATCATAGCTGAAAACAACCGGATCCCCTTCAACACCGCCAAGCCATCCCTCGCCCACTGGAACGGGACATTCAAATCATGGCCGACCACCGACGTAGCCTGGGTTGAGTGGTACAAAAGGGTGCGATCGGCCAAATACACACAGTGGGAGGAGACCGGGATCGCCCAGTGCTTGGCCCTGTCCATCGCCGGCATGGAAAAGGACGGGCCGCTTCTATCGGCCGCAACTTATTTCTGGAACGACAGCTTCAACGCCTTCATCTTTCATCAAGGGCCGATGACTATCACGTTGGCCAACGTGTACATGACAAACTGGGCTGGACATCGAATCGTCGGCCAACCCCAGCAGCTTAAGCCAAAAAGGGCAACACCAGTTCAAAACCAAGGCCATCGGCGGGTGGAGCGGCTTCATCGCCCAGAACATGAGGGACGGATCAATCGGCCACAGGGAGCACGCCGCATTCTTGATGTTGTGGCTCGAAAAATTTGTGTTCTGTGGATCGAGCTACGGGCCGACCGCTAACTGGCAGGTCGTGGCCGAAGTCCTGGCCGACGGGGGAAAACTTGCGCTGGGGAAGTACCTCCTCGGCTACTTATATTAGATGTTGCATCAGGCTACCGCGAATATAGCCGCCAACGCCCCCATCACCACTGGCGGCCCCTGGTGGTTCCTTCAGATCTAGTTAGTGCTGGCAACCCAAAGAGTGGCCGATCGGCTCCCTCTGATAGATGTCGTATTCCCAAGGTTGGAGCCGATCGAAGATGAAGACGGCAACCAGATCACCACTACCAGGTGCACGAGCTATGAAGAGGCAGCAGCCGCCCACGTAGGCTCGAAGCAATCGGCCGAACTGCTGGCCGAATGGTTCATAGCCCTCTACGACAGGCTGTCTCGCGAGAACCGCGCCTGGTACTTTTACCGGGACCGGGGCATTCGAGTTGCCGGCCGACTTCAATTGGGAAGATATCAACTCAGCTGACAACCCGCGGTGCAGGGAGCTGTTCATCGCCGCTCTATCCCCCTGCATCTTGCCGACCGGGATCCATCAGGGCTGATGAATGGTCAAGAGCTACGAATCCTATTACCCGGTGTCGGCGGCGAGGCGGTTCGGTCTTGGGCGGTGCCCATCGGCTTCTTTTACGCCGATAAGATTTAGACGAGGGAGTGGTAAGCCGGGACACGATAATGGATCGGCTGCTGAATATAGTCGGCTCTCCCCTCGGCAACGTCGGCGTGATGACACTGGCGTTGAAGAAAAGCGCCGCTTACGACCAATGGTGGACTGAAATCAAGCGCCACATCATCCACCAGCGGTCATCTCATTACGTCGACCTCCTCCTACCCGAGGAGATCCCCTCAGTAAGCTTCAAGTCCCAACTGATTTTCTTCTCCTTATCATCGACTGATATAGCCGATTAACATTTGTCGTTTGATTTGCAGGAGACGGAGATGGAGCGGCCGACGGTGAGTAATTTCGGGCGCCCCATCGAATACCGTTTAGGTGTTCTGGATGGGGACGGCCTCGCCCCGTCGGCCATCGGCTGGGGGGCGCCAAAGCTGGCGTCGCGGCTGCGAGGGCAGGTGCGCTAGCCGATCCCCCAGAAGAAAAGGGCCGAGCCACCTCCACGGCCATCAGCCGTGCTTGCCCCCAAGAGGCTGAAAGAGAAGAAGCCGACGGCGCCAACCGATAGCCTCCCCCCGTTGGACCCGGCCGTCGTGCAGTTCCTCGACGCCGTCGTCAGCGAGGAAATATCGATAGTTGTTGGAGGCGGTGAACACAGGGTTTCGAGTCCTAAGTCGGTCAACGCTCCGGTGACGCCCGCCGGTCCCAAGTTCCCCAAAAAAATCGACGAGTAAGCCTTCACTTTACCAAATTTGGCTTCGCAATGATCACTTGCATCTGATCGAACCATTCTTTTCAGGTCAAGAAATTGGCCGGCCGCACTTCACGTCCCGCGTCATCGGTAATCATCTCCTGCTATTTGACCTGTAGTAATTAGCCGATTTGTCCGCTAACTCTTTCTTTTGCAGCTCCCGCGATCTCCATCGGCTACCCCCCAGGCGTCTAGCGAGCATGCTGCGCCTGCCGCGGACGGCGGCGACAACGTCGACGAAGAGGCCCCGATGGCCGTAGGCGGCGATCCAGCCGAGCTGATCGCTCCAACCCCGGTGCCACTACGGAAGCGACGAACCGACGATCGGCTTCGTCAACTTATTGTCTTCCGATCATCTCAATTTTTTCTTGAACATAGCCGACCTCCTCAACTTTGACTTGTCGGAGTTCGAGGAGTCCGGGGAAGAGGCGTTGGTGACGCCGGCCGAGGACCTGAGGGCCACTCTAGCCGACATCGGCAATCGGTGGAGGCCTCGCCGGACGCGCTGGTGGTGGTCGAAACGGCTCGATACGCGCGCGATTCAAAGAAATTCAAGGCCGTGCCGAAATCCCTGGCCGACGCCATCGTGCCGCCACCTTCATGGAAGCCCACCGGCTAAAGTACGAACGGGCACGGCAGCGGATAGCCGATCGCCGCGAGAGCCAGGCGCGGTCGGCCACCCTCCAGTCGACCAAGGACGCCATCGAGAGCCAGAAGGCTGCCTTCGACCGCCTGAAGACTGAGCCGGCGGCCAAGTCGAGCAACTCCTTGCGCGCCAAGATCGGTGATGGCCGATCTCGTTCGGGTCACAAGCGAGATCGACATCCATAAGGAGTACATGGGCGGCTTGCCGCCGAGATTGAAACTCAACGCCGGGCATCAAGGCGGGCGTGGCGCACTGCGGGGATCCGGTGAAGGGCATCCGGCGGTGGCGGGGTGCGAGGCCGACGACGTCATGGCCATCGACGAGATAGACCAGATTAGGCGAACGGCATTGTCGGCCATAGCTGATTTCCTAAAACAATGAGCCTATAATGATTTAATGTTCCGAAATCGGTTGCTGCCTCTTGTATTATACTTGTACTTTTGTGCTGGGGTTGGACAATCACTTTAGTCGTGCTTGTAATCGGCTTTGAATCATGTAACATAATTTATCAATCTTTCGCCGTTGTGCTTGTAGATGAGATCGGTTTTCGGCCGCGCGTAGTGTCTTGAATTGCTTACACTGAAATCGGCCCCGGCCACCCGTATCGTTTCACGTTGCCGATTCCGAGACCACACCGTGACCGTTAGTGTTAGCGCTTGAATCGCGGCCGTCGACCCAAACCACTTACAATGCTTTTATTTGGACTGCCGATTACGAGGCTTAACAGTTGCGAAAATCCTTCAAAAATCCTGACGCCCGATTTTTTGCAATTGGCTCGTGTACGTATATGCCCCCCAAGTTTTGTTGATAGCTTCGGTGTCGACAAAATTATGAGTTCGAGCCGTTCGCTCATCCTTGCCGTCCCTATCGGCCAATCATGAGCCGATCGTAGAAAACAGCAAAAACGTTGCATAAAAATGCCTAAAGGCAATGCCTTGTTAATGTAAGACATCGGCTGTCGTAAGTCGGCTGAAGTAACCCTAGCCGAATCACGAGTTGATCCATACGCTTGGGTAATATTTCTTTAGGTACTTTCCATTAAGAGTCCTTCCAAATACTTCTCTGTCCAATCCTTTTAGCATCTAAGCTCCTTTAGAGACGCATTTGTGGATCTTGAAAGATCCTTCCCAATTTGGTGACCACTTGCCGAACTTGTTGTCTCTAGATCCGATCGGCAGTATCAATTTCCAAACGAGCTCACCTTCCTCAAAAGATTTAGACACCACCTTTTTATTATAATGTCTGGCTACTCGTTCTTTATCCTTTGTGACTTTTTCCAGGGTCCTCATCCTGGATAAAACTAAATCTTTCGATTCGTCTACCATCAGGTGATAATAATCGTCGGCTGTGAGTTGATCCTATAGTTGAATGAGCCTTGAGCCGACGACACTTTCCCAGGGCAGTACTGCCTCATGTCCGTAGACCAGCTTGTACGGAGGGACTTGAATTGACCCGTGGTATGCCATCCGATACACCCACAGTGATTTGGCTAATCGGCTGTGCCACTGTTTAGGGTACTCAGAGATCTTTCTTTTAATCAATTTGATCAAACTTTTGTTTGAGGCCTCAGCTTGTCCGTTGGCTTGTGCATAGTACGACGAAGAATTAAGCAGCTTGATCCCCATGCCATCGGCAAACTGAACAAACTCATCCGATACGAAGATAGATCCCTGGTCTGTTGTTATCGTCTGTGGTACGCCAAGTCGATGGATAATATGTTCTTTGACAAACTCGATTGCGTCCTTAGAATCCATTTTTCTGAGGGGAATCGCCTCCACCCACTTTGTGAAGTAATCAGTCACCACCAGGATAAATTTATGTCCTTGGCTTGAGGGTGGATTGATCTGGCCGATCATATCAATGCCCCATCCTCTGAACGGCCACGACTTGATGATTGGGTTCATAGCCGATGCTGGTGCTCGTTGTATGGCGCCAAACTTCTAGCAATCCTAACAGCCCTTGTAATACTTGAAACAATCCTCCAGCATCGTTGGCCAGAAATACCCTGCTCGGCGAAGTAGCCACTTCATTTTGTGGGTCGATTGATGTGTGCCACAGATGCCTTCATGTACTTCTCCGATGGCCACTGTAGCCTAATCGGCTCCCAAGCACTTGAGTAGCACGCCGTCAATCGTCCGATAGTACAGATCTTCATCGAGTAACACGTATCGCAATGCCTTGTATCGTAGCTTCCTTGTAGCCGATGGGAAGGGTTTTTGAGATAATTGTAAACTTTAAACCTCCAATCATCGGCTATAATGGTGGCAACATCTATGTCGACTTCTTTCAGCATCGGCCGATAGCCCGATGCCCCTTGAGCCAAGTCATTGGCCTCTGTGTTCTGCTCTCTGGGAAAATGTTTCAAAGTAACTAGCCGAAAACCGTCCATTAATTCCCGGCATTGCCGATAATAGACCATCAACGCGTCCTTTTTGCATTCGTATTCCCCTGATAACTGGCTGATGACCAACAATGAGTCTCCCATTATTTCGATGGCGTCAGCTTCAACTTCCTTGAGTAGATGTAACCCTTTAAGGACAGCTTTGTATTTTGCTTGGTTATTTGTAGTGTGGGGGATGATGGCAAAAGCAAACTCGAAGCTTGCCCCCTTGGACGAAATAATGACCAAGCCGATGCCACAGCCGTTGGTGCAAACCGAGCCATCGAACGTCAAAGTCCAAGGCATAATTTCCACTGAGCCGATTGAGTCGTTTCTGTGCTCCACAATGAAATCGGCTATGGCTTGCTCCTTGACTGCCCTTGGTGCCTGATACCTCAGATCGAACTCTGTTAGCGCGAAAATCCACTTCCCAATTCTTCCTTTGAGCACTGGAGCCGATAGCATATACTTAACTACATCGACTTTGCAGATTACTGTGCACTCGTTGGACAGCAGATAGTGCCTTAACTTTGTACATGAAAAATAGAGGCATAGGCACAACTTCTCCACAGGTGAATACCTCGTTTCCGTGTCTAGCAATCGTCGGCTGAGATAGAAGATGGCTTTTTCTTTGCCGTCGACCTCCTGGAATAGGACGGAGCCGATTGATTTGTCATCGGCTGATAGGTACAGCTTGAACGATATTCCCTTTTGTGGAGGCATTAAAATTGGAGGGGAGCTTAGATAATCTTTTATGTTGTCTAACGCCTTTTGTTGCTCTGCCCCCACGTGAATGTCTGATCGGCTTTCAGCCGAAACAGTGGTGTGAACGGCTTCATATTTTCTGAGAGATTGGCTATGAACCGTCTGATAAAGTTTATCTTGCCGATCAATGACTGGAGTTGTTTTTTGTCCTTCGGAGGTTGAATCGTCTTGATATCATTTATGCTTCTTGGTGTAACTTTAATTCCTCTTTCATGAACGAGAAATCCCAAGAATTGCCCAGCCGATACGCCGAACGCACACTTAAGCGGATTCATCTTCAGACCGTATTTCCTTATCCGTTCTAACACTTGTCTTAGATCGGCTATGTGGCCTTCTATCTCCCTTGACTTGACAACCACGTCGTCGATGTATATCTCCACTAGCGAGCTGATCATATCATGAAAGATGTAATTCATGGCCCGTTGATATGTTGCCCCAGCATTCTTCAAGCCGAACGTCATTACTACCCATTCGTACAAGCCGATTGCGTCGGGACACCGAAAGCGGTCTTGTGGATGTCCTTATCGGCCATGAAGATTTGATTATACCCTGCATTGCCATCCATGAAACTGATGATTTTGTGGCCTGAAGCGGCATCGACAAGCAGATCGGCTACCGGCATTGGGTATTCGTCTTTAGGGGTTTCCTTGTTCAGATCTCTGAAATCGATACACACCCTAAGTTTACCGTTTTTCTTCAACACTGGGACGATGTTTGAGACCCACTCGGCGTATCGGCAAGGCCGAATGAATCCCGCGTCGTATAGCCGAGTGATTTCGGCTTTAATTGCATCGTACATATTGGCCTTAAACCTCCCGAGAGGCTGTTTGAACGGCGATAGCACTTATGTCGGCGGTGATGGACCACTATTGATCGGTTGAGGCCGGGCATTTCGTAGTACTCCCAAGCAAAACAATCTTTATATTTTTTTAACAACTCAATAAGCTGAAATCTACAATGAGGAGACAGATTTTTGCTAATGTACGTCGGCCTCGGCTTATCACCAGAGCCGATGTCGATTTTCTCTAATTCGTCAGCCGACGTGAAACCTTGCCCTAGCTTGCCATCGTCTTCATCTGCTGTGTCCATGCCGAAAACACTTGAGCCCTCCAACATGTCTTGTTCAAAGCAGCAGCTGCGGCTCGTCATTTTCAATCGGCTGTATTGTGGAATTGGACACATTTAGAAAATCGGCTTGCCAAATTTTCCCGGATAAACAATCGATGACTTCGATTTTCTAAAGCGGCAAATCGGCACTGACGACACTAACTGACCTGTCGACTGGTACGATCTCGATCTTGTCACCGTCCCATTGGATCAGGCTCTGATGCATTGTAGAAGAGATGCGGCGGTTGGCGTGTATCCGGTCCCTTCGAGCGAGCAAGGCTGTAAGACCCCTTCCGTCGATGACAAAGGACGCGGTTTTGTTGCCGATGGTCAATTCAACGTTGAAGACGCCCTTGGTTTCAGATGGGTTGCCGCCGAAGTCTTTGAGCACCATGTTGGTTTTTATCAGGTCCTCAGCTCCCTTGCCTAGTTTTCTGAATGTTGCGTAAGGTATGAGGTTGACTGCAGCCCCCATCGACTAGCATTTTGGAAATCGGCTTGCCGTTGACGAACCCTTTAACGTACAACGGCTTTAAGTGCCGATTTTGGTTCCTCGGGTTTGTCGAAGATAGCCAGTGCGTGAGATTGCCGGTTTCGCTGGTCGTCTTCAATGGTGTCTGCATCGGCTTCCGGAGCGCCGAACTCGGCTGGCAGCACGAAAACCATGTTAACCGATGCAGAAATTTTGCCTTTCCATTTGGCTGCCCTCCTGGCTTCATCGGCTAGGCTTTCCTCGGCTTGCTCTTCGTCGGCTATGGCAGCTTTCTCTTTGGGTACCCATCGTTTTGATTTTGCCCGTCGACGCGCTGTTCATAGATCATTTGCTGAACTTCGTCTTCTCTCCCTTCACGATTATGTCGTTGAACCCTTCTTTTCTACGTCTTCGTGAAGAGATCGGACGGGCACCATTGGTGGTTGGCCGATTCCTCATCGTTGGCCTCTTCGTCGTCGTGGTTGTTCCCATCGCGGTTTTCGTCAACGAAGAAGTCCTAGTGGATCGGGCCGAGCCGACCATGGACAGACCACCGCTTTCGGTTTAGCTGAATGGCTCTGGGGACGAACCGAGTTGGTCTTGCAGCCGATGGGCTCCTGTGCTCGTCGTCACGGTGATCGTTGCATGCTAGGCAATCGTCCAATGTTGACAGTCTGATGCCGGATTCCCAGCAGTACCTGAAAAAATCACAATGCCAATGCGGATCGGCATTGTCGTGGTTTACCTCATATCATCGGCTTTGGGTGGTCGGCTCGCGTCGACGAGGTGCTTCATTGTAAGCTTCTTCCTGCCGAGACCGGTGCTGATGACGGTGTCGGCTACGTTCATGGATCGGCCGTTGGTCAGCCGATCTAATAACTGGGCGCACCATATTAATTGGCGTGGCATGGCATCCAATTTGATCGCCTTCTGCCTTGGCCCCGATCGATGTATTGACTAAGCCGTGCGCCACTCTGTTCTGTCGATCAGCTTGCCTGGGGCCGGCTCGGACCGTGTTGACCGGGAAAGGATTAACGTCTACCTTCATCGGCCGATTTGAATCGGCGAACTTCAGCTTCCCGGCCTCAATTGCCGACTGGATTTGCTGCCTAAAGACTTTGCAGTCATTGGTGGCATGTGATGTGGAGTTGTGCCACTTGCAATATTTCTTTTTCTTCAATTTTTCGGTCGACGGGATCACGTGATTTTCGGGCAGCTGAATCTGCTTCTCCTTGAGCAGCAAGTCAAAAATCCTGTCGGCCTTAGTGATGTCGAAATCGTATCTTTCTTCCTTAGCCGTCTTCAGCAGCCATTGGCAGACAATGGCTTTTTTGTTCTTGGCCCATTCGGCTGCCGCCACTTCTGTGTCATCATCGTCGGACTCATAGTCTGATTCGACGACGACCTGGGTTATATTTTTGACGGTCTTCCTAGTGTCTTTGAATCGCTGCTCGTGGGCCGTCACTTTCTGCGCCAAGTGGGCTAAGCTGTCAAAGTCCTGCGCAGAGAATCGCTCTCGGATCGGCGCGATCAGACCATAAAAGGCCAAATCGGCCAGCTGGGCGTCCGATAGCACCAGGCTATAACATCGGTTCCTCATCTTCCTAAAGCGTTGGATGTATTCTTGGACCGATTCGTTGTGTTTTTGCCTGATGCTGGTGAGGTCCGACAACTTCATCTCGTGGTTGCCGGAGTAGAAGTAGCCGTGGAATTGTTTATCAAGATCGGCCCAACTCTGAATTGAGTTGTAAGGCAATGAGGAGAACCAAGTCAAAGCCGATCCTAAAAGAGAAAGAGGGAACAATCGGACTCTCAAGGCGTCCGTAGCCGATGCTTTGTCGCACTGTGCCAAGAATCGGCTAACATGCTCGTAGGTTGAAACGTTGTCCTGCCCTGAGAACTTTGAAAAATCTGGGATCTTGTATCGGTTGGACAGCGGGATCCGCTCAAAGTGCTCTGGATAGGGATACCGATACATGTTCCCTGAATCTTTCGGCTTGAGACCGAATTGATCGCGCATGACATCTGCGATCAGATCGGCCCATGTCCGGTTGTCTTGCTGTATCGGCTAGTATGGGTCTTACGACGCGGGTGCTTGCCGATACAGCGGTAGTGGCGTCTGAGGCCTGTAATGATGATCTTGACAGCCTCCTTGGTACTGGTAGTGATGATCAGCGGGAGGCAGCCGATGCGCCGGTGGTGACGTTGGTGGTCCTGGAAACAGCTGTCGGCCACCGGCGTTATACCGTCTATCTGGATCAATCGGCTCTGACTGTCGATTGTCATTGAACATGTTAGCGAGTTGATCTTGGGACAGCGGCTGCTGTCGGTTCAGCATAGTGATTGCTGGCCTTATAGCCGATTCACCTGGATTCGGCTGACCGAGGACTCCTCCCGGCGGCCCTTGTTGTGCTAGTGGTGGGATCAGCCGATTCTTTGTGACCAGTGTCCTGTAACCAGGAAATTGGCCGTCTGTGAAGTATGTTGGCCCTCGTTGCAGCTGGTGACCAGGATAACTGTTATTGAGGGTGTTGACCAGGATGCTGCTTTGGTTGACTAACGCGTATTGGACGGCCGAGTCGATCCGGTCTTGTAGAGAATATCCAGCCGAATCATCTTGTTCCTGGGTCGGCTCCTCCATCTTCTGTTTGCCTTTTGTCTCACCAGAGGAGGACGTCTTAGTGTCGTTCATGCTGAACTTGTATTTTTGGTGCACGGCCCCAGATCTTGTTTGGGTGAAAGACTACAAGTAGTTAGCCTGGAGCTCTTCCACCATCTTCTTATAATCGGCTTCTTTGTTCGGTAGATAAGCTGTTCCATCTTCACGGGCACGATGTTGTCCTAGGAAATGATGGGGTTCTTGGAGTCGACCATCTTGCGGGTGAATCTATGTGTCCGAGTCGAGCCGACAGAGAAAGTCCCACCGGCGTGCCAAGAAGCGTGTTGATGAGAAATTTCTCTCACGCGCTGGCCTGGGAGATCTGCTTAACTCCAGTGCAGGTCCTTCTCGGCTGCCTGTGCTGTGCAGGGCGTGCTAGTTGATTTGATCTGTTAATCAACAAGAAAAACAAGGGAATATGCGTTAAGTGTTAGGTTAGATCCCATTGGATCGGCTAAGGGAATCCATAAACATATATATGCTATTCTAAACTATATTTAAGCCAAGCGACTGGAATGGATCGGCTACACCGAGACAGCATCAGCCGCTTAACCCAAATACCGTAAAGAATAATAAATATATGAATCAATAACCTAGCCGATACTGGAAAGCTAACAATGAATCGGCTAGTACTCCGATGAATCTTATAGAAAGATATCATTCTTGAAACATATGCATAGCCTAAAAATCGGTCGTCGGCTGTCGATGGTAGGCCGATTTTGGCTGGCAACGTCCGACAAGAATGCGATCTTAACATAAGAGGCAGTCCTAATACAAATCTAATAATGAATATATTAAAAGAAACATATCAGGGCAGATAAGGCCGGCTGAAACCCTGGCACTGTCTCTAAATAATATAAATCTCAGCCAAACAGATCATTGATAGTTCTAAAAATGACTTAATAGTTTGAACCCGATGCAGCATTAAGTATAAAAAAACCTAATCTGTTGTGGCCGATTTATATCTCTCGAGACGGTGGATACCGCATATAAACCAGCCAACCTTTAGATCCAGCCCTATCGGCTGCAAGTTCTTGATAGAACTAGCCAATAGCAGGATAGATCTAAACATTGATCTAATTTATATGCGCTACATGATAACTAGCGCAGTATAAACTCCTGAATCTAATGTGTCATTACAATGGAAGCACTAGAAACAATAGGTCATACCACTAATGACAAGCATTTACCCAGATCTGGGGATCGAAACGATGTAGCCCGTAGCCAAACAAAGTGCTCGTCTGAAGAAAAAGGTTGGCGATGCGCCGAAGGTTTGATTGATTGTGATTGATGTCTTTTTACAGAGGGTCTCTCGGGTCCTATTTATACCCAAGATATAAATATTTGTACAAACCCTGGACTCTATCTAAACTACTACTTAAAACACAACATTATCCCAAAAAGGACCCATGCCGTATTACAACTAACAGTCTAAATAAACCCCTAGATTACAGATACAATTGTCGTTACAGGACTCTATCCATAAGTGGCAATATCATTTAACGCGCTACTAACAACCGAATCTTCTATTTATCTTCAAACTGCTGCATTAGAAACGGTTTCACCTCTCCTGAACCTGAAATCGGCTATCGGCTGCCTTTGTCCGATCCAACCTCAGCCGATTGGTTTCACAGCCGATCACTCCTCAGCCGATGCAACCCCTGTCTCCAGCCGATCCGATTCTGCTTCGCCTTTGCAGACTTAGGGACTTAAATACCAAATTTCAGTGTTAACACCTTCCTACACTTTTCCTGATAAGCAATCAATTCTGTCCATTTCCCAAATAGATAAATCGACAATAGCAACACTAACTAACCTGTCAGCTTGCACGATTTTTACCTGGTCTCCTTGTTATTGTATCGAGCTTTGATGCATTGTTGATGGAATATAACAATTAGCATGAATCCAATCTCTTTCCAGCAACAATCTATATGAACCCTTTCCATCAATGACAATAAATGTAGTAGGATTAGTCTTATTGCCCACTTTCAATTCTACATTCAAAACTCTTTTGGCATCCGATGAATTCCCACTAAAATCCTTGAGCACCATGTTAGTCTTGATCAACTCTTCTGGAGTCTTGCCAAGCTTTCTATATATGCTATAAGACATCAAATTTACTGCAGCCCCTCCATCAATTAACATCTTAGACATCGGCTTTCCGTTAATCAATCCCTTTATATATAATGACTTTAGATGTCGATGTTATGTTTCTTCAGGCTTCTCAAATATTGTTTGTTGAGGAGAAAAAATCAAATGTGTGTTGATTCTTCTCAAACTTCTTAATCGACGTAAAAATCCTATATTCTGCACGCAATATGAACACCATATTAATAGAAGATGAAGCCGCAATATTATCAACCCCAATAGCTTTTCCCTTGACAAAAATTAAAATCTTTTTATTATCAGCTTCAACACCATCGGCTTTAACAATTTTGCTTTTTACTTGTCACTCCTTCCTTGTACTCCTTAGTTGATAATCAATTTCTTCTTCAACTTTTTCCATCTGCTCTTTACTTCTCAGACATTGAACTCTTCTCTTCTGCACCACTCGGACACCATTGAAAATGTTGAACTTGTCTATTCTGATTTTCCTCGTAATCTTCATCAATCGGCCCTAATCGTTGATATACTGATAACTTCTTTTGTATCGACCGATATGAACCCTTTGACTTGGCTGATATGAATCCCTGTAATCATAAGCCGATTCAAAATTACTACATCTTGGACAATCTTCAATTTAAGGCAATCCCATCCCTTTATTCCAACAAAATCGAAAAAACTTGCATTCTCAATGCAGATCAAAATAAGACATATCTTCATCATAATAACTCTGTCTTTGTCTGTCAACCCGCTTTTGATATTTTTTTAAATTAAACTAGTTGAGCCGATTTTAGACTTATAATTTCTTTCATCAGCTTCATCTGCAGATCTCCTTGGATAACCCATATTTACCAAAAAAGGATGTCTATCGATCTTCATGAGCTTTCTATTATCATCAAACTTAATTCTTCCTTGCTCCACAACCGATTGAATCTATTGTCTGGACACCTTGTATTCATTAGTACTATGAGATCCTGTATTATGTCACTACAATATTTTCTTTTCATCTACTCCTCAGCCGATGGAATAACATGATTCCAAGGTAACATAATCTGCTTCTCTTGTAATAAAAGATCAAAAATCCTATCAGCTTTATTAATATCAAAATCAAACATTTTCTTCTTTCACATTGTCTTTAACCCATTGGAAAACAACTGTCTTCTTATTTCTTGCCCATTCTGTCAAGCTGATTTTTTGATCTTCATCTTGATCTGAGTTAGAAGCATAATTGTAAATCTATCGATTAGGTAGTGGAACTCTATCAAAATGCTCTAGATAAGGATGTCGATACATAATCCTAGTATCCTTTGGCTTTAACCCAAACTGCTCTCTCATGACTTCAACAATCATATCAACCCATTCATGACCCCCATGATTCTCAAAGTGTTGAGATGAGAATATGAGGGAATTTATTCATATGAGATTGATATTGGTTAGGTTCTCCATGCCGATATTGATGAGGTGATGATGGCTGTTGTTGCTGAGGGTTAAAATATTGATGCACCTATGTTGATGTGGATTTGACTAACTTTGATATTTGTGTACATATTGCTATCTGATTGGCTGCCCTCCAGTCGATGATTAATGTCTTTCTAAAGATTGAATTGGCAAACTTCCAACAGATTGTTGTATTTGCCCACCAGTCGATGTCTGAATCGACTGTCTTCCATAATACGCAATCCGATATTGATCTTGATTCTGATTATTGTTGACATCCATCAAACTAGGCCATGTTTTCTGCTTTTGTTCTCGATCCTCAGTCTTAATCGTCCTGTATGCTGGGAATGTGTGATTTGGAAGATAAACTGGTCCCTTAGTTTGTTCTTCATCAACAGTCCCATCTATAACCTTTTTTATCATAGATGTCAATGTGTTAACTAACACCCCAGACTGATTTATCAAAGTATGATGAACAACCACATTAATCCTATCTTGCAAAGTCATGAGAGGATGTTCTCTTTTAGATTATGTATTAATTGTATCTTCCTGTTTGCTACTTCCTTCATTTTCGAGCCTCAGCATAATAATTTTGGATTTTTGTATTATTTTCCCTTGTCGAGTAACATTGAAGGATTCCAAAAATATCTTCTGAAACTCCTGAGTAAGTTGTTCCATCTGCGTCTTCTGTTCATCAGTCAATTTGTCAACAGTGACCGGAATGATATCTTTTTTCTTTAATTTCTAACATGATGAGGATGTTGATGTCCCACCGGGCGTGCCAAAAGCACGTCGACGCGAAAACACGATGGCCTGGGAGTTCTACTTAGCTCTAGTTTAGGTCAAAAATGTTGGTGAAAAGAACGTGGGCATGACAGTTGGTTTGACCCTGTAACCAACAAGACATGGTAAACTTTAGAAGACAATAGTTGATTGGCCGATCGATCGATGACGTATCGTGATGACCTAGCCGATACGGTCGAGTTGAATCGGTTGTAAAGTAGGAGATACTGTTCATGAACTAGATTTAAATTAGATATAAACATAAACAACTTTTCTTAACAAAATCAATCATATAGGTCGAATCCAATCGATGCAGCATAAAATTGAGATCATTAAAATCACTTGTTATATAATTATATGATCTAAATAACTAGCTAATGAACAAATGTTGAAGATTAAACCCAAATTAATCATGATCGGATGTAGATACAATAACATATTACTAATTTAGTCTTTTTCTTAGCTACAAGCAATTACGACAGATTGGACTTAACCGAGACAGTTTTAATTGCTTATAACCAAGATTAAACAAATTAACAATTATATGGACTTAGATCATAGCCGATGAAAGAGCTTAGGCGATTAGATAACATATCGGCTAAAACTCGGTATAGCCTTATATAATATTATCAACCTTGATTAAATCTATTAAACAAGTTACACCTCAACGGATCGGACCTAACCGAGACAATGCGAGGCTAATAACAAGCTTAGTACATTTGCAGGATCGATAAACTTAAATAAGATGATAGATATAACATGTTAAGCAAAATAAATCATATGACTTAAAGCAAAACAGTTATAACAGGTAAGATTGGATGAAACTTTGATACTACCCTTATTGGCAATCCAAGACATGTTAGCTTTTATGATTCTAAGCATGACTTAGTAGGTCAAACTTAATTGATGCAGCACTAAGTATAAAAAACATAAAGTCTAAACAGTCAAGCCTTTGACCGATTTTCGGGGTGGTGGATATCTTAGTCAATCTAGATCAACAGAACATTTTAATCGATATCGGCAAAATCCTAAAGAAGGTTTAGTCGATACAAGTAAAGAGAGCTATCAGTTTAGATTAATTAAGATATATAATAAATAGGCAGATGCATAAGTTAGATTAGAGTGTCGAAATGATGTAAGCCCTAACCCGCCGATACAAACCGCCATGACAAGCCTTACCTCTTATCGGAGATCAAAGCTGATGCAGCCCAACTCGAAAGAAGAACTCGTCGAGATGAAAAAACCTAAAAAAAACTAGGGTGGAGATGCGTCGAAAGTATGTATTGAACTGTTCTCTCTTTTTTTACAAAACCTTGGGTGTACATATTTATACCCATATACAAATTTGTCTATGCTAGACACGACTCAAACTCCTAAATTACAAAAACATACGAATAAGTCCCTTAGTTGGACTCTTATCAAAATATTCTTAATGAATATGACTCATTAATATTCCTAATTAATAGATACAACTGCATGTATGGACTCTATCCTCGTCTGGCAATAACTTCAAATCCTCAATCCGAGCCCAACTTGAACCCGAAACTAGTTGTATCGGTTGCCCTGTCTATATTGGTTGGCCGAGTCCGATTCTGTATCGGCCGATACGGCCCTTCAGCCGATGCACAGTTAAATTTGACCACAACTCTTTCTCCCGTCAAATCCACCTCGACCTGTTCTTTGTCTCCGAATACCTTGCCAAATTCTACTGTTAATAGCTGCCCCCGACGCCGTGTCTAGGGATCCTCTTTCCTCCCTCGTGGAGCGTGGTGAGGAGACCGACATGGCCGTCCAGGACGCGACCTGGTTTATTGGATGCATCGGGCAGCGGCAGAGGGTCTGAAGAATGGACCAGCGGGAACAGGAGGTCCCCCTTGAGGAGCTCGTCGCCCATGGTGGGGTAGGTGGAGAGCAATGGGGTCGACGAGGTGAAGAACTCAAGAAAGCCCTCGTTTGACAGTGAGTGGCATGTGGGGTGGTTGAAGAGGAGATTGAGCCGCCGCCGCCCTCGCTAGCCACCTCAATGTTGTGACGGCCTCTTTGAGCGCTGTCAACTGCTGCAGGGAGCATCTCAGTCTTATGCTTGATTTAACCTTGATCGATTATGTCCCTTTGCTTGATGTAGGTGGGCAATGTAGCATTCAAGCACATAAGACGCCTTTATATATGCTCTTTATTGTGTTGTTCCCAGAGTCCTCGATGACCCAGGTTTCCTGGAGAGATCTATTGTCATGGATGGAGAGTGGTGCCCAGCAGAAGCCCCGGGACCTGCAGGAGAGCTTCTCCGTCCTAGTTGTGGATGTCGCATTCTTAGTTTGAGACACCTCGACGAGCTGCCGCATTGGCTAGTGCTGTTCGCGGATGCCATAGAGAGCTCGAACGCGACCAACCTGGCACCTCGCCCCGGCTTCTACATCACCTGCTTTCCGGCGATGAGTTGTTTTTTTCCTGAATCCATCATGGGTCGTTGTCCCCAAGTTCTCGTGGTTAGCAAGTGTCGCAATGCTATCTTCTTCGCCACTCGCTTAGAATCTCCTTGGCGGCTCCTTCTCGGTCGCGCCATCAACGCTGCATCCACTGCAGCTTGCAAGGAGAGAGAGGGAGACATGTCGGACCCATCACCACGGGCGGACCTATGGGGTGGTCCACGCGGCCCACCCAAAAGGAGGCCCACCCGGACCCCCCTGCTGCAATTTCTAGCGATCGAGGCCCATGGCTCCGCCCTGCCGATCCACCGTCATGAAGACACGTGACACGCGATCCCTGGCTCGATGGTTTGTCTCCTGCACACGACTAGCGATCCCATCGACTGTCATCCTGATCTCTAGTCGCGAGTCTCACGACTCCTGGCGAACTGGCGATCCCGGCTCGACGGCACCCAGCAGCTGTTGCCTGCTGCACAACAGGCAACTCCAATCCAAAGACCCGATGACACACGTTTATGTCACTATGTCTGATGTTGTCGTTTTTTCCAATCTTCTGATCTAACAATTTAGGAATGCTATCATGTTACTATTAGTCCCTGTAATTAAGAAGTCTTTGCTTTGAAATTGAAATTTTGTTGTGGCAAATTTATTGAAAGATGAAGAGGGATGAAGATATTGCTTCTATGTTTCAGAAACATGCAGCAAAGAAGCTTGTTTCTACATCTTCGTCATCTCTGAAAGTGCATCTAGCCCCCTAAGTGGATTTTGATGGTTAATGATAATTTGGTTAAGGGACTAATGCGTTTAGTTGAGATGTGTGCAGAAAAATTAATCCCTAGATGCTTAGTTGTGCAGGTCTAGAGAATGAAGAACCTTCAAATATCAATTGCAAAAAGGGAAAGAGATTCGACGACGGTTTATAACACTATTTTTTTTAATCTTGAGTTTTAGGGAAAACCGTACTATTAAGAGGGGTGAAACTCATGCCATAAGATGACCTAAGTGCTCTTAGTCAAAATATACTTGAGTGAGATTTTTTGAGTATTTTTTTTGAAAATTACTCCCTCCCATGGCAGAGAAAGCCGAACGGAAGTTCCGGGGTCCCAAGCCGGAACTTCCGGACATCTTCACCTCGCAGCCAAGTCCTGAGAACTAAGTGTTGGTCGGAACTTCCGGTAGTCCCAGACCGAAACTTCCTGTCAGTATTCCAGCAGGCTATGTGAGTAACGGCTAGGTGACGTAAGCGTGTACCTATATATATCCCACCTTGTCCCCAGCCCCCTTTTGGCCGTCCAAATTTCACATTTCAGTCCCATAGCCTCTCCTTTGGTGTTCTAGCTCATTCCAACTCAATTCTTAAGCCACAAAACCAAATTTGAAGATTGAGTAATTGGTGTGATTGTGAGAGTGAGAGAGCTAGGTGACTTGAGCACTTGGTGATTCTTGCAGGGCTATGGAGTGGTGCCTATTACTCTTGGAGAGTAATCTCCTAGACGGTTAGGTGTCTCCCGCGAGCCTCCGGAGAATTGTGGATTGGCCTGGGAAAGTTTGTGAAGGATCACCTCTCCTCCGCAAGGAAACGAGGTATGAATAGTGACAAACCAAGCTGATGTTTTGGAAGTTGTCTAGGTAGAGCAATTCACGTTTGTGGTTCTCGCTAGTGGATTGAATTTGGATCTTTGTGGTCAATTCGATCTCTAGGCAAGAACCTAGAAACGTTGGAATTAAAGACCGTAGACTTCTTCCCAGGGATTTGCTTGGTGAGGCAAAGGGTTAATTGAGACACAACTCTACGGAGTTCCTCAACGGAGAGTAGGATTTGTTGAATCCAAACTTCGGGTAAAAAAATCCTTGTCTTGTGTGCTATTCATTTTCCTTCTATTGCTTGTCTCTATTGCCTGTGTGATTCTCTCTGTTGTTAGCAATGTACCTGTGTAGAAAGTATTTAAATTTGAGCTCAGATCTTTTTAAGTCACAGAACACCGGAGGTTCCGGACAGTAACACCGGATGTTCTGGACAGCTTGCGCTGATCAAAGTTCCAGGGTTAAGTACCGGAAGTTCCGGTGACTATGTGTTTTAATCGCTGCATTTCAAAGAAAATTTCAAGATCGCCTATTCACCCCCTCTAGGCGTCATCTACAGGCCTTCAATCTCCGCCTTCTCCGGTTGTGGTACAAGAGAAGACTCCACACCAAGATCCGGCAAAAGATGTATCACCGACATTGCCGCTGCCACTACCGCCACCGCCACAGCCACAATCACTGATTTCTGATCTGCCTATTTATGATATTAATCATCTTCCATATGATCCGGCATAAAAAACCCATTGAAAGCTATCTACTCAATGATCAAGATGCAGTGCAGAGAGCATATATTATTAAAGATCTGTGCCAACCTTGGACACATGAATTTGAGAAAAGAAAGATTGGGACTAGATATCGATTCCATCTTTTATGGTTTCATAGATACATTTGGGTTGAATATAGTATCAATAATTTCATCAAGAATAAGCTGAGAAATAAAATGGGAGATAACGTTTTGGATGATTGTCTAGTCATATTTATCGAGCGCGATATTTTCTTCAAAGTGGATGAAGAGGATATAATAGATACTTTTATGACCATGAGAAAGCGCAGAACTAACAAGAAGCCATAGTCTGCAGCTAAGATCAGGTTAGTTTCTTTGTATCAAATTTAGTTTTTTATCAAATTTATTTTAAATACTCATTGTTGGTGCGTTTTAGTAAATTTTATACATATATATTGGTCATTATATATGTGGCATGTTAATTTTTTCTGACTCGAATCACCCCCACTGACCCTCGCCTCGCCATCGTCGTCCTCGGCTCACCCAAACTAAAATCCTAGGTCAGCCAATGCCCATCACATATGTTTGCCACATTTCAACAACTTATGGGCCCATGCGTTAACTCAACGGGTTTGACCCCGGTCAACCTGCCATGTCAACAAAATCTGCTTTTTAAACCGTCGAAGGAGTTAATTTGCATTGATTTTTGAAGTTGGGGAAACTTGCGGTTGAGGGATACGATTCGATCGATGGTAAGAGATGAGGAAAGCACAATAGACTTATTCCTACATTATAAAGCTCTTTTGGGCCAATGGACCTATGGTGGGTCGCTTATTGGGATTACACTGTACATATATACTCACTGTATATACTGGAGTATTATGGGAGTTCACTTCTGCAACGAGTAAATTTCACAAAATTACATGTTTTTCTGGTCCAAATCACAGAAAACCATACATATTTTTGACACTCGACTACATATATTAAGTTTCACAAAATTACACTTGACTATCAGCTATCAACAAACGGTTCACTCATGAGATGACGTGATTCTTTATCTATATATATATTTAAATTTAAGATATATTTAAGGGTGTGTGCGTGACATGCTTCACCTAGGATAAAGCTTCCAAGTCTACATAGTGTTATAAGTGTATAAGTATGTATGGTTTTGTGAATCATAAAAATGTGTAGTTGTGTGAAATTTAATCAAAATGGAACGAAATGAGACGAACGTGCTGTGCAAATACTACAAATTACCTGTACGTACAAGTAAGCAGCTGCTGTCTATGGAAGCATGACCGGCGTGAGCAGCGGCTTGCCGGAGAAGAAGGCGTCGAGGTTCGCCACCGTGTGGTCAAGCAGGTCGGACCTCGACTCCGCCGTCCACACCGCCACGTGGGGCGTCAACACCACGTTCTCCATCTCCCTCAGCTCCGCCGGCAACTTGGGCTCGCCCTCGAACACGTCCAGCCCGGCGCCGGCGATCCTCCCCTCCCGCAGCGCCCTCACCAGGGCCGCCTCGTCCACGTTCGCGCCGCGCCCGACGTTCACCAGCACGCCGCCACGGCCGAGCGCGTCCAGCACCTCGCCGCCGACGATGTGCCGCGTCTCCCTGTTCAGCGCGCACGACACGACGAGCACGTCGGAGTCGGCGGCGAGGGCGCGGACATCGGCGTAGTAGCTGTAGGGGACCGAGTCTTTGGGTTTTCTTGAGTTGTAGGAGATGACGCAGCCAAATGCTTCCAGCCTCTTGGCTATCAGGGAACCGATGTTGCCAAGGCCGATGATGCCAACACGCTTGCCGCTTACCTGAAATTGATTAATGAAGCATATGATTCAGAGAATTAGCTGACACTGTCATTTCACATTTTTGGGAAAAACCTCATTTATGACACCTATATACACTAAAGTACTTTATCTGCATCTTTTTTATTGTAATACCCACCAGTCCTTTCCAAACATCCTGTTTTTTTTAAAAAAAAATTGTTGATTGATAGAACAAAGTAACTACCTAAACTTCGTAATAATGAAATCACAGCACATGCGATTTAGCATCTTGCTGGTTTAGTTAGAAGCCATTGTTGCATAAACTGTGGCTTGTGCACGTTGCTCGAGGATGTAGATAGAATTACAGATGTAAGAAAGTGTGCATGAAGTAATGGATTTGGGTCATATGCAATGGAAATTTTAGGTTATCAAAGGACATGTTCACATTTTCCTTAGTTAATGCGATATACAATGCAAAAGCATTTCTACAAGCTTAACCAAAACAGTATCAACAATTATGAATTGAAAAGACTGGGTATGGAACAAATACTCTTTTTTCTTGGAGGACAATTGTTCAGAGGCAGACCTGTGGCTCCACAATTCCATTTTGTCATATAATATCCCCTTTACCAACAATTTTTACAGTGGCCAAAGTAAAAGCTGAGAGGGTCGATATGCTTTTAGATTTAGAAGAACTTTGATAGAGGACAGATTGGTGTTATGTCAGCAAATACAACATTAATGTCAGATTATTGTTCTGACTGATCAAAGAGAGAGAACCATTTGGATTCTTACAAAAAAGTGTGCTTTTAACTGTGAACTCCTATTACAAAGCTTTAAAAGTACAGGGCTGCCTTTACCCTTTGAAGAATGTGAAGTTTAAATTACCTTTGAGATAACATTTGGCAAAGACAATTTAACTCAAAGAGGTTAGAGGTGGAGTTGCCAAAAGCCAGTCTTGTAGTGGTAGTGAAACTGTTGGACATCTTTTCTTGACCTATTCACCGGCGAAATTTGTATGGAATGTTGTTGATTGTGCTTTTGACTTGGAGTTATTCAACATATTCACCATTTCTTTGGACCCTGGATGAATTGATTTACTAAAAACCTGCAGACATTGATTGCTAATTCTGGCAAGGCAGGAATGCTGCTTGTTTCAAAAGCACTTTACTGAGACAATTCCAAGTAGAGATGGGGAATCAAGCAGGAAGATTGCAATGATCTGATACTGGGCCATTTCAACAGCTGCATGTTGTTGCTTTGCTGAAACTTTGTCGATTCTTCAGTCTTGTGTAATGCTGAAACTGTGGTGGGATAATGGTACCAAGAGCTGGTTCTATTTTCACTCCTTTTCTTTTTTTTCCAGGGAAATTTTCAATTGCTTTCTTAGTTACGAAAATAAAAATGCATCACAAATTCCATTCTTTAATGGAAATCGGAGAGATTATACGCAGATATAAAAACAAAAATGCATAAACTCAATTAGACTGCAGTTAGAGTATATCAGAATGATGATTTGTTGAAGAGAAGGAAAATAGGAAGCTGCTGACCTTGGAGCCGAGAGGATAGTCCCCCTGCACCGGCCAGAGCCCTCGCCGGACGTACCTCTCCGCAGCCGACACGCGCCTCATCACGTCGATCAGCATGCCCACGGCGTGGTCGGCGACGTCGGCGGAGTACACCTTCCCGGAGTTGGCGACGACGACGCCGCGGCGCGCGCACTCGGCCAGGTCGATGTGGTCGACGCCGGCCGCCGTGCTGACGACGCAGCGCAGGGAAGGGACGGCATCGAAGAACGCCGCGTCGGCGCGGACGGAGCCGCCCCCATGACGACGGCGGCGCGAGGCGGGTCAGGCACCACGGCGGCAGCGGCGAGGAAAGCCCGGAGAGGCTGGCCGGAGGAGAGGAGGTCGAGCACGCGGTAGCGCTTGCGCAGCGCGACGGCGAAGGGCGGGTCCACCGGCCGGAGGAGGAGGACGGCCGGTGGCTTGCCGGACGCCTCGGCACCGCCGGTGGAGGATGCCATCGTTGACAGAGACATGGCACCAACTCCACCACACCACTGGAACCTCATAAAAAATCACTCTTTTTGGCAAAGTATATGTCACTCTTTTCTCTTCTGTCTCTTTAAAAAGCTAATAATTTAGTATTCTTATTGGCCAAGCATTTTTGTCGTCAGCATATGTTGCCTGAAAGCACGACAAAAATGGATGATATGCATTCCACCAAGATTCCTTTTCCTTTTCTTGACAAAATTCCACCAAGATTCCTAACACACGATGATCAGAGAGAACCATCAAAATGCAGGAAAGCTTTGCAACATTATTGCAACTAGTACAGTTGTAAATGGCTGTCACATGCAAAATCAGGCACAACTGATGCGCATCTAGCATCTAGGAAACTAGACTAACAACCAAATCTCTTGCTGCTTCAGACTGAAGGGGTTGGTTGGTGATATGCCCTGAATCTGAATGGATGCTCACTTGGAGATCTTGGCACTGAGCTCCCGGACCAGCTTGGCTGCAACCATAGCCGTCATCCCGTCCACCGTGTCGCGCTGTGGGTTGAACTCCACCACATCTCCGGCAACAACATCACCTTGCAGATTATGGAGGATGTTGAGCACGTCGCGGAAGGAGAGGCCTCCTGGCTCAATGTGAGAGACACCAGGGGCAAATGCGGGATCAAGGCAGTCCACGTCGACTGAAATGTACACTCCCTTCACACCTTCCCCAAGTTTCTGCCGAAAAAAAAAGAATAAGTTAGACATTTGGATTAAAAGGATATTCATGCCATGGATCCCAAGGGGAAAATACATATATGTACATTTAGCTTTAACTTAGATTGGATGGTATCAAAATTTTACATTGGAAACTAAATAAAGCATTGGCTTAATCCTAAGTTCCACTTGTGAACCTGTCTTTAAAAATTTCAGCTGGTTAAATACAAAAATGACGGAGAACAGGGTGACTTTGAATCCGACAGATCTTAATAGTTTTCACATGGTAGCTGTCAGTCTCTAACTTCATTTTTGAAGCAATTTTTGTGAATATGTTTGTCAAAACCAATAATATCAAGCTATTTCCACAAGGCACACTGCAAAGCCCATGAATCGATGAAGTTTGGTTATAAAAACAGGCTAGGGAGCCAATGCGAGTGGTCCCTTACCAAATTTTGGTGACAAACCAAGTTACCTTGATCAAAGCTACCAAATTTTCCTAAGTTAACATTGCCAAGCATTGAAAGTTCAAACTAGACACCCATGGCCTTGGTTGCTAAGCTATTGTAGACAAGGCTATCTAAACAGCGCATCTACAAATAGATTGCGGTATTAAACTTCATCCCATGAAAGTTTATCTAACATCTATGGTAGAGATATCAGAGTTGCAACTTCAAGAGAGACTGAAAGCTGTGGAGGAAGTAACAGGGCGCAAAGAGACCCTAAAACCCCTTAGGGCCAAATAGATAAATTAGTACGTCTAAACGAATGGCCAACTGCAAATTTGCAATTATCAACTGAAGTTGGCAAAATAAACTGAAAATAATTTGACAAGACACTATGCAGAATCATTACACACATCAATGCTACCTACTTGCTATATTTTGGGACGGAACTATATGTCCCAATCATCATGTTAAAATTGCCAGTGGACTGCAAAGACATTGATGTGGTTGTGTTCAGTAAAATTACCAGACATTCAAGCTTCTCCCTATCTTTTGAAAAAGTACGCATCTCATACTGTTCCACACCAAATCTCTTCCCCTGCTCACGCCCTTCTTTGGTAATTGATCTAATTCCAACCTGAAAACCATCAGGATTAAAGGTGAAACCACATTGCCAGAACAATGATAGTTGCGCTAGTTACAAGTAGACTATAACCCAATATTTCAACATTATGTTTGCATTTTCCTTCTCCTTAAATTTGGGGTTAAAAATAAAAGAGATACTTCATTCATTCATTTAATAGTAGTCCCTTTGTTTAGATAAACATCCATTCAATAGTACTATGATAGTTCTGGAATGCAGAACACAAATATGTATACAAGTGGGGTACCAACTGTCCCGGTGATTCCCTCAAAAAACAAAGACGTATACAAATACCTGTAGAAGCCTCCTAGCATAACCTCCTTCCATTATTCTTGCAAATGAAGAAGCATGTGAATAGATGTTTCCTTCAAAAGCATCGTAGATATCTGGATGTGCGTCAAGGTGAAGAATGTCAACAGGTCCACCCAGCTTTTCAGACACAGCCCTAACAACTGGATAAGATATTGAGTGATCGCCTCCCAGGACCAATGGCCGAAGAGGATCCTACATAAAAGTATGCCATAGTTAATAAATTACTCTGCTTCAATAGCTTTCAGTTTTGTTCAAGCAAATATTTGGCCTAATATTAATTAAGATATATGTCAGACTTCACCAGATCCTTAAATAAACTTCAAAAAATTATGCTAACTGCTGTCAAAGAAATAACTGAGATGATCAAGAAATAAGTTTTTCAAACAAGCATGGTGGGATAATGTGCTCACTTCCTCCATCACTGTTTTGACAGACTCGCTTACAACATTCATCAATCTGTCATCTTCAACACCACAGTCACGAATCTCTTGTATGGGGACATCACCAACATCTGTTAGCACTCTAGGATCATTCAGTTCTTTGCCTGAACAACAAAAGGGCAAGGCATATTTCAATAAATGCTTCTTACATACAAGATATGCTACTAAATAGTTTGAACACGTTAACTGTACCTTCTTCTGTGCTAGAGTTGGTACTTCCACACCAAATGGCTTCCCTTATCCGGGGAGGAGCAAATGCAGGTCCCTGTAAGAACGATGAGTTGTGACCAAGAGGAACTCCTAAGAGGCATGCTGAAGCTTTCACACCACCAAGAGCGCGCAGCAACTCTGCCTGCACACAAGCAAAAGTTCAAGTCAGGGTTGGCAGAGTTGTCAGAAATGTTACAAAATTTATTAAAAGATTTGATCCTAGTACGAAGTAATCTTGTAGAAACTGAAGCTAAAAATCTTTAGAAACTGAAAAGAAGAACACTAAGACTGGTTTGCAGGGAATGTACGATTAATGCCACTCTCAATGAGCCATAGGTTTATTTACGAACTCAAACAAAGTAGCTCCAAATGTTAAACTTTTCCATCTCTAATTTGTCAGGTATTCAGGTGCAACATGGTAAACATAACTGCTTCAGAAAAAGAACATAAATCTACAGATTAAGCTAACAGGACGTTGGATTCCAGCTGAATCAAAGGCTGAAAGCAATGCTGTGTGCAAATGACCATCTTTAACCACATCTTATTCCTTGGCCCACTAAATAATTGTGATATGAACCTTGAAAGGACTCAATCGTTACATAAGTTGCAAACAAAAAACACTTGAGGTAGCAGATGTAAAATGAGTTGTAAACAAAAAAACGCTTGAGGTAGCAGATGTAAAATGGAGGTATACAGATCCAACCCATGTATCCATTACGCATTCGTGACTTGCTTCGAAAGCCTAGTAGATGGTCAATTAATGATTGATTAAATTTCACACAAAAGAAAAAAAAAGGGGGGGTTCATACAGTCCATGACAAAGCCAAGGGTTGTATGAATGATAGTCCTCTGTCTTGTCCTACAATTTGAGGGAAGGGATGATACTAAAGGTTAGCCACTTTATTTCTTCTCTGGAGTACTTGTGTTGTTGAAACTCTGGTCGTCCTACAACATTGGATGCGGGTTGAAACAAGAGATTATTACTGGTAGTAACTCAGTAAAGTTAAGCAGCAATTTCTTGTTAATATTTTGGTGCATAAGTGCAGAGAGAAAGAAAAGAATTAACTAGTAGTCGATTAGCAGTAGTAGGATACAGTGTTAACAAAGGGGTCAGCTTGAGAGCACATGCTAAAAAGAAAAGAAAAAGACCGGGTGATACTGACACTAAACATGATTCCCCATCACAACGTTTGCACGGTTCAGTGGAATGGACTGGGCGAACAAATACAAAATAAATAAAGGTGAAATCGAACCGAGAGGAATATGTAGTATGCAGCATCAACAGGATGAAAAGAAAAGGAAAGGGGAACCTAGGAGGATCGCTGCCGGGGCAATAAAAAGGTGGGATTTTCAGGGGACGGCAGCAAAGCAGGATGAAGGAAACGACCTTGAGCTTGGCGCGCTCGCGGATGAGGGTGAGGGAGGCGTCCATGACCCGGCCCTGGCCACGCTCCAAGGCGTCCGCCGACACCTTGGCGCAGCTCAGCCGCCGGACGTGGTGGATCCACTTGGTGCCCGCCGCCACGCCGCCCATCCCCCTCCGCCTCCGGAGGCGCTCGACGTCGATGGAGGAATTGGAATTGGGGATCGGATTTCGATTTGGAGAGGAGAGGACAGGGGATCGATCGATCGAGGCAATAATGCAGTGCACCGCCGGAAATGGCACGCCGCGACAACAACACGAGTCGCACGCAACACCAAGAGACAGACGTGTCCCTTCTTTCTTTCTTTCTTTCGTAAATACATCGTTAGTCCATAACCTTTGACGTTAATATCATTTAATTTCATCATTTTTAAAAAATACATCATTAGTGTATAATCTTTGGCGCTGGTGTCACTTAGATCCATCACCTTTGAAAAATACATCATTAGTCCATAACCTTTGACGCTGATGTCACTTAGGTCCATCATCTTTGAAACCGCAAGATTGGTTCCATAACCTTTCAATGTGTGTCACATTAGTTTGTACCCGCTCAGAGGCTGTGTCGCGCGGACGTGGCGCCGACGTGTCTGGTCCAGCTCGGCACCTACGTGGCCCGGGACCTTGGCATATTTAGAAATGCATCCTTATAATGTTTTGTGGTCTCCATTCCTCATTCATCTTCTCGCCTCTGTTTCCTTTCATTGTTCGTTGCGTCCTACATCCGGCGTCGGCCCGCCTGTGCTTTTTCCCCTCAGAGCGATGGAATCGAGTGCGACAAGCTCCAATCGGCAGGTCTCCGATGATGTTCCGTTGATTTGGTGTCACATTCTGGGCTCCAATCGGGCTCCATATTCTAGGCACCGAATCAACGGAACACCATCGGGACTGCGACCTGTCGATTCCATTCCGAAGAAGCATAGCGGGCGACGCCGTGCAAGCGCGCAAAGAGGCGAGGCGATGAATAAGGAATGACCACAAAACATTATAAGGACGCATTTGTAAATATGCCAAGGTCCTGGGCCACGTACGCGCCGAGCTGGACCGGACACGTCGGCGCCACGTCCGCGCGACACAGGCCTCCGAGCGGGTACGGACTAATGTGACACAAATTGAAAGGTTATGGACCCAATCCTACGGTTTTAAAGGTGATGGACCTAAGTGACACCAGCGCCAAAGGTTATGGACTAATGGTGTATTTTTCAAAGGTGATGGAGCTAAGTGACACCAGCGCCAAAAGTTATGGACTAATGATGCATTTACCTCTTCTTTCTTTAACACCACAAAGAATTAAATGGGACGGGCTAGGCTCTCATCGTCATTTGTTTGCCGGAATAAGTCCACTCGTCGCCTTTCACCTTTACGTCGAGTTTATTTCACATCCGTAAACCATAGTACCACAAATCTAGCAAAACTATCCAAGTCATGTCCCGTAACATCCATTTGTTGACGTGATATTCTAGTCAGAAAAAAATAAAAAACACATGTAAGGCCCACATGTAAATAGACTTCCACCCCTCTTCCCCATCCCTCCACCACTCCCCTCTATTAGCAGCTTGCCGGTGGGGAGAGGGGCGGCACCATCGCTGCCTAACCGTGTTCGAAGTGGGACAATGAGCCACGGGGATAGGGAGGGGGCACCGTGCCATGGCGACGACGACCGCACCAACAGCCTCCCCGATGAGCTCCTCCACGACATCGTGTCCTGTCTCCCTTGCCAAGGACGATACACACACCATCGTGTTATCCATGTTGGCATCATGTCTAGCACTCGACGTCAGTCACCCTTGTTGATGCCCACTCCCTTTCTGTCGGTGTCCCCTACAATGGCGAGGGCATGCTCTCCAAAGGGGCGAGGAGAAGAGATGGAGAGAAAAGAGGATAGTGAGATGACATATTGGGCCATTATGTTTTTTGCCACGTAAACGCCTAGTCAGCATGAGTGGACTGGGTTAAGAAACCAGCCATCTATACTGCCGAAAGACCTAATTTGACCTAATTTTATAAGTTAGAGAATCAATATTTCTGATATTGCGGTTTATGGCTAAGATTTTTTTTAAAACGAAGCGCACAAGATAGCACGTGTTCCATTGATATAGCAGGAAAAAAATACAAAACTAGCCCTAGGAGGCCATAGGCAGAAAAAAGAAAAGAAGAAACTTGCCCGTTGGATTGAGACATCAACATGGGCAAACGCTCAACTCGAGCCTCCACAACAACCTTATTGAAACCAACTCACACCACATGACCGACACATCGAAGCCTTATACAGCGACACCCATCAAACGTACACACAACTAGCCATCAAAACTTTACAGAAGAGTTCCAATTCAACTGAACATTGGGGAAAGACAGACCGCACTACACCGAAAAAGGTCCCCGCCATGCAGTACTCATCGTCGCTGTGCCGCTGCACATTAAACCTCACCCGACGGGATGAAAACCACCAGATCCGGATTTCTTATAGGACTCAATGCGCAGGGGCCTTGCCACATCCGCCGTTGGACACCACCTCGCCGCTCGTGGGGGCCACGCCACGCCCGCTGCTGCACTCCTCATCATGGATATGTTTCTTTTGTCGCCATCATAGAGAGAGAGTAGTTGCCCTGCTTCCCCCGATCTCCATCGAACAGCTGAGCCGCCGCAGAGAGTCAACTTGGCCTCGATGCCTCATCCTTGTGATTAGCCTTCTCCACCAAGCTAGCAAACCAGAGAAGTCACTTGCGCCGTTTTTCGACGATGCACCACACCGATAGCCCAGCAAGGTTGAACAATCCGCCACGATCCGCTGCAAGCCTAGTCGTCGCACAATGCCGTCGTCGCAAGCGTCATCTACCGACGCAATCCCACACCGCACTGACCATTGCCAAGCAACGGGCCGCGGTTCGCTACAAGCCGCTAGAAACCAACAATAATGCAACACCCCCTGGCTGCCACCAAAACCTCGAAAGCTTGCACAAAAGCTCATCAAACCCCATTAAGCTCTCCACACGACAGAGAGGTTGACCGGCTTCCAAGATCCTGGTCCGCCGTTGCGCCTTCCCTTGTCATGTTGTCGTGCCCGTGTCTCCGAATCTTTCACCACCGATGCCACCGCCAACAGCCGGCCTCTACGCGCCTCCTTGCGCCGCGACCGCGAGCCAGCCGCACCTCGCTGTGTCACGCCCAACGCCGGGAACGTGCGAAGGAGGCTTGCCGCGCGTGTCGCTCCCCTACGCGCTCTCCCTTTTCGTCGCGATCCTAACCTGACGCTCTTTCACCACACCACGCTCCTCCGCGCGCTCTCCGCCACCTCGTCCTCCACCCGCGCCGGCGCCGCTATGCCGCCCGTCCTCAAGCACGTGCCCGCCAAATCCGAGCACGCTTCTTCTTCTTCTTTTCTCTTTTTTCTTTTTTCTTTTTTCTTTTCTTTTTTCTCTTCTTATTTTTATTTTTTTTTCTTTTCTTTTTTCTCTTTATTTTTTCTTTTCTTTTCGCGGCCACCGCCTGCTATCGGACGCTTCGCTCCGTGCTCGGCGTCGGCCTCGCCGCGCACCTCCGCGCCACGGACCGCGAAGAGGAGGGAGAAGGTGAGCACGACCTCCATTTCCACCCTACGTGACTCCCTGCTCTGGACGAGTTGCTGGGGTCGAGGCTTCACTGTCGAGCATGACCGATGCATTGCTCGCAATGCGGCTTGCAAACCACATGCTCACTACGCTGCACATCCCACCGGAGCTCCTGAAGGCGTGGAGCGAGAGGAGGTTGCCAGGAGCGACGCCGACTTGAGCAACACCGTGATCCGGTGCTCCCACCAGCCGGAGCACCCATAGTGCTTGGCGGTGCGCAGCCTCGGCCTGGGCGGAGGCGTGGCTCACAACTCCCTCGAGGACGCGCTCTCGGAACCATAGTGGTCGCCACTGTTCCGGCCTTCGTCCATCGCCGAGGAGGACGATCTAGGCGGCACTGCAGAGCCTGGCGACCGCAGCCTCGATGCAGGCATCGAACCAGCGCGTGTGCACCGCGATCTTGACGCCGTGCACCTCCTCCGCCTCGGCCTCCTTGTCCCGCTGCATCCTCTCTTGGAGCGCCGCCAAGAACCTCTCACCGACGAGCACCCTGGCCACCGGGTCGCGCATGGCTTGCCCCCACAGTGCTCTCGTCACCGTCGTCTGGCACGTGCTCTACATCACGGGCCCAGCCGGCTTCACCGCGCGTGCGGTGCCCTTACCCCGCCACTCGGGCGCGTCCTCATTTGCCGGATCCGGCGGAGCAACGCGGATCTGACGGTCACTGCCGCCGCCGTCACCCTGGACGACTCCCCTGGTCATCCGAGCTCTCAATCGGCGAGAAGCCCCGTCGCCGTCGTCCTTACGGTCCCGCAGCTTTGCTGACGGCTGCTCGGGCGGTGGCGAGACGGAGGAGGAAGGAGGGAGAAAGGGGGCTGCTAGGCCGTCGTCACTCGAGCCGCCCCAGGGAAAGGGCGACGCAAGAGTTTTCCAAATTGGCTAAGATTTAAACTCAATGGTAAGATAGGGGCATAAAGCGGATTTATTTCTTTGTTTGTCATCGGTTATCAGCCCGTATAAAGCCCCGGCTAAACCTATTAAGGCTGAATAATTTCTAGTTAGTTCAGCCGCCTCTCTGGTTTCACTTGATTCTCATCGATCGGCCCCATTTTCAGGATCAAGCTAAGCGAGGTCGTTGTCGGCGCCGCATGATTAGCACAAGCAAATTAATTTAACAAGATTAAATTAATCAGCTGTAAGACAAGATCGCTAGCACGCAGCAGCTATCACCCTAATTAATGCTACTAACTAAGTAGGAGTATTAATCAATTATTATCTCTCTGCCAGCCTACCCCTCCGTCCAAAAATCATATTTCTTAATACAGCCAATCGGAAAAAAATGTATTTACTGTTAGATTATTATTTTTAAAATAAAGGGCGTAGGTAACTGACTTACTGTATAGTAAACGTCAGTGTTTTCATACGCGGATGGCAAGGAGTCCCTCCCTGATACCAAACCTAAACGGTTACTATTTACGAAGATTTTTATTTTAAAAGAAAGAGAGCCATCAGCCATGCATACAGTAGCACTGTACCAACACTTAGGAGGAAAAAAAACTAAACAAAAGGCAAACCTACATAACAAAGACTATACTTCTAAACTAGAGTTTACACTATCGTATAGCTATCATACGATTATCACAGTATCTTTGATTTTTAAAGCCTCACAGTTTTTGTATACTGTCAAATAACGATAACTTAATGGTAAAAAAACCCTAGTACTAACTTACCGTAGAACTTAAGTTATACCAAAATCCTCTGTCTAAATTACTCTCATCCAAAGGTTTAAAACAGGAACATTTAACTATTTATCATTTTAAAAATATGATGTTTAATAATTTGTCACTCATAACTTAACATATAGAGCCCTGTGTATGATATATGAATTTTAAGTGACAATTGTCAAACGCCGTATTAAAAGTGGTAAATAGTAAAAACACATGATCAACAACCGATGGTCATTGGGATCCCTGGTATAAGACGGCAAGCGTGTTGGCAGGCAGTTTGCCACTGCTGCCCTTGCTTGACTCGTTTGGTTGGTTGACTAACTACCAAAAGGAAGAAAGGGAAAAAAAATCATGCTAGAACTTGAACGTTGACCGCTTTGACATATGGGTGTGACGTGGCATTCATTCCGGTCAATAAATAAAACCACGACGAGAAGTTTAGTTTGGTTCCATTCCCCTTTCCTCAATCCAAACGAATCAAACGGAAAAAGGGAAATCATCAAATGGCCATCACATTCACACGCCGCCACCCTCCTCTCCTCCTCCTCTTCCTCGCCGCCGCCGCCACCGCCGCCGCCGGCGCGTCACAGTCCACCAGGCCCAGGCTGGCGGTGAGCCCGGCCGCGGCGGCGGACTTCGTGCGGCGTTCCTGCCGCACGACGCGGTACCCGCAGGTGTGCGAGCGGAGCCTGATGCCGCAGGCCCCCGCCGTGGGACGCAGCCCGCGTCTCCTGGCGCAGGCCGCGCTCATCGTCGGCGCCGACCGCGCGCGCTCCTGCTCGGGCTACCTCGGGGGCGGCTCCTCCAGCTCCTCCAAGCGCTCCGGCGGCAGGGGCGGCGCCGTGGGGACTGCGCGGACACGGTGCGGGACGCGGAGGAGCGGCTGCGGCAGTCGGCGGCGGAGATGAGCCGGATGGGGCGGTCGGGGAGCCCGCGGTTCGCTTGGCGGCTGAGCAACGTGCAGACCTGGGCCAGCGCGGCGCTCACCGACGCGTCCACCTGCCTCGACTCCCTCGCCACCTACGCCGCCCCCGGCGTCGACGTGGACGCCCTCAGGAAGCGGGTGGTCGCCGTCTCGCAGGCCACCAGCAACGCCCTCGCCCTCGTCAACAACCTCGACCCGCACCACCACCTCTAAACTGTAACCACTCAAATCCATCATCTGTGCGTGTGGCTCTGCAATCACTTCACTTGCAGTAATTAAATCTCTCCTCCTCTTTATGTTCATCGCTCTTACACGTATCATGGATGGTTCATTATAGTAACTGTAACTTGCTTGCTTCTTCTCCACTTCTTTTCCTCTTGTGCTCTGCTAGCTGCTTGTTTCGCTCTACTTGTAACTTGTGCATGTCTGTAACTGTATCTTGTTAGCTTTTCTTTCTTTTTTTTCCCCTGAAAGTTTCTAGCTTGGGATCTCTTCTTAACTGTAAGGAACCAGAGCTGCTTTAAAAGAATATACTACAATAATTAAATCGTCCTAACATTCTTAGGGTCAAAGAGGAAACAAGTATTTGTCTTGTGCTTGTTTGGGGGGTATGATACTTAGTAGTTGATACTATATGATATTTGGAACACGAGTCATGTGTAAATAGATACCAGAGGGTTCTGGATTGCTCATCTGCGTTCACCAATATTCTGCAATCTGCATTCTCATTCGGTTGCAGAAATGAAGAACCAACATGATTGCATTATTGCATATATTTTATTCTTCTTCTTCTTCGTCGTCGTCGTCGGTGTCGTGATATATATACGTACAAGGAGAAAATGGCGGTTTCGATCGGTGACAGTTTTCTTTGGTGCCTGACTGATCGAGTCTCGTCGCACTCTGCCACTCGTGGGGTATGTATATATACTACTCCTACTTGATATATGCTTGGCTTACCCATTCCACACGTAGTACGGTGGTGTCGGTGAAGTGATACAGCATGGGGATCTTTAGTTTTCAGCGCTCTCATCTTCAGCCTCTAGGTTGGACCAGGAAGAGCCAATGCAAGCAGCTATGATTAGTGTCCTGGAATTATTTTTAATAAAAAAACAGCTTATTTTATATAGCAGGGAATGCGCTGGACACCAATATCAGTTGTTGCTAGTTCTCTTTAAGTAATTGTCCCTGCATTATTTGAAATCTACCCCTCCATTCTGTATTTAGTGCTATCAATTCCATTTAGTATATCGGCATAATCTCTAATAAACATATACTGCCTGTTTGATCATTAGTTTTTACAATCACATGGTCATATCAAATATTAAAATTTTAGTTACTACATAAAAGTGTTTTCCCAAGAAAAATCTACTACTACTATTATTTTCGTACGTGGAATGTTAGGACATTTACATATAATTGTGAGTTAAGATTTCAATTGCACATATTGCAAAGTGGCATCCTATTTGAGAATGCTGAGAGTACAGTACATGTACTGCAGACTTTTGCAGTGCTGTGCATTGCCTAATTGCAATGAAAGCGGTGGACCTTCATTCCCGTTCAATTTCGTACTACCTACAGCATTGTACTGCTAGTAATATGTACTCTGATACTGTATATGACTAGTAGCTACTGCTCAGGTCACTTGATTATTTCATCCATATTTTACTCCTCATACTTCATTTCATTTTTGTCTTTGCACAAAGTACAGAGAATGAAAAACCAAACAGAAAACACTTGTGTAATAAGTTAATTAATTTGATGGTAATAACATCGACCAGTCGTCAGCAGGCAAAGTGAAGGAACGAAAATAGCGCGCACTTGCTGAATGGTGTGCTGGTAAAGAAAACAATACATCGTGTTCTTATACAGGTCAGGTGGAGAGCTAGCTAATATTTGCTTTTTAGCCGCGGTTATCCTCTAATCTGTGCCCGACTTTCTTATTTTCATCTAATAACCATGCGTGGCATCCATTATGCATGCTACTTTACCTAACCAAAAAAAGGAACAATATTATAATAACTATTAAATTCACCTGTAACAGCACTACTAGGTTTCTTCAAATTGTATTATATACAACAGAAATACTACATCGTACCTGAATCTAGTCAAGCAATGAATTCGTAGGAAAAAAATGTTTAGCTTGGGTGGATTCTGTACATGCAGGGGAAATGTTTCCAAATTGAGTTTTTGGAGATATGGCTACACAGCTTAAACTGAGGGCTAAAAGTAAGTTAAACCAAAGGGAAATTAGGTTCATAACAAACTTGCAGATAAGATGAGATGCATTTCAGGTTCATACATACTGTGCCAACCAACTACCAGATCGAGAAGGCTGAGATCTGATTGAATTTATAAGGCCAGAGCAGCGTCACCTTCTGTTGCATGTCTCTGTCCTTGCCATGCAAGGCAGACATGGCTACATGCTGCTGCCGCTGCACATACAGTGTCATTGTCACTGGACCAGCATGGACAAAGCGTGGTCGACGCCATCAATCGCCACCATTTTTATGCAAACAGCTAGTAATCACTAATCAGGATGGATGGATGGATGAATGAAGAATGAAACTTCACGAGAACTGAGATCATCAAAAGCCATCTGCAAGACACTGAGAAGTCTCTGTACCTGAAGATACAACATATGTACCGGTATGTAGTAGCAAAGGCCGCCTTTTTTCAGAACAAGAGGGAAATCCCCCAATTTTCTGTATGCTACATTGGCTACAAACATATATAGTCACTTAGTCATGCAAATATTAACTATACATAGTTCACGGGGAAATCTAAAGCAGCGAAAGAAGTAAAACTTTCTCCCAAAAAATTACCGTGTCCAGACGACATGACGCGTTTGATCCTTCACTTGGTGTATCCTCTTCGTAAATCTTTTTAGTTTCTACGGTTGAGCCATGCCATGAACAAGCCCCGCAAATTATCTGACGAACGCAGATCCAAGAATTTGAGGAAATCTCTCCCTACCTGCTTCCAACACTGCCCAATCTTTATCTGCTCCTGCATTGGAAGCCCCCGGATCTTGTTCTTCTTACCTTGCCGTGTGGTTCTGCGAGCTCGTGGAGGCGTCGCCATGCTTGTCTTCTCCACACTTAAGTGTGCACTGCCATGTCTGGATTTCCAGTACATCTGGTATGTCGTTGCCTCAGCATTGTGGTAAAGGTAGTCGATTGCATTGGGTAGCAACATCTCGTCCAGTCGGTGAGGATGAACATTTACATGCCCGTTTTCTGCTGCTTCTTTCCATCAATTGCTTCTACTGCATAGCTCTCGGCTGTGTTAGCAGGCTCCAGGTCTTCAACAGAGTCATGTGGGATGAAGAGAATCCAAAGCTTCAAAAGAGGGAATTTCTCCAGTGAAGATGTGCCATATCCGATGATTGATGATCCTTGCAAGTTGTTGTATTCAGATAGTGAGATGTGACACTGCAAAAATACTTGAATGACTGGTTCTGGAAATATGCTTGACAGACTACTAGTTTTTGTGTTGCTGCTGCTGCTACAGGCAGGAAATTATCCTTTGCAGCACAACGGATCTGGCCGGAACCATTGAGTCAAAGTGGTCTGAACATTGTCCCAGTGTTCCATGCTTCCATATTCATCGTATGGTGGCAACCATGAGAAATCTTGCGTAGGGAGCCGAGTGAGTTCCCTGATAACAATTTCGGCTGTGGACTTGAAGTGAGGTGTGACCAACTGTAAGCACTTGACTGTAATTCCCATGACGTCTGTACTTTCTGAAAGACGCCGTATGAATCCTAACCGAAAACTGTTCTTGGGCACCTTGCAATCTTCATAGACAAAGAACAGCATGGCCTCTAGTCCACGCTCCTCAAAACTCATAGGGCGTATACTGAAGAAATGGTATTGACTTCTGTTAGAATTAATTACCTTCTTTGACTGTCTCCTAGACTTATGCGCCAACTCCAGGCTGGCTGGCCCTTTGGGCTCTCTCTGTACCCCTATATATATGTGTAAACCCTCTGTAATCTACTATTAAGCATTCTAAGCCTGTTGGCTTCGGTTCTATCATGGTATCAGAAGACTAATCAATCCTCTGCCTGCCTTCCCACCTATTTCTCGGTCGCCGCGGTCCCCTCGAGCCGCGCCCACCTCTTCGGCCGGCGCGTGCGTGGCCCTCGCCCGCCGCGCCCGTCTCCTCCGCTGCCTCCTCGCCATGGCCGGCGACACCGGCTCCGGCGTCTCCTCCGCCGCCACGACGCGCTTCGTGACGAAGCCCTCGCCGTCGCCGAGAAGCCGGAAGCCGGCGGCCTCTTTGCGCTCGTCCAATTCCGAGCGCAGCCAGCAACTCCTGGATGAGGCGGCGCTCCTCAAGTCCGCCGCTGCTGCTCAGGAGCGCGTCCGCGCCGCCGCCGCCTCCCTCGAGACCGAGCGGGCGCAGGCCGCTACCCTTGAACAGCAGGCCACCGCTCTCCGTAATCGGATTCGAGCCGAGGCCCTCCGCACTGAAGATTCCTCCGACGACGAAGACGACCGCCGCTCCGTGACCTCCGAAGCCGCGGCTATCGCCTACCTGCACAGCCAGGCTGCGGCCCTGCAGAACATCAAGAATTCGATCCCCATCACTCTTGACCTGCAGGCGTCCAACTACTCCAAGTGGCGTGGCTACATCCTCCTCATCCTCGGTCGATTTGCTCTCGGGGACCATGTTCTCACCGACGACGCTCGCCTCCACGATGCCGCTGGGCTCGTATGGATTATGTCGTCGTCTCGTGATCTTCAACACCATCTCCCGACCTCCACGACGTCATCAATGAACGCGACGGCGTCACCGCTCGTCTTGCGTGGCTTGGCTGGAGCGGCGGTTCTTCAACAACCGCGAATCCCGCGCCATGCTCCTTGACGCTGAATTCCGCCAACTCGCAGGGCACTCTCTCCGTCGACGAATACGTCGGAAAATGAAGAACATGGCCGATGCTGGCGATCTTGGCGAGCCCGTCCGGGATAGCACTCGGTGCTCAACGTTCGTGTGGTCTCAATGAACGATTTCGGTTCATGGCCCACTCATCACCAGGGCGGCCCTTCCCTCCTTCAACGACGTCCGCGCGATCTGCGCTGGCCGAGCTCAACATGGCGCCTCCTCCGTCGCCTCTGCGGCCCTCGTCGCCTCGGCGCCACGGCGCCTTCCTTCTCCGGCTCCGTCGCCCTCCTCCCGCGGCCTCAACAACCCAACGGCGGGCGGTCGGGAGCAACGACAACGGCCAACCGCCGTCACCGCGGCGGCCGTGGTCACGGTGGTCCTCGAGCAACTCCGGTGGCCAGACTCCGGCCGGCGGTGGCCGTCCATCTTCAACCCGTGGACCGGGTCAATCCACATGTGGCCCGGGCTCGCTCCCGGAGGACAGGCGTGGTCCACCGCCCGCGTCGCCGCCCCGCACCACAGCGGCCACGATGGCGGCGCGCCACTGAGCTACTTCCGGCCCGGGACACCTCCACCAGCACCTCGGCGGCGTCCTCCTCCTGGTCGCCCTCGGCATGGACCTCCGAGTCCCTCGCCAACGCCTTCGGCACCGTCGCCCGACCCCGCCGCAAGCTCCTCCGAGTGGGTCATCGACTCGGTGCGTCGTCTCACATTGCCTCAAACCCGGTATGGTCACCGTTTCACCATCCTCCTCATTTCCCTCCTCCATTGTGGTCGGCAATGGTGCTACACTCCCGGTGGTCGGCACTGGTTTCTCCACCCTTCCCGGCCCCTTTCAACTCAACAACGTCCTCATTGCTCCTGACATTATTAGAAACCTTCTCTCTGTCCGCAAGTTCACTCACGACAACTCTGTCTCGGTTGAATTTGACCCTTTTGGTGTTTCGTGAAGGATCTTCATTCCAAGAGCATCCTCCTTCGATGTAACCTCGGGCCCCTCTACACCCTGCAGTGCCATCATCGTCCTGCGGCCCTGCGTTCTTGTGGCTACTCCTTCACCGACCACCGGCATCGTCGCCTCGGACACCCCGGCAAGGCTGCTCTTCAGAGCCTTGCTCAATCCTCTTCAATCGTCTGCAGCACCCCTGATGATGAATCCCTCTGCCATGCGTGCCAACTTGGGCGCCATGTTCGCCTACCATTTACTAGTTCCCTGTCTAGAGCTGCTAAGAATTTTGATTTAGTGCATTGTGATTTGTGGACATCACCTGTCACCAGTGTATCCGGACTCAAATATTACCTAGTCATTCTTGATGATTGCTCTCATTTCCTCTGGACCTTTCCTCTCCGCCTCAAGTCCGACGCGTTTTCCACAATTTCCAACTTCTTCTCTCATGTGTACACCCAGTTCGGCTGCACTATCAAAGCCGTTCAGTGCGACAATGGTCGTGAGTTTGACAACGCTGCGTCTCGTGCCTTTTTCCTCGCCAAAGGTGTTAATCTCCGCATGTCATGCCCTTACACCTCACAGCAAAACGGGAAAGCCGAACGCATGCTTCGCACCACGAACAATGTCATTCGCACTCTCCTCTTCCAGGCTTCCATGCCTCCCGCTTACTGGGCCGACGCACTTGCCACTGCCACCCTCCTCCTTAACCGGTTCCCCACTAAAACCCTCCACATGAGCACCCCCTACTTTGCCCTCCATGGCACCCTTCCCTCCTATCATGACCTACGTGCGTTCGGGTGTGCTTGCTATCCTAACCTTACCGCCACTGCCGCTCACAAACTCGCTCCGCGTTCCACACTCTGCGTGTTCATCGGCTACTCGCCTGACCACAAGGGGTATCGGTGCCTCGACCTCGCCACCAACCGGGTCATCATCTCTCATCACGTCATCTTCGACGAGTCCACCTTCCCTTCTCCCTTCGTCGTCCCTCCCCTCCTTCCCGGAGCTCGATTTTCTAACTAACGATGACCCCTTCCATTCGCCTCTCCTGCAGTCCTCGGTGCCCCGTTCGCCACCACGGGCTTTCGCACTCCCGCCGCGGTCGATCCGGTGCCCGGCCCGGCACCCACGACTCCCTGCTCGACGTCCGCGGCACCCTCGGCTCTGTTCCCAGCACCCGCGGCGTCCCCGACGCCCGCGCCCTCGGTCCCGGCGCCCCCCGCGCCCCCGGTACCCGCGGCTCCCTCCTTCAACAAGCCGCCCATCGTCCACGTCTACGTCCGGCGCCCTCCCACCACTGGCTCTTCCACAGAGCCCGTCGCGGGGGCTCCCCCTCGACGCTCCAGCATCGTGCCTTCTCCGCCGCGGTTCGTGAAGCACGACCCCCCTGTTCCCCCGACGGCAGTCCCTATTCCACCGGTCGCCAACTCCCATGGCATGGCGACCCGTGGGAAGTTGGGATTTCGGCGCCTCGTCTCGCTCTCCACACGAGGCTCGTCACTGTTCGCGTTCTGCGCGACACTCTCACCAACCCTCATGGCGCCGGCTATGGAAGAGGAACACGCTGCCCTCCTGGACAATCATACGGGACCTTGTTCCCCGTCCAAGCCAAGGCAAATGTGGTCACTGGCAAATGGATTTTCAAACATAAGTTTCATGCGACGGATCGCTCGAACGGTACAAGGCCCGTTGGGTTCTACGTGGTTTCACCCAACGCCCGGCGTCGATTACGACGAAACATTCAGCCCCGTCGTCAAACCTGCCACCGTCAGAACCGTTCTCACCTTGGCTCACACTTGGGATTGGCCGATCCATCAGCTTGACGTGAAGAACGCGTTCCTCCATGGGACATTATCAGAAACCGTTTATTGCTCTCAACCCACCGGGTTTGCGACCCTAGTCATCCGGACTATGTTTGCAAGCTCAACAAGTCACTTTACGGGCTGAAGCAAGCACCTCGCGCCGGTACGGTCGGTCTTTGCGCCTACTTGCTCACCTTGGGATTCCGTGAAGCCAAGTCGACACATCCCTTTTCATATACCGACATGGCTCCGACACTTGTCTACCTCCTCCTTTACGTGGATGACATTGTCCTCACTGCTTCTTCACAGCAACTTCTCCATCGTGTAATTGCTGCTCTGAAACGGGAATTTGCCATGAAAGACCTTGGCCCGCTGCATCACTTCCTCGGAATAGCAGTTCAGCGACACAGTGGCACCCTTACCCTCTCACAGCGGCAATACACCCTGGAAATCCTTAATCGGCATGGCATGAGCGGTGTAATCCTGCTCCACTCCCGTGGACACTGTGCCAAGGTTTCGCGGACGCCGACCTCCCGTGGCCGATCCTGAGCCTGCACCGGAGCCTCGCGGGCGCCCTTCAATACTTGACCTTCACGCGCCCCGACATCGCCTACGCTGTCCAGCAGATTTGCCTTCATATGCATAACCCCCGAGAAGCTCACCTCACTGCTGCCAAGAGGATTCTTCGCTACCTTCAGGGCACTCTCAGTTTCGGCTTGGTGATCCCTCGGTCGGCTCCGTCCCAGCTTGTCATCTACACTGATGCCGATTGGGCTGGATGCCCTGATACTCGGCGTTCCACCTCCGGCTATGCGGTATTTCTCGGCGGCAGTCTCATCTCATGGTCATCCAAACGGCAACCCACGGTCTCTCGGTCCAGTCTGAAGCCGAATACCGTGCGGTTGCCAACGGCGTCGCTGAAGCTTCCTGGCTGCATCAACTCCTACAGGAACTCCATCACCCTCTAAAGACCGCGTCCCTCGTGTACTGCGACAACGTGAGCGCCGTCTACCTCTCCACCAACCCTGTCCAACATCAGCGCACCAAGCACGTGGAAATCGATCTCCACTTCGTTCGTGAACGGGTCGCCATTGGAGCTGTTCGTGTTCTCCATGTTCCAACCACGTCGCAATACGCTGATGTCTTCACCAAAGGGCTTCCTTCCTCCGTCTTCACCGAATTTCGCTCCAGTCTGAACGTCCGTTCCACCGGCGCTTCGACTGCGCGGGGGGGGGGTGTTAGAATTAATTACCTTCTTTGACTGTCTCCTAGACTTATGCGCCAACTCCAGGCTGGCTGGCCCTTTGGGCTCTCTCTGTACCCCTATATATATGTGTAAACCCTCTGTAATCTACTATTAAGCATTCTAAGCCTGTTGGCTTCGGTTCTATCAACTTCCATCATGCAATATTTGATATCTTAGAGATTTGCCTGCGAAAAGATGCGCAATAAGAGGGTCGAAGAACAAATATTGCCGTGGTCTCCCACTTAGCTGCACAAACCTCAGAAAACTGTCAGCACTATCCGCAATCCTCTCAAATCTTCGAACAACACCACTGCTTGAGTAGTCATCATTATTGTGGCCGACGAATGAGAAGATGAAAGATTTGGTTGCATGAGCAACACGGCTAGGAAATGAGGATTGCTTGACCTGCACTTCGATTTCTTTGTCTTCTAGAGCGCGTTGTTTGCATCTGCGCAAAGTATCATTACATGCTTGAGACGCACGCTTCAGTTTCTTTTGCCAACGTAGCAACGGCGTATCGGTGATCTGCCACTTGTTGGAAGTCTTAATTGCAGCCTCCATCTTAATTTGCGCCATTTCCAGCCTCTCTATGTTGTCTCCTTTATTTGAGTTATCCTCGTACTTGCTGATAACACCAGAAAAGATTCCTCTAATAGCCTCCCCAACAATGGCAGACCTGATCGTCTCATCCATTCTGAGTTCCAATCTGTAAAACTGTTCCTGCTACTAGAAGAGAAAGAACGGTAGCATTAATTAGAATACAATTGCTGAGCTATGAATAGATGAAAAAAACAGTGTATGATGCTATTGCAATAGCATAAAAGATCTCTCATTCCAACCTTGCGGATTGATCTAGCTGGTACTTGAATCCACAATAAGAGAGCAAGCTGGTATTCTAGTAGTACTAGCTAGCAGTTGTCGTTGTAACCAATGTGTGGGATGGTTTCCAGAGGCCGGCCTTACATGGCTGTTGCCTCAACAACTATCAACAACTATGTTGTTTGTTGTCCCTACTGTAACCTTCCTCTCCATTTCTTAATAAACTTTGGCCGGCATTCCATCGTGGCCCATCGGAACAAAAAAAAAGAGAGCGGATATCTGAATTTGCTTGCAAAAATGCTGTACTAGAACATGCAGTATAAGGGAGCCGAGTAAACCTATAAATAGGCAAACATAAGTTTTAAGAAGGAGAAGCATCAACAAATTGGAAAAAAGGATCTCAAATCAAACATGAACATGAAGTAACATGAAGTTGCAGATGGTAGACAGAATATATAAAATAAGACCAAAGATAACGCTATATACTCCACTATGTGTAAGAATGATTCGTTTTACAAACAGCTATTGGCAGATTACGTAAGAGCTTTTATACCTACCGATCATTTTGTATGCACAGCACTTAACAGAAAATTAGTTGATGTCTTGCACTCCACATTGGGTGTAAGGACTTAGAAAAGGAACCATGTCTAGAGTTGTACATGTTGTTTTGAGAAAAATGTGCTTCATGGACTTGACTAAGTCGCACTCGAAGCCTTCCTTTTGATGTCATCTGGAACTGAAGACTGAAAAAAACAGATTTAAAACCACGTTAACGACAAAAGAACAAGTAGTCTTTGCAATTTTCTCCTATGTTGAAATTAAAATTGGAATGGAATTGAAAGTTCTTCCTCTTCACTAGAAGGAGAGATCATCAAGGTACCGTTTGGAAATTCACAATACTGCAGGGAACTGAAGAGTGCAGCCCCTATTTGGAATTCCAAAACTGTTTTGCAGGAATTAACATGCGATTGTTTTATTCCTCTCAAAGTGTAGTGCTGGATGGGCTACAGAGCAAAAACAGAGAAGGTATTCAAAAGGAAAATTTAGGAGTAAATCTTTGCAGTTACCAGCCTAGCTACCAGTGATTTTTTTTAGCAAAACTACCAGTAAATTTTGCAGGCTATGAAGTAAACAATTTACAAGTAAAAGAAGAAAGAATATTCAGGGGGTGTTTCTAGTAGTGCTAGCTAGCAGTTCTCGTTGTAACCAAGGTGTGGGCTGGTACCTTGAGGCTAGCCTTCCAGGGCTGTTGCCTCAACAACTATGTTTTTGTCCAGCATTCCATTGCTGGCCCAGTGAAAAGCAAATGGAGAGAGCAAGCTGTGAAGCGGATATCTGAATTTGCTTGCAGAAAAGCTGTACTAGAATATGCAGTATAAGGGAGGAGTAAACCTATATATAAATAAATAGAAGCTTAAGGAGGAGAGGCATAAACAAATTGGAAAAAAAAGTGATCTCAATCCATCCAGTTCTAGTAAGTACTATTAATAAGTAACATGAAGTAACATGAGAGTGAGTCAAACCAGACCTCATAAGTTGCATAGGTAGACTAATTACATAAAATAAGACCAAATATAATGCTATATACCCTGCAGCCTGTAAGAACAATTCGTTTTACAGAAAACTATTGGCAATGAATTACATACGAGTTTTTTAGCTACCAGCTATTTTCATATGTATGCAGCACAGAAACAACAGACTGTATCATACTAAGGTGCAAAATTGCTGGAATGCTGTGGTGCAAATTGGGAGTTCTTGACAAAGCCAACAAAGCAAAGAACCTCCTGGTATTTCTAGAGGCAAAAAAACAACAGGATTGACGACCAATGTTGGCTGAGCTGTTTCATGGCATGTGCACATGCTCTTTGCCTCTTTGGAAAGAAAAGAACAATCGGATTTTCCAGAGCAAAACAACTCTATTACCTTGGCTACTTCGGCAGATAAAAGAATCACTGAGCCTTTGGAGCCCTCGTCCAAAACTTCTTTTTAGATAACAGATCATATATTGATCCGGCTTTTGAAATAAAGCCCAACAAAGTGATACAAGGTTCTTACAGGAAAGCCATCGTCCAAAACTTCGCCAACGAACTCTTATCAACCAGTGGTCTTCAACTTTTCTTTAGCACAGCCTTCTAACCTTTTTTATGTATTTTTTTCTTTTCTTCCTTAGTCCACTTTGTTTTACTCCTCGCCCGTTATTCTTTGGGCCCCTTTGGGCTTTGTTACTCTTTTTGACCCATCATTAATACAATGGTTATAAGGTAGAGAACCATCTACCTTCTTATGTAAAAAAAGGGTAAGCAGAGCACTTAACAGAAAGTTAGTGGATGTGTTGCACTCAACATTGGGTGTAAGGACCTGGGAAAGACAAGTTGTTGTGAAAAAAATGTGCTACATGGACTTGACTAAGTCGCTTTGGCAGACTTCCTTTGGTCCTGAAAAAAATAGATTTAGAACCATGTTGATGACAAACGAACAAGTGCTCTACGCAATTTTCTCCTATGTTGTAATAAAAATGGTATCAATGGATAATTGTAAGCTCTTCCTCTTAACTAGGAGACAATATCAAAGTGGGGACTCAAGACTGAAAGAACTGTTGGGAAATTCACAGACATTGCAGGGTATTGAAGAGTGCAGTCCATATTTGGAATTCCAAAACAGTTGTGCAGAAACTAACATGTGATTGTTTTATTCCTGTCAAAGTGAACTGCTGGGTGGGCTATGGACCAAGAAGAGAGAAGGTAATCAAAAGGGAAATTCAGGAGTAACTGTTTGCAGTTTCCATCTTAGCTACCAGTAAATTTTGCAGAGGATATTACAAGCAAAAGGAGGAGGAATATTCAGCGAAGGATTTCTCTTAGCCTCAGAAGCAGGACCCATGGCGCCACACAGGCCATTGTCGGCATCGCCGTCGATCTGCTCCTTTGTTGTCTCCAGCTTGCTGTCGCCACCAGGAATGAGAATGGAAGTGACCCACATCCTCCACCTGCGCCGCACACCTGGTAATTACCATGCCCATAGTGCCAAAAGTTAAACATTTCGCAGCAATTGTAATAGGAAAAGTTATTAGATATCTGTATGCTACATAGGCTACAAACATATAGTTACATAAATATTAAATACAGATACATGGGCAAAGGTCGCTTTTTTTCAACCCTAACTACATTCCTCGATCACAATGAAACTGATCGAATACTGGGACACATGTATTTCACAATAATGTTGTTGGAAAAGCTATCAGATTTTTGTATGCTACATAGGCTACAAACTTGCATAATCACACAATTATTATATACAGATAGTTCAGTGGAGAAGTAAATAAACCAAGTAACTTTATTTTCGACAACTGAGCCATGCCATGAATGAGCCCTGCAAATTATCTGACGAACGCATGGCCAAGAGTTTGAGGAAACTCTTGATACCTGCTTCCACTGCCCATTGTTTATCTGCTCCTGCATTTGAAGAGCCTGGATTGTGTTCCTCCTAACTTGCCGCCGTGTGGTTCTGCATGCTTGTGGTGGTATCGCCATGCTTGTCTTCTCCACACATAGGTGAGACTTCCATGTTTGGATTTCCAGGACATCTGGTACGTGCTTGCCTCAGCATTGTGGTACAGATAGATCGCCCTGGGCAACAGCATCTCATCCAATTGGTGAGGAAGAACATTTACATGCCAGTTCTGTTGCTTCTCTCCATCAATCGCTTCTACTGCATAGCTCTCAGCTGTGTTAGCAGGCTCGAGGTCTTTGACAGAGTCATGGGCATGAAGAGAATCCCAAGCTTTAAAGGAGGGAATTTCTCCAACGAAGATGTGCCGTATCTGGTGATTGATGATCCCTGAAAGTTGTTGCATTCAGATAGTGAGATATGACACTGCAAAAATACTTCAGGGACTGGTTCTGGAAATATGCTTGACAGACTACTAGTTTTTGTGTTGCTGCTGCTACAAGCAGGAACGTATCCATTGGAGCAGAATAATGGATCATGCCGGAACCATTGAGTCAAAGTGTTCTGAACATTGTCCCAGTGCTCCATGCTTCCATATGCATCATATGGTGGCAACTGTGAGAAATCTTGCGTAGGGATCTGAGTGAGTTCCCTAATAGCAACCTCGGCTGTGGACTTGAAATGAGGTGTGACCAACTGTAAACACTTGACAGTAATCCCCATGATGTCTGTACTTTCTGCAAGGCGCATCATGAATCCTAACTGAAAACTGTTCTTGGGCACCTTGCAATCTTCATAGATAAAGGTCATCATGGCCTCTACTTCACGCTCCTCAAAACTCATAGGACGTATAGCAAAGTAATGGTATTGACTTCCATTATGCAATATTTGATATGTTACAGATTTGCCTGCAAAATGTTGGGCAATAAGAGGGTCGAAGAACAGATATTGCAGTGGTCGTCCACCTAGCTGCACAAACTGCAGAAAATTGTTAGCACTATCTGCAATCCTCTCAAATCTTTGAACAACAGCGCTGCTTGAGTAATCATCATTATTGTGGCCGATGAATGAGAAGAAGAATGATTTGGTTGCATGAGCAACACGTCTTGGAAATGAGGATTGCTTGATCTGCTCTTTGATTTCTTTATCTTCTTTGATATCTATGCAACATATCATCACATTCTTGAGACACGTTGCAGCTTCTTTTCCCAACGTTGCAACGACGTATCGGTGATCTGCCACTAGTTGGAAGTCTCAATTGCAGCCTCCATCTTAATGTGTGCCATCTCCATCCTCTCTATATTGTCGCCACGTGCATTATCCTCATACTTGCCAATAATACCAGAAAATATTCTGCTAACAGCCTCCCCAACAATGGCAGAGCTGACCGTCTCCGCCATTTTGAGTAACCAATCTGTAAAACTGTGACCTGTTCCTAAGGAGAGAAAAAAAATGGTAGCATTAGATTGCAATTGAGAGCTATGAATAGATGAAAAAAAATCAACATATGCTATTACTGCAATAGGATAGAATAACTCCCATTCTGACCTTATGGATTGATACAGTTTGTACTTGAATCCACAATAAGAGAGCAAGTGGTCAAGTGGATATCTGAATTTGCTTGCAGAAAAGCTGTACCAGAACATGCAGTATAAGGGAGGAGTAAACTTATATATATAGAAAGAAACAGTAGCATAAGGAGGAGAAGCATTAAAGAATTGGAAAAGAAGGCGATCTAGATCCTTCCTGTGGTCTCGTAAATGATATGGGTTAGCAACATGAAGTAACATGAGACTGAGCCAAACCCAATAAATCTATATACTCTGCTACCTGTAAGAATGATTCGTTTCACAAACAGCCATTGTCAACCGATTACATAAGGGCTTTTGTAGCTACCAACCATTCTCATTTGATGCAGAGAACTTAACAAAATAAATTATTGGAGCAAAAAGAATTAGAGGATGTCTTGCACTCAAGATTTGATCTAAGCATCTGGAAAAGAAAGGAACCATTCTAGAGTTTCATAAGTTTCTAGGAAATAATGTGCTACATGGACTTGACAAAGTCGCACACAGAAGACTCCTTTTTTTATGTCATTTGGAACTAAAATGTTGAAGTAACCTACTGATAGGCATCAATCAAAGACTCTACTTATTTCATTTGGAAGTCAATACTGAAATGTTGGAGCAGCCTGCCGATACCCATCACTCAAAAACTCCTCTTGATTTCATTTGGAAGTCAAGACTGAAGCAGCCTACTGATACCCATCACTCAAAGACTCCTCTTGATTTCATTTGGAGGTCAAGCCTGAAATGTTGAAGAAGCCTAATGATAGACATCACTCAAAGACTCCTTTTGATTTCATTGCCAAGTCATGTCTGAGATGTTGAAGCAGCCTAGCCATGTTGATTTCTAAGCATGGGCAGCATGCCTATGTGGACATGCTGAAATCAAACTGGAAAAAACTAGAAGGAGACATCATCAGAGTGGGAATGAGGCACTGTTTTGGAATTTCACAACACTGGGAGCTGAAGAGTACGGTCCCGGTTTGGAATTCCAAACAATCTTGCAGAAATTAACATGTGGAATTTCATGGAAATGCCCTCCGTCCTCCCAAAGTGCTGTGTGGGCTACGGGTGCCCAAGATCAAGAACGGTGAAGGAAATCAAAAGAAAAAATTCTAGAGTACTCCAGTAAATATTTCGCAGCTATCAGCTTAGCAACCAGTAAAATTCGCAGGCAGTGAAGTAAAAAATGTACAAGTAAAGGAAGGAGGAATATTTAGCGCAGGATTACTGTTTGCCTTAGGTGTGCGAATCGTGGAGCTGCGGAGGCCATCGCCGGTGTCGCCGTTGAGCCGCTCCTTCGCCGCCGCTGCCGCCGCTGGTATTGGGAGTGGGAGTGACCTGCGTACACGGCAGCTGGGAGTTCCCATGCGGCCCATGGGCTCTCAAGTATAGATGCAACGGCCCCCCTCATGAATTAGATGGCCTTAATCGTCTCGGCCCAAATCTATTATATATTAATAAGAAAGCCTTAAAAAAACACTCATAGAGACTTGAAATTCTCAAGTTAATCGGATAAAAAAGAAAAATATTTATGCTGTTATATTAGGGTGGGTCTAAACTATAACGGTGGATAACTTTTATAATTATAAAATAGATTTTGTATTCAACTAGAAAAGAATAATCTAATCCTTCGAATTAAGCTAATGAAAAGAAACTGACCATTGTAGTATCCCCTTGCAACTATAAAAGGACCAAGGCCATGAATAGAGGAGAAAAAATGAAGTTAGAATCTAGCCACAATACAGAAGAAGGGTTCGTCCTCTCCCACTTAAAACATCATCCAAAAACTCATTTTACACGTCATCTCATATAGCAATATCACAGGAGTAGGGTATTGCGCTTCTGAGCGACCCGGACCTGTCTACACCATCATCTTTTGTATCCCTCGTTTATCCGCGCGACGCCAATCGCCCTATTTTCGTGCACCCGCTCCCTAGCCGAATTACAAAGGAAGGGTGCCACTCCTCCCCACTAGAGGAGCATCCTGCTCCGATAGTAGTACTATATGATATCTAATTGTGTACTAGTTTGTTATATTTTGAGACAGATAAAGTTATATGCATGAAGAGGATGGGAAATAAGAAGATTTAGAAGATACGCAAAACGAGATGAGCCATTAGCGCATGATTAATTGAGTATTAATTATTTCAAACTTGAAAAATGGATTAATATGATTTTTAAGCAACTTTTTTTAAAAAAAAATCACCATTCAGTAGTTTGAAAAGCGTGCATGTGAAAAATGAGGGGGTTTTCTTCCCTTTCTCTAGTTGTCAAATACTCGTGAGACGGAAAAATATGTATTGAAAATATAGAAACTAGAAACTACATTAGGATGTAAAAATGGATGTCCGAGATTTGTACACATAACCATGAGTAAAATTTTTACTCTCAGTAAATCTTAAGAGTAAAAGGTTTACTCATAATGACATGAATAAATTTTATGTCCACTTTTACATTATATATTGTTTTTCAGGTTTCCATTACCTATGTAATTTGCAATACATATTTCCCTCCAAAGACTATGAAGATATATATTCAAATTATATGTTAGAATTGGTGTCGGGTGGTAGTGGGGTGGAGTTAGGGTCAGACTTTGTAACCTGACTACCCTTTAAATAGATGAAAACATCACAATATAACCATAGTGACTATAATATAGCATAGACAAGCAAAAAGATGATGACAGTGAGGCCATTGACTCGTAGCTGCTAGGTACTATATTAATTAGGGAGAAACGTCCATAATCAGAGCCTCGAATATGTAGGGTGTTCATGTGTCGTCATCCGATATATTTTAGATGATCAATGACTAAAGTGACTAAAAGATTAGCATTCAGCTATATCGACTAATTTTTATAATATTATAGTCAACCTACGTAGCAGCGAGAGAACCGCACACACTGCTCTATGGTAGTGCATCGATCTGTAGTACATAGTAATACTAGCTAGCTGGCACAATTTCATACTTTATTCGTCCCATCCCAGAGTAAACAAATTTAGTACGAGATATGACATTTTCATACTAAGAATTTAGATAAAGACTTGTCCAGATTTATAATATTAGAATATATGATATTTAATATTAAGTTTATTTATTTATTTTAGGACAAAAGTATGCACTTACATAGATAGCTTCCTAGTTGCTACCTGTTATAGGCAACTATAGCTAGCTAAGCTAGCCATGAGACGCCGGCATGGTGTGCTCCTCCTAGCTGCAGGTCGTCGTGCTGGCCGCCGCCGGCACTCTACTGTCAGCACCTTCCACCGGCCAGGCACGGACCTTTTGCCCCATTGGTCGTCGGCCTCCTCGTCGGATCCGCGAGGAGGGTCGGATCGAGCAACGCCTCCATAGTCGTCTCGGCACCCCCGACCAATGTGGCTTCTTCGAGGGAGGGGAGAACAAGCCCCACTACCATCATCGTGCTTGTAGCCATCCAGCTTGTTGACAGGCCACTTGGGTGGCGGCGAGGCCGGGAAGTTTAACATACCTAAATTTTAATTTAGGAAAATTCACCCTTCTAAAATTAGTAAGAATTTTTTCCAAATTTTTTTAAGTTACAAACTTGGGCAAGAAACTTAGCTAGCTAAGAATAAACTCAAAATGGGATAAGTTAAAACCTTTTCAATTTCTAAAATAAAAGTCCATGAGATACGTAACATATCTGGTTGCCGTCTTCGAGTGATTTGACAGGCATATCTTAGGTTGAAGTTGACTAACAAGCTATTCCATTGAATATCCCTTTGCCTACTACTTGACGATTTGGGTTTTATATTGTGTTTGGTATTTCGTATTCTAGGTCAGCGATGAGGTTGAATGGTTACCTTTTTATTTGGATTTATTAAGACCCCATTCAACTAAATATTTTACGTTGTCATACCTAATAGCCTACATAATTTGTAGCCTAGATGTCTCGGAGAGGGAGGGGAGGAATGTGGTTAAGGCTGTTAGAATAGGTATCGAATATAGTAGTTCTATTTGGTTACAATTAGACTTTGAAGTTGTAATAAGTGATAGGGGTAGAGTTAGAGTTAGACTTTGTAACCAGGTAACCCTTTAGATAGATATGAGACGCCGCAAGTAACCATGATGACTATAATACAACGTAGACATGTAGGGAGACGATGGCGGTGAGACCATAGACTCGTAACGGCTATGTGCTATATTGATTTGGGAGAAACATCTATAATCAGAGCCTCGATGATTAGGTTTTAGCTAAACCTTATTAATAGATATCGTGTGTTTTTATGTTGTCATCTGGCTGTCTTAGATGTTCGATGACTGAAACAAATGAGAAAGTTAGTCGTCGTTTTGTTATATTGACTAACTTTTATAATGTGATCGGCTTGACACGTCCTGATCGCTCCTAGGATGGAAGCGACATGGACGAAAAAACCTTTTGTAGAAATGTTATCATTATACGATAGGATTAGCATTTTGTCATAAAGGTAATTTAAATTAAAAGCAACCTAAAATAAATTATAATATGAAACGGAGAAAGCGCAGTACTAGTTTGGCAGTTAACAAGAGCAGAAACACGCATAGAAGTATAGCACAACTGTATTGTGAACATGCATGTTAATTAATTAAGGGTACGGTGTGGTATGACTTCGAAGCAACCGGCCAATCTCTAGCTTAACTAGTAGATTAGTATTACCGATGATTAGCCGCGCACCTCGGGAAGTGGTGTTCGTCGTCGCAAAAACCGACAGTACAGCTGGATCGAGCTGGTACACACGCGTCTTGACTGAATATCGAATATAATTGCCATGCAGGATCTATATATAGGCCCTGTTTACTTTCAGTAAAGTTTTGTAAAGTTTTTGGATTTTGAACACTTTTGGGGATTTTGGAAGTAAACGGGTAGGTGTAAGTTGGCTTGTAAAGTTTTTGGATTTGGGAGGTTTGGGAGCCAAAAGTGTAAAATTTTCTTGGGAGAAGTACTACCCACAACTACCCCCTGTGCCAACGTACTCCTTCCCCCTCGGCCGCCGCCCCCTCGGTGCCCTTGTCGCCCGATCCCGCGCCGCAGCCGAGGCCGCCGCCGCTCGCCACGAGGCCGCGCCGGCCGCATCCGGCCCGCCGCATTCGCCGGATCGGCGAGGTGGGACGAGGCCGCCGTCCGCCGTCCACGTCGCGGCCGAGCCGCCGCCGCCGCCTGAGGCCACCGTCGCTCGGCTGCGAGGTGGACGAGGCCGTTGACGCATCCAGCCGTCGCATCTGCCGGATCGACGAGGTGGGCGAGGCCGTCGTCCGCCGTCCGCGCCGCAGGCCAGGCCGCCGCGCCGCCTTGGGTGGGCGAGGCCGTGCCCGCCGTCAGCGCCGCGCCCGAGGCCGCCGCCGCCCGGCCCGAGGTGGAGCCGAGGCCGCCGCATCCGCCGCCGCATCCGGTGCCCGCCGAGATCGGCGTGGACGGAGAGGAAGAGAGGAAGAAAGGAATGAGGCATGGGGGAGAGGGGAGAGAGGGGGTAAATTTGTATTTTTAGAGCATCCCAAAATTTTTACATAGATGGAGGTAAACACCCCTCTTGGGTGTAAACTTTACACCAAAATTTTTGGGTGTAAACTTTACACCCAAAATCTTGAAGTAAACGGGGCCATAGATCGACAGAGTACGTAGGGGTGCCCATTAATCGGGTTTGGATGCGGGTACGAAGGAAACTCACTGACAGCTAAACCTATTAACTCAAAACAAAATCCAATTACGAAAAACCCATAGGCACAAATATAAACTTCAATCCAAACTCATAGATATCTATCAGGGTTTCGAGTATCCACGGGTATCTTAGCCTAAATTCCTAAAAACAACATTCTCAGCGCATAACCAAAAATATAGGAGATTTAATTAAGTTACTAATGAGTTTATTACATGGTTTGTTGAAACCCAATTTAAACAAGAATCTAGTAAACAACATCTTCTCATTTTATCAAGACTCAACTTAGATATTACCTTAACCCCCGTTGATTGCCACTGTTCAGATTATTTGAACTCATGTATATAATTGGTCGTTAAGTTTGAACTTTGTTGCAGAGCTATTTTGAATAAAGGAAATGGTGGCATAATAGAAACCTGACAATACTTAATCATAGATTGAACTTTTTTCATCATAGGGTGACATAAAAGAAATATAACAGAAAGGGTTCGAACGAGTTGGATACGGGTTCGGGTATACCCGTAAGTTTGGGTAAACTCATATGTAAAAAAGATCCGTATCCACATCCATGAACTTCGAGTTCGAGTTTGAGCATACCCATAGATGAATTTTATTATCCATGCCTAGATGAATTTTATGTATGCCCATCGGGTATGAAACTCGTGATGCCCGTATTTACGGGTACGATTGCCACCCTAAGAGTATGAAATCAGGCATATATATAGCAAGCTAGCCAGGTGTCGGCGATCGATCGATATATATACATGCATGGATCGGCTATATATCAGCAGGTCGACACACTGCACACACGCACGTACGTACAGTAGCAGTGCATCGATCTTTGTACGTACTTATACGTAGTATTGAGATACATAGTACGTAGCCATGAGACGCCGGCATGGTGTGCGTCTCCTGCAGCTGCAGGTCGCCGTGCTGGCCGCCGCCTGCGCCTGGGGGCTGGAGGTGGGGTACTACGGTGCAACGTGCCCGGATGCCGAGGCCATCGTGCGGCAGCTCATGGAACGCCGCTTCTCCAACGACAACACCATCGCCCCCGCCATCATCCGCATGCTCTTCCACGACTGCTTCGTCAGGGTGGGTACCTAGCCTTCATTTTCGTCGCCGACTCGATCGATCTGTGGATTCATTTTGGCTGCACTCTGCAGGGCTGCGACGCGTCTCTGCTCATCGTCCCCACGCCGACGCGCTCGTCACCGGAGCGGGTGGCCATCCCCAACCAGACCTTGCGCGGCTTCAACATCGTCAACGCCGTCAAGTCCGCCCTCGAGGCCACCTGCCCGGGCGTCGTCTCCTGCGCCGACACGCTGGCGCTCATGGCGCGGGACTCCGTCGTCCTCCTCGGCGGCGCCGCCTACGACGTCGCGCTCGGCCGCCGGGACGGCCTCCAGTCCAACGCCTGGGAGGTCGACCTCCCCGCGCCCTTCTCCTCCCTCGACGACACGCTACGCCACTTCGCCGCCAAGGGCTTCTCCGCCGACGAGACCGTCCTCCTCTTCGGCGCCCACACCGTCGGCGGGACCCACTGCTCCTCCTTCCGCTACCGTCTCGCCAAACCGGACGGCACCATGGACGACAACCTCCGCTGCGACATGGTCGCCGTCTGCGGCCTCCTAGACCAGCCGCCGCCGGCCGATGCCATGACCTTCCTCGACCCCGTCACGCCCTTCGCCGTCGACAACGCCTACTACGCGCAGCTCATGAGCAACAGGAGCCTCCTGCAGGTCGACCAGGAGGCCACCACGCACGCCGCCACGGCGGGCTACGTCGCCTACTACGCGGCCAACCCCGACGCCTTCGTGCAAAGGTTCTCCGAGGTCATGGTCAAGCTCGGAACAGTCGGCGTGCTAGAGGGCGACGCCGGCGAGGTCAGGAGAGTCTGCACCAAGTACAACACTAGCTAGTGGAGTGGAGTATTCTCTTTCTTTTTTGTTTGACGCGATCGATAAGTCAGACAAAAATGATCACCACATTAATTGACAAGTAAAAGGGACTCAATTAATTCTTTTGCTTAATTCTTGGTGTGTGTAGCGGTAGTTGTTGACCAGCTAATTACATTAAACAGAAAAACTAGTCAGGTCAATGATGTACTTTGCGAAATGTTCATTTCTTGGACCGAGGGTTCAATGGTTTATGCATGATTCTTCTTGTCTCCATGTATGCATGTGTAGTGCTAAAAGATGTACTCCTTCCATGTCACATCAAGGAGGGTGCGGTGTACGAGAACAGCGAACTTTCTTATGCGAACCGCGATGCTGGTACCAGTCTCAGAATACAGATGCTAGTACCCATAGTAACAAAATAAATTATTGCAGTACTCATAATAAATTATACTCATAATGCTGGTATCGCTGATAAATCCTCGAGTAATCCTTGAACTATAACCTTTAACCAAAAGCAACAGTAACGGAACATAACGGAGCTATAACATCATTTCAGAGCAACGACATAGGTTTAGGGACGAAACCTTAGTCTTCATCATCTTCAACCTGAACTCATAAGAGGAGAAAAACAACAATCAATAAGGATATGAGTACTTAACAAGCTACAACAATCAATAAAGAAATGAGTACTTTTGTATTTAACAAGCTACTAAAAATGTGTAACATACAAGCTGTAAAGGAAGGCTAGGTTTATTTGGTAAATTATTTATTTTTTAAACACTTTATGGCTCCACCTTCTCGATCGTTACCACCGGCCAAACCCGCGCCGCTCGTCTCGTCGGCGACCAGCGCTCTAGCCGGTGTCGTTCACCCGCACCCCCTGGCTCCCTCAAGTCCACGCCTCCGCAGCTGACAGGCCTTAGTCGCTCCCGAAGTCTGCACTACGAAACTACCCCACACCAATCCCGCGCCCGTCGTCCTCCCGTCCACGTGAGCCTGCGTGGCGCAGGCCGGCCACGGCCACCCTTTCCGCAACGGATCTGGCACCCACGCAATGGCGACGCTCTTTTTGCCCAGGTTGTAAGGGGTTTTGGTGGGCCAATTTCAAACTCCAAAGTGCTTCTTCGGCCGCGAGGCGAAACCAGCTCCATCTTAACTCCACCCGTCCGGCCTAGCAACCGCGCCCGGCTTCAAGTCGCGTTGCCGTGGCCAGCTGTTCTCTATGAGCCTACGCTGCCTGGACATAACAATGAGGAAGGCGTGGATTCGGGCTAGATTTGAGTACGGAATCGTTTCTAGTGGAGGCATGAAGCGCATTCAAGTGACGCAACTCTCTCGCCGCGCCAAGGACGGGCTCAACGGTTGGCTTCAAGTCGACATGACCGCGGGATGCGAAAACAAAGTAACTCCGCCTCAACGACGCACGATTAATGGGAGCAGGCGGCCGGACGATGCTTTAACTGCCTCCGTCGGGGTCACTAGGTTGCACATTACCGAGATCCGGTGTGTTGTTTCCACCATAGAGGTCTTGGCCACCGCGCACGTAGCTGTCACCGTCAGGCCGATTTAAGAGTGCGCCAGACCTCGCCCCATCGTCGCCCACACCAGACTCGACACTTTCCCCCTTTGCACGCTCCCGCAACAGCCGCAGCGCTCCCTCCCACAGATCAGAGAGCAGCCCCAACGCACTCCCTCGGCTGCCCGCCGCCACCACTGCCGCCCCGACAGCCCTCGCGTCCGCCGCAGCGCACCATGTCATAGCTCGGTGACCCGACAATACGCCCCGAGGAAGACTCATGCTTTATTCCCACTTCCTTCGTCGTCGACAGGGAGCTGAGGGAGTGGAGCAAGACTGTGGTGGTTTCATGGGCGGTGCGGGCACCGCCGAACACAGAGCCGCGTGACGTCGAGCAGGCCTTTCTCGACGAGTTTAGGCTGCGGCGCGGCGAGGTCGCGGTGTCACTCCACTTTCCACAAGCCTTCCTCGTTAAATTCCAGCATCACCGGCATTGTGAGGAGGCGATGGCCAAGGGCTTTGTCAAGCGCCGTGGAATCGAGCTGCACTTCATCAAGTGGCATAGTCTCCAGGGCGCGCTTGGGGTCCCGCTGCTCTTCCGGGTGCACCTGTGTCTGGACGGGGTGCCGATGCACGCCTGGGCGTCCGACGTCGCTGAACGGCTCATCGGGCGAACGTGTGATCTCGAGAAGATAGAAACGGACATCGTCCATCTGGTGGAGGCAGGGAACACGTGCACGATTGATTTATGGGCAAGGACGACCAACGCCAGCGCCATCCCCAAAAGAATGTGGTTGGGCTACACGACGCGACCGAACAACTCAGGATTAGCTCCTCTGTTCGTGAACGATGCCGCACCGGAGAGGTGGCAGAGAGGGGTTCGGCATCCCGTGATCATACACCTGGAGGAGGTACATGATTACACAGCCGCGTCGGTCGACCTCGAGGCGCAGGAAGACTTCCAGCCGGCCAAACGCCGCTTGCCGTCTTGGCACCTAGGGGTGCTCGATGGCGAGCAAGTCCTTGGGCGGGCTTTTGAAGATTTCCCCCATCACCCGCCACCCCCCGGTCGGTCCACGACTGACTAGGTGGGAAAAAGGATGACGATAAGCACTGGACCGACCCCGGTTCAGAGGAAGATAGGGATCTCGACGACGGTCACGGTCGCCGCTCGGGCCGCACGGACAGACCATGCAGTGCTGGCGCATGTCACGCACGTGGCAGAGCTACTGAGGACAACACCTGGGAAGAAGAAGGGGAAGATGACCGCGCCAGTGAATGAGAGGTGATGCGTGCCGGTCACAATCGGGGGCGGGGCCGACGGAGAGGAGCTAGCAACGACTGTCCGAGGCGCAATAAGGGATGGTGTCGCTGGGATCGGGATGAGGATGGCGAGGGAAGGGGTCGCGAGCTTGACCAAGGCCATGGTGAATGCCGGTCCAACGACAAGGGCCTATGCCGAGAGCGCACGCGCTCGCGGCGCCGTCGAGACAGAGGGGAAAGCAGCCGTGATGGGGACGGCAGGCGACGTCCTATGGCTGAGGACGCACTGAAGATGCCACTGCTGCGCGATGACGCCGAGCACGCAAAGGTATGTGAGTTTCGATTGTTGAATGCTTTGCAAAGTTCCCCCCTTTTGCCGCAGATGACTCTGCCATTGACGACCACACACCCACCCGAGCAACCAACTGCGTTGGCTCATGCCCATCCTCGACAAGGCGTTCCCCGGGGAGAATGAAACCTGGTCTGAGGACAGGGCCTGGGACCTAGTCCCCACGGAGCGTGTCTTCACACGCATCGTGTCGGCACTCCAGCCCTAGCCATGGTAGGCAGCGCCATTGATCTCGCTGCCACTGAACGCGGGGACGACATGCAAGCAGGTCGAACAAGGCCTTTGTCGCCTAGACTTGGTAGCTGGGGAGGATGCTGGGGATCTGCCAACGGCCCCTATGTCGCCCCTGCCTGACGAGCTGATGACGGGTGCTGATGTCCAACTGATGTCCCTGCTCTATGTGCAAGGCGTTGACCTAGACGACCAGCCGCCGTCATTGCTTGATGAACCGGCGGGGGGCTTCTCGGCGGCGAAAATGACCCCTCTATAGCCCCTCCCTAATGAGGCAGTGGCCGATGGGCAAGGACTGGCGCAACACACTGGGGCAGGGCAGGGCATCTCGAACCTCAGGTCTTGCACGAAGGGGTTGCGGCCCTCTTCGCGAAGCCGCGGTCGTCAATTCTGCCATCGCCGCCTGCGGTTGTGGGACGACAGAAGAAAACACGGCCAATGGAGTTACGACGCAGCTAACGCATAGCGAAGCAACCGGGTGGCCCGGCCATGGAACAATGCCAAAGGGTACTCCTTAAACGACTTGGTCTACTCAAGGAAGTTGATGGTGAATCGATTGACCTGGTACTGGTGTAGTACATCTCAATGTTTGACGGACCCCTGCCGGCCCATGTCATTGTCGCGCTCACCGCCATATTCGGCCTCGACGATGAGGAGCAACATGCCACCGACGCCGCTCTGCTCGACATGGTGGGGGAAGGTGTCGCCGAGGCGGCAGAAGAGGTGGAGGGCCTAGCCGACGACACTTGATGGGATGGCCACAAAGGAGCGACGGGGAGATCTGGAAGATTTGGTTGTCTGGGAGATCTGGAAGAAAAGAAACCGGAGGATCTTTGGCCACAAAGGAGCGACGACGGGATACCTGCTGACTAAGATCAAAGATGAGACTAAGCTCTGGGCTTTAGCAGGAGCTAAACGCTTGTATGCAATCTTACCAAACTTTGTATAGCATGTACAGTCTGATTTTTAACTTTCTTTTTGTCTTTTTCCCTCTTTTTCCCTAGGACTGTATTTACTTCCCTTATATTCAATGAAAAGACACTCTCGTCCTATTTTTCGTTGAAAAAATTTAAAAACATTTTTAAAGTTCTAAGTTTGGATTCTTATAAAACACCTCTGGAAGGAGACTTGCCGTCTTAATCTGCCCACGAGTTAATTTGCAACAACTCAGACAAGAAAGAAAGAAAGTTTGCCACTATGGTGTGTGTGACATTAGTTATTGACCAGCTGATTAGATTAAAATAAATTAGTCAGGTCAATGATGTAGTTTGTGAAATGTTATTTTCTTGGACTAAGGGTTGAATGGTTTATGATTCTTCGTGCCTGCATGTATCTGTACAGTGGTGAAAGTTTAAAGCTATGTTTGTTTGAGGCATTCGCTTTTGAGCTTTATAAAGTTAGCTTTTTAAAAAGCTAGCTTACTGGTTGATGATCTTTTACTAGCTTTTGTAATAATTTTTTATCTTCTCAGCACACAAAAAACCAGCAAAAACTTATTTCAGCCAGCTTTCTAGCTTTTCATTCATTTTTTTAGAAACTAGTTTTCCAACTTTCCGAAAACCAGCTCGAAAAGTTGGCTGTTTGTTTTAGCTTTCAAAAAGCCAAAACAAACATGTCCTAAATTTTAGGGGTGCTAATGAAATAACATAGAATAAATATATGCCAAACTGACTAAATATAAAACAAATCTAAAATTTATACATGAATATATGGCGTGTATTTATGAAACTAATAGTGATCTTGTATTTATTTATTCTTTTCTTCCCTTTGAACAATTTTTTTATTTATAGAATTGAAAAGTATGTATAGTGAGTCTCTTGCAGGTGATCCTATTAAAAAACATCCTCTTAAGGTGGTATGGCAGCGACATGAAAAAACCCTAGTATCCTCTGTCGCCCATTTTCTCAGGCTCCCCCTCTCATTGAGAAAATACACCTTATTAAAGGATAGAAGGGAGCCACTTACAAAACTAGCCGACTCTGACGATTTAAAAAAAAACACCCTCCAAAGGGTTTGGGGCTTCTAGATCTGTAAGAAAAAACCGAAAATTATTTTGTAAATATTTTAGTAAAAAATAAAAATAAAAATCGCTAGAACTACTCGGAAGATTCGGGCAGTAAATGGACCTACGAATCCAGCAAGGCCCACAGAGATCAGGACGTTGGATGGGCCGGCCTAGCTAAGATGTGGTAACTATAGGCATAGCAGAAGTCAAGAGATAACGGACACATCCTCTGTGCTCATGGTGGTCATGGCTTCCTCCGCCTCCGCCTTCCTTGGCGCCATCTTCCAGAGCGGCTGCCCCCTCCTCCCGCCTCGCCCCGCCGTCCGCCGTGCACCCACCAGGCGCCGCGCCGTCGCCACCAAGATCTCCTGCATCGGATGGGTAGGAGGCTCCCATCTCAATTCTCACGCCACCACCGATTTCATTCCCGACTCACTGTATGTATGCGCGCTTCACAGGACCCCGAGGGCGTCCTCGGCCCGCCGCAGGGCGGCCACATCGCGCGCCTCGAGTTCCGCCGCCGCCTCGAGAGGGACTCCGACGCCCGCGAGGCCTTCGAGCGCCAGGTGCGTGAGGAGCACGAGCGACGCCGCCAGGAGCGCGAGGTACATACTTACGCTCACCTACCTCTCTTTTGTTTCGGTCTCTTCTTGCTGCCATATTGCCAGGCGTTCCGTCGAACACATCGCGGGCGTTCTATGCACGGCTGACAATTTCTGTTTCTTTACGCGCTAGCACAGGCGCGTGTCATCCCTGACACGGACGCCGGCCTAGTCGAGTTCTTCCTCGACACGGAGGCGCGCGAGATCGAGGTCGAGATCGGCAGGCTCCGCCCCAGGCTCAACCAGGCCTTCTTCGACCATATCCAGCGCGAGATCGCCCAGATCAAGTTCTCAATCACCCGAACAGCGGTAGCTACGCATTTATTCATCGCATCCAAATCAATCAATCAACTGATCGGCTCAAGCAGCTTGTAATCCCTTGCTTTATCCATACAGGAAATGGAGGACCGACTGATCGAGTTGGAAGCAATGCAAAAGGTTCTGCTTGAGGGAGTGGGTCAGTCATCTTCTGCCCAACTATTAGTATTACTCAAAGTTTACGTTGTTAAACCTACTCTGATGAGACCGAGTGTACAAACAAGCTCTAACTCCCCCTCTCATGCAGAGGCCTATGACAAGTTGCAAAATGACCTTGTCACCGCGAAAGAACGGCTCACAAAGATCCTGCAATCAAGCGATAAAAAATCGACAGTAAGATCTAAGCAAAAGATCATGTGAATTCTCTCTTTTGTTCAGCAGCTCCTCGTATTCAAATATGCATTTGTAATTGTGGATTGATGTTACCCAGCTTCTTGAAATGGTTGAACGGAATGAGCTGAACATGTCGATACTTACACTCCTTGATGAAAATATAGCAAGCGCCAAGACCAGCAATCAGGTGAACCCTTTGGCCCTATCAAGAGTACCGAATAAATTACCAAAGTAGCTACACTTCACAACTTTGATCTTTTGTTTTTGTTTTTCCCCTATTTCATATGTCATCTGCATTGCAGGAAGAAGCTGTGGCTTTCATGGAGAATGTTCGCTCGTCCATCCTGAAATATATTACAGTATGAATTTTGTAGGCATGTGGACTTAGCCCTGTCACATGGTTATCAAAATTAGGTCATGAACCTGTAATTTGCAAGGACATGTCACATATTCAAGGGTCTGATTATGTTTCTCTTGTATTTAGTTCTTGTGTTCCATATATGCTCATGTCAGTATCAATAGCTTTTTGGTAAAGATAAATTGTACAATCATATACTTGTACCACCAACATATATTGAGCAAATGCCAACCAATTTCCTGGTTGGACAACTAGTTTTACCTATTGCACATCAATTTAATTTCCTGAATGTGTCCATTCTTCTTTATTCATAACGACCATGATGATCTCTATCTTGGGAGAATGTATTAAATGCTTTACAAGTGAAAAAAGCTATCAGTGTTATCCTTTTCTAAAACATCGTACCAGTATGAATGCAACTATTGTGGCATCACAGAAAGAAAAGCTAGAACTGTAAAAGTCAGTCAACATTGGTAGATGGTAATTGTGTAATTTGCATACCATTCAGAACCAGTTGACCATCATTGATGAAATATATTGAAAGTAGCAGTGGAAAAAATATGTCAACATTCTTTTCTTTTCTTCTCAAATATTCAACTATGAGCACTATTGTTATGGCATCACAGAACCCAGAACAGAAAATGTGTTCCATTCATTTATTGCCTTGCAGGTATGCTTGAATTTGTAGTGCTAAATTGTGATGATCTTTTCTTTCACTGCTGGTCAATTTACAATTTCTATCTAAGCACTTAATATACAATTTGTGATGATGCTTTACACAATTGGTATGCAGGTTGTGATTTGATCTGGTCTGAACTTTTAGAGATGAAGCAAATCCATTTTCTAGCTCCTTCTCTTTTTTTTTTTGAAAAAATGTGTGCTATACTGGAATAGTAGAGGAGATTTAAGCAGGGTTATTGGTAGCATCGTGCCAAGACCATGCGGCGCAAAGTACAAGAGCATGCAGGGAAAGCTTCAACATCAAGTAGGCTAAGCCAAATTTGCTGCAGCTGCTGCTGAATTGGTTGCTGTCTGTCTTTGACATGAGAGGAGGGATGAGGAATTGAGGATGTGTGGTTTGGTCATCCGCTTATGTGGTCGTTATGAGATTGTTGATAAAATGAACTTTGGGATGGTGTGCTTTGGGATGCACTTTCCGAAGAAGAAAATGTGTTGATAACAGGCTTATCCAACAATGGTGTTTAGATGTATCAGATTGCTGATGGTATGAGTTGTTGGAAGAAAATGATACTATTACTTAGGATTGTTAAGGTACTGGGATTTAGTCTCCCAGTCGTTTTGTAAGCTGTTTCTACACTAGTGTAGGGTCTGTTCAGATTGATGCCATTTTAAACCATACCATTATTTGATAAAATTGATAATTATGTGGCTAATTTAGTTTGTTACCAAATATTGATAATATCTATGAAATTTTGGTAATATTATATTTTGTCTATTCTATCAAGACTTGGCAATGTTGTCAATTTGCTAAAATTTTGATATTGTAAAATTTTAATAAGGTTTATTTTGACCATCAATCTGTGACAAAGTGTTCTTGTGTGAGAAATAAGGAAGTGTTGTATGCTGGTGGCCCAAAGAGGCAAAACAACTGAAGAAGAAGAGGCCCAAACAGTACCATTTCGTACGGCCCGGCCCCTGATTCCTTCCTTTTCCAAGGAACACACAAAAAACTCTTCAGAAAAGAAGAGGAAAAACTCGGAGAGAGGAGCAGAGCAGAGATCAGCTGCGATTGCGAGGATGTGGCGGCGGCAAGTGGGTGCCCTTCTTCTCCGGCCCCGATCCACGCCTTCCTCCACCCTCCGCCGCCACCCCGTCCTCCCCGTCCCCGTCCAGGTAGGTTACTCACTCGATATTCGATTCTCCCAATTTCCTTCCTTTCACGCATTTCCTCAACCACCTAGCCCGCATGTTTGCTCCAATGCTGGATTTCATTCCTTCTTTCTTTCTTGTGCGCAGGATCCACCTCTCGCCTCCAATCTTCTCCTCCGCCTCTTCACCTCTCAATCTGTCAGTGCCAACTCTCCCCATACATCTTTCACCTCTGCTGCCCACTGCATGCCACCAATTCATCGTTTCTTTCTTTACAGGGAGGTGATGGTGCTAGCAAGCCCTTCATTGCTTTCGTCTTAGGTACTGTTTTTGCTTCTTGTTCTCGTCTCATCTTTACTTCTAGTCAGGTGCCTATTTATGTCACAAACAAAATTTGCCAATTCCTCATCCTCACATCAACATCATATCTATATATGTAGGGGGTCCCGGGAGTGGAAAAGGTACGCAATGTGCTCGGATCGCTTCTGATTTTGGGTTTGCCCATTTGAGTGCTGGCGACCTTCTACGGAATGAAATCTCATCTGGCAGTGTGCAAGGGTAATATTGCTCTCTTGCCTCGTAGTAATTCTTTCATGATACAATTGTTATGATGCACTTTGATACAACATACTAGTGCGCGCCCGTTTTTACTCACTCAAATGACCATGCTGCATTTCAGGGAGTTGATCTTAAATATAATAAAAGAAGGGAAGATTGTTCCATCGGAGATTACTGTTGAACTCATTAGAAAAGCTATGGAATCGAGCGATGCTAAAAGGGTTCTTATTGATGGTTTCCCAAGGTGTGAGGAAAACAGGATCGCCTTCGAAAGAATAGTAAGTTGTGTTTCACTATTGCGTTACTGCTATTGGGTTTCCAATTAATTGAAATAGTTCGAATGGATTTACATCCAGGAGTCCCATCAGTTCTTTCCTCCAACCCTTGGGAAGGATTCATAAGCAACTCTTGTTCTTTTCATACAAAGCAAATGAAGGAATAAGTATGTGATGCTTCAGAATGATGTGTTTTATAGGTCCATTGAAATAGTGGCCACTCAATGTGGCGCAGGGTCTATTTGCATCAGCTAGTAATTATATCATTATTTTTGACTTGGTTGCCATTGTATGACAACCTAATAAGACCTAGCACATTAATTGAGATGTGTTAATCATTGCACATTCATTGATTGGATTTCTATAATGCTAGTCATATAAATGATTCTTGCATTATTCCTGTTCTCATATGTTGATGAATTACTTTTCTGAAAAATTTCAGACTGGCACAGAACCAGACCTTGTGATTTTCTTTGACTGCCCTGAGGATGAGATGGTTAAACGTTTACTAGGCCGTAACCAGGTTGGCCTCTGTACTTCCTATTCTAGCTTCTGGACTAAATTGCACTAGATATATAAAAGTGCTTAACAAAAATATAACATTAATGGTATGCTCCCTCTTTCCTTCTTTCTCCTGCTGGAATTGATTTGCATACGTAGAGCAATTTTTTTAGTATAATGTATGACATTGCTTATTTCCTTCTCACAAATATGACTTTCTATTTTAAACTTAAGAAAATAAATACTAACTTTGTTTCTTTTCTAAATTAAGGTTCATAAAACGCACATAATCTAAATTACAGGCTAATGACTATTGACTGCAAATCTGTCAAGTGACGCATTAACGTAATGTTGTTTACTCCAAATTATATTGGCATCCCTAGTTTTTTATTCTGTTTGTCTTTTTTCACATGTATGCCTTTTAGGGACGAGTGGATGATAACATTGAAACAATCAAGAAGCGCTTAAAGGTGTTTGAGAGTCTAAATATTCCTGTTGTTGACTACTACGCTTCAAGGGGAAAGGTTCACAAGGTAATATGTCTGTTTGTTTTGCATGTGGTTTCCCAGATGGTATTAGTACTTTCACTTTTTGATTACCCTGCCTTCTTCCCTTTGTTCCAAAATTTGACCTGTAAAGTTTCATTGTTGGGCTTTAAATACAGGTGTCTGAATCTTTATCAATGTGCATTCAGAAACATTTGGTAAACAAATTATAATGATGGGATATGCCCATTCTCAGAAATTCTGATAGGATGCATTTTCCTTTTATATGCATTGATATAATTGTAAGACTTCAATTTTCTATGATGTGGGTGAAAGATAGTGAGGTTACTGATTGGTTTGAGGATAGGTGAGTGATTTTACCTGGTAGATTAGAGCCGTGGATTATTCCAGCTATTTTCTTCTGAAAGTTATACAAAGAAGGATTGTGTCTTCAAATTGTTTTCTCTATATATCATTGTTAAGACATGGAGGTAATCTAAGAATACTTTTTGAATGGCATGCAGATAAATGCAACTGGGACTGAAGAAGAAATCTTTGGAGCAGTCCGCAAGCTGTTTTCCTCCTTAAGGTAAATTGTCTGTTTGACATGTGAAATTTTTGTGACATAATTTTTTTAAAGAAAAAGGCACCACATATATGGTGGATTTGAGTGTATGCATTTCATTTTACACTGTGCGTGCTCCTCCTGGAGGGACTGCAATTTTGCACTATCCAATTGCCTGCTGGTTATTCTCTAGTGCCAAACTGGCTCTATATGCTTGCCAGTTGCCTTGTACTTGGGATATTTTAATCCTAGGAGTCAAACTACTCTCTACATGCTACCTGATTTACAGGTCTCCACATTCAATAAATTGAGAAATGCTACAAGTTGTTTTCAAGCAACATTTTGTCATTTATTAAAGCTTTCAATTATGGCTAGGCTGATGGGGTGGGGATGGAAAGAGCTCGACTTTTATGATTTTGTGCCTTTTGTGTTAATCATTTTCAATAAAGACATGCTCACAAGCAAAAATGAACAAATCACAAATATCTTCACTCGTTTGGTCCTGATAGCAACATCAGCATAAGAAAAGGACTAGGTGCTACTTTATGTTTTTGTTGACTCATCAAACTTCTGCTTAAAGCTAAATCATTGACTTGTGTAATTAATAACAGTAACGCTTGCATGCCCCAACTTCAGAATGCAGTGACAATTTGCTATTATAATATAAAGACAAGTTCCAATCATTTGGCAAATATGTAACAAAAATCACCTATGTAGCTTGCTAAGTTTCAGTGGGGAAAAGAATCATTTTGATGTAAATATTAGCTTGAGCATATCCTGAACCAAAGCCATGAACAACAGAAGTTTGCTCTTTTCTGCAGGTTTTGAGACTTCTGTCTTCCACAAAAGCAGGAACTCTTGTAGGAATAAGACCCACTTTGTTTAGCATCCAAAAGTTCTCTCTATTTTTCTCGTGTTCTTTTGGAAGCCTCACGTCTTTATGAAGACCACTGTATATATGTTTCACTATTATGAATGTCCACCTGGTAATGGCTGGTGCTGACATTAACGTTGTTCTTGTCATGCCACAGTATGAAGAAGCATGAACAATAGTATGTTATTGTTGCACAGTGCTGTAACGCATTTTGGTCACAATAATCCTACAAACCTTTTGTTGCTACCTTGGATAGTCCCATGGTAGGCGAATATAGTTCATGTGTGACCACTATGGTGATGACCGATGTTTAATGCTTGTTTTGCTTAACGTTTTGGTTGCCCTGTTGCTGGCTGGTAACTGGTATTGGTTTGGGAATTCAGAGATGAGAATCGCCGGAGGCAAGCAGACACGCTGGCGTTAAGAAAAGTTGGCTGGCCTTCTGGATGGCTATTTTTTTTGGGTATAATCTTCTTTCTTCAACTCTGTCTATTGATTCTAGTAGTATATATATAATATGTAGTAGTATGAACTATGAACTAGGAGTGGACTTGTAGTAGCAGTTGTGTGTGCTGCAGGCTGTAGCTAGCCGGCCGGCATATCTTTGTCAGTTATTAATCTTAAACATTTTTTTTACTTTGGTCCTGTAGTTGTTTAGTCTGTCCCATGTCCAAAAGAAAAAACGGAAGATGATAATCGAATGAGCACAGCACAGCGCCATAGAAGATGGGAAGGGGGAAAGAGACCTCCCAAAGACAAAAACTAACAAATGGCATCGTAATTTGCAGGCAGGCCGGCGCTTTCACGCTAAACAAGTCTTGAGTCCACATATGGATTGGGATTGGGATGGAAATCATGGAATGCCGTTTGAGATGTAGCATTCAAGCCAGAGCTTGTTGACAAATATACCTTCTTCTTGCTGAAGAATGATACAATGCACGCTTTTATTATTCATTTTATTCCCCCCTCTTTTTCTACGGACAGTGCAATTCTGGAATTGATATTCCAATATGAACAAGAAAGCACATCGCAATTAGCACCAAAATTAAACAAGGGAAGGACAGAAAATGCATGTTCCAGCCAAATTCAGAATTTCAGACATACGTACTCAACACACTAGAGAGTCTCTTACTACTAATTGGAGAGTGCCAACTGCCAAGTATTGACATTGCATCAGTGATATAATTAAGGTGGATACGCACCTTACTAGCCATTTGGGCATAGCCAGATCCCTTCTGTGTTTATTCATTCAATTAATTTCAGAAATAAAAATGAGGCTTAACTAGCTACTCTATTTATCTGATCGATGTCTGTATATAAAAGTATATAAATTTGACGTGTCTGTGTATATATAAAAGTATATATATACTGCTACCAACTAGCATGCTTATGCATCTCGGGATGCAGAGACCGCAGAATATTTATATTTCATTATTAAAAAAAATAATATACTAAATCATAATACATGTATTAATTAAGAAAATATGTAGGATAAACCAAATATGTAATGAAAAATATTATAGAATATAAAAATGGATCCACGTCACCTTTATATATTTTAGCACAGTTTCTAAAGTTTCTATTTTATATGTGATTTTCACACCATAATTTTTTCGGGTTTGCAGACAACTAACGAAGACAAATATGTATGCATCGTTTTGCTTGCGGGCCGGCTTGGCTCGGCTTGGAAATGTCAATGCTAGCATCACCATTTATTTATACATGGGAATGAAGGATTAATCTTAATCAACTATCTCGTGCCGTAATTAGCTAGCTGTACCTGTACCTGTACGTAGCTGCCTCTCGTCGTCTTATGCAACAAACAAGGAACGGATGTGACAGGATGCATTATCGAACAGATCCAAAATTCTAGGCTCAAAGTAAGTATAAGAATCGCCCTTTCTAGCCCCACTGGTAAGCCAGAGGCAGTGGAAAATCTTGGCAGGGATATGGCTTAATGAGATATGCATCTCTTTGTTGAGCTACTAACCAGTAGCAACCTTTATATTTCCTTTTCCTTCATGTTTACTTGTCATTAAGTTGTTTGCAAATATTTGTCTTCACACATATCACAATGTGAAAATTCTTGTTTTGCCCTACAATTAATAGTTCTACTCCCTCCCAACCATATCATTGCTTTTAGAGGACTCCTTAGCACTAGCATCCTAAATAATTATACCAATTTCTATAAAAACACCCCTTCTCCTCTTAGATACAAAATAAAATTAAAAAATATCTTTTTTCCTCTTTCGTACAAAGGAGAAAAGACTAAAATAAAAAATATTTTTAAAAAATTTTAAGATAGAGAGGAGAAAAAAATATTTTTTTTAATTTTATTTTTTTCCTAAGTGACTAATATGTGGGTTCCTCTAAAACGTAAAAGGTAGCACATGGAGCAGGTTTAATGGTTTAAGTCCGTTTGAATATATGTGATACCTAAAATAAATTTAAATACTTTTATAATTTATAGACCTAGCAAATTTAATGACCGCTCGTGCACACTCAAGTGAAATGTCATAGAAAATAGGACTGGACCGCTGGACATCTTGAAACCAGCGTTTCCGATTTCACGAAAACCGTCACGACTTTTGTGGTTTTCGACCGTATCGCAGGGTGTGATACGATATTCATGCGGTTTCGTTTGAATATTTTCGTGCGAATTAAAAAAATTTGACAAAATTATTTTTATCAAAAAAAATACATTTATCAGTAATTCAAAAATAAAATTCTCTCGTCCGCCGCGAAAACCGCGAGTATGTGGCGTAGTTTTCTCGCGGTGTGAGTGAAAACCATGGCACAAATTTGATTTAAATTTAAATTTCGTTACTATTCACTTCGTCGTAGTTTTCGTGGTTTTCGTGTAAAAACCGCACTACCGTGTGAGGACGGTATGGCATGCATGCGCGAAATCGGAAACACAACAATATATGCTAGTAGTAGAAGGCATAAGCATAAATATACTAGCTGACTCCAGTACACGCATGGTCTGTTAAATTTATAAAAAAATATAAAATAAAAATTAATAAGAATTCATGGGAAAGACAAAAGATCATTAGCAACATATAATTAATTAATTGAATTTTAATTATTACATACTAAAACTAAAAAATATATAGATTTATTCGATATTATGGAGCAATTTTTATAAAAAAACTTTTATACCAAACAGCAGTTAAAAAACATGTCAACCAATAATCATGTTTTAATAAAAAATAACGAGGCCACGGGAACAAGCATCAGCCCCCATCTTCGTTCCTTCGGTAGATTATCAAGCTATCGATATGGACCCTAGCTAAAACTTTGTGCTAATTAGATCATGTATAACCCAAAATTAATAACCCGATATCAAATGTTCAATAGGTCTATTTTTTTTCAAAAACCTCATAAATGGAGTAGCTACCAATACAAAATCACAAAAGAGCAAAAAAACAATTTTTTTTATAAAAAAACTATGAACTTGTTAGTAGATCAGGATGAAAAGACTAATCCCTACGTTGTCGCCACTTGCAACGGCGTCGGAGATGGAAGGGGTGTTGAGACTGGGGTTCACAAATTTATTGGAATTTCATCGAATTCCATCACCCAAAATTAGGAGCTTGAATAGACCGCTTGGGTTGTGTGAAATTTCAAACAGAAGTTTGTCTTTGCTAGTTTCGTCACGTATATATGTAAAATGGCATACACAAGAAAACTGATGTATGCATGTATATGTCTTTCTTGAACAAACTAAAACAAAATAAGAAAAAAACCAATAAATTGGAAGGAATTCAGAATTCGTATGCGCTTGCTTGCTCCAAATGTCGCACCCGCAAATTCCTCTATCCAAACAAAACAAACGGCCAAAGCACCCCAAGACAAAACCAATATCCAATGAATCTCATCGTCTGCATCTAAAAAAAAAATCAAGTGTGTATCTATCGAATATCGAATCAGTTGGATCTTGAGAGAAAAACTGGCACAAGAACCGCTATATAAACCATGAAGGATTCGTGTCCGCACTTTAGTAAATGAAATAAATTTGATAGAATTTAGAGCAGGATGAGAGGAATGGGCGGCGTGACGGCGGAGGCGGCGGCGGAGGGGAAGCTGCGGTACAACTCGCCGTTGGTCCAGGTGTCCCTGATCGGGCTGGTGTGCTTCTGCTGCCCTGGCATGTTCAACGCCCTGTCGGGCCTCGGCGGCGGCGGCCAGCTCGACCACACCACCGCCGACAACGCCAACACCGCGCTCTACGCCTGCTTCGCCGTCTTCGGCGTCCTCGGCGGCGGCGCCCACAACCTGCTCGGCCCGCGCATCACCCTCCTCGCCGGCGCGCTCACCTACCCGCTCTACGCCGCCTCCTTCCTCTACTACAACCACCGCCCCTCCCAGGCCTTCCCCGTCACCGCCGGCGCGCTCCTCGGCGCCGGGGCGGGACTCCTCTGGGCCGCCCAGGGCGCCATCATGACGTCATACCCACCCCCCTCCCGCCGCGGCTCCTACATCTCCCTCTTCTGGTGCCTCTTCAACCTCGGCGGCGTCCTCGGTGGCCTCCTCCCCTTCTCCCTCAACTACAACCGCGGCGCCGACGCCGCCAGCGTCAACGACGCCACCTACGTCGCCTTCATGGCGTTCATGCTCGTCGGCGCCGCGCTCACCCTCCTCGTCCTGCCCCCCGCCAGGATCGTCCGCGACGACGGCAGCCGCGCCACCAGGGTGACCTACTCCTCCGTGGCCACCGAAGGGTGGGAGATCCTCAAGCTCTTCACCAACTGGAGGATGCTGCTCGTCCTCCCCGCCGCCTGGGCCAGCAACTTCTTCTACACCTACCAGTTCAACAACGTCAATGGCCTCCTCTTCACGCTCCGCACCAAGGGCCTCAACAACGTCTTCTACTGGGGCGCCCAGATGGTTGGCTCCGCCGGCATCGGCTACTTCCTCGACTTCGGATTCGCCAGCCGGAGGAGGAGGGGCCTCTACGGGGTCGCCGTCGTCGCCGTGCTCGGCACCGCCATCTGGGGCGGCGGCCTGGCCAACCAGCTCCGGTACACCGACGGCAAATGGCACGACAAGCTCATCGATTTCAAGGATGGGCGGCGATACGCGGGGCCCTTCCTGCTCTACTTCAGCTACGGATTGCTGGACGCCATGTTCCAGAGCCTCATCTACTGGATCATCGGCGCCCTCGCCAACGACACCCACATCCTCAGCAGGTAATTAACTTCATTTCTAAACTCACACCAATTAAGTCACCAACTAAACTATCTACTGTACGATATGGCTGACTACTTTTTCATCTCTTCATATTATTTATTTACCTAGTACTGACTGAGGAGAGGATACATCCAAACAGTTCAAGTTGTTTGTGGTTTAGGATGGTCAATCAACAATCAGATTAAGATTGGAATTGGATAGCAGAGCTCCTGCTTTACTGCCCATAAACACACTCAGATTGCTGGAATCTTACTCTTGTTCAAACATTGAGTGCCATAGCTAAATAGAAATACAAACATGTTTTTTCTCTGATGACTAAAGAACATGTATTCTGCTACTGTCCTGGTAGCAGATTTGCAGTGTTACAATGGATAAAACAGTCCATTTAGTGTTTTCTGAAACGCAACCGGCTTTGCCTGGTAGAGAGAGAGAGAGCGCACTGTACATTGTATAAAGGAAAAAAAAACAACTAAAAACTCCTCTTGATGTTCTATAGACATTCTTCAGACTCCTCTTGATTCTCGTTTTTGACAGTGAACTCTTCAGACTCCTCGTTCATTTTCGTTTTCAGTAGTGCCCCTAGGCGTATGTGATAATCAATTGGTATGTTCCATTTCACCTGACATATCTCAATCATGCGTTTTGAAAGGGTGTGAGCTTTTCAAGTAAGGCATGTAACTGAAGGCTTGGGAATTTTGGATTCTTGGGCCATTGACCAACATGAAAGATACATGCTAAGAAATAGCACCGTGTGTCTTTATCCTCTATATCCCTGTGGTTTGTAAGCTGCCACCTGCAAGCTTCATAACAAAAGCATCATTTGATCTTACTCCTTTGAAATTAGCTGTTCTGTCTGTAACTTAATTGTACAGCAGATTTACCCTCAGGATTCTAGTACCTTTATGTCGAAGAACACCACACTGCTTTTGTTGTTACACAGTTGATAGCAACAGAAATTCCAACAATAAGTTTGCAAGGAGTACGAGAGAAAAGGACTCTTATCCAATTAGCATTTCCTTCAAAGTTATTACCATGATTGCTCTGTAAAGGCTTCCTTTTCAAAAGTAAATCTTTTAATGTTTGCTCAGTGTGCTAAAAGTTTTGCCAAGTAAAGAGATCCAACTGACGGTTGTAGAAAGATCCATCTTTTAACTTTTCAATATGCATGTCGAGCAGACCAAATCAGAAAAACACTTGTCTCAGTTTACATGTGTATTTTATGTGTAGATATGTCGGATTCTATAAGGGAGCGCAAAGTGCTGGAGCAGCTGTCGCGTGGCAAGTTGATACCCACAAGACAAGCCTAATTTCCCAACTGATTGTGAATTGGGCGCTCACTACCGTGAGCTACCCATTGCTTGCGCTCTTGGTGTTCTTAGCTGTGAAGGACGAAGACAGTTCGGTTTCTTCTGTCGAGGATGGAAAAGAGAAAGATAGCAAACTGTCTGCACCAACCAGCTTCCACTGAGATCTGGAGTTTTTTTCAGTGTGTTCCTCTGAAAGTACATTTTAGAAATCAAACGAAGTAGAGTGATTTAGGGGCCATGGTATAGAAGTAAGTTTCCTCTACGCAATTTTCTTGGTGTTTACGTATGTGTAGCTTATGGGGGTGATAGTGGTTATTGTCCATGTCGTATAATCCTTGCTGAGCTATGATTTACTTCAGTGAAGTCTACACAGTTGTAGTATGTTATCATTGTTTCAACTGCTATGAAAGGTAGCAATGGTTTCAGGCTTTCACCTGCAAGACTGAAATTCTTGGGTTGTTCATTGAAATTCTTCATTGTAGGGCAGATATTATTGCTGCTTCCTGCAGTTGTCCTAAGATGTGTGCTTCTTCTTTTATTTATAGCCTCATGTCAAACATGTCAAGCAGATCTGGGCTGGTTGTTTCTCATGAACTGAACTTATCTTTTCTGGTATTATCAGCAAGCATGAGGACTCAGATGTAGGAGGCACATGGCCATGCATAGACAAAATGTTCGCTGTTCATTTCCCACCTTGATGTTGCCTTAAGTTAATTTCCAGTGTTGAATTCAACATAGGCACATATATATAGCCATAGACCATTTGTTCTTTTGTCATCAACATCAGTAGGTCACTTGAACATTTCAGTCTTCCGTTCCCAATGACTTAAATAGGAGTCTTGGTGTGATGGCTATCAGTAGGCCGCTTGAATATTCCAGTCTTCATAATGACATCAATAAGCCTACTAAAGCTTTGTTTGATTAATCCCTATATGGAGGGATTGGAGGGGGATTAATTTCATACCTCAATGGACGATGAAATTATTCTCCTCCAAATCCCAAATCCCAAATCCCCTTTGTGGGTGGGATATTAACCGAAAAAGGCCTGATGCGGTGGAGAGCTATTGATGGACAGGATGTAAATGTTCGTCCTGACCAACTGGACGAGATGCTGCTGCCCAAGGCGATCCACTATCTTCACCAAAAATGCCAAGGCAAGCACGTACCAGATCGATGTCATGAAAATCCAAACATCAAATGGGTAGCTAGCGATCACCAATGTGTGGACAAGACAAGCGGCAAGCCAAGGAAGGAGGATCCAGGCGCTCCGAATGCAGGAGCAGATAAAGAATGGGTCCTTAAAACTCTTGGCCGTGCGTTCGTCGGATGAGTTTTTTTGCTGGGCCGGCCAATACGGTCGTCCTGATTTTATTAAACTTTACAACAACTAGAAAAAGTCGCGCCAAACCGTGGCCAAAATACAGGGGAGGGAATAGACGGAACAGAGGAACCCTAGAGCCTCCGCCTCAGTTTTCGTTGTGCGCTATTGCCGTCGAAAAAGTTCGAATTTTTGGCATTTTTAATTTTATTTTTTTTAAAGATTTACAAAAATAACTCCCGAATTTCGAAAATTGCAGATCTAATCTCCTCCCGCCCCGGGAGGCGTGAGTGGAAAAACGCCCTCCGGAGGGCGAATTATCCGGCGTGGTAGACGGTCGTGGGGGCCGTCGCGCGCGGAGCAAATTTGCGGGCGGCCCTTCCCGCCCTTGGTAAGGGCGTTTTTCTTGTGCACGGGCCGCGCAAAGCCGCCCCTGGCATTTTGCGGGCGGCCCTTCCCGCCCTTACCAAGGGCGTTTTTCTTGTGCTTACGGGGCTCGCAAAATTGCCACGGCGCAGTGGCAATTTTGCGGCGGCCCTCTTCCCGCCCTCTGGAAGGGCGTTTTTACCCAGCCAGTATATAAGCCGACACTCAATCATTTCGACCTCATTTACACCTTCCCAAATCCGGAAAAGAAGGCGAGAGGTGAGGAAGAGGAGGAGCGCGGCGAAGCCTTTGGATTGCGTACTTCATTCGAGGTAAATGCAATATCCACTCGTTATTTTGTTTGTTAGTTAGTATGTAAATGAAATATTAGGAAAAATATAAATTTGTAATATTTGAATAGGTATTGAATAATTTGTTATAGATTTGTAAAACATATGGTTTAATTTAGATCAATTTAGATAATTTAATCGACATTAACATAGGTAGAAATAGATAGATCAACAAGGATAATTTAATGGACATTAACATAGGTAGAATAGATAGATGAACTTAGGTAGAATGTGTTTGGATCTAAGTGTAAATTATGTGAGTAGATGGTAAGCACTATAGAAAATCGTACGTATAATTTTGTTGATAATCAAAATATGTTTAGATATAAACTACGATTTAATTGAATTTTGTTTATAAATTTTGGCAAATTGAAATGAACGAGGTACGATTGGCGGTAGATGAAACAAACAAATCGATTTGGAAAAATTTAAGATGTAGACCAGAGAACATATTGTTAAAGAAATTAAGTTAGGCGCAGAATCATCTAGGCAATATATTCGTAGTATGGAATAAACTCAGTTTCAATTTGTTTGTCAGGCACTATGGCAAATAAGATCATATTTCAGATAGTTCACGGTGAAGGCAACGTTAGATACGGTCCGAAGGTGTAGATTTGTCGAATTTAGGATGAAATCAAAGGGCATCGATAGGCCGGCGAGAAAACATTTGAGTTAGTGTATAGTTGGTTGCTACGTGGATTTAAAGTGGATACAAGAGTGAACACAATGTCTCTATCCGTTGTAGTAAGTCGTGCAACGAAGGATATTATTGGGAACTTATGCCTATTGATAACACCGAGTCGTGGAGACGTTATGTGGACATGGCACTTGAAAGGTCCTGGCCCCTTGTTATTTTTGTGGCACGCACGAAATCGATAGCATTAATACAATGCAAACAGTATGGCGAAGGTCCAAGCAATGAAGCAAGCTTGGAGGAGGCGATTGGCGTGGCGGACGAGGGGAGAGAATCGAAGCAATTGTTGAAGAAATGGAGAGGGAGGATTCTGAAAATGAGCGAGGCGGAGGGCGATGAATCATCGGACGAGGAAGAAGATGTCATGCCGTCGATTGGGAACAAGCTGATTTCTCTCGGCTTGTTATCTCGGAAGGGCGCATGTTTCATTTGAATACAAGGATAACGAGGTCATCCAGGGTGCTAGGTATGCTCATAAGGAAGACATGAAAGAGGCGGTGAAGCATTGGGCGGTGTCTTTGCATAGAGAGTTTAGGGTGGTGAAGTCTACGAACTATGTGTATGATGTGAAGTGTATGAAGGATGATTGTCCGTGGCGCGTTCATGCATACAAGGGAAATGGAGTGACTATTGGAAAGTGAGCATTGTTGGTGAGCACACATGTCCATTCGGGGTAGATAAGTACCACCGCAACATCACATCGGCGTTTGTTGCCGGTGAGATGTACGACCATGTTGTTAAAAACACGGATTTTGAACCAGGCTCCATTATTAAGCACATTGAGAACAAATTCAAGTATACTATTAGCTATGCGAAGGCTTGGAGGGGTGAAACAAAAGATATTGGAGATGAGGTATGGCACATTTGAAGCATCATATGACAATTTACCTCGTCTATTAGCCACCATTGCTCGAGAAACTCCAATACCTACTACGACATTCAGACATTTCCATCATCTCGATTCGAGCAAGAGCGTCTGCAAAGAGCCTTTTTCTCGATTGGTGCTTGCATCAACGCATTTGTGCCTTGTCGCCCTGTGCTGTGCATAGATGGAACCTTTCGACGAGGCAAATACGAGGTCGGATGCGCGGCGATTGGAGCGGATGGGAACAACCGAGGTGTTACCTATGGCGTTTGCATTTGTCAAGAGTGAGAACACCGAAAGTGGTATTGGTTCTTGGAGAGAGTTCGATGCCAAGTCGTTCATATGAGGCCCAATGTTTGTCTCATACATGATCGTCATGCCGGCATGCTGAGGGCAATCGACTATCTTCGAATGGTTGGCCAGAGAGGGGACTTCCAGCTAGGTGGCATGATGTTCGGAGTAGGTGGTGCATGCGTCATATGGGAGCCAATTTCTACAAACAATTCAAGAACAAGCACCGATGGATCTATTCAAGAGGCTATGTGGTCAAAATCAAGAGAAAAAATTCAATGAGATGTGGAGAAGGTTGGATGAGGCGACAACGAAGCAAACCGACGAGCAATCTCGTTTGCCACGAGTTGACGAGCTGCGGTACCTCTTGGTCCATTGCATAATGACCCGCCAACAATGAGAAGGAGGTCTGCACCATCAATACGTAATTTCTCCCCCTTGGATAGAGAATGAACCGAAAGAAAAGTGGTCTCTGTTGTATGACACCGACGGAGCTCGATATGGTATAATGACAACCAACTGGCCGAGGTGTACAAGCTGGGTGATGCGAGGAGTTAGGGGGCTTCCATTGGTGGGTATTGTGGAATTTATCCTTCATGGCACTCGAGGCTATTTTAGGGATAGATTTAAGAAAATATCCCCTTTAATGGTCGATAACAACATTGTATTTGGCAACGTGGTGACGAAATATATGCAAGACAAAATTCGAAGGCTATGAAGCACGAGTAATCCCCCAAGGAACCCAAGTTCTTGATGCGAGATCATGTGTGTCGACGGGAGAAGGCGCGGCATCAACCGTGTTCAAGCGTGCGGGAATGTGTGCTTCATGCGGATGGTGGTTGTAGCTGCATGTATGAAGCCGAAGCTTAGACATATGCCTTGCTCACACGTCCTTGCCGTGGGGCTGCGGCATAGTTCCGATATTTATGTGTCACCGTACTACGGAAAGAATCAATTTTTCATACGTGGAAGGAGGAGATATATGGTTTTGGGATATCTGGATCGTACACAACACTGCGGCCACAAGTGTTCTACATTCCAGATCCATCGAAGTTAAGGATGAAAAAGGGACGTCGTCAGTCGAGACGTATCAGAAACGACATGGACGAGTCCGAGGGCGGGGAAGGACCCTACGTTGCAGCAAATGCGATGAGCGCGGACATACATACGGAAATGTCGAAGAATTCGAAACTTCAACCGTCGAAGGTTCGGGACTTTCCGGACAGCCCTCCGATGGTAGCCGTCCATCTGGAGAAGGAACAACAACGAGACGACCACGTCCTAGACGTGCTCGTGCGGCGACTACGTCGTCCGCTGGCGATGCAATGGCTTGATTATTTTGTTTGCTCCTTTTAATCTAGTGGTGATCCGATATTTGTAATATTTGTCACACTGCGGCCATGTGTCGTGCATGTAATATTTATCATTGTGAGACGTAAACTGTTTTATTGTTGTTGTGATACTTATATGTTGTGTTTGGTAGTTTGAATTACGACGTGCACATTTTTTTAGTGTTGAGATATAATGGACCATTTATGTCATGTATTCATGTTGTTCGATTTTTCTTATAAATTGCTTATTAATTTATTCATGTATTCATGCAGGTATGGCGGACGATACACCAACGTTTTTCGCGAGCGAGTCGACGGGGTGCACGAGTCGTACTTGTCGGCGGTGCGGGTGCTCGGTGACCACCTTTCGTCCACGGCCGTCGCGCGAGTTGTTGCGTGTCGATCCGCGACACGTCCAGCGGTACGATCAAACTCTTTTCACTTATTGCAAGAATACTATGCTTGATACTAATATTACACTATGTGTATGATATGCGAGTTACGTGAGTCCGGCCCGATCGCTCTTTGCGGACTTGTTGAGGCGCGTGCCCACGAGCACGACCGAGCCGGACGGTGGGATGCGGACCGGTCCCTGATAGCTGCTTTGGTGGATCGGTGGCGTCCGAGACGCACACCTTCCATCTTCCTTGTGGGGAGATGGCTCAGCCATGCGGGGCGTCTCGTACTGCTAGGGCTACCACTAGCCGGAGAGGTGTCGGGCTGTGGATTTGTTGGTGGATGGAGGGAGGACATCACCGCACGATTTGCTCGAGGTGATGAGGCTACGGGGCTCCCAGTTGTTCGGGCGATCTACCCTTACGCGACCACCGGGCCTACGAAGACTTGGATTATGCAGTTCATAGTAAGTTAACTTGAAGACTTCGGTATTTTTCATTACATCTTATGTTTGTTAACATGGTTTTCTCCTTTGTAGGCCGACAAGCTCCACCCCGACGCCAACGAGTACTCCGTGCGACGCTCATTGGAGGCGTACCTTCTTTGGTTGTTCGGTGGGTGATGTTCACCAACACGTCGGGAACACTGTAGAGAGGGCACGATCCACTACGCCGGTCGATAGCGGACGCGGAGATAGGCTTCGTGCCTCGGTGGAGTTGGGGTTCGGCGGTCCTCGCAGCCACCTACCGTGGGGCGTGCGACGCGTGCACGAAGACGATCGGGAGCGATCTTCACGAGTGTCCCCTTCTCTTACGGCTTTGGGCTGCGGAGCGTTCGCGATCGGCCGACCGGTCATCGACACCTCTCCGTACGACGCAGCGCCGCGTTCGAGAACCCGGCCGACGGGCCTACGATGGGTTAAATCTTGGTTTCGACGCAACGTAAGTACAAAGTCATATTTCTTTCAAATATTTAAATTGTGTTGAACAAAACTTGTAACCACTTGATTATTTTATTTTCGCAGCGTCGTTACGCCCACGCTCGGGTGAGACGGAGCTACCGGACTTCGTGTTCGAGTTGGACCGTCTCGCCGTACGACGTTGTGCAGGAGCCGTACACGCAGCGGCGGTCGCAGCTCGGGCGCCTCTAGGCCTCTCGACGTTGTGCACGCGCGACTCGGCCTCTGGATGACGTTGATCCCGATGGTGTACGACATCACCGTCGAGACTCACCGCCGGCCGAGTGATGAGGCGGTTTGGGCGTGGCGAGGATTCCGGTAGACGTCGGTTGCCGTTCCCCACCAGGACCACCGGTGAGTATTTCTATTTCAAATGTACTACTATTGTGTCAAATTAAATGGAACTATAGTCGACCTTTCTTTGTGTACGCGGGTTGTCTCGACGGGGACAGCGGGGAGGCTCCCTCCGGGAACCACGTATGCAGCAATACGTGGCGGGCGGCGATAGCCACCGAGGAGGTGATCGGCGAGATCTACGCCCACTCCGAGGAGAACTACACCGCCTACCTTCGGTGGTACCTACCGCGGACGCGTCCGCGAGTTACCTTCACACCGGCCACGCAGCGGCAACACCGGGCGCGATCACGAACACCTACCCGAGCACCGAGACCAGGACTACTTCGTTGGGGTACGTCATGATTTCTCGGCATTAAAACCTTTGTACGTCATTATGTTTTTTATTGGAGCGAAAAACCTAACTTGTTTTGATTTTTGTAGGCCGACGCCGCACGGGCATTGAATGCGAAATCGACTCGGTGATGCGAGGCTGGACGCGAGCATTCACCGAGCGAGGTGGAACAGAGGATGACCTTTCGGCGGATGCAGACGACGGCACGTTCGATCTTGCGGATCTTCTCTTGTCGTTACGCCGTCGACGCGGTTCCTCCACGGGGTGTTACGAGTCCACGTCCACGCGGTCCAGTACCCGGATGGTCACCACACGGCGCTGGTGCTTCCACAGGTTAGTTCCACTGGTTAGTTCCACTCATTTTCATTGTGTCAACCCTACAACGTGATCTAACAAACCGAATGTGCGCGTAGGTCCGAGCGCTACGAGAGGGGATACGGCGGCGCGAGTGGATCGTCGATCCTCGGCCTTTCGCTACTCGGCCCCAGCTGCGAGCTTTGCTGGAGCGAGTGGATCCTCCGTTCCTCGTCCTCACTCAGCGGGAGGTGAGCAAGCGTCGTCCGATGATTAGTTCACACGTGTTAGTTTAAGTCACTGATGCTTCACATTGCTTACATACAGGAGGATTCTACTCGGCGGGGATTTTCCGCTCGGGGGCTTCGTCGCGCGGGCGGGCGGGTCGGGGAGGCGACGAGGGGGTTAGGTACGGGCGACGACCGACGACTGGAGGACCCAGATCGGGACATTCTCGCCTCCTCTCGGCTCGGTGGAGCACCTCTACCACGAGCCGGGACCCGCCACGGGAGACGCCGCGCCGGATGTCCGTGCTAGTCGTGGCGTGCCCCCGACAGCGACGTACTCTCGGGGGCACGTCGAGCACAGCCTAGGAGGATAGGGGTAAGAGGCCTCGTCGGTAGTTTTGTGTGCAACGGTTTGTACAAATTGTAAATATTTATTTTGTGTTTGATGTTTGTATATATCTATGTCATTCGTCGCACTCACATGTCACGAGATCCTTCCGTATCGTTTTGCATGATACTCTTACTAACGACAAAAAAACTTTCGGCCCAGATTAGACACCGCACGAGACATCGCTATCGGCTTTTGCCCGTGATAGTCCCGCACGATACGTCGCTATCAACTTTTGCCCCGTGACAATCCTACACGATACGTCTCGATCGTGTTGCCGTGTGGACATAAACGATACATAGATGTGAACCTTCACCTCCTGCACTATATATTGCCTAGATCCGAATACGAGCTCTTCAAATCTGCATTCTCTTTTCTACATTTACTCCTGCAATGAGATCTTCATATCATCCATTCCTTGAGCGTCTCCACGGCGACTCCATCCTTTGAGCGGTTTTATTCCACCATGGTGTGACCGTCCGTTATGCCATTGTGGAGATGGCTGCATACTTACGTCGTCCCCTCCCGAAACCGGGGGAGCGATTTTCCAATGCGCCAATATTGATCGGGTATGGCTTAAACTGCTTGCTTTCATCTACAAAATCTTCACGCGAAAACGCTAACTTGATTGTACATCGTGTTAACACCTCATGCAGGCATATCGTCGGGTGTGCAACTTCGTTGAGTGGATAGATACGGAGAACCCACGAACCGACGGAACACGTTACTACCCACTTAGCGAAACAAGGTCGGACTACCTTCAACGGAAGGGTGAGTACCAACGTCGAGTTCGCGCGAAGCTTTGGACTGGCCTATGGATCAGGTGGCACTACCCACATGGCGGGAACGTCCGAATGCCACTTGTGGTCTACGTTGCCAGGTGGTAAGATCCATAAGACAAGCAACTAGAGGACAAAGATGCTTCGTGTGTCCCGAGATTGCGGATGACGATTTTGTCGTGAGTATAATTTTTCTTTCTTTAACCTTTTTGCTTGTTCCATTTTTTAACTCCGACCATAAAAAATGTGTAACCGGAGGATGTACGTCGGTGTCCATACAAAGATTGGATCGATACGGTTAAACTGCTTCGATCGGTCGGACGGTAACACAACTGAGTCGGCGAACAATTCATTCAGGCTTGGATGGAGTATGAACGTCGCGTCGAAATCGCAAGCTTAGCTTGGAGGAACAACCCACTGGGTTTCCCTAAATGGTCGGAGCGTCCTATGTGCGGTTGTAGGGATCGTTGCAAGATGGCTACCTCATTTGAACCACGAACATATGGTCGGAGATATTTCATTTGCCCCAACTTAGACAACGACTTCGTTGTACGTCTTTCATTTTATCAATTCGCAAACGTCTTCGCTCTAGTGGCTTTCTAAGCGATTACATGTGTTTCTTTACCGGGGCATTCAAAGAAGGTGTGGATTCACTAGGTGGATTGACAATGTCATTCCTCAATATAACGGCCTAAAAGTAATGGCGAATGTGAAACTCAAAAGGAGTACAACGCCGAGAAGGAAAGAGAAAATTGATGACAAGCTTATCGCCCTTGAACGGTTCCGTAGGTAGCCGAGCCTTGACTCGTCGGGGATGAGTTAGTTGTATTGTATCATCCGTACCTAATGGGTTATGTAACACTTGTGACAAACAAGCGCTTAACCATTGCAACTAAGTTAACTTGGTTAAAACAATATGTTCACGAGGTAATGCAAACAACATATGTATGATACCTCGAACATTTACACTTGCAACAATATTTACATTTGCATCCTTACGACGATAACATTTACATTTCAAACAATACGACAAATCACGAAGACGGTTACATTTGCAACAATACCACAAATCAAATGGATTTGTTATATTAGCACAAAATACAACGATAACATTTTACATCTCAAACAACACGAGAGAGAGTGGGTCGATGTCGATTAGGGCAATTAGGGTTTAGGCAAAAAACGCCCTCTGGAAGGGCGGGAATGGGGCCGCCTGCAAAAGAGCGAAAAAACGCCCTTGGTAAGGGCGGGAAGGGGGCCGCCTGCAAAAATGCCAGGGCGGCCGGCCTTTTTGCAGGCGGCCCCCCGTGCACAGTGAAAAAACGCCCTTACCAAGGGCGGGAAGGGGGCCGCCTGCAAATTTGCTTCCGCGCGGCAGACGGCCCCCCACGGCCGTCTGCCACGTCGGATAATTCGCCCTCTGGGAGGGCGTTTTTTCCAGTCACGCCCTCCCAGAGGGCGGGAGGAGATTAGATCTGTAATTTTCGAAATTCGGGAGTTATTTTTGTAAATCTTTTAAAAAATAAAATTAAAAATGCCAAAAATTCGAAAAATTCCGGCCCTCCAGACTTCGATTTCGTCGTTGATTTCATTAGCTAGCTGCATCACCGTTTTGGCCACTCGATTGAAAACTCTGGCGTTTCTTTCTTTCCACACTTGCCAAGTTATCAACATGAAGAAGGCGTTAAAGTTATCCCTGTTGCCCGTCCAACAACGCGTTCTTGTGTCTATCCACCATTCTTCCAGCGTTCCCGCTCTCACCCGGCACCGTGAAGTCGATGCCGCACCAGGATCTGAGCATGGTCCAAACTGAGATGGTAAAACTGCAGCTCGAAAAGAGATGGCCACATGTTTCATTCGCGCCCTGACGGAGCGGACAAATCGGCGTATGCGTCCAATTCCTTTTGGCTAAATTGTCCGTCGTGAGGCATCTTCCCTTCAACGCTAGCCAAATGAAGAATCTGACTTTGGCTGGTGCTCTTGAACTCCAAATGAGCTGCCCGACAGCGCAATCCTCTGCTGCGAGGAAAAAGAGGTCGTATGCTGACGACACTGAGAACTTTCAGTCAGCAGTCATTTTCCATTTCATCGTGTCCGGCTTCGATTGCTGGTTCGTGCTTTGCAGGTCATCCCAAAGACTAAAAAATTGACCCAAAGCTTCATTATATAGGCTTCCTTTTAGCCATCTCACTCAAGTGTTGTTCTCCATCGCTTTGGCAACCGTGAGCGGCCGTGCGTCAACAAAGGAAAACAGAGCCGGCCATCATCTTTCAAAGCTATCACCTCCCACCGAGTTATCTGTCCAAAATTGGACGGCCTCTCCGTTTCCAATGAAGAATTGTGTTGTTGAGCGGTACAACTAGTCTATTTCAAACTGTGGACGAAACGTAATCACATGTGACCATGGTCTCTCTCTGTGTTCAACCCAATTGATGCGCCACTGTAATCTTAGCGATTTGCCAAAAGCGTTGAGGTCTTTAATCCCTAATCCACCTTTCTCAATTGGTGAACAAATCTTCTTCCAAGAGACTAAACAATGTCCACCAGCGACGTCCTCTTGCCTCTTCCATAAGAATCCCCTACATTTGCGATTGAGTTCCTTGATAGCCCACTGCGGCAACTCCAAAACAGTCATGAGATGCACTGACAACGCCATTAGAGTCATTTTTATTAGGCATAGTCGGCCGTCTATAGACAACATCTTTGGTTTCCATCCTGCCATCTTTTTCCTGAATCAGTCCATCAGTAGTTGCAGCTTTGGCTTCGTCAATCTTCTTGTTGAAAGCGGCAATCCGAGGTAAGTTATCGGGAGGTCTTCCCTTTTGCAATTAAGGATCGATTCAACCAATTCACATTGCTCGGCCGTGCACCTGATGGGCGTAATCACACTCTTGGCAAAGGTTACCTTTAGTCCTGTCGCCTGACCTTCAAGTAACTCGTCGGATGAGTTACTGAAGGTGCATGTCCCATGTGCCCTGTTATCTTGGATTTCAGATTGGCAGCTTCATCCTCAGCTCGGTAAGTTAGATCAATTAATTTTTCGCATAAACTGAAGGTGATTGTATTTAGGCTAAGACTTAAGATTGTGATTAAGTAAATAAACTCTAACATGACGATGATACATTTCAGCAAGTTTTAGGATCTAAAAATGTATTTTCCAAATTTATGGGCCGAGATGAAATCCACGGATATGTTTAAAAGACCGCCGGTAAATTTTATTCAAAACTAAAATTCACTGTTAATTTGTTCACCATGTGTGTTTAATTGTTCCTTCCTGTATGTTGTGTCCTCGTGTTTTTGCGGTTATTTCATCTGTTGTCGTGTAATTAACTATTCAGATATACTCTGATCAACATTTAATCCCGTGTGTGTGTAATTCTCAAGCTTGCTTTTCATCACCTCCACTAGAATGAATGGCAGGCGTATTGAGCTGGGTTGTGTTGCTAGAGAGTAGAAGCTGAATGTTTGGTGCAGGAGATTATGTTCTAAATACGGAAAATTAATTGCTGGTCAGGCTAGGTAAGTTAATTGATGTTAACCAGCGAATCCAAGGTAGATTCTCTTATCAAAGTCACAAATGCCATGAACAATTTGTCTACTATAAAACTCTTATGCTCATCAAACAGGTTACGAAGAAGAGAGTGCAAGTATCCATGTAAACAGGAATGCGAGATTTCAGAGGAATGATGCTCCTGCGACACCAACACAGGGGCTACTACTGCTTACTAGATATGTATGTATGCATCAGATTAGACAGTAAAAAGTGTTGTATTTTCTCTTGATCCAAGATGCTACACAACACAAATCATGCACTTCAACACAAGTAGCTGGTCATCTGACTACCGAGGATATTAGATTATTAGACAGCAAAAACAACACCATTTTCTTTCTTTAGATACAAGATGCTACACAACTCATAATGATGCACTTCAGCATTTAACAAGCAGCTGGTTATCTGACAGCATGACGATCCATATCGATAATTGGTACTTCCTTCTACTTAAAATATAAATTTTTTTAATTGTATAAAATATATCTTACTTCTATCAGAATCTGGACAGGAAGGAGTATCAGGATATGTCAAGAGGTTTACTGAGTTGCATCCCCTGCCAAGACAAGAGCGGAGGCCTAATCCAATGGAGGTTGAAAAGCCGGTGACTGATCAAGATGATGATGAGGACGACAATGAGGCAAAAGGATCACCGGTTATTAGCAATGATTCACTGCCAAGGGAGAATATAGACATTAACATGATGTTTGCATTGTCTATGGAATTTTGTGCCATGGATAATGTCGGAATTGTCCAACTTTCACTTGGTCCAAGAGAGGCTTAGGAGGTGATATGGCCGGTAATTGGATTATTGCTCTACGACCTCATGTTCTATGCTTTTCGGCTCTCAAGGTAGCCAAAAAGGCAAGGGGCAAGTGTTAACACCTAAATATGGCACCTAAGGCAAAAATAAAGAAATATGACCAGATTTGGAAAAGACCCGGTTTTCTTCACTGGGGCCGGTTAGACCAGCAACATGTGGCCGGTCAAACCGGCTGAGTCCGACTTCGACTCAAATTTCATCGGATCTTGGGTTTCTTTGCATGAGGAGGTAATTTTCTAGTTCTAATTGGTTTCTAGTCCAAGTAGGATGTGGAGGAGACCCTGTAGGAGGCAAGACCAACCCCTTTATAAAGGTCAAAACCGGTTCAATTGAGACACCAAGCTACTTCCAACACAATTAGCCAATTGAATCGTTTTTTCAATTTCTACTTTTCACATAGCTTTAGCCTAGTTTCTGTCCATCTTTGTCGGTTTACGTTGTAAGCCATCCGTCCTCGCCATGAGAGTGTGACTACCCTTTTATAGGTTTGTCCCGTAAACCTTCGGTTCCATACACGAGACGGGTGTTATTCTCTATTTTGTCTAAATTGGCTTCGCTAGACAGTTTTGATTTAGAGAAGCCATCTTGGTTTGATTTTGTTCAGATCGAGATGGTTGGTGACTCCCAATTCACGCAAAGTATTTGTTGGTATATATTTGTGTATGTAATTTAGGTTTAGTTGAGGGGGTAAAATGGAAAAGAGTGTGGAGTATAGTGCTGTGCTGGGAGAGGAAGTCGATACAGTTGCTTTGCCCAAATTTCAACATGGTATCGAGCTAGGGTTAGGGTTAGGAGAGGCGATGTCGACGGCGAAACCCTAGGCGGGCTCGGCGCCGTCTGTACTGGAATCCGGTGGCGCGGAGGAGCCGAGGCAGCCGGGGCCCTACCCAATCCCGGCCGGCTTCAGCTCGTTGTGAAGCTAGGCGTGGCCAGGGCGCACGTGGTGGTCGGCGGCGGCACCGGCGGCGGAGTGCGCGTGCGCGGCGGAGTGCGCGCAGCGCAGCGAGGGCATCAGCAGCGTCAGAGCATGGCTCGAGCAGGGCGCAAGGCAAGCGGCTGTAAGAGAGAGAGAAAAGAGAAGAAGAAAGGGGAAGAAGGAAGAAAGAAAGGGGAAGAAGGAAGAAGAGAAACAGAAGAGAAGAAAAGGAGAAGAAAGGCAGCGCACAGTAAGGAAGAAAGAAAGGGGAAGAAGGAAGAAAGAAGAGAAAAGCAAGGCAGCACACAGTAAGAGAAGAAGAAAGGGGAAGAAGGAAGAAAGAAAAGAAAAAGGGCAGGTGGTTTTGCAACAGGAGAAGAGAAGAGGATGAGTTGTTTTGCAACAGGAGACATTGGTTGTTTTGCAACTGGTTGTTCTTGCGGTTAGGTTGTTTTGCAACAGGAGAAGAGAAGAAGAGGAGTTGTTTTGCAACGGGAGACATTGGTTGTTTTGCAAGCTGGTTGTTCTTGTAGGTTGTTCTGCAAATATTAGGGAAGGAATTGAGAAGCCAAGCGGATTATGGCGAGAAAATCAAGGAATTGAGCGAGTCTTAGGAAAATTGGTGGAACTACTTGCTGCAAAAAGGGATGATGCCTCATCCTCCGACAAAGAGATTGATGTGGTCCAGAAATTGGAATTGATGCCTATTGATATTAGATTGGAGGGCATCAAGAATTACTTGGCATGGTCTAGGAGGGCAGTGTTATTGCTGAGATCAAAGAAACTTGAGGAATTTATTAATGAAGAGATAACTAAACCTAAAGATGAGTCTAGCTCTGAGTGGAAGAATTGGAGTGCAACCAATGCCCTGGTGGCAACTTGACTATTAAATTCGGTGAGTCCAACAATTGCTAGTTCTGTTGACACTATTACATGTGCTTCACAAATATGGAAGGCCTTGGCAGATATGTACTTAGGTGTTGGGAATTTGATGTTGTTGGCTGATACAGAAGATAGGATTCATTATCTGAAATAGGGGGAGCAGCCTTTAATGGATTATGTTGCAGAGTTAAAGCGACTGTGGGCTGACCTAGATCATTATGATCCAATTAAGTTATCTCATCCTGAAAGCATGACTTGGGTAAAAAAGTGGGTGGAAAAGAAGAGGGTTCTTCATTTTTTGAGAGGCCTAAACTCAGAATTTGAAGGAAGGCGTGCTGCTATGTTTCATCAAGCAACTCTTTCTAGTTTTGAAGAAGCGGTTGCAGCCATGGCACAGGAAGAAACAAGGCTTAAAGCAATAAAGGGCAACACCCTACATTCATCAAGTCCTGCTTTTGTAGTGGTGGGATCTCAAGAAACCAGAATATGCTTTAACTGTGGTGAAAAGGGTCATTTGATTCGTGATTGCAATCGGCCACTTAAATCAAATCGTGGTAGAGGTAGAGGTAAAATCCATTACAGAGGTGGTGCTAGTTGGGGAGGTCCTAGCCGTGGAGGTGCTGGTCGTGGAGGAAGAGTGAGTTATCAAGCTAACCTTGCATCAACAGATGAGTGTACACCAGAAACAATCATGGTTCCATCTAGTGAGCTAGAAGAATTCAGGAAATGGAGGAAAGTTGAGAAGGGTTCTAAACAGGGAAATCAGATGATATTCTCAGTTGACAGTGTTGCTGATGTGGTCCACTCTGACTCAGGTATATTAAATCAAACTCTTGTATCTAATTGGATATTGGACTCACGTGCATCAAGGCATGTCACAGGTGAAACTAATGAGTTTACATCTTATACATCATACTCAAATTGTCATAAGGAGACAATTCAAACTGCAGATGGAACAACTTGCTTTATTAAATGTGTTGGTACAGTGCAATGCACACCAACTATTACTCTGTCATCAGTATTACATGTTCCATCATTTCCTGTGAATCTTATATCAATAAGCTCTTTGCTAGATCAAATTGATTGTCGGGTTTTCCTTGATCGTGAGAAATGTTTGATTCAGGAGAGAAGAACTGGAAGAAATCTTGGGATTGGAGTTCGGCATAATGGGCTTTGGTATCTCGATAGGAGCAAGACAAGGGAAGAGATATATTTTGCTTTATCAGCTAATGAAGATGATGCTAAGGTAATGCTTTTACATTGTTGGTTGGGACATATATCTTTTGATGTTATGAGGAAAATGTTCCCTCATGAGATGTCTAGGGTGAACAAAAGTAACTTGATCTGTGATACTTGTGAGTATGGAAAACATATTAGGAGCGCATATGTGAGCAGGGGCTTGAGAAGTATATCACCATTCATATTAATCCATTCCGATGTGTGGACTTCTCCAGTTGTTTCCATAAGTGGGGCAAAATATTTTGTTACCTTTATTGATTGTTATTCTCGTATGACATGGGTATATCTCATGAAGCACAAGAGTGAGGTATTTGAATGTTTCAAAACCTTTTATGCATATGTTAAGAATCAATTTGGCACATCTGTTCAAATTATCAGAAGTGATAATGGAACTGAATATGTGAATAAAGAATTCCAAAGTCTTCTCTTAAAGGAAGGGATCCTACATCAGACTTCATGCCCTGATACCTCACCACAGAATGGAGTGGCTGAAAGGAAGAATCGACATCTTCTGGAGGTAACCCGCTCACTTATGTATACTATGAATGTGCCTAAATTTCTTTGGAGTGAGGCAGTTTTGACTGCTACACATTTGATCAATCGCATGCCATCAAGGGTACTAGGGATGAAATCACCATGTGAGATGTTATTTGGTAAAAATGAATTTGTGGTTTCACCCAGAGTATTTGGATGTACATGTTTTGTTAGAGACCATAGACCAAGTGTTGGAAAATTGGACCGTCAGGCCATCAAGTGTATCTTTGTTGGATATTCATCTGGATAAAAAGGATATAAATGTTGGAGTCCATTGGAACGCCGTATGTTTGTGAGTATGGATGTGACCTTTAAGGAGTCAATTCCCTTTTATGGTGAGAAGACAAATCTAAGTTCTCTGTTTGTTGATCTAGATTCTAAAAGTGAATCAGAGCAAGTGGAATCTAGAAGTGAAGCTCGAACAAATGAGAAGAAGATTGTGGTTGGTTTAATCCCAAATTCAATGCAAGTGAATGATGTGTTACGGGAAGGAGAACCAGAAGTTTTTCCCGAGAAAAATATACAAGTGTATACAAGAAGGAGGAAAAATACTACACAACCTCTCACTATCACTGATGAAGTTGTAGGTGATCAAGTGGATCAAACTCATTTGAGTGGTGATGAGAGTGACCAGTTACTTGAAACAGGGGGAGAGATAATTCACCATTCTGATGACTTACCTATTGCTCTAAGGAGAGAAATAAGGAGCACAGCAGGTAAGCCTCCAGTGAGATATGGATTTAAGGATGGATGTGAGGAAATGCATGATAACGAGATGGGTAACTATGTTTCATATAGATCATTATCATCTGAGTATCAAGCCTTTGTGACACACTGCAATCAGTGCAAATTCCAAAAAATTGGACAGAAGCTAAGCAAGATCCAAGATGAAAAAAGGCGATGTTTGAAGAGTTGACAACACTTAAGAAGAATGACACATGGGAACTTGTGGCTTTACCTCTTGGGAAGAAGGTAGTTGATTGCAAATGGGTGTATACTGTGAAACAAAATCCTGAAGGAAAAGTGGAAAGATATAAGGCAAGGTTGGTGGCAAAAGGATATAGTCAGATATATGGGATTGATTATGATAAAACATTTGCACCGGTGGCAAAGATGAGTACAGTGAGGACCTTGATCTCTTGTGCTGCTAACCTTCATTGGCCTTTATATCAACTAGATGTTAAGAATGCATTCCTACATGGTGATTGTGGACCCCCATTTTTGGAACGGGAATCTTTCGTGTTCATAGTACCATTTCCCTGGATCGAGTAGTTTGGTACCCACGAAATACAGTACTGAATAATCAGGCGCACATGCACGAATAGTCTTACATCGAAATTATTACAATAATAGGCCCATAGGAAATATCCAACATATAGGACCTCATGGTCCAGATACAACCAAAAGTAGAAATTAGGTAAGGCAGCGGAATGAAGGTAGCGGCTTGTCAATTGCCACGAGCAACGACCAGGAGACTAAGACCTAGCGGCGCCATCGGCTTCTTCGCCTCACGGTAGTAGGCATATGGATCCTCCAAGTCTTCATTACCGCCATCGAAGGTTTGTGCGTATAGCAAGGGTGAGTACCAACTGTAATCAGCAAGCCAGCACGGAAGTGATGCACATGATAGGGTTATTAAAAGAATGGCTGGGTTCTTTTGCATAAAGCCAATTTTCACAACCCTTTTCACAAGCCTAACAACTAGCCAAGTCAAGTTTTAGTTTCACAGTTCATTAAATCGGCGACGGTTCTGTCTACCATCCATCGTGATTCCAAGGATGGCTTCTCGCCTCCGGTTCTTCATGGTTTTTCTGGGGAGTCCACCCCTTCTCGCATTTCGAGAAGTAGATCCACCAGTGAATAAGAATCATCATGCAAACCCATCCCTTCATGTTAAAGTTTAGAGTCTAGCCAAGCGAAAGTCTTGTCACGATGCTCTATATCCGCGAGCATGACTATTCGAATAGATTGATTCATTCACACTTGCGGTGGATGTACACTTTACTCGTACTCGCGCGCCCAACAAATGAGCCTACGTCCCAACACATGAGACGGTCACGGCAAAGCCTTTCGATAACCTCACTTGGCGTGCCCGCTCCATGAACTTAAGCCCCCATGCACTCTAGCCGTCATTTTCTAGCAGTGAGAGGAGTTCTGGCGCACCCAGGGTAAGAGAAGACTTCATTCATCAAGTTATAATAAATTCCAATTTTCCATCACCATTTTTCAATCTCATCTCATACATAAGAACCACTACGCAAGGGTACCGCCTCCGCTCGGCTATCTACTTCGCTAGGTCTATACCCATTCGAGAAGTACGGTTGTACTGGCTCGTTTCCCGGCTATCTCATGGCTCGGTCCTTAATTGACCAGGGTCGGCACTTGCCTTTTTCGGAATCCACCCAAATCATCCGGCCGTCCCAGTCTAAAACATTTATTTGGAACTTTCAGTTTTCATTAAAACTCATTTTATCATTCTCATAGCAATGTGACGCTCATGTCTCCACATGCCATATCTCAACTACCTTCCCTAAGGTAGTTGCCCAAGCATAAAGCTCTTCACAAAATCATGAGTATGCATGAATCTAAGAATAGCATGGCTAAGCATTTTACCGAAGATATTCTCTGGTTGTATGTATCACATCGAGGGTTACAAGGAATAATTTTAAAGGTAATCAATAACAAGGCATGGCATAACAAGTATAGGTAATTCTTTGTGTATAGCATGCATGCTTAAAGTTTAAAACAACATCATTTCGCAATTGGGATGAATATGTTCAAAGAGTGTGATGACTTGCCTTGCTTGCACGCTTGCTGAGCGGGGTCTTCAATGGAGTCGGTGCCTGCTTCTTCGGGTGCTATCCGTACGTGCGAAAGATCAATTGAATTCAATTAGAATTCAATAAAATACCGAGAGATCGAAAAGAACCATAAAAATCACGAAACGACTCCAAATGTTTAGCCTAGAATTCTACTTGAGTTCGGACGAGGATTGCTAGGAAAAATCCGAGTCTTGAAATCGAGCGATGCCCTAGGGTTTTCGCGAAACGACGTTTACTATCGAGAAAATAAATTTAGGAATATCAACGAGGGGAGGGGTTTTGTACCCGAGGTTTTGAAGGTTCGAGCACAAAAGAAAAACATATTTAGATGGCAAGGAAGAATTAAACAAAATCCGGATTTAAAAACGACACGAAACGAAATCTCGGAAAGTCCGATTTCGATTTTCCAAATTTGCCGAGAAAATATACAAGAAAACAATATATTTTTGCCCAAAAAATTCACTCAAATCTTTTCAAAACATTTTTCCAAATTTTATAAAAATTTTCCCTATTTTTCTATTTTTCTTTTCCCTTTCCTTTTTCTTTTCTTTCTTTTCTTCCTTTTTCTCTCTGTTTACTGTTCATCAGCCCGCAAGGTGTTCGACCGGGTTCCCTCTCTCTCTTCTCTCTCTGTTGCAGCCGGCGGCCGATGCAAGCGAGGGAAAGGGTGGCGGCTCGGGCTTACCGGCGATGGCGATGCTCGGGAGGCGGTGGGGCTCGGTGCACGGCGGTAGGGCTCGCGGCGTTTGGTGGCTACGGTTGCGGCGGGAACGGCGCGGGAAGACGGCGAGGAAACGGCGATGGGCGGCGGCGGTGTGGGGAAACGAGAGGGGAAGGGAAGGTCTTATATAGGCGCGGCGGTGTGGGGAAACGAGAGGGAAAGAGGAGGGGCGGCGCGCGGCGGCGTGCGGCACGCACACGCGGCGTGCGGTGGGCGGCCGGGCGCGCGGGAGCGGGCGCGCGTGGGGCCGGCTTGGGGCGGCGGCACATCGCGTGGCGCGGCGGTGTCCGGCGCGAGGCGGGCGCGCGGCGTGAGCGAGCGGGGCCGAGGCACGGGTGCGCCGGCGAGCGAGGCGGTGCACGTCGAGGACGCGGGCGCGTGGCGCGTGGCGCGCGCGGGGGCACGGTGCGCGGCTAGCACGTGGCGGCGAGGTGGCATGGCACGGGCGGAGCCGGGGCGCGCGGCGCGCGCGCGTGCGGAGCGGCCGGGCGCGCGGGCACGGTACTGGTCGGCGCGCGCGGCGGGCACGCGCGGCCGGGGCGTACGGCGTCGAGCAGTGATGATCAATGAATAGTGTATTTTTGATTTTTCCGATTTCCACTCCATTTTCTAATTCAAATTTTTCCTTCACTCTATAAATTCCAAATAAACATATGGTATTTCCAAAATTAGTTAAAAATATATTTTCAAACTTTTTACCACCATTATTCATTTTCAAATATATATATTCCCATATTTAATTAAATCCCTTTTTCCAAATTCGTAAAACACCATTTTTGCTTTCAAATAATTTTCAGGTTTTATATAAATCCTTAAAATTTTATTGTCTATTTTATTTCCTAACTAATATTTCATAATTACCAATTAATAATTTATTTTTCAAATACCTATCTTAATGCATCCGCATCTCATTCCGATTTTATTCTACCTTCTTGACCTTAGACTTCGAGACTTTTCCCTCCGACGAAAATCCAAATCATTTGGTTTTCACAAACACCGAGAAGAATTGTTCACAACTAAATTCATGCAAGCGAGCTGGCAAATAAGAAGCAACAAATACGAGCAAAAGGCAATAAGCAAAAGTTTTTGCAAGTTCCGATTTTTAATTTCCGATTTTAAATTCCTTCGATTTGATTTTCGGGTGTTACGGTGATCTTAAGGAGGAAGTTTATATGGGGATCCCACCTAGATTTGCCACTACTGAAACTAAGGGAAAAGTTCTAAAACTGAAGAAATCTCTATATGGGTTGAAGCAATCACCAAGAGCGTGGTTTGATAGGTTTAAGTGTGCAATGCACGCTATGGGATACAAGCAGTGCAATGGAGATCATACTTTGTTTTACCTATACTCTAAGGGTCACATTACCATTTTGGCAGTTTATGTTGATGACATCATTATTACTGGAGATGACACCTTGGAGGTGATTCGATTGAAGGAGAATTTGAGGAAGGAGTTTGAAATTAAGGATTTGGGACAACTTAGATACTTTCTAGGCATTGAGATAGCAAGATCTCCTAGAGGGATTATTTTCTCACAGCATAAGTATGTGTTGGATCTACTGAATGAGACATGTATGCTTGAATGTCGTCCAACTTCTACCCCTATAGAACAAAATCACAAATTGGGGTGAGTCGGAAATTCGTGGATAGAGAAAGGTATCAAAGACTTATAGGACGACTCATCTATCTATGCCACACAAGACACGATATATCTTATGTCGGTGTGGTGAGTCGATATATGCATGATCCAAGAAGTGGTCACATGAATGCGATCTGAGGATATTGAGATATTTGAAGAAAAGCCCGGGCAAAGGATTATTGTTTAAGAAGAATGGACATCTGAGTGTGGAAGGATATTGTGATGCAGACTGGGCAAGCTGTCCTGATGATCAAAGGTCTATATCAGGCTATTGTGTATTTGTTGGCGGAAACTTGGTGACTTGGAAAAGTAAGAAACAACCAGTAGTATCTCGCTCTACAGCAGAAGCAGAGTATAGAGCTATGTCTCAAAGTTTAAGTGAATTGCTATGGGTGAGAAACCTCCTGACTGAGTTGAAGTTTCAGATAGATGGTCCTATGAAGCTTTGGTGTAATAACAAATCAGCTATCAACATTGCAAATAACCCAGTTCAACATGATCGAACAAAGCATGTGGAGATTGATCGCTTTTTTATTAGAGAAAGACTAGATGAAGGAATTTTGATCTGGAATTTGTAAACTCCGAGGGACAAGTTGCTGACTGCTTGACTAAAAGTTTAGGTATTAAAGAGTGTATAACTTCATGTAGCAAGATGGGCTTGATTGATATACAGTACCCATCTTGAGAGGAAGTGTTGGTATATATTTATGTATGTAATTTAGGTTTAGTTGAGGGGGTAAAATGAAAAAGAGTGTGGAGCATAGTGCTGTACTGGGAGAGGAAATCGATATGCTTTGCCCAAATTTCAACAGTATTAGGTGTCGGATCGTTTGATGATGTGACAAAAAAAGACGCCAACATAGAAATGCCTACGAAAGGTCTTTTGCTGGGAGGTTGGAAAAGGCTGCAGCGACGATGAACATGCGCATCGGTAGAGGTGAAACCATGGTTTTCTTGCAGGACTTGCTGTTGCGTTCACTCTGACAACTCTATGGAACAAGCAGCAGGAAACGAAGGAAGCCTGATATACAACATATGTATGATGCATCCTTCCGTAGTTGCCTATCCAAATCAACCTGTCTATTATCGGCGTGGATCATCATGTTGTCAGATAATTAACCAGATGGTTGTTTATCAAAAGAAAACAGAACTCTTTTTACTGTCTAATCCGATGCACACATAGATAAATAGTACTACATCTCTGTATGTTGCAGGAGCACCTGCTTGGTTAGCGTCAGCCTGAAAACAGAATTCATCATACATAGTTTTTATAAATCTGAACTGCAATCACACTGTTTCCTCATTATCTTGGCACAAGTTGTTCATACAAACATGAATCACCTCCATACCAAGGATCAAGCTTGGATTCAGCATTAATTCACTTACCTAGCCTGATAGCAACCAAAATTTTTGACATTTGATGGATAGAGTCTGCTGAATCAAACATCCAGCTGACAGTAAACATACAGCCCTCCCTCAACATGTCATTCATTTTAGTGGAGGCGACGAGTAGAGATTCCACAGAAGAAAGATGAATGTCTGGTACACCGTAAATTTAGACACCTTGAAAAGTGGTGATGGTACAAGTTGCAAGATTACAAATAGTTAATTACACGACAAGAGATGAAAATCGCAAAAGCACGACATACAGGAAGGAGCAATCAAACGGTACACATGGTGAACAATCAACAGAGATAATTTTACTTGTCCTTGTGCTTGTAGGGTTCAGGGACGGCCTTCCTGAACCAGGGGATCCACACTGAGGTCCTCCTCTGGTACAGCTTGTAGGCCTCTGCTCGGTGCTCCTGCTTCACCATTCGTCGCTCGACGAGCACGGTGACATAGCCAAGGCAGAGGCTGTTGACAAGCGGCCCAACCAGCATCCATGGCTGCCCAATGTTCCAGGCGAAGAGGTAGAGCCCCCACCACCACAGCTGCTCACCGAAGTAGTTTGGATGCCGTGAGTACCGCCACAGCCCGTCCTCGAGGGTCGGCACTGTGGGCTCGCCGAGCTTCTTCAGCTTGTCGTTGGTGGCGACGAACCTGTGCAGCTGCGTGTCGGCGAAGTGGGCGATGACAATGCCGGTAATGCAGGCCATTGTTGCCACGACGTCCCAGACGCCCCATGGCTGGTTGCTGGAGTGGATGGCATACATTGGGAGGCAAATGCCGATGAGGAACACCTGCTGCGAGAGGTAGACGGCAAACAAGGACATCCACCACCAGGCCCTGCCGTACTGCCCCCGCATCTCGGCGAACCTCCAGTCCTCCCTCTTGCCCCATTGCCACCCTTCCCTCCTGAAGTAGTTGTGAGTCAGCCTGGTGCTCCACACCCAGGTCAGCGCCACCGCCACCGCCGACCTCGCCGTGTCCGCCACCGCGGCCGGGTGGGCCCGGTAGTAGTGCAGCAGCATCACCGGGATGACTGTCCAGTACAGATCGATGAGCTGTAACGGAGAAGGCATTTCGTCAAACACATTAGTTGCAGGCAATCAGAGCAGTCAATCACAGTCACGAATACTCGGCTCGAGAGGAAAATTGAGGAGCGTGATTAGTTAGTGTTAGTGAGCACTGACCCAGTGGTTGGAGAGGAGATTGCCGATGAGCCAGAAGAGGAGGTCGACGTTGAAGAGGAAGAGGAGGTTGGCGACGAGGAGGGGGTGGGCGGCGCACCAGGACGACACCGGGGACGGGCTGGCGGCGGTGGTGGTGGGGCGGACGAAGGAGAAGAAGAAGAGGAGGGAGGGGAGAGGGACCAGGATGGCGATGAGCATGTTCTTGACGCTGGCGGCCATGGCCTCGCTCGGAGATCGGATTCGGATCGATCCAACTCCAAACTCCAACTCCTCGTTGTTTGTTGAGGCCTTGAGGGGAGTCATGGAGGGGAGGACTTTTATAGCTCTCTCTCGGTCTCTGTCACCCTGAATTTAAGGTTTAAAAAACAAAACGGAAATATATATTTCTTCATTTTCATTTTATTTTTATATAAAAAATATACTTTATTTAAAAAATATGTGGAAAATAGAACTGCGCTACTACCTCGAATTTATGTGTTTTCAAACTAATTTTTATTAGCATCGTCGGACAAACAAATATTACCGAATACCTTTACGTTTTTCCTCTCTCTTTACTGGAAGTGTTATTATGATTAGCATACATCATATCAACCACTGTTTCGTAAGTTTTTATCACTAATGTTTATAATGTGGTAGTACAAACAAATTAATTCTATTACTATCAGTATATATTATAGAGCATCGTAAAGCAGCTCAATATTACCTTTGTCAAAGTCCAGATGCATAGTCCATAATTGTACTCTTTTTAGATACAAGGCAATACTACTCCATGCTAGGCGTTAAAAGATAACCTCAAATCATTACGGACTTAAGCAGAAAATAATGAAGGCAGTGCGGTGCAAGATGATGATTAAGATAGCTCGGATGCAATGCAATGTGGATCTAATGATGGGTTTTAATGTGACCACACTGACAGACTCAACTCTCAATGTTGCAGGTACAAGTATCTAGTGCCAATCTTGATTACGCACTTAATTAGGGAACCTTTTGCTTACCTGAGTGTATTGAACTCTGAATTAACACAAGCATATATATGCATTCTGCAGAGTAGTGCGCACCGTATGCTTACACACAAGCTGAATCCTGCAGACTGGTCCCTGTTGTTTCTGAATGATGAGACGATGAAAAAGTTACTTTAATTTGCGTCTTCGTTTTACTACTTTTAATTACTCCCGGCTTAGTTGGCCTAAGCTCTAATATGATCAAACTGTATTTGTTAATTAGGCAACATGAAAAAGAAAAGAGATGCATCTCATTGCATTGCTGTAAGTAAGATTGGAGACTCAATCTGTGGTCGAATCTGAATCGCCGGTGCGCATGAACAACTTTTAGGTTCGTCTGTGTTCCTTTAATCATGTGCAACTATAGATTAATTGCATCCTTAATTTGGTCCTGCGGATTAACAACACCCAAACTTTATCTTTCAGGCCGTAATTAACTAAGCACTGAAATTAAATACAGTTTTTTCATCGCCAATTAATGGATGATGATTGATCTTGACGGCCCCGATCGTACGATATATATGCCCATCAAGTCACGCTCCGGCTAAGTTCATGATGCTCTCACCATGTTGGAGATTGCTTTGGATGATTCTAAATTGCCATGCCGTTTTGCTTTTGAATTAAATTATTCCTCTGAAGGAAATGAATAATTGAAACCATTAATTAGTTGTCAATGATAATCAAGCTTATTTCGGATTCGACAAAAAACTAATTTAGACTGGCCTGGCTGGGCTAAGTACCGCCGCACATTGAGGATATTCTTTTATCCCAATTTTTGTATCTGTAAATTCCATCCATGGTACTTATGAGGACACGACACACAACCATGTACATTTGCAATGGATGATGCGACGGATTATGCACAATTATTTTATATGGATAAATTAAATATTATTTATTATAAAGCAGCTTATATAGAATAAATTATCAAAATAATGCTGACATAAAGAGTTTTTTTATCATACTTTTAAAAACGTGACATAAATAATCTGCACAATCTGGTCCATAGCACTGTCAAGCCATATTTTACTAAAGAACGTTACAAAGAAGAGAAACTACACAAGAAATTAGTGTAATGAAAACATTTCAATGAGACTAGTGTTTTGTGTAATCACTATTACAACAAAGTAGTAAAAAGAAATGGCACAATATAGATACCGGAAATTCTACTAACGACATTATAGTGCTTTTTTGGCCTGAGCTTGCGCTCACGGGACACTGTCTGAGAGAACAGCATCTATATGGTAACACATGTGTCGGTTCTTAATAAAAATGACACATATAAGGTTGCTACGTTACATTTACATTTACAGATAATATTGACCAAACGGACCGTCAGGCATGGCACGGCCCGGGCACGTCTGGGGCACGGCCCACTACAGCACGGCTCCTATAGCGGGCCGTGTCGTGGCAGCCCACGTGTCAACCCCCTAGCCCAAGCATGATCCACGGGGTGGTCGGACTGTGTCATACCGGCACAAACCTGTTAATGACCGATGGGCCAAGGTCGGCCTGATGGCACTGCTTGGCTCACAGGCTGCAGTAACGTGCTATAGTAAATGGGTCATGTCGTGTCGATCCACGGGCTGAGGCGAATGGGCCCGACACAGCACGGGTAAACGGGCCGTGCCGGCACGACCCACAAGCCAGCGTGTCGGGCCGAGCTACAGTACACTTGTTGATGAGGACATCAACACTACCGATACATTCACGCCTCCACACGTACAACTTCATGGTCCAATAACCCGCGCTCGTGCACGTCAACTCAACCATCAGGTGAGTTCATTCTTAAGTTTATGTTCCTCTTCTTTATACCTGGAGACGCGTGCACTTTTGTTTTACTCAGGAATGATGGAGAGGATCCAACGGGAAGAGGATTCGCGCGGGGTGGATTCAGGACTGCAGCACAGTGCCAAGTTCTAACGGTCGCCACGACTTCATGCGAACTCCGATTTGGGCGTGCAAGTACTTGATGGAAATGTTATCAAGTCTACTTTCAAATGGATCTGGCCCCATGTAAATATCTATCCTGGAGCGGCCGCAATTGTCCTTTTTCTATCGAGTATTTTTTGTCCTTGCTGCTGCGTCACCTCTTTTGGCCCAATGGGCCGTGTATCAAGTTGGGCCCGTTAGGGGCGCATCCTAGGGTTTAGCACGACCCCGGCACCCCTGTGGTCGTCTCTTTCCTCTTCTTAAACCTTCAGCCGTGTCACGCCCAGAAATTCCGACTCGAGTTTCTGAAGCTATATATGTAATAAAATCCCTGTCCAGGACCAGCCAGGGTACACTTACGACAATTATTGATATTACAGTTCCACGTCTTAGAAACATTAAAAAAATATTACAAAAGAGAAGCGGAAAAAGAAAAAGGGCATAAGCCTAAGCTTGACGCTGGCCACGCGGCTTCGACCACTCCACACGCAGCTTCCAGAGTGTAGGACAAGCCTACTCCACTTCGTCTTCGTCTTCAACCTCTGGATCGGGTTCTGGTGAAGGGGCAAGGATGAGTACTTCCATGTACTCAGCAAGTCACGCCGGAAGGGTAGAGGAATGAATGCAGGAAAGACAAGGGTTTGGCTAGGGTTTGCTTTTGCGCAAACAGCAGGGGTTTTTCCAAACAATACAGATTTTGAACACAGTCAAAACAACAGTAATTTGAGTACTTAAAGCATTTTGAATCCAACACTGTCCAATGTTATCCTCACGTCGGGACAGGTCCAAACCATCCACCTATACTAGTCATGTTTCAAAACTTAGGGTGTAAAAGTGTGAGACTAATCACGGAGAGCTCGGTCGATCGCCCCATTACCGTGGGCACGGCTATTCAAATAGGTTTACTCTGATCAGAGGTGTACAACTGTACCCACAAGACACAACCCCACAACACGGTCTCCCGTGCGCCGGAATACCACCGCGGTACCCCGGAAAGGGAACTGTGATAGGACCTTTCGTATAACCCTCTACTTACCAAGCGAACCCTACCAAGGTTTCGCCCCCACTCCCGGACCCTAGGAATGGGCAGCCCCCCGAGTGCCTCGGTGAATCCGGCAGCCCAGCAACCCTTATACCGGGACCGACTGAAACTCTATCCCGCTCACCCTTGCCGATGGGTCCGTCAGCTAGGAGAGGCTACACTACGGGACCTACCTTACTCATTTCGGCTTATGGTTTGCACGGTCATTCTCCCGAGGGGTCCCGTGAACCGGTCCTTAATTGCCATGGGCGCCGCTAACCAAAACCATAGCGCCCACAACCCACCATTTGTCATATTTTAGTTATTAGTCCGGTTCACCTGAATTTCTAACCATTAAACCTCCGAACAGAAGTTCAGGAGAGACACATTAAGTGAGAATGACCCATTTAGTGAGCTAGTGAATCTAAGCCAGGCTAAGCATAACCTAGTCCTGAATCTAATCATATTATTTTCCCAAGTTTAATCAAAGGGTTTGGGGTGTCAAACCTAAGGCATAAACTAAGCATAAGGTGTACTATTTCCCATGAAATGATAATATAAAATACATGCAATTTCATAGAATAAAACAGGTGTTTTAGCAAAATGGGAGCAATATGATCAATAATACGGTATGACTTGCCTTGCTCTTCGGCTTGGGGGACTTCAGCGACGACTTCAAAATAGACCGGGACAGAGGGACTACCAGGATCTACACGGCAAACAAGCACTTCAACAAAACAGGCTAAAAAGCTACTAAAACAGGGAACAAAATCATTTTTAATGGATTCTTGGAATTTTTATGAATTTAATAAAATTTGAATGGGCTAAAACGGAGGTCGTATTGAAAAGATATGATTTTTAGAAGTTTTCTGGGTTTTACTAAAACAGGAAAAACCCTTAATCGATTTATTGCGCAATAAATCCCGAGGGGAGCGTCGGCGGCTAGGGCTGACTTCCCGGCCGAGGGCGCGTCAGCGTCCAGCGGAGCGCCGGTCCACGGTGAGCCGGGTCCACGGGCCGGACGGACGGTGCACCACGTGGCGCACACGTGGTGCGAGGTGGCGACCACGCGGCTCGCCACGTGGGCGCGAGGATGGGCGGCGCCGATCGGACGAAGCCGATCGGACGGGTGGGAAGGGTGCGGCAACACGGGCGGTGCGACGCGGCGGCGCATGGCCGGCGGCCGGCCTGTGCCATTTGGGCGGCGGTGCGGGGCGGCGGGATGCCGCGGCTTCACGCGCGGGCGGAGCCGCGTGCACCCGAGCGGCAGCGCGAACACGGCCGAGAGGGTGAAGAGAGGCTCACCACGGGAGTTGCGGAGTTGAGGGCAGCGGCGGCGGCGAGGAGACGGCGGAAGCTCGCGGGGAAGGGTGGCCGAGATGGAGCGGGTGCCGGGAAGAAAGAAAGAGACGGCGGCAAGGTCCGAGACGGCTCGGGACGTCGGGGTGTCGCGGCCGAAGTCTGGCGGCGTGATCCGAAATTTGGGCGCATGGCGCGAGGGCAAACGAGAGAGTGAGGGGCTCGAGTGGAAGTGTGGGGAGCTCGGGGAGGACGAGGGGGTGCTTAAATAGGGGATGGGGAGGTCGGCGGCGACCGGATAAGGGCAGAATTTCTCGTCGACGCAATTTGGGGAAAGTAATGGCCGGTGATGAAATCCGGCCATTAGGGTGCGCGGGAGCGGCGGCCGGGGCTTTGAATGCCGGTGGGCACGGTGGGGAGTTAAGGCGACGAGATCCCGGAGCGCGGGGAAAGCGGGCGCGCGAGATCCGAGCGGAGGGAGGCGACGGAAATGGCGCCGAGGCGGCCGGGGTCAGGGACGATGGCCTGACAGGTGGGCTCCACCTGTCGGCGTCCCGGGATAAGGAGGATGCGAAATAGACTTGTTTGCGGCGCGAGGGTTTAATGGGCGCGGCCTTCGGGCGCCCACGAGAGAGAGAGAGAGATCGGCGCACGGGCGAGATCGCTGGGCCGTCGGCTTTGATCCCGGTGGGCCGGTCGGCGGCACGCGTGGGAGAGGATGGTCCGTTGGCTCGGGCCGGCGGCCCACGGCCGAAAAATGGGCGGGAAAGGACGGAGGAGAGAGAAAACTGATTTTCCCTGGATTTATTAATTCCGATTTTAGATTTAATTGGTTAAGAGTTATTTCTTGTGCTCTGAAAATTCCACTAAAAATCTTGTTAATGTATTTTGACATGTAGAATTTTAGAAAAACTCTTCCATGCCATTTCCAATTAGCATTTGGCTTTTAAAATTGTTTGTTCTTTCCAGTTAATTCCAACGATTTTCTTTTACGATTTTTCTTTTGGATTTTTAACCCGGAAAACACCTCAGGGTGTTACAAACCTACCCCTCTTAAAGGAATCTCGTCCCCGAGATTCGGAGGTACAGGCAAACAGATATGGATGAGCGGCCTTTAGCTCATCTTCCCTCTCCAGGTTGCTTCTTCTTCGGAGTGATGAGTCCATTGAACTCGGCAGAACCTGATAACCTTGTTCCGGGTCCTCCGTTCGCAGGTTTCGAGGATTCGAGCTGGTTTCTCCACAGAAGTCAGATCTTCCTGGATTTTGATCTGATCTGGACTGGCTTGTTCTTCTGGAACTCTCAGACACTTCTTGAGGTTGGAGACGTGGAAAACGTCATGGATTCCCGCCATGGTGGGTGGCAGTTCGAGTTGGTATGCCACTTCACCTCGTTGCTCTTGAATCTGATATGGTCCCACATAACGTGGTGCCAACTTGCCTTTGGTTTGGAACCGGTGCACTCCCCGAAGTGGGGTGACACGAAGTTATACATAGTCTCCGACTTTGAAAACTAGCTCTCTGCGGCGGTTGTCTGCATAACTCTTTTGACGAGACTGTGCAACTTTTAGCCTTTCTCTTATGATTCGACTTTCTCTTGGCATCACTTAACACTTGATCCCGAACAGCGCGTTCGCCGGTCGATCCCGAAGCGGGGTTCGACACTTTCGTCCATAAAGTGCTTCGAAAGGAGCCATCTGTAAACTGGCCTGATAACTGTTGTTATAGAAGAACTCTGCATAGGGCAGGCTCTTATCCCAAGCTCCTCCGAAATCCAGAGCACAAGCTCGCAGCATATCTTCCAAAACCTGGTTTACACGTTCCGTCTGACCATCGGTTTGTGGGTGATAGGCCGTGCTAAAATTTAACCGGGTGCCAAGTTCCTCTTGTAGTTTTTGCCAAAACTTGGAGGTGAATTGACTACCGCGATCAGATACTATCTTCTTGGGTACACCATGAAGACACACAATCCTTGCAAGGTACAATTCCGCTAACCTTCTGCCTGTATAGGTGGTAAGCACTGGGATAAAATGAGCCACTTTAGTGAAGCGGTCAATTATAACCCAAATAGAATCGTGTCCTGACGATGTTCGGGGTAACCCGGTGATGAAATCCATCCCGATTTCCTCCCACTTCCATTCCGGGATTTGAAGTGGCTGTAATAATCCAGCAGGCCTCTAGTGTTCTGCCTTTACTCGCTGGCATACATCGCGTAGTGCCACGAACTCTGCTATTTCTCTTTTCATGCTAACCCACCAGAATTTGTCCTTAAGATCCTGGTATATTTTGGTACTTCCCGAATGGATAGAGTACTGACACTGATGTGCTTCAATAAGGATTATTTTTTTCAATTCCTTATCTTCTGGCATACATATCCTGTTGCCCATCCATATGGTTCCATGTTCGTCTTCCGTGAAGTCACGAGCTTTTCCCACTCTCATATTCTTCTTAAGCTCCGATATGTCAGGATCTGAGGCTTGAGCTATGTGAATTTGATCTAAGAGTGTGGGTTGGGCTTCAAGAGCGGCCACAAATCCGGGTTCAACAATTCCCAGGTTTAGGTGCTCTAGATCTTGTAATAGCTGTTCACATCTCCCTTCTATGTGAATAGAGTTGCAGTGACTCTTTCGGCTCAAGGCATCAGCTACCACGTTAGCTTTGCTAGGGTGGTAGTGTATACTGAGATCATAATCCTTGATCAACTCCAACCATCGTCGCTGACGGAGGTTCAAATCCGGTTGGGTGAAGATGTATTTCAGGCTCTTATGATCCGTATATATTTCACAGCGATTACCGATGAGGTAATGTCGCCATATTTTCAGAGCATGAACTACTGCTGCTAGTTCCAAGTCATGTGTTGGGTAGTTAGACTCATGAGGTCTCAACTGGCGGGAAACATATGCGACCACTTTTCCATCTTGCATCAACACACAGCCTAACCCTTGGTGAGATGCGTCGCAATAGACTTGGAAATCCTTGGTTTGATCTGGCAAGATCAATACGGGTGTGGACACTAGTTTTCTCTTGAGTGTCTCAAAACTCTTGTTGCGCTCGGCAGTCCATATAAACTTTTCATCCTTCTTTAATAACTGTGTCAATGGCTTGGCAATCCTTGAGAAGTTTTTGATGAACCGACGGTAATAACCCGCAAGTCCTAGAAAACTTCTGACCTGGGTGACGGTTTTAGGTGAAGTCCATTTGGTTACTGCCTCCACATTGGAAGGGTCCACTGCAACTCCTTGGGCATTCACGATATGGCCGAGGAATTGCACTTCCTTCAACCAGAAAGCGCATTTGCTAAACTTAGCATAGAGCTGGTGGTCTCTTAACTTTTCAAGTACCAACCGGAGATGGTGCTCATGTTCCTCTTCCGACTACGAGTAGATCAAGATGTCGTCGATGAACACCACAACGAACTTGTCTAGGAATTTCATGAACACTTTGTTCATCAAATTCATGAAAAAGTCTGGGGCATTTGTAAGTCCGAAGGACATGACCGTGCACTCGTACAGACCGTACCGAGTGATGAAGGCGGTCTTGGAAATATCTTCTTCTCGAATTCTTAGCTAGTGATAGCCTGACCGCAGGTCTATCTTTGAGAACACCTTTGCTCCCTTTAATTGATCGAACAGGTCGTCAATCCTAGGAAGAGGGTATTTATTCTTAATAGTGACCTCGTTGAGTGCATGATAGTCGACACACATCCTTTTGGTCTTATCCTTTTTCTCCACAAAAATGACTGGCGCACCCTAGGGCGATGTGCTCGGGCGGATATAACCTTTCTGCAACTGTTCATCTACTTGCTTTTTGACCTCTGCCAACTCATTGGCTCCCATTCTATAGGGCCTCTTGTGGATCGGAGTACTGCCAGGGACTAGGTTAATCCGAAGCTCTATTTCCCTTTCAGGTGGCATTGTGGTTAAGTCTTCCGGGAAGACTTCCGGATACTCACAAACCACGGGAATATCATCTAACTTCGCCTGGTCCTTTCCTTTCTCTTCGGGCTTCTCCTTAGCCGAGATCCGATTCAGACTTGCCACTACCCTCAGTGGTTTAGGGGAGCGGTAAATCACTTTCTTTCCTTCGTCATTGGTCAAGGAGATCGTGCGGCTTGCGCAATCGATCAGACCTTTATGACGGGTCAACCAGTCCATCCCAAGGATGACATCCAGGTCTTTTGATTCTAAAAGGATAAGATTGACTAGAAAGGGGAATCCTTGGATTTTTATTGCCACCGAAGGGCAAAAGTGGGCAGTGTTCAAATGGTTCCCGGGAGTTTGGACCCGCATGGGTATCTTAAGTTTTAACACCGATAACCCATGTTTTCCCACAAATGCTTTTGATATGAAAGAATGGGTTGCACCCAAATCAAATAGAACTGATGCATTAAAGGAGTTCACAGGGAACATACCCAGTATGACATCTGGTGCGTCCTGTGCCTCCTCTGTTGAAGCATGATTCACTCTTGCTTGGATGAACCTGGGCGCGTGTTTTGGTCTTGGACACTTGTCTGCGAAATGTCCAGGTTCCCCACAGTTGAAGCTGATTACCGGTTTGAATCCCGAGTCCTTCTTTGGTGGCATTGGCTTGGGCTTGATGGCGAGTGCTGCGATTGGGCGACGCGGGGCGGATTCAGCTGCGGTGTCAGGGACGGTTTCCGTTGGATTGGAAATTCTCGGGATGATACGGGTGATGTTGATGAACGATCTTAGTGGTAGGTCCACTCTGACCACCCGGAGTGAAACACGGCCGCTGGGGATTCCCTTGCTAAGGTTGTGGCCTAAACTGGGTAGTCTTCCATTTTCTGAGTAATTTATTGCGTTGATCTTCTTGACGGATGGCTTTGTTGACCAACTTCTCGAAGTCGGCATATTCACCGGAGATGAGTTTGTCTGTTAACTCGTCGTCCAGCCCGGCCAAGAACTTCTCTTGACGCTCGGTGTCAGCACGTACGTCCTCTGGAGCTTATCGCGCTAAGCGATTAAACTCGTGCAAATACTCGGTGACGGTTCACGTGCCTTGCTCCAAGGATCTGAACTCCCTCTTTTTCTGGGCTACTATCCCTCCGGGGATGTGAGCCTTCCGGAATTGGTGGCAAAACTCTGCCCAAGTAACTGCGGGTGCGTCCGCCCGACGGGTAACCAAGAAGTTGTCCCACCAGGCTGAGGCGGGGCCTTGGAGTTGGTGGGTGGCGAAAGACACCCTCTCCTGGTCCGTGCACTGGAGAAGGTCCAACTTCTTTTCTATGGCGATGATCCAGTCATTAGCCTCCATGGGGTTGGTGGTGCTGGAGAAAGTTGGGGGTCGGACTCGAAGGAATTCTGATAGTTTGTTTGGGGGAGGTGGTGGTGCGAAATGGTCGTCTTGATGTTGGTTTCTTCTTTGGCTGTTGCATCATCTGCAGCTGCATCTACGATCTTCTTTGTTGCATCTATTTGCATCATTGCAGCCATCATGAGTGCAGTTGGCTAGGACTTGTGCCAAAGTGATGTTCTCAGGTGGAGGAGGTGGGTTGTTGGCATTAGCACGGGTGTTCTTCTCAGCTGACTCAGTGCTGTTTGCTACCATTCCTGGTGTTCACCATCTGAAGAAGCGGAACAAACAAGGCGGGGAGAAGGAGTAAAATAGATTGGACAAAGGAGTTGATCTTTATTACTTGTTTTGATCTGTTCTTTAATTAAAACACTTAAAACACACTCAACATCCTTAATTGGACAACCCATATCCACACTTGATACAGGTTGACCTCTACCCACGCACAGCACTTCTAACACACAGCAACTAAGCACACAGGAAAACTAAAAAAAGGTAAACTAAGGGTGGCGACGCTCTAAGGGTCGGAACGGCTTCCGCGGTCGGAGGAGTCGAAACCACTCCGAGGGGTTCCCATCTTCCTTTTCCTTCGAGCGGCTTCGAGAGCTTGCTAACTCTTTTACGCCAGGGGCTCTTGGAGCTGCGCGCTCTCGCGCCTTGCTGCTACTGGACACCGAGATCCATCCTCCTTCGCCGCTTGGGGCAGGGACCAGAGCAAGCATAGGATCTGGCACTGGGGTGGCGACTCGGGAAGGTGGCGTTGCAGGAGGTGGAACCCTGGGCGCCAGCTGCATCCGCACCGGAGCCTTGGTGTTCTTCCGCGGCGTGATCCTGATCCGAAGGATGTTGGGAGGTGGAAGCCCCTTCAGGCTGGCGATTTCTCTCTTGAGACGACCACCTCATCCTTCAAACTCTTGATTCTTAAGATCTTCTGGTCATTCAGAGACTTTGCCGCTAGGTGAAGATCGCATGCATCTTATCCGACCCTTCAATCACCGTCCTCATGTGGGAGAAGGTGGTGTCGTTCTCCCCTTGACGGGCGAAAGGTGTTGATTGCGACGAAGTTCCCGAGAGGATGGTACCGGTGGCGAGTGGCGAAGATGGTAGTCATGCATCTCCCTCATCCGAGCTTGCATTAGATAAGCGGCTTCTTGGCAGGAATGCTCATCTGTTCCTCCCGACATAGTGACCACCATGTTCGGGATGTTGGTGCCGACAAACCCGTGCACCTCCAGGCGGACTTGGTGAGGCAACTCACTGCCGAACGGTGAAACGATAGTGTACTCAGGTGCATCCGAATAACCCACTGCCAAGGCCATCCTCGCCTGCTCCGCGACAAAATCCTTCAATCCCTGACCGTTGTGGGTGACTGGACGACCTGTCATCTAGAGAAGACAAGGTAGGGGATCAATGCATGCTCAAACCCAAGTTAGATAAACGATAAAGGACTCAAGTAATGTAAACGAGAAAAAGAGGGTTTTTGAGAAACATTTTTATGAGGCTAAGTAAAACTTTCTAAGGACATCCCCAAGATGATGCTGCAAAATAATTGCTTAGTTATAATATAAAATGGGCGACCATTCCCTCCTATCTCGACTTAGGACTTTGACCCCTTAGAAAATCCCAACTTGGAGGCTGAATAAGAGATCAAATGATTTTTCCAAGTTTTAACTCTAAAATCCTATCACTTAGACTTGGCTGAGTTTTCAAAATGTTTTGAGAGAGACTTAAAAATTTTTTCCCAATCCCGAAGGAACAAGACCCATTTTCCCGAAACGACTTCAAAAGCCAAGGCTTATGCATATGAAAAGATTCAAAGGGCTCCTAAGGTTTTTCCGTTTGGCTTTTCCTACGGTCTGGAAATTGGCTCTGATACCAACTTGTCACGCCGAGAAATTCCGACCCAAATTTCCGAAGCTATATGTGTATTAAAATCCCTGTCCAGGACCAGCCAGGATACAAATACGACAATTGTTGATATTAAAGTTCTCACGTCTTAGAAACATTACAAAAAGATTACAAAAGAGCTGCGAAAAAGAAAAAGGGCCTAAGCCTAAGCTTGACACTGGCCACGCGGCTTCGACCACTCCACAGGCAGATTCCAGAGTGTAGGACAAGCCTACTCCACTTCGTCTTCGTCTTCAACCTCTGGATCGAGTTCTGGTGAAGGGGCAAGGATGACTACTTCCATGTACTCAGCAAGTCACGCCGGAAGGGGAGAGGAATGAATGCAGGAAAGACAAGGGTTTGGCTAGGGTTTGCTTTTGCGCAAACAGCAGGGGTTTTTCCAAACAATACAGATTTTGAACACAGTCAGAACAACAGTAATTTGAGTAATTAAAGCATTTTGAATCCAACACTATCCAACGTTATCCCCACGTTGGGATAGGCCCAAACCATCCACCTATACTAGTCATGTTCCAAAACTTAGGGTGTAAAAGTGTGAGACTAATCACGGAGAGCTCGGTCGATCGCCCCATTACCGCGGGCACGGCTATTCGAATAGGTTTACTCTGATCAGAGGTGTACAACTGTACCCACAAGACACAGCCCCACAACACGGTCTCCCGTGCGCCGGAATACCACCGTGGTACCCCGGAAAGGAGGCGTGATAGGACCTTTCGTATAACGCCCTACTAACCAAGCGAACCCCACCAAGGTTTCGCCCCACTCCCGGACCACAGGAATGGGTAGCCTCCCCGAGTGCCTCGGTGAATCCGGCAGCCTAGCAACCCTTATACCGGGGCCGACTGAAACTCCATCCCGCTCACCCTTGCCGATGGGTCCGTCAGCTAGGAGAGGCCACACTACGGGACCTACCTTACCCATTTCGGCTTGTGGTTTGCACGGTCATTCTCCCGAGGGGTCCCGTGAATCGGTCCTTAATTGCCATGGATGCTGCTAACCAAAACCATAGCGCCCACAGCCCACCATTTGTCATATTTTAGTTATTAGTCTGGTTCACCTGAATTTCTAACCATTAAACCTCCGAACAGAAGTTCAGGAGAGACACATTAAGTGAGAATGACCCATTTAGTGAGCTAGTGAATCTAAGCTAGGCTAAGCATAACCTAGTCTTGAATCTAATCATATTATTTTCCCAAGTTTAATCAAAGGGTTTGGGGTGTCAAACCTAAGGCATAAACTAAGCATAAGGTGTACTATTTCCCATGAAAAGACAATATAAAATACATGCAATTTCATAGAATAAAACAGGTGTTTTAGAAAAATGGGAGCAATATGATCAATAATATTGTATGACATGCCTTGCTCTTCGGCTTGGGGACTTCAGCGACGACTTCAAAATAGGCGGGACGGAGGACTACCGGGATCTACACGGCAAAAAGCACTTCAACAAAATAGGAAAAAAGATACTAAAACAGGGAACAAAACCATTTTTAATGGATTCTTGGCATTTTTATGAATTTAATGAAATTTGAATGGGCTAAAACGGAGGTCGGATTGAAAAGATATGATTTTTAGAAGTTTTCAGGGTTTTTACTAAAACAGAAAAATCCTTAATCGATTTATTGCGCAATATATCCCGGGGGAGGCGTCAGCGGCTAGGGCTGACGTCAGCAACCGAGGGCTGATGTCGGCGGTCCGTGGGAGTGCCGGTCCATGGTGAACCGGGTCCACGGGCCGGACGGACGGTGCACCACGTGGCGCACACGTGGTGCCGAGGTGGCGACCACGTGGCTCGCCATGTGGGCGAGCGGGGACGGACGGAGCCGATCGGACGAAGCCGATCGGACGGCCGGGAAGGGGTGCGGCAACACGGGCGGTATGGCGCGGCGGCGCGCAGCGGCCGGCGGCCGGCCGGTGCCATTTGGGAGGCGGCGCGGGGCGACAGGATGTCACGGCTTCACGCGAGGGCGGAGCCGCGCGCACCCGAGCGGCAGCGCGAACACAACTGAGAGGGTGAAGAGAGGAAGCTCACCGCGGGAGTTGCCGGAGTTGAGGTGGTCGACGGCGACAGCGGTGAGGGAGACGGCGGAAGCTCGCGGGGAAGGGTGGCCGAGATGGCGCGGGTGCCGGGAAGAAATAAAGAGACGGCGGTGAGGTCCGGGATGGCTCGGGACGTCGGGGTGTCGCGGCCGAAGTCCGGCGGCGAGCTCCAAAATTTGGACGCACGGCGCGAGGGCAAACGAGAGAGTGAGGGGCTCGAGTGGAGGTGTGGGGAGCTCGGGGAGGGCGAGGGGGTGCTTAAATAGGGGATGGGGTGGTCGGCGGCGACCGGATAAGGGCGGAATTGCTCGCCGGCGCAATTTGGGGGAAGTAATGGCCGGTGATGAAATCCGGCCATTAGGGTGCGCGCGGAGCGGCGGCGGGGCTTTGAATGCCGGTGGGCACGGTGGGGAGTTAAGGTGGCGAGATCCCGGAGCGCGGGGAAAGCAGGCGCGCGAGATCCGAGCGGAGGGAGGTGGCGGAAATGGCGCCGAGGCGGCCGGGGTCGGGGACGACGGCCTGACAGGTGGGCCCCACCTATCGGCGTCCCGGGATAAGGAGGATGTGAAATAGACTTGGTTGCGAGCGCGAGGGTGTCCGCGAGAGAGGGGAGAGAGCGGCACGCAGGCGAGATCGGCTGGGCCATTGGCCTGATCGGCTGGGCCGGTCGGCTGGCGTGCGCGGGAGAGGATGGGTCGTCGGCTCGGGCCGACGGCCCACGGCCGATAAATGGGCGGGAAAGGACGGAGGAGAGAGAAAACTGATTTTTTCGGGATTTATTAATTCTTATTTTGGTTTTAATTGGTTAAGAATTATTTCTTGTGCTCTGAAAATTCCACTAAAAATCTTGTTAATGTATTTTGACATGTAGAATTTTAGAAAAATTCTACCATGCCATTTCCAATTAGCATTTGGCTTTTAAAATTGTTTGTTCTTTCCAGTTAATTCCAACGATTTTCTTTTATGATTTTTCTTTTGGATTTTTAACAGGGAAAAACACCTCAGGGTGTTACAAGCCGCCACCAAGAAGGGTGGGTTTGTTGATTAGAGTTAGCGTCTTGCTATTTGCACACAGCGTGCGTGTCGGCTAGACCACCGGTCTGTTTGTCTTGGAACCCTGCCATATTGTTCAATTCAGAGTGAATCTTTCATCTTTATATCTAGCAATTTTAGTGCTTGTTTTACTTGTTCTTGCTTGTTCTACGATTGCTTGCAGGACGAGTGCCCTAGTGGTTGGGTTGTCGTGCACCGCAAGTTCGCGTCGACCACCAGAGATGGTGTATCGGTTGCTAAGGCGCATCGTCCTTGGACGATTGTAGTCGGGTCGTGATCGTCGCCTTCGTTCTCCAATTGAGTTATCCTCCACCTCTCATCGAAAGATCGGGACAAAACCCTAGCGGGTTCAAATCACCCGTGCTCGGGCCGACCCTGTTAGGCACGACCCATTTGGCAGCACTATATACGGACACATATAGTAAACTTATAGGTGCCTTTTCTTTGAAAACCGACCCATAGGCTAGACTTATAGGTGCCAAGCCAACCGAGTTGAACCCACTTATCCCCATCCTTATCTTCTCCCTCCATCCTTCTCCTCCCCACGCTCTTCCTTTATCTCTTTCTCTCTCGCTTCTTTCTCCCGACTTGATCGACGCCTCGGCGACAGCACGCAGCGACAGTGGCTCGAATGCGCAGATCCGATAGCGACGGGGGCTCACACATGGGTGGATGCAGCGGTGGCTACTCCCTCCTCCCCAGCGTGGCGGCGGCGGTGGCTACTCCCTCCTCCCTGGCATGGTGGCAGCGGTGGCTACTCCCTCCTCCCCGACGTGGCGCCTGTTGTTGTCCCGACAGCAGCGGCAGCGGCTACTGTCCCTTTCCCGTCATGGCAGCAGCAGCGATGATTGCTCCCCTCCTCCCACGACCACTGAGCTCGTGATGGCTAGATCCATCGATGATAAAGGTCTAGGGATGCTCCATGGCGATACGGAGTGAAGGTAGCGACGGCCTCCTCTCCTCCCTCGACAGCGAGCTCCCCTCACCTCGAGGGCCACCATGAGGTCGGGCACGACCAACGATGGTGTCAGTGTTATAGATAAGACATACCTAATACTTTTGTGTTAGACTCAATGGGGCCTACCATATACCAAGTCCTATAAGGATTCATGCCTCATATATGGAAGGTATTCCGGATAAAGAAGGAGAAGCAAAGTTCTACTTGGGCACGACAAGAACTACTCGGATCGTAACCATACTTTGCTTCCTAGTTCTACTTGGACAAAGGGCCACCCAAGGATATAAATATAGGACCCTAAGAGAAGAGGGGACACGCCAAGACACGAAGACAAGCACATATAGATCTCGACAAACCCAGTATAGAAGCCATAGAGGTCGACATGAAGGATCTAGAGACATCTCCAATCTCGTCGAGTTCATATTCGAGGAGGCAGACTACACTAGCCATCGACCACATGTGCGAGCTCTATGCCGTTAGGCTGACCGGGACTAGATTAGGTTGTCCCCAATATTGTACTTGTCACGCCCGAAAATTTAGCCAAATTTCCTGACTATTTTATGTATTAAATCCCTGTCCAGGAAACAACCAGGGTACACAAAATGACAAATTAATACACAGATCAAAACGTAAAAACAAAGCGTAAAATAAAAATACTTATTAAAGAGGCTCTTAGTCCTCACACCCAAAAACTGCAGTGGAAAAGAAAGACGACATTAGCGGGGCTTCAGCTCCACTCCACAGACAAACTCAACTAGGATCTGAGCCTTGGTCTTCTAACTCCATCTTCAACTCAGAAGCACTACGCTTCTGAAAGGAGAAAAATCGCAATACTGAGTATAACCACCGTACTCAAGAAGCCACACCGAGAAATGCAGATGTGCAAAGGGAGACAAGAGTGGCTTGGGCTATTTTGCATAAATGCAGTTTACAAACATTTAATTGTTTAAAATATAAAATAGTTGAGTAATTACGTCAATATTAAATCTTCACTGAACAACGTTATCCCCACGTTGAACATGTCCAACCATTCCACCTGAACTAAACCAGTTCCATTAAATCAAATTATTCAATAGTGGGACTAATCGTAGTGAATCTGGTCGATCGCCCATAACCATGGGCACGACTATTTGAATAGTTTTACTCTGATCAGAGGTGTACAACTGTACTCACAAGACACGATTCCCACACATGTTACCATGCCCCAAAGTATCACCGCGATACTGCAAAGGGGGAAATTGTGACAAGACCTTTCACATAACTCCCTCTAACCAAGCGATACCACACCAAGGTTTCGTCCCCACTCCCTGCAGGGCAGCGGGCAGTCTCCTCTCATGCCGCGGTGAATCTGACAGCCGAACAGATTGTCGCGGGGTCCGCCCGAACTCCATCATGGTCACCCTCTCTAGGGTATGTCAGCTAGAAGAAACTATACTACGGATCTAGTCGTTGCCAATTCTGGCTTGTGGTTTGCACAGTAATTCTTTCAGGGTTTCCCATTAACCGGTCCTTAATTGCATTGGTGCGACCATCAAAACCATGCACCCACAGCCCACCCTTAAATCATATTTTAGTTAAGATAATTATGACCAATAAGACATGACTAGATATATCGAGCTTCTAGCTCATCAGAGACTAGAATAAATAGTGTAATTATCCCATTTAGTGAGCTAGTGGTATTTAAGCATGGCTAAGCATATAATTCTAGCTAGAATCAACATCAGTGACTAAAGCTAGTCAAATTATCACCCAAGTTTAACAAAGAATGGATATCAAGTAAATAAGACACAAATAAGCAGATAGGTACTCCATCATCTCTTGTAATTAGCAAAGCAATGTAATTTTATTCGCAAACGTAAAACATTTATAAAAATAGGATCAATATACTTCAAGGAAGTGTGACTTGCCTTGCATCTTCAAACAAACTCCTGGACTCTTCTCTTCGTGAGCGCAAACTCCACAAACGGCGGAATCTACATGCTGGCACGCAAAAAAAGGAAAAACCCTAATAAAAACCAAATAACAGTACATAAAAAGTAAACAAACATGTAGAGCTTAATTTTAGATGAATTTTGCAATTTTAATGGCCAATTTTGGAGTTTGTATGAATTAGATATAAATTTTAGAAGTTTTAGACCATTTAAATGAATTCTCTAAATTAAAACGATTTATTGCGCAACATTTAATTATTTTTACAAAGGAAAAGGCTCGGGATGACGTCAGCAAAACAAGGGGTGACGTCAGCATCACGGCGCCGGATGACGTCAGCAAACCGAATGCCGACATCGCGGGCGGGGGCGCGTCGGCTCTGTGGCATAACGAGGCGCGTCGGCGGCTCAAGGGCGCGTCGGCGGCGAGCCGGCGTCGGCCCGCGGACATACTGAGAGGCGACGCACGGGGTTCACGGTGGACTCGATCCATGGGCAGGTGCACCACATGGCCTCCACGTGGCGGCCACGCGGGTAGCCGGGTGGGCGGCCGGATCTGTCCCGAGCAGATCGGGCGGCGAAGAGATGAATGGGGCGGCGTGGCTTGCCGCCGGCCCCGGCAGTAGCGCGGCGGTGGCGCGCGCGCCCCGATGGTCGGCCGCGGCGGCCATTGACGCGGCGGCGAGCAGCGGATGGTGGCGGAGCGGCACGGGAGAGGAAGGGACTTTGCGGCGCGTGGGGCGACAAAAGCGGGTGGCGTGGCGGCGGTGGCGGCGGAGACGGCGGCAAGCGCTTGGCGCACGGCGTCACGACGGCGTTCGAGGGCGGTGGAGGGGATGCCGAGGGGCAGAGAGGCGCAACGGAGCCGGAGAGAGGGGTGGTTTGGCTCGGGAAGCGACGAGGTGATGGGGAGCGGTGGCCGGAGATGAGACCGGACGGCGCCGGCTCGGGATAGCGGCGGTGGGGTGATCCGGCGATGCCCCAGGACGGGAGATGGCGCTGGGGTTTGGTGGGGCACGGGGAATACGGCGGTGGCCTCGGTGTGCGGCGGCGACGCTCGGAGCGGCGGCGGCGGCGCACGACTCAAAAGCGGCGGTGAGCGGCGAAGCGTGGGAAACCGCGGGAAGGGCGCTAGGGTTTACGGGGAGCTTGGGCGGCGGAGAGGAAACGGAGAGGAGAGCTCGAGGTGGGTTTTTATAGCGCTGAGAGGCTTGGACTCGACTGAGTTGCGGCGGATTTTGCGGTGGAGGTAATTCGGCCGGTGGCGGGAAAACCGGGCGATAGGGTTTGCGAGCTTGGCCGTTGCGTGGGCGTGATGCGAGCGGGCCGGGGTGGAAGACGTGGCGGCGGTGGGGCGCGCAAGAGGGGTGCGGGGCGGCGCGGAATCGACGGCGCGGGCACAAGATCGGCGGCGGCAATGGCACGGCGAGAGGTTGAGGACGGCCCCGCGGTGAGGTCCACTGTCGACGGCTCGGAGGAGAGAGGGGAAAGGCGAGAGAGGGCCCACACGTCGGTGAGGGGGAGAGAGAAGGCCAAGGGACGAAGCGAGACTTCACGCAAGGAGCGGGCCGGTGGTGGGCCGAACCGGGGAGGATAAGTAGACTTTCTGGAGGGAGTGGGCCGACGATGGCACAAGAACAGGAAGGGATTTAAATTTATTTTTTATTTAAATTAATCCATAAATAATCTTATATTTTCTATAAATACTTCCATTGCTTAAATAACTCCAGGAAAATTTCTAAAAATAGATGAACACCCAAAGTATTTAATAAAAATATCTTTAGCTCATTTAAAGATTAATTTATTTATTTAAATAATTACTTTAATGCTCTTTGTATTATTTAAATTATTTCGGAGCTCCAAAATTTTACGGAAAATTTGGAGAGTACTTTAGGGCATGAAGAATATTTCAAAAATATTCCAGCTATGATTTTTAGAGGAAAATTTAATTTCCTTAATAGTTTCACTTGATTTACTTTGCTTTTTATTTTATTCAATTTCTAGAAAATAATTTATTAATTTTTAATCCCGAACGAAAATCGACTGTGACAGTACTCATGTGATATTTATATATAAAGGCAACACCGACTTCAGTCAATACGAGAAGGGGTTATTACCTGTCAGTTAAGGGGCCCAAACTTGTATAAAAATCCTTGTCTTCCGTCTCTTTTACCTCAAATCTCGTGTATACCCTGGTACCAATGATCCACCTACTCTACCAATAACATAGACGGGTATAGCCCGTTGACAGGCGGTTTGATTTTGTGTGCTGTTGATTTCTTCCTAAGTTGTGGATGTTCTTGATTTGTAGATGTTGTTTCTGGGATGCATTGAGCCGACCTTTTTTTATTCATGGAACCTCAAAGGTGCCATTTCCTAGATCGACACCTCTGATTCTCCACATCAGTGTCGCTTATGGAGTGTCGGTTAGGAAATCCAACACCTTCGAGTTGTTCCCAACCGACACCAAATTGCTTTTATGTAGTAGTGAATACAAATAGTAGGGGATTACTAGATTTCCGTCACCTAAGTTTTTCACAAATTTTAGTCAAATTTACTTACCACAGAGATTCGTGCCCCTCTTATAGCTAATAGCTAATATCTATTATATACCTATTAGCTATAATTCTATTCTTAGATTAGCATATAACTAGTAGTTTGCTCTACTATTAAACTTCCTCTTAGTTTGCTCTACACGTTGATATTGAACTTGCTCTTAGTTCCCTCTACACATTGCTATTTGAAAGAGCATCTATGCCCCCAGTGAGTTTTGGTTAATTGATGACAAATGATTAAGGGACTAATGCACTTTATTGAGTGTATAAGCAAGGGATTAATCTGATGAAGAGCCGATGAATATGATGAAGAAGATGTTATATAAAGAGGTTTCATTGTGATCCAAGGCTACAATTGACGGAAGAAGGCAAGAGGCGGTGAAGGGTTGGCAAGACTTGGCTACACGATGGACTATGCATGGAAAAAGGGCAAGCAGAGGCTTGGTGCCAAAGGACCCGATGCAGTGATGAAGGAGTAAGTGCTTTACCGAATACCGACGAACCGATCGAGGCCATAGGACGTCACAAGTTGTTGAGGATCAACCCTTGGTGAAGAAGAAGCACAAGATGAAATGTTAAAAGATCAAGAAAATGTGATTCGTTGATGAACATCAAGCCAAAATCCATATTAGTTTTGATCAAGGCAACAAAAGAAGATGGCGTAAAGGTATTTGTATTGATATAGCTTTTCTATTTGCTCTTGAGTTGGTAGGAAAACCGTAATATTAAGGGAGATGTTGCCTTGATGTTTAGGGATGACTTTGGTGCTCAAAATCTTTTTTGAAGTCATTCTCATTGAAAGCCCATAGATGTGGCCTAGAGGGGGGTGGGCGTTCCTAAAAACACTTCAAATTTGCAGCGATTAAATTCAACAGGGGCCGAAACTTCCAGGAAAGAACCCCAGAACTTTGTGACAGCTCAGGCTGACCAAAACTTCCAGTGTTCTAGCACTTCGAGGTTCAGATCTCGATTCTCAGGGAACTTCAAGACTTTCCTATGTGCAGGAGACAAAGTGAATCAAGCAGAAAATAGAGAAACTCAAAAGAAGGCACAAATCATACACAAGGGAGACAAAAGGATTTTTCTTGAAGTTCGGATTACAAGAATCCTACTCTTCGTTGAGAAACTTCGTAGAGCTGGGTCTTGATTAACCCCTTGCCTCACCAAGCAAAACCTAGGAAGAAGTCTCTGGTTTTCAATCCAACATCCCTAGGTACTTCACTAGGATTCAAGTCACCAGAAAGATCCCTAACTTAAATTCCTAGTGAATACCACGAATGAGGATAGTTCAACCAAGACAACCTACAAAAGCTCAGCTCGGATTTCCACTCAACTTACCTCGTTCCCTTGCGGAGGTGAGGAAACCCTTTACAAGCTTGCCCGCGTCAATCCATAAATCGAAAGAAGCTCGTGGGCGATGCCTAACCTTCTTGGAGATCACCCTTCAAGAGAAATAAAGCACCAAACAGCAGCCCAACACGAATCACCAAGTGCTCAAGTCATCGTAGCCCTGTCAACATCACCAATCCTCACCAACACCCTCAATTCTCACTCAGTTTCACTTGGGAGGCTCAAGAACAAGGTGTCGGAGGCAAGAACACCATGGGAGAAGCTAGGATATAAAAAACGGAAGTGAAATTGCCAAAAGTGAGCTGTGGGGGTGTGGGAATATATAGGTTCGTGCTGACATCATATAGGCATTACTCACATTTTTGAACTGCAAAGTTGCTAGAAAGTTTCGGTCCAGCGTGCTAAGAACTTTCGTTCAACACTTAGAAGAAATATGACTAGTGGAGGCACCAGGAAGTTTCGGGTAGAGTGCCAGGAACTTCCGCCCGACACTTGCTGTCTTGCCCCGAGCCTTTTTTCAAATTTTGAGCTAAAAAACACTCTCTTCTATGGATTTTGACTTTAGGCACTTAGATCATCTCAGGCAACCATTTGAAACCCCTCTTGATAGTATGGCTTTCCTAAACTCAAGAGCAAAATGCAAAAGAAATTTTAAATAAAGCTTTGAGTCCTCTTGCCGCTTTGCATTTGTTGGTGGGGTCTCCTTTGTACACACATTGTACACGTAAGCCTTTTGGGACTACTTACCTACACTTATCTTAGTAAACGCATTAGTCCCTTAACCGTTTTATCATTAATCACCAAAATCTACTTAGGAGGCTAGATGCATTTTCACTCATTCCTTATTTTTTAGTTTTGTTATTTTTCAAACCTGTTCGAAAGTGATTTTCAAAATTTCTAAAAATGTCTATGCGCTGAAATTTGGTACTGGTCATTTTTGGACTTGTCCTAATGTAATTTTGGAATTTCCGAAAATGACCGCGCATCGAAGTTTTGGTACTGGTCATTTTCAGACTTGTCCTAAAGTGACTTTTGGACTTATCCTAAAGTGATTTTTAGACTTACCTAAAGTGATTTGTGGAATTTTTGAAAATGACCGGACATCGAAGTTTCAATACTGGTCATTTTCGGACTTGTCCTAAAGTGATTGTTGAGCTTGTCCTAAAGTGATTTTTGGAATTTGCAAAAATAATTTTCAGAATTTTTGACAATGACTACGCATCAAAGTATTGATACTTGTCATTTTCGGACTTCTCCTCAAGTGATTTTCGGACTTGATTTTGGATTTTCCAAAAAGTGAATTTTTGCTCTTGAAACTTGGTACTGGTGTTTTTTTGGACTTGTCCGAAAATGGTTTTCGAAATTTTTGAAAAGGGGAATCTTCGCCTCCAATGGGCAGATCTGAGACTATGGCTATAAATAACCTTCTCCACCCCAAGTCAAGGTTGCTGGCTCCATTGATTATCTTGTGTTGATTTGAGATTCATTTTGACCCTTGCTTTATCATTTCTTACTCTCCACTGATATATCAGTTTGTTTGAGTGCTTGGTATTGACTTCATGAATATTTGTTGAGCACTCGATTCATTCTCAAGAAATCTTTGTTGCATTTGTTACTCTTGGTGGTTGAGGAAATGAGGACACCTAGACGGCTAGGAGTCAACCTTGAGACACTGATTTATTTGTGGTGTATCGAGAAAGTTATTAAAGGTCGAATCTTTCCTCCGAAATAAAAGAGATACTCTTAGTGAAAGAAGGAGTGCATTTGTGCAACCTCAAGAGGATAGGGTTGAAAAAGACCTGGCTCATTATGAGTTTCTCAACGGAGAGTAAAGTCTCCTCAAGAATTTAAACTTCGGTAACACATCGTCTAGCAAGAATCCCAGTGATATCTTTCTCTCACTCCTCTAGCTTTGCTATTTGGTGCCGCTGGTAGTTTAGTCGTTTCTGTGCAATCCTTTTCCTTCATGTGCCTCTATTCCTTTTTGCTTGTCTTGCTAGCTTGCTTGTAATTCCAAGATTTTTGGAGTATCTGAAAATATTTTTGGATATGAAAAGTTTAGCTTCTGTATTTAATTAAAAGTTTTGAACACCTATTCACCCCTCCTCTAGGCGATATCAAGGTCCTTTCAATATTAAACTTGCTCTTAGTTCACTGCACGTTGAGTGGACCCATACGCATAATACCCCCATTTACTCTTCTGCACTCTCTTTGTATAAATGGGTTAATCTAAAGATACCATTAGTCATAGAGCATATATAAAGGCTTATAAGCGGGTCATCTTCTACGTAAACTTTTTAAGGTGATACAAAACCAAAACCACTACATACAAAGGCCGACATCACATATTATAGGCTTCAAATAGGCAAAAGGTGTTACAATGTAAGGGAGTAGTTTCCCCAGACTTAGGGAGGCAATGTGTGATGGACATGTGTGGGTGGCGAGGTGGTGGCGGTGCCGCTGAAGCTGCGAGGTTGATGGCAAGGGTGAGGGAAGCCAACTAGTTAGGAAGCATGGGAGAGTGGCTGTGAATCTGGCAGTAATAGCCATCGGAGACAAAGAAAGCAAGCAAGCGGGGGTGGATTTATCAAGGAGAAAGAGGACAACGGGGTTGATGAGGGTAGAGGAAGGAAGGGACATGTAGACGCCCAACGGGCATTGCCAACACTAAAAAGGTGCTGACATGGTCTAGACAGGGAGGATTGGCAGGACGAAGAGGGGATCTATGGCATCACGAGGAGTGCGACGAAAGAGAAAGGGGGTGGGTAATGATTGGGTTGCACAAATAAGTGATCACGTACATCCAAATTTTGACTGATTTTTTTAAAAATTTCCCAACAACTCAAAATTAGAATGTGCCCAGTGAAGGCCAAACGGGTGGCACGGCACGGGCCGTCGCGCACGGCCCGTTCGGCACGGCCCGTTTGGCCGCTTCATGAAACGGGCCGTGTTGTGCCGGCCCATGTGCCTAGGCTCCGGCCCAAGCACGGCATGTGGGGAGCCGGGCCGGGCCGTGCCGGCACGGCACGCCGTGGCCCACGGGCCAGGCGAGCCCACGGGCAATTTTTTACAATTTTTTAATAAACGGCACATAATTTTTAAAAAATAAAAATTAAAAATTAAAGTTTTCAAAAAAAATATTGGCTTAGTAATGTTAAAAGTAAATCCACATTTACGAAAATATTGCAAAAATTTTTGTTAAAAATAGTAATGATTGTTTATATCATTATAGGATATTTGTTAAAAAATATTGCAAACGGATCGTGCCGTGCCGGGCCATGCCGTGCCGCTACAGTGCACGTGTCGTGCCGTGCCGGCCTAGGGGCTCGGCGGCCGGCCCAAGCACGACACGGCTGGTTGGGGCGTGCCGGCACGGCCGTTTGCCTATCGGGCCGTGCGGGGCCGTGCCGCTACGATGAGGTGGCGTGCAGGCGCCCGCGGGAGCATGGCCCATTTGGCCGTGACTAAATGTGCCTAAGTAATATTAGCATGTCAGTAAGCTTTGGCCTCATTGGAAAGAGGATACCTGTACAATCTCATCCCTTAGTGTGTCTGTTTAAGTTGTAGTGACCAGGGTTTGCCTTATCGCCTCTAACCGCGTGGTTACCGCGGTAACCATCGGGGTACGGTAAGGGATACCGGCGGTAAGGTTTGGGCAAATTTCACCGAATTCAAATTTTTGAAAAAATAAAAAAAACCAAAAAAAATTCATGGAGATAGTTCTTGAATTATAGTGGAGATGGTGAAATTTTTTTTGAAAACGAACGAAATAAAATCACTTTTTAGATTTAAACCAATATTAGATCAGAAAATTAAAAAAGTTTACAACTGGCTGGACCCAAATAGGCATTGTTCATGAGGCCTAACTTTGAAACCGTCGCTGAAACCGCAGTTACCATGCAAAACCGTGTGGTAACCGTGGCCAAACCATGCGATTTCGATTTCAAATTTCACCAAACCACGCAAAACCGTGTGGTAACCGCAGGCAAACCATGCGGTTTCGACTTTAATTTTCACCGATAAAATTCGTGTGATTTTGGACGATTATCATGATAATCTCTTTACTGCGAGGATGATAACCCAAAATGATAAGTCAAAACCCGGCGGTGACACTAGGATGCATGTGAACCGGATCCTACTAGTAACATTCTAAAACCTTTTTGGCATTTTTAATTTTTTTAAAGATTTACAAAAATAACTTCCGAATTTCGAAAATTACAAAACTAATCTCCTCCCGCCCTCGGGAGGCGTGGATGGAAAACGCCCTCCCGGAGGGCGAATTATCCGGCGTGGCGACGGCCGTGGGGGCCGTGCCGCGCCAGCAAATTTGCGGCGGCCCCTTCCCGCCCTTGGTAAGGGCGTTTTTCACTGTGCACGGGCCGCCGCAAAGCCGCCGGCCGCCCGGCATTTTTGCGGCGGCCCCTTCCCGCCCTTGGCAAGGGCATTTTTCACCGTGCACGGGGCCGCTGCAAAAGGCCGGCCGCCACGCAGCATTTTGCGGCGGCCCCTTCCCGCCCTTACCAAGGGCGTTTTTCACCTTGTGCTTACGGGGGACCGCATGCAAAATTGCCACGGCCGCCGTGGCAATTTTGCGGCCCCCCTTCCGCCCTCGGAAGGGCGTTTTTACCCGCCCAGTATATGCCGACTCTCAATCATTTCGACCTCATTTACACCTTCCCAAATCCGAGAAAAAGAACGAGAGAGGTGAGGAAGAGGAGGAGCGCGGCGAAGCCCTTTGGATTGCATACTTCATTGTTTGTTAGTTAGTATGTAAATGAAATATTAGGAAAAATATAAATTTGTAATATTTGAATAGGTATTGAATAATTTGTTATAGATTTGTAAAGCAGATGGTTTAATTTAGATCAATTTAGATAATTTAATCGAACGGTAACATAGGTAGAATAGATAGATCAACAAGGATAATTTAATGGACATTAACATAGGTAGAATAGATAGATGAACTTAGGTAGAATGTGTTTGGATCTAAGTGTAAATTATGTGAGTAGATGGTAAGCACTATAGAAAATCGTACGTATAATTTTGTTGATGATCAAAATATGTTTAGATATAAACTACGATTTAATTGAATTTAGTTTATAAATTTTGGCAAATTGAAATGAACGAGTTACGATTGGCGGTAGATGGAACGAACAAATCGATTTGGAAAAATTTAAGATGTAGACCGAGAGAACATATTGTTAAAGAAATTAAGTTAGGCACAAAATCATCTAGGCAATATATTCGTAGTATGGAATAAACTCGGTTTCAATTTGTTTGTCGGGCACTATGGCAAGTAAGATCATATTTCGAGATAGTTCACGGTGAAGGCAACGTTAGATACGGTCCGGAAGGTGTAGATTTGTCGAATTTAGGATGAAATCAAAGGGCATCGATAGGCCGGGCGAGAAAACATTTGAGTCGGTGTATAGTTGGTTGCTACGTGGATTTAAAGTGGATACAAGAGTGAACACAATGTCTCTATCCGTTATAGTAAGTCGTGCAATGAAGGATATTATTGGGAACTTATGCCTATTGATAACACGAGTCGTGGAGACGTTATGTGGACATGGCACTTGAAAGGTCCTGGCCCCTTGTTATTTTTGTGGCACTTGCACAAAATCGATAGCATTAATACAATGCAAACAAAGTATGGCGAAGGTCCAAGCAATGAAGCAAGCTTAGAGGAGGCGATTGGCGTGGCGGACGAGGGGGAGAGAATCGAAGCAATTGTTGAAGAAATGGAGAGGGAGGATTCTGAAAATGAGCGGGCGGAGGGCGATGAATCATCGGACGAGGAAGAAGATGTCATGCCGTCGATTGGGAACAAGCTGATTTCTCTCGGCTTGTTATCTCGGAAGGGCAGCATGTTTCATTTGAATACAAAGATAACGAGGTCATCCAGGGTGCTAGGTATGCTCATAAGGAAGACATGAAAGAGGCAGTGAAGCATTGGGCGGTGTCTTTGCATAGAGAGTTTAGGGTGGTGAAGTCTACGAACTATGTGTATGATGTGAAGTGTATGAAGGATGATTGTCCGTGGCGCGTTCATGCATACAAGGGGAAATGGAGTGACTATTGGAAAGTGAGCATTGTTGGTGAGCACACATGTCATTCTGGGGTAGATAAGTACCACCGCAACATCACCTCGGCGTTTGTTGCCGGTGAGATGTACTGACCATGTTGTTAAAAACACGGATTATGAACCGGGCTCCATTATTAAGCACATTGAGAACAAATTCAAGTATACTATTAGCTATGCGAAGGCTTGGAGGGCGAAACAAAAGATATTGGAGATGAGGTATGGCACATTTGAAGCATCGTATGACAATTTACCTCGTCTATTAGCCACCATTGCTCGAGAGAAACCCCAATACCTACTACGACATTCGAGACATTTCCATCATCTACGATTCGAGCAAGAGCGTGCTGCAAAGAGCATTTTCTCGATTGGTGCTTGCATCAACGCATTTGTGCCTGTCGCCTTGTGCTGTGCATAGATGGAACCTTTCGACAGGCAAATACAGAGGTCGGATGCGCGGCGATTGGAGCAGATGGGAACAACCGGTGTTACCTATGGCGTTTGCATTTGTCGAGAGTGAGAACACCGAAAGCTGGTATTGGTTCTTGGAGAGAGTTCGATGCCAAGTCGTTCGTATGAGGCCCAATGTTTGTCTCATACATGATCGTCATGCCGGCATGCCGAGGGCAATCGACTATCTTGAGAATGGTTGGCCGGAGAGGGGACTTCCGCTAGGTGGCATGATGTTTGGAGTAGGTGGTGCATGCGTCATATGGGAGCCAATTTCTACAAACAATTCAAGAACAAGCACCGATGGATCTATTCAAGAGGCTATGTGGTCAAAATCAAGAGAAAAAATTCAATGAGATGTGGAGAAGGTTGGATGAGGCGACAACGAAGCAAACCGATGAGCAATCTCGTTTGCCACGAGTTGACGAGCTGCAGTACCTCTTGGTCCATTGCATAATGACCCGCCAACAATGAGAAGGAGGTCTGCACCATCAATACGTAATTTCTCCCACTTGGATAGAGAATGAACCGAAAGAAAAGTGGTCTCTCTTGTATGACACGACGGAGCTCGATATGGTATAATGACAACGAACTGGCCGAGGTGTACAACCGGGTGATGCGAGGAGTTAGGGGGCTTCCATTGGTGGGTATTGTGGAATTTATTCTTCATGGCACTCGGGCATATTTTAGGGATAGATTTAAGAAAATATCCCCTTTAATGGTCGATAACAAAATTGTATTTGGTAACGTGGTGATGAAATATATTCAAGACAAAATTCTGAAGGCTATGAAGCACAGAGTAATCCCCCAAGGAACCCAAGTTCTTCGGTACGAGATCATGTGTGTCGACAGGAGAAGGCGCGGCATCAACCGTGTTCAAGCTGTGCAGGAATGTGTGCTTCATGCGGATGGTGGTTGTAGCTACAGCTGTATGAAGCCGAAGCTTAGACATCTGCCTTGCTCACACGTCCTTGCCGCAGCTGGGGACTGCGGCATAGTTCCAGATATTTATGTGTCACCGTACTACAGGAAAGAATCAATTTTTCATACGTGGAAGGAGGAGATATATGGTTTTGGGATATCTGGATCGTACACAACACTGCGGCCACAAGTGTTCTTGTGGACCCCCGTTTTTGAGGACGGGAATCATTCGTGTTCATAGTACCTTATCCCTGGATCGAGTAGTTTGGTACCCACGAATACAGTTCTGAATTACTAGGTGCAAAGTGCACGAATAGTCTTACAACGAAATTATTACAATAATAGGCCCGAAGGCAATATCCAATACATATAGGACCTACCAGTCCGGATACATCCAAAAACAGAAATTAGATAAGATAGCAGACGGAAGGCAGCAGCATGCCGATTGCCACAGGCAACGACTGGGGACTAAGACCTGTTGCGCCCCATTGTCTTCATTCCTCTTAGTAGTATGTGTACGGATCTTCCTCATCTCCTTCATCTGGAGGTTTGTGCGTATAGCAAGGGTGAGTACCCAACGTACTCAACAAGCCAACACGGAATGATGCACATGATAGGGTCATTCAAAGGATGGCTATGGTTTATTTGCGCAAAGCCAATTTTCACAAATCATTTCACAAACCTAACATCTAGCCAGGTCAAGTTTTCGGTCCATAGTATATTAAGTCGGCGACGGTTCTGTCCACCATCCATTGTGATCCCAAGGATAGCTTCCCGCCTCCGATCCGTCATGGTTTTCTGGGGGTGTCTTTCTCCTTTCTCTCAGATAGAGAAGTTGGTTTCCCCAGCACATAAAGTCATTATGCAATCCCACCCATCATTTTAAAATTTATGAGTCTAGCCACGGGAAACACTTGTCACGTCGCTCATTAACCGCGAGCACGGCTATTCGAATAGATTGATTAACTCACACTGCAGTGGATGTACACTTTACCCGTACTCCGCGACAGCCCAACGAATGAGCCTACGTCTCAACACATGAGACGGTCACGGCAAAGCCTTTCGATAACCTCACTTTGGCAGTACCCGCTCCATGAACTTGAGCCCTCATGCACTCTAGCCGTCATTTCCTAGCAGTGAGAGGAGTTCTGGCGTTCCCGGGGTAAGAGAAAGAATTGCTCTATCCTTGAACTTTCCATCTTCATGTCCTTTTCTTCATGTCTTCATTTCTTCATGTTGATCGCATGCCCGATCTCTGCCCAGGTACCAACCAGCGGTACACCCCCTGCCGGAAGGCCCTTAACTATCGTCCAGGCACCCACCAGTGGTGCACCCCCACCGGCAAGCCCTTACCTCAACGCCAACACCTGAACCTACTATGCAAGGATACTGCCTCCGCTCGGATATTTAATCAGCTAGGTCTATACCCATTCGAGAAATACGGTTGTGCGGCTCGTTCTAAGTTGTAGTCTCATGGCTCGGTCCTTAGCGACCGGGGACGGTACTAGCCTTTTCCGGAATCCACCCAAATCCATCCATCCGCCCCAGTCTAAAAACATTGGTTTGTATTTTCATTTTTCATCAAAGCCATTTCCAACATGATCAAGGCAATGTGGCGCTCATGTCTCCACTTGCCGTGCCTCAACCATCTTCCCAAGATAGTTGCCCAAGCACAAGGCTTATTTGTAAAATCATGAGTATGCAAGAATCTAGTATAAGCGTGGCTAAGCATTTTACCGAAGATAACCTCCGGTTGTATCACATCGAAGGTTACAAAGAATATTTCTAAGGGTATTCAATATCAAGGCAGGATATATCAAGAATAGGTACTCATTTGTGTATAGCATGCAATTTGTGGTTGAAAACAACATCATTTCACAAAGTAGGATCAATATGTCCAAAGGGGATGTGTTGACTTGCCTTGCTCGCACGCTTGTTGAACGGGGTCTTACGTGTAGTCGGTGTTTGCTTCTTCGGATGCTAACCATACGTGCGAAAAGAAAGGATTGAATTCGTTTAGAATTCAATAAAATCAAGTTAAAAGCCAAATAAATTGTAAAAGAAGCTCCTAAGACGAATCTACGGTGTTAAATGAATTTAGGTTCGAGTTTGGCTAGAATCCGAGTTAAGACGGGCGAGTTTCAATAATTTGAAGTTCTGTAATGAATCCGATTTTGTTAAGAAGGGTGCGATATTTATTTTAATATGCTTAAAGTCTGAGAAATACTAGAGTTGATGATTCAATTAACAAAACAAGAAGTGATTACTGTTCAATTTCATCAAGTTATTTCTCGGGTCGAGAAGTCCTAGGGTTTATAATAATCTAAATCGAAATTAATCGATTGAAGCTAGACTTGTATATAAGTTGGATTTCTAGATTTTAGAAAATTTATATGATGAACATTATGTGATGATGACCTAAGTCGTAAACAAAATTCCAAACGAGTAAACTATGCGATGATCAATAAGTTTCGGATAATACGACCTAGGGTTAATAGTAATCGATCCCAAAAATAATCTCGAAGCTAAGTATTATACTAGTAATCTAGGTTTTAAGTCTAGCAAATATATAAATCAAGAATAATATTTTGGAGATAAGTTTAAGACATAAATAATTTTCTCGAAGGATAAATAAATGCTATGATTAAATATTTTTGGAAAACATGTTTAATAATCGGTCCCGAATTATTTTTCGAGACCAAATTTGTTTTGGAGGAAAATGTGTAATTTTGCCCAGAGATTTTTCCTGAAATATATTAAAAAAATCTTTCCTAATTTTTCCCAAATTTTTCTAAAATTTTTCCCCACTTTTTTCTAATTTCTTTTCTTCTTTTTCTTCTTTTCCCTAGACCGGCACTATGCATTCTCTCTTCTCTATTCCCGTTCGTTCGGCCTCTCTCTCTCTCTCTCTCCGACGTGTGGGCGCGCTGCTCCTTCCTTGTGCCTCTCGACATGCGGGCCCGCGAAAGGAAGAAGGGAAAAGAAAGAAAGCCGAAAACTAGCGTGCACGGGGTTCGAACGCGCGACCGAGCGAGTGCACGCGGCTCGGCTCAACCACTGCGCTCCGAGCCAATGTCGTTCACTCTTGCTCCTTTGTTGTTTTTGTTTCTCATTGCCTTGTTCTTCTTTTTCCTCGCGATGCGGCAAAACTCCCGAGCGAATGACGGCGAGGGTGACCGGGCTAGGGGTGCTAGGCTACTTTTAACCATCTAGGAGCTATGCTTGTTGCGTTACAAGGGTTAGCCGAGGCTATGGGGTGACGAGATGGGCGGGCGACGACGGTCGTTTCATGGCGGCGATGTCACCTCGTCGCCGGCACGCTCCGTGACGGGACGGCCATGGAGAGGGTCGCGAGCACCGGTGAGGTCTAGGGAGCTAATGGTGGCATTTTCTCGGCGGGAGGTAGTGTAGAGTGCTGGCGACGTGCGCGCGACGGCGGCCGAGGCAGGGGCATACGACGGGGCTTGCCGGCGGCGGGCTCCGGTAGCGGTTCGGCTTGGGCAAGCGAGGGAAAAGGTAGAGCTGAGTGCGGGGAGCATGATCGTACCTTCAATTGCACACGAGCTCGGCGAAACGGTGGATTCGAGAAATCGCTCGACGGCGGTTTGGCGAGCTCCTGGCGGTCGCCGGTGTTTCGCGAAAATTAGAGTAATGCCGTGGAGAAAAATTGGGGGAAATGTGGGGGAATGCAGGAGGGGACGAGGGTGAAGGTTTTTTGTGTTGCAAGCTTGGTGCAGGAGGCCTCTTATAGGCGGTCGACGGCGAGGTGTATCGGTTGCACGGCATGGGCGGCGGCGCGGCATGGCGCGCGCACGCAGCGGTATGGCGAGCACATTTGCGGGCATACGGGCGAATCCGGTGACAACATGGGTGCGCGTACGGCGTGGACTTCGCGTTCGACGGAGTGGCAAGGCCGCGGCGTGGTGCGGACTGTGCTCGTGCGGAGCCGACGCGGGCGGGTGCGGCGGCGGCATGGCGCGGGCGCGCGTGGGCGACGCGGTGCACGGCACGGGGTGACGGCTGCTGTGCGGGGACATCGCGACGTGGGCGATGGCTGCGACGCGAGACGCACGCGTGCGCGCGCGCGGGCCGGACACGGTCGAACAGTGGCGCATGATGAACAGTGCGATTTCCTATTTTCCGAATTGAAAATCCTATTTTCCCATTTTCATTTCCTTTCACTCTAAAATTTCAAAATAAATTCTAATATTCCCAAATTGAATTTAGAAATATATATCTTCAAACTTTTTCCTCACTTTTTATTATCAAAATATTTTTTTATATTTATTTTATTTCTTCTTTTAGATTCAATGAATTAGGGTTTTTGATTAAAAATAAGTTTCTAAATTCATATTTCCTTTTCAAAAATATTTTTATCATCCAAATCCAAATATTTATTATCTTTCCTTCACCAATTAGGGTTTAAACCAAAATATATTCTTTTCATAGAATCTTTTGTAAATCCACAAAATTCTATATTTATCCTTTTCCATATATATATTTTGAATCATTTCTCCCAGTGGGATCTCAAAGCTTAGGGTTTTTATCCATCTTCACATCAAAGTAATTCAAAAAGAACTCTCATGCAACGAGCTTGGCAAATAAGAACGATAACCATGATAAGAAGCAATGAATTCAAAAGGTTTTTGTAAGTTCCGATTTTTAAATCCTTGATTTTAAATTCTTCGATTTTTAGGGTGTTACAAACCTACCCCCCTTAAAATAAATCTCGTCCTCGAGATTTGGGTTGGGCTGTGGTTGGAAGTCTGTTGGTTCATATGAGACTGATCTATTTAGGACTTCATCTCAACAAACGATGGATAGGATAATGGCCTATGATGAGGCGGGAATCTATCACGGAGTTCTTAAGGTGATCCCTACGTGTCTTTGCGGTTCTTTGTTTCGGGTAACTATATAGACCCTTCTAGGTACTCTAGGCTTAGTGGTTCTATTAATCTAATATTTCCGTAAGGAATCTTTTGATGTGTGCCCTTGCTTCATTTTTAAAGGAAAAGGGAAGAGAGAGGTGGCTTGTCTCTCACACTTGTCCCGGCTAGCGATTGGACAATGAGTGGAGGCGAAGTTGCTCGACCGAAGGAGGGATGGAGCGAGGGCCACATGACGAAGGCGAAGTAGAGCGATGGGTTCTGGTAGAGGCGGACTTCGTCGGCGGTTAGGGCTTGCAGTCGCAGGGCCTAGGGTGGAAGGAGATGTTTCCTCATCGGTTCAGGCAATGGGTGGATTCGTTGCCGGAGACGATGCTCGAAGGATAGTGGTGTTGAGGTTCTTCGGCCATGGAGGCTGCATTCAGCGAAAGGGGTTCTTGCCGGCGATTGGTGTGGGCAAAAGTGTGGTATGTCGGAGCGGCCATTAGTACTTTACTAGCTTGGGTGCTATATCCACTGGTTTTTGTTTGGAGGCTGTGGCGGAACGCGACGGGGATGGTTACCGGGATTTCCTTTGTGAGGCGGTTTGTCTCCTCGTCGTGTTGGCACCCATTGTTTTTCTCTCTTTTTGGGGTTACTAATAGATTAGGTAGTCAATGGATGGTCCCTGTAATTTGTCCCCTTATGTATGGATCTGGCGACCACAGCCTGAATCTCCCTTTTGTCTTTATATCAGGAGCACATTGGATGTTTTGTCTAAACTGGTGCTCGGGTGGTTTAGGTTGTTCTTGGGTTTTGCTTGTCAAAAGAGTGGTTGGATGACATTGATTTCTAGGATTGCTACTAGCGTTCCAACTAGTTTCCTATGTAAAGTATACGAAACTGATTATGTTTTGAGGGGACTTAGATCCATCTATAACTTGTTCTGCTGAGAATAGGCGTAATGTCAAATTGACTAATAGGTGGTGGCGGTGTCTGTCTAAAGAACGATCTTTCAAACATACAATATTTAGTATGTTTATCGCTAAGCTTTTCTTAAGTTGTATAATAGACTTGCTACTCCAAAGTTTTACAGACCTTTATTGCATAGATAGGTAGTGACTTTATATGGTACGATTGTGATCGCAAGTATGGTTGATGGAAGACTAGCCGAAGAAGGTTTGGTTTCTCCTAGCTTTAACATGGGGCATAATTTAAAGATCCATGGTCACGTCACTCTACCCCCCTTAAACAATTTTAGGCTTTTGCTTTAGCCATAATCAACAAATCCTTAGGAAATATGTCCGGGTAATCCTGACCTTACTGGCATACTGGCCATGGATAGTAGCGTAAATATTCCCGTGGCTCGCTCACACAACATCGAGTCTCGGTCCATGGTCCTGTGCTTGTTCTCGAGGTTATGAAAGAATGCGAAGTTTTGAAACCGAACAAAACTTTAACTTAGTGCAGAATGGTTGGAAGACGTACCCATTAGCACGATCCGGTCCTCCTGGGCCTCTTCAGCACGCACATGGTTCACTTGGCCATGGCGGATTCCTGTGGTGGTCTCCTTCGGTGGGGTGACCCGACAGTGCGTGTCCAGTACCGGGCGGGGGTCCCTCTTACGGCAATGGCGTTGGCTCCGGTACGCACGGGGTGTTACGTGGCTTAGGGCGTGATTGGCGAAATGTCCATATTCCCCACGTTGAAGCGGTTCATGTTCTTAAGTCTTGGGGTCGCCAAGGTAGGTGCCGGGGAGCGAAAAGGGGTGGCAGGTGGCCTGCTGGCGTTGCCGGGTGCAACGGGGCGATTGGTCATTGTGACGGCTGGCTTCCAACCTGTTGGTGTTGCTCCTTTGGGTCGCTGGGGCGTTCCTTGAATCGGGCGGGCTAGAGCAAGTCTTCTCTTTCGGTTGTTTTCAACCGTCTTTTGATCATGCTCGAGCCTTACGACCTTGTTGATGAGGCTCTGAAAGCTAGCGTGGTCCTGACTGATCATCGGTCCTCTTAACTCATCGTTCAGTCCTTCAATAAACTTGTCCATCTTTTCCTCCTTGTCTGCCAGATCGCTTGTGGCGTAACGGGCAAGCTGCGTGAACTTGTTAAGATACTCTTGTACCGTGGTGTTTCCTTGGCGCAGCCTACGGAACTCATTTTTCTTCATCCTCATAACCGCGGCTGGTACGAAATTTTCACGGAAAGCAGCCGTGAATTCTTCCCATGTCGGTTCTCCAGGCATCTTCAGCCCGAGTCTCTTTGTAGGTGTCCCACCCAGTCACTTGCGGGACCTTCCAGTGATTAGTGGCGAAGATGACTCGTCGGCTTCCGTGCCGGACGAGAGTCAACTTCTTCTCTATTACCCTCAACCAATCTTCAGCATCCATTGGTTCCTCTGCCATGGAGAACGTTGGCGGTTTGGCTCGCATAAACTCGCCTAGGCTTGATCCTCCGTGGTGTCCTTGGTTGTTGGCAATGGCTTGAAGCAGTTGGGTTTGTGAAGCCATGACTTCCGCTAGGGTGGTAGGGTTAGGCTCCGGCGGGTTCTCCGTAGCTGCTGAGGCTCTGCGACGGTGCACCATCTGAGGAATATAGATGAGGTAAATGATTGGATCGACTGATGTCATGGTTCTAATCGATTTTTTTCAGTGATCTTCAAGTTGTTCTTAAGTGATCTTTTGCACACAACAAGCATGGTGGAATAAACTCATTTAAGAACTAACATGGAGCTTCATATTAGTTCGTAGATGTTACATCAGGGGGATACATTGGACATGTGTAGTCCATACAACACAACACAACAACACTAATATCGATCTAGGGTCTTCATACATAAAGGGTAAGGGCATGGTCGTTGTTGTCTTAATTCCATCCCAAGCAAGACCAGAGTTGATGCAGACTTCTTGTCTAGTTGTTTGGGCTGCCGCCCGATCTGGGGTTGCCTCCTATGGCTGTTGTATTGGCACCGGTAAGAGGAGGGATGCTGTGTGACTTGGGGCATTGGTTGGCATAGTGTCCAAGTTCCTCACAGTTGAAGCAAGTCACATTCCTTTTCCTTGGGGCAGCCAGGATAGGTGTTGGAGTGCGAAACGGTGCGGTAGTTGTCCTAGGGCAGTCATTGGCATAGTGCCCTAACTCTCCACAGTTGAAGCAGTGCACATTCCTCTTTAGACGTCGGGAATCTCCTCGGCATCTCCGGGGTACACACCGTGCTCGTGATGATCATCCCGCCGTACCACCCGTGGTCCATTTTGGTGACTTCCTCTTCCCTGGAGTTGGATGGTGAACCGAGCCCTTGGCCGGTCGTTGGATTGAATTCCTTGTCCTTCCTTCGCACTGTATCTCCCCTCGATCTGGGTTCCGGTGTGTTTTTCCCCTGCACTGTTCCTTATTCCATATCCTTGTTCCATGAAGCCGTAATGGGGGCCAAGTGTTTCCTTCCCTCCTAATGGTGGGTTTGGCGTTACTGCTCTCTGTGGGCTTGGCAGTATATTCGCAGGAGTCATCAGGGCTTGAGTCGGAACGTACCGACGTTGCTCTAGACACGAACCCAAAACTTGAAGGTGTCGTTGCATTTGCTGCACCATCATGATCATCAATTGTGTCTAGCTAGCCATTATCTGGGCTAAGGTCGGATTCATAGGGAAAGAAGGTGGAATGCCCATAGGGTCGCTCTGTGTTGATCCATGAGATTGCTGAGATCTTGATTTCCTGCCTGTTCTTTCCCATCTATTGTCGAGAGAGAAAGAAATCGGAAGAACAGTTAAGCTCGGTTGGGACCTTGTTCTTGTGCACTCTTATTGCGTTAGCGGGTGGAATAAACAATCTCTCCTAAGCTTTAACAGGGTCACCGCCCTATATCAATTTTTGAAGATAGTTTAGGGTTTAGAGGAAGGTAAAATCAAATATTTGTAGAGAAATTGGGGTGAGAGAGAAAATATGTTTGCCTTGTGAAAGTAGTTTGTATTTCCAAAATAATCCTATGTAGGGATATTTCCCTTTGACCAGCTATAAAGGGGTGGGGCGCCAGTTGGTCTTATCCTACAGTCGCACTACTCTGATACCAGCTCTGTGGACCCCCGTTTTTGAGGACGGGAATCATTCGTGTTCATAGTACCTTATCCCTGGATCGAGTAGTTTGGTACCCACGAATACAGTTCTGAATTACTAGGTGCAAAGTGCACGAATAGTCTTACAACGAAATTATTACAATAATAGGCCCGAAGGCAATATCCAATACATATAGGACCTACCAGTCCGGATACATCCAAAAACAGAAATTAGATAAGATAGCAGACGGAAGGCAGCAGCATGCCGATTGCCACAGGCAACGACTGGGGACTAAGACCTGTTGCGCCCCATTGTCTTCATTCCTCTTAGTAGTATGTGTACGGATCTTCCTCATCTCCTTCATCTGGAGGTTTGTGCGTATAGCAAGGGTGAGTACCCAACGTACTCAACAAGCCAACACGGAATGATGCACATGATAGAGTCATTCAAAGGATGGCTATGGTTTATTTGCGCAAAGCCAATTTTCACAAATCATTTCACAAACCTAACATCTAGCCGGAGTCAAGTTTTAGGTCCATAGTATATTAAGTCGGCGACGGTTCGTCCACCATCCATTGTGATCCCAAGGATAGCTTCCGCCTCCGATCCGTCATGGTTTTGGGGTGTCTTTCTCCTTTCTCTCGGATAGAGAAGTTGGTTTCCCCAGCACATAAAGTCATTATGCAATCCCACCCATCATTTTAAAATTTATGAGTCTAGCCACGGGAAACACTTGTCACGTCGCTCATTAACATGAGCACGGCTATTCGAATAGATTGATTAACTCACACCTGCGGTGGATGTACACTTTACCCGTACTCCGCGACAGCCCAACGAATGAGCCTACGTCTCAACACATGAGACGGTCACGGCAAAGCCTTTCGATAACCTCACTTTGGCGTACCCGCTCCATGAACTTGAGCCCTCATGCACTCTAGCCGTCATTTCCTAGCGGTGAGAGGAGTTCGCGTTCCGGGGTAAGAGAAAGAATTGCTCTATCCTTGAACTTTCCATCTTCATGTCCTTTTCTTCATGTCTTCATTTCTTCATGTTGATCGCATGCCCGATCTACGCCAGTACCAACCAGCGGTACACCCCTGCCGGAAGGCCCTTAACTATCGTCCAGGCACCCACCGGTGGTGCACCCCCACCGGCAAGCCCTTACCTCAACGCCAACACCTGAACCTACTATGCAAGGATACGCCTCCGCTCGGATATTTAATCGGCTAGGTCTATACCCATTCGAGAAGTACGGTTATGCGGCTCGTTCTAAGTTGTAGTCTCATGGCTCGGTCCTTAAGCGACCAAGGACGGTACTAGCCTTTTCCGGAATCCACCCAAATCCATCCATCCGCCCAGTCTAAAAACATTGGTTTGTATTTTCATTTTTCATCAAAGCCATTTCCAACATGATCAAGGCAATGTGGCGCTCATGTCTCCACTTGCCGTGCCTCAACCATCTTCCCAAGATAGTTGCCCAAGCACAAGGCTTATTTGTAAAATCATGAGTATGCAAGAATCTAGTATAAGCGTGGCTAAGCATTTTATCAAGATAACCTCCGGTTGTATCACATCGAAGGTTACAAAGAATATTTCTAAGGGTATTCAATATCAAAGCAGGATATATCAAGAATAGGTACTCATTTGTGTATAGCATGCAATTTGTGGTTGAAAACAACATCATTTCACAAAGTAGGATCAATATGTCCAAAGGGGATGTGTTGACTTGCCTTGCTCGCACGCTTGTTGAACGGGGTCTTCTGTGTAGTCAGCGTTTGCTTCTTCGGATGCTAACCATACGTGCGAAAAGAAAGGATTGAATTCGTTTAGAATTCAATAAAATCCAAGTTAAAAGCCAAATAAATTGTAAAAGAAGCTCCTAAGACGAATCTACGGTGTTAAATGAATTTAGGTTCGAGTTTGGCTAGAATCCGAGTTAAGACGGGCGAGTTGCAATAATTTGAAGTTACGTAATGAATCCGATTTTGTTAAGAAGGGTGCGATATTTATTTTAATATGCTTAAAGTCTGAGAAATACTAGAGTTGATGATTCAATTAACAAAACAAGAAGTGATTACTGTTCAATTTCATCAAGTTATTTCTCGGTCGAGAAGTCCTAGGGTTTATAATAATCTAAATCGAAATTAATCGATGGAAGCTAGACTTGTATATAAGTTGGATTTCTAGATTTTAGAAAATTTATATGATGAACATTATGTGATGATGAACTAAGTCGTAAACAAAATTCCAAACGAATAAACTATGCGATGATCAATAAGTTTCGGATAATACGACCTAGGGTTAATAGTAATCGATCCCAAAAATAATCTCGAAGCTAAGTATTATACTAGTAATCTAGGTTTTAAGTCTAGCAAATATATAAATCAAGAATAATATTTTGGAGATAAGTTTAAGACATAAATAATTTTCTCGAAGGATAAATAAATGCTATGATTAAATATTTTTGGAAAACATGTTTAATAATCGGTCCCGAATTATTTTTCGAGACCAAATTTGTTTTGGAGGAAAATGTGTAATTTTGCCCAGAGATTTTTCCTGAAATATATTAAAAAATCTTTCCTAATTTTTCCCAAATTTTTCTAAAATTTTTCCCCACTTTTTCTAATTTCTTTTCTTCTTTTTCTTCTTTTCCTAGACCGGCACTATGCATTCTCTCTTCTCTATTCCCTGTTCGCTGCTCTCTCTCTCTCTCGCCCGACGTGTGGGCGCGCTGCTCCTTCCTTGTGCCTCTCGACATGCGGGCCCGCGAAAGGAAGAAGGGAAAAAGAAAGAAAGCCGAAAACTAGCGCGCACGGGGGTTCGAACGCGCGACCGAGCGAGTGCACGCGGCTCGGCTCAACCACTGCGCTACCGAGCCGATGTCGTTCACTCTTGCTCCTTTGTTGTTTTTGTTTCTCATTGCCTTGTTCTTCTTTTTCCTCGCGATGCCGGCAAAACTCCCGAGCGAATGACGGCGAGGTGACCGGGCTAGGGGTGCTAGGCTACTTTTAACCATCTAGGAGCTATGCTTGTTGCGTTACAAGGGTTAGCCGAGGCTATGGGGTGACGAGATGGGCGGGCGACGACGGTCGTTTCATGGCGGCGATGTCACCTCGTCGCCGGCACGCTCCGGTGACGGGACGGCCATGGAGAGGGGTCGCTGAGCACCGGTGAGGTCTAGGGGAGCTAATGGTGGCATTTTCTCGGCGGGAGGTAGTGTAGAGTGCTGGCGACGTGCGCGCGGCGGCGGCGGCGAGGGGGCATACGGCGGGGCTTGCGGCGGCGGGCTCCGTAGCGGTTCGGCTTGGGCAAGCGAGGGAAAAGGTAGAGCTGAGTGCGGGGAGCATGATCGTACCTTCAATTGCACACGAGCTCGACCGAAACGGTGGATTCGAGAAATCGCTCGACGGCGGTTTGGCGAGCTCCCGGCCGGTCGCCGGTGTTTCGCGAAAATTAGAGTAATGCCGTGGAGAAAATTGGGGGAAATGTGGGGAATGCGGGAGGGGACGAGGGTGAAGGTTTTTTTGTGTTGCAAGCTTGGTCGGGAGGCCTCTTATAGGCGGTCGACGGCGAGGGTGTATCGGTTGCACGGCATGGGCGAGCGGCGCGGCATGGCGCGCACGGCAGCGGTATGGCGAGCACATTTGCGGGCATACGGGCGAATCCAGTGACAACATGGGTGCGCGTACGGCGTGGACTTCGCGTTCGACGGAGTGGCAAGGCCGCGGCGTGGTGCGGGGCTGTGCTCGTGCGGACGCCGACGCGCGCGGGCGGCGACGGCATGGCGCGGGCGCGCGTGGCGCGCGGTGCACGAGCACGGGGTGACGGGCTGTGCGGGGACGTCGCGACGTGGGCGATGGCTGCGACGCGAGACGCGTGTCGCGCGCGCGCAGGGCCGGACACGGTCGAACAGGGCGCGCATGATGAACAGTGCGATTTCCTATTTTCCCGAATTGAAAATCCTATTTTCCCATTTTCATTTCCTTTCACTCTAAAATTTCAAAATAAATTCTAATATTCCCAAATTGAATTTAGAAATATATATCTTCAAACTTTTTCCTCACTTTTTATTATCAAAATATTTTTTATATTTATTTTATTTCTTCTTTTAGATTCAATGAATTAGGGTTTTTGATTAAAAATAAGTTTCTAAATTCATATTTTCTTTTCAAAAATATTTTTATCATCCAAATCCAAATATTTATTATCTTTCCTTCACCAATTAGGGTTTAAACCAAAATATATTCTTTTCATAGAATCTTTTGTAAATCCACAAAATTCTATATTTATCCTTTTCCATATATATATTTTGAATCATTTCTCCCATTGGGATCTCAAAGCTTAGGGTTTTTATCCATCTTCACATCAAAGTAATTCAAAAAGAACTCTCATGCAACTGAGCTTGGCAAATAAGAACGATAACCATGATAAGAAGCAATGAATTCAAAAGGTTTTTGTAAGTTCCGATTTTTAAATCCTTGATTTTAAATTCTTCGATTTTTAGGGTGTTACAGTTCTACATTCCAGATCCATCGAAGTTAAGGATGAAAAAGGGACGTCGTCAGTCGAGACGCATCAGAAACGACATGGACGAGTCCGAGGCGGGGGGAAGGACCCTACGTTGCAGCAAATGCGATGAGCGCGGACATACATACAAAAAATGTCCGAAGAATTCAGAAACTTCAACCGTCGCAGGTGCAGGGCTTTCCGGACAGCCCTCCGATGGCAGTCGTCCATCGGGAGAAGGAACAACAACGAGGCGACCACGTCCTAGACGTGCTCGTGCGGCGACTACGTCGTCCGCTGGCGATGCAATGGCTTGATTATTTTGTTTGCTCCTTTCAATCTAGTGGTGACCCGATATTTGTAATATTTGTTATGTTGTTGCCATCTGTCGTGCGTGTAATATTTATCATTGTGAGACGTAAACTATTTTATTGTTGTTGTGATACTTATATGTTGTGTTTGGTAGTTTGAATTACGACGTGCACATTTTTTTAGTGTTGATATATAATGGACCATTTATGTCATGTATTCATGTTGTTCTGATTTTTCTTATAAATTGCTTATTAATTTATTCATGTATTCATGCAGGTATGGCGGATGATACACCGCGCTTTTCGCGAGACGGTGGACGGGTGCAGAGTCGTACTTGTCGGCAGTGCGGGGTGCTCGGTGACCACCTTTCGTCCATGGCCGTCGCGCGAGTTGTTGCGTGTCGATCCGCGACACGTCCAGCGTACGATCAAACTCTTATCACTTATTGCAAGAATACTATGCTTGATACTAATATTACACTATGTGTATGATATGCGAGTTACGTGAGTCGGCCCGATCGCTCTCTGCGGACTTGTTGAGGCGCGTGCCCACGAGCACGACCAGCCGACGGTGGGATGCGGACCGGTCCCCGATAGCGCTTTGGTGGATCGGTGGCGTCCCGAGACGCACACCTTCCATCTTCCTTGTGGGGAGATGGCTCGACGCCTGCGGACGTCTCGTACTGCTAGCTACCACTAGCCGGAGAGGCGTCGGGCCTGTGGATGCTTGTTGGTGGATGGAGAGAGGACATCACTGCACGATTTGCTCGGGTGATGAGGCTACCGGGCTCCCAGTGTTCGTCGATCTACCCTTACGCGACCACCGGCCTACGAAGACTTGGATTATGCGGTTCACGGTAAGTTAACTTGAAGACTTCGGTATTTTTCATTACATCGATGTTTGTTAACATGGTTTTCTCCTTTGTAGGCCGACAAGCTCCACCCCGACGCCGACGAGTACTCCGTGCGACGCTCGTTGGAGGCGTACCTTCTTTGGTTGTTCGGTGGGTGATGTTCACCAACACGTCGGGGAACACTGCAGAGAGGGCCGATCCACTACGCCCGGTCGATAGCGGACGTGGAGATAGGCTTCGTGCCTCGGTGGAGTAGGGGTTCGGCGGTCCTCGCAGCCACCTACCGTGGGCGTGCGACGCGTGCACGAAGACAGATCCGGGAGCGATCTTCACAGCGTCCCCTTCTCTTCAGTTGGCGTCGAGCGGTTCGCGATCGGCCGACCGGTCGTCGACACCTCTCCGTACGACGCGCGCCCGCTTTCGAGAACCCGGTCGACGGGCCTACGATGGGTTCGTCTGGTTTCGACGGAACGTAAGTACAAAGTCATATTTCTTTCAAATATTTAAATTGTGTTGAACAAAACTTGTAACCACTTGATTATTTTATTTTCGCAGCGTCGTTACGCCCACGCTCAGGTGAGACGGAGCTACCCGGACTTCGTGTTCGAGTTGGACCGTCTCCAGCCGTACGACGTTGTCTGGGAGCCGTACACGCAGCAGGCGGTCGCAGCTCGGGCGCCTCTAGGCCTCTCGACGTTGTGCACGCGCGACTCGGCCTCTTGGATGACGTTGATCCCGATTGTGTACGACCTCACCGTCGAGCCTCCGCCCGGCCGAGTGATGAGGCGGTTCGGATGCGGCGAGGATTCCCAGTAGACGTCCGGTTGCCGTTCCCCACCAGGACCACCGGTGAGTATTTCTATTTCAAATGTACTACTATTGTGTCAAATTAAATGGAACTATAGTCGACCTTTGCTGTGTACGCAGGTTGTCTCGACGGGGACAGCAGGGAGGCTCCCTCTGGGAACCACGTATGCAGCAATACGTGGCGGACTGGCTGATAGCCACCGAGGAGGTGATCGGCGAGATCTACGCCCACTCCGAGGAGAACTACACCGCCTACCTTCGGTGGTACCTACCGCGGACGCGTCCGCGAGTTACCTTCACACCGGCCACGGAGCAGCAACACCGGGCGCGATCACGGACACCTACCCTGTGCACCGAGACCAGGACTACTTCGTTGGGGTACGTCATCATTTCTCGGCATTAAAGCCTTTGTACGTCATTATGTTTTTTATTGGAGCGAAAAACCTAACTTGTTTTGATTTTTGTAGGCCGACGCCGCACGGGCATTGAATGCCGAAATCGACTCGGTGATGCTGAGGCTGGACGCAGGCATTCACCTGAACGAGGTGGAACAGAGGATGACCTTCCAGCGGATGCAAACGACGGCATGTTCGATCTTGCGGATCTTCTCTTGTCGTTCTGCCGTCGACGCGCTTCCTCCACAGGGTGTTACAGGTCCACGTCCACGCGGTCCAGTACCCGGATGGTCACCACACGGCGCTGGTGCTTCCACAGGTTAGTTCCACTCATTTTCATTGTGTCAACCCTACAACGTGATCTAACAAACCGAATGTCGCCTAGGTTCGACGCTACCGAGCGGGGATACGGCAGGCGCGAGTGGATTGTCGATCCCTCGGCCTTTCGCTACTCGGCCCAGCATTGCGAGCTTTGCTGGAGCGAGTGGATCCTCCGTTCCTCGTCCCCTCACTCAGTCGGGAGGTGAGCAAGCGTCGTCCGATGATTAGTTCACACGTGTTAGTTTAAGTCAGTAATGCTTGACATTGCTTACATACAGGAGGATTCTACTCGGCGGGGATTTTCCGCTCGGGGGCTTCGTCGACGCAGGCGGGCAAGTCCGGGGGAGGCGACGAGGGGGGGTCAGGTACGGGCGACGAATTCGACGACCTGGAGGACCCAGATCGGGACGTTCTCGCCTTCTCTCAGCTCGGTGGAGCACCTCTACCACAGACCCAGGACCCGCCACAGGAGACGCCCGCGCCGAATGTCCGTGCTAGTCGTGGCGTGCCCCCAGACAGGCTGACGTACTCTCAGGGGCACGTCAGAGCACGGCCTAGGAGGGATAGGGGTAAGAGGCCTCGTCAGTAGCTTCTGTGTGCAACAGTTTGTACAAATTGTAAATATTTATTTTGTGTTTGATGTTTGTATATATCTATGTCTGTTCGTCGCACTCACATGTCACGAGATCCTTCCGTATCGTTCGCTGCATGATACTCTTACTAACGACAAAAAAACTTTCGGCCCAGTTAGACCTGCACGAGACATTGCAATCAGCTTTTGCCCGTGATAGTCCTGCACGATACGTCGCTATCAACTTTTGCCCCGTGATAGTCCTGCACGATACGTCGGTATCAACTTTTGCCCCGTGACAATCCTACACGATACGTCTCGATCAGCTGTTGCCCCGTGACAGACATAAACGATACATAGATGTGAACCTTCACCTCCCTGCACTATATATTGCCTAGATCCGAATACGAGCTCTTCAAATCTGCATTCTCTTTTCTACATTTACTCCTGCAATGAGATCTTCATATCATCCATTCCTTGAGCGTCTCCACTGGCGACTCCATCCTTTGAGCGGTTTTATTCCACCATGGTGTGACCGTCCGTTATGCCATTGTGGAGATGGCTGCATACTTACGTCGTCCCTCCTCGCTGAAACTAGGGGGAGACGATTTTTACAATGCGCCAACATTGATCAGGTATGGCTTAACTGCACTGCTTTCATCTACAAAATCTTCACGAAGAAAACGCTAACTTGATTGTACATCGTGTTAACACCTCATGCAGGCATATCGTCGGGTGTGCAACTTCGTTGAGTGGATAGATACGGAGAACCCACGAACCGACGGAACACGTTACTACCCACTTAGCGAAACAAGGTCGGACTACCTTCAACGGAAGGCCGAGTACCAACGTCGAGTTCGCGCTGAAGCTTTGGACCGGCCTATGGATCACCGGCACTACCCACATGGCGGGAACGTCCGAATGCCACCGTGGTCTACGTTGCCAGGTGGTAAGATCCATAAGACAAACAACTAGAGGACAAAGATGCTTCGTGTGTCCCGAGATTGCGGATGATGATTTTGTCGTGAGTATAATTTTTCTTTCTTTAACCTTTTCGCTTGTTCCATTTTTTAACTCCGACCATAAAAAATGTGCAACCAGGAGGATGTACGTCAGTGTCCATACAAAAATTGGATCGATACGGTTAAACCTGCTTCGATCGGTCAGACGGTAACACAACCTGAGTCGACTGAACAATTCATTCAGGCTTGGATGGAGTATGAACGTCGCGTCGAAATCGCAAGCTTAGCTTGGAGGAACAACCCACTGGGTTTCCCTAAATGGTCGGAGCGTCCTATGTGCGGTTGTAGGGATCGTTGCAAGATGGCTACCTCATTTGAACCACGAACATATGGTCGGAGATATTTCATTTGCCCCAACTTAGACAACGACTTCGTTGTACGTCTTTCATTTTATCAATTATGCAAACGTCTTCGCTCTAGTGGCTCTCTAACTGATTACATGTGTTTCTTTACCAGGGCATTCAAAGAAGGTGTGGATTCACTAGGTGGATCGACAATGTCATTCCCCAATATAACGGCCTAAAAGTAACTGAATGTGAAACTCAAAAGGAGTATAACGCCGAGAAGGAAAGAGAAAATTGATGACAAGCTTATCGCCCTTGAACGGTTCCGTAGGTAGCCGAGCCTTGACTCGTCGGGGATGAGTTAGTTGTATTGTATCATCCGTACCTAATGGATTATGTAACACTGTGACAAACAACTGCTTAACCATTGCAACTAAGTTAACTTGGTTAAAACAATATGTTCACAGGTAATGCAAACAACATATGTACGATACCTCGAACATTTACACTTGCAACAATATTTACATTTGCATCCGTACGACGATAACATTTACATTTCAAACAATACGACAAATCACGAAGACGGTTACATTTGCAACAATACCACAAATCAAATGGATTTGTTATATTAGCACAAAATACAACGATAACATTTTACATCTCAAACAACACGAGAGAGTGGGTCGATGTCGATTAGGGCAATTAGGGTTTAGGCAAAAACGCCCTCCGGAAGGGCGGGAATGGGGCCGCCCGCAAAAGAGCGAAAAACGCCCTTACCAAGGGCGGGAAGGGGGCCGCCTGCAAAAATGCCGGGCGGCGGCCTTTTGCGGGCGGCCCCGTGGTGAAAAACGCCCTTACCAAGGGCGGGAAGGGGCCGCCGCAAAAATGCCGGGCGGTCGGCCTTTTGCAGGCGGCCCCGTGCACGGTGAAAACGCCCTTACCAAGGGCGGGAAGGGCCGCCCGCAAATTTAGCGGCGCGGCGACGGCCCCCACGGCCATCCGCCACGTCGGATAATTCGCTCTCGAGAGGGCGTTTTTCCATTCACGCCCTCCCGAGGGCGGGAGAAGATTAGTTTTGTAATTTTCGAAATTCGGAAATTATTTTTGTAAATATTTAAAAAAAATTAAAAATGCCAAAAATTCCTCGTCCGGGTCTGTGTTTACCACTACGTGGACCTATTTGGTTCGGCCCAATAATAGCCTTAACAGGCCAGGCCGGGGTAGCAATTTTTGGTTCGCACTTTTATTATCTTCCACATGCCTACCCCACCGTCCCAACGTCTGGTCTAAGTAGAAGTAATTAACAAGTATAGTTAAGCCGGTGAGACGAAGGAACTGCATGTGTTGAGGTAGATTTTCTGATAATGGATATGTTTGGTTAATTTGTTGTTAGTAGAAACTAGAAAGGTTAAGAGGAGTGTGACTTGATGGAGTGTCTCGCTTAATGCGCGCTTCCAACGATTCGGTAGTGTAATGGATTTTATGATAATCTCATATGGTGCAATAATTTTTTGGCATGTTGGCTAAGTACTTTGTTTTAATCTATACTGCAAGCAACAATATTATTACATTCCAAAATATTAAGAAATTAGGACAGATCGATGTTAGACATGACAATTAATTGGGTAATAAATTTTATCAAGTTGTAATGATCCAATCTGTAAAACAAATTACAAAGTTATATGTTTTTCATTTTAAAAACAGGTTAAAAATAATCACAATTGACACAATGCGCACAACACATAACCACAAATTGAATCTATGTTCGGGGAAATATGAACTGATAATTAAACAGACGGATATATAATGAGTTATATTGGAGAAGAGAAAAACCCATAGACCTCAATGATTTTTCACCATGCTAATTCTTTGTGGGCCAAAATAGGCTGGACAACCTGGGCCTCATCCTAGTGCCAGGGGCTACTGGATTTTTTACATTTTATCTTTTTTTATAAAATTTATTTTATAAAATAGACCTACAAAAAACTTATTCACGAATAGATTATTTTTCTCGGTGCCGAAATCATTGACGCTAAAGTTCAATAGCTTGGCACTGATGACATTGCCATCGATACCCTAACCCCCATGATAGCTAGGCCGCTAACGTGAAGAGGTCGTCACCAAAAAAAACTTGCACCGAGGACCTATTGGTAAAATATATTTTCTAAAAGGCACAAAATGTAAATATTTTTTTACAGATAGGCCTTTAGCGCTAACCTCTTTGGCATTAAGGACGTATTTGTAAGAATTATTTTTTCATTTTGACCTTTTCATAGCATTTATTTTACAAAAAGGTCTTCGATGCCAACCTCTTTGGCACCGAACCATCTACGTCTCGGCTGCTATGGGGGCAAAGGTGTTGGTACCAGCGTCATTAGCATTGAGACGTTGGACTTTAATGACAGGGACATTGACGTCAAGAAAAGGATACTTTCTTGAAAAAAATTGTCTAGGGATCTAGTTGTAATTTTTTTAAAAGTACCAAAATGTAAAAAAACATAGGCTAGTGTTAACGACCAAATTTAGTAAGCCAATTATTAGATTTGGAGCTAAGGTTGAAGCCGTTTGGAGGGAATTAGGATGCGAGTGTGCGTCAAGTGCAGGCTGAATCGGCTAAGGAGTTCATCGGCCGATGACCGAATCGGCTAAGGTAATCCTCGGCTGATATCGAATCGGACAAGGATAGCCGATGCAGCCGATTCCGATAAGGATGGCTGGTATGGCCGATCTCGGGGAAAATACTTTGGAATTATCTTTGGATTTGGTTTAAAGTGCTTCATGGAAGTTGCCATACATGGATAGAGTCCAGGAAAGGCAAATATATCTGTTAATTAGGATATCTTAAATAGTTTCCTTATAGATAATGTCGGTGAAAGTTTGTTTTATGGATATCTGTAATTCAAATTGTAATAGAGATAGGAGTCGTGTTCGTCAAGGACTTATCTTGTATCTGGTTATAAATACGACCCAGGACCATGTAAATTAACAACAATCAAATTCAATACAATCTTGGCACGTCGCCACCCTTTTCTTTTAATAGTTTCGACGAGTTCTTGCTTCTAGTTAGGCTGCATCGAGTTAGATCTCCGACGAAAAGGTAAAATCTTGTCATGACGGCTTGCGTTCTCGGGATTAGTGCTTCCATCATTATGATATTCTAATCCTAGTTACATAAATCGTCGAGTTATCACATATGCCATATAACCTAGATCGATAATGTGATCTAACCCTAATCAGCTGGTCTGTTATTAGATAGCAATCGATGGGGTTAGATCTCATCGTCGATTTAGATTATATGGTATATCCATCATCTCAAAAGGTTTTCATAGACTTGTTTAAATCTTATGCTTCTTTTTATACTTAATGTTGCATCGGTTAGGTCCTGTTAACGCCAAAATTTGGTAAGCCCTGAAGTCCTTATCGGCTAAGGGTTAGGATCGGCTCAGAGTCAGTATCGGCTTGGAGTTCTGCATCAGCCGATGGGGGTTTTCTGTTATCCCTATCTCCAGCAGTCGGATTCTTGTTAGGTTCGGTTTGAGAAGATCTTATCCAGAAGAAACCGAGTCCAGGGAGGATACGGCTTGTATCTATTAATTAGGAAGAGATTGTTAATTTCCTATTTTATCTTTAGAAAAGTCTGTTTAGTGTCCGATAAGGACTTTATCTATTTCCTTTTATCTTTAGGAAAGTTTGGATTGTAATTTGTTAGGATCTTTGTCACCCTACGGATATAAATATGTAAGCCCAGGGTTCATGTAATATATCTCTCGATCAATACAACTCGGCGCATCGCCACCTTTCTTTTATCTGTTCTACTTTGTCATCCGGGGGAACTTGGCACCTGACGTGGGGCTGCATCGGCTTCGATCTCCGGTGAAGGGGTAAGTCCAAGGTCCCGCCGGCTCAGGCAATTGTATTGGCTAGTTGGCGTCGTCCAAGGCTGCATCAGTATGTTCGACCTCTTGGATTGCTTCGATTCGGTTGATATCTTTGTCTGATTATTTATCATATGTCTCTGTTGAATCTAATTTTAGTATCTCGATTTGGCTCTATCGGCTGTCTCTCGTTTTAGGGTTTCTGCCGATACCGTCTAAATCGTTATATTAGATTAGATTAGCTTAGACATTTACCACCCTAAAAATCAGACAAGGGCTTGATTGTCTAGATATTGCTTTTCTTTTCATACTTAGTGCTGCATCAGTTTGATCTACCAAGTCGTGATTAGAACCGTAATATATAGTCTGCCTGTTGACTGCCACTAAGGGTTTCATCGGGGTTTCAGCCAGTGAGTTATCTGGATATTGCATCGGCCTGCAAGGATTGCACACAAGTTGAATCTAGCCGATTGCAACAGAGGCTTCATTGAATATTTGATCATGTGGATTTTATGACATCGGACTTCCAGCCGATGTGTGCTTTAATCTTTAAATCAATATCTATTTCATCATGTGATTGGTTCATGCAATGTTATATATCATCATGTTATTGTTAGCCGATCACCTTTATATAGATGTCTGTTAAGTACACAAACGATGATCAAGACTCTTAACTACATTGGTTGATATCAACATCGGCTGTCGACCAATCGGCTGTTCTGGATATTAGCCGATCGACCAATACATTTTATAATCGGTTGCTTTACATGACTTGTCAGTGGCAGGATCAAACTGACTGGCATGCCCGTGCTTCATTGATTCTAGGACCTGCACTAGAGCTAAGGAGATCTCTCAGGCCGACGTATTGATTTTTCTCGTCAACAGGTCCGACCTATTAAGTCGTTTTTAGAATCATAAAGGATATATCTTGTTTTATGATTACTATTAGAGATAAAATCAGAGTTTCAGCCGATCTTATCTTTTTTTAGCTGTCTTGTTTATTTTACGTTTACTTGACATATTAAAGCTGTCCTTTAAGTTAAGATCTTACTATAATTAAATACGTTAAGCTTGTTATCGATTTGTTAGGTTATCTTAACACTTGATCGGTTCCTGTTTAATGCATTTAGTCTATATTGATATCTTAGTATAAAGCGGTATCGGAGTACTAGCCGATACACATTAAATCTATCACATCGTATATGCTATATATATATAATCTACATATTAAGGTACTTTTAGACTTAAGTGGTTTATACTGTCTCGGTACGTTACCGATCTATCCCAATCACTTAGTTTAAACATATTTTGGTATTTAGATTATGTATTATGAATATCTTCATCCGATCAATTAGGTTTAATTTCCCTGGCCGATTTAGTGCATACCGCATCGACTTAACACCAGACGATACGTCATCGGCCATTAGCCGATCGGCCATTAGCCAATGCAGATTAACACTTGTTTCTTTGTTTCTTGTTGATTGCAGGATCAAATCAACTGGCACGTCTAAGAACCTAAGAAGCAATACTTTCGACCTGCGCTAGAGTAAAACAAATCTCTCAGGCCATTGAGCGGTTTTCCAAGTCAATACACCTTCGATACGATTTGGGATCAACAGCTAGGTAAGGCCCACACCTGTTACAGTCTTAGATAAAAAAATATAGGGACAAGCTATGATGTCATATTTTCAAAAAAAAGTATAATCATTTTTATATTATAAATTGCCTACATTTACAATATAAGTTTTAATAATTATATTATAAATTTTCTAATATATATTATATAAGAGAATGATTATCTATACTTAAAATGTTAATAGTGATGGTGGCCGAGTCTGCCACATCATTTTACCACTGATATTTGAGTCTCATAATTTGTATTATTACATCATCCTCTAATGAGTCCTTCCCTGTTTCACTGTTGGCTCTTTCCAAATTTTAAAATCACATCCTTATTCAATAAGAGTACTACTTAGTCAAAAGTACTACTGACTAATATATGCTTAATCAACTTAATAAGCTAAAAGCTTAAATTATTTCCCGTTTGTTGATGAGAAAAATCAACACGCCGGCCTGGGAGATCTGCTTAGCTCTAGTGCAGGTCCTAGAATAGATGAAGCGCGGGCGTGCCAGTCAGTTTGTTCCTGCCACTGACAAGACATGTAAAACAGCAGAACATAAATCATATCGGCCGATAGACCGATACCCAAAAACTAACTGATCGACTAATAAGCCGATGGTGCAATTCCAGCCGATGCCGATGCCAGCCGATGGTGTTAGGGTTTGAATCCATTGGCTGTGCGCTGAGCAAATATTTATATAAAGACGATCGGCCGATGATAACATGACGATGTAGCAATGTAATATAGCATGAAGCAATCACATGATAAAACAAATACTGATTTAAAGATTAAAGCACACATCGGCTCGAAGTCTGATGTCATTAAATCCAAATGATTAAATATTCAATGAAGACTCTGCTGCAATCGACTAGATCCAACTTGTGTATATTCCTTGCAAGCCAATGCGAAATCCGGATACCTCACCGGCTGAAACCTCGATGAAACCCTTAGTGACAACCAACAGGCAGGCCAGAGATTACGGTTCTAATCACGACTTAGTAGATTCAAACTGATGCAGCACTAAGTATGAAAAGAAACGCAATATCTAGACAATCAAGCCCTTGGCTGATTTTTCAGGGTGGTAGATGCCTAAACCAATCTAATCTAGTAAACTGTTTATCCAATAGCGATAGAAACCCTAAAACGAGAGACAACCGATAGGGCTAAACTGAAATACTAAGATTAGATTAATAGAGACATTATAATAAATATTCAGGCGAACATATCAACGAACCGAAGCAATCCAAGAGGTCGAATGTACTGATGCAGCCTTGGACGACGCCGACGTAGCCAATACGATTGCCTGAGTCGGCGGGACCTTGGACTTACCCCTTCGTCGGAGATCGAAGCCGATGCAGCCCCGCGTCAGGTGCCAAGTCTCGCCGGATGAAGAACAAAGTAGCAAAGTGAAAGGTGGCGATGTGCCGAGGTTGTATTGATCGAGAGATCCTTTACATGAACCCTAGGCTTATATATTTATACCCATAGGGTGACAAAGATCCTAACAGATTACAAAACAAACTTTCCTAAAGATAAACTAGAAAACTAACAATCTCTTCCTAATTAATAGATACACGTCGTATCCTCCCTAGGCTCGGTTTCTTCTGGATAAGATCTTCTCAAACCGAATCTAACAAGAATCCGACTGCTGGAGATATGGATCCCCTATCGGCTGACGCAAAACTCTCAGCCGATTTTGCTTCAAGCCGATACTAAGGATTAGCCGATAAGGACTTCGGGGCTTACCAAATTTTGACGTTAACATCGTTGCAACACACGGGCTTTTGGCTAGTAAATTAAACGATTATACCAACTTGGAAGAGGAGACAAGAGAGAGAAGCATACCTGCGTATAAGCTAAAAGTAGAAATCATACACAAAGAGAAAAAAATGACTGAAACCGAGTAAAAAATGTGGCATCGTATTTTTAACGAAACTAAAAATAACATATGTTCGTTTGGTATTTGACAGAAAACAACAAACATTGTGTTTAACATTATTACATTGGAGTAAACAAGATTTTATTGGAAGAAAACATATACAAACCAACTTACATATATAGAACCAACATGTATAAATATAGATCACAACTACAACAACAAGGACAAATGCATATGACTACCAAATCTTGTAAAATAATTAAGAAATAAAGGAAGGAAATATAGCCGAAGCCACATGCACGGCATACATATATATCGAGTTGTTGATCATGCAGTTTCTGATGTAGATCGATGATGCAGGTGATGATGAGATCATCACTTTAATCCATCGACAGATCTACATATATAGATGGTGTTGATGACCTGCAGATGGATAGGATGATCAGTTGGCTTAGTCGTCCCGGACGCCGTCGTCGTAGTCACGAATCTCGTCGACGTGCTCGACGATGACGACGTGGACGCCGGGGTCCTTGACGGCGCAGCTCCCGGCGACGAGCACCGAGTTGTTGACCGCCTGGTAGTTGCTGTTGGTGTAGGCACTCACCACGCTCTCCTCCTCCTCGTCGTCGTCTTCGTCGCCGTCGGCCTCCACCACGACGAGGTCCTCCACGTCGCCGGCCACCTCCATGGTGGCGCCGTTGTTCTCCCCGGCCAGCGTGATGATGCTGGTCCCTGCCGCCTCCTTGGTCTCGTCGGCGCCGGCGAGGTGGTCATTGAGCTTGGAGAGGATGCTGCTCACCTCGGAGGCCACGTTGACGGTGTCGTTGGAATTAGCCGCCATGATTAAACTGTTGGTAGCACTGCACAGCAGTATAGCTTAATTGCTAATGAAACAAGTAATTGATGGATCTATCAAACTCGATAGCACAAATGCATCATGGTTAGTTGGTATATTTATACTAGAGAGAGCCATGGGAATAGCAGAGGTTTGAAGTGATCATGTGATTCTATTATTCGAGACTTTGGCTCCAGGGTTTGGGCAAAGGATCGCATCTCTCTTTTTCTACTACCTTAATAATTTTCTTCTCTCTTTTCTTTCCTTGCGTTGGGGGGATTGTGCTAGCTCATCACTAAAATATGTAGTATAATTCAGTACTACTTCAGAGTTCAGACCTCAGACCATGCATGCCAACAACATACATTTGCTTACCCTTAAAAACAACAACAACAACATACATTTGTTATATACTATATCTTAATCAGGCAGCTAAGCCAGCTGATCTCTCACTGACAAATTAAAGTGATCATATAATATACTTTTTGGGGACAAATTAAGTGATCAATTTAGCCAGAATGGCACCAATGGGCTAATGAGTAAAAGAAGTCTGCTGAGCCCCACTTCACCATATGGCTGATTCGTCGATCGATCAACCTGTCTGTACCCTTTTCTTTTGGTAACTGACAAATTAAAGCATGACTTCATCTCAAAGCAAAGGATTGATTATTTGATTACAAGCTAGTCCTTTATTGATCATGTGAACCCAGCTTGCTTACTTTGCTCACTAAACACGGGTTGATCCAAACTTAATTGCCTCACTTAACATGGGCTGAGTATATGCTTATCTAGCTATATGCGCTGCACGATTTTCTTTAACTCTCTTTTCGGCCCAAACTGAATATACACGTATTTCAAACTTTGTTATAGTTCAAAAAGAGTCAGGCCGTTATGTATATATACATATCCACTAGGCCTTCCGCATCAAAAATTTTTTACGATAACAAGGAAATGGATTTTGTGCAAGGGAACTTTTTGTCTACATAATCCACTAGTATTCTGGCCATTGTACTTGGGGAATACACAAGAATCGTTATTTTAACTAATCTTTTATCCAATGTCTCAAATATACAAATATCTTAAATGGATTAAAAACCAATATTAAAGCTATTTATTACCGGTTTTAAAAAACCAAGTTTCTAAAAACCCTGGTTGGTATTATCAACCGATATTAAAAATATATCTTTATTATCGATTGGTAGCGCCAATCGAAACTAATGCTGGTAGAAGTCTTGGTTGATATTATCAACTGATAATGAGGGTTTTTAATCGGTATTAAAAATAATTTCTCTATGTGTGTTTGTTATTATAAAACGTATGATGCCATTACAAGTTACGATATATATGTACTAGTCAGTAGCCTATGCGATGCATGAGCCTTTTTTATATACATTTCTTTTTAGTAAAATTTTGATTGAGAATTTAAATATTTATGTCATACTTTATATGTAGTAACTTCGCAATAAATTAATACAAGCAATTTTTTAAATTTCCTATTAAAATTCGTTATTTTGGACATGCTAAAATACCGTTCAAAATTTTGAAAAACCATTTTTGTTAAAAAAAATATATGTTTTATTTGTACCATCAAGCAAGCCTCTTTCTAATTGGCCTATTATCAGTTATCATTGTTTTGAAACTGATTGCCTATTTCATAGATGAAACGTCAATTGTACTACCAAAATAAATAAACGTAATACATCATTAATACACTAAAAACATTATCTCCACTATCTATCTAAGTGTCCATGTCTCATTTATTTTCAAATCTATGAATATATACTTCAAAAATATAATTTTTACTAGTTAATAAGATAACACCGTTAAAATTAGTATTAATGCCCTTCTAAAAGATGAAGCCGATCTTAGCCGCCAAAGGCCTTTTTCACTGCTGCTTGAAACATTGGTCCTGTATCGACAGAGGATTGCATTGATGAGTAGGAAGTGGAGCTCTATTGTCAATGGCCTTAACTCAGTAATATTAACTCCTCTACTATATTTATGATAGCTTAACCAGCTTTGTTATCTATGTCTGGCACACTAAAAAGGACATAGAGAAGATGGATGTGGTGAAAATGGTTTTTTTAAAAAAAAACTAGCAATATGCCCGTGTGTTGCACGCGAAAAGCTAAAATTACTGATAAACATTAGATAACTATGTTTCAATATTTGTGATTTGTTTTCAATAAGAAAACATATTTTTCAAGTGGACATATCAGGTAACTCATTCCAAATAGTCTTTTTTTTTCTCCACCAGCTCTAACATCAGCTAAGGTTTTGTATAAAAAACTTAGATTTGTTCATTGTAATCTCGCCGTATCAAATATGGCCGAGAAGGAAGAAAAAGCGAGAAAGAGAGAGGTGGCGGCAAACAAAACCATAGGCAGATCGTAGGGTATGGGTGGATTTGATCGGAATGTGAACATAGGGTACGGGTGGATTGGCAAGGTAGGGATGGGATAGTGGGATATGGGGTTTTGTTCGATAGTATTTGTGGGTAATTTTTGTCAAGATCTGAAAACACCACAATGAACGTGTTGGGGATGCCACTCTAGGATAGCCCACACCAACACCAAAGAAAGAAGATCGGATAGGACGGGTCGAAGATCCTCGAATTGGGGTCAGGAGCCGATCCTCAAGCAAGGTCGATTAGCCTGACCTCTGCCTTTCGACCCGACCCCAGCTCCTTTGCTCGACCTATGCACATGGCCCCGACCAGAGAAGGAGCATGTCATCCTCGGGAAGAAGGCTTCCTTGGTAAGCCTCGCAGACAAGACAAAAGGGGTCAGAGTCGGCAAAAGGCAACGTCACCTGGCCAGACTGCGCACAAGATGCTCGTGGCCAGGGATCCCGAGGCGATTCTGTTTTGCTTTTCAACTTTAAGATTGTACCTGCTTTTTGCTTTACGACCAAGCTTACGTATGCTTCCTAAGACCCCCATGGCTATCCTCCTTGGACTATAAAAGGAAGGGCAGCACGCACGAGCGAGAGGGATCCCCGATTTCAATCGGTTTGTGTCTTAGAAACCCTAGAACTCTCTCTATTGTTTGTACCGAAACCCTAAGTTTATACCACTCTAACGCAGAACACAGGAGTATGCTTATTATCATCCGGAAGGGCCGAATCTTTCTAAAAATCTTAGCTCATCTCGTTCCCAAGTCGACCATCGGGCCCATTGGTAGACGCCCCGACCATTCTTTCACCTTCTTGGGTAGCCCCCTTTAAGAACTGATCGACCTCCCGTCGACAGTTGAGGCACCAGATAGGGGAGCGTCTCACCATTCCCTGTGGTCTTGATGGGTGTTTCTTTCTCCACCGACTTCATTGACCCCGCGGGGGCTACTTTCATCTTCGGGAGCCTGGTCTTCCACGTTGACGACTTCAGCCGCCTCGTCCTCTCCCAAGAGACCTTTGGTGTGTTGGAGCGCGTGTTTGCGTCGTAGCGTATGACGGAGGCCATGAGGCGCTCGACTCCGTGATCGGCCTCAACTCAGGCGGTTGGCTCGACCACGAAGACCTGGCGGCCCAAGCCCCCGACTGCCCGCACGGTGGTCCTAAGGGCAAACGCCACCTAGACATGGATTGAGCGCACCCCGGGGCGCCATGTCGCGCACCCCGGGGCGCCATGTCGCGCGCCCGGCTCCCCAGACGTCGAAGACGTCTTCGCAAGCCGCCCTCGTCGCCAGACGCCACTCCACCCTCTCTGAGGCAGCAAACCTCGCAAGGCCTGCCCGCCGCGCTCCTCCTTGCCTCGCAACACCCGCCAAGAGGCCATGACAACCAGAGTTCGCCCCCAGCAACCGTTGGCCGGCAAACTTCGTGATGATGGCGGATATGGTCTCCGATGATGAGGCCATGGGCTCTCAGGAGTGTGACGCCCATCGCAACGCCCGTCGCGGTCGCAACGCTGGCCGAGTCACTCGACGCGAGCAGGCTCAGCACGCCCGCATTCCGCCGTGCAACCTGGAGCCCGCCTTCACCGTGGAGTTTGAGGGGCACCGGGTATTCGGACGCCTGCGACCAACCTGGTCGCCATCGAAATTAATCGTTTAAATGATCTTTGAATTTTCATAAATACTTCTCATGCTCAAATAATTCCAAGAAAAATCCTAAAAATAGATGTGCACTCAAAATATTTAATAAAATTACAACTAGATTATTTAACAATAAATTTATTTATTTAAATAATTACTAAAATGTTCTTTGTGTCATTAAAATTAATAATTGAGCTTAGAAAAATCGAGAAAATTCCAGGAGTATATTTAATCATGGAGAATTTAATAAAAATTAAATCCTCCCATGTTTATTTAGGAAATTTTATTTTCCACATTTACTTGATTTGTAAATTAATGAAATTTATTATAAATACTTTTGATGCTCAATTTGATGTTCAAAATTTCATAGATTTTATTCAAACACTTTCCTTAATTATTAAATAATTTCTAAAAATTTCTTTTTACCATGATTTATATTTAAGTGATTTTTAGGGTGTGATAGTTTTATAGTCCTATTCGGGGAAGACAATGTCTTCTTGGTCTATGTCCTATCTTGGTTTCCGAGTTCTACTTGATAAAGAAGGCGATCATAGCTATAAATACAAGGTTGCCACATGGAGACGGGAGAGAGATCGAGTTACAAGTTGTCGAACGGGCTATACCCGAAGATGATATTTACAAAGTATGAGGATCATAGGAACCAAGGTGTACACTCGATTGAGGTAAAAGAGACGGGAGATAGGGATTTTATATAGGTTCGAGCCTCTTAACTAACAGGTAATAGCCCTACTCCTGTTGGCCAAGCCGGTGTTGCCTTTATCTATTAGAATCACATGAGTACAATGTTTGGGATGACCTATTCTATTCGATGTCGGCTTCCTCCATTATGACCTCGATGAGATTGGAGGTAGCTCTAGATCCCTATTGTCGGCTTTGTGGCTCCGTATTGGGCTTTTCTAGGCTTGTATTCCATGTTGGCATGTCCCCTCTCCTCCTAGGGGGTCTCGTATTTATAGCGAAGATCATCTTTCTCTCCACATAGAACTCAGAGAAATAGAACAGGATACGACTAAGGAGACCTTATCTTCCCCGACTAGGAGTCTAACACCTTCTATTCTGGGAAGATATTTCCTTCTTTATCTGTCGTATTTCCATAAATAAAGGATATCTTCCTGTATACTATTAGGTATGTGGTATTGCCATATTCCATGAACCCATGTATAGAAGGTATGTCTTATCCTTTACACTAACAGTAGCCCCTGACATCAATGCAAATAAACCAATCAATGTTCTCGACCGGAGACCTTAGAACAACAGTTGTCGAACTCACCTACCCGTTCTCGGACGGCCGAGAAGGTGTGGAGTATGCGACTAAGTTCCCTACCCAGCCTTCACCAATAACATGACCCTCGGTTGAATTTGGATTGAAGTCAAAAACTCAAATTGCCCTTAACAAATCCGCAAAAATTCCGTCGGCGAGTTCTCTTTCTTCTTATGTAAGTTCTCAGACTCATACAAGATATGTGACCATGCTATAGAGTTGTCGTTCTGAGTTTTTTGTAGTCGGCACAAAGTGCGACCACATGACAACTTTTTGACTCTGCTTTGACATGGGACCTCTTCTTATATGTGCTGAAATTTGAAGTCACTAATCTGGCGTCCATTTAGTCGGGATAAATTCCTGACTACCATGCATTGAGACTAGTATATGTCTTTGCTTTGATATTTGATTATCCTGAAATCAACTCTCAAAACAAATTGTTGGATAGAAAGCCCCCAAGCGAACGCTCAGGAGTAATATGATGTGAACTGAAAATATTGAAAATAAATTGAAAACAAATTATATACATGTGACAATAAATGAGTACTCTCACTAGAGCTACCCTTAGCTAAACGAAGTTTTGTGTACTCTTCCTAGCCCCTAGTTGTTTTTATGGAAGAGGCTTCCACATAAGCAGCTTAAATCTTATAACAGGACTATGCTCAAGCTACGAATTTCTAGCCCCTAGCTTTGAAGTTGGGAAAACCAATTCTCAATTACACAACTAGTTAATACATTATAGTGGGTACTCTGAAATGACCATCCTGACGTGGTTGTTGACCCTTAGAACCTGAATCCAATAGTACCAGGCGTCTCTAGCCAAGGTCTATGAGACCCAACGATTATCAGGCTTAACATAAGAGGACGATAACAAACGCCTTCGAGACGTAGTGATATAAGAACAAAGGATCAACAGACAAATATTGCACATTTTATATGTACAAATACTTACAGAGATTTAATGCATGGTGATGGTGAGATAGCTACCACGCTGGTCGAGAACCAAGTGTGTAGTCGTAATTGACCACTCGTAGAGAATTCGGAGAGATGGTGGGATCGCTACCACGCTGATCGAGGACCAGGTGTCTAGTCGTACCTCGACCACTCGTAGAGAACTCAAAGAGGTGGTGGGATTGCTACAACCACTAGTCGAGGACCAGGTGTAGTCATACCTCGACCACTCGTAGAGGTGATAAGAGGATCGCTACAACCGCTAGTCGAGGACTAGGTGTAGTCGTTCCTCAACCACTCGTAGAGGACTCGAAGAGATGACGGGATAGCTACCACACTGGTCGAAAACCGAGGTGTAGTCGTATGTTGCACCTAAACCTAATCCAAATATGCTTCTATTTTTTGTTTTTATTATTTTTCTTTTGATTAATGTGGGATTTTTTAGGCCATGCGAACAAAATGTGGAGGCTTCTTTTCTATTACTTTATTAAGTTAATAGATTTTTAGGATTATCTCTAATTTATTAGAGTGCCCATGTGGCATTTTGAGAGCGCTTTTAGAGCATATGAAGTTTAATGGATTTTTAGTATTACTAGCAATTGTGCTCGTGTGTTGCAACGGGTGAAGTCGGGCGCGACGCGGATGGGGATGGGAGGGAGGGGCGTAGGAGGTCTTTTTTCCATCTAAGCCCTCCCTTTCTTTTCGAATTGGGATCGGGTTAATTTTATAAACACTCAAGGGGTTTTCGCAAAATAGTCAGGCGGACAAAAACTTTGAGTAGACAAACTACTTGGTTTATAGATAGTTATAGAAATATAATATATAGATTTGTTAGATATATCTTGAGCTAGTCTTATATTTTAAATAATTCGTGCAAATATATGACTCCTATATTATATCGATCGGTTCTTAAAAACATCATATCGATCCCTAATCGAAGATTACAGCACACTAGTGCCACCTACACCATAAATAACTTAGGTTGTGTTGAGGGTCGGGAACCCTCACCTTCCAACACGAAAAACGAAATGATGGATTACCATGCGACTAATTAATTATTAGCTAAAAACTTTAAAATAAGTTAATATAATTTTTTAAAGCAACTTTCTATAAATGTTTTTGCAAAACATGATATCATAAAAGTGTATATTCAAGGAGAAAAAGGTTTGAAACACACAAACAAACTCAGCCTTAATGATAGCAAGCATCTAATAGGGTTAATAATCAAGTTGCAGCTGCGTGGTTGAGAAGTTGAGATGAGTCGTCATCCTAGAAACCTCTTGCTAGCTAAGGCTATTCTGAGTAGAGAGTTTCATCTCGCAATTTTTGAGAGTGACATGTTGTTAACAGCAGAATTTGGTAAGCCCCGGAATCCGAATCCGCTAAGGTGTCCATCGGCTGATACCGAATCAGATAAGGCAAGTCGATGTAGCCGATTCCAGTATGATAACATTGAAGACACTGTTGGATCAAAATGATGTGCTTCATGATGATTGCTATGTAAGGATAGAGTCATAAAAAGGCAATTGTATCTATTAATTAGGAAGAGTTTGTTAGTTTCCTATTTTATCTTTAGGAGAGTGTGTTATTATCCGGTAAGGATTCAGTTTGTTTCCTTCTATCTTTAGGAAAGTTTGGATTTATAATCTGTTAGGATCTCTGTTATCCCATGGGTATAAATATGTAAGCCCGGGGTTCATATAAATGATATATCTCGATCAATACAATTCGGCGCATCGCCACCCTTTTATTCTTCATCTTCGTTCAACATCCGACGGAGCTTGGCATCGAGCGCTGGGCTGCATCGATTAGGTTCGACCTCCAGCAAAGGAATAAGTCCAACGTTCTGCCGGGATCAGGCGATCATACTGATTACGTCGACGTTGTCCAAGGCTGCATCAGTACGTTCGATCTCTTGGATTGCTCCGGTTTAGTTAGCATGATTGCCTGACTATTTATTATATGTCTCTATTAATCTAATCTAGTATTTTAGTTTAGCTCTATCGGTTGTTTCTTGTTTGAGGGTCTCTGTCGCTATCGGCTAAACTGTTTACTAGATTAGATTGGTTTAGGCATCTACCACCCTTAAAATCAGCCAAGGGCTTGATTATCTAGATATTGCTTTTCTTTCCATACTTAGTGCCACATCAGTTTGATCTACTAAGTCATGATTAGAACCATAATATCTGGCCTGCCTGTTGACTGCCACTAAGGGTTTCATCGGGGTTTTAGCCGGTGAGTTATCTAGGTATCGCATCGGCTTGCAAGGAATATACACAAGTTGCATATAGCGGATTGCAGCAGAGGCTTCATTGAATATTTAATCATTTGGATTTTATGACATCGGGCTTCCAACCGATATGTGCTTTAACTGTTAAATTAGTATTTATTATATCATGTGATTGCTTTGTGTCATAATTACATTGCTATATCATCATGTTATCATCGGCCGATTGCCTTTATATAAAAATTTGCTTAGCGTACACCCAATGGAGTCAAATCCTAACGCCATCGGTTGGCATCGGCATCGGCTGGAATTGCACCATCGGCTTATTAGCCGATCTGTTAGTTTTTAGGTATCGGTCTACCGGCCGATATGATTTATGTTCTGCTGTTTTGCATAACTTGTTAGTGGCATGATCAAACTGACTGGCACGCCCGCGCTTCATTGATTCTAGGACCTGCACTGGAGCTAAGCAGATCTCCCAGGCCGGCGTGTTAATTTTTCTCCTCAACACATGTCATTAAAAAAATTGAATTGATGAATGAAACCATTCTCCAATGCAAAGTTCCATTTCACGATTTCATAGGTTATGTATATCATTTAATTACAAGGTATGTGATTGGATATGGTCAGAAGAAATGAAATTCTCTAGCCCTAATGACCGTTTCATTATGTTTTATACTCTTGGAAAGAGTGCATACACAGTTTCATTCTGATGAAACTCCTTTTTCTTCATAATTATATTGTCATATCATCACATATGTTGATGTGTCATCGTATTTAATATATATGAAACCTCTACGAAACTACCACTATACTATTGTTAGCCTAATAAGGTTGGACCATGACCATCCTTTGTACTATAGGCAGGGACTTCATGCCTAACCTACCACTCTTTCATCACTAGTGTCGTTAGTACGAGACCCAACGATTAGTCAGGCTTAACGTAAGATGACGATAACAAACGCCTTCGAGACGTAGTGATATAAGAACAGAGTATCAACAGACAAATATTACGCATTTTATATGTATAAATACTTACAGAGATTTAATGCATGTCGATGGTGAGATAGCTACCACGTTGGTCGAGAACCAAGTATGTAGTCGTACTCGACCACTCGTAGAAAACTCGGAGAGATGGTGGAATCGCTACCACGCTGATCGAGGATCAGGTGTCTAGTCGTACCTCGACCACTCGTAGAGAACTCGAAGAGGTGGTGGGATTGCTATAACCACTGGTCGAGGACCAGGTATAGTCATACCTCGACCACTCGTAGAGGTGATAAGAGGATCGCTACAACCGCTAGTCGAGGACTAGGTGTAGTCGTTCCTCAGCCACTTATAGAGGACTCGAAAAGATAGTGGGATAGCTATCACGTTGGTTGAAGACCAAGTATAGTCGTATGTTGCATCTAAACCTAATCCAAATATGCTTCTTTTCTTATTATTTTTCTTTCGATTAATGTGGGATTTTCTAGGCCATGCGAACGAAATGTGGAGGCTTCTTTTCTTTTACTTTATTACTTTATTAAGTTAATAGATTTTTAGGATTCTCTAATTTATTAGAGTGCCCATGTGGCATTTTGAGAGCGCTTTTAGAGCGTATGAAGTTTAAAAAGTTTAATGGATTTTTAGTATTATGTATAATATATAGATTTGTTAGCTAGTCTTACATTTATATCTATCTATTTATAAAGCAAGTAGTATTTCCACCCAAATTTTGTTTTGCCTGGCTATTTTGCAGAAAACCCCTTAAGTTTTTCTGAAATTAACCCATAGTCCGCCTGGCTATTTAAAAAAAACCAGTTAAAGAAGAAAAATATGTTATTTTATAGAAAACCCCTTGAGTGTTTATAAAATTAACCCGCAGCCCCAATGCTGAAAAAAAAGGAGGGTTTGGATGAAAAAAAGATCTCCTGCGTCCCTCTCTTCCGTCCCCATCCGTACCGCGCCTGCGCCCCTCCCTCCCGTCGCCACTCGGAGCTCCCGCACCGTCGCCTGGACCTTCGCCCTCCGCCTCCTTCCTCCCTGCGTCGTCGTCCCGCTGCAACGTACGGGTATTTTGCTATATCTATAATCTATAACTATCTATAAAGCAAGTAGTGTTTTCACCCAAATTTTGTTCTGCCTGATTGTTTTGCAGAAAACCCCTTGAGTTTTTTCGAAATTAACCCGCAGTTCGCCTGGCTATTTTAAAAAAGACCCAGTTAAAGAAGAAAAAGAGTTATTTTGCATAAAACCCCTTAGTGTTTATAAAATTAATCCAGTCCCAATGCTTTGAAAAGAAAGGGAGAGCTTGGATGAAAAAAAAAGACCTTCTGCGTTCCTTTTTTCCGTCCTCATCCGTGCCGCGTCCCGCGTCGCGCCTGCGCCCCTCCCTCCCGTCGTCACTCAGAGATCCCGCGCCGCCGCCTGGACCTTCGCCCTCCACCTGCATCCCTCCCTGCGTCGTCGTCCCGTTGCAACGCACGGACATTTTGCTAGTTTTAAATAATTCGTGCAAGTATATGACTCCTATATTATATCGATCGGTTCTTAAAAACATCATATCGATCCCTAATCGAAGATTACAGCACACTAGTGCCACCTACACCGTAAATAACTTAGGTTGTGTTCTTGGATGAGGGTCGGAAACCCTCATCTTCCAACACGAAAAACAAAATGATGGATTAGCAAGCGACTAATTAATTAATTATTAGCTTAAAAACTTTAAAATGTGTTAATATAATTTTTTAAAGCAACTTTCTATAAAATTTTAAAAAACATAATACCATTTAATAGTTTAAAAGTGTATATAAAAAAATGTTTGAAACACACAAACAAACTCAGCCTTAATGATAGCAAGCATCTGCTGGTTGAGAAGTTGAGATGAGTCGTCATCCTAGAAACCTCTTGCTAGCTAAGGCTATTCTCAGTGAAGAGTTTTATCTCGTGGTTTTTAAAAGTGACATGTCATTAAAAAAAATTGAATTGATGAATGAAACCGATCTCCTAATGCAAAGTTTCATTTCACGATTTCGTAGGTTGTGCATATCATTTAATTACAAGATATGTGATTGAATATGGTCAGAAGAAATGAAACTCTCTAGCCCCCAATGACCGTTTCATGATGTTTTATAGTTTTGAAAACAGTGCATACACAGTTTCATTCTGATAAAACTCATTTTCTCTCTTCATAATTATCTTGTCATGTCATCACATATGTTGATGTATTATATTTAATGTATATGAAACCTGTATAAAACTACCACTAATATTATTTGCCTAATAAGGTTGGACCATGACCATTCGAATTCCTTTGAACTATAGGCTGGGGATTCATGCCTAACCTACCACTCTTTCACCACTAGTGTCGTTAGTAGGAGTAATAGGCACAACAAAACATGAGGCCTGGGTTGTTTATATATCTTGGTGCTGCTGCTGTTGTGCAGTGCTGTTACTGTACATGTCGCCGATCGATCGAGCGAGCAGGGAAAATCTGAATTTATAAGCCAAACATAATTAACTTTATTTTTTTCTGGTCCAAAGTTAGCTAGCTGAGCAAACTATTAGTCGTTTACAATGATATCTGGAATTTGGATAATTAACAGTTATTGTAACACTTGTTTGTCGATCTGAAGATTAATTTCTGGAGGATGCATGGTTTACAATTTCACCAAGCCAAGAGCAGAGCATCACAAGAGTTATATACTAGTATTTCAAGCTGATATACATGTCTGACATACTTTGTACACCTGGACACATTTTATAGTATACTATACTAAGAGTCTAAGACTGATTCTTTCACACAAACTCCCAAAAAAAAGAAAAATTTATAAATTGCTATGCATTCATGTATCGATCCTGACCCCAAAAAATCAACTCCATGCCTACTTATGAACTGCCTAAGAAATAAATTTATACAGCTTGCAAAGCCCCCAACCTCCCACCTAGGTAACGATCGATCAGTAGTATTATACAGGTTGGTTCTCAACGTCGGCGCCGGCAGCTGAAGCAGCTGGTTGTGCAGGTGGTGGTTGCTGCTGCCTGCGACCATGACGGCGACGACGATGACGGGTTTGAGCCTGCGGCGGCGCCACCCTCGCCGCTCTCCACCGTATAACCTCCACGATGATTGAGTTGCCGGTCATCCCTACGCCGAACCCGGCAAACGTGGCCAGGATGATCGATATCACCGCTTGCAAATGGAGCTGCATTATACGAACATTAATTCACAAGTTAATTTAATTGCACGCAGTTAACTGTCATTGTACTACTAGACAAGTTAATTATTATTATGCCGATTCTTACATATCTGTAGAAGAGATGGGTGAAGAAGACGACGAACAGAAACTGAATTGTCGCATAGATCCACACGTATCTCCTTGCCACTGCACTCACAAAACGTGCATAAAATCCAATTAGTGAAGTCGTTCTGAATTATTGACTCAAGTAACTTTCATGCATGATATAACTGTAATAAGTGTAAACTATATGTCGTCATGCATACTCATACCCATGCTTGTTGTGGTCAAAGATGAGAAGAGGCCAAGGATACATGAGAAGGGAAGTGATATTGCCAGCGCTGCAATACCATCACGGGCAACCTGCAGATATATATATATGTGTGTAATATGCATGTCACACACATATACATTAGGGAATTGATTAATTAATTAGGAAAGAAATCAGAACACATGTAGTACTAATGTGTGATCAACGAGAAACACGTACCAGCAGTTGTTCCAAGAAGCAGAAGTAGGCGAGGATGCTGACGACCACAAGGATTGGTGCTCCCTGCCACATCCTGATCATCCAGCAACAAGATGACAAGTTAATTAACATCAGTTATTCATACAGATCAGACAACTTCCCTAGCTAGGTGTTAATATACTATTGGCACACGTATACATCATTCTAGTTCCAGAGAAAAAGTGTTTTTCTCTTTATCTATATATGTCACTAATAGAAAAATCCCATGTACAACTCATGGCCTTGTGATCAAATTAAGTAGGTAACAAAACCAAACCAAACTGTATGAGTATGACAAATAGGTAACCAACAAATAGGTAACCAAACAGGATCACTCGAATGGATTGTTAATAGTAATAAATTAAGGGAATTACCTGAAGCGATCGTATCTTGATGCGTTGGCAGCGTTGGTCTGAAGCTCAGGCTGCTGCATGCTCTGAACACGAACAAGGGTGACAGGGAGGTTCTGAACATCTTCCTTGCAGACCTCGCATGTCCTGGTACCTTTCATGGTGAACCACTTCATGGCACAGTGCTTGTGAGCTAGAGCGAGCTCACCTTTGCATGAGCACTCCAGCTTCAGAGTGTCACTCCCTTCAGACAGCTCAACCATGCAGATCCTGCATACTGCCTCTTCCTCCGGTATGTCCTCTCCATCTTCATCACCAATCGCCCCTGAACCCAATTTGTGTGTGCAGTGTCAGAAGATGATTACCATCATAGTACATAACAAATGTATATCAGATTATATATATTAGACAGTACGTACACACCTGGTTCAGTAGGGACTATTATATCTGGGATGACGACAGTATTGCTGCTTGTCACGGGGATTGATGGCATCGAAGGAACCACGCGGTACACACCGCCGAGTGAATTCATCCTCTTGAAGCTCTTTCCATTATTCAATTTCTTCATGTTCATGGGAAGGGACTGTGACCGGTACATGTGACCTGCTTTGTCCTGTCACCACAGGTACAAATCGGTCAGACAAAGTTGAGTTTGCCAAGTTGAGTTTTGATTATACTTACAACAGCATGAGTTGTCGAGGTTTTATCGGCTTCCTGCGAGACATCGGTCACCGGGAGCGACGATGTCCTCGAAATTCTGGCGTTGAAGAACTTGACTGACGACTTGAAGCTTCCCACTGGCAAGAGGCTCTTGACAGTCTGCCTCAGCATGAAGGATGGCGATCGTTGCGGCTTTGGGGCAACACTGGTGCTTCTGCTGGAACAAGATCCAGCAGGAGTAGTGCTCGCTTTCGTACTCAAAATCAAAGCTGTGGGTGTGGGTGTGATATCTGCAGCAGCAGCAGCAGCTTGTGTCGGTGCAGGTGACATGTTTGCTGCTGCTGGTATGTCGATTGAGAGATGTGGATGGTGATCAGAAGCAGGGTCACCTTGCAATGGAACAGTTGTAACAGTACTAGTCCCCTACAAAATTAATTAAGGAGCATAAATAATCAGTTGAAGATATGAAGGTAGCACACATGCAGGTAGTGATAATCCAAAGGTAGGTGTATATGCAGAACAAAAGATGATGGTGCATTAATTTCATTCAGCAGAGAGGGCATGATACATCTGAGGAGGGAGGAATCAATCTCAAACTGGTGAAGGGCAAACAACCCCAAAACCATGCATAATTTGCAGTTAAAAGAATTATTTAGAAAAGTCATGGCCATGGATGCCTGATTGCAGAGTGGCACTTGTAAAGTTGCAGCAGCACAGATTGATTAGCACCTACTAGAGACAAAAAAAAAGAGTAAAAAGAGAGAAACACTGTCTCGAAGATTCAGCTAGTTTATTTGTCCTGCCTGAAGATGCATCAAAGCATGCGGAGAATAGTATTAAATATCAACTAACCTGCGTTTGCCCGCATCACAGTTGAAAGCTGTGATGACAAACTTTGGTATGGAGAATGGCAGTTGACAAAGAAGAGAAGCAAGAAAGCAGGAGGTGGCATCCATACCACAAGAAGAGAAAGAAAGAAAGAAAGAAAGGTAGGTTGTGTACCTGCAGGTGCAGCTGCTGATCCATGGCGGGAGGCAGATTATTTGTTTGAGTTAGCAGCTTTGTTGGTTGCCAAACTCTGTCTGCAACTGGAGTAAGTAGTGTGGAGTGCAAAATGAAGAGGTAGGGGGCGGTGACAATAAATAGTGGGGGATTCAGCTTGCTTCAGGGGAGACTAGAAGAGCTGGAATTAATATGGAAACTATATATTCCATAATATGCAGATCGGAGTGGAGACGACACGCAGAGGTGGAGACAAGCCATTCCATCTCCTACTCTCCAAAGACAGCCACACCCCATCCCTTTGATTTCTTTTTCCTTTTCTTCTTTATAAGACAACATAGTATTTGAGCTCATCAATCCATCACACCGATGCTCTGCTACTATCAAAGTAATTTATTAATATAGTAATTAAGAACAATTTTATAATTTTTATTGGCTAGATCGATACGTGGTTATTCATTACGCTGGTATCACTCATATTTCATTAGAAAAAGTTTAGTCATTGCTATTTTATCTTTTTTTTTACAATAATATCATTTCATGTTTTTACTATTAACCTTTCGATTTACCATAGTGGGGCTCCATCAATCACCCTGCTGTCTGCACTGCACCTCCCATCTCTTCCCCTTTATAATCTTTTCGGATTCCTATATATTCTATCAAATGTAAATCTTTTCTATCACTTGGCAGCATACAACATTGCAGCCGCTAAAGTTTTCCCCAATTTGTGCACATGCATGTCGCCACATTAAAGGGTTTAGATAATTGGAACGAGAATTAATGTATGAAAAAAAGTTCACTTTCCAAATATTAATTGTAGTTCAGTTCAGAAATTTAAAAATAATATTCTCTTTATACATCCACACCTCTTCATGAGCTCACCGCTTACCTTTCTTATTACACAGTTTTACTGCGTCGAACAATTTCACCGCACTTAACCACCTAAATTATATTTTCGACTCATTTTACATCATAAACAATAAAAAAGTTTCACTTTTACTTCCTAACAGTATTTGTTTTTTTCACTTTACTCTCTATAAAGGTATTTGTTTTTTTGTTCTCTCTACATAAATTTTATTTTGCCATGAAGTTTTGGTAGGATGGTAGATGCAACTTAAGTGATGGTATTTTTTTGATTTTTTTAATCATTATTTACATAGTTTAGAAGCACCTAAGACGAATTTAAACATCAAGATTTAAAATTTTAACCAAAAAGTCCTCAAATAACATTTAAGAGTAGTTTTTTACTGATAATGATGTTATCTTTGGCTTAAAAAATTTCAGCTTAAAATATAGCCTATACAAATAGGAACAAATAGGAAGGAAAAAAGAGAAATGTTAATTATTCAAGAGTAAAGGGAATCAGTTTCAATGATTTAAGTGACCACTTTCAATGATTTAGAAAGTAAAATGAGCAGAAATAGTTTTACGGATCGAGTAATATAATGAAATAGTTCGAAAAGTAAAATAGATTTTTTTTCATTTCAAATGCAGTGTCGCTTTTATATTAATTACTATAGCCGTTGAGCGTCAGCAAAAACAGAAAAAAAATTAATTTGCTTTGGGGTCAACTTGTTCAATTCCCTTTACAAAGTTGACAATGACGATGCTAATAACAAAGCACACGCATATGTATACAAAAGTACGCGTTTTCTGCTATTACTGTTTTGGAGACTAGCAATAGTACGTAGCGAAAAGGAATACTGAACTAGTGAAACGTACGACTTATACGCATGCCCACTACACTAGCAGAGCCGGATCGACTACGACGTGTCCAGATGCATGATATATATATATATATATATATATATATATATATATATATATATATATATATATATATATATATATATATATATATATATATATATATATATATATATATATATATATATATATATATATATATATATATATATATATTATATTTATATTTATATATGATGTTTTGTGACGCGCCGCACCTCATCATGTATGCGGCTGAATCTCTAATTTGAAAACTCAAATTGAAAATCGAACCGTTCAAATTGCTCATATATTAATATTGCCTTGTATATCAAATTTTACATTTTTTGAATTTTTTACTATTTTATCGGATAGGTCAAAAATGCAATAAAATGATACTCCGTAAATCGTTGGATTATTGCATTTTTGACCTATCTGATAAAATAGTAAAAATTCAAAAAATGTAAAATTTGATATACAAGGCAATATTAATATATAGAACAATTTGAACGGTTGATTTTCAATTTGAGTTTTCAAATCGAGATTGGCACACCATACGAATGGGATCGTGCGCGCGCCACACAAGAGCCATCTATTATATATATCTATACCTATATATAAAGCAAGTAGTATTTCCACCCAAATTTTGTTTTGCCTGGCTATTTTGCAAAAAACCCCTTGAGTTTTTTCAAAATTAACCCGCAGTCCGTGTGGCTATTTTAAAAAAACCCAATTAAAGAAGAAAAAAGTGTTATTTTACAGAAAACCTCTTGACTGTTTATAAAATTAACCTGCAGTCCCAATGTTGAAAAGAAAGAGAGGGCTTGGATGAAAAAAGACCTCCTACGTCCCTCTCTTGCTCAGAGCTCCCGCGCCGTCGCCTCGACCTTCGTCCTCCACCTGCTTCTCTCCCTGCATCGTCGTCCCGTTGCAACGCATGGACATTTTGCTAGCTATCTATAAAGCAAGTAGTGTTTCTATCCAAAATTTTATTCTGCCTAGCTATTTTGCAAAAACCCCTTGATTTTTTCTAAAATTAACCCAGTTAGGGGTGGATACCGGCTCGCCAGAGAGAGAGCCGAGCGAAGGCTTGGCTCGTGAGCCGGCTCGTTTAGCTCGCGAGCCACTTTAATACAAAGGCAATTTATGTACAAATTACATTTTATTTTTTAGTCTATTAAACATGCAAATATACAATTGAAAAAAATAAAAATGATACATTAAGTCCATAATTAACGTAATAACACTTGTCCATCGACAATTATCCATGCAAATGTAATGATGCAACTAGATTAGATATTATTACTATTATAATTTAAAGCATTAGATCCATATTGACCATCACAAAATTATAAAAAATATTGATTTATTGTCACATCACAACAAAACAAGCAAAAGAATAGCCAAACAAGCAAAACATTAGGCCCTACTTTGTACATTGCATCGGCTCGTTGAGCTCACGAGGAGCTTGCGGCGATTCGAGCTGGCTCATTATAGCTAATGAGCTAAACCCTTGGCGCAGCTCGTTAGCATTTCTCAACGAGCCGAGTCGAGCCATCCACGAGCCAAACGAGCTAGCGAGCCACGAGTATTTTGTCGCCCTACCCGCAATCCCAATGCTGAAAAGAAAAGGAGGGCTTGGATAAAAAAGACCCCCTTCGCTCCTCCCTCCCTGCGCCCCTCCCTCTCGTCCCCATCTGCACCACGCCCAACATCGCGACTGCACTCCTCCCTCCCATCGCTGCTCGGAGCTCCCGCGCCCCTCTCGTGCCGTCCCCATCCGTGTCGCGTCTCGACTTTACCCGTTGCAACGCACGGCACAATCTAGTGTATATATATATATATATATATATATATATATATATATATATATATATATGAGACCAACATACGACACGTCTTCTGTATTGCCACGACAAATTTCCTATCAAAAATTCTTTCTACGGCGTGTCACGTCTTCTCTCTATTTGATACGACAGTTTTGCTACAAAATTTCTTTCTACGGCGCGTCACGTTTCACTTTTGGCCTAGCGAATTATGGAGATTCTAGCCAATTTGATTTTTCTTTTTTCTTTACAAATACAGTATATGCACGAACAATTATATAAATACATGCACGCTTACTTTTATAAATGCACACATATAAAAGACTAAACCGGCCTATCTTAAAATTGACGAAATCATCATAGCCGTTCCATCGCTGTTGATGGATATGTACATCATCTATCATTAAAAAATTATCCAATTTGATTTTTCTATCATAAGATTTTTTAAGCATGAACTCTATTAATTTTTTTCATAATATAGTATCATCAGTTATGAAATTAACACCACAGGAGAGGTTTTTTTTAAATATAAATATAATGATATTATATATGCATTATACTAAACACATGTATATGTATGTTAGTTCAATTATTAGTCAGAATTTTAATATATCGATTTTTCTAACACTAAGGACGGATGGAGAGAATAATTAAGTATTATTAACTTGGTAAATGCATCTCAATAATTTAAAATGACTGAGAAACCAGATACTATGCTCTAGTCCTGGCAAGAATCAAGGTATTGACACATGTCAAGCTTACATATGTGTAGCTGCTCGAGGAAAAAGAAAAACTTTAGTGGCTGGTTCTTCTGAGTTCTTCTGAGTTCATCCATTCCATTTCCATATCCCCTGTTTTAATAAGAGAACAAACTCTTTGCATTACACGTGTCGAATTCGGCAGCCACATGTAATAGTATATATGTCAAAGCCCACATGGACCAGAGATAGGTCAAAGGTTTTTAAAACCTGACACGTGAGCATGCATGCCGTTTGTACTTTGTATTAGAGTTAATTATGGTTAAGAAGTACATTGTCGTGTGTTTATGGGCACTAATGATGACACGTAGGATTGTGATGCGCTGGCAATGATCTCTAGTGATTGTGTGACATAGGGGAGTCGTCAAGTACATATTTTAGGGTTTAGTCGGCACAAACTAATGGTGTAGGAGGCGAGCTTGGCCAGTCGAATCATTGTCAGCCACATGATTTCAAAGAATACGGTGCCCGAATAATTTGTTCATACAACGTGAAAACGAACTTCACGAACAACAAATATCAATGAATTCAGCCGCCCTTTTTGAAAGAACAATTTACCGTATATGGTCTCATATGTAGCCGGCGCAGGTGCATTGACATGTGAGATCGAACTCAATCATGTATTAATTATCTTATATCATCATCATGTAATTTTAGAGAAAAATCAACAATTCATTATCATTAGTTAGCCTTCGTCTTTAATGATTTCTGGCTTCGTGAATATGTGGAGTCCACATATAGTACTGCGTCCGAGAATATGTGAAATTGCATTAATCTATTAAGTACAATTTTTAAACCTAATGAAAGAAAATTGTACATATTAATCCAATGAGTACCTTTACTAGACATTATTGTACTTTGTGTAGATTTGTTGCAAAGTAGCACTTTCATAATAATAATAATAATAATAATAATAATAATAATAATAATAATAATAATAATAATAATAATAATAATAATAATTACTCTGTTCAGTAGATACTACTATCGTATATTAAAACCAAGCAGCCAAGATTTATCAGGGTATTAAAACAGTTCTATGTTCTTTGAAAAATAAATTTTATTAAAAAATTATTCTACTGTATGGCTAACATTTTTTTGAAGTTATTATTTGTTAAATTTATTCCTTAAAATATTTAATTTATTCCAATAACTAAATCGATAATTTGATCAAGTAGATCTAAAGGCTCATCTGTTGATAACCAAATTTGATAGTAGGATCAACTTATAGTAAGTTTGAATCAATTTTGGAAAATAATGGAGATTTCCCACGAAGGTTAGTCTGACCGCCGTTATGTGACCGGTCAAACTGGACAATACACTACGGTCAGACAATAGGTGTCCAGACGGTCAGACCTTAAGCACAAAGTCCGAGTCTAATTTAGAAATTTCTTGTGTTTTCTTGTTTTAGATCAGGATTTCTCGCGTCCTAATTAATTACTAAATCTAATTGAACGTGAGAAAGAGCCTATAAGAAGGCCAAGACCAAGTGAAACAATAACCAATCAATCGTCAAAATTAAGTTATCACCCAAAACCTCTATATTCTACATCTTCCTCGTTCTTGTTACATATCCCAAAGTCTATTCTCCTCAAATCCTTTAATTGCTCGTCGTCACTCGTCTCTATGGTGTTAGAGGATGTCCTAGCTTGCCTGCCGAGTCTAGAACAAACCGGCACGCGTTCATCCTGACGAGGTCTCTCCAGGATATTCGTTTGGCGACATCTATCTACTCTCTATGACGACGTGTCTTCTGATGTCATCTGAGGTTACACGTGACATGCTCAAGATATGGTGACGCGATTCTACGTCAACACCATCTACTATTTGCAGCTGATGGGCAGAGGAATGGGTTTGCTGCAGTGAATGCACACAGATTCCATAGCCGTTTTCTTGAATTCAGTAGTTGTTAGGTGAAAAAAAATTAATAAGCACACCACTGTAGTAGGAATAGAGTTGTTCTCTAGGGTCAAAGTGTGATCTTAAATGCTAGTAATCCATTGGCACATGCAATGTCCACTCCACCAAGAAATGAGCAAATGCTGCTGGTTGGTTTGGTTACCCCTCTCTCTCTCTATCTGCCTTTGCCAATCATCCATCAGCTCAATAAAGGAGAGAGAGGGCATGGATATATGGAATGGAAGAAGGATATATATTGCTCTCATCTCAACTCAACTTGATCAGATAGATATGATTCTGGACTACTTGACCTACTGCACCTCCACTTTTATATTATGCGTTGCCGCACCACCATTCCTCTCTTCCTTTTCTTTTTCTTTTCTTCTTTGAATGAGATAGCTATTGCTAATGCCATTGCTTTCTTGTCCAGTGGGCACCACAAGAAATTGACTCCATCTCCATGCATTTAGATATTTTATTAGTCTATGTTAGGCCATCCTTTACCTGATGCAGCCAAATGAGTAGCAAAGGAACTGGCCCTCTTTTTCTCTCTCTCTCTCTTGGCAAGATTACAATCTGAGCATGTATATTAGTACTACTACCAGTACTGTTGTTTGCCATGGATGGTGCAAAAAAACACTGGCTCATGTACCAAAGTACGGTTTTTCCATGACAAGATTACCAATACATCAAAGCTCTAGTTATGACAGATGCAGGTCACATGTTAAGTTTCAGCTTTCAGTGTGCCTACTTTGTGGTTGTGGTCCTTTTTGAGTTCTACATGCAATCCATTTAACATGAAAAATTGATGTTCCAGACCAGCAGCAACAATCAATTGTCATGGCTTCTGGGTCTTATAATACATAATACAACATGATGAAAATTTCAACAAAGATCAAAATCTCTAGAAAGAATTCGACGAGCCGGCTACTTGTTCACCTCTCAAAAAGCATAACCATCTCGCAATGCGAGGTGTGGGGGAACAAATCAACAGCCATGGCTCTCTTGGGAACAAAAGGTTGAGAGTTGGGCATCGACTTTGTACGCTGCCTCGCGAGACCAGCGCTGCTCATGGTTCGCCATCCCCGGTTTCCTTTGTTCTTTTCCTGTTTCTCAGATGATGGGGTGCACAGCTCAATCGCATTGGCGACTAGACTATCTGGATTGCAGGAAATGTACCTGGTAAGATCAAATATGAGCAAGTCAGTTTCAGAGCAGTAAGACAGCAAGACATGCTACTTTTATTTGCCAAAACTCTGAGAGAATGCTTGCCCTGATCTTTCATGAACAGGACCACTCGGTGCCAGTACTGTAAATTAAATTGCAACTGGCCAGCACTGATGCAAAGCTGTTTTACTTTCTTTAATACTTAAGTTTAGAACAAACAGCGGGGTTCTAGTATTTTTCAACTGATATTAAGATTTCATTTGTACAATGAATCAGGTACATAAAATACTTACACTAGACGTCGAATGCGTGGATGAGTCCTCAATGCCTTGATCACCTATCAAAATTCCATTCTGTAAGCTTGATCCTCCATGGGAGGTTGATATTTCAACAAAAAAAAAATTGTCATACAGAACAAACAAAAATCTAGCGCGCATACAATGAGTCAATATATTTGGAGTTGACCAAGGAATGCATCATTTATTGGCAGCACATGCATGTGTAGGGACAAGTTATGGGATTCAAATCGAGTTTCATGGTAAGTGATGAATATGTGATTTATTGCTTCACAGTTCACAGTATGCAGGCCTACCGCAAACAGCCACAGGAAGCAAGGCGCGAAATCAGCTCATTATATTTCATACTATCTGTTAGTTGCGTGTTCTCTAGATGCTTCAGTCAGTGCTGGCTCCTATAGAAGATCAAAAGTATGCAAAATGGGACTAGACTCACAGTTTAACTAGAAATTAACCAGACAAGGATCTAGTCCATTTTAGGTCATGGATGGTTCTTCCATCGCCTGCTTTGAACCATGTTTATACCTACTCAGGAACTTTAACCAGTAGGGCCCTGTAAAAGTTAGCTAGAAATCTCACACAGAGACAAGGAACCACAACTTATATTGCGTAATTAAAAGAGCATATAATAAAATCCATAGTCTTGGTTAAATTTGTTAGGAAGATGAAGATTATAAATTTGTAATGATAATGTACAATTTAAATAAAATATATCAATTCCCTGTGAAAGATCACAGCTCAGTCAGTGGCCTAACAACGATTCAAGAACTTTATTGGGTCAATTATCATTGATCAGACAAGTTATAATAAGGATGAATCAAAGGAATCATCGTAAACATAGTATGATGTCTCACTTTGTGGGCATGCTTTGAAGTTTGAACAGAAGCATTTGGTAATATAAAGGCGCAAACAATTGTAACAAGAAAAAACTAAGATACTGAAATTTACTCACAGTAGGGTGAAGCCCAACACGAGGAGGATCCACAATAGCAACAATGTCTTCGAACTGACATGCAGTAGGTGCAGTCACATCATTGTTAGAAATGGAAGAACCATCATGAGATGTCTTGCTGTCCTCAAAACAGTCCGATACTTTCAGGTCAACAGACTCATTAATCAATGACGCTTCCCCACAAATATCTTCTCCAACAGCCTCAATGTGCTCATCATGGCTGCCTTCCAACCCATTGCTAACCCTATCATTGGAATACCCCTTTATCTCATCTATTGCAGAAGAAGAATCATCTGATGCATCCCTGAGTTGCTGGCTTTCGCCACTGTCATTTTTCTGCATTGAGCTGTCCATATTTTCGCCACTATTCTGAGAACATTCAACTACTTCCTCATCTTTTGCAGTACCACTTACTTCACCTTCAGAAACAGGAATGTCCTGCTGTGGTGAACCAAGATATTCAGTGAGAAGAGACCCCATCACATCTTCGGCCTGTTTAATCTCAAGATGGAAAATTCAGATGAGCATGATGTAGTGAGTATATAAAGTAGGAAGTCAAAGAAAATTGAGTAGGATCGACACCATGGTGGCTACAATGAATCAGTGACAATAGAGTGATAGAAACTTCTAGGAATACAAGGGCATAAGCCTCACCTTCCCACAGACAAAGCGACAATTTTTTACACCGTTAATGAGCGCATTTCTCTGAGCATCAGAAACTGCTGATTCATTCATTTCGATCCCAACAACCTAGCACATTCATCAAGGAACTCACTAAATCAATCATTGACTTCTCTACCATGGACATATCCAAAATTCTACAATCACATAAAATGAATGGAAGAAATCACCATGCCAACACGGTGTGCCAAGGTCAGTCCAATTGTTCCTGTTCCACAACATACGTCAAATAGTAATGTGCCCAAATTGAGATTGGCCCAATCACCAGCAAGGGTATATAATCTTTCTGCAGCAAGAGTATTAACCTGTGTAATAGTGAGTCATTACCAAATTGAACCATGATAGCCAATGCCCCATGGACAAAGCTGTCTGCAGTTTTAACTAACCTGAAAAAATGCTGTTGGTGATATGGAGAACCGCAGATTGCCGATGTGATCATGGATTCTTGTTTTATCCATTGTACCTTCTGATCGATCTACTTTTGGCACCAATAGTGGGATCAATGGACAATCAGCTGGTGCAGCATTTGAAATTCCTTTGTGATCCTGCAAGACCATTAAAAGATTCCGCAGTTGCAAATATACCAATAAGAAATATGTAAAGTTTGATTCAAATCACAACATCCTACCAGTGCTCGGCTGTACCCCAGCTAAATGCACTTTCTGAACTCTTATCAACCATTATTTACACATTTTTCATACAACAACAACTCAGATATTAGTGGGCAGCATATTGAATTACCAAACAATAAGACATCTACACTATAAAGTACTCCCTCTGTTCCAAAATATAACAACTTCTAGCATTTAAAATTTGTCCCAAAATATAGCAAAATTTCCACATATATTCTCTTCTTAACCAATCACAACCTTCCGCTATTCAAAATCTCCACCCACGTTCTCTTCTCAACCAATCACAACCTTCCCACATTTAATTCCACCTACTTTCTTAGGGCCTATTCATTTTGGAGGAATTTCAACACATAGGAATAGGAGAAGTGGAGGAATAGAAATGCATGCACACTTCAATCCATAGAAATTTTTCAAGAGGTTTGAGTGGATGGAAATTATTTTTTCTATGTTTTCTCTCTACAACTTGTAGGAAAGGAAAATTTCCTTTGGTTTTCCTACATCACATTCCTATGAACCAAATGACATTCATAGGAATTAATCCTTAGAAATTCAAATCCTTAGAAATTCCTCCAAAACGAATAGGCCCTTAATACCTATGTCCAACCCTAAAGCTCCTTATATTCTGGGACAGAGGTGGTAATAAAACTTACAAGAGTGGCCAATTTAGACAAGCTTGAATGCTGAAAGGAAAGTATACATGGAAGTCTTAGTTCCAGACAAAGAGCTCAAACTTACTTGCACTACTATAGTTGTTAGAGGCAATGGAGGTGAGCATGTTGCTGCTCCTTGTTCCAGGGCAACGGTCAACTTGTCAAATTCATCTTTCATTAGTGCATCATCAACACCTGTGGAGCAAACCTGAAAGTAGGAAGTCAGACAATACGACAATACTGCCAGCAAGAAAATGAATTGCACTGATGTGATCTACAAGGCTCATTGTATTTTGATTCTTGATGTTATAATCCCTCCATTCCCTTGTTAAACACCTTTGACCAGTACTTATTATAACATTATGTTTATCAAAACCACTACAAATATAATGACACGGAAGTATTTTTCGTGACAGATCTACTAATGTCATTTTGACATGAGAAATCTCAATATATATTTTTTATATTAGTCGCCAAAGTTTCTCAGGTTTGATTGAGCACATTCTAAAGCAGCGTCTACTTGAGAATAGGGTACTACCTGAACAATAAGCATGACTTCTGATATTTGGGTTTCTGCATTCTGTGCAACAGCTTCAGCTGGACATCTTCCCTCCCGAACCTAATACCACAACCATAGTCTGAGAAATTATTATCCTCATAATTAAAATGGTGAAATAAAGTGTATAATATACCAAGAGGAAATGAACATATAAGCACCCAGCCACCCACTGAAAGAGTTGAAAAGCTTTGAGAGGTCATACTGTGAATTGACGCCAAAATCCACAATTATCAATTCTGTTCCACACAGGCAAGCTTGACGACTGCAAAAAGTCTTGGAACATCAAAGCATATTTGCAGGAAATTCCTGAGACATTTGGGCAGTCCACAGGTTCCTCAACAGCAGTGACACCTTCCCTGTATTTTGTTTTGTCAATCATTACTGCTGAGCATGAACAACAAACAGAAAACAAATAGGAAAACCAACCTAAAATTTCCAAGCATAAATCCAACCGTTCTTTTTCCCTCCAAAGAAAATCCTACAGAGAATTCGCACTTGTTACGGTATCCATTAATCACTGGGGACTCCAGAATGCCTTCAAGCTTGCAAGGAAGACCACCTGCGTGATTTAAAAGATAATCATGACAAACTAAAGAGGAAAAATGGAATCAATGGAATGGACAAATACTTAGACAGAAGGTATTAAACTCCTAATCAAATACACATACTCATCCACAATAGTTGACTAGGAGCATAGCACTTCCATTTAACTCAAGCTTGCATTATGAAATTTTGCCAACTTTTAAGTCTTTAACTAAAAACCTGCCATATATAATCCTAGTTTTAACTGTTATTAGGATGGAAACTATAAGAAAAGTTATGCACATGGATCATCCAAATCCACACTACATTTTCTGGCACTTTCCTTTAGCCACCAGAAGAATAAGTAGCAGATAAAATTATCATGTTCTACCCAAACAGTCTTATCACAGAACCTGTGTTTAGATCCACAATTACTAAGCATATCTTATATCGAATACAACATAATCAGAGCAGGAGGCTACCAATTTCTTTGGATTTAAAAACCCAATCTGGAAGGGGAATGGCAGTAGGGCAAGCTTTCCTAGCATTGCGAGTCTGCGAAAGTAAATAACAAGAAGAGTTACTAATGATTCAAGTAAACAAATAGATAGAAGAAGATTATGGTGTTGATCTTACAAGCCTCTTCAGTATCTGTGCGACAGAATTCTTTTTGTGCTCTAGCTGATCATTATAAGACATGTGGGCAAGGGGAGTAACTGCGTCACGGACACTTTTTTTACTTGATATTGCTGCTTCAGGTGCAGATGTCCTCCCGGAAGGAATATCAATTTCTGTTGTCAATCCATTGTCAGATACAGGCTTTTCTGTGTGCAGCTTTTGATGAGATCTACGATTGGCATCTGCTATCTTTATTTCCTTTCCACCAGATTGGTTCTCTGTAAGTACCTAGTCAAGTTAATATGCAAGAGTCATTGTCACTTCCCAGTTGCTCAAACAGGTTGCCAATATGAACATACCAATAATTACCTCGATGGCATTCTTCAGCTGTTCAATATTTTCGAAAGTTACAAAACCAACAGTCATTCCCTTCTTCTTCTTTGCTGTTGCATAGGAGATTCCCTGCATCACCATCATGAAGTTACAGCATTTAGGTGGCATAAAGTAACATGATTTGAAGTTGCAAACTGCCCTCTTTCTAGGAATGAAAAGGGTATGCTCCCTCTGTCTTGCAAGTTGACTATTTCCTTGGAAAGTGTCATTTCACATTTGTCTACTGAGAAAATAAAAAAGGAAGCTATCCAAATATTTATAGTTTTTGCACTCTCTACTACTTTAGCGCTGAAAAAGAGCCAAATGATTGAGCAGATTCGATGTCATTTGATAGGTTTATACAGTCCCACTTTATTTTAAATCTAGTAGACTAGTACTTCTTGGTCTATGTACATAATGGCACTGTTATCAAGTCGCCTGACTAATTGCGATTAGTTGTAGATTAGTCGTGAAGTCAGTCGAGCTAGTCGACTAGAGAGCCACGACTCGACCAAATAGCAAGCGTGCAATTAGTCGTGGTCAGTCGTAGATTAGTCATAAAGTCGGTCATAGATTAGTAGTGATTAATCGTAGCAAATCACCAATTCACCATGCTAATTGGCTTGTTGTGTTTAGTACTTTAGTTTTATTTCTTGGTGACTTATTGTCTTGCTTGCTACTCTATAGTTTATACTATATACATTGCTATGCACAGTATAATAGTAGTAAAGACTATTATATTGCATCCCCTGTTGTTGCATGACCAAGTCGTGGACAAGTCATCAACTAATCATGGACTAGTCGACCAAAACGACAAATCGGTCCAAGGGTACCTCGACTCGACTTTACGACTTGACAACCATGCATAAATGGCATGAAAGCCTTGGACAAAAATAGTAAAATGGAGGGAGTTTTACACAAGATAAGCAAGCAATTCTAAGTCTTTTTAAAAAGCCAAAATTGGGGGTTTACTTTTTCAATATTTTTACAAAACAGATAAACATGCTATCTGCATGGTTCTTATCATCACCTCTTTGTCTCTTAATCCATTACTTCTAAGTGTGCTTTCATACAGGTGCTGAAGATGATTTTTTTCCTAGCACTAGGGATACTGTTATATAGTATTTATAAAAGACTAGTCAAACTAATCAAGTGTATGTGTACAAAAATAAAATGAAACAAGTACAGATTCCAGAAGCCTCAAAATAAATATGCATACCACACAACTTAAAATTATGAAAGACACCTTTCCATTGTGAAATATCTGGAAACTAAACCGACTCTCTTTTAGTATTGATCATATCATACCTTCTCGATAAAGATTTCTCAAAATCAATTATGATAACCTTAAAAATTATGGTCCTACTTTCTGAATTATTTTCGAACATCGCACATTTTTCAATAACTCAAGGTTGAACAAGCAGTAGTATTTCAGTATTACTGCAAGAAAAGTTGAATTTATATCTGGGAGGGCAAGACGAAGCTTTAAGACAAGCTTCCAATTTGACCATGCTTCTATTTGTCCACAATATCAACAAGAGTTGAGGGAAGTAATGCAAACAAATTCCATCGTTCATGTATACCTACTACAAGTACAAGCATATATTAATTGGAGTATGCTGAATGGAATAATTTGGTTCATGCTATCATCTAATCAGCTACACCGATTCAAATTTTAGGTAGAATTACTGGTATATGGGAGGTTATTGGGTTGATTTTCACAACAAGGACTTGTATGAAGGTATTAATGACTGGATCACTGATTCCAGTATTACTCAAAATCTCAAAAAGTGTACTTCCGTGTGTCATGTGTTGATGGCATAATCTATTAACAAACATCACAGTTTGACATTTTTTTAATGTAATTCATCCATTCAAGTTTCTATGGATCAAAATGACACAACATTACCATGGCATACCTTCATGTTAATGTCATCGTAGTCATATCCATCAACCACTAACAAGGAAGGTAAAATCCATACAGTTCCACATGTTGCAAAACTGATAACTTATTATAGTTTCACGAATCTGAAAAGTTACTCGTTCAATGTATTTGAGATGCTTTTATCTTATAATATATGGTGGTATAGCAATCTATTTCAACCTACAATACAAAAAGACCAGACCACCCTTGTGTGAAATCCATGTCATGTAAGCTAGGGTGATGAAAAGTTACTTTCTTGCTTCCCAAAGGACTTTTGACCAAGCTAACTCAAGTGATACAGCTAGATATCAGCTCTAAGGACATGAATCATGTGTTGATCAATCGTTTCGTTTCTAGAGCTTATTTCCACTAAACACATTCTGAAGCAATATCGCTGGTGCAAAATAGGAAGACACATCGAAGAGTCTGAGAGTTTTGTACTTGGAGTAGACAGTGGTAAAAGAAAAAAGAATGATGAAAAAACTAGTAGTAGTAGAGCAGGAGCAAGAAGTGAGCAACGGAAGAATGGAGTAGTTGCCTTGTCTTGGAGGAAGGTCTTGAGCCTGTCGTTGGCCCATCCCCTCGGGAGCCCGACGAGGCACTTGTCCAAGGCCTTGTCGTCAACGGTGACCACCTCTTCCTGAACCTCCTCTGCGGCGACCTTGCGAAGCTTCTTGGCGCGGTCGGAGGTGGGGTCCCAGGTGCCGTCGGGGCGCGGGCGGAGCTCGTCCTCGGAGTGCGCGTAGCGGCAGGATTCACCGTGGCTGCAGCCGTCGGCGGAGGAGAGCCGCGGCGGCGGAAGTAGGAGCAGAGGCTGGTCTTCCACATCGGGTGGTGGGCACCGGCGCCGCCGCTGTTGTTGGCGGCGGCATCCTCACCGACAAGTACAACGGAGGAGGATGCATCATCCTCCCTCTTGCGCTTCTCCCCAGCAAGGTCAGACGGTGGCGGCGAGGGCGCCTTGTTGTCCTCCATCTCCATCTCCAGCGAGGTCGGACGGTGGCGGCGGCGGCGGCGGCGGCGGCGGAGGGCAATGGACGGAACGAAACCGATGCAGCGGCGTGTTTGTGTGATTTCAGGATTTCAGACTCAGAGGAGAAAAACTAATGGGCTTTCGGCCCATTTATTTTCTGTTTTGGGTCTTTACTACTTTTTACTTTTTTTTTTTTTTGTCTCTACGTTGCAACGGGTGAAGTCGAGGCGCGATACGATGGAGATGGCACGGAGGGACGCGGGAGCTCCGAGCAGCGATGGGAGGGAGGAGCGCAGCGCGACGCGGGCGCGGCGCAGATGGGGGGGAGGGGCAAAGGAGGTTTTTTTCATCGAAGCCCTCTCTTTCTTTTCAGCATTGGGACTGCGGGTAGGGCTGGACAAAATACTCATGGCTTGCTAGTTCGTTTGGCTCGTGGTTGGCTCGGCTCGGCTCGTTGAGAAATGCTAACGAGCTGCGCCAAGGGTTTAGCTCGTTAGCTATGACGAGCCAGCTCGAGTCACCTCGCGAGCTGCTCATGAGCTCAACGAGCCATATGTAATGTATAAAGCATGGCCTAATGTTTTGCTTGTTTTGCTATTCTTTTGCTTGTTTTGTTGTTGATGTGACAATAAATCAATAATTTTTATGATTTTATGATGGTCAATATGGATCTAATGCTTTAGATTGTAATAATAATAATATCTAATCTAGTTGCATCATTACATTTGCATGGATAATTATCGATGGACAAGTGTTATTACGTTAATTATTGACTTAATATATCACTTTTTACTTTTTTTCAATTGTATATTTGCATGTTTAATAGACTCAGAAAAAATGGAATATAATTTATACATAAATTGCACTGTATTAAAGTGGCTCGCAAGCTAAACGAGCTGGCTCGAGCCGAGCCGAGCCAAGCCAAGCCGAGCTGAGCCGGCCGAGCCAAGCCAAGCTGAGCCGAGCCGACTCGGTATCCACCCCTAACTGCGGGTTAATTTTGGAAAAACTCAAGGGGTTTTCTGTAAAATAGTCAGGCAGAACAAAATTTTGGGTAAAAAAATTATTTATTTTATGTTATAGATTAGGAGCATAACTCTTCATATTTAACTTTCCAAATTTCTATTTAGCCAGCTTGCCAAAAAATTAAAAAAATAAATTTACCTTTCACTCAAACACCCTCTCCTATTGGGTCCTACATGTCAATCTTGGTACTTCTTCTTCCTCTTTCTTCCTCCACATCTTTCCCTCCCCACCCGTCCCATGGCCCTCATCTACAGTAGCCTGATGAAGGTTATGATGATGGCAATGTGGGGTGGCTGCGGCTGAGGTGTTGACGACGACGTCGAGTGGAGGCAAAGAGAGGGAGCCAACAGATGGAGCAGCGCCACGATGGCCCGTCCCACGACCCTTATCCCGACGGTGGAGCAAGGAGGGTGTGTCCCTGGCGATGGCGGAAAGCGGGGATGGAGGCAAGGTGTCGGTGCCGGATAGGGGTCGACAGTTAGGGGAGACAGCACCAACCTCTTCTTCTTTTCCTCTCTCTCCCCTCTTCTTCACCACGTCGTTGAGCAAATACACTTGAGCGCTGCACGCGAGCAACGTAGGGACAGAGGCGGTGGTGGCTGTGGCAAGCAGTGCGGATGCAAAGGCGGTGGTGGCTACAACGAACAGCTTGGATGGATAAGACGGAACAAATCGATGACGACGGTGGGTGCAACGAATAGTGAAACTCCAGATGACGGTGAGGCAACGGCGGCAGCATGGGCAAGGCGGATAGAGGCGATAGGCCGGTAGAGAGAAGATAGGAGTGTGTGGGAGAGGAGAAATAGAGTGTGGGGCAATCATTGAGAAGTGAACGTGGTTAGTCTGATTTGGCACACAAAAGAAGGGATTTGACCAAATAGCTTGGCAAGTTAAACGGAGAGACCGTTAGAGCATGATTTTTGTTAGAATTACCAAATGAGATTGTTGGAGGTATATAGGAGAATTACTATAACCTATACTGGGTCAGGTGTTCTTCTGCGGAGAACACTTCTACACAACACCGTTATTCCCATATTCTGCTATCGAACGATCTTCTATATATTGAGAGTATGTAATAGAGTAACAGTCAACATTTGCTATAATTTTTAGTTACGTCAGGAAATAATGGTCTTTTGGGGACAAATATAATGGTCAACTATCTTTGACCAATGATAATCATGATTAGTGATGGAATAGTAGAAAAATAGAGAAGTGCGAAATTTTCATGGTGAAAGAGAAAATATGGTCTCATTGAGTAGAAAAAGAAAAAAAAAGTTATATCATCGAACTTCACCGGAAAAAATGTTTGATGTTTGTGGTACATCTAGACGCAAGTCCCGACAAAAAGTTAGCCACACGACGAAAAAACTATGTATCTCCAATAGACTCTTCATATTCTTTTTAAATGTTAAAAATAAAAACTTTAGTGAGAAACTATTATTCAACAGTTTTTCTAAATGGTCATCCAAATATAGCCATTTTTTATTTTGAATTTTTCACTAGCCAAAAATATAAGACAAAAATGACTCTCTAGAGAGTAAAAAGTTATAGAAAATAATTTTTACGTAAATGGTTATAGTGAAATTTAGAAAGACTCTAGAAAATGTTCTTAATTAATTAGATCATCGTATTACGTAACAAAGATCAACTAAAGTCGATAACTCTCCTCTACTACATTTTCGTCAATAGCAAACTCATCACCTCTATTATTTTCTCCAGACTAATAATACTTGTCATTTTAAATAAGAAAATAAGAGGACATGGTCTCCAAAATCAACCTTAATCATTATTTTTTATTATAATATATATATAAATATTAAAAATAGAAGTATCAAAAAAATTTATAGTCTACTTACACCACTCGACGAGCTCCATGCATCTATGGTTCATGATGGTCTATTTGAACAATGGTTTAAAAGTTTAAATTTTAACACATTTGTTTTAATATTTCCAAAAATAAACTAATTTGAATTTTGGGGTATTACATTCTGTGGAGATTATGGCAATCGGATATCTACATGGCAAGCTTATCCGACTGGAGATAGGGATAGGTTGTGCCTCCCAAATATGTAAACCAACTACGACTTGGGTATTACGTTGCCGATTAGATAAGGCAACGGCTCATAGTCATAGTTTGGTAAGATTGAGGAAACCGACTTAGAGTAAGATAGGGTTTTCGATTTGTAAGCCCACCTCCCAAGACTATATAAGGGGGGTAAGGGGCGTCCCTTGAGGGATATACGACATCGGCTTTAGATCATATGCTTCATGAGAAGTTAGATCAGGGTTGATGAGCAAGAGCTTTAGACTTTAGATACATAAGATCACGAGATCAATAAAGACACTCGGCGGATCGAATCCCCGAAACAGGAGTAGGGTATTACCTAACGAGAGGGCCTGAACTGTCTAAACCTTGTTTTTCACTTAACCCATTGTGCTTGGCGATCTTGACCGCACCCCCATTTTCTATTGCCGAAACCAAGTTTCGACAGTTGGCGCGCCAGGTAGGGGATCCGTGCGTCAAGACTTCTTCGACAATCTCGCCGACAAGCGTGATGGGATCTTCTTCAGATTCGGCGACTTCGCCGCCAACAACTTCGACAAATTCTCCTCCTTCGACTCGGATTCAAACCAGTCGGAAGGAAAGACCCACTCGGCGCCGTTCGGGCTCCCCAATAGCGCCGAGATCTTCGACGACATCTTCAAGATCAAGATGCGATCCGCTCACTCCAACGAAGGACCTCACTCGACACCGTTCGGATTGCCGAACACCGCCGAAATCTGCACCGATCTTCTCGTCTCCCCAATGGAGATGATCTACACGGAAGAAGACCTCTCGGTACCGTTTGGGTTATCAAACGCCATCGAGATCTACGGCAAACTCCTCTCCCCGAGTCGAGGTCGACCCACTCGGAGGAGCCCACTTCCCACGCTCCGACTCGGACGGAACGATCCGGACACGGTTACCCAGTGGCTAAGGGAGGTCGCCGTCATCCTCCCGTCATTCGGCTCATGCTCATCTTCGGAGCTCAACGAATATCTCAGCTCCGCCGGCCTTGACGACCTCTATGGCATCCCTCGAACGAAGTCGACGACTCCGACCGCAACAAGGACTACGAGCCAAAGTGCTTTGACGTCCTCATGGCTAAGGTGGCCGAGTCCGACTAGCCATGGCCGCGAGCTTGCGGAAGAAGAGCGAGCCAGATCGAGCAAGAGCGCAAGGCGGAAGAGGAGAAGAAACGCAAAGAAGAAGCCGACGAAGAAAGCAAGATCTAAGGGCATGGACGATCCGCTCAAGAGGCTATTCTTCAAACCCGAGTCCGCAACACCAATATCTTCCAGACGCCAGAACGCCGTTGCTGCCCTCACACTCCCGGACACCGTCATCGAGACGGCGCCCGACGTGACTCCAATACTAGACAAGATCAAGACCATTGTTGCAGCTACAGCCAACGGTCATCCCTCCACCTCGGCACGAAGGCCGACCGAGTCCGTGGCTGAAACGCCCGACGTGGCGGCTCCCGCCGCTAAGGTCAAGGGATTACAAAAGGCCCGAGAGTCGACTACGTGCCAAGAGGCCCACGCCACGAGTCCACACGAAGTACCGGGAGCAAACGGCCAACTCCCGCGACAAACGACATGGACGTCCACCCGTCCACCACCGCGTCCGCCGCAACAATGGCTCCGGCTACCCAACCACAGCAACCGAAGACCCCACCGAGCGATCTGCGGAAGTCCTCGATCGCCGCTACCGGGAGCGAGACCGACGCACTCGGGAAGATCGGAGGATCACCCGATAGCGGCGACGACGGAGTGCCAGCTTTCACTCGGGAGCTTCGCCGAGTGCATTGGCCGAATGGTTTTAAGCCAACAGGAATAGAGAAATATGACGGCAAGACCGACCCCGAGTCGTGGCTTACCGTGTACACTCTCGCCATCCGCGCAGCAGGCGGTGACAACAAGGCTATGGCCAACTATCTGCCCGTGGCCCTCGCCAACTCAGCCAGGAACTGGCTCACGAGCTTGCCAAGAGGCTCAATCGGCTCGTGGAGCGAGCCGAGGGACCACTTCATCGCCAATTTTCAGGGCACCTTCGAGAGGCCCGGCACCCACTTCGATCTCTACAACATCATCCAGAAGCCGGACGAACCTCTGAAGGACTACATCCGGCGCTTCTCCGAAAAGCGCAAGAAGATCTCCAACGTCACCGATGACATCATCATCGCCGCCTTCCAGAAGGGAGTCCGTGATGAGCTGTTAATCGGGAAGTTCGGGCGCAAGTCACCGAAGACGGTGAAGCAGATGTTCGAGATGGCGAACTCCTACGCCAAGTCTAACGATGCAATCAAGGCGGGACGCCAAGACCGGCTCGACAAAAGGGATGACAAGCACTCGGAAGGAAGCCGGCATCCGAGGAAGGATAACGGCAGCAGCAATTAGGCCCAGAAAGATCGCAAGCGCCGGCACGAAGACCTGGTTGCCACAACGTCCGATTCTCAACACCGTCGCCGAGTTGCGGCTTACGACGCGATCATGAACGATCGTGAACGCTCAGTGAACGCATCATCTACAAGCAATTCGCAGAGCAATATGCGGCACGGTTAAACAAGAAGCCGACTAATGAAACCGGTCCATCGGGAACCAAGAAGAACAACCCGACTGGAAATTCGGAGCCTTTTCAAGACCACGTGGGCGAGCTGAATCACATCTTCGGGGCCGCAGCTTATGAGTCCAAGAGGAAGCAAAAGCCGATGGACCGCGAGGTCAACGCGGCACAACCCGAAGTCCCACAACATCTACGATGGTCGGAGGTGGCCATCACGTTTAATCGCTTGGATCATCCTGACCGAGTGGTTCACCCAGGGAAGTATTCCCTTGGTACTTGACCTGGTGGTTCAGAACATCAAGCTGAGGCGCGTCCTCATCGATGGGAGCAGCGTCCTCAATCTCCCCGTTCGTCAAGACCCCGGATGAGATACAAATCCCGAGAACCGAGTTGAAGGCAAGCTCACCCCTTCCACGGAGTGATCCCGGGCTGTCGCCCACACCACTCGGGCACATCGCCTTTCCAGTCACCTCCGGAGTTCGCGAGAATTTCCGAACGGAGAATACCACCTTCGGGGTGGTCGACTTCAAAGACGGCCTACCACGCGATCATCGAAAGGCATGCACTCGCCAAATTCATGGCGATACCACACTACACTTACCTCTCGCATGAAGACGCCCGGCCCTAACGGCGTCATCACCCCGCGCGCCGACGTCAAACAAGCCTTCACCTGCGACGAAGAAAGCTGCGATATGGCCCAATCTTGTGAGAGATCACGTGGCCGGAAGAAATCCAACCGGCTACATCAACATCCGAAGAGGGTGAAATTTCTACAAAGAGGATAGCCAAGTCGGGACAAGGCGACGCCAAAACGAAGAAAATCTTCCTTGATCCAATCGGCAAGATATCTTCAAGGACTTAGAAGATACCACGTCGCAATGTTCGGGCGCGAGCTTTCATTGTCGATGATTTGGTTCTACGCAAGATCCAGACCATCAAGGACCATCACAAATTATCTCCACTATGGGAAGGACCATACATAATCGCCGAGGTGACTCGGCCAGGAGCATTTTGACTAAAGCGCGAAGATGGATCTATGATGGAGAACTCCTGGAATATTGAACATCTTCGACGATACTATGCTTAAATTGCCGTAAGTTTCATGTTATTCTTGACTGCCAACCTCAAGCAAGATGACTTCTTGAGTTGACAATGGGCGCATACGTGTCAATAAAGCATGGTTTTCTTCGACAACTTGTTTATATTTGGTTTATCATTGTTTAATGTTCCTTGATTTGAGTTCAATAGATAAGGACTGAGAATTTTCGATGATCTAATCAAGTTTAGACTTGGTGACAGTCGGACGAAAACTACTTAAGAAATTTTCTATGAAGACTCGGGTCAAGGCATTAACATAAATAATACCTACAAGATCACATCGAAGGCATAAAGAGACCAAGATGATTAAACTTACTCCCGACTGACCCTCGGACGACAAGGGAATCTTGGAGGCTGGACGCGGAAGATGGCTTGTGATGGAACAAGAGTTCCTAGATGGATGGATTTGCACTCACACGAGTTTAGGGTTCTCCACGGAGAGCGGTGAACAAGGTCTTGCGAAAGAGGAAATTTTTGGGAAGATGAAGTGTCGAGGATGACCTCGAGGCTTCGTAAAAAGACTTGAGGGTTTTTGCCAAGTTATCTCGCGATTGGGCCGAGCCCACGAGAGACTTGCAGCCCAGCTAAGGTGTGGCTTGACACGTGTCCTTAGGGACTTAAGTGAATGGACTTAAGCAGATTTGTCCTGGCAATATGCACGTGTCACATAGCCCAATACCTTTAAAATCCTTTCATACTGCAGTTTGCATAACTTCATGAGAAGTTGGCACGATGCAATTTGAAAGGTGACAAATAGTTAGGCTTTTCATGGTGTCCCGATGACAGAACTATTTGGTTTTAAAGCATTTGATTAAATGATTATATCAATGCTATTTTTTCCACCTTGGTGAAGATCTTTTTAGATTAAGACCAATATTATGGCAGAGCTATTTAATATTTTGGTCGTACTTTTGAATGACTGAAAAACTTGTTTACCCATGAGGGTTGACTAAATTATTTGTCCCGAGATGACTCGGACAAGTTAACTCGGATGAGCATGAGCTTGCCGAGTGTTTTTTACCCATGAGGGTTGATGAGATTATTTGTCCCGAGATGACTCGGACAAGTTAACTCGGATGAGCATGAGCTTGCCGAGTGTTTTTTACCCACGAGGGTTGATTAAATTATTTGTCCTGAGATGACTCGGGCAAGTTTACTTGAATAAGCGTAAGCTTACCGAGTGTTTTTTGCCCACGAGGGTCAATTAAGCTATTTGTTCCGAGATGACTCGGGCAAATCAACTCGGATAAGCATGAGTTTGCCGAGTGAATTAACTTCTTACCTACAAGGGTTGATTAAATTGTTTGTTCTGAGACGACTCGGGCAAACTACTCGGATAAGCATGAGCTTGCCGAGTGATATGATTTTTTATGATTGCTTTAGCTTGAACTAAGCATTTATATGAGAATTATTTGTTCCGAGATGACTCGGACAAATTTTCAGGATGACTCGGGAAGATCAGCTCGGATAAGCATGAGCTTACCGAGCGAACTGATTTCTTACCCATGAGGGATGATTGAAATATTTGTTCCAAGATGACTCGGGCAGATCCACTCGGATAGACATGAGCCTACCAAGTGCTTTCCACCCACTAGGGTTAATTGAGTTATTTGCTCTGGGATGATTTGGGCAAATTCACTCGGACGAGCACGAGAGTGATGAGGTTGCTTTAGCTTGAGCTAAGCATCTACATAAGAATGATTTTTATAGTTCTTGACTATATGTTTAGTCTATTTTTGACTAACCACATAGTCGGGGCTACACCAATTAGGTACATCAGGAGATTCACCTAGATATTTATTTTTGAGAATTTTTTAGATATTTTCCAGCCCTTCACAGTCTTTGGAGCCACTCGGGAAGATTCAGGTAGAGATGATGGAATCACTCGGCGCCAAAAGCACTCGGCCAAAGAGGTTTTTGGTTGTGTCGCTTTGGTCCGAAGCCGAGCCGTCTCGTCGACCGAAAAGGACTCGGGGCTACTGTGGAGATTATGGCAATCGGGTATCTACATGGCAAGCTTATCCGACGGAGATAGGGATAGGTTGTGCCTACCAAATATGTAAACCAACTACGACTTGGGTATTACGTTGCCGATTAGATAAGGCAACGGCTCATAGTCATAGTTTGGTAAGATTGAGGAAACCGACTTAGAGTAAGATAGGGTTTCCGATTTGTAAGCCCACCTCCCAAGATTATATAAGGGGGGTAAGGGGCGTCCCTTGAGGGATATACGACATCGGCTTTAGATCATATGCTTCATGAGAAGTTAGATCAGGGTTGATGAGCAAGAGCTTTAGACTTTAGATACATAAGATCACGAGATCAATAAAGACACTCGGCGGATCGAATCCCCGAAACAGGAGTAGGGTATTACCTCACGAGAGGGCCTGAACCTGTCTAAACCTTGTTTTCCACTTAACCCATTGTGCTTGGCGATCTTGACTGCACCCCCAATTTTCTATTGCCGAAACCAAGTTTTGACAGTTGGCGCGCCAGGTAGGGGATCCGTGCGTCAAGACTTCTTCGACAATCTCGCCGACAAGCGTGATGGGATCTTCTTCAGGATTCGGCGACTTCGCCGCCAACAACTTCGACAAATTCTCCTCCTTCGACTCGGATTCAAACCAGTCGGAAGGAAAGACCCACTCGGCGCCGTTCGGGCTCCCCAATAGCGCCGAGATCTTCGACGACATCTTCAAGATCAAGATGCGATCTGCTCGCTCCAACGAAGGACCTCACTCGGCACCGTTCGGATTGCCGAACACCGCCGAAATCTGCACCGATCTTCTCGTCTCCCCAACGGAGATGATCTACACGGAAGAAGACCTCTCGGTACCGTTTGGGTTACCAAACGCCGTCGAGATCTACGGCAAACTCCTCTCCCCCGAGTCGAGGTCGACCCACTCGGAGGAGCCCACTTCCCCACGCTCTGACTCGGACTGGAACGATCCAGACACTGGTTACCCAGGGCTAAGGGAGGTCGCCGTCATCCTCCCGTCATTCGGCTCATGCTCATCTTCGGAGCTCAACGAATATCTCAGCTCCGCCGGCCTTGACGACCTCTATGGCATCCTCGAACGAAGTCGACGACTCCGACCGCAACAAGGACTACGAGCCAAAGTGCTTTGACGTCCTCATGGCTAAGGTGGCCGAGTCCGACTCGGCCATGGCCCGAGCTTGCGGAAGAAGAGCGAGCCAGATCGAGCAAGAGCGCAAGCCGCGGAAGAGGAGAAGAAACGCAAAGAAGAAGCCGACGAAGAAAGCAAGATCTAAGGGCAGCGACGATCCGCTCAAGAGGCTATTCTTCAAACCCGAGTCCGCAACACCAATATCTTCCGGACGCCACAAGGTAACGCCGTTGCTGCCCTCACACTCCCGGACACCGTCATTGAGACGGCGCCCGACGTGACTCCAATACTAGACAAGATCAAGACCATTGTTGCAGCTGACTAACGGTCATCCCTCCACCTCGCACGAAGGCCGACCGAGTCCGTGGCCGAAACGCCCGACGGCCGGCTCCGCCGCTAAGGTCAAGGGATTACAAAGGCCCGAGCGCCGGTCGACTACTGTGCCAAGAGGCCCACGCCACGAGTCCACACGAAGTACCGGAGCAAACGGCCAACTCCCGCGACAAACGACATGGACGTCCACCCGTCCACCACCGCGTCCGCCGCAACAACAGCTCCGGCTACCCAACCACCAACCGAAGACCCCGCCGAGCGATCTGCGGGAAGTCCTCGATCGCCGCTACCAGAGCGAGACCGACGCACTCGGGAAGATCGGAGGGGATCACCCGATAGCGGCGACGACGGAGTGCCGCTTTCACTCGGGAGCTTCGCGAGTGCATTGGCCGAATGGTTTTAAGCCAACAGAATAGAGAAATATGACGGCAAGACCGACCCCGAGTCGTGGCTTACCGTGTACACTCTCGCCATCTGCGCAGCAGGCGGTGACAACAAGGCTATGGCCAACTATCTGCCCGTGGCCCTCGCCAACTCAGCCAGGAACTGGCTCACGAGCCTGCCAAGAGGCTCAATCGGCTCGTGGAGCGAGCTGAGGGACCACTTCATCGCCAATTTTCAGGGCACCTTCGAGAGGCCCGGCACCCACTTCGATCTCTACAACATCATCCAGGCCGGACGAACCTCCGAAGGACTACATCCGGCGCTTCTCCGAAAAGCGCAAGAAGATCTCCAACGTCACCGATGACATCATCATCGCCGCCTTCCGAAGGGAGTCCGTGATGAGCCGTTAACGGGAAGTTCGGCGCAAGTCACCGAAGACGGTGAAGCAGATGTTCGAGATGGCGAACTCCTACGCCAAGTCTAACGATGCAATCAAGGCGGGACGCCAAGACCGGCCTGACAAAAGGGATGACAAGCACTCGGAAGGAAGCCGGCATCCGAGGAAGGATAACGGCAGCAGCAATTAGGCCCAGAAAGATCGCAAGCGCCGGCACGAAGACCTGGTTGCCACAACGTCCGATTCTCAACACCGTCGCCGAGTTGCGGCTTACGACGCGATCATGAACGATCGTGAACGCTCAGTGAACGCATCATCTACAAGCAATTCGCAGAGCAATATGCGGCACGGTTAAACAAGAAGCCGACTAATGAAACCGGTCCATCGGGAACCAAGAAGAACAACCCGATGGAAATTCGGAGCCTTTTCAAGACCACGTGGGCGAGTGAATCACATCTTCTGGGGCGCGCAGCTTATGAGTCCAAGAGGAAGCAAAAGCTGATGGACCGCGAGGTCAACGCGGCACAACCCGAAGTCCCACAACATCTACGATGGTCGGAGGTGGCCATCACGTTTAATCGCTTGGATCATCCTGACCGAGTGGTTCACCCAGGGAAGTATTCCCTTGGTACTTGACCTGGTGGTTCAGAACATCAAGCTGAGGCGCGTCCTCATCGATGGGAGCAGCGTCCTCAATCTCCCGTTCGTCAAGACCCCGAATGAGATACAAATCCCGAGAACCGAGTTGAAGGCAAGCTCCCCCTTCCACGGAGTGATCCCGGGCCGTCGCCCACACCACTCGGGCACATCGCCTTTCCACCACCTCCGGAGTTCGCGAGAATTTCCGAACGGAGAATACCACCTTCGGGGTGGTCGACTTCAAAGACGGCCTACCACGCGATCATCGAAAGGCATGCACTCGCCAAATTCATGGCGATACCACACTACACTTACCTCTGCATGAAGACGCCTGGCACTTGTCTCATGCACTTGTCGCCTAGTTTTCAGATGTGATGAGCAGGGAATTTGAAATAAGCATGATGGGAGAGTTGACCTTCTTCCTTGGTCTTCAAATCAAGTAAACCAAAGAAGACATCTTTGTACTCCAAAGACCCGCTAAAGAAGTTCGAGATGGATGACTACAAGCCCATCACCACTCCCATGGTAACTACTTAATCGTTGTGTTCTGTTGAGGATGATGAAGAAGTTGGTCAACACGAGTACCAGAGCATGCTCGGCTCCCTCCTCTACCTGACTGCGTCAAGGCCTGACATCCACTTCTCCGTGTGCCTGTGCACCAGTTTTAGGCTTCTCTAAGAACTTCACATCGCCAAGCTGTCACGCGCATCTTCTGCTACATCAAGTCTACACTTGAGTGCAGTATTTGGTACTCTTGCTCTTCTACCCTTCCCATTCGAGCTTTTTCTGATGCTGATTTTGCGGGTTGTAAAAATTAATCGGAAGAGTACCTCTGCCCCTTGTCATTTTCTTGGCACTTCCTTGTTTCTTGGTCCTCTCGTAAGCAGTCCTCTGTTGCTCAAAAAATAGCTGAGGTTGAATATGCTGCTGCTACCAGCTCTTGCAGTTAATTTCTTTAGATGATTTCCACTCTGAAAGATTATGGCTTGTCTTTTTTGATGTTTCTTTGCTTTATGACAATATCACTGTAATTAATATTGCTAAGAATCCGGTACAACATTCAAGGACCAAGTACATTGAGATAAGGTATCACTTTCTCTGCGGTCCCGACACGCGCTCTCGACGCCGCGGAGGTCCCGGCCATCTGCGCCCCTCTGCTTGATGGGGTGGGCTGGTGTGCGTGACAGGGTCGACCGGCTACGTCGGCTCGTGGCTCGTTCGCACCTTGTTCCGTCGCGGCTACCGCGTCCACGCCACTGCCGCGACCCAGGTATGCGCGAGCTCGCTAGCATCGATAAGCTAGTGGTGTGGTGAAACTGACGATCATGGTGGCCGGCGGCGGCCGAGGTCGGTGGCAGCCAAGGCGTGACAGGTGTTCTCCACGGTGGACGAGGGGAAGGACCGGCTGCAGGTGTTCCGGGCGGACATGGCCGACGAGGGGAGCTTCGACGCCGTCGCGACCGGCTGCGTGGCGCTCTTTCATGTCGTCGCCTCCATGGACATCCACATCCCACCCTAGAATGTCAACAACAACATCGGTAATTACTCGCTGTTCTCGCAATTTACGAATTTAATCTCCACCAAATCAAGATTAGTTCCATCAATATCTACTAATTGCATGTAAATTAGGATTAGACTGTAATTAATTAGTTTTCGTGCGCGCTTGCTCGAACTTTCTTGAAGAGGAGCACGTGAAGACCAAGCCCATCGGCTGGGTGCGTATACATAGGCGCACGCACACACACCTGCTACACTCCATGAATCCTCTGAACTTGTGTTCCATGGATCATTGCATTTCATAGGTGTACATCCTGTCGAAGCTGATGATGGAGGAGGCGGCTTTCAGGTTCGCGAGGGACAAAGGCATTCATCTAGTCTAGTGTCGCTCGTGCTGCCGACGGTGGCTGGGCCGTTCTTGAAACCGACTATAACATTCAGCTTTGACTCAGAAATCGAATCAATGGCAAGCTGGACTTCAGAGCTTTCAATATCACCATTTTGCACATTAGCTATATGGAACTGGTGCTGGTGCGGCGGCAGAAGCTCGCGGCAAAAACTCGCGCCGAAACTCGCGACGGCGAAACAATGACTCGACAAAAACGAAACGGCGATGTGAGAAACTCATGGCAAATAAACAGAAACAACGACTGGAATCTTGTGAAAAAAAAAAGCTGATGTGACCCACTTCAGAAAATAGATATCTTTTATTATTGGAATTTCACTAAAAACACACATGAAATATGTTATTTATTTTCGATGAGGATCTAAATATAGATTCATTTAGAGTCTTAAAATAGATGATTCCATTCACTACACCAGCATCGGCTATCTCTAACGGACATTCACCCTCATCTCTATCGGGTTGGGCCCCCGTCACTGTGAAAAGGTCATTGATGTGAGAAAATATTTTTAACGGGCACAAAGCCGTCACGGATGCACATTATCTCAATCGGGCCATAAAAAATGCTCGTCACAGATGAGTTTGAAAGTTAGACCAGTGGTGTTGAAAGCCCGTCACGGATGACACATCTCAATCGGGCCTTGTTCTAAGCCCGCCACAGATGACAACTCATCTCTAACGGGTCGTAGTTACTAGGCCGTCACCGATAGGGTTGACCAAACACGGAGTCAAATAATGTCCCGGTTTGTTGCCTGTCACGAATGACATATCTCTAACGGACTTAAGTAGCCCGTCACGGATGTCCTATCTATCTCTATCGGGCTTTTAGGTTGAGACCATTATGGATGTCCTATCTCTATCGGACTTTTCCACAATGCCCGTTAGGGATGAGTTTATTATCCAAAAAAATAAAATTTGTTTTTTGGCTAGCCTCGGGCCTTTGCTAGTCATGCCCGCTGCAAAAAATGGACAGATATCATCACAGCCCAGCCCCAGCCATTCATCACAGCCACAACCATGTTGATCCATTCACATATATATTCATCACAGCCATAGCAGCAAGTTGATCCATTCACATATATATTCAGCACATCCACAGTCATATCCATTCACATATATATTCATCACATATATATTCCATAGCCGCAGCAAAATAACAAATGTACTAGTCCCAAAAATAGAAAAAAAGACAAGTATAGATGACTATTTATTTTTTTCAAAAAAGAACATGTGTAAGAACAAAAAAAGAACAAGCGTACTGCTTAAAAAAGACAAGTGTAGATGACTGTTTTGTTCCAAAAAAGAACAATTGTAGTTTCAAAAAAAAGAACAAGTATAGTTTCAAAATGGTCTTTACTTTTTGCTTTCAGAACAACTAGTCTATATATGTAATAGTATGAGGCATTGTGGTAGGTTAGGTGGCTACCAAAAAATCTCCGTTGCGCCCTGTGACACAAGGTTTGATGCGGAGATTTTCGGTAGCAACCCAGCCTATAACACACCTAAATAATTTGAACCGTGTTTTGGAGGTTGCAATTTGCAACATGTCTGAACGGCTCCAGTTCATCATCGAGCGAAATAATTTAGTTATAGATATATTCATCATATATATATTCCATAGCCACAGCCACAGCAAAATAACAAGTGTACTAACCTCAAAAACAGAAAAAAGACAAGTATAGATGACTGTTTTTTTTGCAAAATAGAACATGTATAGAACCAAAAAAATTAATGGTCTGTTTTGTTCAAAAAGAAAACAAGTGTAGTTCCAAAAAAAATAACAAGTGTAGTTCCAAAATGATCTTTACTTTTTGCTCTCAGAACAACTAGACTATATATGTAATAGTATGAGGCGTTGTGGTAGGTTGGGTGGCTACCAGAAGATGTCCGTTGTGCCCTGTGATACAAGGTTTGATGCGGACATCTTCGGTAGCCACCCAGCCTACAACACACCTAAATAATTCGAACCGTGTTTTGGATGTTGCAATTTGCAACATGCCTGAACGGCTTCAGTTCATCATCGAGCGAAATAATTTAGTTACAGATGTATCAAAACCTGCAAAAATGTATTACAAAGAAAGTATATACAGAAACAACGTGCAGAATTGTATTATAAAGAATCGATGTGGTCCGCCAGAATTATGAAGTTCCGCCTCCCTAGGATTCCGTAGATTGTTGCGAATTTTTTACGGCTTTCTCTGGGGCCATAGGAAATCCATGTTCATCCACCTCCGTTATTCTATACACTTCCTTAGGATCTTATTCTGGGACCTTGGATCCCGGCTCGTTCGGTCCCACTTGTAGTCGCCGACATTTTCTATCGAAGAAAAATAACATCACTAAACTTTTACATATTACTAAACTATTGGAAGGTGAAAGTATTAGATGTGGCCTCCGTTTTGCTCAGAAATTGTGCATCAATTACAATCATTTGCAAGTGTAGATCAAAAAAGAACAAGTGTAGATAGTCTGTTCTTATAAAAAAAGAGGAAGTATAGTGCCCCCAAAAAAGAACAAGTGTAGATGGTCTGTTCTTATTAAAAAAATAAGTGTAGTTCATGGCTGTTTTTTTCCAAAAAAAGAACAAGTATGGATCAACTTGGCTGTGGCTGTGGCTGTGAATGGATCAACTTTGCAAAAAAGAACATGTGTAAAACCCAAAAAAACAAATTAACAAATGTGTATGGTCAGTTCTTATCAAAAATATCAAGTGTAGTTCCAAAAAACAAAATAACAAGTGTAGCTGGTCTGTTCTTATCATTAATGGTGAGCATTCATCACTGGCCAGAAAGAGGAGTGGAGAGAAGAAAGTGAGGAAAGAATGTTGAGCGTTCATCACTAGGCAGAAATTGTAGTGCCCCAAAAAAAGAACAAGTGTCGATGGTCCGTTCTTATGGTCTGTTCTTGAGCATTCATCATTGGCCAGGAAGAGGAGAGAAGAAATCCAGGGAAGTGGAGAGAAGAAAGGTGAGGGAAGGAACAACAAGTTAGGGCCAAGAGTATCATTCAAGCATCATATCATAGTCATATCAGCACCAAAAAATTATGCATCATAGCAGTATAGTAAGATAGCTATAGTTACAGTTGATAAGCCAAAAACTAAAGTTGAAAACAACTTAAAATTAGAGTTTCAATCAACAAAGCTAACTGTTTCAATCAAAAAAGAAAACAATTTAAAGTTGATTGTGCCAGGCAGTAGAGTAGTAGTAGTAGCCGTGGGATATTATGGATCAACTGTCATAAAACCACACAAATGAAGAGGTGCAGGAACAAGTATTCCACTTACATATATAAAAAGATTGACATATATGCATATATGACAAGTGACAACACATACATCTAAATATAAGCCTAAATATAAGCCACAAATTAAACCCTAAATAAAGCTTCAAAGATAACAAAAAGATTAATCCCTAAATATAACCTAAAGATCTCATCTCATCATAATATTAGCCACAGAATGACAACCAAACAGGGAAACCCTAGCGCACAACCAACCAAAATTTCCACTGAAACCATTCTTAAATCTAGTTCAAGCACACGAGAAAATCAACAATAGATGAACAGAAATTACAAAATACTAGCAGCGGATGAGCATCACAAAGCATCACATAGCATCACATAGCATCAAGAATCCACCGCCGGTGATGAGAGGAGAGAAGAGGGGTACTAACCGGTGAGGACGGGCTCGGGGTCGAGGTGGTGACGGTGCGGCCGGGCTCGGGGTTGACGCGGCCGGCGTGGAGGGAGGCGGCGGCGGGCTCATGGTCGACGTGGTCGGCGTGGAGAGAGGGCTCGGCGTCAATCTTGGCGGCAACGGGCGGCCGGGCTCTGGGTTGACGCGGCCGGCGTCGAGGGAGGCGGCGGCGGGCTCGTGGTCGACGCGGTCAGCGTGGAGGGAGGGCTCGGGGTCGAGGACGGCAATGGGCAGCCGGGCTCGGAGAGGAGGTGGTCGGCGTGGAGGAGAGGATGAGAGGAGGCGGAGGCGTGGAGGAGACAAGGAGAGGAGGCGGAGGTGATGGCGTGCGTGGATCTCAGAGGCGGCGGCGTGGAGGCGAGGAGACGGCCGGGCTCGGGGTCGACGTGGAGGAGAGCAGGCGGCGGCGTGGAGGAGAGGAGGCATGAATGGATCTGGATCTGAGAGAGGGATTGACTAAGTAACCCTAGTCAACGACATCTCTGACGGGCGTACTACTAAAGCCCGATACAGATGAGTCATCTCTGACGGGCCCTTGTAGTAAGCCCGATACGGATGAGTGTCATCTGCATCTGGCATTAACACAAGGCCTGATACTAATGACTGTCATCCGCATCGGGCAATGATAATAGGCCCGATATGGATAAGTTTACAATTGGGATTATATTTTTAAAAATTATTATAATTAACAGATGAATTATTTATATAGTGTAAATTTGCCATCAAATTTAAAAAACCCATGAGAAATTAAAATATGTATTATTAAATTAGTTTAGAATTGGGATTATATTTTTAAAAAATATTATAATTAACAGATGAAATATTATAGTTGGTTAGCTAGATGCAACCCACGGAATACTATAGGCTGCGGCAACCTACTATGGATGGAGCTTGTTTTTGCATGAAAGATATGTAGATCATTTATTAAGGCACCGGTTCGATCTGAGGTATAAAATACTTCATCACATTCATCAATTTACAAATTATATTACTACAAAGACTCTATTTACAAGGATATGCCTTTCGAATGGTCTGAGCGAGCGTATGCCACTTCGTCTTCGGGATCATCGTCAAGTTCGATCTGAGGTCTCACATGAAGATTCCGGTTGTATTCTTCTTCATCGACGACGTTGTCGCCCCAACAATTCTTCGTTTGCCATCCTTAACAACGCGCAACTTCTTGTTTGCGGGGTCTTTTATATAGAAAATCTGCTCGACCTGTTTGGCTAGGACGAATGGTTCGTCCGTGTATCCAACCTTGGCCAGATCCACTAAAGTGAATCCTTCCTTGTCGACTTTAACTCGGTTCGGATATTCACCCAGTGCAACGAAACAAAGGGACTTTGAAGCTCCCGTAGTTCATCTCCCAAATCTGCTCTATGCGGCCATAATATGTGTTCGATCCACTTTATCCCGATATGTATCTATATGGACTCCACTATTCCGCACTGTGCTTTTGTTATCTTGTGTGACGGTGTAGAATGTGTATCCATTGATATCATACCCTTGCCATGTGTCAACATCCCAACTTGGGCCCCTTGCCAACCTTCGTATTATCTCAGTTGGGTCATCGGTCGATCGTGCGATACGATTCTTGAACCATTCATTGAAGCGAGTAGTATGTTCTCTGTTGATCCACATGTCTGATCGACCCATATTGTCCTGTCGGACATTCGCTAGATGCTTCTCAAAATATGGAGTTACTTCAGCCATATGTTGTAGCATAGCGAAATGAGCCTGCGCATAGGTAGCTTGATCGGGAACAATTTTTTTCTGCCTATTGTGCCAAGGCCTGCTAACCTTCCTTCGTGGCGAGACGCAGGAACTCCGATAGGATTAGTCTCGGCCATAAAGTCGATGCAGAACTCAAGAACCTCCTCCGTCATGTACCCTTCAATGATGCTCCCCTCTGGTTTTGCTCTATTTCGAACGTATGACTTAAGAACTCCCATATACCTCTCGAACGGGTACATCTCCCTTAGAAAAACTGGGCCACATATTTTTGTTTGCTTCACTAGATGAACAGGAGATGAACCATGATATCGAAGAAAGATAGTGGAAAATACATCTCCAAGTGACACAGGGTATTGACAATATCAGCCTACATCTGATCTAGATATTCGGGGTCTATAATCTTCTGGTCGATTACATTGAAGAAGGCACAAAGACGTTGAATTGTGTGACACACTTTTGGTGGTAGAATACATCTAATAGCAACTGGTAAGATCTGTGTGATCAGCACGTGACAATCGTGAGACTTCATTCCAACCACTTTTAGATCCTCCAATTTAACGTATTTACTAATCCTTACTGAATAGCCCGAAGGAACCTTAATATCAGACAGGCATGACAGCATTGCGATCTTTTCATTCTTCGACAATGTGTGGCAAGCTGGTGGGAGGTACATTCTTCCTGTCTTTTCATCCGTAACAGGTCGAAGCTCACTGCAAATGTTCAATTCCTACAGATCTAGGCGAGCATTCAAGCCGTCCTTTGTCTTTCCAGGCATATTAAGCAGCAGCCCAAGCAAACTATCGCAAACGTTCTTCTCTACGTGCATTAGATCAATGCAATGCTGGACCTCAAGGTCTTTCCAGTATGGTAGCCACCAAAATATGGATTTCTTCTTCCACATAGCATTATCATTTTCCTTGCCACGTTTTTTCCCAAACTCATTAGTTATGTCTTTGACCATGTCATGGACCTCTTCTCCAGACAGATCCTTGGGAGCAGTTCCAAGTTCTCTCCTGCCGTTGAAAATTTTCTTCTTTCTTCTAAAAGCGTAGCGTAGTGGGAGCCATCTCCTATGATCCATGTAAACCATCTTTCTGGATTTCTTCAGCCATCTACTGCGTGTATGTTCCATACAGTCGGAGCAGGCCTTCTTTCCTTTCACGATTTGTCCAGAAAGATTGCCCAGTGCGGGATAGTCATTAATGGTGCAGAACAGTAGAACTCATAGCTTGAAGTTCTCCTGACCATATGCATCCCAAGTGTCCACCCCTTCTTTCCAAAGAATATCAAGATCATCAATAACAGGCTCTAGGAATACATCGATATCATTGCCCGGTTGTTTTGGACCTTGGATTAACAAGCACAACATAATATATTTCCTTTTGAAGTACAACCATGGCGGGAGGTTATAGTTCGCAATAAGGACGGGCCAAGTGCTGTGAGAACTGCTCATATCTCCAAAAGGATTCATGTCATCCATACACAAACATATCCTCATGTTTCTGGGGTCGGCAGAAAAGTCTTTGTACATTCGATCAATATTCCTCCATTGAATCGAATCCGCTGGGTGCCTTAGCAAACCGTCGTTTGTTCTCTCTTTGGCATGCCACCGCACTAATTTTGCTTCCTTCGGGTTGACAAATATTCTCTTGAAGCGATCAATGATGGGTAAATACCATACAACCTTCGCCGACCACCCCGCTTTGACTTCTTTCCCTCCCCGCACTTTTCTTTCGCTTGTATCGAGAAGCCTTACACACAGGACAAGCTTCTAGGTCCGCATATTGCTTGTGGTACAATATGCAATCGTTTGGACAAGCGTGAATTCTATGAACCTCTAACCCCAGGGGACACAGAACCTGCTTGCTTCATATGTCATTTCAGGCAATGTGTTCTCTTCAAGAAGCATGGCCTTCAATATTCTTAAAAGTTCTGTAAAACTTTTGTCTGTCCATCCACTACTTGCCTTCAGCTTCATTAGGTCCAAGGTAGTTGATAATTTGGTGTGCTTTGCCTTGCATCGGCGTATAGAGGTGTATCGAGTCACCGACCAAACGCTGAAATTCATCGAATCTCTCTCGTTGTGAGCTTGCTCCTCAACATCACGTAACATCTCTTGCAGCATATCAGGATCCACATCAACCATTTCACCGCCCAATGGAGATGGAATAAACATGTCATGCTCATCTTCATCTTCATGATTGTCGGCATCGATGTTGTCTGCAGCTGCACCATTATCCGATTCTGTCTCTCCATGCTTCACCCAACATGTGTAGTCCTTCATGAATCCCCTTTGTATCAAGTGAGAGTGTACCTCCTCTTCGTTAAACAAAATCTCATTCTTGCTATTTTTACATGTACAACACATGTATTTGCTATTTCTTCTTCTCCTATCCTCCTCCGCGACGTTCATAAAACTTAAAACGCCATCTCTATACTCCTTGCAATGACGCTTCAAAGTTGTCGCATTCATCCAACTTCGATCCATCGCTACAAAATTTAACAAAACATTAGTTATCATACTAGTAAATTGTAAAAAAATCAACTTTTATACTTACTTTTAATATATTCTAGTTTTTTAAAAAAATAACAAAAATTCGCCCCCTTCAACCTCTCACCAAAAAAGTGAACAGTGGGATGAATTCAAACAGCGGTTGCTGGTGCATTTATAGTGTGTCCGAACTATATCTCAATCGAGCCATTTAAACGACATCTATAACGAGGCACAGACATCTCTAACGGGCGTCAATGAAAGCCCGACACCGATATGAGTCATCGGTGACGAGCTATAAAGTCATCTCAATCGGGCCTTATTTTGGAGCCCGTCACCGATGGCCCTCATCTCTGACGGGCTTGGTATTATGGCCCGATTGAGATATCCTAGGTCATCTCAATCGGGCTTATATCTGAGCCCGTCACAGATGAGTTTCATCGCTGATGGGCTATTTGCAATTTGGGATGTACGAGTATATCTACAACGGTGCAAATGACGACCCGATTGAGATGACTTTGTTCTGACGGCCCAAGTGCTCCAGGCATATTTGGACCTGTCACTGATGATAGGATCTGTACTAGTGATTGGAGTTGCTCTTGTAGTCTGTTTTTGCTGTGCTTTGTGTGTCGATTAGATTCCGGTTCCGTCGAAGCTCTGATTTATTTTGAGGTAGTCGCAGAAGTTCAGCAAGAGCAAGACCAAGGTAAGTCACGTACCTTTTGAATTATTCTCGCTTTATCTATTAAATTGTATTGTTTTGTAATGTCATTGGGATGTGACATATAGTACTCAGCCTAGGTCGTTTACCCTAATTCATTGATTGACTAAGAACTAATATGACTAGATGTAGGGTTAGGACATGCTTAGCCCGCATAGTTCAACTAGATCATTAATGGGAGAACTATGTTACTTATTTAAAGTCACATGAAATGATGGTCATAGACCTGAGATACTTTGGTAAAGAATAAAGGTTAAATAAAATATGACCAAATGGTGGGTTGTGGGTGTACGATTTTGATAGATGCACCCATGGCAATTAAGGACCGATTCGTGAAAAACCCTGAAAGAATTATTAGTGCGTACCACAAACCAACATGGGCAACCGCTGGCCCTGTAGTGTAACTTTTCCTGGCCGACGCATTTAGGCAAGGGTGGACGTGATGGAGTTTGGATGGACCGGGAAAGGTCTATGCGGCTTTCGGATTCACCTAGGCACAAGAGGGGGTTGCCTACCCTGGATTTTTGGGTAGGGTGAAATCTTAGTATGGTGTCGCTTGGTCAGGGAGGGTTATGCGAATGGTCCTGTCACAGACCCCTTTTCGATATGTCGTGGTGGCATGTCAACGCACGGAAACGTGTTGTGGGGCTGTGTCTATGGGTACAGACGTCACCTCTGGCCAGAGTTAGAAACTATTTGAATAGCCGTTCCCGTGGTTATGGGCGGTCGACTAGATTCACCGTGATTAGTCCCACTGATGATAATAACCTGACTAAATGGAACTGGTTAGACTAGTTGGATGGATTGGGCCTAACTCAATGTGGTATAGCGTTGAGCAGGGATGATTAATCTTGATTAATTAAACATAATCACTATTTTACTCCTTTCAACTTAATCATTGTGAAATGTCTGCTTTGTGCAAAAGTTAACCCTTAGCCTCCCCTTGAAATATCCTGCATTATACCTTCCTTTGGTATGACTTGCTAAGTACTGTGAAGTGTACTCAGTCTTGCCTTTTCCTCCACCTGAGAGCTGGAGGATGAAGCTGCAGATGAGTTCGTCAGCGAGTAGGCTTGTCGCTGCAGTCAAAGGATGCCTGTGGAGTGGAGTCGCCGCGCCGCAAGCGTCAAGTTTAGTTTAGCTAGTTTATTTTCCTTTTTCGCTGCATTATAAGACTTTTATATGTTTTTAAGACGCGGATCTATATATACAATTTGTCGTTTGTGTACCCTGGCTGGTCCTGGACAAGGAATTTAATACACACTCAGCTTCGGAAGTTTCGGTAGAAATTTCTGGGCGTGACACATGACCAGTTACGGTCCACAACTTATAGGGCCCTCGTACAGAAAAATTGTTTCTGTAGTAGTGCAGGGCCGCTAGATCCATAGACCCATCCTTCCTGCTAGTGGATTCAGCTGTTCAGAGCGGGAGTGATGAGTCGGAGTTGGACACGGATGGGTTGACAACAAGGAGGAGTAAGACGATGACAATGGGACTTGGGACCGCCAGATCTAGGGGTGAAAACGGAGCAGATATGGACAGATAATGCTCATACCATATTCATTTTCATAATTTTTGTCAGATATGAAAATGAATACGAATAGCTCAAATACGAAAACAAATACAGATTATCTCGAATACATATAAGGATCGAATATGATTGGACACGAATACAAAAACAAATATTTCTCGAAGCACAAAAACCACCTAAACTTCTACTAGAAACAAATACCTAGTTCATTTTATGTAAAGAGTTTAATTATAGACTAACAAATGCTAATTATGTTCGACATGTATAATATTGTTGGTATAAATACATACATATAGTATGATTTAAAAATATTTAAAATTTAAATAATATTAATAGTATAGACTAGTGTTATGAGATCGGCTACTATTAAAATCTAAAGAGGTAGGTTAAAGGTGTAGAGTTAGAAGAAAAGGGTATGTTTCATGTCTTACGTGGATATCCGAATAGCACTATCACCGGATATCCGTATTATTATTTCTATCCGGTAAGAACTCTCGTATCATATTAGTATTCGTATCTAAAAAATTCTATCTGTATTCGTATCCGTATCTGAACTATTAAAAAAGTATCCGCTCCAAATATTATCCATATGCGTTTTATTCTGGATCGGACGAAAACTATATGTTATGTTTTTATCCCTAGGCAGATCTGAAGCTGACGGTACTTGTGACCGCTAGATCTAGCAGCGAGATCCTCAGTGGCATCTATTACAGTGGTGAACGTTGTGGCTCGAGAATGGCGACGGTGATCGTGGCAAGGGTCAAGAACAGCGGCTTCACCACCCACCAAGGGCCCTATCGAGTTTGTCCCTAGCGGTTAGGATTCTTGGAAGCTAGGATTGCTGGATGTGAATTTCTGTGAATATGAATTCTGGGATAAAATTTTGTGAATGTTCCTGGGAGCGGCATGCCATTCTGGAAAAATATGTGATTTTTTTGTTTTTTCACCGAACATCATTTGCACATTAGATCATCTTAACGTAGCCGTCTGCACGGTTCTTTTTAAGGGACTGTTTGTGAAAAATGGTTTTTTATATGTGATTGTGGAGCCTGAATTTTCACAGGCCTTTAGTTCAATGCGGAAGCTCCACCCACCTAAAAAATATATCTTTGCCGCCTACACAAATGTATGTGTTGTGGTAGTTATTTTATCATGAAAGTGTATATAGATTTAAGACGTGGTATTGTAAAACTATAATTTTGTAACTACATGTTTTTTCAAAAAAAAATCAGTAGATAATATCAGTGTCAGGGAGATCCAAACTCCAAAATATGTAATTTTGTAATAACTCCATTGCTAATATGTAGTTTTGTGATATGTCATTTTAAATTTAAATTTATAATTTTATCATGCACTGTCCTTAATTTTAATATTTAGTTTTATGATAATTTGATAAAATCATGCATATTGGGATAGTGATTCAAATAGGCCCTTCGTTCTTTGTCATTCTTACCGTGCTTTAGGGCCTGTTTGGTTAGAGAGAGATTAAAGTTAGTCTCATATCAAATATTTAGAAGCAAGCACATGGATATCATATACACACATGTACTACTTAGAAGAAGCAGGCAAAAACACAAGATTGGTGGAGGAACTGTGATTGAAATATTGAATTAACCAAAGTAAACGCCATGGAAGCTTCATTATCCAGTGGCCAAGTGGCCAAGGGGGTACTTGACCTGCAGCGTCTTTGCGGTGTCTTCCCCGTAATGCATAGCATCGGTGTTTTCATTCAATGATACATAGATACAGCTCTGCATCTACTCCTTTCAACCTCAATCTTTGGACACTATAGAGATATGCATGTATGCTCTTCTTCTTCCTTGTCCCAATAGCAGACCACAGTAGAGCAGCACAAGTAAGATCGAAGACCATTGGAGAGCATGCCTTCTCTCTGCATATTCCTTGGGCTTCTTCTCTTGTGCCTGCAGGCTCCTCCATGTTGTGCTGCAACTGATACTCTCAAGGCAGGACAAGTGCTCGGTGTCGGTGACAAGCTCGTCTCAAAGAATGGCAAGTTCGCGCTCGGCTTCTTCAACCCAAGCGCAAACATCAGTAAGTCATCCGACAGCATCTCCTCGAGTTGGTACATTGGCATATGGTTCAACAAGATCCCAGTTTTTACTGTCGTGTGGGTCGCTAACAGGGAGAGGTCAATCGCTGAGCCCGAGCTCAAGCTAACACAGCTCAAAATATCACAAGATGGCAACCTTGCCATCGTAAACCATGGCACTGAATCCATAATATGGTCCACTCGTATTGTCAATAGGACAGTCACAGAGGCCAGCATGAAGGACACAAGTGTTCTTCTCCATGACAGTGGAAATCTTGTCATAGAGAGCACATCTAACGCGGTGTTGTGGCAAAGCTTTGACTACCCAACAGATGTTGCTCTTCCTAATGCCAAGATTGGTTGGAACAAGGTCACCGGTCTGAACCGTGTTGGTGTTTCGAAGAAGAGCCTGATTGATATGGGACCTGGCTCGTACAGCGTACAGCTATACACCAATGGCACCAGAAGGGTGACCCTCCAGCACCGAAACCCTTCTCTAGAGTACTGGTATTGGTCGCCAGATGAATCAGGAATGAAGATTCCAGCACTCAAGCAACTACTGTACATGAATCCACAGACCAGAGGTTTAGTCACCCCGGCGTATGTCAACAACAGCGAAGAGGAGTACTACAGCTACAATTCATCAGATGAATCATCTTCCACGTTCCTCTTGCTAGACATGTCTGGCCAGACCAAGTTCAATGTTTGGTCTCAAGACAAGCAGTCATGGCAAAGCCTATATGTCCAACCCGTTGATCCGTGCAGGTCATACGATACTTGTGGACCATTCACCATCTGCAACGGCAATTCGCAGCCATTTTGTGACTGTATGGAGGGTTTCACTCGAAAGTCACCTCGGGATTGGGACCTTGGTGATCGAACGGGAGGGTGCTCTAGGAACACGCCATTAGATTGCACCAGAAACACAAGTTCAACAGACATATTTCACCCCTTAACTCGTGTTACATTGCCCCGTAACCCACAATCCATACAAGAAGCTACCGCCCAGAGCGAATGTGCACAGGCTTGTCTCAGCTCCTGCTCCTGCACTGCTTATTCCTACCAAAATACTAGCATTTGCTCTATCTGGCATGAGGAATTGTATAGTGTAAACCAAAATGATGGCATTGAAATTCATTCTCAAGATGTTCTTTACCTCCGGCTTGCCGCCAAAGATTTGCAAAGTTGGGGAGACAACAAAAGGAAACCAAATGTTGCAGTTGTTATTGCTGCAAGCATAATTGGCTTTGTGTTACTAATGGTCGTGATGTGTTTGCTGATTTGGAGGAACAGATTCGAGTGGTGTGGTGCGCCATTACACGACAGTGAAGACAGCAGTGGAATTAAGGCCTTTAGGTACACTGATCTAGTTCATGCCACTAAAAATTTCTCAGAAAAGCTTGGAGCAGGTGGTTTTGGCTGTGTGTTCAAGGGAATGTTGAGTGATCTAACTACCATAGCTGTGAAAAGACTTGATGGTAATCGTCAGGTAGAGAAGCAATTCCGTGCTGAGGTGAGCTCAATTGGATTGATCCAACATATCAACCTAGTGAAATTGATTGGTTTTTGCTGTGAAGGTCGTAAGAGGCTGCTTGTGTACGAACACATGTTGAATGGTTCTCTGGATGCCCATTTGTTTCAGAGAAATGCTGCTACACTAAACTGGAGCATCAGGTATCATATAGCCCTAGGAGTTGCTCGAGGATTGGCATACTTGCATCAGAGTTGCCACGAATGCATCATACACTGCGATATTAAGCCACAAAATATACTTCTCGATGCATCATTTGCTCCTAAAATTGCGGATTTCGGGATGGCAGTATTTGTAGGAAGGGATTTTAGCAGAGTTCTGACTACATTCAGAGGAACTGTAGGTTATCTTGCCCCAGAGTGGATTAGCGGAGTTGCTGTTACACCAAAAGTTGATGTTTATAGCTTTGGTATGGTACTGTTGGAAATTATATCTGGACAAAGGAATTCACCTAATGAACACACTAGTGATAATTATCATGTTTCTTATTTCCCTGTGCAAGCCATCAAGAAGCTACACGAGGGAGATGTCCGGAATTTGGTGGATCCACAATTATGTGATGATTTTAGTTTGGAAGAGGCTCAAAGGGTTTGCAAGGTTGCATGTTGGTGCATCCAAGATGATGAGCATGATCGACCGACAATGGGTGAAGTGGTTCGGGTTCTTGAGGGTCTACAAGAGCTTGAAATGCCCCCAATGCCAAGACTACTTGCAGCTTTAACAAGATGCTCCGATGTGGGTTCATAAATATTTCGTATTCACTATATTTCAGAATAATTTATAATACTAATGTGTAGCAGAAGAAATTAATAGAGGAAGTCAAGATTGCAAATGTTGTTGAATTTTATGGCATGGTTCTGTTTGTAATGACCTATTATATTCTGATGAGCAGGTACTTTTGGAAAAAAAATACGCCAGAACTAGAAACATGTGTATATTATCCTGCCTACTGGAGAAAAAGAAATGTGTCTATGTTTATTTGATGAAACCACTGACATGTATCCTTCAATTGAAGGAAGAAGTTCATATATGATATATTCCACTACTTAGTGCTTGCATTAGAGATATAACATTTGTAAATTGTTTATTGATCATCCTGGTGGCTTGGGAGATATGGAAGCATCGAAATGATTGGGTTTTCAACAATGTCATGTCTAGTGTCAAGGCTGTTTTCGAAGCAGTGGCAGGGAAGAGTGTTTTCTGGTGCGTGGCTGGAGCAAGGGTTCTCCATGAACTCCTTTATCAGTCTCTCCTATTAGACGTTTAGTTGTTGCTTGAGAGTGTGTTTTGTGTTTTAGTGACGCATCGCTTGTTGTGATGTTTTTTTCTTTTCTCTAGAGGGTTCCTTTGTGAACTTCTCTTTTGTACATATTTTCCCTCTTTTTTAATGAAATGAAACAGCTCTTGCGTTTGAAGGAAAAAATTGCTTATTGAAATATGCCACCAAGTAGTTATCCAATAAAGTGCAAAACTAATGTGCAATGCCTTTCCAAACTTCCCCTAGGATGATGCCTTTCCAAACTTCCCCTAGGATGATGCCTGTTGGCGCCTTTTTCGATCGATCAACAGGAACTTACCTAAAGATTTATGGTGTTAATAGAGTCGCCAATTCGTGTTGGTGTCTTTTCCAACCAACACAACACAGACTCATCTAAAGATTTGCGATGTTAACGGAGTCACCAACCGCCTTGATCTAGAAAACTCTCGACCAAGATAGGTTTAGAAAAGATTAAACCAACTAGCGAGGCTGATTTAGATATCAAACCAGCCTCTAGGCCGATTTAGATCGATATAAGTATAAACATCCATCTCGTGAGCGAATCAGAAGGTTTATGGGACAAACCTACAAAGGCTATTGCACTTTCGCAACGAACGTGGACGATTTACAAACCATCCTCTAGGCCGATTTAGATCAATATAAGGGTAAACATCCGTACCGTGAGCAAATCAAAAGGTTTATGAGACAAACCTACAAAGGGTATCGTGTGCCTTTCGCAGTGAAGGTGGATGATTTACGGTGCAAATTGACAAAGATAGATAAAACTAGGATAAAGTAGAAAACATGAACGAAAAGTAAAAGTAAAATAACGATTCAATTGATTGTGTAGAAGTTGGGGTCAGGGTAGATTTGAATCAACCATATATGGCCCTTATGAAAAGGTTGGTCTTGCCTCTACAGGACCTTTCACGTCCTATTAAGCTTAGAGATCAATTAGGACTTAAAAGACCTCGGGCCCAAACAAGAAAACATGAGAATTTTCTTAATTGGACTCGACCTCTGCCTCTTGCGGTCTGACCAACCAGTCACAAGCCATCGATTTGACCAGCCACTTACCGTCAATTGGACCGGTCCTACACAGCAAGCACGGGTCCATTCCAAATGTAGCCAAGTTTCCCTTTTTTTCATCTTAGATGTTAAATTTGGGTGTTAACAATGCCATGTACTAGTAACATTTTGTTTGCATCTCCTACCTCCCTAATCCTAGTTTATATAGTAGTCAACTGCAAGAGAAGCATCACATTACCAATTTCCAGGGACAGAGTGGCAATTCTGAAACCTAAGTTTGCATATGTGCATCACTGATTTAACAACACGATTTCATTTATTTTTCTCTTGGTCGTGCAAACACTGCATTTGTCGTAAACCTGGCTCTAGGGCGATGGAAACACACGCACGGTGTTTGTTTGACACTTGCAGTCGAGGATTTTGTGCCTTCGTGCCGCTGCGTTCCGGCATAGGCGGCCTGGATTGCGTCCTGCGTGACCTCCATGCCCTCATGGTAAAAGGCATGTGCGCCATGAGCTGTTACAGACTACAGAAAGGACTTCAACTCCAAGCTTCAGCTACAACTAGAGCTGATGGAAGGTAGCTCCACTTTGTTAGTTTAAATCTGTTTGGAGCTGAAGCGTTTGACATTTGGCAGGGCTCCAGTTTCACTCCACCAAGATCCAAGATCTGAAGCCCACCAAACACCCCCTTAATTCCTCAATTGCCACCTCCACTGTAGTATGGAGATGGCATGGCTTCATCAGACAAGTGAGACATTCCATCAATCATCGAAATTGAACTACATATGTAATAGCTACCTATAAATGATTGCCTTTTTTCTCTCTTCCTGTGTTTGTTTGGTGACCGTGATACATATGGACAAGTCATCAGCAAAGCTTCATGAGGGAGATGCGCAGAGTTTGGTGGATCCACAATTGAGTGGCGACTTCAATTTAGAAGAGGTTGAAAGGGTTTGCAAAGTTGCCTGTTGATGATGCATTCAAGATAATGAGTTCGATCGTGCGACAATGGGTGTACTGTATAATGCTACTCTCTTATTTACAAAGGAAGCTCAAAACAAAAGCAACTTTCAGCTTATTAACTCCTCTAAAAAAAAGTTTCACACTATTGGCCCGTTTACGCCTTGTTTGCTGATAGGGGAAAATTTCCTTAGGTTAATCTACCCAGGAGGGCGGATTGGGTTAATCTCCTCCCCTGAGTATTGGTGTTTTGTCTGTTTGGTTCATGAGTATTGGTGGGAATGGGGGAGTGGGATAAGTCTCAACTGAAATTCAGAATTCAAAATAGTTGTCACAAAGCCTAAATATAATGCTACATAAAAAGAAGATTTCAATAGTGGTTGCAAGGTTTAAAGAAGACATTACATGAAATTCAAAATATTGTGTAGAAAATTCGGAATCAATTAAATAAAATCTGCCTAGAAAATTTCAAAATTTCTGGAAAACAAAAGGCACGCACATGTAGATATTCCTGACTATTAGAAGTAACAAGGATTGAATCCGATAAACATAATTACATTAGCTTACACTAGATCATAATTATGTGAACTCGGTCGCCTCAAGTGTTATCTGTAGCAACAACACTTTCCTATGTGCAGTAGTACACAATTAAACAAGTAAAGGAACCCATTGACATTGTACAAACTGCACATCCAAAAATATGGCACTAAGAACAGCCATTTTGGATGTTACATACATCACAGCAGTAAGCATAAAAACATAAACAAAAAAAGCATATAATATTTGGGGGCTAAAATATGCACAGGAAAGCTGAAATATGGTAACAGGAAAATTACTAATATTGAATAGTAAGACCATGACTATTTGTTAGATACTTGTACTGTTTGGTAGTAGGCTAGAAGCTCGAAACAGCATATATATTTACTACAGTTCATGCCCTATGATAACATAATTCATATGTTACAAGCAGGGAGATATATTATATGCTGATCTTTTAAGTCCATGTGGTGGAATGACAATGAATTGCAAGTTGGAAAGCAAGCTACAATATACTCTGCATTATCAAAACCTAATAACAGAATGATTAAGTCATTATTAATGAATTCATTCAAGATATTCATATAGATATACAAAAAAATAGTCGTCTCTCTCTGTACGTGTGCGTGTGAAGAACACCATAGAACTAGATGAGCAATCTGATTATAGTAATATAGAGTTAGCATCAAGTGTCCTTAGACTTTATGAAAGATAGTGTTTTGCCAAAAGGTGTTATAAGTTATAACACATGTTAAGGATAATCCTTGGGTGCTTGATTTACGCTTTCCTAGTTTAGGCAGTAGCTAATTTTAGCAGTTTTCAATTAGTGATTTGGAAGTATAGCCAGCCTGATTTGGAAGGCAAAATTTCTTACCTTGTAATAGTCTATTTAAGCAAGAGAAGAGACACAAGAAAAGCTGTCAATTACAACACAAGTCATTGTCTAGAGGGTTCGCGTGTATGTTCTTGGCCGTGAGCTCGCCGGCGAAGTTGTTTCTCCGGCGTGTTTCTGACAATTGGTATCAGAGCAGGTTCATCCGGACCGGGGTGTTTATGGGTGACAAGGTCGATGGCTCCATGAGTGATTCAAGGACGGTCGCCGACGGCTCCACCAGCGAAGGCGTTGTGATCCAAAGAGTGATTCGTGAGGTGGGCGGCGGGAGTAGCTACCCCGCCCTCACCAAGACCAATTACTCCGATTAGGCACTGCTAATGAAGGTGAAGCTGAAGGCAAGAGCGCTTTGGCACGTCGTCGAGCATGGCAGTGCCGATACGTAACAGGAGATGATGGCACTCGATGCCCTCTGTAGCGTGGTGCCATCGAAGATGGTGTCGGCCATCGCCGACAAGGATACGACGAAGGAGGCCTGGAAGACCATCTCGAAGATGCGGGTCGGCAACAACCGCATGAAGAAATCCGCCGCCATGCAACTCCGGCGGAAGTTCGACCTGTGACGTTCAACGATGGTGAGACCATCGAAGACTTCACCTTGCGCCTGAGTGGCATGTCAACGACGCTTGCCACGCTTGGCGCAAGGGTTGAGGAGGCCAAGATCATGGAGAAGATCGTCCGCAGCGTTCCACTGTGGCTCAAGCAGATCGTTCTCGCGATCACCACGCTCCTCAACATGTCGACTCTCACCATCTCGGATTTGGTGAGGGATTGATGGCTGCAGAGGAGGCCTTCGAGGAGCTCCGAGGGTGCTGCAGCACGACGGGCAGCTCTATCTCATGGAGGAACGGGACGCCCGGCGAAAGAAAAGCGAGGCGAAGAACCACTCTGGTGGCGGCACGAGTGGTGGCACAGGGCGCCACGGAAGAGGAAGACGCGGGCGCTATCGTGGGCGTGGAGGCCGGTCGTCGAGCGGGCAATCGTCTGGTAAGTCCACTGGTGATGAATGCAGGAAATGTGGGAAGCTGGGCCATTGGGCCCGCGAATGCCCGTCGAAGGCCAAGGAGCAGGTCCACACGGTCAAGGAGGAAGAGGAGGCATCCCTTCTCCATGTCAGGTCGTCCCAGACCATTCTCCCACTCGCGCCGCCGCTATCCTCCAGCGTAGTGCCAACTGGGTCATCGGCGGCCACCTCCTCAACGGCTATCCGCTACCGCTTGTTGTCTTGTCGCTACAGAAGGCGGGGCATGCACATGGTGGCGGTGAATGTGAAGCAGCAAAGATGGAATCCGGGTCACAGGTTGAGATCCGAGAGGAGAAGGTCTTCGCCCAGCTTGGAGAGGAGCAGGAACACGAGGCAGAGACATGGGTCTTGGACACCGGGGCAACCAACCATATGTCGGGTCCAGGGCCACCTTCTCAAAGCTGGACACTACGGTGCTGGGCATCGTGCGCTTTGGCGACGATTCGGTGGCACAGATAGAGGGCCGCAGGGCGGTCACGTTCGGGTGCAAGAACGGTGAACTTCGCTCATTCTCCGGGGTCTACTTCATTCCCCGGTCGACGACGAACATCGTGAGCATCGGACAACTAGATGAAGTGCAGTATAGGATCAGGATCAACGATGGAGTCATGACGATCCAGGAGCCTAGAGGCAAGCTGCTGACGAAGGTGTCGCGCGCAGCAAACCGCTTGTACCTGCTCCGCATCAAGATGTCGCAGCCGGTGTGCCTAGCGGTGTGTGGTCACGATGACGAGGTGGCGTGGCACTGGCATGAATGCTTCGGCCACGTCAACATGGCGGCATTGCAGAAGCTGGCTCGGGAGGAGTTGGTTCAAGGGCTACCGAAGCTTGGCCAAGTGGAGCAGGTGTGCGAAGCTTGCCAGGCGAGCAAGCAAAGGCGCACCTCCTTCCCCGCCCAAGTAGAGTACCGGGCGCGGCAGCTTCTGGAGGTGGTGCACAGGGACCTGTGTGGTCCCATTACGCTGGCGATGCCAAGAGGTAATAGGTACTTCCTGTTGATGATGGATGATCTGAGCAGGTATATGTGAGTAGCCGTGATTCCTTCGAAGGATCATGTTGCGGCTGCTATCAAGGAAATCCAGAAACGGGCGGAAGGCGAATCTGGAGTCAAGCTGAAGGCTCTCCGAACCGATCGAGGGAGTGAATTCACCACAATTGAGTTCGCGGAGCACTGCGTGGCAGACAACATCCACTATCAACACGCAGCGCCCTACAGTCCTCAGCAAAACGGCATGGTGGAGCGTCAGAACGGGACTATAGTGGCAGCGGTGAGGAGCATGCTCAAGGCGAAAGGGCTGGCTAGCTGGTTCTGGGAGGAAGCAGTAAGCACTGTTGTGTATGTGCCGAACAGATGCCCGACGAAGAGCATGGAAGGGATGACGCCGTTCGAAGCTTGGTACGGGAAGAAGCCAGCCATGCATCATCTCAAAACGCTCGGCTACATCATCTACGTCCGCAATACCAAGCCTCATCTGAAGAAGTTGGTGGATCGAGGCCGCAAAATGATCTTCGTAGGCTACGAACGGAACAAAGGCATACCGCGCCTATAATCCCGTCACCAAGACTGTCCATGTGACGCGGGACGTCGTGTTCGACGAGCAAGCCAATGGGACTGGGGCGCGAGCAGCAACTCCGGCGCGACGGAAGGCGACGACGACGTGTTCACGGTGGAATATTCCATTGTAGGCCAAGCAACTCCAGCGGGTGAGGGCGTCGTCGAGGCACCTGGGAAGGCTCCAGCAGACGGCAAGCTGACACCGCCACTATCGCCACACGCCGTCACGGAGGAGGCGCCAAGAGGGTCAGGTGGGGCACAGGCAGTGGAGTTTGTCTCGCCGCCCGCCGACGGGATCGACAACTACCTGGACAACGACCACGACGAGGATGCTCCGCTTCGCTTCTGCAAGATTGACGACATCCTCGAGCCAACATCACCGCTTGGGCTTGCGCCACGGGCACTGATTGAACAGGAGCTGCACGCCGTAAGCTCAGACGAGCCAACTTCATTCGACGAAGCAGAACACAATCCGAGCTAGAGGAGAGCGATGATGGAGATGGAGTCAATAGAAGAGAACAAGACCTGGACACTCGTTGATCTTCCTCCTGGGCGATAGGCGATCGAACTGAAGTGGATCTTCAAGGTGAAGAGAGACGAGCATGGGGCGGTGTCCAAGCACAAGGCGCGTCTGGTGGCAAAGGGATACAGACAGCAGCACGGCATCGACTACAATGAGGTATTTGCGCCGATGGTGAGGCTAGACTCGATGCACCTGCTCATCGCCCTTGCGGTGCATGAGGGGTGGGAGGTGCACCACATGGATGTCAAATCGGCATTCTTGAATGGCGACCTGCAGGAGGAGGTGTAGGCGAAACAACTGGCCAGTTTCGTCATCACCGGCAAGGAGCACATGGTGCTCAAGGGTCGAAAGGCGTTGTACGGACTGCACCAGGTGTCGAGGGCCTGGAACACGAAGCTGGACGACACACTGTTGTCGCTCGGTTTCAGGAGGAGCCCCTCAGAGCATGCCATCTACGTCAGACAAAACGGCGACGCACAGCTGGTGGTCGGTGTGTCCGTTGATGATCTGGTGATCACCAGCGCCAGCTGCGACGACATCAAACAGTTCAAGCAGGCCATAACGACCACGTTCAAGATGAGTGATCTTGGACCGCTTCACTACTAACTTGGCATTGAAGTGAAGCAGAGGGCGAGTGGAATCTCTCTCAGCCAGGGAGCTTATGCCGCCAAGATTTTGGAGAAGAGCGGCATGGCAGGGTGAAATCCCTGTCAGATGCCAATGGAGACGTGCCCAAAGCTGAGCAAATTCAGTACAAAGTCGTTGGTCGACGCCACCACGTACAGGAGCATCGTTGGGAGCCTAAGGTATGTAAGCTGATTCCTGGAAGAACCACGAGAGGATCATCTCGTGGCAGTGAAGCACATTCTGCGCTATGTGGAAGGGACCAAGAACTATGGTCTCTGGTTTGGCAGGAAGAAGGAGAAGGAAGCTCGGCTGACAGGTTTTAGTGAGAGTGATTATGCGGGTGATGTTGATGCTAGAAAGAGCACGATTGGGTGATCTTCTTCCTCAGCAGCAGCCCAATCACCTGACAATCGATGAAGCAAAAGGTGGTGGCATAGTCAATCTGTGAGGCAGAATACATAGCAGCTGCTAATGTTGCTTGTCAGGCGTTGTGGCTAGCTCGAGTGCTAGCAGAGGTGCAAGGATCAGCACCAAGATTGCCAATGTTAGGGTGGACAACAAGTCTGCCATTGCTTTGATCAAGAATCTAGTACTCCACGGACAGAGCAAGCACATTGAAGTTAAATATCATATAGTCCGGGAGTCCACTGAAGCAGGCCAGATCAAAGTAGAGTTCATCAGGAGCGAGGAACAGTTAGGCGACATTCTGACGAAGCCGCTTGGAAAGACCAAGTTCCATGAGCTGTGTTCTAAGATTGGCCTAAACGATATATGTAGCTCGCACCACAAGGCTTGGATAATCCTTGGGTGCTTGATTTACGCTTTCCTAGTTTAGGCAGTAGCTAATTTTAGTAGTTTTCAATTAGTGATTTGGAAGTACAGCCGACCTGATTTGGAGGGCAAAATTTATTACCTTGTAATAGTCTATTTAAGCAATAGAAGATAGAAGAAATACAAGAAAAGCTGTCAATTACAGCGCAAGTCATTGCCGAGTGGGTTCGCGTGTGTGTTCTTGGCCGTGACCTTGCCGGCGAAGTTGTTTCTCCGGCGTGTTTCTGACAACACATTAGAAAATAAATGGAATGAAAAAATATTGATGTTGGTGGTATGATCCAATTAAAATAGTGATAACGAAGAAAATATTGCAACAATATTGCATAGGGTTAATGGTCTTTTATTAAGGTGATTAACTCTGCACAAAAGTGCGTTGGAGAAAGAACAAGAAGTGGCAATGCTCAGATGGTGTTTACCTAAAATTTCAGGAATCCCATGGATCGTCTAATTGAACTGTAAAGTACAGCTTGCCATAATAATTATCCCATGGATCACCATTCTACCAACTTTGATAACATGGAGCTTAACAAGAGAAATCCAGGACTGTACAGGTAAAACGAACGATTTACTCAAGTGCATTATTAGGTACATACCTCACTGCTGCTGATTTCAGTCCGGATCTCCCGCAGCTCGCGTCTATACATACGGATCCAGATCCTGCACTACCTCTCACCACACAACTCTTACCTTCCCTCTCTTCCTCTCTCCATCACTTTCTAGAGCTCTTCTTCAAAATCTCGAGTAGTCTCCCAGAGCTTATAGGTAGATGATGAGCTCCAACGAACGATTGCTAGGATAAAATCAAAGCTATGGTCGATGGGAGCGTCGACCTCGATAAAGAAGCACTTGGCTTTGCCAATGGTGTGGCTGCTGGCAAGGAGGATGAAGCCCCTCTCCAAGAACTCCGCCATGTGCTTAGGGTCGACCATGTCGGGGCTGATCTGGAGGTTGTCACAGTCCTCACAATTACAAACGGGCAAGTTACTATAGCCGATGGGCCACCTCCTTGTTTGGTGGGGAAATGCAGGCCAAGTTTTCCATAATTTTTCTCCTCTTTACGACAACCAAATTGATGATGGAGAAGTTAGTTTTGCAGGCCAGCAACCGGTTGATGCCCCATCATTTTCCTCTCCCTTTTGTTTCTTTCAACACATATTTATTGCTGCATCCTTCTTGTTTTTTTCTATTTTCTCATCTAGTGGTCTGCAGAACTACTCTAGTATATGTCTAAAATATAATAAATTTTAACCTTTAAATTTTATTTTAAAATATAATAATTTTTCTTTTATAATCTTCTCTCGACCAATCGCAACCTTCTATCAATTATATATATTTTCTCATCTCAACCGATCACAATATTTTTTCATTTAATTTCATTAATTTTCTTTATATCTATAAAATATGTTGGATGGAGCCAATCGCTTTTAGCGAAGACAGACTTTTGGCCCGAAAAATACCCCTTTTGCCATCCATCATCCTTGCTTTTGATCAGGTCTTAATACCGATCTTAATAGATAATTTGTTAATTTACGATACGGTATCATCTTTCTTTATTATTTAATTAGTATCTCCATAATCAGTCCAGACCACATCAATATAATGATGGTATATCAGATGGGGGTAGGGCTGGGCACTTCTAAACCGAAACCGAAAAAACGAACCGCATTGAGCCAAACCAAAATTTACGGTTTTTTTCGGTTCATGATGTTGCATAAACCATAAATTTTGGTTCGGGTTCAGTTTTTATGTCGAAAACCGAACCCTTGATAAAACCGAACGAGTCAAACCGCTCCTCTTCTTCCTATGTGTAGAGGTAATCGAACCAGCCCGACAACAAACCGCCTCCTCGCCCGACGCCGGTGCCCGTGCCCTCGTGGACTCGCCCTCGCCGAACCGCCTCGCCCGACGCCACGCCGGCGCCGCCCCGCCCTCCGCCGTCGGCCCCCTGCACCGTGCCATGCCGCCGCGAGCCTCGCCTCGCGCTCGCCCTCCACACCGGCCGCCGCCCGCTCGTCGCACCGCCCTCGCGCCCGCGCCCGCGTCGCTCTACCGTGCCGCTCTCCTCCCCGCCCCCCCGGCGTGCCTGGTCTCCCACCTCCCGCGCCGCCGCCTGGCGCGCGAGCCGCCCGCTCCGCCCGCCCGTCGCCGCGCCGCTCCGCCCCATCCTCGCCCTGCGCCGCCGCGCCGCCGCCGCCTCGCCTCGTCCCTCTCTACTTCAATTGGTTTTTGGGTAAAAATCAAAAACCAAACCCAAAGTGGTGCGGTTTCTAATATTTACGCGAACCGATCGGTTTTTACTTCGTGCCAAACCAAACTACACGTAGGAAAAAAACCGAACCGAAGTGTCGGTTTAAACTGATTGCCTACCCCTAGAGGGAGAAGAGGGAGAAATTATAGTCCGTTTACGACTAGTAGCATATCGCTAGCTACACCATGCATGGTGGTTCGTTTTCAGTGAAACAACCAAAGTGTTGAAGTGGAAAAAGAGAGCGAGATATTGATGCATGTCATGTGTGCTGTATATCTAAAGTAGGAGTCGTTGCTACACAAATTAAGTAGTACGTCACAGGGAAAAAGATCATTTTTTTTCTCGGTGGGCGGCATGCCTCAGAAAACCACAATCTATCAGAGAAATGAAGCGTCCAACTGTCCAAAATTAAGTTAGGACCGGGAAAGCAACACCCTGCCCAACTCTCTCTGCTTTATAATATCTTTTCTTCTATTCTCTCTCTAGCATGCCGTCATTTTAAAATTCACAACATTTTAGTTCGTCTTACGCATTGTTCTCTTCCCGTGTTACTCTCCATTGTAAAATATAAAGTTATATACATCTGGACGGAGGATTGAAAACACACAGAAGAAATGCTTGTATCCTCCTCTAGCCATACATATAAGTTATTTTAGAGACATCAATAGGGTCTCCTCATCAGCTAGCACTACAACTTTAAAAATATTTTACATTAGGGAGCAGTTTGTTCTTTTTACCTTTGAAATCGATGATAGCATATTCTCCCCTGAAATTTGGAATACAATTTGTTTTCACCTTGAATATTTTCTAATCGTGCTACACAACCTTGTTTAATTAGAGCTAACTAATATAATCATTCTTTCCATCTAATTCGATCTACTCCAATTTACAATGCTCTTGAAAGTGTCATGCTCAAAGTGCTCTTTTGTTAAACCATCATCATGGTTCCATGTCCTCGTCTCTTCTCTTATTTATTGGTTAAATATCTTACGAGAGGAGAAACACATACGCTAATGAACAAATCATGCTTATGATGTATCCATTTCTTAATGAATAATTTTGTTATATATCACACAAAGCATTTTTGTTAAAATCTTATAAATTTTTAACCTATGATTTGCTCTATAATTAATGTTGTCTTTGTCTTCGGTGAGCTCTCGAGTGTTTAGGGTTTCGGGGTTGTTAGTGGAGGATGTGGTTGGGGGATAGGAAAATGAGAGGTGTTTTTCGGTTTATATGGTTGGCTGAGATGGTGGCCCTGATGACGATGGGGGCACTACCTCGGCTGTGCGAGAGGAGGATGATGTGCTACTAGGACGGTAAGAGCCACAGGATACAAATGGCGATGCTTGGGTTGCAAGGAGAAGGAGACGGTGGTAATAAAGAGAGTGTCACATTTTATTGCTAGTAAGGCAGCGTGATCTTGCCAAGTGAAAACTAGCCAATCCCTTCAAGAGATAATAATATTAATTTTTGTGTTGAGGTAACATTAACATAACATTGCAATGGTTGACTTGTTCTTACATTACAAGGATAATATAAAAAAATCTAGAAGAAATCACTAGAATAAACCAGTACTAGTAGGATATAGGAAGAGGGAAGAAGAGTGAGAGATTGGTCGTGATGGCACCAAGCACAGATCTGAACAGCGGGCACACACAAGAGATGACGAGGACGTGGGCACGGGTGGTTTTCATGATTTTTTTCTTTTTACAAAACACTAAAATAAAGTATATATAAATATATGACGAATATGAAAAGCGTCTCACCAAACGTTTTTACTTCCAGGATGGTTAAAAAAATAAGACGACTAAAGTTTTGTCTCCACAGAAACAATTTTGTTATAGTAGTGTAATTAACATAACCACTGTTTTCATCAGCTTCGATCTATTTTAACCTTACGATTTGCTATATGATTCATGCTTTGGCTTTGTTTCTGGCAAGCTCGTAAGTGATTAGGGCATCGGGGTATGGTAGAACAGGACGTGGCAAGGTGAAAGATGTTTTCCCACCTTGGAGGGATAGGGCATGACACTGCCTTGGCCATGGGCGTGAAGGAGGATGATGATGCGAAAGAGGTCAGACGATGGTGTGGTTGCATCTGATCCAAGCCAGAGAGAAGATGGAAGAGGACAAGGATGGATGTGAAGGCCACTATGATCGATGGATCTTGCAAGCTAAGGCATCAGACGGGCAGGCCCGTCCCTAATAGTTTGGGGCCTTGTATGAAATAGAAAATGAGTATTTATTTTTAAAAAAATACTAATTATATAATAGATCAGTGCTATATACTATTTATAATACATTAACACGAGTCTTTATTACGATTTTGTTTGATCTACACAACTTTCCAACTATGTCAGAAAAGCTAGCATCAATCTAATATCCTCTTCTTTAGCTATATCCTACTATCAAACAAGCTAGAATTGATCGTAACCAATGATAACTAGAGTGGTGTTCTGGCTAAGTAGAAAAAAAATTATTGTAACAATTCAATGTTTTCTAACTAAAAGAAAAATATAGATTTTTTATATCGAAACGTACTAGCTTAAATTAAAACACATAATTTTTTGACCCCTAATAAGATGCTCTATGCGTTTGCACAACTCGCATGTGCTCAGAGGTGGGCCTGAGGGCAGGAGAAGGATCGCATGTTCTTTGATTTCCTCATAATATTAGATAAAAAATATCAATTGTGTTTGGGTGCCAAGTTATATCATTAGCGTTGAAGTGGTTGAAGTATTGATTTATTATAAATGTAAAACAAAATGTAAGCAACGTTAAGATATGAAATTATTAGAGCAATTTTAATAATATAACCAATTATTAACTCTAAGAATTTAAACATCTAACCTAATAACCCGCTAACCTAATAACCCACTCATATAATAGTTAGTTGTAGATATCATTAATATTTTTTTCATCGTATAAGCATATCTGATGTGGTAAGTTGTATAAGTTCGTTTATGTCATTTTATATTATATCATAGTCGTTGTTAGAGAGATGAGATGGCATGGTAATGAGCAGTAGTACTAGTGGAAGAGAGGGAGAGTGGGCGATTGGGTATTGGGAAGGAGACGGATGGACGGAGACTTCCCTAGGGTGGGCACCACGAACCGAGAACCAAACCAAAAGTACTGAGAACTGAACCAAAAATACCGAAATCGAAAAATTCGGCTTCTATTTGGTTCCTAGTTCTCAAAAACCGAATTTAAATCGAAATGACCGAAGTACCGAAATTAATTCTATTGTGTTTGACTTATGCTTAATTTTTATATTATTGATGACTCTACTGTGGATAACTATATCATGTATTTGTTGACATCTACTCTTGTAGTTTTGAGGTTTTTATATGTATGATTTTTGTAACACCCCAAAATCAAAGACTTAAAAATCAAAATTTAAAATTTGGAACTTATAAAAACTTTTGTGTCGATGCGTGTGCTCGACACGCGGGAATCCGAGGGACCCCTTTTTGGTTCGGCACAGGGGAGCGATGAATTAGGGCTCAAACTCGAGATGAGGTGGAGGGGAAGTAGGAAGATGGAAGAAAGCCGCAATCACAAAGACACAGGAGAGTTATATCTCTAGGTTCGGGCCGTCAAAGAGACGTAATACCCTACTCCTATTCTTGCACTATGTGGAGGATGAATTACAAGTCTTGGATGGTTGCTCTTCCCTGTGAGCGGAGGCGATGACCGAGGTGGTATGCTTGGAGCTCAAGGTTGAAGAGCGAGCAAGAGACCAAGTTAGGGATCTAACTCCAAGGCGGCAGAACCTAAGAGCCAATGTTCAGAACCTCAGAACCCCCTTTTCCCAGAACTCGTTCTATGACGGACTTGGGCCTCCTTTTATAGTGTAAGGGGACACCACAGTAGTCCTAGCTTTCTCTACTCCGCTCCATGTGATGGAGCGATTCTTGCCCTGTCTTGTCGGGGAAGCTACCCCTATTCCTGTTCCTGTTGCCGCGTCACGGGAGTTGGTGGAGAAAAACGGACGTCGTGGCCGCCATGCTGCTGACGCAGGGATGGACCAACCTACCTACTCCAGTGAGGCCTACCGGTCAGTGGCCCTTCCGCCTGAAGAAGGGTCGACGCGACACCCCCAGCACTCGTGTTCTCTCCCACGCAGCCGCTCAGCGCATTTAATGCGACTGGACGGGGCATGGAGGGAGGCGGGCATGGAATGACCGCGAGGTCATACCGCACTTGTCGTCAAAGACTTTATGCCCTCTCTCCTCGAGACGGGCAAAAAGGGTGATGATGAGCGCCGACGACGTGCCTCACATCGTAATAAATGCGACGGGACATACGTCTGGCCTCTCCCTAGGCGTTAAATGCGGTGGTTGGCGGTTGGCGGTTGATCTCGCTCCTCTCTCGGAGAGGTGCGGGGTGATGGACGGGGTTCGGGCGACCCCGAACCTGCCGATTGGGAAGCGGCGGCCTCGGCAGCCCCGAGCCCGATCCCTTTGGGATGGCCACGTGGCCGCCGTGGCCCGACCCGCTTGAGCCGTCCAGTCACATCTTTGGGGCGCCCTGGAGAGCGAAGGCGTCTTCTTTCTTCGGATAGCATATTTTTTATATACCCCCGGGCCCATATCACCGACATTTTGAATTGTTGCATCCTGTCGTAATTATTTGTCTCTTATTCCCGAGTTTTGTTGTGTGTTATAAATAAAAGATTAATTATTTAAATATGGAAAAGCCGAAAAGGTTTTAGAAACCCTAAAAGAAAAAAATTGTAAAATAAATATTAGAAATGAAAATTATAAAAATATACAATTGGGGAAAGCTAAGGTTGATAAAAATTTATTTTTATCAAAACTTTATTTTTGGAAAATACAAAAAAATAGATTAAATTATAAATAAAAATATATTAAATATATAATAATAATAATAAAGTTGGGAACAGATTAAAAATTTAAAATTAAATTAAATTATTTTGGGGTCAAATTGTATTTTTAATTTAATCAGTGTGATGAAAAAGAAACAAAGGAAATAAAAAGGGAAAAGGAAATAGTGCACTATTCATTGACCGTCACATGTTTGACGCCGTCCCGCCCACCCCATGCGCGCGCCCACGCCGCACATCGCGCCCGTGCCCCCGGGCCCTTCCTCGCGCGCTTGTGCTACTGCAGCCGCCACCCTGCGCGGCCGCGTTGCCGTCCCATCCGCCGTCGCCATCGCCGGTTTTGCCCCGTGACGCCTATAAAAGCCCTCCTCACCTCTCTCCTTCCCCGCACTCTCCCCTATTCCCCTCTTTTGTCCGTGCTGCGTCGCCACCGCGCCTGCCTTGCCATCGCGCCGTGAGCCGCGCCGCTGCCGCCAAGCTCCGTCCTCGCCGCCCTTTGCCGCCACGCCGGTGAGTCCCCTCCTTTCGCCTTGTGTCGCTGCGCCGCTCAGGCCCACCCCGGCTTGGTTTGGCGGAAGAAAGAGAGAAGAAGGGAGCCGAGAGAGAGGAGAAAAAACAGAGAATAGAGAAAGGAAGAAGATGAACGGGAGAAGAAGGAAAGAAAGAAAAAAAGAAAGAGAAAGAAAAAGAGAGGAAAAAATATAAAATAGGAAAGTAATTTTGGGAAAAATATTTGGGGAATTTTGAGTAAAAATTTATGTTCGCTTTTCTTGAGATAAAACTTTTATTTTGGAATTAATTAAAGGCTAAAGTATTAATTATCACGTTAATTGATTTATTTAATTATCATTTTAGGAATTTAATTATAATTTAGTTTGTTATTAAATATTAATTTTAGCATATGAATTTTCTAAAGTTAAAATTCTAAATAGTGTCGAGATTTAGAGTAATTTATTTTGAAATTAATTATTTTAAACCTCGACTTGTCGGTGCGATAAATTTGTATAAAATTCAGATTTTTTTATTTTCTTTACGGGATAATATTTTTAAAATTTTCGATCAATATTTTTCTAAATTAAAATAAACCAACTCAAAATTAAGCCACCTCATAATAAATTAAATTGATAAAATCGCAAAACTTTAAATTATTATAACTCGCTCGTTTTAGCTCGGATTTTGTCAAAACTCGAACCTAAATTCGTCTAAAATCGTAGTCTAGTTTTAGAAGCCGCTTTTACGATTTATTTGGAATTTTGATGATTTTATTTGAATTCTAATCGAATTCAATCGGATCTTTCGTGCGTATGTATAGAGTCAGGGGAGCGTTGAGTGCGCCAAGACCCAGAACAACAAGGTTGCGAGCAAGACAAGTCATCTTTAACTTTGAACATGTTAAACCCATTTGCGAACTTATGTTTGTTTAAAATCAAATATGCATGCTATACACATATTAACTCCCATACTTGTTATATGCCCTGCCTGATATTGAATACTCGTTTATTTTTTGTACCATATAGTATTGTGCATTCGAAGTCATTCTTCGACAATGCTTAGCCCATGTTATTTTAGATTCATACACAATCATATTTATCAAATGCTATATGCTTGGGCAAATACCTTAGGAAAGATGGTTGATGTACGGCATGTGAAGACATGAGTGCCACATTGCCATGACAATGATGAAATGATTCTTCGATGAAAAACTAAAACAAACAAATGTTTTAGGCGGGGCGCTGGATGATTTGGGTGGATTCGGTAAAGGCAAGTGTCGTCCCTGGTCAATTAAGGACCGAGCCATGAGATAAACATGAAACAGCTAGTACAACCATACTTCTCGAATGGGTATAGACCTAACGGAGTAAATAGCCGAACGGAGGTGGTACCCCTGCATAGTGGTTCATTGGTGTGTGAGAATAGGCGGGAAGCCTACAGATGGAACATTGGACTGAAATTTGATTTGATTACAACTTAAAGAATGAGTGAGTCTTTTCCTTCCCGGGGGCGCCAGAACTCCTCTCACTGCTAGAAACTATGTACGGCTAGAGTGCATGAGGGCTCAAGTTCATAGAGTGGGTATTGCCAAAGTGGGGTTATTGAAAGGCTTTGTCGTGACACGTCTCATGTGTTGGGACTTCGGCTCATGTGTTGGGCAAGTCACGGAGTACGGGTAAAGTATACATCCACTGCAGTGTGAGTAAAATAATCTATTCGAATAGCCGTGCTCACGGATATGGAGCGGCGGGACAAGTTTTTCGCTTGGCTAGACTTTAAATTTTAAAATGATGGGATGGGCATGCATAATGATTTTTATGTGCTGGTGGATCAACTTCTCGAAAGACGAGTAGGGATAGACCCCAAAAAATCATGACGATCCAGTGACGGAAAGCTATCCTTGGGATCGCAATAGATGATGGACAGAACCGTCGTTGATTAAATGAACTATGTGATTAAAACTTGATCTATTAGGCTTGTGAAAAGAATTGCACAACTGGCTTTATGCAAAAGAACTACAACCATTCCTTGATTATCCCCTACCATATGCATCGTTGTTATGGTGGCTTGCTGAGTACGGTTGGTACTCATCCTTGCTATACGCACAAACATTCAGATGTGGGTGATGAAGACCCTGGAGATCCTACGCGTACTACCAGGAGAATGTGGAGGATGATGGCGTCCAATAGGTCTTAGCTTCGGTTGTTGCTCGTGGCAATGACGTGCCGCCTTCTCTCCTTGTCTTATCTATTTTACGCTTTTGTTTGTATTGGACCGTTTGGTCCCATGTTCTAGACTTTGCCTCCAGGCTTTATATTGTAATATTTTACGTAAGACGATGGTTGTATCGTACACTTAATGATTCAGAATGTATTCGTGGGTATCAAACTACTCGATCCGTGAAACGATACTATAAACACGATTGATTTCGTTAAAAATGAGGGTCTACAATTTTATATGTTGAATTATTGTCAAAATTGGCTATTGAACCTAATGTTACATTGTGATATGCTCTGTTCAGTACTTTCGGTAAATACTGGAACCGAACCAAATTTACCGAAACCAAATTTTCTTGATACCAAATTATTTTAGGAACCGATCGGTATCGTGTTTGTAAGAAACCAAATTTCTATAAGAACCGAATAATTATTTTAAAAACCGATTGATACTGTATTTCTTAAAAACCAAATTTGTATAGTAACCGAAGAACCGAACTGATCGGTTCGATAATACCGAACGCCCATGCGGCAGGACTAGACTTCCCCCTCTGATCCGGCTGTGCGCAGCAGCCGACCGAGCCGAGGGAGAGAGAGAGGAGGAGCAGCGAAACCGAAGAAAGGAGAAAGCTTTGACCCCCAACAACCCTCCTCCTCCTCTCCTCCCGTTGGTTGCTACTAGCTCCTCCTACCTAACTAGTAGAGGGTGGAGGAGCAACGCAAAAGCCAAAAGGTGAGATCTGAAGAGCAGGAGGTAGCGATGATGGAGAGCCAGCCGCTGCAGGACCCCGTCGCCGAGCCCCATGGAGCTGAACCTGCCGCCGCCGGAGCTCCTCCCGCCGTGGTGAGCCTGACCCTTCTTGCTTCCTTTGATTCAGCATTTCAGCTCAACTAGCCTTTGTCTGGATCTTGCCTCAAACTTACTACTACTAGATAGATCTGGGTGCCTGCTTCCTCCTCTTGTTTGAGGACCACATCTCATCTCAACCCCATCTGCCGCAATTCAATTCAATTCAGTTCTTTCTTTCTGGGATCTCAATGCTGCGTTGACCAATGTTATCAGATCTCAACCTCTTGTCATGTCATCTTGTTGCTGCTGCTGCAGGTTCCCGGCAAGGAGTTCACCCGCACCTGCAAGGGCCTCGTCGTCGTCCTCGTCGGTGGATACGTCCTGCTCCAGCTCCTCCCCTCCTCCCTCGACTACCTCGCAATCATCCCCGCCAAGTACCCTCCCATCTTTTCTTTCCTCCACCTATTTTCTTTCTCCTTTCCCATATGCGCAATTGCTGCACGTGCTCTCATCTCTCTCGATGCACTATCACAGCAACACACCCATTCCACCTACTACGCGATTGCAATGACTCAGCAACTCTGACATCAATTTTTAATGATAGATAGTAACACTTGCAACAACCAGGCAACATTGCTGCTGCTCCCAACTCCCAAGCACGAATTTTTATTGGCTTTGTTATGCTCTATTTGTTGAGTAATTCTCTAATCTCGTTCTGCTTTCACCTTGCAGGACTATTCCATTTGTATGGACTGTCTTCACAGCTGGCTACATTGAGCAAGTTCTTCCAGGGGTCAGCTCAATTTCTCCTCACTTACCCACCATTTTTTTTTATATATAATGGATTTCAATTACGCACCATACCTTAGAGGTTACAAATACTTTCTGAGGTCTCAATTTGTTATCCTAGTTACAAGCTGAAACTGAATCTTTCAAAGTATTTAATCTGATGCAATGCTTTGAAAACAAATTACTTTGAAAAGTATTTCACAGAGACAAATACTTTGAAAACAAAGAAAGGTGACACAATGCCATAAATTTTGTACCCTTTTTGCTATTTAGTGTTTAATCTTGATTATTTTTTCCCTTTCTAGGCTATTGGCAGTTCTCTTGGTCTTCTCTTCTGTGGGAAGGATATCGAACCTGTGTGGGGCCGCAAAGAGTTCTTGAAGTTTATCATCTTGGTCAACTCCATCTGCGGCGTCCTTGCATTCTGCTTTGCTGTTGCACTCTACTATGTCACTGGAAAGGAGAGCTTCCTGTAAGTTTCTAACCATCAATCAATTATAGCTATTATATTACTGCAGGTTAGCAGTCACTGAGATATACTCATTTCTTGTTTCCTGTGTATTACCTTTGCATATGAATACTCAGTTGGTTTCTTTAAAACCATTGGATATTTAGTTAATGCAAACTTCTTCGCATTAGCTCGCTGGATAACAATATCATACCATTACTAATATAATGTGAAATTAAAGTTTTTTATTGCGGGTATATTGTGGTTACTGTTGGTTATCTTTGCATGGTTTAATTCATGTGAACACCTTACATAACAATACTTTCTTGGTTAGTAACATTACTGACTGAAAATTGGGCATTGTACTCACTAACTGATCTTGATTGATATGTTGTGCAGTGTTACACCACTTTCTGGTTTCCATGGTGCCCTTGCTGGCTTTCTTGTTGGCCTGAAGCAACTTTTACCAAACCTTGAGCTCCCCATGTGCTTTTCTGGAAAATAAAGGCTAAGGTATGTTGATGGACTACTACAAAATACAATTCCTGAGCATGTAGTGTGCTATTAAATACTTCTTCCAGAACAAGTTACATAGTTTCTCTCCTTTTCCCTGGCTGTTGCAGTGGATGCCATTCTTCGTGCTATGTTTCTCAACTATCATGGCCTTCATTGTACCTGATTCCATTAACTTCCTTCCAACTCTGCTGTCGGGGATGTATGTCAGCTGGATTTACCTGAGATACTTCCAGAGGAACCCACTGACAGGGCTTAAGGGTGATCCAAGCGATGACTTCTCCTTCCCCAGCTTGTTCCCGGATGCCATGAGGTAATTTTTTTTAATCGTAATACTGCATTAGTGCATTGGCAAAGATTGTCACAATTAATCCCACATCTGATATGTCATTCTTGTGATCCTTGCAGGCCAGTCACAGACCCTGTTGCTAACCTCTTTGATCGGATGCTGTGTGCAAGGTCTAGACCTTCTGAACTGGCCCTCCCAGTCTCAGATCCTGCAAAGGCATCAAGAAGAAGGTAACTCTCGTGTATTGGCATGCCTGTGCGCATACTTATTAACTAGTACCCTGGTAGTTCTGACTTCTGAAACTAGTAATCAAAAGAGTAGTGTTGGAATGTGGCACAAAAGTATATGATTAATTCATTGAAAATTTGCAAGCCTTGGCTTTTGATAGATCGTTTATCAATTTAATTAGAGCTCAGTGAATCTATTATTGTTGTTCCAGGGAGCGTGGCGAAAGGGTTCTTGAGGAAAGGTTGGCCGCAGACCATGCAGCAGACACGGAAGCCCCAGCTCAGGGCCATTCCACAGCAGAAGATTAATATAGCTCATACACTGTCAACACACCGTACCGTGATAGGAACCACGGCCACCTGCCTATGTTCTTTGTAACACCGAAAAATTGTGTTCTGGAGAATGCAATCCAGTTTACAATGGACCAATGATATGATATTTTACTCTCTTTTGTTATTATTTATTGGTTAAATTCTGTTGTAGTTGATTACAGTGAAAGAAGAAAAGGATGACATGCCCATCCAGATGTAATGTAGAAAGAATTGAGACTTTGTGAGGATTGCTGTTGAGAATATTTTCAAAGTGAACTGTGATTTTCAGTCAATAATAGGGTTCATATCAGCCAGGGATGCCTGTATCGGCTATCAATTTGTTTGTAGAAGCAGAATTAGCATTGGGTTTTGAACTGTTGGTGCCAACTAAAAATAGATACTTGCGCTGCGAATGGGCAAAGGTGTCATCTATGCCGCTTTAAAAAGCCTCAAAAGTCTCAAGTGGTAGTGGTGAGAAGTAAATCTCATAGAAGTAGAAATTACAAGTATTTTAACATATTATATACTTCCTCCGTTTTAAAATTTGGATATAGGTTTTATCCAGATCTATGAACAAGAGTTTGATTTTAAAAAATGTGGAGGTGGTGTTTAGATTAGTAATGAAATGAATAAGCTCTTAGATGTGCAAAATAGCGTAAGTGACAAATCTAACGGTTTAAAAATTACGTAAAAAAATTATGTAAAAGTTGCATCTAAGTGGCAAATCTAATGGTTTAAAAATTATGTAAAAAATTATGTAAAAGTTGCATCTAAGTTACGTTGTACTCCCTCCATATACTTGTTTAGGATAAGCTTTTGATCAATAACTTATAAAAGTTGTTAAGTTTGGAAATGTGAAAACTATATAAATATATTTGTATTGAAAAGTACTTTCATAATAACATACATATCATTATATAATATATATTTTGTAATAAGAAAAAGTTATGTTTTGGAGACCGTGTCGCTGTCCTAAACGACGTTTATTTCGTATATGAAGAAAGTAAATTACAATGTAATTATTTATATTTATCAAATTTACGATACCGTTTGGGAGGAAGGGACAGATCCCTCGGCGGAAAAAAAAAAAAAGAAAGAAAGAAGAAAACCAAAGCCATAAAGCCAAAAGGCAAGCCGTCGATTGTTGATCGGACGACAAAGGCCCACATATGCAGATATATTGGTTAATTGGGCCCAAGAAGAAAGGCGTCCGGCGTTAAGCATTAAGCAGCAGAGGCAGGTAGCCGCATCGGGTTTTTAGGGTTTTCTCCTCTCTCTCTTTGCCTTTGCGTCCCATCTCATCTCCTCCTCCTTCCCTCTCCGGCGGCGGCGGCGGCGGCGGCAGCAGCGGCGTCTTGTGGGAAGAAAGAATCGAAAGGAAGAAGATGGCGACGATTGTGAACACGACGGAGGAGGAGCCGATGCTGGCGGTGGTGCGCTTCACCGCGGAGCTGGCCTGGGCAGACGCGGGCGCCGACGTCGCCGAGCCGGAGGTGACCCGTCTCTGCTTGGAGGCGCAGCAGCACATCCTCGCCGGCCGCTGGCTCGACATGGCCTCCCTCATGCTCGCCTCCGCCGACCTCCTCCTCCAATCACCGCGCCTCCCTGACAAAGACAAAGGCAACCCTTCTCTCTCTCCTAACTCCTATCTCTATTGAATTGAGAGGCTTATGCTGCTGCTCGTTTCGTTTCAAATTCTAGATCTCGAGTGCATCCTCGCCATCATCTGCAACCTCGTCACCAAGGCCCGATCCCAAGACGAGGCCCTGCAGATCGCCGACCTTATCTGCGCCAAGCTCACCCACCAGCCCGACGACAAGCCCGCGCTGCGCCTCAAAGTGTAAGCTTTACCTCACATTGATTTTCCTCCATAGCTTTTGTTTCATCCCATTGGATTTGTCACAATGCTATGATTTGATTTGATTGTATCCGCCACAACGCAGTCTCTTCAGCTTGTACAATCTGCTCGGGAGCCCCTATGGCAAGGCCTTCGTCTACAAGAAGGCACTCGACCTCGCGGCGGCGGGGAAGGCTGCGGACTGCATTATCCCTACTTTTAAGAACATCGACAACTTCATCAGTGACTGGGGCATTGGCAAGTTGGAGCAGAGGGACCTGTTCCTCGCTGCTGCTAGGATCCTCAAGGACCACAAGGGGTGAGTGCTTGCATTGCTTTCTACTTCTCTCTGCCCTTGCGTTTGCGCACCAATACTTTCCTGACGTTGCAGGGTTTTGTATTGAGGTGACCTCATGACCTTTTTTAATTGACAGCATGAACAAGGAGTACTTCAACTTTCTGAACAAGTACCTTGCCACCTTCGATGGATCGGGCGATGACACTGATGCAATCGGTGATGCAAAGGAAGAAGCTGTCGCGGCTATCATTGAGTTTGTCAAGTCATCTGATCTCTATCAGGTAATTCTTTACTTGAGAGTTCACATCTCTCTTGCCAAGCCTAGGACATGTTTAGGAATAGCAACAGATTCCACTCCCAGTTGGATGGATATTATTAACTGAACAATGGGTTGATTTTCTTCGTAAGATGAGCCTCATTGTGTCCATATCATAACTTTAATCTATCATGACTATTCTCACATCAGATCAACAAATGTCGAATTCGGTCATATAGTGTTGAATTTGGCTGTTAAAATGCCAATACGACTGTGTTAATTTTGTGAACAAGTATAAGTTTTTTGCTAACATTTGAGCTAGTATGTACTTGTGCTCTCGTCTCTCAGTATGTCTGCTACCCTGAAACCGTGTGGCTAGACTTAGGAAGTTATCATATATATATATATATATATATATATATATATATATATATATATATTCATGTTTATAAACTTGTTCTTTATTACTTGCCATTTTTTACCAACTCTTTCCAGTAAGCCAGTTGCAACCAACAATGGGTTATTGCATATGTCCATGTCTCTTGTATGTTACAGTAATATTCAGTCCCTCGATCTTTATCAATTTGAATCTTGACAAGCTATATGTATAGTTTAAGGACACACTTCACAACTCTGCTTCACATTTTGAATCAATGCACTGGATCATGCAATTACGTGTCATTGCAGTGTGATCTACTCAATATGCCAGCAGTTGCACAGCTGGAAAAGGACGAAAAGTATCAGCTGGTTTATAAACTCTTGAAGATATTCCTTACTCAGAGGCTTGATTCCTATTTAGAGTTTCAGTCAGCTAACTCTGCCTTGCTGAAAGGTTATGGTATGCACAACTGCTGAATTGAAAACATAAATTTCTTTGCTTGGAGCAAATATGGAAAATGTGATGCTTTGTTTACGGGATTTCTAATGATGAACAATTGGCAGGGCTGGTTCATGAGGATTGCATAACAAAAATGAGACTAATGTCCCTGCTTGACCTCAGCAGCCATTGTGCTGGGGAGATCCCTTACCATGCAATCATAGATGCACTTAAGGTAAATTGGCTGTTCAATCTTGCCATTGTATTGCTGTTCACCTGTCAAAGATTTTTATATTGACTATGTATTACGTTTATTTAGATCAATGATGATGAAGTGGAGTATTGGATTGTGAAAGCTATTTCATGCAAGATATTGGATTGCAAAGTTGACCAGCTTAACCAGGTTATCATTGTCAGGTATTCAAGATTTTGGTTCTGCTTTAACATTTTGTCGTCCATATTAAGGTGCTATATATATGTTCTTTGGTTAATGAGTGATCTGCTATATAATTTCAGTCGGCATACTGAGAGGATATTTGGGATGCCACAGTGGCAGAGTTTACGTGCAAAACTTGGAGTTTGGAGGGTGAGCCACTTGCAGATATCTCATCTTTAATTTTCATTTTGATTAGCTCAACTGCATAGGTTTTAGTTAAAGAAAACCTTTTTTTAATCTTCTGTATGTTGGTTGCATATCACTGGGCTGAAGGCTTTAGGTATTTACCATGGATTTGATTCAGTTGTCTATGAAAATTCTGCTGCAGGGAAACATTGCTAGTGCTATTAACACAATACAAGCAAACAAGGTGACCGATGATGGATCACAGGGGATCCAAGGCTTGATGATCCGCTGATGGAGGGTGTTCCTGAATTGAAATTATAGCTTCCAACTTTGAGTAGATGAGCAATCCTTTTGTTTGAGATTACTTGTAATGTGAATTACTTTGATCTCATGACCTTGTGGCTGGATCTGGATTGCTATGGCATGCTAAGCAATCTCATTGTTTTTGTAGTCATAGCCGTGCTTGAAGTCGGTTGTTACACAAGTACCATTAGTCGATTACAAAAGAGTTCCAACAGAATGGCAGATCTATTGTGGCAATTTTCCTTCATAAGGCTTAGCTTTGCGGATTAATGAGTTAATGTATTACTGTTTATAACATCTGGTGTCATTTTTCATAACCACTATGCCAGTCATGGAATGTTCCGTCAAGAATACAGAATCAGGTTATCACAAATCAGAGCCTGTTAACAATATGCAGAGATTCAAGTAGATTCATGAAGCTTACTGTGTAGAATGTTGTAATTTCCATTTTCCTTGATATCCTTCGTTTATTTGTATGCTGTAGTCGTTATTCTGGATATTACGTAGTATTTTATTTTGTGTACAGGTGATATAGTCAGTTTATTATACCAGAGGAACATTTTTTTAGTATCATCCTATTTGAAGAAAATCTCAACCCATAAAGATGATGAAAGAATGCCATTAAATATCCTGAAACATTTTAACATATATTGCCGTTTGGCTTTTGAACCCAAAAAAATGAATACAAATTGCTACAACATGAACATATACACGGCAAAGAGAAGGCTTTTGGATTGGATTTGGATAGAGGCCGTCCAAGCAAATTATGAATCCTACAAAATTATGAAGCAACAGCTGAAGAAATCTTCCCTTTCCAAGAGCTGCTTCTCCAAAGTATAAATGTCTCTGCACACTTGCCAAGGCCTAATTTCTACAGTATATGCCTGAAACAATGTAACAAATATTATCAGCCTTTAAAATTGGCAGGACAGACGTCGTAAGTTTATTGCTACTGTTATATGATGCAAACTTGCAATGGACAGTAGTGATGAATACAAACAAATTCACCAATTTATAGAAATCAGCTGCTCTTCATTTACAATCATTCAGCTAGAATTACATTCACAACCATGTTTCTAACTATTCAACATAGAAAAGCCAACACAAATTGTAGAAAGGTTCCAAAATGGTAGTAATTCATTCCTGAATTCCTTTACCCTTTTCCCCAAAAGAAAAGAAAACTGAGCCAAATACACAAATGAAAAGCACGTGTGGACGTGTGGTATAAAATAAATGCTCCTGACTATGAAAAGAAAAGGTATAGCAACAACCATAGTCCAATCCAATCAACCAAGGAGTCACTCAGGATGGATCAAAATTCAATATGAGTCACAATCAGAAGCCCAATAATTAATATGGTGAGCCCTATGATAGCACACTCAATCCGATATTTTTAGCATAAATGCCACGGGAATACGACAGACAAGACAAAGGGAACCAAATAATGGGGCTTAAAAAAATGGAACCAAATAACCATTTTGATGTATAGCACTTGCGTCAATCTGAAGAATTCATAAATGAGGGGAAAAAAACTAAGAATCTAGATGTAGAGAGCGAAATCAGAGTTCATAAAGCACTCAAAAAAGTTAAAAGAAGAACAAACCTGTCAAAGGAGTTAGCGCTTTGGTGAACATAGCTGGTGATACTATTTTAGAGGGATAATTACATCCAGATCTGTAGCAACCCGCCATCCTTTAGGATAGACAACGCTTTCAGATCCGAATGGCACATGCCAGTTCATTATTTGAGAGCAGTCAGCAGGTATGCCTTCCATCTGGCTTTCATCCTCCACTAGCTGCTCTACAAACACGCTTCCCTGCAAAGTAACAACCATCTCATCTCAGCTGTTACACTACATGGAGAAAGGCATCGCAAACAAAATCCAAATAAGGGGGAACAAAAAAAGGGTCACATCATTGCATTTGGTGATGATCATGTATTTGATAGCTGCACAGAAGTATTTTTCAGCATGATTTCTACTCCTTTTCCCCTTTTCTGAATATCTGCTGGTCGTGTAGTAGTTGGTAAGAGACAACATGTGGATCAATTAATTAACAATTAGCATGTTGATAGCATCAGCAGCTTCTTCATTAGATATACTTGGCTCTACAGCAATGAGAACCTGCAGCTACCTATCTATCTTGGTGGACTGAAACATGGACAAGCAAACTTACTTGGAGACTTTCTTTCACCATTTCTGGATGACGGATCGAGTTCCAAGCCAAATGGGACCTCAGTTTGGGATCCCAGAGCATGGTGCTATTGAATGCAAAACCCGACATGGAAACATGAAATCTCCGCAGCTTGTTCCCATCCTCGGTTGTGTGCCATCCCACAACTTGGCCCTGTTTACATACAGGGCCTTGGAGCACCACCTCGTTTGTGCCTTGAGAGATTACTGGAACAGGCCATGTGCCAAACCTCCTGATCATGGTACAGAGAAGCAGAGAGCTAGTAGTTAGTAACTTGTTGATGATAGTTGGGTACACAATTTTGGGCAGCAACACATAGACTGAATGCATTGCCACACTAGTAAGTACACAGCTGCTGTCCTCCGAGGCAAGAGCCTTGTTCAGTCAGATGTACTACTAAATTACTAGCAATAGATAAAAGTATGTATCTTTAACCCGATTCATGCGCCCCGTACTGTATATGATCAAAAATTTCGTTTCTTTTTTTCACTATGCACTAGTATTGTTAGTACGATTGGGTATCAAAATTGGAGAGCCCTTCCCTTGAAATACAGAAATTGGATGTTAAGACGAGGGATAATGAAAGAAAGGTTGCAGCTTTTGTGAATCTGAATTGCGTGGCGGGTACCTGATGTGGCGTAGGTGGTGGAAGAGGTGGAGGAGTAGACGCCTTCCTCGTCGGCGAAGTAGACGATGCCGTCGAGGCGGTGGTTGTCGACGAGCTCGAGGGCGGCGTTGATTTGGTGGGGGCGGTAGTCTCCGGGCGCAGCGGAGGAGGCATTGATCTTGATGTTGTGGCAGCAGCCGACGTAGCGGTGCATGACGGCGGTGCGGCGGAGGGCGGCGGCGGCCTCTGGGGTGGGGTTGCCGGCCTGGACGACGATCCAGAGGACGGGTGGGTCGAGGAGGCGCAGGGTGTGGGCCATCCTGCTGAGGTAGTATCCCTGGGAGGGGCGGGCGCGCGTGGGGGTGACGACGATGAGCAGCTTGTGGTGGGCGGATCGCGGATGGTGGAGGATGGGGGACTGGCGGTGGGATGGGTTGGAGACGGGGATGGGGATGGGGAGGTGGGAGAGGAAGTGGAGGAGTCCGAGGAAGGAGCCGAGGAGGAAGAAGGCGGCGAAGCGAGGGAGCGGGCGGCGGGAGAAGAAGAGGAAGGGGTGCTGCTGCTGCTGGTGATGGGCTCTGGGAGAAGAGGAGGAGTGGCGGAGCGGCGAGGAGGGTGGGGAGGAGGAGGCGAAGGGGCCATGGTGGTGGCGGAGCAGATGCTGCTGCTTTGCCGGCGAGTGCGGCCGCCGGATCGACGCCATTGCTCTGGCCCTCTGACCTCTGGGAGAATGATTTCCTCCTTGTTGCTTTGCTACTGATATACTCAAACTCAAGGCAAGGCAAGGCAAGGCAAGGCAAGAGGAGAGGAGTTTGGCGAATCGAATCGTACCCTCCCTGACAGCCACAGCCACTGCAGGGAATTGCCCAATCACGGCGCGAATGGCGGGCAGATGTTGAAGTAAGCTGATGAAGCTGCACAAGAAGAAGAAGAAGAAGAAGAAATTAACTTGGGTTAGGTATACATACAATACAATACATCCAAGTTTGGCCAAACAACGAAAGCGGAACAGCGGAAGGAAGGAACCCGAAAAATACTAATAAAAAAGACAACTTTACTAGTATCAACAGAGTACCCAAAATTTTATAACTCACCTTTCTTTTTACTGATACTTATTTTTTAAAATAAACGGTTAAACGATATATTTTTAAAAACTTATATAAAAATTGTTTTAATAAATTCATATTGATTTTTTAAAAAATAAATTAATATTTAATTTAATCATATATTAATAAACTAGCAAAATCTCGTGCGTTGCAACAAAACGACGACGCAGGGAGGAAAGAAAGCGAAGAGCGAAGGTCAGGCGGCGCGCGGGAGCTCCAGAGCAACGACGGGGGGAGGCGCAGGCGTGGCGCGGATGGGGACGAAAGAGAGGGACGTAGGAGTCTTTTTTATCCAAGCCTCCTTTTCTTTTCAAGTGGGATTACGAGTTAATTTTATAAACACTCAAGGGTTTTCTTAAAAAATAAGCAGACGGACGAAAATTTTGGATAGATACACTACTTGCTTTATAGATAGTTATATATACATATATATATATAACTTTGAAAGTAAAGGTATCTTCAAATGTATCACTTGGACCTTAATTAAAAAATAGTATCGGATAGACATTTAGGCTAAGTTAATTTAATTTTACCAAATTAAGTAAAAAATATAATGAAAATAGATATTGACTTACGATACTTTAAAGGTTAGAAATTTGGTAAAAGTTTAAAATATTTATGACTCGCATATTTATTAGTTAGAAAAGTATATTGATAAATATGATAAGTTGCATGTATATCGATGGCGACGCGCTAGCTCACATGTGCATCGTGTGCTCGGTCGCCGCGAGGGCAATGCACGGCGACGCGGAGACGCGTGAGTCGGGCTCGCCACTTGGAGGTGAGGAAAGTGAGGCAACAATGGAGCGAGAGGTTATACGGATCGAAAATTTTATAAATTTAGACGAAAAAACGATTTAAGTGGTTAAGATAAGCTTTATCGTAAGTATAACTAGTTTTTAAATAGGTAGACAAATTACGGGTTAATTTTTGAAAAACTCAAGAGGTTTTTTAAAAATAGCCAAGTAAAATAAAATTTAGATGAAAACATTATTTACTTTTTATAAATAAGTTATAGATTTTATAGATAAATTATAGATTGTTTGTGTTTTACATGTCGAAGGGATTACATCCCAGAACCAAACCCAGCATTACCTACTCCTGCTACCGCTACCGTTAGTTAACACTGGAATCCTTTAACGACGCTTCTTGCTTTCTTCGTCTACGCGTAGTACTTAACTGGTAACAAAGCTGCTATTATTATAATTTGGGTTGGGTCAAACGCTGACCCACGGATTCGGATTCCATCCTCTCAGTCTCGTCGAACAACGATCGGGTCAAGCCTTTCAGACCTGGCCCTCTACTGTACGCCAAAACCAACAACTGCTTCTTCCACCGCCTCACGCGGATGCCAACGCATTCCCAGCTCCCACCCACGCACAAATTTCCTCCAAAATCAACCCTTCAAAACAAAAACAAAATGTAAATATAGTATCTTCAGCAATCCCCTACTGAAAAACTAGGATAATCGCAAACGATATTATTTTTACGGAGACACGGCCAAAATTCGCCATACCATTTTTACCCCTGTTACGAAGGACTAGCAAAATGTTCGTGTGTTACAACGGGACGCCGACGCAGGGAGGGAAGCAGGCGAAGGGCAAAGGTGTAGAAGGTGGCGCGGGAGCTCCGAGCGACGACGGGAGGGAGAGACACAGGCGCGGGACGCAATGCGGATGGAGACGGAAGAGAGGACGTATGATATCTTTTTTAATCCAAACTCTCCCTTTCTTTTTAGCATTGGGACTACGGGTTAATTTTATAAACACTCAGAGGTTTTCTCGTAAAATAACCTCTTTTTCTTTTTAACCGAGTTTTTTTAAATAGCCGGGCGGACTATGGGTTAATTTTAGAAAAACTCAAAGGGTTTTCTACAAAATAGCCAAGGCGAGAACAAAATTTGGGTACAAACACTACTTGTTTTATAGATAGTTATTATAGATATAGATATAGATTTGGCTGCTCCATAATACGATCATCGTCCTATCAAAAATCACTGCTCCCTTCTGCTGATTGTTTGAGACTTTTTTTAAAAAAAAAGAATTGCTCCAACATATCCCTTACTCAGTTACCAATTGTTTGGGGTTCCTATCATCGTAATCTTCGCTCTTCTCTGTCGGAGCACGGAAAAGCAAGGAGGAAGCGAGACCCCTTTTGAAGATTCGGTAGGGAGGCGAGACAACCAGAGTCACCCTCGGGAATCGGATGGACATAGATTCGAGATGTATGGATTCGTAACACACTGCTCCTATGTATTGTGGGTTATTTGTGAGAAATATGAAGTACAATAAGATATGAGACTTGTGTGAGCTCTAAATGTTATCAATCCAACCTACTATCCATTGGCATGAATTCTTCTTTTATAGGACAAGAGGAGTTCATAGTGTCAACACATGAACACATAAATATAGGGATGGCCCCGCTTAAAATAGTTGAGCATGCTTAGTCTTGTTAATTTTCCTTATGGCCAATTGATCGGATGTGATAGCCTTGCTCTCGGGTGGACATATGGCACAAGAGCCGGGTGATCTCTACACGATCACCATGGGGCCCACCAGTCAACTATTGCAAGGTGGCAAGGTGGGATGTGTTGGGGCGATGGGGCGCAACACGTTGCGCCCTCTTATTTCTTCGATAGACATGGGCATGCGGAGGCTACACGCCTGCGCCACCTCCCGAGATGAAGGTGGGTGAGCTGTTCTCCAACTTTCTTCCTCATACAACGGAAACCATGATGTTTGGTGGGAGTTAAGCCCCCTGGGTCTACCTAGTAAGATGGAGAAAAAACCCAAAGTAAGTCCAGGGCAACGGGGTGTGCTCGGTCTCCCGCCCGGAGCCCCTAACCACCTGTATACGCCTCGGGGTAGCCACCCACTCGGGGCCCCCAGGCGCACCGAGGCCCACACGCATGCTTCCTCTACTTTCTTACAAAATGTCTTGTTAATTTAGATGAGTTTTTTAAAGATGTCAAATACAAAGGAAATCATGATAGACATGGTCTTGGAGGGGACGCCGAAGTCAAGATCTATCCACTTCAGCATTTTCTTCAGGCTCAATTTAATTACCATATATAAAAATATCTTTCCATATAACATTAGGTATGCCGTATTTTTCTACATCACAAACCAGGTATACCTCGTCTATAACCTAACACCTATCCCTCGTAGTTTTCACAGTGGCTGCAACTTTAGTAATAGTCACTATAGTGACAGTTGGAAAAAAAAAACAAAGGCGTCCAAACTTACTGTTCATCAAATACTGTAGCGGTCCTAGAACTGGACAGGGCCGCTGTAGCATACACAGTTCTCTACCGTTGATTCATTTGATCCAGTGGTGATTAAATGATGAAGTGCTTTAACTTGCAGTCTATATAGTGATTGCACGTAACGTACAGGAACAGGATTTTTGTTAGTAGGAGAAAAATGCGTGGACAGGACAATTCTTTGGTTCTCCCAGCCTGGCCATGCCATAGCGCTAGCATAACAGCACGGCAACTCGGCAACTAGTAGTTTGCATCCTGCGTACGTATACCTTTCCTCCCTTGCTGCTTGCTGCACACTTGTACTTCCTCCTAGTACTAAATTACTACTAATTTCATTTGCAAAATTTAGAAAAGGCCATAAATGGAGACTGATGAAAAGAGAAAACAAAACGACTTCGGATTATATGGGTCTGTTTCAATGAGAAGTCAGAAGTTAAACCAAACAGCTGACTTTTTAATCTTACTTTTAAAAAGCTAAAAGTAAGAAGCCAAAAGTTCACTTTAGAAAGCTTTTCTGGCTGCTAAAAAAATTAAAAGTAATTATCTATCTGTCATCGTTACATAAAACGATTCAGTTATAAATAAGTCAATTCAAAAGCTGTCTCTCAAACAGTCTCCAGCTTCGACTTCTTTTTTTCAGCCTTTTAAAAACAAAAAACTAAAGGCCAGCTTTTGCTTTTGAAAAACTAAACTAAACAGGGACCTTGTTTTCAATTCTTCATTTCTTGTCGAGTTTGTTTTTTAAATATCAGAGAATGATCACACATGCATATATTGACGGGGAGAGCGAGCAATACGAGCTTGCCAGTGCCATGCATGCATGTAGTACAAAGTTACTCTGTAGAGGAAGGGTAATTCTCAGTTGTTCGACTCAGTCCTCTTCTTGGTCCTGATGTTTGTTGACTCCATCTGTACGGAGAAACTTGTTGTGATCCTTAGTGAATTCTGCTGTTTTTAATATTTTTTTTGTTTAGTGTGGCTCTGCCTCTTCCGTGGGTTTGGAGTAGTGTTTTCCTCACCTAATAGTTTCTTCGGCTGTCGGGTGCTTTAGCCTCCTCCTCCCTGCCATCAGCTAGTCTGACTGATCATGATATGCATTGAAAACTCTATTTTTTAATATATTAACGTATAATTTTTATGTATTCATAAAAAATAGTATAATAGTAATAGAGATTTTCAATAGAGGAGTTGATGCAAAGTTGCAACTCAACTCTCTGTTGTGTTTGAATTGACTACTGGTACTCCTATACGGAAGCAAAACCTGAACCGAACTGCAGTGCCATCGCATCCCCTCGCACAGCACATGGATAAAGACTAGTTTGAGGTTCTCAGTACAATCCTCTCTAACCCAAAATATAAAAAATTTAAATAAATAAAACACACCCTATGTTATCCAAAATCGTAGTAATAAGAGAAATCTCATTCATCCAATATCCCTTATATTTTTAAACAAAAGGAGTGTTATTATATGCCTAAAATTACCCTCAATCCATTAATTGTTAGAGGTCCTTAATTTGGAACAAATGATTATAAAGAATTTAATCCTATAAAAAAATTCATATAGTCCTTTGGAGTTTGGATCAAAGGAATAGCTATAAATAAAATCATATAAAATTCCTTTGAATTAGTTTCCAACTTCGTGGAAAAAATCTTTTTTAATGACTCGCACTAGACCGTGTGAATGCGAAGTTCATATTTATGGAGCAGAAAAAAATTATAAGATTACAACTCTGGAAGGTCGTAACCAAGAAAATAAAAGAATATCACCACCCACACACCAACAGCTTCAACACACGGACTAAGGAGAAGGTTAGCACCGGATGCTGCCGCTAAACGTGACCGACCTCCGCTAGGCCAACAAAAAAACTACAGTCGAGATCGCCCAAAACCCAACCCTTACAATCAACACGAAACCCCGCTCTATCTATATCTTTGGGGTTGAGGAAAAGAGGGTGACAGAGAAGAATGGAACCGCTCTCCCCTAGGCCCTCCGATGTAGCCAACTTGTCGAAACTAGGACATCGACACAAGAGGACGTGAATCTAGAGCGAGCTTTGCGCCAGTTGTTTGGGAGATTTCGGCAAGGGGCTGCCTAGACAACGTCTCCAAGGAGAGAAGCGACGAAGCACCGCCGCCATCGTCCATCGAGGATAATCCTATTGCGACTTATGTTTCTTTTGCGAGGATAATCCTATTGGTACACAATCCAGCTGAAATGCGTCACTTATGCAAAAATAGGATGAATTAGAAAAAAACATTGATTATAAAACCTAAAAACACAATGAAAAACTAAAGTTGCGCGCGTACGTAAAATTGAAAATCGGCTGTGGCTCATAATTTTGCCCGTCAAATTAACAAGCAAGTCGGCACTTTGGAATTTCGTACTTCATGTTTGTCCTTAATTAACGCGAGGATGATCAACGACGTTACGTACGTAGCTTTTTTTTTTTCATAATTTTGTTTGCTTGGACTGCAAACGAAACAATGTTCAACGCTTTTTCGGTTTGAGTTGACAGCAGTTTGACAAGGATATATAATTTGGTGCATAGCTTCCTCCTTCCTGGTCCTATTACAACCGAATTAATTTTGCCAACCTTTTTTTTCATCGTCTCTTTCTTTCTTTCACATTAATTCATAGAAAAAGTCAGTGAAAATTTGGTACCACATTAATTCACGATGGATGCTACACAAGACAAGAACACCCTGTCGGCTTGTTGGACAAAGAGAAGATGATTGAGAGTTTAGACTAAAGAATTGACGATGAGAATAACATGAAAATTTAATTTTTAGTCTCAATTTTTCGATTGGTAGAGATGGTTGAAATTGATAGGAAGTTTAGTTTGAAGATTAGATTTTAAATGAAAATGGATGGTTGACATTTATTTATACAAAGTAAAGAAGAGATTTTCATCCAATTACCACCCTCTAGTCTACTCAGGTATTAGAAAGAAAGGAGGAAGTTTCTCCCTCAATTTCTCATCCCCATCCCACCACAACTTCCATATCTCTTAACCAAACAGAACAAGTTAATAGCTTCATCTTTTTTAATATACTAGTAAGAGTGCACGTGGAATCCACGTTGCTAAAACATATATATTGTAGTTACTTTAAAAATTTAAGCTATAAATTTGTTACGAACACCAAAATCTATACTAATATAAAAAGTATCGGTTCATCCTAGCAATTAGCACACAAGCAATTAGCAATTAGCACACAAGTTAACACAGCGATAAACAAAAACCACCCGCGCTTCACACCGCCTCCCGCTCCTCACACGCTCCGCGCCGCGCCGCCCGCTCCTCGCGCGCTCCTACCGCTCGCCGCCCTCGCGCCCTCTCGCCGCCCGCCTCTCGCGCGCGCCGCCGCCGCTCGCCGCCTCTCCTCGCGCCCTCCGCCGCCGCCCTCGCGCGCTCCGCCGCCGCCGCCTCCTTGCGTGCTCGCCGCTCGCGCGCCTCCTCGCACGCCCCGTACATATATATAGGGTTTAAGATGCATATATACAAGTTAACCCTGTACAATTGGAGTTGGAAGAGATGCCTTTCGTTGTTTGAAGTCTTAAGAAAAATAAAGGTCTCGCTAATAAAACGTTAGCTCATTTGAAGAATATATTAGCTCTTGTGTTCCTTTGTTTTTGTTTGCGAGGCTAGCACTATGCGTCTTTATAGGTTAGTGCCGCATCACTATCCATTGTTGTACAAGAAATATTGTTAATCAGTCACGGCAAGGCATGTGTAGGAGGCATTTTTTTAGCATGAAAATGGCAAAACCAGTAAAATTAAGCGACACTTTGTTCTGATCGGAAATTAATAGGTTGATCCATAAAAACTTAGGCATCGGAGTGACGGATGGGGACGGGATCGGGCTGGGAGGCGGCATGCGGCGTCGAAGCGGCGGATGGGGACGGGATCAACGCGGAGAGGCGGCACGTGGCGTCGAAGGGCGGATGAGGACGGGATCGGCGCGGGAGCGTTGGGTGCGTCGTCGACGAACTCCGTGCGCGCTCGCCGAGTTGGCCGCGCCGGTGACGGTGGCGTGGAGGATGGAGGGGCACGTGGCGGCGGATGCGGGGGCGAACGGCGGCGGATGAGGAGCGTCGGAGCGGCGGATGGGGCGGGATCGGCGGAGAGGCGGCACGCGAGCGTCGAGCGACGGATGGGGGCGTCGGCGCGGAGGAGGCGGCGCGCGTGGCGTCGAAGGGCGGATGAGGACGGGATCGGCGCGGGGAGGCGGCGCACGGTGTCGGAGCGGCATATGGGGACGGGATCGGCGCGGGGAGCGCGCGGCGGCGGATGGGGACGCACGGCGGTGGCACGGGCGGCGGATGGGGGCGCGCGGCGGGGTGGACGGCGGATGGGGAGGTGCGGCGGCGGATTGGGGCACGTGTGGGATGGCGGCCGCACGATGGGGAGAAGCGATGCTGCGCGTGATTCGATTTTCTCTGCTGGACAACGTGAGTTCGAGGCGAGGCTCGTGTGGACGCATGAAGGATGGGTCCCACGCGTCATGTGATCAATGTTGGTTAATTGCTAATTGCTTGGATGAACTGGTACATTTTATATTAGTATAGATAACTCGGTGCATACAATACAGTATGGTGGAACGAACTTATATAGGAGTACCACTATGAGCCCTCTTGCTAATTGGCTGAATAGAATGGCCTAGCATAGCCCAGCCCAGTCCACACGTTCCAAGTAGCTTTCCTTTTCTTTCTTTTCTTTTTTTTGGTTTGGGCAAAAGCAAAAGCTCAATGTATGAACGCCATGCGAGCTGGAGCCTCCACTGACAGGTACCGGATTCAGTCTTACATGGATAATTGATAATCGATCATAAAAGAGATAGGTGTGACCATTCTTACCTTTGATAGTAGCCTTAACGCCCCCCTTCGATTAATTTGTAAGAAAAACATGGGAAACTAGATCCAAACCTTTGTGCGTTGCTGCTGGAAAACTGCATGACAAAATAATAGATATTAGTTGTAAAATTGACTTTCTAACTTACTATCTGATACCTTGGTCAATTATCCAAATATTATAAATGATCAGCGATGTATAGTGTGGCTTTTTAAGGAGAAAAGAGGCAATTTACATCCTTAAGGATTCATCTAAAGGCTAAAAATAATATAGGTAAATTAGTATTAACTACATATAGGATTTAGAATATTTCAATTCTGTAGGAAAATATCTATGACAAAGCCTAAACAAAGGATTGAATCTTAACATTTCCTTATTCATATGGAAAATTTGAAAGAAAGTTAGTAAGAGCTCCAATTTCATGAAAAATTTTCTTTGAGTCTATCTATCTCATCTGGTTATTGTTTTTTTACAATCTAATCAAACAACTATTATTGTATTTTTCTTTTGTTTTGCACTTGTATTTATATTGAAACCATTTTCAATCATATGCGTTTCCAAGGAGCACTAAACCTAAATTGTCTTAATTGTCTGGTTAGGCACGAGGGTCCAAAATGACATCCGAATCAGATGAGTGCGCTTTTGGGCAAACTAGATTACATCATAATGATAGGTCTTCCTTGGTAGTGATCATATTTTGCTAGAGAAGACCACTAATTAAATTGCTATCGGAAGAACTGTTTATTGGCTTCTATATTAGTCATTGCTACTAGAGTAATATTACTAGGTGGATAGTAGTCATGGAAATATTTTATTTCAAAACAAAGTTGGTTATATTAAATATGGCAAATGATTACATCCTGATTTTACAAACAAGATGATGTGACCATAGCTACTATAGATACAATCGTTATTCACATTATATGTCCACATAAAGACATTAATTTATTAAGTTCAAGCTCTGACAGCGTTGAATTCAAACGACCGTCAAATATATATATGTGCTTCGATTTGGTTCCATGAGTACTTGATGAAAAGCTCTCGGAGTTCTCTTTTCAACGGATTCAGCCTCATCTCCAAATTTCATTCTAATCAGCCGTAATCACATAAACAAAGTATTACATTACCTATAATGGGCATATTAGCTTGAAACTTCGTCTGAGACCCTGGCCCAAGTGAGGCCTAAGTGGAATGCGCCCCAACCTCTAAATCCACATGTTTCCAACGTCCTCCACCAGGCCACCATGTCACTTTTGGCCCAAGGAAAGAAAGAGATCTAATCCAAACGTTTTAGTGCTAGATTCGGGCGTAAGACGGTGTCAACTTGTGACGGTTGTCACGGCTTCATACAAACTCGATTTGGGTGTTTAAGTACTTCACGAAAATCTTATGAAGTCTACTTTCTAACAGATCTGGCCTAACTTCCATATATATTACAAGGCGGTCACAATCATTCATTTAGTATAGATACCTCGTTGTGCCCAAAGGTTCTACGCCGTCGAAATTGGGTCGATGGGCCTTGTATCAAGTTGAGTCCATTACGGGCGCATCCTAGGGTTGGAAAACAACCCCAACTTGTCCTCTCACCTGTATAAATACTCGTAGCCGCCATAGAACAATTTGGGTTTTGTTTGATTAAAGTTTTGGCCATTACTACTCTACCTTGTAGTTACGTGTGTCGGCTAGGTCACCTAATTACTCGTCTTCGGGACCCCAACTTTTCATTTGTATTCAATTCCTATTTGTAATTTAGATTGCTTTTATCTTGTTTTTGCTTGTTTCTTCGATTTGCTTGCGGAATAATGTTGATCGCATCGGCAAGATAGACAATCCACGGAGAGGTGTATCGATCACTAAGACGCAACACAATAACGTCTCGTATGGTTGTAGTCGGATCGTCAGCGTTTCTTTCAAATCGTAGTTATCATCAACTCACCGAAAGATCGAGACACCCTAGTGTATATCACAAGAGACATGAAATTAATGAACCGAACCCTAAAGCTAACGGCCTAATATACATACCTTCCTAGGTCTTCATCGACGGCGACCCCATAAAAACATGAGACATCTATAAAGAAATATAGCTATAGGAAAAACCTATACACAATCCTAGCCGATAGATATCCTACAAACAAACCTACCATACCTGACCTAACATACTTGATAGATTTAAAGCTTCTAAAAGGAAAAAATGTTTGAAAGAAACCTAAAAACTTATTACTTAGTAGGAAGAAGTAGGAAGAGATTGGTCACCCTGTCGCCAGAAACAAACACCGGTGTCAGAGGAGGGGGACCAAACAACGGTAACGTTTGAGGCGTCCCTCCACAGTGCATTTACTTGAGGCGTGACATTTGTCCCTATTCATGTAAATATTTTCATCATATATATGAAGTTGTTAATGTAATATGTATAGCTCTCTCGGAAATCTTATTTGGATGAATTATATTATTATTATTATTATTCTCCATTGATTCATTCATTCATCAACTTAATTTATGTTGTGCCCTTGTAATAAGTGGAGATCGATAAATTTTTTTGAGAGACCGATACATCTTTATGTATATACTAGCATAATGCTCGTGCGTTGCAACGGGTTCTAAATAAAATTTGTTAGAGAAATGGGAACCGTGGTCTCCGTTCCTCCAGGGATCTGGTGCACTCTGGCCCTGTAAGATTGTCCACACATACATAGAATTCATTGCTCGCGAAACCACTGAGCGGTAGGTGACCCGTGGTGTCGGTTAGGAATTGGGCCCCGACGTCCAACGCAACACAAGGTTAACACCTTCAAGGTACCAAGAGGAGTGTGGAGACGTATGAAATCTACATCTTCAAGATACTAAAATAAGTATATCTTGACGACTGTACTTCCTTTGAGTCCAAGTTCATTTTGAACTCCTTTATCGATGACATCTTCGAGAAGCTCATCAGAATTAACAAAACACTTTATTAAGCATCAAGGGAGCATACGGGGGCCCGAGGTACCTACGGGCCCGGGCACGGCGCCAAGCACGAGCGTGCCCGAGACTACGATTCGCTTGCAAAAATGGAAGTCAGAGCCGGCCTTCATGCAAGACTAGATAGTATCATTACCATGTTGGAAGATGAGCCTAGCTGCACTGTTGCCTAGGCTTGACCTGAAAACCATATTAGTGGTGCTCACCGCCCGAGCGAGCGGAGATCTCCACCTGCCGGCTATGCAAGGTGGCGGGCCCAACGGTGGGACGACGAACGAGAGGCATTAAGTCGCAGCAGAGCCGTGCCCAAACAATGACAATTCAAGCTTACAGCTAAGTTACATGTAAGAAGGAGGTGGCACGCTATGGAGTAGCCAAGCTAGCTGCGTCACCCAAAGGAATAGTGTCAGGGCAACAGGCAATGCACGAAAATATAATCATAGAAATAACAACATGAAATTACAAATGACTTTGGTCGGAACGATAATTCAATATCATGAAAATTAGATACTAAATCCCTATATTTTCATTTAGCTATAAATAATTCAATACATAGGAAAATTATAAGTTTCAAAAATTATTAAACTAATACTATAAATGGAAAAACAACTGAGATTAATTAGAAGCTAAAAAACTTATCTCAGCCCATAGATGCAAATCTGATTCATTAATTCTGAACGGGTAGCTGTTTCATTGATATAAATTAGAATTTTCATGTTCTATTCATATTCCTATGGTCTCAATATTATGTGAATGGTCCAGGAGCATGGTTGGACTAGACTAGGAAGGAATAGTGCCGAACAGGCACTGTTTATCGTCTTTCCTAGCCGAAGGCAAGAAACAGAAGAGGAGGGAAAATTGACACTGGTGCTCTGGCGACCAAATGACGATGAGGAAGGTGGTTAGGACATGTCCCACGATGTGACTCGTCCATAGATGGTGGAGGTTTGCAACTAAGAAAACCAAAATAGCAGGAACACGGCTGGCAACGACGTGGTCCTGACAGAGAGAGAAACGGCAACGACGAGCTCTGGTGGTGAACACAATCCGATGAGTGCGTCAAAACACATTTTCAGATGAGGGAGTTTCGTTTTCCTTGAACGTGCTGGAGGAACGAAAGGCATAGAAAAAATGACTAACACTATTCATCGTCTTCCCTAGACGAAGCGAGAAATAGAAGAGGAGGGAAGATGGGTGCCGGTGCCCTGATGCTCAAATGGTGTTGAGGAAGATGACCGGACGTGTCCCATGATGTGACTCGTCCATAGATGGTGGCGGTTGGCAACGAAGAAAACCAGAATAGCGGGAACACGACCAACAAAGACATGGTCCCGACAGAAAGAGAAATGACAATGGCGAGCTCATCCGGATCGGACGATGTATCGACAACGAAAAAAAATAGAGAAGCCTTACGTATTTTTCTATTAGGTATAGATATAGATATAGATGGTGGAATGATTTCTATTCGCGAAAAGAGTATTATCACATATTAAGGATAGTAACATATACTCGTGCTAACACTACGATAATATAATCGATCACTCCTTTTTAAATCTAAGCATGCATGTAAGCGAAAAAAGAGCAAATCTCGAGATAACATGATGCATGTAAGCCAGGAAAAGAGCAAATCGAATAATCTCTCACGATTAAATTCATATATGCATGCACATAATAAAAATAAAAATAATATGGAACAAAGAAGTGAACTCGATTTTCGTCCGTTGAATTATAAGTAAGAGAAAGATGTATCGTTGTCGAGGTGTATTATAAGTGGTAAGTGGTAGAAAAGGTAGAGATTAATCAATTTATTGCTTAAGGCTGAAAATGACATATGTCATAAACGGTTGATGACGCCACACCTATTTTGCGGAAGGTAGTTAGGAGAAATAAAGGATGTAATGCTAGCACGCAAAGGGGAGGCCAACAGGCGATAATAAATTGTTGGTGTTGAGTCTCGTGTACTCCATCGATGCCTGTCTCCTTCCTCATGTTGTCTTGTCATCCTCCTGCCTGTTAACTTCCAACCTATCAGTGAGTTTTGTGAGGCCAATTTGAACTATAAAAGTCAAATCTGTATATTTGACTAATGTTGATCAAACTGCAAGTTGTTGTGAAAGAAAATCCATGTTTGGATTTTAATCTTGAATACTAGTATTTATTTTTAGAAAACAAAAAACGTGGTATGAGAAAAATCCTAAGCACTAGCAGGGACTTTTTTTCTGATTAAGAGGTAGATTGTGTCTTGATTTTTATGAGAAAATTTTATATAAGTTGTTGTAAAATATCAAATAGATAACCTTAATCCCTATCTATCACAAACGGGAGTAAGCAGGTGCTCAAGTGTGGGAAGATGGGTGGTGGTTGGGGTTTGGGGTTGACACCACTTAAGTTATTGATTAATGGAGTTGCTTGGCTGGAACGGATCATGGTCACTGTTGACATTTGCTTATTATTGTCATATTCTACTGGTCTAGAAGGAAAGGAAGTAATAATAATAAATGAAATAGCAACAAAATCAACGGCCCGGGCGGGCGGACAATAATAATAGTAATTATTCGACCCACTCCGCCTTCTTCTTCCACCCGCACCCGCACGCACTAGAGTAGTTAGTACAAGACTGGGTGTGTAGTAGCAACTAGCAAGATCCATGGGGAAGCCGCGCGCCATGACGCCGGTGGAGAAGGTGGACCTGTCGGCGGTGAGGTACCATTCCCCCTCGCTGCAGGCGCCGCACCTCACCGGCTTCTCTCTCAGGGCCTTCGTCTGGCTCATGGAGTCGCCCCTATTCGGCCGCCTCCTCACCTCCATCCTCAAGTCGCAGAACAACATCACAAGGGTGGGTTCTACTGTTCTTGGTTGGATTAGCTTTGTCTTTGGCTTGGAATCGCGAATTTTTCTTGTTTGATGCACGCAAACGGCCAACGCAGATGCTGCAGGACACGGTGATCCCCGAGCGCCCCATGTACCTCCCCGACTACCCGCCGCAGGGTATGATATATCCAATCCATCCCCTTCATTTTCACCTTCCATCGCATTCGCAATTTCTTGCTTTCTCTCTCGCCAATCACATTCCTTTCCTTCCTGCATCACTTTATTAGCCAAACATTCTCATCATCAAATAATTCACTAAAAACAAACAAAAAGTTTGCTCCTTTCCTTGTTGCCTAGTACCATCGAATATCAAACATGCCGCTGCAAAAACCACACCTTAAACCCTGCCCCTCTCTAATTTCCTCAGCTTTTGCAATCGATTTATTTTCTTACCCAATTCTTTGTACCCTAGTGCGGTGCTGTGCCATTGTGTGCTGCTCACATTTCGAATTGCTGCTGCTTTGCCAGAGCCGGAGCAAGGAGTCGTGCTTCTGGGGGATGACAGGGACCCTGTGGACAGAGTTGAGGAAGCACTTCACTGCCTCCCTCCCTATGATCCCACTGTGCGTTGCCCGACCGGGGACAAACCCCCTTTCCTCTACTGGAAGATCCGTGATTTTGCGCATGCGTACCGCTCCAGGATCACAACCCCGTCTCTTGTCAGTAGCTCATTGGATTGGACAAATCATTACTTTCTTCTCTGCTTCCCCTCCTGCACGTGTGGTGTGCCACTTGACTTTCTTCTGTTGCATAGGTTGCGGAGCATATCATTGCCGGTGTGGAAGACTGGAGCAACAGGAAGCCTCCCATGCCAATGTTGGTTTATTTTGACGCAGATGATCTAAGGAAACAAGCTGATGCTTCCACAAAGAGATTTCAGCAAGGTTTACCCTTCTCTAAAATCATGATATATGTATTGTTGACTTTTTTTTAATCTTTGGGTCAAATACCTTCAAATAGAAAATACACCATATTCCATCTCATCTTATTCACATGTGATGCTCCTTGGCTCAGGAAACCCAATTTCCATCTTGGATGGGATCTTTATCGCCATTAAGGATGACATTGACTGCTTCCCATATCCATCAAAGGGTTAGTTAACAGACTGAACGGGCCTGTCCATTTGGTTGCTGTGTCTGAGAAGCGTATTCCAACTTATACCTTTTTTTTATAAAATAAATACAGGTGCTACTACATTTTTCGACAAAATTCGCTCTGTGGAGAAAGACGCAGTCTGTGTTGCTCGTTTGCGGAAATGTGGAGTGCTATTCATCGGGAAAGCAAATATGCATGAGCTAGGCCTTGGAGTAACTGGAAACAATCCAAACTATGGGTATGCAATATCATTATGTAGCTGCTTATTTTGTTCAGATCCCTTAGCTAGCAGCTAGGGAGCACCTGACTGTTTGTGTGGCCACAAATGAGAAATATCAACAACATTTTCAAGGCCAAACGGACTATATTATTTTATTAGCTGTTTCCTAGAATCAAATTAAGTTGAGCATTAGTAAATCTAGTTGACTAATCGAAGTACTGGGATGAAAATAAATATTTTGAGCTATAGCAGTCACATCTAAATCTAACTCATTTTTTTTAAAAGATTAGGAATTCAAAATTTTGATCCAGTCGTAAGTGATCGTCCAACTTACTGTTTTCTGATGCCTTGTGCTTTACCATCTTGTTTCTTAACCTTTCCATTTGCAGAACAGCAAGAAATCCACATTCAATTGATAGATATACCGGTGGTTCTTCATCAGGTCCAGCTGCACTAGTCTCATCAGGGTTATGCTCAGCAGCAATTGGCACAGATGGTGGAGGTCTGTACATAAGCTTCATTGCTCCTAGATTCTTGTGTTGTCTGTACTAGTCTCCAGCTACTACTTTTTGACTGTGACAGGTTCTGTTAGAATTCCATCTTCTCTATGTGGCATTATTGGTTTGAAGACAACCTACGGACGGACAGATATGACTGGGTAACTAAAAGAAGTTAGAATGCACTTAATATTTTCTGTAGTAACTCCTTTGAGCATCATATTCAATTCGATTATAAATTTATAGTAGCTTTCAACATCACATCTATAGATGATATAGCCCTCTGCTAACATTCCAGAAGTTCTGAAACTGTTTTCTATTATGGAAGTTATTCAAAACAATGCAATAGATGGCGCGTTGTTTTTATGGCTATTCTACACTTGATCATATTACAGTATATTTACATGCATCCTATTGGAAGTATGTGTAATTAGAGATTTCGCTTGCAGGGCACTTTGTGATTGTGGGACCGTTGAAGTTGCTTCTCCTCTAGCAGCTTCAGTGGAGGATGCTCTGCTAGTGTAAGCTATTTACCTTGCTAGAGAGATCACGAGATCTGAGATCATTTGCACAAGTCTGTTAGGCTCAACGTTTCTTGCCGATTAAGCTTGAAGTTTGTCAACACTATTTTTCCATGATATAAATGATCCCGTATGTTTGACTACCATCTTAATGAACTGACTTTTCAGGTATTCTGCAATAGCAGGCTCTAGACCTATGGATAAGCTTACCCTGAGACCAGTAAGATATTTATGCTGTACTTTTTTCATCTTCCTGTTAAATACCACAACTTACTAATAAATTGGATAGGTAACACGATAATTGACTGCGAAACAGAGAATTGTGGCTGGCTGGTTCATTCTTCCTTGGGCCATATGACCGGCTGCCCAGTCATAGCATCTAGGCAGTTTGCTATTTTTTATATGAGGGACGATATTGTCTGTTTGCTGAATGATATAGCATACTGCGATGGTTTATTTTTAAAAGTTAATTTTTAAATGTACATCATAATACAGTCAAATGTTTAGGTACTTAATTGTTCCCTGGAGTTCATATTTGATGTGGATCTTAAAGCAACCTGTCAAGCTCACATCTTCTGCATTTCTTTCCCTTTCCTCTGAACAGTCACCGCTCTGTGTCCCTAATTTGGTGTCTCCTGACAACAACAATATACTGGGATCAGTGAAAATAGGAAAATATACTGAGGTAAAATTTTTCACATCAAGCATCATTTTGGTATGCATGAGCCTGTTCTAAATTACACTGGCTTTTGTAGTGGTTTCATGATGTCTCTGATCGTGATATCTCTAATACATGTGAGGATGCACTTAACCTTCTTTGCAGCAGCTTCGGATGTCAAGTAAGATCATCTCTATCTAACGTACCTTAGACAATAGGAGTACAGTATTCTACTTGTTAATTATCATGGTTTATATATAGCAGCAACAATAGGCCTTCGCTCTTGGTTGTGCAAATTCTTCTATAAATGGAAGCATTTTTTATTGTGTGGTTTTTTTTTTTTTTCTTACTGATGTAACATTCCAGTGTGTACAGATACTTCTATGTACATCAATTGCATTATCGTTACTGGATATGTTGAAATAACTGTGAAGCATAAATGACATGTTTATTTTTTTTCAATTCTGTGGATCTTAATTGGTTTTTAATTGATTACTGAGCTGCTTTATCTGGAGCTTTTAGGAAGCTAATGAGTTGTATGAGCTATGCTTAAACTTTTCCAGCTACTAAATGTTTGAATGGGAGCCAATTATGATGATGTGGTATCTCATTATGTGTGCCTGTAAAAATTTTCTTTGTCATCTCAGTTGATAAGATTTTATTTATGTGTTTAAAGATAGAAGAAATAATACTGCCAGAGCTTGAGGAGATGCGTACTGCCCATGTTGTCTCAATTGGCACAGAATCATTCTGTGATTTGAATCCTCATTACAAAGCAGGGTACACATCTATTTTAATGAATCACATATTCTACATGTTGTTCTGAGATAGTTTTTGAAATTTCCTTCAGGAAATAGTGTGTTAAATTTTTGCTCCCTGATAATCTAAAATATATGTTGTCTTTTAGACTCTTTTCTGCTGAGCAATAAAATAATTACTGTTTTGTAGTATTGATCTTCTGCTAATTTCCTCCAGAAAACGAACTGAATTTACGCTAGACACTCGAACAAGTTTGGCACTTTTTGGATCATTCACTTCGACTGACTATGTTGCTTCTCAACGAATAAGGTGAGTAAAGGGTATACATTCAGCTGATGTATAAATTTTTCTATTTCTGTTGCAATTTAGTCGAAAGCATAAATCATATGCTGCTGACCTATTATTGAAGTGAGCACCAGTGGATGTTGATTTTTGTGCTATCTTATTATTCTTGTACGATGTCTCCTATATTGTGCTAAATGTGTTCTCATATTATCTTCTGATGGGGCATGTTTAGGAGAAGGATAATGTACTATCACAATGAAGCTTTCAAGAAGGTTGATGTCATAGCAACTCCTACAACTGGGTAATAAATCTACATATTTCATCATAATCAATCTGTACATCTTACTGCTTGCTCTTACTAATTAGATGCACGCTTCCTCCTCCATCCATTATCTTTTGCTTAGTCAAGCAGCCCAGTGCACAATGGAAGTTTGTAGTTTGCAGTCACAAGTATTTCGAAGCAATGCTCATTTGACAAACACCATTTGGACAATCATGTTTTGGAAAATGAACACTGCGTCAATCCTGAGTCTCGATTCCTGGACATGAACACTGTGTTAGTTCATATGCCTTATCATGTTGAAGAGTTTAACCTGTTATTAGTCTTAAGATTCAAAGATTAAGCTAATGGTTGATCAATGTTCTTAATTAAATGCTCATGCACAATGGCAACCCTAATTGTGAAGAGCAGAATGCAGAAGATATGTAGTGTGTCTGGAAGGACTTTAAACTTTCTTATATCAAATCAAGTGCTTACAGTAACGTAAATGGACTTGCTTTGTGTTGTGGATAAATGGTTGACCTGACATTTTCTACCTTAAATGAACATTATGTTATATATCCGAGAATTGTCCTGTGGCAATACAGTTTAGAATGGACTGGAATAGTTAAATTAACTAATCTGTAAGTACTTGACTATACTCCATAGTCCATAGATGATGCATCTCTTGTCTACTGGGTTATACTGCATTCTACAACTTTTATATACTTTGCCTTTTTAGCGAGATGCATTTTCTGTTGCTAAAACAGCTAAGGAAATTTTGTTGTTTCTCCAGAATCACTGCTCCAGAAATACCACAAAGTTCTCTGAAGTTAGGAGAGTCCAATTACGTTGTGTCAGGTAAACTGTTTGGAGGACATTTTCTTTTGGAATCTTCATTAGCTATTTAGCTTGTTTACCTGTGTGAAAGCAGAGCTTTTAAGTTGACAAAACCGGAAAATCGGGACGAGACAGTTGTTATTTGATCATGTTATGTTTCTATTTTGCATTATATGATGCCTGTCTAGGGCTGGTTTGGTAAGGTAGCAAGCCAAACACTCCATCAAAACCTTATCTACCAAAATTTTGGGAATGTCCATGTACTCGTTTTGTATTATCAAAATTTTGGCACTAAGCAAAAAAATGCCTTCTCTAGCTCTTCCAAATATTGCTAGGGTGGAGAACCAAACCAGTATACACCTGTTTTGCTTGTCTATAAGTCATTCAGTTTGAACAATGAAAAATTTGTAGGGAGGTTTCTTATTCTTTGTAGCAGGAATCATGTATTTGTAGCAGGATTCATGTAAACAATGAGTCTTTGTTCCTGTCCGGATTGATATAGAACTTAATTACACAACTTAGAAGCAACAAGTCCATCATCTTTCATCTATAAGTGACTTGAGTAGTTTATGAATTAAAGTGTATATGTATGCCTGTTTTGATGCTAACTACAAATTTGGCTATTTTCTTCTGTATATAGACCATGCAAAACTTCTTTTGTCTGACACCGCCACTTCATTGCAGCTTACCTGATGCGATTTGTGATAGCTGGCAATCTTCTTGGTTTGCCAGCGATAACTGTACCCGTAAGTTGTGCAAACTCATGGTTATGTATGTATTGCATCTTTCCTTTTAAAACGGAGAGAATGTACTGCATCTTTAACTTAGCATTCTGCATGAAGTGAATTTTGGATAAGAGTAATTCATAAATATTTTGCTTCAATACTGGCATTATTTCCAATAGACAAGAATGTTTCTCAGGTTTTAAATCTGAAATGGACTTTTTGTTCAGTAATTGAATATCTTTAAAAAGCACACTTGGTTTATATTTTACTACTTCTGGACTCAGGTTGGTCATGATAAGCAAGGGCTTCCTATAGGCTTGCAACTGATAGGTCGACCATGGGGCGAGGCTAGCTTATTAAGGGTGGCTTCTGCAATAGAGGTATTGTGCGGCTACATCATTAATAATTAAAAATCATGTTTCGGTTTCTCCTGCAGCAAGTCTAGATTGGACTGTTCTTAGTATGAATCCTGATGAATATCTGAACATTTCCAAGACAGTACACTATATTTGGCCCTTCCGTTGCAAGTTTACCTCTAATTCTTGTGAAAACTTATGTGTATTTCTATAGCACTTGTTACTGCAATTCTGGGTAGTACCATGAACTTAGAAAGTTCTCTACTATTATTTTTTTATTTATCTTCTTAAATTGTCTTGTTTCATTGGTGTGCCAAGTGCATTTTGGTATGTTTCATCCCATTAGAATTTATTTTTCAGTTGGAGGTGCATTTCCAATATGGCAATATAAATACAAGAATTATGATTGAGCATTACTTGGAGTACTCTTCTTTAAATGGTCTAGCCACATAATCCAAAGTCCAATAGTTAATTATCTAAGGGCTTGTTAATCCTCAAGAGTGAGGGATTGGAGGGGATTGAGGGGGAATAATTCCACACCACAATAGGTATGGAATAAATCCCCTTCAAATCCCCCTCAATCCCCCTATGAGAGGGATTAAACGAACAAGGCCTCTGACGTTGGTTGTGCCTGCTTGTAGGAGCTCTGTCTGAAAAAGCGGAAACGGCCATCTGCATTTCATGACATCCTGAACGCTTGAGTGACAAATTATGTATGTATCCATCAATGATGTATGACACTTGGTACGACGTTTTTATTCAGAACATTTGTACAGATGATTCAGTCTTTCCTGGTGTTGGATGTAATAAGTTTCCCAATTGAGGGGCTAACGCACATTTGCCTGGACAGTCCTGTAAATTACTGCCGCTGGCATTGTGTGGTTGGCTCAGTATTGTGATATACTCGCCCTCTGATCGAATTACTTGTTCGATTTTTTCCATGATTTTTGAGGTGTACTTTACCATAATTTTTTTGTTAGAATAAGTTTATATAACTTAATAAGAGCACATGCATCAGATTGACTAAAAATTTCAATAATTTTGTTTTAGGCATTCCTAAAAAAAATTAACTCCTAATATAGGATATCTCATCAAACAAAAATCTTAAAATCTATTTTTTATATATTTAAATTTGATTTGGGCTTGATTTTGTTGGCCCATGTATGTTATCTGGGCTGTTCGTTGGCCCATGTATGTTTGTTGGGCTTGTTCATTACTGTGCATGTAGCGAAGATGAAGCACACAAGATTTTGGGAAAAGTTTCATGCAACTAAATAGAGTGTATTACAGTGGCACCTTCTTAACTGAACAAACTCAAAAATATATGACCTGTTACTCTTTATTCTAATGCTCATCTATATTTCTCTGGTCATTTCTACGATCTTCCTTTCACTCATAGATTTAATGTTGCACAATTTATTGATGTAATCTAGTCGATATAGGCCAATCTGTAGGACAGTTTCAGATGCTGTGCATGCTTTGGAAGCAATTGTTGGATATGACCCACGAGATGCAGAGGAAACTCGACCAATCATACCTGAGATGAAGGGGACAAGTGCGGCGGTGTCGGTGGGATAAGGCGACGAGAACAGTGACACAGTTGGGAGGAGGGGTCGGCGGTGGAGGATGCGGCGGCGGGACTAGGACGAGCGCGGCAGAGGATGCGGTGGCGGGGCTGGGATGTGCGCGGCGGCGTTGGTGGGAGGAGGCGATGGGGATGGCGGTGCAATTGGGAGGAGGGTCGGCGGCGGAAGAGGAGCCGCCGGGAAAGGAAAGGCGAGGAGGAGGCGGCGGTGGGGGAGGATGCGGCGGCGGTGGACGAGGGCGGGAGTGCGCGACTCCAAAGCAAATGCGGGAAGAAGCGCACGAGGTGACGAACGAATGGCGCGGAACAGATATTTGACGTCGGACTCTATTAGCTATATGTGAAAAACGAAAATGACGAAAAAGAAAACCAAATTTTCTTGAGGATGAGATAGGCAATCTATTGGAAGATAAATTTCCTTCAAATTAGTTAAAAATGAGGATTTCGAGGTTATTGGGCAGCTGTTGCATATGCTCTAAGCTTATGATATTATGAAGTACTTACCAATATAAATGTACACATATCATCTTTATGTTTCCAAATTAGATAACTTAGAAGTTATTGATAAACAAATTTATGGATCTGATTCAAAATGTTAAATATTTTGTGACCGAAGAGTGTGTATACTAATACTAAATGTAAAATGCAATAATTTGCTTCGCGGAATTGGGTTGTTAGTCTTTCCTTCCAAGGGCCCACTGAAATGCATGATAGTAGAACACGGTGATAAGAAAAATACAGGAATTGAAGCGGCATGCTCCTCTAAAATGAAAAACACAAAAAAGATAAAACAGGAGCCCTTTATTAGCATAACATGAAACAAACAAAGCAAATACAATCCTATGAAATTTTTTCAATCATTCTCCATGTATTGAAGGGAAAACTTCTCAAGAAAATGAATCCTCCATGGCAAAAGTTCCTATGGCAATCCTTCATTTCAAAGGCCTCTATCGAAGGGGTAAGATATAAAGATAGAAGCCTTGCCTCCAAATCTCTACCACTTCGATGCAGTTAACATGCATACTCCTTATTATATTACGATTTGAGGGGTAAGATATGAAGATAGAAGCCTTCTCTATAAATCTCAATCACTGCTATACAGTTAATGGTTACTCATTATATTACGATTTTGTGATAGTTTTGAGCTTGTCACATTTCATTGGTAGGCAAAGTGCCCGTCGAGTCATGAGTACGTTAATATCAATATCTATTAACCTAATCTTTCAGAAACATTCATATATATAGGATGCATACGTGTACATCATATGAATGAATGTGTGCATATACAGGAGCGTCTGTATTTTGAGAAAAAAATATGGTCAGATCAAAGTATAATCAACTTAACATCCTTATAAACGTAATTAAAAAATAAACTAAAAAATTTCGCTCCCAACCATAAGTGTACTTAATTACAAACTACAAAAAGACAATCACATACAAAAATGATATTAGTCATGGAACCTCCCCTATCACCATCATTAGTACGGGATGAGACACATTATAGTACAACGAATCTGGACTCGTTGTACTAGGATAGGTTGATATATTTTAGGATGGAGGAATTATTAGATTTGAGAAGTAGGTGTTGCAGGCTGATAATATCCCTATAAAAAGTATTTTTTGTTTTTGTGTGAGCAAGTGTCTTACTATAAGAGTGTAGCACTTAGGAGATCACAAAATTACTCCAATTCAATGAGGTGAATTTGCAATATCTAAATCTAATTGGATTTGTTCAAAACCGTTGTTAACGTCTAAGACTATTTTGCAGACATTTATGATATCTAGGTAGACATAAAGCTTGTATGCAATATTAACATGAAGATAAAGATCTAAGACGTCTTGACCTAAACAACGATAATATTGTGCTTGTAGATTCAAAAGTATAATGACTTATAAGTTTAACTAGTCATTATATATAATTCACGTGTCTTGTCGTCACAACATAATCTATTTTTAAAGGGAGAGGATAATCCCTTCAAATAATCCATTCTTTTATTTATAAGGAAAAAGATGAATTCGTTTCTAGTAGAAGAGGGCAGGGATCAGCAATCAACAAATCTTCTTCCTATCTTCGTGGGAAGGAAGGGCAAAAACGAGAAAAAAAGCCGCAGCAAAAAATGTTGTTGTTGTCCCACAAATAAAAATCGCAGCGTTCCCCGTTCTTCTCCTCTCCTCCTCCGCCGCCGCCGCCGCCGCCGCCGCCGCCGCATCCAGCTCCGGTCGTCCTCCCTCCCCCGCACCGCCGCCTCCGCCTCCGCTTTCTTTCTCCACCTGCGCTAGCTCCCCTAGGGCTTTCGAGAGGCAGCACCGCCGCAGGGGACGAGCTAATCAAATCAAATCAAATTCGAGTAGGGTAGCAGCAGCAGGAGGAGGAGGAGGAGGAGGAGGAGGAGGGAGGGATGGTTTCTCTGTCGACGTGGTTCCGCTACGCCGCCCACAAGTTCGAGTACTCCATCTCCCTCTCATGGAAGGTTTATTATCATTATACCCCTACCTACACCCCTCCCCTCTCTCTCTAGTCTATAGATCCGCGCGTGCTTGTACCCTAGTCTCTTCTTTCTTCTTCCTCTGCTGCTTTCCTACTCCATCTATAGACCTGTGTCTCGCCATCTTTCCCATGTCATGGAGCTTTGGATTTTTTTTCATGATAGCAATATATATATAGCACACTGCCTATTACATGCTTCCACCAGCAATCTAACCTGTAGATTAGTAACTAACATAACCTTGATTCATTTTAATCAGTAGCTGTATTGTCGAATTGTTACATGTTCTCATAAGCCAACCAGTTTCTCCGCAAAGATTGGTTTGGTTACCACCAGTAGAATAGAATATGCACCAACTTTTTGAATTGCTTCATTTCTCTTTCTGTTTATCACAATGCAGAAGTATAACGTTGGCCAGATCAACAGCACCCAGTTAACTGATGCCGTGTGGAAGAACTTCTTCCAAGGCAAGCTCACCTACATGCATTGGAACAAAGGGGGAGAAGCCATGTCCCCCATCGAATCTACAACCGGAGGAACCCTCCTTGTTAGAAAGCTCGTCAATTTGTCTCCAACGTAAATTACCTACTTCCCTTTACCCTCCACCTCTACACACTCCTCGTCAACTTTCTCCCTCATGATGCTTACACTAGCTGTAAATACTTATGCTTATTAAGATTTATGCATGTTTAAACATATAGTGCTTATTGAGTAGCATGCTCACCAAGATAATCAAAACAGCACAACATATCTGAACTATCAACTCATTCTGTACAATTCATCAAATTCGTGTCAGCATGATTCTTTTGACAGTTTACTACCATGATTAATCCTTTCTTCATCTAAATTATGTTTTAATACTTGGCATCTTTCTTCCCAGATTGATATTTTTTGGCCCATAATCTTTTGCTCCTAAGGTTGTCCCTAATATTGCTCATCAATTGCGTGACCACTGAATTTGGGTGGCCTGATCTTCATTATGCAGAACTTTGGAAGTTTGAATTTTAGTATTCAATTAAAAATTTTCCAACCGACTTACCGCATGAACTAACCAAAAACCTGTCTAAAACTAGCCAAAGCAACAAGCCAAGTAACCAACAATATAGACTTATGGGACTACCTAAAAAACTGCCGCAAGTTTTTTGGGTGGAAAACTTTCAAATGTAACTAAAGTATAATTGGAGTGTAATTACATTGTAACTATACAATAGTTTTCAATGTAACTTAAATGCAACTCGTATATAATTGTGCAAAAACATGTTTTTGCTGGATTGGCTAGCATCAGGATCTCTTTACTGTGAGATCGGGAGGTCGACTTCCCACTAGTGCACGGGTGTGCAAATTTTTTCCTCTCCTTGCACGGATCTTGAGGCAATCCAAGGGTCACAAATTTGAAAGTTTTGAGGAGAAAAAATGGTGGAAATTTTTAGCAATTCCTAACTTGGATCGAGGACACAAGACAAATTATTTTACTATAGTTTGTTGTGATTCCTTATCTTAATTGCATATTCTGTGTGACATAGCAGAGTGGCCCTTAGGTAGGCAACTTTTAAATATGGATCCAATCAGGATAACTCACATGTAAACACACAAATATTCATATCGATCCAAGTTATGCAAGCACGGCTAAAAAATGTGATTCCAAGATACACTGAAATTTTTCAGTAAAAATGACGTCTTGAATATTTAAATTCCATTACGAAACCAAAATTCTTAAATGGTTACTTTCATTGGATATTGTTGTTTGGATTTCTGTTGGCTGCTGGCAACAGCAAGCCAGCAACACATTCAGTACTTTGAGCTGGTAGACTTCTGGGTGAGGGTGACCTGGATGCTGGCATATCCGCATAAGCATGTTGTTTGGTGTATTCCAAAATGATATAGACCATGATAAATTTTTACCTATCTGTTGCCTTTTACCAGACTTGCACAGTACATGCTTCTCTGCTTGTGATCCTAATTTTGAGGAACTTGTAAATCATCTGATTGACCAGCGTGGTAGTAAAACATGGATATATAAAATAGGCTATGAGGACCACCGATAAACAAGACCTAAACCCTTAATAAGTTCACTAGCTAATTCTGCCTCCTTTCTTGAACCAATGTATTGTTTTACTAATGAATAGTGATTAAAGTTGAGGCTCTAGATCTGAGATCTTAACAGAAGAGTGACATAATTGTATGCAACTGTTCAATTGTTAGTGTTTGCCTGTGATAATTCCTTTTGCCAATCTTTTGAGACTACATCAACTGCTCTTCACTTTACTTTGTTGTTATTTTGCTTGGTATCCATATGCTAACCCTTTCATCTTTTTGCATATCAGTTTAGTGTCCTTGTAAGAAAATTTTTGAAGAGTACTCTGAATATATGGTTTCGGTCTTGACTTTTTTTGTTCATTGATCTTGTCTTGTTAGTTAACAAAATATGATAATTTTGAGAAGATGCTGATTTTATGAGAGGTGTAATTGACAAATGAACTGGCTATATCATTGTGTAATTGTGTCGGGTTGGCTATATTTGATATCTTCTCTTAAAATAACTAATGGGTTATGGGTCTCATAGAATAACCATGTATGAAGTTGACATAACTTAATGCTGAAATATCTTTACGAATTGCAATAAGAGATCAATAAGAGATACTTTTTTAGTTAGATGTTATATCAATTTCCATAATCCATATGTGGTAATCATTTATGCATCTAATTATCTTTACAGACAAGTCTTTGTTGGCGATGTTGTCTTACTAAAAGATCCAGAGAAATCTGATGATTTGATCGTTCGACGATTGGCTGCCCTAGAAGGCTATGAGATGGTCTCTAATGATGAGAAGGATGAGCCCTTTGTACTTGACAAGGATCAATGCTGGGTTCTGGCAGACAACCAATCACTAAAGCCGAAGGTATGTAGTTTGTTAGTTGATGTATGAAGAAATAGTAGTCATAATTTTGTTGGTTGGTGTTCTACCAATATACCTTCCTATTGTTTGGACATAAATGTGAGCAATGTGCACATCCTTTTAGATGCACAAAGCTAGAGAGGTTAGTGTTTTACCAAGATATATTCTCATTGTTGCTACAAAAAAAAAAAGAGATTTGGGCACATCCTCTTAGATGCACAAATCGTGGTGTGGTTTAACAAATATGTGTGTTGAATTTGAGCAAATACCTTCTTTATGTACTTCACATATGCTCTTTTGGTAACAGGAAGCTAGGGATAGCCGCTTGTTTGGACCAGTCCCTATGACTGATATCCTTGGCAGAGTGATATACTCTTTAAGAACGGCTGTTGACCATGGCCCGGTGGAGAACAGGTAGGATCCTTGTTATATTAGAGGCTGCCTCTCATCTATACACAGTAAGTTGTAATTTGACATTAACTTATTGCTTGTTCCTGCTTTATGCAACAGCCGAATGGCCATGAACCAGGATTCACCAGTTCTGGCAGTAGAGCTTGATGTGGAAGAGATGGCGAAGAATAATAAAGTGTAGATAATTAGTGCTTTTGACGTGCTATGGTGTAACATTTCCCTTCGATGGATTTTGTTATTTGAGAGATTAGTTGCTTCAAGTAGAACATTATTCTGAACTTGTTCACTATTTACTCGTGGAGAAAATAATCATAAGAATAACCATACGGGTTGCTAAATTTTGATCTTTCAAGTCTGTGTTACCTAGCTGGTGATATCTTCGTGTTCGTCTGGATGACCGGATTTAAGGCTAGATGTTTTGCTCCTATTTACCCAGGGCAAAAATCGAGATGAGATATTGGGCCATTTTACCATTTTGTCTATGAGAACTGAAGATATTTAGCCTAATCTGGTATTAGATCACAATGCATGTCAGCATCGACTAAAGGAAAAGAAAGAGCATGAAGAACATGCTCCAAAGTAGTAGCTTTACAACGCAATTCCGAAGAATTTGTCCCGTGAAGTCCCAAGCCGTATGCAAACAAAAGCAACACAGTACCTATGAGTAAAATTTGTGAATCTTATGTTTATTACAGTCGAAGTTCAGTACGTGTTGAGATACAACATAACGTATCTCGTAAAATTTTGAAACATGATATGCTCTAAAATTGTAAGCATAAAATATCCTGTAAAATCGTGAATCATACTTTGAGTAACAAATGGTAAGTTCTATCTGTAGATGCTGTTTGAATTCACCTAAGTTTCAGACTTCCAGAGTTCCAGTGCTAGCTTGAATAGTGTCAATGGGCTGGGAAAAATAATCAAGGCACCAATGCACTGTAACAATCTATAACACAGGTCTTGAATTTGCTCAAGGTGCAGCATCGCTAGGAAGATCAAGTCCAGCTGGAATCCTTCCAGGGTAGTTGTAACTGGGGGAATCTGACCCAAGCATGCTGCAGCATTGAAATTTACCAATACAGAATGCAAATTGTTAGCAAATTCATTGCGAAAAGAATGCAACGCACGCCATTGGAATATCGGGACGCAAAACTGACCTTGTATCGACCAACACCATCGACCGGAGCTCACAGTTGGCAAAGCTGCATACAAACAAATCAATTTAGCCAAACGATCCTTTGATGCAACTAACCATGATTCTTAACATTTTTAGCGTTTAGTGGAAGAATTATCATGCCAAGTATGTTCGAGTAAACCAAAAAGTAAAAAAAAAAAGGGTAATCCTATTTGGTAATGTGATAAGGATACGAAGCATAAGGGTAATCCTATTTGGTTATGGTTATGTTACAAATTATGTATCAACAGGTGATGTCTCGCGAATATATTAATATGATATGCATATATTTGAGGAATATGACAGAGTTGATAATCGACAACTACGAGCCAAAAGGATTATCAGTGTCAAGGCACTTACTGCTTTCCCACTTCTTCTTTTATGGTTGGATGACTCTCCCTGCTGTACATGTTTAAGGTGTGATATAAGAATCCGCTATGACTTACAATAGCTATCTCTTTCTCTTCCCTTGTCCACAACCTGAAATTACATTGGGAAAAAAAATCTAATCCTATATAAAAGCTGTGTAACAGGTTCTGATCTTGCTGACTGCTGCATCTAGGGTCTTTCCATGTAAAAAAAAAACTTTCTGACAATTCATTAACATGACAATTGAGAGAACGGTAAAAACCAAGTACACTGACTACTGGTAAAGAGGCATGCAAAACAAGTTTATATGGTCCAGAGAAAGGGTACATCCCCTGCTGAGTGTTCCTGTTATAATTGTTCCAAACAGTATTCCTTTTTTTGGTTTCTATGTGTTTTTTGAATCATTGGATTGTCAACATAGATGTACCAAAATAGCTCAATTTCAGGTTCATTCTAACATGACATGTGCAAAATTTCATACACGAGGTCTTGACATAAAAGTGAAGAAAAAAAAAACAGAAACATGCAAGTTGACTTCTGTCTAACCAAGACACTTTTGGCACAAAGTGCTACACACAACCTTATAAACTACCAATTGAGCTGTTTTTTATGATGCACACGTACACAAAAAAGAAATGATGCAAGATGGTAATTGCGTTCCAGAGACAATATTGAAAAAAACTGATTGATTCTACAAAAATAAAATTACCAGTCAATGAACTTCATGCCCCTAGCTGCGACAGATGCATTTGCTTCTCTGACATTTGGTTCCCAAAGTACATCTTCATCATTCTCTATCTGTAAAGGAGGTGCGTAAGCAAATCTTATAATACATCATTGCAACACCATTTGAAGCAAAGAGATCCCAGTAATGACTGAGGATTGAGGAACAACAACAATGGATACTTGCCAGTGAAAAATCAATGGCCGGAAAGAGAGTGCGGTATTCTGTAATGCTCCTCCTCTTATCGCAGGGATGCACACCCTGCATCAATAAAACAAAGGAACGAACAAAAGATAAATTAAATTTATGGAAATGTACTGATAAAATCCATGAAGATACTGGTGTGAGAGAATTTCTCAAACAGGGATCTAACTTGTTATTGCACAGTAAAGTAAATAGGTTCTAGCAACAAACAGAATAGCATGTTTTAATTACAAAGGAACAAGCACTGTACGTACATAAGCACTTCATATTTTAAATGTGTTTTAGGAGAAGAAAGTACCAAGTGCTCCCTGCAGGCCTCAACTGCAAGAAATGGAGGGCAGTTCAAACTAGAAATAGCTGGCCGGCTACTGTGTCCAGCGTTTTCCACCATTAACTGTGCTGCACTTACTCCATCAACAGAGTTTTCACCCCCAAAGACCCCGACTGCAGTTTGCATAGTCCTGCGAAATTAGTTCAGACGTTGGTGAGGCTGATATAAAAACACACTACTGCAATGCAAAATTATGTAATATTATATTATGACCAGGCATTACAATTCTGATAAACTGAATTGGTCTGTAGCAGATCCAAGGCACATTGCCCTGCAACCAATGTTGCAGTAAAATACAGAAATGTCTTAATGATGTTCATATCACATGCATAATTACTAATATGCACATCAAAGGTTTGCAAGTTGTGCTTATTATTTACATTTAAAAAGAAAACACCAGAAAGCCTTATGCTTGATCATGCACAAAAGTCAAGTTTGTACAAAACAGGGTACACCTGAGTATCATGATTTTACTCGAACAAAGCGAGCTTATGTTGCAAAGATTTGAGTTCTGGACTAACCCCAAGTAAGCCAAGGCTGCTCTACTGGCTGAAATAATGCTTTGGTATGCATTACTAATTACTGAATGTGTACAGTTTTTGGGCATATCTGTTCAACTGACATATATATCAAGGACTATGATAGAACACAGGCAGATATTATAGACCTTCCAAATACCATGCTGAATTAAAAGATTAAAAAACTGATTTGTTCAATTAATCTAGTTTGTCCGTGTAAGCAATGGTATACTTTATTATAGTAGATTATACAGAAAAGAATTATTTCTTACACGCTGCGAAGCTTAGAAGAGGATTGTGAACAATTAAAAAATATTATACAAGAAGGTCAAGGAAAACTACCTCAGTAGAGGGAAGTAATAACCAGCTCAATCTTTTGCGCAAGTCCACTTTTTTTCACGTGCTCACGAAGGCAGTCAACCTACAAAAGTAGGTGTACACAAACCAACTAATAATGAAACTTCAAAATTTTCAAACAAATGAACTGCGATATTCCAATCAACATAATTCAAAATGATGTTGTCAATTTTTTCAAAAAAAATTGTTCTGTTTTCCTGCAGATAGGGGCTAGGGGATATCTATACATTAACATAACATAAAAAAGGTAATCCTACCAAGCTTCATCCATATATATGGAAGTTTCACACACAAAAAGAACAAACACAGTACAAATGTTTTCTACATAATGTACATATTGACCAACAAGTAAAAACGACGGTTTATAAACAAAAATATAAAATATGATCTTGTAACAATATCAAATCAAGATTTGTCAGTAGGGGAGGCAAAATGAATAAAAGAGGTAACGCTTTATGACTTAAACCTAAAAGTAAAAAAAGGGTCTTTGTTAAAAAGGATTGGCCAAAAGGATTTGATAAGACATCGTGCATTATACTTCTTTTGTTCTTTTTACTTGACAATTAGGACATCGACGCTGCCTTCCAATGCACATTTGTTATATGTAATTTTTCTAATCATATATTTAGGAAAAGAATACAACTTATGAAAGTGTCTTTCATGACAAATCTACTAATGTCATTGGAGATATCAAACCTTAAGAGTGTTACATATATTAATGATCTGAAAATGGAGAGTGTAAGTTTCTTCATAATTCTATTTATTTTTACCATGGATGAGGACGACTTAATACCGAAAGCACACCAAATGAGTGTGGATTCCATTTCTACAACGCTTTTATTTTGGTTTGATTGAACAAGTCAACAATAAAATACCAAAAACAAGGAGCACTATGTGCCCCTTTTTATGTTGTACTCCCTCCATTACTAATTGATCATCATATAATAATTTTTAGGATATTCCCAAATGACCATCATATTTGTGTTCATTCACTGAAGTCTATTCGTTATTTGTGCATTGGAATAAATGGAAATTGATGCATGCATTCATGCATACAAGTATTTACAACCAACATGCAATTTTTTGATTTGTCATTAGCTAGGAAATAATGGGGATGATGCATGCATCGAGTTTGCTGTCGGAGTAAATGTAGTGCGAAAGAGTTAATAGCTTTCCTTATTCTTGGTACACCCATGTAACATGATGATCAATTAGGAATGGAGGAAGTATATTGAACTAACATCCCAAAGCGGCAAATCATATTGAGAAAGACGTGGGTCAATCTGTAGAAGAAAAAACAAGAAAGGCTGAAATTACTTGGTTCCAGCCCAAGGGAGTAAGGTGCGCGTCAAAGAGTTGGGGCGACATGTAGGCGCTGTGATCCTTCTCGCCTTCCACATTGTGAATACCCTGGGCATGCCTCACCTGCAGAAGTTAATTGCTGATGGTTAAGGAAATTGATTGCGCATTGTGGTCAGTAGTGGCAAGTTGAAGGTAGTTGGAAATGAGGAAGTACGAACCAGGTATATGGTTTTGCAGCGGTGCAGAGGATACATGGCGGTGCTGGGATTGGCGTCCATTCGAACTAAAAGACAAAGAAAGGGAAACATTAGGCAGAGGAGAACAATAGTAGGAGCGCTAATTCAACGAAAAAGTGAAGATATTCGAAGGAAAGAAGAAAGAAATTCATCCTCGGAGATCGCTGGGGAGTGATTGTGTATGTATGGTATATGTTGTTGAGATCTTGTGGTGTATGTAGTATAACATTTGGATCCATTTCATGGTGATGGGATGGGATATTGGGATATGAGGAAGAAGATAGAAGAGGGAATCCTCCGATCTATTATTATCCATCCAATCCATGGGAAGAAGAAAAAAAGAGAGAAAAATTCATAATTTCTCCCCTACTGACTACAAGTATATGAATTGAAGGAGTAGATAAAGAAAGGTGCAAGCTTTGCGTACCTGAGGAGGAGGAGGGGCAGCGAAGAAGAAGGGTGAAGGAGGTGGGGAATTCGGCACGGCGGCGGGGAAGCTGTCCGACGGAGACGGAGGTGATGGTGGTGGTGGCGGCGGCGGCGGCGAATACAGTATGCAGATGCTGGACCATTGCCATTTATCACTGCTACTAATAGTATATCCTTCCTTCCCTTCGTTGCTCCTCGTGAGTGGACGCCGTGTGCGACGACACAAATTTCCAATGCACACGAGATATCTAATGTCCATAAAAATATACACCTACTTCCTACTTCTAAGTTCCTACTTATATGTAAGAGTCCTTATCTTTTAAATTTATTATATTTTAACCATAACATCCTAGACAAAATTTTGATAAATTTAAACTTTAAAATGGTTAGAATTTTTGTCGACTTATAATAAATTTAAATATAATATATTAAGTATAATACCATTAAAATATTTGTATAACTTTTTTATAGATTTTTATGAAACATTTGCTAATTGACCTATATGGGCAGACTGTGCATACATGCTATTTAGGCAACCACAGATCTGGAGCGGCTGATGGCTCATGTTGGAGTATACTACTATCCTAGTATAATACTAGCACAAGTCAAGTGTGTGCCTAAATTTCCCTCTTAAGAAAACGTTAGTTCAAGGTCTTCGTGGATCACACTGCCTCTGGACGTTTTAATTAGGTCTTTGTTCCTTTCGGCTACTTCCTCGTCTTTAAAACAACATCTTTTACTCATTTTATTTGTTCCCGAAGAACTTACCTTTAAAGCAAACAAGTACATTAGAGTCTGTTAATATGAGAATAAATACATAGGTAAAAATACATTTAGTGATAAAAAGGGCACAACAAATTAAATAATATATGTATGTAGTTTTTTTAATTAAGATGAATGGTAAAAAGCAATCATAGACCCCCGTTCATTTGGACATTGCAACTTCTTTTTATCAAAAACTTTCTATACTTTTTTTTAAAAAAATCAAATGAGCTCATTTTTTACTTTTAAAGTTTGTAATAATTAATACTCAATTAATCATACGTGAAAGATTTATCTTGTTTTATGTATCACGAAACATTCAACTATTTCACTTTGGGCACATTTTATTATCGCGTTTCGCTTTGCACCATCCATGACCAATGTTTCATTTTGGATCGATAATTTTATTTTTTTTTGACACTTTGAACCATCCTCAACTCTTTTATCCATATGTCGATAGGGTATACCCGTCTACGGTATTTGTATAGAATGAGAATCATTGATACCAGGTCATACGTGAGATTGCAGTAAAAAAGATGAAAGATAGGTTCGGGTCCCCAACTGACGAGAAATAGCCCTACTCCTGTTAGGCTAAGTCAGTGTTGTCATTATATATCAGTATCTCACGAATTCAACAGAGAGGATAACTTAATCTAGTCTTCATTAGTCTGGCGACGTAAAGCTTGAGTAGGTGATCGACGGCTAGCTATTGTTGGCTTCCTCGAATAGGAACTTGTCGACGCCTGATCGATTAGTCCTCCAAGAGGTTACCCGAGGAGGTGAAAGAGTGATCGAAAACGTCTATCGAAAGAGCACGATGGTCGACTCAAAAGAGAAAGTGAGCCAGAGATTTTAGACAGATTTGACCCTCCCGAAGGATAACAAGCCTACATCATGTGTTTTTGTTGGGGTGGTGTATGAAACATAGTACAACAATTTGAGTTCTAGAGATTAGATCTAGCTTCCCAAGAAACCGTCCTCTCCTTGCCCGCAGACCTGCCCTCCCTTTTATAGATCAAGGGGGCAGTTACAAGAGGTCTTGGGGGCTAAGAAAGCTAAGACTAAAAGCTAAAAAGTAAGTACAAACAACATCTAAAAAGTACATAGAGATTCCCCCCGGGTCCTGCGCTCTATAGGTATCTCGCGCTCCATCTTGCCTTGGGATCCATCCTCCGTAGATACCTTCTGCACAGTCTTATCGGGTGACGTCATCTTCTGTCGGGTTGTCCCCTCCTTGTCTTTTTTGTGGTCCTTGCGATGCAATCCTTCCATCCCGAGGAGATCGGAGGTCGGGTTGATGAACCATAGTCAGGATAGAATCATTGGAGGTGGAACAGTTGGGAGGTCGGGGCTCCCGACCCCAAGGGAAGGTCGGGCATCTGACCCCCTCCCGTGGACTTCCAGTCTGACTTCAGCTGATCTTAACTCCGTTTCGTGAGCTATCCCGGGGTGATACCCCCCACAGAACTCGATAAGATTGGATGTAGCTATCGATCCCTCTTGTCGGCTTTTGTGACTCTATATTGCACTTGTATAGGTTTGCCTTGGTGTGTCTTTGCTTATGTTGGCATATTCCCTCTCCTCTTGAAGGGTCTTGTATTTATACCCTCAGATGCCCCCTTGTTCAAGTAGAACTAGGAAGGCAAGTATGGATATGATTCGAGGAAGCCTTGTAGTGCTCAAGTAGGACTCTCTTTCTCCTTCCTTATCTAGAACAACTTTCATATGAGGTCTAATTCCGTATAGGACTTGGTATATAGTGGGCTCGTCAAGTCTTAATACACAAGTGTAAGGTATCCCATATCTATAACACTGGCACTATCTACATTCAATTTGTCATATGTCAAAGAAACGGTTTACATATAGCTGAAGGAGTTTATTAACAAATATAAACCAGCATACTCGAGGTCGTTCATATACTTGAGAAGAGAGTCGGGGTAGTCCAAAGTTTAACAAAGGCAAACTTACCTGGTTCAAAGTAAAAACATTGGTCAAAGTGTGGCCCAAAGTAAAACATCAATAATAAAAGGTGACACAAAGTGAAAGTTACTATTTTTCAAGACGATAACATTACATCATTGTGTCATGAATCAATAATCCTAAATTAGTTAGATGTACAATATTGACTATGAAGGTCACAAAAAGCACCGGTAGTTCAATACACTAGTACAAAGCTTGTGAGTATCAAGGATAAGACATACCTCTTATATTTGGGCTCGTGGTATACAAAAATACCATATAGCTAATGATATAAGAAAATGTTTCCTTTAATTAAGGAAATACGATGAATCTAGAAGGAAATTGTCTTCTCTGGATAGAAGGTGTCAGAGTCCTATTTGGAAAAGTCAAGGTCTCCTTAGCCCATATCTCGTTATAGTTCTTCGAGTTCTACTTGGAGAAGAAGGTAATCATCGCTGTAAATACAAGGCCCTCCGTGTTGAGAGAGGGACATCGAGTTACAAGCCATAGCCAAAGCCATAACAAGAGATAATCTGGAGGAAGCTAGAGCCATATTCGTCGAGTAGATCTCGTTGGGCCGTTCTCGACAGATCATAGTCGCAGAGTTAGTTTCGCCATCTTACTCCCCCGTTGTAATCCATGTGGTATTCCCTAATATATTCATATAACTAGATTAGGATTGTTACTCTTTTTAGAGGGCCTAAACCAGTATAAATCCTTGTCCCATGTTTTCTTGTTACGATCTCGCGTATACCCTAGTTCTAACGTCCCCTATATCTTTCAGATACCTTCTTCGGGTATAGCCCATAGACAATGGCACACCATGAAGGGGACTTGGTGCAAAGGAATCTCGACGAGATGAGTTCAAGAGCCGGATTTTTCGACGAGGGCTTCTAAGATCGTCTTGGCCTAGGAGATCCAACCCAACCGACTTTCATTTTGGTCCAAGTCGAAACCATTGTCTTCCCAGTATTCGCTGCCACCCCAGTAGCCACATCATTGGCCCTCGCCGAGAATGAAGCCGCGACGACTAATCAGGCAGACAAACTTTCGACGATGGCCGCTTCTCCGGTTTATACAAAGAACGAAGCGCCGATATCGTAATCTACCGATGGAATTCCTAGGACGGCCAACCTCCCCGGTTTTCGCCGAGAACCAAGCGTCGACAAGGAAATCTATCAACAAGAACTTCGATTGGTGTTGACACAAAATTTGTCCCGTCAAGTGTGACAAAAAGATGTGTTGATGTAGATCCCGCATGTGGCACACGAAGGCTGAAAGATGCGCTTAGCTTCAATAAAGTCCTATCAATCGAATTCAGGGTATGTTAGTTAGACAAGATAGATAGCTAGATTGTATCAAGGAGCCGATCGACTAATAAGCCGATGTAGTGTAGCAAAGCCACCAATGTCGATAGGATTTTGATCAATCGACTATAGACTTAATGTAGATTCAAATAATCAAATAAACAATAAGATTTATGTTATCATCGACTGGATCTAAACTATGCATAATCATTAATAAACCATTCTTTATTAAAAATAATCTAGATAGATCGGACTTAACAAAGACAATATAAGATTGAAGTTGATAAAGATAGACTTAACTAAAGATTATGCAAATTTGAGTATAAGCCGATGTAGCGCAGAAGATACAATGAGATAATATTATATAAACCAATCGGCCAAAACTAATATAGCGTGACCTAAGCGAGACAATACGAGATTACATCGACAAAATAAACTAGATAAACCGATATATCTATACAACCTGTTATGGATATAATAAATCTATCTAGAATAATTGTATGATTAGAGAAATATTAATTTAGCCAGAATATCAGACCTAACCAAGAAAGTCCTAATTAAGCCGATGGTTAAAGATAGAATTAATATATATTCGGATAGACAACACTTTCGGGAATATCTATCGGTGTCGGTTTTTTTATAAACCAATATTAATAAGTGGTTTTAGGTACTGATTTTAATTTTACATTGAAAAAGGTTAAAAAAGCAGTGCCGGTTTGTTGTTGTAGCAGTGGATGTTTGCATGCAAAAGGGTAAAACCCAATGCTCCAAGTGCCTCGCAAATACTGTAAAAATACTGTAAAAGTTCATAATATAAATTATGTTTAAATAATCGATGGTTCTTAATACTTGAAAAATATATATGATAATAAAATAGAAACATTACCTGAAATCCTCTTTAAGAGTAAGATAAGTAGGGCTGGACAGTTTTAAACCGAAACAAAAACCCGAGCCAAACCGAAATTTACGATTTTCGGTTTTTGGGTTCAGGTTCAGTTTATGGTGGTGCAGAAACCGCATTGTTCGGTTCGGTTTCGATTTTTGATGTCCGAAACCGAATCCCCAAAAACCGATTCTCTTCGGCGGCCCATATACGGAGATGAAACAACCGAAACCCTATACAGAGAAACACGAGAGGGATCTTCACAGAGGAGCCGGGAGCGCACGGTCTCCTCCCCTTCGTGCCGCCCGGCGGCGGCCCTCCCTCCCTCTGCGCCGCCCCGCCGACGAGCCTCCTCTCCGCACCGCCCCCGGCCGGTGGCCCCCTTCATCCGCCCGGTCGACGGCCATGTCCTCCGCGCTGGCGCCGCCCTGGCCGACGGCCACCTCCTCCACGCCGCCTTGGCCGGCGGCCACCTCCCTCCGCGCTGCACGCCTCTACTGCTTCTCCGCTGCATCGGTTTTTTAGTAAAAACTGAAAACCGAACCCAAACTTTGTGGTTTCTAGTATTTACAAGAACCGATCGATTTTTACTTCGTGCCAAATCGAACTTTGTGTAAAAAAATCAAACCAAAATATTGGTTTTAACCGAATGCCCAAAATAAGAGTAAGACCTGAACGCGAGCGCGATGGAGGCGGCACCGGATAATACAGTGTGCAAGTGCGGGATGAGCTGCTGCTCTGCAGGACCATTACTGCTGGTATATTCCTTGCTTTGCTGCTCGTGGGCGTGGCAAAAAAGTTGGGCAGACAGGGAGAGCCGTGTGCGTGCCGCGCGTTGGCAGTCTTGGCTTTCCTGTTTTGTTTGTTTTTTTGCCCACTTCACCCAAACACACCCACAGATCTGGAGCTTCTAATACTCCCTCCGTCCATTTTATATTTTTTAATTAAAATTTTTATTTAATTAAATTTGTAAAAAATATAGTAACATCTTCAATACAAAACATATATATTATTAAAATATATTCAATGTTAATATTTGGTGTTATAGATGTTGTTAATTTTTTTATAAATTTGATCAAATCTAATAAAACCTTTTAAAAATTTCAAATGATTTATAATATGGAAGAATCGAACTAGTACAGGTTATTTGTGTGCCTACTAGTATATTACTATCACCATACCTTTCCTCTTAAAATTATTTTACTACAAGCAAAAACTTCAACTCTATGAGTATACTTATCTATCGTTACACATAACTACCAATTACATTGCATTTTTATTACAGCATTAGTATTTATATTTATACTTAAACTAATACTGTCGACTGAGAGTGTTGTTGTAGGTGAACAAAAGTTACATTACCATGATGATCATCGCCAATTCATGGACTTAAAAATATCTTCGGGTACGGACACCAGAGAACGTGCTAGACCTTCTACTTCTTCAGCTGATCGATGAGTTTAACGGAAGTCGAAGCTTGGTCGAGTATCTTTTATACATGGCAAGGCGTAACGGCTAGCTGTGCAACACTCCTCTTTCAGGCAATTGTCGAGATGAATATATATATATATACGTATGAGTTCTCGACAAGTATCTCTCAACCAGCTCAGACGACCGGCTAGTGTATTCTGAGAAATAGGACGCACAAACCCGATCGAGGGAACTGCAGCTTCCTTCCAAGTAGGCTGAGATCCATATGTCCCTGTTTTGCAGGGTCTCGATTTCTTGCTTCTTCTTAAGGATCTCTGCCTTTTTGAGCTTGGCCTCCTATATAACTTTGCTTGTTGACGCAAGTCTTCACAAGTGGCTTCAAAGTTTGACAAGAATGTTATTTTCTCTAGTCATGTTTTTTCTCATCTAAAGAGTAAGGGGTGTCTAGAGGAAACAAGCATATCTTACTTTGACATTGTCCTCGGAAAAAATTTGCAGCTGGGCTTCACACCAAGCCAAACGCTTGGTTAGCATTGTCATCACGAGCCGACGAGGCATTGGGTAAATTTGGAACGATTACGATAGCGTTGGGACGACTGCTTTGCTGGTCATCCATGAAGTCTTCTTCATCAATTCTATGATCAGATAAAAAAAAAGCGAACGAGTACAAAACACGCAAGTCCTACTTTAAGAACGGATTGCTAGCAAAACAAGTTGTTCCGACAATGGCAAAATAGAAATTGTTCTTATATTACAAGGGCGTTCGAGATGTTTTACTCTTCAAAAAAACTCGATAACGGAGTCCCCAATGTCCTCCATCTCGGTCATGACATCCTCGCGCGTTCTTCAGCCCCGCCCCAAGACATCATGTCCGTGATATCGATCTCAAGGTGCGTGAGCCGTAGGTAGGCGAGGACATGGCAGGCGCCAATCTTCAAGCCGGTGCATGTGCTTTCCATAACCTGATTGGAGTGCGATGCGAAGACCCCTTCCAGCGACGTCGCAAACCCTCCTAAAGCTGACAAGATTGTTGTCTCATTAGAAAATTGAGGAGGTGGCACTCCACGATTGAGCCCCCTGACGATCTCGTTGAGGCACATGAAGTTCATCTTCAGCCCTTCTCGAGAGAGCCACCATCTTGTTGTTGACGGTCGGTAAGTACCAATTTTGATCATCACATACCTCGGGAATAAAAAGAAATTAGCTTCTTTCATATGCATATAGGTTTAGAATTAATAAAGTTTCATATATCCCTGGAGATTATGTTAATGTAGGTACTTATACAAATTAATGAAGTGAAAACACACTTGTGTGACGAAGAAACACAACTCTGACCAATCGACGCTCGCCACGTTAGCATCTCACGGATTGGAGGGCCTACAAGTTAGATAAAACCGATTCAAAGTGGGGCCAAACACCTGGAAACGACTAAGGGGCCCACCTATCATCCTCTGGCCAAAGTCGGTGGCTAGAGGCGGTGTCCCTGGTTCGGCCAAACCTGAACTAGCCTTGGTGGCCCCGACAACCTTCTTCCATGTGGTGATCTCCCATCCATCCATAATGACGGTTGTGCAAGTTTGGCGGTTGGGAACCGACTCTAAAACCACCATTTGAAGGCTATAAAAGAAGGGAGCTTCACTTCATCCAACACACACCACAAGAAAAGTTTCGCATTTCATACTTAGTCTCTAGGCTAGTAGACAGACTTAGGAGTTAGGTTAGAGCCTCTACTCGGTTCCCAAGTTGAATTCGACAAGTCGGGTATGTATTTTGTATCTTACTTCCTTTGTACAACTTTGCTCTATATAATATATTTATCTTCTCGTATAATTGAGTATGGTTCATACACTAGTTGTTTAGATGTATGTTCTATTCATAGTCTATATGATAATTATATAATGGTTAGACGAGTAACTCTATTGACACAGTCACGGTCCAATGTGCAATTATGATGTAGGTATGCTTTTGCCTTAGTCAATGACACTGCAGGAGGCAAGAGTATCTATAGCAATGTAAGCGTGTTGCTTAGGTTGTTTCATAGACATTTATTATGGTCATATCCCACGGGTTGTAGAGGTAGGCAGCAGGTGGTGACAGTTCTGTCCGTCTTTTGTAATCCTTCATGTTCGGTTACGGCGTAGGACAAACGGTAAGAAGTCGAATTTAGTGGTTAGCCATGCCACTGAAGTTAGTACCCTCGTAGTCCTGGAAGCGTAGAACTGGGTAACTAACCATGAATATAATTGTTTGTATAACTTATGCAATTATATGAGAAGTACATTAGGAACTTAGCTCTAACACTATACTCTACTTATCATTAGTGTATTATTAGTTAGGACTACTCTGTGTGTCACAGTACCAAATTACCATATACCTCTTAACCCTTTCTAGACTTTGGCAGCTCAATTATAACATATAAATATCCATAGTAACTTAATATTCTTTTCTTGACCATCGTTTTTCTTTGGGATAAAATAAATATGATACCTCGGAATATTCTAAGGTGAAATGCTATAATGGTATATCCGTGTGCTTGCGGATTTATCTGTGAATGTAAGAAATACCAACACTTGTCCTTCTCCTCCAACAAATCTTCTTCGCCCTTTTTGCGGATGACTTCGTTGTCTTGCACCAGTTCACGAAGCTTCTTGTTTGCAGAGTCTACCTCACGCAGCTTGCTCTTTAGCATCTTCATTTGTTCATTTGCTGAGGTCACCACTTTTTGAAGGTGGTCGATCTCGATGGTGGTGTTCTTGGCGCACGTGTCTAGTACTTGGCATGCTTGCGTCAGGTGCTCGAATACTAGGTTGGATGTTTTGGATGCAGGAGTGTTGGGTGGAGGTGGTAGTGCGAGAGATGCAACCACGATGGCGGAGGTCAGATGCACGCTGGCTTCGTCCAATGGCTCCCAGCTCTGCCCTGACATTGTCGGAGTTTGCCTTCATCAATGATGGGGCATCATGTTTGACAAGCTAGGTTTTCAGGGTAATGAACGGGGAGATTAGGCGAGTAAGGAATTAACTTACTCGGATCTCTTCCTCTTCAGAAGCCCTGATCTTTCGCGGATGGCGGCGGTGGCCTTCTTATCGAGGAGGTCTACAACAAAAATAGTAGGGATATCGTTGCCAAGATAGTTTCCTATCAAACACATGTAGTGTTGATGTTTTCACTAACCTCAGAGCCGCTAACTATTGTCAGCGTTCCTGCCTCCTTCGCCTTGGGGAGTTTGGACCACAGTGTCTTCTTGACATCGGTGATGCTGCAAGGTCCAGGACCCGAGGAGGTGGCGGTTGTCGTGGTGAGGATGGAAGCCGACTGGGGGTGTGCCTTAGTGTTCTCTTGCAGAGAGGCGGATTCTTGGCGGTCGATCAGTGGCCCGACGATATCCATCAAAGGCCAATCCTAGAAGTACTGAAATTACTATTCCTACAAAAAGTGCTAAGGATGATGAGAAGTAGTGATTGAGTACTTACATTAACAATTGCATCCTGGCCTGTTTGCAGGAGGTAGTGGTTGTGGGACATTACCGGTGTCCGATGGTGGATCAATCACCACGTTGCGAACACGGTCCTTCACCGTGGCATTTGAGAGAGCTGCAATAATGTTGTCAAGATTAGTAATCAGCAAGAGTCCCCCCACTTTGAAAATACTACTGAGAAGACAATATACCCCAATGAGAAATTTGTTTCACATCTTCATCTCATGGGTACTCAAACGTAGGATGAACACGTGCTTGGAGAGGTTGGATTTGATGATGCATGAAATTCTCAACGATCTCGTACCCCGTCAAACCACGATCCCAAATTTTTTTATCTTCACAACAAAAAGTCTTAGGGATTCGGTCATCGGATGACTCAAAACCCACGACTTTATTTGGACTGGTTTGCTCTTGGGTAGGGAGAAACAAGGGGAGGTAGTGTCCGCGTGGAGATAAAACCATTTATTCCTCCAGTCTTTCCTTGAGGCGAGACAATTGAAGGGGATGTATTCATCCCTCATCCCATCTCTAAGGTGAAGGCCACAACAACCTGTCACCCTCCATTGCTCCATAAACCTAACCTCATAGGAATATCTGAAAAGATCCAAAAATGGTTGCACTCCTAGGTACGCCTCACAGAGATGAGTAAAGATACTTAGGAAGGAGATGGAATTTGGGTTCAAGTGAAGGAGGTGAAGGTCATAGAAATCAAGGAGGAGGGTGAGAAATTCCGAGGGAGGATGCAAGAATCCACACTAGACAAAAGAAGAAAGGTTTACAATTTTTCTGAGAGTAGGAGCGAGATTAGTATCTCCTTCTATACACCCCATCGCTTGTGCGCTCGGGAGTGCCTTGTCATGCTGGAGCTTGTCCATGCTCGCCTTGTTGATGTTGAACTCGGGAAGATCCATTTGAAACTTGTTTAAGGATTATATGCCTTCTCGGGTTCTCGAGTTCGATCAAATATCCTGACAAGGTTAATTTTCTCGGATTATATAGCCGAGAACGTCGTTTCAATCATTTGTGTTGAGTTGGGGACTACTGTCGGTGTTACGGATTAGGTATACTTTCTATACTTGGATTTGTAGCTACCATGAATACCACATGCCTTGTATTATATGGAAAGGTATATTCAAATATGGGAATATAGTAGATAAGAATGAAAACTACTTCTACGGGAAGAGAGGTTGTCGGAGTCCGACCCAAGGAAGGCAAGGTCTTATATACTCATATCCTACAAGGGCTCTTTGAGTTCTACTTGGAGAAGCTCCAAGTTGCCTACCCGTATAAATATAGCGCCCCCACAAGAGGAGGAGATCGAATCACAAGCCATATCCACAAGCCACATAGTAGATCCATCAGGAAGAAGACAATAGCTAAAAACCAGAGTTCATTCAACTGAAGATTCGCTCCTAAGCTATTGCAGAATGGAGCAACTGAAAATGAAAAAAAGTTATTCCAAGTATTTAGACAACTAGCATAGCATATTGTTCATGCGTTGGAACGAAATTTTGATTAAAGAAAATTATCATTAACCTGTTATTATCATCATTTTATGCATATATCATCTTTTAGTTGCTGCATATATCTGTTAATGATATGCTAACCATTTAATCTCACTAATCTCACTTGGTACTTTTTCCTTCCTACAAATGTAAGAAGTTGGTGGAGGATGCACATGTGGCCCTCTAGCCCACATGTCCTTTCTCCTTTAGAAAAATGTAGAAAGGTTGTGAGGGGATCACAGAACTGTCATTACCACCGTTTTTTTAAAGGAGTATAGATGAAATCTTTAATTAAGCCAATTATACTAAAGTGGTAAAGTGGTATAAAAGTACTAATCATACTTTCGGTCTCTACATGACAAGGATGCACATGACCAAAATACACAACCAAATTATCACCTAAACGCTTATAAGAAAAGGAAGTATTAAGGATCAATCCTGAACTCCTTGACCACTATCTCCAAGAATAGACACTCACAATAATCAAATCTCGCCCCCAGCTTCTTTAGTAGAAGTGAAGTCAGGTGCACAGCCAATGGATAATTAAATAAACGGTATTATAGGAGTAGAGGAAAACAAAGATGCTTCTTATTAATAGAAAAGTAGATTAGAGGATGGGTAAGTAAAGAGCATGGAAGGAATAAAGTCTCAATTTGAGAAGGTAGGTAAGAAGGTATAAATTAGTTTACTGTATGACAAAATTTGAACTCTACGAGTTAATATGTTTTTGGATGAAAAAAGTATATTCTAAGATAAATTTTAAACGTAAAAGTTTGCTGTATGAGTAAGAGGGAGTACAATTTTTGATACTATCACACGGCTTTTATGTGTAGTTTATTACAAGAGCAGCAACATTCTACTAACAAGGACGAGGCTCGAGGTAAAAAGAACAAATGCGTAGAGTTATATCGTAAGTCAATGATTTACTCCCTATGTTCTAAAAGTATAGGAGTAGAAAACATTTCTGAAGTTAGATAAGTAGATGAACTAAATGAGAAAAATCATGATTGGTCGAAAAGAGTAAGTACGTGAAGAAATTAAACGTGATGGGTATGATGGGTTAAGATTAGAAAATAGACGAAAAATAGTTATTATCATAAATTGCACATTTGGAACTAAATTTGAATATCAAAAATTATTTTGGAACCAAAAGAGTATGTTCAGAAAGTTAGTTCACAATATTATAATAAATTATACATCTAAAATATGAAGCGAGCAACACTCGACTGGTTGGTTATGTTTCTGTTGGTGGAACCTGACCACATAGGTGATAACAAAGATTTCGTGAATCTTATATACCGACCTAGTTTTCAAGATATTTATAAAGGTGGGGTCAAGATATATATGCCAAGCAAATTTTTAGAGATGCTCGTAAAGGTAGGCTCTAAATATGTTAACCCAACTTCAAAAATAAATAAGATATGTATGTGTTTTTATTAATATAAGTAGAGGTAGGATCCAGATATATCGATCCCAACTTCAAAAATAAATAATATATATATAAGTATATCGTGTTTTGAAAGAAATATAGAAGTACTTTCAGAATTGGCTTGCATGGAGTTGACTTGGGCTAGATAGGCTCGACATCTAGAAGCATCGATCTCAGTAATGTTGTCGGTCAGCCATACAGGCACATAATATGTGTAAGATATGGAGTTATTCATACTTCATGTAGTACAAGTCAAAGGCGATCCATCCAATGCCAATTTGTAATTTTTTAGAGGAGTTCTGATCCATTACCGAAAGGACATGCAGAAGAAAATCCATAGCAAAACGGTCAGTGATCAGCTTGTAGGAATTCAGCCTGAGTTAGTTCTCATTCGAATATATATATATATATATATATATAAAATAAATGAATGCTATCTTCTTGTTTAGTTTCAATTTTCGGAGGTATGTGGAGTGATCAGCTTGGGTGCGTGGCGGCCGCATGGAAGCGCGGGTGGCAGCGGTGATGGTGCTACCCGGGTCCCCGGGCGTGGATGGCATGGGTAGTGTGTGTATATATATATAGAGGGACTACTGTGTGACGCGCCGCACAGATCTTATCCCGTATGACATGTTCAAATCTTTAATTTGAAAACTTAAATTAAAATTCGAACCATTCAAATTGTTCTACATATTAATATCGCCTTATATACCAAATTTTATATTTTTTTAAATTTTTTACTATTTTATAAAATAGGTCAAAGATGTATTAATCCAATGATTTTCGGAGTATTTATTTTATTGCATCGTTGACCTATATGATAAAATAGTAAAAATTCAAAAATATAAAATTTGGTATACAAGGCGATATTAATATGTAGAATAATTTGAACGGTTCGGATTTTCAATTTGAGTTTTTAAATTAGAGATTCGGCCATGCCACACGGGATGGGGCTGTGCGACGCGCCACACAGAGCCCATCTATATATATATATATATCTTCTATTTTTTACTTAGATTGATTTTTTTCTTCATAGCTTTCGTAAGATCTTAGCAGATTCATCAATTTTATTTCTTATATTATGTTGGGTTTTGTATCTATTTTTAAGCTATTAACTATTTTCAAATGCTAATAATATTGGGTCGATCAATGGGGTCATGTGCGGCTAAATTTAGTATAGCACCATCACTCTTTTGATTTTGAAATTTAACATGTTTCTCAAAGTCTCTTCTCTTAGTGTCCATGTGCCTATATTGTCCTGGAATATAATTATATGAAAAATCTTCTCTATTTGGGGGCCACTTTCCTGCTGCCCTAGCTGGTCTTTTTCTTTCCCCTTCATTTTTCACAGAATCTTCCCCGTATCTTTTTCTCTTTCCTATTCCTAATTCTACTTTCATGGCTTCTATTGCATTATCAAGATTATGCAAACCTATTTCATCTAAAGAGTTTATAAAATCATTGTATTGTTTTGCATTATCTATTTTATTTTCTATATATTCCATTTCTTTTACTAGATTGATTTCTTTTTCATAGCTTTCAAGAAATAATTTTTCATTTTCTTCGCATTACTCTTCTTTACTTAAATCTTTATCAATCTTTTTCTTTTTTGTCATGTTCATCTGCTCTTTCTCGCTTTATTTGTTCTACTTTAGTTTCTTGGGTTTTGTATATTTCTAGTGCCTTTCTTCTTTTTAGTTTCTTTACTCTAGATAATTCTTTATAGAAATAAAGTTCTTTATCTCTTATTTTAGGTCATTCACTCTTTATTGAACTATTATATTCTTTATTTATTTTTTTAATTTATCTTCGTAATATTTTATTTCACTATCTTGATTTAATTTTTTCATAAACTCTAAAATACTATGTCTATTATTATTTATTATATTTCTATCGGATGACTCGCATTCAAGTCTTCTATGGTTCTGGATTTATAATTTGTAAATCTAATACTAACATTATATAGCGAAACATCTAGAATTAAGTTATACAACATTACAAAATGAAAGGTTAAAAAAAATAGAGAAATTAACATTAACAAGTTAGAAAGACATAAAAGAATTTTCTCAACATTATGTATATAATGCTACAACCGCCAAACAAAGATATAACGAGGGAATAGTTGAACGTTATTTATTAGAAAGCATGGTATTTGAAGAATATAAAAGGAAACTGAAGGAGCTGAAATTTATATTTTTCAAGCCATAACTTTTGTGTTTAAACAACTCGTAAAATATGCACTTGTATACAAGCCCAAAGGTCTATGAAGCATTGATTACAATTTTTACAACAAAATAGTACAAATACCTTTGTCATATGGAGATGATAGGACAAGAAGTAAAAGAAATTATAAATATCAAAATAAAAATAACTATAATACTGGGACTAAGAAAAGATATTTCTTAAGAAAATCGAGATAATAGAGCACCTTTCTTACATAAAAGAAATGTAAGAAGATATAATCCAAAGAAAACTTATGATAGAACATGTAGATGTTTTATATGCAATTCGCTTGACCATTTAAGTAAAACATGTCCAAATAAAAGATCAAAAGAGATACCGTAGTAAATATAAAGAGCAAGAGAGAGTCCTAATTATAGATAGCGTAAATGAAAATATATTAGTATGTGATGATGAAATAAAAGATGACGAATCAATATATTCTATCATAAAAACAGACGAAATTGAAAACGTTAATGACAAAATCTACGCACCGGCGCCCGAGAGATCTATTTAACTCTAGTGCAGGTCCAAATTATTGCTTCAAGGTTCGTACGCCTACGAACCTCGATTCAATAATTTGGACCCGTACTAGACTTAAGCAGATTTCTCAGCCGGTGCGTGGCAAATTTTCTCATCAACACTCCCTTGTAATTTTGAAATTTTATTGATTTTTTAGAATCTCTTCTTTTAGTTCCCATATACTTATATTGCCCTGGGATGTATGTCCTATGTTGTCTTTCATTTTCTCCTTCATTTTTAACGGAACTTTCTCCATATTTTCTTTGTTTTCATTTTCCTATGTCTACTTCCATGACTTCCATTGAATATAGGGCAAATAAAAGAATTTGTAGTCTATTTTGAATATTGTAGACCTATGTTTTTGAAACGGAAATCATTCGTGTTCATAGTACCATTTTCCTGGATCGAGTAGTTTGGTACCCACGAATACAGTACTGAATTATCAGGTGCAAAGTGCACGAATAGTCTTACACCAAAAGAATTACAATAATAGGCCTATCATTACATGCAGGACCTACTGGTTCGGATACAACCAACATCAGAGATTAGATAAGATAGCAGACGGAAGGCAGCGGCATATCGATTGCCACAGGCAACGACCGGGGACTAAGACCTAGTAGGCGCCTTCTTCTTCTCCGCCCACCTGGCAGTAAGCATAGGGGTCCTCCAGTTCTTCGTTTCCACCATCTGAAGGTTTGTGCATATAGCAAGGGTGAGTACCCAACGTACTCGGCAAGCCAACACGGAATGATGCACATGATAGGGTCATTCAAAGGATGGCTATGGTTCATTTGCACAAAGCCAATTTTCATAAATCATTTCACAAACCTAACATCTAGCTAGGTTAAGTTTTAGTTCCATAGTATATTAAGTCGGTGACAGTTCTGTCGACCATCCATCGTGATTCCAAGGATGGCTTCCCACCTCCGGATCGTCATGGCTTTCTGGGGAGTTTACCCCTTCTCGCAGTTCGAGAAGTTGAGTCCACCAACACATAACATCATTATGCATTCCACCCCATCATTTTAAAATTTATGAGTCTAGCCACGGGAGAAACTTGTCACGCCGCTCATTATCCGCGAGCATGGCTATTCGAATAGATTGATTTACTCACACTGCAGTGGATGTACACTTTACCCGTACTCTGCAATTGCTCATTGAATGAGCCTACATCCCTCTATATGGGATGGTCACGGCAAAGCCTTTTGATAACCTCACTTTGGCAGTACCCGCTCCATGAACTTTAACCCTCTTGCACTCTAGTCGTCCTTTCCTAGCAGTGAGAGGAGTTCTGGCGCTCCCGGGGTAAGGAAAAACTCACCAGATTCTCATTCATTACTCAACACGTAGGCCGCAGCCTCATCTCAACAACCAGAACCACATCTCCACCCATGAACCACTATGTAGGGATACTGCATCCGCTCGGCTATATACTCCGCTAAGTCTATACCCATTCGAGAAGTACGGTTGTACTGGCTCGTTCCAGGTTATAACTCTCATGGCTCAGTCCTTAATCGACCAGGGACGGTACTTGACTTTGCCGAAATCCACCCAAATCAATCCATCCGCCCCAGTCTAAAAACATTGATTTTGTACTTTCATTTTTCCATTAAGACTATTTTCATCATGTTTAAGGCAATGTGGCGCTCATGTCTCCACATGCCGTATCTCAACTACCTTCTCTAAGGTAGTTGCCCAAGCATATAGCTTTTGTAAAAATATGAGTAAGCAAGATTCTAGTATAAGCATGGCTAAGCATTTTACCGAAAATATCCTTCGGATATATCACATCGAGGGTTACAAAGATTATATCTAAGGGTAAGCAATATCAAGTATAGGTATTTTGTGTATAGCATGCATATTTGAAGTTTAAATCAATATCATTTCGCAAGTAGGATCAACATGTTCGAAGAGGTGTGATGACTTGCCTTGCTCGCACGCTTGTTGGACGGGGTCTTCGCCTAGTGAGTGCCTGCTTCTCTGATGCTATTCGTACATGCAAAAATCAATTGAATTCGATCGAATTCAATAAAATTACCAAGAGATCGAAAAGAACCATAAAAATGACTCCAAATATTTAGCCCAAGATTTTAATTAAGTTTGGGGGTGAGTTTTTGGGAAAACCCGAATTAAAAATGCAAGTTGTAGAAACTAGGGTTTTTGCGCTATACCAATTTAATTTAGTAAGGTGACAAATTTCCAAATTGATGTTATCTCAAAAAGATTTGAATAAGATCCAAATGTTAAAATAATATTTAATGACGAGCTAAGTATAAATAAACTCCTAGATGAATAAATTATGCGACGATGAAATATCCTCGGATTCCTATTTTGAAATCCAAATTCGTCCCGAGAAAATATATGTTGTCTAGAAATCTTCCCAAATATTTTCCAAAAACTTCTCCTAAATTTTCTAAAAAATTTCTAAATTTTTCCCTATTTTTCCTTCTCTTTTCTTTTTTTCTTCTTTTTCTTTTTCTTTTTTTCTTTTTCTTTCTCTACCCCCTTCCCTGCTCCTCCTCTCTGTTCGCGGCCGACCGCGCACGCGGGGGCGGCCCGGGAGCTTACCGGCGGACGGCGGCGACGGCGAGGGAGGCGACGGACTCCGGGCGCACGGTGGACGACGGCGGCGGATCCGACACACGGCGGACGACGGCGGCGACGACTTTGCGAGGTGGCGAAACGGCGGCGGCTAGCGACGATGAGGGCGAGAGAGTGAGGAAAACGGGAGAGGAGAGCGGCGAGGTGGGAAGAACGGGGAGGCTTGCCCCTATTTATAGATGGCCGGAGAGGGAGAGGAAGAGGGGGCCGACGCGGTGAGGCGACGCGGCGGGCGGCACGCGTCGATACGCGGAGGCGGGGCGGGCGAGGGCACGAACGGCGTGTGGTGCAGCGACGTGGGGCGCGGGCGCGAGGCGGCGGGCGGCTGCGGCGGCGCGATGTGCGGGTGGGGCCGAGCGGCAGGGACGACGCGTGGCGGCGTCGAAAGGATCAGGCGCGCGCGGGACGCATGCGGCGGCAAGCGCTGACGCGCGACACGGCGCGGGCGATGCCGCGGCGTGCGTGCGCGCGGGCGACGCTCGGCACGGGCGCGGCAACACGGGCGACGCCGTGGGTGGCGGTGCGCGGCGCGTGGGCGCGACGGGCCGCGCGGCCGGGGGTCCGGGTCGAACACGTGGCGGCTCATGAACGGTGTCGTTTTCTTTTTCCCGATTTAAATTTACTAGCAAAATGCCCATGCGTTACAACGGGACGACGACGAGGAGGAGGGAAGAAGCGCGGAGGGCGAAGGTCCGGGCGGTGCGCGCGGAAGCTCCGAGCGACGATGGGAGGGATAGGCGCACGTGTGTCGCGGATGGGGACGGAAGAGAGGACGCAGGAGATTTTTTTCATCCAAGCCCTCCCTTTCTTTTCAAAGATTGGGACTACGGGTTAATTTTATAAACACTCAAGGGTTTTTCGCAAAATAACCTCTTTTTCTTCTTTAACTGGTTTTTTTAAAATAACCAGATGGACTGCGGGTTAATTTCGAAAAAACTCAAGGGGTTTCAAAATAGCCAGCGGAACAAAATTTGGGTGAAAACGCTACTTGTTTTATAGATAGTTATAGATTTCTTCCTATTCCTTCTTGCTTTCACTAATAAAATTAAAATATGATTTGATTTAATCATAAATTAAATTTTATCCTATATTTCCAACTCTTTTGTCCACCTTTATTATATTATATTATATTATATTATATTATATTATATTATATATATTATTTTCCCTTTTCCAAAATACGATTTTTATTCAAAATCAACCCTAGACTTCCCTATATTTTTTTATGATTTTCATTTATTTAATATTATTTATTTTATTTACTGATTATTGATTCTTCCTTCTTATTTTGATCAAAAATAAACTTTTATTAATCCCCACCCTTTCTATTTATATTCCTTTATAATTTTTATTTCCAAATCTTTATTTTTTGAAATTTTCTTTCTTTTGGGATTTTTAAATTATTTGGTTTTTCTCAATCTTTTAGATAGATTTTTCTCTTTATTAATTTTATACAACAAAGTGGTAAATAAGAAGCAATAAACACGACGAGATGCAAAAATACCAAAAGTTTTTGCAAGTTTCATTTTTAATTCCTGATTTTAATTTCTCCGATTTTCGTGGTGTTACAAATATAGGGTAAATAATGGTTCCCGAAAGGAAAACCATATGTAAACTTGTTTGATTTATATGATGTAATTTCTTTATGCATCCGAGCTTATTGGTCTAGCTCAGTGTTTATGTAAGGGACCCTGTAGGAGAAAACTCTTCCGGTAGTTCTTATCGTTAGCCTGAATCTTGCTTAGGCATCAGGAGAACCATTGGCCGTAGATAAGTGTTTCCTTCGGGTGAAACTGCTTGGGGAGACGATAAGCTTTCAGCTAGAGCGAATACTCTAGGGAAGTGATGAGAAGTTGCTTGTAGAACACGAATAAGGGGTGTTTGGGACTGCTCCGCTCCATGTTTTTTAGCCAAACGGGTTCAACTCCACGCACGCAGCTCTAGAAAAAAGGCAGAGTTGTGAGAGCACCTAAAGAGGTACTCCACAAACTCTAGTTTTTTGTGGAGCTGCTCCACGATGGAGTTTGTCGAGCAGTCCCAAACAGGCCCTAAGTTATACATATGGTGAGTACCGAGTAGGATTTTACATACCGTTGTCTACAACCAGCTGGCTGACCCCTTAGGTTTCGCCAACCACAAAGATCCTGTAAAATTAAATTAAATAATCAGTCAATCTCAATAGACTACCAATGTTCTATTCCCTTTAATTTTTCTTCATAATATAAAATTTCTTTATGTAAATCAGGTCCTTCCATTAGTTCACAAACACTATGATGCCTTCTGCATTCTGGTTCTGAAACTATTGATTCTGAATCATCTACTCCTTTCAATTTATAATTGGTAAATCTAGTGTTGGTACCGCCTTCGTGGTTTTGATAACTTATATAATCATTAGGTTACGTTAATTCTTTACTTTCTATTAAATTACTTATATTCTATTTTTCTCCCGCTCGTTCTTAAGAGCTTATATTTAGAGACCTCATGAATTGAATACCTTTTGATTGCATACTTTCAATTAGATTATTTACATTTACCCTATATTTTGATTTCTTTGCTTACTAAAAGAATTATTCCTATAAAATCTTCATATCCTTTGGTTTGAAAACCAAAACTCATTTTGTATACAAGTTATCAGCCTGTTTTCATTCATATCTTCTTCTATAAATCCAAGTGCTGCTTTATTTATACTATCCCATCTTTTATCTAGTAATGTTATTAAAACCTTTGTTCCTAATTTATTTCGTGTCATTCCTTTAATTCCTATAATATACATTCCTTGATGTATGTATTTATAACATGAATATTTCAACCCATCCTTAATTTGTTTACTTACAATTCTTAATTCTACTAGGTGAGTTAAAACACTTAATTATATTTCCCTCGATATTCTATATAGCCCATGTCTATTATCAAAGAAACCCATATGGTATATTCATTGCGGTTTTATTTTCCTTAAGGTATCTTTCTGATATCTTTTAAGATCTCTATCTACATCTATGACTTTTTCTAAATTATCTATATTATCTAGCTTACACTTCATTTTATTCATCAAAGATAATGGCCTTGAATCTTGTCGTACTTAAAATATTTTTGATATATATACACACACATATATATACACATACATATATATACATATGTATACATACATATACGTATGTGGAGATTATGACAATCGGGTATCTACATGGCAAGTTTATCCGACTAGAGGTAGCGATAGATTGTACCTGCTATATATGTAAACCAAATATGACTTGGATGTTACGTTGCCAATTGAGATAAGGCAACGGCCCATAGTCACGGTTTGGTAAGATTGAGGAAACCGACTTAGAGTAAGATAGGGTTTCCGATCTGTAAGCCCGCCTCCCAAGACTATATAAGGGGGGTAAGGGGCGTCCCTTGAGGGATATCAGAAGGAAGATCAAATATCAGAGTTGATAAGCAAGAGCTTTAGACTTTAGGAGCCTCAGATCTTGAGATCAATATACACTCAACGGACTGAATCGCCGAAACAGGAGTAAGGTATTACCTCACGAGAGGGCCTGAACCTGTCTAAGCCTTGTTTTCCACCTAACCCATCGAGCTTGGCGATCTTGACTGCACCCCCAAAATTCTATTGCCGAAACCGAGTTTCGACAGTTGGCGCGCCAGGTAGGGGATCCGCGCGTCAAGACTTCTTCAACGATCTCGCCGACAAGCGTGATGGGATCTTCTTCAGGATTCGGCGACTTCGCCGCCAACAACTTCGACAATTCTCCTCCTTTGACTCGGATTCGAACCAGTCGGAAGGAGAAACCCACTCGGCGCCGTTCGGTCTCCCGAACAGCGCCAAAATCTACGACGACATCTTGGAGTCCAAGATGCAGTCCACCCACTCCGACGAAGGAATTCACTCGACACCCTTCGGGCTACCGAACGCCGCCAAAATCTGCACCAATCTTCTCGTCTCCCCAACAGAGACGATCTACTCGGAAGAAGACCTCTCAGCGCCGTTTGGATTACCAAACGCCGGTGAGATCTACGGCAAGCTCCTCTCCCCCGAGTCGAGGTCGGCCCACTCGGAGGAGACCGCGTCTTCAAGCTCTGACTCGGACTGGAACGATCCAGATCCGAGTAACCCAGGATCGAGGGAAGTCGCCGTCATCCTCCAGCCATTCGGCTCGTGCTCATCTTCGGAGCTCAATGAGTATCTAAGCTCCTCAGGCTTTGACGACCTCTATGGCATCCCCTGACGAAGCCGACGACTCCGACCGCAACAAGGACTACAAGCCGAAGTGCTTTGACGTCCTCATGGCCGAGGTGGCCGAGTCCGACTCGGCCATGGCCCGCAGCTTGCGGAAGAAGAGCGAGCCAGATCGAGCAAGAGCGCAAGCTGGCGGAAGAGGAGAAGAAGCGAAAAGAGGAAGCCGACAGAAGAAAGCAGGATCCACGGGCAGCCGGACGGTCCGCTCAGGAGGCTATTCTTCAAACGCAAGTCCGCAACACCAATATCTTCCAGACGACATAGCGTAACGCCGTTGCTGCCCTCACACTCCCGGACACCGTCATCGAGACGGCGCCCCGACGTGACTCCAATACTAGACAAGATCAAGACCATTGTTGCAGCTACGACCAACGGTCATCCCTCCACCTCAAGCACGAAGGCCGACCGAGTATGTGGCTGAAACGCCCGACGTGGCGGCTCCCGCCGCTAAGGTCAAGGGATTACAAGAGGCCCGAGCTGACCGGTCGACCACCGTGCCAAGAGGCCCACACCACGAGTCCACGCGAAGCATCGGAGCAAACGGCCGACTCCCGCGAGAAGTAACATGGACGCCCACCCGTCCACCATCGCGTCGGCCGCAACAAAGCTCCGGCTATCAAACCACCTACCAAGGACCCCGCCAAGTGATCTGCGGGAAGTCCTCGATCGTCGCTACCAAGAGTGAGATCAACGCACTCGGGAAGATCGAAGGGGATCACCCGATAGCAATGACGACGGAGTGCCGGCTTTCACTCGGGAGCTTACGAGTGCACCGGCCAAATGGATTCAAGCCAACCGGAATCGAGAAATATGACGGCAAGATCGACCCGAGTCGTGGCTTACCGTGTACACTCTCGCCATCCGCGCGAGCGGTGACAACAAGGCTATGGACAACACCGCCCGTGGCCCTCGTCAACTCAGCCAGGAACTGGCTCACGAGCCTGCCAAGAGGCTCAAATCGGCTCGTGGGGTGAGCCGAGGGACCACTTCATCGCCAACTTTCAGGACACCTTCGAGAGGCCCGGCACCCACTTTGACTTATACAACGTCATCCAAGCCATACGAACCTCTGAAGGACTACATCCGGCGCTTCTCCGAAAAGCGCAACAAGATCCCCAACATCACCGACGACATCATCATCGCCGCCTTCCAGAAGGGAGTCCGTGATGAGCCGTTAATCGGGAAGTTCGGGCGCAAGCCACCGAAGACGGTGAAGCGATGTTTGAAACGGCAAACTCTTACGCCAAATCCAATGATGCCATCAAAGCGGCACGCCAAGACCGGCCCGACAGGAGGGATGACAAGCAGGCGGGAGGAAGCCGGAATCCTAAGAAGGATAACGGCAACAACAATCAGGGCCAAAAGGACCGCAAGCGCCGATCCGAAGATCTAGTCGCCGCAACTTCCAACTCCCAACGCCGTCCCCGAGTCGCGCCTACGACGCCATCATGAATGCCCGTGCACGCATCATCCCAATCACAAGCACGCGGCTAAGGACTCGCTTTATCTATAAACAGTTCGCCGAAGCTGTGCGGCACGGCTCAATAAGAAGCCGGCGAGGAAGCCGGTCCATCGGGCGCCAAGAAGAACAACACGGCCGAGAATGCCGAGCCCTTTCAAGACCCCGTGGGCGAGCTCAATCACATCTTCGGGGGGCCGCTAGCCTATGAATCCAAGAGGAAACAGAAGCTAACCGACCGAGAGGTCAATGCGACGCAACTCGAGGTCCCACAGTACCTACGATGGTCGGAGGTGGCCATCACTTTTGACCGCTCGGATCACCCCGACCGAGTGGTTCACCCGGGGCGCTATCCACTCGTCTTGGACCCGGTGGTCCGCAACATCAACCTTAAGCGTGTCCTCATTGATGGGGGCAGCACCCTCAACATTTTGTTCGCCAAGACCATGGACGAAATGCAGATCCCGAGGGCCGAATCAAGGCAAGATCAGCCCCCTTCCATGGAGTTATTCCAGGGCTGTCATCTACACCACTCGGGCACATCACCCTCCCGGTCACCTTCGGAGTTCGAGAGAATTTCCGGACGGAGAACGTCACTTTCGAGGTGGCCGACTTCGAAACGGCCTACCACGCCATCATCGAAAGGCCCGCACTCGCCAAGTTCATGGCGATACCCCATTACACTTACCTCGCATGAAGATGCCGGGTCCCAACGGCGTCATCACTCTTTGCGGCGACGTGAAGCAAACCTTCACCTGCGACAAGGAGAGCCGTGACATGGCCCAATCTTGCGAGAGATCACGTGCCAAGCAAGAAATCCGATTGGCCGCATCGACTTCGGCAGAGGGTGAAATCCCCGCGACGAAGATAGCCAAATCAGGAACCGGCGACGCCAAGACCAAGAAGATCTCCCTTGATCCTTCGGATCCCTCCAAAACTACTGTAATCGACGCTGAACTATATCCTCAATAGGAAAGCGCGCTCGTCGCCTTCCTCCAAAATAATAAAGATGTTTTTGCTTGGAAACCATCTTATATGCCTGGAATTCCTAGGGAGGTGATCGAGCACTCTTTACATGTCAAAGATGATGCAAGACCGATAAAACAACGATTACGTAGATTCGTGCAGATCGAAAAGATGCCATCAAGGAGGAGCTCACAAAGCTCTTGGGCCTGGTTTTATCAAAGAAGTTCTACATCCCACCGGTTAGCCAACCCGGTTCCTGGTCCGAAAAGACGGGCAATGGCGCATGTGCGTTGACTATACCGACCTCAACAAAGCTCGCCCCAAAGATCCATTCGAGCCGCCTCGCATCGACCAAGTCGTAGATTCAGCACTGACCTGCCAACTCCTGAGCTTTTTGGACTGTTACTCGAGCTACCACTAGATCAGTTTGGAAGAATCCGACTGCCTGAAGACATCGTTCATCACGCCGTTTGGGGCCTACTGCTACATCACCATGTCTTTCGGCCTGAAAAACGCCAGCGCCACATACTAACGCATGATCCAGAGGTGCTTTCGGACGCAGATCGGCAAGAACGTGGAAGCTTATGTCGACGATGTCGTCATCAAGACCAAGCGAAAGAAGACCCGATCGGCCGACCTAGAAGAAACCTTCGCAAATATTCGGGCCTTCGAATGAAGTTGAACCGGAGAAGTGCACCTTCGGCATCCCATCGAGCAACCGCTCGGCTTCATGGTACCACACCGCGGCATTGAAGCCAATCCGAAAAGATCAACGCTATCTTGAACATGAAGCCCCCGAGTAACCGAAGGACGTCCGTAAGCTCACCGGCTGCATGGCGGCGCTAAGCCGATTCATCTCTCGACTCGGCGAACGAGGCATGTCCTTCTTCAGATTGCTAAAGAAAACGGACGACTTCCAATGGACCACGGAAGCTCACAAGGCCTTTGAAAATTTTAAAGAACTCCTTACGACGCCGCCCGTCCTAGCCTCACCCCACCTCGGGAGCCCCCCTCGCCGTATGTATCGACCACTCACCAAGTGGTTAGTACGGTCCTCGTGGTCGAGCGCGAAGAAAAAAGGCGGGTCCAGAAGATTCAGAGGCCGATCTACTTTGTTAGCGAAGTGCTGGCAGGAGCCAAAACTCGCTACCCGTAGGTACAAAAATTGTTATATGATGTCCTGATAACCACGAGAAAATTGGCGTACTACTTTCAGGGTCATTCGGTCACCGTCGTCACCTCTTTTCCACTCGGCGATGTCATCCACAACCGGGAGGCAATGGGGCGCATCGCGAAGTGGGTCTGGAGCGGATGCCGCTGGACTTAACTTTTAAGGCGAGGACGTCTATAAAATCGCAAGCCCTGGCGGATTTCTTGGCCAGGTGGACCGAACAACAAGAAGATGTACCTCGGGAAGACCTTCAACATTGGACCATGCACTTCGACGGATCCAAGAGGATCACCGGCCTGGGAGCAGGAGTTGTGTTGATCTCCCCGACTGGGGAAAAGCTAAGATACATCCTCCACCTCCACTTCTCCGCCTCACACAACGTCGCCGAGTACGAAGCCCTGCTACATGGACTGCGGCTCGCAGTTTCACTCGGGATACGTCGGCTCGTCGTGAAAGGGGACTCCCAGCTGGTCGTGAACCAAGTAATGAAAGACTGGTCCTGTCTAAACGACACCATGGAGGCCTACCGACAGGAGGTCCGCAAACTTGAAGACAAGTTTGACGGGCTCGAGCTATCACACGTCCTAAGACACAACAATGAAGCAGCTGACGAGTTGGCGCAGTTCGGGTCCAAACGTGAAGCCGCCTCAATAGACGTTTTTGTCGAGCACCTCTATGAGCCAACTGTTGCGGCAAAACCAACTCCCAACGAACAAGCTGCAAACGAAGTCGCCATGATTGACACCGACTGGAGGACACCACTCATCAAATTTTTAACACAGCAAGAGCTGCCGGAAGACCGGGATGAGGCAGAACGTGTCCGACGTCGTTGCCAAACTTACGTCATGGTTGGCTCCGATCTGTACAAGAGAAGTCCCTCCAGAGTCCTGATGAGGTGCATCACACCCGAGGAAGGACGACAGCTACTCCATGACATCCACTCGAGCATATGCGGAACCCACGCGCCGCACACACCTTGGTGGGCAAAGCCTACGTACAAGGCTTTTTCTCGCTTACCGCGGTCTCCGACGCAGACAAAGTGGTACGAACTCGTGAAGGTCGCCAATTCTTCGCCGACAAAGCCATGTCCCGCCCAAGAGCTACAAACAATCCCATTATCCCGGTGTTTGCGGTATGGGGCTTAGACATGGTCGGCCCATTCAAGAAGGCTCCGGGAGGATTCACACACTTATTCGTCGCAATCGACAAGTTCTCCAAGTGGATTGAAGCTAAGCTGGTTGCTACAATTACTGCTGACAAGGCACGGGACTTCATCCTCAACATCATGCACCGCTTCGGTGTCCCAAATAGAATCATAACCGACAATGAGACTCAATTCACGGGAGGCATCTTCAAGGAATTCTGCGAAGACTTTGGAATCAAGATTTGCTACGCGTCGTTGCCCATCCCAAAAGCAATGGATAAGTCGAGCGTGCCAACGACATGGTCCTTCAAGGCATCAAGGCTCATGTGTTCGATTGCCTAAATCCTTACGCAGAAAGTGGGTTCAAGAGCTCCCCTCGGTTCTATGGTCCCTGCGGACCACACCCGCCGGGCTACGGCCAAACTCCTTTCTTTTTGGTCTATGGCGCAGAAGCCATGCTGCCAAATGAGATGGAGTATGAATCCCTCCGAGTCCGCAGCTTCAATGATGAACGCTACGACCCAGACCGAGTGGATGACCTCACCCGACTGGAAGAGGCCCGGGAGGCAGCCCTCATCCAGTCGGCAAAATATCTTCAAGGGCTCAGACGATACCACAGTCGCAACGTTCGAGCATGAGCTTTTATCGTTGGCATTTGGTTCTACGCAAGGTTCAGACCACCAAGGACCGTCACAAGTTATCCCCCTTATGGGAAGGACCGTATATAATTGCTGAGGTGACTCGGCCAGGCGCATATCGACTAAAGCGTGAAGACGGATCTATGGTGGAGAATTCCTGGAATATCGAGCATCTTCGACGATTCTATGCCTAAACTGACTTAAGTTTCATGTTTCTGACTGCCAACCTCAAGCAAGATGACTTCTTGAGTTAGCAGTCGGGGGATGTACATATGTCAATAAAGCATGGTTTTTTTGACAACCTGTGCATATTTGGTTTATCATTGCTTAATGTTCCTTGATTCGAGTTCAGTGTTTAAGGACTGAGAATATTTTGATGACCTAATCGAGCTTAGGCTTGATGACAGTCGGATGAAAATTACTTAAGAAATTTCACATAAAAACTCGGATCAAGGCATTAACATAAGTAAGCTGACTATTTACAGAGTATACATCAGAAAGTTGCATGCAATGTTTACAAGACAATTAAGGCCGGAAGTTGTTCACTACATCAATGGCAATCTTCTTAGCCGACTCCTGCGCATCACTAATCATGTCTAGAGCTTGCTCATCCGAGGTGTCGTCGGCGAAGCCTTCCCTGACTGAATTGACGTCCACTCGGGGGTAGAGAGATTTGGTCTCAGGCAAGAGCAAGGCCAGCCCCCATGGTACCAGCCTCGGTGATGTTGGCCAAGTATTGGTCGGGGGCTCTTCGCAGCTTATCGAAGATTTCGACTGGGTCCAGTGAGCTAGCCCCGACTCCCTGATGAAATAAAGACAACAGGATTGGTGTCGCTGCGTTGGCAACATCTTTCCGGACCCGTCCGGCTTGTTTAACCCTCTCAACAAGAACGTCGTATTGAGCTCGGGTCTTGACTTTGTAAGCTGCCAAAAGAACATGATCACACAAAGTACTCGAAGACAAAGCAGCACAAAAAAAGTTACTTCAAAGAAGCTCACCTTCGAACTCGGCCTCCAACTCGGTCTTGCCGAGGCTGATTGCCTCCAGCTGGACCTGGAGCGAGTGGACCTCCGACGAATTTTCTACAAAGAAAGAAGGCTATCAGCAACCAAGATCAACACAGAAACCACAAAGAGACTGGGAGGGTTAAGCTTACTCCCGACCGAACCCCGGAGGTCGAGGTTTTCTTCCTGAGTTCGCTATTTCCCTCCTCGTGGCTGCCTCCTCGACGCGGCCTCTTCCCGAGTGGTCTTTAACTTCTGCTGGGCGTCCTCCAGGGAGTTTATATGAGGGACCAACTTCTCGAGCGCTTCAGACTTGGCCATCGATCGGCAATACTCCTTCTGCACGCAAGATCTGAAGTTGACCGACTAAAAGGAAATGATGATGCAACAATAGAAAAGGACCAAGGCTTACGTTGAGTAGCCGAGTCGCCTCATTCAGGCTGTTGACAAGGGCATCCCTTTCCTCGCTCTTCGCTTGCCTATCTAGGATGATGACCTGCCTTTGGCCTTCTGAATCTCGCCACTCGATCTTGATTGGAGGAATCCGGTTTCGAAGACGTAACCTAGGGATCTCTTCTACGTGGCCGATAGATCGGAGGAACGATGAAGATATGAAAGAATCAAATTGAAGATTGAAGACGAAATCTCAACTCAAGACTTCCACCGCCTCGGCCGGACCCTTGACCGGAGGCCCACTGGTTTTTCCTTTTGACTTTTCACCGACTAATCTTCGATCGGGGCCTTCGAGCCGCATGGGGCTTCTCGGCGTGACCGGTTTCCGGTCGGATGTCCCGGCCGCGGTCGGGGGCTCTCTCCTTGGGATGTCTTTGCTTGGAGGCGAGGGCTTTTGGCCCGGAGTGCTCTCGCTCGGGAGAGGGCTCCGAGGTTTTGGCTCCGTAGGCTTGGATGCCTCAGACGCAGCAGCTAGAGTTGGCCCTTCACTCTTCCCGGCAGATCTATATCTTGGGGCCTCCCCGCCAAACCAACGACGCGCTCGGTCGGAACGAAGACAAAGAAATTTTTAATGAAGAGTTCAAGATTCAGTTGTGAAGCGTACCTGGATGATCGGCGGATCTTCGGCGCCGCTTTTCGTGACGGCCTTGGAGGCGTTGCTTGGTGGAGGCACTGGGACATCATCGTCCGAGTCATCGATGACGAGCCTCCTCTTGCTTGCCCATTTGCCGATGTCCTCACTGGGCCGCCCTTTTCCCTACTGGATCTCTTTGGATCTTTACTCCACCGACGGCTTCTTGGCGGGTCGAAGCGGCACGTCATCATGAGGAACTTTGTATGGCTTTGAAATAATGGAAGCATTTTCCTACAAGAAATATTCTTACAACACTAAGAAGTGTGATGACAATATTGCAAGGCAATGAAAGAGTTCAGTCGGCTTACCGGAGGAGGTCGATACAGATCGAAGGGAAGGACCAGGCAAGATGAGGCTGCGCTCGATCGCGACTCCGGTCGAGAAGACCTTGTACATCCGAATTTTCAGGATCTCAAAGCTAAGGGAATCCTGGTCTTCCCGATTGGGGTCCCTCTCGCTTTCCTACTCGAAGGCCGGCTTCGATCGCTCTTTAATCGGTGCCAGTCGGCTCCTGATGAAGTGTCGAGTGATTTGCTCGCCACGAAGGCCTTTTTGCTTCATCTCCAGGATCTTCGCTAGTAATTTGTTGGCTTCATCCCAATCTTGGGCTACCGGCACGGTGCTCCGGTATGCTTAGGCACGGGGAAGGCCAACGAAGTTCGGCAGTGGGCTCAAGATTGGAAATATAGAACCAGCCCGCATGCCAACCCTTGTTGGAGGACTTCAAGGGAAGAGAAAAGTACTCCTTGCGAAGGGATCCGCGGAGTTGGAAACCCGCTCCACCAACGACGCATGGATTGTCCTTATTTGGATGCGGTTTGAGGTAAAACATGTGACGAAAAAGTTGGAAGTGGGGGAGGATGCCAAGAAAGGCTTCACACACGTGGATGAAAAAAGCGATGTGAAGCATGGAATTGGGGTTCAGATGATAGAGCCGGAGGCCATAATAATCCAGAAGCCCCCTAAAGAACTCGGAGGTGGGGGAGGTTGAAGCCACGTAAAGAAAGAAGTGAAGACAACAAGCTCACGGTGTTCGGGGTAGGGAACTCCTCATCGCCGCGGCGCGCCACCGCGATCTCTGGGAGGAAGCACTCCGTGCTTCACCATCTCCTTGAGGGTGGACTCCCTCACATCCGAAGTAGCCCACCGCTCGAAGGGGATTTTCTTCTCATCCGCCATGAATGTGGTTTGGGTGGAAGTAGATCTGGCCAAGAGGATGGGGGTTTTAGATGGGAATCTTGGGAGCTGGATGCGGAGGCTATTTGTGGCGAAGGACGAGCTCTGGGTCGATGGATTCGAGTGTGCGCGAGTCTAGGGTTTTCCGCAGGGAGCTGGTGAACAGTGCTGCAAAAAGAGAAAATTTTTGGGAAGACAAAGTGGCGGGGATGACCTCGAGGTTTTGTAAAGAGATTTGAGGGTTGCGCTAGGTTTTCTCGTGATTGGGCCGAGCCCATGAGAGACCTGCGGTCCAGCTAAGGTGTGGCCCGACGCGTGTCTTTAGGGACTTAAGTGGATGAGCTTAAGCAGATTTGCCTTGGCAATATGCACGTGTCCGAATGCCCTATACCTTTGGAAATCCTTTCATACCGCGGTTTGCTTGACTTCATGAGAAGCTAGCACGATGCAATTTGAAAGGTGACAAACAACTAAGCTTTTTATAGTTGCCTTGATGACAAGGGTTGTTTGGTTCTTTAGCATTTGATTAAGTGATTATATCAATGCTATTTTTTCCACCTTGATGAAGATCTTTATAGATTGAGACCAGTATTATGGCAAGAGCTATTTAATAATTTGGTCATATTTTTCAGTTGACTGAAAAACTTATTTACCCATGATGGATGAATAAAATATTTGATCCGACATGACTCGGGTAGCTTCACTCGGATAAGCATGAGCTTACCGAGTGCTTTTTCATCTACGAGGGTTGATTGGGTTATTTATTTTGAGATGACTCGGGCAAATTCACTCGGACGAGCGTGAGCTTGCCGAGTAATGGGATTTTTATGATTGCTTTAGCATGAGCTAAGTATTTATATGAGAATAATTTTTTATAGTTCTTGACTATATGTTTAGTCTGATTTTGATTAATCACATAGTCAGGGGCTACACCTAATTAGGTGCATCAGGAGATGCACCTAGATGTTTATTTTTGAGAATTTTTTGGATATTTTCCAGCCCTTCACAGTCTTTGGAGCCATTCGGGAGATTCAGGCAGAGGTGATGGAATCACTTGGTGCCAGAAGCACTCGGTCAAAGAGTTGTTTGGCTGAATGCTGTCTTGGTTTGATGGACTCGGGGGCTACTGTGGAGATTATGGCAATCGGGTATCTACATGGCAAGTTTATCCGACTAGAGGTAGGGATAGATTGCACCTGCTATATATGTAAACCAAATATGACTTGGGTGTTACGTTGCCGATTGAGATAAGGCAACGACCCATAGTCACGGTTTGGTAAGATTGAGGAAACCGACTTAGAGTAAGATAGGGTTTCTGATCTGTAAGCCCGCCTCCCAAGACTATATAAGGGGGGGTAAGGGGCGTCCTTTGAGGGATATCAGAAGGAAGATCAGATATCAGAGTTGATAAGCAAGAGCTTTAGACTTTAGGATTCTCAGATCTTGAGATCAATATACACTCGGCGGACTGAATCGCCGAAACAGGAGTAAGGTATTACCTCACGAGAGGGCCTGAACCTGTCTAAGCCTTGTTTTCCACCTAACCCATCGAGCTTGGCGATCTTGACTGCACCTCCAAAATTCTCTTGCCGAAACCGAGTTTCGACACGTATACATGTATACACACACACATATATATATATATATATATGCTGTTGAAATTAATGGGCTAAGGCCAAGTTATTTTCAACAAATTCTTAGAATAAATTTCAAAAGCCCATGAAGGCCCATGTATGCCATGGCATGATGGGAAATTTAGTACCACCTTGCTAGTTTAGAGTGAGGTTGTCCAACTTATACAGTGGAACTTCTCCTCTTTCTCCCAACAAATTCGCTACGGGCGCTGCCTTCACGCGCAAGTCATCCGGGGCGGAGTATCTATATATTTGTATGCGTGCAATTGTCTTGGTATCGATCTAATCTAGGGTTTTGCCCACGTTCTCTCTGCTACGCCACCACCATCGTTTGTGCTAGTCTGGGTATCGATCCAATCTAGGGTTTTTGCCACGTTCTCTCTACTGCGCCACCACCGTCTTCTGCCCTATCCTATCGCCGGCGTGCACCGGTGATGGGGAGAGCAGGTCTCCGAAGCCGTGGTCCTTGCGATCCTGCACCAGGAGAGCGAATAAGGCTTCTGGGAAGTGCTCTGCGTGACTGCTCAACCTGGTGTGTCTTCCTGCTTCATCGGCTCGATACGAGCGTCTTCGTCGGTTACGTCGCATTGCATCTGTTCGAGCCGTGACTCCTATGTCTGCAAACGCTCGGTACACGTCCTGTCAGATTGCTGTGATCATGGCTATGCATCTTGTGTCTATTAGTATGTTAGATCTGTACAAACTAGTTCTTGGGATAGTTTTGATCTGTTTAATTCGGAATTTATTTAAACTATTGCTTAATATTTTAACAATCCAAAAACCTTATTTTAGGCAATCTGTTCAATTATCTATGGCTGGTTTTGCCGATGCACTGAGGCCGAAAAAGTTCTCTGTTGTTCACTTCAAGAGATGGCAAGCAAAGGTCCGTCTCTGGCTTACTGCTATGAATGTGTGGGAAGCGAGACTTGGCAAACTTGAAGGAGATCTTTCTGCTGATGCTCAGAAGTTCTTGGATGTCAATAATCTCTTCGTGGGATGCATTTTTGGCGTGCTCACTGATCGTCTGTGCGATGTATACATCCACATGGCAGATGCCAAAACGATGTGGGATGCACTAATTGCTAAGTATGTGCATCAGATGTAGGCAGTAAACTGTACAACATGTAGAGTTTTCATGACTACAAGATGGTGAACAACCGATCTGTGATAGAACAGACGCATGAGGTATAGTGCATTGTCCAGAACTCAAACTCCGAAGTGTCGCATGCCCGACAAATTTGTGGCTGGTTGCATAATAGCAAAGCTCCTCTGTCTTGGAGAGGTTTCATCATTGCTCTGAAACACAAGAGACATGAGATATCAGTTGAGAATCTGACAGCATCTCTAGATGTGGAAGAAAAGGTTGGGGCTAAGGATACTTCTAAGAAAGGAGGTGAGGGCCAGTCCAACGCCAATATGGTCCAGAAGCTTTCACAGGGCAAGAACAAAGGGAAGAATCAAAAAATTCACAAGGGTGTGAAGAGTATTGCCTTCAAGAAAAAGAAGAATAATAAATCTGAGTTGACCTGCTACACATGTGGAGAGCCGGTGCACTTCTCTAAGGATTGTCCAGACCGTACAGACCTTAAAAGGAAGAGAGTTGACAGGGGGCAAAGAATACCAACACGATGACCATGGGAGACGGGTACGGTAATTCACCTTTTGTACTTTCCACGAGTTGGTGGTTTGCTACTAGTGCTAATGTTCATGTGTGTTGATATATCTATGTTTTCTTTTTATCAGGGCGTCCAAGCCTCAGTGATGATGAGAGACGGGTCGTATGCGGCTATTCGTGGTGCTGGTATAGTAGATCTGAAGTTTACTTCAAAAAAGATCGTGTAGCTGAAAAACGTGCAGCATGTCCCCTCCATCAACAACTACTGAACTGAACTTTGAACTTTTGTGTCTGCATAAACTGTCAGACTGATAATTGTGTTTCAGACAACCTCTGATCAGTCATCAAAGTTGGAATCTTATTGTTCCCGAAGCTCTTGTTTTACTAGGGTGTTTCCATTGTATCTTCAACGTTGTGCGCTATTAGCAAACACTGATTAAGAATATATGAGGGCTAGTATTTAAGTCCTAGGTTCTTTTCCTAATCGCCTGTTTATCTGTCCAACGACAGTACATTTGCAAACCAGTGGAAGTGTGAATGTATCAGGTGTCAGCGGCTCCAATTTTGTTTTCCCTAGAACCCTGCATTCTGTGCAAACCAAGATGTATCAACATAGGCAGATTACAGGTATTGCAGCCTCACATTCCAAGGAAATGGCTGGATAAGATATATACTAGGTGTTCTCTTGCCATTTCTGATTGTTCGTAGTTTATTTTGAACATTGTAGTGTAATAACCATTTCCATCTTCAATATTTCAAGGTGGACATCTGAACTGTTCTAGAGTAGAGTTCCTATGTACTGTCATTGATCAAACTTTTCCTCTTCATTTTAATTCAGACTTATCAAACATATATGCACTAAAAAGCATATTATATTTCTGTTATATGATCTGTGTTTCCAAAATATGATAGGTTATGCATTGTGTTCTTTGCCATTGCAGGATGTCAGGATTGGAGGCATTACTCTTCTCAATGGTGGTGGCAGATATTGATTTTTTGGTTTGTATATCCCGGTCAAATGTACCTTTCTCATTTTCTGAGAACAGGAATCATGATGATCATGTTTAGTAGTAAGAGCATCATGATTCATGATTTGATACATTGCTGCTGCATGCTTTGCATCCTTCTTTTTTGCGTGAAGTGATCTCAGATTTGTGTGATGCGGTCTCAGAAGAATATATTTCAGATGAGTAGGACACTTCCAGTTTCTGATGGTATCAAAGGTTGGCCGCTCTCTGTTTAACCTTTACTAAACAAAGGAGGAAGAACATGATGCTCCTTACTATTAGGTTTGTCCAAAACTAACTAGAATTCCCTAATTCTTGAACCTTGTGTAGTATTTTTTTCTAAATGTATTAATTTAGTAGGAAATGTATTGCTGGTTTGTTTGTAATTATGTTGTAATATGTAAAAAGTAGTATGACAATTTTATTGCTAGAACTTGACAAAGATGTTGCTAACAGTGTTGATATAGTTAGAAATATGTGTTATTATGGTCAATGATAAAAAAAAGGCGTGTTACTGTAGGGTCTCTCCGGCCAGAGAGGTCAACTCTCACTGTACCACATAACCTCTCAAAAGTCCGGTTATGCATGAGATAATACAGATACAAGAACTTTGTATATTATTATAAATTATTAATGTTTAAGTACAAACCATATAATACAAGAAAGCTACAAGACTTTCACAAGATAGCCCGAGTGTAGAGTCAACCTAGAAATCATACTCGTCCTCTCAGTCCTCTAGGGTACTTGGGAGTTCTTCATCTGCTTCAGGGTTTTCCAAAAATATTATATGCAAGGATGAGCACCAATAGTACTCATCAAGCCAAACTAAATTTAATCTATATAAATATAAATAAATATGCAAAGTATTTTGAAAAGTGTAGCATACATTTAGTCCTAATATGTCTCAATGCTATATGTATATGCATAATTTCGAAAAGAAACAATACGGGCCTAGCCTTAATATGAACATAGGTTCTACCTTTTCCTATAATTTCTTATATATGATGATTTAACATGAATAATGTTTTAAAAGAAACATGACTTATAAATTAATCCTTAGTATGATAATGTATCCTATCTTTTAGTAGGATATTTTATATAACTACCTAAGAATATTAATTATGAACTTAACTTTGGCCTAATTCTATATTTAATCCTTCCTATATTTATTTATTTATAAATATTCAAATTTTAAGATGGCATTTAAGAAAACTTACTTATGCCATTAAACCGGATTCACCCATAGACACAACTTCATTAAGCGGGAGTACGATGTATTCGAATACAATCAACATACAATCAACTCTGCGGCGTTTGTCAAGCTTTATCCGGGATTTAACCTTAGTTAGCCGGACTAAGGATAACATAACATTTATATAGTTCTAACCTTTTCGATGTGTGAACGAGACTGTGGCATATCTTAATAGGGGCACCAATTCTAACTAAATTGGTGTTTTCTCCCTATTTAATAGTTGTTCGTCACACACTTCCCGACTTGGTGAGACATGGGGCTATCTTAACAGACAGTACCGATCTGGTTAGTATTGGCATGGTTCCGCTGTTTACATAACTGTTCACCAATGAGACTTCAACAACACTACAAATCTCCCATGCATAGAATCGCATGAATAAAACTCCTAAGTCCCCGGGAGATCGAGAGAGAAATATATAAATGCTATGCCAGCATAACCGATCCATCGGATGGGCGAAACTATGTCTTTATTCGGCACAAGAGTTTTTATATTTTATGGCATACATCCAAAACCATTCTCATATCACATGAGATGATATGACTTATATTTGCCTATCACATAAAATAATATATCATTTTTTTATTTTTGCCACATGAAATAACTTCTTAGAAGCATGAATGAAATACTAGTACATGTAATAATGCTTATTCTATCATGGTGATAGTTTTATACCTAGTCTAAGTTATCAAGGTATTTTCTAAGGAGAAGGAGAATATCTAATTATATGAAATAATAATCTTCTCCTTTCCTATACATGTAAGGTGTCTTTAATGCATGAAATAATAAGATGTTTCTAATGCATGAAATAATAACCTATATGAACTAAAAAGATTCCTTAAATTTACATGAAATAATGATGTATAAATCTATGGAATATCTAATATTTTATTAAGTAACAAGTTATGTCTATCTAACCCATCCCGCGAAGTATTTTTATCCATGTTATTTAAAATATAAAAATTTATCACTTTTTAAACTAAATGATCAATAACAGTTTGACTTGCATTCGGGACTAGTGGTCTCAAATTTTTTATTTCCTCGAGTTGTAGTGAAGATGTTTATGTCGATGATATGGTCGAGTTTGATTTCCTTTATGAACTCGACGTCGCGATCTAGTGGTAAACGATAAAATAAATCAAGCAAACAATTCCAAATAAACACCAAATAGAAATTCAAAAAGAGTTTAAAAGGTGATTTTTGAAGTTTTAAAGGGAAAGTTATTTGTTAGGTCCTAAAATTTAAAATTTAGGCTTGAATAGAATAAAGAAAAATAAAAAAGTATTTGAAATATTTTAGAGAGGAAAAAAAGGATAGTTTTTGGAATTTTAAATAAGATGATTATTTGCTAGATTTTAGACTTTTCAATTTGAGCTTAAATTGGAATAAAAAGAGTTAAAGGACATATTTTAAATATTTAAAAAGTGGATGAATAAAATTTGGAAGGAGTCAAAGGGATTAAACTATTTCTTTAGTGCTATTTGTCAAATCCTAAATTTTAAAATTTGGGTTTGATAAAATAAAATAAAAAGAGTTAAAATTAATATTTTGAAAAGAAAAATAAATAAGAAGATTATTTGTTAAATTCTAAAGTTTAAAGTTTGGGCTTGTCTTAAAATAATTTATAAAGAATCAAAAGTTAAGAATGTTTTAAAAGGGAATATAGATAAATTTGAAAGAAATGGAAGAATTTATGAAGTTTTGAAAGGAGTAAAAGGATCTATTGGTTATAGGGAATAAACTAATTTTCTAGAAATTATTGAGCAAGTCCAAATAAACATCAAGAATTATAAAGGAATTTAAATAGATTTTAAAAAGATGATTTTGGAATTTAAAAGGTTCTATTCTTAGGATTTAAAAATTTAGGTTTCAATAAATGTAAATATAAAAGAGTCTATTTTTGAAAGATTTAAAATAATAAGTTAATAGGCTTAAAAAGAATATAAAAATTTTAAATTGAGATTTTGAAATAGGTCAAATGGATCAACCTATTTTTTTGGGATTTTTCCTATAATTTTCTAGTTTTCTCTTTCTTTCTTCTATTTCTTCTTTTAATAGAGATAAAATAAAATAAAAATATTGCCTAAGGCTGGACTTGAACCAGGGATCTCACCCTTCCCACCTCAGCTCCTTAACAACTGCACCCGTCTTCTTTTTACTTCTTATATTTCTTTTTATTACTTTTCTTTCCTTCTCTATTCTCTCTCTCCCACTGTTCCTCTTCTTCTTCTCTGTTCTTCTCTCCGAGTCGGCGCTGAAGGGGGAAATGGATGAGCGTAGCTAGAAGCGATTTGGTTTGGGAATTTAGGCTATTTTTCTCCATCTAGCACTCGCAGGGATTCCATTTTTGTGCTTGTCTAGGCCGGTGAGGTTCCGGGAGAGGCTGGCGATGGTAAGGTGACTACGGTGGCGAAGGTGCCCGTCGCTGGTGTACTCCGATGGAGTTCCGGCCGAAGTAAGATGTCTAAGAGCATCTATGAGTCCTAGGGAAGCTAAAAGTGGTGTTGGTTGGATCGGGGATACACTGGAAAGGGCTGGGGCCGTACGCATGGCGGCGGCCGAGCAGAAGAATTCCGGCGGGGCACGTCGTCGGGGTTCTCCGATGAACTAATGCCTTGAACAAGCTGGGTAAAATAGATTTAGAGCATGTAGAACGTCTAAGTACCTTTAAGTTAGAGCTTTATTGGCTGAGGATGATCAATTTTGAAGTTTCTCTCCGACGGCCAGGTTAGGGTTCCTCAGAACTTCTTCTTGATTTCTCACAAAATTTTCACAATGTAGTCTATAATAATTGGGGATTCATGAGGGGAATTAAGGAAGACAAGATTGTGATCAAGTTGGTATACAAAGTTTGGTGTACCGGGGTCTATTTATAGTGTTCATTGTCGGTTTGAAGCTTCGGATAGCTTCGATAGCCATAGCAGTTCGCTTAGGTCGGTTCGCCGGAGATAGGATTGGTGTCGTGGCTGAACCAATGGTATGCTAATATGTGCGCAAGGTAGTAGTCGGTTCACTAAGTCGGTTGGATTTTTCGGTTGGCAGGCCAGCCCACGGTGCGATGGCCAAATCCCGGCGGCAGTCGTGGTTCTGTCGAACCAGAGAGGAAGAAGAAGGCAGGGAGAAGGAGGAGAAAAGAAAAAAAGAAAAAGAGAAAAGGGAAAAGAGAAAAGGGAGAGAAAATAAATAAAAAGAAGATTAAAAGAAAAGGGAAAATTGGAAAAAGTTTAGAAAAAAATTAATTTGGGTTTTAAAGTTAATTTAAATTCAATTTTGGAATTTCCTTGATTTAAACTAAATTAGGATTTTTTAAAAAATAAAAAAATTTAACAATTAATAAAATTTGATTTTTTTAACTTGAAATTAATTTTTTTAATAAATATTTAGGGGATTTTAAGTATTTCAACATTGAACATTTTTCAAAATTATTTGCAAAAATTTTCTTCATAATTTTACCTATTTTTAAGAGTACATATTTTGAGAATGTTACAGTTACTATAACATAGTTATCGTTGTAACACGTTTCTTATCTTTAGGAACGTTCAGGCGTGTTACAATAGACTGGACTATTGCAAATAGGCTATAGTAACAGTTCACAAATGTGTTGCTATATATCGTTGCAACAAATTTTTTAATATACAGTAACGCAAAATGGTGTTACTAAATGCCTGTACTGACGTAGTGAAAAAATATAGTACAGAGTATTCTATTAATTCAACGTATATAAAAAAATTGCCGTGCATACAAGACAACTAATTTGTTTGTTGTTGACCATCTCGTTATCGTGTTATTTCAATATTTACATAATATGAGTATTAAAATTTGTCAGCAAGATAATAACAGTAAGATAATAACAGTAGATATCAGAATGAGATATACTTAATAGTGCAGTGAACAAAGGATGTGTGATTTTAACTTAAGGTCCCGTGTTCAATTTCTCATACGCTCACGCTCATAATTTTTTTAAAAAATTGTTTGGATTGTTAATTCCAAACAAAGACATAACATGTATTGCAGCTATTTTTCGGGAACAAGTAATTAGTCAGTTAGGTCCACAGAGTGTTGAATAGCCCAACAATATAGCACCTCGGTTTGATCCATTTCCCCCGGCCAGCCATGGATTTTCGGCTAGAATTTGAGTTCAGTGAAATCTGATCTATTTTGAACGCCTGCCATGCCATGTGGTTTTTAAGATGGCTACAGTAATCTGCTGTCCCATTAAAAATAGAAAGACGAGAGTTTATAATTAAATAAGGTTGCAGTTAGTCACTGATGTATGGTCGACAATAAATTGCCGTATCCGTTAGCAGTTGGTGATGTTTATTTTTTCTAAAAAAAGTATTGTTATTATTTTATTGAATTTTAAATATTTTATTGTCAATCGGATGTTTCGGTCGGGGCACTTCAATTCCACTAATTAAGCAACTGAAATGAATTGGAGGTCGCATGCATGAAGGGACGACGTGGCCGGCTGGCCAATCATTAATCACAACAATGATGTACACATGGAACGCTAATATCAATGATATCCAAACCTCTCTGTACTCTGTAGTTTTGGCATTTTAGTCCTTCAAATAACTTATTTTATAATATTGACGTCAACCTTTGGATTCATATATTTTTTTAAACTTGGTAGAATATATTTAGCAAGAGAAGAGACTACCTGTTTTTAGAAGAAAACAAAAATGAGTCTTGTCAACATAGAACAAAGAGTTTCAGTTCACTTTAAAACAGGTGCTTACGAAGTCTGACATACATAAAAGTATACGAATGACCGCCGGATTCGACGATTTTATTTTCGAGCTTAAAAGTTTTTTCAATTCTAAATGTGTCTTCGAATTTTTCACCGGACGTATCTGTCATTTGTTTAGGCTTAAATTTTCGTGGTTACCTCTCATGTGCTCCTACGTCAAGAAAAATATAAGAAACATAAAAATAAAAGGTCAAATTTTTCAAAGAAACCAACAACAACCAAAAAAAAGATGGACAAAAGAGAAACAATATCTAGAGGAGCACTAGAGAGGTGCAATGTATAGATCTGAGATAATGTCACTTTTATTTTGTTGTATAATGGGATATGTATAGATCTGAGATAATGTCACTTTGTATTTCTCCGAGAGGGCCGAACATGTCTAAAATCCTTGGCTCACATTCTCTTGAGTCGACCATCATATCCTTTCGATAGACGTTCCCGACCACTCTTTCACCTCCTCGGATAGTTTCCTTGGAGGACTGATCGATCACTCGTCGACAGTTGACGCGTCAGGTAGGGGCACGTCTTCATCGATCCGAAGGGTACGGTGACAAATTTCTTGCCCGCCGACTTCATGGCAAGAAGGAGATGTCGAACTCGTGGAACGGGGAGTGCTTGTGCTGATTCAACTCTTCCGCGGATAAGTATTATGAACTCAACTCTTTTTTTAAACCTTTAATGTTTTGCACGAACATGTCTCCTGTTATTGCTAGTTCTCCATGTCATCTTTCTCCCGAATCCCTGGGTAGCCTACGCACGCTTAATAACTTCTTTGCCACGCTTATGATCAGCCCTGAGCTATGCGTCCCCGACCATCTATGGTCGGGGTTCCCCAAAAGAAAGTCTATTGAGTATGCTCCGGCTACTCGTTAGCTTGGCAGCCTCCCCAAGAACTCATGCCTAGTCTATCCGACTAAACACGACAATAACCCCGACGCCCTTCGGTGTAAGGGCACGCTCCTGCCGAGGCCGCCTGGGGGCCGAGACTCGATCGTGGCTTAGCAAGATATCGTGCATAAGAGCTCGAGGGCTCCGCCATCTATCGCTAAATCTCTTTGTTAGCCTATTCGCTGCTAAGTTTTTGAGGCCCCAACCTGCTCGGACACGATGGTCAGACACGCAGTGGATAGAAGTTAAATATAAAAGCTTTCTTCAAAAGCTAAAATTTGATCTCCTTCCATGAGATAAAGTCAAGAGCTTTTTCATAACAATGTTAAAGTTAGAACTTCACAATTCATGAAATGGGACTAACCCCACTTATCTACTCTATCCTGGGTACATGGCTACTTAATCAAAAGTGCATTTTAGATATAATTTTCTCGGAAGTTGGCTCGACGTCGGCGTAGATGCTTGGGACGTCGGCCTCCGAAACGCCAACTGGCCAACCGTCGGTGACCGCCTCAATCTTAGCGCGTGGATACAACTTGTGTACCACACCAAGGACATGCGTAGTCACCGACCTCGTCGCAAGCCGGATGAAGTCTCGGAGGCGGTTCGGTCCCTCGAGAAGCCGCTCCATGAACGCGTCCTCGGTCTTGTCGGTGGACGCCTCCTCGGGGTCGGCCTCGGCAAGGAGAGCCCGGGACACCTCCCGGTACTTTTCCCACTGGGCGTTGGTCACCTTGGAGCGCGCCTCAAGGTCACGCATCTGCCTTTGAATCCTTGACAAGCGGCCTGTATAGGAAGAAGTCGGTCAACGCTAGCAAGGATAGATAATTGAAGAGCGAAAGAAATTGATCAATATTGACACTTACTCTCGGCATCACCCTTTGCCTTCTCCGCCAACTCTAGCGCTGCCTCGACCTTGGCCTTGTCCGCAGCCTCGATGGCCAGCTTCTCCTTGGCCTCGACCTTTGCCCCCTCGGACGCCACTAACTTGGCCCTGGCCTCTTTGAGCGTAGCATCCGAGAGCCAGAGAAGCTTATACGCGCCCTCCCACTGCGCCACCACCTTGTCAGCCTGCAGCTTTGCATCCTTGATAGCCGCCTCAAGTTTCTCGGCCCCTGTGCAACATAAGAGGTTATTCAACGAGCTTGGCAAAATCCCTGGAAGGGGGTCGAAAAGCTTACGCTGGGAGGCCGCGTCCAGCTTCACCTCCAATTCTCAGAGTTTGGCTTCCGAGGATGATGACGGGCGAATGACCTCCTGCAGACGCGGGAGCATCAAAAAAAGGGGGGTTCAGGCAGAAGGCAAAGAAAAGTTTGAACAAGGAGCTTGGGGACCTACCAGGAAAAGGTCGGGTAGGCGGCGAAGAGTTTGAACAAACTCTTCTGCCCTTTTCGCCCCACCGCCGAGGACTTGTTCAATCCTCTGCCCGTTGTTCAAGGCGGCGTGATCGCCACCGCCCTCGATGGCACCCGCCGCCATGTTGCTCCCGACGGGCGGGGCTTGCCCCTCGGTCATCATCACCGTGAGAGCCTCGAGCGTCCCGCAGGAAGAGACAATGAGGGAGGAAGCTGGGGGGATCTTGTCCCATCAATTCCTAGGCTTTTTCCATTTCCACCTCCCCCAGCCTCTCCTTGAATCCCACCTCCATCTTACCCCCGGTCGCCGCCGCCAACCTTGAGACTCGCCTCGGGCCTTTCCCTCCGTCCTCATAGCAATGGCAGTCTCCTCCATGGCTCTAGCCTCCGACCTTTCCTCGGACTAGTTGGCTTTCGAGGGGTGACTGTTAGATCCACGATCGCAAGGGGCATGTCGGACCCTCCTCTTCCATTGGGGAGGTCGGCCGCCATCCTTGACGGCTCTTCAAGGAAGAGGTCGGCATCCTCCACGCCACTACCCATGCACCCGATCGGTACAAAAAAGAAAGAAGGGGTAAGTTTGGGTATATACGTGGTTAAGGTCTCAAACCCGAAGCTAATAAGCCTCAAGCACCTTCTTCTGGGGTGCCGATGACTCGACTTCGGTGGCCCGCTTGAGCCCGACAATGGCGTCGTGAGCTGCACTTCAACCCCTTTCGATTCCTCCTCATCTGAGGTGATCACGAGCTTGAGCTTGACACCAGTGAGCTTTAGACTCCCCGGCGTGGCCCTTCGCACCTTTGGCTTTCGTTTGGGGGGCTCGAGCTCTTTCCCCTTTGTCTCTGGCGCATCGAGGGGGAGAAGAGCATGCGGCTTTTCTGCTTAGCCTCCGCTTCCGTTGGGATCGGTCATAGTGACACGAAGACTTCTAGCCCCTGTCAAGTGTCGGCACCTAACAGGTGAGGCGTCGAGTACAAAAACAAAGAAAAATTCAGGCAAAGAGAGTGGCCAGGATTACCTCCAGCCACGGGTGGAGGTGGCTGAAGGCCCTCGGACCCCCTTTGCTGAAGTAAGCCGCGCTAGAGAAGAAGTTTCCCAGCCTTTGGCCCATGCGCTTAAGGGTTGCCTTCTCCTCCTGAGCCGGGTCATGTCTGCCCGAGTACTCATAGCCCGTCTTCACCCTATCCTTGCGGTCATGTAGTCCCCGAAAGGTGAAGTTACGGGCCACCCGAGCTCCGGTCAGCCTTGTTCCCGAAGGGCCTCGATCTTGGCCACCAACTCCTCCACTTGATCGAGCTCGGTGTTGGGGCAGGGTGTTGACTAGGTGGCCGTTGGGATCATCTCCCAGTATATCTCAGGGGAGGGCGCCGGTTCGTGGTTCCCGATATAGAACCACTCAGCGTGCCATCCCTTGATGGAGAAGGTGGGGCTAACGGGGATGTAATGTTGGGCCATCTTCTCCCGAATTGAATCCCACCACCGACCACACCGCCAACTTTTCGTCGGAGGCGAAGTAATGGCGGTATAGATTGAAATGCGGGTCTATCCCAAGATAGGCCTCGGGGAGATGGATAAAGAGAGAAATTTGAAGAATGGAATTGGGGCCGAGGTTGCAGAGGAGATGTCATAATAGTGGAGCGAGGCCTCGGACAAAGGGATGGGTGTCACACCCGGGTTTTTCGCTAATTCATTTAAATAATTTACCCTGAAATAATCGGAATTTCAAATTAACCTCGGAGTCAACCTATAATTTTAAAATGCAATTAATAAATGGAAACGACATGGTAGGATTTTTCTTGAATTTCGCATGTCAAAATACGCTAACAGATTTTTTGGAATTTTAGAGCACTCTAAGTATTTTTAATCAATTAAATAAGAAATCGGAATTAATTAAGCCCTCAAAAATCCTTTTCCCTTTTTTTCTTTTCTTTTCCGTACAGGCCGCACAGTGTTCCGCTCTCTCCTTAGGCCGCCGGCCCGGTCCCCTCCCCGGCCCAAGTCGCCCGCGCGCGCCCTTCGGGTCGTGGCCGAGGCCGCGACGCCCGCCGCGTCGCGCAACTCCGCGGAGCATCCCTCGCACGCGAGGCACCGACAGTGGGTCCCGCCTGTCGGGTTTCCCGTCCCCGCGCCCGGCCGGCCGCCGCCCGCCATGCACGCGCCTTCCCGCTCCTTTCCGTTTGAATCCGAGCCACGCGGCCCGTGCCGGCTCAATCTCGCGACGCCGTTTCAATCCCCGCAAACCCCGCGCCCGATGGAAATCCTATCCACGCGGAATCCGTCGCCGATTGTTTCCCCTCTCTCCGATTCCGTGAACAACGGCGAGGAATCCGCGCCGTTTCCGTGTTTGTTTCGACCCGTTGTACCCCTATAAAACTACCCCTTCGTCGCCGCACGTTTCCCCTTTGGTTCCCCGTGCGCTAGCCCCAAAACCCGCCATCGCCATCGTCGTCGTCTCCGTCGCCGGTGAGTGCGCCGCCGCCCTCTTCCTTTTCGGTTTTCGGTCTCCTCCCGAACCGCTCCCGCGCGCATCATTCCGCCCTCCGCCGTGTTTTTCCGCACCCGCGGCACCCTCCGCCGCCCGCCGGTGTCGCCGGAGGCCGGCCGGCCGCCGCGCGGCCATGCCCGGCGGGCGAGCTCGAGCGCCGCCGCCCAAACCCTAACCCTAGCGCGCTCTCCTGCGCCGTCCGATCTTTCGGATCGGGCGGATCCGCACCGTCCGATCGTGATCGATCCTCGTCGCCGTTCGATCCGGCCGCCGCACGCCCGATGGTTGCCGCATGTCCGCCCTCGGCCGCCGCCCGAACCCTAACCCTAGCCGCGATCCGCACCGTTCGATCCTTCCGGACGGCGGATCTGAACCGCCCTCGCGCGCGCAAGGCCGCCGCCGTCCGATCGCCGCCACCCTCCCCGATGCGCGCCACGTGCCCCGCCTCTCTCCGCCGCCGCTAGATGTTAGATTAAGGTTTGCTTAACTATGCTTAGCGCAACTAGCTCACTTAAGGGGATTACACTAATCAAGAGTTTCATTACCGAAAGTTAAACCTCGATGATGTTAAGTTGTGAGCATGTCTCTAATAATATTGATTTATGAAAAGGTGGGTCGTGAGCACATGGTTGGACTTTGGTTAGCGTGCTCATGACGATTAAGGACCGGTTCTCGGGAAACCCTGGAAGAAATGTCGTGCATACCACAAGCCGCATGGGTAATGGCTGGCAGCAGCGTAGCCGTCTCTAGTCGACGTATCCCGAGAGGGTGGGCGTGATGGAGTTGGGTCGGCCCGGTTTTAAGGGTTGATCAGCTTCGGATTCACCGCGGCACTAGAGGGGCTGCCCATTGCCCGATGGGAATGGGGCGAAACCTTGGTGTGGTACGATTGACTAGAGGGTTATGTGAAGGGTCTGTCACAGTTCCTTTCCGGGGCACCGTGGTGGTGCACGGCGCACGGTAACATGTTGTGGGATTGTGTCTTGTGGGTACATTGTACACCTCTCGATCGAGTAAAAACTATTCGAATAGCCGTGCCCACGGTTACGGGCGATCGACCGATTCACCTTGATTAGTCTTATTTATTTATTTGAATGAAATGTTGAAGCATGACTAGTGGAGGTGGATGGATGGGCCTGTTGCAACGTGGTTTGAGCGTTGGACGGTGATTATTTAATACCGCTTAAATATTACTTGTTTACTGTCTTCAAATATTGTTATTATATTCCGCAAATGCTGTTTATGCAAATTGAGCCCTTAACCCTTCCTTGTTATCTATCTTGCATCATGTCCCCTTTTCGGTGTGATTTGTTGAGTACTCGTGGTTGTACTCGCCTTGCTTCTTTTTCCCCCTTCGGTGCCGAGGTTGAGCTCGAGGTCTCCGAGGAGGTGTAGGCTTGTTCTCGTCAAGGTTTAGCTGTGGAGTTGGTGTTCCGCTTCGCTCGTGTCAAGTTTAGTTTAAGTCAGTTTTTTTCTCCTTTCCGCTGCATTTGTGTAACTCTTTTATATTGTTTCTAAGACGAGGATTCTGTATTATCAATAACGTCGATTTGTGTACCTCGGCTGATGCCTGGACGAGGGTGTAATGCACAAATTAGCTGCAGAAATTCTGGTGTGAATTTCTGGGCGTGACAATGGGTCGGTACTCCGAATCCACGAAGGAAGAAGGAGGAGACGACAACCATCTCACCGGAGTCGGGGGTCGGGAACGGCTCCCCCTGAGCCAGGCGCCACTCTGCGATCACCCGCGGTGGGAGGACACCGGCCTATACTAGTTCCTTCAACATCTCGCTCCCGACGTGCGAGGGGACGAAGGTCGAGCTTCGCTTGGTGCCTTCGCTGCCTTTGGTCAAGCCCTTCCCACCTTTCTTCGAGATCTTCTTGATGGGTGCCATCGACTTTAGGGAAAACAACCGTTGACCCTTGCGGTAGCACACCACGCCGCGGCAGTGGAGGTGGCGGCCTTGTGCACTAAAGCGGCGAGGATCCAGGAGTTTGTGAAGCGATGGCGCAACTGTGAAGAGTTTGTGAATTTGGCAAAAGGCATGAAGGAGGAAGAAGGCAAAATGGTGATGCTTAAGAAGGGGCAATGATGGGCCTGACAGCGCTATTTTTGGAAAGCACACAACACCGTTAACAGCGTGTGTAGGGCATCTGAGGCGGCCCGACCCATCAGGCTTCCAGGCTACCACAACATCTTAGCGGTTGATCTGAGTCGTCGATTACCCGGAGCAGTTAACGGCGTGCGAGCGATGTGCGTTGCACGCCTCGTTGAAACAGCCATCGGGCCCACCACTCCGCCTGAGCATCAAATCTCAGCCGTCGGATCTGCGAGCTGTTGGGGATAAGTGGGAAACCAGACATGTGAGTAGCCGTTACGTGATCCCGGTCATGACAGCCTTAATGGGATGTCACTGGCGCACAGTTCAAACCGTTAGTAGCCCATGCGTAGAGCGCGCGCCCGAGTCCAGGCAACCGCCTGACGATCGATCCCTCGACATCTTCCGCTGACCACTCTGACCATGCCGACTACCATTAGCCTTCGGGCTATGGCATTTGGGCCAACAGCCTCCGGGCTATGGCATCTCGGCCAACAGCCTCTGGGATATGGCATATTGGTCATCAGCCTTCGGGCTATGACATCGGACCGATCGCCATTAGCCTCTGGGCTATGGCATATCGGTCATCAGCATCCGGGCTACGACCTTCGGCCGACCGCAGACAGCCTCTGGACTATGGCACGGCCGACCACCATTATCCTCCGAGATACGGCAGCTATGCCATCAGCCTTTGGGCTGATGGCCTCGGACCAATCCTCGTCAGCCTCTAGGCTGAAGTACCTCAGCCATCGACCTTTTGGCAATAGTCACTCGCCGATCGCGATCAGCCCCTGGGCGATGACTCTCATTATCCCCCTAAATACCACCAATTTGAAGACAATGTCCTAAAGATATCCCGAGGGTGATGTTTTTGGACTTGACCCTAGACCTAGATGTACCATCTAGCCCAAAGCTCGGGGCTGCACCTGGGTGGTGCACCTGCCAAAGCACACTTAGGATGTCACAAAGACTTTGCCCATGGTCCCGATCAGGAAAGATCTTGACCCTAGGCCCAGATGTCCCATCTGGCCCCAGGCTCGAGGGCTGCACCTGACAGGTGCACCTGGGCGGTGCACCTGCCGAAGCCTGTTCAAAAGACCTCAAGAGCTGGCTGTGGGACCTAACTAGGAAGAACTCAAACCCTAAGGGTTAATATCCTATTCACCCCTAGGCTCGAGGGCTGCTGTGGGGGGTATCACCCCGGGGTAGCCCACGGGGCGGAGTTAAGACCAGCTGAAGTCGGACTGGTAGTCGTCGGGAGGGGGTCAGAAGCCCGACCTCTTCCTGGGGTCGGCCGCCCCGATCTCCCATCTATCCCAACTCCAATGTTCTGTCCCGACTACAACTCATCAGCCCAATCCCGGATCTCCTCGGGATAGAAGGCTTGCTTCGCAAGGATCGCAGAGAAGACAAGGGGGGACTGAAAGTGCATCTAGCCTCCTAAGTGGGTTTTGATGGTTAATGACAATTTGGTTAAGGGACTAATGCATTTAATTGAGATGTGTGCAGGAGAATAAGTCCCTAAACACTTAGTTATGCAGGTTTTGAGAAAGGAGAATCCTCAAACAATGATTGCAAAAAGTTGAAAAGCTTCGACGACGGTTTATAGTATTACTTTTTCATGAATCATGAGTTTTAGGGAAAAAAACCGTACTATTAAGAGGGGTGAAACTCATGCCATGAGATGATCTAAGTGCTCTTAGTCATAATCCACTTGAGTGAGAATTTTTGAGCAATTTTTGGATTTCCACCATTTCCAAGGCAGAGAAACCCGGCCAGGAAGTTCCAGGGTTCAAAGCCGGAACTTCCGTGCTTCATTACCTCGCAATGACCAAATTTCGTAAGTGTTGGCCGGAGGTTCCGATGACTCTAGGCGGAACTTCCGGACAATATTTCAGCGAGTTTGTGAGTAACGGCTAGGTGACGCAATCATCAACCTATAAATATCCCACCTTGTCCCTAGCTTATTTTTGGCTATCCAACTTTCGTTTTTTTGTCCCCTAGCCTCTCCCATAGAGTTCTAGCCCATTCCAACTCAGTTCTTGAGCCACATACCCAAATTTGTGAGAGATTTGAGTGATTTGGAGGTTTGTGAGAGTGAGAGAGCAAGGATGACTTGAGCACTTGGTGATTTCTGCAGGGTTGTGGTGTGGTGCCTATTACTCTTGGAGAGCAATCTCCTAGACGCTTAGGTGTCTCCCGCGAGCATCGGGAGAATTGTGGATTTGCCAGGGAAAGTTTGTGAAGGATTTCCTCTTCTCCGCAAGGAAACGAGGTAGCTGATCTTTGGGAGGCTGTTTAGGTAGAGCAACTCACGTTTGTGGTTCACGCTAGAGAATCAAGTTGCGATCTTTGTGGTCACTTGATCTCTACGCAAGAACCTAGGAACGTCGGGGTTGGAGACTGTAGACTTTCTTCCTGGAGATTTGCTTGGTGAAGCAAGGGGTTAATTGAGACCCAACTCCACGGAGTTCCTCAATGGAGAGTAGGATTTTTTGAATCCGAACTTCGAGAAAAAAATCCTTGTGTCTCATGTGATATTTCTTTACTTTCTGTTGCATCTATATTGCCTGTATGTACCTTCCTGTTGCTAAGCTATAAACTTGTTGTAGAAGTAGTGTAAATTTGATTTCACATCCTCTTAAGTCGCAGAACACTGGAAGTTTCGGACAGGATCTCCGAAAGTTCCGGACACTTACGGCCGACCGGAAGTTCCAATTCAAGTATCGGAAGTTCCGGTGATCGTGTGTTTTAACCAGCTTGTTTTAAAGAGAAAATTTTAGGATCGCCTATTCACCCCTCTATGCGACATCTATGGACCTTCAGGGACAACCTGATAAAAGATGACATCATTCGACAAGACTGCGCAGGAGATACCTGCGAAGGACAGATCCCAAGGCAAGATGGAGCACGAGATACCCACAGCGCGCAGACCCAGGGAATCTCTATGTACTTTTCATATATTGTTTGTACTTGCTTTTTAGCTTTTAGTCTTAGCTTTTTTGGCCCCCAAGTCCTCTTGTAACTGCCCCCTTGAGCTATAAAAGGGAGGGAAGGTCCGCGGGCGAGGGAGATGGGTTCTTTGGAAGCTAGATCTAATCTCTAGAGCCCCAAGAACTCACACTATTGTACTCTGTTTCGTACACCATCCCAACAAAGAACATAGAACTTAGGCTTGTTATCCTCCGGAAGGGCCAAACCTATCTAAAATTATTGGCTCACATTCTCTTGAGTCGACCATCATATCCTTTCGATAGACGTTCCCGACCACTCTTTCACCTTCTTGGGTAGCCCCCTTAGAGGACTGATCAACCACCCGTCAACAATAGTGCATCGTGAGTGTCTCAATTTTAATTAGTTTCAACTACCACGTGGGCCCTCCAATCCTTGTGCTCTCTCCTAATGACTGGAGATACGTTTCGTCACATGGCAGGTGTATTTTTTAACCAAGGTTACCTGCATACAAAGATTCACTAACACTTGTGAAAATGGTTAGTAATAAACCTCTACCGCTAAGTTTCATGTTTTATTTTGTATTCTTTTATGCAGGAGTTGATGGTCAAATTTGCTACTTAAGGACCATCAACACCCACCACTCCACAAAGAGAGATTTTGTGAGAGAGAGAGATGGATGAAGAAGTGCACAATGAAGGACCCCAAGTAGAGGGCTGCCAGATCTGGCCCATGTGTTGCAAAATATAGCCTATAGCCCCTCCTCCAAGGAGACGATGTGTAGGGGGAAGGTTGATGGCGGCCAGATCCTAGCTCCTCAAGCTCATAACGAGAACAGCTCGCTTATAGACCCGTAGATGCAGGTCTCCTCCTCCAGCGATTTGGAGGGCTGTGATGCCGTGGTGGATCCCTGACCAGCTATGACATCTGGCCCAATTTGGATGGCCCATGAGATTTGTGTGCTCAAGTTTAGAACCACATTGGTAGTTTAGCAAGGGTAGAACCAACTTATAAGGGATTGTCCCTTCAATCATATCACTCATAGGTTAACCTTTTTATACGAAACGAGGACGAAAGTATAAGTGGGATGGTATGTGTAAGTGGGTGTTGGTATTTGTTACAGTCACAGATTAATCCACAAGCGCATGGATATCGATATAGCACTTCACCTCAGAGTATTGCAAGGGTATTGAATCACATGGAACATGTGTATATCTAAGAACAGTATTCAACCAAAGGCAACAATGAATGGTAATGAATGGTGGTCTTAGGCTAGAGAGGATTCGTATGGATTAATTAATTATACTTAAGTTAAAGGTAAAACTCTATTGATTGCTTTGAGCACCGGCTCTCCCTCGTCTGTCAAGCTGAGTCTAGCCTGTAGCTCTATCATATACCCGAACATGGAGGAATACAAAGAACGAAAAGGGCTGTCACCACCTACAGCCTACCTCACTTTCCGTGGAGCACATAACGAACAAAGGCAAACTCTAACCTAGTACCACATCTACGTTACCGATTATTACTCTAGCCTTGGCCAAGAACTTCCTTCTTCATCCAACATCTTAGTACTAGAGCACTCGGTATAAATACTAAGCAACGATCCCGCAACGATGAGAATATATCTCGCTTAAGTAAGATAATAAAATACCAAAAGGGAATCTCGAACACTTACTTTATCACAGAAGCATCCACTGAGGTACAAGATCGAATAGAGGGCCGACAACTTCGGCGCTCCTCCAGGACTCTCCCAAAGATAGGTCAACATCCGAGGAACATCCCGAAGAGAAAGTTGACATTTAGGGCACTCCTTTCGGAACTTCCCCTCACTCTCTTTCCATATTCTAACTCTATTAGAGAGTAGCCTAAATGTTTAAGTGAGGTGTTGTGCAATTTGAGATTGAGAGCTTCTCTTCCTTTTATAGCTCTCTTATGATGGTTGAAAGGTCGGTAACTGCCAGGAATCAAGCATAAGTTGCCTTTGGGAAGTCATCAGGAGCATACACGTGGAAGCAGATTGCAAGGGGAGCCAAAGGCGGTTCGGCCGACCTTGTGGTTCAGCTGACCTCCTGGCCAGTCCTTCGGCTAGGAGTCTACCTAGTGGGTCCTCTACATGTTGTATCTTGGTTGGGCTCAATTGTAGGTGGTTTTGATTGACATGTGGGGCCTCCAATCCATGTACTCATGTTTGATTGTCCGGAGGTGTATTTTGTCGCATGACAGGTGTTTTTCATCCATAATTCACCTACATATAAATATTCACCTAGACGTGTCAAAATGGTTAGTAATAACCACTATCTCTAAGTTTGGTATTTTATTTTGTATTCTTTCATTTGCTTTTATGCAGGAATTGACGGTCGGACTTGGTACTTAAGGACCATCAATAGTGGGTTCGCCCATCGAATGGGCTGGGTTACGTGGTTCTGGAGGACGGGCCATTACACCAGCATGCTAGTGTCTGTTGCGAGACCCCGAGGTCTTCTCCTCCCAACGACGATGAGGTAGCAGAGTGGGTCAAAGGTGTCTACCTTGATGTCCTCGTCCAAGTAGTACTGAGCGGTCCATTGCTCCAAAGTCAGAGAGGCTATGGATGTCACTGCTGCTGCCTACCGAGGGTTGTCGTGCCAGCACCAGATATGTCGTGGAGAAGCCCACAGGCAGCTAGGGATGTCACCGCCACCTACCAAGACCTACTGGTGTTGGATCCTTGAGTCGGGGCTTCGCGGCTACTCGAGCGAACGAGTGTGGTGAAAGTGGTCAACAACAAGGGCAACATGGCTCTGGGTGGTGGCAAAGAGGAGGCTAGGAGGGAGCTCAGGAGATGGAGGAACATGAGAGGGAGGGGAGGAAGGATTTTCCCACTCACTCACTCACTAGTAGGACCGCATATGAGAATATAGTTATTTTTCATGTGCAGTTTTCATAAGTGACCGTATTTTCATACGTAGATTTAGACTACAGGGTCTTCTCATCATTAGCGGACTTTTAATGGTTCGTCTATAAAAATAAAACTCTACATGTAAAAGCCATGGACCGGTCATTGATCAACCAGTCTTATTTTTTATGAAAGTATATTTTAATTTACACAGATACTAGTCCTTCAACCACGTGAACCGAACATTGCAACAAAAAATGTTGATGAAAAGATCTACTGCCTTGGTGTTTGAAAAGAAAAGATCTGAATTATCCTTTCCACTATCATGGCTGTACGAATTACCCTCTTTAATTACAATATCAAACATTTCACACCCTAAATTTTTTAAAACAGACAAATTACCCCATTGCCCCAGTGGAGAATGGTTTTCGTCCTACACAGTGTAAAAAAGAACATGGGCCCCACTTGTCATATGGAGTACCTCAAAACTCTCTCTCTCCTCTTTGGCAGTAGTTTGCGATGGGGCCGTTGCTTGTGCGGTGGGGACAGCGGGCCGTGGGCACCGGCGAGGAGGGCACTGGAGGCGGTAGGCTGTGGCATCGCGCTCTCTCTCTCTCTCTATCTCGATCTCTCGATGCACAGCGACGGGGGTGGACCGACGGAGGGGATTTGGTCATCGGCGGAGGGAGCAAAGACTGGAGGACGTCCGGTGACCAGTGGTGCAGATGCTGGAGGTGGAGAAGTGGCGCCGGCGATGGGGATCCAGGAGGCATGGTCGACGGTGACGGAGAAGGAGGTGGAGCCGGTCAGCGGGGACAAGTCCCTCTCGGAGCGGCGCCGTCGATCTGTACCACACCTGAGCAGAGGTCGAGGTTGAGGTCACTTGTGGAGGTTAGTCGAGGCGGCGGAGTACAGGCTCGAGCGACCAGTTGAGTGCGGCGAACCTCGAGCTCCTCTTAAGGATTTGAATGGGCCCATGTCGGCATGAACAGTTCTCGGCGGCGGCTGCGGGTGGCAGACGAGCTGAATCAAGACCATCGTCCCACCCATCCAAATCCGCATGCAGATAACGGGTCGACCTTCCTCGCCGCGCCGTTCACCGCATCCTCCTCCTCACTGTCATCGTCGTTGACTCGCTGGTCCACTTCCTGAAGCGACCAAAGTTGTTCCCCTTCCTGCGAGCTCTGCCGGTGGTGGGCAGCAAGGTCACCACCTCCCTCTCTCGCAGGTGTGCTGTACAGAAGAAGATGCGGATGGTCAGGTGAGGCCCTACTGCTATGTAGGATTAAAACCAAATTTCATTTCCACGTAGAATCAAAATTAGGTTGTATTGAGATGGAGTTATTTATTCGATTTGAAGAATTAAGGGTGTTAAATGTCCAGTTTTAAAGTATAGAGGGTAAATTGGACGATCACAATACTTTACAAGGGTAATTGAGACTTTTTCCAAAAGAAAATGGTCTTGGTGGTTTCATCTAGCACTGGGCATTTGGGTTTATCCGAAATTTCAGGTATGGTAGTTCAGGTTTTAGAATTTTGGGTTCTCAAAAATAATACTTGAAATATTACCTGAACATCTTATTACCTGAAATTTTAGGTAGCTATTATTTTGGGTTCGGGTTTTGGGTAACATGAATTACAAATTAACTGGAGGCTACGCGAGCGGCGACGACGCGAGGCTCCGTAAGTGTGCGACACAGCGACGGCGTGAGTGGCGAGCGATGATAGCATGAGGGTGGAGGGCCGATGCGGCGACGACAACGACTCAGGTGACGGCTGCTCGGTTAGGGTTAGCCGGTTAGGGATTTTCCAATTCCATCGGTTTCCAATTCCGTGTCGTACGGGCGGGTTAGGCAGAGCAGCGCCGTGCGATGCTCTTGGCTGGGCGTGTCCGCGTGGGCGCTGACACCTCGGGTTGTTCGGGTTATTGAGTACGCGAGTTACAACCCGATTAACCCAAAATAATATCAGATTTTCAAGTTTTCTATTCAAGATCGGTGTTTGGGTTTCGATTCCGGGTAGTTCGGATTCGGGTTTGATTTTTTTCGGGTTTTAGGCTCGGGTTTTATGCCCACTGCTAGTTTCATCGGGGTACCATATGTAACCGATGATTCAGCTAGCAGAGCCGTAGTAGTAGAGTGTACTCCACCGTACGGTTGTATGTTCCTTAAATGCGTTGCGCTGGCCGCGCTATCCCTTTTACAACTGCGTATTGTGCTACAGCTAGCTAGTAGACATTACTCAAGGCCCCATTGAAATTTTAATCCATATCATATCGAATGTTTAGATACTATTTTAAATTATTATTCTTTTACAAAACTCATTCATAATCTGTAAATTATTCACGAAACAAATCTAATAAACATAATTACGTTAAATATTAATTAATCATAAATCAATTAGGTATAATTTATTTCGTAAATAATTATTATAATTAGTTTATGTTTAGTTTTTAAAATCGATGTATACGGCAGAACTAAATTTTAATTCATATAACCAAACGCCTCTTTGGTTCGATCGATGACGAGAGAAACAGAGTAGAGGAGAATGAGATGAGCCGTGCCGGCCGCAGCGCAAGTGCCCTGCAGGCAAAGGCGAGAACACACGTGTCCTTTACTACAGTGATCCACTCTACTCTAGCCAGTCGGTCCAGGCCGCTCCAGTCCATTCTTTGCTGGAATGGAGACCTTGAGACTAACAAAGGAGTTGACTTGATCAATTAAGCAATGCTTCATCAACTTGTACTCTATTCATCCAGGCCTTTTTCCATTTAAATTACACGGATGTATTTATTTTAAAAAAATGATACAACACATTTTCCAAGCTATGAAATAGTACAACTTCTTTAAAAATAATATGTGAACTTTTCAAAACTATTTAAAATATATTTTAATTTATTTTTATAGTTAGGCTACATTCGTTTGTACACTTGAATAGCTATCCAAATTATGTATCGTTGAATTTCTGATACTTGACAAGCAAACTAAAGAGCCAGGAGAGAACACAAGTGTCTTGCACGTAATATGGCTAGGGCAAACAAACAACTTACGGAAAAAAAAACAGCGACCTCAAAAGGTTAAAGAAAAAGTTTCTTACTAACACCACTACTTTCGGAGAAGCACTATTGACACAGTAGTCGGTGTTTGAATTGAGACTTTTTAGTTCATAATGTTTGGACCAATTTGAATGATTAAATATGAATTAATTATAAAAATAATTATAAAATCGAATGATAATTCGCGAGACGAATCAATTAAGCCTGAATAATTTATGATTAGCAAATATGTTTACTGTAACATATCGTCAAATCATAGTGTAATTAGACTCATTTGTCTCGTGAATTAGTCCCAATAATAAATGAGTTTCATAAATAATCTATATTTAATATTTAAAATAATATCTAAATATTTGATTTGATCCAGACTAATTAGTCCATGTATCCAAACAGTGTATGACCTTATCCACTACGACTTCAGTTTTCAATTTTCAAGTTCTTTATCCATATATAACTCTGGTTGTGTGTATTTTTTGGCTGTGTGTATTTTTAGTTGGTACAAGGGCTAGAAGTTATACTTCCAAGTCTCGGTAGTACCCATATATAACTATAGTTGTGTGTATTCTTGGGATGTGTTTTTTACTTTGAGTTTTTACCTTCACATTCTTGTTTTTATGCACACATTTTCTAAATTATCAAACAATGTGTTTTTGCAAAAGTTTTTTATAAAAAAATTACTTTAAAATTATATTAATTCTTTTCATGTTTTTAGTTGATACTTAATTAATCACGTATTAAATGTCAACCTTCTTTTCCGTGTGAAAAGATCCGAAAACGGTGTTATTATTAGCACATGATTAATTAAGTATTAAAATACTTAAAAAGTGAATTAATATGATTTTTAAAATAATTTTTTAAAAACCTTTACAACAATTACAGTTTAGTAGCTTGAGTAGCGTGCGTGAAAAAAAAAGAGAGTAAACATTGACAAAGTAGGGAAAGAACGCCGCTTTAGTTGGTACATAGGCTAAAAGTTGTACTTCTATTATGGAAAAATCACCACTCCTTTTGAACGATGACAAGAGGCTAAACAGATCAGAGTCAAAATATCTCGCTAGTAAAAAATGATTATGATTTTTGCAAGCACCTCACTATTATTTTATCAGATGGATGAAAATTAAAAAGACATGTTTTATGGTTACCAAGGTAGAGGTTAAAAAAACCATCATTGTAAACTTAATAGCACAGACGACCGACGACACCGGCCGCACGTAGAAATTGTTTCAATTTACATGGGCGGCTATCTTAAATAGCCCACCTTAACAGCACGACGCACACATGTGATTCCTGCATAAAAACAACTAAAATAAAACATCAAACCTAATAGTAATAATAGTTATACTAGTAATTTTCACGACTATTGCTGAATATTTGTATGCAGATAGGATAAAAACACCAATTATACGAATAAATACACCTCCGACCAATCAGACGTGAGTACACGGATTAAAAGACCCACAAATCAAATCAAACCGACGTATTTGGGGTCAATCCATCGTGCACTGCTATTGTAGACCCCCGTTTTTGAGGACGGGAATCATTCGTGTTCATAGTACCTTATCCCTGGATCGAGTAGTTTGGTACCCACGAATACAGTTCTGAATTACCAGGTGCAAAGTGCACGAATAGTCTTACAACGAAATTATTACAATAATAAGCCCGAAGGCAATATCCAATACATATAGGACCTACCGGTCCAGGATACATCCGAAACAGAAATTAGATAAGATAGCGGACGGAAGGCGGCGGCATGCCGATTGCCACGAGCAACGGCGGGGACTAAGACTGTTGCGCTCCATCGTCTTCATTCCTCCTAGTAGTATGTGTACGGGTCTTCCTCATCTCCTTCATCTCGGAGGTTTGTGCGTATAGCAAGGGTGAGTACCCAACGTACTCGGCAAGCCCACACGGAATGATGCACATGATAGGGTCATTCAAAGGATGGCTATGGTTTATTTGCGCAAAGCCAATTTTCACAAATCATTTCACAAACCTAACATCTAACCAGATCAGGTTTTTAGGTCCATAGTATATTAAATCGGCGACGGTTCGTCTACCATCCATTGTGATCCCAAGGATAGCTTCCCGCCTCCGATTCGTCATGGTTTTCTACGGGTGTCTTCCCCTTCTCTCGAGATAGAGAAGTTGGTTTCCCAACACATAAAAATCATTATGCAATCCCACCCATCATTTTGAAATTTATGAGTCTAGCCACGGGAAACACTTGTCACGTCGCTCATTAACCGCGAGCACGGCTATTCGAATAGATTGATTAACTCACACCTTGCAGTGGATGTACACTTTACCCGTACTCCGCAACTACTCATTGAATGAGCTCACATCCCTCTATATGGGACGGTCACGGCAAAACCTTTCGATAACCTCACTTTGGCGGTACCCGCTCCATGAACTTAAGCCCTCATGCACTCTAGCCGTCATTTTCTAGCAGTGAGAGGAGTTCTGGCGTTCCCGGGGTAAGAGAAAGAATTGCTCTATCCTGAACTTTCCATCTTGATGTCCTTTCCTTCATGTCTTCATTTCTTCTTGTTGATCGCATGCCCGATCTCTGCCCAGGTACCAACCAGCGGTACACCCCCTGCCGGAAGGCCCTTAACTATCGTCCAGGCACCCACCAGTGGTGCAACCCCACGGCAAGCCCTTACCTCAACGCCAACACCGAACCTACTATGCAAGGATACGCCTCCGCTCGGATATTTAATCGGCTAGGTCTATACCCATTCGAGAAGTGCGGTTGTGCGGCTCGTTCTAAGTTGTAGTCTCATGGCTCGGTCCTTAACCGACCAGGGACGGTACTAGCCTTTTCCGGAATCCACCCAAATCCATCCATCCGCCCCAGTCTAAAAACATTGTTTTGTATTTTCATTTCTCATCAAAGCCATTTCCAACATGATCAAGGCAACGTGGCGCTCATGTCTCCACTTGCCGTGTCTCAACCATCTTCCCAAGATAGTTGCCCAAGCACGAGGCTTATTTGTAAAATCATGAGTATGCAAGAATCTAGTATAAGCGTGGCTAAGCATTTTACGAAGATAACCTCCGGTTGCATCACATCGAAGGTTTACAAAGAATATTTCTAAGGGTATTCAATATCAAGGCAGGATATATCAAGAATAGGCACTCATTTGTGTATAGCATGCAATTTATAATTGAAAACAACATCATTTCACAAATAGGATCAATATGTTCAAAGGGATGTGTTGACTTGCCTTGCTCGCACACTCGTTGGTTGGGGTCTTCTGTGTACTCAACGCCTTCCTCGGACGCTAATCGTACGTGCGAGAAATCAAATTTGAATTCGATTAGAATTCAAATAGAATCCAATAAGATCCAAAAGAAAACCAAGTAAATCACAATAGCGGCTCCTAACACTAGGCTATGACTCTACGCGAACCTAGGCTCGAGTTTCGACGAAATCCGGGTTAGAGCGAAAGGGTTATAAGGATTCGAAGTTTTGTAATGAATTCGATTTTGTTAAGAAGGGTGCGACATTTATTTTAATATGCTTAAAGTTTGAGAAATACTAGAGTTGATGATTCAATTAATAAAAGAAAGTGGTTATCTTTTAATTTCATTGAATTATTTCTCGGTCGAGAAGTCCTAGGGTTTACGATAATCGATTCCAAAATAATCTCGAGGCTAAGTATTATACTAAATAATATATGCATCAAGAATAGTGTTTTTGGCGACAACTAAGTTAGATGGGTTCCGAGATAAATAAATGAATAATGCGATGGCTATATATATATATAAAATAATATTTAGGTGAATAATGGATTTCACAAAAGATAGAAATTTTCTTTGGAAAGGGAATATGTTAAGAAGTTTGACTATATGTGTATATTTTTTTTTGCAAAAGAAATTTTGGAAAAGAATATATAATAATCACTTATAAAGATGCAAAATTCATGGTAAATAGGGCTTAGGAATTTAAAAGGGGTAAATAAAATTTTATTATGATTTTACTAGGCTCACCCTTGCTTTTAAATCCTCATAAAAAAAATTAAATAGAAATTTTAAAAAAAGTTGCCAAAGCTAGGGTCGAACCTACAACCTCACACACAGCCCAACTGACCCTTCCACTGGGCTATCGCCCATTCTTGTTTTCTATCCCCTTTCTTTTATTTTCTTCCTTCCTTCCTTCCTTTCCCTCCCCGCTTCCTTTCCCTCTGTTCTTCCCTACTAGCGCCGGCGACCGACGAAAAAAAAGGCGAACGGCGGCGAGGGAGGGCCGGCTCAAGGGGCAAAGGGGGCCTACACCATCTAGGGGCTACGGGGATTTGTTTCACGGCTCGCCGGGCCGGAGAGGCGACGGAATGGGTGGCGACGGTGAGGTGGCCGTGGCGGCGGCGGCGCTCGTCGCCGTGTTATTCCGGCAACGGCACGACCTAACCAAGGGACTTGGGAGCATCTACAAGGTGCGGGGGAGCTATCTATGGCAAGCGTTTGGCCAGAGAAGCACGGCATTGGCTGGCGCCGTGCGCGCGACGGCGCCGAACGAGAAAACACGGCGGCTCGCCGCGGTGGGCCTCCGACGACGTTTTGGTCCCGAAAAGTTAGGGAAAATGAAGCTCTTGATGTGAGGATTACGATGATACCTTTAATTTGAGCAGCAATCAACCGAGAACGATGAATTCTTGAGTTTTGCTTCGAGCAATGAGTTAGGGTTCTTCGGGTGTTTTTCAAAATTCGCGCAATGTGGTGGATAGAATTTGGGGAAATTTGGGAGGAAGCTAGGTGAGAAGATAACGAACAAATTTTGTATTTTGAGTTTCGGCCGAGGAGTCCTATTTATAGACATCCACGTCGGTGTGGTCGCGCGGACGGCGTGGGTGGCGCGCGGCGCGGGTCGGCGCGGGCGGGCGCGCGCGCGCGCGAGCGGGGCCGGCGCGGGTGCGCAGCAGCCGGGCCGGGATGGGCGCGGTATGGCGGGTGCTGTGCGGGGCGTGGTGACGCGAGCGACGGCATACGGATCTTCTTGCACGGCGACGACGGGGTGACGCGGGCGACGACCGTGGCGACGCGCGACGTACGGCGACTCCTGTGCGCGTAGGAGGGTGACGCGGCGAGAACGTGCGTGCACGGGGCCTGGTACGGCGAGTGACGCGCGGCGCGCGGTGGCGAGGCGGTCCGGGGTCCGGGTACGGCGAACACTTGGCGCGCAATGAATAGTAACTTTTCATATTTTCCCGAATTAATTTCCTATTTTCCCAATTTTATTTCCTTTCACCCCCAAAATTCAAAATAAAATATAAAACATCTAAAAATAAGTTGTAAAATATATGTCCAACCTTTTTTTACCCACTTTTATTATTTTACAAATATATTTTACATATCTAATTTAATTCTTTTCCTCAATTCGAGAAAATGCGATTTCGATTCAAATTAATTTCTAAATTTCATATAGATACCCTAAAATATTTTATTACTCATTTTGCTCACTAATTAATATTACTCGGTCACCTAAATATTGTTTCGCTCCCAATTATATATTTTTATAAATCCATAACATTTTTCCTATTTTATATTAAAATTCCGATTCTAAACTCCGAAAATTTTCACCCATGAATTCAAATCTTTTGGTTTTTCACAAACATCGAAATGAATCACTCGCGTATAAATTTATGCAACCAAGTCGGCAATTAAGAAGCGAAAACTCAATCAAGAAGCAACAGTCAAAAGATTTTTGTAAGTTCGATTTTTGATTCCGGTTTTAAATTCCTCGATTTTTAGGATGTTACAAACCTACCCCTAACAATAAATCTCGTCCCCGAGATTTGGGTCGGGTCGTGATTGGGAGTCGGTCGGTACAAACATATAGGATGGATCCATGGGACTCGTTCTTAACAGGACGACAAATGGATTGGTTGCTCCGGGTGACGCAGGAATCTATCACCGAGTTTCTAAGGGTGGTCCACTTCGATTCTTTGTTTCGGATAACATGATGTTGTCGGCTCTTAATCCTTGGGAATCCTTCAAGCATGCAGGATTGAGTAGGTCTCTAATTTTCCTTAAGTTGTATAATAGACTTGCTGTTCTAAACTGTTGGAACCTTTAGGCAGACGGGTGGTGATCCCGGTAGGATTGCGGTCGTGTGATTTTGGTGGGCGACAAGAGGTTATCTAGGGAAGGTTCGGTTCTACCAAGCTCTAACATAGTGTCCAATCTAAGAGTCCGGAGTTATGTCACTCTACCCCCCTAACAATAAGTTCAAGCTTGGCTTTTAGGATAAGGCCTATATTGGTGCCGGTATGGAGTACATCTATATCTCTTCCCGTTGATTGCACTATTATGGGTTTCCTAGGGTTTACGACATAGGTTATGTGTTTGTGCTTGTTTCTATCGTCATGAAAGAATGCGAAGTTTTGAAACCAATCAAAACTTTAACTTAGTGCGAATGGATGGAAAACGTACCCATTAGCACGATCCGGTCCTCTGGGCCTCTTCAGCATGCACATGGTTCACTTGGCCATGGCGGATTCTGTGATGGCCTCCTTCTACTGGGGTGTCCCGAACGATGCGTCCAGTGCGGGCGGGGGTCCCTCTTACGCAATGGCGTTGGCTCCGTACGGATGGGGGTGTTACGTGGTTTAGGGCGGTGATTGGCGAAATGTCCATATTCCCCACAGTTGAAGCGGTTCACGTTCTTAAGTCTTGGGGTCACCAAGGTAGGTGCCGGGAGCGAAAAGGGGTGGCGGGTGGCTGCTAGCGTTGCCGGGTGCAACGGGCGATTGGTCATTGTGACGGCCGGCTTCCAACTGTTGGTGTTGCCCCTTTGGGTCGTTGGGCGTTCCTTGAATCGGGCGGGCTAGAGCAAGTCTTCTCTTTCGGTTGTTTTCAACCGTCTTTTGATCATGCTCGAGCCTTACGACCTTGTTGATGAGGCTCGAAAGCTAGCGTGGTCACGACCAATCATCGGTCCTCTTAACTCATCGTTCGAGTCCTTCAATAAACTTGTCCATCTTTTCCTCTTCATCTCGCGATCGCTTGTGGCGTAACGGGCAAGTTGCGTGAACTTGTTAAGGTACTCTTGTACCGTGGTGTTTCCTTGGCGCACCTACGGAACTCATTTTTCTTCATCCTCATAATCGCGTGGGTACGAAATTTTCACGGAAAGCAGCCGTGAATTCTTCCCATGTCGGTTCTCCGGCATCTTCCGCCCGTGTCTCTTTGTAGGTGTCCCACCGTCACTTGCGGGACCTTCCGGTGATTAGTGGCGAAGATGACTCGTCGGCTTCCGTACTCGGACGAGAGTCAACTTCTTCTCTATTATCCTCAACCAATCTTCGCATCCATTGGTTCCTCTCGCCATGGAGAACGTTGGCGGTTTGGCTCGCATAAACTCGCCTAGGCTTGATCCTCCGCGGTGTCCTTGGTTGTTGGCAATGGCTTGAAGCAATTGGGTTTGTGAAGCCATGACTTCCGCTAGGGTGGTAGGGTTAGGCTCCGGCGGGTTCTCGGTAGGCGCCGAGGCTCGCGAAGGTGCACCATCCGAGGAATATAGATGAGGTAAATGATTGGATCGACTAATGTCATGGTTCTAATCGATTTTTTTTTGATCTTCAAGTTGTTCTTAAGTGATCTTTTGCACACAACAAGCATGGTGATATAAACTCGTTTAAGACATAACATGGAGCTTCATATTAGTTCGTAGATGTTACATCAGGGGGATACATTGGACATGTGTAGTCCATACAACACAACACAACAACACTAATATCGATCTAGGGTCTTCATACATAAGGGTAGGGGCATGGTCGTTGCTGTCTTAATCCCATCCAAAGCAAGACCAGAGTTGATGCAGACTTCTTGTCTAGTTGTTTGGGCTGCCGCCCGATCTGGGGTTGCCTCCTATGGTCATTGTATTGGCACCGGTAAGAGGAGGGATGCTGTGTGACTTGGGGCATTGGTTGGCATAGTGTCCAAATTCCTCACAGTTGAAGCAAGTCACATTCCTTTTCCTTGGGGCAGCCAGGATAGGTGTTGGAGTGCGAAACGGTGCGGTAGTTGTCCTAGGGCAGTCATTGGCATAGTGTCCTAACTCTCCACAGTTGAAGCAGTGCACATTCCTCTTTAGACGTCGGGGAATCTCCTCAGCATCTTCAGGGGTACACACTGTGCTCGTGATGATCATCCTGTCAGTACCACCTATGGTCCATTTTGGTGACTTCCTCTTCCTGGAGTTGGATGGCGAACTGAGCCCTTGGCCGGTCGTTGGATTGAATTCCTTGTCCTTCCTTCCGCAATGTATCTCTCCCTTGATCGGGGTTCCGGTGTGTTTTTCCCCTGCACTGTTCCTTATTCCATATCCTTGTTTCCTGAAGCCGTAACGGAGGCCTAGTGTTTCCTTCCCTCCTAATGGTGGGTTTGGCGTTACTGCTCTCTGTGGGCTTGGCAGTATATTCGCAGGAGTCATCAGGGCTTGAGTCGGAACGTACCGACGTTGCTCTAGACACGAACCCAAAACTTGAAGGTGTCGTTGCATTTGCTGCACCATCATGATCATCAATTGTGTCTGGCTAGCCATAATATGGGCTAAGGTCGGATTCATAGGGAAAGAAGGTGGAATGCCCATAGGGTCGCTCCGTGTTGATCCATGAGATTGCCGAGATCTTGATTTCTGCCCTTGTTCTTTCCCATCTATTGTCGAGAGAGAAAGAAATCGAAGAACAGTTAAGCTCCGGTTGGGACCTTGTTCTGTGCACTCCTATTGCGTTAGCGGGTGGAATAAACAATCTCTCAAGCTTTAACGGGTCACCGCCCTATATCTATTTTTGAAGATAGTTTAGGGTTTAGAGGAAGGTAAAATCAAATGTTTGTAGAGAAATTGGGGTGAGAGAGAAAATATGTTTGCCTTGTGAAAGTAGTTTGTATTTCCAAAATAATCCTATGTAGGGATATTTCCCTTTGACCAGCTATAAAGGGGTGGGGCGCTAGTTGGTCTTATCCTACGTCGCACTGCTCGATACCGGCCTACGTAGACCCCGTTTTTGAGGACGGGAATCATTCGTGTTCATAGTACCTTATCCTGGATCGAGTAGTTTGGTACCCACGAATACGGTTACGAATTACCAGTGCAAAGTGCACGAATAGTCTTACAACGAAATTATTACAATAATAAGCCCGAAGGCAATATCCAATACATATAGGACCTACCGGTCCGGATACATCCAAAAGAAATTAGATAAGATAGCGGACGGAAGGCAGAAGCATGCCGATTGCCACGGCAACGACCGGGGACTAAGACCTGTTGCGCTCCATCGTCTTCATTCCTCCTAGTAGTATGTGTACGGGTCTTCCTCATCTCCTTCATCCGGAGGTTTGTGCGTATAGCAAGGGTGAGTACCCAACGTACTCGGCAAGCCCACACGGAATGATGCACATGATAGGGTCATTCAAAGGATGGCTATGGTTTATTTGCGCAAAGCCAATTTTCACAAATCATTTCACAAACCTAACATCTAACCAGATCAGGTTTTAGGTCCATAGTATATTAAATCGGCGACGGTTCTCGTCTACCATCCATTGTGATCCCAAGGATAGCTTCCCGCCTCCGATTCGTCATGGTTTTCGGGTGTCTTCCCCTTCTCTCATAGAGAAGTTGGTTTCCCAGCACATAAAAATCATTATGCAATCCCACCCATCATTTTGAAATTTATGAGTCTAGCCACGGGAAACACTTGTCACGTCGCTCATTAACCGCGAGCACGGCTATTCGAATAGATTGATTAACTCACACTGCAGTGGATGTACACTTTACCCGTACTCCGCAACTACTCATTGAATGAGCTCACATCCCTCTATATGGGACGGTCACGGCAAAACCTTTCGATAACCTCACTTTGGCGTACTCCGCTCCATGAACTTAAGCCCTCATGCACTCTAGCCGTCATTTTCTAGCGGTGAGAGGAGTTACAGGCGTTCCGGGTAAGAGAAAGAATTGCTCTATCCTGAACTTTCCATCTTGATGTCCTTTCCTTCATGTCTTCATTTCTTCTTGTTGATCGCATGCCCGATCTCGCCAGTACCAACCAGCGGTACACCCCCGCTGGAAGGCCCTTAACTATCGTCCAGGCACCCACCAGTGGTGCAACCCCACCGGCAAGCCCTTACCTCAACGCCAACACCGAACCTACTATGCAAGGATACGCCTCCGCTCGGATATTTAATCGGCTAGGTCTATACCCATTCGAGAAGTACGGTTGTGCGGCTCGTTCTAAGTTGTAGTCTCATGGCTCGGTCCTTAAGCGACCGGGACGGTACTAGCCTTTTCCGGAATCCACCCAAATCCATCCATCCGCCCCGAGCCTAAAAACATTGTTTTGTATTTTCATTTCTCATCAAAGCCATTTCCAACATGATCAAGGCAACGTGGCGCTCATGTCTCCACTTGCCGTGTCTCAACCATCTTCCCAAGATAGTTGCCCAAGCACGAGGCTTATTTGTAAAATCATGAGTATGCAAGAATCTAGTATAAGCGTGGCTAAGCATTTTATCGAAGATAACCTCCGGTTGCATCACATCGAAGGTTTACAAAGAATATTTCTAAGGGTATTCAATATCAAGGCAGGATATATCAAGAATAGGCACTCATTTGTGTATAGCATGCAATTTATAATTGAAAACAACATCATTTCACAAATAGGATCAATATGTTCAAAGGGATGTGTTGACTTGCCTTGCTCGCACACTCGTTGGTTGGGGTCTTACGTGTACTCAACGCCTTCCTCGGACGCTAATCGTACGTGCGAGAAATCAAATTTGAATTCGATTAGAATTCAAATAGAATCCATAAGATCCAAAAGAAAACCAAGTAAATCACAATAGCGGCTCCTAACACTAGGCTATGACTCTACGCGAACCTAGGCTCGAGTTTCGACGAAATCCGGGTTAGAGCGAAAGGGTTATAAGGATTCGAAGTTTTGTAATGAATTCGATTTTGTTAAGAAGGGTGCGACATTTATTTTAATATGCTTAAAGTTTGAGAAATACTAGAGTTGATGATTCAATTAATAAAAGAAAGTGGTTATCTTTTAATTTCATTGAATTATTTCTGTCGAGAAGTCCTAGGGTTTACGATAATCGATTCCAAAATAATCTCGAGGCTAAGTATTATACTAAATAATATATGCATCAAGAATAGTGTTTTTGGCGACAACTAAGTTAGATGGGTTCCGAGATAAATAAATGAATAATGCGATGGCTATATATATATATAAAATAATATTTAGGTGAATAATGGATTTCACAAAAGATAGAAATTTTCTTTGGAAAGGGAATATGTTAAGAAGTTTGACTATATGTGTATATTTTTTTTGCAAAAGAAATTTTGGAAAAGAATATATAATAATCACTTATAAAGATGCAAAATTCATGGTAAATAGGGCTTAGGAATTTAAAAGGGGTAAATAAAATTTTATTATGATTTTACTAGGCTCACCCTTGCTTTTAAATCCTCATAAAAAAAATTAAATAGAAATTTTAAAAAAGTTGCCAAAGCTAGGGTCGAACCTACAACCTCACACACAGCCCAACTGACCCTCTCCACTGGGCTATCGCCCATTCTTGTTTTCTATCCCCTTTCTTTTATTTTCTTCCTTCCTTCCTTCCTTTCCCTCGCTTCCTTTCCCTCTCGTTCTTCCCTACTAGCGCCGCGACCACGAAAAAAAGGCGAACGGCGGCGAGGGAGGGCCGGCTCAAGGGGCAAAGGGGGCCTACACCATCTAGGGGCTACGGGGATTTGTTTCACGGCTCGCCGGGCCGAGAGGCGACGGAATGGGTGGCGACGGTGAGGTGGCCGTGGCGGCGGCGGCGCTCGTCGCCGTGTTATTCCGCAACGGCACGACCTAACCAAGGGACTTGGGAGCATCTACAAGGTGCGGGGGAGCTATCTATGGCAAGCGTTTGGCCAGAGAAGCACGGCATTGGCTGGCGCCGTGTGCGCGCGACGGGCGAGCCGAACAGAAAACACGGCGGCTCGGCGGTGGGCCTCCGACGACGTTTTGGTCCCGAAAAGTTAGGGAAAATGAAGCTCTTGATGTGAGGATTACGATGATACCTTTAATTTGAGCAGCAATCAACCGAGAACGATGAATTCTTGAGTTTTGCTTCGGGCGTGAGTTAGGGTTCTTCGGGTGTTTTTCAAAATTCGCGCAATGTGGTGGATAGAATTTGGGGAAATTTGGGAGGAAGCTAGGTGAGAAGATAACGAACAAATTTTGTATTTTGAGTTTCGGCCGAGGAGTCCTATTTATAGACATCCACGTCGGTGTGGTCGCGCGGACGGCGTGGTGACGCGCGGCCGGGTCGCGGGAGCGGCGGACGCGGCGCGAGCGAGCGGGGCCGAGGCGCGGGTGCGCAGCGGCCGGGCCGGATGGGCGCGGTATGGCGGGTGCTGTGCGGGGCGTGGTGACGCGAGCGACGGCATACGGATGCTCGTGCGCGTACGGGGTGGACGCGGCGACGGCGTGGCGGCGCGCGACGCACGGCGACCTGTGCGCGTAGGAGGGTGACGCCGGCGAGAACGTGCGTGCACGGGGCCCCGGTACGGCGAGTGACGCGCGGCGCGCGGTGGCGAGGCGGTCCGGGGTCCGGTACGGCGTCGAACACTTGGCGCGCAATGAATAGTAACTTTTCATATTTTCCCGAATTAATTTCCTATTTTCCCAATTTTATTTCCTTTCACCCCCAAAATTCAAAATAAAATATAAAACATCTAAAAATAAGTTGTAAAATATATGTCCAACCTTTTTTTACCCACTTTTATTATTTTACAAATATATTTTACATATCTAATTTAATTCTTTTCCTCAATTCGAGAAAATGCGATTTCGATTCAAATTAATTTCTAAATTTCATATAGATACCCTAAAATATTTTATTACTCATTTTGCTCACTAATTAATATTACTCGGTCACCTAAATATTGTTTCGCTCCCAATTATATATTTTTATAAATCCATAACATTTTTCCTATTTTATATTAAAATTCCCGATTCTAAACTCCGAAAATTTTCACCCATGAATTCAAATCTTTTGGTTTTTCACAAACATCGAAATGAATCACTCGCGTATAAATTTATGCAACCAAGCGGCAATTAAGAAGCGAAAACTCAATCAAGAAGCAACAAATCAAAAGATTTTTGTAAGTTCGATTTTTGATTCCCGGTTTTAAATTCCTCGATTTTTAGGATGTTACAGCTATAAAGGCCCACTAGACACGACTCAACCGAAAAGAGAGGGATTGATGGTGCCAGGGGATCGGCTGAACCATGGCTAAGTTGAACCATCCTTGCAACCGTTCATCCCCACCTTCCATGTGGAGTTTCCCATTAACTCCAAGAGTCAATCTGGGTTATGCATCTGTGAAGATTATGGATCCAAGGATTTGTCGAATCCAAGGATTTGTCGAATCCTTGGTCGAACCCCTGGTTTGACCAAATCGACTTTGGCGCCCCTAACTGTCATCTTCCACGTGACATTCTTTCATTGGTTCTTAATGATGGTTAGGGGTGTTAACTGCCTTAACTACCAACCTACAATTGTTATTGGGTTGCTATAAAAGGAGGTGCTCATCTCACTCTCAACGCACACACAACAAAGTAGAGTATAACTCGCTTTTATACTTAGGCTACTCTCTAGTAGAGTCCGGAAAGAGAGTGATACGAAGCTTCAAAAGGAGTGCCCCACATGTCGAAGTTCTCTTCTAGGTAGTTCCGAAGGAGTGCCTGAGATGTTGGCATTCTCTCTAGGGGAGTCCCGAAGGAGTGCCTGAGATGTCGATATTCTCTCCGATCTTGTACCTCGGCAGATTTTTCTTTTATATAAGTAAGTATTCATGATTTTTTTATTTAGTTTTCTTATTTAAGTAAGACATATTCTCACCCATGCAGGTTTGTTGCTTAGTATTTATACTGAGTGCTCTAGTACTAAGACTTTGAATAAAGAACTCATCAATGCGGTTTGTCGCTTAGTATTTATCGAGTGCTCTAGTACTAAGACTTTGGATAAAGAAGAAAATTCTTGGCCAAGGCTAGATTAATAATCAATAACGTAGACGTGATGTATAGGTGCCATACCCGAAATGTCCCCTTCCTAGCCTTTAATTTATTTAATAAATTGCCACAAGGAATTGTTTAATTGAACCTTGAGCTAATCCCTAGTTAAAAATCCTAATCAACAAGTAGAAATAGCTTGGTAGGAATTTTTGAGTTCCCTTGCTAAAATAGATTAACTGGATTTTTGAATTTTTAGAGCAAAGAAAATAATTTTAATAAATCAAAATTGATTATCAAAAATAAATTAATTCTAAATCTTTTTTTCCTTTTTTGGTTCTTGGGCCGTTGTCAACCCAACTCCCTCCGGCCGGCCAGCCCGAGCCCGTGCCCCTCCATTGGGCCGGCCCGAGCCATGGCCCAACAGCCGCTAGCACCGCCTTCGTCCCGGGACACCACATGTAGGGCCCACTTGTCGGATCCGTCCCTAACCTCCGCCGAGGGAGGCGGGCCGACGTTAGCCACGTCATGCCTCCTGTACCCTCACCACACTCCCTAGACGCCGAGGCCCACCTCCCCCACTCCGTCCGTGCATCCTGTTTTCCCCTCATTTTTGAACTGGAATCACACCTATCGCTGCCATTTCTCTCCCTCCACTCCATCAGTCGTTACCGAGCTCCCCGGCCATGATCTAGCCACATGGGGCTATAAAATCCACCCTGGCTCATCCTCTCTGTTTTCCCCATCTCGCTGCCCGCATGGCCGCCGTGCGGTTGCCATGTTGGCGCCATGTGTGCGCACATGGTGCACCCGTCCCCGTGCGCGCCCGCCTTGTGTCACCGATAGGTGCGGCTCGCTTGCCTGTCGCATGACAGCATTCTCATATTCTAACCCATATATTTTTCAATTTTAAAATCAGGTATGGGTAGTGCCAGATAACATATCACTCATCCTATATCCTATCACATATTATTTCCTCCGAATCGGATTCAGAATAGATAATTATTTATATATCTAATTCATAGATATTAAATATAAGAAGATAATTAAAGCGTTAAAAAGAGATATTTTCATGAGAAAAATATATAATATGTGAGCTTGTAAAATAGTGATTAATGTCACGGTTGTAGCTGGATCTTTAGTAGATTTTCATAATAGGGGATATACGAGCGGATAAACTCTTTTTATATCCTAACTCATATTTTTTTTTATGGATTCGGATTTAAACTCAAATAGTACCGGATATTTTATTGTCTCTTCTATATTCTTCTCATGAGCCTCCGGTTGAGCGAGCGGTCGAAAAATACCCGTATCGTTTTCACCTCTGCTAGTGAGAACTGAGAAGTTGTGAGTACCCTGTTCTTAGACCATAGAACGGGATGCTGTCTCCTCGCATTTAATGAAAAATTAATCTAACGAATGGAAATCGTGTGAAAAAAATTGTATGAGAACTGTGGTGCCAAGACTCACTCATAATCTTAAGCTTTGGGAGTGGTGGCTATAACCAGGCCAGCTACAAGGGAGTAATTTTTAAGTGTGCAAAGTCAATTTATTTATTATGGATAAAACAGAAAACATGCAGCCTAATTAATCATACATTGAAATCCTATCCAAAGCGTCGATTAAATTAAAATCGAAGGGAGTAAGTATATTTTTTAAAAGAAATCTATAGAAAAGTTGTATTAAAAAACTATATTAATCTATATTTTAAATTTAAAACAATTAATTTAATTAAACATACTGTTTTGTCTATCTTTTCAATTTTCTTCGAATTCATTGCTCTCAAGTAATGTGTTTGGGTAAAAGAAGGATTGTGGTGGTGTAATGTGTTTGGCAATGACGTATAGCAAGAAGAATAAACAATCAAGTGAATAAACAAGATATGAGGGGCCGGTCAAACAGGGCGGAGAGAGAAGACGGGTTGATGATAATAATTGGGCAACTCTCGTCGTCGTCCGGCAGGGAGTAAATTATTTAGGAGAGAGGGAGACTGGACTCACTGCTGCGCAATACTAGCACTAGTACTAGTAATATAATATCAATACCGAAACCAAAACCGCAGTAGGGAGAGAGAGAGAGAGAGAGAGCAGATTGCCGTCATGCCATGTGATACATGATGAAGGAGAAGAGGGGGGAGAGAGAGAGAGTGTGTGTGTGAATCAGTGAATTAATGTGGTGGAAAGGTGGTATAAGTAGCAAGCGCCACCGGAGAGAGTTCCTTGCTTGGTTCGGGTTCCTCTCTGGCTCTCTCTCTTCGTCCGGCGACAACCACCATAGCATCGCCGCCCAGGCCAGCCCGTCTGACACACAGACACCTACACAAACAAGAAACTCCTTGAGAGAGAGAGAGAGAGAGAGTAGGAGAATCATGGGGACGGGGTGGCGGAGGGCACTGTGCACGTCCGTCCGGCGAGATCCCGAGCAACAAGAGATGAAGAGGCGAGGTGAGGCCCCAAGCCCACGGTCTGCAGGCGGCAGTAGGCTGGGTGGCTTCTTCTCCGCCATCTCCAGCAGCAACAGCAATCCAGCAACGCCCACCCTGCGATGCCGCACCAAGCCAAAGCCACAGTCCACCGGTGACCAGCAGCAGCAGCAGGCGCCTCCCTCCTCCGCGCCGGCGCCCAACAAGCGGATGCCTCTGCTGCAGGCTCTCTCCTCCGTGCCGTCCTCGCCCAGATCCCCCTCCAGATTCGCCCTCCTCAAGGCCTCCATCCTGCCCAACAAGGTACTACCACTACTTTACAAATGACTCAAATGAGAAGAAGAATAATGGGATGGCAGATGAAATGAAATAGCTCCTGCCACCATCAAAGATTGTCTTTTGCCTTGGCCCTTTGGTGAGTGATCCCCCCCATGCATATGATGGCTGTAGCGGCGGACGGAGTAGGAGATGGAGATCGAACCAATCAATCAATCATTGCCACCACTCTCTCTTTTGTCCTAACCGCCTTCCCTCTCCCTCCTTGAGATTCGATTCGCTTACTCACGCTAGAACAATTAACTAGTAATCATTAGTTTTATTATAACATCACAGGCAGAGGAGCAGCTTTCCTTCTCCCCCACCCCACTTCCTCTTCTTCTTTTCTTTTTCTTTTTAATGTTTACTTTCTTTCTTTCTTCCTTCTGGGAATGGGAGTGAGAAGGATAATGAATGGAATTATAGTGGATTAACGGTGAAGGAATAATTGCACATAGAGATAGATAGGATGGATAAAATCTCCAACAGGATACTAGTAAGGATAGAAAAGGATGCAGGAGGGCCCAAGGAAGATCCAGACAGAGGGAGAAGAAAGAAAGGCTGCTCCTTTTATGTCAAACAAACAAAGTGAAAAGGCTGGCTGGGGATTGGAAAAGATGGATGGATCAGATTCAGATCGGATCGCCCAGCTTTTTCTTGATTTTGAATCAATCCTCCATCGATTACCAATCAAATGCCTGCCAAAAAGAAAGATCCTCCAGCCTTTCTTTCTTAACCATGTTGTTGATAGTAATGGATTGATTGGTAATAGTAACGTTGTTGACCTTGCAAATAATAATGTGATGGATGCAGAGCCGGTGCGGCGTCTGCTCCCACGGCGTCAAGACCGGCGCCGCCGCGGTGTTCACGGCGGAGTGCTCCCACTCCTTCCACTTCCCCTGCATCGCCGCCCACGCCCGCGCCCGCGCCGCCACCGCCACCGCGCTCGCCTGCCCAGTCTGCGCTGCGCCATGGCGCCAGGCCCCCTTCATCAACACCTACAAGCGCAGCACCATGACCACCACCACCTCCTCCTGCGGCGACGACGACGCCCGCTCCCCGCGCCACAAGCGCAAGGCCTACGACGACGACGAGCCCCTCCTCGCGCCCAAGGCCGCCGCCGGCGCATTCAACCCTATCCCCGAGGACGACGAGGACGACGCCGAGTTCAGGGGCTTCTTCCCGCCGCGCCCCAGGACCGGCCTGGCCGTCACCGTCGCTCCGGACGCCGCCCTCGTGTCCGCTGGCCGGAGGCACGGCAAGTACGTGGTGGCCGTCAGGGTCAAGGCCCCGGGCCTGCGCTCCTCGCCGTCCACGCGCGCCCCCATCGACCTTGTCACGGTGCTGGACGTCAGCCAGGGCATGATGGGCGACAAGCTTCAGATGCTCAAGAGAGGGATGCGCCTCGTCATCGCCTCGCTCGGCCCCGCCGACCGCCTCGCCATCGTCGCCTTCTCCGGCGCCGCCAAGCGCCTGCTGCCGCTGCGCCGGATGACGCGCCAGGGCCAGCGCTCGGCGCGCCAGATCGTCGACCGCCTCGTCGTCTGCGCCGCCGCCCAGGGCCAGGAACAGGAACAGCCGCAGGCCGTCTGCGTCGGCGACGCGCTGCGCAAGGCCACCAAGGTGCTCGAGGACCGCCGCGACCGCAACCCCGTCGCCACCGTCATGCTCCTCTCCGACACGCAGCAGAAGCAGCAGGATGCGAGGAAGCCCGGCGCGATCCGGCGCCCGCCAGCCGCCCCTCCGGCCACGCGATTCACGCACGTCGAGATCCCCATCGGGCCGGGGAGGAGCCGGCGCGGTCGGCGCTGGTGGCGGAGGAGGACGACCAGATGGGAGACGGCGCGTTCTCGGAGCACGCCTTCGCGAAATGCCTGGGCGGCCTCGTGAGCGTGGTGATGCAGGAGGTGCAGCTGGAGCTGGCGTTCCCGACGGGCGAGATCACGGCGGTGTACTCGTGCGGCCATGGGCAGCAGGCGGTGGCCCTTGGCGGCGGCGGCGGCGGCGGCGCGGCGGTGAGTGTTTCCCTGGGCGAGATGTACGCGGAGGAGGAGCGGGAGCTGCTGGTAGAGCTGCGCGCGCCGCTGAGCCTGAGCCACCCGCACTCGTTGTCCGTGCGGTGCAGCTACCGTGACCCGGCGTCGCAGGAGACGGTGCGCGGCGCGGAGCAGCAGCTGCTGGTGCCGCCCCTCCACGGCGGGAGCTCGTCGAGGCGGCTTCACGACCTGTTCGTGGCGACACGAGCGGTGGCCGAGTCGCGGCGGCTGGCGGAGCTGAACGACTATGCGACGGCCATCCACCTGCTGTCGTCGGCGCGGGCGCTGGTGCTGCAGTCGCCGCCGGTGCCCGGGCAGCAGCAGCAGGAGCTGGTGGGCAGCCTGGACACGGAGCTGAGTGACATGCGGTGGCGGCGCGGGCAGCAGCAACAACCGCGGACGCCGACGTCGGCGGGCAGGCGGCGTGGCGAGGCGGACGAGACTCCGGTGGGGACGCCGCGGGGGAGAGCCGCTGACGCCGACGTCCGCGTGGCGCGCGGCGGAGCAGCTGGCGAAGGTGGCCATCATGCGGAAGTCCATGAACCGGGTCAGCGATCTGCACGGATTCGAGAACGCCAGATTCTGACTTCCTGAGATGGACGATGGATCATCAATCTGAGCTTGTAATCAATGGGATTTTTCTCTTCTCTTCTTTTCATTTTCATTTTGTTCTTGTTCTTATGTGAAATGAAGCAACAAACACAAGATATTAATTATGTCTCCACGAAGAAGAAACAAAGAAAGAAAGAAAAAGAGGAAGGAGGAGGAGTCCCTGCCGGAGCGCGGCGGACGTAAATTACATGTACTCTCTCCATTAGTGGTTTTTTTTCTCTTCTCAAATTGAACAACTAGTCTTTAGACAGTCTCATCATCTCTGACTGAGTGTCAGGTGAACAAACTAGCTTGGAATGTCACTTTGCCATTTCTCTTCTCGTCTCCCAAGAATCAAATCTTTCGTTATCTAACAAGGGAAGGGAACTCATATTGTGCATGTATCCCGTACATGCCAACTAATATCTTTTATCAAAAATTTATACATATATTTTCAATATTATATTTATATGTAAATTTTACCTCAAATTTATTATAGTTTAGCCATAAAAAAATACATATATATATAATGAATTCGAAAATGAGACTTTTACACATAAATATGATATTATTAAAAGAATTTTTCTATAATTTAATTTACGGTAAAGTTTGTTAGTTAATATGTATGGTATATACATGAAATGCTTGTATGCGTATGATACATTCCCCTCGAACAAACTTATCTTTCCTTATCTAAAAAACAAAATCAAATCTTTCGTTATCTATAGATACCAAAAATCAAATCTTTCATTATCTGATGCCCGAAAACCAAACCATTCATTATCTAAAAACCAAAAGGAAAATCTCTCTTTATTTCCAGTTTTCAGTTACTGTGTAATCCCTCAGTCCGAAAATAATTTATTTTACATTAATCTGGACACTCCATCCAAAAACTAAATCAACTTTTTTGTAAAGCGTAACAAAGTTGATTTATTTTGGTGCGGATGGGGTAGTATTTAGACATTGGATTGGATTAAGATGAATGAGCGCATGCAAATTGCAAGATGATGGCATGCATGTGAGGTGGTTAAGGTTTTAAATCAATCAACAGACAAGAGGCTAGCTACTTCACTGCTTGGTGCTCATCATTCAGTCCATGATCCTCCACTGCTGTTGTGTTGTAGGCTAGTGAGTGCCTTGGTTTGATGGAATCTTGCGCGTGCATGGCCATGGGATTGGGAGGGAGAAACCAAAACAGTTAATCTGATCCTGACCTGACCATACTACCTGAGATGCAGAGTGGGTGATTAAAACGACATCGGAGATGATGATGATGATGATTCATGCATCTTCTTCTTCTTCTTCTTCCTTTTCATAGCCAAGCTGATTGATGCAATGCTCTGATCTTGATAAGGGCAGTTTTGGTGTGGACAGGACTAGTAGTGCTAGAGCTACATTGGAGGGAGAGAATATGGGAGCAGTAGACTGATTGCTTCCATGTCCATTCCTTCAATCTTTCCTTCACCACAAACAAACAAACAGTGTGCTCATGCTCATCATTCTTCTCCTCTTGTTTGTGTACGTTCTCTGTGCCTAAACTAAGCATTAGCATAGCAGTCCAGCCAGCAGTGTCCATTTGGGCGCAACACAACAACAATTCCGACGCTTTGTTTGGCCGCTTGCGCTTGCCTCCATCGCATCGCATTCGCACTCTCTCTGCATCATCAGGCATGATGAGCTAGCTGCTCAAAGAAAATAAAATTAAGAAGAGAAAAAACAGCAGCTGTAAAATGTGCCCACATCTGCAGCACTGTTGCAAGGGATGGACGGCCCAGCTGCTACGTCGTCTACAGTGTATACCGTATCCTCTCCACTGTCTCTACATACACACGACGATATTTCTCTATTGTGTACTGCTAGTATCTCTCTTTCGTCTTTCAGCAACTGTCTCTATTCTTCTTCTTCATTCATCAAAGGAGCAGAACGTGGCATATATACGTGAGATATGATCCCATGGGGCCAATGCAAGCAACATGCATGCTCTCTAGAGTTCCCTTCCTTCTTTTTATATATATGTATACCTTCTCCTCCTGTTTTCCTGATTCCTGTGTACGTGTGTGTGTTCGTTCGGCCCACTCAATCACTTGCTTACACATGATGCAATCATTTAGTATTCATTTCCACTAGGGTTTATAATTAAATAAAATACTACCAGCTAGTAATATATTTTAGGCCTCCTGAGTTTCTGAAACCTTCTAGGCTTCACTGTTACTGTTTGCTAATAGTAGGATCATTGATCAAACTTCAGGACCTCTCTTCATTGAAATAAAATTACTGTGTATAGATGTAAAAGTCCGCCTTTTCTCTCTTGGGTACCGTAGATAAAACATGCATGATAATATGCAATTTACAAGAAGATTTCTGTTTGTGTTTTCTTAAGCCTCCCCTAGCTACTTGTACAAAAGGTTGTAAGCTGGTATGTCATGGATTCTATTGACGTCCTCCAGAGATAGCTCTCTCTCCAGCTGCTGCTTTGTTGCTTCCAACACTTCCTGGAATTTCCCATTTTGATTAATTACTCATCAGTTAACTAATTAGAAGTTCACTACTCTAAATCCAAATCTACAGTTACTTTCCAATATGAGGAAAAGAGAAAGGAAACGTACTTTGAACTGCATGTAGGATGCTCGCATTGCCAGCCACTGGGCATCCATCATCTCGAAAGCTATACAGTACAGGACGTCAAATGCCTCTTCGTGTTCTACCATTACCATGCAGTAAATTAATTAGTAGTATTTCAGTGTAAACTACTCTCTTCATTCAAAAAGAACTCAATTTAGGTGAGAATATATCCTAAAACAAAGCTAGAGTACGTCAGAAAGGCACTGCCCATGCATGATTCATGGAAGAAGATGACATGATACTAATAAGAAGAGATCATTTGCTCACCTGACAGCACTTTGATAAAGTTAATCCCTGGCAAAGACTTGGGCCGTTCTGAGCAGAGCAGCAACCAAATTAATTAGTACTAAGATCAATGAATGAAGAAGTAAAAGGGCAAACAGAAAACAAAACAAAACAAAAATAAAGGGCACATCAATCATACCTCGTGGCATCATATACACACTACATGTCATCTGAAGAAAGAAAGGAAAAAGAAAAGAAAACAGTAGAAGTAGCTACTAGTCGTAGCAAGCAATTATAGAAGCAGCCCGGCCAGCAGCGACAATTCAGTAACTGCATCCAACCAGTTGCACTCAAGGAGCACATGAGCAATCAAAGCCTTTCTTGTGTCAAAGCATATATAATAAATTTTCCTCCTGATAATTATTAGTAGTTCGTTCTTGGAGTTGGCTCAATTATTAATTCTGGCTAGATGATTATTGTGTGTACAATATTTATACAGGTAATGATAGATCAAATAGCAGGGGCAGAGAGGGAACACACAATGAGACGTACTGTTGGGCATCTGAATCAGTTAGCAGTTAGCCATGCCATATATATACCACTTATTATGCACCAGCTGTTCATCTATATTCATTCATATGATATGGTCATTAACTCATTATCAAACCAAACCGCAAGATTCCTCTAACTGTGCAGACTGCATGCACAAGAGAATATATATAATTAATAAACTAAAAAGATGCCTTGTTGATGCCAGTACGTACCGGACCATTCTAATCTGTGCTTAATTAGTACTACAAGTATGTGCTACTACGTAGTTAGTTGTTTGACTTGTACGGCTGGGCACATGCATGGTAGATGTACTCTTCTGACCAATACCGATGCAGTGCAGTGTACATAGTCAATGATGCACAGGCCTGCTGATCAGCTGAGTAGCGAGTGATTCTTACGATAGATTATATTTAGTTATCGACCTGTTGCACATCTACAGATGCCATGCACATGCCTGCCCCTTCTTAATTGATCTCTTCTGATTTCATGCTTTGTTTTTGTCTTGCTTTCTTTAGTGTGCAAACACAAATTAAATTTGTATGTATATGCTGCTTCTTGTGCATGATTTTTCTCCTCGTAGATACAAAATATATACCTACCTGCGTTGAGCTCCAGCAGTTGGATCAACATGTATGAGACGTTAACACCGGCAACTGCAAACGGGTACTCCCATGTGGCTCTCATCCCTTGTTTCTTCAGAAGCAGCCTCTGGTAAGAAGCCTACCATGCATGAATGCAGTAATGTCTGTCAGGCTCAGCTAATATTGTTGTTACTGACAGACATTGAAATTAAACAGCGTCAACATACCGTACCGGATATGTTGTTGCAAAGAAGAGAAGATTCTCAAGTCCCACAAATCCACAGCCCCTGAAGATCAAGAGTAGCCGATATGTTAATTACGTTGTTTATTTCTGGACAAACCAATTAGCTACAGAGACGAGTTAGTCGTATAATGTAGAGTTAGAGAATTAAAAAAAATTGAACTACCTGAAATCAGTCGATGGGTTTGGGCCCTGCCATCCCATGTCCTTCCACTGCTCTGAAATTAAGCTTGACAGCTCTGCATCTGGAAATGAAGCAGTCCACAGAGCTCTGAGTGCTTCCTACAACAAGTTACTAGCTACATTACAGGTACATTTCTATTTAACCTTGCTGATATCTATATATATTTGCTGGAATTTCCCACCTGATGATCTCTCCGAGTCTCATCATAAGGAATATTTAGTCTTTCCTTCAGCTTTTGCAAACGTTGCTCCTGATGAGTGATGAGGGGTGGCGTTGAACAAGGTTAATTAGTTCAGACTTGAGATGTGAGAAATGCTCTGAAACTATCCTAATCGATGTCTTGATGGATGCTGTTATAAAATAAGAGACCATCCAAATCCAATCCCTTGCAAAGTTGGCTGGAGAGTTATCACTATTTACTGCATCTGATGGTTTAGTTGAATACTACTAAGAACGAGTCATCACAAATACAATGTGACTATTTCCATTATCGCAAAAAAGAAGGATAATGTGGCTTGTTGTATGCCAATCCTAATACAACTTCACCTGAACAGGGCTCAGCTCAAAGGTCTTCTCAGCATTGATTTGGCGCCTTCTACCTGAGCTGGTGAAAAGCCCTCCAAACCATATCCTATTCCCAACCATAGCATCAACTGCAATCAGGTTATTTGCAAAACAAGAGTCAAGCATAAAGCATGTCTTGAACAATATGAAATTATATATGTCCAGACCATGACATGAAAATTATCCTACATATGATTTGAGAAATTATTCCCATAGCCAGAAGAAAGTTTATGCAAAACAAGCAGAGAGCATTAAGGGACACACTAAAATTTCTATTTTTTGGTCGAGCAATACTGAAGTACTAGTATAAAATTCTGATAACCTCAGTGGTCTGCGCTTTCGACGATGAATTACTGTGTTTCACAAACATTTTAGAATATAAATTTATATAAAATTATGAGCTTTGAATTTGAAATTCAATACCATGTGTCTCAGTACTAAAAAAGGCTAGGCAACTGTTTATGCCAGTATTGAAATTTTTGTCTATTCATGCTCATGTTCATAATTTTTGTCTAGTTTTATGTGATAATGTTGACGCCAAAGCAAGATATAATGCCAAAGCAAAGATGGAATGATGAGAGTTGAAATGGATGAACGCATACATGTATACCTGTTGGGGTTGGAGTTGAAATGGATGAATGCCCATCAAAGAAGACGAATCAAAAGCCGTCTAGTATGCATGCATCGCACGGCGAATTAAGCATATATACATGCATGCCTGTTTGTTGTTTCGTCTTGTTTTGACATATGCATACACGTACGTAAGTACGCTAGCTGCAGCAAAGCAAATCAGTCAATAGGCTTATGTAATTTTTGAATCTGATTGATGTTCTTGGCTAGCTGCAAACAATTAACGTACAAGAGATGGAGGAGACGGAAGAGAGGAAGAGGAAGATAGAGGATGGAGAATTGGAAATGGTTTCCAATCCAACAACCTCTGCCTCTTCAATTCTTCCCTTCTTCCTGCCCCTCCCCTTAGCCTTCTTCTTCTTCACAAAAACGATAGCTTAGCTAGCTGTGTGGCATGCATGCATGCTCCATATATTTCGTCTCTCCGATCATCCCTCCCAACCATTCGTCGTTATTATTCACTCATTCTTCCCAGACCAGAGGTGAGGAGGTGAGGCAATTGCCAAGGACCTATGTAAATGTAATGTATATGGGACTCACACTGGGCCTGGGCCTGGTATCATTCACTCACATTGGGCTTCATTATCAGCCTCCATTTGACATCTCGCTTGTTGGGTACATTACAGTCATACCTCATGCTGCATCAGGGTATGGGCCTCACCTCACCTGCATTCATGCTGCATCTCAACGGTCTAAACATATATATTCTTTTAATTAAAATATAATCATATTAGATTTTATTACAATAAATACAATGATACAATCAAATCACAGATCAGATAAATAGTTTAGAAGAAAAATCGTTTTCAAGTTTGCTAAGTGCTAAATCGTTAAGTCACTCAAACCATACTAAAAATCTAGTTCAAGTTTGAAGTGTGAATGTTTTCCTATTGATGGCAAGAAGAGGGGGTCCAAGGTTTACGATAAATCCACTATAAAAAAATTTTAAATTTAAATTGAAGGTTTAAAGATTTTTTATGCGATTAGTTTCTTTTAAAAAATAATAGTGCATATCACAACAAATGGAAAACCAGCTATTGTCATTGGAACAAATTAATTTAGGTTTATGTCATGCCCACGCCATCATGACACTTTACTGCATGCTCCTATCTTGTTGGGGAAAAAAAGCATGCTTGAAAACATGTATCGATCTCCACCAAACACCGGAAAGGATAGTCGATCCTGGCCTTGATACAAAGCTGATGATGAAGAGAAACGAAAGTGCTATCCTACCTAGCTTAATATCTTCTTGCTTCAAATGTCGCATCATGCATGATGCAGCACTCTGGTGCACCAACTCCTCCTTCACATGCGCGTACGCTAGCTAGCTCATTCGTCCTTAAGTTTCTCCTGATCGATGCCTGCATTTAAAGGAAAAGTATGTGGAATTTTGGAGTCCTCAGTTTCAAATTTGCATTAACTATTTCTTTTGTAGAGATTTGTCAGGCTATACCTGAAGATGGTGTCTGGAGCATATATATGGGACGTTGGGACTAGGATATACGTGAGATCGAACAAAAGACATGAAATAAAAATTTATATCTGGTTCAGGTTCTAAAAAGTAATATCCCTAATCCAGTTTATATAAATATATATATGGAGAAATACACATGGATTACAATAGGAGATTAAGGTGACTAAACTAACCTACCGGCTAGGATCTGTCGAGAACGACCCGATAAGATCTACTCGACGAATATGGCTCTAGCTTCCTCCGGATTGTCTCTCAATGTGGCTTTGGCTATGACTTGTAACTCGATCCCCTTTTTCAAAAAGGGGCCTTGTATTTATAGCGTTGAGCATCTTTTTCTCCAAGTAAAATTTGGAGAATTAGAGCTGAATAAGGGCTAAAGAGACATTGTCTTCTCCGAATAAAACTCTAACACCTTCTATTCTAAGAATACAATTTCTTTCTAGATTTGCTATATTTCCCAAGAGATTAGAATCCATCTCTAAATGAATTTGACTAATTTGTTAGTTTTGCTACAACTTGTAGAAGACGAATTTAAACTTGCACGTTTATGAACGGATATATTACATATTAATCTATCTTGATAATTTTTTAAAAAATTTTCATAACCATTTAATTTACGTGCAAGAAACGGGTGGATGTCCACGTGAAGATTATAATCCATCTCCAAACTTCATATGGAATTTTCCGAGTGGCATGGCTAATAGGGTGTATGATCCAACATATATAGCTATAACCGACACAATAATCTAGTGAAATATTGTAATATATTAAGGAAGAAGTCCATATACCCTCTCCCAAACTTGGGATGAAAGTCCATTTAATAGCCTAAACTTTAAATCAGACATTTAACTGTCCTAAACTTCACAATACCATTTATATTACACTCAAGATGGTTTTGTACAGTGGTTTTACATATTTGGACACTTAAAAAGCGGTTTTAAATAACTAATACAACATATTTACATATCATCATCATCAATCCTTGGTCCTCAATTTATGCTCTACAGTGATGTCTTACGATTATTACATTGATATTGCGGGTTAAATTTGCAATTTATATAGAATCTAGTGGTGAATTTGAGCCCTTCAATTTGGATCCAATGGTGACTTATCACTGTATATTTGTAAAACATATCGGACGTGTAAATGATCTCTAATGAACATATTGTCAACTACAAAATTATAGATCACCTTGAGATATACAATTTAGATATAGAGCCTGTCTCCATCCAAGGATTATATCAAACACCACATGGCCAAACAAATTAATTTAAAATACCTAAATAGATTTGAGAACTTCTAACACATATCGAGACATGTAAACAGTCTCAAATTTATATTGTCAAAGATAAACCGGTAAACCTCGTCGAGCTCTACAATTTTAATATAAAATTTATATTTATTTAACTTCATAGAAAAAGTTATTATGTTTAAAAAACTATAATTCAAGTTTCACATTGAGTCTCAATGGACAGAACAATGGTCCGGACTGTCCGGTCCATTAAGTACTAATGTTGGTTGGTTCATGGCTTGAACCGTTAGTCTTGTATCAATGCTCGCTCGTAACATGAACTTATAGTGATACTAAATATTATTGTCGGTTCCAAGATATTTGGGTTGGATTGAGCGGAAAAAAGCGTACAACTGACACGTTGTTTCGGTTCATGTGAAACAGTGATAGACCTGTTCTGTGGTAGCATATAAAACACTTAAAAACCTACTAGAGGCAAAAAAAACATAAGAAGCGAGGCAAAAGAAGAGAGTAAGGACGACGATGAGAGTAAAAATCAGCATCATATCTAACGGTTTTTCTTGCTACTGACACTGACTGAGTGTATGCGCACACACATATACAGTAGATGAAAACCTACGGGTTCAATTGCTGCAAAAAAAAAAGGGTAAAAATGACATGAAAATTGGATATTTTTTAAGATGCCTTTTTACTTACAAGGAATTATTACATTTATATGTTGTGAAAATCGTACCAATAGAGAGTAGTTAGTGAAAGAAAAGTTAGACCATAGATAAAGGAGATTTCGACGTTAATTAGGAGTAAAGATAAAGAATTTTCAACCTCAAATTAATTGGAGTGACACTTAGAATATGACTCCTTACCAAGTTCCTGTGTTTGCTGCAAGATCTGACTCAACAATGCACCTGGCCGTACTATCATATCTACGGTGAATAGTGCTGCGAGGGTGATTTTTGATTTTATTTTAATACTAACAGTACGATTAAGATTTCTACTTCTATTCTACTTGGAGGAACGTATTTACTCTTTGCTGCTTGAGTTAAAAGAAATATATACGGACTACAAAATAATTCATCAAATTATTACAACGAAAAATAATTCGTAACAATATAATATACTATTGCGATGGTATGCAATGATAATTTTTCTGTGACAAATAACTAATTTTGTTGCAACGATTTACAATCGTTGTTTTATTCGGTATATTTGTTGCAACAGGAAATAAGCTATCGTAAAAAAACACACTACCGTAGTTTTGATTTTCCTGGACGAGGCCCCCAATAGTTTCTAGGCGGGCCATAAATGACCGCGTCTGGAAAAACCGGTCCCGAGGAGGCCGGCTGTTGGACCGCATGGGATAATTACATTATCTCGTGCGATCCGCTTAAGCGACCGCACGGTCTATTATCCCGTGTGGTCGAGTAAAGTAGACCGCACGGGATAATCGATCTTCCTATGCGAGCCGATTAAGCCGACCGCACGAGATAATTGATCTTCCCGTGCGGTTGGGCTGCTCACACGCGAAAATGGTCTTTTCCCAGACCTTCTCGCGTGTGTGGACAGGCCTTCCGCATGGAAAGATGTCTTTCGGCCCGCACGAAAAAATCGTTTCTCCAGTAGTGACACTACTGTTGCAAAAAAAACACGTTCTATAATCGTAGTTTTAAATTTTTTTGACAATATTGCATAGCACTTGATCATAGTTTTATTTTTTTTTGACAATATTGCATTACTTGACCATGGTAAGTTAACTTTTCACTATTTTATGTTGCCACTAACAAAATCGTTGCAACAAAAAATTTGTCATCTAGTAATTTAACTTAGTCTTTTCATATGGACACGGATTGGAACAAATTTTATATGAAAAGTATAGCTCTCGACAAAATCTACAATTTTATATGTGACAACTTTTTTATTTGAAATCTTTTAGATACTCAAATCCATTATTTAAATCTTAGTTAGGTAGGTTCAAATGAAAAGATATGCACTTTTTAACAGAAATAATGTTGCGTATGTGAAATGGAAAAGGAGAGGGCATGTGAGGGAGAGGTCTTGGGTTTAATCCTAGCCATGATAAGTATCAAAATGAAATAGTTAGGATGAGAGTTTAATATTCAAACTTTCAATTCGGTACGTAGAACTAATGTCACACATAAAGTAATGGCAATAATTATTTATTATAACGATGTGAAGTGTTGCAATATAATTTTTTGTCGCATCCATTTTGTGGCAATATTAAAATTTGTTATCACTAAATAAAAATCGTTGCAATAACCTATTACCACTATATTTATTATCACGGATACTTAAGCAACTATTTTAAAATAGTGATAACATGTATCTATTTTCATGATTTTAACATTGATGCCACGATTGTTTTCTGGGAACCAAATCATTTTCTATCAATCAATTTCTGGTTTTGCATCGTCTTAAATAGTTAATAGTACTATGAATCTAGATATGGACATAAGACACTACGGGAAAGCTCATATTTGCCGAGTGTAAACATTTTTGCCAAGAGCTTTATATCGGGCACTCGGCGAACAATGTATTTGCCGAGAGGGCTCTCGGCAAAAAAACTCTCGGCAAAAAGACACTTTACCGAGAGTTTGCCCTCGGCGAACAAAAACACTCGGCAAAATCCCGTTTTGCCGAGTGCCACCAAACGGCCCTGGCGAAAGTTCAATTTTGCCGAGTGCCAATAGGGGACACTCGGCAAAATACTAACCGCCGTCAACTAATACCGTTTGGTACCATCTTTGCCGAGTGCCGGGGCTAGGCACTCGGCAAAATTCAACCTTTGCCGAGAGCCAGTGCTAGGCTCTCGGCAAAATTCAACCTTTGCCGAGTGTCTTTTCCTCGCTCTCGGCAAAAATGTCAAAATTTTTTCCTCATCCATCCTCCAAACTTTTTTTATTATGTAAATACAACATGTAATCCCTAATTATCAAATTTGGTAATTTGTTAATTGGTTTTGCTATATTTCTTTGATTTATTGTATTTTCGTAGATTTTTTTGCAAGTCTCAAATTAGAACTACAAGTGGTTAAAAAAATAAAAAAAAGTAGTGAAAAAATTATATTCATGTTATTTAGACCCTTTTGAGTCAATATGTGGTAAATGAACGGAAATTGAGATGTTTTTCTTCATGCAACATGGTTAGGAACGTGTTGACCGAATGATTTTAAAATTGTAAAAATAGCAAACGAAGTCGAAATTCATAAATTTGTTAGGATGTCATGATATCATACGTGGAGGCTGGGGTAAAAATCGAGAAGGTTTCGAATATTTTATCGGTACAACGCTCACAAAACTCGAAGATTCTCCGGAGTAGATTATAAGTGTTGAGAAGGATTAGTTAGATTTGGAGAGAAAGTGACGGTCGAATTGTCGTTTGATTTCAAATCTTTTCCCTAGGCAATAAATAGCATATATGGGTTTATACAAAAATTTTGTAAATTTTTGAGTCTGTTTGATAATTTCTAAATTATTAGAAGCATAAAAACTAAAGTTTTTTTTGCCGAGTGTAGCTCCCGGCAAAGAACCACACACGGCAAAAAATGAACAGAACCCTAATGCGTAAATCTTTGCCGAGTGCCTAGAGAAGGGCACTCGGCGAAATAAGTATTTGTCGAGTGCCGCTGATCCGGCCCTCGGCAAAGCTTGTTTTTGCCGAGTGCCCAGATCGGGCACTCGGCAAAGCGTCGCACACGGCAAACTTTTCTAATATGGCCACCTCCTCCCGTGCCATGCTCACATTCGGACTTAGCAAAAACACAAACCCGCGCTCCGCTCGCCGCCGACCGCCGTCCTCGCCGGCCGTCACCTCCCCGTGCCGGCCGCCGCCCCGTGCCGCCCGCCGCCCCGTGCCGCCCGCCCTCCCCGTCCTCCCCGTGCCGGCCGTCCTCCCCCGTGCCGGCCGTCCTCCCCGTGCCGGCCGTCCTCCCCGTCCTCCCCGTGCCGGCCGTCCTCCTCGTGCTTGCTGTCCTCCCCGTGACGCGTCGCTCCCCTCCTCCGGCCGACGCCCACCCCCACCCTCCGCATTTTCGGTAAACATGGTTTTTACTTTTGCAACATTTATTTGTTATTGTAACATTTAGTTCAAACAAAATTAGATTGGTTATTATTTAAACATTTAGTTCAAATTGTGAGTTATTATTGACACATAAAAATAATATCATGTATTTAGGTGTTTATTAAAACGAGTGATATTTAGGTATTTACTACAAACAAATATATGGTAAAAACAATGGTATTTATTAGATACATATCTATACTTTTTGATTTGATTTGAGTATAAAATATATGCAATATGCACGTATATATTTTTGAAGTTTATTGTATGCACATATGGTCAAAGCCTTTTATTTGAGATGATGAATGGAGTCGCATCGCGCAGCGATGCCGTTGCTTGTGTGCCGGCCATCGAGCCGTGCTTCCCTATTTTGCAGGTGCCGCTGTCTTTACCGTAGTTTGTCTGTGTATAACGTAACCTTAGGTGTCTCCCGTTCGAAAGAGATACGGATGAAAATATGTGCCTTCTTGCATATCTTTAACCGTATCTTTTTCAAATTCTCCATGTTTTTGGACAGCCGGAGAATGTGTAGATGAGTTTAATTTCCATGGTCTAGTATCTGGTCCAACTCGAATTTCGGTAGTATCTCCCAGTTGTTCTCCGGATACACAATCTCCCGCGGACGTGTATTTGGAGAACAATGGGAGGTGCCTGTAGAAATTCTGTCTCTGAGCGAGTACTAGAGCATGGGAAGTAAACTCATCTACACATGCTCGGTGGGATTAGGACCTATCTTTACCTATTAGACATTAGAGGCACTCGGTAGATGGAAATAATATTTATATGATTATTCGATATGATAGAGGATAGATGACCGTGAGTGGATGTATACGGGCCGCTCAAGTCATGGTTCGTTGGCCGATGAATGGATCGAGAAGACCGATGCTTTCTTGGAACTTGCATTTGCCAAGGTTAAAGGAGCACGAACCACATGGTGTCCCCGTAGCAAATGTGGTAACATGAAGCGACAAACAAAAGAGATCATGGGCAAACACCTTTGCAAGAATGGTTTTACACTGATTATACCCAGTGGACGTTCCATGGTGAAGCCTACCGTGGGAGAGACGAGGTCGTCCGACAACGCATCGAGGAGTTTGATTCTGATGCCGGGGTAGGAGACATGTTAAATGACTATGAAGAAGCACACTTCGATGAAGGATGTAGGGAGGAGGAGACGGAGCCTACCGCAAAGGCGTATTACGACATGTTGTATGCGGCACAGCAACCCCTTCATGGGCATACAAAAGTTTCTCAACTGGATGCCATTGCACGGCTAATGGCGGTAAAGTCCCAGTTTAGCTGGAGTAGAGAGGCCTTTGATGTTATGTTGACAGTTGTTGGGAGCCTGCTTCCGAATGGTCACCTTCTGCCAAAGAGCATGTATGAGGCACAAAAACTCCTTCGTGCACTTTAGATGCCATATGAGCAGATACATGCTTGTCCGAACGGATGTATTCTATTTAGGAAAGAGCATGCGGAAGCAAAATACTGTGCAAAGTGTGGATCCTCTAGGTTCGTAGAGGTAGACTCTGGTGATGGGCATAAGAGGCAGCTCGCTATCCCCATGAAGATCTTACGGTACCTTCCGTTCGACCGAGGATCCAACGGCTTTACATGACCGAGGAATCCGTGAAACAGATGACATGGCACAAGCTCGGACGTCGATACAATCCTAAGAAGCTTGTACATCCATCCGATGGTGAAGCTTGGAGAAGGTTTGATGTGATTCATTCGGGAAAGCTCTAGAGGCTCGTAATGTACGGGTTGCGTTGGCAACGGATGGGTTCAACCCTTATGGAATGGCGGCTGCCCCATACACATGTTGGCCCATGTTCGTTATTCCCTCAATCTCCCCGGCGTCATCTTTCAACGATCAAATATATTCTTGTCGTTGATAATTCCTAGACATCCGGGAAGAATATGAGTGTGTACATAGAGCCTTTGATTGATGATTTGGTCCGTACTTGGGAGGAAGGGGTATGGACATATGACCGAGCTACAAAGACAAACTTCAAAATGCATATTTGGTACCATAACTCCCGCATGACTTGCCGGCATATGGGCTATTCTGCGGATGGTGTGTTCACGGGAAGTTTCCATGTCCGGTATGCAAGGCCGCTCCGAAGTTCATCCGGTTGGTGAAGGGTGGTAAATATTCTTCTTTTGACAAACATCGATAATTCCTCCCTCCCGACCATCCATTCGGCGGGACATCAAGAACTTTACAAAAGATATAATAATTACCGAGGCTGCACCGCGATGATGACAGTGCCGAGGTTCGTGCTCGTTAGAAGCTCTTAAAATCAATGAAGAAGACGGTTGTTTTCTCGGGATATGGTGAGCAACATGCCCGGACTCAAAAATCGCCTTGTGGAGGCTCCCATATTTTCAAGATCTCCTTCTTCCACATAACATTGATGTGATGCACACCGAAAAGAATGTCGCCGAGGCACTTTTTTGTACAATCATGGACATTCCCGATAAGACAAAAGACAACGTAAAAGCTCGAGTGGATCAAACTATGTTATGCAATAGACCAAAGCTAGACATGGCCCCTCCCAGAGGCGGCAAGTCATGGAGAAAGCCTAAGGCCGATGTTGTTCTGACGAGGGCCCAAAGGAGGGAAGTACTCGAATGGTTCCAAACGTTGATGTTCCCTGATGGGTATGCAGCCAATTTGAAGAGGGGAGTAAACTTATCTACCATGCGAATCAATGGGCCCAAGAGTCATGACTATCACATATGGATTGAGCGGCTTCTCCGGTGATGGTTCGTGGCTATGTCGCCGAGCATGTCCGGCTAGTCCTTGCAGAGTTGAGCAATTTCTTCCGTCACTGTGTGCTAAGGAGTTATCTCCGACTATGATTGACGAAATGGAAAGAATGGCACCTGTTTTGCTATGTAAGTTAGAGAAGATCTTTCCTCCCAACTTCTTCAATCCGATGCAGCATTTGATTATGCATCTCCCACACGAGTGCCGAATGGGGGCTCGTGCAAGGCCGTTGGTGCTATGTAATTGAGAGATGTTTGAAGGTTATTAGAATGAAATGTAAAAATAAATGCAAGATTGAAGCTTCCATTGCAGAGGCATACATTCTGGAGGAGGTTTCAAATTTCACATCAAAATACTATGCCGACAACCTTCCTAGCGTGCATAATCCACCTCCTCGTTACAATGTCGGCGAAGATGAATTGAACCTCGCCTTTTCGAGGCCAACTTGGAACCGCTAGTGAAGCGATCAACAAGAGATTGAATCATCATGAGTGGCGCAACATCATGCTATACGTGTTGACCAACCTCGATGAAGTGGAGCCGTACATGCGGTAAGTTCTCAAGAAATTTGTTACCAATTAGTCACTATTGGCATCGTTCAACCCTCTTGTTCTCGTTCGTACAGGGAATTTCAACATCAATTTTGGCGTCAACCAAGGGAACCTACCCCGCAAGAAGTCGAAAACCTTCTAAGGCAGGGTGCGGGAAATGGAATGCCCGATTTTATTTGTTGGTTCAAAAATAAGGTACTATCAAAATTCCGTCTAATGCTTAATCTTTTTGCTTATGGCGAAGTTTGACTCTAAAACCCGCTTTAACTTGCGGGGCAAAACGATGCGTCTATGAGTGCCGAGTTGCGACAAGTTTCGGTGGCGTTCATATAGGGTTAAGTCATTTTTCGGCTATGATGTGAATGGATATCGCTTTCACACAACAAGCCATGAGCGAGTCGACCCAATCGAAGAACCACAAATACCGGAGTTTTTACTCCGGGCTCGATGGGGTTGATTACTATGGAAGAATAGAAGAAATATATGAACTCGAATTTCATGGTTGTAGACCTCTTAATCCCTGTCATATTCAAATGTCATTGGTTTGATCCTGCTCAAGTGAGACAGACTCCTAATCTTGGCCTAGTCGAAATTCGACAGTCAATCGTCCTAGCAGGAGACGATGTATATATCGTTGCTCAACAGCGACACAAGTTTATTATCTGTCATATCCGTGCCAAACCGACGATCGTCTTCGTGGTTGGGATGTTGTGTACAAGGTAGCGCCACACGGTAAACTACCGTACCAAACAATGAAGACTACAACATGGACCCAAACACATATGATGGCGAGTTCTTTCAAGAAGATGGGCTACAAGGAAGTTTTGAGATAGACTTAACCGAAGCGATGGGGTTGAATGTAGACAATGAAATGGTTGTTGATGAGGACGCCGGAGAAGAGGTTCGTAATGTGAAGGACTTAGAATTGCTTCAGCGGTTACATTTAGGAAATGAGAGGGACGACAACATTCCTCCCGCCGAGGAGGAACCTAATGATTATATCGACCATGATGATAGTGATGATGACAATTATGATCCACTAATCCCGACCATGATGATTATTTCTAATACATGTATGCCTTGCGTTAGCTATGTTCTCTTTATCTATTTATTTTGCATCTCTCTCTTCGTATTTTTATATGTGTGCTAATTGGTTTTCTTTTTCTACGTGCGAGTGATTCAACAAAGATGGTGCATGGTTTGAGGAAGCGCGTCGGTGTTCAGAAGAGCCAAAGATGCCATTCGAGGGGCCGATGCAGCTGAGGGGTCTGGTAGGAGTCGCGGCAAGGGTCGCCGCAAGGTGTGTGCTGGCAGGGGTCGAGGGAGGATACCCTCCCCTGACCGTCCCTCTAGTGACGAGGGGCAGGAGGAGCGGGTGGAGAAAGCGGAGCAGGAGGAGGAGGCTGAGGGGTCTAGTAGCTCTAGTGAGAGGAGGAGGAGGAGCAGGAGGCCGGGGGTCCGGCTCCGGGGTGCGTTCGCTTCCGCAGGGGGTCCGCCTCGACCGTTTGGTTGCGAGGTCCCTCGACCCTCCCACGGCGACCGATACCTTTCGAGAGACGCCCGCTGATTCAGCCTCAAGGGACTCGGTAAGTAACCTTGGATGTTGTCAATACTTTCTCATTTGATTTGTTAAATATTACAATTAAAACTAATAATTCATTGCATTTTCACTTGTCAGGTGTTGGACTGTGATCAGAGGAGGTGATCACAAACGCCAAGTCAACGGCATCCTGGGTCTTCTGTGCAGAGTATATTTTCCTGGCCTTGTTCAGTACGCCGGAAGGTCGGAGCCTGCCTACACGTTTGACCACTACGTCGCCGTCCCCGATTTCCCTGATCGAGATGGAAGGATCTTCAACAACAGGGCGAAGCGGGTGAAGGCCGAGTTGTGGGTAAGTCTTTTGTCAAACCACGTCCCTCAATACATCACATTCATTGCACATTATTGAAACAATGGCTCAATACATAATGTGTTTTTGTAGGATTTTTTTAGATGCCAGACAGGATACTGTAACATCCTGAAAATCGAAGAAACGAAATCGGAACGTAAAAATCGGAACTTTCAAAAACCTTCGCTTGTTGCTTCTTCTCGGGTTTGTTGCTTCTTATTTGCCAGCTCAGTTGCATAAGTTTTGACGTGATTAATTTCCTTTTCGATGTTTTTGGATAATTTGGTGTTGTCAAAATGGAGGTGCGGAAGCCGCACTGGGTTTTAAAAAAAGAAAAGGAAATCGGAAAGGCCGATGTATGAAAACACGTTCGGGAAATCTAGAATAAAATTTTTGGTTGGGAAAAGATAAATTAAGACACAAAATATATAATAAAATTCTCGGGAATCGTATTCGAAATCCGGGAAAGTTTTGGAAAAATAAAGGAGAGGATATTGATATTTGAAAAAAAGGAAAAGAGATTTTTAAAATAAATAAATATGAAAAATATAATTTAAAAAGTAGGGAAATGTGGAAAATATAATTTTAGAGATTGTTCTAAGAATACCAAAATTTATTTGGGATTTTTAGGAATAAAGGAAATGGAAATGGAAAATAAGATTTTAAATTAGGAAAAATGGAAAATCGCACTGTTCATTTCGCGATAGGTGTTCGACCGCGTCCGGGTCCTCCGCGCGCGCGCGACACACGTCGCGCGTCGCCACCGCTTGCCGTACTCGCCGCGTCACCACGATTCCGCACGGTGGCCGTCGCCTCGCGCCTGTGCGCGCGCGGCGCGCGTGCGCCGCGCCATGCCGTGCCACACCGCCGACGACCGCCCCAGTGCACGCCGAGTCGTCGCCGCGCGCCGCGCGCGCGCCATGCCATCGCCGTACCTGCCCGCGTCAGCCTCCGCATGGGCACAGTCCGCGCCAACGCCGTGCCATCCCGCGGTCACCAAGTCGCCGCTCGCCAGCGTCACATGCATGCCCGCACAGCGTCGCCAGGACGGTCACCACGTCAGCCACGTCGCCGCGACGTGCGCACGCCCGCGCGCGTTCACCAGCCGACCGCCGCGTGGCCGCCCGAGACCCGCCGTTCCCGTGCGCCCCGTCATGTATAAAAGGGAGGGCGAGCTCCCCTTTCCCCTCCACACTTTGCCGCCGCCAACCCTTCCCCTTTTCCTCCCCGCCCACACCAGCAAAATCGCCGAAGCCGCGCCGGATTGCCGAGCCGTGTGCCACTGCCGTTCGCCGTCATCCACTGCACGCCGCCGCTCACCGTCACCCGCCGCCGCTAGGTGAGCCCCGCGCCGTTCCATTTTTCATCTTGGGCCGCGCCATCGCAGTCGCCGCCGTCTTCTACCGTCGCGCCACCGCCACCGGTTCGGCCGAGCGGGTAGACGGGGGGGGGGTAGACGAGGGGGGGTAGAGGAGAGAGAAAGGCACAAGTCGGGTAAAGAAAAAAAGAAGAAAGAAAAGAAGAAAAAGGAAAAGAAAAGAAAAGAAGGAGGAAAATTAGAAAAAATGGAAAAAATTTTAGAAAATTTGGAAAATATTTTGGGTTGACTTGAGTAAAATTTTGGGCAAAAATAAATTATTTTCTCGCATGTTTCTCGTGCAAAGTTTGAAAAATCAGAATCGGACGTTTTACGGAATTTCGTTTCGCGTCGTTTTTAAATCCGGACTCGTTTAATCCTTCTCGCCATTTAAAAAGGCTTCTCTTTTGTGATCAAACCCTCAAACCTTGAGCACGAATTTCCTCCGCTAATATCTTCAAACCTAAATTCCCAAAATTATTACGACCGCCGTCTTTGCGAAAACCCTAGGAAATCGACTCGATTTCAAAACTCGATTTTTCCTAAAGCGACATTTGTCCCGACTAAAGTAGAATTTTAGGCAAAACATTTGGAGTCGTTTTCATGGCCTTTATGGTTCTTTTCGATCTCTCGATATTTTATTGAATTCTAGTTGAATTCCACCGACTTTTCGCACGTACGGGTAGCACCTGAAGAAACCGACATCGACCCCCCTGAAGACACCACCCCTCAAGCGTGCGAGCAAGGCAAGTCATCACACTCTTTGAACATATTGATCCTACTTTGCGAAACGATGTTGATTTCAAATTACAAATTACATGCTTTACCCGAACAAGACCTATGCTTGATATACCCCGCTTTGATATTGATCACCATTAGAATTTATTTTTTTAACCTTCGATGTGATATGACCGAGGCTAACTTCGGTAAAAAATGCTTAGCCCCGCTTACACTAGATCCCCGCATACTCATGATTTTGCAAGAAAGCTTTGTGCTCGGGCAACTACCTTAGGGAAGGTAGTTGAAATACGGCTGTGGAGACATGAGCGCCACATGGCCTTGAGAATGTTGAACTAGTCTTGTTGAAGATTGAAAATGTTATACAAATGTTTTAGACTGGGCGGCTGGATGACTTGGGTGGATTCCGGAAAAGGCAAGTGCCGACCCGGTCAATTAAGGACCGAGCCATGGGATAGCCGGAAACGAGCCGCAGTACAACCGTACTTCTCGAATGGGTATAGACCTAGCCGACTAGATAGCCGAGCGGAGGCGTATCCTTGCATAGATGGTTCTCTATGATTTGGTTATGGGATGAGAATGAGGCTGCGGCCTTTGTTATGAATGGTGTAATTAAACCGATATTAATTAAACCTAAAGATTGAGAAAGTTTTCCCTTACCCCGGTGCGCGAACTCCTCTCACCGCTAGAAAAGGACGGCTAGAGTGCATGAGGGCTTAAGTTCATGGAGCGGGTACGCCAAAGCAAGGTTATCGAAAGGCTTTGCCGTGACCGTCTCATGTGTTGAGGCGTAGGCTCATTTGTTGGGCTGTCACGGAGTACGGGTAAAGTGTACATCCACTGCAGTGTGAGTGAATCAATCTATTCGAATAGCCGTGCTCGCGGATATTGAGCATCGTGACAAGACTTTCGCTTGGCTAGATTTTAAACTTGAAAGCTGGGATGGGTATGCATGATGATTTCATTCGGGTGGGTCAACTTCTCGATAAGCGAGAAGGGGTAGATTCCCAGAAAATCATGACGAACCGGAGGTGGGAAGCCATCCTTGGAATCACGATGGATGGTAGACGAACCGTCACCGGATTAATGAACTGTGAAAATTAAAACTTGATTTGGCTAGTCGATAGGTTTGTGAAAAGAATTGTGAAAACTGGCTTTACGCAAAAATAACCCTAGCCATGTTCTTTGAATAACCCTATCATATGCATCAATTTCGTGTTGGCTTGCCGAGTACGGTTGGTACTCACCCTTGCTATACGCACAAACCTCCACTGATGGAAATGAAGAGCCATAAGACCCATACGCGTATTACCGGGAGGGCGAAGGAACCGACGGCGCATACTAGACCTTAGCTCGGTCGTTGCTCGTGGCAAATGACAAGCCGCCGCTCTTTCCGCCGCCTTATCTAAATTCGTTTTTATGTTGTATTCGGACCATAAGGTCCTGTGGGTTGAACATTGCCTTCGGGCCTATTAATGTGAATAATGGTAATGTAAGACTATTCGTGCATGTGCACTTGATTATCCAGTACTGTATTCGTGGGTACCAACTACTCGATCCAGGGAAATGGTACTATGAACACGAAAGATTCCCGCCTCAAAAACGGGGTCCACGAGCTGGTATCGAGCCATGCGACCGTAGGCTAAGACCAAATGGCGCCCTACCCCTAACCGTTGGCTAAAGGGAGATATCCCTACATAGGATCAGTTTTAAACTATTATTTCCGAAAATGCAAATATACCTTTTCTACATCCGTATTTCTTTTTTACCAAATGATTATAATACCTCTCTCCCTCTAACCCTAAGTTGCTTACAAAAGCAGATGTCAAACCACGACGGAGCCCGGGAGGTCACTATCCCGCGAGACGAGGGGTTTGTGGTACAACTTCAGTCTCTACTATGGTGTTTGAGGTACCCGAAACCACCCACCTATCACACCAAAAGGCATGGCTCCGAAGTGTATCCAGCCTGGGAGGCAGCCGTATCCATAGAAGCCCGCATGGGAAGTGAAACATCCTTCTGCTTCCACACTCGCTACCACCGGGACCTAGCGTAAGCGCTATTCAGATGCGGCTCGCGAAGCCTTCCTTCGCCTTAATGCGATACATCGTGCCGAACTCACGGTGACGAGTTCGTGCATCATCCTTATCGCGAAGAGGGCAACCTGGCCGCACCGTGGAGGCCACCCCCGCTGCTACAACCCGATGGTCACGCGTCTATCACGTTGGGCGGAGACGGCAGACGACATACGAGGAGGCCCCGCTCGAGATCAACGACCAGCGTCACGCCTCAATGATCCGGTCGACACCACCAAGGCCGTGGAGACCGATAAACATGCCGCAAACTCACCGCAGCCAATGGTGCCCAATATGAGCAACTCTCGGACCGCTACATGGCCCGTGGGGAAGCTCGTAGAGCTGGAAGAGGAGCTCAGAAGAGCAAGCAAAATCGACCAGTGGAGGAGCTGCGCACTCGTCCTGTCTACGCTGCAGGTACTTCCACCGAGCTTGTACCATCACCTCCTGCCCCTGTGCCCGACCACTATTACCTTATGACTCCAGCATGCTTGGATACCTTTCAAGCCATGATGAAGCAAGCTTTTATGTTGAGCACAGAGCCTGCACCGTACCTGGTAGACCCCACTGCTGCCACGTCCACGGGACCCACCTCGAGCTCCGTAGTAGTACCATCCGAGCCTGGATCGGGAGAGGAGAATCCCATCCAGATCCACACCGACACGGAGTCTGAGGCAGAACCTATGGAGGTCAAATGGGAGTCCAGCGACACCGACCCAATGGAGGAGGAAGCTCCCACTCGTCGCCCGACTCACACCGGAGGCCCCTCACCCGCCGACCGCTCGCAAGAGTACGCGGCCACCAAGTCGGAAGATTCGACATGACTCCGAGGCCACCACCTCCGAGCCATGGGGACTCCGGTTTGCTTCAGCAGCGGACCACCCACTTCCGGCGCCCGGCTCTTGCGGATGGTTGGACGACTAGGCGGGAGGACCTTCCCGCTCGAAGACGAACCACTCTCTATTTCCCTTAATTGGTTGATGTAGTTGGACGATATAGTTGTTGTTGCTATCATGGCATGAAGGACTGTGTGTGTACATCCATGTACCCCTTATGTAATATGATGAACCCGAGCATCGCTTTGCGGTGTCTTAATTCGTGAGCTTATTATTATTTCACCCTGCTTGTTGATTAAGGATCATTTAAAAGAACTTGAAGAAAAATCCCCCTAGGAACCATAACCTAAACTGGTCCGATCTCTTAATTCATCTATCTTCTTCAGATGGCACATCGTCGCAGAGCCGCAGCAACCAACGAGAACCCGCCAGAACCCAACCCCTCCACTCTGGCGGAGGTTATGGCTTTGCAGACCCAGCTACTCCAAGCAATTGCTAATAACCAGGGAAGTCGAGGAGGATCGAGTCTGGGAGAGTTCATGAGAGCTAAGCCACCAACCTTTTCCACGGCCGAAGAACCTATGGATGCCGAAGACCGGCCGAGAGTGATAGAGAAAAGCTAACCCTCGTCGAGTCCGAGAAGCCGATAGAGTTGTCTTCGCTACTAACCACGGGAGGGCCCCGCAAGTGACTGGTGGGACACCTACAAGGAAACGCGAGCTAAAGACGCCGGCGAACCAACAAGGGAGGAATTCACGGCTGCGTTCCGTGAGAATTTCGTGCCAGCTGCAGTTATGAGGATGAAGAAAAATGAGTTCCGCAGACTGCGTCAAGGGAACACCTCGACAAGAATATCCGAACAAGTTCACCCAGCTTGCCCGTTACGCCACCCTGACCCGACGACGAAGAAGAGAAGATGGACAAATTCATTGAGGGACTAAATGACGAGCCGAGGGGACCAATGATCGGGCAGATCACACCGCTTCCAAAGCCTCATCAACAAGGTCGTCCGCTTGAGCATGACCAAAAGGTGGTAGACAATAACCGCAAGAGGAGGCTCGCTATGGCTCGCCCATTTCAGGAACGTCACAACGCCCCAAGGGAGCCACCCTCTCGGATGGAAGCCAAACGTTCGGCAACCGGACGTTCTCCCGCTTTCGACCATGTCAACAGTCGCCTACACCTCGCCTTCGTACACCCACACCAACCCTAGCCGCTCCAGAAGGAAGAATGTGAGCCGCTTCAATTGCGGAGAATTCGGGCACTACTCCAATAGCTGCCCAAAACCACGCAACACCCCCGTGCGCACCGGCGCCAATGCAACGCCCGTCCGAGGAACCCCCACCCTCGCGGCAGACGAGGTCGCTCAGACCCCGCTACCCAACGAGGCCGCCACCGGTTTCGACGTGGCCAGGTGAATCATGTGCGGGTGAAGAAGCTCAGAGGACCGAGCGTATTGATGGGTATGTTCTCTATCAACTCGCACCGCTTAAAGTTTTATTCGATCTCGGAGCCTCGCATTCATTCATATCTTCCCGAGTAAGCAAACAACACTACCTACACCAAGTAGCACTTAGGAGACCTATGGGTGTACACTCACCGGGGAGACTTAACCGTACCCCATGCTCTGCATTAATGTGCCCATACGGATTAGAGACGTGGTGTTTCTCTCAAACCTTATGGTGCTATCACCCCAAACCATAGATGTCATACTCGGAATGGATTGGTTGACCAAGAATAATGGAATTATAGATCTGCAATCGAAGGAAGTCACGGTATCCACCCCATGGGGATCACCGATGAGCATAACTATGGATCAAAACCCAAAGCTATGTGAGCAAGCTGCGGGAGTGTTCACCATGCTACCTCTAGGCGGAATGCCGTAGTACAAGAATACCCGGATGTGTTTCCGAGGAATTGCCCGGAATGCCCCCGGATCGCGACATAGAGTTTATCATCGATCTAATGCCCGGTACGCCCCCATATCCAAGAGGCCTTATCGAATGCCGCCAACGAGTTAGAGGAACTCAAGAAGCAAATAAGAGAACTACAAGAGAAGGGATTTGTACGCCCCAGCTCTTCTCCCTGGGGAGCCCCAGTACTCTTCGTCAAAAACAAGGATGGGAGTATGAGAATGTGTGTGGACTACCGATCGCTGAATGAAGTAACTATCAAGAACAAGTACCCGCTACCTCGGATCGATGACCTATTCGATCAACTTAAGGGTGCGCAGTGTTCTCAAAGATTGATCTACGGTCGGATATCATCGCTGAAGATTAGGGTGGAGATATTCCTAAGACGGCGTTCTCTACACGTTACGGCTTATACGAGTTTATAGTAATGTCCTTTGGATTGACCAATGCCCCGGCATATTTTATGAACCTGATGAACAAGGTATTCATGGAGTACCTGGATAAATTCGTAGTGGTATTCATCGATGATATACTTATCTACTCCAAGAACGATGAGGAACACGCGGAACATCTACGGCTAGTACTGGAAAAACTACGAGAGCACCAGCTGTATGCAAAATTTAGCAAATGCGAGTTCTGGCTCAAGGAAGTTGCTTTTCTTGGCCACGTGGTTTCAGCCGGAGGAGTAGCGGTAGACCCCGCCAAGGTCGAAGCTATCACGGAATGGAAGGCACCCAAGTCAGTGACGGAAGTTCGGAGTTTCTTGGGCTTGGCCGGTTATTATCGACGGTTTATCGAAGGGTTTTCCACTGTAGCCCGACGTATGACTCAACTTCTGAAGAAGGAAAAGAAGTTTGAATGGAACGAGAAGTGTCAAAAGGCTTTCGACCAACTAAAAGAAAAGTTAACCACCGCCCCAATCTTAACCTTACCCGACAACGGAAGGATTTCGTGATGTACCGTGATGCATCCCGGCAAGGACTAGGAGGCGTGTTAATACAGGATGGGAAGGTCGTAGCGTATGCCTCGCGACGCTACGACCCCATGAGGAGAATTATCCCACACACGACTCGGAATTAGCCGCGGTTGTTCACGCATTGAAGATCCGGAGACACTATCTGATCGGGAACCACCGTGATGTGTATACCGATCACAAGAGCTTAAAATATTTCTTTACTCAGCTGATCTCAACCTACGACGAGGCGATGGTTGGAGTTGATCAAGGATTACGATCTAGGAATCCATTACCATCCCGGCAAGGCAAATGTAGTGGCCGATGCGCTGAGCCGCAAAGCCCAATGCAACCACATGGGATTGAGAGGTATGGCCAATGAGCTCCAAGAAGAAATGGCTCGACTTAATCGCACCCGATTCCTCACGGAGCAAGTAAACTCACCGAAAATCCAACCCCTTCGAGGACTCAAATAGAAGAAGCCCAAAAAGGGAATGAGGAAACCCAGAAATCAAAGAACGCATGGCCGCCGGACGCGCTAAGGAGTTTTCGTAGACGACAGGGAATCCTGTGGTACAAGAAAAGAATCTGCGTGCCGAACGAGGCGGTTTGCGAGGATTGATTTTAAAAGAAGCCCACGAATCGGCATATTCGTTACATCCCGGAAGCACGAAAATGTACCCGGATTTGAAGGGAGAATACCGGTGGCCCAATATGAAGAGAGATGTAGCCGAATACGTAGCCGTGTGCGATGTGTGCCAAAGGGTGAAAGCCGAGCATCAACGACCACTGGCTTGCTGCAGCCACTCAAGATTCCCGAATGGAAATGGGACGAGATAGGCATGGATTTCATAGTGGGACTACCCAAAACTACGACCGGTTACGATTCCATTTGGGTAATAGTAGATCGGCTCACCAAGACTCGCGATTTATTCCCGTGAAAACTAACTACAACAGTGCCAAGCTAGCGGAGCTATATATGAGTAGGATTGTATGTCTTCACGGTGTACCAAAGAGGATTATATCGGATCGTGGTACCCAATTCACATCTCATTTTTGGAGCAAAGTCCACGAGGCACTCGGAAGTCACCTCGCCGCACCGCTTATCACCCACTGCACGACGGGACCGAAAGGACGAATCAAGTACTAGAAGATATGCCGAGAGCTCCGTGCATTGGATTTCACCAAGGATTGGGAGAAATGTTTGCCGTACGCCGAGTTCTCCTACAACAATAGCTATCAAGCCAGTCTGAAGATGTCACCAAACGAAGCTCTATTTGGTCGCCGATGTCGAACCCCATTGATGTGGTCAGAAACCGGTGAACGAACCGTATTCGGGCCTGACATAATCAAGGAGGCCGAGGAAAAGGTTCGCCTGATCCGGGACCGACTACAAGCTGCTCAATCATGACAAAAGAGCTACGCGGATACCCGACGAAGAGAATTAGAATTTAAAGAAGGTGACTATGTGTATTTAAAGGTCTCACCACTACGAGGAACTCAGAGGTTCAAGGTCAAAGGGAAACTCGCACCAAGATACGTAGGCCCATTCTTGATAAGCGCTAGGAGAGGAGAAGTGGCTTACCAATTGGAACTGCCCGAGAACCTCTCCGATGTCCACCCAGTGTTCCACGTATCGCAATTGAAGAAATGTTTGCGGGTACCAGAAGAGCAAGCTCCTTTAGAAACCATCCATGTCCACAGTGATCTTACCTACCCGGAGCATCCAATCAAGATACTGGACGAGGCAGAGAAGAAGACACGAACCAAGTCATGGCGCATGTACAAAGTGAATTGGAGCAATCACACCGAAGAAGAGGCTACCTGGGAGAGTGAAGAATTCCGAGGACGAATACCCACACCTACTCAAGCGGTAAGAAATCTCGGGACGAGATTTATTGTTAGGGGTAGGTTTGTAACATTCGAAAATCGAAGAAACGAAATCGGAACGTAAAATCGGAACTTTCAAAACCTTCGCTTGTTGCTTCTTCTCGGGTTTGTTGCTTCTTATTTGCCACTCGTTGCATAAGTTTTGACGTGATTAATTTCCTTTTCGGTGTTTTTGGATAATTTGGTGTTGTCAAAATGGAGGTGCGGAAGCCGCACCACGGTTTTAAAAAAAAAGAAAAGGAAATCGGAAAGGCGGATGTATGAAAACGCGTTCGGGAAATCTAGAATAAAATTTTTGGTTGGGAAAAGATAAATTAAGACACAAAATATATAATAAAATTCTCGGAATCGTATTCAAATCCGGGAAAGTTTTGGAAAAATATAGGAGAGGATATTGATATTTGAAAAAAAGGAAAAGAGATTTTTAAAATAAATAAATATGAAAAATATAATTTAAAAAGTAGGGAAATGTGGAAAATATAATTTTAGAGATTGTTCTAAGAATACCAAAATTTATTTGGGATTTTTAGGAATAAAGGAAATGGAAATGGAAAATAGGATTTTAAATTCAGAAAAATGGAAAATCGCACTGTTCATTTCGCGATAGGTGTTCGACCGCGTCCGGCCTCCGCGCGCGCGCGACACACGTCGCGCGTCGCCACCGCTTGCCGTACTCGCCGCGTCACCACGATTCCGCACGTGGCCGCCGCCTCGCGCCTCGTGCGCCGTGTCAGCGCGCGCGCCGCGCCATGCCGTCGCCCCACCGCCGACGACCGCCCCAGGCACGTCGAAGTCGCCGTCGTACCGCCGCACGCGCACGCCATGCCATCGCCGTACCGCCCGCGCGCCTCCGCATGGGCACACTCCGTGCTAACGCCGTGCCATCCCGTGGTCACCAAGTCCGCGCGCGCCAGTCACATGCATGCCCGCACAGCGTCGCCAGGACGGTCACGACGTCAACCACGTCAGCCACGGAATTTCGTTTCGCGTCGTTTTTAAATCCGGACTCTGTTTAATCCTTCTCGCCATTTAAAAAGGCTTCTCTTTGTGATCAAACCCTCAAACCTTGAGCACGAATTTCCTCCGCTAATATCTTCAAACCTAAATTCCCAAAATTATTACGACCGCCGTCTTTGCGAAAACCCTAGGAAATCGACTCGATTTCAAAACTCGATTTTTCCTAAAGCGACATTTGTCCCGACTAAAGTAGAATTTTAGGCAAAACATTTGGAGTCGTTTTCATGGCCTTTATGGTTCTTTTCGATCTCTCGATATTTTATTGAATTCTAGTTGAATTCCCATCGACTTTTCGCACGTACGGGTAGCACCCGAAGAAACCGACATCGACCCCGCGAAGACACCACCCCTCAAGCGTGCGAGCAAGGCAAGTCATCACACTCTTTGAACATATTGATCCTACTTTGCGAAACGATGTTGATTTCAAATTACAAATTACATGCTTTACCCGAACAAGTACCTATGCTTGATATACCCCGCTTTGATATTGATCACCATTAGAATTTATTTTTTTAACCTTCGATGTGATATGACCGGAGGCTAACTTCGTAAAAATGCTTAGCCCCGCTTACACTAGATCCCCGCATACTCATGATTTTGCAAGAAAGCTTTGTGCTCGGGCAACTACCTTAGGGAAGGTAGTTGAAATACGGCCTGTGGAGACATGAGCGCCACATGGCCTTGAGAATGTTGAACTAGTCTTGTTGAAGATTGAAAATGTTATACAAATGTTTTAGACTGGGCGGCTGGATGACTTGGGTGGATTCCGGAAAAGGCAAGTGCCAACCCCGGTCAATTAAGGACCGAGCCATGGGATAGCGGAAACGAGCCAGCACAACCGTACTTCTCGAATGGGTATAGACCTAGCCGACTAGATAGCCGAGCGGAGGCAGATCCTTGCATAGATGGTTCTCTATGATTTGGTTATGGGATGAGAATGAGGCTGCGGCCTTTGTTATGAATGGTGTAATTAAACTGATATTAATTAAACCTAAAGATTGAGAAAGTTTTCCCTTACCCCGGGTGCGCCAGAACTCCTCTCACTGCTAGAAAAGGACGGCTAGAGTGCATGAGGGCTTAAGTTCATGGAGCGGGTACTGCCAAAGCAAGGTTATCGAAAGGCTTTGCCGTGACCGTCTCATGTGTTGAGGCGTAGGCTCATTTGTTGGGTCGTCACGAGTACGGGTAAAGTGTACATCCACCGCAAAGTGTGAGTGAATCAATCTATTCGAATAGCCGTGCTCGCGGATATTGAGCATCGTGACAAGACTTTCGCTTGCTAGATTTTAAACTTGAAACCGCTGGGATGGGTATGCATGATGATTTCATTCGTTGGTGGGTCAACTTCTCGATAAGCGAGAAGGGGTAGATTCCCGAAAATCATGACGAACCGGAGGTGGGAAGCCATCCTTGGAATCACGATGGATGGTAGACGAACCGTCACCGGATTAATGAACTATGAAAATTAAAACTTGATTTGGCTAGTCGATAGGTTTGTGAAAAGAATTGTGAAAACCGGCTTTACGCAAAAATAACCCTAGCCATGTTCTTTGAATAACCCTATCATATGCATCAATTCGTGTTGGCTTGCCGAGTACGGTTGGTACTCACCCTTGCTATACGCACAAACCTCCTGATGGAAATGAAGAGCCGAAGACCCATACGCGTATTACCGGGAGGGCGAAGGAACCGACGGCGCATACTAGACCTTAGCTCGGTCGTTGCACTCGTGGCAAATGACAAGCCGCCGCCTCTTTCCATGCCTTATCTAAATTTTGTTTTTATGTTGTATTCGGACCATAAGGTCCTCGTGGGTTGAACATTGCCTTCGGACCTATTAATGTAATAATGGTAATGTAAGACTATTCGTGCATGTGCACTTGATTATCCAGTACTGTATTCGTGGGTACCAACTACTCGATCCAGGGAAATGGTACTATGAACACGAAAGATTCCCGCCTCAAAAACGGGGGTCCACAATACGAGGCAAGAGCGGCTGTGGTGGCTGACAAATCCTGTCGCAAACTCATGACTGACATGCATTACGAGGCGCGCATCCAGGCCATCATTGCATACAACGCTGCATACAACAACCTGAAGGTCACCAAAATCGAAGCAAGAACCATGACTCTGACAAAGGAATAATACATACTGGTAAATATAACATTGGATTTTTGAACAATTAAATCCATTTGATTTGATCTAGGTATATCTCTTATACTTGATAACATGTAGGTGCCTGTTTGGTGGTGCGGCCAACTTCTCGATTGCTGGGAGCGCATGGTGGATAGGTGGTGCGCTGCCGAGTGGCAGGAGACGCACGCCGCTTGCCGAGAGCGGCGTTTGATGATGCCAGGTGCACCACACCACCAAGGCAGCCTTAGCCTCAACCAAGATGCAGCTAGATGGGTACGTGAATTCTATTTTTCATTTCAACGACCAATGCTCAATAGTTCTTAACCATACTATTGTTTTATTCGCAATGGCGTCGCATGATGGGCAACCTATCTCCCAGTTCAAGGCATGGGCTTTGGCCCACAAGGGCAAGGCGACGTCCGACGTCGACTACAACCCAGAGGACGGGCCCTCGGCGTACACCAATGCGACCATCCACACCCGCCTCGCCAAGACACCACGATGGCAAGGGAGCTCCATGGGGAGGATTTCGATCCTACTACCCAGATATTGATGGAGAAGTCGTCATGAGGGTGGGAGGTGGCAAGAAGCATGGGCGGTACTGGATTGGCGACAACCTCCTCGACACGCCAGTACACCCACTCGTCCCGCTTCGAGCAAGGAGCACGAGCGAAAGCCCGGCCATACGCACACGGCCGACCGCGCAGCACCAAGTGCAGCACCTTCGGGTTAGAAAATTATTTTTCCTCAATTCATTAATATTTACCGATTGTTTGCTTCACTTTGTAAAATTGAAATGGAATATTGTAGGACGAGTTGGAAGAGGAGAAAAGGAAACTGCGGGAGATTGAGATGAGGATGATTGAGATGTACAGCTACGTGCAATCAATCAGTCAAAACATGGGTCTTCCTATCGTACCGCCACCACAGCCTGTGGTATTCACTCATTCACATCCTTTTGTAGGCACTCCGGTGAGTCACTTAACCTTGCATTTAATTTTCTTATTTGCGAATGTTACTATCTTGACAACCTATACTATTCTATTTTCTTTTGTGCAGTCTCGCCGGCGGCATCAAATAACCCCCAACAAAGTGACCACGACGGTTGGGCGCCGTGGCCATCTCGGTAAATTTCTTTTGAACAATTGTAATTCTGGAGTATCTAGTGTGAACTACTATATTTTCTTCGAATTTCGTTTGCGAATTGTGGACTACGTACTGTGAACTACCATGTTTATATTTTGTGGATTGTGACTGTGACTATGAATGTCAATTATATGTCTTGTGGGTTGTGAATGATGCTTATGGGATGTGGATGATGCTTATGGGGTTGTGGAATGATTGGGATTGTGAATGTTTATGTTTTGTGGATTGTGAATGATGCTTATGGGATGTGGAATGATGCTTATGGGGTTGTGAAATGATTGGGATTATGAATGTGATGTATATATATTAAAAATTTGTGAAATATGCGACTGAACAAAAAAAAGAGGGTTAAAATTTTAACTTTGCCGAGTGCAACACTCGGCAAAGAGGGCCTTCGCCGAGTGCAATGACCAAAACACTCGGCAAAGAGGATAACCTGGGGTTCGGATATCCTCTTTGCCGAGTGCGCGACTTCGCGAGGGGCGGCGCAAAAGCACTCTGCGAAATGGCACCTTTCGTCGAGTGCTTTTGAAAATGCTCTCGGCGAAGTTTTCAAGTTCGCCGAGAGCTTTTGTCAAAACACTCGGCGAAGTTTGGGAATTCGCCGAGTGTTTTCTTTCCCGGCCCTCGGCAAAATTGAAACTTCGCCGAGTGTTTTTTCCGGCTCTCGGCAAACTTTTCCGTCACCGAACCTAACGTGTACTTTTTGTTGCCGAGTGTCGACGCGGCACTCGGCGGAGATTTCGCCGAGTGCCCGATGAAAACTCTCGGCAAAGAGTTCTTTGCCGATCGAAAGTTCACCGTGTGACCTATGCCGAGTGCAACGCTCGGCAAAATTTTCGCCGAGTGTTAAACAGCTTCGCGAGTGTCCCGACACTCGGCAAAAAGGAGATTTCTCGTAGTGAGAGATATGACATAAAGTGTTTTTTGAGAGGCAGAAGAGAGAAAATTAGAAAAATATATAAAACAAGACGAGCCATTGATCTTGAACGGTAATATCATAGAATAAGAATATGCATGAATTTAATGCTCACAGTGAAGATGATATTGTATGAAGAGAACTATACGTAAAGAATGATATTTAATTTAAAAGAGGGAAATAGTTTAGATTTATAAATGTATACTTTTAAAAGTATAAAAGTATACATATAAATCTTATATAGATGGCTATTGAAAAGTGTTGCTGTGCATCGGAAGATGACACCAACTACTCGCCGCTCTCTGCTCTCTCACCTACAAGTCCTGCTGAAATGTAGCTTTCAGCTCCCTTTTCAATTTTTTTACATATAATTTGTATTTGTATAGATCGATATCATTTCAAAGCATGTCCAATGATATCTCTAAACGAATCTCTAACACATAAGACCGAGACTAGTAAGCAAATCCTTAACTAAATTCTTATTAAGAAAAGGAAGTTCTTACATAAAAACACTCGCAAGTGCATCGTATCCGTGCGACCAAAAACCATCACATCTTTGGTGCTTACCCTAAACCCTGAAAGCTTTTATCCACTCTTTGTTATCGGCCGATCAAATTATGTAATACTCTGTTATTTTCCTTCCAACGAAAACAGTGGAAATCATTTTTATAATATTAAAAAATTGCTCCCATTAGATATAAATGGCTACGTGTCATTTCCGATCAATTAGTAGAGATGGCAAGGAAAATGGTTTAAAACCTAATTCCTGTTCATTATTAATTATATGTTGGAACTGGAAGATATATAGTGCAATTACTTTTGGAGATTATCAAATTAGGGGCAAATATGAGGTCCAAACGTTCAACACGGTGGCCATGTTTTGGTTAATGGAATTAAATGTAGATGCAAGTACAAGTGGACGCCACCTTAGTTGAATCTCTAAGTTGATCAATATTTTTCGCTCAATGGTTTGACAGGGGCAGCCTATGCATTTTCCCTCTTGTAGACCGTCTGTAAAAGTGGATGTGTGTGTGAAAATAGTATTTTTACTAAATTTCTTTTATTGTATAATGTGGTATCTACCGCGTAAGATTTAAAATTGATATTAAAACTATATAGATGATAGACTAACCAGTAAAATATCACACACAAAACAAATAGGGCTATTTTTATAAGCGATGCTTTTTAAGTGCATCGATTGTGTAAACAGTAAACCCTATGCACGACCGACTGATGCTCGACCACTGGGCCGAAGCAAAGTCCAGATATATCCTCTTTCCCTCCTCTTTTCCCTCCTAAGCTCTCCTCTCTCTCAAAGTCCTCGCACCATTGCCTCCTCCTATTTTCCTCTCCGTTGTTGCCTCCATGCCACCAAGGGTGCCGCCTCCTCCTTCATCACCATCATGCACCCTAGCTGTGTCACCTTCCTCCTCACTAGCTAGAGCAAGGACTTACCGGCGACGGGTGGAGTTGCTAGTCTGGCCAAGATCTGGTTTGAGGAGGATGTCGATAATCACGAGAGGAGCAGAGAGGGCCACCATGCGCCTCTCCTCAAGATGCGCCACGGGTTGACAACGACAGGGCTGAGGAGCAGCAGGATAGCTAGATCAGGACGGCAGGGGCGATGACAACTGTTGCGATAGCGACAGCTTCACTGATGAACTTTCATGAATCTGGATTTGTGGAAACCTTTTTGCTGAGGAGCTAGGGTTTGCGGAAAACTTTTTTGCATTTTAATTTTTTTCCAAAAATGTTCTCTAGACATGTGTCTTTCAATTTTGACAGGTGGTCCACTAAGAAAACCATCTACAAAAATTGATTTTCACATATTATCATGAGGCCACCTGTAAAAGTCCAGATTTTTTTACAAAAATTTGGTTTCAGACAAATGATCCATCCGGCAATAGGTAAACCTTTTTGGTAGTAACGATTGATTCTTAAAGTTAATAGTGTTATATATTTATATTTAAATATGAAGGAAGTAAGAGGCGAGAGGCCCATATGGTGTGGTGGGCCAGCTGGCCCAGCTAGCTCGCTGCCTGAACCCCCAGTTTCACACGGCTGGCAATTTGCTTGCTTTGCATGCAAGCAGAATTGCAGCGAGGGGTTTGGAGGGGATATTCTCTCATTTGCTTAAAAACCATCCAAACGGTTATAAAAATTTTTAGAAAAAATTAACAACAATTATATAACATATATTTACAACTTCATATAATCTCATAAGATATAAAAAATACAAATTTAGCATATGAATAGTAACCTAAACCCTAAAGGCCTAAACCTTATTCACATTTGAATTTGTCTTTTTTCTTGATGTATAGATAAGATTTGAACTTGTTGGTGGACCTATAGATTACTATACTCTATATTGTTAATTTTTAAGATATAAAAGACAAATTCAGCGTATGAATAGTAGCATACTATTCACATTTGAATTTGTCTTTTTTTATGTGTAGGTAGAATTTGAACTTGATTTTTGGTTGACCTATAGATAATACTCTACATTGTCAATATTTTTAGAATTTTTTATAACTTTTATATCAAATTTAAAAGGAAAGAGTATACGGAGGATATTTCCTCAAGGGATTAGAATCCACTCCCCTGTAAAGGAAACTATTTTGATCCCTACAAAATCCCTACGGAATATCCTCTAGGAATCAAATAGTTTCCTTTGCAATGAGTATTATATAGAGCATGTAAAGGGCATGTAGGGGACACTATTTGACTTGGAGAGGATGTTCCCTCGTTTGTTTCAATCATTCGAACGGTGAAAAAAATCTAAAAATATAACAACAATCATATAACATATGTATAAAATGTTAGGTCTAAACTCAACTCACACGTCGAGATATAAAAAACAAATTCAACGTATGAATAGTAGCATACTATTTACATCTCAATTTTATTTTTTTCTCGATGTGTAGGTTGAATTTAAACTTGATTTTTGATGGGCCTATAGATATCACTGTACTCTACTTTTCCAACTTTTTTAAAGAATTTTTCACAACCTTTGTATCAAATTTGCAAGAAAAAGTATACGAGGGGATATCCCTCGAGGAAGTAGAATCCACTCTCGGTATGTAGCGCAAGTTAAGTTTGACAGCTACACTACACTATAAGTATTAGAGATTTACATTTAATTTTCTTTTTTCGAAAAGAGGTTCACGTTTTTGTTTGATTTTTGTCGAATTTAAATTACGATTTTTGTAGGAGTACTGAATATCGTCCAAGGTTTATCAAAATTAATGGTATTTTTGGAAAATTCATCATCTTGCTTAGGATCGCATTTCATCCATAAATTGAGATTGCAAGTTTCAAATGATTGCACTTGTACCTTATCTTTTTAATATATGACGTCGTCGACATTTCAATATATATTTAAAAATTTTAATAATAATTGTTACAATAGAATAAATGATAATTATATAAATTTTTAAATAAGATAAACGGTGAAACATATATAAAAAAGTCAATAGCTGTCGCATATTATAAAGTGGAGGGTGTAGCATTTATCCTTTGATGTATGGTGAGTTACGATACCATAATTTCTATGATTGTCTGGCATGTTTGACCCATATTTTTTTACGTGCTCCGTCACTGAAAGTAATGTTTTTACTTAAATTAAAAAGAACATATAGGTGTTGTATTATGAAAGCTTTTGCTATAACAAATTTGAACGTGTCATTTTTGTATGCCCAAAATTTAGTTCAATATAAGTATTTTAGCTATGAATCTGGATAAGTATTTGTTCTTCACCATTTATTGTTATATTTTGGTATAGAGTTATATGATAATGGTCAAAATTAATTAACTTAACTGCACGAATTGTAAGATAAAACTTATTTGTAACCGGAGAGAGAAGGTAAATATGCTACATAAATTATGTGATCGAACTTGTGTAAAAGACCCATGCCTCCTTATTATTAGCTACTCCTATATATATACATATATAGCCGGGAGGTGAAACATAGACTAAGGTAGGATGGCATCGTTGATGGAAGTGCAGCAGCCGCTGTTGCCAATGAACACTACGATGGGCGCCCTGGCTCTGGCTCTCGTCGTCGTTGTGCTTGTGCACGTTGCCATGAACGCCTTTGGCCGGCGCCGGCTTCCCCCGAGCCCAGCGAGCCTACCGGTGATCGGTCACCTCCACCTGCTCCGGCCGCCGGTGCACCGCACCTTCCACGAGCTCGCTGCGCGGCTCGGCCCCCTGATGCACGTCCGGCTGGGGTCGACGCACTGCGTGGTGGCGAGCTCGGCCGACGTGGCGGCGGAGCTGATTCGAAGCCACGAGGCGAAGATCTCGGAACGGCCGCTGACGGCGGTGGCCCGGCAGTTCGCGTACGACTCGGCCGGCTTCGCGTTCGCGCCCTACAGCCCGCACTGGCGCTTCATGAAGCGGCTGTGCATGTCGGAGCTGCTCGGCCCGCGCACTGTGGAGCAGCTGCGCCCCGTGCGCCGCGTCGGCCTTGTGTCGCTGCTGCGCCACGTGGTGCAGGCGGCGGCCGAGGCGGAGGTGGTGGACCTCACCCGCGAGCTCATCCGCATGTCCAACACCTCCATCATCCGGATGGCCGCGAGCACGGTGCCGGGCAGCGTGACGGAGGAGGCGCAGGAGCTGGTGAAGGTGGTGGCGGAGCTGGTCGGCGCCTTCAACGCCGACGACTACATCGCCTTGTGCCGTGGGTGGGACCTGCAGGGCCTCGGGCGGCGTGCCGCCGACGTGCACCGGCGGTTCGACGCGTTGCTGGAGGAGATGATCAGGCACAAGGAGGAGGCGAGGGGGACGAAGAAGAAGAAGGAGGAGCAGGAGGAGGCACTGGCAGACGTAGACGGCGGTGGCGGCGGCGGCAAGGACCTTCTGGACATCCTGCTGGACAAGGCGGAGGACGGCGCGGCGGAGGTGAAGCTCACCAGAGACAACATCAAGGCCTTCATCATCGTAAGCAAGCTATAGCTTGTTCCATTTTTCTTACTCCTATTAATTTTTTAGCCTTCATGCATGTTGCTTGCGTAATATCGGTGCATGCATGATACATTGATACTCCACGACGCAGGACGTGGTTACTGCCGGGTCCGACACTTCGGCGGCCATGGTGGAGTGGATGCTGGCTGAGCTGATGAACAACCCGGAGGCCCTGCTCAAGGTGCGGGAGGAGATCGACGCCGTCGTCGGCCGGGACAGGATCGCTGGCGAGGCCGACCTGCCGAGACTGCCGTATCTGCAGGCGGCGTACAAGGAGACGCTGCGGCTGCGGCCGGCGGCGCCGATCGCGCACAGGCAGTCGACGGAGGAGATCCACATCCGAGGGTTCAGGGTGCCGGCGCAGACGGCGGTGTTCATCAACGTGTGGGCCATCGGGCGAGACCCGGCATACTGGGAGGAGCCGCTGGAGTTCAGGCCGGAGCGGTTCCTCGCTGGCGGCGGCGGCGAGGGCCTGGAGCCGCGCGGGCAGCACTTCCAGTTCATGCCGTTCGGGAGCGGGCGGCGCGGGTGCCCGGGGATGGGGCTGGCGCTGCAGTCGGTGCCAGCGGTGGTGGCGGCGCTCGTGCAGTGCTTCGATTGGCGCTGCGACGGCGAGGTGGAGGGGAAGGCGACGACGAGGATAGACATGGATGAAGCAGACGGGCTGGTTTGCGCGCGGAAGCATCGGCTGCTGCTCCACGCCGTCCCGCGCCTCGTCCCTTTCCCGCCGCTTCTCTAGCTGCCTACGACCGCCAACCGCGCCACCTACGTACCTAACTCGATCGATCCTTTCCTGTCCCGCCCGTAATGCGTAAAATGAAAATAAAATACGTTTTGTCATTAATTATATTATATTGTAATGTGTATGTATTCCGTAGACATGTCTCAAATCAAATGTTCCAAGCTTGAGTAGTGGGTTAATTAATTTTGTTTCAAATATTCAGATTGGAATGGGTAAATAAAGCTCCAAGCATGGGGCCAGCTCCGTCGCTTGGCCTTACCGTGTCAATCATCAGCATCAGCTGGCAAGAGGGAAAAACACTGGAGTAACTTAACATCTAAGTATCAGTTGCAAGATGATGAGCATTACTTGTTGTTTAATTTCTATTTCACTGTTAAACGGAGAGAACAAGAAGTCGATCGACCGCTGCATAACAATTCTGAACAGGGCAGAAGATAAAGATGGAAGTGAGAGCAAGCAATTGTTGAGAGTCACAGCACGGCAGATTGGACAACGAACCAACAGCACAGGATACGCTTCCACAGTACTCCTAATGTACCACGTATTTTTGACATTTTGGCTCCTAAGGTAGGACATATTTTGACAAATTGGCTCCGCATCTCGATCTCGACAAATTTATCGGCTCCTAAGGCTGTATTCCGCTCTTCATTTTCGTAACCTCTGTTGTCTCGTTTTTCACACACATATTTTCTAAACTACTAACTGATGTATTTTTAAAAAATATAAAAATATTGCTTTCAAAAAATTTTATTAATTTTTTTAAAATTTTTAAGCTAATTAGATATCTAATTAATCATACGTTTTCCGTGCTATACATAAACGTTCCCAACCAACAATTAATCTCCAACGCAGCCTTGGGTGGATGCGTTCGTTTGAACAACAGAGGGAGAGAAAGTTCTTGTTTTTTTAAATGTACACGTTTTCTAAACAACTAAACGTTATATTTTTAAAAAATATAAAAATTTTATTTAAAAATCATATTAATTTATACTCAATCAATTAATCATATGCTAATGACTCATCATATTAATTTTGGTCATCTAATTTTTTCTAATTTTTCTTTCTAAATTAATCAGTCCATATTCGACCATCCAACTATTTGCGAGTCAAGCACGGGTGACTCAGCCGCTAGTGCCACGTGGCAGCCAAAACGGTCAAAACCGTCTCGGCTATCCGAACGTGAACGGTTTGAGTCGTTTGAGTAGTTCGAGTGTCCGATACCCGGTTTTATAATTGGATAAACAAAATTAAACTTCAGCAATAGTAGATTTTTTCCTAAATACAACCTTAAAACATATTTTTACCATAGTCGACTGGGTCGAGGAAATATGTTATTTATGAGATGTTTTTATAAGATGAAAATGATAAATATTCCATGTTCTTAAGACATGGACGATATTTCTGGATCGGTTCTCGCTACTTTGACCTTTCCGTTGACTCTATTGACAAATTGCCTCGATATATGAAAAATTATTCTAAACTCTCGAATGAACATCTTCTCATTGTTGGTATGTTTTATAAATTTTTTTAAAAATTAACAAAAAATAGATTAATAATATATGATAGATCGCATTAAAAAATGCATAATGCACGATTAGATTTAACCTCTATAAATTAAAAAAATATAAATTTGGTTCTAAGTATATAGTATATATTAACTAGCTGTAATTTATTTGTTTTTTTACGATTTTTAACTTATATATTTATGAATATTTATGAAGTGATATATTATTTATTAATCTATTTTTTTTATTTTTAAAATTTTTTAAAATTATTTAGATGACACGTAAACAACAAACGTAATCCTCTCGAAAGTTAAAATCCACTCCCATCAATGTATAGCATCTTCAAGTGTAGGTCCAACTACCATCCCAGCTTCCTCACCATAAGTCCCGCTTAATTATCAACTCTGTGCACAAGTAATATTTTTAATTTGGGTTTTTGTTAACTAATTTCTCCTACCAGTGATGCATAGTGGCACTGATCATCGACTACTTTGGACTACTATTTAGGTATATTGATATTGATATGGCAATTTAACCTTACTCTCTTTCGATAAGCTAGCAGACCTTACCTTCATGAGACATCATTTGACGCTGTGAGCCAGTGTGAGACACCGTAAAGTAGATGATTTTTTTGCGAAAAAGACATACGATTTTAGCATTTTTATTCTTTTGAAGAAGAAATAAAATTAATAACTTGTATTCTATCCTACGCAGCCCCATCAGTGTCAAAGTTTGGATGTCCCATGCATGATCCCACTCCACCAACCCCTCTCCACCCAACCAACAACCCAAGTCCATGACATGTTGCAGCCACTTCTAGTAGGCTACATCACCATTGTTTGGTACCATGTCAACTCACCTCACCATTTGGTTTGCTTTTTTTCTTCTTCTTTTGGTTGGAGTTCAACTGTTGCCCTACAAATTTTAGCAATATTTCTTTTCCCACTTGGCTCCTAGGTTATTTATTTGAGGAAAAAAAATCAAAATTTTAATGTGAGCGTTCATCTTGAAATCCAAGTTATTATAAACCGAACATTGAGCCCTTAAACATTCTCAAAACGTCCGAGGAACCCCTAAAAACTGTTTTGTTGACTAGATTTGCCTACAGTGTTAAAAACTAATGAAGATAAGATTAAGCAAGGGCACAAAAAATAAAAAAAGCTACTAACACATGATTATTTGAGTTTTAATTATTATAAATTTAAAAATATATTTATTTGATATTTTAGAGCAACTTCTATATAAAAAGTTTTTACACAAAACACAACATTTTAACAGTTTGAAAAACATAATAAAAGAATCTAAAGAGAACAGGACAGCCATTGACCCACCGGTTTTCCTTGCTAACATGCTGACTTCATTATATATTTTGACACGCTGAATGGGAATGGATCTTGATGAAATCCCATGGTGCAGAAAAATGCTAATCTAAGTCTATAATTTGGCAGGACTACAAGACGGCGTCGGTTGAAAATAGTGTAGACGCTACAAAGATGTAGTTGTGAACATTGTATTATGGTATTTCCATTGTTGTCAAATACAAGGTTGTGTTTTTCTGTTTTTCAGTTATTTTGTTTTTCAAGCCAAAGACCACGGTTTACGATGCGGTAACCGCACAGTAACCACTAACTTACCTTAAAATTTGAAAATTTTGAATTCAACTTTTTGAATATGAAGTTCAAGTGGTTCGCGATAACCACCGTACTGAATGTGGGGTGGCCGCGGGGGCGGACACATCCTCGAACTCACAGATGCAAATGCAATGAGTACCATATTTTTGGAAACCTTCTGCAGCACTACATGAAATTAGCATTAGCAAACAGTGCTATGATGTTCATTGACACATTGTTCAATCACATAAAAATTAAAATAACACTGCGAAACAGTTAAGTACAGTCAACATACAGATGCAATAGTTTGCTTCTATTTGGTCTTTATCCCATCAGTACCTTTAGAACCCCCATCATACGCAGAAAGGAAGAACGAACTCTGATTCTTCTGCAGAAACCTACCATGAATTCCCAATTGGTTTAGTAAGCATTTTGGCATTAAGTATGCCTAACTATCGGGGATTGCTACTAGTTAGCACGTAATTAAAATTATGGTATTGACCGGAAAATTGATTGTGTGTGGGACAGAGATTTTCAAGCATGTTTCCACAAGTCGGCTAACTAGAGAGCTGCTAGTATATATAGAAGACAAATAACGGCTGGAATTGCATGAAGAAATGAAGGTACTACCTGACTTCACAAATTTGTTTATATTGATGGGAAATGAATATGCTGCCATAGTGACGTATAACAATAAAATCAAGAAGGATTTGCTTACTTGAGAATGTCCAGCAATTTCTGCTGTAGTTTGTTGAGTGCATCTTCTTCCATGTTGACAGACGCAAGTAGCTCCGGCAATTTCACTGCAAAGCAGCAAGAAGTGAACCCTTTCAAACATTGTACTTTGCCTTCCAAATTATTCTGAGTCTCAACATCCTAACGACACAAAACATTCATCTTAAACAAAACCTTGTATTTCATTCAGCATTGCTTGCAAATTAGTTGCCATGTTAGCAAAAAGTAGATAATTTGGATGCCAACTCTGCAAAAAACCACCATAAAAATCAGATTGGACTGGTCTTAAGGGGTTCTTTTCATAGTTCAGGGGTGTACACTGTCTTGTTTCATGGCTGAATTGATTTCTTGACTCGATGCAGTAGATGAGGAGGGTAAAATAAATTTTACTCGGTCATAACAATGAATTCAAAAGCGAAACTGATATAATTGGTTTCAACAAGAGAAAAAGTTTAGAAATGCAATGGAAGCTTGAAGAAGTAATTTTGCATGTTACATTCAGGAAGAAAGTAAAGTTTTGAACAGGCAATAAACCTTGTCCCTAATTGGCCGTGTTCGCTTGTTCGTATCAGCCGGGCTTATCAGCCGTTCAAACAGTATTTTCCTTACTTTACTGAATAATTTATTCATTGGTGGATATCTCATGTAATCGAGAACTGCACATACCAAAAAGGCGCAGTAGATGCTCAGCTCCATATATAGTTGAGGGTGAAACATCGCCTTTAACCTCTTCAGAGTACTGCTGTCGCTCTTTCTTATATAACAGCATTGCAGGCAATGCTTTATCAAAGTAGCATCGCAATCCTTTCAAAATCTCAGCATAAGAGTCATTTATCCTTCAGTACAAACAATACAAAGTTTTAATGGGTCTTTTCAAGAAAAATAAATATTTTTTTAAAAAAAACAAGCTTGACAGACACAGATGATGCAAATAGGTTTTGGATAACAACATAAAATCTAAACCTTCTTTGCATAAGGACAGAATTTCCATAATTATGGTTATTAATATGAATACTAAAATAATTTTATAAGTTTTTTAGATCTCGGACATTTCGATATAGTGAAATTTAACAAGAAAGAGTCAGTTGATGATTTTCAGCATATTACAAAGAAAAAACAGCAGACCAGCAGTCTGACCATAGGAAACCAGAGTTGGCAACCTCAATGGTTCTGTTTGCTTAATGGACTGTTCATGCAATTAGACAGGTAAAAACAGGCAAATCAGAAGGTTACATGTGAAATCTATGAACCATGAAAATCTTAAACCATGCATCCAACGTGCAACATGAAAGATTTGTCCAGGGCATGGACCAATAAATGCTGGAACTCTCCTTGTGAAGGCACACAGTACAACAGAAATAATCCCACCGGTGAGGCCCAGCCACTGAACCAGAACAGATGCATTTCAATAGCTGGTTTGACTTTTGGTGCTATGGTTTTCAGTCATGTTAAGTCAAAGAATGACATGCACATAGTAAAGATACTGTTGGATTATGCTGCACATAATAATCAGTAATCAAGCACACAGAACACACAGGATGAATTACAAACCCTAAGCTAAGAGTGGAAATTCTGTGGTTGTGCTGTTGCAAAACAAAGATAGAAGCTGCCAGGTGCAGCAATTGCTGTTTGCAACGTTCACATGTGACATGTGGTTACAGTAGTCCACATCATTAGTTGATTTATTTAAGTTAAAATTATCCCTTAATCACAACTTACAAAGCATGATATACTCAGCATTGTTCCACAAAGATATAATTGGTCATAGGTTTTGTATAACTTTGGATGGGAAGTTGATTAATGGCATGTGGGTCATGGGACCAATAAAGTGTGTGCCACACTGCCCACTAATTTAGCAAAAAATTGGCCTATAAATGTCAAATTTGCATAAGTTTTGGCATATTATGGGTATAGCACAAAGATATGAATCAACAATACATACCATTCCCATGTCCGATACATACAGGATACAGCCATATGCAGCGTTCCAGTGTATCTGGACATGTCAGTCAAGTTTAGCATTTAAAATCAGTGTTCAAGAAGTCGCTAGGCGTTAGTTGGGTGGCAGGGTGCCAACTAGTGCCAGCGGTGCCTCTGTGCTGCCTAGGAGGCCATTTGAAACAGAGGAAAACAGAGCAGAATTGAGGGAAGAGGAGGAAGAAGAGATGGTAAGAGGGTGAGAAACAGGGAGAGAGAGAAGAGAGTGACAGGAGAAGAGAATGAGGGGAAGAGAGGAAGAGCAGGGCAGCAGATCAAGTCTTCTAGTTGCTGTGCGCAGCAGCCGCCGCCGCATGCGTTCTGTAGAAGGGAGAACGATAAAGACAGGGTGAGCTGTGAACAGGAAAGAAAGAAAACCCTAATATATGCTCAATATGGGCTTTTATGGGCCAAATGGACCGATGTACTATCCATTAAATCAGAGACGTAGGATTCAGAGGCTGCTACGGATCGGATGTCCGATTTGGTGCAAATCATCGGACGGTGTTGCACCGTGTTATTGAGAAATGTTTCACTCATTGTTAAAATTGTTTCAATGAAAATGTTTCATGTTTCACCTACCAGAGAAAAATATTTTAGTAAAAAAATCGCCGGAATAGTCATGTGAGATCTTGTTATAAAGATTTAATTGTAACAAATCCAACGGTATAATTAGTTTGTAATTCAAATAAATAGTTGGAGAGAAAAAGTCGTTTCAATTTTGAATCTCCTCACATGCATTCACTGTGTGCGTCTGCACTACTTTTTTTTCCCGAACGCCCGATAAGAAGCATTTCCGGTAGGATTCCCCTCTTCTTTCCAACCCTAATTTCCATCCTATCCTTTCTCCATCCCAACACGTACAACGGCGCCGCCAGCATGCCTCTCGTAACTTTCCTCTCTCCTCGCGCACATTTCTTCTCCTTCTTCACGTCCTCATCGCATTCTCCTCCTTCCTGACGAGCCGCCTACTCACGCTCGGCACCCGCGGGTCTCCCGCCTAATCCCCCGACTAGGGCCAAGTCGCGGCGGCTGCTCTCCACCTAGCTCCGAATCGCCGCCTAGAACCGATTTTTGTAGGGCTGGGCATTTTTAACCGAAAACCAAAAAAAACAAACCGCACGTGAGCCAAACCAAAGTCTGCGGTTTTTTGGTTTTCGGTCTCGGTTTCGGTTTGTGAGGTTACAAAAACCGACTAATTTGGTTCGGTTTCGGTTTTAATGCATGAAAATCGATCCCGAAAAAATCGAAACCAAGCAAGCGAGGCGAGCCAACCCATGGCGTCTTATTCCTTCGCGCCGCTTCCAGTTCTCCCAACCCCAGGCTGAGGTTGCTCAGGAAGAGTCTCGTCCTTGACGGCGAGGTTGAGGAGGGCGAGGAGCACAGCCTCACCGGCCATAAGCCGCCCCGGCACGCACACGGTCGACGTCAGGAAGAGTCTCGTCGTCAGGGTCCCCAGCGAGCGGCTCACCTCTCGCCGTCGTGGTCCCCAACGAGCAAGCCGCTTCCTCCGGCTCCATCCGCGCGCCGCCCGCCCGCCTCCCCCTCCGCGCCGCCTCGGCCGTCGGGCCCTCCTCTCGCGTTGGCTCCGCCGGCCCCGCGCCGCCTGGCCGGGCTCCTCCTCGCCGCCCTGCCCCGACATCCTTCACGCCGCCCCTCCCTCCACGCCGCCCGCACCGGCCGCCCTCCTCCTCCACGCCGCCCGGCCGGCCGCCGCCTCCTCCTCGCCGCCCCGCACAGCCCTCCTCCTTGCCGACCGAGCACCGCGCAATGGCCGGCGGCGCCACGGAGAGCTCCGCCGCGAGAAAGGTGAGATTTCTCCTCTTCTTCTTCTTGCTCGGCGCCTCCCTCGGTGAGCTAGGATTTCTCTTCTTCTTCTGCTTGCCATCGGTTTTTTTGGTAAAAACCGAATAAACTGAACCCGAATTATGCGGTTTCCAGTATTTACAAAACCGATCGGTTCTTCATTAATGCCAAACCGAACTTCGCGTAGGAAAAAAACAAACCGAACTTGTGGTTTAAACCGATTGCCCAGCCCTAGATTTTTGGAACACTGTTTAAAATTAACAAAATGAGATAAAACAGGCCCACCATCTGCATCTCATATAAAAATCCACGATTAGCCCAATATCATACAAAACTCAAATCCCTCTGTGGAAGAATACTAGAAAACTTGAGAAAACTAATGAGTATTCTGGAGGAAATGCATATTCAGAAATTCAGAATACCATTTTAAGGTCGCATTATTCCTAGAAGTTATCCTAGGGTGAAAACATATTAATAAAGATTGAAGGGAAAAGCGGCACCAAGACTTGTCCAAAGGTGATAGTCCCTATCTTTGTTTTACATTATCCTGGTATATATGGGGGAACCTACCAAAATTCATGAATATTCATCTGATTTTTGATAAAATTCTATAATACACTACACAAAGGTAACTTTGCCTAGTTTGTCAGTGAGTAATCTTAAACTCAGCGATTCTCATGCACCAGCATCCTCCTGTTTTTATCGATTTATTTGTTAAAATCAAAGTAACTTCCAATACTTTCTGAAAAATACATCAATTATATTTCAAAAACATGTTAGGCTATAATATCGTTCCGCACTTTATTTTATCCCTTCTTCCATTTGCACCTCTGAAAGTTTACTCGTTCCCTTATTTGCCACTCATTCTCTCAATCACATGTTGGTCCAGGGTCCACATGTCAGCAAGACATTAGGGGTAAAGGGATCACATGGATTTTCGAGTAGCAAATAAGGAATTGCAGTAACGATACTAACATTTGTTTAAAACATCATGGTGTATGCCTCGATACCTACAGTAGAATTCTGAATCCTGACACTGTTTATAACTTGCTGTGTCAAAGATATGCCAATAATCAGAATTTATGTTTATATAGAATGCTTCTTACTTGTTATCCTTCTTTGTCCGGTGCTCCAAGTACTTCTTTAGAATATCATCGACAGTGGGGGACCGAGGTAGCTTCACAAGCTGCAGTACAAGGAAATTGGCTCAGAACTGGTGAGAATGATAAACAGTTAACTTTGGCATACTGATAAATGAGGACAAACTCATCACATTCGTAGTTTTCTAACAAGTACCTTTTCACGTCAGGGATTAGTGCAACATAATGACTTGAAACATTCAAGTCTATCTAGTTGTTAGTAATTCTTACTTCTTGAAATAGTAACCTTTTTAGGGAACCTTAATTCTTACAATTTTCCTTAACATTAGAAATGAACATGACAACATGTTGGCATCAGTCATTGTTCAAAAAGATGCAGAAAATCCAGCTCCACAGATACACGAAATATACAAAAGATACACGATATAACTAATGATCTAGGTAAGTTTGAGTGGTATATATCAAGGTTGCTTGTCTAACAGTAAGGTGGTATATGTCAAAATTTAGCTGCGGAATGTACAATGAACAATATATTCACTGGTCAAGATTGCTAGTTTTTTTCTGAAGAAAATAAAGATTGCTAGTATTCATTCTCTTATTGGTTCCTATTTGATACAAATATGCTTCTCTTAAGTACCTGTTGTTCCCATGTCAATTCAGACACACAATTATAACTGAACAATGAGTGTGATTTGCACATAAATAAATCAAAGACAGCTCAGAGAAAGAATTGAATACCTTACCCAGCTGCGTGACAAACTCCCAATCATCAACAAGTTGCTTTTTTAGTGTTGAAGGAAAATGTGACATGAAGAGACACTCAGATGATTTTCTTTCTTTCTCCTGGATCAACCAGGGCAGAGTTGTCACTATGTTTACAAATATTCCACAAGACAACTTGATAAATAAAATGATCTACCACATGCTTGCCAAATATAGCTGAAAGCTTCAAAATGTTAAGTTTATCAGTCTCCATAATAGGTAGGTCACGAATTCTCTTTGCACAAGTAAAACATTAGTTTATAGTTCCAATTTAACTTTAACACGCGTTCTAAATTTATCCATACTAAACAATTCTTACACAGTTAGATTATTTTTGCTGGTAACCAAACATCATGTAGTCCAGAAATTGGATTGTTGTGTAAAGAACTAAACGAAGCACTGAAGCAGCATAGATTTCCTAATAGTCATCATTACAATTTTAGAAATGTTGAGAAAATGAAAGTCATCATCATACAACAAAAGGTCAAGAACTTTAAGTGTTATATTGCAAAAAGAGAAGAAAGGTTCACATGGACCATAGAATGTTCCCATTTTCCACATGTATGCTGCAAAATGAACATAATTGCCAAACCATGTAGTACTAGAAAATAAAAAGAGAATTAATAAAAAGTATTATTAGTTCAAAGGAGCAGATGCATAATATCAGTAGTTTAGAAATGATATCTCAAAAGGCAAATTGCAGTATCATAATTGATAGAAAATGAACTTCATGGAAATCAAATACTTTACAATAAAACATATTTGAAAGTGAGAGACACCTCAGTCCCACCAGGCTGACTTTTGCGTTTCTTCCCCTTGACTGCAGTTTTAACATCACAGAGATCAAATATATTAAGTATCACACAAATGAGAAGAACCATGAACCACCAGAGACAATGATACAAGAACTTTGAAAAATGTATAAGTGAACTTACCAATAATCTTGGTGTCCTCTTTATCAGTTTTTGCATCTGCTGAATGCAATTACGATAGGTAAGTAAGACATATTTAAGAGGAACAAATTACAAAAGTAAGACATTAAGTGGAAACCCATCCTTTGGTGGAAGCATGGGAAAAATTCTGGTATAACCACTATAACAGCATGGGAAATTCCATTCTCAATCTAGCAAATAGAGTGATAGCACCCCTTTACAAATTCAACTTCAAATTCAATGTGTCAGAAACCAAAAATATTTGTTGCAAATAGGAACTTCTACCTTTTCTTTCCCTTTGGTTTACCATTTGTCATCATTTCTTATTTCTAGAAGTACAAATAAAAGTGCAGTTCAAATTCGATAAACAGATAGTTTAACAATTGAAAAGAACATATACAACGTTATAAGAGTTTTCATGCTGAATTGGTGTCAAAGCCATGGCAGTTTTCATGATTGGATTGAGAGATAGTTTCCACCATAAAACAGAAATATGATCGTGAGTTCATAACCATACCGATATGAAAAAAGATGAATGGGAAATTTCTGAATGCCCTATATGCATAGTACCAACGCCCATAACAGTACGCTACCACATACTTGTACCAGAAGCTAACTATCACAAAATTACTCCAAGATTGGTTCATAACTCCAAACTTCAGAAGAAATATCTCCCACGGTTAAGTTTGAGCTTAATCCATCAATGTAAATGATCACAGCATTCAGTTATAACCATCCCATATTAACAATCTCTTTGCCATTTGGCATTTCTACTCTTTTTAAGTACAGATTAAGCATTGCCAGGATGATACTTCTATTAGCAAAACACAAAATTTATCATGGAAACATGACACTCACAGCTACAGAACACAGTAAAAACAACAATTTGGCAAAATAGTTCCTAGAAAGGAAGCTCCCAGTGGAATAGTCTAGACATGATCCAACAGCACAAACATTGATTTAACATACAGATAGCTTGTGATGGATAGAGGTAAAAACTATCAACCCAGTAAAAAAGCATGTGTCATCAATTCCAATGGAAACAATACAGAGAAGAGGGAGGAATAAGCTAACCATTAGAGCCTTTTGGCTTATGCTGCGCTGACCGTCCAGATTTTACGCTTTTGTCAACTGCTTGACTCTTTTCAAGCTCTTGTTGTTTGCGGATATTTTCGTCGGTCAATTTCAGTAAGCGATCATTTGTGACCCATTCATCCCAGCTGTACCCATTGAAAATAAACATATTAAGAAGACTGTTTACTTTGATTAGGAGAGCAGAAAGACAACTAAATAGCATCAGTGCAATGATAGAAACAAGCCCCTCAACAGGATTCAGGAAAATATTAAGAAAAAAATATTTTTGCACCGTAAGGGCAAAGATGTGAGACTACCCAAACATGGTGGTAGACAACAATATGGCCCTGCCAGAAAAATAATAAGACACTAGAACATGCATAAGGTCATCCATATCCAACTCAAGGTCCAAAATCCAACTTAGACACTTTTAAACTGTCAAGGGCCTCAGTGAAATTTTTCATCCGGCACAACTATTAAACAAATTTATGTTGCCATCATTTTTCAATTCACACGTGGAAAATGGGTTGGTCATATTTAAATATATGTCAGTCATCTGGGCTCCAGGCACTCACTCGGGTCCTAAAACAAAGTCAACAAAACAGGGATAGGATCACTTCCCCAACTGAGACATAACAGATCATATTCTACAGATGAATTCATCAACATGATCATTCAATTATCATATTTAAAATTAAACAAATCTAATGGTTTAATTTGCATGTGAATCTATAAATAGCATTTGATATATTAGTGGTCAAGACTATAAAAGTTTGATTCGATGGTTCCGAAAACATCATATATTTCCAATACACAACAAAGAGACACAGATGTAGCCCAAAGTCTGTTCTGAATTCTATGACTTTGACATGATGCTATCCTGTAGTTCTGCATTAATCAGATTGAGGCCAGTGCAGATGCAGGAGAAGCTTTGCACACTTTGACATATCTCATGCTACTATATGTAATGTCAATTGCTTGATAGAATAAATATCGAATGCATCATATAGGTACAGATACAGATCTTCGTTGTACGGTTAGAAAAATATTCACATCAACATAAAGAACTGGAAAGCATTGGTAATAAGTTATTAGCTATAAGTAAGCATGGAAGACTTATCGATCATCCATGGTATGCACTTGCCTCTTATTCCAACCCTACAAAATAAAAGAGGAAGATTAAAGCAAGCCAAAGGGAGGACCTATAAGGAGGTGCCAAATAAATAAATAAATATATATATATATATATATATATGTATATGTATCTATATGTACAGGTAACATTGGTTCCTCGATATCCTAAGGGAACACCCAAAGCTAATGCTTTATTTTTAAGCACTTGTCATGGTGTACAATGGCGACGGAGATTTAGAGGACTTACAAGATAATGGACGTGATACCGCCACTCATCCTCCTTGTTTTCGGACTTTTGAACCTTGAGAAATCCAAGGGGGGAATGAAGACAATCTATTAGGGAATGCAATTAACAAGCGAAAGAAGGCTAGGAAATGATGAACGGAATTGCAGTGCACAGATATGACCTAGACTAGCAGAAAAGCAAGGCAAACAGTGGGAATTTAATTTCCTGGTGCGGAGGATTTTGTGCGGTACTATCCCTACTAGTAATTAGTAAATTCCCTTAGTAAATACTAATAGTATCGGAGCGGAGCAGTGCAGCTATGGAGGTGAATGCCTGTTTGATTGGTCTGAATCCAAATTCCGTAAATCCTAGCGCTGATTTGCAGAGCAACCGGAGGAGCAAAACTAAATGAAATCCGGAGGGGAGGGGAGGGGTTGTAACCCTAGAACCCTAGGTTGGATTGGAGTGGAATGGAGATAGGGGGAGAAGAGGGTAAGGAGCGGACCTTGGCCTCGTAGAGGAGTGGGCCGTGGTAGGCGAGCACTCTCTCGCCCTCCTTGAAGGACGGCTCCTTGGTCGATGGCGAGCCCCTCTCGTCGTCCTTGTCCTTGTCCTTGTCCTTGCCGCCGCCGCCGCCGCCGCTGCTGGTGTTGGTGTTGGAGCTCCCCCCCATGATGTTCCCTTCCTTGTACGGCGCTCGAGAGCAACCGCAGCCAAATCACCCAATCTTGTAGCCGGCGGGCGGCGGTGGACCCTAGCCCTAGCCCAATGGCGGCGGGGCGGCGCGGAGCGGAGAGAGACTAGGCTGGTGCAGTTTGGAACGTTGGAAGGATGAGGGAAGCCAGCCAGTAGTGACAGACGTGTAATTCATTTTCAACTCTTCTTTTTTTATATAAGAATAGCGTTCATGCATTATAACGGGTAAAGATAAAAAGGGGACGTGGTGTGGATAGAGAGAAAGGGAGGAACGTAGGCGCGACGTTTTTATAAACACTCAAGAGGCTTTTTACAAAATAATAATCAGGTGGACTGCAGGTTAATTTTAATTAACACTCAAAGGGTTTTCTGCAAAATAGTCAGGTGGACTGTATGTTAATTTTATAAACACTCAAAGGATTTTTTTAAATAGTCAAGCAGAACAAAATTTTAGGTAAAAATACTACTTGTTTTATAGATAGTTATAGATATAGATAATCGCAGCACTTCATAGATTAACGAGTAAATTTCAGATTGGAACTTTTTATCACATCGACACCTTATAATGACACCATGAATGGTTCGCCGTCGAAAATCGGTGTGAACCGACTCCCGTGAAACTATTAGTCTCAAGACACAACGTTAGAATAATTCATTGAAACTAAAATGTAATATAGGTAGATTATACCTTTAGAAGATCACACCTTTGAAGACTCCTGGAGTGTAACCAGCAATTAGAAAAGCAGCAGCGTGATATAGTGCAACTAGACCCAATTCACAAGCAACTGATTGGGACTATGAAGGAAACCCTAAGCTTCAACTTCACCTTTCTTGAGGAGGTGAAAAACAACGAATGAGTACATACATACCCAGCAAGTCACGGAAATGTGAGTATGCATGCTTCAAAGGAAGGCTGGGGTTTATTTTGCAAACGTTTCTTTTTAAAATGTTTTCCAAAATACTAAGGGTATGTTCATTTGGAGAAGTTCCCAACTTCTCCCCTGCACACGGTAAACGGAACAATGGATTAGTGCATTATTAATTAAGTATTAGCTATAATAACTTAAAAATGAATTAATATAATTTTTTAAAGCAACTTTCATATATTTTTTTTAAAATACATTATTTAACAGTTCGGAAAGTGCGCGCACGCAAAAAGAGAGGTGAAGTTGGAAACTCACACCAAAGAACACGGCTTGGAAAGAGACACTTGCCTCGATCCCATCTACGACTCACTTTGAGACAAATGTTAGTTTATTAAGACTTAATGGTGAGGTTCAACCCTAGATCGGTCGTCTTGCCAATACACCGGCACATAAGAGGTTTGCCATCAGGTAGCTCCTACTCTCTACTCAACTACTAGTTTCTTTTCACTTTCGTCAAACTACAAGGCATCAACCTGTATCATTGCCCAACACTGGCTCCGAGAGCCACCTAGAACCAAAGCCCACTGTTCTCACTCAAGCACCTAACTCAACGTCACTCAAAGTCCCATTTGCATATGTCCATCTCAGGCCATATGCAGGGTCATCTCGACCGAGTACATCTCATACTTAGGGTTTCACGAGTGCATCATCTCGATGTCACCCGTTGTCGTCTCGAGAACAACCATGGATTCTTTGTCATCTCAGCTAGAGATTTCCAAAGCAAATACAAAGTGTCTCACTTTGTATTGTGGGTTTTCTCAACCGACAACAACCATGGATTTTCCCTACCATCTCAGCCAGAGGTATCCCAAGCGAATACAAAGCATCACACTTTGCATCACGAGTTTTCACGACCACTTCTATCTCACCAACCTTGTTGACACCCATTGTCGGTTTCTTATCAAATCTAAAATCCATTTTCCCTTTATAAGCAAACAAAAGTTAAGAGAAAAGAGCCTTCGGAACTCACGCGGGGAGAGCATGGTTGCCAAAGTAGTGTAAAGGTGGAGCGACAAAGGTATATGGGATTTTACCCTATAGGTATAATGCAACTAGTAGGTTGGTTGTCACGCCCGAAAATTCATCCCAAATTTCCATACTGTTTTGCATATTAAATCTCTATCCAGGAATCAACCAACGTACACAAAACGACAAATTAATACACAGATCCAAACATAAAATAAAACATAAAATAAAATACTTACAAAAAAGGCACTTAGTCCTCACACTCAGAAGAAACAGCAGCGGAAAAGAAAAACACTCCTAGCGACTTCAACTCCACTCCACAGGCAAACTTAATTGGGGTCTGAGCCTTGGTCCTCTAATACCATCTTTAACTCGAAAGCACTACACTTCTGAAAAGAAGAAAATAGCAAGGCTGAGTACAACCACTGGACTCAACAAGTCACACCAAAAAATGCAGACGTGCAAGGGAAAAGAAAGAGTGGCTTGCGGCTATTTTGCATAAATGCAGTTTGCAAACTTTTATAGTTTAAAATCAGTAAAGCAGTTGAGTATTTAAGTCAATATTGAATCTTCACTGAACAACGTTGTTCCACGTTGAACAGGCCCAACCATTTCACCTGAACTAAACCAGTTTTCATTAAGTCCAATTATTAAAGATGAGACTAATCATGGTGAATTTGGTTGATCGTCCATAACCACAGGCATGACTATTCGAATAGTTTTACTCTGATCAGAGGTGCGCAACTTTACCCATAAGACACGATTCCATACATGTTACCATGCCTCGAAGTATCATCATGATACTGCCAAGGAGAAAATCGTGACAAGACCTTTGGCATAACCTCCCCCGAACCAATCGTACCACACCAAGGTTTCGCCCCCACCCCTCGAAAGGCAGTGGGCAACCCCCCACATGCCGCGATGAATTCGAAAGCCGATCAATCGAGCGCCCTGGCCGACCGAACTCCATCACACTCACCCTCACTAGGGTACGTCGGCCAAAGAAAAACTATACTACGAATCCAGCAGTGCCCATTCTCGCTTGTGGTAATCGCTGTTAATCTTTCAGGGTTTGCCATGAACATGTCCTTAATTGTCATGGGTGCGACAATCACTCATAGCTCACCATTAAGTCATATTTTAGTTGGAATAATTATGACCAATAAGTTTGGTTAGATGTTTTGAGCTTGCAGCTCATCAGAGACTAGAGTAATTAATGTGATTATCCCATTTAGTGAGCTAGTTGTAATTAAGCATTGCTAAGCATATAATTCTAGCAAAAGTCAACATAAGTGACTAAAGCTAGTCAAATTATCATCCAAAGTTGACAAAGGACAGATAACAAATAAATATGGCACAAGCAAACTAATAGGTAATTCCATCAATCCATGAAATTAGCAAAACATGCATGTTATTTGCAAACGAAAAACCTAGCAAATCGTTCTCTTTGTAATGTTTCAACAAAGCAAGGATTTATAAGAACAATTCCCATAACTCGGTGTAAAGCTTCCCAACTAAGTGATTACCCGCTGAGTTCTTTGCATTTAGACCTTAATAGTAAAATTGTCTTTTCATTCCAAGTGACTAAGACTAAAAACGATTTTACTCCAATTATAGATGTTGGCCATCCTCTCTTTTATTCTCTTTAGCCTTATCCAAGACCTTCAAATATTTACCAGTCGCCTTATCATCATTAGTGCCTTGCAAACTTCAACCTAGGAGAATCATCTGGCTAAACTGAATTATCCCACAAACTGATTGATGTATTCCACAAATGCCTTGAAGCACTTTATCCATAACAATTTCAGATTGATTGGCATCTAAACATATGTCTTGAAAGCACTAACTCTATTATTCAGCAATGTAACTCTCTATTAAACAAAGTGCATTTAAATGCTTACCACCGAACTCTCCAATATATCTTCTTTGATCAACCGTCTGGCTTAGATCTTTGAAATATTCAACTAGTGGAATTCTCAAATTGGTAACTTGAATTCATAACACATCAACCAAATTTCATAGGATTAATTCAGCTATATGATTAAATTTAAGCTCATGCCCCCAGCTACGTATTGTGGGTTGCAATCCCTGGTCAGACCGACATTAGAGCTATGGCCAAACCAGTCTTGTGCTTGGTCAGACCAGCCAAGAAGTCGTGGTTAAACTGGCCAACAAATATCGGTTAGACCGGCCATGTAAATGTGGTTAGTTCGGCCTGATATGGAATTATATCACACAATTTCTAATCAAGCACCAGCTTTGTAGTACAAAATTAACCTCTGCTATCTTGATAACCATATGCTTGTTGTGTCAAATTATTGGTCAACATGATTTCCCAAGTGGCTATTCGAAATAATTCTCAAACCATCCAAAACTCTTAGCCACTTGTTGAACGACCAATAATGAATCACAAAAACTATATGTTTCACATGCATGGATTCTAATACAAATATAAGAATTAACCTCGAGCATAGATGTAAAATATTCTAACAAGGCCAATATCGCAAAAGATAACAATTCTTGGTAATATTAGAACAAATTAATACACTGGCCATTGATATAAGCTGAATTACTAAGAAGCAAAACTTCCATGGTGCAATATTGACAAAATCAATATCCAACATGGTGATCCATAAAAACATATATGATTTGGTTTTCAACAAATATCAAAGACTCAAGAGCCAAATCATACTTAAACAAAGTATATGCCAACTTGCAAATTCTATCACTCAAAACTGGCCTTTGCAACATGTATGCATAATATTAAGTTAACAAGCAAAACACATGTGCTAGATAACAAGCAATGTTATGACTTGGCATAGGTACAATATAACAATGAACATAATAAACACATACATTGCCTTAGCATCCAACAAACAACAGGTCCAAGATGTGGGGTTGTACCCGTCGCCATTCATCTCTCCTAATTCCTTAGAAGTATATTAACGTCTTACCCCCCCTCCCCTGAGCAAAATTGGCTTTCTTGATTGCACAATTTTGAAGGCAAGATAAACACCGCATTAATGTCAACAACATGATGTGAAGGAGACTTAGGGCTTAGGGTTGATAGAGAGGGGCTCATGTTTGGTTCTTCACGTCTTCAGCCTTTGTCTCTTTTGATCTTTGGCCTGAAGACATTGCAACCTCCTCTTTTGAGAGCAGGATAAATCATAAGGTATCCACTTCATATATGGTTGTGTTCTAGGAGCCAAATGGTGATTTTTTGTCACGCCTAGAAATTCACACCAGAATTTCTGCAGCTAATTTGTGCATTACACCCTCGTCCAGGCATCAGCCGAGGTACACAAATCGACATTATTGATAATACAGAATCCTCGTCTTAGAAACAATATAAAAGAGTTACACAAATGCAATGAAAGGAAAATAAAACCGACTTAAGCTAAACTTGACACGAGTGAAGCGGAACGCCAACATCACAGCTAACCCTTGACGAGAACAAGCCTACACCTCCTCGGAGACCTCGATCTCAACCTCGGCACCGAAGGGGAAAAGAAGCAAGGCTGAGTACAACCACCGTACTCAACAAGTCACACCGAAAAGGGGACATGATGCAAGATAAATAACAAGGAAAGGTTATAAGGGGCTCAATTTGCATAAACAAGATTTGCGAATATAATAACAATATTTGAAGACAAGAAAAAAGTAGTAATATTTAAGCAATATTAAATAAACACCGTCCAACGCTCAAACCACGTTGCAACAGCCCATCCATCCACCCGCACTAGTCATACTTCAACATTTCATTCAAATAAATAAGTGAGACTAATCAAGGTGAATCTGGTTGATCGCCCGTAACCGTGGGCACGGCTATTCGAATAGTTTTTACTCTGATCAGAGGTGTACAACTGTACCCACACAAGACACAATCCCACAACACGTTACCGTGCGCCGTGCACCACCATGGTACCCGAAAAGGAACGTGACGGACCCTTCACATAACCCCTCTAATCAATCATATCACACCAAGGTTTCGCCTCCATTCCCATCGGGCAATGGGCAGCCCCCTCTAGTGCAGTGGTGAATCCGGAAGCTGATCAACCCTTAAAATCGAGGCCGACCCAACTCCATCACGTCCACCCTCTCTGGGATATGTTGACTAGAGACAGCTACGCTACAGACCCAGCCATTACCCATTCTGGCTTGTGGTATGCACGGCATTTCTTCCAGGGTTTCTCGAGAACCGGTCCTTAATTGTCATGAGCACGCTAACCAAAGTCCAACCATGTGCTCACGACCCACCTTTTTCATAAATCAATATTATTAGAAACAGGGTCACCCCGTAACATTATCTGAGAGTTAACTTCTAGTAATATACTTGATTAGTGTGATTCCCCTAAGTGAGCTAGTTGCGCTAAGCAAAACTAAGCAAACCTTAAGCTATCATCTAGTCACATTGAACCCCAAGTTATCAATGGTATAAGATAAACAACCCTATGGTTGAGTACAATAGGTATGAACATCCCATGAAATGACATTCTAAAACATATGCAGTATTTGAAAGAAAAAGAGGTATTTACATAAAATAGGTACAATATGGTCAATGTAAGGTATGACTTGCCTTGCTCTGGAGACTGAGGAACCTCGGCGACTACTTCGAAGAGAACGGGCTCGCCGGAAAACTCGGGATCTACACGACAAACAAAGCACTCAACAAACACCTTAAAAAGTCTACTGAAATAGTACTGAAAAGTATTTTTAATGGGTTCTTGACATTTTTCTGGATTTAATGAAATTTGAATGGGCTAAAACGGAGTTCGGATTCAAAAGATATGAATTTTAGAAGTTTAATTGCGATTTTTAAACTAAACTGAAAAGATTAAAAAAATTTATTGCGCAATTAAGCCCCCGGGTGACGCAAGCATGGCGCAAGCGGTAGGGCTGACGTCAGCTAGCGCAAGCGGCTGACGCAAGCGGCGCGGGCGCGGTCCACAGTGGACCAAGTCCCCGGCGGCGACGGAGAGAGCGGGGACACGTGGCGCGCATCGGTGAGGGGCAGCGGCGATCGGACGGCGACGGCTTGCGCGCAAGAGAACGGTCCGGATCCGCCCGATCCGAAGGATCAGACGGTGCGGATCACGGGTAGGGTTAGGGTTTGGGCGGCGGCCGAGGGCGGACACGCGGCAGCCATCCGGCGTGCGGCGACCGGATCGAACGGCGACAAATTGGGCGGGATCGGACGGTGCGGATTCTCCCGATTCGACCGATCGGACGGCCCAGAGGAAGCGGCGCTAGGGTTAGGGTTTTGGGCGGCGGCGGCTTGAGCTCGCCCGCCGGCCATGGCCGCGCGGCGGCCGGCCGATCTCTGGCGGCACCGACGACGGTGGCGGAGGGTGCTGCGGACGCGGGAGACCACGGCGGAGAGCGAAAACAATGCGCGCGGGAGCGGCTTGGGAGGCAACCCGAAAAACCGAAGAGAAAAAGGAACGGCGGCGCACTCACCGGCGTTGGAGAAGACGACGATGACGACGGCGGATTTAGGGCTAGCGCTAGGGAAACAAAGGGAAACGCGCGGCGGCGGGGGAATTTTATAGGGGCACAACGAGACCGGAACGAGCACGAAACGCGCGGATTCGTCGCCGTTGTTCACGGATTCTGGAGAGAGAGGGAAACAACAGAACGGATTCCTCGAGGACAAGGTTTCCATCGGGCGCGAGGTTCCGGAGATGGATGCGGCGTTGCGAGATTGGGCCGGCATGGGTCCGACGTGGCTCGGGTTCAGCAAAGGAGCGGAGCGGGCGCGCGGCGGGGCGCGGGCCGACGGGCGCGGACGGGGACCCGACAGGCGGGACCCACTGTCGGTGCCTCGTGGGCGAGGAGGCTCCGCGGACTTGCGCGACGCGGCCGGGCGTCGCGGCCTCGCCCACGGGGGCGCGCGCGCGGCGGCTTGGGCCGGGAGGGAACCGGCCGCGGCCCAAGAGGAAGAGCGGGAACACACTGTGCGGCCGTACGGAAAAGAAAAAGAAAAAAGGAAAAGGATTTTGGGGCTTAATTAATTCCCGATTTCTTATTTAATTGATTAAAAATACTTAGAGTGCTCTAAAAATTCCAAAAAAATCGTTAGCGCATTTTGACATGCGAATTCAAGAAAAATCCTACCATGTCGTTTCCATTTATTAATTGCATTTTAAAATTATTGGTTGGCTCGAGGTTAATTTCAGAAATTTCGATTATTTCAGGGTAAATTATTTAAATAATTTAGGGAAAAACCCAGGGTGTGACATTTTTGATATCCTCATTTGAATCGGAAGCTCTTAAGCCACTCTCTAGTGTTCCCCAGTCAGACTAGCCTGGAGCCCGGTCAGACCGATAGTAGGCCATCGGTCAGACTAGCCTTGAGGCCTGGTCATACTGACAGTTTGTTGCCCGGTTGATTCTAGATGTAACTGGTTGAACCAGCCTTAGGGCCCAGTCGGACCAACTGTAAGCCATCGTTTAGACCGGCTGTAGGCTGGCGGTCAGATCGACTAGATACCCCGGTCAGACTGCCGCTATCGATAGTCACATCATTGGCTTCTATCTTCTTTGCTTGTAGCCCCTCCGTCACTCTCTAGTAGATATTTCGACATCTTAGGACTCAATTTTATCCCCTATTGTCAATGGCTGCGAAAGTCTAGCTTATGCCAACGATCCTGACCATGGTTTGGGGATTGCATTCCCTTTCTTTGCCATTGTTTCAACTATGGAATTTGCCAGCCATCTATTCCCCTATTTTTCACATGTACATTTGTGGTTCAATATCGGTTGTTTCGCGTGTTCACCAGCTAGTTTTTGCCTTCAAAAGAGGGGAAACACGTAAACACACATGCTTCCAGGGTTTTAAGGTGGAAAATGTGAAGCTCGTCTCGACTGGCACTAGTTAAATTTGTTTTTCGTGTGTTTGAAGTGGTATAAGCAAAACGTTGTATTGAGCTTTGTTTGATCCATATTTTTGTGTGTTTCAAGTGGATGAGACAAAAACTTTGTATTGGGCTTCTATTATCAAACATGACAAACACAAATGTTTTCAGCCCATTAACCTTTCTGACCACGCGCTAGCTAGCCCACGGGAAGCATGCAACGGAGGGGTGAGGAGATTGCAAATGTTACCCCCAATATCTTGTTTAGAGAAAAAACGAAAAATTGTTCTCAACAGTTTTCAAAACTCTACTAAAAGATTAGTGACGCTAAAAAAACATCTTCCACTGCGCATATATTGACGACGCCAAACCTTCCCTAAACCTTTGATAAACTTCTTCCCGTGGTGCCTTCCCACGATTTTCCCTGCCTCGAGCACCTCGGCACCACCCTCCAGTCGCCGCCCCGCGCCACGCTTCGCCCAGATGGCGCCCCCATACCTGTCGTCCCTGGATGCCATCACCGCTGCCCTGTGCCCCTGCACCATCCAGATTTGCCGTCGTCATGTGCCCCCGCACCATCCAGATCTGCTGCCGCCACGCGTCCTTGCATTGGCCGCCTCGACATGCCCCCGTCACCTCCGACCCGCGCCTCCGCACCATCCAGATCGCGTCACCGCCACGCGCCCGCACAGCCGAGTCAACGCGCTCCATCACCGCCGCCATGCGGCCCCGCACCGCCACCACGATGCGCCCTCACCGGCACACGCCCGCACTAGCCGCTCGCCGACGCCGTCACCGCCGCACCGTCCGCTCTCCGCCGCCACGCGGCCCTCACCGGGGGGAGGTGTGCGGGGGAAGGGAGGCACGCGGGGCGGAGGCGCGGGAAAGCGGTGGCACGCGGAGCGGAGGTGTGCGAGGACGACGTCTGCGACAGGCAGGAGGCACGCGCGCTAAGGCTCTCGCACCATCAAGGCAAGTGGCGCGAGGAGGTGGGCTGGGCCTAATTTTGATGACGTTGTCTGTTTTGAATTATTGAGGAGTAATTTTTAGCTTTCTGCTGTGGGCTAACATGTTTTTTGGGGAAAAATTTTTTAACATAGCCCCCAATACCTTGTTTTAAGGAAGAATTTTTAGCAGTCTCTTGGAGTTCACTACTGGAGAAATGGTTTTTGCGTGCGGGTCGAAAGACATCTTTCCATGAGAAAGGCCAGCCTGCACACCCGAGAACGTCTGGGAAAATCAACTTTTCGCGTTTGGGTGGCCTAACCGCACGGGAAGATCTATTATCCCGTGTGGCCGGCTTAAGAGGCCCGCACGGGAAGATCTATTATCCCATGTCGGCTACTTAATACGACCGCACGGGATAATAGATCTTTCCTTGCGGTTCTTTAAGTTGACCACACAGGAAGATAGATATATGTGGTATTTTATGTGTTAGCATTTTGTTTGGGAATACTCTCTTTCTCAAAATGATACGCGTAATACATATCGAGGTTGCTAGTCATATATATTAAGCTCATTATTATATTCTCATAAAAAGATATATGTACACATACACATATATACATATCATTTTATCGTCCCACACTGTACAATAATTCAATCGAAAACACATGAAATATATGTCTCCGAAATGTTTGGTCACATATATTCTTTCTCCCACTCTCTAAGTCATTTGAAGTATCCTCCGTTGAAAGTTGGCTCTCCAGATCATAGAAATCCCCAAATGGTTATAGACATCGCGACGGATGAAGCGGCAAATATCTGCACACAAGTTGAGTATGGTTTGATTGTCAAACCAATTCGCTACAACTGGAATGAACGGGATCTGTTTAAGAAGGAATACACGTTGATAGTTAGAAAAATTATATAAGATCTTAATGTGTAAAAAGATATTTTCTGGACTTACTTCTTCAAACTTTATAGTGTATCTCCCGTTGATTCTAAGCATTTCGCACATGTAGTATCCGCATAAGTTAGTGTCTGATGGTTGCTTACAACATTGTGTTAAATCAAACTGTATACATCAATATTTTGAATTAAACAAGTATAAGAAATGTCAGTATAGCTATCGCACCCCGAGTTTTGCCCCTAAATCATTTAAATAATTAGAACCCTGAAATAATCGAAAGTTCTGGAATTAATCTGGATCCAACAAGTAATTTTAAAATGCAATTAATAAATGAAAATGGTATGGTAGGGTTTTTATTAAATTCTACATGTCAAAATACACTAACAGGATTTTTACGAGAATTTTCAGAGCACTAGAAATATTTTTCACCAATTAAATAAGCAATCTGCAATTTAATTAAGTCCCAAAAAAATATTTTTCTCATTTTACTGGTTGGTCGTACAGATTCCCGCTCTTCCCGCCGGCCCACTCCCTTTTGGACCAGCTCGTCGCCTCCCTCTTCTCGGCCATGGGCCGTGCGGCCCAAGTGCCCGGTTGCCCGTGTGCCGAAGTCCAGCCGCTCCTCGCGCTGGCTGCCACCAACAGGGCCCCACTGCCGGGCCGCTTTTCCCACGCCCGCCGGCCTAGCCGCCTCGCCGCCATGCGCGCCGTCACGCCCGCCCTAACCGCGCGCGCTGGTGCCACGTCGGCCCCACGCCGGGCCTGAGCGCGCTCCATCGCACCGCGCGCCGCCTTTCCCGTGCGCCGCAACCGCCGCCACCGCGCCTAAACCGCCGCTGCCGATTTTCTATCTCCCTCCCCGAGTCCGATTGCGTCAGTGAGGAATTCGCGCTCATCCAGTGCACAATCCAATCTCTTTTCGTCCCTATAAATTCCCCTACAAGCTCCACCGCCCGATTCCGTTTGCGCCGCCTCATCCCGTGCCCTATTTTCGCCGACGCCTAAATTCTCTGCCGCCGGCCACTGTGTCTCTTCCCCATCTCCAGTTAGCACGTCGTCCTCCTCTCTTCCGGTTTTCTGCGTGCATCGCCGCTCCCGTGCCATCTCGAGCCGTGGCGTTGTCTCTACCGTCGCTCGTGCTCCGCGCCGCCCGCCGCCGCCGTTTCCGCGTCGCCGGAGCTTGGCCGGCCGCCGCGCCCGAAGACCCTAACCCTAACCCTAGCGCGCCCGCAGCCATCCGATCGCTCGGATCGGGCGCATCCTAGCCGCCCGATCCCGCAGCCTTGCCCCGCCGTCCGATCGCCGCCGACCTCTCGGATGCGCGTCGCGTGGCAGCAGCCGCCGCCCTCCTAGCCGTGGACTCGGGCCCACCATGGACCGAGCCGGCTGGCCGCTATGTCAACGGGCCGACGCCGCCTAGGATGACGCCACCCGCCGACGTCGCCTGACCGCGCCGCCGCCGCCGACGTGAGCATGGCGTCATGCGCACGCCGCCTTAACCACCCGTGCACGCTGACGTCATCCCAGGACTTAATTATGCAATAATTAGTTTTTAGTTTTTTGTTTAGTTTAAAAATCATAAGTAAACTTCTAAAATTCATATCTTTTTAATCCGAGCTCCGTTTTAGTCCATTCAAATTTCATTAAATCCAGAAAAATGTCAAGAATCCATTAAAAATAGTTTATTGTGTTATTTCAGTAGACTTTTAGCATGTTTTGTTGAAGTGCTTTGTTTGTCGTGTAAATTTTGATAGTTCTGACGATCCCGTCTACCTCGAAGTAGTCGCTGAGGTTCCCCAGTCTCTAAGGCAAGTCATACTTTACATTGATCATATTTTACCTATTTTACTTAAATATCTCCTTTCTCTTAAATACTGCATATGTTTTACAATGTCATTTCATGGGATTATTATACCTATTGTACTCAACCATAGGGATTGTATACCTTATACCATTAATAACTTGGGTTCAATATGACTAGATATTGGTTTAGAACATGCTTAGCCATTATTAGCTCAACTAGCTCATTTAAGGGAAACACATTAATCAATTATTACATTAGAGACTAATACTCAGATGATGTCAAGTATGTGACCCTATCTTAATAATATTGAATTACGACAATGGTGGGTTGTGAGTACATGGTTGGATATTGGTTAGCGTGCTCATGACAATTAAGGACCGGTTCTCGAGAAACCCTAGAAGAATTACCGTGCATACCACAAGCCAGCATGGGTAATGGATGGGTTTGTAGCGTAGCTGTCTTTAGCCGACGTACCCTAGTGACTGTGGGCGTGATGGAGTTGGGTCGACCTTGGTTTTAAGGGTTGATTGGCTTTCGGATTCACCGCGGCATGAGAGGGGGCTGCCCATTACCCCGATGAGAGTGGGGGCGAAACCTTGGTGTGGTACGATTGGTTAGAGGGGTTATATGAAGGGTCCTGTCACAGTTCCTTTCCGGGGTATCATGGTGGTACTCCGGCACACGGCAACGTGTCATGGGATTGTGTCTTGTGAGTACAGTTGTACACCTCTGATCAGAGTAAAACTATTCGAATAGTCGTGCCCACGGTTACGGGTGATCAACCAGATTCACCTTGATTAGTCTCACTTATTTACATGAATGAACTGTTAGGACTTGACTAGTACAGATGGATGGATAGGCCTGTTGCAACGTGGTTTTAACGTTGGACAGTGTTTATTTAATATTGCTTAATTATTATTACTGTTTTACTACTTTCAACTATTATTATTTCTGAAATGCTATTTATGGAAATGAGCCTATTATTCCTCCCTTGATATTTATCCTACATCATACCTCCTCTTTCGGTATGACTTATTGAGTACGGTGGTTGTACTCAGTCTTGCTTGATTTTTTTCCTCCTTCAGTGCCAGAAGTTGAGGTCGAGGAGGTCTCCGAAGAAGTGTAAGCTTGTTCGCCGTCAAGGGTCAGCTGTGGTGTTGGTGTTTCGCTTCGCTCAAGTCAAGTTTAGCTTAAGTTAGTCTTTTTCTTTTTCGCTGCATTTATGTAACTCTTTTATATTGTTTCTAAGACGTGTGTTCTGTAATATCAATAACTGTCGATTTGTGTGCCTCGGCTGATGCCTGGACGATGACTTAATGCACAAATTAGCCGTGGAAATTCTGGCTTGAATTTCTGGGCATGACAATAGCAGACATGTAATTACCGGCCATTGTGTCTTCATGAGAAGCTTATTCCTTTGTGAATTATTGACTGGTCTGTCATGGTCTACGTAATATTTGTGTGCTCTATGTAGACAAAATAATTGTTTGAGTCAATTGTGTCTTTGAGAGTACAACAACCAATATTTATTAAATGGTGCATAAAAGTACTTATAAATTTAACAAAATGAGAAATTCTTTGAATGTATCATCAGCGTAGTGTGTCGGATCCAACAGTACGACCAAGTGGTCCGTGGATATACCAAAAATAGTACATAGTGATCGCTGCAAAGAAGATATGTTAATTGTAAGTGATATTGTAGTAAAATAACAGTAGTACAGAAGAAGTATTACGTAACGCACAACATAAGGGACCATGATGATAGTTTTGTCTTTGTGCCTGATCATCGCTTTTCCCAAGTACAGTGCTACACTGATCATCTTTTTCTTGTGTATTTGTTTGATGACCACTTCTTTTTGGCCTTTGATTTACCTTTCAGCTCACCAGAATCTTCACGAATTGACACCGTGTATTCCGTCCAGCAAACCCTTGTTGGACTGACTAATTACATTCGGATCGTTCCATATCTTCTGATTCTTGCAATCAAAACAAGGACAAAAAATATCATTCCTATTCTCCTTCAAAGCGTGTGCCTTAGCCTTATCAATAAATTTTGATGCTTCTCTCATGAACACCGGAAAAGTTCTCCGCGCCTCATTATATTACAGGTATTTTCTAAAAAATTCACAGCAAAAAATAATATTATATTACAGGTATTTTCTACATAAACGAAAAATCAAATCCTACTTAAAAACTAAACCTACAATACATTGGACCATCATTCACTAGTAATTATCAAAAAATTTTGTCATTCAAACAATATATTTGACCTACAAATTACAAAAATAGCTCAAAATGATCTATTCAAAAAAGTTTAAATATCTCGCATTCAACCAATGAAATTTTACAAAAATGGAAGCAAATGAAAGAGAAGATCAAGCATGTTACTTTTTATATTGATTGCAATCGAAGAATTCGAGTCGAAAACCTTTCCCCTTAATAAATTGCCTATTTTTGGAGAGAGAAACATCGAGTTAAAAAGGTTTAAATATCTTCGCATTCAACTAATGAAATTTTAAAAACGAAAGCAAATGAAAGAGAAGATCAAGCATGTTACCTTTTATATTGATTACAATTGAAGAATTCGAGGTGAAAACCTTATCCCCTATTAATTGGCTTTTGTTGGAGAGAGAAACGCCGAGTTTAAAATGACAACAGTCAGGTTGGAAAGATATTTATGATCCATCATCACGTGTGACCCACTTAAAGAACCGCACGGGAAAATGCATTATCTAGTGCGGATCTTAAGTGGGCCGCACGGAATGTTGTGGCATTATCCCGTGCGGTCGCTTAAGTGGACCGCATGGGATATTATCGCGTGCAGTCGCTTAAGTGGACCGCACGGGATAATGCATCTTCGTGTGCGGTCCAACAACCCTGGGCAACCGGTTTTCTAGACGCGGTCACTTATGGCTCACCTCAAACCTACCAGAGGCCTCGTCCAGAAAAAACCATTTTTCAGTAATGGTTGCCCAACATGCGTGAAATCTTATGGTGTGGAATTCCAAAAAAAATTAGCCAGCAACCACATAGAGTACAATCCCTTTGCGTCGGCTGACGCTGTCTGCCAGTTAATTTACCAAACTAGACCCTCCATTAATGGATGGTATCTGGGTCGCCCAGAAATGCTCATCTGTAGCGATCGAATCGTTTGAGGACCCAAAGAGGAGTGCATAATAGTGATACACTACCGGAATCCCGACGTTTGCCTAGTGCCCAGAGGTTTGCCTGTGATATGTTCAGGATGATTGTTGTGATATGTTTGCATGTGATGGTCCTTGTGATATTGTCCTTGATGCTTCTTGTGATATGTTTTTATGCCTGTGGTGATGAATGTGGAATGCCTGTGATGATGATTATGGAATGCTTGTGATGATGATTGGGGAATGCCTGTGATGATGATTGTGAAATGCATGTGATGATTGTGTATTTGTGATGAGTTACGAAAAGGATTAAATACATTAGAGGATCAAGATGCATGTTTGCCTAGTGTAGCACTCGGCAAAGAGGGGTTTGCCTAGTGCAGCACTCGGCAAAGGGACTTTTCAGACCTATTCCTGGCCATTCTTTGCCGAGTGCTGCCATTTTTTGCCGAGTGCAGTGCACTCGGCAAAGGCTTTTTCTCTTTGTCGAGTGCAATACACTCGGCAAAGACTTTCCTCTTTGCCAAGTATGGTGCACTCGGCAAAGGCACTCTTGTTTGCCGAGTGCGCTGCACTCGGCAAACAGGAGAGCCTTTGCCGAGTGTGACACTACTGGAGAAAGCCATACTAGTCCCGGTTGGTAACCCTTAGTAGTCTCAGTTGTCAAACCGGGACTACGAATCCGGGACTAGAGATGGACGACCTCTAGTCCCGGTTAAATAACCGGAACTAGAGATGCATCTTTAGTCCCGGTTGGAGCCACCAACTGGGACTAAAGATTTTTTTATTTTTTTAATTTGCCCTTTCTCCAACAGTACTGCTACATATATATATTACACAGATATATTATATTACACATATACATATATATGCAACATGCATATATATGTATAAATATATAATTTACACACATTTAAATGAACTTAAGAAAGGAAATATACATATATTATCAAAATATGTACAATATTCATACATGTTTCCTAGCTAGCTTATAAAAAATTGTCTCAAATCTACTTTGTTGTGGATGGAGTGGTTTAGCTACTAAAACTAATGAAGAACTCCCCAGCGGGATCAATGACCTGCTCGTTAATAAATCCCATCAATTCTTCCCGAGTGGCTTGTATGAAAGTCTCGTGGGGGAGGTCGTCTCTTACTCGCATAAGCTGTCATTAATTAGAATAAACGAGAAATAAATATATGAAGTGAATAAGAAATCAAGACGTAATGTATGAATTGTTGTTATACGTACATCTAGATCATCGATAGTTTTGACTTCGGTCACAAAGCGATGAATGTAGTCGCAGACGTAATATCCATATAGGTTGGTGCCCTGCGACTGTTTTGCACACTAAAAGAGAAACGATGACAGATTTAATATGCATTTCATATTTTAGAACATAATAATGATTCAATTCAAATTAGGAGCAGGCGTGTTACTCACTGGAAACTTCATCCGCACAGAGAGCTTATCTTTCCAATTTCCGCGAACAGTGACCCGAAGTCGTTCCCATGCCCTACATGCAATTGAAGTTAGCACGTAATTATCCGAGAACCGCATATATGCAATAGAAAGTAAGATGACATTACCTGTTAAACAGTTCAAATAACTTGGAGTACGTGGACTCTGGTTTATCCATTGAGTCAAAGACATGGATCTTCGACTGACCCATGTCAAGTACTAACAGAATCCAGTGGAATCTGCAAATTGGTTTAAATGACATATATGAAACTTTATATATGCATGGGATTGAAATTAGTTCGGAAAGAAAGAAAAAACTTGTATTGTAGGGCAGAAGGATGAAGGACCGGAAGTGTTGCTTCACAAGCGTGTTGTATATGTTGTCCACGGTGTCATTAGGAAACTGATCAACCAATGGGCCGTTGATTTTGTGTGGATCCATGAATCCATGCTTGGTGCATTCGTGCTTGTTGCAGTATTGGATCGCCATTCTACAACGATTAAAAAGAATTTTAGTCAGCTAAATTCAAGGAGGTAAGAAACGAAATAACAGGGCGATACTTACAAAACCCGCGCGGTTAGAAGTGAGACGTCGAGGGCATCAAGTTGGTACAGGTCGAATATATCTTCGAATCGGAGAAAGAGGTAGTCATCTCCATCGAAGAAGTAGTCAATTGAATATTTGCATGTTATCATGTCTTCACCCTTGCTGGATCGTTGCATGTACCACTGATGGAAGCGGTACATCTGAGTTGGAAGCCTTTTCACTTGATCCGGCTTGACGAGAGGCTTTCCAAGTTTGAACTTGTATTTAAGCGGAGCCTTCGCCGGGGGTGCACACGTGTAATTGATCCATTTTAATTCCACTTCTTCCATGAATTGTCTTAAATCGTTCTAATATTTGGAATCGTGCCGAACTCCGAGGCTTCGTGGCTGCATGCCAAGGGGTACATCTTTGCCGCTTTCTTCGCCCTACCGCAGCCTTGGACGACCGCTTTGGTGCGGGTGGCGGTGTCTTCTCAATTCTCTGAGTCTTTCTTGGACGATCGCTTGATATTGACGGCGTGCTCTTTGATGATGACTGTTTAGGAGTCGGTGCTCATTGTGGCGACGGAGGAGGGTTGGAAGGCAGTGGAGTTGGAGACGGCCGTTTAGGAGTCGGTGCTCGTGGAGGCGACGCAGGAGGCGGAGGAGGCGGAGGCGGCAAAGGAGGCGGAGGAGACGGCCCACGTGGAGGCGAGGGTGGTGGAACGATAGGAGACGCTGTTCGTCCGGGGAATTTTATGAAGATCTTCCTCCAGAGAAATATTCCATGAGCCGTTTCTCCTAGCGTCGTCTCCTGTCTCCTCCGGGATATCCAGCTCCCGGATCTTCATAGCCGCGTTCCACTGTTCAATTTCAACCTTCGAGTACGAAGGTGGAATGGGCCGGGAGTGGTAGGTGTCGTCTTGGGCTACTGGAATAGCCATGCCCGACGCGACTTGTTCGAGAAGATTGCTTATTAGTTAGTAATGAACGTTGATTGACAAGTTATTCAAGAAAATATACGTACAACATAAAAGTATGAACATACCTTTATTGTTATGTTTTTCAGCAGGATGTGCAGCTCACACGAGGTCCGCTGTGTGATGTCATCCACGGGGCATGGCGGATCCGGTTGAGCTTGTGGGGCCAGCTCGCCTTCATTTCCAGTAGACACGCAGCTGCTGCGCTGCTGTTGGAGTTTTGCGGTTGTTGCTAGATCCGGCGGTTGGCTAACCCACTGGCTCCGCTCCTCAGCCAACCTTAGGGCCAGCCTTTCGTCGACAATCTGATCGATCTGCGAGAGCTTCATTGCCATCTCGCGAATCTAGCATCATTCTCTCGCTTTGACCTCATTCGACTCTGTATGTGTCGACGTAGCTTGGAACCCGTATTTCCGGGGACGACGCCTTTTCCTCGCATACGCCCCGGGTGCTCTGGGTTTTGGAGGACGAGCGTTAGCTCGTCCTTCTCTCTATCGGGCCTGAACGCGCCCGAGGAACTGGCCTTCACCGCCTCCTCTAACCGCCGTTCGACTTCTTGAATTTCATCACCAAAGATCATTGTGCCATCGACGAGATTAAGTGAGCCGTCGTGAGCACATAACAAGTTCTTTGATCGTTCTGGCCAGTTTGCTGTGCTTGGAACGATATCCCGTGCTTCTAGGTCGGCTTCCATTTTTTCCCATTTCTCCATTGCTTTTTTATAGCCGCCTGACCCAAGCCTGTGATGGTATTTCTTTTTGGTTGCGTTGGCCTTGTTCTTTTCTATGATAGCTTGCGCTTCTTCACTAGTCTTGTGCTCAACAAAAGCATCCTAATGATCTCTGAGCTTTGGGAACTTGTCAAAGTCTGGTGTCTGGTCCTTCAGGATATATTTCTTGTGTAACTATTTCTTGTAGTTCTTGAAGAGCTCTACCATTTTCTTCAACGTCCATTCCTTGACCCTTGCCTGATCTGAGTCTGGGATGGTAACGTCTGTAGCATTGTCGTCCACAGCATCTCTTTCTCTGAGTCTGGGAGATAGCTCTGCTCCTCTCCTCCTTTGGTTGACCGCCTCAAGTTGGCAACGCTTATGGGCACGTGATCCCTCACCACCCATCCGCTGTGCGCCACAAACTTCCTGGCGACGTCCTCTGGGGAAATTGGTCGACCGTCAGGTGCCACCTTCGTTATGACATGTCGTCCCTCTATTTTCTTGCTGAGGCCGCGTGGCCTCTTCTGTCCAGCAGAGGCGGAGGCGGAGACGGAGCCCTCATTCCCCTCCTCGTTCCTCTGCTCGTCTCCCCCTCGTTCCTTTCCTCGTTGAGGTACTGATCTGGTCTTCGTGTCCCTCCTTGTTGTAAAACTCTGTTCCTCGTGCGATCTCATCAAGGAGAAACTGTTCCTCGTCACAATCCGCCATTTGATTGTTGTGGGTTGAGGACTTAATCAAAGAATTCCAAAAAAAATTTATTCGGTTAATACATGTATCAATTATTTAGGAATATCATGTATGTATACGTAAAAAAACATAGACAAAAAAGAAGAAGATGGAAAAAATAGATGAAATCCGACAAACACTAGATCCAATTGTGCACATCCACAATGGTGATATGTTTCAGAAGTCACTTCCTGGATTACATCCACACCGAACGACCGAACGAACAAACGACCGAACAACCGAACGACCGACCATTCATTCAATCTATTGTTCACGTCTCCGTTCGTTCGGATCCTTAACCCCAACCCTAACCCTAAACTATCATTTGTTCACGTCTGTTCGTTTGGACCCTTAACCCTAACCCAAACCCAAATCCTAAACTATCGTCCGTTTGTTCTAACGTTCGTTGACGTCCGTGAGTACAATCATCTGGAGGAGAGGAGAGAAAGAGAGGAGAATGATGTGAGGGAGATTAGGTGGAGAGGAGAGGAAGTGGAGAGGAGAGGAGAGAGAGAGAGGACGTTGCATGCCTATGTACGTTGTAACGACCGAACGAACGAACGAACGAACGACCGAACGAACGACCGATCGACCGAATGAACGAACGAACGACCGACCGACCGAACGAACGAACGAGTGTTTGTTCGTCCGTCCGTCCGTTCGTCCACGTCCGTACGTCCACCCGTCCGTCTGTTCGTCCATGAACGAACGACCGACGAACGAACGAACGAGCGAGCGACCGACCGAACGAATGAACGAGTGTTCGTTCGTTCGTCCGTCCGTCCGTTCGTCCATGAACGAACGAATGAACGTTCGTTCATTCGTTCGTCCGTTCGTTCACATCCGTTTGTTGATTTTATTGTTCTCGTACGTTCAAAAATACAAACTTCACAAGTCACATACACATTCAAATTTAAATCTATTCATGCATTTAAATTTAAATGCATATTCAAAATTCACAATTCACAATATTCATGCATTAAAATTTAAATAAACAATCCATTTACATATAAAGTCCATACAAATTTACACATACACATCGAAATCATATTCACAAATTTACACATACACATCAAAATCATATTCAAATCCTCCTCATTCATTCACATTCACATAATTTGCAAATTTAAACATAGCACGGCGCGGCGTGGGCGGCGGCGGCGGCATGAAGGGGAGGCGCGCGGCGCGGCGAGGATGTGGCGGCGGCGGCGTGGAGCGGAGGCAAGGTTTAAAGGTTTAGGGGCGGCCGGCCAACGTGGGGATCAAGAAGGGGTGGCAAGGGAGCGGGCGACGTGGGGAGGCGGCGACGATGGCGACGGTGGCGGTGGCGGCGGCCACGACAATGGCGGCAATGGCGATGGCATCGACGCGGCCTAAACCCTAGCGCGCATCACGGAGAAAAAAGGGGGCGGTGGCGGCTAACCTGCGGCAGCGGCGGCGACGACGACGAAGACGGATCATATTACATTTGCAGGGAGCTATGAATAAAAATGGTAAAAGGGTGAGATCGAGGTCGACGAAAAAATCCTCAGGGAGAATTACAAGCGGAGGAGGACGGCGGCCGTCGACATGCTCCATACTCACAGAAGATCCTAACTTGTGGTCAAGACAATAATGCTCTAACAGCTAATGCTTATGTGGCAATTCATGAGAATAAGGCAGAAGACATTAGCAACGAGAACTTGAACATTGCCGCTGAAAACAGAGAAAGCACACCTCTAAATCACGGGGAGCCATCACGGAATGAGGTGGCTGTCAGATTATCTAAGAAAGAGCAAGACAAAAAGATTATGAAGCAAAGAGAGAAAAATTATGAACTCATTACATATGTTGGAAGGATAAAACAAATCTGTGAAACAGAGGTTGGTGTAATCTCTCATTACATATGTAGGAAGGATAAAACGAATTTATGAAACAGAGGTTGGTGTAATCACTCAATGTTGCTCACCTAAGAGTCTTCAGGAAGGTGGGAAACAGTATCTTGAACCAACTTCAGCATGTATTAACCTGGCTTCTTGATCATCAGCCTCATCGTCTTCTTCTCCAACCAATTTCAGTTCTTGCGCCTTCCATGGCCATGTCATTCGTGCAGGAGATGGGGAGCAAGGGAATGTCAGCGACGGTGATACGGCGGAGCCGGAGGCACCGGAGAATTTTTGTGCGCCGATGGAGCGGAACCCGACGATGGAGCGACGGAGAGGACAAAGAAGTTGAGGCGGGCGTGCTTCAAGGAGAATTACAAGCGGAGGAGGATTATCTAAGAAAGAGCAAGACATAAAGATTATGAAGCAAAGGGAGAAAAGCAAGAAAAAAGACCGTGATCTGGATCATGACATGTTGAAGAGACCAAGATCGGTGAAGAAGGCTACTACGATGGATCATGACATGTTAAAGAGACCAAGATCAGTGAAGAAGGTAGGAAGAAGGCGTCGGGGCCTCTCTACGAATCATCAGGAGCAGCTGGATGCGGATACGGATGAGACGACTAAGATAAGTTATTTCATTGATCCCGACTCATTGGAGTGTGAGATTTGCTTCATGTCTCTCGAAAGAATGGAGCCCAGCTAAGAACATAGGTAAATGCAGTTTTGTCTTGCATCATGCATATGGTTAACCATGCTCATCGCTGAGAAATTTTATAGTAGTAGCTTCTTTTGGCTGCAAGACCGTCTTTGTTTATCAGTTTATCTGTTATTGATCTAACCTTTTTTTCATGAACTAGCTGGTGGCCTTATTGCAATAGCCTTTGGCCTGATAGTTACCTGCTTGAGGAGGAAGCTCTCTTCTCCAGTATCTCCTTCCCGAGCTTCCATCCCCAGCCATTCTGCTCTACTATCATGCAAAGCAACGTTTTACAAGGTATGATTCTTTTCTTTCTACTCGGATCAATGTAAGAATGATGCTCTCTTTTTTCTAATCGAAAAGGAATGGTGCTTTCTGGATTTGTGTTGCTTAGACACTTGTTTCTTACCATGCAGACGAGCTTGGTGTCATCTTTGAAGATGATATGCTGAAGTATTGGGATGAGATGGAGCAATCGGAGAACAAGGTAGAACAAAGTGAGAAGGGATTGCCACTGCTCTATTACAGTGATGAGAACGGAGCAGCCTCCAAGAGCATGAGAGACAATGTTAGATCAGAGGAGAAGGCATTGACGTTCCAGCTCGTGTCGTAGTACTTCTACATGTCAATCACGTAGGCCGCACGAGGTTTAGAGTTTAGGGTTTAGGGTTTAAAACAGGGTTTAGGTTAAGGGTTAAGGTAAAGGGTTTAGGTTTAGGGTTTAGGGTTTATGGTTTATGGTTTAAAAGAGTTTTAAATATGACAAATGTTAATTATATGTTATTATTTTAATTTAAAATATTTTTCAAATAGGCCATATGTTAATTATATATATGAACATATGTTAATTATAATTATATATGAAAATAACGCAATATAATAGGGCATCAGTAATAATTAGTCCCGGTTTTAAAACCAACCTAGGACTAGAGATGAATTTCAGTGGGCGGAAAACATCTCCTCATGTTTGCATACAAATCTAGAGATGAAAATGTATAGAAAACAACCGCAAAATGCGAAGTGCTAAGATTGTAGATAGCACATGACATGTAAATAGCAAAATGTATAGAAAACAACCACAAATCTATAAGAGAAAGAAGTTGCTAACCTTGTAGATAGCAAATATTTGTGTATTATCACCAAAGAAGTTGCTAACCTTGGCAACACCGGACCTCTAGCTAGAGAAAAATTTTGAAGATGTACAAGTGTGGCTCGCTCGGGATGGAGGAGGAAGAAGGAGTATATAAAGCAAAATCTCTAGTCCCGGTTGGTAACACCAACCGGGACTAGAGATGACATCTAGTCCCGAGACAACGATTTAAAAATTCAACGGCTCTCTAGGACCTTTAGTCTCGGTTCGTCTCAAGAACCGGGACTAGAGTGACGGTTCAAATGTTGTCGGAGCGTGTCGAGCGCAGGCACCTTTAGTCCCGGTTGGTAACACCAACCGGGACTAGAGGTAGCATCTCTAGTCCGGTTGGTGTTACCAACGGGACTAAAGGTGCTCGGCGCTCGACACGCTTTGACAACATTTGAACCGGACTAGAGGTGATCTTTAGTCCCGGTTCGTACACGAACCGAGACTAAAGTTCCTAGAGAGCCGTTGAATTTTTAAACCGGGACTAGAGATCATCTCTAGTCCCGGGTGCAACTCAAACCGAGACTACTGTGGTTTTTGTCACTTCAACCAATGATGGTTTCTCCAGTAGTTTGAGACACTCGGCAAAGAGTTTGTCGAGTGCCCGTATACTTGCTCTTGGCAAAGAGGCTTTTGCCGACTCCGTCTTTATTGAGAGAGGTTTGTCGAGTGCTACTTTTGATAAACCCTTTGCCGAGTGGATTATAAAAACAACCTAAGTCTGGTAGTGATAGGTGATATTTGCTGCAGGGAGGAGAGTGTTGCCCTGCACCAGGGTTTTGCAACCAGTGGAGGTGAAAAATCCTTCCTTTCCAACCCGAGATCCCTAGAGCCGCGAACTTGTCGATTAGAGAGGGAGGATATCGACCTTGCATAGTTTCATAAACCTAGCTAATTAGAATTTATAAACTTATTCAAGTATAAATTGTTGGTCAAAATTTTAAAAGGTATGCTCGGATTTTGTCATAAACAACTAGAGAGTATTAATCGCTTTGTTAAAATAGTAGCTATATCCGTATGAGTTGTATTTTTCAATTATTTGCAGCCTAACCTATGGGCAATATGAATTGATCAGTCAGCCAATCTGGCAATATGCAAAGGAAGGATGGACAATGATTCGAGGTCGTCACTTTGTGAGGACGATTTGCATGCAACAGCTAGTATAGAGCCTAGCTACCATGCCCCACATGTACTCCATATAATTAAGAGAGTGAGATATATAGGAAGATGACATGTACATATAAATATATAGGCCATATATATATATATATAGCCAGCTAGCTAACTAGTCATCGGAATCAGAGGAGCTGGAGCTGCTATTGTGCCGGCTCTGCGCCGCGGCCCTCCGATCTTGGATCTGCTGCCGTGGGTCGCGGAAGGAGAGCGAATTCGACGACTGCGAGGATTGCCTGCTCCTTGGCGCCGCCGCCGGCTGCTTCTTGGTGGCGGCCTTGGCGTTGGCGGCCGCCTGCTCCTTGACCTCCCTGCACACCTTGTCGAGAATGGCGAGGAAGTCGCGCACGACGACGAAGAGGCGTAGGCCCTCGTCCTTGCCGGTGCTGCCGTGGAAGTAGTCGACGGTGGCGCGCACGAGGGAGCGCAGCTTCTTCTCATCCTCCAGCAGGCGGGTGACCTGCGCCTGCGACTGCTCCACGAAGGAGGCAAGCCGGCGGTGGAAGCCGCTGTCCTCGTCCAGGCTCCGCATGCCCGTGCTCAGGAACTCGTTGGCCTTCACCAGCCGGTGGCCGAGGCTGGCCACCGTGATGGTGAGCGCGTCGGCGTCGAAGCATGCCGCCTTGCGCACGTTCTGCAGGTCGTCGCCCAGGCTGGACACCACGCCGAGGCCGAGCTGCCTGTACCGCTCCGTCTCGTCCTGCTCCTGCTCCAAGGATGCGTCGCTGCTTCTGCCGCTGCTGCCTATGCTGCTCTGGGTCTGGAGGAGGATGAGGTCGTCCGAGGAGGAGATGGAGCTGATGCTGCTGCCGCCGCCGTCGCCGCTTGCTGCCCTGGCGGCGCGGACGCCCTCGGAGCGGATGATCTCCTGGACAACGAAGTGGAGCAGCGTGGTCTTGCCGTCGACGCCCTTGACGTCGGCGAGCTTGAGGAGGGTGTCGAGCTTGAAGGCCTGGGCGCCACCGCGGAAGGTGCCGTCGTTCATGCGGTTGCCGGTCTTGAGCACGGCCTCCAGAAGCTTCTTGAAGAGGCGGCTCCCGCGGAGCTCCTGGCAGGCAACCTCGAGGGTGGCGAAGGACTGCTCGACGGCGGCGGCCTCCTCCGGTAGAGCGGCCATGAAGAGGAGAGCGTCGAGGCGCTGGTAGAGGTATGGAACGTCGATGATGGCGCGCATGAACTGCTCGGCGGGGCCCAACTGCGAGCGTTCCCCGGTGTAGAGCCGCAGACGCAGCTCCTCGTCGCTCGTTGGACTCCACCGCACGAGTGTCTGGATCAGATCCGGCGGCAGATCGTGCCCTGCATTTTGCACCCACCATATATATGTATATATATGTTCAAGTTCAATCCCCCAAAAACTACACTACTCACAATTACTAACTAATATATATATATATACCTTCCAGCACTGCAGCACGCACTTGTTCAGCCGAAACGCTGAGTGCCTTGAGTGATATTGCCAGATTCTGAGCTTTTTTGGGGTCCAGGATCCTAACGAACTGCGTCGCATCCTTGGCGGACAGCTCCTTCTTGGCATCGCTGCTCTTCTTCTCAGTGGACTGACACCCAAACAAGCTCTCGATCATCTCCTCGTTAAACCTATATATATGTATGTATATATACAATACATACAATTAATTAGATTAATTGAAGTCTGGAATATATATATATAAATAAAATTGAGAGGACGAAAAAAAATATTGCTTACTGAAATGATCCCGCTTTGATCTGATCCCACACCATGGCTTGGTTTGGATTGGCAGTCACTTTGTCCCAGAAGAAGGGCTTAAGCTTTGTCTTGGATGCGTCCGCTTGTGCTGCTGCCGCTGCCGCCCCCGGCGACTTCTTGAATGGCGGCGGACCACGTGCTCTGGGACCACCAGGCAGCGCAGGTGGTGGAGGTCCAGCTCCTCTGCCAGCTGCTGCCGGTGGCGGTGGAGGACCAGGACCAGGAGGCCTTGGAGCAGCAGGAGCAGCAGGAGGAGGTGGAGGCGGTGGCCCAGCTGCTGTAGCAGGAGCAGGAGCAGGAGCGGGAGCAGGAGCAGCTGGCGCAGGAGGAGGAGGATCGGCGGCTTTGCCATGAGGAGGTGGATGAGGTGGTGGCGGATGATGGTGCTGGTGATGATGATGAGAAGGAGGAAGAGGAGGAGGAGCCGGGGGCGGAGGACCTGCAGGTGGCGGCGCAGGTACCTGCACCTGGCCTCCTGCTGCTGCAGCAGCAGAAGCAGCACCTAGCGTTGACACCTTCTTCTCTACGCGTCCAGCTCCGGCGATGGTGGTAATTTCGTGCGAGCTCATCCGCATGGCCTGCGACTGCATCGACACCTTGTTCATCGACATGGATCCTGCTGGCTTCTTTAAATTTAAATTCGTGGTGTGATCACCATGCAACTGCTGCTGGCACTCCGACGTCAACGCTCCCAGCCTGCTGACGTCGATCGGGGTGGCGCACGACTTCCGAGACGAACTGTCGCTCAGGTTCAGGCTCAGGAGCGGCTTATCATCCCGTAGATCGTACGGCGACGACGACGATTCTGAGCCACGACATGCGCAACAGCAGATGCCAACAAGGGTAACCAATGCTACGCTGGCCGCTGACAATCCAACCATCACCATACTACTGCCGTCATCCTTCTTCTTCTTTTTCGCTCCATGTTTCTCCTTCTTCATAACGGCCACCAACGGTCGATCACCCATCTTCACTTCACTGATCCTGTGATTACTGGCCGGCTGTCTTCTAACTTCTTCACCCATCATCCTCCCATGATCATCACCCCCCCATAACTCATTCACCTGTACCTAGCACATGTGTGCAATAATAATGCATCATAATTAACTAAACAGCATATCTATATAGCTAGTGAAGTGATAAAAATGAGTATATATATTATGCTAAGTTATAAGTTTTCAGAAAATGACTGGTGAAAAGGCTTTGTATACACATACCGTACCTTTCCCCTGCTCCATAAGCTAGTTATCAAAGAGGCTAATATAGTTTATTAATTAGGCCAGCTGCTTAGTTAGAATCGGCCTAAGCCCTCATGCTTAATTTACTGTGTTTTCCTCCTGATTCTAGTTAACTTTAAAAATGGCTGTCATGGTCATATTTATTCACAAATTGGTTGCTCTACATTTCTGGATAGTTTTTTATCGTTGTAAAATATTTTAAAACATAATTTTTATACAATGAAAATCTCCGGTCATTGTCATTAGGCACACAAATCAATGAGTTTTAATTGAAAAAAACCATAACGGTGTTTGGACAACTCCTTTAAATTACTACCAGCTGAAATAACGATACAAAGTCACATAGATTCAACCACGATTTTATATATATAGGTGGTAATTTGTATAGGAGAACATATGCCACGTGCACATATATCATGATCTCGTTGATATTTTTAAGTGCTACTGCCTTTCCATATATGTGATAGAAGATTTAGATTATAATTTTTCCTTTTGCTTGGTTCCGTGCATGTAGCCAGATTACACCGTTTCTATATATCTTTAATTTCCTATTTAACGAGGGAGTATATATCCTAGTATATACGCCACCATCGATTATTTACAAAATTCAAAACTCTATGAAATTATTGATTCTATAGATACATATATGTATGTTGACAATTCTGTGGCTAACAACAAGAGGAATACGATCTAATTAACGAGCAACAAAATGAAAAAGTATGCACTATATATATTGTTTGTTCTTACCGGTTCTTCCTCCAATAGATCAGGCAGACGATGCAGCGGTGGAGATGTTGACCAGAATAGGTGATTCCTGATGGCTCCAACGAGCTGCAAACCCTCCAAGTCTTTGGGTGTGAGGAGTAGCAAACAAACCAGGAAGGCCATGATCAACCATCTCAGTTTACTCATCGTGTCCTATATGAATATGATTTCCGATCTGTCCAACTGTTGCTCATAGATCAGCTTGCATTGTTCGATCACCTCCTGTTTGCCAATGCTATGATTGATCAAAATTGTTCAGATTTCTGCGGTGTATCTTGAGGTAAATGTTTTGGCGAAAATGTTGCTTGAATCGATCTGACGTTGCCTCTACATGTCCCATGCATATTGGTTTATGCTGGAATGTTGAGAATGTAACAGAAAGAGTAGTCGGGGAAATGGGGAGCTATCACAAGAAAACAAAATGAGAGATTTTCTCTGCACCATCGCTAGCTGATCCCACTATTGATCGAACACAGGTAGTAGAAATAACACAAACTGGTATATATGGTCAGCTCAAAGGACTTCAGAAATTAAACAGAATAAAACAAATCCAACTATCAGCAGCATCAAATTAAAACACCAATCCAGCTAAAAGGATGAGGAAGAGTGATCAATTTTTTACTGCCCTAGTTTTTCGATCATTGCTCTGGTACCTACATATCTATTTTTAGAAATTGCTCAAGTGGTTTATGTGTGAAAGGAGAGTGGGAGGGAGGATGCCTTAGACCAACAGGTCTATCGCCATCTATTTTTGGGAAATGTGCATGACCCATGTACGAAGGGAAGAGGAGGTCGCCCTCAATACTAGGAGCAGAGCTACCATGAAAAATGCCCAATAGAGCCACATCAGCCTACTCTTGATCTGCTTAAACCAGATTATTTTCGTCCAAGGAGACAGGGAATGTTCTGTTGACTAATCTAGCATCTATTTTGGAAGAAAGACTCATCTTGTTAAAGTTCGTGGTAAATATATGTATAAAATCGATTACAATTTAGGACTTGGAGTTATACTAGGTGTTAGAAATAGAGTAAGAGTTAGACTTCATCCTAAGATATCTCTTAAGTAGAGGGGCATACCTGTAGTAACCACATATGACGACTTAACAAAGCGAGAGGTAGTGGCTGCCAGCGGCGACCGACCGTGAATCGTTGTAATTCTGAAATGCTTTAATGTGCTGGTTTGGGGGAGAAGCGTCCGTAATTAGTGCCCTGAGAATGTAGGCTTCGGCTGAACCTCATTAACAAATATCATGACTCGGTGTCGTCATTATGTTTGGATCTCCTATGGTGTTTCTTCCGGGTTGGTTATCGATGTGATTTCGGCGCCAGTTTATAACAAGTGGTATCAGAGCCTAAAGGAGATCATGACAGAGGTGTAAGGGAGGTGCTCCACGCCGTGATGACTACACTGGATCTCCAAGGACAAACATGGACGCAAGGTGGAGCACGACGGCGATCAACAGAATTTGATCGGTGGATTGAACACTTTCGGCGGCGGCCTGAACTGTTAGGTGGCTGCAATAAACAGGGAGACGACCAGACGTGGTGCTCAGGTTGATTGCGGCGAAAGCGATTGGTGATTCAATCGGTGGGTCAGACACTTCGAGTGGGTGGCTCAAACTTTTCGATGAGCTACTTTCAACAGGGAGACATAAGGCCTTACACTTGGGGTTGATTGAAGATGGAGGCAATCAACATTCTCAATCGGTGGAATCGAACACTCTGGGCAGGGTGGCTGGGACCTTTTGATGAGCTGTGTTCGACAGGGAGACGATTAGATGTAGCACTCGGGTCATTGGTGGCTGGGAAGACGGCATGGCAATTTGTCGGTTTTGACTCATGGCTACATTGATGGGTGGTCAATTGAAGGTCGAAGCAGATTTGTTGGCAACAAAGTCCGGGTGACAAGAGCATGGGCTTGGTGTGGTCGTCGTGCAGGTGTCAACGAGGTTCGACGTGGGCCGGCTCCAGGCAGTGGAGACAGCGACGTTCATCGGGAGCAGCAGGGTTGGCTGTTTTGGGTAGAGACGGCGGCGGAGGAGCGTGCTATGAGGGTATGTAGTGTCAGCACAGGTGCTCGGCAACGATGAGGTGCTCAGATCCAAGGGGGGCAGCGAGGCGGCGGTTTCAGGGGTCCAGGTGGGCGGCGTCGCTGGGCCAGCGACGCGGCGTAGATGCGACGTGAGAAGCGGTGCAAAGGAGGCGCTTGGTCTCAGTATCGATGCAACGATGTGTGGGCGAGAGGAAAAAGAATCCAAGTCGTTCCCATGTCGCCTGATCGGCAGGAAGGAAAAAAGGAAAGTTTTTTGGGCCTATTGATACACCGTTCATGGCACTACTATTCATGGCACTACTGGAGAATCGATTTTTGCAGGCCTGCCCGCACGCGCGAGAAGGTCTGGGAAAATCAAATTTTCGTGTGCGGGCGGCCTAACCGCACAGGATAATTGATTATCCCGTGCGGACGACTTAAGCGGCCCGCACGGGAAAATCGATTATACCATGCGAGCGACTTAAGAGGCCCGCACGGTGTGGAGATTATGGCAATCGGGTATCCACATGACAAGCTTATCCGACTGGAGATAGGGATAGATAGCGCCTACTAAATATGTAAACCAAATATGACTTGGGTGTTACGTTGCCGATTGAGATAAGGCAACGGCTTATAGTCACGGTTTGGTAAGATTGAGGAAACCGACTTAGAGTAAGATAGGGTTTTCGATCTGTAAGCCCGCCTCCCAAGACTATATAAGGGGGTAAGGGGCGTCCCTTGAGGGATATCAGATTCATGAGTTATTAGCTTTCAGCTTTAGATCTTGAGATCAATATACACTCGGCGGATCGAATCCCCAAAACAGGAGTAGGGTATTACCTCACGAGAGGGCCTGAACCTGTCTAAACCTTGTTTTCCACCTAATCCATTGTGCTTGGCGATCTTGACTGCACCCCCAAAATTCTATTGCCGAAACCGAGTTTCGACAGTTGGCGCGCTAGGTAGGGGACCGCGCGTCAAGACTTCTTCAACAATCTCGCCGACAAGCGTGATGGGATCTCCTTCAAGCTTCGGCGACTTCGCCGCCAACGACTTCAGCAAGTTCTCCTCCTTCGACTCGGATTCCGACCAGTCGGGAGGGGAAACACACTCGGTGCCGTTTGGGCTCCCGAACAACGCCAAGATCTACGACGAAATCTTGGAGTCCAAGATGCAGTCCATCCACTCCGACGAAGGAACTCACTTAGCACCGATCGGGCTACCGAACGCCGCCAAGATCTGCAGCGGTCTTCTCATCTTTCCGTTGGAACCAATCTACTCGGGAGAAAACCTCTCGGTGCCGTTTGGATTACCAAACGCCGCCGAGGTCTACTGCAAGCTCCTCTCCTCCGAATCAAGATTGATCCACTCGGGGGAATCCATGTCCTCAAGCTCCGACTCGGACTGGAACGATCCAGATTCGAACTACCCGAGCTCAAGGGAGATCGCTGTCATCCTCCAGCCATTGGGCTCATGCTCATCCTCGGAGCTCAATGAGTATCTCAGCTCTTCAGGCTTTGACGACCTTTATGGCATCCCCTCGGACGAAGCCAACGACTCTGATTGTGACAAGGACTACGAGCCGAAGTGCTTTGACGTCCTCATGGCTGAGGTGGCTGAGACCGACTCAGCCATGGCCCGCAGGCTTGCGGAAGAAGAACGAGCCAGAATTGAGCAAGAGCGCAAGCTGGCCGAAGAGGAGAAGCGCAAAGAGGAAGCCGACAGAAGAAAGCAGGATCTAAGGGCAGCTGGACGATCCGCTCAAGAGGCTATACTTCAAACGCGGGTCCGCAACACCAATATCTTTCAGACGCCACAGCAGAACACCGTCGCTGCCCTCACTCTCCTGGATACCGTTATCGAGACGGCGCCCCCGACGTAACCCCAATCCTAGACAAGATCAAGACCATCGTTGCGGCTACTGCCAACGGTCATCCCTCCACCTCGGCACGAAGGCCGACGAATCCGTGGGCCGAAACGCCCGACAGAAGCCGACTCCCGCCGCTAAGGTCAAGGGATTACAAGAGGCCCGAGCCAGACCGGTCGACAACCAAGCCAAGAGACCCACGCCACGATTCCACGCACAAGCATCAGGAGCAAACGACCGACTCCCACGAGAAGCAACATGGACGTCCACCCGTCCACCACCGCGTCCGCCGCAAAAACAGCTCCAGCTACCAAAGTAGCCTACCGAAGACCCCGCCGAGTGATCTGCGGGAAGTCCTCGATCGTCGCTACCAAGAACGGGATCAACGCACCCGGAAAGATCGAAGGGGATCACCCGACAGTAATGACGACGGAGTACCAGCTTTCACTCGGGAGCTTCGCCGAGTGCATTGGCCAAATGCGTTCAAGCCGACTGGAATCGAGAAGTACGACGGCAAGACCGACCCCGAGTCGTGGCTGACCGTGTACACTCTCGCCATCCGTGCAGCAGGAGGTGACAACAAGGCCATGGCCAATTACCTGCCTGTGGCCCTCGCCAACTCAGCCAGAAACTGGCTCACGAGCTTGCCAAGAGGCTCAATCGGCTCGTGGAGTGAGCTGAGGGACCACTTCATTGCCAACTTCTAGGGCACCTTCGAGAGGCCTGGAACCCACTTTGATCTCTACAACGTCATCCAGAAGCCAGACGAACCTCTGAAGGACTACATTCGGCGCTTCTCCGAAAAGCGCAACAAGATCCCCAACATCACCGACGACATCATCATCGCCGCCTTCCAGAAGGGAGTCCGTGATGAGCTGTTGATCGGGAAATTTGGGCGCAAGCCACTGAAGACAGTGAAGGAGATGTTTGAGACGGCAAATTCTTACGCCAAATCTAACGATGCCATCAAAGCGGCGTGCCAAGACCGGCCCGACAGGAGGGATGACAAGCAGGCGGGAGGAAGCCGGAATCCTAAGAAGGATAACGGCAACAACAACCAGGCCCAAAAGGACCGCAAGCACCGACCCGAAGATCTAGTTGCCGCAACTTCCAACTCCCAACGCCGCCCCCGAGTCGTGGCCTACGACGCCATCATGAACACTCAGTGCACGCATCATCCCAATCACAAGCACGCGGCTAAGAACTGCTTTATTTATAAACAGTTCGCCGAGCAATATGCGGCACAGCTCAACAAGAAGCCGACTGATGAAGCCGGTCCATCGGGCGCCAAGAACAACACGGCTGAGAATGCCGAGCCCTTTCAAGACCCCGTGGGCGAGCTGAATCACATCTTCGGGGGGCCGCTAGCCTATGAATCCAAGAGGAAACATAAGCTAACTGACCGCGAGGTCAACACGGCGCAACCCGAGGTCCCATAGTACCTACGATGGTCGGAGGTGGCCATCACTTTTGACCGCTCGGATCATCCCGACCGAGTGGTCCACCCGGGGCGCTATCCACTCGTCTTGGACCCGGTGGTCCGCAACATCAAACTCAAGCACGTCCTCATCGATGGGGGCAACACCCTCAACATTTTGCTCGCCAAGACCTTGGACGAGATGCAGATCCCGAGGGCCGAACTGAAGGCAAGCTCAGCCCCTTTCCATGGAGTTATCCCGGGGCTGTCATCTATGCCACTCGGACACATCACCCTTCCGGTCACCTTCGGAGTTCGAGAGAATTTCCGAACGGAGAACATCACCTTTGAGGTGGCCGACTTCAAGACGGCTTACCACGCAATCATCGGAAGGCCTGCACTCGCCAAGTTCATGGCGATACCCCACTACACCTACCTTTGCATGAAGATGCCAGGTCCGAACAGCGTCATCACTCTTTGCAGTGACGTGAAGCAAGCCTTCACCTGCGACAAGGAGAGCTGCGACATGGCCCAATCTCGCGAGAGATCACGTGGCCAGCAAGAAATCCGATTGGCCGCATCGACTTTGGCAGAGGGTGAAATCCCCACGAAGAAGATAGCCAAATCGGGAACCGGCGATGCCAAAACCAAGAAGATCTCCCTTGATCCATCGGATCCCTCGAAAACTGCTATAATCGGCGATGAACTAGATCCTAAATAGGAAAGCGTGCTCGTCACCTTCCTCCAAAATAATAAAGATGTTTTTGCTTGGAAACCATCTGATATGCCTGGAATTCCTAGGGAGGTGATCGAGCACTCTTTACACGTCAAAGATGACGCAAAACCAATCAAACAACGATTACGCAGGTTTGCGCAGGATCAAAAAGACGCCATCAAAGAAGAGCTCACAAAGCTCTTAGCCGCTGGTTTTATCAAGGAAGTTCTGCATCCCGACTGGTTGGCTAATCTGGTTCTGGTCCGTAAAAAGACGAGGCAATGGCGCATGTGCGTTGACTACACCGACCTCAACAAAGCCTGCCGCAAAGATCCATTCGGACTGCCTTGCATCGACCAAGTCGTAGATTCAACAGCCGACTGCCAACTCCTGAGCTTTTTGGACTGTTACTCGGGCTATCACCAAATCGGCTTGAAAGAATCCATTTGAAGACATCGTTCATCACGCCGTTTGGAGCCTCTGCTACATCACAATGCCTTTCGGCCGAAGAACGTCGAAGCCACATACCAACGCATGATCCGAGGTGTTTTCGGACGCAGATCGGGAAAAACATGAAAGCTTATGTCGACGACGTCGTCATCAAGACCAAGCAGAAAGAAGACCTGATTGCTGACCTAGAAGAAACCTTCGCAAATATTTGGGCCTTCAGAATGAAGTTAAACCCGGAGAAGTGCACTTTCGGCGTTCCATCATGCAAACTGCTCGGCTTCATGGTGTCACATCGCGGCATTGAAGCCAATCCAGAAAAGATCAACGCTATCTTGAACATGAAGCCCCCGAGTAACCAGAAGGATGTCCAGAAGCTCACTGGCTGCATGGCGGCGCTAAGCCGATTCATCTCCCGACTCGGTGAACGAGGCATGCCCTTCTTCAGGTTGCTGAAGAAGATGGACGATTTCCAATGGACTACGGAAGCCCACAAGGCCTTTGAAGATTTTAAAGAATTTCTCACGACGCCGCCCGTCTTAGCCTCACCTGCGCCCAGGAGCCCCGCTGCACGTACGTTTCGGCCACTCACCAAGTGGTTAGTACGGTCCTCGTGGTCGAGCGCGAAGAAGAAGGGCGGGCCCAGAAGATTCAGAGGCCGATCTACTTTGTTAATGAAGTATTGGCAGGAGCCAATTCGCTACCCCCAGGTACAAAAATTGCTATATGGTGTTCTGATAACCGCGAGAAAATTGGCGCACTATTTTCAGGGTCACTCGGTCACCGTCGTCACTTCCTTTCCACTCGGCGATGTCATCCATAACCGGGAGGCAACTGGGCGCATCGCGAAGTGGGCCCTGGAGCTGATGTCGCTGGACTTAACTTTTAAGGCGAGGACGTCTGTAAAGTGACAAGCCCTGACGGACTTCTTGGCCGAGTGGACCGAACAGCAAGAAGATGTACCTCGGGATGACCTTCAATATTGGACCATGCACTTTGACGGATCCAAGAGGATCACCGGCTTGGGAGCAGGAGTTGTGCTGATCTCCCCGACTGGGGAAAGGCTAAGATACGTCCTCCACTTCCACTTCTCCGCCTCACATAACATCGCCGAATACGAAGCCCTGCTACATGGACTGCGGCTCGTAGTTTCACTCGAGATACGTCGGCTCGTCATGAAAGGGGATTCTCAGCTGGTCGTGAACCAAGTAATGAAGGACTGGTCCTATCTAAACGACACCATGGAGGCCTACCGACAGGAGATTCGCAAACTTGAAGACAAGTTTGACGGACTCGAGCTATCACACGTCCTAAGACACAACAACGAAGCAGCTGACGAGTTGGCGCAGCTCGGGTCCAAACGTGAAGCCGCCCCAACAGACGTTTCTGTCGAGCACCTCTATGAGCCAACAGTTGCGGCAAAACCAACTCCTAACGAACAAGCTGCAAACAAAGTCGCCATGATTGATGCCGACTGGAGGACACCACTCATCAAATTTTTAACACAGCAAGAGCTGCCGGAAGACCGGGATGAGGCAGAACGTGTCCGACGTCGTTGCCAAGCTTACGTCATGGTTGACTCCGATTTATACAAGAAAAGTCCCTCCGGAGTCCTGATGAGATGCATCACACCCGAGGAAGGACGACAGCTACTCCAAGACATCCACTCGGGCATATGCGGAAGCCACGCGGCAAAGACGCACCTTGGTGGGCAAAGCCCGCAGACAAGGTTTTTTCGCTTACCGCGGTCTCCGACGCGGACAAAGTGGTACGAACCTGTGAAGGCTGCCAATTTTTCGCCCGACAGAGCAAGGTCCCAGCCCAAAAGCTACAAACAATTCCATTATCCTGGCCATTTGCGGTATGGGGCTTAGACATGGTCGGCCCTTTCAAGAAGGCTCCAGGAGGATTCACGCACCTATTCGTCGCAATCGACAAGTTCTCAAGTGGATCGAAGCTAAGCCGGTTGCTACAATCACTGCTGACAAGGCACAGGACTTCATCCTCAATATCGTGCACCGGTTCGGCGTCCAAAACAGAATTATAACCGACAACGGGACTCAATTCACTGGAGGCATCTTCAAGGAATTTTGCGAAGACTTCGGAATCAAAATCTGCTACGCATCAGTCGCACATCCCAAAAGCAATGGACAAGTCGAGCGTGCCAACGGCATGGTCCTTCAAGGCATTAAGGCCCGCGTTTTCGACCGCTTAAGTCCTTATGCCGACAAGTGGGTACAAGAGCTCCCTTCGGTTTTATGGTCTCTGCGGACCACGCCCAGTCGGGCTACCGGCCAAACTCCTTTCTTTTTGGTCTATGGCGCAGAAGCTATGTTGCCAAACGAGATGGAGTACGAATCCCTCCGTGCCCGCAGCTTGAACGATGAACGTTACGACCCAGACCGAGTGGATGACCTCACCCGACTGGAAGAGGCCCGTGACGCAGCCCTCATCCAGGTGGCAAAATATTTTCAAGGGCTCAGACGATACCACAGTCGCAACGTTCGAGCACGAGCTTTTATCGTTGGCGATCTGGTTCTACGCAAGATTCAAACCACCAAGGACCGTCACAAGTTATCCCCCTTATGGGAAGGACCATATATAATTGTCGAGGTGACTCGGCCAGGCGCATACTGATTAAAGCGTGAAGACGGATCTATGGTGGAGAATGAAGGGTTACGCGGAAGCTACGCTAGCCGAAAACAAAAACTTTTCTACCGCGCAAACCAGGAACACTTGCAAGTAAGGGCTGATAGATCATTACCGATTGGAGTATGCAGCGGAAGTAGCCAATCAGGACTATCCGATCCGGAACAGTGTAGCCGATTCTCGCAAGCCGACAGCCGATTCCCGGGGATAGCCGATTCACCAATCAGCCGATTCGCGGATGTAGATTCGCCGAGTCGTCTGACCGCGTTCTCGCGCCTCGCTCCGATGCGCTCGACCGCAGCCGATCTGCCGCAGCCGCCTTGCTCCGAAGTAACACAGCCGATGAACAGCGCGCAACGTAGCGAGCGCCTCTGCGGTATCCACACGTCCCAGGGGACGAACGCCGAACACCCGTGTGCAAGCACGCGATGCAAGGCTAGGGTTTGGCTCGAAAGTAGAAAGGGTTTCCGTGGAGATTGATCTCGGCGACTTCTGTTGCGAATTCGGTTCAATGCGATATTTCAACTCTCCACCCCTCGCCCCTTTATATAGAGTTGCCGACTGAGACTAGTGGTCGATCAGGACTCTATTTTAAATCGGATCCTATCCGAATCTCATAGAGTGGGTCGCCCATACGTCGTAAGACCATAGGACTCTATCCGATCGGATCCCTATCCGATCAAGCCGTATCCGAGTCCAACTCGAATGCATGTTCTTATCCCCTTAAGCGTGTGACCACGTAGGTTCGGGTATACTCGGTTTCGGCTATAGTCTAACTTAGCCGATCGTCGGCTCGAGTCCAACTCGCCGACCTATCAACAATGCGGCGCCTAGCGCACATATTGACACCATAGTATACAAGAATATAATATCGGCTCTGAACCTGTAATGTGTACACAAATCCCTTTGCCTCAGGATACCAATTAAGCTATAGGCAAGATGTGTGTCATCCCTTCAATAGCTTAACCATTCACTCGAACCGTATTAGATTATCTGTCTGTTGATTGACTCCTCAATCAACTTAGCATGGCCATGCATTTCCATAATCCATTACCTCGAGGGGCCTAGAGATATCTCTCCAAAGGAGGGGCAAATTCCATCTTGATCACTCACATCCCACTCCATGTTTCATAGCAAACCCGAAAACTACCTTTATAACTACCCGATTACGGAATAGCGTTTGGTAGTCCCAAAGTAGGCTACTACACATGTTTGGAATCCATGGTGATCTCGGGTCTAAGGACTTTGTACCAACACTACCGAGATCAACTAATGACACATTAATTCTGTAGTGTCTCATGGTGGGTCTATCCAACAATGTGTTCTCTAACACATATGTCCATGTTTATTGATTTGGTATCTCCATACCCATGATCTATGAGACATGATCATCAATCAATAAACATGTCGATCTTAGAATCATATTAGTTCCAATAATATGATATATGATCGAGGATCATTTAGAAATAGATTCATACATATAGAGTCTCATAAATAAGTCATGTACTTATTGATCAATACAAGATGTCTATTTCATGGAACCGAATAACACTTTATTCATAAATACATAAACATTGACTATGATATCCAACATCTCCATGTTGCCTCTAGGGCATATCACTAACAATCTCCCACTTGCACTAGAGTCAATCATGTATGTATCTAATACCCATTGCTCTTGTGTGCGCCTCATGCTTCGGCTGAGGGAGAGGTTTTGTCAGCGGATCGGCTATGTTGAGATCCGTGTGCACTTTTGTCACGCCTGGAAATTTATCCCAAATTTCCTGACTATTTTATGTATTAAATCCCTGTCCAGGAATCAACCAGGGTACATAAAATGACAAATTTATACACGAGATCCGAACGTAAAAACAAAGCGTAAAAAAATAAAAATACTTACGAAGAGGCACTTAGTCCTCACACCCAAAAGCTGCGGCGGAAAAGAAAGACGACACTAGCGGGGCTTCAGCTCCACTCCACAGGCAAACTCAATTGGGGTCTGAGCCTTGGTCTTCTCACTCCATCTTCACATCAGAAGCACTACACTTCTGAAAGGGGGAAAAATCGCAAGACTGAGTACAACCACCGTACTCAACAAGCCACACCGAGAAATGTAGACGTGCAAGGGGAGACAAGAGTGGCTTGGGCTATTTTGCATAAATGCGGTTTACAAACATTTAATTATTTAAAAATAGTAAAACAGTTGAGTAATTAAGGCAATATTAATCTTCCACTGAACAACGTTATCCCCACGTTGAACAGGCCCAACCATTCCACTTGAACTAAACTAGTTCCATTAAATCAAATTATTCAGTAGTGAGACTAATCATAGTGAATCTGGTCAATCGCCCATAACCGCGGGCACGGCTATTCGAATAGTTTTACTCGATCGAGGTGCACAACTTTACCCACAAGACACGATTCCACACATGTTACCATGCCCCGAAGTACCACCATGATACGCAAAGGAGGAAATCGTGACAAGACCTTTCGCATAACTCCCTCTAACCAAGCGATACCACACCAAGGTTTCGCCCCCACTCCCCGCAGGGCAGCGGGCAGCCCCCTCTCGTGCCACGGTGAATTCGGTAGCCGATCAACCCGTAAAACCGGGGCCGACCCAACTCCATCACGCGCACCCTCACTAGGGTACGTCGGCCAGAGGAAAGCTATACTACGGATCCAGTCGTTGCCCATTCTGGCTTGTGGTTTGCACGGTATGTCTTCCAGGGTTTCCCATGAACCGGTCCTTAATTGCCATGGGTGCGACCATCAAAACCATGCACCCGCAGCCCACCATTAAGTCATATTTTAGTTGAGATAATTATGACCAATAAGACATGGTCAGGTGTATCGAGCTTGCAGCTCATTAGAGACTAGAATAAAGTGTAATTATCCCATTTAGTGAGCTAGTGGTAATTAAGCATGGCTAAGCATATAATTCTAGCTAGAATCAACATCAGTGACTAAAGCTAGTCAAATTAACACCCAAGGTTAACAAAGGACGGATAACAAGTAAATAAGGCACAAACAAACATATAGGTAATCCATCATTTCATGTAATTAGCAAAGCAATGCAAATTTTATTTGCAAACATAAAACATTTATAAAAATAGGATCAATATCCTTCAAGGGAAGTGTGACTTGCCTTGCGTCTTCAAACAAACTTCTGGACTCTTTTCCTCGCGAGCGCAAACTCCGGAAACGGCGGAATCTACACGCTGGCACGCAAAACGAGGAAAAAACCTAATAAAAACCAAATAACAGTACATAAAAAGTAAACAAACATGTAGAGCTTAATTTTAGATGAATTTTGCAATTTGAATGGCCCAGTTTGGAGTTCGTATGAATTAGATATGAATTTTAGAAGTTTTGGACCATTTAAATGAATTCTTGAAATTAAGATGATTTATTACGCAATTTTTAATTAATTTTTAAGTGGAAAAGGATGTTTAAGACATCAGCTCCGATTGGTTCACAGGATCACAAGGATTTGGGCTGCTAGGATTGAACTGGAAACAAAGGATAAGTGACTCAAATTAAACTGAATGAATATATAAAGATGAACGGCTTGGATTAAGCTGACCAAGATTTGACTGGTTTAGGGTTAGGATGTGATACACATCAAAAGAGACATGGCACAAAGGAGCTCACACGCGCGAGGTGGCGGCCACGGCGGCCACACGAGCACGACGGCGGCGGCTCTCAATGGGTAGCGGCGACGGCGGAGTGCGGCGCGGCAACGACGAACCACGACACTCGGTGAAAACGGAGTTCACTAATGGAGAGAGGACGGAGGCGACTCTTACCACTACTTACCCAACGACGAGCGGCGGCGGGAGACGGCCGGTGACGAGATGAGCGGCGGCCGAGCCTCGGGTTGACGGCGACAACGGCTTTCCGGTGGCTTTCGGTGGAGGAGAGGTGGAGGACGGGCTTCGGCTTGCTTGCTATGATGCCGACGGTGAAGGCGGCAACGAGTAAGCACGGGAAGCGGCGAGGCACGGCCGAAGTGCGAACGGAGGCGGCGACGCACGGGTCCACGGCGACGGGGCCTTCCGGTGGTGTTTGGCGCAAGGAGATGGATGTCGGGCTTCCTTGAGTCCTTGCGGTGCGAGGGAGGTGACGCGCTGTCCGGGGACGGCCGAGACGGCGGCTAGGGGCGGCGAAAAGATGGCGGCGACGGATAGACATTGATCTCGGGGAGGTGGCTAGAGCACGGGAAAACTCGGGAAAAATGAGGAAACCGAGGAGGAAAGCCGTGGACGTGTACAAAGCATGGCATACATGATGGATCCAATGGCCGAAGCATATGGAACCATACCCATCTTATTCCGCTCATCATGTGTCTGAGGACACTGATTCTTGCTAAGATTAATGCCATGTGACATGGGCAAGAAAACTTTCTTGGAATCATGCATATTGAACCTTTTCAACACCTTGTTAATGTATGTACTTTGGCTTAATCCAATTAGCCTCTTGGATCTATCTCTATAGATCCGAATGCCCAATATGTATGTTGCCTCCCTAAGTCTTTCATGGAAAAACTATTTTTCAATGAAGACTTGACGGATTCTAGCATAGGGATATCATTTCCAATCAACAATATGTCATCCACATATAAGATTAGAAATACAATTGCGCTCCCACTGACCTTTTTGTAAACACAGGCCTCCTCTTCATTTTTGATGAAACCAAACCATTTGATTACTTCATCAAAACGAATATTCCAACTCCGAGATGCTTGCTTCAATTCATAAATGGATTTCTGTAGCTTGCATATCTTTCCAAGCGATTTTGGATCGATAAAACCCTCAGGTTGTATCATGTATACATCCTCGCTTAGGTTTCCATTTAGGAAAGCCGTTTTGACATCCATCTGCCAAATCTCATAATCGAAATATGTAGCAATCGCTAGGATAATCTGAATAGATTTAAGCATTGCGACGGGCGAGAAAGTTTCATCATAATCAACTCCTTGAATTTGTTTAAAACCTTTCACCACTAATCACGCCTTATAGATGTGAACATTTCCATCCATATCGACCTTTTTCTTAAAAACCCATTTACACTCAATGGTTTTGACACCATCAGGTGGATCAACAAAGTTCCAAACTTGATTGTCGTACATGGATTCTATTTCGAATTTCATGGCTCCAAGCCACTTGTTGGAATCGGGTCCCACCATCGCTTCCTCATAGGTCTTAGGCTCATCGTTGTCCAACAACAATATATCACGTTGTTCCGCACCTGTGTACCTGTCAGGCGCACGACGTGATCTTTCAGACCTCCGTGGGGCTGGTGTATCTACAACTGGTGGCGCAACAATTTGCTCCTCCTGTTGTGGTTCTGTGGTCGCTGAAACATTTTCTGGTGTTTCTTGAACTTCTTCAAGATGCACCCTGCTCCCACTAACCCTTCTTGAAAGAAACTCTTTCTCCAAGAAGACACCGTGTCGGGCGACAAACACTTTGCCTTGTTCCCGATTATAAAAGTAATATCCCATAGTTTCCTTAGGATATCCCACAAAGAAGCACTTGTCAGATTTGGGTGTGAGCTTGTCAGACTGTAAACGTTTTACATAAGCTTCGCATCGCCAAATTTTGAGAAAAGACAAACTAGGGGTTTATCCCCTGTCCGTATCTCATATGGTGTCTTTTCAATTGACTTAGATGGAACTCTATTTAGTGTGAGCGCAATTGTTTCAAGAGCATATCCCCAGAAGGATAACGGAAGATCACTTTGGCTCATCATCGACCGCACCATGTCCAACAAGGTGCGATTTCTCCGTTCGGACACTCCGTTCCATTGTGGAGTTCCTGGCGGAGTCAACTGTGGAACAATTCCACAATCTTTCAGATGATTACCAAACTCATAGGACTCTATCCAATCCTATCCGAATCTCATAGAGTGGGTCGTCCATACGTCGTAACACCATAGGACTCTATCCGATCGGATCCCTATCCGATCAAGCTATAGGCAAGATGTGTGCCATCCCTTTGCCTCAGGATACCAATTAAGCTATAGGCAAGATGTGTGCCATCCCTTCAATAGCTTAACCATTCACTCGAACCGTATTAGATTATCTGTCTGTTGATTGACTCCTCAATCAACTTAGCATGGCCATGCATTTCCATAATCCATTACCTCGAGGGGCCTAGAGATATCTCTCCAAAGGAGGGGCAAATTCCATCTTGATCACTCACATCCCACTCCATGTTTCATAGCAAACCCGAAAACTACCTTTATAACTACTCAGTTACGGAATAGCGTTTGGTAGTCCCAAAGTAGGCTACTACACATGTTGGAATCCATGGTGATCTCAGGTCTAAGGACTTTGTACCAACACTACCTGAGACCAACTAATGACACATTAATTCCTGTAGTGTCTCATGGTGGGTCTATCCAACAATGTGTTCTCTAACACATATGTCCATGTTTATTGATTTGGTATCTCCATACCCATGATCTATGAGACATGATCATCAATCAATGAACATGACGATCTTAGAATCATATTAGTTCCAATAATATGATATATGATCAGGGATCATTTAGAAATAGATTCATACATATAGAGCCTCATAAATAAGTCACGTACTTATTGATCAATACAAGATGTCTATTTTATGAAACTGAATAACACTTTATTCATAAATACATAAACATTGACGTGATATCTAACATCTCCATGTTGCCTCTAGGGCATATCACTAACAGAGAACTCCTGAAACATCGAACATCTTCGACGATACTATGCTTAAATTGCCTTAAGTTTCATACTCTTCTTGACTATCAAACTCAAGCAAGATGACTTCTTGAGTTAGCAGTCGGGGGCTATACATATGTCAATAAAGCATGGTTTTTTCCGGCAACTGGTGCATATTTGGTTTATCATTGTTTAATGTTTCTTGATTCGAGTTCAATGTTTAAGGACTGAGAATTTTTTGATAACCTAATCAAGCTTAAGCTTGGTGACAGTCGGACGAAAATTACTTAAGAAATTTTATATAAAAACTCGAATCAAGGCATTAACATAAATAAGTCAAATATTTATAAAGTTTATATCGAAAGTTGCATATAATGTTTACAAGACAAATCGGGGCGGAAGTGGTTCACTACATCGGCAGCCACCTTTTTGGCTGATTCCTGTGCCTCACTAATTAATTCGAGGGCCTGCTCATCCGAAGTTCCCTCAGTGAAGCCCTCCCCGACTGAATCGATGTCCACTCGAGGGTAGAGTGACTTCGCCTGAGCAAGGGCGAAGCCCGCTCCCATGATAGCCGCCTCGGAAATGTTGGTCAAATACTGGTCAGGGGCTCGCCTAAGCTAGTCAAAGACTTCAACTGGCTCCAGTGAGCAGGTCCCGACTCCATGATGGAACAAGGACAGCAGGATTGGCGTTGCTGCGTTAGCAACATCTTCTCGGACCTTCCCAGCTTGTTTGATCCTCTCAAGCAAAACATCGTATTGAGCTCGGGTCTTGAGTTTGTAAGCTGCCAAAGACATATGATCACACAGAGCGTTCGAAGACAAAGCAGTACAAAGAATGTTACTTTGAAGGAGCTTACCTTCAAACTCGGCCTCCAGCTCGACCTTGCTGAGGCTGACTGCTTCCAGTTGGGTTTGAAGTAAGTGGACCTCCGATGAATTTTCTGCAACAAGAAAGGTTCTCAGCAACCAAAACCAACACAGAACACATCAAGAGACTGAGAGGGTTAAGCTTACTCCCGACTGAACCCTGGAGGTCGAGGTTTTCTTCCCGGAGTTCGGCTATTTCCCACCTCAGGGCTGTCTCCCTCGACGCGGCCTCTTCTCGAGTGGTCTTCAATTTTTGCTGGACGTCCTCCAGGGAGTTTAGATGTGGGACCAACTTCTCGAGCGCGTCGGACTTGGCCATTGATCGGCAATACTCCTTCTGCACGCAAGATCTGAAGTCGGCCGACTGAAAAGAAATGATGATGCTACAGCGGAAAAAGATCAGGACTCACGTTGAGTAGCCGAGTTGCCTCATTCAGGCTGTTCAAAAGTGCATCTCTTTCCTCGCTTTCCGCTTGCTTATCCAAAATGATGCCTTGCCTCTGGCCTTCCGAATCTCGCCACTCGATCTTAATCGGAGGAACCCAGGTTTCAGAAGACTGCAACCTGGGGGTCTCTTCTACTGTGGCTGATAGATCAGGAGGAACAGATGAAGATACGAAAGAGTTAAACAGAAGATTAAAGATGAAATGTTGATTCAAGACTTACCGATTTCGGTGGCCGAATCCTTAACCGGTGCTGCCACCGGTCTTTCCTTCGACTTTTGACCGTGGTCTTGATCGGGGCCCTTTGGGCTGCAGCCGGGGGTTTCTCCGCGACCGATTGGTTTCAGTCGGGGTGTCTTGGCTGGCGGTCGGGGGCTCCCTCCTTGGGATATCTTCGCTGGGAGGCGAGGGCCTTCCACCCGGAGCGCTCTCGCTCGGGAGAGGGCTCTTGGGTTTTGGTTCCGCGGGCTTGGATGCCTCGGACGCTGCAGCAGGCGTTGGCCCTTCACTCTTCCCAGCAGGGTCTATATCTTGGGGCCTCCTGCCAAACGAACGACGAGCGCGGTCGGAATGAAGACAGAGAAGTTTTCGAAGAGCTTAACTTCAGTCATACGGCGTACCTGGTTGATCGGCGGATCTTAGGCGCCGCTTTTGGTGACGGCCTTGGAGGGGTTGCCTCGGCTGGAGGGGCTGGGACGTCATCGTCCGAGTCGTCGATAATGAGCCTCCTCTTGCTCGCCCGTTTGCTAATATCTTCACTCGGAGCCGCCCTTTTCCCGGCTGGATCACTCTGGATCTTCACGCCGTCGGCTGGCTTTTTGGCAGGTTGGGTCGGCACGTCATCGTGAGGGTTTTTGTATGGCTTCGAAATGATGGAGGCATTTTCCTATAAGATAGATTCTTATAACACTGAGAAGTACGACATCAAGATTGCGAGGTAATGAAAAAGTCAAGTAGGCTTACCGGAGGAAGAGGTCGATAGAGACTGAAGGGGAGGACTGGCAGCATGAGGCTGCGTTCGACCGCAATTCCGGTCGAGAAGACCTTGTACATCCGGATCTTCAAGATATCAAAGCTGAGGGAGTCACGGTCTTCCCAATTGGGGTCCCTCTCGCCCTCGTACTCGAAGGCCGGCTTCGATCGCTCCTTAATCGGTGCCAGTCGGCTCCTGATGAAGTGCCGAGTGATTTGCTCGCCGCGAAGACCTTTTTGCTTCATCTCCAAGATCTTCACTAGCAACTTGTTGGCTTCTTCCCAGTCTTGGGCTACTGACACGGTGCTCCAGGTATGCTTGGGAACAGGGGGAAGGCCAACGAAGTTTGGCAGGCTGGGTTCAAGATTGCTAATATAAAACCAGCCCGCATGCCAGCCCTTGTTGGAGGATTTCAAGGGAAGAGAAAAGTACTCCTTGCGGAGGGATCCGCAGAGTTAGAAACCCGCCCCCACCAACGACGCAAGGATGGTCCTTATTCGGATGTGGCTTAAGGTAAAACATACGACGGAAGAGCTGGAAGTGGGGTAGAATGCCAAGGAAGGCTTCACATACATGGATGAAGAGAGCGATGTGGAGCATAGAGTTGGGGTTCAAGTGATAGAGCTGAAGACCATAATAGTCAAGAAGCCCTCTGAAGAACTCGGAGGTGGGGAGGCTGAAGCCACAGTAACAGAAAGAAGTAAAGACGACGAGCTCACCGGTGTTCGGGGTGGGAAACTCCTCACCCGTCGTCGGGCGCCAGCCCACGATCTCCTTGGGAGGAAGCACTCCGTGCTTCACCATCTCCTTGAGGGTGGACTCCCTCACATCCGAAGTGGCCCACTGCTCGAAAGGGATTTTCCTCTCATCCGCCATGAATGTGGTTTGTGTGGAGAGCAGATCTGGCTAAAAGGATGGGGATTTGAGATGGGGGTCTGAGAAGATGGATGCGGAGGCTAGCTGTGAGCGAAGCGCAGGCTTCTGGATCGGTGGATTGGGCGCGCGCAAGGGCTTAGGGTTCTACGCTGCGTGCTGATGAACAGTATTGTGATTTGGGAATTTTTTTCTAGGAAGACGAAGTGACGGGGATGACCTCGAGGATTTGTAAAGAGATTTGAGGGTTGCGCTAGGTTTTCTCGTGATTGGGTTGAGCCCATGAGAGACCTGCGGCCCAGCTAAGGTGTGGCCTGACGCGTGTCCTTAGGGACTTAAGTGGATGAACTTAAGCAGATTTGCCTTGGCAATATGCACGTGTCTGAGTGCCCTGTACCTTTGGAAATCCTTTCATATCGCGGTTTGCTTGACTTCATGAGAAGCTAGCACGATGCAATTTGAAAGGTGACAAACAGCTAAGCTTTTTATGACTACCTTGATGACAAGGGCTGTTTGGATTTTTAAGCATTTGATGGAATCATTCGGGAGAATCAGGCAGAGGTGATGGAATCATTCGGCGCTAGAAGCACTCGGCCAAAGAGTTGTTTGGCTGCGTGCTATTTTGGTTCAAGGCTGAGTTATCTCGTCGATTGCAAAGGACTCGGGGGCTACTGTGGAGATTATGGCAATCGGGTATCCACATGGCAAGCTTATCCGACTGGAGATAGGGATAGATTGCGCCTACTAAATATGTAAACCAAATATGACTTGGGTGTTACGTTGCCGATTGAGATAAGGCAACGACCTATAGTCACGGTTTGGTAAGGTTGAGGAAACCGACTTAGAGTAAGATAGGGTTTCCGATCTGTAAGCCCGCCTTCCAAGACTATATAAGGAGGGTAAGGGACGTCCCTTGAGGGATATCAGATTCATGAGTTATTAGCTTTCAGCTTTAGATCTTGAGATCAATATACACTCGGCGGATCGAATCCCCGAAACAGGAGTAGGGTATTACCTCACGAGAGGGCCTGAACCTGTCTAAACCTTGTTTTTCACCTAATCCATTGTGCTTGGCGATCTTGACTGCACCCCCAAAATTCTATTGCCGAAACCGAGTTTCGACACACGGGAAAATCTATTATCCCGTGCGGGCCACTTAAGCCGTCTGCACGGGAAAATCTATTATCCCATGCGGGTCGCTTAAGCCGTCCGCATGGCAAAATCTCTTATCCCGTGCGGGCCACTTAAGCTGTTCGTACGGGAAGATACATCCGTCCTATATTACATATTGAATTATTGAATTATTAGATTAAATCAATAACTAATATCACATCACAAATTGCGCAAAAATAATTTCACATCATCATCACAATTTTACTATAAATTTCACATGTATAATTTTACAATAATTTTTACAATGCAATACGGTCGGTGTTGTCGGCGGTAATGCGGCCGCGGTCGGAGGAGGCGGAGGTGGTGGCGGCGGCGGAGGAGGAGGCGGCCGTGGTCGGAGGAGGAGGAGGTGGTGACGACGGAGGAGGAGGAGGAGGAGGAGGCCGTGGTCGGAGGCGGTGGAGGAGAGGGGCGGCCGTGACCGGTGGAGGAGGCGGTCGCGGTCGCGATCAGAGGAGGAGGAAGCTGCGGTTGGAGGTGGTGGCGGAGGAGGAGGCGGAGGTGGAGACGGCGACGGAGGAGGAGGAGGCCCTCGGAGGCGGCGCTAGAAAATTTCATCGGGAGTTAGAAAATTTCGGAGCCCGCGCACACCTATATATGCGGTGGTGATCATCGCGTGCGGGTGGCTTAAGTGCCCGCACGGAAAGATTATCTTTCCGTGCGGGCAGCTTAATGGCCCGCACGAAAAGATCATCATTTCGTGCGGGCGTCTTAAGCGGCCCGCACGAAAAACTATCTTTCCGTGCGGGCTCTTAAGCCGCCCGCACGCAATAATCTATAAACCTTATGGACTACAAAAATTGTAATAATATCTAAATTTGGTCAGAAAATTCTATAAATCGACATGACAACTTATTTTTGTTCCATAACACTATCATAAAAAATTCAACCAGTTTTGATCAAGTGAGACTATACGTTGTTCATAAATGGTTACACCTCTGTTTTATCTAAACATTTTAAAGTTTTTATACCTTATAAGAAGCTGTGATTAACATGACACATATATAATTAACATATTCCTTTTGAAGCCTTTTGAAGCTTGAGTTTACATTGCAATCCTAAACTATGTGCTCCTCTAGATATATTGTTCCTCTTTTTCTCTCTCTATTTTTCCTTTTCATATGATGTTGTTGTTTTTTTGAAAAATTCGACCTTTTCTTTTAAATTTTTAATATTTTTCTTTACTTAGGAGCACACGAGAGGTAACCAAAGAAAATTTGAGCCTAAACAAGCGAAAGACGTGGCCGGTGGAAAATTCAAAAGACACACTCAGAATCGAAAAAAAGCTTTCGGGCTCGAGAAGGAAACCTTTTGAGGTGTTTTTGGGAAAAATAAAATCACTGAACACGGCAAAGCTGCAGATGAACGCATCCAAAAGAATTTTTTGATCGATTTTCATATATGAAACATCTCGATCGGAGTCCGTATGCGAAAGTTGTGGCCGTTTTAAAAGCCGACTCCGAGTTAGAGGACAAAACGGGAACAATGCGCGCAAAAACTTTTTACACGCGCACAAACTACGTTATATGTGCAGTGGGAGCCACTCTCTGTTATTGTTTCATCTAAATGAACTCTAAGTTTTAAGTTTATATAAATTATAAGAAGCTATTAACTTATATGCATCTCAAATTTGTACATAACCTTAACATTGACTCATTATCACAACATATGAAGTTATATTATCGCTTGTGTTGTGAAAAAAATATTTTCTATTTGATTCTATCCCATATCCAAGAATTAGATAAAGAATTCAATAGGTTTATAGATAATTAAAACCTTACATCTCTAAATTGGTTTACAAAAATACATGGCATCATTCCGTGCGCCCCACTTAAGCAACCGCACGGAAAAATGGATTATCCCGAGCAGCCCACTTAATCGGCCGCACGAGATAATGCATCTTCGGTTTTTACACACGCGACCATTTATGACCCGTCTGGAACCTATCGGGGGCCTCGTCCAGAAAAATTGTTTCTCCAGTAGTGTGGGTACTGTTCATGATCGTGGTGCTATTCACATGGACAGTGTGCTATTCCGATTGGTTGAATCTGACTTTAAGAGGGGAAAATTGATTATTTTTACCCGGACAACAGCGGATCGAATTTGTTGATAGAGTCAACAAGATTATATAGCAGTACACGATATATCTAGGATCTACGGGGTTTGCATGATGGGAATATATGAAATTTGCATCACTAAAGGAGAAGAGTGAGTGCTATCACTAGTGGAGAACCCCACAATAGTCCCGGTTCGTAACCCTTTGTTGTCCCGGTTGTCAAACGAGGACTACGAATCCGGGACTAAAGATCGTCATCTTTAGTCCCGGTTGAAATAAGCGAGACTAGAGATGCATCTTTAGTCTCGGTTGGTGGCTTCAACCGGGACTAAAGTTTTTTTTTAATTTGCTCCTGCTATCTGCTAGCTTGCTGCCTATATATTACACACATATATTATATTACACATATACATATTTTACACACATATATATATGTATAAATATATAATTTACACACATATAAATGAACTTAAGAAAGGAAATATATATTACCAGAATATGTACAATATCCATATATGTTTCCTAGCTTACAAAAAATTGTCTCTAATCTATTATGTGGATGGAGTGCTGTTGATGAGAAATTTCTCTCACGCGCTGGCCCGGAAGATCTGCTTAGCTCTAGTGGAGGTCCTTCTCGGCTACCTGTGCTGTACAGGGTGTGCCAGTTGGTTTGATATGTTAACCAACAAGAAAAATAAAGATATATGAGTTAAGTGTTAAGTTAGATCCTACTGGATCGGCTGTAAGAGTCAATTTACATATATATGCTATCCCGAAGTGTATTTAAACTAAGTGACTAGAATAGATCGGCTGCGCCGAGACAGTATTAACCACTTAATTCAAATATACAATGGGATAATAAATATATGCTTTAACAGCCTAGCCGATACCGTAAGACTAAATGTGAATCGGCTAGTACTCCGATACGTCTTATGAAAAGATATTGATCTAAGTTAAATACGTTAAACCTAGATCAGTCGGCTGTCGGCTGTAGCTGACAGACTGATTCTGGCTTAGGGCATTTAACTAGAGCAAGATCTTAATATAAGAGACGGTTTTAATAAACCTGATAGTAAATACACCAAAGAAAATATTAAAACAGATAAGGTCCGCTGAAACCCCGGCGCTGTCTCTAAACATATACATCTAGACGAATAGATCATAAAAGCTCTAAAAACGACTTAATAGATCAATATTGATGCAGTATTAAGTATAAAAAGAACAACCAGATCTACTGTAGCTGATGTAAATACCTCGAGACGGTAGATCGCATATAATCTAGGCCAACCCTTAGATCTAACTCTATCGGCTACTAATTCTTGACAGAAACGAGCCGATGTCGAGACGGATCTAAACATTGTTCTAGATTATATGTGATATATGATAACTAGCGCAGCATAAATCATCAAATTTAGAGTATCATAGCGATGTAAGCACTAAATTCGATGAAATACACCACTAATGACAAACATTTACCTTAAATCGGGGATTGAAACGATGCAGCCCGAAGCCGGATCAATTGTTCGTGTGAAGAAAAAGGAGGCGATGCGCCGAAAGTTGTATTGAATGTGCGCCGAAAGTTGTATTGAATGTGTGTTTTTTATTTACAGGGATCTCGGGTCCTATTTATACCCAAGAATAATATCATCCGTGCGAACCACGGTCTCTATCTAATCTACTATTTAAAATACAACAATATCCCGGGATATGATCCCATGCCGCATTATAATAAACAATCTAAACAAACTCCTAATTTACAGATACAATTGCCGTTACAGGACTCTATCTGTAGATGGCAATATCTTTTAACGCGTAATTTGGGAACCGAACCTTCTATTTATCTTTAAGCTTTCCACCGGGACTGGTCCCACTTCACCTTGACCCAGAATCGGCTATCGGCTGTCTTAGTCCGACTCGCTCTCAGCCGACGGGCTCCGTAGCTGATTCGGACTTAGTCGATTCTGATTCCATCTCTTCTCAGATCGCGTTTCTTCTCCAATTCCGCTTCAATCTTTGTTTCAAACCCGGGAGTTAGGTTTCCAAACTTGGTCATTAACAAGTGCTAAGGTTACTAAAACTAAAGTAGAACTCCCCCGCGGGAACAACGATCTGCTCGTTTATAAATCCCATCAATTCTTCCTGAGCAGCTTGTATGAAAGTCTCGTGGGGAGGTTGTCTCTTACTCGCATAAGCTGTCATTAATTCGAATAAACGAGAAATAAATATATGAAGTGAATAAGAAATCGAGACGTAATGTATGAATGGCTGTTATACGTACATCTATATCATCGAGAGTTGTGACATCGGTCACAAAGCGATGAATGTAGTCGCAGATGTAGTATCCGCATAGGTTGGTGCCTTGCGACTGTTTTGCACACTAAAGGAGAAACGACGATATATTTAATATACATTTCATATTTTAGAAATATATGGTTTAGGATATGATATGATCGTTATGACCGATCCGTTTTCACCAATAACTACTCTACTCATTGCTTGGCTTTGCTCCTCAAGGATTGCACTCACATATACCCAGGGCAAAATGGCAAGCAGCGCTGTCGATGTGTTAGTGACGTGGCTATACTGTTGCGACGATATTCTGGTCCCGAGTAGCCATTCTGCATTCCCCTGAAAATCACCCGAAAATCAGTGTTTTTATGCAAAAAAACCCAAAAACCACCGGCGGATAGTTTCTTAAAAACCGACAAGAAGCGAGTCTCGCTAGTTCACGGCTCCACCGCTCGCTCGCCCCCTCCGCTCCCATCCACGACTCCGCCGCCACCCCACCCGCGTCGGCCCCAAATCGTCGCCAGATTTGGTGCGGTTCGGTGACGGCTTGGCCACGGCAAGAGAGAGCGACCCCCTTCGCTCCCATCCACGACTCCGCCGCCACCCCACCCACGTCGGCCCCAAATCGCTGCCAGATCTGGTGCAGGGGTTAGGGTTTAGGGTCCCTGACATGACTGATCCAATGTCACCTTCCCTCTCCTCCTTCTCATGCGGCGAGGTCCTCATCGCCTCCTCCGGCCCCTCCTTCCCCTATCTTCGTGGCTGGTCTTTCCTCTTCGACTTCGACGCATCCCTCCACCCAAGGTATGATGCGACCTACCACACGCCCACCAGTTTCTTGCAACGCCCTGCCTACCATGTGATGTGATGCACCTTGTCTCGCCTTCAGGTGTGCGTCCAGACGAGCACCTCCGCCGGGTTGGACCAGCTCCTCTCGACTCTTCTACCACAAGGTTGTCGGCGTCGCGCAATTCCTACTCTTCGTCGAGGGCAAAGCGGCCAAGCCCCAAGTAGCAGGGGTCCTTGAGTCCATTCCTGTGGGTAGGCCTGGACAAAATTAACCGAAACCGAAGAACCGAACCAAACTAACCGAAACCGAAGACCGATAGGACCGAACCGAAAAGACCGAACAAAAATTCGGTCTCCAGTTCTGGATAACCGAACTAACCGAAGATCGACAGGACCGAACCGAAATAACCAAAGTGACCGAACTTCTTATATGTGTTCTAATCTTCTCATAAGTGCTCTGATTATAAGTGCTCTAATCATAAATGTTTTGATCTTGTTGTAAGTGCTTTAAACATCTCGTAAGTGTTATGATCTTCTCATAAGTGCTCTGAAATTTTTGTCATGAGCCTCTTGCTTCTTCTCATAAGTGCTTTGATCTTCTAAATTAAGTGAAAGTTCAGTTAGTTCGGTCATGATCGAGACCGAACCGAAAAGACCGAAGACCGAGAAAAAAATTCGGTCCTCGCTCATCCTACCTCTGGGTCACTTTATGGTATTTCGAGATTCTCTCTTTTACTTTTCATGTTCCAATGCTAAATTCTCAGGGAAATTTTTGGGCGGATTTCTGCTTTTGGGGCGGCAGGGGGTGGAGGTGGTGTACGGGACCCGGGAACTTGAGGAACAAGCGAGCCGGAGGTCGGCTTGGTCCTCTCATTCGATGAAGGCCAAACGGGCGGCCGGCCTAGACGCACGTGCCCGTGCCAGCACGGCCCGTTCGGCACGGCCCATTTGTCCCGCTTCATGAAACGGGTCGTGCCGTGCCGGCCCACGTGCCTAGGCTCCGCCCAAGCACGACACGTGGAGAGCCGGGCCGGGCCCATGCCAAGGCACGGCATGCCGTGGCCCACGGGCCGGCCGAGCCCACGGGCCTTTTTTATAATTTTTTAATAAACAGCACATAAGTTTAAAAAAATAAAAATTAAAAATAAAGTTTTCAAAAAAATAATGACTTATTAATCTTAAAAATAAATCCACATTTACGAAAATATTGAAAAAATTTGTTAAAAATAGTAATGACTTTTATTGATGTTTATATCATTATAGAATACAATTATACATGCTGCCTCGTTAAAAACTTTGTCATGTAAAAACTCGTAGGGAAAACTGAGAAAACCATGACAAAGAAAAGAGTACAGCTCAAAGGTCAGAACTACGTCTAACAAAATTCTACTGGGGTTGGTCTGGATCCAGGTAGAGTTGCTCGAACTGGGCGGCCAATTCTTGGTTGTCCGCAGTGTATTGGGCATGTTGTCGAGCAAGCTCCTAGTCTTTAACGCTTAGTAGCATTTCGACGTGATCACTGCTCAGATTCGTCCTTCGGTCTTCGATGATACGGCCGCATAGACTGAAAGTCGATTCGGAGGACACCGTCGAGACGGGCACCGTCAACACATCCCGTGCTAGTTTTGAAAGCACGGGATATGCTAACTTGTGGTCATTCCACCACCCGAGAACGTTGAAGTCTTGTGCTTCGTGGTGGATGGCGTCGCTGTCCAAATAACCGGACAACTCTTCGACCACAGCATGCGAAGAGCCGTCTCCACTTGTAGCCGATGAACTGCCACCACCTTGGCTTGAAGAAGATCCACCCAAATCCGACCCCACTGTATCTTCTTCTTACCTGTAGTGAGGATAGGAGGGGGTCTCTGCTGTCGAACTCCCTGAAACTTTAGTTCATATTTTCCAAAAACTTCATATAATTTACTTCTAACCTCAGTATAGAAAGAACTATAATCTATACCTACAGTATCACCAAGAAGTGATAAAATAGCAGACAATCCTCTTAATTTACACCTAGGATCCAAAGCAAAAGCAAACGCATACAACATAGGTATATTTTTCCAATATTTAAAATATTTTTGTTTCATGTGAAAGACAGATTCGTTAGAACATCATCATTTTCATATTCTTTAAATAGAGAAGCAATTTCAAGAATATTGTGCAAAATTATATTAGAAGTTGGATAATAAATTTGTGACAGAGTAAGCGTACAATCATAAAAAGTTTCTAAAAATTGGTTATATTTTTGGACAATTGCCCAAACATGCTCATTGACCCGTCACTGTTTCGTGGGCCACCACGTGATTGAACAAAATCCGTAAGTAATTCACTATAAGGTAAAACAACTTTTAACATTAAATATGTTGAATTCCACCGATGCTCGCATCGGTGGCAAACTTACGAGCTCTCTTACCGCCGCATGACAAAACCTCTTCCACGCACCAATCCGTGGGTTCGAAGCGTTAACCACGCGATTGCTTGACGAACAACATCAATATGGTTATGAACCCTTTTCATGCCAGACTTAACAATCAAATTAATTATATGGCATGCACAACGCTGATGTAGTAGAAACGATTGAGCATAAACACAAAATAAAGGTTGTAATATTTTCGTAGCATGAGAATTAGCAGATGCATTATCTAAGGTGACAGCAAATATCTTATCAGCAAGATTAAATTCATTAATTACTTTCCTAATTCTTTCAGCTATGTTTTCTCCTATATGTGAGACATCTATTAACCTAAGCCCTAAAACTCTCTTTTGTAATTGCCAATCATCATCAATAAAGTGAACAACAACGCTAAGATAATCCTGCCTAGCTCTACTACTCCATATATCTGAAGTTACACTAACAGAGAAAGTACATGTATTAAACAGTTCCTTAAGTGCATTTGAATCCTTCTGATAAACATTCTCTAAATCTTTAGTTGTCGTTTGCCTACTTACAGATTTAAACCTAGGGTTATGAGATTGCTGAATGTATTGTTCAAAATCAGGAGTCTCTCCAATGTTTAGGGGTAAATCTTGCTTGGCGATTAACCGGACAAGAGATTCCCGAGCAACCATGGGATTGTACTCCCAACTACGTACCGTACCATCCGGGTTTAGCATAAGTTGTTGTTGCCGGAGTTGTATTCCTTGCTTCTTGGCACACGACTCCGCATGGCGCTTGAGATGACCTGTACCGGCAGAACCACGAGCAGATAACATTTGCCTACATATTCTACAACGAGCTTTTGATACCTCCCTTCCGTCCAGGGCTGTTTCCTTTATCTCGTCGAAGTGTTGCCATACACCGGAGGTTCTCGATCTTTTCGGGCCAGTGCGTGTCGAAACACTTTCGCTCACGGATCCCGAAGATAATCCTTCCGAAGCCACCGCAGCCGTCTGAACTGGTACCTCCTCCACAGATGGTGGAGTTGGAGCCGAGCCGGAGGCATCTTCAAACCCCGGCATGTAGTTGAGGTCGAAATCACCCAAAGTGAAAGACGGCGACTGATATGGATAGTTCGGATCCATTCTGAAATTTCAAATCGACATAAACAAATTGTAAAATATTTATTGAATTCATAAACACAATACAAATAATACACAAATTTGAATATTACTTACATCTTTCCAACTGTGATAACTTCAAACTTCTACGATCAAACTATTGAACTACGAAACTAATTTTGATTTTTAACAAAATTTGAGCAAATTTTATCAAAATCAAAAAAAATGGACACTTGAGAGCAAAGAGAGCACTTGAGAGCACTTGAGAGCACAAAATGAGAAGTGAGGGGTGAGGAGAAATGGCTGGGGTTCATGCCCTATTTTACGGGCAAAATTTCGATTTTTGCAATTTTTTTGAATTCTTTATGATTTTTTTGTCTCCAACGGCTAATTTGAAATTTGAACAGCCATAGAGCCGTTGTGGACACGTGGCGCGCTCCCATTGGACCGCCGAAGAGCCGTTGCGCAGCCTGCTTCCCATCCTGACACGTGTCGCAATCCGATTGGACCGCACGCGCAAACGGGTCGTGTCGTGCCACGGGCCGTGCCGGGCCGCTACAGTTCACGTGCCGTGCCATGCCGGCCCGCGGCCTTGGCGGCCGGCCCAAACACGGCACGGCTCGCCCCGTTTGTCTATCGAACTATGCGTCGCCGTGCCGCTACGCTTCAAGGCGTACCGGCCGGCCGCGGGAGCAGTGGGCGTGACTACTCTCATTCCATTGTCTTCGATTAGATTTTTGTTTCTATACCACCTTCTCTCTCTTCTCCCCCTTTGTTCCGCCGCTTCTCCTCCTCTCTCTCTCCCTCTCGCGACGAATTCGCCGAGAGGCGCAGGAAATTTTATTAGGAGAAATCCTCTTTTTTATCCGTTTCTCCGGATTCGCACACCTGTTAATCCGCCGATTCTTCTTTGATTTGTTTTTATTTGTTTTTTTCCTTTCCCTTGTTTGCTTTTTATTCGTTCGATTGGGGGAAGAGTTGGTCGCCCGGATTTCTTGGTGGTTTGCCCGGATCTCGGCGTCCTAGAGGCCCTCGTGCTCGAATCCTGATTCGATTCGCCTCGGCGCGGCGCCGCTCGCCTCGGCGGGTTTGGATCTCGGGGGTTAGAGGTGAAAGGGGGACAGTTGATTCGTTTGGTTGAGACCCCTGAACAGCAAGGAGATGGATCATGTACTCGGGGGCAAGTTCAAGCTCGGCAAGAAGATCGGAAGTGGATCCTTCGGGGAGCTCTTCCCTGGTCAGTAGTCCATCTCTTCCCCCATGTTTATCTCTTCTGAAGAACATATTGTTATTATCATTACTTTTTTTTTGGAAATGGAAGATGCTAACTTTGTTGATGTTTTCTTTTTTTTTGTTTGCAGCTGTTAATGTGCAGACTGGAGAGGAAGTCGCCGTCAAATTGGTATTGGATTCTGTCCTCTATTTCTGATGCAACTAAAATGAGTGGGGGAATAATTTGATAAAATTTCTTATTTACCATAAGATCATGGGATGGATGAACAGTGTAGTAATTCTTCTCCCCATGGTTGGATGATTGGATTGATATCGACTTCCAGTTTTAGTGGCAAGGCACCCGCACCCCTAGCCATGCCACCCGCCATTCTCGTCTCCTCCCCTCCCCCCGCGTGCTGCCTTCAGCTCCATCTACTCCTCCGCCCCGCCGCCCTACTTCCCTCGCCACCACGCCTCAGCCTCCGCCTCCGCCTCCGCCCTCCGAGTCAATTCCTCCCCCTCCCCCTCGCCAGATGCCTTCGCTGGCTGGTCGGATAGGGACGAACAAGACGAACCAGACAAGTCCCCTGGGTCATTTCGAGGTGAGGAGACCTCTTCTTGCTCTCTCAATCAACTCTCCTGAATCTTCAAACTTTTACATAGAATTTTGCGGAATTGAATTTGCCCTTTTGGAGAACTAACTAATGACACTCGAATGGTAGCTGTTGGGCTTCTAGGACCTGGCCTTGCTGGACTCTTCTTTGTTGCTGGGCTTACCTTCGCTGCAATTTCTTTTAGAAGCAACGGCGCAAATGGTACCATATACATACACCACCTTAATTACCTATATCACATCTATCTATCTATGTGCTTTGCTTTGTTTTCCACCTTACAGTAAGTAGCTCTATCAACTTACTTGTATTGTAATATGTAACATGTGATTTGTACCTTTGTTTTCTCCCAATCTTAATGAAATTAGTTGGTCTTTCTCTTCGGCCAACCCGGCTAAAAAAGTATTAACCTCCCTACCTGTGGTTTCATTTCCATGCAGGACCTACCTTGTCTACAAACAGTGAGGATGCACCTTACTCCACTGATAATACCTGTAAAGAGGATTGTCTCAAAGATGCTCAAGTTTGGTTACCAAGTGATAGCAAAGATGAAACAAGCTTGGATGATGAAGCCCATAGTAGCACTGACCCACTGCCTGTACAAGTAAATGCCTCTGCAGAGGGATCAACTGAACATGAGACACAGCATCCCTTGCAAAACAGTGAGCTAGTTCCTCCTGACAAATATGTTCCTAGTGAGGGTGCAGGTCAAGCACACAATCTCGTTGCTTCTGATGGGGCTGAAAGCGTGGTATCTCCTTTGTCAAACTCCTCTGAGGGAACTCCTTATGTAGAAGATACATTAAACTGCGAAATCATTTTGCCAGAAAACCAGCATCTGGGTGAAACCTTAATGTCAGATACAATGATGCTAGATTCAGGTGATGCTACGCTTGTCCAGGAAATCTCAGACACTGCAGTTTCATCTGATGCAAAGGACAAAGATACTGAGCAGAATCCTGAACTTCATAGCAAAAATGGGATTTCACCATCAAGAATGCCTGATTATACAGAATATGGACATGCTGATCAGATGCTTTCATTTGGCTCAAATGATGTGTCCACAGAAGCAAATAAGCCAGGAAAAGGGGTGGAGACTTTAGCATCCAATCAAAATGAAGGAACAGACGAATTAGAAAACCAAAACAATTTATATGAGTCTACAACACCCGACAAATCTTTTGCCTCTTCTGGAATTCCTGCTCCCACACTGCTCTCTGCAGCTTTACAGGTGCGTACTGGACAGATTATGGTTCCAGCGGCAGTTGACCCAGCCCAGGCAAGTGCATTGGCTGCACTACAGGTCCTAAAGGTATTTTTCATGCATTCATTCATTGTCACTTCACTTGAATGGATAAAGGAGTTCTGCGAGCTTTACTTCCGGCTTTGAACTGTTTTTCTATATGTTGATAATTCTACAGTGGGAGATGGACTTTAACCCCTCTAAGAGGATGTCCACCTAGTCCTATATGCCCTTAATTTGTGTCATGGGACATTTCGGGATATGTGTATGAATTCTTGTGAGCTATATATCTTTTTATTTACAGATGTTAAAGACCATCGGATGGGAGATAGTATATGGGAATATCCCTTTAAGGGGCTAAAGACTTCTCCTTCATCTGTAACATTCTATAAACAGAGAATCTCTAATTTTTCTGAACATATACTTGAGGGTTGGTGAATTGCAGTAACTTCCATATACCTTGCAGTTGCTGATAATTAGCTATCATATTATATGTTTCACGATGCTTCTCTTCTAGTTACAAGATCTCTAGCACGTGGAGAACTTGAATAGTTGTATTTATTTGCTTTTAACTGAATATCTCTTTGAAGGTGATTGAACCTGATGCTCAAGCTGGTGACTTATGTACCCGACGAGAATACGCTCGATGGTTGGTGGTCGCAAGCAATTGTCTATCCAGGTGCTTACTTGCTCTATGCTCACCTTTGAGACAGGAGCTGAGTGCTGGATACAAACTAGCATACTTCATGGTCCCTTTTTTCCCCTTAATAACAAACACAATTGCACAATGCTACTCCCTCCAACCCACCCAACAAGGCGTATAGAATTTTTCTGCAATACCAAGACGAGCTGAATTTTCCTATGATCCTGATCTATCCCTAATTAGTCGCATGCTTAGATACTCTAGCCGCAACGTTCCATGCCAATTTCACTTGTTCTTCCACGCAATATGCAGAGCTGTTGCATGCAGTGGTCAATAGTTGCGAGTTTAATGGTGCGGTTATTCTCGGCTTGCATAACGAAGCAACACAGCTGCATTCGCATGGACACATCTGGGAAAAGAGGATAGGAAGCAGTCACACGCCTTATTCCATGGGGCTGTGTGTAAAATTTTATTTGCCTTGTTGAGTGGGATGGAGGGAGTATATTACAATCTATTGAAAGTAGTAGTGTATTCGGTATTCAACTTGTAGATTTATTTCTAATTATATAACTTTATTTCACATGTGGGTGTATTAACACTCTAGTAGGTATCCAATTGATCTACACCATTATAATGTGGACTTGCAACACAATAAATGATGTAATTGTTTTTCTTTCTCTGGTTAGCTCAGCAATTTTTAAGCTTGAGAGTGAACACGGTGACTCATTTTTGCCCATTTTAATAATATATATAATAAATCATCCATCCGCTTGCTGATTTTAGATTTATTTAACTTCTACCTTATCATCGGGGAGATAGTTAGCTGCTGTGACTTATACTTTTTGTGGATAGAAAATAGGTCAGCAAAGGATGGAATTTCATTTTTTTTCCCTATAATTTTGATTTGTTAATTCACTCCATAAACTAAGTTCTTGTTTGGATTTCCTACTACAGGAACACTTCCTCTAAAGTGTATCCAGCAATGTATATTGAGAATGTGACTGAACTTGCCTTCGATGATATCACACCTGAAGATTTTGATTTTCCATTTATACAAGGTGAGAAGAAAATATTGTTGAGGACAAACTACATCTTTAGCAAAATTTTACTACGTTTTCATGAACTAATGATATTCGTACATCTCTCATTATGCCCATAGGCTTGGCAGAAGCTGGGTTGATTTCCAGCAAGCTTTCGAGATCTGATATGAACGTTCCCCAAGATGTTGACAATAGGCATAATTTATTTTCTCCGGAATGGTGATGTTCTACCCCCCGGTGCACCCCACACTAAACACCCACACACCCACACAACAACGACACGCACCTCTCCACCACAAGTGCAACCAAAACAGTCCTAATCAATTGTCCTTACTGCAGTCCTTTGTCACGTCAAGACCTCGTGAGTTGGAAGATGGCTTTGGATAAAAGGCAATTACCTGAAGTGGACAAAACTGTGAGAAATGAAAATATTCCTATCCTTATAATTTGGTATAAAAGACCAGCTGGTTATTCTGATGTTAATACTTTCTGTGAGCAGTCTATGTACAAAGCGTCTGGCTATATGGACGTTGATAAAATAAATGCAGCTGCTTGGCCTGCTTTGGTGGCTGACTTGGATGCTGGAGACCAGAGCATTACAGCTCTTGCATTTGGTAGGGTTATAAATAATTATTCTCTCTTTTATGCTGAGTAATCACTAAGCTCTTTTCAAAGGTTTTACAAGGCTCTTCCAGCCGGATAAACCCGTGACGAAAGGACAAGCAGCTCTAGCACTTTCAACTGGTGATTCTGCTGATGTGGTTATGGAGGAGCTTGCTCGTATTGAAGCAGAGAAAATAGCTGAAGCTGCTGTAAATGCACATGGAGAACTGGTTGCTCAGGTTGAGAAAGATCTTAATGCTACTTTTGAGAGAGAGCTTACAAAGGAAAGAGAAAAAATAGAGACACTTGAAAAGTTAGCTGAAGAAGCTAGGGTCGAATTGGACAAGTTGAGAGCAGAAAGAGTGGAAGAAAATAATGCTCTGATTAGAGGCAGAGCTTCTGTTGAATCTGAAATGGAAGTTCTCTCAAAATTGAGGAGTGAAGTAGAGGAACAGCTGCAGAGTGTGCTGAGCAAGAAGGTGGAGATCTCATTTGAGAAGAATAGGATCGAGAAACTCCAAAAGGACATAGAGAATGACAGACAGGTTGTTGTGCAGCTTCAATATGAACTTGAAGTTGAGAGGAAGGCTTTATCAATGGCCCGGTAACAATTCGTAATACCTGAATTTTCCTCTCAAGTAAAATCGTTTGCCTTTACCTTGGACCTATCTTTGACCGCACATTATTTTTGGCTTACATGCAGTTTCTCTTGCTCTATGATTTTATAGGGTTTTAACTTTTATCCATTTATTATGATTCTGACTTTTCTTTTAGGAACTTTGAATTGTAGTAATAATATATGGGAGACTATAAAAGCATGATGGTTCTCCTGGGAACCTAGATATTCATGTGTCCTGCATAACACTCAACTGCTTAAGTGATGGTATCTCCATAGGTTCCTTTTTTTTTTGTTGTTTCATTAAAAAAAATGATATTTGTGCTTTTAGCCCTCAAAACTGCTGGTTCTGTTTAAGTTGCTCATGTACCATGATGCGTTTCTGCCTGCTTGTGATCTCACTAATAGGCTCCACTCAAAATGCTTATTTGGCACTGTAGTGAGTGATGACTGTCACTTCCTATGAATTCACATGCGCATCTTTAACCAGGGCTTGGGCAGAGGATGAAGCAAAGAAGGCCAGGGAGCATGCCAGGGCCCTTGAGGAAGCCCGGAACCAATGGGAGCGTCATGGAATCAAGGTTGTCGTTGAAGGAGGGCTTGAAGATGATGCATCAGCTGGAGTCACATGGGCTAATGCTGGCAAAGAACATCAAGTTGACGAAGCAATTAACCGAGCTGGGTCTTTGCTGGAGAAGCTGAAGTCAATGTCTGCTGAGATAAAAGTCCGGTCTTGCCGTTCTCTGGAGAGAGTAATACAGCATGTGAGGTCCTTCATCTCAATCCTAAAGCAGGAAGCAGCAGAAGCAACGCAGCGGTTTACAGATCTAGGGGCTGCTGCAGCTTTGAAGGCAAAGAAGTTGTCATCCGAAGCGCAGGACAATGTCTACGCGTTTGGTTCAGCCATTGGGGATAAGTCGAAGAGGGTGGTGGAGGACTGCAAAGAGGGCCTGGAGAAGTTTGTACACAGATTCAAGACAGACTAGCTAGTATTGTCTACACCAACAGTTGATAGTTCCTGTCAAACTTGAGAAAGAGGAACCATATTAGTTTCTTGGAAAAAATCCCTCCATGAGTGCTGCTTCTTGGGTGTGGTGGACTGGTGGTGTTGTAAAGTATTGAAACTGGAACTAGCACAGAAGGTTCCATAGAATAAGCTCGGTTATTCTGTTGTTCTGTAATCATAGTGATTACACCATAGCCATCTCGTTTTTCTCATTTTCTTGAATTTTTTTTGCCTCCTCGAAACTTTAACACGTGGATCAGAGGCTGTGCAATGGTTTCACGACACCCCCAACCTGGCCTCGTGGGGCCGGGGGCCGATTCTGTTGTGCATGCATGCCACACGTCCTCCCTCGTCCTCCTGACTGCGGCGGCACGGCTCAGTCCGCATCTTCTCCTCCGACTCCGAGCCGGTTGCGAGGTCCGCCACGAGCAGGGTCCTCGAGGAGGTTCGTCAGCGGATGCCAAAAGCCTCAGCGTCCCCCCTGAGCCTCCCGTGCCCGCCACCGCCAGCAAGGAGGTCGCCCGTGGTGTCGCCTTCAACTGGCCGCCACCACGTCGGTAGTGTAGCTAAAATTTATAGCTTTATTGTCTAATTATTTTAACCATGATATATTAATATGTCATTCACAAGTATATAAATTATAAAACATAATTAAAAAAGGAACATATAGAGATTTATAAAAAAACATAATTGTGTTTACCTTTGATGCCTCAATGGATCGATAGGCAGACTACAGTCTGCAGTAGTGCTCGCGGATTGCGTCGTGAGGAAGGTGGGGTTGATTGGCGCGAATGGATCGATCACCGGCAGGGTTGATTCTCTCAAGTGCAAAATAGTAGTAGATCCTCCGAAACAATATCCTAGTGTAGTCGGCTAGTTCCCTTATCCTACAAATCAAGAGCCTATCAATGCACAATGCTTCATTAGTTGTTAAGGACAACATTTCAGGTTTCTAAACTGAAAAAGAGCATGCCACAGGGTTGTCTTCTTCCTCAGTTCCTCATCAAACCAATGGGAGAAGGATTGGGATCGGCGGCCATCAGCTTGGTCCAGCTGCTGGTGGCGTTCGTCGTCCATCATTGAGGTCGTCGGTGTCGCGCTGCCCTCCTCCTCCTCCACAACGGCGGCCGCCACGCTCTCACCCGGCTCCTGTCCTTCTTGGTTTGGCGCGGGCGCGGCGACGTTGGTGGCCATTGGCCTGGTTGCGTTCGTCATCCGTTGTCCGTCGCCTAGGGTTGGGAGGCCATCGCCCGTCGCGTTGCCCTCCTCCTCCTCCGCAGCGGCGGCCGCTGCCACGCTCCCAGCCGGCTCCCGTCCATCTAGGTTTGGCGCGGTGGCGTCGGTGGCCGTCGGTCTAGTCGTGTTCGTCGTCTGTCGTCCGTCGCCTGGGGCTGGGAGTCCATCGCCCGTTGCGCTGCCCTCCTCCTCCTTTGCACCGATGATCCCGTCGTGGTCTAGGTTTGGCGTAGCAGCGATGACGAATACAAACTGTCGCCGCCTCGTCGGGTGGGGATAATATGAACGGAGGATTTTCTCTCTGATTGGGCTCGTTGTCAGGCTCTGTGTTGTCAGGTTGGGCTCGAATTTCTGTATAGATGAGGTACTATTAGACCGAACGCAGGGTGGTTCGTGGCCCACACGAATCATCCTATAGCTCCGCCCCTGCACCACGTCGTCGCCCGCTGTCCTCCTTCTGTATAACGCATCAGTCGTCGTCGCTCATCCACAGCATCAGCATCGACGCCGAGTCGTCGTCGAGGAATGGCGGATCTGGCCCTTCGTGGCCCGCGTACCTCCTTCTACCGAGCTGGTGGACCAGTAGTCGAGGTGGTCACATGGACGCATACTCACATCACGTGTCATGCTCCGGCAGTGTAGGCGGCGGCGATAGCCTGATGCCGAGCGCCCCAATCTAGTGGCTGTTTAGATTATTACCAAAATCACATTTTGACAAGTTGGCAATGGTGGATTAGAATTATGGGTGGTCAAAATTTTCAATACATGTGAGTTTAAATTGCACTATTCTGAATAGACCCTGGTATTTTTCCTCCTCGGCCTCCACGGTCGACCACCCTTGCCGATGACTCTCCCCAACCCCCGTCAGCACAGCGACGCTGCAGCACGCGCGCATGATGTCCGCAAGCCTCGCCGCCTATGGCGAGCCCTGCAAGTCCGCAAGCGGTATCCACAAGGTGTGCATGGCCAAGATCTCCAAGCTCTACATCCAAGCCGACCCATCCAACCTTATCCTGGTACTTAACCATTTCAAGTTTTCAACTGAATCAACAGGCGACGCTTTCTGTAATTAATTGATTGGCTGATCTGTTCTTGCAATTAATCCATATGGTGGTGAAATTAAGATGGGTACCAATAGAGGAAGTCCGAGCTGGTCACCAAGGATACCCCTGCCCAAGAGCCTGCTTGACATGCTCATTTGGTCCTGTCTGCCTGTGAAGAAGGTAAAATTCTCCAATTCCAAAACAGAACTTGATTAATTATGTCGGACAAGTGTTGAACTGAAAGAATTCCTAATGCAATTTCTATTCAGTATTATGTGAAGGCTGAAATATGTAGGTTTGTGCCTACAAGTAAATTTGGCTATCCTAGAGTAAAGGGTGGAATTACAAGGAGGGTGCAGCTAAACACAGTTGTTCCTCTCCCTTAGACTCAGTGGTGGATGAGGAACTTCTGCAGGCTAGTTGGAGAGGCTGAGCCTTGAGCAGAACCTCCCTTCTTTTTCCCACAGAACCCCTCTTTTTATAGAACAAGGGAACACCACAGTAGTGCTTCCCTTTCTCTATTTTACTCCACGTGAGGGAGTGGTTTTTGCCTTGTCTTGTCGGAGAAGCCATTCCATTTCTACTCCTTCCTGTTTGCTGCGTCATGGGAAGCGGAAAAAGAGTGGTCGTCGTGGTAGCCATGCCGCTGACGTGATGATGGTTTGCCTACCCGGTCCGGCGGGACCCACCGGTCGAGGCCCATCTCGCGGGTAGGTACGCACCGTGCCTCTTGCGCTCGCAGCTCTCTCCCACGCAGCGCCCAATACATTAAATGCAACTGGACAAGACGTGAGAGGGACGTGTGCGGAGTGGACGCGGGCCATACCACGGTCTTAGTCAAAGACTTTTAGCCCCCTTTGCATTACGATAGATAAAAAGGGATGATGATGGGTGCAACTGACAGCCGCGCCTCACATCGCATTGAATGCGGCGAGGCAGACACTCAACTTTCTTCTATTTGAGCATTAAATGGGTTGGTTGGTAGTTGGATGCGTCCCTCTCTCAGAGAGGTGCGGGGTGGAGGATGGGGGTCCGGGTGATCCCGGACTCTACCGACCAGGGGTCCGGGAGATCTCGGACCTCGCCGTTTGGGAGTATGGTGGCCTCCGGGCCAGCCCCTTCAGGGGCGGCCACGTGGCCGTCCGTGGCCAAGACTCGCCTAGCCTTTCAGGGTATAACTTTGACGCTCCTTGATGGACAAGGGCGTCTTCCTTTTTCTTAAATATCACACTCCCGACATACCTCCGGGCCCATATCACCGACACTATCCTATTTAGATGTTATTAAGTACTTGTTATATGATATCGTTATTGTATTGTTGTCCATTGGTTTGATAATTGATTAAGTATATACGTCACATTCGATGATTTTAATTCATTTCTGAACTGAGTCTGCATGACTCTATATTCGTATACTTTATATCTCTTTAAAATATATGGTATAGGATGATAGGATCATTATGACCAATCCGTTTTCATCAACAAATACTCTACTTATTGTTTGGCTTTGCTCAAGGATTGCACTCATGTTCATCTAGGCAAAATGACAAGCATAAAGCATCGGTGTCAGTGACATGGCTATATTATTGCGATGATATTCTGGTCCCAATTAGCCATTCCGTATTCCCCCGAAAATCATCCGAAATCGGTGTTTTTATGAAAAAATAAACCCGAAAAGCACCGCGGCTAGTTTCTTAATAACCGACAAGAAGTGAGTCGTCCGTTCGCTGGTTCACGGCTCCACTGCTCGGCCCGCCCCCTCAGCTCCCATCCACCAGCTCCCATCCACGACTCCGCTGCCACCCCACCCGCGTCGGCCCCAAATCGCCGCCACATCTGGTGCGATTCGGCGACGGCTTGGCCACGGCAAGAGACAGCGACCCTCCGCTCCCATCCACGACTCCGCCGCCACCCCACCCGCGCCGGCCCCAAATCGCCGCCAGATCGGGTGCGGTTCGACGACGGCTTGGCCACTGCAAGAGACAGCGACCCCCTCCGCTCCCATCCACGACTCCGCCGCCACCCCACTCGCACCGGCCCAAAATCGCCGCCAGATCTGGTGCGGTTCGGCGACGGCTTGGCCACGGCAAGAGACAGCGACGGCTTATATGGTGCGGCGCGAGACGGCATGTCTCTTCTCAGCGCATGGCGGTGAACAGGAACATTCTCAATTCTCAGCGCACGGCGGTGAACAGGAAGAGAAATACTTTTTAGCCTGTTGTGTGCGCTTGGTAATTGATCTTGGTTTACCTGTTTTTGATGCTAATTGATATTGGTGGTGAATACTGCAGGTTACATCAAAATGGTTTCTGTGTGTTTAGGTATTGGATGTAGATGTCTTTGAGCCTTTCTTCTGGTAAAGAAGCGCTTAGCATATATTGCTAGACAGAAATTTATGCAAACCGCTGAAAGTTTTAGTGTGATAAATATGTGAAAAAGATTGTTTGACTGATTGGTTATGACTAAAAGTCAGTGTCTTATTACCACTACCAGTGGCGGAGCCAACAAAAGAGGTTTAGGGTTTAAGACTTAGTAGGGGTGGCAGTTCTACCCACGGGTTTCGATGGGTATGGGCATTGATTGTAAAATCCACCCGTGGGTATGCCCGAACCCGAACCCAGAGCTTAGGGTTCATGGTTCAGGGTTTAGGGTTACTCATCAATTAATTGTTATAGTGTTTAGGGTTTAGGGTTTAGAGGTTAGAGGTTAGATGGCGCTGCACATCCACTTGATGTAGTCCCTAGCGGTATCTCCGTTGTCTTGGCCAGCGGCCGCCGCCATCTCCCTCGTCGTCAGGGAGCAACTGACTGCTCCCTATTGGTATAAAATGTAGACAGCTAATCAAATCCATATCCATATGGAGCTAGAGTAGGAGTAGCGATGAGCGAGTACGCGAACCTTAACAGGGGAGGGGTTGAGGCAGGGGTCACCAATGTCACGGACGAGGGAGCCAACGCCACGCTGGAGGTTGGCCATGGCGCCGCCCGCACGGCCACCGGCGCTGCACATCCACTTGATGTAGTCCCCAGCGGAATCTCCGTTGTCTTGGCCTGCGGCCACCGCCATCTCCCTCGTCATCGGGGAGCAGCTGACTGCTCCCTATTGGTATTGGATTAGGGACAGGGAACGAAGGGAGATTGAAATCTGATGATGCATGCGACCTGAAAAGCAGGCAATCAAATCAAATCAATCAGGGAAGTAGGGAATCGAAAGGATGAGGATCCCTACCTAGGAAGCGAACCTAGTCAGCTCGCTGTGGCTGGCGGCCTGGTGGGCAGGGAGGCCATAGCTGCGTCGTGGATCCAAAGCTTCCTCAGCGAGGACTCTTTGGTTCAATGCCTGCCTGCTTCTCTTATATATCAGCAGTTCAACACACGGCCTTAGTCTTCAATCCAACTACCGAATGGGATGGGGGATTGGACATGCATCGATGGTTTTGTAGGTCTCGCCGCCGTCGATCCCCTCCGCCGTCGTCGTCTTCCTCGCCTCCGTCGTCTTAATTGTGTTTCCTAGTGGGGAAGTCGTCGTCTCGTCTTCTTCTTTGCCAACAAGGACGGTGGTGCCTGTGGCCTGTGGATGTGGTTTATCTCTTACTGCTCTCCTTTTCATCACGGTCACAATTGAAAAACGGGTAACAAAAGCTCCAATAATAGTAAGTAAATTTCAAAAAAGAAAAAACATCACATAACACAGAAGATACAAATCAAATATCGAATTTACGGTTTTAACACTAAAATTATTACAAAACTATAATATGTTTTGCTTTTTCTCGGCCAATTCTACGTACTGAAACATTTAATGATGAGAGATATAAATCTTACCCTTTGTTCCCTGTCCCTAATCCAATACCAATAGGCAGCTGCTCCCTGACGACGAGGGAGACGCGGCGGCCGCGGGCCAAGACAACGGAATCTCCCCGATGACGAGGGAGATGGCGGTGGCCGCAGGCCAAGACAACGGAGATTCCGCTGGGGACTACATCAAGTGGATGTGCAGCGCCGGTGGCCGTGCGGGCGGCGCCATGGCCAACCTCCAGCGTGGCGTTGGCTCCCTCGTCCGTGACATTGGCGACCCCTGCCTCAACCCCTCCCCTGTTAAGGTTCTCGTACTCGCTCATCGCTACTACTCTAGCTCCATATGGATATGGATTCGATTAGCTGTCTACATTCTATGCCATCAAGTTTTTTCCATCACTTCTCATTATACATCTCCATTGCTCTCTAAATTAAGGCTTCTCTAGCTCTATCCTATATACTCAGGTGGCATATGATTCTGTTTCATCACTTATTTATTCATCATCATACTTTGAAGCTGTATAAGTCCTGTTATTTGGCATTTGGCATATGTTGTATAGATAACACTTTCAGCCCAGGGACTTTCTTTTGCCATTTGTATGCATATACTATCAACATTTAGCATATGTATATCCTGTACCGCTCAGTCGTACATTCTGCTTTAAAGATAATGATTGCAAAGCATATGAGCTCATACACGAGGCTGTATGCTGCATAGGCTGCACAATGGGGTAACCATTTTGGCTGGTCCAAGTGTTCATCGGTAGCCTCAGGCAGAGGATTTTAGGGAGATATTATGTCAAAAATATGCTCCCTGGATTCACTATGCTTATCTTAATATGATATTATACAATATTACCATTTAATCCATTCAAATAATTTTCCTGGTCAATTCACACATTGCACTGAAAAATTAATTTGCAGTAATCATATCCTTTTATCCACCAGAGTATATGAGATTGTCTTCTATATGCAATTTACTTCATATTGACATTTTTTTTCTGCAGATTGTCTTCTATATGCAATTTACTTCATATTGACATTTTTTTTCTGCAGAATTGCAAAACTGACGCCTTGTTTTCCATCTGGAATCATGCAGGGGAGCAAAATGCTCAAACCAGAAAAATGGCACACATGTTTTGATAATGATGGAAAGGTCATAGGTTTCCGTAAAGCCCTAAAATTCATTGTCTTAGGGGTGAGTTAATTGTTTCTTTTTTGCTTCAAAAACTTTTTTTTCATGTATTTTAGCTGTTGAAGGGTGTGCATGCATTACCTTTTAAAGCATACTAGATGATGCCCCACGCGTTACAACGATCATTTTTATAAAAAAATAAGTCATTTGTGAAGGTGTAAAATAGGGAAGATCGAATACAACGATGACAATTGTTTATTTTATTACCATGATCTTTGTTCTCTTTGAGAGTGCCTGCTTTGGAAATTTCAAAGAAATTAATGCATATTATCGTGTAGCTCTAGTTTTTCTTAAAAACATGAGCGGCTAGGTTCTATATTATATTATGTCACAGAGTGTTTGCCTTTTACCTGTGTATGTAGCTAGACATGAACATTTGTGTGTGGGTAAATACACAAAATTCCAAGTGTAGAAACTTTCTCAGTGTCACTATAAACATTAAAAAGTTACATGAATACAGAACTGCTTCAAATAATCAAGATTTGAACATACCTTCACATAAGCTTTCCCCTACCTGAAAAGCCATCTGGTATAACCTTATAGAAATGAGATATAGTAGAGATGTGGGGTGAGTTGCTACCAAGTCTTGTTTCAGAAAGCGAACTGATACGGTCTCCACAGCAAACACATCCACCGCTTCGCAAAATTAGTATCTTTATTATTATAGGAAGGTGAATCAGAGTTCATTGGCCATATCTTGGGAAAAGGGCAGCAGATTTTAGTTTAATTATGTCGATATTTTAGGCATGGATTATTGATCATTTTTGCAGCAGACTAAGTTTAATTCATCTAGTTATTTTCCTTGATTAGTGATTAGTGTTGTTATTTTCTGTACACCACTGGCACTGATAGATGTGCTCCATGCTTTGCAATGCATCAAAGAATGATCATATCCTGCCTAACTCATGCTTTGCACATATATCATTTTTTTTGTGTTCTGGCACTATCTAAAGAATTGTCTATAAACTAGGAACGATGCGATCACATTGTACTGTTCTTCACATCAAAACATTTCTTACCTCCAAAATTGATGTGCAGGGTGTGGATCCCACAATTCGAGCCGAAGTTTGGGAATTTCTTCTTGGCTGCTATGCCTTGAGCAGTACCTCAGAGTATAGGAGGAAACTAAGAGCTGTTAGAAGGTTTGACACTTTCCTGTTTTCAGTACAAGGATACCTTTTTTGTACAAGCGTAAGGCCGTAAGTGCATAAGTGAATTGCATTTATTATCTAGAATAAAATCATGAATGTTATAGTTTTGTAGTACTCCCTCTGTTCCAAAATACAAGGATTTCAAGGATTCAAATTTTGTACCACAATATAAGGATTTCTGGCTGATTCCCATAATTCCCATCATTTCAATGATTCTCAAGCCAATCAAATGTATAGAAATGGAATCTAAGCAATTCAAAATTCAAAAATTGACAACTGAAATGACTAAAAAGGAATCTTTTGACCTAACCTTAGTATTGGCTAAACAACCTAGAAATCCTTATATTTTGGAACAGAGGGAGTAAGTATCAATTTTTTTGTTTTTTGTTTATTGCACTAAAACTGAACTTCTAGGTAACTATTCCTACCCCTTCCAGTTTCCTTGTGTTATTTATAACCATGTGTACAGAATGGAAAATGATATTGAAAGTTCAAAACAGATGTGTTGCTATGGTTATCTGGAGTACCAATCTCAAATCTTTTTTCAGGCACTAAGTAACTTGATTTTTTTGCACAGGTTTACCCCTTTTCATTGTGCTACCTCCTATGCACATTGTTGGGGATGAATTGGTGGCATCGGTACACATAGTTTGTCTATGTAACATCTACTTGTTCTGATGTTATATGGTCCGTTTGGTTTAGATGGCTTGATAAATACCCCGTGTGCACGCACGACAATACGATAGATATTATATTAATACGTCTAGGGTTGAGTTAAATGAAAGACTGAGATTCTAGATATTGCATACAATTCCTAGGTATTTGTGGTCATGGCCTGTGGGTGATACCAGGTTGGATATTATCCACCAAACCTGGAGCTGGATCAAGAAGACAATTTCTAAGACCAGATGTCAGAACACAATTCTCTTGGATATCTAACAGTTCCAAACAGCCTGTTCACAAACCCATTATCCATTCACTCATTCAGTCCATATGTCCATATGTAGCAAGCAGGTGCTGGACAGAAAATATGTTGTTCACAGGGGTTTGAACCCAGGACATATTAAATTCTGTAGTACGTGGTACCCAACAGTGCCAATGGCTCTTTCTGTTTTGTAGTGGAAGGATGCATTTTAAAGAAATTAAGTAGACAGGTTGGCATTGCACACTAATTAGTAATGCAAGTTTATCTTAGTTTATTGTGATATCTCTGTAATTATAATTACATATTTTGTAGGAAGCCAAACTTGATTGTCTAACTATAGATGCATACCTGTGCTATTATAGATAAACTTATTATGTAATATGTTCATGTTGAATTGATTGGCGTGTGATTAGTCCTTTTTGTTTGCATCACATCTGCTTGTTTTATTCACTCATGGCCAACAAATTTATAACCAACATCATGTATGCCATCCATACCAAATGTTGTGCGAGTTCTATGTTTTGCCATTGTGTTTGGTTCTAGTAATTGCCACTGACGAATGCGAATTCCGTGAAATGCCATTGCACAAGTGTTTTTCTTCCTTTGTTGCCATCGTTATTGGACTTCTGTCAAATGCAAGTCCATTTTACCCCTAGAGTATATGAAGCACCGGCTGATATCACACTTTGAAGGGTAAAATGGATTTTTTCCATATGGTTAACGGAGTACATTTCATGGAAAGCTTATGGCGATGGCAAAAAAGGAATAATGGCATTTCATAGAAATCACATTCGTGGACGGCAATTCATAATACCTTGGAGAATGTTTCGTGTTTTTATGCTTATCATCCATTTCTACGGTGCAGGGCAATCAGAGTGGAGTTCTTTCTTTTGAAAGGTTTTACACATGTGGGACAATTTTTGAAGGTTGTAACCTCGTTAATTTCTTCACTTCTATGCAGGGAAAAATATCAATTTTTAATTAGACAGTGCCAGAGCATGCACCCAAGCATTGGTACGGGTGAGCTTGCTTACGCTGTTGGATCAAAGCTAATGGATGTCAGGACTATGTCAAAAGAAACCCACATCGGAGAAGAAGTTAGCACAAGTCATCAAGCTTCACAAAATACAGCTGGCAGTTTACTAAAAGATTCGGATTATGGCTCTGGTGGTGTACAGCAGTCACAAATAAGGGAAAGCTGTAGTAAATCAGCTGAACTAGTTGGTTTCAACGTACATAATGATACCTCTCTTTATGATTCTTCCAATTTTATTGTGTCTTCTACAGAAGTGAATAATTGCTCAAAAGATTCTCAGGATTACATTGACATGGGTGAACCAAGATATGACACTGAGACCTTCGATGATTGTCCTTCTCTACCTGTTACAAATTTGTTCTCAAATGATGGTGTGGACAGCAATGGAGTTGATAAAACTCATTGTAGTTTCTCAGTTCCTGAAGATAGGTTAAGGCACCGTGATGAACGTATGCACAGCTTCCAAATCAATAATAACATAGATCTCGTTATGGAGTCAAATTCATGCTCCAGTGATGTGTTTAGGGCTAGCAACAGTGATTCCGCCATCTTTCACTCAGATGCATACAAGCAGGATAGATGGTTAGATGATAATGGCTATAACAGGGAAGTTATAGATTCCTTGAGGATATCTGATGCACCAGAAGCAGATTTTGTTGATGGAACCAAATCCAACAGTCTGGTTGCCAGCAAAGATCGAGTCTCTGAATGGCTTTGGACACTGCACCGAATCGGTACACTCTTTTTTTCACTTCATCATGTAATTACAGTGGTATCTTGTGATTGTGTTCTAATTTGCAAAACTTGTTACAGTGGTTGATGTGGTTAGAACGGATAGTCATCTTGATTTCTATGGAGAATCAAGAAATATGGCTAGGATGTCAGATATACTTGCAGTCTATGCATGGGTTGATCCTTCCACTGGGTACTGCCAAGGTATATGCATATTTCAGTGGCATCTTTTTTTACTTCCTTTTTTGGTTTCTTGATGTGTCTAAATGGGATAAGTTGCTAACAGGTATGAGCGATCTACTTTCACCTTTTGTTGTTCTCTATGAGGATGATGCAGATGCCTTTTGGTGCTTTGAGATGCTTCTGAGAAGGATGGTAACTTGCATATATTTCAAATTTTGTTGTCTATTAGTTTGGTTTCTTTGTTAGTCCATGCATAATATACGTACTGTTCTGCTTCAGCGTGAAAATTTCCAGATGGAGGGACCAACAGGAGTTATGAAGCAGTTGCAAGCATTGTGGAAGATCATGGAAATGACCGATGTAGAATTATTTGAACATTTGTCAATAATTGGTGCCGAAAGCCTTCATTTTGCTTTCCGGATGCTGCTAGTGCTTTTTCGTCGAGAGCTGTCCTTTGAGGAGTCACTTAGCATGTGGGAGGTGTGGCATTTGAAGACATCTGTATTATCTTTTTTCAGTTCTTTGTAGGAAAGCTCTAGTGGATGTTTGTTTGTCAGCTGGTATAGGTCTAGGGCATGTTGGGTAAGTCTTTCTTTTATTTCAAAAATGGTATTACTAGTTAAATATTTGAAATAGTAAAATAGGGTACATCTTCGATTTAGGTTTAAAATCATCGGAGGTGTAGATAGATGGTTCATTATGATTATAGTTAATGTTTGTGATATCATGTGGCATGTGAACTTTATACTCCCTTGGGTCACAAATATTTGACGTTTAGGACAAGATGTGGTAAAACTTTTAAAATTTTGACCATCAATAACAGCTCAAATGCGTAGCTTATAAAAACACAAAAAAGGATGTGTAGATTTGCCTTGTAAAGTATTAGTATCATAATATGATAAATGTATTAGATTTATAGACTTATTCTAATATAAAATTGATGGTCAGTTTCAAAAGTTTTGACCAAATCTTGTTCTAAACGTCAAATATCTATGATCGGAGGGAACATTACTTATAAAATGCTCTTCACACTGCAGTCTTGATCTGTTAACCAACTGTGCTTCATGCTTTCAGATGATGTGGGCTGCTGATTTTAATGAAGATGCGATTTTACATTTAGAAGAGAATTGTCTGGAGCCATTGCTGGTAGATATGAGGAATGATTTATTATGTGAGGTGAAAGAAGAGCACCGGGCGAACAGTTACACAAGAAGGAAGTCCAAAAGCAGGAAGCCCCATCATAGAAATGGTGAAATGCGTGTAGCTTGCAACCTTGGACTGAAACCCAGTACAAGAAATCCCCTCTGTGGCTTGTCAGGAGCTACTATTTGGGCAAGACATCAGCAGACGCCACATACAAGCCCAAATGTGGTAGCAAAGAATGGAGATGATGATCTGCCTATATTCTGTGTAGCAGCAATCTTGGTAATCAATCGCCACAAGATAATTAGGGAAACTCGCTCAATAGATGATGCAATCAAGGCAAGTTTAAGTCACAACTTCCTTTCATATTGTTTACAACCTCGGATCCATGAAATTACTGCCAAGAGTTACCTATATTTGCATTAGATTTTGTGGATTTCATTTTAATTTGCTCAGACAGTACTTACATGTCATGGCCAATCATTTCTGCATAAATGACTGTTGATTTCGTTCTCTGTGGAATTGATGGGTTTAACTAGAAGATGCATATTTCATTCTGATAACCATCAATATATACAAGTTACGGCAATTGCTAATTAAAATGATGCCCAGCCTTTCTCCCTCTAGAAAAAAAAGCTGTTTAATTTAGATTATTGAGCAGATTGTTGGCGCGTACTATCTACTTGAATTAAGGGGTAAATAAAATATTTTAGAAAAATAAACTTAATAAATGGCTTGAAACAAGTAGTCTAAACAATACAAAATACAGTAGAAAAAAGTTCTTTTTGTGGAAATGTATTTTTCAAAGCTGGAGCAAATTATCCATTTCAATAATCCTGTAAATGAGTTGAAAAGAACATGGATTAAGTATGGACACGTAAAAGGAGAAAGCAAATAGCACATAATTAATTGAGTTTTAAGTATTTTAAACTTGAAAAATGGATTTTCCTGATGTTTTAGAGCAACTTATATATATAAAATTTTCGTACGAAATACACCGTTTAACACTTTGAAAAGCATGGTAACGAAAACCGAGGTAAAATCTGATTTTTAATCAGAAAATAATAGGGTGTAGTTCACTATGTTGAAGCGGTCTTCCACTTAAATGGGAAGAGTTAAGGAAAGTCTAGTCAGGTTTACTTATAATGCAACTTATTGGCATATTAATGCATGTATATTTTTCCGCTCCAGAAGTTGAGTTGGTCAATTTTTTCCATAGATGTTCAATGATAATATGCTGAAGATCAACGTAAAAAGATGCGTACGCATGGCTATCAAGCTGAGGAAGAAGTATATTTACAAGGTAAATTGTGATAAGCATGTTTTTCAGGTATATTTACAAGGTAAGTTCTAATTTGGTCTTCGGATACAGTTATTGAAGGGGGGCTCGGAATGATGAAAAAGTGGAAACTGAAGTAGAGAAATCGCCCTGGGGAGCAAGATGTTTTTCAACCATGAACTTGTAATTATGGGTGATAGAACTTTATATTCATTAGAAGTCCCAAAAAAATCCGTATACTCACGGTATGAAAGGCCCCCTCTTTCAGTTTATGTTTTGTTAGAGATGGATGACCGTACATAATCTGCTTGTCTTGTTTCAGGGAATTTGTACATATGCATAGTATACTTGGAAACAAGAGACGAAGCGGTGGAAGGATAATTAGAGAAGACCGCCATGTTGGTGTAGCATCGATCGATGTCATTGTTTGTGTGGTGCCAGCCCATCTGCCATGGCACTTACCGTGATAATTTCTGATAAAAGTGGGGTACTAGTTCTTTTTTCTTTTTTGCCAAACAATTTGCGTCAGCTATTGGTGGAGAGAAAGAAAGAAAGAAAGAAAGAAAGAAAGAAAGAAAGAAAGAATGAAGAATGAATGATGTGTATACAGCACTAGGGGTAATTAGTGACGGCTAGATGGGCCGTGCTGAGACGGGTTGGTCCGGGCATGGGGCTGTAGCAGCCTGGCATGGCACAGCCCAAGAGGTAAACGGGCCGGGCTGACACGGCACGATTGGCTGTTTGCCGGTCAAGCCCGTAGGCTGGCACGGCATGATCCGTTTACTGTAACAAAACACGGTAGCAATTACCGTAGCAGCGAGAGCGAACTGAGATGAGAGAAATCGAAGTTGAACAAGCGTATCACGTAGCCACAGATGATCTTGTCTCTGCCACATATCCTTTCTTGTAACAAGGCGCCTCTTCTAAGTCGGCTAGCGTGCCTGGGACGACTGCTATCTGAAGAAGTGGAATGGATCTGATTACCCATTGGCGTCTGCATTGACGCTTCTGACTATCCCTACTCTGTCTTTTGCGTTTCCTTATTCATGTACTCATGTCTATTTCTATTTGTATGATACTGATATTGCAATCGATCTATCCCTTGGTCCTCCCAATCGAATTGTTAAGTATGTTTTTTCCCTTTTGAGAAATGGTGGCAGTACCAAATGCCGAATTAACGGCTGTACCAAATAATCAATGCCTATGGGGTTTCCCCTCTTTTCAGCTCTCTCCCGCTGTAACATGGGTAAAAGTAGCCCGTGGGCTTTTAACAGGGTAAAAATAGTGTCTCAAACAATGTCAAACAGTGTTATCGGGTCGGTCTTGGCCCATGGGCCTTTAATCGGCTCGTGCCGACACAGCATGGCCCAGCCACCTCGTGGGCCGTGTTTGGGTCGGGTGCTAGGCACGTGGGCCGGCATGACACGGCCCGTTTCATAAAGCGGGTCAAATGGGCCATGTCGAAACGGACCCATGCCGGATCACCCGTTTGGCCATCTCTGGGGTAATCACGCAGTCGTTTCAATAGAGAACAATTCTGCCCTTGTTTTTTTTGACTGTCTATACGATGGACCGCTGAAATTTCTCGCCGAAATTTTAGATGGCGGGATCCTTTCCATTCTGACAGGTGTTAAATATCCTGCCACCGCTCAAATTTTTGCCCACTGGTCGATATGCGTCACGATTAGTTCTGTTTTAGGCAGTTAATTATTTTCTTTAGATAATGGGCAGCTAATTAATGGGTCCTCATTGTCTGTTCAATAAAAGCTCTATTGCTCAACTAAAAGAGCACGTTAATTTTTGGGAAAAATGATTTATGCCTAGCTTATGAGGTTATGTCTATACATTACTTCCTCCTTTGATATACATTAACTTTACGGAAAAAAGAAAAACGTAATAAAAATTTTTGGCACAAAAAATATTATATATATATAATGGTGGATTTAATAAAACTAAATTGATAGGGTGGATGTTGCCAAATTTTTCTATAAGTTTTATCAAACTTAAAAGAGTTTAACTTATTTGTCCAAACTACTTTAATTTGTTTGATCAAGTTTTATATAATAGAGCAATATTTTAATATAAAATAAATATATTATATAAATATATTGAATGATGTATTTAATGGAACTAATATGATATCGCAAATGTTACTATATTTTTCTATAAACTTGGATAAACTTGAAAAGGTTTAAACAAAGACAAACCCAAAAGGACTAAAAATGGTGGGAGTAGTATTTGTCGTCGGCATGCTCGTGCCGTGCTGGGCCGAGCTATCCATTTGGTCAGGTAGTAAAAAAACTAAAAATTAAAAATAAAGTTAAAAAAATGAAATAATGATCTATTCCTCATGTTAAAAATATAAAAAATTGATCTATTCATCATCTTGAAAAAAATGATAGATTCATCATGTTGAAATTATTGAAAGAAAAATTCATATTTACTAAAATATTACAAAAGAATATGTTAAAATAGTAATGACCTTTATTGATATTTATATCATTATAGGATACAGTGATACATGTTGTCTCGTTAAAAACTTTGTCATGTAATAACTCATAAGAAAAACTGAGAAAACCATGACAAAGAAAAGAGTACAGCTGAAAGGTCACAACTACTTCTAACAAAGTTTTATTGGGGTTAGTCTGTATCCAAGTAGAGGTTCTCGAACTGGGTGGTCAATTCTTGGTTGTCAGTAGTGTATTGGTCATGTTGTCTAGCTAGCTCCCAGTCTTTAACGCTTAGTAGCATTTCGACGTGGTCGCTGCTCAGATTCGTCCTCCTGTCTTCGATGATTCGGCCGCACAGACTGAAGGCCGATTCGGAGGACACCGTCGACACGGGCACCGTCAACACATCCTGTGCTAGTTTTGAAAACACAGGATATGCCATCTTGTGATCATTCCACCACCCGAAGACGTTGAAGTCTTGTGCTTTATAGTGGATGGCGTCGCTCTCGAAATAACTAGACAACTCTTTGGCAACATCATGCGAAGATGCATCTCCACTTGCAGTCGACGAACTGTCATTCTTCGACCCTTGAGCCGGGTTGCTCCTCGATGTTATCCACCGGCGAAGCCACGGTCCTTGTGGCGAGTGGGTCGGACACCCGCGCCGCGGCCAGCTCAGTCCTGTTGATGAGAAAAATCAACATGCCGGCCTGGAAGATCTGCTTAGCTCTAGTGCAGGTCCTAGAATTGATGAAACACGGGCGTGCCAGTCAGTTTGATCCTGCCACTGACAATATATGCAAAACAGTAGAGCATAAATCATATCGACCGATAGATCGATAATCAAAATAGCCGATCTGTTGATAGCCGATCGTGTGATTACAGCCGATGCCAATGTCCAGATAACTCGTTGGCTGAAACCCCGACGAAACCCTTATTGGTAGCCTTCAGGCAGGCTAGAGACTACGGTTCTAATCACGACTTAGTAGGTCAAACTGAATTGATGCAGCACTAAGTATGAGAAGAAATGCAATATCTAGACAATCAAGCCTTTGACTAATTTTCAGGGTGGTAGATGCCTAATCTAATATAATGATTTAACCGATATCGGCAGAAACCCTAAAATAAGAGACAGTTGATAGAGCTAAATCGAGATACTAGGACTAGATTAACAAAGACATATGATAAGACCAGCTAACCCTCAGGTGAAACATTAGCATGAACCTATCGACTTAACAAGACTTAGATTATCGATAACAATCTAGAAGGTCGGACCAAACCGACGCATCACGAGATTGTATATGATAATCTAATACTCGATGAGCCGATAAATCTGTCTAAAGTGATGGATATAATGGATCTACCTGAAGCGACATTACGTTTATAGAAATATTGACTTGATCAGAATATCGAACCTAATCAAGAAAGTCCTAACTAAGCCGATGTATCTATAAACGGTAATGAAACTAAAGATATACCTGGGCCGGTGGGACCTTGGACTTACCCCTTCGCCGGAGATCGAAGCCGATGCAGCCCCGCGTTGGGTGCCAAGTCTTGCCGGATGATGAACAAACTGGAAAAGGTAAAAGGTGGCGATGCGCCGAATCGTATTGATCGAGAGATAAGTTATATGAACCCCAGGCTTACATATTTATACCCATGGTCTAACAGAGATCATAACAGATTACAAATCTAAACTTTCCTAAAGATAAAAGGAAACAAACCGAATTTTTACCAGATACTAACACACTTTCCTAAAGATAAAATAGAAAACTAACAAACTCTTCCTAATTAATAGATACAATTGCCTTTTTAGAACTTTATCCTTATATGACAATCCTCATGAAACACATCATCTTAATCTGACGGTGTCTCTAATGTTGTTGTACCAGAATCGGCTACATCGGCTTGCCTTGATCGATTCAGTATCAGCCGACAGACACCTTAGCCGATTCGAGCTCTAGGGCTTACCAAATTCTGGCGTTAACAAGTCTCGACGTCCTCTTCGTAACCACCAATAATTTGGGGGAACCGGTCCCAGCTGATGCCGGCCGATTCCTCCCCTTCCTCCACCACTTGGCAGTGGTGGCCTCGGCAGTGCCCCTGTGGCCCGGCTCGGTCATGCCGTGGCGGCCTCCACCCACCCGTTCGGAGACCTCGGCCTCTCTAGCAGCCTTGGCCGCCAGTTCGGCCTCTGCAGATGCTTTGGCTGCCTGCTCGACCTCTGCGAACGCCTTGGCCACCAGTACAGCCACGCTTGCGGCCGCCACCTCCTCAACCCCGTCGACGATCTCTGCCGATGGGTGCTCACTCTACCTCGGCGTCCCTGGGCCGCGGCACCCGGCTGTGTCGGGCGGGCTGGAGTCACGCGCCCGGCATCGCTTGGGTGGCGACCTCGGCCACCCTCGAGGACGCCTCGGTGCAAGGCCCTGCGTCCCCAGTGGGCCTGATCGTTAAGAAAAAACAATATAAAAAAAGAGAGAAGAGAGAGCTGTGTTGGGTTCATAGCCTGCACTTACGTGGTGAAGGTCTTGAACTTCATGCCGATGTGCTTCGCCACCTTCCTCGGTGGCGAGTTAGGCTTCGGCCTCAGCACGTCCAAGTCGGACGAGTCGTCGCTCCACTTCTCCTCGGAGGAGGAAAGCACCAGCCTCCGCTTGGTGCCCCCGACGCCGCCTCACTAGTTCCTTGCCGTTTTGCTAGAGGAGCCTGAGCTCCTTTCTTTCCCTCTCTCCTCCGGCCTTGCCGGGGGGCTCCGTACCCTCGGCCTGTTGACCGAGTACGCCCTGAGAATCGGGGCGAGAGACACGAATAGTTCGGACCTTTTCTGAAAATTTAAACCGAAATAAACAAATTTTAGAATACTTATTCAATTCACAAACAAAATACAAACAATACATAAATATGAATATCACTTACATCTTTCCAACCGCAAGCTCTTCACACCTCTGCGATCAAACTATTTAACTACGAAACTAATTTTGATTTTTGACAAAATTTGAGCAAATTTTGTCAAAATCAAAAAAATTAAACCCTTGAGAGCACAAGAGAGCACAAGAGGAGATGTTTGGGGTGAGAAGAAATGGTTGGTGGATGCCCTATTTATAGGGCAAAATTTCATATTTTTGGATTTTTTCGGATTTTTTTGAATTTTTAGACCTCCAACGGCTAAATTCAAATTTCAGCCGTTAAACTAGCCGTTATGCACAGGTGTCGCGTCCTGATTGGTTCCTGTGCAAGCCGTTACACAATGTCATCACAACAGCTGTCTCCCCGCCACACGTCGCCCCTGATTGGGCCTCCCCCGTGCGCGTGCCATGCCGTGCCGTAGGTCGTGCCATGCCTGGGCCGACACGGTTACCGTGCCATGCCGTGCCGGCCCACGGGCTCGGCCGGCAGCCCAAGCACGGCACGATTACCGTGCCGTGCCGTGTCGGCCCACGGGCTCAGCCGACAGCTCAAGCACGGCATGCCCAATCGTGCTGTGCCGGCCCGACCAATTTCCTTCCCGTGTTGTGCCATGAACAGTGCAAGCGTGCCCGTGCCGGCCCACTAAGGCCCGGCCCATGTGGCCATCTGTAGCGCCCGATCTAGAAATTTTGGATGGGCTCTATCTATGACAGGTGGGCCCATAGTTGGCCACCAATAGCAATTATGAGGGGGCAGGGCGATGTTGAGAAATCGCCTATGAATCCGTCGCCACCCCCCCGCCCGACCCCAAATCGCCGCCAGATCCGGTGCGGTTCGGCGAGGTTCATGGTTCCACCACTCGCCCCGTGCCCCCTCCGCTCCCATCCACGACTCCGCCGCCACCCCACCCACGTCGGCCCCAAATCGCCGCCGGATCGGTGTGGTTCGGCGACGGCTATACGGTGCGACGCGAGACGACATGTCTCTTCTCGGCGCACGACGGTGAACCGGAACATTCTCGATTCTTATCCTCCCGTCGCTTCCCCAATCAGTATGACCCAAACCCTAAAAAGTTTGACTCACTTCCTCCCGGTTTCGCCTTTTGTTGGATATTGAAGAAATTGCATTATTATTCCGTGAATGAAATAATGTTAGGCCGAAGTGCGGCTCTAAGAAATTGAATGATTTCAGATCGAGAAATATTTTTTGTTGTGTGCGCTTGGTAATTGATCTTGGTTTACCGTTTTTGATGCTAATTGATATTGGTGGTGAATCTGCAGTTACATCAAAATGGTTTCGTGTGTTTAGGTATTGGATGTAGATGTCTTTGAGCCTTTCTTCGGTAAAGAAGCGCTTAGCATATATTGCTAGACGAAATTTATGCAAACCATGAAAGTTTTAGTGTGATAAATATGTGAAAAAGATTGTTTGACTGATTGGTTATGACTAAAAGTCGGTGTCTTATTACCACTACCAAGTGGCGAGCCAACAAATGATCATGCCTTGGGCTGAGTTGATGTGTTCTTAGCAAGTCTCTTTATATCTTCAGTTTTCACAGTATTTTTAATAAGATTTTAATGGGAATTTGTTCCTAAGCCTATGGCTCAAGCACTAATTGCTTAGGTTTAGGGTTTAGGGTTTAGCGTTTAGGGTTTAGGGTTTAGGGTTTAGGGTCTAAGGTCTAGGGTCCTAGGGTTTAGGGTCTAGGGTCTAGGGTCTAGGGTCTAGGGTCTAGGGTTTAGGGTCTAGGGTCTAGGGTTTAGGGTCTAGGGTTTAGGGTTTAGGGTTTAGGGTTTAGGGTTTAGGGTTTAGGGTTTAGGGTTTAGGGTTTAGGGTTTAGGGTTTAGGGTTTAGGGTTTAGGGTTTAGGGTTTAGGGTTTAGGGTTTAGGGTTTAGGGTTTAGGGTTTAGGGTTTAGGGTTTAGGGTTTAGGGTTTAGGGTTTAGGGTTTAGGGTTTAGGGTTTAGGGTTTAGGGTTTAGGGTTTAGGGTTTAGGGTTTAGGGTTTAGGGTTTAGGGTTTAGGGTTTAGGGTTTAGGGTTTAGGGTTTAGGGTTTAGGGTTTAGGGTTTAGGGTTTAGGGTTTAGGGTTTAGGGTTTAGGGTTTAGGGTTTAGGGTTTAGGGTTTAGGGTTTAGGGTTTAGGGTTTAGGGTTTAGGGTTTAGGGTTTAGGGTTTAGGGTTTAGGGTTTAGGGTTTAGGGTTTAGGGTTTAGGGTTTAGGGTTTAGGGTTTAGGGTTTAGGGTTTAGGGTTTAGGGTTTAGGGTTTAGGGTTTAGGGTTTAGGGTTTAGGGTTTAGGGTTTAGGGTTTAGGGTTTAGGGTTTAGGGTTTAGGGTTTAGGGTTTAGGGTTTAGGGTTTAGGGTTTAGGGTTTAGGGTTTAGGGTTTAGGGTTTAGGGTTTAGGGTTTAGGGTTTAGGGTTTAGGGTTTAGGGTTTAGGGTTTAGGGTTTAGGGTTTAGGGTTTAGGGTTTAGGGTTTAGGGTTTAGGGTTTAGGGTTTAGGGTTTAGGGTTTAGGGTTTAGGGTTTAGGGTTTAGGGTTTAGGGTTTAGGGTTTAGGGTTTAGGGTTTAGGGTTTAGGGTTTAGGGTTTAGGGTTTAGGGTTTAGGGTTTAGGGTTTAGGGTTTAGGGTTTAGGGTTTAGGGTTTAGGGTTTAGGGTTTAGGGTTTAGGGTTTAGGGTTTAGGGTTTAGGGTTTAGGGTTTAGGGTTTAGGGTTTAGGGTTTAGGGTTTAGGGTTTAGGGTTTAGGGTTTAGGGTTTAGGGTTTAGGGTTTAGGGTTTAGGGTTTAGGGTTTAGGGTTTAGGGTTTAGGGTTTAGGGTTTAGGGTTTAGGGTTTAGGGTTTAGGGTTTAGGGTTTAGGGTTTAGGGTTTAGGGTTTAGGGTTTAGGGTTTAGGGTTTAGGGTTTAGGGTTTAGGGTTTAGGGTTTAGGGTTTAGGGTTTAGGGTTTAGGGTTTAGGGTTTAGGGTTTAGGGTTTAGGGTTTAGGGTTTAGGGTTTAGGGTTTAGGGTTTAGGGTTTAGGGTTTAGGGTTTAGGGTTTAGGGTTTAGGGTTTAGGGTTTAGGGTTTAGGGTTTAGGGTTTAGGGTTTAGGGTTTAGGGTTTAGGGTTTAGGGTTTAGGGTTTAGGGTTTAGGGTTTAGGGTTTAGGGTTTAGGGTTTAGGGTTTAGGGTTTAGGGTTTAGGGTTTAGGGTTTAGGGTTTAGGGTTTAGGGTTTAGGGTTTAGGGTTTAGGGTTTAGGGTTTAGGGTTTAGGGTTTAGGGTTTAGGGTTTAGGGTTTAGGGTTTAGGGTTTAGGGTTTAGGGTTTAGGGTTTAGGGTTTAGGGTTTAGGGTTTAGGGTTTAGGGTTTAGGGTTTAGGGTTTAGGGTTTAGGGTTTAGGGTTTAGGGTTTAGGGTTTAGGGTTTAGGGTTTAGGGTTTAGGGTTTAGGGTTTAGGGTTTAGGGTTTAGGGTTTAGGGTTTAGGGTTTAGGGTTTAGGGTTTAGGGTTTAGGGTTTAGGGTTTAGGGTTTAGGGTTTAGGGTTTAGGGTTTAGGGTTTAGGGTTTAGGGTTTAGGGTTTAGGGTTTAGGGTTTAGGGTTTAGGGTTTAGGGTTTAGGGTTTAGGGTTTAGGGTTTAGGGTTTAGGGTTTAGGGTTTAGGGTTTAGGGTTTAGGGTTTAGGGTTTAGGGTTTAGGGTTTAGGGTTTAGGGTTTAGGGTTTAGGGTTTAGGGTTTAGGGTTTAGGGTTTAGGGTTTAGGGTTTAGGGTTTAGGGTTTAGGGTTTAGGGTTTAGGGTTTAGGGTTTAGGGTTTAGGGTTTAGGGTTTAGGGTTTAGGGTTTAGGGTTTAGGGTTTAGGGTTTAGGGTTTAGGGTTTAGGGTTTAGGGTTTAGGGTTTAGGGTTTAGGGTTTAGGGTTTAGGGTTTAGGGTTTAGGGTTTAGGGTTTAGGGTTTAGGGTTTAGGGTTTAGGGTTTAGGGTTTAGGGTTTAGGGTTTAGGGTTTAGGGTTTAGGGTTTAGGGTTTAGGGTTTAGGGTTTAGGGTTTAGGGTTTAGGGTTTAGGGTTTAGGGTTTAGGGTTTAGGGTTTAGGGTTTAGGGTTTAGGGTTTAGGGTTTAGGGTTTAGGGTTTAGGGTTTAGGGTTTAGGGTTTAGGGTTTAGGGTTTAGGGTTTAGGGTTTAGGGTTTAGGGTTTAGGGTTTAGGGTTTAGGGTTTAGGGTTTAGGGTTTAGGGTTTAGGGTTTAGGGTTTAGGGTTTAGGGTTTAGGGTTTAGGGTTTAGGGTTTAGGGTTTAGGGTTTAGGGTTTAGGGTTTAGGGTTTAGGGTTTAGGGTTTAGGGTTTAGGGTTTAGGGTTTAGGGTTTAGGGTTTAGGGTTTAGGGTTTAGGGTTTAGGGTTTAGGGTTTAGGGTTTAGGGTTTAGGGTTTAGGGTTTAGGGTTTAGGGTTTAGGGTTTAGGGTTTAGGGTTTAGGGTTTAGGGTTTAGGGTTTAGGGTTTAGGGTTTAGGGTTTAGGGTTTAGGGTTTAGGGTTTAGGGTTTAGGGTTTAGGGTTTAGGGTTTAGGGTTTAGGGTTTAGGGTTTAGGGTTTAGGGTTTAGGGTTTAGGGTTTAGGGTTTAGGGTTTAGGGTTTAGGGTTTAGGGTTTAGGGTTTAGGGTTTAGGGTTTAGGGTTTAGGGTTTAGGGTTTAGGGTTTAGGGTTTAGGGTTTAGGGTTTAGGGTTTAGGGTTTAGGGTTTAGGGTTTAGGGTTTAGGGTTTAGGGTTTAGGGTTTAGGGTTTAGGGTTTAGGGTTTAGGGTTTAGGGTTTAGGGTTTAGGGTTTAGGGTTTAGGGTTTAGGGTTTAGGGTTTAGGGTTTAGGGTTTAGGGTTTAGGGTTTAGGGTTTAGGGTTTAGGGTTTAGGGTTTAGGGTTTAGGGTTTAGGGTTTAGGGTTTAGGGTTTAGGGTTTAGGGTTTAGGGTTTAGGGTTTAGGGTTTAGGGTTTAGGGTTTAGGGTTTAGGGTTTAGGGTTTAGGGTTTAGGGTTTAGGGTTTAGGGTTTAGGGTTTAGGGTTTAGGGTTTAGGGTTTAGGGTTTAGGGTTTAGGGTTTAGGGTTTAGGGTTTAGGGTTTAGGGTTTAGGGTTTAGGGTTTAGGGTTTAGGGTTTAGGGTTTAGGGTTTAGGGTTTAGGGTTTAGGGTTTAGGGTTTAGGGTTTAGGGTTTAGGGTTTAGGGTTTAGGGTTTAGGGTTTAGGGTTTAGGGTTTAGGGTTTAGGGTTTAGGGTTTAGGGTTTAGGGTTTAGGGTTTAGGGTTTAGGGTTTAGGGTTTAGGGTTTAGGGTTTAGGGTTTAGGGTTTAGGGTTTAGGGTTTAGGGTTTAGGGTTTAGGGTTTAGGGTTTAGGGTTTAGGGTTTAGGGTTTAGGGTTTAGGGTTTAGGGTTTAGGGTTTAGGGTTTAGGGTTTAGGGTTTAGGGTTTAGGGTTTAGGGTTTAGGGTTTAGGGTTTAGGGTTTAGGGTTTAGGGTTTAGGGTTTAGGGTTTAGGGTTTAGGGTTTAGGGTTTAGGGTTTAGGGTTTAGGGTTTAGGGTTTAGGGTTTAGGGTTTAGGGTTTAGGGTTTAGGGTTTAGGGTTTAGGGTTTAGGGTTTAGGGTTTAGGGTTTAGGGTTTAGGGTTTAGGGTTTAGGGTTTAGGGTTTAGGGTTTAGGGTTTAGGGTTTAGGGTTTAGGGTTTAGGGTTTAGGGTTTAGGGTTTAGGGTTTAGGGTTTAGGGTTTAGGGTTTAGGGTTTAGGGTTTAGGGTTTAGGGTTTAGGGTTTAGGGTTTAGGGTTTAGGGTTTAGGGTTT